>CM060564.1:27107642-29660975 GCA_030625065.1 Alectoris magna
GTCCAGATGGTTTGTGCATCTTAAGCAAAATATAAGAAAAGATAAAAAAAGAAGGTGATTGTGATTGTGTAGGCGTTCAGAAGTAGACAAATGCAAAAAAGTATTTCACATAAGTTTCACTCTTCTTTCAAGAATGTCCTCTGATTGAAACATAGAATCATAGAATCACTCAGGTTGGAAGGGACCTCAAAGATCATCAAGTCCAACTGCAGCCTAACCGTAGTACCCTACTCTAACAACACTGCTAAATCATATCTCTGAGCACCACATCCAAACACATCCAGGGACGGTGATTCAACCACCTCCCTGGGGAGCCTATTCCAATGTTTAACCACCCTTTCTGTAAAGAAGTGTTTCCTAATGTCCAACCTAAACCTACCTTGGTGCAACTTGAGGCCATTTCTCCTCATCTTATCACCTGTCACCAGGGAGAAGAGACCAGCCCTGCTCTCTCTGTAAGCACCTTTCAGGTACTGGAAGAGAGTAATAAGGTCTCCCCTCAGCCACCTCTTCCCCAGACTAAACAGCTGTAGCTCCCTCAGCCTCTCCCTATAGGGCTGGTTTTCCAAGCCCTCCACTAGCCTCGTTGCCCTTCTCTGGACCTGCTCCAGTACCTCCACATCCTTTCTGTACTGCGGTGCCCAAAACTGAACACAGTACTTGAGGTGAGGCCTCACCAGTGCCAAGTACAGGGGCAGGTTGACTTCCCTAGTCCTGCTCACTACACCATTCCTGATACAAGCCAGGATGCCATTGGCCTTCTTGGCTGCCAGGGCACACTGCTGGCTCATATTCAGCTGACTGTCCATCAGATTCAGCCGACTGTCCATCAGGCTGTATGATTGTTCATAGTACTTATATGATTATTTTATTTCCTTTTCAAAACAAGAGAAAAAAAACAAACAAAACCCCCCCAAAAAAATTTCCTTTTACTTTCACAAACATCTCTCCAAAATCAAAGTTCAGCCCTTGATGGAAGTACATATCTGTTTTCTTTCTGTTCATGTGTGAGGGCAGTTTATTGTATAAAACAGTTATCAAGAGCCTTAGAAGGAGCATTTAAGAAGGAGCATTTAAGAAGGAGTGTGGAAAAAAAGGTTTTTAGAGTTGTGTCTTCAAGTTATGCTTGCTAAAATAGAGAAAGATCAATTCTAGACAACTTTTTAGTCGCTCTGGATCTCACAGCTTCCTTAACTCTAGAATTTTAAGGATTTCAAAGTTTGTCCATTTGAATGCAGTCCTTTGTTGGCCTTGGTTCAGTGGCAGTCAGATAGATTTGATCAGCTCTGTGCTGATTCTTCCTCCTTGCCATCCTACAATATGCTGTTTTGTTCCCTGGAAAAAGCAAAGCAATTGCTAACAGATGATTTGGCTTGAGGCTGCTTTTGCCATCTGTGAAAGGAGGGCATTATTTCAAATGTTAAACAGCCTGACCATAGCTACTAGTACTGTTGCACCTTGGCTACTGGAAACCTAGAGAAATGTCAGATTTCTTTCTTTTCTGCTGCACAGATATTTCTGGGTGAGAACAGGCAGATGTTTAGAGTAAGCTCATTAGGGAATAACCTGATTTCAGTCATAAGCAGCTGACAAGTTTGGGCCACTGATGGTAATTTCTGTAGCTGACCAGCATCTGAGATGCATGACAGTGTGGTGAATTATGCTCTTTCAGGGAAACAATATAATCATGTATCACAATTAACTGGCAAAATCCAGGCTTTCAATAGATAGTATTCCATGACAAATCACACTGAAAATCTACCAATATTTCCAAAATGTTAAAAAAAAAAATAAAAAAAAAAATAGAACAAAACTGAAGTGATATTATCAAGACATGCCAAACAAATTTTCTAGAAGTTAAGAGGGCAACTCTGGCAACTAATTTTTTTTTAATTCAAATTAGTTTTTCAAAATGCTGAGTGATAACAATTAAATACTACATAAAAGTGAGAACCGTTAAAATTATATGCCCACAGTACATAAAATTGGAACAAGGAAAATTATCCATGTCCCTTTTGCTGCTCTTTGAAAAAGTTGATAAATAAAAGTGATGCAACATTGGTGATTTAGCAGAGTTTTCAAGAATACATTCAATACCTTTTCTCTGAACTATAAAAATGAGTGTTAGAGAACAAGGCCCTGAAACCTGGCTTAAAAATGCAGGAGAAAAGAAAAAGAATGGGCTACTCCATAAAGTAGAAGCAGCAGAATTCCTTGCTGATTATTACTTAGGTTTGTTATTTATGTGTGATTTAGAGACGTGGATAGCAAATCAGTGTTTATTTTGTAATGCAGAACTGCTTTTTACGTGTAATTCATGGTATATCATGAGAAATTTAATTTTTGTGACTAAAATTCTCTACCCCTCTGCTTAAATTCTTCTGTTTTGTTAAATAAATTGAGTTAATGAATTGAATGATGATTTTAGACTGCACTGTGCTTAGTTTTTGTAATATCACCTGCAGGGTATTTTAGAAATATATTATAGGGCACCAAAATAGGTTTGAAATGTAACATACTGAATGTGAAATACAAAATGTTTATGATGAAAAGTGTAAGATAAAAAGAAAAATATTAGGAAGAATCCAGTAACTGATACATTCAGAGGTGAAGACATTGGCCAATTCCTGCTTTACTGAACATTAAAAGGAGAATTCCATGCAGTGTTCTTTAAGAAATCCAATGACACTGCAGAGCACTATTCTTAGAACAAGTAAAATGAAAAACAACAACAAAAACTTTATTCAAAGAAATTTTGTACAAAATTTGCTCATTTTGGTTACTATTACTTCACATATTCCATGCCTGGAATGAGAATTAGTGCTTGCTGTGTGAATAAACTGGGCATATTTTATCCATTTAAACAGAAATCACCTGTGGTATTAGGCTGTATTTTTGAGGAACTGTAAAGTGATTAGTTATGCTGCACAGAAGTAGCCAAGATGAAGTACCAAAGGCAATTCCTTCTCAATTGTTGAGTATGCCAGTCTCCCTGTCATTTAGCCATCCATTTTTGACGAGCTGCAGACTGTAAAATAATTGGCGGGATTCTATTGTACTTGTCCAGGTTAGTGCCTAACAATATGGGCCTGTTTTCTCTAAATGATTTTGAGAGCACTATTAGAAGCGTGTAAAATTTCTAGTGAGATTATGTAAGGCAATCACATAAGGAAATTAGGGAGATATGTTATTTCTATTTGCAGCATTGCACAGCTTACTAAGTGTATTTATTTGATTAGTTTTTTAGAGACCCTAACCCTAACTCTTTTTCTTCTTCCCTCTCTCCTGACAGTAAACTTCAACTTCTTGTTTATGTGGGAAATTTTCTGTTTTTTATAATACCCACAAAAGTTAGAGATAGCTAACAAGTCAGCCAATCTAGTCTATCACTCTCCTAGTGTAGCATTCTCCTTACGGCACTTTTTCTTCTATTTTGTTCAACTTACTTTCACAGGTCCTAGGCAATGAGGGTTCTACCACTTTGCCTAGGAGACAATTCCCCAATTTAATGGATTTCTCCATCAGCAAGAGCGAGATCTGTCCACAGCAGATTAAAATGACCACAATTCTTACCACCTTCCAGACTAAATGTCAGCCCCATCTGTCCACTGTAGCTTTCCTGCAATTAAAAAAAAAAAAAAAAAAAGCATTGAAATCAATAGTTAACAGGCTCAACAAGGAAGAAATCTACTTGCAAAGGAAAGGATGCACTGAAAGAGACAAAACATGAATGTGTTCAGTCTAATACTGATTTGATTGATCAGGGTTTTTTTTTTTTTTTCTTATTCTTTTCTTTCTTTTCACTGTTAAGCCTTTCAACATCATGGTAGTGATTGTAGTTAGAATAGCTAGTTCGATGAGAGAGATAGAGCGAGCCAGGAAGTCATAATAATGAAACTGGTTTCTATAACAACAGATGGAGTACCAGCTATGAATGGACTAAAACACGTTGTCTGCAGAAAGAACCCTGATTTTCCACCCCTTTGAATTGTCACTGCATTGCATATCAGTAAATGCTAAATGGAAAAACACTTGATACAGAAGCAGTGGAAAAGATTAACCCTTTATAAGATAGTGAATTTTGTAACAACACAAAGCTAGTTTACTCTCGTGTTATTTTTATTGACATAGTGTTGGCTGTAAAATTTATTGTGCAAATATACAGAAAAGAACATTTGCTAGGCCTTAAAATGGTGCACCGGAAGCAAAAAGATGCTGAAGATATAAAGTGATAAGGGGGATAGTATGTCTGAACATTTGGTTTCTAGTTTACTGTCTTAGCCTTAACTGTATAAGGTGAGAGAGGGCATGGTTAAAGCATAAGAGTTGTATAAACATATAGTTTTATGTTATTTGCACACATGATAGTTTTATACCTTCTGCATCCACAAGAAACATACATAAATATTGGACTAAATTTTTGGTATTGTCATGTAAATCTTGAAAAAGAAAAGAAGCTGTCAGTATCCTTTTAAAAATCTTTTAAGATTATTTTTTTATCTGTATTCAAGGTCTTTACTTGAGACAAGCCTTTTAATAAATATATTAAAATACTTTTCATATTAAGAAATAAGAAATTTTGAATGATAGATGTGGCTGCTGCCAGTTTGTATCCTTCTGAACAGAACTGCAGAGCTTTGGGTACTCGACAGAACTGCCCACTGAACAGAAAAGATTTATGCAGCATCATTTATATTTGCTCCAAGCTTTGATAACTCACCAGCCAGCCTGCAAAGACTTGTGACACAGTGGTAATCAGTGGTAATATTCAGAACCAGAGAAATTCAACTTCACTGTTTTCTTCACTGTTTTTTTTTTGTTGTTGTTTGTTTGTTTTTTTCCTTTTTTTTTTTTTTTTTCAATATTATGTCTATTTTCGCTATTTAAAGGGCAGAAGAACTTTTCTGGATGCTTCCTATTTTGTTGTTCCACAAAACTAAAATAGCTAAGCGATACGAAAACCTGGAGGAGGCAAGATAGCCACTCTCTTTTTGCCTCCCTAATCCAGGTTTGTCATACCCACATGAAAACCTGTCTGTAAGATTTCTGACTCTTGTCTAAAGCAGAAAAACTAAAACAGATCTAACTACTGCTTTGGAACCTTCAAAGACTGAAAATGCCAAGGACTCTGTCTGGTGAAATAGTTCTTCAGTACTTATTCTGAAAAAGGAGTAAAGCAACGAAATTATACATTTTTATATTCTATTTTCCAAATTACAACTAGATGTGTGAGTCACTATGCAAGGCAAGAAAGTAGTCTTTCATACTCTATGCATAGGTTGAACCAATACAATCTAATTGCTCAGCCTTTTCAGCAGTCTTCCATTTATACCTTCCTACTCTCCTTGCCTTGTTTCTGACAATAGACAGATACCATATTTTCTTCCTTGCACTGTGCAATTCTTATTACACACTTGGGAACTATAACTGAAACAAAGGAGCAATTAATTATAAGTGTTTGCAGACCAGTATAGAAATCTGTGAAGGTGAAAATAATGTAATTCAGAGAGACCTCTTATGAATAATAGGGGATCAAGAACTCTCTAGAGCATTCATTTGGAGACTTAGACAGTTCTGAGACAAATGCAGAAAGGAAATTAAGAGTTAAAATGATGCAGTGGCTATTCCAGTTAAACTTACTAAGTATCAGTAATTGCTAAAAGCATTTGAGGCAATTTGGCCAAGCGTTTTGGAGTTCTCAAGAAAAAGGCACATGTAGCCATTGTTCTGCAGCCAGTAATGCTGGGCACTGAAACATTGCTAACATCTCTAGAAGGCAAAGAAATGGTATTATTTATTTTTTGTTGTCTTTATTCTAACAAGGACAGTCTGTCTACAGAGGTCATTTCATTTGGAAATGGTATAAGAAAAGTTTTTAGTAGTGGTTTTAGTATCTTTATTTATGGTCTTGTTCAAATATCATCTAGTTTTCTGAAGGTTGGTGTTGCAATTATGTTTCTAAATGTCCTTTGGGGTTATTTGAACTATTGCTTAAAATACAGTCTTAATTTAAAAATAATGGACTTGAAGGCTGATAAACAAATGCACATGCAGAAATATACGACACAATAACTTGTAAGGGTTTGAAGATGTCAACATGAAGAAGATTTTTTCTCTCCTGGGGTTTGTTGTTTTGTCTTTGTCTCTCCACTGCTGTTTCTCTCTGCTACGTTAATGCAGAGCAAGTTTTAAATGGCAAAATGGGAAGACAAGGTGAAAAGGTGGGCATTTTGGCCTATTACTAACCTGCTAAGTCTCGTCCTCTTCTGAGCCCATAATCATGGTTGCTGTTAGATCTCCACAGGTATGCTTTTTTTTTTTTTTTTTTTTTTTTTTTTTGGTCATTGCTGCTGGTCAGCTGGGTAACATTCTAAAAAGTCCATTTTGTTAGCATAAGCTCTGAAGAATAATATAGGGCTGTTGCTGCTTTCCTCTTAGTAATAAATGCTTTCCCTATCAAGTGAAAATGAAATGAAACAGTCAGGTGTAAGCTGAGTAAGAGAAGAATCAAATAATTTGCTCATGTTACATGCATTTATTGGTACTTTTTTGACATTTGTTTTCAATGAGATGGGAGAATTAAAGTTTAGCAGGATAAAATAAATGGAATAAGAGCTCAATCAAATTTAGTAAAGAGGAAGCTCAATAAAATTCTGTAAAGGTGAACTGAAATGCAGCTGATATTTTGTATACAGTGTGCAGATAATGAGAGGAGAAGGAAAGACACAAGGGACCAAAGTGTACAACTACATTAGAAGAGGTTCTGCAAAACGATCTTCTAACCTGTGTATCAGCACACTGAATTGTGATGGTTAATATGGAACTCAGAGGCAGAGTGACTGAAGGAAGAAGGAGTTGCATTTCTTGCATGGTTACTCACTTTAGTATAATCGTTTACATGTGAATGTGTTTATATTAAGTGTTTATATTTTACTGAGCTGCAGATGAATAATTTCTCTGCACATATCACTTTGATGGTAGTTTAGAAGACGGACAAATCAGGACATTGTTACACTTTAAAACTAAATTTTACTAGATAAATTCATTAAGAATGTACTTTTTGTTACTGTTCAATTCTTACACAAATACACTATCATCAAATATATAAAAACATATTCTAAAATAGCTGTGAGTACACACTACTGCAGAGATGTTGTGATACAGTTAGCACTCATGGCTTCAGTCCGTAGTGGCTCTGAGATGCAAATGTCAAGTCAATCAAGCTTGGCAACTTTTTTTGTAAGAGAGGTGGGACTGGCAGTTTCTCCATTCTCGTTCCTTTCTTGTGCCTGAGGTTTTTATGCTATTACCGTGCTACCAAAAAGGAGGTAATTCTTTGCTTCTGATGCTGTGTACTTTGTTTTTTGTTGGCCAGTCATGTATCTTCTGTGTTTGGGAGAGTGCCTTGTCTATTGGCAGTTCACTGTGCTTCCTCTTTCTCGCAGCTTTGGGCAGTTTTGCCTCTTGTGAGAAACTTCACCCATATTTTTGCCTCTTTGATGATCCTGTTCACATTCCTGTGTTAAATTTCATCTGGATTTGCCATTATACTGTTATGAAATACTTATATACTATTGTTAGTTACACCATTCTGGTATGCTTGTAATAAGCTCAAAGCAAACTAATATACACTGGTATCAATCACATGTGGATATCATGGTGCCCATTTTATTACATCTCACTTTAGAGATCCGAGAATCTGTAGGAGAAGTGGTCTGAGAGATTTATAAGAATTTGAAAGACTTAGATCTTATAACTGAGATCTGTTTCCTTCAGTGCTTTTCATGAAAGATTTCAATGAATATTTGGACCAAAAACTTGTAGAGAAACATGAGCCAGGTTGCCTTCCTCAAGGCCATAATGTAAATGTATTTGGATGTGTTATTTTATATGCACTAAAAATAACCTATGTGTGTAAAACTGCATAAAAGTTAGTAGACAGTTGAAATTTAACTTAAAGAAAAACAGAATTAAATAAATCAATATATAATTTCGTTTAGATGAGTTGCACATGCAGACTGATGAAGAGCTGGAGTCCTTCTTGAATACAAGATAAGATATGAAGACTGCAAGAGAAGATGGGGCAACAGCATGTCTCGATAGCTGATACTTCTGATGTGCACCCCCACGCTGGTTTAAATGTCTCAGTGCATTACACTAGCAGTGTAACTGAAGTGAACTCTTCACTTGTGCAATTACTCATCTCTAGTAATTTCATAACACACTATTTTCTACCTCCTTATGTTGCCCATATATGACCTAAACAATAAAGGATGATGATCGAGTAATTATTGTATATCAGTGTATTTATTGATCACTCCTGCTTCATTAATGCAGTAGTAACTCAGTTTCAGTGGTACTGTTCTCTGCATTTCCTTTTGCTCAAGAACACTGCGTCACAGATGGCTAAAACCTATTAAACTTTATAAGGAGACTGATCCTATCCTATTAATAAGTGTGAATATTGTGCATTCTTTTTTCTTTCTTTCTTTCTTTCTTTTTTTTTAATAGGAAATTAAAAGAAAAACAAACAAGACGTAGTAGATGATTCCTCCCCTTTCCCCTTTCTTCCACAGTATTTTTGGACAGCATTTCATCTCTTTCAAAACTTTTTCAAAACTTAAGAAATTTTAACGCTTTTCCACTTCTGCTTAACTTGAAGAAATAGATGTAATTTCAATGTATACATAAAATGTCTTTCAACTGAGGAAATACTTCTAACTCTTAAGAGGATCCCCAAATTGCTGTTACATTTTTTTATTTTTCAGTTGACTCATTAAATAATTAGAAAACCAGAAAATTTGAAAGGGAAATATGAATTGATAAAATTAATTTGCAAAGTAGATTACAAAACATCAGTCTTTCTCACATAGAATACCACACACAGTAATGTGGATTTTTTTTTAAGTTCTGAGTGGTCTAAGATACATATTTAGGCATGCTGAGAAAATCTTCACATCCTGCTACGTACGTATGTGAAAGACCTCATTTAGTCATACTGAAAAGGTAGTGCAAAGTGAAGAACATAAGTAGCATACTGCTCATCAATAGCTTCCACTACTCTTTTCACAGCCTTTGCTTAATTGGATTATCTCACTGGGTCTAAGTTGCTTATCCAAGCAATAAGCTAGACTTCCAAGCTCAACTTCCTCTAGCAGTAGAAACTGCTAACTCGATGATCTATTAAGAATCCCTTTTTACTTCAAAAGTCTGTTCAGCCAGCTGCTAACTCAGCAGGCAGCTAAGCAGAGGTCCAGGGCTTCACACACTTCCAATGACAGACTTTCCCAGAAATACATAGATGTATGTTCTCTTGTTCTGTTGAGAAGAGTAGAGTTTTGATTACCTCAGTTCTTTTCACCTTGTCTGTCTGGACTTAAACCCTTACTTCATTTATAGCCATTATATAGATGGGTTTCTTTACTTTCAAGAAACTGTCTACATGGCTAGTTTCATTTAATTTTGCAAATGCATTGCCCTTTCCATTCATCATGCTTACATTCCTCTTCATTCTTCCCTTCCTTTCTTCTTTCATTGTTCATCACAGTTCCCTCAGCTTGAGCCTTGCCTCATTCAATACATTGTCTAATCTACACAATACTTTTCATCACCATTTAAGCACTTCTCTAGATATAGAGCCGAAAGTATAGCTGACCTCCTAGTCCATCCTCTTTACTGTTCAATGTTCTCAGTATGTTGTAGTTAATATTACTTTTTCAGTGTCATAGGGTGCATTTTTTTTTTGGTCTGAAACATTTTTTGCTCATTTTAGATTACTTATAATTATTAATAATAAAATAAATCGACTGTTTTTTCTTAAACTCTATAAGTGATGGAACTCATATAGAATTTTTATTTTCCAGTTTAATCATTTGTGCTTAACTGTTAAGAACTGAGGTACATAAACATAATGAGAAAATTTTCTCTATGAGCTATGCTGTGATTATGAAAAGGTTATGCTTTTGTACATTCTCCTGTGATTTTTAATTAAAGCATTTAATTGTTGGCAGGTATCTAAGAGTATTGTTAAATGCATGGCTTAATTGTTTATCCTTTCCTCTTTGTTATATATTGAGTGGATTTGATAACGCATTAGTGTGAAAATGAGACTCAGGAGGTCTGCTCTCTAGAAGTCTGCATAGGCGATCCTGTTTATCCTTCAGAGGACAAAAGGAAATGTTATTCTAAATGTCTAGTTTTACTTGTGTGAATGGTTGTCTTTTGCTAGGATGCAGTAAAAACTGCTTCAGACCTGGAAATTTTAAGTCAAGTCTCACTTGTCCTGGATTCAGTTTCCTTTCCACGTAGGTAAAAGCTGTAGTTTCCTTAAAAAAAACCAAACAAATAAAAATTGGCTTATTTGCCATAATTCGGCAAATACACAAACACCAATTAATATGATAGCCTCATAAAATAATAATAATGAGCAGTAAAGAGCTGTTTAACATCAAAGATCAATCTAAGTAGTCAAGTTAAACAGAGCACAGTTTGTATATGACATCATTTCGGCAAGTATCTTTCATTTGTGGGTTTTTGAAAACCAGGATGAAGGGCAATTTAGCCTTAATTAAGCCTTATTTTACTTGGCTATCTCAATGCCTAACATCTTCTACCACAGACTTACTGAAAAATGTGGATGAAAAAAACTGTATGTTGTCCTCTTGGTTTACCTTTTGCCAGTCTGGGTTTGCACCCTCTAGTACAGTCCTAGTTGCTTTGGCTGGCTAAACTGTGCATGATGCAAGTGAAGGAATGCTTTGATGTACTTCAGTAGAAACTGGAATTAAGTGTTGTCTTCCCTTCCAAGCACTTTTAAACTGTTCTTTATCCTTTTTATTTAAATTGTTTATATTCTCTATGGCTATTATTTATATCCTACTCATGTCTTCCAGATACTTGCAGGCACAGTAATCATTTTCTATGCCCATACTTACTGTAGTCTTGGTTTTAATTCTGTACATCCAACCTTCCTTTTCTTATAGTGCTTTTTATTGCTGCTCTGAGATGAAGCCTAAGATCTAGGATCTCTGCATTCTGATCCCTGAAACTTTAATTCTTTCTAAAGAATGGACCAAATCACACAGTGATCTTTTTCTGTGATGAATGATTAAAAGTAATGAGAAAGTAAAGAGTAAATAATGAGTCAGAAGCTTGAATGTGCGTGCTTGCTCATGAGATATAGACTTGGAGCTGATGTAAAGTCACTTCTAATCTCCACCTCCCGAAAATCAACACTTGTTTTCTAATAAACCTTGTTAATTTAGAGTGAGTAATGGGTAGCATCTAAGTATCAACTGTTTGTGTATTGTGTACAATTCTGAGCCTTGAGCCTTTAACACATGGACAGTAACTTACCTAGGGTTTCATTGGTGAAGTGCTGTTCTTATATATTGAGCATACTGATCTAAAATCTCAATAGTAAGAATTACTGGGTAGATTTGATCTTAAGCAGAAAACATGTAGAAACAGAATATGCAATTTGCAATTATAACAACTATTGGTGAAAATTAATTCTCACAGGAAATCAGACCTGTCTAATCATACCTCTTGGAAAACTAGAAAAATAGTAGCACACAACTGGCAAGTTAAAAACAACCCTTCCTCTCTCTGTACTGGTCCTCATCAATACAATTTCTTTTCTTTATCTCAGTAAAGAGTGAGCCTCATCTTTTGGGCTGCTGCATGATAAATTAGAAGTTCTGGAACAGGATCCCCAAAACGATACAATTTGCATTTTCCCTCCTTTGGCAACTTGGTGGTCCATATCTGCATTGTTGGCACCTTGGTTCTTGCAGACAAATGCTGCTGAGGATGTTCTACTCTTTTCTTGGGACTTTATTTCCTTCTTTCAACAGTGATCACTGGAGGGCTTGAGTGCCTCATTTTACTCATATTCTAAGCTTCAGATCTTCTAGACAAGGGTTTTCTTTCTACCCACACTTTTGAGCCTTTGTGGGCAGCAAAGTTCAGAAACAGAAGAGTGAAGGTGCTGGAACAAAATATGTAACAATTAATCCTTCTGCCACTGCATAAAACATTTTTTAATAGACCCTTCAACTTTTTCCACTGTGCAAAATGTGGCAATCTGCAAAAACCTTACAGTCATGAAGGAAGCACCATATGGGTCTGCAACATAGTTTTCTTTATTGACTTAAGAGGATATTGGAATTCTGGGGAGACGAATCTCTTGCTTGGTAATATCTACAGGTGAGAGCAATTGGGAAATGTTTGCTATTACAGCTTATTTTATATATATTAATAAATAAATAAATAAAGCAATGCCATCACTGGGTAAATCCATTTAAATGCATTTTTTTACCTAGAGATGAGACATGCATAATGCAAGAAGAGTATATCAATGAATTTAAAAATCCTTGTGAAAAATGATTAAATTCTATGTAAGTAACCCCTAACGGTCCACATTCAGACCAATACTATTTACATACATAGTGTGTCTGAGTGCATCTTCAGCAAGTCTGTGAATGTGACCAAGCTGAGTGGGATAGGATGTCAGCAAGGAGGACCTATACTTTTTATAGAGCTTTTATAGGGGGCCCATGAGTATTTCTAGAAGAACAAAAAAGCCAAGTGCAAGGTTCTGTACTGGGATCAGGGTATTCTCCAATATCAGTACAAAGAAAGATGAAAACCTTGAGAGCCACCCTGCAGAGAAGGGTTTGGGGATGCTAGTGAATGAAAAACATGCACTTGCAGCTCAGAAAGCTATTTGTGTTGTGGCATACATAAAAATAAATGATAAATGTGACCAGAAGGTTAAGGAAAGTGATTCTCCCCCTCTGTTATGCTCTCATGAGACTCCACCTGGAGTACTGCATCTGACTGCGAGGTCCCCAGTGGAAAATAAACAAACAAACAAACAAACAAACAAATAAAAAAGAAAAGAAAAAAGAAAAGAAATGAACATTTTACACCAGGCTCAGAGAAGGACCACAAAAGCAATCAAAGGACTGGAGCACTTCTTTTGTGAAAACAGGCTGAGGGAGTTGGGGTTGTTAACCTGAAGAAGACTCATGGGAGACCATCTGCAGTATATAAATGGGGGTTATAACATGGACAAAGATGTGTTCTGACAGAATAAGAGGCAAGGACTTTAAACTGAAGGAGAATAGATTTAGATTGGATACAAGGAAGATATTTTCCATTATGAAGGTGGTTAGATACTGGAACAGGTTGTGCAGAGAAGCTGTGAACCCCATCATTGGAGGTGTTATACATCAGGTTGCCATTGAGTCATGACTTGACATAGAATCACAGAATCATAGAATTACTCAGGTTGGAAAAGACCTTAAAGATCATCAGGTCCAACTGCAGCCTAACCATAGTACCCTAACTCTAACAACCCTCTGCTAAATTATATCTCCAAGCACCACATCCAAACGGTTCTGAAACACATCCAGGGACAGTGACTCAACCACTTCCCTGGGGAGCCTATTGCAGTGTTTAACTACCCTTTCTGTAAAGAAGTGTTTCCTAAAATCCAACCTAAACTTACCCTGGTGCAACTTGATGCCATTTCCCCTTTTCCTGTAACCTGTCACCAGTGAGAAGAGACCTGCCCCACTCTCACTGTAAGCACCTTTCAGATACTGGGAGAGAGCAATAAGGTCTCCCCTCAGCCTCTTTTTCCCCAGACTAAACAGCCCCATCTCCCTCAGCCTCTCCTCATAGGGCTAATTTTCCAATCTCTTCACAAGCCTCGTTGTCCTTCTCTGGACCAGCACCTCAATGTCCTTTTCGTACTGAGGTGCCTAAAACTGAACACAGTACTCGAGGTGAGGCCTCACCAGTGCCAAGTACAGGGGCAGGTTGACTTCCCTAGCCCTGCTCACCACACCGTTCCTGATACAAGCCAGGATGCCATTGGCCTTCTTGGCCGCCTGGGCACACTGTTGGCTCATGTTCAGCTGACTGTCCATCAGTACACCAAGGTCCCTTTCCATCAAGCAGTTTTCCAGCCACACCTCACCAAGCCTGTAGGGTTGCCTGGGGTTATTGTGATCAAAATGCAGGACCCGGCACTTGGCCCTATTGAAACTCATGCCGTTAACCCTGGCCCATTGATCCAGTCTATCCAGATCCCTTTGTAGTGCCCTTCTCCCCTATGGCAGCTCTACACTCCCTCCCAACTTGGTGTTGTCTGCGAACTTACTGAGGCTACACTCAATCCCCTCATCAAGATCATCAACGAAGATGTTAAACAGAAGCGGCCCCAGTACTGAGCCCTGGGGGACACCGCTCATGACCTGACAACTGGATTCAACTCCATTGACCACAACTCTTTAGGTCCAGCCATCTAGCCAGTGCTTCACCCAGCAGAACGTACACCCATCCAGACCATGGGCAGCCAGCTTCTCCATGAGAATGTTATGGGGGACGGTGTCAAAGGCCTTACTTACTGAAGTCCAGGTAGACCACATTGACAGCCTTATCCTCATCCACTAAGACATAATGAAATATGTCCCTGCTCATGGCAAAGGGATTGTCATTGATGGTCTCTTTCCAAGTGATTCTATAATTCTATTCTATTTGCAAATAAACTGCAGTTAAATTAAAACTGCTGCATAATGTTGTGTTACTTGCACTTAACTGGTACCTAACAGGCAGGACATAGCTGCATGGGGAAGGCACTTTTCTTCCAGTCCTCAATTTCTAAATCTTAGGCACCAATGGATTTCACAACAATATGATTAGGTAAAACCAAAACAGATTCTGATCTGCACATTCATACTAATTTCACTTATAGCATAAAAGATAGCAACAAATTAAATATACATCATTTTCTTGGTATTTTTTTTGTCAAGTAGATTACTTTAGTAGGTCTAGATTAGGAAAATTGTCCTTATACAAGATTATACAAGAGATTATGCAAAGTTATACAAGACTTCATGTCACTGCGTTTTTTTTTCTTAGGATTTGGGTATGTATAGAATCATGTACTACTATCAAATGTCTAGAAAAAATATTGTATTATCTTTCTTAAACTTAGCAGACAAGAACATTTAGAGCGTTGTGGATTTATTTGTGTTATGTAGTGAGAGATTACAGGACTTGTGTACTGTTGCTTTGTTAGTAATTACGTGCAGCCACTGAGTTCTAGGACTAAATACCCGTATGAAATTTTCATTGAAAGAAAGAACTCTGGTTATATTTTCAGCATGGTGTGAAGGAATTTAGCTGCATGATGCCCATTAATGTTAATAAGTGTTGTGCATCTATAACTCTGTGCATTGTACTGAAAATTTACCTCTTGGTGTGCTTAGAGTAGAACAGTGTGTATTTGAAATCATCCTTCCTTGAAATATACTGAAAATTTACTGAATATGAGGGTGGCAGGAAGGCATTCAGAAGTACAAATCAAACAAGAGCATGAAAGAACCACAGGGGAAATTGAAACGAAGAGACAAAAAGCAGATCAAACAGCTGCAAAGTCAAACAGAATATGTGGGAAACAAACAAGGATGTTGAAAGCTTAACGAACCAGACCATAGAGGAATCTCAAAACTACATTTTATTCAGGTCATCATTAACCAAAAGCAATGTGTATCAAAGCACCTTGTCAAAAACTTAAAACTGTTCTGCTGATGGTTGTGACTTTCAGAATTCTCCTGTAGCCAAGGACAGTTGTGAATCATAGCATGCAGTGATGTATACAAGGGCTTCTATTCCTTCCCCACAGAGTAAAAGTTAGGAAATCAATTGATATTCCAGACTTTCACTTTGGGAATCTAAATATATATATATATATATATTTATATATTTATATATATATACATGCATATATATATTAATTCCCCCAGGGCCTAGATATTAGGAGTTTTGCTCTGCCTTACTTTTGAAACAAACACAAATCGGGGTCTTTCAGTACCAGCTTCTATTAAAATGATATTTCAGTAAGACGGCATGTCTAATATTGGGGACTTATGTGGCAAATGATGGAGAAAGAGGAAAGCATGCTGCCTTTCTTTCCTTCCTTTCACAGAATAGGATGGTTTCATTGATCCTTCGCAGTAAGTGGAAATGCAAAAAGAGACTACAGCATAGACTAGGCTTTGACCCAGCTGAACTGGAACAGTAGAAATGCTGTCAGTTGTAAATGAAAAGTGTGATTGCTATGAGATTTGTTTTTTTTTTGAGAAAAAAAATTCTTTCTAGGTTCACTTTTATAGACATCAAATATTTTTTGTCTACGGTCAGAAAGATTACAGTCTGAAATACTTGCGGGATTAAGACCCTCCAGTGTTAATTGATATCCAGTAGTTAAAGAAAAAAGCTTGTTGAACAATCCAAAATATTCTGAAACAAATACATTTCATAGTAGGAGCTGAATTACTGCATGTTTATTCGATATTTATTGCTATTTCATAAATCAAAGCTGAATTCTATCAAATTCATGAAGTTTCTCTGGGTGTTCAGCATTGCTGTAGTGCTGCCATGTATTCTGTTTAGCACTTTCTTCAAAACGAAAGACAACACCAAAAACATAGAAAGTTCTTTGCAAGAGATGTGAGTTTAAATTCATCTATTTTACATTTTCAGTTTTGAGCTTAAAAGAAAACTGCCTTGGGATCTCATTAAGAAGTTGTGAAAATTGCTATGTCATTTATCTATTGTTTCTAGCAGATAAGCCGCATTTTGAATCTCTACTCGAGGTCTATTCTTTCTATTTCTTTCTCCCTTGTGTGTTTGTATACCTGTATCTATATTCAGTGGTAGAGTGAAGTTGCCATAGGAGATAAAGAGATCTCAGATGAAAAATAACTAAGCATGTGTGTTTGTTTATGAGGAATTGAATACTTCCAAGAGCAATGACCATGCTGGGTACTTTACTTCTGCAGTGTAACACAGAGATGAGCTGCCTGCTATCTGTCCAATATTGGGAAAGCTTTAGTTTTTATTTCTTTGAGCTGAATTCTGATAAAAAATTGCTTCTGTGATTTGTCTTAAAGAATATAATCATAGAATCATTGAATGGTATTAGTTGGAAATGACCTTAAGAATCATCCAGTTTCAAACCCTCTACCACAGTCAGGGCTGCCACTCACCAGATAAGACTGCTCGGGGCCCCACACAACCTGATCCTGAAAACTCCAGCGATGGGCAACACACAGCTTCTCTGGGCAGCTCGTGCCAGTGCCTCATTAGCAGCATAGTGACCATTTTCTTCCTAATATCTGATCGAAATCACCCCTTTTCAGAGAATTGTAGAATAATATACACCATTAGTCTGCTACCAGATTTATACAAGATGTATACAAAAACGAAAGGTAAAAATTGAGGAGTCTGAAGTGACATATTTTTGTATAGCTTACCAAAATCTTACGATTTTGTAGAATTGACAGACTTGAATTTTTTGAGATTCAGGGCTTAAGGAAATGGGATTTGGCTATTAGTGTGGGTGTAATCCCATTTTGGCTATCTGTTGTGGATCTTAAGTTTTGCTATATGGAAAATAAGTAACAGCTTTCTTAACTGAGTGTCTTATTTCTACCCGAGATTGATCGAACATTCTTCTGAAGAAGGAAATGTATCCTTTGCATTTCCTGTTTATCGCTTCTACATAGGTAGATGAGTTTCTTCCTGACAACAACCAATGATTATTCTATCCATTGAAGCATATGGATTGATTAGTGCATTATTTTTACTCTAATTAGCTCGGTGTAACCACAGATGCTATTTTTATCCATATATGTCAAATCTTTTTACTGATGTTTATCAGTAATGCCTAATGACACTGAGTTCCACAAATTAATTATATGCTGAATCTCTGGAACCTTTCAAGTCCTTTATCATAGTTAGGTTAATCAGATATCCTTGTCAGCATATCCATAAGCATAGGTAGATAAATTCTAAAAAATTCATATATCTTGGTTAACCAAGGAACCAGTAGATCAGTATTCACATTTAACTATATAATCCATGGTCACATTCAATATTAACATACTGTTTTCTACCAGAAAAAAAAAAAGGGGGGGGGGGGGGAAGCTACTGAGCATACAAAGAACCCACATGTGGATGGAGATGGGTGACATTATTATCTACTTACCCACTCTCCCCTAGCTTTCTAAGTTAGTGATAAATGATTGCTCTATGTAAAACTATTTACCTTATATACCTGGAGTGAAGATCAATGCAGTTTTACTATTGTTTATACCTTTTCAAAGACTTAATCTATGTCCTTCTCTTCCATTTTATAAACTGAACTTTGTCTCTATTTCCCATACACAGTAAATGGACAGAAACATTACTTTGTGTGCAAGCTCTCAATCTCTCACCTCTCTATTACTTTATCTCCTGTTGATAAAATGACACCAGTAAGTATTCTTGCAGTTTCTTTTTATTTCTTTACTTTTCCTGACATACTTACCTACGTTTCTTTGTAACTTTCTTTATTATATATTTTATATTTTTTTCTCTCTTTTCTTTCACTTAGACTAATCTTAGAGAACTGAATTAATGTTTGGATTTTCTTCTGTCTATTTCTGTTGTGTTGTCAGAATATGGGAAGCAGCACATTTAGCTCAGGAAGGTAAGACTATTGTCTCATCTACCAGACAGCACTTGGAGGCCTGTCATAAATGCATACCACTTGTAAAAATGTGCAGTGATGACCACAAGTTATTGCTGTATTTCTGCCATTGTGTTAGAAGGCATTAGGATGGCTGAGCCTTCTGGAGAGTTAAAGACCAGAGGCACAATTCTCGTGCATGTCTCTCTTCTAGTTTTGCACTGCCTGCAGGAGTCCTAATTTAGCCCCTAATGAGCTAATTGCAATGGTGACCTCAAAAGGCAAGTTTGAAATTCAAACACACAGCAATTCCCATATTGGAACAGACCAGTCTTTGTTTACTGGTGGCTTGTACCAGATGTTATAGAGAAAAGCCCCAGAGGACATGCAAATTATGTTCACTAGCATTGCATTCTCTGGAGAATTACTACCTTGATTGTTAATTAGTTTTATAGTACACAAAGCAGTTAAAGGCTGTTTCTGCAGAGATTGATTCAGAGCTGAAATGAAGGCAAGACCTTTCCTGCAACATTTTCACTTCTGGTTCGAGTGAAAAAATACCAAGTGCAAAGGCAAATTAAACAAGAAACATTTGTTGTTTTTTTTTGTTATTTCTTTTTTCACTACAAATTTTTATTATGCTACAGATGACTCTACACATGATAATGTAGCTGATTCAATCCATGTTGATTTTTAACAGTTTGTTATCCAAAATGAAGATACAGAGGCACTGAAGACAAAACTCAGAGCCTTCTCTTCTCAACACAAATATCTCTCAGCCTCTCTTCACAGGAGAGGTGTTCTAATCCCTTGATAATTTTTGTGGCCCTCCTCTGGACCTGTTCTAACCTTTCTGTGTTTCTCCTGTGATGGAGGCTTCAGAGCTGAATACAGTATTCCAGGTAGAATCTACACAAGTCTTTTTGAATTTCATGAGTCTTGTACAGTCCTGCCTCTCAAGCCTCTCAAGGTCACTCTGGATGGCATTCCTTCCCTCCAGCATGTTGACTTCACCACACAGTTTAGCATCATCTGCAAACTTGCTGAAGATGTACTCAACCCCACTGTCAATGTCATCAATGCTAAATAATACTGGTGACAGTACTGACCCCTGAGGAAAAGTCTTCATCACTGGTCTCCACCTGGACACTGAGCTGCTGACTGCAACTCTTTGAGTACAACCATTCAGCCAATTTCTTATCAGCCAAGTGGTCTACTGATCAAATCCATGTCTCTCCAATTTAGAGTCAAAGATGTTGTACAGGACAGTGACAAATGCTTTACAGAAGTGCAATGCAGAGGATGGAAACTACTCTTCTGTTATCTGCCAGTTGTTACCCAATCACAGAAGGCCACCAAATTTGCCAGGCATGATTTGCCTGTTATAAAGCCATGTTGTCTCTCACCAGTCACATCTTTGTTTTCTATGTACTTCTGAAGATTTTCCAGGAGGATCTCCATGATCTTTCTGCAAATTGCGGTTATGTTTCCATTCAGTGGGAATGGACTGCCACAACTTCTGGAATACAGCAAATAAGGACTTAATCTGACAGTTCCCTCAAGACCTTTGGATGCATCTAATCAATTCCAATGGACTTATGCACATTCAGGTTCCTTAGATGCTCTTAGACTGGTACTTCAAGCTCTCAGTCCCTGCAGATTTCTTGTTTCAGCTTGTGGAAATAGAAAATACACAATGATTTTTGTATACGGAAGGAAAATGTCTGTTTCTTTAGTTAACTCCTTGCCCTTCTTGCTTCTATTCACTTTATTCAAAAATTTCTGGTCACTTTCCTAAATTACTGCCTTTACTGACTGTCAGTGAAACACAAGAACAATATAGCTACAGGCAGGCAGGAGAGAAATTTGAAAATACTGTATATATATATATTCATCCATGGCTCCTCAGATTTGTGTAAATGAAGCTGAAGTCTTTCCTAGGTATGCCTCTGAATAAAACCCATATCCCATGTGTTTATGGAAAAGGAAGCAAAAAATCTGAGTTGGATGTACTATCTTATGAATTTTTATATAATGCGACTCATGTTTGTTGACTGTCTTCTATTTTAACAATACTAACATTTAGTGTTGTTTAGCATTGGAGATATATTTTTATTAGCAGTGGCATCACTTGTTTCTGCTAAGACTTTATGACACTTCCCTAATTTGTATGCATGAAAGCAAAATTTTAAAAATATCCTTGTTGTCATATTGAATCACCATTCAGATATAGAAAGCACTTCACGAAATTCACCTTCCTGTTCAGGGTCATTTCAGGCTCTATTCATCATCTAAATCCTGAAGAAGTCCTCAAAATTAGGCTAATGTTTTCTGTAAGTGTGAACTCATCCATTCTGAATGCACATCTGAACCTAAGTGCTCATTTCTCTTTCACAGCGTTATGGGAAGATTCACGAATCAAGCTTTGGTCTACCTAATGTGTCCTTAAGCTTCATTGTTTTTCAGGTTTTTCCAATTAGTAGAGTGCTATGAATGGTTAAGGACCAAAAAATTGTAGTACTTGATCATTTTGATTAATGCATTTGGACATTCTGTCTGCTGAGGATGAGTGGAGCGTCTCCTTAGGGTGTAACAAAGTGACTTGACCTTTGCAAGTAGAGAAGTAACACTGACATCAGCTCAAAAAATAGGAGCCAGTTTTCTAGGCTGGAGTGAAGTCACTGACTAGTGTCTGTCCAGAAGGCAAATTACAATGAAACATGACACACAGAAGACTTAAAGTAGCTGTTAATTTTAGATGTCTACAAGTTTTAGTTATGAGCAAGAACTTAATTAACTTCAGTAGAATTACACGGGAGAAAAGAACAGCTGTTCTCCTGGTCTGGTGGGATTCAGAATGATACTTTTATAGTGTTAGGGTGGAACATCTGGGAATTTTAAAGAGAAGAGCAGGTTAACAGAAATGAAGGCTGTGTTTTGATTCATACCTCCTTGGATGTTATCAATGTTTTGTCAGAGGAAAGCAGGAAAACATTAAAAGTGTTATTTCAAACACAAGGGCCCAAATCCTGCTTCTGATAGACTTTATTCCACATTTGCTTTAAGTCCAACAGACAGTACAAACTTGGTACAGACTCTGGGGAAGAATTCTAGGGAAAAACAGAGCAGATCTCAAAGCTGTTCTATTTATTGGTAAATGTTCAGCACAGTTAGGTCTTTACTCATTCCAGGAAATGAATTGTCAGGACTGAGGAAGTGACTGGCACACTGGCCTAGTAACAGAGTTATCAATGTGTGAAAGACATTCAAAACAAATTACGTAGAAATACTTCTGCTACTTGCAGGTTTGCATGGTTTCCCAGGCAGATTTCAGAAAACACTGGAAAGAGAGGGAGGGAAAACTCACCCTGCACTGAGGAACAGTCTAAGTGCTAAGCCATTGGAGAGAGCCTTCTAAAAGTCAGTTTAGGGGAAGGTTGTAATATTAATGGTTCACTAAGTGAATTATGCTTTTACAATATAGCAGTAAAAATACTGTTAGCACATGGTCATGGGAATGCTCATCTGAGACACATTAAATTGACAGTTTAATGTTTGTGATTTTGGATATGAAAGACTCAATCTGTTACAAATTCTTTCTTGTTGCAACCATGAGTAAAGACAGCTCAGTGCATAAAGAAAGGTAGTGCTTTGGCAGTGCTTAATTGCATAAACATCAAATGATATTTCTTAAAATTTTAACCATTAAAAGCCAAACAATTAACATGTGAAAAGCTGGACCTGGAGATTTCAAATAGAGCTATGCTGCAGCTGAAATGCTTGTGTTTGGTCCACTGTGCTTCCAAGACTAGATTTACATGCTCAAAGTGTGAATAACTTCAAAGTTTAGGCATTTAGCTAAAATCTGCATTTCTGTTGACTACAACAACATTTTGTCTGTCCTTGTACAGCTACACCTGTATTGCTGAAAGAAGGAGCCAGTTCATATTTTTTGCCTTAATGAAGTTCATTGCAAAATATAATAGAACGTTCTGTAATGCATACAGAGCCAGCTGGGCATACATGCAGCTTTGAGGACGATCAGTATTGTATGTATGTCATCACACTTTATACTTTTATTTCTGCAACAAGTAAATGGTGAATGTAGTTAGCAAATTTGTCCTCAGTTCCAAACCCAAACTGGGTAGATAGTTTTACAATGTACACATTTTCAAACAAACAGGAACAACAACAACAAAAAACAACAACAACAAAAAAAAACCCAAACACTTTTTTAATGATGTTTTTTGTAGCATGTATTTGTAAGTACTTATTTTGCTGTAGAGATTAATGTAGTGTCTTCTCATATGAGACAAAAGGCTTGATGCCCAATAAATGTCAAGAAAGGATTGGGACCCTATGGAAAGTAATGGGTGAATCTCTGATGCTAACTCTGATACTGAAAATATAACTATTTTTAAGGATAATGCCTGGAGAACTGACTTAAATAGGGAAAATTTTGGTTTAAAACAACATCAACAACAAATCTCTAGCAAGATAGATGTAGGAGGAAGCAGTCAACTTCTTTTCATTTGAAAAAACTAACTTTCCCTGAGATTGCCTGACTCAAACAGCTGCCTTCTGTTCTCAACTTCTTTTTCCAAGTCTAGCATCTAATTGAGAGTCAACTAGCTGGTACTAAATGGGATGTTGCTGTGAGGTGTAGCTTGTATTGCACAAAGATTTAAAAACAAAAACAACAAAAAAGAGAACTCATGAAAACTTTTAATAACTTGATAGCCTTGTAAAAGCTTTCTATAGAAATTAACTTTTAGGACTTTAGCATTTATTTTCTCATAACAAGGGTGAATTGATTATTGAATGGTCGAATGCACACAGTGCATATTGATCTGTTCATGCGTAGCAGCTTTCCCCCAGCAGGCACCTTGCTGCCTGTAACGTATTTTAAATAGGATTACTACTCATTAAATTACAATGACCTGGAGCAATGGTCAACAAAAACGAAATTGCCTCAGTTCATCATGGTTTGGATCACTGCCATTGAATTTCAGTAGCTGCATTTCCCTAGAGTAAATAGACCTGAAGACCATATATGCTTGAATGCTTCAACTTCTTGGATTTAATCAAATAAAACTAAAATTTCATAACTATGTGTGGAAGTTTAGGAATTGCAAGGAATTCCTCATTGTAGTTTTAGGGCAACTTAAAACTTGGTTTAGATTAAAACATAACAATCTTCAGCTGATGTGGTACATAGATTCCATGCTATACAGTACTACATTGGCTTCTGTACACAGGGGACTTATTTTGATTCTAGGCACTGCTAGCATAGTGGTTAAATCTGACCAGAAACTACTAGCCAGACTGTTAGAACACATTTTATTTCTTAAATTTAAATCTGAATGTGGAAAAAGTACATTGAAAACTAATTAAACATACAGGCAGTGAATCAAATAATGCACTGTAGTTTTGCTACTTGGGGGTCCAACACTGAAGGAGAAGTCAGGGATTTAGGAAAAAATGTTGCAAACATCTAGAAAAAATCAAAGCAACTATATTGATATGATCACTGGGAAAGAGCATGGATAAGTTTAGTATGGGTTCATGCTGATAAACCAAAATAAAGGATTTCTTTTCCTGAAAGAAAATAATATGGCAACAATCTTATGTCTTTATTTTGATGAAGAAATATTCTTATTTCTTTTATTTTGACTCTAGCTTTTGGTATTCTATTACGAACAAATACGAATGTTGATTGACAGATGGAATTCACTAATAACTCAACTCTCTGATGCTCTTGTTAATCTGATGCTGAGAGGTCTTAGTTTATCATTTAACATAGGTATCTGTTACACTTTTGTAAAACTCTGGTGCAGTTATATTACCACAGGGAGACAGCTTTATGCTGCAGAAATTAATGACATGGACATTTATGACCATGAGTAACAGTGTGTGGTGAAAAACCTTCTGATTTGGATGTACTGAGAAAGTAAATCTTATATATGACATTGTCTGAGCTGTTTGCAAGTGGCTGACAAAGTTTGAATTTTGTTGGACAATATTGGATTATAAGTGATAATTTAATTTTAACAACAGTCAGCATTTATTATCAGTCACAGCGACTTGAATAGCCTAGAAGTACCTCATATTCCACATAGGACTCATGGTAGAAACCTCAGCCAGTGAAAAAATGAGGACTATGTAGTATCAGTGAAAAGAGAATCCTGAACTGCTTTATTTTAAAAATGTGAAAATCTACTTATGAAAATTTGTCTTTTCAAGATCTTGTAAGATGGTTCATCCCACTGGATCAAGTCTTATAGAACAGAGATATTCCCACTAATACCTGTCTGAAAGCTACTCAAGCTTCTTGCTTCTCCATTTTACTGGCTCTTGTGGTCAAATGATGAATTGTGTCAGAGGCTTTAGAGAATGTTTTTTTTTTTTTTAGGGGATGTATTTTTATAATTTTGGCTATTTAGTTCTATCATTATTATTATTATTATTATTTTTCTGACAGCAGAGGGCACTGTACTCAGTGTGAGTCCTTCATATGAAGTACGTTTTCCTTCAGGAAAATGCTGACAATTATTTCTCTCCAAGTGAATGTGCACTGAGAATTTGCATGAGGAGGAAGTGTGAAGTAGTTAACATACTGCAAATCATGCCTTCTTATGGGCTCTGACTTTGTAAACAGTATGAGCTCCAGTTTAGCAAAACTAAATAGAAAGATGTGTTCTTCATACAGTATCCTAATCAAGACCAATGACAGATGAACTGCATATGCAGTCTTCTGGATTAAAAGTGTAATGAATCATCCATAGAATCATGGAATCATAGAATCACAGAATCAAAGAATTGCTCAGGTTAGAAAAGACCTTAAAGGTCAGCAAGTCCAACAGCAGCCTAACCAAACTACCCTAACACCCCTCCACAAAATCATGTCCCTAAGCACCACCACATCCAAACAGTTTTTAAACACATTCAGGGATGGTGATTCAACCACCTCCCTGGGGAGCCTTTCGGTGAAGTTTTTCCTGATATTCAACCTAAACCTACCCTGATGTTGAGGCCATTTCCTCTCATTCTGTCATCTGACAACAGTGAGAAAAGATCAGCCCTACTCTCGCTGCAATCACCTGTGAGGTATTTGAAGAGAGCAATAAGGTCTTCCCTCAGCCTCTTCCCCAGACTAAACAGCCCCAGTTCCCTCAGCCTCTCCTCATAGGACATATTCTCCAAGCCCTTCACAAGCCTCGTTGCCCTTCTCTGGATCTGCTCCAGTACCTCCATGTCCTTTCTGTACTGAGGTACCTAAAACTGAACACAGTACTCGAGGTGAGGCCTCACCAGTGCCAAATACAGTGGCAGGATGACTTCCCTAGCCCTGCTCACCACACCATTCCTGATACAAGCCGGGATGCCATTGGCCTTCTTGGCTGCCAGGGCACACTGCTGGCTCATATTCAGCTGACTGTCCATTAGTACCCCAAGGCCCCTTTCTATCAGGCAGCTTTCCAGCCACTCCTCCCCAAGCCTGTAGGGTTGCCTGGGGTTGTTGTGACCAAAATGCAGGACCCGACACTTGGCCCTATTGAAACTCATGCCGTTAACCTTGGCCCATTGATCCAGTCCATCCAGGTCCCTCTGTAGTGCCCTTCTCCCGTCTGGCAGATCAACACTCCCTCCCAACTTGACGTCATCTGCAAACTTACTGAGGCTGCACTCAATCCCCTCATCAAGATCATGAATAAAGATGTTAAATAGAAGTGGTCCCAGTACCGAGCCGTGGGGGACATGAGTCATGACCGGCCGCCAACTGGATTTAACTCCAGTGACCACAACTCTTTGGCTATCCAGCTAGTGATTCACCCAGTAGAGTGTACACCCATCCAAACCATGGGCAGCCAGCTTCTGCACGAGGATGTTGTGGGGGGCAGTGTCAAAGGCTTTACTGATTTACTATATTTAATATATTAGCTTCAATTCTAATGATATTGTATTATAGTGTGTCATCTTGAATTCTGATACCATATTTAGTAAATTAGTTTGTTTCTCCTCAGATCATTGCTGCTGTTTTAAATTATTTTGGGGTCCCCTGTTTCCCTTTTCCAGAGGCGTGGATTTTGCAAAATCCCCCCACTCTACTAGTCACAGAATCCAGCCAAACCAGCCTGTAAACCGTTGACATTTTGATAGACCACATCGACCACATCTTCATCCACTAAGCTGGTTTCCTTGTCATAGAACAAAATCAGGTTTCTGAAACAGGATCTACCATTTGTAAACCCACGCTGACTGGGCCTGATCCCCTGGTTGGCCTTTAATTGATCCATGATGGCTCCTGATATTATTCATTCTACGACCTTCTCTGACACTGATAGGACTGTATTTCTCAGGATCAACTTTCCGGCCCTTTTTGAATATGGGCATCACATTTGCCAGTCTCTATCCAACAGGACATTTCTGATTTGCCAGGACAGTCGAAGGATGGTGGAGAGTGGCTTGGCAACCACATCCAACTACTTCAGTGCTCCAGTGAAATCCATCTGACCCATGGACTTGTGAATGTCCAGCTTTCAGAGCAGGTCTAAAAGCATCTCATCATGGATTATGCATGGGTCTATTCTGTTCCCCATCCCCATCTACCAGCACAGGGGGCTGTGTTCCCAGGGAGTAACAAGTCTTACCATTAAAGACTGAGCCAAAGAATGCATTAAGTACATCAGCCTTATCCTGATCCTTGGTCACCTTGTTGTCCTCAGCATCCAACAAGGGACGGAGATTCTCCCTAACCCTCCTCTTACTGCTGATGTATTTATAGAAATATTTATTGTTGTCCTTTACCTTAGTGGCCAAGTTCAATTCCAGTTCAGCTTCAGGTTTTCTAATTTTTTCCTTGTACAGCTTCACTATGTACTTGTAACCATCATAAGTTACTTGCCCACTCTTCCAGAGACCATAAACTTTCCTTTTGTTCCTGAGTTCCAGCCAAAGATCTCAATTCAGCCAGACCAGCCTCCTTGCCTGTCGGCTTGTCTTCTGTGGCTTGGGGATGGTCAGCTACTGCACCTTTAAAATAACTTCCTTAAAGTTTTCCCAGCCTTACTGGGCTCCCATGCCCTCCAGAACTGCCTCTCAAGGGGCCCTCTCAGCCATGATCCTACAGAGGCTAATGTCTTCCTGCAGGAAGTCCAAGGTGACAGTTCTATTGATGCCTCTCTGTAGTTCAACAAGGATTCAAAAATCTAGGATCTCATGATCACTGTGCTCCAGACTACTACTAACTGTTGATCTACATTATTTTAATGTTTACCTGTTTGTCTAAAAAGGTAGCTACATCACAAAGATTGAATAAACTGTGAATCTACTCTGTATCCAATTAGAAAATGATCTGAATGAAGATATTTCAAATTTCAACTAACGTTATTACAAGGATAACCTGCTCTCTGTTCAAATAGCCATGAACTCCTTATCCTACCTGTATCTTTGCCAACCTCTGAGCAACGCTGCAGTTCTCCAAAAAAGAGTGAGCATGTGCTGGACAACCAGTCGATCAAGGTCCAGCCCTCAAAAAAGGCACGTCCTGCTTAACCAACCCAATCTCCTTCTACGATGGAGTGACCCACCTGGTGGACGAGGCAAAGGCTGTTGATGAAGTCTACCTAGTCAAGGTAGTCAAGTAGAAGTCAAGGTAGACTTCATCAAAGCCTTTGACACTGTCTCCCACAGTATTCTCCTGCAGAAGCTGGCAGCCTATAGCTTGGACAGTTACACCTTTGGCTGGGTAAGGAACTGGCTGGAGGGCTGGGCCCAGAAAGTGGTGGTGAATGGAGCCAAATCCAGCTGGCGACTGGTCACGAGTGGTGTTCCCAGGGGTCAGTGCTGGGGCCTGTCCTCTTCAATATCTTTATTGATGACCTGGATGAGGGCATTGAGTGCACCCTCAATAAGTTTGCAGATGACACCAAGTTGGCTGGAAGTGTGGATCTGCCTGGGGGCAGCGAGGTCCTACAGAGGGATCTGGACAGGCTGGATTGCTGGGCTGAAGCCAATGCCATGAGGTTCTACAAGACCAAATGCCGGGTCCTGCACTTTGGCCACAACAAGCCCAGGCAGTGCTACAGGCCTGGGGCAGAGTGGTTGGAAGACTGTGTAGGGGAAATGGACGTGGGGGTATTGATTGATACTTGGCTCAACTTGAGCCAGCAGTGTGCCCAGGTGGCCAAGAAAGCCAATGGCATCCTGGCTTGCATCAGAAACAGTGTTACCAGCAGGAACAGGGAGGTGATTGTCCCCCTGTACTCAGCACTGGTGAGGCCACACCTCAAGTACTGTGTCCAGTTTTGGGCGCCTCTCTGCAAGAAAGACATCAAGGCCCTGGAGCGTGTTCATGGAAGGTCAACAAAGCTGGTGAGGGGCCTGGAGCACAGGCCATATGAGGAGCGGCTGAGGGAGCTGGGATTGTTCAGTCTGGAGAAGAGGAGGCTCAGGGGAGACGTTATTGCTCTCTATAACTACCTGAAGGGAGGTTGTTGTGAGCTGGGGGTTGGCCTCTTCTCTCGTGTAACTGGTGATAGGACTACGGGGAATGGCTTCAAGCTGCACCAGGGGAGGTTTAGGCTGGATGTTAGGAAATACCACTTCTCTGAAAGAGTGGTCAGGCACTGGAATGGGCTGCCCAGGGAGGTGGTGGAGACACTGACCCTGGGGTTGTTAAAAGAACATTTGGACGTTATGTTGAGGGACATGGTTTAGTGAGAACTATTGGTGATTGGTGGATGGTTGGACTGGATGATCTTGTAGGTCTTTTCCAACCTTGGTGATTCTGTGATTCAGACAGCCTCCACCCTTTACACCCCCCACAAGATCTTCTGTTAACAAACAGCAGTCTGTAACAAAAAACAAAATCAGTATTAAATACCTCTACTGAAAAATAGAAGCTTCTAAAAGGAGCTGGGGTAACTTTTGAAAGATTTGTCAGAGCTTGGTTTTGTGCATAATATTTGTGTTCTGTTTAGCACTTAAACTGCTGTGGTCTAGTTTCCTTTATAGTTGCATCTGGAAATTTCTTGAGGTTCCCTTTCAAGCTACCATTCTTAGGGGGTGGAGTTGATGACCTGTGCAGCAGAAGAAATGCATATGGATCACGCCAAGAGACTTTTGTGACTTCCCAGTAGGGTTTTATACCACGTCATGAGCTTATTTCATGTTATCTACACAAAAATTCATTGAAACAAATGAGTTATAGCATTTTCTGCAGACTGAAATAAATATTCTAGTACCTTGTTCTGATTATAACATCATCTTTTTCTTATCCAGTCTCTATAATGGCTCTCATTTGCACATAGAGTCCATATTCCTTCTCCTTACAAAGCAGACAATGAATTGGCAGTCGTCTTTTTCTCCCTTTTTCTCTCCTACTACTTCCAGTACACATAAACTTAGTTTTGTGCTGTATTTCACATGCCCCTCGTCTAAGGATTGAGTGGTAAAATTATGTGAGTAATTTATATTTCTTGGTTGACTGATTTAACTGGAAATTAACACCCACTGTTTTTTAATTAATCCGACATTTAATTATTTTTTAGATTTTTCAAGATTGAAATGAATATCTAATTTCAAGGTGCTTTAAAAACAGACAGCAGATAGCTTGTAGATATTTGCAAATAGTGCCACTACCAGGAAGCCAGTAATGAAACCTGGGAACAGCAACACCTGGATTCAAATTTCATTTCAAAGTGAGCAGGGAAAGAATCTGGATCTTCTGTATAACAGCAAAAACATTCTAAGTGCCTGGCTAAAGACAGTTATGAAAATGTCTCAGCTAGAGCACACTGAGTATGTTCTGTGTACTCCTCTGTAATATTTCTGACAAAAAGATGTTTTATCAAATTGATTGATTTCTTAAGACTTAATGTTGAGGCTTGATTGAGAAGAGTGGACCAAACAAAATTTTATAAAGGAGACAATACCCCTTTTCAGTATATGAAATCATTTCATGCAAATACATTGTGTTGCATACCAAGATTAAGGTTGTCTCTATTATTTACCAACCTCTTCTCTAGCATTAACATGTGGCTTTTGGGACTGTTTTCTAAAACAATTTTGAAACACAAGTTTAAGCAGTAATGAACACTGCTCAGCTTCAGTGGAAATGATTTTGAATTTCACCCAAAAACATATTTTAACTGCTTTTTACCTTGTGTATAAGAGATGCAATGAGTTACTTTGGATGACTCTGTGATGATTACAGAGTGAACATCAGTTTCCTTGCAATCACATTTTCACCTGCTCATGTGGTGTACACCTGTGTCTTGTTGGCAATTTAATTGGTATTTTGCCACATATCAAATTGCTCTTGCATCTGATGAAGTATGTTTGTTTCAATTTGCCCTTTCAGATGATGCTGGGTGTTTCGTAATGGATTTTTTCAAATTTTATACTTCGAAACTGCTCTTGCTTTCACTGTCATAATTTAGCTTGACTAATCCAAATCCACATGTCATGGATAATGCAGACATAATGCCATTAGTCGCATCTAATAAGAAGGTTTGTGAAAAGTGGAATGATTTGCCCAGTGAGAATGATTTCAAACTGGATTACCTATGGTTATTCTCATCTAGGCAAGTAGTCAATAGCACAGTTTGGAAAAACATTAGGAGAATCCTCATTATTTCCAGGCTATATTGCACCTATCTCAAAATGGAGATTAGATAGAGTTAGAGCAATTTTATGTAGTAGATAACATCTTGATTTTCAATTTTTTTTTTTTTTTTTTACACAGCTTGAAGGCTTCATTTTAAATAGATATTCTCTAATTTAACAATTGTTTAATGCTTTGATTTTAATAATGACAATTGGTTAATGTAATTTCACCTCTTTGCTTTTTGGTTTTCTATTTCTGTAGTGCCTTTCCTGTTAGTTACAGCGATTCCTGATGCTTATTCTGCAAGCAGGCTTTGAAAATGTTACTTCCTCTGTCCTATTTTCTTCTAATTTTTCAACAGCTATGTTATCTGAAATGCAAAAAAGGTAATTTGACTAAAGTATAGAACTTTGAGATAGATGAAAAAACAGTAAGTTTAAAGATTTAATACATACTTCTGCATTTAGATCATCATCAACAACAAAAGAAATATAGAAAGATGACTACCTAATGTCCCTTTAAAAAGGGTTTCTTGAATGAGACTTGATCTTCTGAAAGCGTGCTAATAGCATGCTTCTCAAAGGATTTAGGTGTCTAGTGCCTGATTCCCTTATCATGGAATTTTGATTGATTCCATGTAAGGCTGCAACCATGAGTAGGACAAAATCAAAAATGTAAACTGAGGTGAAGTGCCTCCGGGATTAGGCATAAGCTGTTATTACAGCTGTATACTATGGTTTCTTGCTTTTTATTTGAAAAAACATCTAATGATGAATTTAGGCAGGTATTGTGTCCCTTGTGTCCCTACTTAGTTGCCACCCAAACCAGAAGTTTCTGAAGACTGTGTTTACCTTATATTGCAGTTAGATGACATTTTGAAGATGTCCCATTCCTGTCTTTTAAGAGATAGATAGATAATGGTGTTGGTGCCTCCTTTTATAATGTATAAGGCATACAATTTGATCTATTTCCTTTTTCTACTGAGAAAATCAGACTCAGATGTTGAGTTCCTGACTAAGTGTCTCAACTACTAAATTACTTGAAAGCATATAAATATCTGCAGGATTTTTAAAGAATAAGAGTCCTCCTTAGTTCTTCAAATGAAAGGGGCTTGCTCATAGAGCTCTCTGAACTCATAAAGTATAAAAAAAATTATATTTATTAAACTTTGCTCTTCATATTTTCCTGTCTGATGTCTGTTTAGACACTTCCATGTTAACTGTACTGACTGTCTAATCAAAATGCTTTCCAATTCTTTATCTAATTTTGGGACACTTGTCTAGACATATGCACTGTAAAGAAGATATAGACATTTTAATGCAATGTTATGGATTTAAATTAGTCCTGAGGACTTAAAAGTTATGTGTCATGGAGCCTACGCTGAATGTGTATAGGTCATTCCTTGAACCTGGTAATTTTTACTGTGTTGAAAGTACTTGTGTGAAATCTGCTGATATATAGCAGGATTTTGCAAAGCACTGCACTGCAAAGATTTAGCATCAAGGGAAATAATCCCACTTAAAGCTTTGAAACATACCAATACTCAGATTATAGTTAGAGAATGTGCTGTCAGTTATTTCTGAAGTACCTTATCACCAGTGTCTTCTTTTTTACTATTTGCAAAATATTGCCAAGCTGAAGGAGTTTCTGTCACATCCAACACTGATTACTGAGAGATGGTTCTCTCTTTCTCTCTCCTTTTTGAGTCTTCGGCTAGCATATTTCATGTTTCCCAGTTCGAGTGAAACACTATAGCAAGGACAGTAAATCAGATTACATGACTACCCCCTCCTTTCTTATGCTAGGTGGCAGTTCAGTGACAAACTGATTTTGAATTTTTTCTGCTTTCTATAAAGCTTCCTTCCTCCATTACTCGATGGTGGCTTTCTTTGTCTGAGGATGAGCAGATGCTGCACAGTGTGTTGTTTTAACTAAAGAGAGTTTCTGGGGCCCACTGGCACTGTCATGCTGGAAAGGTTGTTTCCCCCCCACCCATGTTTTAGATGTAGAATGACTGTTCTCTTATTTAAAAGAGATTTTGAGAAACTTGGGTTGGATGTTAGTGTATTACTGTGAAAATGCTTTCACATGTCTCTCCACATGAACATCACAGATTGGCATGTGTTGTATCCCCACTACTCTAGTGATTACTGAATGATTATACTTGTTAAAGCATTTATGGGCAACATTATATTTCACTTGCTTCTTTCACTCTGAGTCATTGTGTGCTTGTTGAGATTTTTTTGTTACGTTTGGTTTCTATTGCAAAAAATGCATATGTGTTGAAATGGAGATATTTAGCTGGGAACCACCAGTTTCAAAGCCTCTTCTATCTCAAAGTAAAATAAACATACAAGTGATATGGACAAAAATCTTTTAATGTGTAAGCTAAAGAATAAACTTAAACAATTGGATTGTTCAATCTAAGCCCTTCTTTCATTCTTTTGTTTCAGTTTAACATCAGTGGATAGCATCACTATTTCCCTACCAGTGTTTTTTTGTTGTTTTGTTTTGTTTTTTTGGCATTTCAGATGTTCCTATGGTAAAGCAGGACTGCTTTCCAGTCTCTTCACCACAGTGACATAAATCCTAGCAAGTTTAACAGTGGCAGAGAACATCTGTAGTTATTGGAAATTATCCATATATACTTTTAAAACACTGTCATCATCCTCAGCATGGCTTTGGATTGTTCTACTCCATATTCTCCCAGATGACTGAGGCAATGGTCTGTGAGTTAACATAACCCAAGAACCATGCCTGGTCATTTGCACATGATCACTGCACAAAAATCTTCACAGAGTTTTGATCCTATGCACACTGCATATTATGCGTAGATAAGAAACCTGTTGTGGGCACCATTAACTTATGTGTATTTTAAAAAAGTCAATTATTTCATTGCTTTTTTTAGCAGAGAAGTCTATGCAGCCTTCTTTAAAGGTGGTATTCCATAAAAATTTTCAGAATGTGTACTGCTGAAATCAAAATAATCTCTGAGGCATAACGATATATAGTGTAAAGAAGAATAAATAGCCTGGAAAGACTTCAGGAAATTTGAATGCAGGCTCTCCAGTTTTCTTTCTACCCTTTTTGCTTTAGTAGAAAATATCACATGGACTCAACAGGTTGTTTCTGAGCCAAAAACACCAAAGAAACAAACAAACAAAAAATCTACAGTAAAAACACCGGAATTAGCTTAAATGTGACCAATTTAAAAATTGATAATAAAACTATGACAGAGCCTTCAGAATATTTTTATGATTGTAGCAGTTCTGGATATTTTCCAAGGTATATGAAGTTATCATTTCTCATGGAGAACACAAATTCTTGGTATTGCTGGTTTTCTGTGGCAGAGTTCTGTCCAATTATTTTCTGTTCATCAGTTCAGATTGTTGCCTTTTGGATTTCATGAATGTCATATTTTACTTCTGCCTATTTTATCTTCTAAGTATTAATTTTATTACTTACATGATACTGACTGTATCGAAGAAATACGCTATGCTTTGCTACAGTTTGTTCCTGGCTTCAACTTTAGTTCTTCTCTGCCAACTACTTGGGTAGGACTGCTAAAATGTATTTAACAGCTGCTCCTGCTCCTGCTCTTTGGCAGGCTACATATTTGAGCCATACTTTGATGAAGATAATCATGTATTGGTCATATAAAATGTTGAGTGCTACGTAAACCAGTTTATGCTACAGCCTTACTGCATGTAGTGTGATTATTAAAATAACTGGATTTTCTTAGATGGCCCAAAAGCCTGAAAAAAGTGTACCCTAAAAAAAGGATTATATGATGCTATGATGTTTATTCTTTCTGTTTTGTGAGAGAAAATCTTACATCATGTTCTAAGCTGAAAAGAGTATCTGAGAGACTGATACTGTGAATTGAAAGTCTGGACTGGAAGGGAAGCTCTGTAGATCAAATACAGTTTACTGGAAATAATCTTTTTGCAAACTTCCTGTCTTCAGGAGAAGATCACCCATTTAAATGCCTGTGGGAGAGTATCATGCTATGCTGCAAAACTGCCCTAGTTTACAAATATTTGTCTGCTTCTTGACCTAGTGTGTGTTCCAAAACCAAAAAAACCCCACATCATTAATTTGTGAAGGGTTGTTCTGATACACTTAGGTGTGTACTTAGGTTCATTCTGGGTTACATAAAGATTTCTACTCGAATAATGTGAACATGATGTCAAGTTCCAAGTATGTTTGATAATCTCTATTCATCATTTCATTGGTTGATCTAGCTCTGTGCTTTTTCACCTATGTCTTTGTGTATATGCCTAACAGCATCTGCCTCTGCTCTTGTACTGACTGTTGCCTTAACAGCCTTTCTGAATCTTTAGGTACTAGTTCTCTCTCTCTCTCTCTTAGTTTTTTACTTTCTTCTTGTTGTTGTTGTCCTTGTTTCCATTTTAGCCTTCTAATGAGTTAATATACTACAGGTTCTCTAAGCAACGTCTGCTGTATGATGCGGGGAGTGCCAGGCAGATGGTGAGAACAAGCACGCAGCAAGAAAGAAAATGCAGGCTAGAAAGCAAAACCCAGCAGCTAGGTCAGTGTAGAACGAATGCCAGAGCACCCCAGCTTTAGATAGTTAGGCACATAAATTGTTCCAGCAATTGCTATCTTGCTATCTTAAATTACTTAAAAATCAGTGCCTTATTAAAGTAATGCAAGGGAACAATTTGTATTGTGTAAATCTCTTTTTATTTTAACTTGTCCAGAAACATAAAGGAGTTCTGCCACTATATTCATTAGTGCACAATAGTAACCCTAAATTAGTTATTTAAGAAAAAAATCAGAAAAATTATTTTCAAATGTGTGGGTGAGAAATGATGTAAGCAGAACTCAACAAGAGAAGGCTGGGACTCTGGCTGCCATTTTTTCCTCTCTGTAGCAGACAGGATGTGTATGTGTTTGTGTCTGTGTTTCTGAATTTGTGTGAAAGCTGTTAGGTAAATATTCCACGCTTTTCACTGGACATTTTAAAAAGCAAAACAAACTACTGATCTTTGGGAACTAGTTTATCAAAGTCTGCTATCTTTAAAGTGCCTATTAGCTTGCTTGTGAGGTTTACAGTTTTATCTTAAGGAAGTACAGAAATGAATGTTAGGAAATTTGGTTCTACTCCAGCCTATTTTTCAAACTTCTTGTTTGACCTGGAAAGATGCCACTGTACCTTTTGTGAGTCTCTAATCCTTTGCATACTAGACCTTTATTATTTTTAGAATGGTCACAAAAGATAAATAATAAATTTCTTAAAAGTGTATGGTCCCTTCTTTCCCATGACTAACTGTTATCCGTATGGTGTTTCCTTTGTGAACAATTAAGATTACACTCTCACTTCCTTGGGCTCCTAAAGTCAAGGTAAAATATTTCCTTTTGCTACTCAGAGACCTGATTCAAGTCTCTCTACTAACACCCTGAGATCTGCAGAGGTTAATTTAGCTTGTAATTAGAATACAGGAATACCTATACAGAATGAGTGCTCCTAGCCCAAATATCAATTAAGACCAATTACATAGCTGCATAAATAAATCTCCACCATTGTATTCTAACTGAACAACTCTTGTTTAAGTATCACTCTATCACCATGTTACTTCACTGTCTGATAACTACATAATTTGGTAAATTTTGTTTGCAGTCCACAGATTTCATTGTCAACAGACAAGAGTAAATTTTAATGAGGAAATCTAATTTCCTTGTAGAAACTCAAAACACCTCATATCTAGAAGCTAAGAAAAAAAGAATATATTCTAAATGGTGGAACTCTGAGGGAAACTGACATTTCCTTACTGCTGAATCTGTAGTTTTTGTCAGAAAATCTGGGTAGAATCACAGAATCATAGAACTGTTTGAGTGGGAAGAGGCTTTTAAAGTCCAACTCCCCTGCAATGAGCAGGGACACCTACAGCTAGATCAGGTTGCTCAGAGCCTCTCTAGCCTGACGCTGAATGTGTCCTCAGATGGGGCATCCACCACCTCTCTGGGCAACCTGTGCCAGTGCCTCACCACCCTTATTACAAAAACATCTTCCTTATATCCAATCTAAATCTCCCCTTTAAGTTTTGAAACCATTTCTCCTTGTCCTATCACCACAGACCCTGCTAAAGAGTCTGTCCCTTTCTTTCCCATAGCTCCCCCTTTAGATACTGAAAGCCTGCTATCGGGTCTCCCCAGAGTGTTTTCTTGTGCAGGCTAAACAGGCCCAGCTCCCTCAGCCTGTCCTTGTAAGGGAGCATCACTTCTGTGGCCCTCCTCTGAATGTAGTCCAACAGATTCACCTCTTTCCTGTACTGAGGACTCCACATCTGCATGCAGTACTCCAGATGAAGCCTCACCAGCACAGAGCAGAGGGGCAGGATCACCTCCCTCGTCCTGCCGATCACACATCTTTTGATGCAGCACAGAGAACTGTTGGCTTTCTGGGCTGTGAGGGCACACTGCTAACTCATGGCCAGTTTGCCATCAACCAGAACCCCCAAGTCCTTTTGGCAGGTAAAAACACAAACACATTGCTCTTCTCAGATTAATGACAGGTAAATCTTCACAGGAAGTACAGTTTTCTTGTTTTGGTCCTACAGTAAAATCCACTGTATTCTTTAATATTTTCCACTAAAGTAATCCAGAGTTTGTGATTTTTAAAATGTTTACAAAACCTGATGATGAATTAAAGTAAATGAACGAGATTTTTAAAAATAGTAACGTTTTTTTAAAGTGGGTAAGTTTCTCTGACTAGAGATTTGTGACAACATTCAAAGTGTAGTCCAGCAAAGGCCAGGAAGGCTTTTGAAAAACCCTTTGCCCTGGGCAAAGAGCCAGCCAGCCTTTGCTCTAGTTGTACTGGCTTTTGTTACAGTGATTCAAACTCTACATTCTCAAGGGAATGGATAATACAATGCCTTGTCATTTGTTCAGCTCTGTCAGAGGTCATTAATGCTCCTAGATTATTACCCTGTCTAATATTTGACAAGTGACCTAATGGTTGGGTTGACCTTGGCCGGCTGCCAGGCCCCTACCCAATCACTCACTCTGTCTCCTCTGCTGGACAGGGGAGGAAATAAGATGGAAAAGTCTGTTAGTTGAGGTGAGGATATGGAGAGATCGCTCACCAACTAGCACCACGGGCAGAACAGGCTCAACTTGGGGAAAATACATTGAATTGCTTGCTAATTAAAAATAGAACAGGATGATAAGAAAAAAAGACAAAAATAAAATTGAATTCCCCACTCTTCCCCACCCTGCCTTCTTCCAAAGCTCAGCTTCACTCTTTCATTCCTTTTCACTCCCCCTTTTGCAAGTCCCTCAGGGAGATGGGGTTTGGGGGTTGTGGTCAGTCCTTAACAGTTTATTTTTGTCTTTCCTCCTCGTGTTCTTTCCTTTCTTCAACGTGGGTCACTCCCTGGGGATGCAGTCCTTCATGACTGCTTCAGTGAGTGTGGGTCTTTCCCATTACTGCAGTTCTTGAAGAGCTGCTCCATCATGAAGTCTCCCCTGAACCCCTTCTTCTTCAGAATAAACAATCCCAGTTCCCTCAACCTCTTCTTTTATGACTTGTGCTCCAGACACTTCAGCTGTTTTGCTACCCTTCTCTGGAAATGCTCTATGACCCCCATGTCTTTCTTGTAGCAAGGGGCCCAAAACTGAACACAGTACTCAAGGTGCAGCTTCACAAGTGCAGAATAAAGAGGGGCTATCACCTCCCTAGTTCTGCTGATATCACTGCTTCTGATACAAACCAGGATGCCATTTGGCTGCCTTGGCCACCTGGGCACTCTACTGGCTTATGTTCAGGAGGCTGTCAGCTAACACTCCTATATCCTTTTTCTCCATTTAGTCTTCCAGCCATTCTGCCCCAAGCCTGTAGAGCTGCTTGGGATTACAGCTCATATAATTGGACTCAGCCCAGTGATCCAGCTTATCCAGAGCCCTTTGTAGAGCCTTCCTACTATATAGGAGATTGATAGTTCCTCCCAACTCAATATCATCTGCAAACTTAAATGTGGTGCACTCAGTGCCCTTGTCCAGGTCATCAATATAGCTACTAAACAGGATGGGCTCCAGTACTGGCTCCTGGGGAACACCACTCATGACCAGTTGTCAGCTGCATTTAACTTCATTCACCATCAATCTCTGGCTTGGGCCTGGCCATCCAGCTAGATTTTTTTCATTCAGCCAAGAGTACAACCGTCCAAGCCATGGGCTGCCAGGTTAATTACATTCACTCCTGTCTTTCACAGCCACTGAGCATCGTTTTACTCTTTCTTAAATCTCTTTTGCTGAGGATCTGTCATCTCTGCTGCTGGACCCAGCTGTGCCCTGCAGTGGAGCCATCACAACTGGCTGGAACTGGCTACATCCTTCAATGGACAGTCCCAGCTTCACTTACAGAGGAGCCTGGCAGCCCAGCCAGCCAGGGCACCCGCACCCAATATAGGTAAAAAATGTGATTTTCCAGTGGATAAGAAGCTATCAGTAGATATCACCACTGTAACCGGATCTAATCAACCCTGAAGGTAATTTTAGTGTAAAAATCAAGAATTGAATGGAAAGTGGTATATCTATCTGTCCTGGAACAATGTCTTGCAGTCCATTTTTTTGTTTAACATTGAATGTGTTCGTAAAGCAGTGTACAGTCAAGTGTGGTACCAACATCCCGCATTATCTCTCTACTCAGGGAAAAATGGTCAGTTTGGTTGCCACTGTTCTTCACAAAATGAGTAAAATAAAACTGTGATATCCATCTTGTTATTATCTTGTTCTCATGACAGGCTTGCATTTTGCTTCCTCTTAGGGTACAAGTAAGCTGTTTCAGAGTTGGATTTTTAGCCTAAACTGGTGATCTTGCTGTGATCACTAGAAAAGTGTCACCTCCAGGGGTGTGTTTAAATGTGATATGAATTTTCTTTGAGAGCAGAAAGTGTTCTAGAAAGGTGAATAACAAGTCAAATTTGTAGTGTTTAGTCTGTAGATAAACTTCTGCAGAAAGGGAATGTTTGATTTTTTACTGCTACAAAAGCCCGAGTTTCCAGTTCTCAAAAGAATAATTGCAGAATCCAGTTACTATAGTTTAGTAGTTACAAGATACTCACTAGTCCACTTTAAATGAGAATAAACTAGGTATTTACTGGTTTGGGGAAGTATTTTACTGTGGAAAAGCTAGAATTATGCTAAAAAAAATATTTAAAGAACAACCAGGCTTTGTTCATAAAACCCACATTTTGCACTGTATTTTGTGAACTCAGAAGAGTAAGAGAGCATATTTGGAACCTGTGACCACTTCTTGTCTGTTTAGGTTCCTATGAATAAGAAATATATATCTATTGTGTGATTTAAGCACGTCCACTTCTTACAGGGATATCTCACAGCTATGTGTCATACAGTTTAAATATTGAAGCAATACTTCTCTAGGTATAATCAGGTAAAGTTTAATCGGTTTAAAAATTCAAGTTCATATTAATAGTCTCATGCTGTACTTTTATCCGTAGTTCCACTTTTTCAGAATCCCACCAAATTTTGGCTAAGCAAAAAACAATGTTTCCTTATTACTGCATGAAGTTTCTCAGCGCGCTTTTTTTACATCTTACTGCAAATATATTTACATGCATGACACACATAGCAGGCCAGATGATATTTAATATTTTACGTCTAGATACCCTTTGCAGCAATCACTCACTTTGCGACGTTGCATTGTAGTAAAATGCATCTTCAAAGAACCAGAGATATGATTTAAACAATATAAGCTAATTTTGGAATTTCAGTAACTGAACAGCAAGTGCATTACTTTTTCAAAATATTTGATTTGTGTTTCTGTGTTATGTGACTGTTGTCGGCTCTTGGTGAAGCTATGAGGCTGAGAGTTTGCCTTTTATAGAGCAAGTGGCGAGAAATTACAATAAAACCAGAGCAAGGGCTCCTAGTATTATGAAGATAAGCCTTCTTTGACTTTCATTAGATCACATCATTCATCAGAACAAGAATTTTGTATAGCTGTGAAGAAGCTTTATTGAGAAGCATATGGAAAGCAGCTATGAAGATCAATAACATCTGCTAACCTTCTTTGCCTGTGGATCAACTCTATCCTTGTACACACATGAATGAAAGCTCTTGCAATCTCACGTACAGTACAAATTTTCATCCTAAGCTTATGAAGCATCATAAATGTTTGAAACCTGAATTCAACATGTCGAACTCTATGTATTAGTCAATTTTTACTATTAGAGTTGAAAGGATATTTTACCTGATGAAAAGTAACAAGATGCCATCAAATGAAGGTACTGTTCAAATAATACCATTGAAAAAGTGGAATGGTAGAGGTAGTAACCATTAGATTATTGTTAAGGACATCTTAACAATAATTAAAGCTAGGCTTGGTCGTTGGCAATGACACCTTACAGTACACAAAGAGCAAATGTATTCTCTGCAATGTAATTGTCTGTAAAGACATTATATACAAAACCTTCTCCAAACACATCTTTCTGTCACTTCTCCTCTTGACAATCAGGGGAAAAGACACATCCTTATGGACCCTGCTTTCAGAGGATCTCCTTTGAGCTTATTGTATTTTAGCAAGTGAAGCCACTCAGCTGAGCAGCAATCTTGATATCTGTGAGTGCAGTCTCATTTCCTTTGATATCAGTAGGAGCTTTACTGAATTTATTACCTTCTTACCCTGGAAGACTGCAGAGACACCCTATTAGCTGTTCAACAAATGAACCTAATATTTTTGAATGCTGAGAAGATGGCGTTTCTGTAGGATGAGTTAAAACAGAAAATATAAAAGTCCAGGTATATATGAACCATAATTATCACTTTCCTATTCAAAGAAAAATCAGCATTTAGCGCAGGGAATATGGAATTGTAGGTGCCAAGTAAAAACAAATTCTGGTTGCTTTACCCCTTTTAACTAATAGCTGGTGTTCTCAGAAATCCATAATCTCTGATGTTTGAGAGTGAAGAGTTAAGAAAGAAGGATTTAGAATCTTTTAAAAATAGGGTGAGTTTTTTCTATCTGACTTCCTGTTTCAAAAAAGTTGCAAATTAGGCAAGATATTAATTGCTATGGATAAAATCTGTCAATCAATATTAAGCTTAAAGAAAAATATAGGTATATACTTGAAACATAATTATTGCACTACAAATTTTAAAAAAAAATCTTTTTAAGTTAAGTACAAACTTTTTGTAAAATCTAATCTACAACTTGGCTTAGAATGTGATTCCTCATCAGAACATACTAGCTACGTACTTTGGCTTGTATATTAATTTATGCAGTGGTCCCATTGATAGTTTTGTCAGAGAGTTACAGTGTGTACATCAAAGACCACAGACAGTGTGGATAGCAGATGGAAAATACTTCTCTTAGGAAATTGGGTCTGCTTAATTATTTCCTGCCTTTGGGAATCCAGCCACAATATTTATCACAGAAATCCATTAAAAAAGAAATTTAAAGATTTGAAAAATGGATATGACTACATACACTTGAGATGTAATAATTAGGAGTTGACCTGCTATGTTTTCCATTGCATTAGATCTCTCATCTGAATATGTGTCATTTTTGTCTCTGCTGTGCAGTGCCTCTAGGTGAAACTGCAGACTCAAAAGTTGTGTTTTTTTCACACTCTCACTCTCTTACTCTCTTTTTCTGTTTGTCCCTTGTGCTCTTAATCCATGCTTCTCTAATTTTTCTTCTCTCTCTCTTTTCCGCTCACTTGCAGACTCTCTCTTCTAAAAAGGCATTAAAAACACACACATGCACACAAACGAACAAGTTCTTTGTCTTCCAGCCCACTCACTGCTTGTGTTGACTCCAGCGGTAGAATTTCCTGGTGTTGCTAATAGGGCTCCAAGGCTGTGTAAACCACTGAAAATAACAACATGCCTGAGAATCAGATTGTGTGAGTAGCTGGACTCAAAAGGAAGATATAAGGAGGAGATCTGAAGTTACCCAATAAGATGTAAAAAGATTACTGTGATCTCAAGGCAGGCTGAACCATTTTCCCTCATCCCTGGAGGCATTCAAGGGCAAGCTGGATGTAGTTTTGGACAGCGTGGTCTGGTGGTTGGCGACCCAGCACATAGCAGGGGGATTGAAACTAGATGATCACTGTTGTCCTTTTCAACCCAGGCCATCCTATGATTCTATGATAATTTTATGAAAAGATACACTCTACCCATTATTGTACTGATTCAGTTGCTCAATAAGTCATACTAAATTTTGGAGGTTCAAATAAAAATAAAGACATCTAAGTAATGTCTATTTTCATCTCTGTATAACTACATGTAGGTGGTCAGGTAGGAGCAGATCTTGTTCGCAATTCAGTTAAACGTCAGCCTGTATGCAATTAAAATGGCACGGAAGAAGGAATGGAGTCAAGACTGAGGCCAAGTTCTGTGATCAGCCGCGGTTCTCTATACAACCTTAGGTGTTGGTAACATCAGGAGGACCTGATGTACTGACTCTAAGACCAATAATGCCAGGATGGGGGCTGGGTGCCACCATACTTCTTACCTTTTACTCCAAGGCCAAAAATCTATCTTCCTTTAGATAAAACGCTGTCCCTAGTAAACCTTGCTGACGTAGCCGTCAATTAACCCGACTTATCCCGGGGCCTCGACCGCCCGGGGGAGAGAGAGACATAGTCATGGATGCCATGAAATCTTCTCTCAATTTATTGCTGCGTCACACACCTTATATACCATCCTAATTCCCGCGCAGACGCGTACACCCCCTACGAAAACCCAATGCTCGCGAGAATACCTAACCACACACCTACCTAAACCCCCGCCCACTATCTCAACTATTCCAGAACACTCCATCTACAGAAAGCTACTCTCTATGCACTCATTAATCCTTACATAGGCAACTAAGTACCCCAACACCTTGCTCATTATATGCTCATTATAATACCAAAACACACCTCCATCCCAAAAGATATCTGCCTTCAAGAAACAACCAAAAAGTGAGGTGAGATAATTTTACACCAATCAGAATAAAGATATGTAATGACTTGAATGATCTGAGCTCTACTTGCAGAATAAAATAGTATAAAATGTCTTAGGAGAGAGGGTAGTTTAGGGAGGTTGTGACTGCAAACGAGTCAGACATGGACCATCTCTGACTCTTGGGATAAGACTATGGCTGAACCTCATTTCCTCCACCTCAGTAACAATGCCTACTGGGTAAGGCTGGTAGACTCAGCTATGCTTAGTTCTTCCCCAGAGAAAATATCACTACGGGGTTTGTTTTATAACTTAGGATGCTTGTATTGAGGCTGTATTACGTTGTGCATGTGCTTTGCATTGTTTTTGTTAACCTTAAAACCTCCCTTGCTTTTCAGAGGGTGAGTTACTCATTGACAGTCTCCATATGTAGAGAACATCAAGAGGGCACCACCACATGGGGCAGGTGATATTTACAATTTTTTTGTTGGCTGTTACTAACTTATGAAAATTAAAGTGTAATTACCAGAAGATGACTTGGCGAATGAGTAAGACATCCAAGATAGAATTTCAAGCTAGAAATACAGCAGTAAGAAATCCCAGAAAAATTCAAACATCTGAGAATCAGAAAAATGAACTCAGTGTAGGCAGGGAAATGGTTCTCAGGGGATGGAAGGTAATAATCCGCAAAAGCCAAAGAGTGGAAATTTTAAAGAAGATATATGAGGATAACTTGTGTCCAATATTGTAAAAATGTCAAGCCAGAGACAGTGCTGTAGCCTACCAGAAACTTAAAAATTGATGAAATGATCCAACAGTGACAGAATTTCAAAATATAGAGATGTAAACCATAAGATTGGAAAATTCTTGGCCTGAGCATTTCTCATTTTTGTTTGTTAAAATTAGTACTAAATACAAGACGGGATATTTTAATTTACCAAATTTCCTTTTTTTTTTTTTTTTTCCCCTTTTTTCTTCTTTTTTCTTCCCTCTCTCACTTCTGTCTTATCATAAAATTAACAATCTGTTCTTTCTTTACGTGTGCTTGTGCTCCTTCCTTCCTCTGTAGTTACCAGAAAAATAACCTGTAATCTACCATTGCTAAAAAAGCATAGAAATATATGAAAACAATAAATAGATAAATAAATACACAGAAAAATAAACAAATAAATGAAAACCTCAAAACACAAAGTAACACATGCACAGAAATAAAATAGATGGAGTGAGTCTGCACATCAAGTCCAGTAAGTTTAGGGCACATCTTCCTACTGAATAGAATTTGATGATTAATAATATTTTGATTACTTCCAGGCCTGGTTCATTCCCAGTCTACAGGCCAGTGCTAGTTAAATATTATGTGTCTAGTTAGATCAGAATGTGATACCTGTAATGAAAGAATTCTTGTTTTGATGAGGGAATGAACAGATTAAATAGATAACTGGGAAAAATTGAGCCTGTAATTTCTCTAGAAGTTGCTTGTGAAAATACGCTGAACTTAGCTGAAATTTAAGATCGGAGAACCCACTGATCATTGTAATGCAGCGATGAAAAAATATCCTAACAATAAATAAAGCATAAATAAATAAATAAATAAATAAGCAGAAAAACCTAAAATAGCAAGGGGAAAAAATCATCTCCTTTTTCTATGTTCATGTATTTACGGATGTAGATACCTCTGCATCTTCATCTGTGTAGGTTTTTTTTTTTTATAGGTACAGTTCTGTGTACCTAAACACAGGAGATCTCTGATAGTGAGTTGACATTTATGTACAGTGATGATGAATGATCTCATAGAAACAGAGAGAAATAAAATGGACTAGCCATCAGAAGGTAGCTTCTCCTTTCAGCAGGAAGGCTGAGTCTTGTCACTTCTCATGCCAAGACCTATATTTATTATCACGTGAGGTCTGAGGAATGTAAGTCTTGCTTTAGAATTTGAGATTAAAACTTACAGCATGTAAAACTTAGAGATGTATTCATAACACTGAGTGAAAGTGGTGAAGATGGCTTGAAGATCAAAATATAGGAAGTTACAAGGTAAACTTTCCAGCAAGGATTTACTTTGTTTTAAAGAATGCATATGAGGGTAAAAGAAAATCTAGACACAAAGTAGTGATTTATGCTACCTGTTAAATATCAGTGCTAGGGTATTTTCTTTTAACTTCTCCATTTTCTCTACAGAAATACTAATAAATCTTTCTCCTAATGTTGAAGACTTATGCTATTATTTTTTTAAGAGTTTAATGTCTTATGGTCAACCTCATCATTTTGGCATTTAACATAGTAGTAATTCTACAAAACTGTGTAATATCCTCTTACTGATGTTACTTAATGTTTAATATCACTATTTTTCTGTGGATGTCTTAGCACTGAAAAGATGTAAGACAAACTTGCATGGCTGGCTATTAAGTGTTAAGTCTCACTGTTTTTCGTTCACTTTTTCAGAGTGATGCAAGTAATTACGTTCTCTCTCTCTCTCTTCCTCTCTTCCACAGCCCCCCCCTTCCCCGCCCAACCCCCTTTGCCCAGATCTACAGTAAAATATAAGGTTGCTGTCTGAAAAATCAAAGTAAATCTATTCAGTGAGATAAAGCTAAAGATATTGTGACAAAAGATTAACAAAGCTCAGATTTTAGACAAGAACAGACTTCAGGCATGTGGCAGTAACAGGAAATACATAGTTCAATAACATATGAATGACAGATTATAAAACTCTGAAGTGCACGTATCTATTTGTCCACAAGAGAATGAAAAAAATAATCTGTGCGTGATGAAATTTTCATATTTGAGAACATTACAGCAAGAGTGTTTTGACTGTATTTTTGAGTTAAGTAACATTTATTGTATTTGAATTTGATACCGTGGCAACATTACAGACACCTTACTTCTAATGTGAAATTCCACATCTTAGTATAATTCCACGTCTCAGTATAATGAAACAATTAACAAATTTTCCTAATGTTGATCATTGCATAAGAAAAGTAGATGGGAAGTAGATATAATTCTCAAAATACTTTTCATTGCACTTCATGGTAAATTTCTTGGTTTTCTGAAATAAAAATCCAAATTTCTTTTAATATTACTTCCAGCACATTATTCAGTACTTGTATACCATATAGAGTCAACCTTTTCCCATCTTCTGTGCTGTTCAAATCCTTTCTCCCTGATGCATGTGTCAAATGTTCCACTTAGCTCCATGGCTGGTTCAATAACAAAAAGCACAGCCATACTTATACAAAAAAGCAAAGATGAAAAGGAGAGAGCAGTGTGTATAAATGCATCCTTTCAAAAAATCATTTGAGTTAGATAAAGAAGCATTTCTGTATCTTGTTTTAGAAGTGAAACTCTCCACTAAATTTAAAAGGAAATAAGAAAATTAGCTAGAAGACACTATCTAGTCTCCTGAAATGTGATTTAGTCATTGAAAACTTACTTCTTTCTCAGTATCAAGAACACCATAAATGGCATCTTTATATTTGGTTGATTTTAAGTAGAAACATATAAGCTTGGGAAAATATCTGGGCCAATATTTGTGCTTAGATCTCAACCTCATACTTGTCATCTGTCATTTTCTACATCAATACCTGCATTTGAAATAGTTGCCTTCAAATTACGTATTATCTAGTCTTTACCACCTTAGAAACAATAGCATATAGAACATGCCAAGATAGCATACATTAAGTTTACTCTCATAGTGTGACTTTTCCATGTCATTATTCCCCACAAATAGCATGAAGTTCCCAGGACAACAATTTTCAATAATATTGCTATAATGAGAAAACAAACAAACAGAAAGCAAAGGCTTTAGTTTAAGCTTACTTACTAAAGATGTATCCTGGAGTAGTCTCTGATGGCATGCATTTTTATGAAGAGAGAATGCATTAGCTACTTAGTTGCATTAAGGTGACAGATAATTGTCTCTTATACAGAGTTAAGAGGAGGACAATCACTTTGTTTTCTTAGCTTAATGGCTTTCCCAGGGATGTATCATAGAATCATAGAATGGCTTGGTTTGGAAGAGACCTTGACCTTAAAGGTCATCTAGTTCCAGTATTCGGCCATAGCCACAAACGTCACTCAAAAGACCAAGTTACTCAAAGCTCCATCCAACATGGCCTTGAGCACCTCGAGGGATGGGAAATCTCTAGGCAGCCTGCGCCAGTGCCTCACTAGCCTCTATGTGAATAATTTCTTCCTTATATCTAAACATATCCCCTTTTACCACAAAAATGTTTCCCCTTGTCCTATCACTATCTATCCATTACTTAACACAGAGGAAAACTCCTCTGCCCCTCCTTCCCTGCTTGTCTCTTCTAAAAATGTTGTTGCCTTTGACTACAGTGTACTACAGTGTTCCAGTTTTGCTATTCATCCCATCATATTTCTGTGATAGCAGTCAGATCATAGTTTTCTAACTGCACCATGATTTTCAGCTCTTTCTTCTTATTTACCATGCTGCTTGCACTGGTGTAGAGGCACTTCATCTGGGCTGTCAGCTGCATTACCTTCCTGGAGGAGCCCTCCCCAGTTCTGTTTCGACAATTCACAGATTGATCTCTGTTGCTTCTGGCTCTTCTCTGTTACTCTGAAGAAATAAATCTCCCTTCCCCCATCAAATCTAGCTTAAAGTTCTGCTAATCATGCTGGACATCTTTCCCAAGCGGTCAGTCCCATCAGATGCCAAACTACCTAGTCTCTTGAAGGTGTGACTGAGTGCATAGAACTCAAAGCCCCATGTGCTGCACCACTGATGCAACCTATCATTCACCCAGTCCCTGTCAGACAGCTATCTAGCATGTTGCCAGTGACTGAGTGATCTGTAGGCCCTGGGTTTTCCCATCTTCTGGGCAGCTTACTTTGACAAGGTATTCTGTATTGAAGAATCCAGGTACTAAGTAGATCAGAAGGCAGGGATTTCTTTGGGTTTCCTAAATATTACCATATCTCTTCCATCCATTACGGTGGCTGTGAATAGCTATAGTACAGCAGGTAGCTGAAGGGTTTCCAGTGATGAATAAATACATAGGTAACTAGAGAGTTGCATTTGGTAAATCTACTTGTATTCTTTGTAACGCAAAAGTGAAGGATCATTGTCAAACTGTTTTGACAGTTACCACTGAAAGGATTCCAGTACAATTTCTGGAATTTTCTCAGTCAGCTTTAGAAAAAAGCACTGACTGCGAAACAGTCCAGAGGAAATTGCAGAACAGTGTTAGTAATCAAAATGGTGATCTGACCACGTATGCTGATCTTTTAATGTTACAAGCACCCATGCAGCCATTAAAGTGCTTTTTATGAAAGAAAATATTTGTGCAAATGATTACAACAGAAAATATGATATTAAGTAAAGTAATACTAGGGACATTTGGTTTAACTTTTGGACTGGATGATCTTTTAGGTCTTTTCCAGCTTTTGTGATTCTATGATTCTATGATTCTATGACTCTATGATTCTATGACATTACAAAAGTACAGGACAAATATAAGTGATTTAAAAATCATAGAATCATAAAATCCTTAGAGTTGGAAGGGACCTTTAAATGTCATCTAGTCCAACTAGTCCATCTAGTCCAAATGAACAGGGGCATCTGCAGCTAGATCAGACTACTCACAGACCCCTCCAGTTTCCACCACCTCTCTGGGCAGCCTGTGTCTGTTCCTCTCCACCCTCAATGTAAAAGACCTTTTCTTTATATCCAATCTAAATGACTTCCCTTCTAGTTTGAAACCTTTGCCCTATCAGAACAGACCCCGCTAAAGAGTCTGTCCCTCTGTTCCCTTCTTTCTTATAGGCACCCTTTAGATACAGAAAGAGCCTTCTCCTCACTGGGCTGAGTAGCCCCAGCTCTCAGCCTGTCCTTCTAGGGAAGGTGTTCCATCCCTTGGATCACTTCTGTTGCCCTCCTCTGCACATGCTTCAACAGCTCCATGTCTCTCCTGCACTCAGGACTCCACATCTGGACCCAGTACTCCAGGTGAGGTCTCACCAGCGCAGAGCTGAGAGGCAGGATCACTCCCTTGTCCTGCTGGCTACACTGCATTTGATGCAACCCAGGATATAGTTGGTTTTCTGGGCTGCAGGGGCACATTACTGGGTCTAGTTTAGTTTGCCATACACTAGGGGCTCCCAAGTCCTTTTCAGCAGGGCCACGCCCTCTCCTTACACCTCCCAGCTTGTATTGGTATTGGGGGATCTCACACAGGTGTGAGATCTTGCACTTGGCTTTGTTGAACATCATGGAGTTCTCCTAGGCCCACTGCTGGAGCCTGTCTAGGTCCCTCTGCATGGTGACCAGTCCTACAGGTGTTTCAACTACAGCACACAGCTGGCGGTGATAAATGGATAGACCAGATTTTCTTCTCAATTTTTTTTTTTTCCTTTTTTCTTCCCCCCCCCCCCACCCCCAGGGAGTGAAAGATACTATAGGACAGAAAGTAGAGTCTTGTGCTTTAGGACTTTACATTACAGAGTCACAGAATCACAGAATATTCGAGACTGGCAGAGCAATGAAGGTCATCTGGTCCAGCTCCCTTGCTCAAGCAGGAACACCTAGAGATGCTTGCCCAAGACCATATCCCTGAGGAGGGAAATAACAGTCCACAGTTATTATGATCTTCAGATGTCTGTTTCCCTGTACTTTCTGTTATGCAGCTATTCACTGTTGACCTTAAGTTACTAAATGAGCTGGATGGCAGATATAATCCTTTGATGCAGTGCTACCAGGTCAAGAAGAAAATAAATACAGAGCTTAGGTAGAAGCTAATTAAACTGTTGTCTGTCTTTTCCCTCGGGCTCTAATTCATTAAGAACAGTATCCTCATTCAGAGAAATACATCAGAAGATTATTAGTTTAACTGAAATTCTTAGGATTTATGTTTAAAGTTAAATAGATATTTAAGAGATTTCCTAAAGCTTCAGTTTTAATTGTGATTATTGTTTAGTATTATTGTTATAGTGATAATATGATTTAAGAGTGACAGCTGTATAGAAAAACCCAGTGTTTGAAGATCTAAGAAATTCAGCAAAACATCTACACAAATAAGTATATATTTGCATATATGAAGGATATGCCATAAAATCTGTAATAAGATAACATTTCAGGTCATTTCTTCCTCTCCTTTCTGTCCTCTGTAGTCATTTCTTGGCAAGATCCAATACTGTAACAACTTCTTCAAGTAATGCTCCTTTTCAACAAGGTTAAAAACATGTAGACAAAGAACTGAAATCACAATGTGTTTACAAGGTAAACAGTGCATAAAAATGTTTGCAATTAGGCCACAATATGAATATCATGAACACTTGTTCAGAAATGGATTGTATAAGATCTGCAAAGAGAGAAAAGCACCCTGTCTCCTGCTAATGTCATGTATGAGTTAAGGGTGCCCAGTTTTATTTGAGAACATGCTTCTTACTGATGATCTCTAAATTAGTAATAAAATCTTTAATGCAGCATGCAGCAAGAAAGAGTAGTGCTTCAAGAATGACTGAACAGTCTTCTGAGTTTGGATGCATTTTACTGTGTCCTGATTTTATGTTTTTGTTTCAGAACATGACACATACTGGTAGCATGCCAGCTTCTTGACTGTGATTGTGCATGTGGTCGTGCTAGAGAATTGGTGATAATGCTCCTGATCAGAAAGTAAGGCCAACCCCTAAATAAGACACCATAAAGCAGGCAGAAGTTTCCAAAGAGGGACACCATTTAGGTTTCTCAGTTCTCAAAAAAATTTTTAGGCTTGATAGCCTAGAAGGAAAAGTAGTCTAAGGAGAAATGTTACATTGTTTTACATGGATAAAACACCCTGGTGTTAATGAGAAAAGAAACAAAAATGAAAAAAAAACAAACAGCAGTTGTTTTGGAAAATAAGGAAAACAAACAAAAAATATGAAGTCAAATTAGTCAGTCAAAAGCAAACAGATAAAAAGTGTTAGAATGTGGCAGTCATTAAATGCATAAGATCATGGCAACTTTTAAATAACATAAATGATAACTTCTGTGTTGATCTGTCTTAACTTCAAACATATTCTCATATAAAATCATCTTTTCATGTATGAATTTCATGTGCAGATGTATTTTGTAGATACTTTGCTGTTCAGATTTGGTTAACGGGGCTAATTGAAAATTGTTTTGATGCTTCTTTTCATGACTTGAAATTCAGATTCATCTATCCCTTGACAGAATTCAGTGCCTACAGCAATGACAAGAAAGAGCTTGTTAGACAGTGAGAGTACATGGTACACTGCTGTGTTTTTCTGTCTGGTGGCTGTGGTACTAGTGACACTCTTCAGGTAACTAATAAATTTATAAAAAAGGTTATGATCTTTACATAAGTACAACAGCTGTAGAAAAATAAATGAATAAATAAATAAAGAAGTAAATTGCAAAAAATGTAATAAAATTTAACTTATTTCCAGAAATCAGAATATTTTCCTTGTTATTTAGTGTGAGGTGATAACCTGAATGTTTCAGCTAAAGACTTTTTTAAAAAGTCAGAAGTGAGAAATAGTCGCACCAATAATCCATATTAACACATTTAACCCAACCAATGTAGTATTAATAAACACTTGTAACGGAAAAGTTACTTCTAAGATGACTTACATCAGGAATATTGATATTGCCTTACCTGCTTACAGGGCAGTCAGCTTGGACATTTACTTCTGAGTAGCAGTGTCTGCTTCAAATTTTAGTCACCCATATACAACAGCAATCAGAAAAAAAACAAAAAAACAAAAAAAACAACACCGGTATGTTGGTACATATTTCTGCCTGTTGCAGAGATGTTCAAATAAGAGACTAGGACTTGAGATATAGGATACTCTTCTTTTTACCGGACTACTTCTGGTGCTAATATTAATAGAAGTTACAGATGTTTGAAGATTGAGTGCATTACCTGGTTAGGATAATTAAAATAATAATTAAATAGGATTTGAACAACAGAAACGAGAGATTTTATCTTGCATTTCTCAGCCAAATCTGATGCTCAGATTTTTACAGTTGTCAAATGGGGTTCAGAATGTGACAGGTAGTTCTTTTCTGTGAGAGACAATCTGCAAATGGATTTAGAGTTACCTAATGGGAATGTAAATGCAACATGACTAAGCATCCTTTTCTTCATGAATCAAAAATAAGTAAATGATGCCACTTGAAACAAATAGATGATTCATAAGTGGTAAATTCTTCTCCACTCCTTTAATAAAATAAGACAAAATCATCCAGCTTGAATAGTACAATTTCTTGCTAAGTGAATTGCAAGCATGTCTATACATGTAGAAGGTTTTAATAAAAACATTGAAATTAGTTGAAACAAGCCATTTTTGTAGGGTATACTGATTTTAGAAGTCTGTTGGGTTATTGGTTTTACGAATTCTACTCTCTGAGAGGGGAGAACATCATCCAAGATGCACTCTACATGTTGACTTAAACAGAGCAAAGTTGTATTTGATTAATGGAAGCAGAAATATCCACGAAACATTAGACAGCATCCCTTCCATTGGTTGAAGCCAATCCTTATTTCACAAATTAGTGGTTACTCTGGATATCTCCTGTGTATTAATATCTGCTTCTGCAGTGACATTGTGACAATTAGACAGGTATTTGTTTTGCTGTTGCTGCACTTGAGCTGTGCAATTGTCATATTGCAGCTGCGTGCCATGATGCATGGGTACTCAGACTGCTCATCTCATTCTCTCCCGCACACTTGCTCTGCTGTGGGAAGGGGAAGATTGTGTGACATCAGAAGACCAATCAGCTGACTAAAATCAGAGAAATCAAATCTGCTTCTCCTAGTAGTTTTCTTGTGATATCTGCCAACTAACTGCTTTTGCTAGAGCTGCTGCTGACCTGAAAAAATTCATGGGCTGTAGATAGGGAGAGGTGAATTATGGGGATTGATGTTTTCCTGCTTGTTTGAATCAAGGCAACTGTTACCAAATGGCACTATGTTTATTTTGTGAGGCATGCAGATTTGAAGAGCAGAAAGTTTACTTCGGGGCTGTAAGTGATATGTGAGGCATGCTTCTGAATAAAACTGAGTTTCTTTTGATATAAATGACATGTATGAGAGGCTGTGAATGTAGCAGGCATCTGAAGCTAGATTAATCAAAATGGTGTATCTGTTAAGCCCTCCTCTGTACGTTGCCAAATGCATGTTCTTTAATATAGACATATAGACTATTAATAGTGGACGGATAGTGAGAGAAAGATTAGACAAGATACTTAGCCAGGTAGATAGAACATGATGGTTGCGCAATAGAAGACTGTTATCCAATAAGCTTCAACATGATATGATATAGGAAACAATAAAAAAGCACATAGTGATAATTGTATCTAAGTTAATACAGTAAAAAAAGAATATAAAAGCATTAGTGATTGCACTTGTTACATATGGAAGTTGATTTTTAGTATGTGAGTGATCTTCTTGCTGTGAGTTATTGTCCCTAACAAAGACACCTGAATGATGAATCTAACAGTGAACTGAGCTTCATGGTTATGCATATCCAGTTGAACGTGTTCTTGAAAATTTGGGCTAAGAATCATATTCTAGTTCAATCAAAGGTAGCTGATGAATCAATATTCTTGCACTGAGATGAGATGTCAGTGGATCTGGGAGCACCAGTCAGTGTATTTTGGTGTTACAGATCTGAACTACTTGTTTGGTTGGAATAAAGGAACCTTGTGTGGCGTACTGACTATCAGTGACAGGGTGACAATGTCCTCTCTGAACACTAGCATTCACTAGCAACTGCGGTAATCACAATTATTTTGAGATTAAAAAAAAGACAAATGTAATTGATTGAAACAGTCATGAACTATATAATGTGTAGAGGATCCAGTCCAATAGTCTAATACACATTTCCTTTGAGCAAAACAGGAAAAAAATGGAGAAGATGAAACCATCAGAATTTAATGAAAAAAAAAAAGAAGGGAAACATTGTCCTACAAACAGTTAATCCTAGAAGCAGTAAAAAAAAAATATCTCTGGAGAAACATTATAAAAAGTAATGGGTATGATAGAAAAAGACACTGCTTCATAAATTAAAGAAAAAATACAACTTTTCAGAATTTGAAAGGATTCTTTAGTGCAATAAAGTGACTAACATGTGGCTCAAGACATGGGTAGGGAATTAAGTAAAACAATCTGTTGTAATGAAATTTTTAGAATATTAAACAGAGAGGGTAAAACAATCTAGCTTGATTTACTGAATGTCTGGTTATGTGCAAATGTAACCAGGTTTTAATTTCACAGAGAAAATAGTTTATGAAAATCCTATAACAAATATCTTGTAGAAATAATCACAGCAGTCTGGGGAAGCTTTGTGTGCCCTTGTATTTCATCTGACACCTCAACCTCAAGAAGAGAAATAATTAAAAGTAATTAACATTTCTTTTTTTTTTCTTTAAATTATTAAAAAAAAAAAGAAGTCTGAAACAATCACTTTCAGGTAAAGAAATGTTTAAACAAACTTTTGTTTTAACTAACTGCCATGTTTTTAAGAGAATGACAATAGTCCTCTGATGATTTTTTTTCTCATTTTTGTTAAGTAGATTGGATAATAAATGCAGAACAAACAAGTGATTGTATCTTTTTTCCTTAGTTTCTGTTAAAGAAAAGATAACTTTTATGGTAAAAGTGCATTACATTAAAAAAAAAAAAAAAAAAAAAAAAAAAAAGAATGATCAGCATATTTTCCAAGAAGGAAAGACGTAAGGAGAAAATATTTTTCATTCTTATGCTAATGTATGGAACTAATAGTTATGACAAGAATCTTTCAAGGGAACAGCTTAAAAGGGACTTAGCATGCTGTTTATTCTTTTCAGGAGTGCTACACTTTTGCTTAGTTGGAGCAAAAATAAGAAATGCAAACCTACAAGCAGTAGAAAATACTGCCTGCACTTAAATTTAACTGCAAACTCAAAGCAGTGTAACTTACCTGTATTTTAGAAGTATAAGAAATGCTACTGAAACAGTAAGGTAATAATTAATTTAAAGTAATTAATAATTAATTACTTTAATGTCTTGTTTTAAGCATTTGTTTGCAAAAATATTGGTACCAAGTGAGTAAGGTCACAACAGGAGAAGTTGGGTTAGTATAAGCATAATGAGTATGAGTAAATAAGGAGACTCAAAAAATATTTTGGAAGCTCATTATATGAAATACAACAGACTTTTACCAATAAAAATGTTTATTAAGAAAATTGTAGCAACGATATTTAAAACTAATCTAAATGTTTGATACCTAAAAATATACAGGGCTGCCAGAGAATTTTCTGACATATGCCATACATTATTCCCTTTGCATGACAAGCTGAGGTTGGGGGTGTGGAGAAACACAAGATTTGAAGCTCAAAACTAAATACTGGGAAGTCTTAAATGATGTAAACTGCGTTTTGGTGAGAATTAGAAGAATCTGCACATATTCTTTGGAAGATATGTATTTCAGAATAATGACTGCATTCATGTGGAGAAAAAGATTTATGTGTACTCTGAAAAAAAAATCAGCGAAGGATTTGGTATATTTATATGAATGTGGAGAGAAAAGCTTTGGTGTAAATCTTCAGTGTATAAATGTCACAGGTGAGATTTTCCTTATTTGCAAACAGCACCTTTTGGCTTCACCAAGTACTAGTCAGGTCTAACAAATGTGGTGATCTTCTATGATGGAATTACAGGTTCAGTGGATAAAGGAAGAGCAACTGATGTCAACTACTTGGACTTGTGCAAAGCATTTGACACTGTCCAGGATGACATCCTGGTCACCAAGTTGGAGAAAAATGGATTTGATGGATGGACCACTTGATGGATAAGGAACTGGCTGGATGGTCGCACTCAAAGAGCTACGGTCTTTGACTCAATGTCCACATGGAGTCCAGTGACAGGTGGTGTTCCTCAGGGATCAGTGTTGGGACTAGTGTTATCTAAAATCCTTGTAGGAGACACGGACAGTGGGATTGAGTGTACCCTCAGCAAGTTTGCAGATGACACCAAGCTGAGTGGTGCAGCTGACATGCTAGAAGGAAGGGATGCTATCCAGGGGGACCTCGACAGGCTTGAGAGGTGGGCCCATGTAAACATCATGAAATTCACCAAGGTCAAGCGAAAGGTCCTGCACTGGAGTTGAGGCAGTCCCAAGAACAGATACAGGTTGTGTGGAGAATGGCTTGAGAGCAGCCCCAAGGAGAAAGATTGGGGAGTTTCAGTTGATGAAAGGCTCAGCAGTGTGCGCTTGTGGCCCAGAAGGCCAACTGTATTCTGGATTGCATCAAGAGAATTGTGACTAGCAGAGTGAGGGGGTGATTCTGCCTTTCTATTTGGCTCTTGTGAGACCTCATTTGGAGTACTGCATCCAGTTCTGGAGCCCCCAACACAAGAAGAACATGGAGTAGTTGGAGCAGATCCAACAGAAGGTCACAAAGATGATCAGAAGGCAGGAACACCTCCTCTACGAGGATGGGCTGAGAGAGTTGGACACTTCAGCCTGGAGAAGAGAATGATCTGGAGGACTTTATAGCAGCCTTCCAATACCTGAAGGGGACCTACATGAAAGTTGGGGAGGGATTTTTTATAAGGGCATGTAGGGAAAGGATGAGGGGAAATGGCTTTAAACTGGAAGAGGGTGGGTTTAGATTAGATATTAGAAAGATACTCTTTACTGTGAGGGTGGTAAGACACTGGAACAGGTTGCCCTGTGAGGCTGAGACTGCCCCTTTCCTGGAGGTGTTCAAGGCCAGGCTGGATGGGGCTTTGAGCAACCTGGTATAGAGGGAGGTGCCCCTGCATGTCAGAGGTGGGTTGAAACAAGATGATCTTAAAGGTCCCTTTCAACCCAAAGCATTCCATTATTCTATGAACAGAAAGCATTACTAGAATAAGTTGGAAGGAAATACTACTGAGGCAGTTATCTAAAAGTATATCCATGTTATCTAAAAGTATATCCATGTTATCTAAAAGTATATCCATGTTGTCTCAATGCTGCTGTGTTTTTACTGGTACATGTATATGTTCTATGTGGACAGAGGATGCAATCATAAATTAAAATTAGTCAGCAACCTACAGACCATGAAGTAGAATTTTCTGAATTGTTTAACCTTAACAGTATGCTGATGTGCTGTCTCAGGTGTCTGACCTGAGGCTGAATCTGCCTGATTCTGGTAATTGTTCTGGATATCAGAGAACCTTGAAAGAGATAATCAGGAGACAAAAAGATGAACCCTGTGAAGAGGAGAAACTTTAAAGTATCTTTTCAGATCTGTAAAAAAGGGAGCCTGTCTCAGCTGTCAACTCGTGTCTAAATGGATTCTGTGTTTTGACTTCATGGTATAGAAGTGAATGAACTACATGGGCTAAATGGTTAGCTACTTGTAATTGATTAGAATACTATCTTTGCCTCTTTGAGTAGAAGAGCTAATTGAGCCTAAGTGAAGCTAACCACTGTTAATCACAACAGTAGTTACATCAGCTGCAGGAAGGGTCTAGCACAGTAGGATGCACACAGTGGGAGATGTGCACTCTTGACATTCACAAGCGCATAGTTTAGTGAAATGTACTGAGCATGTGATTTCAACAGTGATAGTGACTGCGCATTTTGAATGCAAATGAGATTTTCAACCACTTAGAGAACATATAAACACTGTATAGGGGTGATAATCAATTAAATGGAGAAGTATGAAAGGAGCTGGCACTCATTTACAGGTCTATGCGTGCCAGACATCAGCATGCTCGACATCAGCATGCTCAGTATAAGCTGTCTGTACACTACTATTGCTTTATACTCTGCAGAACTAAGAAGCATACAGAGCAATTTTGGCCGAACAAAGATTCTGGTTATTAGAAGTGTTGTGACTGAAACATGTAGAAGCAGTTAGGTATGTGCAGATATATATTGGGACTAGCATTCTGGAGTGCCAGCAGTAGTTGGTAAAAGAGTCAGATCCAGACAGACCCTGAAAGATGGACTGGGTGCAAAATAAACTGTAGTTTTAATGTTCTCCAGATTTAGTACTAACAAGCTTCAGGATACTGTTCATTTCGGGCTATAGGTACTTTGGCCTGCTGGCAGTCATCTTGTGATTGAAATGTAATGCTGTACCTTCACAGTCCTTTGAATCAAATTTTATTTACTATTTCAAAGGCTTTGATGATGTGAGTTAGTGTGATGTTTGTGTGATTATTTTCAAAAGTTAGAAGCATGTTAAGTACGTGGCTGTTTTTGCTGGACTTACAGTGATTTTCAATTCCTGTCATATAATGGGTTGCAAGGCTGTTGGAAAGGTATATTATTACAACTTCCTTAAGTACCTTAATAGAACTTTCAATGAATCTTTCTGTTTTTACTGGGGGAAAATGGAGCTAAATTTGAGAAATAATATGATTTAGACTCAGAACATGTATTTTCTTCTGATTCTGCTACAGATTTTTCTGTGAGACCAGAAATGATTCAGACTTCCTAAGCCTGCTTCTCCACCTCAGTTTTTTTCGCCTGATGAAAGTACGCTTTTAGTTTTATGCATTTCTGAAACCAAATGCAACGATGAGAAGGAATGTAAGCAATGTAATTTACTTATAGATCTGCAAATACTATGTATTATTAATTTGAATTAGAATCTGTCACATTTAGAATCAAAAGCACAATTAGACGTGGTAGAAATTTTGGGGAGGAATGTTTTAGACAGGGCAAAAGTAAAATGCTATCCTCAATAATAGAGTTAGTGATATTGTCACTGACTTCATGTAAAGGTGAAGCATTGTTCTAATGCACTGTAGCATGAAAACTATTCTGAAGGTGGAAATAGGTGAGAAGATAGATACATACAAGTTAAAACATCAGGATACTGAAAGAACAGTTGCTTCTGTTACAATAAGTCTGACACAGAACATCTCCATTTGAGCCTAGCTGACATTATTAAATTCTGTCCTTAAAGAAATCCACAAATAGTTTCCCTGGGAAATAAAAAAATCAGCTCTTTTATTGGAATTACAAATCTTTTCTGTTTATGACACTAAATTCCATAGTCCGCTGTGAAGTAAATTTTTACTGAATTCTATAGCAAGCAGGAATAGTACTTTCCAATTAATGTTTCCAGAGTAATTAAAGATACAATCCTATGGTCATCCCATGAGAAAATTGACTGCTAATGTCAGTGAGAATTGTAATAAAAAAAAAAGCAAAAAACCCCTCTATGATTAATAATAAAAATTGTTGTCAGATTTTTTTTTTTTTTTCCCCCCAGAATTTACTTGGAACATTTCCCTTTTTAAGTGATTTAGTTTTAGTAGTGTCTTCATGGTGTTGGGAACTATCTGATAGCACAGAAAAAACAACCCGAGGATCAACCCCAAAGACGGGAAAAACGAACAGAAAGTTTGATAAATAAAGAATATATATCCAGTCTAAATTGTGATCATCCACCACATCATAATATGGAATCAAAGATAAACCAACCATTTTCAAGAATTAACATATCATAATCAGGTACAAGTATTTATCTTGGAGAACTTTTGTAGAAATGTAGTTTCAAACTATATTGAGGGTGACAGCCATGAGCAGTAGCTGAAGAGGAAACTTGACTTATATGTGACTCCATCAAAGTAAGCGTGGAGATGTTTTTGGAAGAAACAGCCAAATAGATTGTGAGGGCTGTCACCATTCCCCATCACTTGCCTCCTGAAAACAAAAGGCAAGCAGTAGAAAGCAGAAAGAGACATGGGTTGCATTGTAAATAGCAGGCAAAACATTAAACAGGAAGCACTGACAAATTCTGTGCAAGAGGATTCCTAGTACACCTATAAATTATCTTTTTTCTGCCCTCTTGGTTTTCTAACACACAACACAGACAGTTTGGGGAGCAGAGATATTTGAAATAGAGATGAATATTAAGTTATGTCGCATCCTTTATTATCTGCAAATGTATAGATATTATACTTGGAGAAGACTGATCTTGTAGAATCCTTCACAGTATGCACATTGTCATAAGCAAGTTTTAGATGGATCCTTTCAATTATTGCAGTTTGATGAAGCTTATCTCCCTTGATGGCTCCTAATCTTCTGCAATTTGAAAGAAAACCTTTTCCAACAGATGGCCACAAAACAAGGGCTTTTTCTCCACTAAACAAGCAAACTACACTGTATTTCAAAAGAAGTGTTCATACATTAGAAACAGCAAAACCATAAAACTTCCTATACACCAGCAAAATGAATACACACGACACAAAGTAGTCTTGACTAGTCTTGAGTAGTCTCACCTTGTATTCTAGAATTTTATACATCCTCAAATTGCAGGTAGTTGTCACTGATTTGTATCTCCAAGTTTTTATATATTCTCCTTGTCTAAAGATCTATAGAGCTTAACAAATAAAGGAGATACACCAGCTTTGAACAAATGAGATCACAACCTCATGGACGTAAAATTTTACGATTTTTTTTTTTTTTTTAATTTTTTAAAAAATTATATATAAAAAAAAGAATGCTGGTACAGAATGGTGAAAAGAAGTGGAACAATGACTGGTAACTTTTTAAAAATATGACGAGTTTTGACATAGTGATTTTGACTCAATGAGAAAAAACAATACTCAGATATATTCATCTGGTTTTTTTGGCATTATTAGGAAGCTATAAGAACAGTATTCCCCAGAAGAAAACAGTAAAAATACCAGTTTATTTTTTCCTTACTGGCTTAGGGCTTTGAATCTACAAATAATAACTAATTCCATGTTAGGACAAGAAGGGATTTGTTCTTAGTCCTTGGGATGCCAAGCTGAATGCTGGTTCTATGTTGCCCTTTGAAAAAGTATTGCTTTCCTGCTAAAGCAGATGGATTTTCAATTGACATTTTGACATCATCAGAAAAAACAGACTGTCCTTTCAAAAACTTATCTGGAGTCCATTAGGAAACTGCTACCAAGAGAAAAGCAAGCCAGCAGGACTTGATTCTAGTTTTTTTCTTCTTCTTCTTCTTTTTTTTTTTTTTTTTTTGGTAGTTAGGTGTTTATTTGTTTGAATTGGCATTTGAATTGATAGCTTTGATACTATTGAGTTGGTAGTTTTACAGTGATCTGAACTGTGCCAAAGAAGATCTGATATATATTAAGCAACCTAGACAATCACAGCTTGTCGCAGCATAAAATGAAATTATCTGGTTACTATGGCAAGATAAAACACTGCAAACGAAATAAGAAGAGGGCAGTTCTTTTTTCACAATATAAGTTTCAAGTCTCAGATAAAGTTATTATTTTTTTAAAAAACAAACATGGAGTTTTAATAATCTACTTAGCCTAGTTTTAGCCTTGGTATTGAAGGAAATACTATTCTCATAAAATGGACATGATGCTTGCCCTAAGAAAATCACAGAAGCATCTATCCTTGGCAGATGTTGGCAGAAATACTCTAAACCTTTTGGGGTTCAACTGTGGGTAGTAATTAGTCTTCAAATGTTAATGAAAATATCAAACAAGAATGCGAATGTCATGTTCCCAGCCCCTCCAGCAAAACAAAAATTTTTACAAAATGGGGGTACTTTCAGATGCAATGTAATGGACTCTGTAAAAATGAAATGTGAATATTTTGATGAAGAAATGCAACATCAAAATAAAGTAGTACAGATATTGCCATTCCTGTACCAAAAGAAATGAGTGCTCTGTTATCCACTTTACGTAGAAACAGAGGGTTTAGTTTTCTTAAATCCTTGACATCCTAAGATGCCAAGAACTCTCTTGCTGTTGTATGGATGCCTAGGTATTTAAATTGGAGCTGTGGAGTTGTGTCATGCCTTTATGCTTTTGTTGATAATAATTCATATAGTTCTGGACAAGAGTCTGACTATACAGAATGCCTGGTGATAGTAGAAGATACTGGGATGCCTAGAAAATTCCAGTTAGGTAGATACTTTTCCTAACAAATTCAGTGTAATTGGGTAACTCAAAGTAAACTAAAATGACAAATGTGAAAAAAAAATCTTTTTAAAAATTTCAAATAGTTTTGTGTCCATCTCTTTGCCAGAACTCTTTCTTTCTGAAGAAGCAGAGTAAATCTGCTACCTTCACAATTTTCTTATAAAGGGACTGCCATGGGATAAACTGGATAATGTGCATGATAGTCTGTACTTGTGGAGAGCACTGGGTAAATGTGAAAGATTATTCATCGAGCAATTTTTGTCTAAATCAGTTCATGCTTTTGTCTTTTGATGCTATCTTTCTAATTAAAAAGTACTTCAAAATATTTATACTTTATAGATTATAGTTATATATACTTCAAAATATTTATATTTTGAAAGTTTCTTTTAAGTTTCTAGTTATTCTCAGCACTTCAAGTACTCTATGAAGCTACTGTTGTGAATGATACTAATTTGACTACACTGAATGATACAAAAGATAAAATTTAATTCACATTTTGCTTTAACTTTGAAATTAAAAAAAAGAATAGGAAGCAACAGGGAAGCTTCTCAAAGGATTTTTAAAATCAATTAAGAAACTTTGATTTGAAAAAAAAATGTCATTTAGCTGCCATGAGTGGCATTTACTTTTTTCTCTCCACATTTTCCATAGCTTACTCTTAATGGTCTTCTCTATATTTCCCCCTGCAGCTTCAGTAATCATATCGCTTCAATGGTCCTCACTTCTCTCTAAAGCTGTTTAATCAGCAGGATAAAAATCAGTCATCCTTGACCTTTCCTTGAGCCTCGCATCATTTGTTGAACCCATCCTCTGCTTGCAGACCCTTCCTTGCTTGCAGACACAGCAAATGATCATTTCAAAGTGCTAACTTTACCAGTCCAGTTTTATCTCCCTTCTCTCTTTCTCTCTCTTACAAAAACAAATGAATAAATAAGTTAGAGAATACTTTAGTTTGACTGGTATCTATGCCATTTGTGTCTATTAGGACTAAATGCATAAAAGCCATGTCCTCGAGCCTAGAACTCGGTGCAACACAGTTGTGTAAAATGAAACTTTTAAAAAATGTCCTGCTGTTTTTGTAATACTTGTGTTTTTACACTGTGTTCTCCTTTGACTGACTGATATTTAATTAATACATTGATACCACAGTCATACAGGGATATTTTATTAAAAAAAAAAAAAAAAGAAAAGAAAAAAAAAGAAAGAGGCAGACATAGATGTAATGAAGTGGACGAGTTTTATAAGAATTTTTGCTTTTCACAGTCCAGAATGATTTACAGAATGGAAATAATAATTAAAATAGTGCAAATATATGTTTGTTGTTCTTAAAAATCTGAAGAAATGGACAAAATTTTCATGTGATTTTCCAAGAAAGCTCCTAAATATTTTTTCTTCTAGTCTGATTTTCTAAAAAAAATCAAATAGAGAGACAAATAATATCTGTAATGGATGATAAAAAAATTTGAGACTCGTCAAAAAACATAAACAGATTTTTTTCTTCACAATTTATAAGCAAAATGGAAATTTTTGAACCTGTAAGATTAACATTCTTCCCCTACAAAGAAAGAAGTATGGGAGCTACCAATCTGGTAGTAGTTGTAAAATCAAATGTTATATTTGGCCAATTTCAGATTTTCAGCTAAAAGTAACTGTCTATGCATGTATTATTGCCTATGTATCTGCAGGGCTGTAGATGACGTTTTCTGAATGAGGCAAGGAGTAACTATACATTTCAATTTCTAATGTTTTTGCTGTTTTTCTCTGTTCTTTGATCAGTGGGAATATTTAGACTGGCAGGTATCTTTTTTTTAATAGCATTTATTGTGTTCTAAATGTCCAAAGTGGGGTAATCAGTTTTGTATTTTTTTTCCCTTTCTCAACTATGCCAGTATCTACAGTTACAGATTATAGTTATATATAGTTACATAGTTATACTCATTCAATTTCCAAAGTTCCAATTTTAAAATTCACTACTTTATAAGAATAATTCATTTTATAGTCATAGTTGGCCTGGTGATTTTACATTATTTAATAATGATTATTATTTTAAAAGGAAATATATGTTCCTAAATACTTCCAAAGATGTGCCAGTAAAAAGTATAGATCCAAGTTATTCTAATGTTCCTTCTAATGTTCCTTGGAATCATTAGTTCCTCCAGCTAGGTACTGATTGAAAATACATATCTAATACTGTGTAAGAGAATCTTAATAGCTCTCCTGGGAGATTACACCCAGTGAAACATGGTGGGGCATGCATTTTTGTATTGATTTTAATACACGTATATAGCACAGAATTGCCAGCTTTGCTACATTAAGATGTGAAGAATAAGAATATAGCAAAGTGCAATTCATTGTTAAGTACTTGTTAAAGTAGGCTAAATTATCTTCAAGTAACTGGCTGTCTGTAAAGCAGTATGACTTAATGTGATTCCTTTAGAACTATTCTTCTCTATGTGACAGAAGTTTCCAAGGAAGGTCAACGATATCTCTAAGAGATTATGACAGCTAAATTATGGATTCAAACAGCTCTGTCTTTTGCATGACCATAGAAAATGAAATAGCTCTTGATTTATAGCCATTTTATTCTAATATACATTCCTCCATTATAGCTCATCTAAAATTAGGCAATCCAGGTGTATATTTAGTCCACATTTTTTCTTGATTCATCCACTGAACTCTGTATTTTAAATTTAAATGGCATGAGAACTTACATGAAAGATCAGATGGAAATGGTACAACAAAACTTGCAGAAAAGCTCATGGTAGCCATTACTAATAAACAAAATATTATCAGCAAGACAGAATTTGACATGGAAGATACCGCCTTTTCAGTTGCATCAATTGTATCAAATGAACATCATTTATTGAAATGTTTTGCTTGAAGTCTTGTTTGAATGAGGTTTCGTTTAGAATATATGAAGTATGTATGTATTATTTTATGATGAAACATAATGGTTGTAAAAATTCAGGTGGGAAAGCTACATCTAGAAACAACATTCTTTTTTATCAGGCCAAGCTTTAAATTCTCTTTTGCATCATTGTCCTTCTTACTCTTGGAATCACCTCTTACATACTGCTGAGTGGACACCCTAGTATTTTAAAGTAAGTATGTGAAAAGTAGAGAAAGAATAAATATATGATTGTCCAAAGAGATATTACTTCCTCTTGAATGAGAGAGCAGAAGAGTGTTGGACATAGACAGGCCTATTCCTACTGGAACATAGAAACTTTGGGGTGCGTGGAAGAGAACTTCCTAATACAGCTGGTAAGAGATCCTTCCAAAGGAAGAGGCCCACTAGATCTGCTGTTTACAAAGGGCTGATGGGAGATGTGGAGGTCACAAGCTGTCTTGGGCAGAGTGCCTACCAAATAGTAGAATTGTCTATTCTTTGTGCAGTCAGGAGGGTTCCAGCAAAACTGCTACCTTGGACTTCCAGAGGGTGGGCTTCAAACTTTTCAGGGCACTGGTAGGAAGGATCCCTGGGATTTGGTGCTGAAGGGTAAAGGAGTCCAGGAGTCCTGGTTGCTCCTCAGGAAGGAAGTCTTAGTGGCACTGGAGCAGACTGTTCCCATGTGCGGTAAGATGTGTGGATGTGGTGGGGAACATGACCTCTGAGGATAAGGAAAAAGCTGAGGTTCTCAATGCCTTCTTTACATCCATCTTTGAAAATCAGGCCAGCCACCCTCCTGCTACTTTACTCCTTGACCTAAAAGCCTGGGGTGGATAGCAGAATAAACCTGCCATGAGTCAGGAGGAAACAGTTAGTGATCTGCTACTCCACCTGGACTGTCACAAGTCCATGGGGACAGATGGGATCCACTTGAGGGTGCTGAGGAAGCTGGTGGAGGTGATTATCAAGCCACTTTCCACAGTCTATAAGCAGTTCTGGTCAACCAGGGAGGTCCCAGAGGATTGGAGGCATGTTAATGGTGCTCCCATCTATAAGAAGTGTCATAAGGATGGTTCAGGGAACTACAGGTCTCTCAGCCTGACCTTCATCCCTGGAAAGATTATGGAACAGATTATCTTGAGTGAGATCAAATGGCATGTGTGAGATCAAGCCAACAAGAGGTAATGGTCTCAGTTTGAGCCAGGGGAAGTTCAGACTGGATATTAGGAAAAAAGTTCTTTTCTGAAAGAGAAGAGAAATAGGCTGCCCAGGGAAGCAGTGGAGTCACAATCCCTGGAGGTATTCAAAAAATGTGTAGATGTGTTACTTAAGGACATGGAGTAGTGGACAGTATTGGTGGTAGGTGGACAGATGGACAAGAAGAACTTAGAGGTCTTTTACAACCTTAATAAGTCTACAATTCTCTCTACAATGTTTGTCTTTCCATCTTAAAAGTGATATGCAACATCAGCATGATGCACCCTTAGGTCTGTAAATTGTACAAACTTTACACAACATGAAAAAAGCTAGAACTTGATCTTATTTGCACATATATTTTTAACTAGCTCTTTAAGTCAGTAGCACTCAGTAGAGATTATTCTGCCTATTTGAAATCTATCAGGGATGGACATCCAGGCTGGGTGAAAAAGACCTCACAGACAGCTGGAAAGTTCCTTTCAAAGCAGTGGTCACTATGTGCCCGTGTCAGTATTAAAAAATAAAGATTATTCTCTTGCTAGTATTACCTCGACAAATGGTGGCTTGTATATAGAAAAATGTGATGGTACTAACTGGAGGAATACTGTACATCCAGGAATCAGTAATCCACCTAAAACTTTGTCTGGGATCTACACTGTGATGTACTGTGCCATGCTGTACTGAACAAATTACTTGGCCTTCAGGACATCTCAGTGCTTCATATTCTTGATGTAACATAAACTCAGACAGGTAATCATGATGGAAAATCCTCTAGGTGGCACCCGTTTGACACTGATGATGCCAGTGACATGTCCTTGTTTTTATTTTTGTGAAATAACATGTCTGCATGTAAACAATCTTTTGCTCAATAGTAAAAAGATTAATAGAGTTGCTTACTTCTAAAAATATTCTATGAGAACTCAGCCACAATACCAGGAAACATCGTCATGGAGGGTGAGTCTGCACAGTGTGCATGCCCATCAAATACCATATCACAGAATAACGGAATTGTAGGCACTGGAAGGGATTTTTGCAGCTCATCTATTCCAACCCTCATGCTAAAGCATATCGAGGGTCCCAAATTAGCAGAAGATGTAAAATTTTGTAACATGTTATCAGTTTTTCTGGGAGATTAATAAAATCTTCTTTTTATTGAGAGAGTTTTTGCCTTTCTTGATAGGATCTAGAAAGAACCAGTATATCTTGGTAAAAAATGTAAGTCCTAAAAAAGGGGATTCTCTCTGTATCTCTCTGTTCCTTAAAAAGTAAAAGTATGCTAAGTTATTTTTTGTTGAAAAGTACGGAGGAAAAACAGATATCTGAAAAGTAGCAGACACAGGAAGAAAAGATTTCATTAAAAATGAACTTGGAAATTTTAAGTTTCTACTTCTTTCTTGTGCCTAATTGTTAAAAAATAATAATTTGCTCACCAAAAACTTACCACAGAGTTTAACATCCTGTTTTGTTGCAAAGTAGCATTCTGAAATTCACTATCAGCCATGAGCACAAGGTACTTCCCAAATTCTCATGAGGGAACATGACATAGCTAAAGCAGGAGGTGGAGTGACTTTTTACACAGCACGATAGTGATAGGATGAGGGGAAATGGCTTTAAACTAAAAGAGGGATGATTTAGGTTAGATATTAGGAAGAAATCCTTTACTCAGAGGGCAGTGAGGCCCTGGCACAGTTGCTCAGAGAAACTGCGATGCTCCATCCCTGGAAATGCTCAAGCCAGGTTGGATGGTGCCCTGGGTAGCCTGAGCTGGAGGTGCGGAGGAGAGGGGAGGGTGGGAGGCAGCCTTGCCCATGGCAGTGGGTTGGAACTGGGTGGGCTTTAAATTTCCTTCCAAAGCAAGCCATTCTGTGATTCCATGATTAGCATAAGTAACTACAATTTTCACTTCTTTTCCTCCTTCCTCTTTTCCCAAATATATTTTAAATGCTCCATTAATCCTAGACCATTCTTGGATGTCTGTTTCAAAGTCTTATTGTTAACATTTTTTTACTTGGAGTTTCAAAATCTTTTGTAATCTGGTAGGGACAGAGAAGAATAACTGATATCCTGGCAAACAGCCTCTAAGCATTTTATTTATGAGATGTCTGTCTGACCTTATGTACTACACAGGGCTAAGCATAACTATGAGCAATAATTTCCATCTGAGGTCTAGCAATTAGTTCATTGTCTGCCTGTGTTTGTTTGTTTTTTTGGTGTATGTGTGTGCAAATCGTAAGATCTTAACCATTGCTATTAGCTGACACATTTGTTCTTTTCCTGATCCTATGAAGCTTCATAAAACTGACATCTATCAATGCAAAATTTGGTTCAAGCAACATAACCTAGGGGTTCTGGAACTGTTTTTTCCTATTTCTTTCCTGGAATGAAAAAAAAAACATTAAAAGACAGCCACCTGATATTCTCATCTATATATAATCTATACATCTGTGTAATTTGTTTGAGTAGGAACAGTCTGGGTAAAAACTCAGTGATACTTATTTTTTAAGGGAATAGATATAAAATATATTCTGCAGGATATTTTGCATCCTTCCAGAGCACAGACATACCCTGTGGTATACTGAAGTGGTGTATGTTAGATAATTATATGTGGAGGATATTAATCCTTTATTTATAAACTTTTAGCCACTGGTGCTAAAAGAAATTTAAAACCTGGATCCAAAAACTGCTATGGCATGAGGAAAATACAGTGGTCAAAACATGCTCCTACTTATAATAGGAGTATACACAATCATAGAATCATAGAATCACTCAGGTTGGAAAAGACCTTCAAGCTCATTGAGTCCAACCATGACCTAACCATACTACCCTAACTAACAACCAAATTATGTCCCTGAGCACCACATCCAAATGGTTTTTAACCACATCCAGGGACAGTGACTCAACCACCCCCCTGGGAAGCCTATTCCAGTGCTTAACAACCCTTTCTGCAAAGAAGTGTTTCCTAATGTCCAATTTAAACTTACCTTGGTGCAACTTGAGACCATTTCCCCTCAACCTGTCACCTGTCACCAGTGAGAAAAGACCAAATCCGCTCTCTCTGTAAGCACCTGTGAGGTATTTGAAGAGAGCAATAAGGTCTTCTCTCAGCCTCTTCCCCGGACTAAACAGCCCCAGTTCCTTCAGTTGCTCCTCATACAGCATATTCACCAAGACCTTCACAAGCCTTGTTGCCCTTCTTTGGACCTCCTCCAGCACCTCAATGTCCCTTCTGTACTGAGGTGCCTAAAACTGAACACAGTACTCGAGGTGAGGCCTTACCAATACTGAGTACAGGGGCAGGATTACTTCCCTAGTCCTGCTCACCACACCATTCCTGATACAAGCGAGGATGCCGCTGGCCTTCTTAGCCACCTGGGCACACTGCTGGCTCACATTCAGCTGACTGTCCATCAGTACCCCAAAGTCCCTTTCCATCAGGCAGCTTTCCAGCCACTCCTCCCAAAGCCTGTAGGGTTGCCTGGGGTTGTTGTGACCAAAATGCAGGACCTGATACTTGGCCCTGTTGAAACTTATAGAGTTTGCCTTGGCCCATTGATCTTGTCCATCCAGTCCCTCTGCAGTCCCCTTCTCCCCTCTGGAAGATCAACACTCCTTCCCAACTTGATGCCATCTGCAAACTTACTGAGGGTGCACTCAATCCCCTCATCAGGATCATTAATAAAGATGTTAAATAGAAGTGGCCACAGTATTGAGCCCTGGGGGAAACTGCTTGTGACTGGCCACCAACTGGATTTAACTTTAATAGCAAGTTTATTGACAGCTTAAGGTTCTTGGGAAGAATACGAGTGGAGGATTCTCATACATCTAGACTTCCCTTTAGTAGAAATTGGTGGAGCATTATCCTTATTCTGATTTTTGGAGATAAAATAGGTAGATAGGTAAAGGAGGAGATAGGTAAAATAGGAGATAGGTAAAGGAGGAATGTTTTGATTTTACAATATGATCTGCCAGATACTTCCTTGTCATTGCACCTCGCACCTTGTTTATAGCTGTCCCTTGTTCTTTCACTTCCTTTTCCCTGGGCTAAATCTCCTTTATTTAGGTGAGTAGAGCAGGCCATAAGCGTAAGTATTTCTTGACTATCTGCTCAGATATTCTCATGGACAAGGGCTGACAGCCCTTCTTCTGTTACTTTTGTATCTGAATATGGTCTATAGGGGTAATATTTTCTTCTGCTGCCATCTTATTACTACTTTCTGGGACAGAGCCATTCATATTATATTCATATTATTCTAGTTGCAGCTGCACCGAAGAATGGGATGTCAGAGATTGAAAGGGCTTTTGTCCACAGCAGTGGACACAATACAGTGAATATCTTTTTACTGTTCTGTTTTGATTTTCTTCCTAATTTCTTTGCTTTGTCTAGGGGAAGATCTAATATCTTTTTCATTCCTTTGGCATTTCTGTGATCTGCTTGACAACTTCCTAAGTAATAACATAAGTTCTATCTTGGCACATCATTATTCATCTTTCAGCCCCTTTATTCCTCTATCATATGTTACAAGACACAGAAGTGCTTTTCTGAAACCAGTTTGTTTTCTTACAAGTTTTATTAACCTACTAAGTAGTTAACTTTTCTAGATACCTTTATGTAAGTATCGTTTGATTCAGATTTGTCTTCAATACCTATCACTATTTTCCCAGAGTATTTTCAGACACATTTTCACTGTACTAGATATACATCAAGATATGAGGTGTTTTTTTTTCCTTCTCCTTCTCCTTCTCCTTCTCCTTCTCCTTCTCCTTCTCCTTCTCCTTCTCCTTCTCCTTCTCCTTCTCCTTTCTTCTTTTGACTTTCTGGTTTGTTTTTTAAGGCCCAACCTGCAACAACGTGTTTTTGTTTGTTTGTTTGTTTGTTTGTTTTTTGTTTTCCAGTGCATCATCATCTAGTCAATATTTGAGAAAATATTCACATCTTCTTCACTTTGTCTCTATTGTTCACCACCTCACCTCTACATCAAAAGTTTCAGGTTGGATATTAGCAAAAATTTCTTCTCAGAGAAATGCATTGGAACAGGCTGCCTGGGGAGGTGGTGGAGTCACAGCCCCTAGAGGTGGTCAAGAAAAGGGTAGATGTGACACTTAGGGATATGGTACAGTTCGCACAGTGGTGGTGGGTAGATGGTTAGACTAGATGATCTTAGTGTTTTTTTTCCAGCCTTCGTGATGCTCTGATTCTCTAATTCTATGAAAGTTACACGATTTACATTAATTCAAATATTTTGTAAGTGTTCTGAAAGTGACCGATAGACTGCAGAACATATACATTGATGTATTTGTATATATGAGGATGAAATAAGAACATACAAATACAAGACTCCAACCATGAGCTAGAGTTTGAAAAGCTTTCATTCTAGTCTTAAATTTGGGAAGTCCCAGAATATCTAGCTATGTATCTATGTTTAGAAATATTTGGGAAAAGGCAGCTGTCTATATTTGCAAAAAAAAAAAAAAAAAAAAAAAAAAAGACTTTGAGCACCTTCTGGTTTCAAAGGACATTCAGACATGTTAAAAAACATATTCTCTTAGAATCCACATTAATCAGAGAAAATGGTAGCGAATTTCATGTCATGGTCATGGTAAAAATAGAAATTTCATAGCTTATCTCTTTTAAAGAGAAAAATATTTAAATTGCAATTACTTGGATTGATTAAGTAAGTGACTGTCAAAGATTATACATATCTTCTCAAAGATTCCTCGTGTCACTGCAGCGGGAAGTAAACCTCTCGCCCAATTGCACTTGACTACACACAGTACAACAGATTCTCAAAAATCAATATCTGTTCCCTTGAAGGAAATTATGCTGGTTTGTCCCAGTGAAATATATTTTCTGGGTTGTTTATATTAAGAATGTAGGCTTCGTTTCATTTTTGTAGAGTTCTTAAAATCAAAATGAAACTAATGTTAACTCATTTGCTTTTTTTCTTGCACTTACTCCTTCAGTTATTCGTCAGTAGGATGAGGGCACCTGATTCTCAAATACCTGTCCATATCTCTTGAATTAGAAAGTAATTGCACTTCTCTGAAATACAAGAAAGGTCACTGAAATAATTTGCTTTATCAACATATTTTTACATCTATTCTGGGCACTTTGTTTAACTTCCATTTCATGCTTAGCAAATCTGCAGCCTGAAATGATTTCATGTTAAAATGTTTGCTTTCCAAGTCTCTCTATCATAATAATTAAAATAATAGTGTGATCGTTTCCATTTTATAGTCTTTCATCCTGGAGGACCTCCAAGCAACTCTCATTTTTGGGTAGTAGTGATTCAAATGACACACCATAAAGCAAGGAGAGAGGATTAGTGATAGCAGTTTATAATCTTCCAGTAACAATTTTCCTGAAATTGAACATGGAAATATATCTGGAACATAAATTAAGTGGGTAATTTGTGTACCAAACCCACAAAGTTGTAGAACTGTTTGTTGAAACTATTTGTTTTATGTAGCAAACTCTACTTCTTTCTGTATGCTACTGGCAGCTTTTAAGATGAAGACTGAAACTGCTTGTCCACTTGCAATTATCCCACCTCTGCTACTGGAAAAAAAAACCATAGATTGAGAATCTGTGGTTGAGAAAGTGCGTTGCCTCATATTTGCATGCCTAACCAAGGATTTTCTGCCCGCAGTTATTACCACACAGAATGAAGGAAACTGTTGGAAACGGAGTTCTAGTTTTTATCAGGATAGAGTTATTTTTCTTCCTAATAGCTGGTGTGCTGTTGTGTTTTGAATTTGGGATGAAAACTGCTGATAACACCCTGATGTTTTAGTTGTTACCGAGCATTGCTGCACAGAGCCAAGGACATTTCAGATTCTTGTGCTGCACTGCCAGCAAGGAGCTGGAGATGAATAAGGAGCTGGGATGGGAAGAAAACCAGGACAGCTGACCCTAACTGGCCAAAGGGATGTCCCATACCTTATGGTGTCATGCTAAGAAATAAAATGTGGGAGACAGAACGAGGGGAACATACAGAAAATGTAATGTGTGACAAGCTATTCTTCCCTGGAAATGGCTGAATATCTGTCTGCCAGTAGGAAGAAGCAAACAATTTTCTTGTTTTGCTTTGCTTGCGCATGCAACATTGGTTTTCTCTATTAAACTCTCTGTTTTAGTGCATGAGTTCTTTCACTTTTACCCTTCTCATTCTCCCCTCCTGATCCCACACTGGGAGAGTGAGTAGCTGTGCAGGGCTGAGCTGCCTACAGGTGTCAAACCACAACAGAGACTGTTGTTGCCTGATATTGATGGAGTGCTGCAGGGCAGAAGTTACTGCCTTACGAAGATGCTGAATTGAAGTCTATGATGATGTCAAAATAACCTGGAGAAGCTCAAAACATTTTTTACTCTTTTCCTTTCAAAAGTGTTCTAAGATCTGCTTGGTTTAAGTTTCTGTTTTTGTTTTGTTTTGTTTGTTTCTTAGTTTGTTTACCCAAACTTTGTGGGTTTTTTTGTTTTTTGGTTTTTTTTTGTTTGTTTTGTTTTTTTTTTGGTTTTTTTTTGTTTTTTTGTTTTTTTTTTTTTTTGCCAAAGGTAGATAATATCATCTCTTTACAGTTTTCCGGAAAATGCAATACCATTAGCACACAATTTGCTATTGTTTGTAAACTATTGCCTATCCTTCCAAAGTCTTTAGATAGCTTCTTGTGAAAAGTGGCAGATCAGACAAGTTAGAGCTATTGGTGATACTCTTCTGGTTATTAATATTCTGTTCCTCCCTGCCTTTGCTTTAAATTTCATATTATTCCAGACATCTACCACATGAAATTCATCACTTCAGAGTCTGATCCTTTTTCAGGACACCTTTTCTCTTCAAAAAGAATGATCTCTTTTCTGTACAAGTCAGGAGACCTGTATGCTTGTATCATTTATCAGATCTTATGTATGATCATGAATGTTTCAATGACTCTTTTGTAACCTTTATTCTATGGCGATGTTCTTTCCTTTTCACATGCAGCTATCCTTACTCTGTTTTTACAATCGATAAGGAAGTCAAATAGAAAAAATTGTCATCTGTTCCCAAAGCAAATGAAAATGTCATCTCTGTAGTGAGTTTTTCCTCCAAGAGAAAGTAAAAATCTTGAAAGACTCGGTTTCAGTCCAGCTGCTTGCCTTAGACTTTTATTAATTGTCAGATGTCTTCAGCATCACTCTTTTCTCACCCAGAACAGCTTTATTTCAGTTTAACATTACTGATCACCTTGAATTATTCTTTGTTTACAAAGGTGCAAGATAAGTTAGACCTGCATGCTGCCTACGTGGGCTGAAAACTATAATACCATAATAGATTTCTTTTCCTTGTCAGCTTTATAACTCTTTTTAGCAGGTAGCAGAAATGTTGCAAGTAGCACTTCCATTTCTGAACCTGAGTGGTGTAGAAAGCTCAGAGCTCTTTGGAAATGAAAGACCAAATTCTTTCAAGAGGGTATTGGAAAGTTTCAGCTGAATAGGAAAAATGAAATCTTCATCAAGGAATCTGTTCCTGCATTTTCAACAGATCTGCTTGTCAGTTCTTGCCCTTTTTCTTCCCTTTTAAATCTCCATGAGTCTGCCATTTAAATTAATGTTTTTCTCTTTAAATACAGAAGTATTGTGCTTAGTTGAACAACTTTCAAAATATCTTTGTGTTGCAAAAGATGCCATATTTTATGTCAAGAAGTTTAAATATTGATACTGCACTGTTTTGAGCTTTTTCTTCTTCATCTTTAGCTGTGTTTTAATTTCCTAATTTGATTCATTGATGAGGCTACAAGTAGATGGAGCAATTGTCAGTAATCAGATTTATCCTATTAGTAGTGCTCTGCCTTAAAGGAAGGGAAAGAAAAAAGGACAAAGAGAAATTTAAGTGTATCTTGTCCTTATGTAAAGATGAACAACCATGATTTAGTTCCACTGTGTCACTTCTGGCAGTGGACAACAGTGCTGAATAACCAAGCAGTAAGTAACGTGAACAAACACAAATAAAAAGAAAATGGAGTGCAAAGAAGAGGAGGGGAATTATCTCATAAATGCAAACAAACAAACAAACAAACAAAAACAACTCCCTCAATTTCCTTTGAGAACTCCCAAGAGTGAACACACAGCTCACTAATTTTGCTACTTTCTTTTATTAAAAACTGTTAAGAGAGATATTTATGTGATTACATTTCGGAGATTCACCCAAAGCCCTTCCATTCATTTCTTTATTTATTTTTATTTTATTTATTTTCCAAATCAGATAGCTTAAGCTACAGCAGGGTATCTTGGCTGTGCAGTTCATTTTCTTTTTACAGCATTAATAAGCAGTGCATTTAAGAACAAGACAACCAGTTGTCATTTTGTAATTCTTAGGATTCTTGCTGCTGCTAAGTGTAATTCAGCATAAGGGCCGCCTGCATTTGCTGAACGGAAAAAATAAACAAATGTTGACAGCTTCTTCCTGCTACACAGCCTCATATTCGTTTAGAATTTCCTCAACTATTATTTTCAACAGGAACTTGAATATCAGAACTATTTATACAGGGATTCTCAGTGATCCATTGAAAAGATATGAATTCTGATGCTCACTATTTGCTTTATTTGCAGAGCTGCTTCAGTCCAAACGATTTTCACAGAAATGCCTTTTCTCTCCCTCCTCATCCCTCTGTGAAATGTAATGTATGTTTTCAGAAGTAAACATTTCACATTCTATCACTGAAGCTCTATTCTCCTATATTAGTCTAGGAGACACGTGGTATCTCCTTGTTAAGATGATTATCTGTGTTCTACAGAATTTGCTTCTGGGTGTTAGATAAGCTAACAAAAAGGGAATTTTACAGAATGTAGTTGCACAACTCTTCATATCTCATTTGAGACATACAACACAGAAATGATAATCCTTTGAAGGCAGATTGATTTTCTCTCTCATGTGAAGTGCTTCTAAACCGTAGCAGCAATGATGCTTCCCAGTATAAAAAGCTATATCTTAATGGTGGGAAACTAGAACTTGGAATGAGGGAGAATAAAACTAAAGGAATCACTAGTCAATTTTTCACATAGATATGTATACATATAAATACGCATGAATATACATATATAGAATATAAATATGCATACTATTTCTTTTATCTCTCCAACCTCAGATGAGGGACAGGAGTGGGAACAAGTGGGAAAGAGAGAAGAATTTTGTTTTTCTTTTGTCTCGCACCATAATGTGGGCTATATACTCAGCTGTAGATTGAAGCATTTTATCATCTGCTATATGTATCCAACTGATAGCTTGCTCTAACTACTGAAATAGCAATATTCTCAGATTCTCTTTTATTTGCGACTTATATGACATATGGGTCTCCCAGAATTAACTTAATAGGCTTTTATCTGTGTAAAACTGTTGCAGAAACAACAGTACCACTAACAAGTGTCCTTTTCATGCAGTTTTTATATTAGCAGAATACCCATCATATATTTAGGGCTGTGTTAAAAAGCTGGGTGAACTTCACTAGATACTTCTTTCCAGCGTTATCTTCTCATTTAAGAACACCTTTATTTAGAATTTTTCAGCTGCATAGTTGTTCAAATGTCTTCAGGTGTTTTGCCTGTTCTGCAGGACATTTTTTGATGCACTCTTAACTTCCTGTTTTGCACTTGGAAGGTTGCTTTTATTGTACCTCCATTCTTCATCAGTAAAGTGGGTATTTCTGCCTTCTACAAGCAAGTTAAGGAGAAAACTTTATTAATAAAAAGTCTAATAATAGGGTTAGTAGGCAGATTTGCATTCAAATTATCTTTTCACTAATTTCCATTAATCTAAAATGTGTGAATGATGGTGCCCTAGTAGTTACGAAATTCAGAAAAATTTTGGATCTTGGTCCTCTGGAGAAACACATAACTTATAATTCTGTATGTGATTGTCACATTTTACAATGGGCTGTAGAAGATCAACTCTTAAGTAAAAGCAGAAATGTACATTCTCAGATTAATGTATTTTTGCTTGATATTGTAGATCTCTTTTCATAGCCACTGCCACTGTACTTCTATATGTGGAATAATTTGGTCACTTCCTAATAAAAGCTCTTTAGGTCCTTATTTCTGCTTGGCTTTGTAACAAAATAGAGTGATTTATATCCATACTTAATTTGTGTGACTACAAAATGCAATTACAAATGTGGTGGATATGTCTTATAGAAACCATAATGTGAATGATTTACCCAAACAGAAATGGAAAATCCATTAGATTACGGGATAAATTTTGCATCATTTTACACCCAAGCCTTGTTTCAAGACGTGCTTTGAATCAAAGAAAAGCAGGAGGATACAGAAGGAAAAGAATTGTAACGAAACCAGTTAAGGTAGCAAGAAGCTTGATTATATGAGGAAAAGTCAAAAAGACTACATATTTGTAAATAATTTCTATATACAAAAATATCCAGATACTAATGCAGGATGTTTCTTTGCTTTTATTATACCTCATGGATTTTCTGTATTCCCTAAGATTTTCAACTGTCTACGTTGTCTGGTGCACGCTTTCATCACCTATTTTAATATCCTTTAAAGCTGTTTCTATTATCACCATCTTATTTTAAAATTTTCTTCATAGCCTTTTGATCTACTAATAGGTGTTTTACCTTCTGATTATTTTTGCCACTATTCTATACCACTTGACTCTATTTTCTCATTCTCATTCCTTCTTTTATCTTTGAATATACATTTTATTCCCATTTTTTTTCCTTTTCCTTCCCTGAAAATGACCCTTGCTCAGAAATGCCTCCTTTTAATTTCTTTTTCTATTCCTGTTGTGCATTTTCACCTCTGTTTTTCATAATTTTAACTCAATCTGCTCCAAAGAGATGTGCTTTTCCAGTGGAAAAAAAAATAAAAAAATCTGACAATAAAACTTACAGGAAATCAAGTGCTCTTTCTGGACGAAGAACTTCAGTAACTGAGTTGTTGCATAGCCAGTAGGTAAAGTGAAGGAATACAAAGTGTATGAGATAGATAGAAGTAAGTGGAATAACAGAAATGCTTAAATTGAAGACTTAGCAAGTAACTAAAGCCTGGAACACATAGAAAGTTATCCCTGTGAGCTACTTTAAACAATCGCCAAGTGAGGTGATGCATTGAAAAGACTCCGTAGGAACATTGTCCGGGTGGCCATCTGTAGCAAAAGGAGATCCATGCAAAAGCACTGTTTAAGGGTTCATGTCTTTCAAAGCTATTTTTAAGGTCTGAACATAGAGGAACATAGCACAGTTGTACAACGAAGGCCATACAGTCCTCTCACCCTCAAAATGCTTGAGACAGCAAAAACATTTTAAAAGCACACAAGAAGGGATTAGAAACATATTCAGTCTGCTAGCTAAAATCTCACTCTTGTGATGGAGCAAAGTATCGGGTTCACTGAACACACAAACTAAATGCAGTGCATAGTGATCACAGTAAATGTACTTGGGACAGTTTCAGGATCTTTCCATACACTCCTATTTTATTTTTCCTTCCTAATGCTAAAATTGAGTTAAACACCTGTGCTTAATTTCAATTCTTATAACCATGTATATGAGAAAGAAAGAAACATCCTGGCATGACCTGAGACAGATGAAAGTTGAAAATTAAAGGGCTACCCTAAGCTCCAAATAAACCCAAATCTAGTTGGGTTTATACTGAAAACGTGAAAGTTATAGCAGCTTCTAGACAACCAGATTCAGGTGGTAAAGTGTTTTCTGAGGGTGCTTCATCTGCGTGGTTTTTATGTATGAGGGCCTAGATTCTGCAATGTGATTAATGGGAAAGATACTTCCATCTGAGTAATGAGGATAAAGGCTATTAAAGGGATATTTGACTAGACCAGGAGGTGTGTTAGCAAGTGCTTAAATTGCTCTGTTCTTTACAACACAACAGATGGAAAATATGTGATATATAGATTTTGTAGAATTCAAATCTATTTTAGTCAGAGTGCCACATTCGTTTAGGTTTGCTGCCAATAATTTGAAAAGACCCACAACAATTTATACATATACAGCCACTGAAAAAAAGCAGTGTTCCAAAAAACTAGCACTAGCAATCAGTTGAAATTCATTGCCCAACATAACTGAATAAAATAGTTCGAGATCTCTTTAAGGAAAAAGAAAAGGGCTTGAAGAAATTACTAGTCAAAGTTGAAGTGCAGCAGTACATCAGGTCCAGCTAGAGAAGTAATCTCAACACAGTCACAGTGGATAACAAATAATATATAACACACGTGCTTTCAAGCTGAAAAGTTCATTTTTCTTCTTTTATTATTTTTTAGTTATTTTCTGGGTTTTTTTTTTGTTTGTTTGTTTTTTAATTGTTAAATATCTCATAGTATTTGGAAAGCAATCATTCTCCGTATTTGTAGGTGACATGTCTTAAAAAACACTTCAAAATGGTTAGGATATTTGCTTGGCCAGAGTTCACTGTAAACTTCACTTTATTTCCCTCTCCTCACAGCTGCAATGCAAAATGAATAATTCCATCTTTAGCTGGAAAGAAAAAATGACAGAGCTGGAAAGGATTGCAAGAGAGTATCTGGGGTGGATAGAACATTTACATGCACAATATTTTTTATTATTATATCACATTTACGAAGTACTAGTTTACAGAATATAAGGCTGTTGTACACTGTATATGCCTTTTTGGGGTTTAGTCAGACTAAACACAATAGGATTTGTGTCTGGACTACATGCAGTGCCCAGGACATACTCAATTCTTTCTGCTGCACTCCCTGAATGGAAATGTAGGAGCCATTTTGGAGATGTAGAAATTGAGTGTGATCAAGAATATGTTGGCATGATGAAGAAAACCTTAAATCATTCAGGGCTGATTTAGAGAGAAAGCCACCACAGAATGGTCCCACTTCTGACATTTTCACTCCTGATAAATGAAAGGAGTCAGTTCAGCAAGAGAAAGCAGGTCTACAATACCACTCGTAATTTTCCAATTACTTCCTCCCGAAGAAGGGGAGATTAAAATAGACATAAAAGGGCAGAACATTGAAAAGCCTATTCAGTGAGAAGTGCAAGATGTTGCTTTCTCCTTCTAGTTCCTGAAATAGAGGTTTGCGCGTAACAGAACCACAGCATAGTTACTGTACTGCTTGTAGAACCTCATGATTTTTCTTGTTAGTGCACTGCACTTAACAATGGCATGGGCTCAGGAAAAGAAGCAGATGTATCAGCATAACCTAGGGCAGGCAGACACGAAGTAAGCATTAAGCACAGGTTTCCAAAGGTGAAAAGCAAATGAATTAAAAACTGCTGCTGCTTCCGTATTCCCATTCTGACCTGTTAATTGCAGAGAATTATACATGATCTATATTTCCAATTGGGCATAAGGAAAGCAAGTTGGTAAAGGAGGTGATAACTGTTAAAAATTACACTAAAAATAGTCTGGTCCTTTTACAATATATTATTTTCAAGTGCCTTGGGACATCAGGTTACAGGAAAAGTGCTGCACTAATTGAAATTGCCATCTCCTGTCATAATAACTCATGTTAAGAATCCCTTTTCTTCCAACCAGTAGAAAATGAGGAGGATGAAGAAAAGAAGGCAGAAGTATTCCATTTCTTCAAGCACAAGTAGGGAAAGACTGCTTGATTATTCACTGGGAGTGAAGTAGGTGAACATGAAGTATACAGACACACATGCATGATCTAGATAGACTCTTTTTGACTGGCAGGAGTTCAAATATGAGAACTGCTTAAGTACCCTTCTAAGGACAGAGACCCTTAACACATACTATGGGACAGTCCTGTAATTTTTCACATCTAGCATTTCTGGTGGTGCATGGTTCGTGTTTCTTCACAAGAGAGTCTTTCATGATACATGCTGAAAGCAGCAATCACAATTTAAAAAGCATATGGCTCCAAATGTAATGAGAGATGTTACTGGGATGGAGACCGTTCCCATTTTTGCATTAAAGATGTGTTGGTGGCTGGAGAAACAGACAAGTGATGAAATGACATGGATGTATGCCCAGGATTGTCAGTTCATTAGGAAATTTAATTTAGCTGAAGGGCTGAAAGAGGAGGCATTATTAATTGGCATCATTATTATTACTTATATTTCTAAAGAACTACTACACTGACTTAATTCATTCTATCTCCAGTTCTTTTCTTCACTTTCCTTCTTTTTGTCTTCCCTCTACTCAGCTGCTTTAAATAACCAAATACAAAAAATTCTCTAAAACTTTCTATTTGAAATGGTATTGTAGCCAGAGCTTTCTTGCTTGAATAAAGAATAGTATATGTAAGTGCTTGTATGTGCTCCTGCACATATTTCAGTGGAAAAGCAGAACATTCATTCTTCACACAACATAGTTTTTATTTTAATTGATTTTAATTGAACAGAACAATGAAAGTGTCTAACTTCCTCTACACACTTTGTACTACACACACATGGACACTGTATCTGTAAGTCATGTAGAATGAAGAAAGTGGCTTTGTTTTTGTCATAAATTTTATCTATGTGGTGCTAACATATTTCTGTATTTTGCAGTTCTTAATTTCAATGGGATTATAGATATGGAAAGCTTTAGTAGTAGGTGAAATGCCTGTTTGCCATACAATAACATGGACTTTCATGACTGTCTATTAGTTTCTGAACGGACGCAAGCTTAGTTGCCTGGTTTAAACTTCCCATTTTCATTTATTTCTTTTCTTCTGTGTTAAAATCATCATGGTTAGATTCGCAGCAAAACAGTGTGCTGGTTCTCTGTCCAACAGTTATTAAAAAAATCAGTTTTCTGAGTGCATGATAAAACAAATGATAAAAAAGCACTTCACTACTTTTTGAAACCTGTGTTTCTGTAGTTCAGTTTACAGGTAGACACGCACCATTTATCTGCTTAAGCTATCCTCATTCATCAGAAATGCGTGATGAGGGTTTTGTCCCACTGCTGGATTGTGAGAAAGGCGAATCTTTGGAATTCCACCGAACAGGGCACTCCCTACTCTCCAGGGGTTGAAGTGATGGAGTCAGACAATGACCCAAATGAATAATGCAAAACAATTCATTGAGCTTTCTAACAACAAACAGTCAGTTATTTCAGGCAAAATTAGGCTATTTTCTAAGAACAATTAGTAAGCATCATGGATAATGGTACCTGACATAGGTGTTAGTTCCTTGTCACCTACTTTAAGGCAAATTTAGGCAATGGTTACTGAAGTAAAGGGTGTAAGAGAAAATAAAGAGGAAAGAGAGACAGCGGAAGAGAGATTTAGAGACATAGTTCACCACTCCTTGATCCAGCGTTGTCTAGAGCATGGAGTCCTGATCTGTGGGTGGCAAGTCAACAAAGGTAAATGTGCATGTTCACCATTACATAGTACAGTTGGTGTGGTACCCTGCTTATATCTAGAAGATACAGGAGTATCCAATGAAGGTCTCTGGTGGTCATGCACTCCCTCCTTCCATTTCAGTCCTGAGAGGCCATGAGAGGAAATGAAGATTAACAGTCCACCACTCTACCCCTGAAAAGCGATGTTCCATAGATCTTCCAGCTTGAGTCCTTAAGGCTTCATTCTTTCATTCTCACAGTTGTTAGCCTAGTTGTGTGAGTCAATAAGTTCCTTGTATGGCTGTTAACGATCCATTGGTAGGGCTCCATTCTTTCTTAGACATGAGCCATTTAGCAGACTATTTAGAAATGTATTAGTGATTGCTTGAGTAGGTAATTAAATAATAATAAATTATCACAACGTTTTACTGGACAAAGATCTCTGCAGGTGTTAAGATACTAATTATTTATTCCAAAGCACTGGAAAACTTTTAATTTCTTCCCTTCATTTTTTCACCATTGGGGAAGTAGGATCTCTCCACAAAACGTGCACACCCCAGAGCTAAATCGCTATATTCTCTTAACATATGAATATTCATAGTTTCCACAAAGTTTCCACCTATTCATAGGTATTAAATCTAACATGCCAATCAAGTGATTCTTTTGAGGGAAAGTTTGCCCACAGATGGTGCTGACACTGGCAACTCCTTGTCTTGTAGACTGCCCTTTGGTACCTCTTTGGTGCCTCCCCACAATGTCTACACTAAGGGGCCTATTCTTATCCATAGGAAACCTCAAAGGAATCCATTCTTTTAATATTAACTAAATAGTTTAAGTAAGCCTTTTGGAATCAAGTGTAGACTTGTAGCCCAGGAATCCAGGAAAAGAGAGTTCATTTAATCTTTATGATAAATATGAGGTCTGGTAACTTTCCTGACCTCAGATCATGTCTAATGTCAATCCTATCTACCACTGACCTGGCTAGCCAGGATGACCTCAAGTAGTGTATTGATTCTTACCAGACTGTGATCACCAGCTTATTGCAGTCATGTCTACAACAGTTTCTCAGCTGCAGCTCTCAGTTGATTCCTGTTTACTTCCTCTATTCTCTTTGAGCTGTAGGGCTTAAAACTAAGGAATCTGAGAACAATTTTTTTATGTTAGTGTTTACTTAGATTTACTATTTTTTTTTTTCTTACACCTAAATAATTATTTAAATTAACTTTTATTGCATAATACCGCTGTGCTGAATCTCTGGATAGTGTAATTGGACAGGGCAGAAACAACTGGAGGTTTTCATACTACTGAAACTTAGAGAAGAAAAGTAAGTATATTAGACTTCTCCACACAGATGGCATCTGAAGGGCATATGGGCAACGTATGAAGCTCTCCTGGAAAAAGTCCAGCAGAGGGCCATGAAGGTGATAAAGGGCCTGGAGCATCTCCATTATGAGGAAAGGCTGAGCAACCTGGGTTTGTTGAGCCTTGAGAAAAGAAGACTGAGAGGGGATCTGATCAATGTCTAAGGTGCGAGAGGCAAACAGATGAGGCCAGACTCTTTTTAGTGGTGTGTGGTGATAGAACAAGGAGAAACAGCCACAAACTGAGCATAGGAAGTTCCGAACAAACTTGTATAAGAACTTCTTCATGGTAAGGGTGACAAAGAACTGGAACAGACTGCCCAGAGAGGTCGTGGATTCTCATTCTCTGGAGACACGCCTGGATGCCTATCTATCTGTGTTACCTGCTGTGGGGGCCTGCTTTGCAGGGGGGTTGGACTCGATGATCTCTAGAAGCCCCTTCCAGCCCCAACAATTCTGTGATTCTGTGAATAAGAAAGTTAGAATAATTAGAGGAAGAGACACAGATATCTTTAAATAAAATCAGCTGTCATGTAGATGCTGTACAAATGATAGGTTTGGTCAGATTAGCATCATTTGCTACCTTCTGTCTAAGCCAGAATTAGAACTAGGTGCCTATTAGCTCAGGAGCTTGCGCCTTAAGACTTTACAGGGTGCTTCTACCTCTTCTGTGTCGCTCCATCCTTTCCAACTAAGCAGAATTGCTCCATGAGGTTACAAAGTTATGAGTTTTCTCAAAGTTTTAAACATTTCACTTTACTGTCTTGACTGCTTTTTGTATATGAAGTGTATAAATCCTAAAGACACATGTGCATATACATCTGCACATATGAAATAATTTAAAATGTCATGTAAAATGTTAGAATAGAATCATAATCTTGTTACTAGTAATAGGTTTCCACAGAACCATCCATGGTGTTCAAAGTATAATTCTGTACAATCCTTAAAGTTTTCTATTACATTTTTTTTCAGATTATTTTCTTTAAAAATTAAAAAGTGAGGGATATACATAATATTCTCTATTAGAATTACATAGTTAAATGCTGAAGAGATTTGGCTGAAGAAAAGAGCTAACATCTCCTAACATGCTTTTCGACATTGCTGTAGGACAGCGCTGTGAATTTCCATTGACTGATGCTGTGAGATCATTTGAGTTTATTGACACTATTTAATATTGCAAAACCTAGTGGTTTTGTCACAAGTTTAAGACTCCCAAGCGATGTGTCACACAATGAAGATCATTCCCAAAGAATTAAGAATTAACTTAGTGAAATGATTCCCTAGGTAAATCAATGTGGGGTGTGCAGTCTCTGATGATCTCACATCTGAAAGCTGTTTCTACATCATTTTTTTTCTCCTACTGACCCTTGAGGAGTATTACATCTTTTTAAAAAAATCTAAATGGGATGGCAATAGTATATCTATCCTTTCTTATTTGAAAGCTGAAGTGATAAAATTACCTTGGAGAACATCCAGTACAATTTTCCTAAGCTTTCAAAAATTTGAACTATTGTCATTGCTGAGGTTGACTTCATGCTGCATCAAAATCTTAAAGAGAGTTTCTGACTACAGGGCAGATAAGTTTTCAGTTAATTATTATGTCTATCAAACAATGAATATCTGTGACAGCTGATTCTAATGACTTCTCTTTGACCCCAGTGTTACTGAAGGGAGTTGCCTTTCTTTAGGCAACACACAAGAACATTCCTTTTGTAAGCTACACAAAACACGCAAGGATAAGAGGCAGAGAGAGGAAGAGGGAGGGAGTTAAGCCTCTCAGGAAACTCTTATTTCACTTAGAAAAAATAGGAACTGGATCAGGAAAACACTATATTTTTGGAGCACTCTTTTAATAATATGCTGCTTAGTTCTTGAGGTAATAGATCATCCGAATTCATTTTTTCAAAGCTTTACTAAGTGAACACTGAATATAAAAGATAAATATTACAATTAAATATTAAATATTTTGTATCACAGAGGATTCTACGACAATAACAGGTGACATACAGACATAAACAGTGTACTACTCACCCACTAAATAGACTGTGTTGTACTCTGGTAGCAGTAGCATTTAAATATTGTACTGAATAGAATAACCTTATTTAGAAAAAAGATGTAAATATGTGGATTTTTTTTTTCTTTTGGTGTAAGTGTGTTTTGTAGATGGAATTCCTAATAACAATAAATCTGTCAGTTCATAAGGAGCTATTAAAACAGAAGTAAGAGCATTTTCATACTAAGATACTGCATCAGATGTAAATGCAGGACTGGCTATCTGTAGCTCACAGATAATGATCATTTACTTGGCACCTATGAGTTTATGAGGACTTTACTGTAAGAAAAAGCTGAGACTTAATATATAGGTTGCTCTAGCAGTAACTCTATTTATTTCCATGGAAACTAAAACAGATACTAAGGGGACAATAACACTGTTTGATAGAACAAATTCTCAGCTACAAAACAGTTTTCAGCATTGTCACCACCACCAGCTATGCATTTTTGCCAGCAGTGAACAAGAACCTGCGTGCCTTGCTCATAAATATCTATACCAGTAGAGCTGACCATTGTTTCACAGCTGCTCGATGACGACACTGTTGCTAGGAAAATGTCCATGCAGCAACACCGATCTCCATAAATGTTCAGCAAGTGCTGATGAATGACAGTGGGTGCTATCTTTTCTACATGGAGGAATTCAGTGACACCCCTTTGCAGAGACCATTCTGTCAGACCATCACCCTGCTGCCATCTGTCTCACTGCAACAACATGTAATGGGATATCGGTTCAGCCTCTACTGTCATATCACCAATGTCCACCTCTGAGATCGCGGTCCAACATAATAAAATAGGAGGCACTACTGGAAAATATTGGAAAATTATTTGTTTAAGAAGAACAATGCATGATTTTGTGCAAGTTCTTGTGACTATTCAGTATTCGCTATACTTTAAAAGTTCCTTTATTGCTGTCCTAAGGGGTCCTAGAGGTTCTGTCCTTCGAATAGGCTTAGGGGTATTTGGCAGCAGTTTGCTCCAGGTTAGTCTGAGCATACTGCCTACCACACCAATTTTTATTGTCTTCTACATCTTCATAATTTCTGTTTCCATGTACTGCCATTTTTTAACCCGTCTATGCAGTTTGTTACTTGTACACTTTGTTACTTGTTATACTTGTACAGTACTTAGTATAAGACAATTCTGCTTCACAATCTGGTATTCATGTGATATGGTGTTATAAACAGTCTAATAATAACAGTAAATTGCAATGGACAGAATTTCAACTGACAGATGAAAGGAGAAAAAGATTATCATAAAGATAAGGTCTCAGGATCCAAGGAATTGAGTTGGAAGTGATCTCAGGAGTTTATCTATCTGTAGCAGTTTCATACCAGTAGGCAGCAAAGCTCTTACCATTCCACTCTCTCACTCCAGCTCAACAGAACAGGAGGAGAAAATATGATTTAAAAAAAGCTCACTGGGTAAGGACAGAAAGGTCACTCATGTTCACAGGCAAAACAGACTCAACCTGAGGAAGATTATTTTAATTTACTGCTGATTAATAACAGACTAGAGCAGTGAAAATAGGAAGCAAGCAAAAAAACATCTTCTCCCCATACACCTCCTCCTCTCAAGCAGCAGAAGGGAATGGAGGACTGCAGTCAGTCCACAATGCTTTGCTGCTTCTCCATGGTCACTCTCCCTCCTTTCTATTGAAGGCTCCATTTCCCCACAGGCTGTAAGTAGTTCTTTCCAGAAGTCGGATCCTATATAAATTCTCCAAGGGCTGCCTTCAGGCCACATCGATCTCACCCAACACGGGCCTCTCCCCGCGGGCCGCAGCTCAGGCCCGGGGCCGCATCCTCGGGTATCCGTGGGCCGCGCCTCTTCGGGGTGGTGCCCAGGGGCTGCAGGGTTGGCCTCTCCGGGGCCGCAGGGAGCTGCTGTCCTCGCCTGGAGCTCCTCTTGCCCTCCTCCTGCTTTGCGCCGGCTACTGTCGGGCAGCGGTTTCCATCCCCTTCCATCTGCATTCCCAGGGCGCACACGGCGTCGCCCACGGCTCAGCTCTGGCAGCGGCGGGGCCCTGTTGAAGCAGCTGAAGCGGTGCTGCTCTGACACGGGGCGTCGCTGGGCTCTGTGAGCAGCTGTCTGGTACCGAAATCTTGCCGTCTCAACTCAGGACACTGCCTCTCGTCTGTAGCAAGGCTGGGAAACATACTGTGCCTTGCTTCACATGGCCTGTTTGTCTGTACAGCTGTGGTGCTGTCCTATTCTGCTTTATGTCAATGAAAAAACATAAACTTTACAGACCTCTTAGGTGTGTTCTGGAGTTATGAAAACTACAATACATATGCGCAGCAATAAACATATGGGTCATAGGTCTGAATCTGTCTTTTTCTATACTGTTTGGAATTATTAAATAACAGGCATAGATTCAAATACTGAGCTTACCGTTCATGTTGGTAACTCTCCATTGTGGTAGCATGAACAAATAACTGTGATATGTGTTATTCATAATTCATATTCATTCTAGGGGAATGCAAAAATTGAAATAATTGCAATACTCTCATAATGGCATTTTAAAACACTTTTGATAGTTTAAAGGAAATTACAAACTCCTATATTTGGAAAATATGAAAGCACTTCATTTAAGAAATGTATACTTTCCAAATACTCTTGAACTAAAAGAAACTCAGTGCTCTTTGGTTATGTTTTTGTGAAACACATCCTTTCATATATACACAGGTGCACACATGCAAACACACTCACTTGTGTTCCAGTGTTGTAGTTGATTTGTGCTTTCACTCCCATCTGTGCCCTTTGCAGCTGTGACAGCGATTAAAGTGTATCAAATGCCTTTGGTGATTTGAACTGTCAGGAATCAACAAGAATGACTGTTACATTTCTTGGCCTCGCCTTCGGGGGGAAAAATCCACTTCCCAAATCTCTTTCCAAACATAGGACTTTCTAAGCTGTCAAAAGCGTACTTGGAAAATAAATCAGAAAAAGAAGGTGAAAAGTACAAAAACATACACTGAATACTTTTTTTTTCCAGCTAAAGAGAATGCAGATTTGTACAAGCTTGTATGCAACCTATTATGTGAGAAACTCTGAAGCCATATGCTGTTATGGCTGCATTTAGGCAATTAAAGAAAGTTATTTCAATTTAATATTTGACAAACAGTCTGTAAAATTTATTGATAGGTTTAAGGATAAATATCACCTAACAAGCACGCTAGCAAATATTGAATCTTATAACTGCAACCAAATGTTCTGTATAAGAATTAGCTGCTGGGAAATATGCATTTCCTAAAATGTACTGACTTCAGAATTGAAATTTTTGTCATTCCCAACCCACAGTCAAATGACCCAGCTCCTTGAAGCTGGATAGACTGCGATTCCAAACTTTGCCCCTAGGCTGTGCCCAATCTCACTGCTTTTTGCTCAGTGAGCTTGTTTTTCATTCCTACTATTAAGGAGCTGAAGCTGCAGATGTGTCATTTTCTGCACAGCATTTAAAAGCTAGCCTCTGTTTCTCTCCCTCTGAGTGCTTCCTGTGTTGTATCTATATTTGCTTTTACCCCATATTTTTTTTTCCCTCCCCTTCCTGACCTGTTATACTGCAAGTCTATTGAAAGAATTCTTCTACAGCCTGAATTCGGCACAAAAGCTCCGGAGGAAGATCAGATTAAAAACTTCAGAAACTAGTTTTTAAAGTCTTAAGACTGTTTTAAGTACCAGAGCATAGTAATTATAAGTCTTTTCATGCCTTATGCAAAATAATAATTCCTTCTTTAAGGGAAGAATATGGATGTTTTTCCTACAATGTTCAGGAAAATTAACTTTGAAAGACTGGGAAACGTTAAGTCCGGCAAGTTATTCTTAGAGGTATATGCTTGAAAGTGTATACCCATAAGAGTATTAAAATCAAATATCCAAAAGCTTCATTAAAAAGAACACTTTATTTTAATGATGAAATTACAGTGAATACTGTTAAACGTATATTCATTTATGTTGTGTGCCCAAGCACCCATTAGATCATTAGTACTGGAGGTCCTTGTCATGGTTCTGGACCGGTTTGGCCTGGTTCTGTGATTAATGGGGTGGAGGGACCCACAGATCCATGCCTGGGGAAAGGGGGAAGTGGGGAGGGGAAGAGGTGGGGAGGTGGGCACAAAGACAAAACAGTGGCAAAGAGCTAAGGGAGTAAACTAATTTATTAACTGTGATAGTGGAATGCGAGATAACATAATATAATACAATATAATTGGAATTGAAGTGAATAAATCAAATAAATGAGAGAGAGGGTGTCCAAAACCAAAGGCCTTACTCTAATGGTGAAGGCGAGATGGCTGGGGAGCACATCTGCTGTGCTGAGCTGTGGATGAAGAGGCAGACTCATGACTCCTGAGCAGTTTTATCTGTTTTATCTTTCACTCAGAAAGGAAAATGGAAATGGAATAGTGAAGTCTTCTGGGAGTTGTATTTCTTCTTTTCTGAGGCAGGTACCTGGCACTACTGACAATCCATGGGAACTGCAGCATTAACTCTTTAACTCCCAGTGCACTACATGATGTTAGGATGTGGAATACGTACAACAAAAATCATAAAACCATCACAATCCTGCACTGTTTTCTCCTAGACACCAATATGAATTATTAATGTGAGCAAGACGGTGCTGAAGTTGATGATAAGTATTGAATTTTGAAACTAGGCTTGTTTGTTTTACGTGCCGAAAACCTTTCTACTCACTGCCTTTGACGACTACATCTGTGATGATTCTGGATGCGAACAATCCTTGTAAAGATTAAAAATTTAAATGCCGTGAAAGAGTAAAATAAACTACTAGGGAATAGAAAATTAATTTTCTGAATAGCACTGTTATTCCATTTTATTTATAGGTTTGGGAACGTACCACAAAATTTGGTTATTAGTTTTCTATGTAGGAAGTTGTTAATCTTGTTCTTAAAAGCTTCTATTTGACTCAAGGGTTAAAAAGAGGTGTTACTTCTGTTTGACATATAACACAGCACAATGAATATAAGCTGTACTTCAAGCTGCAGTTTGGATGATCCAAGGTATTAATTGCAATGTAAAGGCTTGGAGGTCAGGAAACGAAACCCAGGCCAAACCGTGTCTGTTAGGCTCGAAATTCAAACTAAAACAAGTGCTCAGGTATTCAGCATTTCTGAAAATCTAATTTTGCATTGCTAGGACTGTATGAACATAGGAAATAATATTTCTGGTCAGGTGAGTTCTTCAGTTACTGCATTTTCCTGTACCTGACAGCACCTAGTGCCTTACAGGAAGTAAATCTATCAAGAAGTTATGCCTGAAGCATGAAGGTTGATCTTTCCACATTTCTATTCTTACAAGGAAGACAGCGTTCTTTCTCATGATTAATTTAATGTCCATATTTCTCCATGCCTCAGTTAATTTCTTTTGGGTGAAAGAACACTGAATAGACTTTTCTCCAACTACAGTTCCTGATTAGTGGAGGGTGAGCTCTATGTCTGTGTTCTGCCCTTGCTCCTTATCTAACAGACAGATTAGGTAAGCTGGAATAAAAAGTGTATTTATATTTCAAAGAATGGGTCTTTAATTTAGAGAATTAGCTGGAGTTTTTGAAGTGGTCTCAGTTCTTTATTTGAGGCAGGGTACCTTTGAGACCTTGGTTTGGTTGTTAGCTTTTCTGTGCCTCAGTATGTCATTTACAACTGGCTGTAAAGGCATTAACACTGGATTCCTGGAAGGATATTATGAGAACTACTAAAATAAGGATGAGGAATTTGCACACTTAGAGTTACCACATGAGCTAATTGACACAGATAAATACAAATCTGAGTATGATATTCAGTGATTTGTTATTTTCATATGGCCATGACATTTTTATTTGAAATAAAACAGTGCTAAGCAAATACATATTCTCATGACTCAGAATCTCCTGCACTTTCTTTGTCTATAATACTTCCAGAGCAGGCATATATTACATCCTTTGAGCTAAATTTCTGTGGGTTATCTTTGCTTGTTTTTGTGGTGTTCTTTTATGTGTTCCTGAGTGTGATTACTTATGTTTCAGGTTAAAAAAGACAGATCCTCCAAAGCTGCAAATGAAAACGTTGGAGACTGTTGACTTACTGACTGTACTAGGCATCCTTGTGCTATGATTAGTGAAATTACACTAGTAGTAGGGAAAATTGTAGTGAAAAAGCACATGAGTATTTGTTGCTGTATGATCTGTTTTCACAGGTGGAAAAGCACACTTGCCTTTTCCTACAGTTAGACACTCCTTTTCAGACCCACTGTCAGCAGTTCTCCAATGTTCTGTCATTCGGATATCAAATCCCTGATGACCCATTAGATTTCAACCAAACCAACAGCTATTAAGAGCCTTCTGTATAAGCAATTAGGTTGAGCCTTTATCCTTGACTGTGAAAAGGACAACAAAGAAATGTTAGAACACAGGAAAAGGAACTCTATTGTTTGACTGTTACATGCATCTATATATTTATTTCACATAATTTCACATAAAACTGCAGGTAAGACATATATAATTATATAAGAAGCATCTGTAATTCTCATATACTGTTCTTTTAGGGAACACTGTGAGCGTATGGGACAATAGAAGAAAGGATAAAATCAGTCATGTAAAAATTTTAGATTTTGGGCTAAGTGGTGCATATATGCATGAAATATAGGACAAACAGAAGATAAAAAGCAAATATTCCACCTCACATCAGTACACATTATTTTATTTAGCTAAACAAATTGAAAATTTTTGAGGTGACACAGGCTCATATCTGTCTGTGCAACACATCTTTTGTTCAAATGCTGCTTTGTTAAGTGTGGACCACAACTAACAAACAAACAAACACAAACCAACAAAACAATCAAAACAAAACAAAGCCAAAAACAAAACAAAACAAAATCTGATATGAAAAGGAAAAAAAAGATATTATCATATGATATATTCCATACACACGGGAGTGGCCCTGGGCCAGAGCTGCAGCCCGTGGGGCTGGTGCCCAAGTGGCACCTGAAGAGTGGGCCCCATGGTACTGGAGCGGTGCTGGGAGAGCTGCATCCTGGGGGAAGTGTGTGGGCACTGCTCAGGGATGAACAGCAACTGTGGGAGGGACCCACGTGGAGCAGGAGGAGAGAGGGTCCATGGTGGGAGAGGCAGAGATGGAACTCTGTGGACTGATCTTGTCCCCGTGTGTCAATTAGGGGTGAAGGTAGAAGATGACAGATAGAAGGAAGCTGTTTTTGTCTTGGTTTTGGTTCTCACTGCTCTAGTCCATTATTAATTTGCAATAAGTTAAGTTAATCTCCCAAGATGACTCTTCTGTCCATGACAGTAAGTACTGAGTAATCTCTTTGTCTTATCGCAGCTGTTGAACAGTTTTCCTTGTCCTTTCTGCTCCTAATCCCCTCTTTGTCTGTGCCTCATGGTATTCCAACAGAAAGAATATTTGTAACATATGTTCAGCGTGAATCCCTCCAGCTTTTCAGTTCTGACATTCAGTCTGTCCAGTATCTGCCCCTGGATCCCAGCATCCTCAGTTTTTGGCACCTGGGCATTATGAACTCATGATGTTGCAGCCCCATTCCAATTGCTGGCACAACTGGCACAAGGTTTCACACACACATCTGGCCAGATCTTTCCAGATACTCCTAGCCAGCTCCACTGTGCTCCCACTGCAGAAATGCACAGGCACTCTCCTTCCCAGAGCTGGCTTTTAGAGAACCACTCCTTCCCTTGTTTCCAGTTCATATTACCCTTTGGCTTGCACACACTTACACTTTTTTCAGTTGCAATTCCATAGAAACCTGGCATCTCCAAGCTCTTCCCATTGCTACACTCGGGCCTCTTGCACACACAAACACATAAAACAGAGCCCCTCACGAGGAAAGAATTAAGTGGAGTTCCTCAGTAAGATAACACAGACTGAGCTGATGAAATACAGGACATGGCCAGACAAGTGCCATCACCAGGAAACTACACAAGTCACTCTGAAAATAATGCCTCTATGTTTTTCCGTGGAAACTAAAATGGATACAACGCATAATAGCACTGTTTGATAGAGCAAATTCTCACCTACAAAACACTTATTTTTCAACATGTCAGTATTAGCTCTGCATTTTCACCATCAGCGAACAAAAACCTCCATGCCATGGTCATAAAAATCTGCACCAGCAGAGGTGACCCATTGTTTCGCAGCTGTATGAAGGCATACTTGTTAGGGAAATCTTGCCCATGCAGCCTATCCTTCATTGGCCCAAATAGATGGAAGTTAGAAGATGCCAAATCTGGACTATATTGTGATTGTGGCAGGACAGTCCAGCCAAGATTGTCATTGTGCTCCAGTCTTCAAACTGGTGCGGGGCCTGGCATTATCCTGCTGCAATAGAAAGGTTGTTTTCTCTGATCTGACTCTGGAGGCTGAAGCCTTCAGCTTAGTCAGCCTCCTGATACAGTGGTGATAGCTGATGGTTTGTCCAGGTTCCAGGAAATCCAGAAAGATAACCCTTTCCTGTTCCAAAAGGCAGTGCACATCACTCTACCTTAGGAGGGCCAGGCCTTGAACTTTTTCTTTGATGGAGAATTCACACACTGCTGCTCCATGGACTGCTGTTTTGATTCCTGCTTGTGCTGCCAACAACGTCTTATCACCAGTAATAATGTGATCCAGGAAGCTGGCATCTTCAGCTTCCTATTGGCTTAACAGGTCCTAAACACTCCTGTAAATGATATTCTCTCTTTTCCTGTGTGAGCATTTGTGGGACCAACTTGGCACAAACTTTTTGATATTCCAACTTAGTAACCATCATTTCTAATGCACTAAAGCCAATATTCAGCTCCATACATAGTTCCCTGTTTGTCATCTGCTGATTTGCACTGATGAGCTGATTGAGATACTCTTGTGGTGTGAAATCTATGCATGGCCATCTGGAATGTGGCTTGTCTTTCATGTTGTTGTCGCAGCAGTGTCAGTGGTGACACTGCTGAAATACACCACCCACTGCCCCACTGTGCTAACATCCCCTGTTCGGTCCCCATAAATGTTCAGTAAGTGTCAGTGGATGTCAATGGATGCCATTCTTTCTGCATGGAAAATAAAGCAATAAAACAGAACAGAATATTGGAGGTAAGGTTCTAACTCTACTGCCATACCACCATCTACTTCTGTAGTCATGGGCCAACCTAGTAAAATAGGAGGCATTTGTTCCAGAGCAGTCCTTGTGTTAGACACGTGATAAGATCTTTTATTCCTTTTATCCCCTTATTTCTACATTCTTGTTCCTCCCCAATTCAGTCAAACATTTCCCTTGTTCTGCCTTTGCTTACTTCCACAACATCCTATAATAAGTCTCATATGATCCCCAACTGCTTTTCTTCTGAATCCTTTTAAATGTCCCCACCCTTTAGACATCAGTGTGAGGAGTTTTGCACCTGGAAAATATGGCTGAGGGGAAGCTGAGACAGCCTTGGGATGGATCCAAACAAGGGGTGGCTCCTCCAGAGTCCTGGATTTGGTTTCCTACCTGTGCAAAGTGGTGATCTTCTCTTAGTCATCTTCAGGTGTGTTATGTTTCATGCAAAATCAAAATCAAGATGAGGGAGCATTAGCTGAGGATATTCCCATGTTCAGCAGGATATCAGTGTTCATACTGATGAAAAAAAAATCTGAAATTGAATGATGTGGGTAAAGGAAGGCATCTTGAAATGCTATCTTTTGATCTTAATCTAAATGTTCTTAGATTATTCAGTGTTAATTTAGAAAGAGCACAGATTAATATATATACCAAAACCATAAATGCTAAAATAGAATTAAGCTTTGAAAAAAACTACAGATGATTCCAAAGTATGTGTGCATGTGTGGATGTGCGTGTGCATGTATGCATGTGACTATTGCTTGGAATCTAAGACTCTCCTTTTTTTAATTTTTGCTGGTATAGTGGAAGAAAGGAAAACGAAAGGCTACACGGACAGAGTGTGGAACTTCAGAAGACAGAAAAAAATATATTGAGCAACGCACAGCAAGTGTAATCATCAGATCAGCTGTATCGACCTGACAGAGACATTTTATGCTGGCTAATGTCCTATTGAAAGTACTAAAGAGGAACAGGGAGCTTTGAAGCAGTACTTTGAATCCAATTTTAAGGCTATTGCTGTTGTCTCAGCTGAATGACAAGTGCAGAGCTGTCTCATATAGGAATCAAGTACACAAGTGGTGCAAATCCAAAGTATATTAAAAAAGAATTGTTTTATTTTGATGTAATTTGAAGATTTAGAAGATTGATGCAATTTAACATTTTGTTCCTTTGTGTTAAGTCACAGATAAAAAAGGATGTTTGGGAGAGTACTGTTTCTGAATCAGTTGCTTTTTATAATTGTGGCCGCTAGTGTTGATACTGAAGTGCTGCAAATGTAACAAGCAAAATTTTTACTTTGGAACTGCAGATATGTAATGTGTTAAAACTATGAAACCAAAGCTGCTTCCCACGTGTTTTATGTATATTACGTACAGGAAGAAAGAAGTTGGAGGACTTGGAATGTTATCTATGGTAGAGTTTTTTTGAAATAGATTTTGATAGATTTCCCCATAAGTAAACTAAGATTTTTGGTGCCTAGAGAAACAGTCAAACATTATCAGCCCGGATCTGTTTGTGCACATGTTGTGGAAGAAAAGAACCATAGTCAGTTTGTTTACACATATCTTGAAAAACAATACAAACTTCTTTCCTTCATAAGGACTGTTGCTTAGCTTTATCAACATGGTAAATCTCTCTTATTTTCCCTGCCTGTGACTTATGAAATACAGAGACATGATTCATCTCATAGCACAAAAGAATGATTGGAATGGTTAAGGGTAAATCAAAGCATAACTTTGAAAGGCATAAAATAAGCTAGCTGAAAATAAACAATATTCTGAGGAAAATAGTGTCAAAACACGAAAACACAAATAGAACTTGGCTACAGAACCAACACAGTAGCTAGTTATGAAAATACATATTTATAGATATTGTCTGAAACCTCAATTTCAGGCAAGGCTCCTGGAAATTTGCCTTGATTATGGTACATCATAGGCCTGGAATTTCATACTCTTCCCATTAGATTTCCTACAGCCTGACTTCTGTGAAAACAAGAAAAAAAGTAGATTTTAAAAAAAACCAAAAAAACTGGAAAAAGATGCTTTATATAACTATAAAAGATGGAATATCTACCATTTTTTCCAGCAGTTAATTCCACTGTTCAAGCAGATAGCGGTGTTCTAATTGCAATTTTCATTTAGCTGTCTTTGGAATTTCTGTTAGTTTTTGAGTGTTAGGTCAAGGAAATGACCTTGGTTTAATTCTCGCTGACCCGTATGTTTTCGATGCAGTTGGTTGGACTGAACTTACAAATTTGCTACTAGATCATGGGCATTGCATGAGAATTTTATCAATTTCAGTAAAGATTGGAGACAGGCATATAATAGCTTTCTGTAGAATAAATTTCCTAAAGAATGACAGCGAGCCATCAATGTTAATGTCAAGTTTGTGATTAATAAAGGTTGGGAACTGCAGCATTAATGGCAACTAGGCACATCTCATTTATATATTTACAAATATTGTATATAAATATTGTTCCAGAATGGCTATTCTCTCTGCATTAGAAGTACATTTAAAGATATTGGTTGTTTGGTTGCAAGTAAGTAGTGTTTTCTGCCCAGAAGCAGAAGTAGTCAGTGGTTACAGGACTGAGAACTCAACCATATGTAACATGGATATTTTGAATTTTGAATAGAAGAAAAAAATATCAGTCCTCCCAAAAGTGGGATTTACTAGTATGTGTAAGAATTACATGAAAATGTTTTGTCGGCTTTAATTCAGTGGTTCAGAGGAGTGAGAGGGCTCTGTGATATTATCATGGCAATTTCTAGAAGAGACAATTTCTGTCTTGGCTAACAAAGCAATCCTGGGCCAATTCCTTTAATTTCCTTAAATTGTTAATCTATAAAGTTGGTTCAGAAAGTTTAAGTGTTTCAGAAGGTTCCTGTGAATCAACCTACATTTGTTTTCCCTAACTGAAGTTATTTTGCTAAATGTTCAAGTCAGTCTGCTATTTGTACAATTGCAAGTAATTCTTTCAATGGCAGCTATTCTATCTGGCCACTTTTCTCTGAAAGTATGCTGTCAGCATCCATACTGAAAACAATTTAACTCTTGGATGGATTTGTTACCTTTGATTCTGATTTATTCAGAAAGATACGTGCTGAGAACATGGCTTAGTATTGATACCTATCTGTTAGCGTGAGCTTCCAAAAACAGCGCTTACCTTATTAAAGGTGTAGCTGCCAGATTTATGTTGTCTAGGTGAGTAAGTGCTATAGTGTTGTAGTGCTTTACCTTCAAGAGATGGGGTTATCTGACATCATTTTATGTAGATAAACTTTTACATTTGACTTATTGGTCATAAAGTCAGAATTCATAAGCAGTTCTTACCTAGCTGTGGGACTTTTATTGCATTTCATTTATCATTAAATGCAAGGGACAGGTGCCATCAGCAAAATCTATATCTTCAGACATTCTAGTTTTTAATCCCCACATTTCATGTTTCTAGGCCAGAAATTTCGTGGGAAAGTGAAAAATGACGCTAAGGACAACTATGAGGAGACATGACTTTGTTTAACTGCAGTAGTGCCCACTAAACAGAAGTGGTCAATTCACAGCACACTTCTTACCTTCTTGAAGGTTCCAGAAAGTATGGGTACTTTTGTAAAGGAATCATTAATATCAGTACCTGATATTATTATCAGTATCAGTATGGAAAGCTTTCTGAAAATCGATGAAGGGTAGAAAGAAAGGTAACTTTCATTGTTTTCTTTAGTGACAATAAGTAATAAGACTATAGCTCGTAAATAGAACAAAATCATCTCCTCAAGATCTGTTCTTATCGGCTCTGCAATTTCAGTTTTTTTCCTTTTTTTTTTTTTCCTAAACTCTTTTTTTTTCTTCTTTGGTGAAACTTTCCCTTGTTTGTTTTTTTTTCAGATCTACTCCTGTTCTGACTCCTACATATATGCAGTTCGTCCCAGAAATATCAATATTTTTCTAACTATCCATTAACATATGTGGAACTCTAAATCTATAAGAAGGCCAAGGAAGAAAAAATGAAGTGAGAGACATTCAAATATAAAGTTGTGAATAATTGTTACAAATCGTACTTCAGAATATTTAGGCAGATTTCCTGTCCATGTCAGACATCAGGTAACTTTTGTTTGTGTAAAATGATTAGCATATTTCTAAGGAAGGCTACTTAACATCAAAGTAAATTTAATAGTTAAGATATAGGATAGCATTTGGGAAAGAGGCCCTAAGATGAATCAAAGCAGTAGGTATGCATTTACTTACTGTTTGAATTAGAGTCATGATATATCATGCAGTGTTTAAGCAGTTTTAGTGCAAAATGTTTTGGTAGTATGAACGTGTTATTTAACAAGTTTTGTTTTAAAGTATGTCTATGCATACATTCTTCTGCAATTTTTATTGTTCCATATGGATTTTATTTTAATATAACACACATTACAAAATAAATTTTTGTCCAGGAAATAAACATGTCAATATCATGAATGTATTTTATATTTAATACAGAATGCATCACCTATCTACTTTCACTAAATCCCACATTTTTATATTTTTCTAGAATGAAGAAGAGATCAGAAGAAAAACCATGGGCAGTGTGTCAGGTTATGTTATTACGTTTTCAGAAGTCCTTGGACAGTTACTTGATATTTGTAGAAATAGTTGCATAGTCCAAAAGTTTTATAAATTACAGTGAAAAAAACCAAACAAACCCACCAACAAACAACTTTCTTTTAATATTTAAGATCTGACATCACCTGTTTACTTCGTAGTTTTTCTTCTTAGTCTGACTTCTTAGTCAGAAGCTAAAACTGGCATCACAAACAGTCTAAATATAATAGAAATAATTTAGTTACAGTTTTCCTAATATTTAATTCAATTAACTTGTTCATTGGGAACTCTATTTTAAAGATCAGGTGGTATATTTTGCCAAAATAACCCAAATCCCCTAATCTTAAAATTAGTCCTTCAAGGGTTCCTGGATATATTTGATACCCAAACTTGCATTTCATCCTTTAGATTTTCTGATTATGAATCACAATGAATTTATGGGAATAAAAATGTAAGTATAGATGGGTTGTACTCTACTTGTGAGGTCCACATCATCTGCTAGATTAAGGTTACCTTTACAGAATCACAGAATCACAGAATCACAGAATGACCTGGGTTGGAAGGGACCTCAAGGATCATGTAGTTCCAACCCCCCTGCCTAGCAGGGCCACCAAACATACACATTTACTAGATCAGGTTGCCCAGGGCCCCGTCCAACCTGGCCTTGAACACCTCCAAGGACAGGGCATCCACAACCTCCCTGGGCAGCCTGTTCCAGGGCCTAACCACTCTTCTAGTAAAGAACTTCCCCCTAACATCTAACCTCAATCTTCCCTCCTTCAACTTGGATCCATTTCCCCTAGTCCTGCTATTGTCAGCCCTTTCAAAGAGTTTATTCCCCTCCTGGATGTAGGTTCCCTTCAGGTATTGAAAGGCTGCAATTTAGGTCACCCCGCATCCTTCTCTTCTCCAGGCTGAACAAGCCTAATTCCCTCAGCCTGTCCTCATAGGGGAGGTGCTCCAGCCCCCTGATCATCTTCGTGGCCCTCCTCTGGACCCTTTCCAAAATCTCCATGTCCTTCTCGTACTGAGGGCTCCACACCTGGACACAGTACTCCAGATGGGGCCTCGCAAGAGCTGAGTAGAGAGGGACAATCACCCCCTATCCCTGCTGACCACCCCTCTCCTGATGGAGCCCAGGATCCCATTTGCTTTCCGAGCTGCCAGAGCGCACTGCTGGCTCATGTTAAGTCTCTCGTCCATCAGGACCCCCAGGTCCTTCTCTGCTGAGCTGCTCTCAAGGACCACTCTTCCCAGCCTGTACAGGTGCCTGGGGTTCTTCTGGCCCAAAAGGCAAAACCTTGCACTTTGCTGTGTTGAACCTCATTAGGTTCACCTGAGCCCAGCTTTCCAGCCTGTCGAGGTCCCTCTGAATGGCATCCCTTCCTTCCACCATATCAATCGCACCACTCAGCTTGGTGTTGTCAGCAAACTTGCTGAGGGTGCACTCAATTCTCTCATCGATGTCATTAATAAAGATGTTAAAGAGCACCGGTCCCAAGACAGACCTTTGGGGGACACCGCTCGTTACTGGCCTCCACCTGGACATAGAGCCATTGACCACCACCCTCTGTCTGCGGTCTTTCAACCAATTGCTTATCCATTGAGTTGTCCACCCATCAAATCCACTTCCCTCCAATTTGGAGATGAGGATGCAGTGGGGGACCATGTCAAAGGCCTTGCTCAGGTCCAGGTAAATGACACTGGTCGCCTTCCCTTCGTCCACCATAGCCATCACTCCATCATAGAAGGCCACAAGATTAGTTAAGCATGCAATTATGCAAAATACGTCAAGACTTCTGTTTCTAACTGTACTTCATTCTTCTTCTGTGAACTGTCTTCCCTGGAAATAAGGTGGGAAACTTGAGATATGTGGAAACACTGAACCATCTGTTGTTTGAGACAATAGATGATAAAGACTAAAATTACTTAGTTAATTTCTAGAAGGGGGATAGAAATCAGAGATTGTAGTTTAATTGAAATTACATTTTCTAAAGATATCAGTTGTACTGTGCAGCATTTTAACATACTACCTAAACATGTTATAAAGTATGTTCCTCTTTTTAAGATTTGAGCAACATTCCTAAAAAAATAAATAAATCAATTGAAAGTTGCCATTCAGGGGTACAAATAGTGAAGAAGAGGCATTACAAACAGGAGGAGGTATTACTAACAAGATACCTCTCAGACAGGAAGAGCAGCCAAACCTGGAAATGAGAACCAACAGTTAATTTTGGAGTGTGTCTAAGCAGTAGGAGCTATAATTCAGAATAGAAAGATATATAGTACAGCAACCCCACTGAGATACAGTTTTTGTCTGAAAGGACTAGATGCAAGTGGAAAATAATGAGTTACTGAAAGCGCACATCAGAAAACATTTCCACAATCCAAATTCTTTTAACTGGAGAAATTGGTTTGGTTAATAGAAGACAGGACCGTTAAGAATAAGATTTAGAAGTGTTGTAGATACTATGGTATAGGTAGTTTCAGTGCTTAACTTTTCTGTTTATAGTGGAATTGATAACCCAGAGTGAAATACCCAAGTCAAATGCCTTTCTTAGCCAATGCATGGTGAGAATTAGGAACTTTACCATGCTGCTCTAAAACAATTTAGCATTCAGAGCAGGCAGCTGTCTAGACACAGCAAATAAGAAATACTGAGTATATGTTAATGACTGCCACTATCTGCATCCATCCTAAGTAATCCACCCTTGAAGATGGATGCCAATTCTGCTTCCTTGAAGTGTGAAGCAGACAAATGTGCCCAGTAGAAGAGCCTCAACAGGAGAGAACTATCTTGCCCAGACAGAGGCACTTCTGGGTATGTGGAGGGGTGATACTGTAGGCATTTGAGAAAGATAAGTAAAATAATGCAGCTGCTTACAGTGTTTACAAGTCCTTTATAGTTAGCCAGGAGTATCATTGATTTGCAGGTATTTCAATTTCGATTGTAAGCTTCAGAGTCTTTATGATCTGTCTGCAGGTTATTTTCAACACTATTATAGAAAGCACAGCAGAGTGGAACTTGCTTTCTCTGTGGGATATTGTATTAGTCCATCTACTTTAGCAGGAAAATGAATTTTAAACAACTTTTATAGCTGTTGACATCTATCAGGTAATTATGCTATCCAAAATACACCATTCCTTCCCTCTCCATGGTTCTGTGTATGTGGGAGAAATAGAATAAGGACAGAATACCTCCTCAAAATAGCAGCAATATTCCTTTGAAATGCAAACTGAGGTTATGGAGAGCTCTGGTTAATTATATGTCATTTTTCTTCCAAATTTTGGAAGTTTCTGTTTTAGAAATTCTTTTCAGCTGCTAAAGGGCAAAAGGATTCAGAACCAAGTGAATTTGGTGGGTTACAAACCTTTCAGTTCACCTTTTGCAGACACTGTTAAAATCCATATCAAGATAAATAATATTCTGAAAGTGACTTTCAGATTGTTAGACTGATAAAAACAATAATGTTTTATCCTGAGACTACACTCCGAAGAGGTCTATTACTTTCTTATTTCAGTCCCAGTGTCCTTGTGTCTGATTAGGGCGTCTGTTTTAGCTGATCAGTGTAAACTAGATGCATACAGTAATACCCTGAGGAAACATCTGAAACACACATAGAACTGACAGCCACAGACAAGAAGGTAATTGTCATCTGTTAAGTTGGGAAAGCTATTATGTATACTGTTTCTGGTATATGCATGGACAAGGCAAAGTGGGAGGATTTAGGTTATGTGATTATACCTTAATTGAGCAATAGCTGTCTTTCATTTCTGAGCAAAACTGCCTTATACTAGTCTATGATCATGAAAGTGAGAGAAAAGTATTGTTTAAAGTCATACATTTTGCTTCATCACAGTAGAACATACTTTTTATTAGGAAAAGATTTTTGATGGCTTTTTCTTGAGTGTGAAGCATAAAAGGGTTTCTGTTGTGGCAGCAGTTTTGTGATGAACGGCCTAATAATAATTGTGCCCAGTGTCATTAACATATGTACGCAGTCTGTGCAGCATAGATTAATTTTATGCATTATGAAATACACTAACAGCTCTTTTATGACCCACTTCATAATCAAGAGAAAGGCTAATCTCTATTTTTCATTATCAATCTTTATTAACTAAAATCTAAGAGCTGTTTATAAGACATGTAAACACAGGCACAACAGTGCAATCCAAAATCTTTCATGCTCTTAAGCATTTCATTATATTGTCATTTGATCTACTGTTCTCTGACAATTCTGGCACAGATCGGTATCTTAGCTATAGCTTATTATTGTACTTACTGAAATATATGATGACTAAATATTGTGTGCTAGAATCATAGAATATCCTGAGTTGGAAGGGACCCAACTCCTGTCTCCACAGAGGACCACCCGCTTCAAACCATAATTCTGAGAGCATTTTCCAAACACCTTGAATTCTGTCAGGCTTGGTGCCATGACCGCCGCCCTGTTCTAGGGCCTGACTATACTCTTGGTAAAACTTATTTTTCTAATATCCAATTTAGTTGTTCAATTCCTACAGTATCTTGAATTAGAAGATGTAAAATCATAGAATCATAGACTCGTAGAACGTCTTGGGTTAGAAGGGACATTTAAATATCTTGTTCCCCCTTCCCCTGCTTGTGGGCAGCATTGCTACCCACTACATGAAGTTGCCTAGGGCTCCATCTTGGACTTGAACACTTCCATGGATGGGGCAGCCACAGCTTCTCTGGTCAATCTGTTCCAGAGCGTACTAGCCTTTGAGCTGCAACAGCTCCCTATCTTTCTTGTGCTGGAGGACCTAGACCTGGGTGTAGTACTCCAGTTGGAGTCTCAAAAAGGAAGAACAGGGGGGGGCAATCACTTCCTGTCTTAGCTTTTGCTAGGATGGAATTATTTTCATTAGAGTGTCTGGCATGATGCTATGTTTTGGTTCTGGGAGAAAAATAATGTTGATAACACGTAGATATTTATAATTATTGCTAAGCAGTGTTGTACCAAGTTAAGGCTGTTCTCAGGGAAGGGCCCAAGGGGCTGTGAGGGAACAGAATGAGGACAGTGAACTTAAACTGGACAAAGGGATATTCCATACTATATGACATCATGTGGAAGGAGTTTTCAGGGATATGGGAGTTCATCTTTCTCTCTCTTCTGCTGTTCATTGGGCTACCTGGGCAATGAGAAAATTTTCATGCATCACTTGTTTTGCTTATTCATATATCTCTCTCTATATAGTCATAAGTATTATCCTTTTCCTTTTCTCTATCTTAGTTACTAGTTCTATTATCTCAACTCATGTTCTACTTCACTGTGCTTTTTTTTCCAATTTTCTCCCTCATCCTTCTGGGAAGGGGGTAGTGAGTGAACAATCGTGTGGTACTCATCCATCTGCTGGGTCAAATCACAACACCTCTCATCCCTTGCTGGCCCTCCCTCCTTCGATGCAGCCCAGGATACAGTTGGCTTTCTGAGTGGCAAGTGCACACTGTTGGCTCATGTCCAGCTTTTTGTTCACAAAGATCCTCAGGTTTTTCTCAACAGGGCTGCTCTCAATGACTTCTTCTCTCCGTCTGTATGTATATCTGGGATTGTCCTAACCACGTGCAGAACCTTGCCCCATTGAACCTCATTAGATTCACATGGGCCTACTTTTCAAGCTTGTCCATGTTCCTTTGGATAAAAGCTATATTCTGGGGTATAAATGTTGCTTAAGAAACAAGGTTGAAGGGTATGCTTTATGTGGAATATTTGTATTAGCCTGAAATATTTTATTCTATTACGACTATTTTATCTGACTACTATAATCACTGTTTGTTTTTTTTCTGTTTTACAGAATACTGTAAGATGGCTTCATTAAGTTGTTTAATTTATTAACAGTATTTATATGTATATGCGATTTCTTTATTTATGTATTATTCATTGTAGTGCTTTTCATGTCTAAAGGAAATACACCAAGAATTACATCACATTTGTAATAAGCAGCTTCACTTGTTTCATAGTTTTATTTTTGTGTTTTCCTTTAAAAACACCACCTACACACCTGCTGTCTTGCCCAATCTCCTCTGTGAATTTCATTCTTTGAGCCAATTCGTGAAATTAAAAAAATCACCACAAAATTCGGTTAAAGATGAGAGAACCTGCGCAGATATATCATGAACTGAGAGGCTGAACATCAGAAACATGTATTAAGTCCAAACATTGACAAAAACCCTAACTCTTTGACAATGATAGCCAAAGCATATCACATGTATCTTGGAATATAAAGAGGGTAACAGAGCTGTTACTTTATCTAGATCAAAGTGAAAATCAAAGCATACATGCATTAGCAAGGGTAGTGTCATAATGAACTGATTTCTCATTATGCAAACTGAAACAAAGTAGGCTTTGACAGAAAATTAAGAAAATTTAATGCAGGAACTTTTCTTCACTGGGGAATCCTGTTCTTTTTCCTTCTTTCCCATGATCAGTTACTTTTCCATCTTCTTAATAAAGACAGCACAGTAAACATGAGTTTGCCAGCCTTCAAAAAGTATTAGGGCACAAACATTTATCAGCTGTTTGGCTTATAGGACACAGCTGCTGTTACTTTCTTCCCTTTTCCACCATGCACTACAATTGCAAAACCCAGGAGTCAGTTCTTTACTTTCAAACACCTGTTTTTTGAGTTTGAAAGGGTTAGTGTCTTACAGTTATCTTCTCCTACAAACTAGACAGGCACATGGGAACCAATCTGCAAAAGGAAGAGAAGGAAACAGCAGTGCAATGAAAGCGCAAATATGAAAAAGCAGTTTAATATTGTGCTCATTTGTAGAATACAGGCTTTTGTGTCTATATAAATCTGTTTGTGTAAGACCTGATAGAGTTTTTCATGTGTGGAGGGGCTTCCATGCGGAAATATTACTTTTCCATAAAGAGGCAATCGTTGTCTGGCTCAGAGCAACTGGTTCTACGAAATTAATTAATGAGGCAGAGAATTCATGTTCTTTCTCTTGATTTTTAATTTTTGCATTGAGGTGCAGCTTCTTGCTAGGGGTAGAGCGAAGTGCATTGGCCTTCATCAGGTCTTTCCTTACAGATCTTGACCTTGTCATTTTAAGTACAGGCAAACATAACAAGTCAGAGTATTTTAATGTATCTCTTTAGTGTGAAATATGTACAAAGAATATGCATCATTCTGAAGATTATAAAGGCACTGGAGAAGTTTCTTCTGAATGTTACGTCCCTTCTATATTGGCGTCAGATATACTACCAGGATTATCAAATGTTCTGACAACTTAAAAACTATAAAAAATTTTCACTGCTCATACCAATATATCTTTATCAGTGTAATGATAACAGACTGCATTCTGTATCTTTATCAGTGTGTTGTATTTATATTGTATCAACAGTGTACATTCCCTAAGTACTGCACTTCATAACTAAGCTATTTGAAGTTGCTATTTAACATCAGCATCAATTGCAAATTTTCCTAACTATACTGAAGCACAAGAGAAAATGTAGTTAATTGGGCTGAGATTATACTTACATTACCTCGTAAACATCTAACTAATGGAAAATAAATGGTAGAACTATACTGAAATGTTATGCAAAAGACAAAACACTTAATGCTTCAACATTTTAAATTGCTTTTACCAACAATTTTAATTTTAGCCTGTCGGATTAGAAAGATACTTGTTAAAAAGAAGCATTTCAGTAAGTTTTGTGGGATACAGTTGAGTGAATTATGGTTTTATATTTTTTCAATGCAGTAAAAAAATCTGCAGCTCTGAACATGCTTCCTGAAGTGCAAGAATATTCTTGAGTTTTAATCCAAAATGCAAACATAAACAATATATATGTCAGTACTTCTCCAGATCTTGATCAGTTTTATCATAGCAAAAAGCTTTTTTGTGATTCCTTTGTCTACATAATCATTTGCAACCCCAAAGAAAAGTACCATTCTTCTCAAAGTTAGCATATCAGAGCAGGACAATCAAAGGGTGCTAGTCTTTAAAAGATTTTTTAAAATGAGACTTCTAAATACTTTTAGAAGTGTAAATTAAGCTTTAATTAGCATAACAATAAATTTTGATATTCCCAGAGAGTAAATCATTTTCAAATGTTACACGGACTGCTGACCTGAACTGTTAATGTACTCTCTGCAGGTTTTCTCTAAGTTGTTATGCTCAGTATCAAACCCCTTTCTTTCAAAGAAATGGTTATTACAACTGAATATTCCCAGATAGCTAATATTCCCTGAAGTGTTCTGTGAATAATATATATCTATACTGTACACACCTGTAATACCAGTAATCATCAAATATTGCCAGAATGGGCAGTGTTTGAGGAAAAGCTGAAGGGCATGTTTCTCACTTGGAAGAACATGCACAAAGTGTGATTTCAGGAGAATATGAGTTTGGATGAAAAAAAAGATGGAGCATTCTCAAGTTTCTAAGCACACAGTACGAGAAAAGAGTTGTCTGCCTTTTATTTGCAATTTATTCTTATTTTGCTGAACACTGGACTTGAGATGTAGGAACTTAGAAGAGCTGTATCTGTGATACCTTGGCTCTAAGCTGCTGTCTCTCATCAGCTTTTTTGTGCATCATTCAAAATCTGTATTGCACCCCTGACATGTTTACTCACAGTTGACGTTAATAAAAGATTGTGAACAGTGAATGTCTCTGCACAGTTCTGGTTCTGATCTTACAATAGCTATGGCAGGACTGTTAAAGCTTCAGAGAAGGTCAAAATGAAGATCAAAATTAGGGATTAGTTTTCACAACAGGAACTGATATTTCAGCCGGTGGGGGGAAAAAAGATTACTTTTACATTGACATCTATGAAATTATGAGTAATATGAAATTGAAGAGTAGCGAATTACATGTTCACTTTTTTTTTTTTTTAGTATTATTAATGAAAATAATCCGCATCAGGTGTGACAAAATAAATAAATAAATAAAAATCAAACACAGTAGTTCCTTGTGAAAAGATGTAGTGGTGTGGAAACTAACGGCAAAAAATGCTTATGCATATTTCATGTTTACATGACGCTCCAGGGAGACTGGAGAAGTATCTGGATAAGAAGCGTACAAGAGCTACGAAATATAGAAATTAGGTCTGTGTTTTCACCAGCAATCAACAAGAGCCTGGATGCCACTATTGTAAAAATCTGCATCAGTAGAAGTGACCATTATTTCCTAGTTACTATGATGGCAGTGTTGCTAGAAGGTTGCACATGCAGCCTGTCTTGGAATTCAGGATGTGCTACATGCAGACTTTATGGTGGGTGTGATTGGGTAGCTCAGCCAAGACTGGTGGCTCCATGGTCTTCAAACTGGTAAGGTTTGAAAAAAAAAAGGTTGTCTTTGGCTTGAATCTGGAGGTTTGAGCCTTTATCTGTTGACATTGTGATGTACTGGCAATAGTTGGTGGTTTGTCCAGGTTCCAGGAAATCCAGAAGCGTCACCTATCCCAAATGACACTGCACATCACTTTACTTGCTGAGAGCTGTGTTTGGAAATTTTCCTTTGAAGATGAATTCATATGGTGCCACCCCAAAGACTGCTGCTTCCCCTCCTTCTCATAATGGTGATACTGATTACTGATTATCTTTACTGATAATCATGGAATCATAGAATGGCCTGGGTTGAAAAGGGCCACAGTGATTATCTTGTTCCAACCCCCTGTTGTGGGCAGGGTCGTCAGCCACCAGACCAGGCTACCAAGAGTCACATCTAGCCTGGCCTTGAATGCCAGGGATGGGGCATCCACAACCTCTCTGGGCAACCTGTTCCAGTGTGTCACCACCCTCTGTGTGAAAGGCTTCCTTCTAATATCTAACCTGAACCTCCCTTGTCTTAGTTTAAAACCCCCTTGTCCTACCACTATCCACCCATGTAAACAGTCATTCCCCTCCTGCTTATATGCTCCTTTCAAATACTGGAAGGCAACATTGAGGTCTCCTCAGAGCCTTCTCTTCTCCAAGCTAAACCAGCCCAGTTCCCTCAACCTTTCCTCATAGGAGAGGTGCTCCAGCCCTTTGATCATCTTAGTGGCCCTCCTCTGGACTCATTCCAAGAGCTCCATGTCCTTCTTCTGCTGGGGGCCTCAGTCCTGGACACAGGACTCCACATGGGGCCTCACAAGAGTTGAGTAGAGTGGGACAATCATCACCTCCTTCTCCCTTCTGGCCACTTCTCTTTTAATGCAGCCCAGAACACAGCTGGCCTTCCAGGCTGCATGCGCGCATGACTGGCTCACGTGCAGCTTCTCTTCTGCCAGGACACCCAAGTCCTTCTCCACAGGGCTGCTCTGAAGGCGATCAGATATTAGGTTGGTTTGGCTCTTTTCTTATCCAGTCTTTTGTTCTTACAGATTTAGAAGGGAGAAAAATGAAGAAGCACAATAAATCAGGAAAATTGTAATAAGTACAGTCATCTCATTAAGAGTGTAGGAGGACATTAGAACTGAACTGTAGGTGGGAAGATGCAGTGTTGTGACAAACTTTAAAACTGGGTACAAAAAGTTACAAGCTTTCAGTTAACAGACACCAGGAACTTGCTGTAAAAGAAGAACTAACTTGGTAAGTACAGGAAGAAAGTAGTAACGCTTATGATAATAGCAAGTTTGATGTGCTGAAAAAGAGCAAATTGGGATGCAGAGGATGACTGCTGTAAGTGTGCTATATCATGCATGTGAGGGAATAAAGATTTGTAAGAGAAGATTGAGACTGGAGTGGAGGTGCTTACTTCCTGTTAATCATGCTTACTTCCTGGTAGGGATTCCAGGTAGTTAAATTCATGAGACACTTCATATATAAAATTAAATTCCTACATGCAGGAAAACTATGTGTCTGATTCTGGTTTCATAATAGAATTAGGTCCTGCTATATTTGCATGTAATACTACAATCATGACCATTAATCTTGAGGAAATTATACCTGTGTTTTTCATTCTATTGATGAAAATAGGAAATACATGAACTTACAGAAAGAGGAAAAATAAAAATATAATGACAGTGGTATACTTCACCAGTCACCTTTCAAATTCTCTGACTTCAGAGATTTGTTCATCAGGATTTCTAGTACACAAGAGAAGATAGAAAAATAGGAATGTCTGTAGGAAAGAGTTGGAGAAACAAATATGTGGATATTTAAGAAACACAGGTCTCTAAATGAAGCACCAACCAAAAACCTATAGTGTGTATAATTTTGTCTGTGTCAATTGTTATAAACATCATAAGCAAAAAAAAAACCCAAATTGCCTTTTCTTTTTCATCTCTTTTGATTGGTTGAAATGCAGGTGGATGTCACTAAGAGCTTGGTTTGGTAAGAAAATATCTTGTGGATAGATGGATACATAATGTTTTTCAAATATTCTTGAAGATGTATAGAGATGCTACAATTTTGCTGTGCTATTGCAGTTTGTCTCCATCTCTTTCGAGTTTTTACATTTTTGTAATCTCTTTAAATGTACATCATGCTTGGCCAGTCTGAGAACCTCCTACCACTGAATCGATAGTTTGGTAGGTAAGCGGACAACAGTGGATATTGATTATCTTGACTTCAGCCAAATGGTTATTTGGGTAAGGAAATGAACACCTCTACCTAAATAAATTTTCCAGTGTTTCTTCAAAAGAATAAGTGCATATTTATGAAACAGCAATACAGTGCAGATTTTGTGCAGTAAAACTAGAAATTCTTTCAGTGGCTAGAGTGAATACTTTCATCATCATAAATGATGTTTCTTGTACCTAAGTTTATCTTTAGATGTGTATGTTTCTTCCAACTAAGACACTGTCCATCTTTTATTATTATTATTATTATTATTATTATTATTTTAAATGAAGGAGTAATTTTCCTCTGAGTTGGCACTTCCCAGATCACCTTACATTTCAATATCATTTTCCAGTGTTCTGAATGTCCTGCAAAGTAATGGTCCTTGCCATTTCATGACTCTTAAAGACTGAATACTGTTGGTCTGTTTCAGAAAAAGATAAAGCTGAAGGCAGGTACTGTTGTACAGATCTGAAGTATATAAACTGGAATAAACTCAGAGTTTTAGTAAGATCATTGTCACTTTAAGATCTTAGCTGGAAATATGATTACATATTTAGATTACTTCCCCAACCTAAAAATAATGTAGGTGAGAAAAGCATTAAAGTATTAAGTTTGTCTCTTATTTAAACACACATATGTATATAACTCATATTTACTCATATTTTAAATTCTTCTGAAACTTGCCCTATATGCAATTACCATTCTAAGTATATGCTACAGAAATGGAAGGTGGGTATATACTGTTACTTCACTTGATCTGAACTGTGTTTTATTCTACTTATTAAAAAACCACTGCTAACGTTACGTAGTACTTGCCAAACTCCCTTCATTTCAAAAGTTCTCAAACAATTTAAAAAGATGGTGCAGTAGAGAGGTTGTGTTTCATCCTATTCACAATTGTTTAGAAAACTCTCCTTCTGATGAACACTTCTGTAGGGATTATATAAATGGTTATATAAAAATTATACCAGGAATGCCTCTCTATGTGTCTTTTAAAAGTGGAAGCAAAGAGAAGAGCTGGTGATATCTCATCTACCTGCTTCCCTTTGGTTTGATTGATTGAGAACTTCTGCCTCAGTTCTTTGTAAACTCAATATGTAGATCCAAAAGACTATGGCATACGCTGCTCTAGTTGGAATTTAGTTGCAGGATAAAATAAAGAAGTAGCTTTTAATGGTGACCTCTGTAAATCTTCTCTGTCTTTTATACTAAGCTGTTTTTGCTAAACCACACACCAATGCTCAGATTATTAATTCTGCCACACACATTTCTTCTGAGAAGGTATCATTAAAAAGACCTTTTTCTATTACTATTACTCAAGCTTCTTTTCAGTTCTTGACAGAGGATTATAAGAGGATAAACAGAGCTGCTAAATGGATAATTCCTTAGCCAAAAATTGATAACAGCAAGTGACTTCTTGTCAGTGTCCATGGCATCAGATAATTCTTTTTTTTATTGGCCTGAAGCTCAGTAAATGATTCCTGTGGCTGCAGGATACACAAGTCTCTGTGTGCATATACCTGAGGCCAGCTGATGTAATGCCCAAATGCCAAGGCATGTGAGAATATATTGAATGTCTCCTGTATTTATTTAGTCCCAGGGCATGTAATCCATTCACTTGATAGGTGCCAAATGAATTTAAAGTACAGTGTGCTACTGAAGAGAATTTCTTCTACCTCTAATGAAGTGAGTTTTATGTAAGACTGGAGATTTTTTTTTTTTTTTTTTTTTTTGCCAAAAGCTTTTACTAGTAATGACAGTTATTAAAAAAAAAACAAAAACAAAAAATAATAATGTAAGCTTGAGTGCTTACTTAATAAAGGAGATACTTGTTGTGACGCTGATAAAGTTACAGGATGCACAGGAGGTTGAATAGTTGATAAACCAAAGAAGTGATTAGGGTGGCTTGGAAATGTTTTATTTTTGTACCAGAGACACAGAAGATGGATTTAGCAGGACAATTGTTCAGGTGCCAGAAAACTGGTTGGTAGGCCTGGGAGAAGAGCGAGGATAAACTGCTTGCAAGTTAACTACAGGAAGGAAAGAGGGTTGTTGAAGAGGAAAGAGAAAGTGGATCAAAGAGAGGAAATCTCTTGAATTCCTGGATCTTCAGGCAATAATTTAGATAGAGGGTGAATGATGGGAAGAATGATCAAAGCACAGAAAACAAGCAAGAGGAGCTAGAGGCTTTAGCTCAAGTCCCAGAACTACAACAACACCTATGTAACTACAAGAAGACCAATGTAACTTGGTGGGAAGAGTCTTCCGGCTGGTGTTCTGTGTTGGACAGTTCTAATATTTCAGTAGGGTTAGGCATGGCATGTGAGGAGGGGGACAGTGCTGTGTATGAAGGAGATGCTGGGCTGCATGGAGCTTGATGCTGGTGATGACATGGTTGAGGATATCTGGATAATGATTAATGATCAAGCAAATAAAGTGCATATCTTTTAATGAACTTCAATGCCCTTATGATGACTTTAACTGCCGAAATATCGATGACATTATCACATAGACCACAGAATCACAGAATGGTAGATTGTCGTGAATTGGAAGAGACCTCAATAGATCGTCTAGTCCAATGCCTCTGCCAGAGCAGGAACACCTATATTAGATCACACAGGAATGTGTCCAGGTGGGTTTTGAATATCATCACAGATGGAGACCACACAACCTCTCTGGGCAGCCCATTTCAGTGTTCTGTTACCCTTACTGTGAAGAAGTTTTTTCTCATACTTGTGGAACCCACTATGTTCCAGCTTGCAGCCATTGCCCCTTGTCTTATCACTGGATGTCACTGAGAAAATCCTGGCTCCATTCTCCTGACACTCACCTGTTACATATTTATAAACATTAATCAGGTCACCCCTCAGTCCCCTCTTCTCCAAGCTGAAGAGACCCAGCTCTCTCAGCCTTTCTTCTTAAAGGAGATGCTCCATACCCTTAATCATCATTGCGGTTCTGCGCTGGACTCTCTCAAGCAGTTCCCTGTCCTTGAACTGAGGGGCCCATAATTGGACACAAGATTTCAGATGTAGTCTCACCAGGACAGAGTAGAAGGGGAGGAGAACCTCTCTCGACCTACTAACCACACCCCTTCTAATACACCTCAGGATTCCGTTGGCCTCTTGGCCACAGGGGCACAGTGCTGGCTCATGGTCATCCTGCTGTCCACCACAACCCAAACACTAACAAGTCCAGCAAACTCCTCAAGCACACTGATGATAACTTCTTGGTACAAGTACTAAGAGATCTTACTAGGAAAACTACATTTTGTCTCTGCCACTCCTCTGTGTGTCCCTCCCATGGCTGCCGTCCATCCTGAGCAGTCCCTGTGGGCTTCCCACAGGCCACAGCAGTCTCAGCACTGCTCCGACACAGCTCCATACTGCAGGGCTCACCCTTCGGGTGCCGCTTGCTTTTGCAGGAGTGGGTGACCTACCAGGCAGACACACCACGCTGGAAAAACACAACAGTTTACATTTCCTGTTGCCAGACTACAAGTGAGCCCTTCCCATTTCCCCATTAGCTAAGTTATTCAGGGTTTATGTTTTTCTCAGTTAACCTGCTAACTTGCTCTTCCTCTAACCAGTAGGTACCTTCTTTTGTTTCTTTTGTTCATACATACTTTGTAATCTGGATGCAGAGTTTGTTGCTCTGACCAACTAGAGTTATCTTTGTATCCTGCTTGACAAAGTCCATCCCCCCTCTGTCCTGTCAGGCAAGCAAGATTTACAAGTAGTTGATAAAGCCTATCTCTCTTTGTCCTGTCAAGCAAGCAGAATTTACAAGTAGTTGCCAAGCTAGCACCTCCTGCCATATATCTACAAGATAAGTTTGTTTAACCAATTCTTCTTTTCAGATTTTATTTTGCAAGGACATCTTATCTTTTCTTCTTTCATCTCAATTCCCCCTTTTCCGTTTTACTATTTAATTGCCCTTGCAAACCTTTCCTAGCATAGCACTTGTTATTTCTTTCTGGTATTCTTCCTGTTATCTCTCAAAAATGCAAATTTCTTTAGGCCTAACCACAAGCGTAAACTTGTATCACGAGCCCTAATGCACATCCCTTTGGCTTCACAACATTCTGTTGCAATGCAAAAACATCATCTCTTCCCCACACCTGTGTGCACTCAGGGCCACTTCTCTCCCATTTCTCACTCTCTTCCGGCTGATATTGTGCAGCAGCTTTCTCCTTTTCCTTTAAACCTGCTCTCCCAGATCACACCAAGTGTCTCTCATGGCTCAGGTCTAGCAGTGGTGAGTCCCTGCTGGAGCAGCTGGAGCAGCTCTGCTCTGATATGGGGCAGTGCTGGGCTCTGTGGGCCAGTGTGCAGAGGCTACTCCTGCAGCCTCCCCTACCCCTCATTACCAAAATCTTGCCACATAAACTCCATACAGCAACCAATACTTTGACCCTTGGTATGAGGAAAACAGACTTCAGGCTGCTCAAGAAACTACTTGACAAGGTCTCCTGGGAAACTTCTGAAGTTTCCAATGTCTTAACAGTGCTGATTACTTTCTAAGTACCACCTCTTAGTTGCATGAAGTAGGCAATTCCAAAATATCAGAAATCAAGCAAGTGGGGGGAAGAAGATCAGCTTGGTTGAGCTGAGGGGACTTATAGAGCTTAGGCAGAAAAAGGAAGTGTATGACCACTAGAAGTGAGGTCAGGTGACACAGAAGGACAATGATGGTGCTGTTTGCCATTGTAAGGAGAAAATTTGTAAGGCCAAAGCTTGAACAGAATTGAAGTATGGGAGAAAGAAAAGGGGCTTTTAAAAGTATGTTAATTGCAAACAGACGACAAGAGATAGCATTGAGCCATTACTTGAGGATGGTCATCCCACAAATGAAGACATAGGTAAAGCAAAGATAATTAATTACTTCTTCACCTCTGTCTTTGACCTCAGTGATAGAACCTGAGACCTCAGAACTGAGTTGGAGGACCATAACTGTGAGAATAATAAACTCCCAGCAAACTCTGAACTTGTGCAGGATATTCTGCTCCAGCTGCATGCACATAGATCTATGGATACTGGTGACATTCCTCCCAGTTTACTCAAAGATCTGCTGATGTCACTGAGGGACCTCTCTACATTAATTATCAACTGTTTAGGAAATCTGGAGAGTTCCCTGTCCATTGGAAGCTGGCAAAAATTAGGATGGGATGTTGGTCATTTGAGAGTGGAAAGGCCTTGCAGAGAGATCCTCACAAATTACAGGTCTGGGCAATCACCAACTAATTGTATGAAGTTTAATAAAGCCAGGCGCTGAGTTCTGCACTTGGGACAGTGTAGCCCTGCATGTATGTGCAGTTAGGGGCATGGTAGGCTGGACTGCAGCCCCGTGGAAAGGGATCACAGGGTTCTGGTTGATGGAAAGTTGAATCTGAATCAGCAGTGTGCCCTGGCAGCCCCAACAGCCAACTGTACCCAGGGGTGCACCAGGCCTAGCACTACTACTGCTCCTTTCTGCTCTACACTGTGCATCCTCACCTTGAGCACTGTGTGCAGTTTTGGTCACCACAGTAAAAGAAAGACATACAGCTATTGGAGAGCATCCAGAGGAGGGCTACGAAGAAGATGAAGGGTTTGGAGGCAAAGGGTGTGAGGAGCAGTTGAGGTCTCTTGGTTTGTCCAGCCCAGAGAAGAGGAGACAGAGCGTGACAGGCTATAGCTCATCACAGGGAGTGGAGGTGCAAGCACTGTCTCTGTGTCTGGTGATGATAACAGGACCCAGAGGAAAGTCATGGAGTTGTGGCAAGGGAGGGTCAGGTTGGAGGTTAGGAAAAGGCTCCTCACTGAGAGGGGAGTTAGGCACTGGAAGAGGCTCTCTAAGTCACAGCACTAAGCTGCCAGAGAACAAGAAGTGTTTGGACAATGCTCTCAAAAATATGGCTTGAATTCTGTGTCATTGTATGTGGAACCAGAAGTTGGTCTTGATTTTCCTTTTTTCCAGCTTAGGATGGCAGTAGGTCTGGGAGCATTCCTTGGACCTCAAGGAAACAGAATTTTTTTTGTGCTTGTAGGACTGTTTCCTTGTCCCTGCTAATGTGCTGCCCTTCCTCCCTATTCCTGGTTCTTCACGTTTAGCGTGGAAGCAGAAATGGGGTAACAGTCCCAGCTGCAAACATTCAGTTTGGAAATAACTGTGAGAAAGGGCAGTTGAGCAGCAGTAGGGGAAAGAAGGATCTTTTTAGTCCTCTACTATTCAGCAACTCTTCTCCACTCCCTGCATCCTAATGTCAAGCATGGAAGATGAAAAGGGACATGGAAGATGAAAAGACAACAGAGAACAGAACTACAGCCTGTTGTCTTCCACCTTTAGGAGAGACAAGATAGGGATGAAATGAAAATGCTACACACAGGCCAAACTTTTGCCAGTCTTGCCCTGGGCCAATGAAATTCAGTGTGATTTTGTTCGAAGCTCATTAGCCTTTGAAAGCAGTTTGGTTAGAGTGGAAAGCAGAATATTCAGTGTATTGAAAGTCTAATATTTGGAGAGAATATGAAGGAAAGAAAGTCCATACGTGCATAATAAAATCTAAGTTATGCATATAGTTTAACTCCAACAATGAGATGGGCTAGAAATAAAGAATCTTAAAACAACTTTACACTGCTAGAAAAAATAAATATTTTGTTTCAGGCATGTCTGTGCTTTTCAGCATTTTCCCATTGTGATGAGTCAAGCAGAAGTCTGTCTTGTTGATAGTATCAGTCTCGATACATTTGAATGAGGAAACAAGAAATATGGTTTTCACACTGAATATCTGTTGCCTGACAGGTATAACCCTATTGAGACTAGAAAAATACTCTGTGAAGCTTAAAGGGGTGGAAATCTGGATTGAGTGAAGTCGTTGTTTCAGCCCTACAACAGGCTGCATTTATGAAATATCTGTATCTGGATCTTTATACTAAAACACATACCGTTGCTGTGTAGACAAAAAATAAATTTGATGAAGAAATACATGAATAGTTTTGAATACCAAATATACTTGTGAAATTCAAACTCAGTTCACAATCAGAAAAACTAAAATTTGATTAATAAATTATTTGTTTTGAATAATTCATAGAGTTCCAATTTAGAATCAACTGGCTTTCTCTATAGAGGTTTGCAATTTGAGGGGTTTTTAAAAGTTTGATATTATTTCTCACTGTCTCTTTATCTTGTCCTCTGTCTCCTCACAATTATTTTCATTAGCAGACACCATGCAATCTTGCCCCTGGCCATGAGCACAGAAATTAATTTCAATGTATTATTTACAGAGGTTGATCAATTCTTCCTGAGCGTGGGTATTGAAAAGGTAAAAAGCACCATCTCTTGACTTTAGAAACACAAAAATGAATGCTGAGCATGAATCAGATGAACTTTTAAAAGCTATGAAACATTAACCCTTTTGATTCCCTGGTCACAATTAAAAAAAAAAAAAAGAAAAAAAAATAGGAAAAAAAGAGTGAGATTAAAACTGTTTTATTACAAAAGCGGACTGTGCACTGAAGAAGGGCTGAAATATTCTTACCTTATAAGAATATTAAGAAGTTTTCAATTGTTCACATTTCCTCGGACCCCTTGATAAACAGAGTGAACAGTCTGGCCAGTTGCTCTGCACTGCATTTTAGAGTGTTAAAACAAAGGAATGAAGGTGCACTTGATGTGTGAAAATGATGAATAACTATGGGAAGCATCTGGCAAATGTGATATGAAGGTTAAAGTCAAGTTCACCCCAGGAGTGATTGTATTTTGACAGATTCAAATAATTACATTTCTTTCTGTTTCTTTTGTTGTGTGTGTACAACATTCAAAAGGGATTACATACCAAAACTGTTAAGATTTCAAGGTCAACCAATCGGGAGATAGATAATTCCTGAATAAGAATCCCCATAACCTTAAAAAAAGCCCCCCTGTGTGAGTGCATTATGGTGCAGTGCAATTATAAATTACTTTATAAATAGGAAACTTCTGACACTGCAGAATGAACCTGCCAATCGCAAGAGGGAGATGTTCTTTTTGTTACAGGATTGTGCTGATCTTTGCAAGTCATTGGCTCAGTTCAGGCCTCAGGAGAGGAAGAACATCCCTAACCATGATCTGAGTGCTTCTGTTCTTTCTGTCTTTATGGTTTCCCTCTCTCCTCCCCCATCAGACTATTTCTGCTTCTGTCATCTTTGATCCTGACCATGTTTTTAGTCATTTTCTCTCCCACCTTTTTATTTTTCTTTCCCCAGGGCTTTCTGTCTGTTTTCCATTACTTCTTTTCTATTTATATTTCCCTTCCTTCTTCTTTTGACCTTAATTTCCTTTTTACTGCTGTCTTAACCTCTGCCTCAAACATACCACTATGTCTCCTTCTCTCTTTTTTTTTTTTTTTTTTTGCATTTATTGTTGTATGATGCCTTGCCTGGGTTTTGTGGTTGCCCTAGGGCTCAGTGTCGCCATACAGTACAGTCCCTAACCTGCTGAAAACTGAGAAACGGGCTACGTGTCTCTCTACAGTTTATGTTTGTGAAGATAACAGCATGAAAAAATGTAATATGCAGTGGGGTCACTGATGTCAATGCAGGAGCAAAGCGCTCTACCCACTGAATAAATCTGTGTGTTGTTTGGCATTAATGGAATCCATCTATGCATTATGGGCTGGAAAACTCACTGCTCATACATCTCACACTGAAGCATACCACATATGGGAAATGGAGTCAGACAGTGAAAGTAGCCTTTTTCTTTTTCTGTATTAACTCCATGACTGGTAAGGCAATACCTTGTAACATCACTTTTGTCTGTGATGAAGCTTTGCTGCCAGATAGACAATTGTTTTGAAGAAATACTAGCTGCTGAGATCTTATTTCATGCTGATGTGTGGTGTTTTTTTTTTTTGTTTTTTTTTTGCCTTCGCACACCATTATGTATCCTCATTTATCTTGGACATCTAGTCAGACATTAGGTTTATTCTTACAGTTCTCTGGAAAGGTTGTTGCTAGGTATCTTCAACTACTTCCTAATGCTTGCCTATAATCTGTTGATGCAAAAAATTGATCAGAGTTCCCTTTTCTGAAAATAAATTCAGTATGAGAGCTGCTCTGAAAGTAATGCCTCCTAATTTATTATGTTGAGCCACAATGTTGGAGGCAGACAGTGGTGGTATGGCAGTAGAGGCTGGACCTCCCTGCCAGTATGCTATTACATTTTGTGTATTACATTTGTGTGACAGATGGCAGCAGAGGAGCAGTCTGACAAAATGTCATCTGACATGGAAGCAAAAGGTGAATATATATATATATATATTATATATATATATATATAATATATATATATATATATTATATATATATATTGATATATATATATATTGATATATATTTATATAATTATATATATAATATTAAATATATATAAAATTAAATATATAAAATTATATATTAAATATTATATAAAATTAAATATATAATTATATATATATAATATAATATATATATAATATATTATATATATATATATATATATATTATAATATAACATATATATAATATAATATATATGAAGCAAAGGTGTATCACTGAATTCCTCCATGCAGAGAAAATGGTACCCATTGACATTCATCAATGTTTACTGAATGTTTATGGAGCCCAGATGGTAAATATTAGCTCAGTGAGGTGGTGGGTGGTGTGTTTCAGCAGTAGTGACAGCAATGTGAAACAAGCCATGTTCAGGACGGCCATACAGATTTTTATGAGAGTGGTATGCAGGCCCTTGTTAAAAATGCACTGCTAATGGTGGTGACTGTGTTGAAAAATAGTGTTTTGTAGCTGAGAATTTGCTCTATCAAACAGTATTATTAAGCTCCTAGAATCTGTTGTATTTTCCACTGAAACAAATAGAAGTCATTGCTTTTGGAGCACACTTGTAGTTTAATACAGTTTTCCCAACTCGTGTTAGAGTAGCAGGAATTTGCCATGAGAGCATTCACTTTCTACATCAGTGAAAACTGCTGCAAGTGCTCATTGTAATATTACTATATCAAGTTTGACCTTACTGGCTGCAGCAGTAAGAGGTAATTTCAGCTTAATGTTTGTCCCTTGCAACTAAAACTTGAAAGCAATTTGAAAAACTTCAGAACTTTATTTCCTATTACACATAATAGATTTACATTGTTCCTGATTTGCTACAAAAGGTTTATAACCTGTATGCATCTGGTCACTAGTTTTTCCATTCACCTGTGTGTTCTCGTCAGCTGCAGAAAATCTAATGTTCTCCGTACTGTCTCTTTTTTTTCTCTTATTGTCTTGTTATAGCCTTATCTCAAAAGGAGAATCTGTTTAAGTTTGTAGTTAGTTTTGTGACTGGAGAGCACATTTTCTGGGCTGTAGTGCATTCTCATATGCTCAGGGCATTCTTCAATGCTTGGGTCATGAAGTTCAACTTCCCAAGGAAGTCTTTTAGACCTTCCTGGGCTGCATAAGGGCTGTGCTGTGTTGGATCCCTCTGTACACCATTCTTGTTCTCTCTTGTGTTAACAACTTTCTGTGTCAAATAACGCCTTCTCCATATTATGAAAATGGAACAAATGGAAACTTTATTTTTCAGCTTCATTCTTAGAACCCTACAGACAAATGAAGTCTTGAGAAATACTTGGCATGAAACATCTTCCAGAATTTTCTTCTCCTGGGTTCTGGAAACATTTTCCACACATTTATTTAATATTTTTTAGCATGTGTAGAAGACAAAGCTTTACTCTCTCTCTCTCTCTCTCTCTATTTTTTTACTTTTCTTCTCTTCTTTTTTTCCTTTACCTAGAATGTGCAACTAGTATAAAAGCCAAAAGCCTTCTTTTCTTTTCTTTTCTTTTCTTTTCTTTTCTTTTCTTTTCTTTTCTTTTCTTTTCTTTTCTTTTCTTTTCTTTTCTTTTCTTTTCTTTTTTCTTTTTTTTCTTTCTTCCTCTCCTCTCCTCTCCTCTCCTCTCCTCTCCTCTCCTCTCCTCTCCTCTCCTCTCCTCTCCTCTCCTCTCCTCTCCTCTCCTCTCCTCTCCTCTCCTCTCCTCTCCTCTCCTCTCCTCTCCTCTCCTCTCCTCTCCTCTCCTCTCCTCTCCTCTCCTCTCCTCTCCTCTCCTCTCCTCTCCTCTCCTCTCCTCTCCTCTTCTCTCCTCTGTTTTTTTTTTTTCCTTTTTACTTGCTCTGTAATTTGTAATTCCTGGAGAAGTGAACGTATCCGATTTCTCTTTTATCCCCTTCCTTAAAGTCAGAAGAATTTTCACAGGGACAGAAAACCGGGTTCTTTAGCTTTATTCTGTAATTTATTGACAGCATTTTTATTTTTTCTTTTATTTTTTTTATTTTTTTTCCTGAGAGCAATTACTCTTTGAACTTGTCCACAACTGAGAAATCAGTTCTAGCAGTGAGAAAAATCTCTTACAAAAACTGTGGACATGACATGCTTTGAATCCAGTAATTGGTATTTTTTCCTCAGTGCTGTTATAAATTGAATACATGCTCTTCCTCAAGCATTTGACACAAAATTCCCCTCAGAAAGATAAGCCTTTGAGCCCTGAGTTTCACCTATTATTTCCTTCCTCCTGCCCAATGTTTGTTTGGTTTTTTTTTCCCCAGTGCTAATTCTCAGCAACAAACAGAATTGTGCTCACCTGTGCTAAACTTACAAGACTTTTCATTCTGCTTCTGCACTGCCCGCAAATTTTTTTAAATAGTGCTTCTGAACTAATAACTCTCTTGTTATCTGATTTGTCCATGCTGTGCATGCTCTTCTGCAAAATGATACATTTTGCTGTAGTTCTTTCAGTTCTTTCTCCAAATACTGAGTATTGTCTTGGCTGCTGATTCATGTGCAGATCCATGTACTGTCATTATGTGAACTCTGATCCTCAGCACTGTGTGCTTTCTGATTCTCTTGATCTTTTCTTGTAGTATTTATATTCTCTAGGACTGATGTTCTTCAGAAGTAAGAGCTTGGAACAGATGATTTCTTTGAATTGTTTATTATGGATGCTATGCCAGAATTTAATTTTATATCTTCTAGTAGCCAAACTTGGGTTAGTTTGGCTTAGATCCAATCTGTATCTTATAAAGAACTTAGCTCTCTAAAATTATATATATAATATAATAATATTAATATAATATTATAATTAATATTAATTAATATTAATATTAATAATAATATAATATATAATATAATATAATAATGCAGACTTTTTGGCTTCAGATCATTCCCAGTCTTCTGGGTTCTTCTGAGTGTTTTCTTCTTCTTCAGATTGAAGTGTCTAACTGTTCAAGATCTCTCTGTTTATTTATTTATTTATTTATTTGTCCTCTATTTTTCCTATTTTTTTGTTTTGTTTTGTTTTGTTTGTTTGTTTGTTTTCCCAGTGTTCAGTGATCACCAAGAACTGAAATGAGTAAGAGAATATCTGGTTTTATGTCTAAGATTTATGGACTTGTTGGCTGTTGTAGATAAGTCCACAGCAATGTCTTGGAAAGCTGATTCACTGATGAAAGGAAATAATCATCATAATTTTAGGAGGGGATCTCTTCAGAGTGTGAGAGGATAGTGAAGGTCCAAAACAGGTTTGATCTTTAGAGCAATTGCCTATCTATCTGTCATTCTTAGAGAAGTGTGTACAGATGGCATTTGCAAATTCCACTTTCAGGTATTAGAGATATTGACAAATTGGTCAAATAGGACTTTCAAATACTGATTCTTTTGCCAGATATTTCTGTTATTTATGTAACCAACAAAATGCACTTTCATGCCCTACTGCCAGCCTGTACCATATTTCAAGTCATTACGTAAAATCACAAGATTAAACACAATTTCTCTAACTTTTTATAATACTGTGTTCATTAATCTCAGTATTGGTAACAGTTTATTTTTTTTTCTTTTCTTCCTTTTTAGTGAAAAATAAAATACATTTTAGTTGTAAAAATGTACAATTAACTGATAAGAAGGTTTCTGAATGAAAAGATCTATGTGCTAATATGTACAGATGTCAGTGTAGTTCTATGAGTTCTATCAATAGGCTTGAAAGGATACCAATAAGTATGTCAGCAGACATATCTGTTGTGGATTGCTTTGTCTATTGCAGACTAGTCTATATGGATAGATTGCTGATATAACAAACATGCAAACTGACATGCAAACGTTATTTTCATAATTTTCATTTTGACCATTTCATTTCTGAGAAAAAAAATATCTTTTTCTAATGAAGCCTCTTTATCCCGTAAGCACTACCTTGTACATGCAGAATAGCTGCTGAAAAATACTATGCTAGGAGTGTACTATCTATCTGCTTATCTTTTGTTTGTTAAGCCTTTAACATTTTGCACTTTATCAGTAAAGCTATTGAAAGATCCCACTATAATTACTATATTTCAGAAATTGATTTCCCTTGCTGTTGTATAGTCAGAAATGACAGGATAGATTTCATGCAAATCTTACTAAAAATTACCTTTGGAAGAAAAGAAATCAAGATTTTATTTGTTTATTTATTTATTTATTTTCCGGAAAGTGCAATTTCTGAACAATATGCCTGACAAAAATGTGAGTTACAGACTATCATAATAAAACCAAAGCATAACGTATTCAGAACAAACTATTGAAACACCTTGCATGAATTTGCTCCCTTTCTTATTGACCTAATAGCAAGCTATTGTAAAATAAGATTTGCACTGGGAGATAGAAGAAGAGAAGTAAAAATGAAGGTACAAATGTAGAGCTACAAGGTTCTACTAGGAAAATAAAGTACAATATGAATTTATAGATTAAGTCAGTAGAGAATGTGTTCTTCTGTCATTTAAACTGTGCATTGATTAATGGCACAAATTAAAGTCCTAATCAGGACTAGGACTTCTGTTCCACATCTGCAGCTACAGATGATTCTGGATACTTACATAGTAATAGTTATGCAAATTATCTTATAAATTATTATTTCTTTTTCCCCCACAAAACTGGTAAATGTGCTGATATGTCTGAAAATCATGATGCACGTTATTTCCCTTATTTCGTATGGTGATTTATTGGTAATAAGAAATACTACACAAATACATGTGGTTGTTTGCATTTCTGATCCTAGAAGTACTGAATCCATTGTGAATGGAATTGCCCCTTGTTATAGAATCATAGAATCATAGAACCACCAAGGTTGGAAAAGACCTACAAGATCATCCAGTCCAACCATTCACCTATCACCAATACCTCCCACTAAACCATGTCCCTCAGCACAACAGCCAATCGTTCCTTGAACACCCCCAGGGTCGGTGACTCCACCACCTCCCTGGGCAGCCCATTCCAGTGCCTGACCACCCTTTCTGAGAAGTAATATTTCCTAATGTCCAGCCTGAATCTCCCCTGCTGCAGCTTGAAACCATTCCCTCTAGTCCTATCACTAATGACACGAGAGAAGAGGCTGACCCCCAGCTCACCACAACCTCCCTTCAGGAAGTTATAGAGAGCAGTAAGGTCTCCCCTGAGCCTCCTCTTCTCCAGGCTGAACATTCCCAGCTCCTTCAGCCTCTCCTCATATGGCTTGTGCTCCAGACCCCTCACCAGCTTTGTTGCCCTTCTTGGCCACCTGGGCACACTGTCGGCTCATGTTCAGCCGAGCATCAATCAATACCCCCAGGTCCATTTCCTCTACACAGTCTTCCAGCCACTCCGCCCCAAGCCTATAGCGCTGCCTGGGGTTGTTGTAGCCGAAGTGCAGGACCCGGCATTTGGTCTTGTTGAACCTCATCCCATTGGCTTCAGCCCAGCTCTCCAGCCTGTCCAGATCCCTCTGTAGGGCCTCTCTACCCCCAGGCAGATCCACACTTCCAGCCAACTTGGTGTCATCTGCAAACTTACTGAGGGTGCACTCAATGCCCTCATCCAGGTCATCAATAAAGATATTGAAGAGGACAGGCCCCAGCACCGACCCCTGGGAACACCACTCGTGACCGGTCGCCAGCTGGATTTAGCTCCATTCACCACCACTCTCTGAGCCCAGCCCTCCAGCCAGCTCCTTACCCAGCCAAGAGTGTACCCGTCCAAGGCACGGGCTGCCAGCTTCTGCAGGAGAATACTGTGGGAGACAGTGTCAAAGGCTTTGATGAAGTCTAGGTAGACCACATCAACAGCCTTCCCCTCATCCACCAGATGGGTCACCAGATCATAGAAGGAGATCAGGTTGGTCAAACAGGACCTGCCCTTCGTGATCCCATGCTAGCTAGGCCTGATCCCCCGGTCGTCCCGCACATTACGTACGTAATTTGCTCACCGTTGCTCACCAGATAAATTCAGGGAGTAAATGGATAAGTATTCATAGAAAAATTAGAGTGAAAAATGAGATTCTTTGTTTCTTCAGAATAGAACCCCAGCCCTAGAGGACAGAATTAAATCCAGTAAACAAGAGGTGTTTAAGAGAGTGAAAGTCAGAACCTTCTTACTTCCTGTTTCATTGTACAAGCACGTGACAATCACGTAACAGATAGGAAGCAATTTAAAATATATGTATATCTTTCATATCAATGGCATTATTTTATTAAATCTATTTAATTCTACAAGTGGTGATGCTTTAGAGTTAAACTGATATTTTATAAAAGGGATTCTGCTTGGAATAAAGCCCCAAAGCCAAGGAAGCAAGTAAATCTTTGCTTAGGTACTGGAGAGTAACATAATTTATGTCATGCTTTTAGGGTCATCGGTATTCCACATCATAACATCATGTAGTGCACTGGGAATTAAAGTGTTAATGTCCCAGTTCAATGTACTAAAGAGAAGAAACTATGTTCCCCAGAAGACTGTTCGCTGTGCTGATATCCTTCCTGCACAGGGGGGAATGCATATAAGGTGCTGTTGGGTCATCTGACTTCCTTTTGCTTTCCTTCATCACTCTTCTTCCTTCAAGAATCTCTCCTTGCTGCCGTCCAATTGCGCGTGCTGCTTTAGCATTACTGTAAGGCCAACAGATTTAGTAAACTAGTTTATTCCTCCTCAGATCGTTGCCGCTGTTCTTTTCTTTAATTATTTTGGGGTCCCCTGTTTCCCTTTTCCAGAGGCATGGACTTTGCGAAGTCCCTCCACCCCACTAGTCACAGAACCGGGCCGAACCAGCCCGTAAACCATTGACTATTTATGAGAAGTTTTTGTCAAATTAGCTTTTTACAGGTATTTTAGACCTTTATAAAAACCACTGTGTGGCAGTCTTTATCTTGAATAGCATTTAGTAGTAGGTGAGGCATTTATTTAAATTCCTGAACAGAAACATTTGCACTCCAACATTATTATCCCAAAGAATGGAAAAGTTTATTTAGTTGCAGTGGGTCTGGAGTTTTACCCTCAGTTTTGAAACTCTCATCACTAATGCAAAGTGATTTTAAGTAAAATTTTATCATGACTCTTCAAAATTATGAGTCCTAGAAAAGCTAAGGGGAAAAAAATGACATAACACATTTCTTTTTGTTTCTTCTGTTAAACTTATCTCTCTCTACTGGGGACTCAGTTAATAAGCTGATAAGCTATAACTATTATTAGCTATAAGCTAATAAGCTGAGTCTGTGCAGTTTTCTACCTTCCTCTTAAGGGAAATGTAAGTCTTTCTTGACAACAAACGTCTCTTTTTTTGAATAGAACTAGGCAAATGGATTATTCCTTATGACTTCCTTCAAAATTACTGTTATAAACTCAGCAGTATAGCCTCTATACTTTGATTTCAATGTTTGCACGTGTTTATCTATGCTAACTGTATTTTGACACTTTTACCGTCTGCTTTTACCTTCCCCCTCCCCCCCAGTTTGTTTTTTTTTTCAGTTAACCTACAACCTACAGTCTTCCCTTTTTGTCAGTGTTTCACTTACCAGCTCTTCAGGTATTCCATCAGAAGTTTACCCAGCTCTCCAAGAGTTCCCTTGGTTCCAATAATCTAATAAATCACCAGGCCTTTTCACTGAAATAAAATTTCCAGACCTTTAGAAATGTAACAGATTAGGCTTAGCATTTGAGATACTTAGTAAATTTAGGTATTTACTGAAGCGAAATATCTTTTTAAAATGTCATATACTCGTTGTTTTACATTACTTTCTTCAGTACTCTGGTAAGAAATTCTTGGCTGATGATTTTGTGTGTAACAAAATAACAATAATGACCTGGCAACAAATCAAAGTAATATAGCAAGTAGAGGTCAGCTTATTACACTGCTTCATTCTGATTTCCAGCAAAATCTTTAGATTGCTGTTTCTTGTGTTGAGGTTCCATCTAAATTCAATTGTTGGTTCTTAAAACTTTTAAACCCAATTGTAAAATTTTATGGGGAATGAAATGGGAGTCATGAAATACCAAGCAATATTTGTAACCTATTTTGTTGCTCATTGTACAAAATGTCTCAAGTGGTAGCTAAAATAGATTTCAAGTAGATGGTTTATAAATCCTAGCAAGGGTTAACATCCCTAGTTCACAATTAAAATCAAATATGTATATATTCAAAGCAGAATAGCAAAAGTGCCCTCTAGGAGATGATGATGATGATTATATTATTTTACTGTACTGTATTCTGATTTGTAGTTTGCTCCAAAAGTAATGCCTCCAATTTATTTCCATAATATCTACAACAGATGCAAAACACACAATAACATTTGATAGAACAAATTCTCAGCTACAAAACACAGTTTCTGTACATAATCACCACCATTAGCTACGTGTTATCACTAGCAATCAACAAGAGTCTGCATGCTGTACTTGTAAAAATCTGCCATCCAGAATGTGGCTTGTCTTTCACACCACTGTTGCCACCACTAAGTGCACTGCCTACTACCTCACTGTGCTAATATTCACTGTTTGGTCTTCATAAACATTCAGAAAACAGTGATGAATGTTAATGGATGCTGTTTTCACCCATTTTGCCTCATATGCACTTCTATGTCAGATGCCATTTTGTCAGACTACCCCTCTATTCAATTTTCTCAAAAAGGAATAGTAGCTGTTTATCTATGAATACATATGTAGATCTTGTGTTTATTTGGAAATATTAATAGTCAGTACTTTTTTTCAAATTATGATTATGGAGACAAATATCCATAAAGTCATAAATTTTTGTGTCTGTAACAAAGAAGGCATTAATAGATAAATGAAACACATTTTTTTTTTCCCCCCTAAAATTTTATTTGAACAGGTCATAGCCCAGTGTTAATGAATTTTGAATAGCATCAGCATAGATCAACTATTATCAGAATTGTTTCTGAAACAATTTAGTGCAAAAACAAATTTGATCATGAAAATTGGTAAGTTTAGCTGTTCAAACAACAGTAAAGTCAATTGGGTTATTCTGCAACTTTGTTTATGTAGCCCTTCTGGAACTGTAACAGAATGCACGACTGCATAAATGTTTATGATGTTCATAAATACAAATCAGTTTGGTTTTCATTTAGCCTTCACTAAATTTTTCATTTCTCATTCCTCATTGCATGACAAACATGGATATATGAGAAGATAAAGGCTCTCCTATGTTCATATGACTTTTATAAAAGGAAAAGGCACCTTTCTCACTTTCTCCTGGAATCACAAAATTTATAATCCAGTTGTGACACATGTTATCAAGCATGGAACAGAACTTGTCAAAAGCTTGCAAGTTGTCTTAAACTGACAGTGCTCCTCCAGTAAGGCGGAAAAAATCTAATATCACTGTATTTTTAGATTTTTTTTTTCTTCCTGTCTTTATTTTGTTAGGATTTCTTTTAGGAGTATGTGAAACAATTACAATTACCATTTTCCTTTTCAAAAGTGTTCTAAGGGGAATGAGAAATAAAGTTACCTAAACATAACTATGATGATATCTATTCTAAAAGCCTGATAGTAAGTCATATAATGATGGAAAACATTACAGTTTTGTGGCTAGTGGGTCTAGATGGACTCAGGTGGTGTGTTGTATATATCAGTACAATCAGGATCAGTGTACATTCAAGAGCATCATTTCATAGTAGTCATCATAGTTAGGAACATCTACTTATTAGTTCTTCATAAATCATTCTGAATTGGCATGATGAGAATTTCCCAGGATATTTTCTAGTAGCATCCTGAGACTGTTAGATATAAAATTCCCAAGCAAGAGCAAATACTATCCTCCTTTTTTTTCTTTTTCTTCTTCTTTTTTTTTTTCCCCTTTTTTTTCTTTTTTTTTTCTTTTTTTTTTTTTTTTCTCACCCCCGGTTCCTGGGAAGCTTGCTTTTGCATAGCTGATATTCCTGTCTTATGGCTTACAGCATAGTCCTTCAAAGACATGTAGGCTTGCCTACATGTGCACAGAATAATGGAATAATGAAAAGTAGCAACTGAACCATTCTGAAGAGGTTTGCAAAGGAATATTATCTGCACTGATGTTACTCATATCATTATTATTACTAATGTTATCAGTTCCACAACACTTCACCAATCTTAATAAACAAATTAAGCAATAAGATTTACTGTACACTTAAGGGAGGAGGTTCAAATCTGGACTCAGATTTCTAAGTGAACTCACTTCATTTATGTTTGAGAATGTTCTTGTATAACTGCTAGTGCCAGTTTTCGGTACTACTGTTTCTGTCATGTGGAAAATTTATGCAGGTCTACTACTGAAAGAAGAATTGTCTGGTCAGCCCTTGTGCATTATTCTTACCGATTAAATCATACACAACTTTTCAAAGTATTTGAAAGTATTACTGTTACTATCATTATTGTTATTATTTCTGTTGAAATTGTCCTTGGTGTTGTTATCACTGCATTTCTTTGATCATTTCTGCATGACAGAATGGCTTTCCATTCATAGGTTTTTCTTTCATATGTATCTTGTAGTGAAGTTCATTTTGATTTTGGCAGTGACATTCCAGATGCAACAGAAGCCCTATTATGTTTGTGGTTTTGGTGTGGTACAGGCTTTTGGAACATCCTGTTGCTATGAAAGTTTATTCTGAGCAGTTAGTGTCAGTGAATGAGATTAAACATTCAAATGTGATTTCAACATCAATAAACAGTGAGTACTCAGCACAACTTGAAAACCAGCAAATCATGACCTGTTTTACTTTGGATGATTTCTTTCTTTGTGCATTGATTTTAACACGTGTGAAACAGAGTGAGGTAAATAGGTTTCAATAGTTTAAATTAGGCAGTCTGCTGAGTCAATTCATTGTTAACTCAAATGCCTCTATGGAAATGCATGTAACATGGGGAAAAGCAATAAGAGTCAGAATGCATGCAGGTTACATTATTGTGAGGGCTTGCTACAGGCCAACTAATGAGGCCTTCTGTTGACGGATAAGAACAGCCTCACCTTCTCAAGCCCTGGTCCTCAGAATACTTCATCCAGCCCAGTATCTGTTGGAGACAAAATGCAAAAGGACATAAGCCATCCAGGAGGTTCCTAGGTTGCATTGATGATATTTTCCTTTGTGAAGTGATAGAGGAGCCAATGAGAAGAGATGCTATGCTGTACCTTGTTCTAATCAACAGGTAGGGCCTCATGAGGAATTTGTAGACTGAATACAACCTTGGCTGCAGTGACCATGAAAATCAAGTTCAAGACCTTTGCAGCAGTGAGGAGGAAGAACAGCAAGCTCACAACCTTGGATTTCAGGAAAGCAGGCTTTTATCTCCTTATGGGTCTGCTTAGTAGCACAGCCTGGGATCAATCTGTGGAGAAGAGATGCTCAAGAAAGCTGGTTAACATTCAAGAATCACCTCCTCCAAGTTCAGGTCTGATACATCCCAACAAAGAGGTCAGGCAAAAATGCCAAGAGTATAGATGAACAAGGATCTCCTGGCCTAACTCAAGCACGAAAGGGAAGCTTACAAAGGGTGGAAGCAAGGACAGTAACCTGGGAAGAACATATGGAAATTGAGCTGCCAGGAACCTCAAGAGCAACAAGTAAGCTTCTTTACACATTAGTTATACAAGGAAGACTAGAGAAAATGCAAACCCTCTAAAGAAGGAATTGAAAGATCTGGTTACCTGGGATATGGAGAAAGCTGAGGTACTCAGTGACTTCTTTGTCTTAGTCTTCACCAGCAGGTTCTCTAGCTACCCTGCCAAAGTTGCAGAAGACAAAGGCAAGAATGGGAAAAATGAAGAACAGTCCATTGGAGAAGAAGATTAGGCTCTAGACCACCTAAATAATCTGAAAGTGCACAAGTCCATGGAACATGATGAAAGGTAACTGAAGATCCTGAGGGAACTGGCAGACGATGTGTTAACTGTGTCTGACAAATTTGATGGCCTTCTATGAGGGTAGTACAGTGTGGGTGAATAAGGGAAAGGGGAAATAACATCATCTGTGCAACATTTGTGCAAAGCATTTGACACACACAACATTAATGTCTCTAAGTTGGAGAGACATGGTTTTAATAGATGAATCACTTGGTGGATAAGGAATTGGCTGAACAGTTTCACAAAAGAATCATGATCAATGACTCAGTGTAAAAGTGGAGATCTGTGACAAGTGCTGTTCAGGAATCAGTATTGAGCCTGGCACTATTTCACAGAATCACAGAATCACAGAATTGTAGGGGTTGGAAGGGACCTCCAGAGATCATCGAGTCCAACCCCCCTGCCAAAGCAGGTTCCCTACACCAGGTCGCACAGGTAGGCGTCCAGGCGGGTCTTGAATATCTCCAGAGAAGGAGACTCCACAACCCCCCTGGGCAGCCTGTTCCAGTGCTCCGTCACCTTCACCATAAAGAAGTTCTTGCGCACATTCGTGCGGAACTTCCTATGCCCTAGCTTCATCCCATTTCCCCTTGTCCTGTCCCCACGCACTACTGAAAAGAGTCCATCTTCACCACTATGGCCACCACACCTCAGGTATTTATAAACCTGGATCAAATCCCCTCTCAGCCTTCTTTTCTCAAGGCTAAACAGACTTTGTTGATGATGTGGACAGTGAGATTAAGTGCACCCTCATCAAATTTGCTGAAAACACCAAGCAGAGTGGTATCATCAATAGGCTGGAGGGAACACATACGTTTCAGAGGGGGCTAGACAGGCTTTAGACATAGGCCTGTGTGAACCTCATGAAGTTCAACATGCTCAAGTGCAAAGTTCTGCATCTGGGCCAAGGCAGTTCTAAACATGAATGCAGACTGGCTGGATGTGACAGTGTGCTCCCACATTGCCCTCTTCTTTCCAGACACACCTGAGCCAGCACCAGCCTAACAACCATGATGAACACTGACTTAAGCTAGGTTTTTGAAGAACTAATATCTAGCTTAAAACTGTGACCAATATCCAATATGACTATGAGTCAGTCATCTGCACTGCATCAAAAGAAGTGGAGCTAGAAGGTCGAGAAAGGTTATTCTCCAACTCTATTCTGCTTTTGTGAGAACCCATCTGGACTATGGAGTTCAGCCTTGGATTCCCCAATGTAAGAAAGATGTCCAGAAGCAAGTCCAGAAGAGGACCACAAATACACTCGGAGGGCTGGGGCATCTTTCCTTTGAAGACAGGCTGAGAGAACTAGGGTTGTTCAATCCAGAGAAGGGAAGGTTCTAGACAAACCTTATAACAACTTTCTAGTACCCAAAGTGAGCCTGCAGGAAAGCTGGATAGAGACTGCAGAGACTATAGTGATAGGAGAAAGGATAATGACTTTCAGCTAAAAGAGAGTAGATTTAGATTAGATGCTAAGAATAAATTGTTTATTACGAGGACAGTGAGGCACTGGAAATTGTTGCCCTGTCCTTGAAAATGTTTGAAGCCAAGTTGGACTGGGCTTTGTGCAACCTGGTCTGGTTGGAAGTGTCTCTGACCACGGGAAAAGACTTGGAACTCCATGGTCTCTAAGGTCACTTCCTACCCAAACAATTCTACGATACTGTGGTGAAACCACAATTTTCCATTCTAATAAATCTTCATGATTCTGCTGAAAGGCAATGTGTATCTCTGTGGTTAGAATATCTGCGGTCAATTTACACAACCTTTACTACCTTTCTTGATTCAAAACAAAACAAAAAAATAAGTCTTTGTTGAAGGATGTTTGAGGATAGATGAGGCTTCAAATGTGATCCATTACAGTCAAGGCTCTTTCAACAGTGTAGTGAGGAAGTCCAGAAGACATTGTGGTTTACTGTGGAGTAACTGGAATATTCTACACCCCAAACTTCATGATTCCCTGCAGTTCTTAATAAAGCTGCTCTGGTCTGACAGAATATGGCTTCCAAGAAGCAGGAGAATAGGCTTTGAAACAGACAGTAAAAAACTGTGTTTATTTAAAAGATGAGCATTAATTCAAGACCAACTTTTCTTCAATTTCTGGACAACTGTTTGCTTGTAACATACAACGTGACAGTTGATATTTGATATTTGTCATCATTTATATAGCATGTTAGTTACCCAAACTGCATTAAGAAATCTCAGATAAAATATTTTCTCTGAGATAGCAGTGAAATAAACTGTCACCTTCTCATCTCTTCTGACATTAAACAGCTTTCCAGACACAGCCTGCTGTTTGATTTGCCATATCAGTATCTTCCTCTTAGAAGAACACAGGTGTAACTGTGAAAAGTAAACTTCAAATATCTTTAAATTCAGAAATGATTTCTGAAACCTTATGAAACTGTATTTACTACACCTGGAGACAGAAATGTTCCAAATGATCTTTCTATAAACATTAAGTTGTATTCCAGGTAGATAGTATAGAAAAACTGAAATAATGGTTTCAAATCACAGGATACAATATAAAGATTATAAAATATCTAGCATACAACTATTTAAAATCAGTAGGAAATGTCTACTAGTAATATCCTTGTTTCACAGAAAGCACACGAAATCAAAATGCTTTTCATGGTGCCTATTACCTTTCCATGTTAAGGCCTTGTTATTACCACAGCAGTTGTTTTGGATCAGCTGTTGTAGAGTGCAGGCAGCAGTGGCTTGCTAACCTGTATCTAAACTGTGGACTGGGGAGTGCTTCACAATCACAGGTCCATGCGCTCGGTTTATCTGCTACTCCCTGAATGATCACTACAACCAGAGGAGAGAGTGGTCCACAGCTGTCTGCAGGCTTGGCAAATTTTCCTGGAGTGGGCATAATGATTCCCAGGGCTCCTGGATAAATGTTAATAAATCTTTCTGGCTGCAAAAAGAACTCTTCCCAATTCTTAATGTTAAAAAGGCTAAGTCATCTTTTATGAACGCTTATTTATTCCCTCCTCTATTTCCTTTCTCTTCTCTGATGAAACCTCTACGGTTTTATAACATTTGTTAAGGAACAAAGTTAATAATCATAAATCTCTTTCAATGGATTTCCAGTGTCAATTAACAGATCTAATTAAAATTTGATCTATCTACTCCAGTCAAAGTTATCTCAGTTTCACTTGCAAAGACTTTAATTACACTGTAGAATTTGAAGCAAAAAATCCCTTTTATTCTGTCTGTATCTTTCTCTGTTCCTGTGTCTGTGCCCATGTTTCTACCTCTATTTGTCTGTATATTCTATGGAATAGGAAGTACCTTGTTCAAAAAATATGCTAGTTCAATTTCCATTATTTTCTGATTCAGGAAATGTTTCTATACTTTTGATTATTGGACTCAGTAAATTTAAATTACATTTGTTATTTTATTTATTTATTTATTTATTTTCTGAAGGAAACATGCTCACTCCAAAAGACTAGTGAACTATGCACATTTCTTTGTATAACACACGTCTGTTAAATTGTATACAAACGGTTCAAGAACAGGAAATGGTAGAAGTGTCAAACATAAAGAAAAAATATTGTTTTAATTTAGTTTAAATGTTTTGGATTTACACAAGTAGTGCTTTAATAACTCACACAGTCTAATTGAATGGAGTAGCTATCTGTCTTCTAATTGAATTTTTCAGTACTTGGAATCTGTTTACATTTTAAAATCGTATTTTTAGCCGATGCCTTCTTCGGTTCACAGAACTGTGCAACTGGATGGGAGATAGTCCAATTTACTTCTTACCATCAATGGTTATGATGCTGTTTTGTTTTCAGATGGAAGATTTTGTAAATAAATTAGAATTTATCCAACAAGGCATGAGTAAATTATACGGAGCGATCTTATAAGGGCCCTTGTCATCTTAAATATGCATCACTTTAAGATGGCAGCAAATGATGACTACATCTGTGGATTGTTCTTGCAGTTGGATTTGCTACCACAGCATTTTACTCTCACAAAGATTCATGATTTTATGCCTAAAATTTAGTTCCTGTGGACAACACATAGCTTTTCTTTCTCAGTAAGGATTTATATTTATCAGCATCACAGCATTTTATCAGTAAAACTCAGTATTTGAGTGTCACAGAGCTGGATATTAAGTAAGCCCGAAGAGGATCTGAACTGCATGTTCTGAATGATAAGGAAGCAGGAATATGTTTTTCTCTGGTGGAACTTGTGTAAAGTAAGAAAAAAAAAGCAATAGTTACAATGTCCTGTGGTCAATCTGAGATAATTTTCTATTTACTAGAGCAAGTGAAGCGCACTTTGGACCACAGAATTTCCCTGAATTTAAAAAGTGATGTCTTATACTTCACCACTGAAGTATGATGTTTGTCTGGACTTCTCTGTGAAATTAGCTTTGAAACCCAAGGTTGCCAGATATAAAGTTTTCTTCCTAGCAAAGCTTAAGGAAAAACACAGGTAAAATACTTGTACTTTATCCTCTAGAAATTATGTTTATGTAACTGATAAATAATAGGAAATTTGTTTAACTCTCTAGAAGACCTAGTGAGAAAATGTAACAGAGAAAATTTCATACAATGAAAGCCAGTCTAGCTGCAAATTCAAGATGGATTGTTACCTGGAAGACTAAATAGCCAAGTATAGGGAGCCTCTATTTTGCCTTGTACAATCCAGGAGGTTTTGTCACCTGTCTATTATATTTTCTTATACTAACAAAGCGCCATCTACTCACCTGATAAAAGGTTTGGAAGGTAAGAGAGATTATGATTGGTAGACCCTGGCTGGCTGCTGGCAGCCATCCAGCTGGTTTCTCACTTCCAATTCTGAACATGACAGGGAGAAAACAAGACTGAAATCTTGTTAGTCACCATCTTGGGCAAAACAGACTTGACTCAGGGAAAATTAATTGAATATATTGAAAATTGCAATCTTATTGAATAGTGAGAAACAAAGATAAAAAAAACAAACAAACACTTTCACCTCACCCTGACACCATGTTCTTCCCAGTCTCAACTTCACTCCTTCATTCCCAGCTAATTCAGAGGGTTGGGGATTGTAGTCAGCACAGCTCCTCTCTGCTGCTCCCTCCTCCTCACACTTCTTCCTTGCTCCAGAGTTGGTCTGAGCTTCAGTCCTTGAGAATAAACCTATCCTTAACTAGTCCTCCTGTATTGTAGTAATCCTGCTCTATTATGGTCCTCTCCATGGGATGTACTCTTTGGAGCACCTACTCCCTCTCCTTCTCTGATCTTTGTGTTTGCAAAATTGTTTCCTGCCATTTTATTTATTTATTTATTTTTGACCATTCCTCTTTATGTTGTGTGGTGTTTTACCTTTCGTAAAATCCATTTCCTCAAGGCACCAGAAGCATGGGGCAGCCCCAGCCTCACCTCACAAAGGGGCCCTGCAGCCTCCAGCCAGCCACTGGGTCAGTTGTACCAATCAGAACATAAAGTCACAGAATGGCTTGGATTGGAAGCATCCCCACAGATCACCGAGTTTCAACTTATCTGCCACAGGCAGGGCCACCAACCTCCACATCCTTTACTAGACCAGGTCTCCCAGGGCCCCATCCAGCCTGGCCTTGAACACCTCCAGGGATGGGGCATCCACAGCCTCGCTGGGTAGACTATTCCAGCACCTCACCACTCCCCCTGTGAAGAACTTCCCCCCAATAGCCAATCTAAACCTTCCCTCCTTGAGCTTTAAACCATTCCCTCTTGTCCAGTCACTATCTACCTGAGTAAAAAGATTTCCCTCCTGTTTATAATTCTCTTTTAAATACTGGAAGACTGCAACGAGGTCTCCTTGCTACCTTCTCTTCTCCAAGCTGAACAAGCCCAACTCCCCCATTCTGCTTTCATAGGGGAGGTGCTACTGACCTCTGATCATCTTCATAGCCCTACTCTGGACCCTCTCCCACAGCTCCACATCTTTCCAGTCCTGGAGGTGCCAGACCTGGATGCAGTACTGGAGATGGGACCTCACAAGGGCAGAGTAGAGAGGGACAACTGCCTCCCTGTCCCTGCTGGCCACCACTCTTCTGACTGTTGGCCTTCTGGCCAACATGAACTGCTAGTTCATGTTCAGTTTTTCATCACCAGGACCCCCAGGTCCTTCTCTGCAGGGCTACTCTCAAGTTGTTCTCCTAGTCTGTCTTGGATATGCAGAACTCAGATTCCTTAATTATCTGAGGTTTTTTTGCTCTTCACTTTCCAGTCTTCACCACCTCCCTTTTTAAAAATAGACAATCTAAATCACACAAATGAAGCCAGGTTCTACAGTGCAGTGTAAGGAGTAAGATTGATAGGAGCAACTCCTGGTAGGAAACTATTAGCATGTCATAAGGAAAGAACACTTAGAAGATTTGAGTCCACTGCAGACACACAGCTTAGGTACAGTGCCCAGTGTGTGACAGGTGAAGTACGGGATGCTGCAGTGCCTGTTATAGTTCTATGTGTGTCAGTGTGGTGTGTTCTGTTTCTTAAATGTATCAACAAAATTATGCTGATTGCTTATTGCCCTCGTCTGTTATTCCTCTGTCCTTGTCAATCTTGTAATTACCCCTGTTAAGCTACTTCATGTAGTATTATTTATATGTGGTAAAGAGCATTGTAAGGAAACTGAAAGTCACTTGCAGAGAGAATGTAGTGTCTGTCTCTCTGGATGCTATTGCTCAGCGAAGGTCACTGCTCCAGCCTGTAAGGGTAATAGTTTTCCCCATAAACATAGAACTCTGAACTCTGTTTATTTCATTGCATCCTGTAAGTAATTTCTCTGACCTACATGTTCTTCAGCTTTCTTCAGACAACCACTGTAGAAAATCCTAAAATATTAGCAGCCATCTTGAAAAAATATTATGTGTTTTTTTGAGCATTTCACTGACATTAAGTATTTTGTCTGAGGTTGGAATGTTCTCTCCTCCTTGGATAGTAAGAACATTTTAACATTTTATTTCAATATAGTCATTCATTTAAAACTCTGCATTACACTCTTCTTGTTAATAAGAATTTATCAGCTACATTTTCACAGTCTGCCTAAAACAGCCAGGCAAACCTTCTGTAACCTAAGTTATATGCTAATGAAGAAGGCTTCTTCACTTTGCCTTCTAAATTAAATTTACCAGGAAGATAATTCAACGCTGCTAAATCCTGACTTTTTGAAGGAGGTTATCTCTTTCAAAGAGGAACTAACCTTTAAGTAACACACTTCATTCTGCTTATCCTCCTTCTACCCTGGAAAAGGAATACCTCATTCACATGGTCGAGACTAGGATAATTCTCTTTTGTATAGGTTCTTTTGCAACTGAAGCCGTTCATCCATGAAATGTTAATCTCTTCCCTGCCAGCTCTTGCATACCAGCTAACCATACAACGCAGTATCAGCAATGTTGTCAGCCTTTTTACAGCTTCTAGAATACATCCTTCTTCTAGGTTATATGCAGGCTAAATTGTTTATCATAATTGTTGCTCTCATGGAGAAAAACGTTCTAATTTGGTATTAAAGTCCAGATTAATTTAATCTGGGAACACAGGTACCACTATGCATTAATGATGATTGTGTCATTACCCTGTGGCATTGTTATAGGACTAAATTAAGGCTTTCATTACCTAAGGATAACCATAGCTTCACATCTTCAGATTTGTATTCCTTTTAATTGGTACATCAATATTTCCCAGGCTTTTAAAATTTTGGAGAGAAATTTGACTATCATTTTAGTATTTTACTCTAGAACTCTGAAAACTCTGATTAGTGTTTTATTGTTATATGTTTTTCAGAGACATAGAAATCTTAGGTGTAATAAAGTTAGACTTTGCATGTCCAAGCATTTAGGAATAAAATCTGCATTCACAATTTCTCTTAAAGTCTAGCAGGTGCTTGGCATGGCACATGTGGACAAAGGTAGAAGAATGTTTGGGTGTTGCACTCCTACATGTTGCCATCTGTTGGCAGCAGCAGCTGCTTGGAAAGGAGGCAGGCAGAGAGTTTGCTGGTGTGAGTGGAAGTGATATGGCAAATGAAATTCTTGGGCTTGTTTTCCCTTGTGTGCACATGGAGTGAAATAAATGGCCATGTAGATTGATTTAAATCCCAGAAGGGTGTCTGAAGGAAAGACTCTCAGCTGAACTGCTTGTCTGGCAGAGAGGAAGGGGTGATCTCTGAGTGGTACTTGAAGCCCTTTCTCACAGTATTATTGTTACACAGAACGTTTATTAACTAAATCTTCCTCATTGCAGTTAAAATTAGCATGCTTACACATGCTTTTGAAATTCTCCATGCTCTCCCTCAGGGAAAGGAGATAGAATTACGTGATATGTGTAAACAGGGATTAATTTAATCTTCAGCCAAATCCACACATTGCTGTGCAAGTGAGGTTTGCATAGGATTATGAAGGCAATGTAATTAGATACAGTTAGACACCTTGTTTTTGAAGCTACATATATTTCTAGTGTTTTTTTTTTTTTTCCCCTGCTAAAGATTAACTCATCATATCTCCTGATTTAACAGCAAAAGAGATTAAGAACAAAATCAAGTTTGCATTATACTGCACATACAACAGGAACAAAAGTTGTTTGGCATCTGAGAAAGGGAGTAGATTTGATGTAATTCTAAAGGACACCTCAATCCTCTCTGCAAAATGGCAATTGTCTTGCCCAGAGACATATGTTGAAACATTGTTCATAACTTGGGACATCTTTCTCATTTTGATTCCCAGCACAGTTCATCACTTGATTGAACGACATTTATTCTGTAATAGCACATGAACAACAGAAGGAAGGAATGAAAAAAGCCTAAACAAAATCGTTCTTCCCACTCCCTGCCAAAACAGAAAAAGCGAACTCACCCTTTATGTGTTACAACAGGCTGAACATGATATAATGGTGTCTCGTGGGCTACCATTTCTATCTTAATTTTAAGCTACAATTTCCTTGTTGATTTTTTTTTTTTCCTAATTAAAGTGAAATAAATCTGTTTTTGATCTGTTTGGACTTACATTTACTGCAAATCTGAAGCAAAGGAATGCCATTAATCTTACATCTACATATATAAAATTCTTTAAAATTCAAACATAAAAGTGAAAACTCTAACATTTAAGTTGCAGTAAAAGTCAAACATAAAAGAAAACAAAAGTAATGCTAGCCTACTCCACTCCACTCTTGGACATAAAATAAATAAATAAATCATTTTAAAATTTGTAGAATTATTGTGTCATCTTCTAGAATGTTACGTCTCTTATTAGCAAGAGAAACTTGAGTTTTCCTGAATTCTCTTGAAAAAACTTTATTATTTTTGCTCTATATGCAGTTTCGCAGTATCATCATGCTAGCTTCTGGAACTTGTAAGCCACGATACAGATGCTTAGAAACATCAGTTTTTGACATCGAGATTCTAATTAAACAGAGAAATTAAAAATAAAACAATGTGCTTTATGTGTTTTTCATGGGTAGGTCGCATAATGCATTGGTAGTATGTGCTTTAAGCAAAGAAATTAATCTATTCTGGGAAAGTATTTACCAAGAGATCATATGGAAAATTTATTAATAAATACAGTGAAAGTCAAGAGTTGTAGATGAACTGTATGATGCATTAGGTTCTGGTAAAAAACAGATAACTGCTAGAGCTATATCTGTTACTAATGAGTTTGGTCATAGGATGAATTTTGCTTGTTATCTTCATGGATATGAAGTTGGAATGTCCATAGGAGCTATTAAGATGTAAAGCCAGACACAGCATGAAATTTGTATAGGACTGTGATAATACAGAGACACCTGCAGCAGCCTGTGGACAACAGAACTTCTGAATGAGATGAAATTAAGTAGCAAAAAATGCAAAGTTCTGTTCTTTGAGACTAATAAAAAAATATTGCAGAAGCTGGAAGCTCATCAGTTAAAAATGTCAGAGAAGAAAGCACAGCTACATTAATCAAGTGGAGAATGATTGAATTGCTGATACGAAAATGGCAAATGCAGTCCTAAGCTGTTTCAGATAAGGTCTTCTTAGGAAAGACATGGAAGTATTAAAGTCTAACTACAACGCACTGTGGAGATCTAATTTTAAATACTATATTCAAGAGAGATTAATTCAGTCTCAATTAATGACCAAAAAGAGAATCTACTGGAAAGTGAAAGTGCATGGCTTGTGTAGACTAGCAAAACAATAGCTAAGAAGGGACACAACAGATGTTTCTGAAAAGAATGGGAAGGATAAATAAGTTATGAATAAATTTAAACTAGCACTTTTGAAACCTCAAGGGGAACAATATTCTGAAGTGATCTTTCAGTGAAAGTAGTGAGGACTAGATGCAAACTTTTTTTTTTTTTTTTTAAACAAAATGTTAATTATTCTGAAATACAGATTTTTATTGCCTGTGATATCAAAGTACTTAAATGCATGACCTCAGAAATTTCCTCCAGTCCAGTGTTTCTGCACTGTGCAAACATGACAGATAAAATCACAGAATCGCAGAATCACAGAATTGTAGGGGTTGGAAGGGATCTCTAGAGATCATCGAGTCCAATCCCCCTGCCAAAGCAGGTTCCCTATCCTGTCTCTGGTTTAGTTTAATGTGAGTGCTAAGGAACATGAAATTATTGTCAGTAGCAGATACACAGTCTATTATTTTATCTATTACAACACTATTCTAGAAAGAAGAATTGTAAAATCAATCAGTGATAATAAACATTTATTTAAACATGTTTGTTTAATAACTTTAATAAATGAATTGTACAATAATTTATTTAAAGAGAAAAAAAGAAAAGCAACAACAAAAAAATATAAGAAACATTACCCCCAGAACCTTTGCCCCAACAGTCTACACAACAAAACAAGCAAGCAAACAAAAAACCACAAATAAATAAATGCAGGCTTTTCTTATGTCTGACTGCTCTTTATTAAGAGGACTGTAGCTCTGCTTTCTGAAGATGGTGAAACATATTAAATGTAAAAAGTTCCAACACAGAGAATGGGGTAGATTGCTGTCCTATTGTGTGATCTGCTGCTTTCTCTGGACAATGTTTTTGAGATTACCGATTCTGTATTTTGTCCCACATATTTCCCATGTATGTTTACACATGCTGAATACAGCATTAAAGCTTAAATAGATAAACTAAAATACTTAAAGAGCTTAAATAAATAAATTAAAAAACTCCCCTCGATGTTTTTAGAGTGAGTATAGAGACAGAAGACAAATTTGTCAATGGAGGGCTTTTCAGCTTTGATGATTGCTTTTTATAAACAAGAAAATCTCCTTCTTCCTGGAAGGGCTTTTCTTCAAGCTGGCTGTTGCCATCAGAAACCAACTTTGAATATAATTTCATCTTGAACAGTCATTCAACATCTCAAGGTTTTATGCTATGCCTTGAGACAGCAGCCAAAGGCCATAAGAGATCATAAGAGACCGTAAGAGACACTGAAGTAAATAAGAAACTTTTAAGTAACAATGAGCTTTGAATTGGGCTTCAGGAATTGAAATTCATGGCAACTTATTATTTAAAGTTACTTTCATGTTTTTTCAGGTTTATCTTCATGAAGACTTTGAATGACATTTCAGCCTCCAGAGTAGTAAATCCTGCAGTTCAGTTATTGTTGATCAAGCCCACATAATTCTGAAGCTGTTTAATATTGTTTTGTAAGAATGTGTTCCACTCAGTTCATCCTCATGTAGATGCAGTATCCCTCATTTGCATCACTAACCTTTTGTGTGTTGCTTCATTGCAATTCTCTCTCTTGTACCCCTCTTACTCACTCATGCCATCATGAAGAGACATTATACCCCTTTGGCTTGTTACAGTCTGTCCTGGTCCCAGCTGTTTCTTTTCTTGTTTTAGTTCTTCTCTATAGCTTAAGCTTTGATTCAACAGCAAAGATGATTATTCTATGTTTATCTTTCACTGTTGCTATGTCTACTTTTTTTTTTTTTTTTTTTTTTTTTTTTTTTTTTTTTTTTTTTAAATTATGGTCTTCCTTGGGGAAGGATTTTATGATCTCTGGAGGTGACAAGTTAGACAGATGAAATGTCAGCACAGAATCTGTCATAAGAAAATAAGTACAGAATGTGTTCCCTAGCTCTGGGACTCCAACTTTGTTTTTGAAGTGTTTTTGTGCTACTTATAATGTGTTGCAGACACAACAGTGTCTTTAGAGTGCTTTATATCATTGCTTCACATAAAAACACATCTTTTCTTTTTCCCTCAAAATTATCATATTCCAGACTATGCACATGACTTTAATGTCATAAATTAACCTTCTCCTCTGTTTGTTTGTTTGTTTGTTTGTTTGTTTGTTTGTTTATATATAACTAGGTGTACGAATGTGGTGAATTTAATCACTGTACTTTTTCTTACAGCTCTTGCATTCTGTAGTTCAGACAAAAGTTTGGGAGAAAAGGTGGAGATCACACTAAGTTTTGCGTAGTATATTCTATATATATGGGAGATATTTCTTCTACTGTGAAATGTTAATGTTTATGTATTCTAAAATAATTGTGACAGCAATACTCAGAAGTAATTATATAAATGTTATATGAATTCTATAAGGATAAGGAATAAATAAACAAACCAATGATTTACTTCATTAAGCAAATGCAAATTATTCTGGCTAAAGAACGAAGTGCTTAATGTCTTCCTTAGCAAATACTTTTTGCTAGAATTGTACACTGTGTATGAGAATCTCAGGTTACTCGTGGTTTTATGAGATTAGCCTGAAGTGTTGTACAGATGTAAGCCTGTAATGCTATGATTATTCTTATTTCTCTCTTGAGAGTGGAACAGTGTCTTTTTGATATTATCATCTAGGATAATCATCTAGGATATGCGTTTAGTATAATATTCTCATATCATGCAGAGATAGAGATGTCTTTCCAAGTAAGTTATGGGAAGGTGACAATGAAGGAGCAGGGAAGTATGAGTATATATTGAAGAACTCTGCCTTTTACTCAATATCATACTCAGATTTCTTCAGGTACACTAATGAAGGTGATATTGATGTTGGAAAATACCTAGCTTGGTCCCATACCAAACTGACATATTCTAAATTTAATTGATTTTGACCTCATCAAATGTATTCATTCTGTGAATGATGGAAAACTATATTACATTTTCTGTTTTCAGCTTTTTTTTTTTTTTTTTTTTGAGACTTAGATGTTACACTAAAAATGTCAGCAGACCTCCTGAAGGCAGGAAGTGAGACTCATTTCAATTTTGAACTACATTAATTCTGAGTGAAATCAAACTTATTCTCACATTTATTAAAGAAAGCAAGTCCATGTGAAAAATTGCAGATTTTTAATAAGGGCGTTTTCAGTGGTTCCATTCCATTCTGACAAACTCATAAATCAGTCACTGTCTTTTAGCCATTACAGATTTATCAGTTCATGTAAGTAACTATGACAGCTGAATACTGCTGAAATCCACAGGGTAATATCTTTGTTACCATGATAAATGCAACGTGGTGTGAAAGATGCACGGTTCTGTTTACTGGGGCTTTCAGACTTTTGGTTTTGTTTTGTTTTTATTTAAGTGTGAATTTGGCTATAGGAAGCAAAAGGAAAAACCTGCCCTAAAAATATGTTTTGCACCCTATTACACCCAAGACAGCTGTCAGTTGTAAGCGTATTTTCATCATGAAAATACTGCTCCATTTTATTTAACACTTCAAATTGAGAGAAAAATACAAAATTCAAGGAATGCGTATCTTCAGAGCTCACCAACTTTTTAATGTGTGGACTTCATTTACCCATAGAGATGACTATATATCTGAATAACGTAAGGGTATCATATTCATTAATGGCTAGCTGTAAGTGATTCACAGCAGTATAGACAGCATTCTGTACTTACACTCTCTGTGGACTAATTAAAAATATCAAATTTGATGGATGTTGCCTTGCTGTTTGTTTTGTTGGATTGTTAGTTATGAGAACGGTTCCAGTAAAATATGTGAGTTTACTGCAGTGGAAAAAAAGGTGGAAAAAGTATTAATGGAGTGCAACTAGGTTAATAAGCAGAATATTTTAGGTCCATAATTTTGCATTGACAAAACTGTTTGGAAGGTGACTTTTGGGACAGCAGAGACAGAAAAGTGAGATTATTTGAATATTTCAAAATATATGAGAGTATCCAAACACAAATCACTTTCTAAGGCTACTGAATAGATATTTAGGAACATTCAATAGTACTAATTTGTATCTATTATTTCTTACTGCCACTCACGTAGCTCAGTAATTGAACTGCTTAGTAACAGTTTCCACTCTTCAATTCTAATGATGCCCTTCATAATCTTCTTTTGAATGCAGTGCCTGAACTTTAGAAATGCTATTTGCTGCCAAATGTCAGTCTGTTGCCAGCTGAAGCAATGGAAACCCTCATTATATCCATTTTGCTATATAAAAGTGGTGTGGACCAATAAGGCTGCTAAACGATTCACTCTTTTTTCTTGCTTACAGAGTAAAAAATGTGAATAAAATAAATCCAATTAAAGAACACTTCTGGCCCAGTCTCTCACTGATTCCAAGGCTAACCAAGGATGCAGATTTAAGCTGATGCAGACTTGAAATCAAAATTGCAGTTACTACCTAGATCAACATTTACCTCTTTTGCCTTGCAGGAAAACCACGACAAACTTTGTGATGATGTGCGGTCACAGCAACCTTTATGGTCTAAAAACATATTGCACTGTTTTTTGTATTATGATGGCCATATTGATACAGTAAGACCCTATACAAATAGGCAAAAGCTTTAACATTAAAATCAATGGAAGATACTATTTTTAGTTTTTTTTGTTTGCTTGTTTGTTTGATTGTTTTCCAGAAAAGCCTACCTTGGAGCTGGAGGATTATGTAGTTGTTGAAGGCTATTATGCACCTTATGTTGTCCACATGATGACTGCTTTCAAACCATTTGTGTTTGAAATGACTGGACTTTGCTGTAATGTTGAGAAGCTACCAGACTATCCCAAATATAGCTACTCCAGACACTATGAAAAGCTCACTCTTATCACAGAAATAACTGCTCTAGTTTTCTTGAATCAGTTCTGAAGATGTGAAGAAAACATATCTCTAGTCTCCAAGGTTCCATTTATAGCTAGAACAATCCTTTGGCCAGTCTCTTACCTCTACCTTCATCTAAATGGTTTTTCTCTAAGTTCCTAAAAAAAGGCGTAGGGTTCTTCTGCTCTGCTGCTCAGTGGGATGATGAGAGGAAGAGACTCCTAAAAAATGAGACCTGACTATCTGAAGGAGTACAGAAGAAAACAAAAATTTCTTGGAGAAGAACTGTGTAATATGTCGTAGGTAGAATAAGAGCAAAAACCTGAAGAGCCATAAAAGCACATTGATTTATTTTTTATGTAGTTCAAACATAATGAGTAAATTAATCAATGCCTGTAAGCTTAGCTGTGTCCTTGACACATGGCTAAATGACAAGATCTCAGAAATGAGAGAACACTTGTTTGAACAGTCTAGCCTTGAGTCCTTAGGTCTGTCTTCTTGGAGTGCTCACCTATGCAGAGTGCTCAGGATATTTGCATAAATTTTACAAGTAATTTTAAAATTACCCCAAATGACAAGAGAATCAGTGTGTACAATTAAAAACAAAACAAAACAAAACAAAACCCCAAAAAACAAGAAAAAACCCACTATGCTGCAATTTAAGAAACTTCAAAAAGTTCCACCCTCCTCTTGTTCTTGTGGGCCATCAAGTAAACTGAAAGCTGAGAGCACTGCTTCACTCCTCTGACTTTGATTAGAGTGAGCTGGGAAGGGAGAATGGAACGGCTGTAGCAAGATTGTTCATGATCTCTAGATACCAACCTGATTAGTCTATTTTTTCCCAGACTTTGAATAGGCTGCAATCCCTGTAGTTCACTGCAAACTGTCTCTTTTGCATCGGCGGACCAATGATTTTCTACATAAGGATAATGCATGAGCTTCACTGGCCAGGGATATCAGCAGGTGAGGAGACTTGTCCTGATCTCTGATGCATAACGGAGTTTTGCAGTTACTCTGATTAATGTGCTTCTTATATGCAGGTGTTGTAGGAGTCTGAGTGCAAATCTCAGCTGCCACTTGTTCCAAACTGCAGCACTGCTATGTAAACTTGACCCATTATCAAGTAATGGACCATACACCTTCACTGCCTCTTTAAATAGCAACATACTTAACCACTTGATAGTTCTGTTTCCAGACCTTGGTTTGTTTTGGTTGTCATTTTTGATTCCAGGCTTATGCAAGTCACTGATCATGTTTGTCCTTGCTTCTGACAGAATGATATGGTGTGAAAAAGATGAAACGGAAAGCTCAAAGGAAACACTGGCAAATGATACAAACGGAAACACATAAACCTTGAAAACCGTCTCTTTTATATCCAGAATAATCTCAAAAAGTCTCACTGAAATAATGAAAATTTGGGCCCAAATCTCCATAAAACCTTGTGCTACACAACTGAAAAAGAGATGAAGTGTTCAATTACGAGGAGATGCTGGCAGTGCTTCTTATAAACTTTACACTCTATCTGCTTAGATTTGAATGCCAATATAGGGTACTGTGTCAAGCAGCAGGGAGTTCTGTTGTTTCTGTTATTTTGAATATACTCCTTCATTGTGTACCCTTCGGATATCTTTGATATGATTAGTTATGTGATTAGGCGATTTAGTAAACAGGGCAATAAGCAAACAGATGCCAGCATGTATTAACTATTCACAGTAATAAAAATTCCATGTAAAAAAAAGTTATTTCCATGGCAAAAATTTCATCTAGTCACATTCGCATACACACACACATGCACACACACAAATGTATCCAAGGAAAACAAGTATCTCGGTTACAACTGGAGACCAGTATCCTTTGAAAATGTTATATTGTGGACTTAATAGATGACAACTGAGAAATCATTAGAGATTTTTGTTTCAGGCACAGTAGTCAGCATTATTAATGTTAGCAAGGTATGTTTCTTTAAGCCTTAACATTAACTTAATGGCAGTATTCAACTTTGTGCATTGTATCACTTCAGTGCCTGGTAATGTGTTTTAAAAAGGTTTCCAATTAAACTTAAAGAAACTAACAAAATAAAATGTTTATTTGGTGGTACATTTTCCCAGATTTAAGCAAAATAGATTTCAAAATGAAGTTTCACCCTGCTTCAGTTACCGGTGGTATTTGTATCTGGCTGCCTGACAGATTCTTAAAGAGTGAATACCTTTGTGCTGCTGGCTATACTTTCTGAAAGAGTTTTGATGTTTAACGTCACTGAAGGTAAATTATTTGAAGATACAACATTTACAGATCTAAGTAATGCAACTCTTATTACAAGGCTAAGTAATGCAACTCTTAATTTTTAAGTACCTTTCTCCAGACTGAAATCTGTCTTTCTGCATTAGGGTCCCCATACATGTAAAAAAAGACGACTTCCCAAAATGCGTTATGTAATAAGTTGTGTGCTTGGCAGGGTTCTGCCTGAAGTGACATTAAGTGCCATGAATATCCCAAAAACCCTTCCACTCTCTGGGAAAAAGATACCCCTCTGTGTCCTGTGTAATGTCACTTCCTGTCTTCCAAGGAAGACTCTCAATGTCTCTTTTCTTTTGAAATATTCAAATAAGCCATGAGAGAAACAAATATCCTACTTTCAAAACAGCACTGTGTACAGTGGTTTGTGATGGAAGAAACTGATCTGAAAGTGTTTCATCCAATAAAGTTAGGTTATATCTTCAAGGAGTGTGTCAGGCCTGCCTCTCAAAACGTTTTTGAAGTTGGACAATCCTGAATGCATAAACAGAATTTTGTGTACCTAAACTGACCAGATATTTCAATAGCATGTTTCATATTCTTTAAAAATAATTACAGTTTAATTGTATTCCAACATAGAACTTACAGCATTTTCTGAGCAAATTCAACAAAGCTTGTACTTATATGGAGACTTAGTTGTACTCACATCACTTTAATCTTTGAAATAGATGTAATCTCAAGAATTAGTGAACCTTGCAGAGAGAATATTGCATTGGCAAACTTATTTTTTTTGGAGATCATGCAGTCAAATACCAGAATATTACAGGGAGAAATAAACTGACTTCTTGTGCCTGTCCAAAACAATGCCACAGACCTTAAAATCAATCTTTGTGTTACAGAAGTTGTTCTTCCCGTTGCCTCCTCTGCTTAACTAACAACCTGGACACATTTTGTTTTGATACTTTATGTATTATAATTAAAGGATAGTTAAAAAAAAAAAATATCCAACTTCTTTTTCACATTGCATTTAAATTCAGATCTTGTGTATTTTGAATTAAGAAGTCATAGTATTATGACATCAGGCGCCAGTGACGTCAGTGACAAAAAGGCCAAATATCCTTTGGGGAAATTGATATTTTTTTCAGGTTCCTTCCTGTTATTGAGAAACATCAGCTTAAGTGGAATTAATTTAAGTACCCTGAAATAAAGCTTTCTCTGCAAATGGGAAGGCATGGATCCAAAAGTTTGTTTTGATTCCTTACTCCAAATCCCAGCCTGAAAAACACCAAACCTTACACAGCTAGACCTCGGGCTTTTCACACTGAACTGAAGTACTGCAGAGTCAGGATCTCACTAACTACATGGATCTTTCACTCCTTTGTGCTGTTGCCCAGTCATCACAGCATGACTAAATATGTTCTCTGAAATTCGGATACCCTTCTGACTGAGGAACTGGTTTAATTTTTCCCTGCCCAAGGAATGACTGTAGTCTGTCTTTGATTTCCTGTTTTCTTCAAAGCACTGTACAAAAAATTGGCAGTACCTGCAGATTTGTGTCATCTTTGCTTAGTCCTTTAAAATAATGTTTGTTATGGAGTTCTAGGACCTAGGATGCAGCATGATTACAGGTGACTGAAGCTCAGTTGGTGAGATTTCACAGATTGTAGTGTGAGGTTTTTGGCATACTGCTCTGAGACACTGAAGTCCCAAGCTTGGATTTTATTCTGGGGAATATGTATGAAAAAATTATCATAACTGGCCTAATTTAAGGAGGCATAAGTCATTTATCCAATTCAGTTTTAATCCTCCCACAATGTCAGTAAGTGTTTACAAAACCACTGCTCTACCTATGTCAGCTACCAAGCAAATCTTAAAAAATAATAATAATGATTTGAGATGTATAAGCTCCAAGAGAAAATAGGTATGAAGGAATTAAATAATTACTCCAGAATTCCTTTCCAGTGTTGAAGGAAGAAATACAAAACTTGCAATTCATTTTTCAATTCAAATTTGAACTCAATATTTATATTTTTAGTAGCTTAAATGGTTTTTACAAAAGAAGCTAACTATATGAGGGGAATGACTATTTTTCTGAACTGAAACTTCATCTCTTCTTTGTGATGAATCACATGAGTATTGCTTCTACAGAACTTAAATGTGAGCTTCCAACACAAACCTATTTACTCTGAAAATTTGGCCTATGGCCACAGTGTGGTTTTACAAAATTACTTACATGAATTCTCTGATTTCAAATGAGAGAAAAACACTGAAGCTGTGTAAAAACTGGATTAAAAGCCAAGAAAAAAAAGAAGAAGAAGTTATATCTTCAAAAGGAATATTTTAATACAATTTGCACGATTTATTCCTTTTGATAAACAGCCCTCTGTCTGATGAAATTAAACACAGGATTTGTATACTATCATAGCAGGGATTCCCATGGTTGGGGTAATGTTGAACTCTCTCACAACCCATTACTGATTTAAAATTATTGTGATTAGTTTGAGATGGCTGGAAAAATCTGCAAGAGGCATAAATCTATATGTCTTCTTTGTGCTCTTAGTCCAGCATTGCCTTCATTATGGAAACAACATGCATAGGTTGTGTTGGGAAACTTTGCTTTAAAATACAAGTCTAGGCTTCATGTGGAGGAAAATAAATAGCTGCCTTCTTAATACGCTAGTGTTTTATGGTGCTTGCAAATTCAGGAGAGGAGTCAGAGAAGAATGCCCAAGTAAGAACTGCATCTGCAATGCATAGGAAGACACCTGGACTGCAGATGTAATCACTTAACTCTTCTTTTTCACAAAGCACAAAAATATACTGATACTTGTACAGCCACAATTAATAACTGAGATCTGAAAGTGTTTCTGTGTTATATTTAGGAAGCCTTATATTCCTGTAGGAAAAAAGAAAAAAAAAATTAATAATTTTCAGAGAGACTAACAAAGCTTTGCTGGGTCAAAAATTGCTAAAAGTATTAAAAATTCCTGTTAATTATAAACTATATGCTGCACATATATTACACAGACCTCCCATATTTTTACAGTGATTTATAGGCTAATAATTTCTCTGGTAGGGCTTGTAAAAGATTGTACAGTAAAGAATGACACCACTGTTAAAGCAAACCCAAGAATGGGACACAGTTAGCAACTTTTGTGCTAGATTGTCTGCTCAAGACAGAGAACACATAGGTTGTACTACTATTAATAAAATTATTTTATATTTGTTCATTTAAAGAAATGACAATATAGATTCAGGTCTCTGCATGAGAAGAAAATGTAATGAGCAGAAGGGAGAAATGGAATTACTTTTTTACTGATTTTAAACACAGGCATCTAGCTAGTGAATTAACTGGAGTCTAATTTCACAGTTTGGGGTTAAAATGAACTGCACTGGGGAGTCTACTTTTTCTGCTATAATTCTGCCTGCTATCTGGACTGAGGTATAAAACAGAACTCTACTGGTCTGCACTGTCTAAAGTGAGAGGCTTCTGCTTACATCCAAGGAAATACACTCTAAAGGGTGGCAAGCTCCACCATCTAATACTCAAGCCACAGCTGAACAGGGGGTTTCAAGTTTAAACTACAGCAAGTTTAAATGCTATGATTGTAATCCCCTAATGTTGCCATGCACCTGGCAACCCATGTTCTTTTAGCTCTGCGCCTGTGCTGGACTATTGGGTAAAACCCACCCAGGCCAAAGAACTGCATGTGAATACCAATATGGTGAGCAGAAAAATGGCATTTATTGCGTCATGCGATTTACCTATATACCTATCCTACATCCTCTACGCCCCTTATGCATACATTTACCTTTTGACACCGAGCAAGGGGAGAGTCTACCACATCACATCCTGAATCCTCGCTGTCACCTACTACAACACCCTAAGTACTTTTTTGCCTTTGATGATTCATGTGATGAGAGGGGATAGATAGACAGGGCTGCAATATGATTGCATATAATAATAGTGCATGAACAAAAAGCAAATTAGCTGATGATTCTTGTTTTCATGCTCTTAGGGCACAGAGATGTTGAGACACTGAATGTACCTGAAATTCAAGGTAATATACAGAAATTGCTCTTATGTATATCATGTAGTTCATAATTCCAACGCATTTTCCACTAGGGAAATATTTTTTAGATTGGACAGTTAAGAAGTTATCTAAAACACTGAAAATTCTATTGAATAATATATATATATATATATATATATATATAATATATATATATATAAAACAGAAAGAGAATTTAACTTTTTCACATCTCAATGCAATTACATATATTAAGATAATGTTACATTGTAAATAATTCCTGGCACCTAAAATATCTAATAAATAGACAAATAGAAGAGAATTAATTACTGAGCTTCTCTACCTTGAAAATATTATGTCTTTTTTATAAGAGCTACAAAATCTACGAATTGAGTGGAAAGCAGTGAAAGGGTTAAAAGAAACAATCTCAGCCAAAGAAAGCATTGTCACAGGAAGTGTTAGGGGAAATGTTAAGGCAAATTGTTTTCTGTGTACTGACTTTATTTTCCATGTTTTCATCTTTGTTTTTACAAAGATTAATGTAAGCGCTGTCACATTTTTTGATTGATATTCATGCAATAATAGTTGTCCCCCTTTTTTTTTTCTCCTTCCCCTTCTCTCTCTCTTTACTATTTTTTTTTTTTTTTTCCCTCTTAAAACTGTATTATCTTGGGAGAGAAAGCTCATTTCATGTTCCAGTCAAGAAACACTGGCAGAACTTTTGTAACTAAAATGGCTATTTATTGATGTTTAAAAAATGATCAGCCGTAAATAACAATAAAGAGAAAGTTCAGCCTCCAGCTGTATGATTGGCTGATGTCAATTTCATGCGGAGTAAGTGAATGAAGCAAATGGAATTGAACACTGTGAATGGATAATAGTCTCTCACAGCAAGTTAAATGTCGAGGAACTGTAAGTGAAGTTATAGAAAATAAATTTTCAAAGCAGGAGACCATTTTCCAGACACAAAGTTTAACTCCACTGCTGCTGTTGTTATATGAAGGATTAATCTTATAAAATCAATAAATAAATGAAAGTGACTTTGTGGGTCAATGGAAAAACTATATGCACCAAAATGCTCCGTTTTGATTTTGATTTTCTTTTGCTACAGGCTTCTTTCCCTTTCTGTACCTGCTGAACACGCTTTACTTAGAATTACAAGGTATGAGCAAAAAAAAAAAAGAAAAAAAAAAGTTTTACTGTAGTAAGAACTAAATTCGTGAAAAAAAAAATTGTGTCCTCGGATAATTAAGTATGACAGAAGCAGCCCAAACTAGTGTAACAAACTTTTTGAGATGGTCAGAAGATGTTAAGTCAGATTTACCTTCAAATACTAAGTCAGGAAGTGAATTAGTCTTCACTGAATTAAAAATCTTATCTGTCAGGTAAAGCTCTTTTTGGTTGAGAAGGAGTTCATTTATTAACATTGGAATTTTGGATGCCTGTCATGTCCAAATGACATGAAATCATCTGGAGGTCTTTCTGTCACTAAGGTCAGTGAAGAAATTGCTGTTACTTCCCTCCTCCTTCCTTTTTCCTTTCCTACTCTTTCCATCTGCTGCTGTTTTCCTGTCTTGTGTTTCTCGGTTATTCTATTCTTCACAGGACATATGCTGGTAAACAATGTCTCAAAATCCAGCTCCTGTGTGAGGACACAGAGTCAGTTTGCTGCCAAACAGACTTGGTGTAGCTGGTTGGATGTCTCTCCACCCAAACAGTGGTTTGATGTTCAAGTACACAGGCGTATTTAGCAAAGGCTGAATCTCCGAGCTAAGTAGTTCATGTGATGACATGATTTTCAGAACAGGATTAGGCCTACTGAAGCCAATTCCACATATTTAATTTGACTGTCCAGGCATGTCTGAAAAATTTAGTCTCTAATGGTTTTCAAAAGCTTGCTAAATATCTTTTTGAAATTTACATTATTGTGTCTTAGACATTTTGGAAAATGTTATCCCCTTTCTACTTTCCTCGTTGGTCTACCTAGAGAAGAGAGATTCATGTTAATGCAGTAATTTTGCCGTAGCTTCAAAGGGTCCTGCAAAGGCTGGTAGCATGGTGATGATAAAAAGTGACAGTGTTTCAGGAAGTCTGGCTTCTATTTTGGTCTGTTCTGATGATTTTCTTTGTTATTTAGCCTTTTTGAGCTTTGGTTTTGAAATAGAGTTTATAGTAAGCATGTTGTGATCTCCAGGTAGAAAGCTTGGTTTAATAAAAAATGTTATTCTCTGGTGTAAGCTAACATAGTTTCTGTTGTTAATATAATGCTATTGCGTATTTTTTTAAAATACGTACTTGCTCCTGCTTTGTGTTCTGAAAATTGCACACCAATACATACTTATTTGATTGATCAATTAGTGGTGACGGCTGTTTTAGTTCTGTTTTTTTTTTTTTCCCCAAAATATTTTGTATGCAGATCCTTATGCATAAATCCAGTATTTTATTTTGACAAACGAAAGCAAGTAGCATCAAAAACTTCCAGAAGAAGTTATCTTTCAGCTTAGAGAAGAAAATCAACTTTTGCTAGCTTTCTTGATGTTTTGAACTCCACCTGGAAGGTGTATTTTGTCTGTATTTTGATCAGGAAGCAGTTAGCTGAAAGGCAGTCTGTTGTATATGACTGAGGGGAAACAGAGAATATGAATAACAGAGACAAAAATAGGGAAAAGGTTAAAGTGGTATTTTCAGTGGTCAGCAAGTCTTCTCTGGGAAGTAACAAAGCAGCTTATTTAAAATGTCACTAGTTGGATCTTTTTTTGACAAAGCATAAAATATTTTTCTTTTCCACAATGAAAAGGCTTGGTTTAATCAGAAAAAGAGTGGAAGAACATTACTGGGAACATTCAGAATTTTCATCATTAAATGGAAAGGTCAGAAACAGACTCCTTAATTTTTCTTTGTGTTTGTGGAAGACTTCACACATTTCATTTTGGACTAAAACCTGAACCACTTTGTATGATTTTGTGAATTGCTTTCTTAACCCTCACTGTGTACAACTTGGCTACAGCTCTCTGAAGAACCAACTCTTTGTGGTCCACTAAGAGTTAGGGTGTTCCTTCCAATGGTAAACTTAAGCTTTTGAATATACTTTCATTCTGTCTGGAAAAAACTTGGCTAGTGTTTTTGCTATGCTGGCCAAAAGAGCAACCTGTGACTTGCAGTTCAACCCATCTTTTATTTTATTTGCCAAGAGTGACAGAACTCAGAAGAAATAATCATGGTGAAGCATATGCTGCTTATTTCCTGTTTAACAGTCTGCACTGAACTGAAAGTAAACTTGTAACCTATCTATCTGTAGAAAGAGCAAAGTAAGGGTAAAGGTTCAGTAAACAGAGAAGATCATAACAGACACAGATGCACTTTAAACATTTATGGATCATGTCTGACATGATATATTTGGTGGACTGCATGAGTTTAAATCACCTCCAGAGTAATCCATTAAAATTAAATGAAATAGATTGCAATATTGCAGTAGGACTTAAGGGTATTTTTCTTTCCCTAGACTGCAACTACAATACTCCATTAGCTTTGGCTTTTTTTTATTCAAATACATTTCCCCCCCCCCCCCCCCCCCCAAAATTGGAACCCTGTAGTGAGCATTGAGTTGAAACCAGCTGCTATAACATTTGCCCTGAGACATGAAATAAATCATATCTTTTAGACTTCTAGTCTTATAAACGGTACAAAACTTTTCAGATAAGCATTATGACTTAGTGAAATTTCTGCTTCTGGTTGCTGTCTCTGAAGTTGTTATGCTTTTGCTGCTGTGTTTGGACTTGTCTAGGGATATTAGAACTGTTATTGCTAGTAGTATCAACATACAACTCCGATTAAATTTAGTATCAAATTTTTAGAATGCCATTTACCATTTGCTGAAGCCTTAAGGTAAACATACTTGCCTGGCAATAATTCACACAGGAGTATTTCCTATTAGCATGTGTTACAGCGAGCAATCTTCATAAATATAGCTGCATTCCATTCTCCAAATTGGCTTTGAATTTCCTTGAGACTGACTCTAGTCAGTAGAGCAGAGTAGAGAGCACATTTTGAAAAATATATTGGTCTAGCCCTGCTTGTCTAATGCATGATTGCAACACTTCTCTCTCCACTGGCAAACTGCTTTCCCACCAGTGGTTTAAAAATGATTGCTTTGTACTCTTAAGAACATACTCTGACAGACTGATTCTTAAATTAATTCAAATGACAAGAAAAATAGTCTATGTATTTCTCCATATTAGGAGATTCTAGTGTTTACTTTGAAGAAAAAGATCTACAGAGGGGACTGATCTACGCATTTGGCTGGCTGTGGAATAGCTTCTGGAATAGCCATTTTATATGATCCTAATAATTAGGACATGGATTATTGCCTGATTAGTTTATTTAGAGAATGATAATCGTAACAACTGGACAGCTAAAATGAGAAAGTGAGTATCTTAGTATCTGTTTCCATAATTTCCATTTAAAACAACAAAATAGCTGCTGAGTGTGTCAGTGCTATCTTGAAAGTGTTGTAGCTTTTGTTCAGAAAGAGGAATAGTTTCATAAAATAGGAGATATCACTACAAATTTAAGAGGTAGAAAAGTAGGAATAATGATATATTAGGGCTGACAGTCAAATGCATTGTAAGCCTGGAAAAAAAAAAAAGCCAATATACTGGAAAGAATGAATATAAAAAAAGAAATGGAAATTTAGGTACCTTTTAAACCCAGTTTTGAGGAAACGGCACAAACATACCATCAGTACACTACATAACACGTCAACAGACCTTTAACTAAATTAGAAATTACTTAATTGTATTATCTTTCTTAGATTAGTTTATATAAGACTGCATTCTAACAGTTTATACATTTGTGACAAAATAATCTCCTAAATCAATTGATAATTTACCTCTTCAAAACATCAAGTTTCCAGGAACCAGCACAAGGTTTTATAGCTGATGTGTCTGGGAGCATGCCTTTAGTCTCTGAAATTGGACATCAAAGCCCATTTTTTATATATAAGCTGCAAGTTCTAACAGGACTTGTGCTGATATTTCCCCGTTTTAGGAAATCTATGTGCCATAGTAAGCAAGAGTAATCTCAAAGACCAAATTGCCACTTGGATTTAAGCATACACAGTGCAATGGAAATGTGGTAGGTTGACCTTGGCTGGTCACCAAGTGCCCACCAAGTCACTCTCTCGGCAGAAAGTGGGGAGAATACAAGATGAATAACCATTACAGGAAGAGATAGCAACAGTTAAATGAATGAAAAACAAAGACCACTCACAGCAGCAAAATAAATAAATAAATAAATAAATGTCTACTTCCCATCAGGAAGCACTGTCCAGCCACTTCCTGGCATTCAGGGCTTCAGTACACACAGCCATTGCTTGAAGATGAATGCCTTCATAAAGAATGTTCCTCCTCATCCCCACCAACTCCTCCTTTTTATTAGCTTTTACTGAATGTGACATTACATGCTATGGAATACACCTCTGGTCAGTTTGAGGTAGCTATGCTGTCTGCATTCCCTCTTGATGTCATCCCCAGCCTGCTGGGCTTGGGTAAGATTTGGAGAGACAGCCATTAAGCTGTGCAAGCATGGTTCAGTTGGAATCCAAACACTGGTGTGCTATCAAGGCTGATCTAGCCACAAGTTCAGAGCACATGACAGTATGAGCTGTTAGGAAGACAGTTAACTCTACCCCAGCCTGATATGCTGCAGGGAGATAGTACTGGCTTGTAAAAGTCATATTTCAGAATCAGCTAGTGAATTCGTTACATTTCTGAGGGAGGTGGTGCTTCCTAATATGAAATTTATGCTTGCCTGCTGCCTTGTAACTTATCACATGAGTATGTGTGAGATGTGTGAGATGAGTAGGTACTCCAGACAGTGCTAAATTAAGACCAGTGTAAAGGAAGCTAAAGCCTGTTTAGCCTCATCACGGCAGCTATTAGTCAGTGCAAGTTGAATGTCATAACAAGTCTCAGGAACTCCAAAACTATAAACCATTCCTCCAACATACAGATTAAGTATATTTGGAAGTCTTCGACTTGTTATCTCTGCTTTTGCAAGAACACATCTCAAGTAGCTTATCATTTAGGATAGGAAATACAGGCTTGTTGACTCCTTGAACCCACTGATCTTATTTATGTTATTAAGTTCAGGTTTCAAGTGAAAAAAAAAAAATTGATCTTGTTTAGGCCCTTAGTCTGGGTTAAGGTATTTTGGGTGAAGGTTTTCGTAGGAAGAGCCTATGATGCTGTTGGAACTTGGATAATCTTCATGCATAATTGGGGCAGCTCTCTAATATTTTTAACAATGGTGAAGCCCATTATTTGGCCTCTAAAGCATACTTGTTTACATGGGAGAATTTATATGCATAGCACAGGACTACATACTAAGCTTTACAGAATATTTAAAGATTCGGTGTTTTAGTACTAAGCTCTGCTAAGCCTACATTGATTAATCTAGCTCCTCATGGCCCTAGTTCCTGTTTTTAGGGTAAAGATAAAATAATATTTAAAAAGCATGTCTTTCTCACATAGCATTATGACATGAGTATCTAACCTCTTAGTGTGCTGGGCTGAATTGAGTGACAAGGAATTGTCATGGGCCAGATTTAAAATATATTATATAGTTAATATTAATAGCTAACAAAACTTTTCTTTTAAAGTATTTTTTAACTAAAATGTAAAAAAAGAAAAAAAAGAGACACCTATGAAAGCATAAATCTAGTGGAGTACTTGACTTTATTTTTGTGAAACCGATGCTTCAGTCTAGTTCAGTGGAAATGGTTGCGATTGAGTGAGTTCTCAAAGCACCAGTCATAGATTTTTATCTATTTTTACTTTTCCTGGAAACAGTCATTCACAAATGTACCTACCGCCAAGAAGTGATTACATGAATGTGGAGTGATTGTGAAGCGAGGGATGTTTCTCTCTAGCAAGAGAGGGCTTATAAAACTGCTGAAGAGATATGATCAAGTTTTTCTTTGAATTGAATGTGTGATTGCAACTCTATCCATTCCATTTGAAAATTTGCAGGTAATGTATTTATGTTGACTGAAAATGGAACCACAAATACACAGTGAAATTGCTGACTTTTTTGGAAATCTTGAACCTGTACTTGAATTCCTTATCAAAACAGAAAGCATGGGTGCATATTTGTTGCTGTTCCTAGGACTGTATTTAGCCCTCCCAGTGCCCTGGTTTCATCTCAGTGCCAATTGTACACCAATGTTTGAATCATAGAATCATAGAATCATAGAATCACAAGGTTAGAAAGGATCTACAAGATCATCCAGTCCAACCATCCACCCATTACCATTGCTACCGCAAGCTACTAAACCACATCTAGTAGCTCCTCATCCAGACACCTCTTGAAAACTGCCAGGGATGGCGATTCCACCACCTCTCTAGGCAGACATTCCAGTGCCTGAACAGTCTCTGAGGGAAAAAGATTTTCCTTATGTCTAATCTAAACCTCCTCTGGTACAGCTTGCAACCATTTCTTCATGTCCTGTTTGTTGCCCGGGAGAAGAGGCCAAGCCCCTCCTCATCACAACCTCCCTTCATGAAGTTGTAGAGTGCAATGAGGTCTCCCCTGAGTCTCCTCCAGACTAAACAATCCCAGCTCCCTCAGCCGCTCTTCACAAGACTTGTGCTCCAGACCCCTCACCAGTTTTGTTGCCCTTCTCTGGACACGTTCCAGGGCCTCAATGTCTTTCTTGTAGTGAGGGGCCCAAAACTGAACACAGTACTTGAGGTGCAGCCTCACCAGTGTTGAGTAGAGGGGGATGATTACCTCCTTGCTCCTGCTGGCCACACTATTTCTAATGCAGGCCAGGATGCCATTGGCCTTCTTGGGCACCTGGGCACACTGTCAGTTCATGTTCAGGCAAGCATCAGCCAACACCCCCAGGCCCCTTTCCTCTTCACAGTCATCCAGCCACTCAGCCCCAAGCCTATAGCTCTGCATGGGGTTATTGTGGCCAAACTGTAGGACCTGGCACTTGGCTTTGTTGAACCTCATCCCATTCACATCAGCCCAGCGATCCAGCTTATCTAGATCCCTCTGAAGGATCACCCTCACTACCCTCAGGCAGATCAACACCACCTCCCAACTTGGTGTCATCTGCAAACATACTGAGGGTACACTCAATCCTCTCATCTAGGTCATCAATAAAGATATGAAACAAGATGGGCCCCAGTACTGGCCCCTGGGGGACACAACTTGTAATGGGTTGCCAGCTGGACTTCATTAACCACTACCCATTGGGCACAGCCCTCTAGTCAGTTCCTTACCCAAAGAAGGCTATACCTGTCCAGGCCACAGGAAGCCAGTTTCCCCAGGAGAATACTGTGAGAGACCGTGTCAAAGGCTTTGCTGAAGTCTAGGTAGGCTACATCAACAGCATTTCCCTTGTCTACCAATCTGGTCACCCAGTTGTAGGAGATGAGGTTGGTCAAGCATGACCTGCCTTTCATGAACCCGTGCTGGCTGGGCCCGATCCCCTGAACACCATGCACATGCTGTGTGATCTCACCCAAGATGATTTGTTCCATAACTTTCTCTGGTACCGAGGTCAGGCTGACAGGCCTGTAGTTCCCCAGATCCTCCTTATGCCCTTCTTGTAGATGGGAGTCACATTGGCAAGCCTCCAATCCTCTGGGACCTCTCCAAATATCCAGGAACACTGATAGATGGCAGAGAGTGGCTCAGTAATCACCCCCGCCAGCTTCCTCAGCACCCGAGGTTGGAGCCTGTCTGGTCCCATGGACTTGTGACAGTCCAGATGGAGGAGGAGCTCTCTAACTGTCTCCACCTGAATCACCGGGGATCTATTCTGTGTAGCATCCCAGACTTCCAGGTCAGGGCAGAAAGTGCCCTGAGGATAACTGGTCTGCCTACTAAAGGCAGATGTAAAGAAGGCATTGAGGACCTCAGACTTCTTATCCCCAGTGGTCACATTCCCCGCTGCATCAACTAAAGGATGTAAATTTTCCTTGGTTTTTCTCTTACCATTGATAAATTTGTAAAAGGATTTCTGTTCTCTTTTACTGCAGTGTCCAATCTGATTTCAAGTTGGGCTTTTGCTTTCCTAACTTCCTCCCTGTATACCTTAGCAACTTCCTTGTAATCTCCCTAAGTAGCCTGTCTCTTCTTCCAGAGAACATAGACTCTCTTTGTCTTCCAGAGTCTCAGTAGTGGTTCCTGGTTCATCCATGCAGTTCTTCTTCCCCTACAGCTTGCCTTACGGCATTCAGGGACAGCCTGTTCTTGTGCCTTTAAGATTTCCATCTTGAGGAGCATCCAGGCATCCTGGACCCCTTTACCCTTAAGCAACTCCCAAGGGACCTGTGCTACAAGTGTCCTGGACAGATCAAAGTCCACCCACTGGAAGTTGAAGATGATAGCAGTTTTTCTAATCACCCTTCTGACATTTCCAAGAATAGAGAATTCTAGAATTTCATGGTCACTCTGCCCAAGACAGTCCTCAACCTTCTCATCTCCTAGCCGTCCTTCACTGTTAGTAGTTGTGAGCAGTGTCTGTGTGCTAAGGGTCTGGTTGGCTTGCTCAGCAGGGCAGAGCTGCTGCCGTGATATCTTGGGGCAGGGAGTAGCCTTAGGTTATGCTGGGCTGGGGTGCAGTGTGGCCCAAAGGCCGTGGGTTGGACATGACTGTGCTATGAGGCTGGGAGAAGATAGAATATATCTAAGTGTCCGTCTATGTTGAATCTGTCAGTTCCAAAGGGAAAAATGAAGGAAGTTACACATCACAGAGCCTCAGCCTCTCACCCAATTTCATTTTTCATATAATTTTTAAATGACAGTTGTAGACTAAGTATGTGAGATATTGGGAGGCTACGGTTAGACTCTGAACTACATACTTAAGCACCAAACTGAATTACTTTGACTTCTGAATTTACGGTTTCTGATCATTTTTTTCATGCTTCAAGTCCTAACTATGTAATTTAAAAGGCAATTACACTTCTCCCTCCCTTCCCCTCTCTTCCCCTCTCCCCGCTTTTTTTTTTTTTTTTTTTTAATTTAACTTCCTTGCATACAGAGATGTTAGGTGATCTTCCATAAACATGTATCCTTTAGCCAGCTACATACACATTACTCCTATTAAATACAGATAAACCGGTAGCTGAAAGTAGGACCAAAATGGGCTCTATCTGTATTTATGCTTTTCAAGTGAAAGTTGAACTACAATGACTTTGAGCCACCATGTAGTGTGCCTTTATGTAGTAGAAAAAAAAAGCAGAAGAAAATCCTACTTATATGTTAATGTTCTTACACAGCATCAGCAACAAATACAGCATAAAATATATAAATCATGTAAATTGTATTTTGTTATTTTGTAAGTAACCTTGCAGTAATTGTTTCAGTCACTCCCTCCCATGAAAACACATCATACCTGCCTGACAAGTCCATCATACTTCTAAAAGATGACTGTGGAGGAGTAACTGTTTGAGAATACAACTCCAACCTATGCAAAACTTTTGCCAGTTAAACAGTGTAATGATAACACTAAATCATCATTTATTTTACTGTATTTGACATATTATTTTTCCAACATTGAATTTCTTTCCTACTCGCTTGCATGGTTGTTCAATTGAAACCAATGGGATATGTGAAAACAAGGCAGTGGTTGAGTAAATAATCATGGCTCCAAATAAAATGAGTTTCTGAGGCTGTGTCATGGTGTTTTGATATAATTTAATCACAGAGATGTATTTCTACTTCATCCTGTGCATGTCTGATGCACACCAATCTGTAAATCTACCCTAGATACATATTAAGAGAATATAATTTTCCTTCTAGTCTCTGTTGCTAAGGAATTTAAGAAAAGTGAAAACACTCATTCTTGCCTTGATTGAATGCTTGTCTTTCTTTCTTTTTTCTTTTTCTTTTTCTTTTTTTTTTTTTTTCCCTATCAAAAATAAAGTTTAAATTTAGTCTAGACATAATAAATCTAAATCAGTTATAAGATCCACTTTCACCAGATTAAAATGTCATGGGCACTCTGCACTATCAATCTAGTTATAATTTGCAAAGATTTTTTTTTTTTTTAAGTGTCATTACTGACTTAAATTCATATCTTTCCTCGCTGAAAGCACTTCTAATCTTCACCTATCTACTGGAAAGATAGTGATTACATCCACATGTAATAGTTCATATTATCATGCTAGGAAAAAACATAGAAGTTAAAGTTTTGTATCCTGTTCAGAGCAGACAAAATGCAGAATTTCTAGCCACATTTTATTTACCAATGTGTTTATTTAAGCTTGAATCTTAATAGTTACCTGGGAAGATCTCTCCTTTATTGATCCCAGGCTAAATGTATGGGGAAATTGTCTGTTTTCAGTGCAGTCCAGTGAGAAAATCTATATGATGTCTATAGTAATTTGCCCCACTCCCTCTCTTTTGTGATAACCAGTTCTATCTGACTAATCAGAGAACTGTGCACATATAGGGTCTCTTTCAGGCAGCAGGTAAATGAGAATACAAACACAACATTTTGACTCACATTTTCCCCTTCTATATTATACTAGTTTATGCCATCATCAACCTTGTACATCAGCAATACCCTACATGATCTCTGCAGGTAAGTGAAGTGATCTGAGGCTTTTAATCTACCCCTGACCCTGTTCATAAGTAAATACAGGCATATTCTGAAAGTACATGATCTATAGTTTAGCTGTCCTCATTTTGCTTCTGATGTATTCATAATATGAACTATTTCAATAGATGGGCCTACAGAACTGCCTTTCAAAACTCACTGCTAAGTAGACCTTTTCATTAAATTTATTTTTGCTTTAAATGTTGAGACAGACCAGGGTCCTAGAAAAAAGGAAGATGCTTGTCAGCAGTAGAAATTTTGGCGAATGTCTGACCAGCCTTTATTACAGACACAAAGTCTAATTTTAGTGAAATAACAATCAGTATTAGAAAGCCTTATTTTGGTTACATGTTATCATAAAACTACCACAGCTAAAATTTCAGTATAACTGATTTATGATTTTTTCAGCATTTAAATGGCCTTGATTTGATTTGAAATAGTCAGTATTGCAGGCTAGGTTTTTGCTCATGCATATCATTGTCAGGTAAATTTTTTTGACCAGTTGTCATTATTTCAGCAATATTCTTCGAGACAAAGTGCTTAGCAGCACAGTAAAAGTGGCGGCTTAGCAATATCTAATGGTTAAAATGAGTCTCCTTTCATTGCTACTATATCATCTTTGGAATGGAGCAAATGGCTGGCCAGAACTTTGAAACTTGCTACTAACATATAAGCTGAAACATTTGTGCCCTTTCAAAAACTTAAACATAGGCAAGAGGAACAGTTAACATTAAAAGTTTAGGAAGACTATGCATTTAATACCCCTACTGTCTTCAACAAGAGAAGTCATGGGGTTTTTTTTGTTCTGTTAAGAGTCCTAAGGTTTTGTAGTGGAAAGGCTAATAACCAACCTCTCTTTGCTTGTTCATGCCACTTGCAATCATGTCTGCTGCTCTTTCATGTGGGTAACTCACGGGCTTATATTGATACAGTGACAGTCACAGTCTTGTTCTTTTGAAATGTGACATGTTTATTTATTTATTTACTACTAGTATTTGACACTATATTGATGTTTCATTGCTTCCAAGATCTTACTGTTAAGCAGCAATAGTCACTGTTTCATACGTGGAGTGAGAACTGGGGCATGGTTGGTGTGTTCTCTTGTGCACTGCTTTGCGTTTACCCAAACTGAAGTTATTTAGATTACATTTTCTCTCTTCACCAAAATCAGAACAAGGTCAAACCTTTACATTTAAACCCCATATCTTCCCCCCCCCCCCCCCCCAAAAAAAAAAACAAAAAAAAAAACTACCCTATTTTGTATTTTGGACAATTAAATAAACAGCAAAGTAGTCAAAAAAGGAAAAACAACAACAAAAAAAAACCAACCAAAACAGAAAAAAAACACCACCAACAACAAAAACTTGCCAAGCAGACAAGCTGAAAATCCACAGGCATAACTGTAGAAGCACTTGAACAGAAATGGAGAATCCAAATTAGTGATGTAATTGAGACTTATGGCATAAAATCATAGGCTAAATGTTCTGTATCTTAATGCTAGACTGTGCAGGGGGAAAAAAAATCAAAATTACGTTAATATATAAAGATGTTTGGAATGGGCACCCGGGATGCTCTGCTAATAAAAAGCATTTTGGGAGCAATTACATCTTATTGAGAGTATTATAAGAAAGATTTTGAAACAATTTTCTTACTGTAGGACTTTTTTTTTTTTTATATGGAGGTAGTCAGTGATCTATGTGAAGGTCCTGTCTGAATGATCTGAACTAGGTTGTGAAAGGAACAACCTAGTCAGAAAGATGCTCAAGGCATGAGAAATAACTAGAGAGAAGCCGAGAGGGCAGGAATTTATTAACTCTCATATTTGTGTATTATACTGTTCAAAAGTCAGCATTTGTCATTACTACTTTTTAATCAGAAATTTAGATGCATGAGGGAGTGCAAGAAATTCCATACTGTGGCCTTGACTGACAGTTGAAGATGTCAGGCCATACTCCTTCCAGTAAAGTTAAGTGATTTTTCCATTGTCAATTGGCATGTGCCAGATGAACAAACTTAGTGAAAGAGCTATGCTTGCTACAAAATAAGCAATTAATACAAAATCAAAGTGCAAGTATATGCAGGCAGGTACTTTAATCCCTAGAAATTCCTAATTGCGCCACTGTGTAGCATCATTCTCGGTGACAGATGCCATAAGTCAGAATATTGATTAATAACAAAGTAGTGTAGAAAAAGATTGGGTAGATGTGTCAATAAGTGGCATGAGGAGGGAGGTATAGTCTGAGGGGAAATTCATACAGACTGAAGAGTCTTTGTTACACTGTCTTTATCAGACAGGAGGAAGGGGTTATGACCAGATATAATTATTTTGTTTTGGAGAAAGAGCCTATTTCCAGAGAATCAGGAGTAGAATGTTTAGGTCACCACTGACTAAGGTATTAGTTATGAAACTGTGATACATGGTCTGTGTTCATCTGTGTAGCAATGTGCTGTGTAAAGAAATTTAAACACGTGAGCACTGAATGCAATGGAAATAGGCTTACACAAAATTGATTGAACTCTAATGACTTTCCATGCAGTTTATGTGAACAGCAATAGAGGCTGACCAGGGAATCATGTTCATGTTGACCAGACAGCACTTAACAATTTTCCGTATGTGTGGGGTAGTGTTTCCCACTGGAGTATTTAAAATCCCCACTTAGCTGATTCACTGAATCCCATACTAGAAGGGACAGCCTATTGCTTCCATTTAGTAGGTGGCAAAAAAAAGAACAGCAATTATGTGACACGAGTCGTTTGAAGGCTTCTGAAATGGTGGTTTTAGGTCCAGCCACTATGAATCTACAAACAAACAGACAAAAACAACCAACAAAACCCACCACCACCACCAACAAAACCAACAACAAAAAACCCACAAGAAAGATGTACTCGCACCATACAGATATTAGGACTCATGTGCTTGTCAAACCAATGTCAGCTAAAGCGGTGGCAAAAAGCTGTGTGCTTCTTCTCTGTAAAAGGCATCTGTAGTAAATTCTTCTGACAGGTCTCACTTCTTACCATGTTCATAGCAAAATCTCTCCATTCTTATTTTTAAAGAATTAAGTAGTTAGGTTGGATGGCTGTCTACTCAAGTTGCCTTATATACCTGCCTGGTCCTCTCTACTTTAGTGTTATTTCCCTACTTTTACTCACTGAGAATATGCCTTTTGTGGATGTTAATAAAAAATGCTGCTGCTCAGTTCCTCACTGTGGGTAAATTTGTCTCAGCACCTCAGAAACTCTCCAGAATTTTGCTCCCAGTTGCCGAGTTACTCCAGCTCTGCATCTGCTGATCATCTGCTATTCAATAAGTCCTACTCAGCAGAAGTTTGCAGAGAAATGAAGAAGCAGCTCCCGTTTCTGAACAGTACTTTTAGTTTAGACTTACAATTATTTTAGCCAGTGTGAAGTAAATGGTAGAAAATAAATGTGATTGGAAGACTAAAGAGTAGTCCTGTTGTAACTCTGAGTCAATTACTTTTTTGCTACATATGAAAATGTAGAAACATGAAAGAACACTGGGGCTTTTTAAAAAAAGAAAGCTCAGATCAGAAACATTCTTTTCTATCAGTGTTGGATGCATTAATACAGTATTTTGATTTATGTTGTTTTAATTAACTTTAGGGGCTTAGAAGTACTGGGTAGTTTGTGAAAGACACTATAAATTTGCAGAATGGAAATACTGCTCTTTCCATATCCTTTGCTGTTGTAATATCCTGTAATTTCTTGTTGTAGAACTGTCTTAATGTCATCTGGTACAGAGTTGTTTTCTTTATACAGTCCTTCATAAAACAGTCTTTTCTCCTGAGACCTAGGAGTGTGACCTAGGACATTTTACACGGCCTTTGCCTCTGTGTCTTCTCCAAGTCTGTTCGTGGTTTCATAGCCCAAGGAGACAAGGAGATAACAGTAAGAAAGAAGATAACAGTTTCCTGTTGTGTTTTTTTTTTTTTTTTGTTTGTTTGTTTTGGCTATCAATAAAAATTATTCCCATATAGGAATGAACAGAAAGTTGTTTTATGTGCCTTGAGGCATATAATAAAGGAAGATAGAGGTGTTTGCAGAAGTAAAGCCTGCTGATGCAGAACAAACAAGCTGCACCATACAGGAGGAGGAGCATTGGCTGGTGCTGTCTTATCTACGCTGCCTTCTGGGAATGGTCTTCTTGTATGTGCCATTTCCTGAAGCATGGCTTGGTTTTATACCAAGGAAGCTTGTAACATTTTCATTTCACAATACAGATACAGCCTTAGCAGATTTTGTGCTCTTTAAGGCCCTGGTATCCTTCCCAACTCGTATATTAGCATTATATAATTCATGGGCTTTTTATCTTGTGGGAAGGATCAAGGAAGGAAGTTTAAATAAGTTGAGTTCTGTAAAACATGTCAGGATTTCAATATCACATGGAAGGATTATTTTAAGAAATTTTTGATCATGGAAAATGTGTGTAAGATAGTATGATAGTATGAACTATTAAAACAGTCTCACATTGTAGCTGTTTGACTTAGAAGCTTTTTTTTTTTTTTTTTTTTTGGGTGTGTATGTGTGTGTGTGTGTGTGTGTGTGTGTGTGTGTGTGAACATTGCTGTTTCTTGCAAAGGCTTTCCTTGCATCTTGCCTGATCTAGTAGGTGGCAATCCTGCCCATGGCAGGGGTGTTCGAACTAGAAGGTCTTTAATGTCCCTTCCAACCCAAGCCTTTCTATCAGTCTGATGATTCTATAATAAAATAGCCGTCTTCTTCTATATTAGCCACAGCTGTTTTTTTTTTTAAAATTAAATGATTATTGTGCAGTTTACTCTTTAAAGCATTAAAAGATATATAGAAGTGTTTAAGTGTAAAGATATCACAATTATGTTATTAGAAAGAAATGATTTCAAAATTATGGCTTATTATGTAAATAAAATTGTCTGTTTTTATCCCTTTACAAACAAAAAACTTGCTTTTTGCGTGCTCAAGTAAGAAATAGGAATGAAGCTCTCCAATAATTCAGTGATAATCTCCTTGCTGGATAATTGATCTATCTTCTATGCAGTCATATTTAAAGCATATTAAAAATGAGATACATGTAAAAGGTGAAAATACAATTTTATATTTTCTTAACTGTTCAAAATTCACAATGGATATTAAAATGGTGTACATGAAATGTTCTCCTTTCAAACTGTTGCAATATCTGTCTGTTGTCTCACTACAGTTGCTAGCTGCCAGAAACACTTTGCTATAAACATTAAAACAGTTATGTCTCTGTGAAGTGTTTCATCTTTCCTAAAGCCAAACAAATAAAGACACTCCAGTCAAATATATAACAGATACTATTGTGCACACATTGGGAATGAAATTCAATTTTCCTAGAGCGTGGATAAGAGCGTGGGTATGGCTATATAATTAATGTATAATGGGTATAATTAAAATATCTATTCTCTTCTTTCTTTTTTGTTCCTGATCTGCTTATTAATCATGGGTCAGGTCCTAGAAAGGTGCCCAGTATTTGAAGCTCATATTGAAGATTAGTAATTGAAGCCTCTCAGGGTCTGGCCTTGAACTTGTATCACAGGATTACAAAATATTTACCCTCTAGAATATCACTTACCACATTATACATTAAAACAGATTCTCTATAAATTTCATATTCCAAGTCACTTGGAAAAATGTTCTGCAGAACAATTAGAATTTTCACATATTCTACTCTTTCTTTGATTTATATTATTATATTGAGATAATGATATACTTACACTTTGAGCATGCTATGAAGTAATATTAATGTGCCAAATTCCTCACCAGGTAAGTATTAATTATTGAAGATAAAATACAAAATAGTGTCCAATGTTATCCCTTCTCTAAGGTAACCCAACTCTATAATTTCCTCAGTCTTAAGTAATAGAATAGAATAGAGAACATTGACATAAGTCGGAGAGGGCCTTTCATTCCCCTGCTGTGGGGTTGTGATACAACGTTATCTCCAACATCTTTGACCTAAAATGGACTTCTGTACATTGCCTTTGAGAGATGCACAACATAGCAACTTCATTATGCCTAAAATAATCTTGGAAAAATAATTTTGATAAGTTAAAGAAAGTACACCATGCTGGGGTTTTATGTCTGATCAGCTGTATTTCATAGTAACTCTTTCAGTAATATTTGATCAAAGATAGGAACAAACCCAGTATGTAAAATCTCTCCTTGTATTTAAACAAATTGTGGAACCATAATTAGCAAGGACAAGACCATTTATGGACAGTAGATTACATAATACTGGATTTGTGTTAGATATTTTACAAGCTTTCCTTATTCAAAAAAATGATAAATATCTTAGCCTTTCTTCCCTGATACGCAACCAGGTAGATATCTATTTTCCCTCAAGAAAAGTGCTTGCTATCTGCCTTTATACCTATGTCTTATCACTTTTATATCACTTTTGTTAGCCGATCTCAGTGGTTTTACTCATTTGCTCTTGGTGGAGAAAAGTTATATTAAATATTTATCTCTTCTGTCAAGACACAATAATTTTATGTCAGAAGGCAGCATGGAGAAAGACTACATTCTTGCCTTATCCCCTGCTTTTCATCAACTACATAAGGAGTGTACTTTTAAAGATTTAAAACTATTGTTATATCAGGAAATGGTGCTGACTATTCGGATTTCATCTGCAGTGAGAAGTAGTAATTGCTGAAGAACTGACATGCAAAATTTACAGAGTTCTGTGTCTTTTACTTCACTGAAGAACACATCCTTTATCCCTAAGAAAGAGGTAGGTGTAGGCCAGATGCCTCATCTGGATGGGCTGGGGACAGGTTCTGTTCTGTTCCTCAGCTGCTCCATTTAAATTCATTGGCAGAGCAAGGTGTTGACTTTGGGGCAGATTTCTGAAGTTTCCCTGGACTGAGAGCTCCAACTAGCCAAAGCAGGAAAATCTTCAGTGTTCACATATATCACGCCTGCATCACTGTGTGGGTTCCATGGCTAATGGAAAAAGAAGAAAGTAACACTGCTTTTGCAGTTTTCCGTTGCTAATTTATTAGCTTGGACTTGGAACACAAGCTTACAAATGAAGTTTAGTTAGTTCTTCTCTAGCACAATTATCTGGTACACAAACAGGAGAATTAATGGTCTCTCGAAACCATTATTAACTGCACAAAATATTAAAGTATGACTGTGAGAAGTATTAAAGTATGTTTGAGAAGACAGTTTTTGGTTTTTTTTTTGTGTTTGTTTTGTTGTTTTAGTTTTGATTTAAGAATTAGATCCTCTCAAGGTGTATGTATTACTATTTCTTCTTTAATGAAGACTAGTGTAAACTCCCATGTAGACTGCATTTGACTCCGTGTATGTACACCTTACAATGAGAAGCTATGGTGGGGCACTGTACTGCAACATCAGCTCCATTGGCAATGATGCAGCAATGGAACTTTTCTATCATTTTTTTTTCCTGTAGAACAGGTTTTCCTAGTTCAATCCATCTTTCAGAAATGGTGAACGATTTGCCAAAATGAAGATGATGTTATCATCTATTATGAAGCCATGTTATTTTTCAGATGGATTGATATCAAGACTTGCAGGTTTATGAATGGAGATGATTTTGTTTATTGGAAAAGGACATGAACTAACTCTTAGTCAGTGACTAACATATCTTCAGTTACATATTAAATGGTGTATGCTGAACTTTGGCTAAGTGACGAGAGGAATTCAGAATGCCAAACTTCAGCCATCAAATTCAAAACTATATAACTATACTTGTGAAGATAGTATTAAATAACTTCACACCTATTGTTACTGTTTTTCTGGTTTGTTGTTTTTTTTTTTTCCCTAGGTACTTTATGATCTCAGTGCTGCAGACTCATACAGGGGACCACTTCCGACTTTACAGCAGCAGCTACGAATTACACATCAGCTGCTATGAAAGTAATGTCTTCTATTTTATTATGCTGTCCCACAATGTCAGAAGTGGATCATGGTGATATTTCAGTAGAGTTTGAACCTTCCTACCAATATGCAGTTATATTTTGTTGCATGTGACAGAAGGCAGCAGAGGGACAGTCTGAAAAAATGGTGTCAGTCATGGAAGTGCATAGCTAGTAAAGGTGTGGAAGTGTATTCTACTACGTAGAAAAAATTGCACCATTGACATTTGTTGATGCTTGCTGAAAGTCTACAGAGACCAAACAGTGGATGTGAGCACAGTGAGGCTGCAGGTGATCTGCTTTAGCAGCATCAAGGTTGACAATGGGACACCTCCACTGGTGCAGATTCTTACTAGAGTGGCATGGAGGCTTTTGTTGAATCCTGGTAAAAATGCATAGCTAATGGTAGTGACTATGCTGAAAGCAGTGTTTTGTAGCTGAGAATTTGCTGTATCAAACAGCGTTATTGTGCTCTTTATGTCTGTTGTATTTTCCATGTAAATAAATAGGAAGCATTACACTCAGAGCAACCTACATGTAACACAACAATTTCTAGCACTGCCAATCTGGCCATTTCCCTTACACTACATGAAATGAAAGATAATCAAATGGCTATTTACAGATAAGAAGTTAGCTGAAACTTGAGAAATAGAAAATATCTCTTGGTATTGACTTGACTGATTATATAACAAGAGGCATGTATATTGAAGAAAAATAATTGTAAGGAAGAGTTACAATTTCATTGAATAATTTTGATCGATTCTCTGATCATTCCTTTTCATTTTACTGAGGTACTTTATAGCATATTATGCAGATAGCTATTCTTTACTTTTACTTTTGAGATCCAAAGGCTACAAATTTCAATTAAGTGTAAGGACTGAAATAATTGTAATGTCTGCAATAGATGTGAATTGTAGCAAATGAAGTTATGTGTGATTAAAAGTGATGAGAAAGTAATGACTTCAGAAGATCCAAACTCTGTCTGTGAAGAAGGTTACTCAGGGCAGACAAAAAAAAAAGTCTACAAGTCCTTTGGATTTTTCTTTCATGAACATTTAACAGCAGCATTCTCATATGCAGAGTAAGAGTGTGAAAAATGACTTTTTTTTTGCTCGTGGGCTCTCATGGGATATCTAGAATGAAAGGTAGGAAAATGACCACTAAATCTTGCACCTATTTTTTTCTTTTTTCTTTTCTTTTTTTTTTTTTAAAACACAAATCTTTTTTGATTCAAATTAACATTTGCCTTGTTGTTTGCTGTGCCTGTGTAATTTCATGCTAATTTTCAAGAGAAAAAACTATTTTATCATTATTTTATTTTATCACCTCTGTCTTTTCATCTTAGGTTAAGCCTGTTGAATGTAAGTACAAAAACCATCCAAATGAAGGAAGGAAGAATATTATATGAGGAGTTCCATTGAAAAGATGGCTTTTTTATTCATATTAATGCTCATATGGTGCATCTATTAATTACATGTCTTTTTAAAGGATGACCAGGCATAGTAAAACAAAATAACTTGAAGAGAAATATTAAAAAAATAAAAATAGAATATTCAACTATTTAAGATAAGTGTCCCACATGATACACTAAAAGTATGTAAAACTGGTAGAGGTTTATTACCACTGAAAGATATTAGATTTAGTGAGTTATATGGTATTTGTAAAGCACAAAGGTAGCATGGAAATAATTTTAAATGAATAAATATGCCAAATGTTATCATCTATTTACCCCATTGGTTGCTGTATTGCCGTTAGTACAAAATATCTGGGAACATGAAGAACTTTTAATTGACCCAGATATGGCACTGTCATAGCAGTCAGTATAAAATGTAATTTTAATGGCATCTCCAAGCTAAAAGTTATGGAGCCAAGCACATCAAAGAGATTGTGTTTTTCTCTCAGATAGTTTTTCTGACTTAAAAATGATGTTCAGCACAGACTGTCAAACTGGACAAAACTACACTGAATTTTCAAAAATGACATTTCTTCCTGAAATTGTTTTTTAAATAAAATCCCACCCCTACTGTGTATTTATTTATACATTTAAATCTAGCCTTTTATTTCAGGAAAGTGGAATCAGAGTGACAGAAGAGAAAAAGGCTTGGTGTGCACCGTGGACTTATTGCATAATCTACATTAGAAGCATTTGAAAAAAGGCAGCATATTTATCCAAATTTTTGCACACAAAAATGCATGTTTTGTAGTGCTTTAATATGTTTTCTGAATTCTCTAATGGTTTTTGTTTTGGTGCATGGAACTAGATTGTTTTCTTGGTGATTCTCTCCTTCCCTCCCTCCATTTTTTTTTTCTGTCACTCTTTGGACTTTTGCACACTGAATAAACTCAGCTACTTTGTCTACATCTTGACACCAGGCATTCTACCCTAGCTGTGCTAATTCAACATGAAAACTTCATTTATATCAGCAAAGACAAAGAAAGAATTGTGTTGGGAATCTAAAAGTATTGATCTATGTGAAAGTTATATTGCTGAGCTCTCTATAATTATATGTCACAATACAATTTGCCAGAGGGACGATTTATTTTCAGCAGACCTCGACAAAAGAAAAAAGTCTTAATATGTACTTACTGGAGGGATATAAAAATGTTGTAATATCCACCTCTTTGGTTAGAATAAAAGATCTATAATATCAGAAATGAGCTGGCATTAAGCTGATAAGGCATATGCAGTCAGACATTATGTGATATTTGGAAGTTAATGAAAGTTCATTGATTTGTATTATTGCTAGTTCTAGTTTCCCAGTGTTGCTAAAAAAAGTTGTCCAAACTCATTAAATATTATTGTTGTTGTCAACTACAACAACAACAACAAAATAGCATAACTCACAATGGGAAGTGTACCATTACAGATATGGGAAGTGATCTATTGTGATAAATATAGATTGCCTCGGTGTAAATTATGTAAGTTACATAGGAGAGTCACATAAATAACACGCAAAGTGCTGGAATTTCTTTAAAAATAAGATCCCAAATTCTCACTTGGTTAAGATGCAAAATAATATGAGTCTACCCTTGTTTCTTGCTTTCATAATAGCCTTACTGCCACTCAGCTTTCACCTTTCATTAAGATTCCTGCTGGTGCAGCTTTAGGTGCAATACAGCATAACGACACTGAAAGCAGCAGGAAAACTTAATCACACTGCACTTTTCTCATATTATAAAGACTAGTTTAGCAGAATTAATATCTGCTATGATGGAGGATGGATTCTTTTTCCTCTATGATGCATAATCACATTTTGTAATAATAAGATTAGGACAGTTTCACGTAACCTGGCACAACGCCTCTTTTTGTAATATTGCTTTGTCTTTTGCTTATTATAATGACAAATAGTTTTCTTCTTGTATAACCCTGTTTTCAAACCTTTCTTTCCTGTGAATGAAAGCAGAATCTTGAACTTGCTATAACAACAATATGTTCCATTGTACACTCTCATAGACAAAACAACTTTTTTGATCTTTGACAAAGTATTTTGCATTTCTTCTTCTACTTTTCTGTGTACGGTTGCTTTCTAGCAGATTCATGACTAGATTTACCTCTCTTCTGAATATGCAGACAATTTTTTAAGCTGGCCACAGCTGTGCAGGTGGCCACCTTCTAAAAGCTGAAGGATCTGTATTACTGAGTAAATAGAAAAACCAGGAGGATTATATTCCTGAAAACTTTCCCTCATTGCATCAGTTGTTTTAATAAAAGGAATTTCCTCTCACTACAGACCTAACCCCATCTTTATGCAAAATCATCACGATGGAAGTAACAATTGCTGCAGCTAGATCTCAATAGTGCTTAAGTACTTAAGAGCTCTTCATGAAGCACTCAAGTGCAAAAGGAGGATTTTCAACGTTGTTCCAAGTAAGAGCTATTAGCTTCCCATAAACTTAAAAAATCTGCCCAAGGCACCTTGAAAACATGTAGTACAGCAAAAACTTGTAGATGTTTAAAATTTTTGACCAATCTGGTAAGCTTATCAGGAATGTTCTTATGGACATTCTTACTGTTGTGCAGAACTTGTACTGCAAAAAATGACGCGGATACCCAGATGGAAGGAAGCATACTAATTGACAAACTCAAGTAAGTTTCATTAGAATTATCTCTCAGGAGGACTGTGAGGATCTGCAAAACAGGAGTGTGGTCATTTTCAAACAGCTATATCAATATCACAATTTCTGGTGCTTTCTTACAATCCTAGATAAGATATTTCATTCAGCAGGATTGTTTCAATATGAAGTGGATACTTAGTGAGCGATAAACTGATCCCATTTCTGTCATTCTTAAATTTATGGTAAAGATCTCTCAGCAAAAAAAAATGCTCAGTACCTAAAATTACAGCCAAATTAAAATAGCTTTTCCTACTTCCTTTTAAGCCAGAATTTCTCTCTTTACTGGGTAGATAAATTAGTCACTTGGTTTTAAATTGCAAAGTAACACTAATCAAAGGACTAATTTGTTGGTGCTAATGATGATTTAGTCAAAGCAAACATATTACTCAAACAGAGAAGACTGCAGCCAAGAAAGGCTTTGTTTTCCATAGGCAGATTAGTTATTCACTGGTGAATGATTATTTACTTATGTAGATTACTGTGTAATGGAAAAGAGAGAGTCATATGTATTTATTTTATATGACCAGTAAGAGATGTTCAGCAGTTAAACAGATTTTCCATGGCAAGCCACATTTGGAGAATGTTCAAAAGGGGGTGCTTCATCCTATCAGACATTTCCCACTATGCTTCCTGCAGTGTCATAGAAAAGAGAGATGAAAATAACAGAAAGTTCATCCTTTTAAAGTACCTTCTTTAAGAAGTCGTTTTACTGTCCAGTGAGTAGGGAGGGAGCTGGGCTATAGCTGATTTTGGTGAAAAATCCTCTTCATTTCATCCAGTTACTTACTGTTTGACATTGGTTAGTTTTAAGAAAATTCCTTTGCATGCTAATCAGGAATCTGGTTCACAGTTTGCCAAAGCAAATTCCGATACTGGGGGAAGCTCATTGCCTAGCTCTCTATAAAATCCAGAACCACTGAGGCCATCACTTAGTCCAAAGGGATAAAAATTTCAGAGTTTGCACTCATGCACTGCAAAGGATAGTTTAAAAATAAACATGGCTGTAAGTAGGAAGTAGCTTTTTTGTTTTAAAATGGGGTTCTAATACTCAGTATTTATCTCAGAGATTGTTGACTATGGCTACTAACCAATCATGTAGGCATTTCTAAAGGTAATCAGCTATTTCGTTCATGCTTAAAACTGTAAAAGCAATGCTTTGCCACACCTTATGTACCGATGTTTAGTGGACAGAATCAATATTTCTTGAGTCAGTGTGTTCTAAGAACAATGACCCATTAGATGAGAAGCTCTGTGTATTTTTCTGAACAGTATTTGTTGGAACAGGCTAAGTTCAGAATATATTAGGACTCTCAAAACTGAAGTTATTCCCACACGATTCTCAGTGCAAAAATATTGTGACCTTTGAAAATATTTATTTGACTGAGTTCTGCTACAGTCAGCTTTCCTGGATCTGTAATCAGAATCCTTCTCTTGATTCGCAAATGGTACATAAAGCTGTTAGTTTTCCCTCAGAAATAAATATTTTTTTCAGGGGAGTTAAAATATATTGTCATTATTTATATTTCAGAGATTAATAGCAAATATTTTACTTGGCAAATTTTTACTTTATTGTAGAAAATGTGACATTCTGTTATAAATAGAAAAGATACTCTGAGTGAGTGAACTCTATGATTCAGTGAAACAACATAAATCATGAGAAACAGAGAAGAAAAAAATAAGTGCAGCAGTATCTAATTTTTAACCTTGAAAAAATAGCTGTGGCTTCCTGAGCAATTTTTTTTTTTTTTTTTAAATTCTAAATCTTCTCTCTTAAATTAATTTGTTGATCAGCTTAAGACTACATTATTGATATGCAGGGAAAATTAATGAAATCATAAGAATACAAAGCATACATTTTTCCTCTGCTTTGATATGGCCTGGTCAACAGATGAAACATTAAAAAGTAAGTTAGACTGTATATTTGCTGAAGATTATTGTGAAATTCTCATAATACCGCATTTCAAACATTTGGCACGTTAAGACCCATGTAACTTCATTCACATTCATTATCTGCCTAGAAAAAGTCACAAAAAGTACTAGTTTCATCATTAATAAAATCAGAAGAAAGTCCAATACTAATTATATGCTTAGTAGCCTCCATGTCAAAGAAACCAGTAAGTATGTTGAAAAGTGAAATATTGAATATATCAGGAGTTAGCCTAGTGGATCATGTGTCGAGACTGGATTTATTTATGCCACTGAAACACATGAAAGCATATCTTGTTTTCTTAGAGACAAAAAAAGAAAAAAAGATTTATTATTTTAATATATATTAAAAAAAAAAGTCCTTCTTCTTTCAAACATTCTTTAATATCTCTCTCATTTGTTCTTCATTACTTGGCAGCTCTGCAGTCAAAATGACACTTCTGCTAATGCAGATTATCCATGACTGCTTCAGAGCACATACAATAGCCAGCCAACCAAAATGACACAAAGATAAAAAAAATATGCTGTATCTTCAAGCTCACTATTCATAAGATCACTTATGAATAACCTACTCCTTACATGGCTTTATCTGTATTCCCTCCTCAGCCTACAGTTCTCAATATTTTGAGTGCCAAAATATCGCTTTATTTCTTCTTTATTTTCACTTTATTTTTCTCTGTTTTCCCTCAATTCCTCATTATTATTTTTCCCCTAAAGCTTTCTGCCAAGATGAAACATTGTAAGATGCTCACACAGTTAAAAAAATAAGGCCAGTGAGGCTGATTCAAATGCCAAAGTATGCTTCTAGAAAAATGTATTTTTAACTTTGAAAGAAAGACTATATATATAATCATATCTAGAAACAGCTTATCTTTTGGCCTACTCCTATCCGTGGATAATAGCAACCTATCTGAAAGTAAAAAAGTATGGAAAAAATAGCAAAAATATATTATGGTCTTGCCTGGATTCATTTACTCCCCCTCTGCTTCCCTAGAAAATTAAAATGTGTTTTTACTAAAACATGAAAATATAGATAGATTGATTATATTAAATTCATATAGCCTAATAAGCATTTAAAATCCAATGATATAATACAAGAAAGGATGTATTATTAAAACCACATCAAGAATGACAGGAATGATATATGCTTTAGCTCTTTGCTTTGTTCCCTTTTCCTGGGTGTTTACTTGTTGATAAAGATTCATCAATTTATTAATAATCATGTCTGTAGCAGACAAGTAAGTACTATCCTAAGAGGAAGATTAGGATTTTAATGTTGGCTTACAGAGAGGAAGTGAATTTCTGCTTTTTCTCTCTTGAAACAATAGATAAAATATAATGTACTACGTATGTTAGAAATTTCATGCTTCCCACTCTTTTTTCTTAATAAGTAGACTGGTTCTGAAAAGTGAGTATAAAAACGTTTTATTTCTGCTCTACAAAATGCACAACAGTAAAATCTATCTCATAGCACATGGAAAGTGATTAAAGGATGGAAAAGACAAAGGGCTTTCAGCCTTGTAATGATTGTTCTCCTACAAATGGACCTTGAGCTTGTTTGGAGGTTCTAGCAGGGGAGCGCAGCTACTGTATACCCTTAACCGATGAACGGTACCGTCTCTATCGGGGAAGGTCATCCTCTTCGACCGAGCACGCAGCTTCAGTAGGGACGCACATGGAGCAGTGAGGGAGGAAGGGGACACCCGCCTAGCCAGCCAGATCAGCCGAATCAACCCTGGTGATCAATGGGGTGACAGATGTCACAGCCAGATCGTCCTCACACCCTTTGATCGCTGAAGTTAGCTGCCTTGGAACTCTCCCAGATGGACCAGTGACCGACCATGTGGTTCAAGGGGATTTTGGACAGTTCCTTCTCTCAGGGAACCCCGGAGCCAACGAAGCAGCCTGACAGCTCTCGCCAGGCAGCTCTCTCGAGAGCAGCTGATGCAGCGCGTGGGAGTTGCCTGGGTAACGGCACTGCATTCACACCCCCTGTACCTTAAAAATCCTCGAGGAGGGCAGCGGCATGCCAGCGACAAACAGGAAGGGTTGGGTCTGTGAATTGCGTGGCTACTGGTACAGTGCTGGTAAGTATTCTGCTTAGCCATGGCCACGCCCCGGCAGAAGGCTGCTGCCAGAAATAATGAGGTGACCCAGACAGAGGTCCCATGCTCTCACAGAAGGAAAGCGGCAGCCAAGAAGACTGTGGAAACTCAGACTGAGGCCCTGCACACGTATGAAAGGAAGGCTGCTGCCAGGAACAATGAGGGTGTGCAGACTGAGATCCCAAACCAAGATGCTGGTGTTTTTTCTTTTTGGTACTTTACAAAAATATTTTTTTTAATCTTTTTTATAGGTACGTTTATGTTTCTATGGTCACTTAGTCAGTCACTATGATCACTTAGTCAGAACACAAAAGAAATGGTACATGACTGTCCATGATCCTCGTTCTTTTGCCGTGTTGTATTACTGAGGTAAATAAAGATATTAAATTGTCTGTGTATTACCAAAGCTCCCACAAGGTGTAGAGCTGGTATAGTCACCTGCAGTACTGTTCTCAACTTCAGTTCCTGCCACAGCTGTAATCTCAGCCAGTACATGCTGCACTCAGGCTGCTGGCAGCCAAGAAAGGATATTTGGGGAGCTGCTGCAAGTTTGCAGAGTTTGAAATACCACCTGTGCTCTTTTAAATGTTGCTAGTGGATGAGTGCAATTTGACCCATGATCACAAAGATAACTAGATCTCTGATGCACTCTCTTTCTCAGAAGAATGTGGAAACAACACATGACTTGTTTTATATGAATTTAGTGAATAATAAATACTCAATACTGCATACACGAACATTAGGCAAAGTGTATTTGTTTGAGCTTTTTATTGAGCAGCTGAAAACAATGACCAAAACAGTAATTAATCATGGCCTTTTAGTACAATATACTATCAGAACAGAAGGGGAAAATGAAGAAAGACAAAAACAAAAAGACTTCATTGTTTCAGAAATCTATTGCAATGAACAATTTGTTGAGCTGAAGTATTAATTTCTTTCCAGTGCTTTATTAACCTTTCTTGTCAAGATAGTATTACCATTTGCTACTGAATTTACATGAAATAGAGAGGAATAACTTTGAGATCCAACTAAACTTTGATTTGGGCTGGCCTAGATTGTGTTGGCTGCTTTTTTTTTTTTTTTTTTTTTTTCATTCTGAAGGTAGACTTAAAGTTAGCAATAATCTCTAGTGTAAAATTATTTATGTAATAAGGTTAATTTTTATACAACATTTAAATGTGATCTCAGTAAAACTTTGGAGAGTTAGATTTGCAGACACAAGAAGCATTGCTATGATTCAGGTTCCTCTTTAACTGCCAGCAAAATGAGATGCGCAATACCCCTTTCTGAATTTCATGATTCTAAGTTGTTACATCTGAAAGAACCAGAGAGATATGGCACTTCTAGCCCCACAGATTGTCACAAAGTATATTAAATTAGTGTAACAAAATGTAGTTTAGATAGCCCACTGTGAATTGATAGCTAATCTTAAAATAAATTATTCCATAGTTCATAATTAATAAAACGAAGACATGTCAGATAGTGGTAAAGATCAGCAAGGAAAACATAATGTTATACCTAAAATTTCCACAGCTGTTGTACAGTATGAATCTAGTGGCAATTTAAGCTGATCAGACAAGTAATCTCATAGGCAACACCTTGCAGATGCTTTATATACCTATGTCATTTATTTTACAGTTCTTTAACCATAAAGGTTGAACAGGACACAAATATTTTGACTTCAACTTATTTATTTAATGCAAGTGACAAATTACAGTAGACAGAGCACATATCAATTTTGGAAGCTTTAAATAAGGTAGTGGAAGTGCTGAGCTCTATCCTCAAGAAAATTCCTTAAACAATTAATCTTTATGTGAAATGTACTTTTTATGTTATTATGTTTTGATAAGAAGTCACAGTAAGACAATGCTAACTAATATTCATTCTTTTGATTCTTTGAGTTGGATCCTTTTTCAAAGTGGTTGTCGGAATGGGATTGCTGTTAACTTTTCCCTGACTGAGTATCTGGGGAAAAGAACAGCAGAGAATTTCAGTCTGGGCCTTTATTGCATTATCTTGCTTAAACAGTATCTTAACATTATGAAATTTGTAGAAATAAAAGTATGAAAAATTTGATTGTCCAGCTTTTGGAAAAAATGAGCTGCAGAAGAAATGAAGAGAAAGAGAAGCTTCATTATCATATTGGATTATGTGTTATCTTCAGCCATCAACTGGAATAAGAATTCCTCTGTACCTACTCTGGAAAGTAAGTGATGTGAAGAATGAAAGAGAAGATCAAAGAGATCTTCTTAGGAAACTTATTTCACTATAAGTAGATTACTCAGATTTCCTCCTTCATCTTGAGGGCTAGAGAATGTTGGTAGAAGCATATGTGGAATCATCATTCCTCAGAGGAAGCATTATATTCTTGTCATTATTGTTGTTCACCAGGAACAAATGAAAGGAAATTACACACTCAATTCAATATTTGCTGTTCTGCACAGAATATTTCCTGCACAGAACAGTGGTTAGATGCAGTATAATATCTTGCTATAATGTAGTACTTGAATAATGTGATTTTGGATTGTGAGAGTCTGTTGGATAAGACAAGGCCAATGAAAGGGCTTTGCTGATATATTTTATGTCATGTGGTCAAACATGTCTCCTTGCTGCTAGTGTACTGCAGAGGACAAGAAGAGAAAGGAATATGAAATAAAAGGTATATGTCCAATAATAATACTTGTCATTAATATGCTTAGGTATTTTACAAAGAATTCAGCATCATTATTCCATTTACCAGCTGGATATACTGAGAGACACAGAAGTTCCCCCAGCAGGACAGACGCAGAGCCAAGACTAGAAGATCTGCCCTGTAGTCTGTTTACTAGGTCATGTGAATGTAAGGTCATGTAAGGTCATTAACTTTAGTTTGTATGACCTAGGCTTTTTGTTTTGGAAAGGCAAAGCAAGGCAAAGAAGACAAGGCAAGTGAAGAAAGGAAAAGAAAGGAAAAGAAAGGAAAGAAGGAGAAAAGAAAAATTCTACTATGAGTTATTGCAACGGTCTTATTTTTCAGTGTATAGTTTAAGTGTAGAATCCCTTTTACAACCTAACAATTAACAGATAAAATCTGTTATAATAATGCAACTATATCTCATTGCCGAATAAAAGATAAGCACCAGATGGTAAGTTTTATGTTAAACTACAATGCAAACGTGTTCTGCTATTCATTTACAGTAAAACAATATATTAACACAAAAAAATCTCTCATTTTGAAACTATGACGTTCTCTATATTTTGTGAGCCCTGAAAATATTTTTCTTGCGTGGAATATAAAACACAAACACTGTATCTCAAAAATTAAAGCCCTTTTGCAGTTATCTTTTGTCTGCCTGACCAATCTGGTGGCTTTCTATGATTCAGTAACAGCACTGGTGGACAAGGGAATGGTGACAGATGTTATCTTCCTTGACTTTTGCAAAGCCTTTGACATCGTCCCTCACCATATCCTTATTTCTAAATTGGAGAGAGATGGATTTGAAGGATGGACTGTTTGGTGGATTAAGAACTGGCTGGCTGGATGCAACCAAAGGGTTGTGATCAATGGTTCAGTGTCATGGTGGAGTCCAGTGGTCCCTCAAGTGGAGTCAAGTGGTGTCCCTCAGTGGTCAGTCTTGGGACCAGTTCTCTTTATCATCTTTATCAGAGACACAGATGATGGCATCAAATGTACCCTCAGCAAGTTTGTAGATGACACCAAGCTGAGTGGTGCAGTCAATACATTGGAGGGAAGGGAAGCCATCCAGAGGGACCTGGACAGGCTGGAGAAGTGGGCCCATGAAAACCTAATGAGGTTCAACAAGGCCAAGTGCAAGATGCTGCAACTGGGTCAGAGTAATCCCAGATGTTTATACAGACTGGGAGAAGAACACTTTGAGAGCAGCCCTGTGGAGAAGGACTTGGGGGTCCTGGTGGATGAGAAGCTGGACATGAGCCAGGAGTGTGCGCTTGCAGCCAGGAAGGCCAACTGTGTTCTGGGCTGCATTAAAAGAGGAGTGGCCAGCAGGGAGAGGGAGGTGATTGTCCCCACCTATTCAGCTCTTGTGAGGCCCCATCTGGAGTACTGCATCCAGGCCTGGGGCCTACAGCATAAGAAAGACCATGGAGCTCTTAGAGCAGGTCCACAGCAGGGCCACTAAGACAATCAGAGCTGATTGAACCTCTTCTATGAGGAAAGGTTGAGGGAACTGGGCTTGTTTAGCTTGGAGAAGAAAAGGCTTCAGGAAGACTTCATTGTGGCCTTCCAATATTTGAAGGTAGTGTACAAATAGGAGGCAGGATGACTGTTTACATAGGTGGATAGTGATAGGACAATGGGGGATGGTTTTAAAGTGAGAGAGGGGAGGTTTAATTTAGATATTAGGAGGAAGTTTTTCACCCAGAGTGTGGTGACGTAATGGAACATGTTGCCCAAGGAGGTTGTGGGTGCCCCATCCCTGAAGGCATTCAAGGCCAGGCTGGATGTGGCTCTGGGCAGCCTAGTCTGGTGGTTGGCAACCCTGCACATAGCAGAGGTGTTGAAACCAGATGATCATATGTACGCTTTCAACCCAGGCCATCCTATGATTCTATGATATGGTTCAAAATAAAGTACAATTTCTTGGTCTCGTTACTATATCATGGGTTTATATCATACCTACGTTGATGATATATTTATGTAAGCATATGTAAGAAAGAAAATAGTCAATGAAACTGAAAGTGGTTATAGTTGTACTGCACTTCTTTAACAGCCCAAAGATTTAAAATCTAACCTGCAGTTTAATACTGCCTTAATGATAAACTACTACCTCCCCTGCTGCCACTGTTACAAAGAATGTTTGCCTCCAGATTTTGATCCATGATTGAAATTCAGTAAATACAACCTGAAGGAATTCTGAAGGGGCAACCTTGAAGAAAGAAATGTTATGATAAAGAGCCAGTTAAGCAAAGATGCATTAGCTAACTAGCATTAACTAATGCTAAATACAAGTACGGTAATATTCAGAGGACAGAAAGCAAACATATGCTAAATATAAAGTCTTTGAATTAGCTTTAGGAGTGTTTCTGCATTTTGAAAGCAAATGGAAACTAAAATACATGAAAGATTTTTTAAGGAAAGCCTATTTTGTTTTTGTTTATTTCACTTGATTTATTTATTTCTTTTTAATTTGTATGTCTAATGTTTTAGCTTTATACTCATCCCTTAATCAGCTTCTCGCTAATATAAAACTCCTATATCAACTTCTGCAAATCAATAGATAACTGTGTATCATCCAACATGATATTTTCTGGCTTTCATAATTCTGAAGCAAAGAAATTTTGTTGTTCATCAGCTATTAAGTACACCAGTTGCCACAAGCTGCGTAACAGCATTGTATCCCACGTAATGCCTTTCGTTTTTATGCTACTGAATAGTTGTTACATTAGTGTGACTTCACTTACTCTAATGCTGTATTTGACTTCAGTACCACTGATCTGAAAGCAGGGAATTAACTGATGATAACCTTCTTCGAAGACCATCTCTTCTACCATTTGATAATTGTATGGTTTTTTTGGTGTTGTTTTTTTTTTTTTTTTTTAATAAAAAATAACATACTTTAAGTTCTATGTTTATTCTTTTCTCAACATTGTCATAAGTTACCAAATAATCTACATAGGTGGCTATGAAAATAGTGCCTTCGTTTTATATCCATGGAAACTACAGCAGATTCAAAGAGCACAATAGAACTATTTAATACAGCAAATTCTCAGCTACAAAACAATATTTTTTCAACATAGTCACCAGCATTATTCACTCATTTTCTTTCCCTCTCTGTCTCTTGCAGATATATGTTATTTTTTTATTTTATTTTTTTTTCATTAGGAAACAGATTTTCCATTAAAAAACTAGCCAACACTATTTAAGAAGCCTTGCTGAGCCAACATGTAACTCTCATTGAGCACATTTCAGTATCATAAATGTAAATGAACACACAAAAAAATTGTTTCTTAGTAGCTTTCACAGAGATGTGCACTATGAGTAAGTGCATATCCATCCTATGTTAGATATTATTTACAGTGCATCAGATGATTTCAATTATTATAAATCTCTGTACTCTGGGAAAGTTGTTTTGCTTGAGAACACAATCCAGATATTTTTCTCTTTTTCTAGCTATACTGAGTGGAAAGAAAAAAATAAATATCTCATGCACTCAATGCTAATCAAAAGTTCATGTACATGGAGTGAATTTACTGCCAGTTGAAAGATAGATCTGTTTTAGAGGAAAAAAGCCTGTGAAAAAGTTTCAATACATCTGCTTTGTTAGCATTAAGTGTCAAAAGTGCTGCTTGTTTCACCATGTTTTGGGTTCTCTGCATCTTTCCTTTTTCCCTTAAGCTGAAAGGTATCAGGTTTGTGGAGGCTGAGATTTGCTATTATTGTGAGAGGAGTGCTGTTCATATATTTATCTTTCTGGCTTTTTCTACTGACATTAGAAGGATTTCAGAGCTACCCTGCCTTAACCTTTTCAAATACAGGTTAGGTTGTAAAAATCATTTTCTGTAGGTTTTCTATGGGTTATACTCAATTACTACATGCAACCCACAGCTGTCTTTTCAGTATTCCATTTATTGTGCTGCATTTTATGTAAGGTTGCTTGATCATTCTGAAAGTAATAAAAATGATTACTTTATGAAGGTAGTCAATGATTTTTTTTTTTTTTAATTTTATTTTTGTCTCTGTCCAAGATGTTTTCTTTCCTTGCTTCTGTAGTTACTCATGTGTATCTGCTACAGTAGCACTTACAGGGGTATATTTCAATTATAACTCTGTCTCTTCACTCCAGTATTTCAGACTTAATTTGTAAAACTTATTTCATATGTAGTCTTGCCTTCCCATCCTGAATGGCATGAATGTCAGTTCACTTTACCTATTAGCTACCACTATAAACATAGTCTTTATATATACATTACTAATTAGCATTATTATTACCACTAGAAAATAAGGAATGAGATTTTCAGTGGGCTCTTACATAATTTTTACGATAGCCAATGAATATAGTTGTTCAGTTCTCTACTCACTCTGATTAAAAAGAAAAGACTAATTCATTTAGAAACTGTTCACTATTAAATCATGAACATATTCCTGTTAGATAATCCAGCAAGTGGCAAATTCTTATTTCTCCATAGTTCATGAGAAACCTCATTATTTTTTGAGTGGATATCTTTGCTGTAATTATACTTCAAATTTTCCCATAATCATACAGAAAACATATTTCTATTGGATCTCTGTGCCCATATTGGAAGTCCTCCTTCAGACTGGACATAAAAAATATTTTACTTTTTTTTCAGCTGAAACTTGAATCTTTTCAATTTTTTAGTTTTTTTCTGACTCAAATTCTTTTTCTCTGACTCATTTTCCTCTCCTCTCCTCTCCTCTCCTCTCCTCTCCTCTCCTCTCCTCTCCTCTCCTCTCCTCTCCTCTCCTCTCCTCTCCTCTCCTCTCCTCTCCTCTCCTCTCCTCTCCTCTCCTCTCCTCTCCTCTCCTCTCCTCTCCTCTCCTCTCCTCTCCTCTTCTTTTTTCCTCCCTTTTTTCCTTTTTCCTTTCTTTGCCTTGCCTGCCTTTGCCTTTGTCTTGCTCTTGCCTTTCCTTCCTTCCTTCCTTCCTTCCTTCCTTCCTTCCTTCCTTCCTTCCTTCCTTCCTTCCTTCCTTCCTTCCTTCCTTCCTTCCTTCCTTCCTTCCTTCCTTCCTTCCTTCCTTCCTTCCTTCCTTCCTTCCTTCCTTCCTTCCTTCCTTCCTTCATGCCTTCCTTCCTGCCTTCCTTCCTTCCTGCCTGCCTTCCTCTCTCCCCCCCTTCCTCCCTTCCTCCCTTTCTCTCTTTCTCTTTCTCTCTCTCCTTTCTCTTCTTCTTTCCTTCTTTCCTTCTCTCTCTCTTTTTTTTTTTTGTTGTTGTTGAAAGAAAATTTAATTCAACAAAAGTCGTTCAAAAAACATTTTCAGCATATAATTTTCAGCTAGGCCTATATGCAATAATAAAGCAGGATAATAAAACCATAGCAACAGATGCCTGTAGTAGTGTGTTTCACAGCCTGCTTAAGTGACAAATTACTACTGACCATCAAACAACACAGAAGTATTTTCAGTGAGCTTTAGTTTGCCTAAATAAATTTCCTCCTTACAGCTTTTCTACCTTAGAGTTAATGTAAACTCGTCATACATAACAATTCCTGCTGTACACAGCTCTTACTGAAAAAACCTGCTCACCATGGCTGGTGTTTCGGTTCCTCTGAATAGAGATTTGTTTGTTTGAAACAGTTTACTGCAGCGCTCAGTAACCCATTTGTTTTTCAATTTTGTTGAGCTGATGCAATATCATCAGCCATGTCACATAATAGTATCGGACAGAAGTAACTAGGCATGACGTCTTGTAGTGATGACCCATCAGCCTGGGAAATTCTAAATGACATGCATTACTGAAAGCAGCCATTACAATTAATCTGTTTTTGAAACAAACTGCAGTGATACTCTTCAGATGACTGGGGAAAAGCAGGAAAAAATTAGACATCAGCTCCTATCCATAAAAAAGGTCACACTGTAAGTTTGCACAAAAAGCATTTGCATCTAATCTTCTCCATATGTACAGCCAGAAAATATACCTCCTGTTTAAATAGCTTTATTAATGGCATGGAAAGGGATATGAAGAAGAAAAAAAAATGCAATTTTATTTTTAGTTTATTTTATTTTGGTTGTTAGAAGGGAAGGGGAAACTGGAAAGTGGAGAAACTGTATTGACTTTCTGGGACCTCTGCAGAAATACAGACTGTGCCTCCCATGGTTCCTTCCAGGCTCTTCTAGATCACCAGTGAAACATAGGTAATTTTCACCTGGTGTTCATTTAGTGATTTAATTCTGCTTAAAAATGTTGTAAACAATGTAGTTTAGAAATGGTGTTAAGGCAAGGAAGACAAAATAGTAGCTGTGCACCGCTATCAATAAATATTCATGGATGTACTACTATTTCAACAGGAAGTATTTGAATTTGTGTGCAAAGTTCATATTTTAGATGTAAAGGAAGTTCCTACTGATAAAGCTGAAGGAAAAACAGACCTGATAATGTGCTGCTAGATAATGCTGTACTTGTGCATACAGTAATGCTGAACAGGGCTGAGTTGTTTGAAGAGTTAGTGCTGGAGCAATTTATTCTTTGCATAAGTTGCATCCCAGTGAAGAGGACAATTTTTGGTGCTATAATATCAGTATATGTATAATTTTGTAATGTTTTTCTGTAATTTGCCAGCACCTATTCCTCCTCAGAATTAGAGTGACTGGTCAAAGAAAGAGCTTCAGTACATATCAGCGCATCAGTAGCAGGTAAAAACCTCATATAGATGGAAGAACTACAGAACTCTGTAATAAAGGGGCCTGCTGCCCCCTGCCATGGACACAGATTGATCTAGATAACTCCGTGACAATGTGCAAACCATTCTTTCAGTTTGTTTAACAAGCTCTGGCTTCTCCCAGAACAACCAAACGTGTAATAGAATGATTATTAAATGATGGTGGTTTTTTTTTTTTTTTCCCCATATCTTCTTTATTTTCACACAATTATGAAACTAAGTTACTCTGTGTAAATTCTATAATTGAAATTGTATCTTTTTACCATTTTTTTTCCCTAATTCCTACTATTCTCTGTGATGTTTATAAGGAAGCATTTGTATTGAACCCAAGAATGCTGAATGTAGGAAATCCCAGAGATACACAAATTTATCATCTCACCAGCCATATCTGTCAAGATTGTATGCCATCCTGCTCATAAAATAAATGAGTGGAGGTGAAAGACCTAATCCAGGGACATTTATACTATGTGCATCTTACTTGCACAGTATTAAGTCACTCTAGAAATGTACTTGTTGAGGACACAGAATTCATGAGCTCTGGTAACTTTCCCAAATAACATTTATATTTTAATTTTCTCCCCTTTCTGCTCACTATTCTTCATGATTAAATGACATAGAAGTCTATCTGCTATGGAAACTGTCAGCTGTTCTGACATATTTTCATATATGTATCTGTAGTTTATTTTTTCAACTGAGATGTTCACACTACCCCATTAATATCAAGATCACTGATGACTCTTTTTTTTTTTTTTTAATCGTATCCTTGAAGAGTATTTTGTGAAAGTATTTCTATTTACTACTCTATGTATTATTAGTAATGAAGAGGTGCTATTTCTTTATAAGGCAGGTATGAGAAAGAGGAGCATCATTCAATGCAATGCAGTGGTCTTTTTTTTTTGTCTTTTTTTTTTTCAGTCATTTAGGGTAAGGGCAAAAGAAAAGAAAGCAAATCAAATTTATATTGGTGTCATGGTTTTGTAATTTTTGTTATTAGTATTCCACATCATAACATCACGTGGAGCACAGAGAAGAACTACGCGTCTCAGGGGACCTTGCGGTCACAGAGGAAAATACATCAAGGAAGTGACGCTCTCTCTCTCTCACTGCCTGGCAGAGGGTGCGGGTGTGCTTCCAAGCTGCAGCGCCTTCAATTTCAAAGTAGGCTTCTTGGTCTTTGGAAACCTCTCTCTCTCTTATTTCACTTGATTTATTAGTCTCAATTTTCAATTAGATCGTATTATAGTGTGTTATCTTGCATTCTGATATCATAGTTAGTAAAATAAGTTTTCCTCCTTAGATCATTGCTGCTGCTCTGTTTGTTTCCTTGAGTGCAGCTCCCATCTCCCTACCCCTTTCCCTTTTTTCCCTTCCCCTTTGTCAGGGGCCGGGGGCCCACAGGCCTACTGCCCCCTCCCCTGTCACAGACACACGTTGATCTAGATACCTCCATGATAATTGGAGTGGTTAACATGGAAGCTTCCAAACTACAGTGACCTCCAATACTTATTAGAACATTAATCTAGGTTGAGAGTCACTGAAAAATGCAAGATGGGTCCATCAAAATGTACTGAACATGGCAAAATCTGGACATTTTAAATTCAGCAGTACTTAAATACATTGTACAGAAAAGCAAGAAGCAGGTTACTGGATAAAAAAACAACAACAACAACAGCAAAAAAAAAAACCAACAAAAAACAAAGGACATTCACTCTCCACAATTTTCTGTAAATTGAGGTCATACTGTTTTTGCTAGCTCTTTAGTTGAAGCCTGACACCTTGCAGAGGGATAATAAATATAATGGACATATCCTGTTAATTGGTACACCAGTAGGAGGCTGACCTAAATTGCTTCTTTTTGGAATAAAATTTCCAGGAAGAGAGAAAGAGACTATATTAAACCAAGCCTTTTCCAATTTACGTCAGTGAAAGAGAGAAGGGTACACTTCATTACCCATGTTATATGAGTCCACTTTTGACTTGCACTGTCTGAATAGTCTTTCTTAAAAGGCAATTTGGGGGATATAAACATATACATTTTCAAACTCGGTGAACTTTAGTGCTCAGAGAAGCTTTTCCACGCAAGTTTGCCAAGGCAACAGCAGCTGTTATTAGGGACTCCCATGAGTGCACAGAGACAATTGTGCCAATTTATATGCCATGTGGTGATTTTCAGTTGTGGACAAATGACCTGTAAATGTACAGCAAATCTAAACAGCATGCAACACTACCAAATATCCAGTTCTAGGTAAAGGTCTTCAGAGGTGAAAGGTAATTTCACAAAATCTTTGCACATAATTTAAAAGACTTTTGCATGGTTTCTACTAAGTATCAGTGCAGTCATATAAGACTTATTTAAGTGAACAAGCTCATGCAAATAACCCTATTGGCAGTGCTTGAGGAAAGCCTGCTTATGTAAGTAAATATTGTTATGAATTATACATGCAACCTGACTGTGTTAAAAATGCTGTTGTTGACTAGATCTTCCATGCCTTTCTGTTTCCTCATTTACCTTAATCATCTTACCTTTTATAGTGTGAAGTTTTCTGGGCTGAGACTGTCATTTTATCCTACTTTTACAGAACTCAGCTTAATAAAGCCACAACATATAACAAAAACATGCAATGTATAACACAAAGGAATATCATGATGAAATAAAACTCTTGAGCTCACATTTTGATGCTTTACATTCATCTATCTGCATGAGAAGCTTAGCCAATGTCTCAGAGCTCTATCTTAGGGAAAAAAAAAAAAAAAAGGAAAAGAAAAAGAAGAAATTTGTAGTCTGATGAATTCTAATAAGAAAATAAGGTGGATGCTGCCAATGATCATTAACATAGAACACAGATGAATCCTGATTATCCATGTAAGCTGTTTTTTTGTTGTTTTTTTTTTTGTTTAATTTTTTTTTATTTTGCACTTCAAATACTGTAAAATCATAATCTTCATCATTTTCTCATAAAATTGAATGCATTTCACTTATAAGTGCATCCTCCTTAACATAATCTGAAGCATCTCAGATTTTATTCACAGCTCATTGAGAAGCAAAAGGGCCAATTATAAGCAAGAATCAAGCAAAGTAATAAAAACCCAATCTATACTGAGAGAACAGGGCTGTATACTCTATTTTTATTACAAATATGTAAAAGCAATTTAATTTAATCACCTTGAATTACTAAGTGCTGCCAGAGAAATAGTCAGAAGAGAATGCATATTTTCGAGTTTATTCCCTGAACTGCACCACTACTGCATATTTATGATATTTTTATGCACTACTTTAGTTACTGTTATGGCAAAAGCTCTTAAAATAAACTTTTAAAGAAGATCTCCATTGAAGTTAGAGTGATACAGCACTAATAGATTCCTTCTGCTCTTCCCAAATGAGAACACATCTTTTTTGTTTGTTTTGTTTCTTTTTTTTTCCCTTTACAGAGTTGTTGGGGCTGAAAGGTACCTCTGAAGATCATCTAGTCAAACCTCCTGCTAAAGCAGGTTCCCTACAGTAGTTTCTAGTTCCCTACAGGAAAGCATCTGGGGGGGGGAGCGTGGGTGGTTGAATATCTCCAGAGAAGGCTCCGTAGATTCTCTGTGTAGCCTATTCCAATGCTCAGTCACTATCAAAATAAATAAGTTTTTCCTCATGTTTGTTCCTGTGTCCCAGTTAGTGTTTATTGACCTTTGTCCTGTCAATAGGCACCAAAAAAAGAGCCTGGACCTGCCCACTTGCTTCCTGTCCTTTAGATATTTATAAGCACTGGTAGCTCAGTGTTGGCCAACCCAGCCCCTAATAATCTTTGTAGACCTCTGCTGAACTTTCTCAAGTATTCACTGTATTTTTTCAAGCCTGGAACAGTACACAGTACTCCAATGAGGCCTCAACAACACAAAGTAGAGGGGAATGAGAACCTTTCTTGAACTGCTGGCAACGCTCTTTTTAAAGTACCCCAAGACACCACTGGCCTTCTCATAGACTCATTAAAGTTGAAAAAGACCTCTAAGATCATCTAGTCCCACTTCTGACCCATCCCCACCATGCCCACTAAACCGTGTCCCTCAGGGCCATATCCACGTATTAAACACTTCCAGAGACAGTGACTCCACCACTTCCTTGGATAGCCTGTTCCAATGCCTTACCACTCTTTCTAAGAATTTTTTTCCTAATATCCAATCTGAAACTCCTCTGGAGCAACTTGTGGTCATTCCTTCTAGTCCTATTGCTAGTTTACATGGAGAAGAGGCCAACGCTCAGCTCACCACAACCTCCTTTCAGGTAGTTGTAGAGAGTGATAAGGTCTCCCTTAATCTCCCTTGAGGACCCTGTTTTTCCAGGTGGATAATCCCAGTTCCCTCAGCCTCTCCTCATAACACTTGTGCTCCATACCTTTCACCAGCTTCTTGGCCACAAGGTCACAACGCTGGCTCATGGCCAACTTATTGCCCAACAGGACACCCAGCTGCTCCTTTCTGTAGAGTTCCTTTCTAGCAGATCAGCTCTAACCTGTACTGATGCATGTGGTTGTTCCTCCACAGACGTAGGACTCTGATTTTGTCCCTGCTGAGTCTTGTAAGGTTTCTCTCCACCCAACTCTTAGCCTGTCCAGGTATTGCTGAGTGGTAGAACTGGCATGCTTCTGGTGTGACTTCTGGTGTGACTTCTGGTGTGCCAGTCACTCCTCCCAGCTTTGTATCATCAGCAAACTTGCTGAGGGTGCATTCTACTCCTTCATCCGGATCTCTGATGAAGATGTTGGACTAGATGCCATCCAGAGGGACCTTGACAAATGTGAAAGATGGGCCCATGTGAACTTAATGAGGTTCAACATAGCAAAATACAAGGTTTTGCATTTGGGTCAGAGTAATCCCAGGTAAATATACAAACTGGGAGAAGAAATCCTTCAGTGTAGTCCTTCAGAGAAGGACCTGGGGATCCTGGTGGATGAAAAAAACTGAACATGACCTGAACATGAACCAGCAGTGTGCTCTTGCAGCTCGGAAGGCCAACAGTATCCTGAGCTCCAACAGAAGAAGGGTGGACAGTGGGGACAAGGAGGAAACTGTCTCTCTGCCCTCTTGAGGTTCCATCTCCACTACTGCATCCAGGTCTGGGGCCCCCAGTACAGGGAAAGATGTGGAGCTGTTGGAGAGGGTCTAGAGGAGTTCTATGAAGGTGATCAGAGGTCTGGAGTGCCTCCCCTATGAAGACAGGCTGAGGGAGCTGCACTTGTTCAGCTCGGAGAAGAGAAGGCTGCAAGGAGACCTCATTGCATTTATTTTATTATTATTTTATTATTATTATAATTTTTATTATATTTTATTTTATTATTATTTTATTATTATTTTATTATTGCATTGTATTTAAAAGGAGATAAAAAGGAGGGAAATCAGGTAGATAGTGATAGGACAAGGGGAATGGTTTTAAACTCATGGAGGGAAGGTTTAGATTGGATGTCAGGAGGAAGTTCTTCACAAGGAGGGTGCTGAGAGAGGCTGTGGATACCCCATCCCTGGAGGTGTTCAAGACCAGGCTGGATGGGGCCCTGGGAGACCTGGTCTAGAACCGGGTCTGGAGGTTGGTGGCTCTGCCTGTGGCAGATAGATGGGTTGGAACTCGATGATCCCTGGGGTCCCTTCCAACCCAAGCCATTCTATGATTCTTAGACTGGACCCAGTACGAACCCCTAGGAATACATTTAATTGAAAGAACTAAACTAAACTCTGATTGCAGCTGTCTGAGCTCTACAAGCCAGAGAGTTTTCAATCCACCTCACTGTTCACTCATCTATCCCACACTTTCTAAGCTTACCTATGAGAATGCTATGGAAGGCAGCATCAGAAACCTTGCTGAAGCCGAGTTAGGCAACATCCCCTGTTCTCGCCTCATTGACTCAGCCAGTCATGACATCATTCTTCATGACTTTTCAAACTTCAAATAGATATACAAAAGATTTAGAAACCACCAACATGCCATTTCATCCTGATTATATACAACAAGGACACACAATGCATGCAATTCGAGATTCACTGATCATAAACTTGTCATGTGGCCATGAAAACAGATACCACACATTACAAATGCGAAGTGACCCTAGCATCTTCTAACTGCGTCTTCCAAGTTGTTTGCTGGTAATTAGCAGTACATTCACATGTATTAAGTCTGTGCTCTCTTTCCTCTGGCCAAGGAAAGCGTTTGAGGTTGGCAGGAATTCATCTCCAGTACCTGGTCACTATTCTGTTGCAAAACAAGGTATGGGATGCATGCTGGCATGCAGTTCATCAGCCAAATTACACATAACAGCTTTATCCCTAGTTATATGTCCTTCTCCATGACACTGGCATAGTTACACAGCTACATTTAAAGTATCCTTTTACTTCGTTGTTCTCTGGAAATGTAAGAACGCTGTTTTAAATAATGTCCCAGAACTATTTTCTGTCTTTGAAAATGGAGGAAACGCTTAGGTGTGGTCACAGCCGCCGATAAGGGATTCTCCATGAGTCGGTCACCAGGGGGCAGTAGCAGCAGGACAGAGATCCTTGTGCAACGGCTTGTTTTAAGGATAGCCCTTTTTTTTTTTTTTCTTTTTTTTTTGCGCTCAGAAGAAAAACATTCCAGACAAGAACAGTGTTCAATAAATTAAATAAATACATTCTATTATGTACCGATTCTGTCATTAATCACTGTAATAAGCCATATGCAATTTTGTGGTGGATCTCTGACAGCAGTCATTTTGGAAGAAGAATATCAGAGGCCTCTTTAGGAGAAAAGGGCATCAATTAAGAGGAAAATGTCATTCTTTTTCTTTCCATTAATGAAAAGAAATATGCTTAGATATAATTGCAAGCGGCTTAAAAGGATCATTACCTTAGTTCAGGTTTCTCCAAGATGTTTTATTTCCTTTGTAGGTAAAGCCATTACCTATGGAGTGAAACATTTTAATAGTTGTAACTGTCCACTTAGATATCCTACGTGAAAAGTATTGAACTAGCATGGTATGTAATAACAGTGTATTGACACACTGGGAGTGGAGTTTTATCTGACCAAGTCATGGTACTGGAAGAGAAAAACAACTGTGGGGGTCAGTGTGTGGAATAATGGTACATTCAGCAATAAGGATGCCAGCTATCAGGCTGCCACTCCTGCTTTGCCTTACCTTTCTAACTCCCTCATACTCATATCTTGTTGTGAGTCTCTTCATATGCTTTATTTTTCTTAAAACTATATTCTTGCTCCCCCTGTATTACATAATACTAATGCAGCTCTAATAGGGCTTTGGTTTTTATTTATTTTTATTTTTATTTTTTTCCACGCCTAGGGAACTACAGTTGGAGAGTCAATACCTCAAAGCCTTGCTCCCCATGGAATTGTACATAGCGGTTATACTCCTGATTGCAGTGTGACAGCTGACTTTAAAATATTAATTGGACGTTACACCACTTTAAGTATTTGTTGACTGCTTTAATAGGTATTGTGAGACTTAGAGAAGCTTTCATTAGCCCTCTAGCCTTAATGATTCTGAAGGGATTGGTTAATGAGATACCAAAGTAAGTCATTCTAAGGAAGCACAGATACTATCCATAGCAAGAGGATTACTTTTCTCCCTTCTTCCTATTTTATTTTATTTTAACAAATGTGCCTGTTTGTAGCTTTATCTGGATTTACAGCATGGCTAGCGAGCTAAATCTTTGGTATGTTTTACAAAAATGTTGGATATTTTTTCCAGACGCTTGATTAAGGAATGTACAGCCACTTTAGTTTGAACCAAATTCCTGGTAACAATCCATTTCTCTTTTTAAGATCTTGTTGACAACATTCACTTTAGATCTTGCAAAACAGTGCTGGTTATTGGCTTTCCCTTCCCTGGAAGGGTACAGAAAGCTAAAAGGTAGAATTAGTTTTAATTTTTCTCCAGAGGAAGTCTAGCATTAAAGTGAAATCTCATGAAACATTCTTCCCAAAAGAAGTACCCCTCCTCTTCAGACATACATAAATAAACTTGCTCTCAGAAAGAAAAATCATGGGGAAGAAAAAGTAAAATCAATGTTGCAACAAGTCAAACCAGCTCCAGATGCTCTCAGGAATTTCTGGGGGCATGCAAAAATGTCATTGTGCTCATTAAACTCCTAGACAGCGCTTTTGTTTTCACAGTGAAAGCTGTGCTGACCTTGCCAGTCCATTAAACTCTAACAAGGGTCTCTGCAGGTTCATAGTTCCAATTATGACTCAGTTTATAGGACCCTAGCAATAAATACAGTTTGACTTGCTCCACTGTGGGTTGATCTTTGCTCCTGCTGCTGCCAAATAAACAATGGGCTGGAGGTGGAAACTTAAATGCATTTTTTTTTTTTTTTTTCGGTCTGTTTTTCCTTTCAAAAGTAGAAGACTGGAAATATGTCAGCTAACATCCAACTCAGTTTCACAGGCAGGCTTTTACAGGCTTCTGTTGAAGCGCTGTGCTACTGCTGAGTCGAATCACTTCCTTTTGGCTGGCATGAAAACTTCATGTCAATTCTGAAAAGAATATTAAAAAGGAAATTAGAAGAGCTATAATATTATATATATGCATGCAAGTGAATAGACTGTGTCTATATTGTCTGCAGTAGGTATGATATACCACTGGTAGCTTGTAAAAAGTAGTGAGACGGTTAGTAGGAAGTTACTGTATTAGTCAAAGCATGATTTTAGAAATTGGAGTTCAGATTTTGAGAGTATACATGAGAAGGAACAAAGATTGAGACTTGATGTTCTGTACTAAGGTTGAAAGTGATGAAAAAACATTTGAGTGTAGGTATGACATCCACTTTTGAATCTGTGAAATTAATGTTACCCCTAACTATCGGAATTGTTGACAATGTTCACAAACTTCCCCAAAAGTGCCCTTAGGCTGTATTTCAAAGGTATTTGAGCTATTAAAAAGTGCAGAGAAGGGCTTCATGAGAGTTTCAACAAAATATTTAGGGCTCTCTAATTGCCTGACTGTGTCTAGGTCCCTTTTGGTCCTTTTGGTGTTTCCAGTAGAAGTATGAGAATCTGTTTTTGAATCTACATATCAACTCTGTTTGTTTGTTTGTTTATTTCAATTGCTCTTACAGCCAAAACTAAGTGGTGGTTCAAATGAATCACACAGAATCACAGAATCATAGAATGACCCGGGTTGGAAGGGACCTCAAGAATCATGAAGTTCCAATCCCCCTGCCTGGCAGGGCCACCAAGCTTCCACATTTACTAGATCAGGCTGCCCAGGGCCCCACCCAACCTGGCCTTGAACACCTCAAGTACTGAGGGCTCTATACCTGGACACAGTACTCCAGATGGGGCCTCACAAGAGCCGAGTAGAGAGGGATAATAACCTCCCTGTCCCTGCTGGCCATCCCTCTCCTGATGGAGCCCAGGATACCATTTGCTTTCTGAGCTGCAAGAGCACACTGCTGGCTCATGTTAAGTTTCTCATCCTTCAGGACCCCCAGGTCCTTCTCTGCCAAGCTGCTCTCAAGACTATTCTTCCCAGTCTGTACAGATGCCTGGGGCTCTTCTGGCCCAAGTGCAAAACCTTGCACTTTGCCGTGTTCAACCTCATTAGGTTCACCCAGGCCCACCTTTCAAGTCTGTTGAGGTCCCTCTGAATGGCATCCCTTCCTTCCTCCGTGTCAACTGCACCACTCAGCTTGGTGTCATCAGCAAACTTGCTGAGGGTGCACTTGATTCCATCATCGATGTCATTGATAAGGATGTTAAAGAGCACCGGTCCCAAGGCAGACCCATGGGGCACACCGCTCATTACTGGCCTCCACCTGGACATAGAGCCACTGATCACCAGCCTTTGTCTGTGGTGTTTCAACCAATTTCTTATCCATCGAGTGATCCACCCATCAAATCCACATCCCTTCAATTTGGAGATGAGGTGGTGGAGATGGTGGGGGACCATGTCAAAGGCCTTGCTCAAGTCCAGGTAAATGACATCGGTTGCCTTCCCTTCATCAACCAATGCCGTCACTCCATCATAGAAGGCCACAAGATTGGTTAAGCCTGACCTTCCCCTGGTGAAGCCATGCTGGCTGTCTCAGATCACACGCTCATTCTTCATGTGATCAAGAATGTTGTCCAGGAGGATCTGTTCCATGATCTTCCCAGGCACAGAGGTGAGACTCACCGGCCTGTAGCTCCCCGGGTCCTGCTTGCTCCCCTTCTTGTATATGGGAGTGACATGACCCTTCCTCCAGTCATCTGGGACCTCACCTGACAGCCACGACTTCTCAAATATGATGGAGAGCGGCTCGGCAACCACCTCAGCCAGCTCCTTCAGAATCCTGGGATGCACACCATCTGGCCCCATAGACTTGTACTCATTCAGTCTCATGAGGCACTCTCGGACTTGCTCTGCCCTTACAGTGGGGAGGGTTTTACTTCCCTTGTCCCCACATAGAGGTTTGGGGATGCAGGGCTCAGAGATGTGAGAAAGACTAGAATCCTGGCTGCCAGTGAAGACCGAGGCAAAGAACTCATTCAGTACCTCAGCTTTCTCTTCATCCTTTGAAGCCAGTTCTCCTTTTAAATTTACCAAAGAAGGTACACCTGTTTTGGCCTGTCTCTTCTGGCCAATGTACCTGTAGAATGTCTTATTTTTGTTTTTCACATCCCTTGACAGGTTCAAAGCTTTGGCTTTCCTGATCCCACATCTGCAAGTCTGGAAGGCATCCCTGTATTCTTCCCAGGTGACACGGCCTTGTTTCCAGAGCTTGTATGCCCCCTTCTTCACCCTCAGTTCACTCAGCAGGTCCTTGCCGAGCCATGCCAGTTTCCTACCTCATCTGCCCACTTTCTTATTCAGAGGGATGGACACCTCTTGTGCTTTCAGGATCTGAAATCACAATCAGGAATTTTCAAATAAAAGATCTGTAACATTTGAAATGTATTAATACAAAAGCAATAATTTGTAGTTATACACTGTGGCATAATTTCAAATCAGTAAGTGTTTGCTACAATACAAGGGACTCAGAAGTTCAAGCCATCACTTACTGAGCTTTCTGTGTATCCCTATGGATATGGCCAACCTATTCAGATTCAGTCTATTACATCTTATGCCAGTTTTTGCTACTGAATCTGCACTCATATTCACTCTAGAACTACATTTGAATGATATTAAGATATTCAGGCAGGATTGTTGTAATGATTACAGAAAACAAACAAACAGACAAACAACAGAACCAGAAGAAAAGTTCATGGAACTGTGACCATTACCTCCTTTTTGCTCATAACATCCTGTGTTTCACTGATGCATTGGTTTGGAAGCAAGACAGTGAAGCTGGATTTATTTTTGTTGTGCTTTTAGATCCTACAGCTATAGAATATTCTGTTCAACACAAAATATTGACAGACAGAATTGCAATAGAAGAATGTTAGCGAAGATCAATAATCACTATGGCACAGAGAATGTAAATATACTGCTTTTATACTCCACTGCTTTTTATGAGGGGAGTACCATGTGAGCTCAGTGTGTTCCAGTTCCCTGAGGCTGGCACTCCCCACAGGACACTAGCATATATTTTCTTCTTCCTCAGTTCTTTAAAATACATTTCTACATTTCTATTTCTAGTGAGCTGCTTTGTGGAAGAGGTAATGTTGTACATGTCTCTTTGAGGAGATCATGAGCATATTGTGATGGGAAAGGATAGGAAAGCAACCAGTCATTGACAGTTTTTTGTTGTTGTTGTTGTTGTTGTTTTAATTGCTTTTGTGTCTTTGGGCTTGTTCAAAAAGGTATGGTTAGCAGCTCAAGGATTCAAGAGAAAAAGCACTCATAAAAATCTTATATCTTATAAAATCCTAAGGTTGAGCAAACAAACAAAACAAAACAAAGAATTGGAAGATGAAGGTATCAATTCAGACAAACTGTTCCAAGTAGCAGAGATTGATACACTTCCCCTACCTGAGTGATGTCCACGGTTTCTTGGTGGGCGTATCACTGTTTAGTGTTCAATTTGGATGATAATACCAAGATCCAGATGACATGATATGTATGCAAGTAATGTGGCAGAGAGTTGTATGTAATGCACCATACTACGCCATTAAAGATAATGAAAGACCACTGGCAGATGAAGTGGCTAGTCCACTTCACCATTATCCCTACAGGCCTGTGTCTCACCTGTGGATAAACTGTCCAGGAAGTTCCTGCAATTCGAAGATTATATGTCCTGCTCCCCACATGTACAAACCAATATCTCAGCTACTACAGGTAAGGATTCCTCTTCTCGAGAGAGAGGATATAGTGAGTACACAGCACATACAATCCTGTGGTTTTACTTGTGTGACCATGGAATGGATATGAGGAAATGGGATGGAATACCCACCTTAATCCTACAGGCATGGGTATGTGAGTTCCAAGGGAAAGCAATCACAAGAGAACATCCTTCCAAGAAAATGGCTGCTCCAGTTTCCAGCAGACAGTTCTCCAAACAGAAAATGGCTTGATTATTTTTGAAGTTGACAGTAAGCCTTTTGATTCTCATACATGAGAGATAAGTAATGAACACGATAGCCAGAGCTAGAAGGGCCCCGCCTCCAGCTAGGTGGAGGAAAGGGACAATTGAATTTATTGGGCTGGGTGCATTCAGTGGCCTGTCACATCAGAACCACAGAAATATGAGGATTTAGAAGACACCAGGGCACAATGTACTCTAATGCCATCAAGTTACAAAGGGACAAAATCCATTTGTATTTCTGGAGTGACAAGGGTATCCCCAAAGCTAACTGTTTTGGAGGCCAAAGTGAGTGTAACAGGAAATGAATAGCAAAAGCATTCCATTACAACTGGTCCAGATGCTCTGTGCATCCTTGGCATAGATTATCTCAGGATAGAGTACTTCAAAGACCAAAAAGGTTATCAATGCACTTTCAGCATAGCTGCCTTGGAGAAGGAAGACATTAAGCATCTGTCAATCTTTCCTGGTCTCTCAGAGGACCTGTATGTTATGGGGCTGCTAAGAGTAGAAGAAAAATAAGTGCTGCCTGCTACTACAACAGTGCACTAGTAGCAATATTGCACCAACTAGAACTCCTTGTTTCCCCATTCCCATTCAACTGGAGAACTAATTATCATCAAGACTCACTCACCCTTTAATAGTCTCATATGGCCAATGCACAAGTCCAAGGGAGAGTGGAAGCTAACAGTGGACTATTGTGTCCTGAATGAAGTCACAGTACAGCTAAGCACTGCTGTGCCAGACATGCTAGAACTCCAATATAAACTAGAGTCAAAGACAGCCAAGTGGTATGCCACAACTGACACAGCTGATGCATTTTTCTCAATGTTTCCAGCAGCAGAGTGCAGGTCACAGTACATCTGGAATTCAGTGCACTGGGGGTGGAAACACAGCCCTGTTGTTTGTCGTGGGATGATCCAGACTGTATTGGAACAAGAGGAGGTGCTTGAACATCTGCAATACGTTGATGACATTATTCTGTGGGGCAACACAGCAGAAGTTTTGGAGAAAGGGAAGAAAATAATTGAAATCCCTCTAAAAGCCAGGCTTGCCATAAAGAAAAGTAAGGTCAACACTGGAGCTTCTAAGCTATCTAGCTCCAGTATCATCTCCAACTACTTTTGTGGCATATAAACTATATTTTCATTTTGAAGAAATTTGGCAAAAGTGCTTGATGTTTGCTAATATGAATTCTTCAACCATAACCAGGCAGAATGTTAGGTAATTGCTTTGACATACTAGTCTATTTCTGCTTATTCTTTAAAAAGAAAGAAAGAAGGAAAGAAAGAAAGAAAGAAAGAAAAAGATAGAATATTTCAATATTTTACCTACTTGAAAATGCTTTTACTTACTAGTTGTTATTTTAGTGAGGCTGCTCTTTGTTCTAATAAGGCTATTTTACACTTTCCTCAAGTCTCCTTTTCAAAGATATTGAGAAACTGAGCTAGCTTTAGTAAGAAAGTGCTAAAATATTTTAAGCTAGTAATTTATTCTTCTAAAGGGTAATGATATGGAAAAGAAATTGTTTGTTACATAAAAATTTTTCAAAACAGTATTGAAGTTTAAAAAAAGCATGTTGCAAAGTCTTTCATTCAGATGCTTTTCATTTCTAATCCACGAATTCCATTAAGTAGTTCAGACCATAAGAACACCACCTCCTTTTCATGTTTGTTATCGCCTTATTTTTTTTTCCCTTCTGACAGAATATCAGGGGCAGTCTGCATCTCCTCCCCCCAACATAATACCTGTTTCTCAGCTAGGGCAGGTACAGTCTATGGTATCAGCTCTTAGAGATGTATAGTGGTAGACGAATATTGTGGTTTGTCGTCTTATGTCAGATGAAAAACTACCTGTCGAAGTACTCTCTATGGAAGACCCTTGTTATGTTGACTATTCCTCATCTTACTCAGGAATTCTACAGCTGCTTATTAATTCTTTAGCTTGTTTTCACAACTGAGTGACTTAATTTGGGTAATAGTTGAGGTCTTTGGATGAAGAAAATTTAACGTAAAACATGAAGTTTGAAAGTCATCAATGGCAATATCTGCAAATTAAAAGTACAGGCAAAATAAAACAAAACCACACAAAAAAATCCCAGTGAAAACTGTTAAGTTGTTGTACTGTTTAAAACTTCTGTGATATGAGAAGTAAAAAAAAAAAAAAGCGCAACATAAAATCAGAATAACTAAACTTCCTTGAGTTGGAGGGAACCCATGTGGATCATCCAGTGGCTGACTCAATGCAAGGCAAGTTAAGAGTTAAATCATATATCTAATGCCGTTGTCCAAATGCATCTTGAACACCAACAGGCTTGGAGCCATGATCATTTCCCTGGGGTGATGTAAGAGATTATTCTTTTGCACCTTTGTCTCAAAGCTTTCTGAGGAACACTGATGGACAAGTCCAGGAAAGTCCTGGTCAAAGCTGGGGAAACCTTTGAAGATTTGCAGGCCAAGGACAAGGAGAGAGAGATAAGAAGCAGCTTAACGGCCAGGAAGCAGTCTTTTGTTTGGGCTTATCTCGAGGGAGATAGCCATCTCAGGAGGTACTACACATGACTCTTACCCAAGTGCCCAGGAATGCCATGTTGGCAGAAGAAGGAGGATAAGAAAGGGACCAAAAACCAAGAGGGTAGGTGTCTGACATCAGATGCCTCACGAGGCAATGCCTGCCTTCAGATGGACTCTCCTGGGCCTGCTACCTGAGACCTGCCTCTCTCTCCTGGACTTGCTCTATCACTGTACCTGCTTGCTGCCCAAGACCAGCCATACTGCTTCTGCTTACCCCCTGCACTTTTGCATTGGACCATCAGAACGGAGTGCAACAGGATGCTGCTGGATCTTGGTGGTGACTATCCCTGCTTTACGCAATTCTTGCTTCTTTCCTATCTTTCCTATTGCCTGCTGTCCCTTCCCCACCACCCTAATTCGTAATAGCCACCAGCCTCTCCTTCCCCATCTCCCTGATTAAGATTTGTAATAAGCTGGTCAGACCAACATTTGAACCACTGTTTCTTGATCTCACGTTGGGCATGCACACACTAAAGAACCTTCTCTCCCACCTGTAAATTGGAGTGAGACAGGTGCCTGTCCCAGTGGTTGACCAACCTGCAAGTGGGTGGCCAAAGACCCTAAACTTTCTCCTTATAACCAGTCTGCTGGTGGCCTGAAAACATTCCTTCACATTCTGTCAGTGGCCAGAGAAGAGATGAGCACATCCCTTTCCACTCACCCTCATGAAGAAGGTGTAAGCTGCCTTGAAATCACCCCTTAGTCTCTTCTTCCTCATGCCAAACAAACCAACTATCTTCAGACACTCCTCATAAGTCACGCTGTCTAGACCTTCTACCATCTTTGTTGCCCTCCTCTGGACACATGCTAATATTTTTATATCCTTCTTACTTTACTGAAGCCCAAAAATGCATGCAGTACTCAAGGTGAGGCCATACCAATGCTTAGTGGGACAATCCCTTTCCTCAACTGTCTAGCTGTTCTGTGCTTAATGAAAGCCAAGATGTGGTTGCCCCATTTGGCCATCCGGTCACATTAGTGACTCACTGAGCTGCACAGCAGCCACTTGTCTCCCAGGCTATCCACACATTCAAGGTTATACTGTCCCAGGTGCAGAATCTGGCACTAACTCTTGTCAGATTTCATACGGAGATTGTATAGTCCTCTAATTTGTCAAATTATCACTGTAAGACCTCTGCTTGCTCAGGGGAATCAACAGCTTCTCCCAGTTTTGTGTCATCCACAAAAGTACTTGTATGAACTCAAATTCAATATCCAAGTCATCAATAAAAGCTTGGAACTGACCCTAAAATTGACTCATTGGGAACATCTCAAGTGACTAGTTGACAAAAAAGTAACTCCATTTACCACAATGCTTTGGGCTCAACCCTTTAGTCAGTAGTTCACCCATCATATGATGTCCAGCTATATGCTGGACATTTTGTCCAGAAAGACACTGTGACAGACAGTACCAAAGCTTTGCTAAACCCCGAAAGTCACATTCACTGTCTTCCTTCTGTCCTCTAGGTGGCTCACCTTGTCATAAAAAGAGATTTTGGCAAATGACTCTGTTGTCTTTTGGGTATTTTTCAGTAACTCTCAGAATAATCTAAGTACTTTCAACAGGCTCTAAAGTGAGACTTACAGGCCTATAATTAGGAGGATCTTCCTTCTTCCCTTTTTGAAAATTGAACTAAATTTTTCTAGATTCTTTTCAACAGAGTTGTCTCTGGACTCCCAAGGCCATTGACAAGTAATGGAGAGAGATTTTATAGTAACACTGACTGATTGTTTCAGTACCCTGAGATGAAGCTTCTTAAGTTCCAAGCACTTATGTGCAGCAAATGCTGTACAAATTGAACATCAAGTAGGAGATTTTCAGTCTTCCAGTTTCAGTCCTCCAATCCACACTCCAAAGGTCCCAGGGTCCCTCAAAGGTTCTAAGGGAAGAGGGAAAGAAGGCCATAGATGTCTCTGCTTTATCTTCATCCTTATTTGGGAGGTGACCAATGGCATGAAGTAACAAACCATTATTTTCCTTAGTCCTTCTTCTGCTGTTAATACTTTTTTTTTTTTTTTTTTAAATTCATTGTTAGCTTTAAGTCCACTGGAGCTTCTGCAACAGATTTTCTCCTTTGAAATGGTGAACAGCATCTTTGTAGTCCTCCTGCGTAGCTTAACCTTATTTCCAAATACAGTAAAATATTTTTTCCATCCAGGTTCCAGAAGGAATTCCCAGCTCATCTAAGTCAGCCTTCTGCCCCATGTGCTTGACTTATGACACATAGGAATTGTCTGTTCCTGTGTTCTTGAGAGACGTTTCTTGAGTGACCAGCATTTGCAGCCCTAATGCCCTTGAAAGCAGACTTCCAGGGGACCTTTGTAACCATTTACTAGAACTTACGATATGAAGCTATGAACTTGTTAATTACAAAAAATGAAACGATGTTTGTTTTCCTTTCTTGATTCAGACTTCCAACATGTCTAACCTAGGAAGGAATGGAAATACTTGGTTTGCAAATTCCAGCAGCTTTCAATTGTATCATTATACAATATATTCTATTGACAAAGTGTTGGGAGTCAAAAAGGCAGACAAAAATTAATGGAAGGATGTTTATGACAGCATGAAGGGAATTAAAAAATACATATATATATGTGTGTTAAAAGACTAAGTGATACCCAGAGCATGAAATTATAAGAGTATGCATACAATGGAAAATTATGAATGTCTTGAAGAAGAGATGTTTTTTCATGTCCAACTTTAGCCTCCTCACTAAGAATATAATGTGAGAAAGAGGGAGGCCTTGATGCTTTGGAAACGCCGCTATGAAATAGCTAAAACATTGGTGTGTTGTCAACACTCTTCAACCACCAATCTAACACAGAATCAAAAGGGCTGTGGTGAAGAAAATTATATTTGATTGTGGCCAGACCCAGTACAATCCTGTAAAACATTTAAATTAAAAATCAGTTAATCAAAGTTAAACTGATATCAAACTGAAGGATTAATACTTCCTCTTACAAGTATACTGTTAATGTATGATATGATAACAACTATTGTCTTGTGTATGGATAGTAGAGATGCAGTCATTTACTGTTTTATTATTTTAGACTTCAGCTACTTGACTTCAGTTTGGCCTTTGAGAATGATAGGATTTGCAGATCCCATTCTTACGTAGTAACATAGCTACAGTACTTCCTGAAATAATGTAGTTTTCATATTGTGCATCTTCATCTCGTTTCTGCGGCAGTTATATTAAACAGAGAGGTTGACTTACTTCAATTTCTGATCATGCTGAGTATGATGCAGGGAAAGACCACAAAGAAAACTGATGCTTAGCTTGATACTTATGGGCTGACTAATACCTATAGAATGTTCCAGTTTCATTCTGATTTGAACTCAGCTGCATTTTGTGTTTCCATTTGCTTCACATTGTGCAGCTAATAGAGCTTCTCCTCTACTGAATGTTTCCATCTTAAATTTAAATGGGATTAATGCTGTGAAAAGTTCTTTTTAAATGATTAGGTTAATAATCTGGAAATTATGGCTCTCCACATAAAGCCTTAAAGCTAGCACCAGTCTTAGAATTTATTGCAGTTCAATGGAAACTTGTGTGTGTGTTTGCATGTAGTTACTAGTTTCTCAGATCATAGTTCAAAGACCTAATTGTAGCCATAACTGTGATTTAACTCCTACTTATTTTACCTATGGGGTCTTAGAAAATACTGAGCATGATCTTGATTGTAACTACAGCTATAGACATTTCCAGGTGTCACATCACAAACTAGATGTCTGGCATAAATCTTGGAGTAATTAAAATTTTGTTTATAGTTGAACAGACACCTCCCATTATTGTTAGTTTTCCGTTCATCTGAGATTCTGGCCTTTCTCTAGTTCATAACAAAAAAAGTCATCAGATCACTATTCTGAAATTTTCTGTCTTCCATATTTTATCTTTGTATTTGTTTGTGTTACAGACAATTTTCCTCCTCAGAAAACTTGTCTCATTGAGGAGATAGTGTGAGATCCATTACATGAGATGTGAATTTCCATACAGCATGCACCTAAAATTAACTAAACACCTACATGAAAAATTGTCAAATTATCTTTCATTTTGAACTATTAGTTCCTCCTTAGCATTTCAATTGCAAACCATGTGAAAAGTACAGACACCTTTCCTAAATAAGTATAAAGAAGAGAATACATCGAGTGAAGTAGTAAGGATTTAAAGGAGACTGCAGATTTTCCAAATGGAGAATTTACAGGTAAGAATAAAGTACCTGTGGTCAACATGTATGTCTTTTTCCCTGCACTCCAGATCTTCATATGGACAAATAATACACTGTTGTGGTACCAGTTGCACATATGTCTTCTCTTTCTACATACTTCAGTACATATCTTTTTCACAACTAAATCTCTTTCAGCTCTCAGATCAGAAAATCAAGTGCTAGACAAACAGTATAAATATAAGTACAAACAAGATCCTGCATCGTTATACAAATGCATACTTCCTCCTAATCTATGTAACTTTTTGGAGCCCTTGAATTGCTTGAATTTGTTCAGAAAGTATCTCCCCTTAATAAATACCAGTTTAAGCACTGATTTTTCTTTTTTTCTCCCCCCTCCTTTCTATCTATCTATCTATCTATCTATCTATCTATCTATCTATCTATCTATTTATTTATTTATTTATTTATTGGCTGGACTTGTTCTTTGCAGTAAATAAAGGAAGCACAGGTTTCAGTGTGGAGTTGGCTTGATTCCACTGACTCCACTGGGCTCACACACACTGTCTCACAGTGACACTGCAATCACTTTGACTCTATGTGCTTGTTCTTTTCATTTCTACATTGTAATCTCTGGAATAGTTGCTTTAAGAAGACACATTTTCAGGCCTGATCATGACCAATTCGATGATACATTAAATTTGGGAAGGGACAGATAAGCAACGGGGCTCAGAGGGGTCCATATAAAGATGAAACTTTAATTCGTAATAAGAAGACTTAGATTTATACATTAACTGCCTCAGTTCATCCCCTTATCCGTGTTGACAGTATAAGTTAATCACAAGTTCATCTAGATTTGTCCTGGAGAAAATGTAGAAGATGGAGCTAAGTAATGTAAGGACTGGTACTATGAGACGGTCTTTCAGATCTAAAGGTAACTATTCAAAACCATTTGAGGATGATGGTGTCAGTGAATAATCACAGTCTGAAGAGTTGACTGTGCTCTATAAGAAATGATGAGTTCAGCTAAATCTAATGATTTCCATGGCCAAAAACAAACAAACAAAAAAAAAACACAACCAAAAAACAACAACAACAAAAGTTAAATAAAGTATTGAGAAATATGAACCAGTTTCTGCAAATAGTAAGGGAAGTAAATTTCGCAGTCTTAAATGCAGAACTGCTGGTTGGATGACTGTAAAGGATCAGCAGATATGCAGAAACCTTGGAGAGTTTAGAAGATCTGATTTAAAGTTTGTAAGAAAAATTATATGCAAACGCAAGAAATGAATGTGTGAGTGAACACTGATTTCACACACTTAAATTCAAATTTAAATGCAGCTATTTCTGCAGACACAAGCATCTGAACCTGGCCTTGCTTTAGGCTTTTACTCAAGTTATACTCCCTGCAACACTAGCAAGAAGACATTGAACAAAGCCCACAGTCAACTGACTGAAAGTCATGGAGTACAACACGTTGGCAACACGGAGAAATGATTCTCGTGCAGAGCACTGAGGAGAGTGATATAGATGAAGACTGCATCTACCATACTCCACTTTTTCTCTGTCTACTCACTACCAGTACTTCTCAGTTTGAGAGGAAATCCTGAAAAGCATGTACTCTTTGCCTCATTTGAATTGCCCAATGAATGTATTATTATACTCAAAAGTTTGGGTGACAACTGAGTATTTATAAATTGCAAGTTTTCAACAATACAGTGGTGATTTTGGAAGCCAAAGCTTATTTGTATCAAAAAAGAATCTACTGAAGGTACAAAAAGGTAGAAAAGAACACTGATGAATAACAAATGGCTATTATTAATTTCATTCTCTAAATATTTTTGTCTCTTTTGTATTTTGAAAAGAAATATAATTAAAAGAATATGTTTGGAAGGTGTGCAGAGTTTGAAAAGCAGCTCTTTTCAAACTAATTGGATGCTTTATTTTTACAAAAAAAAATAAAAATAAAAAGAAAAAGTCAGATAAGTCACTGATCAAAAACAAGTGCTAATTAATGGTAAGCGGATGGGCAAATGACCTTTCCTTGGTTCAAAGAACATAAATGTGTCTTCTTCACAAATATCTCAGTACATTTTACACTAACAAGCACACTTTATCACCATTTCTCAAGAAGACACTCACCTCAGCAAGGTAAATGATCTGCCTGGAAATGGTTCTTCCCCCTGCACCTATAGTATTTGTTTAGGAAGGAAGTCCTTCTCCCTCTGTTTTAGAGCTCCTTTCTGTCTGCAACAAAATCCTCAGAGTATAATAGAATTATAGAAGAATAGAACCATGGAATGGCTTAGGTTTAGACCTAAAAATCATCTTTAGATTAGGTCTGTTTAGACCTTAAAATCATCTAATTCCAGTCCCTCTGCCATGGGCAATGTTACTAGCCACTAGATCAGGCTGCCAGAGGCCTATTCAGCCTGGCCTTGAACACCTTCAGGACAAGGCATCTACAGCTAACCTGGGCAGCCTGTGCCAGTGCCTCACCACTGTCTGAGTAAAAAATATTCCTAACAATTATTCTCAACCTACCTGCTTTTTGTTTAAAATCATCCCTCCCTTGCCTTATCACTAACAGACCATGTAAAAATTTGTTTGACCTCCCTCTTTTAAGCTCCACTCAGGTGCGGGAAGACCACAGTGAAATCTCCCCAAAGCCTTTTCTTCTACAGGCTAAACAAGACCAGCTCCCTACACCTTTCTTCACAGGAGAGATGATTCAGCCCTCTGATCATCTTCACGGCCCTCCTCTGGACCTTCTTTAATAGCTCAACATTTTTCTTGTGCTGGGGATGCCAGATCTGGATGCAGTACTCCAGGTGGGAACTCATATGGACAGGGTCGAGGGGAATGATCCACTGCATCACTCACCTTAGCGTCATAGCAAACTTGCTGAGAGTGCACTCAATCCCACCATCCAGATCACTGATGAAGATGTTGAAGTGCACTATTTACAATCAGAAATTCAGTGCTAATAAATTTTAGAAGCTTGAGCGCTTTGAAGGTTTTGTGCATTTTCTCAGTTTGTGATTACTGTCATGACAACATCTCTTGCATTTCACCACTTCTTGCTGCCTTCCATAAAGGTAACTGCTTCAAATACTTGTTACTGTTTTCCTCAAACACCATTTATTTTACAACTCCAGAAAAGTCAGCTTGTTACTGTCTACCACTTTCTAGAAAGAGATGGCCTGGAGAGAAGAATGGAATAAAAGAGTGGCAGGAGGTGGGGAGAGAGGAATATAAGTAAAAGGGCTGAGAGTTCTGCATAAAACACCTAGGGAAATGCTAGAACATCATTTGGCTCCACCCTACTGATAAAAGAATAAGCATCTAGCTTGCTTTAGGGTTTTTTTCAACATGTAGTTCAAGAAAACATCTGTGATTTTAACAGTTTTTCCACTAAACCAACTGGAGCACTCCTGTTTAGTACCATAGGAACAAAGGAATACCTAGAAGGATTTGATATATTTTTCAGTCTGGTCAGATTGTTTAGGTTTCTTCTTCTCAGTCTTGGCCCTTCATTTTTACCTGATAATTCATGCAAATCTATTTAATGGATGTTAACTACAGTTGTTAGTTAAAAAAAACATGAGAAATTTATAGGTTTTAAATTGCAAAACATTTTCAAGTTCACACAGGTGACACCTTATCCCATTCAAACTGTGTTGGGAGTGTTCAGTTGAGTTCTTAAGAACAGAAGATGCAGTTCTTTCTAGTGAATACCTCTTTAGAGAAGTAGTAAATGAACTGATAATCTAGCCTACTGAGCTTGGTGAGTGACAGTGATCATCTAATTTGCAATTCCTGCTTTTATTTGTATAGCAGCAATAAAAACTTCATTCTGTAATAACATATTTTCATACCAAGGCATCTCTTTTGTACATTGTCATCTTCAGCTCTGGCAGTAGTGTTATTAGTTAAATGAGATAACAAAACTGGCAGAAAGAGAAAGTACAAAATTATATGGTATGTCTTTGAACAATATTATTAATATCTCTGTAAGGAAATGATGATACATTTACTCAAGAATAAAATTGCTTAAAAAGAGGAAAGCAATGCTTAGAATAACAGAATGAATTAGGGAAAGGGCTTACTAAACAACTGCAAATTAAAAATTAAACAAACAACAACAACAAAAAAAACAACACAAAAGAAACTCAGAAATCTCCAGCTACTTTTCTATGTTCTAGTGGTGTATATAATGCACATAATCCTTTTCTTAAGTCCAGCATGCTAAAAAATGCTTAGCTTTACATTTTATTTTAAAATATTCCATAGACTTACTCAGGCCAATCTGCTGTGGCTGAAAAAATATTTCCATTGTTTCCCACCATCATTATTATCTAGCCTTCACCTGTTCTCTGCTACCCATTTGTCTCCATAATATAGCAGTACATTAATTGCCAAGATTGCTACTCCTCATCCTTCCTTTTATGCTAGTTGTTAGGTTAACTTAGCCACACCTTGGAGAGCATTTAAATAATCTATTAAATAAATCGATTAACGTGTGAATTCACCATAGGACTTCTACTGACACCTCAGAATTGCGAGGAAAATGTATGTTTTCTCCAAATGTTTACTAACTTGAACATTACTTAATAATGATATTGTAAGTGAGACAGAGACATCTAAATGGGGAAGAAATAAATACATCTTTCCTTTATTAGTATAGGTGCCAACAAAAGATACAAAACATCATTATACTTCTTTGTCAGTTTGATGGTCTTAATGATCTTGAAGATCACCTTTTTCAGCTTTAGTGATTCTACGATTTCCACTAGTCTGCATATATGAAGCAATATTAATATTTAAGATACTAGAATTGTCGTGCATCTAATGAGCTGACAGTCAACATTTATAGAAATGTTAAGATTTTCTGTTTGGATATTGCTTTGCCTAAGATAAGATTTTTCCAGCAAGAGTGAATGTTCAGGTATGATCATAAAGCAAAATATAAATTATATGAACAACAGGCTTTCTCAACCTCTCTTGCTGGAGCACTTCCATTTTGCACAAGTATCTATGAGAGCAAGGAGTTAAACTGACAGTTACCATCTGTCAGATCAACTCACTAACAACAAGAATATGGAATTAATTACTCTCCCTTCCGGAATCTCTCCTTTTCTTAATGGATATTTATGTGCGTGACCAGAAAGAACTCTGATGAAACTGAGGCATTTTTCCTTTTTGCAGAATTACAGAATGGCTGAAATTGGAAGGGATGTCTGGCGGTCATCTGGTCCAATAATCCTGCTCAAGCAGAATAGCCTAGAGTAGGTTGCCTAGCACTGTGTCTAGATAGCTGTTAAGTATTTCTACTGTGAAAGACTCCACAACCTTTCAGTGCAACTCATACCATTGCTCAGTCATTCACCGTGTAGCATTGGTGTTCAGGAGGAAACTCCCACATTCCAGTTTTGTCCATTGCCCCTTGACTTACCACTGGATACTGCTGACAAAAACTGGCCACCACTGGATACCTATGAAGAAAGCCTGTCTCTATCCTCTCTGCAAAACTCTTCAGACATTTACAGACATTTGAGAAAGGCCATGAGAGTTTTCTTTTTTTTCCAGGCTGAACAGTCCCAGCTTTCTCAGCTTCTCTTCATAGAAGAGATTATTCAGTCCCCTCTTTATCTTTGTCATTCTCTGCTGGACTGTTTCCAGTAGCTCTATCACTCATTTGTACAGGGGAGGCCAGAACAGAGGACTCCAGCTGAGATGAATTTCATGAAGTTTCAGTCAGTCCATTTCTTCAGCCTGTCCAGGATCGTTTGGATGTCAGCATAACCTCCAGCATATCAGTCACTCCTCTTTTTGTGTCGTCTGCAAACTTGCTGATGCTAAACTCTTTCTTATCACATTCCTCTACATTGGCAAAGGTACCATGGTAGTCAGGTATAAGGCTCTGAATCAAATGTCTGACTTCAGCAGACCCAGGTCTTGAATGAGAAGGGGCCTCTCCCTGGCTAGAATTCTAACTTGCCAAATTAATGCTGCAGTAATATATCCTTGCCTCCCTTCTGCTTCCTAGTGTCAAAATCATAGAATCATAAAATGGCCTGGGTTGAAAAGGACATGCCACAGGCAGGGTTGCTAGCCACTAGACCAGGCTGCTCAGAGCCACATCTGGCCTGGCTTTGAATGCCTCCAGGGATGGGGTATCCACAACCTCTCAGCAAGACAGACTACAGAGGCAACATTTATAGGTGATATAAAGATTAAAATTTTCTTAAATTCTTGGGTACCATTACATGTTTGACACAAGCAGAACAGATTCTGTTCTAATTTTAGAACAGACATTAGACAGGCCTATACCTAAGATAGCATAAAGTGGTTTTCTGTTTTGTTTTGTTTTGTTTTGTTTTTTGTTTGTTTTTATGTTTTTTTTAAACTATAGTCTTACACCTGTGTTCAGAATTATTAGAGGAGAGGTAAGCCCAGGTATATGGGAATTTCTGTTTAGCTTAGGATCGTGAGAACAAGCTTGAGTAATTTATTACAGGTCTGAGACAGAATAAATATATGATACAAAGCGGGATGATGTTAAGATGCCCCAAAAATCATGACAGATCTTGTTGAATTTTTACTTTATCCCTTCAAATAGAAGTCTAACCTGACCAAAAGCTGTTGGAGATAAGGCCTACTTTATAGTATAGAAAAAAAAATAATAATCATTTGGGGTATATCGCTGTAGAGGGAAGTCTTGTAATGTATTAAATATGGTTTTAGTTTATATTTTCTTTTATAAAAATATCCTGTTTCATATTTCATGCTCCCAAATTATACAACTCATGCCTTGCGGTAAAAATGGCACCAATGGGAAGTAGTTTATGTTCTGCGTGTGTATGGGAATAACAATCAAAACCAGACAATTGTTTCAATTTCAAAAGCCTGGTTTTGTTGTTTTATATCTGCTAAATTTTTGAAATGCTGAAGCATTATTAGCCTGGGGTTTGTACTTGTATTCAGAAAAGTTATCAAGTTCAGATCCTCAACCAAAATGCTGATTTACATTCTGGTCAGACTGTTGCCCTTTCTCCCTTCTTTATTTTCTGTTTTCTTCTTTCCATTCACTCTCCTAATCCTCAAAGAAGAACACTGTACATGAACAGTATAAAATCTGTACCCTAATGTACATACGCTTATAAAGACTAAAACTGGGAAGAAAATAAATAAATAAAGCTAGGTAAATGCGTGAGCAATGCTGTTACATTAGAAGAGGTTATTAAGATTTTATTCTTCTCAATTTCTTTTATTCAGATTTGAATAGATATGATATTTATGTCTTATATTTCCATTTAATAGAGCTAGAGAAATCTATGTGTGGAAAAGACAGATCCAAAAGAACTGACAAGCTTTCCATTTTAAAGTGAAATTCAAATGTTTTGTTAGAACGTTTAGATTCTGTATGTGTAACATTTTAAAATTGTAACTGTATTTACATTTTAAAACAAAATGTTTGAAAATAATTTGCTCCTTCATTGCTTGCCAAGTTTAGGATTCTGTTTTCTCTACCAAGCTAATGCTTTCACAGTATCTGAAACTAAATATAAATGTTTTAACAATATTGCCCTCCATTGTTACTGCAGCGGTCAGTAACAACTCTGCATATTTCACACATCTGAACTGGTACAGGAGGCCAAACCATTGGAGTGACCAGCTTTCTGGTAAGGAAACAGAAACAAATTGTTTCCAGATACAGAAGATAACGCTGTTTTTAGAAACAGGTACAAAAACTGTAATGCAGTGCTTCTGTACAGTGGTTTGAATGAGCTCTGAAGTCAACAATATCAGAAGGACGAGGAAGATTTCCGTAGTTTTAATATGCTCAGCTCAGGTCACACAAGCTGCATGTCAGCGGGGCTCTGTAACTTGGATGGTGTATGGAGCTAACTTGACTGTACTGATTTTTTGTGTGTGTGTGTGTGAAATGAAAGTTAATTTCTGTAGGATTTAAACTAATTGCCCAGTGTAAGGAATCATAGAGCTACTAACATTGATGAGCCCAGTGAATGGGCTGCTCATTTAATGTCTGCAGTAAATGCTACACCCTACTTCTATAATAACATACTCAGCAGGCATGGAAGAGTGGAATTATTGTGTTTTCATTCATATTAGTTCAGCCTGTCTGCAGTTCCACCTGTTCATACTGTTTCACTCTTTAATACCATACTAATAAAATCCGTTCTGTTACTTGGTTTGAGCAGGAAAGCATCTCATTTTTTGCTCAAATATTAATGGATTTATTGCATTAAGTGGAGCCTGTTTCACATAACGAGCCTGAACACTAGTTGCCTCTAGAGAGGCAGTTACTTTTACAATACTTCAGCTGCAAGGCTTTGGTCATGGAAACTAAGGTGAAAGATGGAGAGTGAAATGTATGTGATAATTTAAGACAGAGAAGAAATGTCACGAACATTTTTTTTTCCTAATGTGGACCATTTCCTGTTGTGGCGCCAGCTACATAGCTTGCTCTCACATGGTTGAATTTGTGAATCTAATTTAGAAATAGACCCCGTTGGTCCCCCATTTGCTATGTTTTTATAATGCTGTCATCCATCAGTTCTGAATCTTGGTGGCATTTATATTGCTATAAAGTAGGAATCAGTAAAGTCCATTCTTTAAATTAGTTTTGTCATCTAAACTTATAATTCTGATGTGAGCAATTCAGCCAAAGATGTCTAATTTTATCAATTTCAGTCAGTGCTCTCATCAGAGTTTTACACAGACCGGTGAATTTGGCAGAAAGATTAGCCCAACTGTAATTGAAATATATTGCATTTCCTTCATTCAGTGGGATTCAAAATGAGAAACATTTGGCCGTATAAAAAAAGTCAATGAGAAAGCAAAAACTTGAAAGGAAAAGTCTCTTTTTCTATTTTTTTACACAAGAGATTTAAAGAATAGAACCACATGTGAAAGGTTTGTGAAGAATTATGTATAATCCTTCACATGCCAGGTTCATTTCCTATACTTTTTCCACAGAAAAATAAGTGGTGTTAAGTCATCTGACTGTTTCACAAAAATCAGCATCTGTTAATATTGTGAATAGAAGATGTCAATTACATAATGCTTTTTACCAGAAATTCGTGGGAAAATCTATGTGTCAGTATCTTCATTTTTTTTCATTTTCTGACTTTTTCTGCTTCAGTAATCAAACCATATAGGTATGGGTATGATGATTAATTGGCAGATTTGTTGTCTATCACAGCATGTATAAACTGAGATGTTTTATATAGCTGATTATGATTACTTTATTTGGCTGTCTGTTTTGTTTGGCTTACTTCCATTTTATGTTATGTAATTATCACCGTCATTACTGTTGTTTTTTGTTTTACATAGCCACATCCAACACCTACTTACAAGATTTGTATTTAGTGAGATTGACCTCAAAATTACAAAATAAATATATTAAATTACTTAATTCCTGAATGATTGAATATAGAAGTCAAGAGATATTTTACTAATATCATTCATCAGTTTTCATAACTGATTTAAGCTGTGTGAACTGTTAAGAAGTAATTATCTGAGGAAGAATATAAAAAAACAATAATTTAATGAGAATTATTTAGATGCCAGGAGAATAACAAGAAAGCTGGTTGTTTTCTTGTTACAGACTGATATTCTTGGGCAAAACATAGGTAAGCTATTAAGTTGTAGGAACAATTGCTTTTCAGCTTTCTTTAAAATACTTCTAAAAGACATTTGGATTTACAATGTCCTGATTATTTTAAATTCAGTTGTAACAGAAAATGAATAAATAAACAAATAAATGCTCATTTATATATGCTCGAGGCCAAGCTCTTTAATAACAGATGCTCCAAACAACATTGCTGCTGTTGGTGATGCTGATTTTGAGTATTTTTTATTTCTGCAAAACTTCTCTATGAAGAAAATAAACTCTGTGCCACCTGAGATAAAGACATCCTGCAAAACAGGAATCCCAAACTATAAACTCCAAATTGTAATTGTATTAGATTTAAGCATTCCTCCCACATACATACATCCCCTAGTAAAGACCAGAAATAGTAGTGGCTGCTACTACTACTGCAGCTGATATCACCTCAAAAAACCTATGGGAACAGTATTTGAAATTTAAAAGAAGTTATGCATTTCAGTCTGTTTCCACTCTGAAACACATCTGAACTCACATTCATGCTTAATTGCAGCCAGAGAAGTTATCAGATTGTCCTTATGGATACTCCTGTGCTCACAGCTAAGCAAGAGATAAAATACCAACAAATTTCGTTATTAAATGACAGAAGTTTTCTCCAAGTGGTCTCAACCACTTCACTTACTATTTCCCCATAGAAACCAGAAAATCTCTGTAAGCAGAAACTTGTTCGTATTTCTCAATACTTTATTTTTTTATTATTATTTTTATTTTTTAATTATTATTATTATTATTATTTTGGCCATGGAAATCATTAGATGCTTGCTTTGATAGACTTTCCTTCATACCTACTGGAAATAAGTGGCTCCTCATGTAACTGTATGATGTCACGCAACATGCAAATATTTCATATATTATAATGGATGGAACAAAGAACAAATGTGCTCAAGAAGTCCTTAAAGTCTGCTCTTGAGAGGTTCAGTAAACTGCCAGGATATTCTACAGAGATTTGTTTGCTGGACAAGTTGATGGTAGTTGTCTGGGAACAGTTTTGTCACTACACTTTAACTGAATGTTGAGCTCAGCCTTGGAAAATCACCTACCACAAGAGTAGACTAAAAAGCATGAGAAGCCATTGTGTATGCAAAAAGAATAGGTGAAAAAATGTGATAGCTTGAAGGCCACATGGCATGGTCTAGTAGTCAGGATTTTATTTAAATCAGAGGCCTGAGTCATGTACAATGATTTTTAATTAAATGAGCCAATACAAAACCAGAACAATCCAAAACAAAATGAAACAAAACAAAACAACAACAAAAAAACACAATGGTGAAACTCAATGAACCCCAGGAGTAGCATAACTTCAGAAACTTCCGTGCTCATTGTCAGCGCAGGAATAACTTTTTGTAGAAGCCAAAGTAGTATTCAAATTACTTCTGATGTAGCACATTGGTGTCCCACACGAAGAGGAGTAAGGAGCAGGCACTTCGTCAAGGACAAGTAGCACTGTGTGCTTCATGATATGACAGTTTAATTTTTTTCTGCTTTATTCTATACCATGATTCCATGGGGTAATTATTACAGTATTGATTCTGGGTGAAGATCAGAGCTTCTGTTCTTGTCCCTCTACTCACAGGCAGAAATTTATATTAGCACAATGAGCCAAGATTCTCTCACCACAAATGGGTGGTAATGGTGGCACAGATATGGACAAATGTGCCTGAAAAGGGACAAATGAAAATAGTTGAGATTGCTTCAGCCTCTATTACTTAGATTAGTTGAAATGGTCTTTTCAATGAAACTGGGAAAAAAAAAAAAAAAAAAGTAGCTTCAAATCATTTCCCTTTCATAGTCTCCTTCTCATTTGCAATAAATATGAAAATGCCACAACAGATACTGTTATAATAGTATATTGTTTCAGTCTTTTTTGGTAAAGATTGAATATCTGATACCAATAAACTCTGATACAACAACAAACCAATGAATTAACTGCTGCAATCATTGCATCAGTTGCTAGCTCTAAATTGCTCTAAAAATGTTACAGGAAAAAATAATTATACTCATAAAATGTCTTTTCTTGTCCAATATGTCACTTCTGCTGAAAAAAAAAAAAAAAATCTGCCTGTCCTTAGGTCAGTTGCCCTTGCAGAGATATAGGAAAAATAATTTTGAAGCAGTTTATTTCTCCTTAAAGAAAAGTATGGCAGTGGTACATTTGCAGAAATGTCATTATTTTGTTGCTCTTTGAATTGCCCTACTGGTCATAGTTTTCTGCTTTTCTCTCTATTTTGCAGAGCTCTCAAAGCAGCCTAGTATTTAAACGTTAACTGATTTTTCAACATACTGCAAAGCCCCAAGGTGCTGGCATAGATCCAAAGCATATAAGACTTTTCCCCCTTGAAAATGAAAGAGAGTGCAAGAGAGGAGGAAAGAAACAACTTGTAATGAATTCCACACATAGCTGAAAGGCACTGTATGTATTTAGGGGTCTTGGGAGTTTTCAGGTCTGGAGATTATAATACAGCAATTAAAGCCACATTGTAGTAGCACTCATTATTGTAGCAGATCTCTATAATCTATAATTGACAGAGAATGTTTAATTTCAGACATTTAGTAAAATAATGTTTGAAACAGCTACACTAAGTAGAGGGGAAAGAAACCATGTTTGGAATCATATTACATTTTGAAAACTGAAATTAGCTATAATTTGTGAAAATTTCCATTTCCAAGGGAAGACAACACATATATTAGGTTCTCAAAGTAAGATATTAAGTGAATTTGTGGGCCTGATCCATTAATAAGGAGATTAATTGCTGAAATCCTTGGTTTTGACTTCTAATAACTCATCTGTGATTTTGCTTTCTTCACTGACCACAGTTGCTTTTACTTATTTTTTGAGTAAATGCTTTGTAAGAAGAAAAACAGCCCTGAAAATACTGAAGAAAGGAGATCAAGAGAAAGATTTTCTGAAACAATATTTATTTTAAAAAGAGCATTAGGCATTGTATGGGAACTGCTGAATCATGGCCTGAACCTCTGATTGACCACCTGAAGTGAGCACTGAGTCAGCCGTGGGAGCACAGATGAAAGCTATTCACCTGTATGACCAGAAGGGGTGGAGCCTGGCTGCACCTCTCAGAGACCGCATTTAAGAGCTGACTGCCACTGAGGAAGGATTTCTTTCTGGAGATTGCTCCTTGTGGAGTTTTTCCTGTGAGCTTACACAGGTGAATGTTTTCCATTTGTTTCCAATTATCCCTTTCTAACCATACCATTCTGTATACTTGTTGATTATGCAGGCACATGCAAAGCTTCATCGTACAGTCCACGGTGTATGCTGGCTGGAATCAACTGCAGTGATGTTTGGGATTGTTGTCCTTGTTTTATCTGGGATACAATTAATTTTCTTCTCAGTATCTGGTACTTTACTGTGTTTTGGATTTAGAGAGGGAATAACGTTGATAACACACCAGTGCTTTAGCTGTTTCTGAGTAGTGCATGTTCTCAAGGATTTTGCTTTTCATGCTGCCTTGCCAGAGCTAGAAGTGCATGAGGAGCTGCGAGGGCACAGAGCCAAGACAGAATATCCAAACTGTTCCATGGTTGTCCCAATACCATAGGCTGTCATGCTCAGAAATAAAATGAGGGGAGATATTGTTGTTATCTTTTTTTTTTTTCCCTGTCCTGTTAAAATTGTCTTTTTCTTAACTCATGAGTTTTACTGCTTCTATTATTCTGCTCCCCATCTCACTAGAGGCAGGTGTGTGGTATAACCCAGCAGACAGCTCTGCATCACAACTATCAGTTACACCCACACCAAGGAGAAACGCGTTCCTTTATGGAAAACTATTTTTTTAATCAACGTACTGAATCTAAGTGACAACATTCTGTGCTTCTCTGACAACGTTTATATCCTACTGTAAGTCCCATTTTTATGATCTGGTATAAAAGAAAATAGTACCACTACAATATTCTTGTTGGTGTGAGTAAGCCTTGGAGCTGCAACTATGCTGTTAGACTAGTATTTATGTGTAATACAGACCATAACCTTGCCTAGGTTTGTATCTCTGCAGCTGATTATATTACATTTTGGAAACTCTTGTCCTGAGTGGAAGGAACACTAGGAGTATCAGCATATGTACAGCTGAATATGCTCATAAGGACTATAAGTTACTGTAAGTAGCTTCCAGTAACACCTGAGTGGATAAACAGGAAAAAGAGAAGTGGAATGGATGAAAGAAAAAATTCAGTCAGAAATTCAGATAGTTATATTTTAAATCTTCAAGTTAAAAAGCAAAAACTCTACTACCTTCCCCGCTTCACACTCATTAAGTCCATCAACACTATCGTATTGTTTGGTATGCTGCCACATTGAATTATTCGTATGAATAAAACATTACTCTCCAGGAGTGTTTTTCTTCCAACCATTCTTAAAGACTAACTCGCATTCCCACTTTGCCAAATTGTATTGGATGTAAAAAGACCTGTGTCACAAATACTCAAAAAAATTACTCTACCCTTCAGTCCCACACTCACAACAGAGAAAAGCTGTAATATAGTATTAAGAGAATGACAGAATAGTATCATAAAATTTGAAAGAGGCTAGCGTAACTTCCTTCCTTCCTCTCCTCTCCCCTCCCCTCCCCTGCTCTCCTCTCCTTTCTTTTTTTTCTTTTTCTTTTTCTTTTCCTTTTCCTTTTTCTTTTCCTTTTCCTTTTTCTTTTTTTTTTCTTTTCCTTTTTCTCTTTCTTTTTCCTTTTCTTTTTCTTTTTCTCTTTTTTCTCTTTCTTTTTCTTTTTTGTAATGTTTTACACATTTCTCAAAAGGAGCAAAACAAAACTAATGTAGAGGCAATGAAGCATACTTACCTTCTTCAGAAAGTTGTATGTCTTCTGTGAAGGGCAAGTTCTTGTGACAGCGCACTCACCCCCAACCTTTCCATTTTCCTCCTTTGGAATATCTGTTACATACAAGGCCTTGCTCAGGCACACAGTGAGCACAGTACAGGTAACATTTAAGGTCTCATTAAGACAGATAATGACAACAAATCTGTCTCAAACTGCAGGCTGAAAGAACTGATGGCAAATGCCTGGTTCAAAAGCTGAGGGCCAATTGATCATGCACCAAAAGCTATCACTAGCAAACATCCTACCCCATAAATATGGAAAAATCCATGAGTTTCTTGAGCTCTTCTGCGTAGCAGCAGGTTGCACAATGGGAGCTTCCCCTGAGTAGTGATGCCTTTCAAGGTTATGCCTGAACAGAGGTGCCTTACATTTTGATGTCAAGAGACTCCTCAGTACATGACTAATTGTGTAGGATTTGTTTGCTTTGCTAAGAGTATATCTTAGATTGATAATGCTTTGAAGCATAAACTGTTTGCAAAGTCTGGGACTAGTAGTGAACTCAGATGCACCTAGGCTCTTCTGAAGAGTTTAGAATGTGAGGGGAAATCAATGGGAAGGTCTCCAGGATGAGCATTTTTAAAATTATCCTCAGTGCATTAAGTAGTCAAGCGCACCTTGCCACCTCAAATCTTGTTAAGTTACTGAGTTCTTTCTTAAATCGTGATACTATAACAATAAATATATTCCTGCCTCTCTCATGAATGAAGTGTTTAGTTTAAGCCTATGATAGTCCTCTACAGCATTTTTCATTTACAGTATGTTAAGGAAAACAAAACTGTTCTCTATTCTCCACTGAAGCACTGGAAAAACTTTCCTCTGCTTTATTAAACATGTCCCCCTTATTAAGCTTCTGGTTCTTTTAGTGGGACTGGTACAAATGAGGGAAACTTTATTTCTTTTTATATGATTCCCCATGGTTTGTAAGGTACACAATCAGGCAAATGTTTATGGCATATACAGTTCTTTCTATATCAGGTACTTCCAAAATGATTTTAGTTCCAGATTTCACAACTGCCACGTATGCATGAACTTTTCAGAAAACCTTTGATTTACTACACATCAAGTTTCATCTTGAGAATGAAACTTATGGTCAGCTTTCTTAGGATACTTTTGATTTTTTATTTTATTTTATTTTATTTATTTATTTATTTATTTTAGTAACTCAGAATATGTCTCTTGTGGAGAGATGTGAGATAAAATTATTCTGGCAAAATAAAACTCCACAATCGATCCCTGCTGACCTCTGGAAGAGATGTCAGAACTCCAGGCTGCCACAGACAAGCCTGCCTCATGCAGACACCATTGCCAGGATTAGTTATCCTGGGCACAGTTGCTTAATTTCCCAGCTGTCTGGGGCTAGATGATCTGCATAGCCATATGAGCTTTGCCAGGTTTTGCTCCATTTAGTACTCAGTAATTAGTTAGGATGACTTTGTCCAGTGTTTCATGTGGTGAGGGAGCATGAATTCAGAAGAGAGGAGTATTTTATGAATCTTGAAACTTTCACAGTAATCTACATTTTCTGTTTCGAATAAGAGAATTACTGTGGTCTGTCTGCCTTCCTTTTGTGGCCTTCTAGAAGGCAAATGCTGCTTGCATTGAAGGAAATCCGCAAACATAAGAGTTACAGTGAAACACTAATATTATAAAACAATAGAACATGCCTGTTTGGCTTTAGAGATGAGAAAAACTTTGAGTTGTGATAGAGAAGTTGTGCTAAAAACACTTCGGGTACTTAATCAAATAATATGTTTAGGTGTTCAAATGGATTTTGTAGTGATATAAAAGTATGATATAATGATATAAGCTTACATCTCATCTGTCCCTTCCATATTTTTTTTTGTCATGGTGCAAAGTCGCATTTCTGTTTTTCTTTTCAATACTGCAGGAAATGGCCTGCACCTTGAAAAAGCAACTGAAAATGATCTAGGTGAAATCCAACATAGAACTTAAAGCCTGATTGAGTACATATATAATTTGTATCAGCAGTATTTTGAATTACATGAATCAAATTTGGGCAGCTGAATACATCTCTATCTGTCTTAAAATGCTTAGATTTCTGAGCAGTTAATAACTTATTTAACAGCAGTAAGAGTTTGTAGCTCTGCTTTAGGCTGTTAATTCTGAAAATGGCCCTCCAAGCTAAATATGATCACCTTCAAAAGTATTACTGCATTGAAACAGTCAATGTCACATTCTGGAAGATAATACGGTGATATGTCTATGGATACTACAGTAATATGTCTATGGACTGGTGCACACATCTGTACAGGTTAGGGGCTGACCTGTCAGAAAAGAGCTCTGCAAAGAAGGACTGGAATGTGCTGGGGGACAGAATGTTGGCCATGAAACAGCAGTGTGTCCTTGTAGCCAAGAAGGCTAATGGTGCATTAAAAAGAGCGTGGCCGGCGGGTCAAGGAAGGTGATCACCCCCTGCCCCTCCCCTCTCTGCTCTGCCCTGGTGAGGCCACATTTGGGGTGCTATGTCCAGCTGTGGGCTCCTCAGTTCTAGAAAGCCATGGAGCTCCTAAAGAGGGTCCAGTGGAGGGCCAGAGAGATGATGAGGTGCCTTGAGTAACTCTCTTATAAGGACCTGTGACTGTTTGGCCCAGAGAAGAATGAGAGATGATCTTATCAGTGCTTATAATTAGACACTTTTTTTGGTGCCCAGGGGCTGGATAAGGGTTAATGGACTCAAACTGAGACACGGGAAGTTCCATGCAAATATGAGGGAAAAAATTTCTTACTTTGCAAGTGACAGAACACTGGAACAGGCTGCCAAGACAGGTTTTGGAGTGTCCTTCTCTGGAGATATTCAACCTCTACCCCAGATGCTCTTCTGCTCAACCTGCTGCAGGGAATATGATTTAGCAGGGAGTTGGACTGGATGATCTCCAGAGGTTCCCTCCAACTCCCATGACTCCATTATTCTGTGATGAATCTTTCGGTGAAAGACAGGAAAGTTAATGTCAGCTAGCCTAAATATAAGGCAGTGTATTCTGACAATATAATAACTTACAGGCTTCACAAGCAGGAAAGAATAAGGATCTCTGTTTCTTAGGTAACTCTGAATGGCACAATGTAAAAACAGAAACTCCTACTTAAAAAATGCGCTGATATTCTTCTCTCGCTTAAGTAATTTATTTGACTGAAGAATTACTATACTTAGGCCTGATAGGTAACCACTGTACTTGCAACATTAAATATAATTATTTGTCTACAGACACTTCATCTCCGAAATGAACGCATTCTAAGTTAGACATTCTTTATCAGTGTTGTTGCCTAGTAGTTCTTCTTTTACTGATGTATGAGAATGATTGCTGTTTAGCCAAGAAAAAGTATTATGAATTATTATAAATAAGTCACTCAAAAACTAACGCCTCCCGTTTCTTTCCATGGAAGCTACAACTGGCAGGAAGAGCTAAAGAATACTGTTTGACAGAGCAACAACTCAGCTACAAAACAGTATTTTTCAACATAGTCATTACCATTAGCTATGCATTTCCACCAGCGATAAACAAGAGTCTGAAAGCTGGACTCATACAAATCTTCATGGCCATCTAGAATGCAGCTTGTCTTTCATGTTGCTGTCACCACTATTGAAACACACCACTCGCTACTCTACTGTGCTCACATCCACTTTTTGGACTCTATACATGTTCAGGAAACATCAGTGAATGTCAGTGGGTGCGGTGTTCTCCACATGGAGGAATTCAATTGCACATCTTTGCTTCATTTGCGTTTTCATGTCAGATGCCATTTTGTCAGTCTGTCCCCATGTTGCCATCTGTTGCACTACAACAAAATGTAACAGAATATTGGTGGGAGAGTTCAAATTCTATAGGTTTATCAACAACAATTTTTGCCATTCTGATAGTTTTGAGATTTAGCAAGACAAGACAGACAAGGAGATGCAGATCTAGTACTGGTAATTCACTTATATCAAACTACAGTGATGCCCATAGTGCCAACTTTCTTGTTTAAGACTTTTTTTCCCTAACTTATGTATGAATGGAAATGTTTTTACATGGTTTATGCCGAGTAATTTGTAATCAGAAAATAAATGATTTCGCCACTTACTAAATCCTACAATGTTAGGGTAGTGTTACTTAATTTTAATTTCCATGGTAAAAGCTTGGCTTGAGATATTTTTGACTGCATATCTTTTGGATATTATGGCTTGTAAGGACTGCTTTATGCAAAGCTCCTTTAACTTTCTCATAATATCCCCTTCTGCAAGAAGAGGAGAAAGGGTGACGACACACCTCTCCACAAACAAACGCAGTCAAGGCTGAAAGGAAAGCACTTGGACAAAAGCTTCCAACCAATTTCATTCCAAGAGAAACTGAAAAACTATTGGGTTTATTTTACTGCAAATCACAAAATGATGGTGAAAATTTACAAGAAGTAAAAAGGTAGACAGTGCTTTCTGATACGTGTGAAATTTGAGAGAGGGCTGTCTGCAAGAATGATGGTATACTCCTATAGAAGTGGTTGCCGCTTTCAAATACATTGGATTAGTTTAGTCTAGAAATTTCTTCTTTGTATGGTACCTGAACTGCATGAGATCCTCGCTCTGGGAAAAGCCTCTAGTTACTGGAGTCTGTTATAAGCAGATGACGGGATAATTCCACAATTTTCTTATTTGTCATTGCATTAAGTTATGGAGGGTTAAAAAACAGCATAAGTGTATGCTGAAGAATTTAGTCACTTGAAGTGATATTTCTGGTGCTGAGTGCTCTCAGCCAGCTGCCTCTTTATCCTGGGAATATCTATATCTTTTGATTTTCACAGTTGTCAGGCCCTGTCAAATTTGTGCTTTCTCTCTTCTCATAAACAGTGTGTCATGTGGTAGCTTAACACCAGATAGGCCTGATATTTATCCAAAAATTGGATGTTCTATGAAATAAATTCTAGTAAGAAATCTAATGGAATCTAATGCAAGTAGGCAGGATAGGGCACTGCACAAAATGAATTTATCTCTAAATTGGAAAGATACGTATTTGAAGTGTATTATTCAGTGGATAAGGGAGTGGTTGGGTGGTTGCTGCCAGAGGGTTTCAGTCAATGGCTCTACATCCAGGTGGAGGCAATTAATGAGTGGTGTCCCCCAGGGGTCTCTACTGGGACCTGTTCTCTTTTACATCTTTATCAATGACATGGACACGGACTAACAGTACCCTCAGCATGTTTGCTGATGACGCTTAGCTGAGTGGTGCAGCTCTTACAACAGAAGGAAAAGATGCCATCCAAAGGGACCTGGGAAGACTTGAAAAGTGTGCCCGCATGAACCTGAAGGTGTTGCACCAGGGTCTGGGGAACCCCAGATATGTATTGGCTGGAAGAAGAACTCATTGAGGGCATCTCTGTGAAGAAGGACTTGGGAGTTCTGGTGGATGAAAAGCTTGATGCAAGCCAACAGTGTGCGCTGGCAACCTGGAAGGTCAACTATATCCTGGGCTGCCTCAAAAGAGAGGTGGCCAGTAGAGAGGGGGACGAGATCATGCTCCTTGGCTCTGCCCATATAAAGTCCCACCTGGAGTATTGCATTCAGACCTGGCATCCCCAGCACATAAAAAATGTTGAGCTATTGGAGTAGGTCCAGAGGAGGGCTATGAAGACAATCAGAGGGCTGAATCATCTCTCCTACAAAGAAAGGTGAAGGGAGCTGGTCTTGTCCAGGTTGGTGAAAAGAAGGCTTTGGGGAGACTTCACTGTGGTCTTCCAGTACTTGAGTGGAGCTTAAAAGTGGGAGGCCAACCAACATATTAATCCAGGGACCTCCACTTTTTCTACAGCCTGGGGACATTAAAACTTTTGTATTCTACAGAACTCTCTAGATTAGCTGGGATAATGGATTGAAGGCAGAAAGAAAAGTATTTTTCTGGCATACTGCAGGGCAACAGCAATGCAAATAGAAATCGAAAGCTCAGTGGCTTTATGATTAGTAAAATTTATCCAGGAAGCAGCTTGTTAAAAGTGCGTTGGTATTTGTACTAGATATTAACTGTAGAGCAAAAAAATTGTGTGCTTCTAGAGTAGGTACATAGAAAATAGGCACTGAGGTTTCTTTGTTTCAGAAATGTAAATTATAGCTCATCTCACCGAAGTCAAAATTACTCTATACTTTTCAGAATGTGTTATGTTCTTGTTCTAGACTCTATTTTTTTTTTTTTTTTTGTCAAAGCTAAAGTGATTAGGATACCAGTACTGCTTCAAACATTGTTTTAGATTTTCAGTTTTGAATACAATAATAGATCCAAAAGGTGCCTTCTGTTTTCATTATATCTAATTATTGATAAGCTCAGTCCATCAGCACCAATTATTCTGGCAGACACAGAAATCAAAATTATTGTGAGAAGTAGGTCTGAAATTAACAAGTTGAAATTTAGCATGGACAAGAATACAATTCCTAGAAAAATGGTAATTCAACAAAACTGGGAATATCTGCCTAGGCAGCCATCTATAAGCAAATAACCAAACAATATGCAAACAATACACACAAAGTATATGCAAGTCATATTTCTTTTTTCTTTTTTCTTTTTCTTTTTTTTTTTTTTTTGGTGTCATCCTTCAGTTTACTCTCCCAGGAGTATCATCTGCAGAATATCTAGGAAAATCTAGCAAATATCTAGGAAAAAGATGAAAGCAGAAATTACTTTTTCAGATTTTTACATATTATTCAAAAATTATTTTAGCTCCAAGTGATATCCTTTAAGACCTTGCTCTATGATAAACCTCGTTTCTAAATCTTGGAAAATAAATTAATAGTTTATTGAGATTTTAGCCACGCATATAATAAGAAAACCGGTTCTAAGGTTAAATATTTCTGGAAAAGTAATTGCAGAAAAGATGAAGGCAGCATTTGATGTTAGGTAAAGAAGCAGTATGCTCCAGTCATCTCAGCAAGTCTATTGCATTTTAGACATCAGAAGGTATAAGTCCCATAAAGGATCCTGCCAATCTGGAAGAGCAGAAAACCACTTCTGCAAGCACGTCCCTGTAGTTGATGAAGTCTACCTATAATCTCAGCATAGATATGGCCAAGCCTTACAGAAAACTGGAAGAAATAAAAATCCAAATGCAGAGATCAACTATCTATCAGAGAAAATCCTTCCTGATCACTGTAGATAATTAAGCTAGATAGTGAAGTATTAAAATGTCATTAGATTCATTATCATAATAAGAACTGTATTAAAGTGAATTTGCTATTTTTTTTTTCTGTAGAGATTTTGTAAAAAATTATAGAATCAAAGAATCATAGAACCGTTGACTCTGTAGCAGGGTCTGATGTGACAGAAAAGGGGAAATGGTTTCAGTGTAAAAGAAATGAGATTTAGATTGGATATAAGAAAGAAATTTTCTACAGTAAGGTTGAGAAGGCACAGGAGCATGTTGCCCAGAGAGCTGGTGGATGCCCTGCCTATGGAGACATTCAAGGTCAGGCTGGACCAGGCTCTGAGCAACCTGATCTAGCTGCAGCTGCCCCTATTCATTGCAGGGGAGTTAGACTAGATGACCCTTCCAACTCATCTGGACCAATAGTCTTATGAATTTTCAGATTCCTCAGGTGGTTGTGAACCTCCTGTTCTCTTACAGTGGGAGGGACATTGCTTCCCCATTTTCCACCTTCTGAACTATCTGCATGAAGGCTGTATGAAGAGCAGACAACAGTGAAGGCTGAGGAAAAACACTGTTGAATACCTCAGCCTTCTCCTTGTCTGCTGTGACCAGCTTGCCTTTATTGCTCACTGGAATATGATACATCCCCCCAGACTTTCCTGGTTGATGTACCTGCAGAAGCCTTTCATGTTCTTCTTTGCGTCTCTTGCCAAGTCCAGTTCCTGTTGGGCTCTGGCCTTCCTGACCCCATTCCTACACAGCAGCATCTCTGTACTCTTTCCAGGTTATCTGTCCCTGCTTCCACATCTGTACATTTTCTTCTTGATCTCCAGTTCGACCAGCAGGTCCCAGTTTAGCTGTTATGGTCTCCTGACTTCCTTCCCCGGCTTCCTACACTAGGGGATAGAGAGCTCTTATGCCCTAAGGAAAATTTCCTTAAAGATCTGTCAGCTCTGCTTTGCTCCCTTGTCCCTGAGGACAGATTACCAGGAGGTTTTGTTCACTAACTGCTTGAAGAGTAGAGCACTGGCTTTCCTGAAATTAAGTTTCCTGATTTTCTTTGGCAGCCCAATATCTCTCAAGAATGCGATCACCACCACTGCATGGTCACTAACTCCCAGGCAGCCTCCAATCCTCATGTTGTCAATCAGTTAACTCTACGAGTCTATTTAAAGAAAAAAATAAACATAACAAAAATAGCCTTTTTTTTTTCTTTTTTTTTTTTTTTCTTTCCCTTCAGAATGGGAAGGAGAGAAAAGTGATCAAGTTACTGTGAATTTCCTTGCCTGCTATTTAAACTGTGATAGTAAAATTTTTTCAGGATTTATATCCTTCAGATTGTATCACACACAGTTTTTCTGAGTGCTATAGAATATCTATTTATCTAAAACAATTACTTGCATAAATAAATCTGGACTTAAGTCAACCTGGTCTGTTGAGTTTCTTTACAAGTTTAACTCCTCTGGGGTCATTCTGAATGGCAAAGGAGAAGGTAGAATACACTGTGATATGTGATTCTAAAAAGTCCACTGTTGATTCATGACAACATTTCACTTTTTTTTTTTTCTTTCTTTAATTTATTAATGTAAGGCAAAGTCTTTTGAGATCTTTCATGTCTTTTACTGTCTATCCGATTTTTGAGTATCATGTATAGCTTTTAAATGGGAGGATGTTGTTCAGACTTGTTCTAATTGTCAAACTGACAATGATACATCTGCTTTGAAGTTCTTGCTGAAGAGCAAGCACTTAGCCCCAGATTGTCAAAGGTTTTTAATGCATCCATTGTGTATTTAGGCTACTTATCTGTATAACTTCTATTTGTTCAGACTTTTGGAAATATCTGCTCACTTCACATACCAAATGGTTAGCTTTATCATTAGTCCATCCACATCCTCACTTACAATTACATCTGTCTGTAAGCACAGATATTCCTATAAATGCAGTTTATCTTCTACTCAGATTTCATTTATTATTTTATTTATTAAATGCTGGAGACATGGTTTGTGAAAATGTAAAGTAAGAATGATAATATGTTGTGGTTTGACCTGGCAAGTGGCTAAACTCCACACAGCCTTTTGCTCACTCCCCTGTTTGTCCAGTGGTTGGGAGACAGAATCAGAAAAAGAGTAGAACTTGCAGATTGAAATGAAAACTAAGACAGAAAAGGAAGAAAAAACAGTAATGACAATAATTATACACAAAACAATAGATTCACAATGCAATTTATCACTACCCACTGATCAATGCCCAGCAAGTCCCCCAGCAGTGGCAGCCACTCCTGGCCAATGATGTCATGCGGAATGGAACATTCCTTTGGCTACTTTATGTCAGCTGTCCTGGCTCTGCCCCTTTCTAGGTTCTTGTGCCCCTCCAGCCTCCTTACTGTTAGGAGAGTATGGGAAGCTGAGAAACCAAAATGTCCTTGGCTCTGTACTGAACTGCACAACTAAAACTTTGCTGCGTTATCAACACTGTTTTTCTCTTAAAGACAAAACATAGTGTCATCATGGACACTATAAGGAAAATCAACTGTCCCAGCTGAAACCAGGACATGTTAAATATAGCCCTAGTAACTGAAAATGTGCTGCAAATTTTATGGCATGGGCATATAGTATGATAATATAAGACAATGATTCAAGTGACTTTACATGGAATTTCATTTTTTTTTTACCGCTTTAAGGTGATCTCTAGAAAAATGAAGAAGAAAGTTTGCTATATTTCATTAATGCCTATGACATTCTCCAAATGCTCAAGTACAATATGGAAGACTTTAATTTTCCCCTGATCTTCAGGCATGTATCACCACCAGAAATATAAAATCTGGTTGACTTAGAATCAGCTTTATATTCATTAGTTCTTATATATTTGTAATATTTTGCCTTTATTTTTTATTACTTATATTTTTAGCAGGAAGGTTGTTTTACCCAAAATCTAGACTGAACTATATTTTTCAGTCTCATTGTAATCACCTTGTTCTTACTGAGGTATCCATTTGGCCCGATGCAAGTTAAAAACAAGGACTTTTTGAGCATTTCTTGCATATGTTCATGTCAATTTGGTGATTAAATGTTAATGTTAAGTAAATGTTTCTTCTCATTAAATTTTAATTGTTAAACCCAAGATTTTTATTCAGAATATTTTAAGATTTTAATGGGACTTTTAGAAAAGTTTTCAAAGTCATTCCCTGGTGGTGAAAGATGATCCCAGCTACTTAACAGCCAGCCCCTCATGTCCATTAACCACACGGATATTTGATAGAATTTCTCAGGTCTTCTTGGATCACTTTCCAGATTAGTGCACATAGATGGCTTATTTCCAGCCCAAGCCTGTTTGAACACATCTTAGCAAAACCTAGAGGTTTTAATTTGGTCAGGATCTTCTACCTGCATGATGAGTCACAGGAAGATTTAAACTGCAAAATTAATTTTGATATTATTTATTTATTTATTTATTACTTGATATTTTCGCAGAAATAACCTTTCCATTTTGTTTGGATTTGCTTTTTCAACAGAAAATCACCAATGCAGCAAATACTGTTACATTTCATTCTTTTGGCATTAAGATTGCTGAAAGAAAAACATTAACTGAAAAGCTGTGAGGAGGTAAATCAGATTAACTATGTAGAAAAAAAAATAAAAATATGTAGCCTTCAGAAAACCTGAGTCAGGGAGATCATGTCTCCTGAATTAGTTCAGTGGTTTATGAAAGAGTCAGAGCTGGCTGAACAATGGCCTGGTAGTCTCAGCTTGGGCAGGTTTCCCAAATAAGTATCAGAAGTGATCTGTCCCTGTAAAACCTGGCTGTTTTGTATTTCATTCATAATAAAAAGCTTTGAGCTACAATCACAAGGTGAACACATCTTCCCCTCCCCCATCCCTTTTATGTTCTGGATTGTTGAATCACTTAGTTTAGGTAGTCAAGATGGGTATGGGTATGAAACAAACAAGTAACCAACCAGAAAATTTTAATAGTAATTTGTGCCCACATCATATCATAAACGACTCTCTTTATAAAGGTGGATACTTGTGTTCTTCAAAGAACACCTGGATATATTCATAGTATTTTGTTTAGACATAAAAATGACAAAACATGCTTAGGCATTTCTCTTGAATAATTCATTTTCTGGAGAAGCAGCCTAAAAACAGCTTTTCATGAGATGGACCTGTTAGAGCACTTATTATGATATTTGTTTGTTTGCTGCGTGGGCAGATTCTGTAGCAATTTGTTGAATGCAGCAAAAACTACATTAAGAAGGAAAACAAATCAGTTGAGCTGGTTATATCACTGCCCTTTCTTAAATGTGCTATAGCTATTAACAGTCAGGTTTTTTTTACTATTGATGCACATCCAACATGACAATGACTACAAGAGACCTTTGAATTTTCCATAAATCTTGGCAAGAATATTGCTCATATAGTCAGTGTGATTTGGAAAGGACTTAACATTAACACTTCCACATTGATATTTTCAATTAGACCTGGAAAAGTTATTGAAATCACTGAAATCTAAAATTTTCCTAAGGTTTCATAGTAGACTAATAGCTTCATTTATAGTATTTATTAACTTGTTGAAGACAGATATCTAACACAACCTACAGGCAGATTGGTGCATTCAGTCAATATAATTATTTATTCCAACAATTCTGGAAAAGGTCAAAAGCTTTCATATTATGTATTTCACAGATTAAATTGGTTTTATTTTGTTTTGTTTTTAATGTGATGCTCTTATGTAATAGCAGGCATTAAATATTCTATGACTTAAAAGTTATAGTTTCTTCATAATATCTGAAATTTTTCTGGGTAGTAAAAATAAATGGATTATTATCAATCACATTGTAATTCTGTGTCAGACAAAGATACATGTATATTTATTACCAGAGAGTATTTGATTTCCCGTTAACTCCAGACGAAAGCATCAGAACCTCTGGGATTACAATAACACACTGCAATCTTAATGTTCATTATTCACTATGGAAATTTCTTAGATCTCAGGACCTTTTCTGAGGGTTTCTGAGATGATGGCATTTCTCTCGTGGACTGACATTCAGTGATGCAGACCAATTGGATATATTGGCTTATTTTCTTCCATGTATGTGTTAACACCTTTCCAGCTCTCTATTTTCCTCTATCCCAAAGTCACGAAGTGTCATTTCTGAACTCAGTGATTGCAGCTCTACATTTCATTCACCTTTAAGGATCAGATCATCCATAACCATTAGCCCTTCCTGGAATGTTTCGAACTGTCACTTTTGGCAGACACAGAGATTTTTCTTTTTGCCAACCACTAATGATAGATTTCAGCACAAACTTTTGGATGAAGAAAGTGATCATTCAATAGGTGTCACTCTTTCCCTTGAGTCAAAATTTAACAAACTTTGGAATATGTTTCTGGTGACAACTTCCTTGGATGGATGAAATAGCTGTATCTTTACCAGTGTAATAGAAAATGACATATTTAATAAAGAAGGTGACCACACTAGATCTTCCACCTTGACTACATTTCATTTTTGGCAAGATGTTCTGACATCATATCTTTCATTATGATTGACTACAATACTGTTGTTCACCTTTCTTCTGCTTGTTTGCAGCAAGACAAACAACATATAAAACTACATCACAAACTAGAATATGAAATAATGACAGTCAATTCATGATACTGCAATTGTGTGTACCATCAGAACTAAGTAGCAAACTGTTTTCATTCTGAGATCTTCAGAGAAAGAAGGTGGATATGAAGTAGTTTACCTACTAATTACAATTTTTTAAGTTTTCATTCATTTTTACCAGTATCACTAGGGAACAGTTCAATTGTTAATGAATGTTTCTTGACCTTGTCAATTTTTTGAACCTGGTTGTTATTCAGTCTTTTCGAGTTCATTCCCCTCTTCCTAACGCAGAAGTGATTAGTGTTGGTACTCATTAGATTTAAGTACTCTGTAAGATAAATAATGTAAACATTAACCAGATTTTACTCCCGTGCATCACATGTGTAGGTAAATGAAAGTAATTTAGATATTTCAGATACTTTGTTAAGCTTTTAAACACTAGAAATTAAAGTACATACGAGTAAACTTAAAATATTTCTAATATAACCAGGAGTAGTTTCTACCAGATCTTCTGGACTTTGCTTGCAGGTAGGTATGCAATGGGAAATGGTTTGTTTCTGGTATGGATATTAAGTAAAAATTATCTATGTTATCAGGATTTTGTCATCTTCAGATATTCTCTTAAGCCTTACTTTCTCTTGGACATGATCTTAGGTAGAAAGTAGAGCTAAGAATCAGCATAGTCATAGTTCTGTTTTGTCTGCTTGTGTTTAAAGCTGTTAAGGATTCTTTTCTAATTAGTCATCTGCTTTTATAATATTTTCAAATAAGAGTCTTCATGGCTGTTTTCTTCTGAAAGTGGCTTAGAAAGTCATTTTCTAATTGAGAAAATATGTGGGATGTTCAAGTTCATGGAACTTCAAAAACATTTATCTATGTGAAAAAAATAGTGTTTACCTAATAAAAACTATTGAGCTTAACTAACTATTCTGCTCAATGACCATTATATATGGTCATTATATATTATATATAATAATCTTGCCAGTTAGGAGGTAAATTCTCTTACATCTTTCTGCGTGTGAAGCTGTGAGCAAGAGATTATCATTATCAGAAAACAACCTACTCTTCCACAGAATACTTCAGCTGATGGGCACAATGGCTTTGGAAGAGAGTAATGCTGAAATTTTAATGTAGATTTACTTGTATTTTGAGTAATTAGTTGGTGTTCCCTTAACTTCAGAGAATTACACAACTTAGATAAAAGGTGGATTTGGCCTCATGGGTTGAAAGTTTACTGACATTCAGATAAAAAGTTTGAGGACAAGGCAACAAAATTGGATGGAAAAGAAGATAATTTCAGGACTCTAAGTAGAATAAAAGAATATCTTGTGCTATTTTCTTGGTATACTATACTCAAAAATCTCTTTCCCTTTTTATCAACAATAATTCAAGAAACTGGAGATGAGACTTGAACTATCTAAACCTCCTCCTTTGGTGGAAAATACCAGCCTCTGATAGTAAAAATTTTCTGTTTTTAGATTTTCTCTCTTTCTTATCTGAGGCAATATCAACTGCTTTTCACATAGATATCATTCAGAAGTGGAATGGAAAATACCTTAAAGGTGAACTTATCCAACAGATTTTCCTTCCTCAGATCATTCAGTACCTCATACACATGCCCTTTTATTTTTCTTACAGAACATATGTGACAATTACAGGGAAAATAGTTAATATAAAGGTTTGACATGAAGAATTTCAAAAGAATCGGGAAACTATTTTGTCTGACATTCTCCCAATACTTGCTCTGTGGTCATTTTCTGCTTTCAGATCTGTTGCATCACATTTGAAATGCAGACTTCTAGCTATCATTTTTCACTACATACATACGTTAAACATTCTTACTGGGGGCACTTTTTCTTCACTTTGTTCTCCTAAGCCATCATTATTCTTTTGGTGTTTAAGTATGCAATTCTTTGTCCTCAGCTGTTCAAATTCCTTTCAGGTTGGCAGTCATCCTTCTAAGGATAACAGTAAAATGATATAGTGTACAGTACGAGCACACAGTCCTTCAGGAGGTCCTTGAATAGCACAAATTAGAGGTGACTTATATATTTATTTTCAAAAACGTTCAATTTGCTGTGCAGTTATCATCCAACTGAAACATTATCCTTTATTTCTCATCAAGCTGAACCTTCAGTCTGTGTCCTATACAGAGGCTAGAATATTTTACTTCTCATCTGTGTTGTCAACCTATGCTAATTGAAATGTTTATAAAATTCTGATACTGAAGTATTACAGTTTAACAGCTCAATAGTTCTTTAATGAGCCCTCTGTTTTATTAATAAAATGATTTATAGAAACACTTAATCTCACTGATTTACCATTAACATTAATGAGTCTAGTTATTAAGCACTTTATTTCAGAATGCCAAAAAATACAGACCCTGTAAAACACGCAATGTCTTCCACTAAGTTATTTTATATTTAGTGGGAATCAATAATGTTGAAAACTCATGGTTTTCCCTCAGTAAAACTAAGATATTAATTAGCATAGATGGCTCCTTTATATAATTTCTCTGTTGTTATTATTAGATTTTATCCAAATAATTTAATAAAGGGACAATCACAAGAGTAATTCTACAGTCCGAAAATAGAGGTGCCTACTGTTGATAGAAATAAAAGTATTTTCATTTTCCTTGACTAGTAAGCAAAGAAAGACTGAGAATTGGTTCCATCAATAAGAATCCGTTTGTTTATTCCTATCATTATAATATTTCAAGATGATAAATAATTTTATAACACCTTATTGCATGTTACAAGATTTTTACAAAAATACAATTATAATTTGATTTTGCACTCTTATTTAGCTATTAGTGAGACAACTTTCACTCAGCCTCTTTCACTGGAAGAAGTGCTGTCTTTACATATGGAATAACTTTCTACTGTTATTAGTTCAATGTGGAAGATGCAAAAGATGCAAAAGGAATTTCATGGTCTTGAAAGGTGTCACAGTCAAACTGTTCCCTTCATTGACCCCTACACAATTTTACTCTAAGACAGACATATAGGAAGGACAGATAAGATAAAATATATTTTCTTAGCTCTATTAGAGCATTTGACCTGGTTGTTATATCCACTTTTGGTTTTAACTGTGAGGAAGGGATGCTTTTAGCTTTGCATTTAGCTTTTTCAGGCAAACTGTTGGCCTTTTTTTTTTTTTTCCTTTTTCCTTTCTCCTTTTTGGGGGGTGGAGGGGGGGTAACTTTTTTTTTTCTTCTTTATTTTTCCACATCAAATTGCAGTTATGCATTTTCATCTGTTTCCTTTACTCAGAAACTTCGTTGCATGTAGTGTTTTGTTTTGTTCTGTTTTTGTAAAATCATAGTAAGCAATATTCAGCAAAAATAATTATTCTTTTTTTTGTTTGTTTGTTTTTTCCCCTAAAAAAAAAAAAAAAAAGAATTTTCAGAAAAAAAAACAACTAGGTTTTCTGGATACATGACTTCATGTGTATTTGCAGTAAGGCTAAGTAATGCCTCCCTAAGTATCAGTGAAAAGCAAAACTTCAGAGAGATACAAGAGAGAGTGAAATGTAGCGTATCTTATTTATGCCACATACAGCTGTAGCACTCCGCGGTTTTCTAGGTGATTTCTGAGGTCTTAGGTTCACTCTGCAGAGTCTTAATTTGCCCAGTGTTTTGCTTGTAGGGACTCATTTCTCCTGGTGAAAGAGAAGTGTTTTTGTTACAGCGCTGGTAGGCAGAGGGTAATTGTGTAGGAGCACATGCAGACCGGGGCTTACATCCCTCACAAAATGGCATAATTACACAGAGGATCACATATTAACCAGTGATTTTCACTGATAGGTCGGACCATCATATTTACTGTGAAAAGAACTGAAGGAAACTTCTTTACTGGAGCAGTTTTTCTCTGACCAGGCAGATGTGCAGACAAGGTAATTTCACATAAGCCACACTGTCTGAAGTTAATGGAAGGAGATAGTGAGGGACATGACAGTTCACTTTTTGCAGGGTAATAGGTGTCTGATCTGATGCACAAAATTCACTTTTTACTTTGATCTGAGGTACATTTAGACACTCAGACTATATTCTGTATTTGTTCTCTGTTGTTCCGTTCTAAATTGCTGCTTCTATTTTTTCCTATACTTCCACCATTTCTGACCATTCTGATAAACATAGCATTCTGCCCGCACTTCCATTAATATTATCATTATTTCTGTTATGACTACTTTTAATTCCACAGTTATAATACTGTGCTTTCAGAAGAAAAGAAAAATACAAGCTATATTTTTTAGGATTATAGTATTTACATTAAAAAAAAAAAAAGAAAAAAAGAAAAAAGTTTTGTTGAAGCTTACGTGAATGAAATAAAGTCAATAACACCCACAGACTTTTATTTTATTTTATTTTACTTATTTTTTTTTCCCCCAGATAATATTAGCCTATTAAATCAGGCCACAGTTACTGTTTTTTCCTCTCATTTCTTCCTTGATGTTTTCTGTTTGGAGAAGCAGACATTATCCATTTCAATAAAAGACAGCAATGAGAGTGGTAAATTTAATTCATTTCAATCCACTCTGCTCATATGAGCGTGTGTGTGGATATGTGTGGATGCTGATGATGAGGTGCTTTCATTTTTTAAGAGTGTGCTCTCTACCATTCATCTGTGGATTTAAATAAAGTTGTTGGGAATATGATACTTCAGCCTTAAGCTGTCAAAAATGAGATTCCAAAGTATTCAGCAGCACAAAATAGCATAAAAAGAGCTTTACCACTATTTATCTCTGCTTGCCAGCTTGTAATGTTGATGTATGATGTGTCATTATAAAGCACTGAAATGAATACAGCAACATAAAAAAGTGAAGCTACATGGTCACAGACGCTGAAACATTTCTGATTCTGACGTCTTCCTCTTTTATCTGTGCACACTCACACTCAAAGACGCAAATAATATCTCATAGTGAGTCTGTTATAATTCAGCTATTTGAAAAATACAGATATGGTAGACACTACAGCCTCCCATATAATTAAAAAAGGAAAAGAGAAAAAAGAATAAACTTTTTTTTTTTTTTTTTTTTTTTTTCCCCCCCATAAATCACAGATTCATAATTTCTGCCAGCCATCATGACTGCATCGAAGCTCAGTACCGTCTGAAATCCAGGTCTATGTCTGATTTTTCTCTCACACTTTTGTGACGTTTTAAATTTCTTTCAAATTATTTAAAAATATATTTCTTTTTAAAATAAAAATATATAACACTTCCCCCCCCGCCCACCTTACTTGGTGGTGTGAAATACTTAGAGCATACATTAAAAATACAGTAAACCAAACCAGAGAGAGTGTCTGGTGTCTTGGATCTTTTTTCTTCTGAATTTAATCAATGTAAATGTTAATTTAAGAAAATCAGTTCTCAAAAAATCTGTAAGTCCCAAATTATTACAGTGTTAGGGGAGGAAGACAATAAGTCTGGTATTTTTTTCAAGCTTTTAATTGCTCTGCAAGAAATGAAATTAAGGAGGAAAAAGAAACATATTCACCAAAGCAGAGTTGCTAATAGGAATATCAGTAAACAAAATTCCTCTGTAACTTTTCCTTTTAGCTGTTGACCTGGCAGCCAGTCAGTTTCTATCACAATTCCATCGTGGAGACAAGAGCAAAGTGTATGACCACTGGCATAAATCAAATACATGGTACTATTATAAGTTTATGGAAAGAAACCACTTCAAAAATTTTTAACAATAGAGCTAGATCCCAACCAGCTCTCAATATTATGTTCCCTTCTCTAGGCCAGATATTTTGCTTTCTTCAGTGTAGTAATATTCACATGAAAATCTGCCCCCTAATCTCTTTGTTCAACCATCAGTTCAACCTTAACTGTTTTTCAGATAATGTATTCAGAACTGTTTTTTTGGTTGGGTGAAACAGAAATCGTAATTTAGTCAAATTTTTGTAGTCACTTATTATCCAGTAAGATTGTTTATTCCACTGCATGAATATATTTTCCTTTGTTTCCACTTCTACTTTTTTTTCTTTCTTTCTTTCTTTTTTTTTTTTTTTAAATCTTTCTTGTACTTCTTCAGGCAGTCATTCCAGGCAGTGTCCAACTTTGTAAGGTTATTATTCTGTGGCAACCACATATACTGGAATTAGCAATACTACTTCCGAGTATCTACTACATAAAAATATAACAAAAAGAATATTCATAATTGTCTGTAATTCATTATGTGAGGGATAATTGATTATTGTAATTATATGCAAGTAATATATCCTAAAAATTACACACGTACACAGGCACATGCCAAGAAATGACATACAATCAGTAAATACATTTTCTGAATTTGTGGTGCATTATGAGAAGGCAAAAAGAAAACATCACACACAAGTGAATGAGTCTCTACCGAACAGCAATAAGGAGTTCAGAAAGGCAGTTGACATTGGTTTCACTACCCTTTTTTTTAAAAAAAAAGAAAAAAAAAAAAGAAAAAAAAAGAAGCTTATTGAAATCTTTAGATATTCACTGAAGAAATACTTCTTCCAGAATCTTTTTGCACTGATGTCTCCATGAGGATATGGATTTCAATACAGTTCTGGGTAGAGAATTCTACATTTTGAAATTGCTGCTGCTCTCTCCATCCCCAAATATTATCAGAAGAAAGCAGCCCACTTTCATAGCATAGGGCTATACTGAAGCCCCTGTCTTGACTTGTACATGTTTTTTGCTCAGTATTTCCCTGAGGCATCAAAATCTTAAATGCAGTTTGCATGTTGCTGTTAGGGCCACGAATACAGTTCTGTACAATCACACTATTATTTCTGTTCACATTCTCTATATATTTCCTACATTTTTAAAAAGCAAAACAGACTCCTTGAAGTGATATAATTTCTAATTTGTGAATAAAAGAAAAAGAGACAATTACAGATTAAAAGTGGTGGTTTTTTTTTTTTTTTTTTTTTTTGTATTAATTTCTAGCTTACGTATGAAAAGAGTCATCATATGCTACATCAACAATTCACATTATGATAGGGGTTAGCAAATGAGCTAAAAAAGCCCCATCTTTTAGAATATCTTTCAAAACATTAATTCCTTCATATTATATTATTTATTTATTTATTCCTTCATATTATAACAGCTTCAATTTTCCATGGAAAATCAGCTGCTGCAGTTCTAAAGCCCTTCTTGTCTCTGTAAGCTTGTTGATAACATCCATGCAAGGAAATACAAAAGTGATATCCACAAGTTTTAGTCAGTGAAGGAGACACAGGCATGAAAATTTTATATGATGTCATCCACTGCAGACGGAAATCTTTGACGGGGTTGTCTGAAAATGCCCCATCTATGACATGATAAAATTTAATGCTTTACATTTTTAAAACCTTGTGTTAAAACAATCACAGAACCAAATTTGGATTAGATTTGAGAAAACACCATTATATAACTAATGGAATGTGAAAGTGTGTTTTTTTGTTTGTTTGTTTGTTTTTGTTGTGTTTTTTTTTTTAGAAATTCTCCTGCAATATTAGTGCTATTACAAGGCACTGTGTATTTTTAGTGAACCCATTGCTCATTTCTTTCAGTTCCACATAAATAAATAAATAAATAAACAAACAACAAAAAAATGTTGCCTAGCTTTGCTAGTGTTAATATCAGTAGATTCACTGCCCCTAACTGCAACATGATGAGAGCAATAGTCATGAACTGCAGGCACTCACACAAAGTACTGATAAATGCACAAGTGTTTGTTTGGCCTCAAATAATCAGTGAATGAAAACACATTAGTAAAGTTATACAAAGAGATTAAACAGCAACAGATTAATGTAATTTATTTAATTTTCCTGACAGAAAACTATGCTGACTTAAACATTAATACAAATTTTAAATAAATTTACTGGGTCAGTTTCTTTCTCTGTGAGAAGTTTTCATTTGCTAAAATGGAATAGAGAATTTCTTATGTAATGGTTATTTTTTCTGCGATGTTTTCTAATTTCAGATGGTGTTATTTGTCCTGAGAAAAGTGAAATAATAGCAATGAAATTATAAGGAAAAATTCAAGTGGTGATTTAAAACTTTTTTTCTTTTTCTTTTTTTTTGTTTGGATTTGTCTATTTGTTGTTGTCGTTGATGTTGTTTTGTTTGTTTGTTTTTGTAGCAGCTGCTCATAAAACAGCCCTTGGAGGTAAGCTGAGGATGCACCACATACTGGGAGTCTTTTGTTTTCCAGCAGTTTGATTAAAATCTCACCAGCTTCATTTCCATGCCAGTAACTGGTGCACCTTCCACTGACTTAGAAGGGCAGCCCTTTTTGGTGAGTTAATGAAGTGGGCAGTTTCCAGCATGCTCTCATCCACAAGCAAGACAGTAGAGAGGTTGCAAGAAATGCTCCTTTGATGTTAGAAGCAGAAAACAAAAAGATTGGTATATTTTACTCCTGCATATGAATGAAAGTCTAACGTTTGTTGTAACAGGCTGAATATTGCTGCATTTAACTTAAATGTAATCTAATCTACATTTTATTGCCAAGGAATGTGAGGATTCCTCCGTGTGCACCAAACTACTCATGTATGCTTTCCTCAGTAAGCATACATGGCCCATAAGAAACTACTTAAGTACAAGGTACAGCTGATAAAATAATCCTTAAATCTTTGAAGCAGTAATTGTTGGATATTTAACTGGGCCTTTCCAATATCAAGTTTAAAAAAAATGCTGACAACACCAAATTCATACTGTAGGTTTAAGTATCTGGAAAAGCTGCTTAGTTTCCAAATAAGACATAGAGTCAGAACACTTGGAAGGAAAAATGTCTCAGAGCTGGGATGGGACAAATGCTAACAAGCTGGCTTCTGCCATGGGATGACGTGATCAGAGTCTATGGAAAATTATAGCTATCTATTTATATAAAAATAGATATCAACATAAACAAATGTATGTGTATGAAACATGTATGTGCATACATACATTTTGTTTGCTCTCTATGGTTTGGAACAAATGAGGCATGGAGATAGAGAGGGGGAGACATTTGTGTTTTTCCTTGTGATTTAATCCATAAATGTTCATCTTAATTCTATTTAGGCAAGCTTTATTGAGGGATGTAGACAAACTGTTCACATATAATTTTCTTTTTTTTTCTTACATACTGATATTCTTTAACTTTTGACATTTGGAAATGCACTGTTGCATTTAGGAAAAATTTAGTCAGCCTTTTCCTTGACAGTAAGGACTGAGGCCTTCCACAGTCATGGGAAGGAAAATAAAAGAAACATAGGAACCAGTGTGACATGATCACCTGATAACCCATACATGTGAATAATCAGTGGTACTCTGTGTGGCAGTTCATCACTATACAAAGTCTCCTCAAAAGTACCAGTGGGAAGGTGAGAACTGGAGTTTGAGGTCAGAATAACACAAACAAATATTATTACTACTGATTATTTTCACTTCTTGTACTCCACACATCAGAATAATTTTCAGAAAATGCAGAAATGATGCAGTCCCAGTGTTTTAGAAATGAGATAGGTGCACTACGATAGACCTGCTCTTGCTTTATTACATACTTTGAAAGATATGCTGTGAGAAAGGACCCCAAGTTTAAAGTATAAAGCTGCTTTTGAAGGACCTCATCTAAAGATCTTCTGTGTTGTAATTCCTGCCTATGCACTTAGAAAGGCAGGTCAACAATCAAAGAACAAAAAGTTCAGTTAAGGTTCTGAGGTAAAGTCTATGGATCATGTGCACAGATCTTTGCTCGTTCATACTAGATAATCTTTAACTGTGATTCTGTGATATTCAGACAGTTCCTTGAATTCTTGCATGCTAACAGGAATAATCCTTTTGACTGCAGGAAATTTATCGGTATACGATCTCATAGCTTGGGTTAAATGATTGAAACTGGAATACTTTTCATTCTTCTTATTCCAGACCTTCCTGGAGTTTATCTGGGTGAATACAATACATGATTCCAACAACATGAAATGAGTCATAAAAAGTCAGGCTCTCTCCAACCAGAAGAAAACTATCCCTCCAATTATTCATAATGTTTTTTTCTTTGATACTTGGTTTTATTTTGATTTTGCTCTGTGATATTTCCTTTGAGAGCACAACTGCCATTATTGGAATGGGCAACTCATATATAATAGTTTCTCTGGTTTTGCCATTCTCTCTTACCTGCCCATCTGATTTTCTCCTTCAATCCAACGTTAGTGAGTACGACAGTAAGCATGTTCCTCCACATTATAATATTTTTATTCTCAGTATTGTTGTTAGCCACAGGTACATCCTGTCCTTAAAAATAAATTTAAAAAAATTAAAAAAAAAAAATAATTGTTTGTTGGTAAGAATAGACTTACTTCCATTTTTATTAACTGTTATATATATTTTTTCTTATGACTGTGTCATAAGCAAAACAGTATAAGCAATTTAAATATTTTTTGTGGTTTTCCTTATATTTCAATTTAACTAAACTTAAGTTTTCCCCAGTTGACATTTATCTTTTTGTCCAAGGCCCATGAGAACTGTGTGCAGAAGCTGACTAATCCCATTCCATTCACAAAAGGTAAACTCTGATATGAGAACAGACTGGAAGCTGCACTGTTACTTCCTTAGTATCCTGATTTCAAAATCCAGAATTCAGCATGTGATTTCCTTTGTATTTTGCTTTCAAATCTTTGGGAATGAGTGTTTGAGAAAAAAGATTTGGGTCTGTTTCATCACTGACCTAACTAGCTGCTTGAAAGCCCTGCTAGGTCTTTTCTTGGAAAGCAATGTACATGCAAAAGAATTATTTATGTAATTCAGTACTATATCTTTAGAAACTTGACTGACAATAAGTACATATCTGCATGTGTCATCTCTTCCCCTTGACTAGCAGAAGTTAGGTCTGAGGTAAATTTCTAGTAATCATCATTAAGTGTTGTTGGAAAAGCTCATTCAGAAACTGGGGACATTGCATGAAACTGACTGAGATCCAGGTAAATGATTCTTTTCCACTAACAGGTTATGAATACGACAGCTTAAGAAAACAGGATCTTATGGGAGAGAGTGTTGAAAAAGAATGAAAGGAGATAAACACAATGACATGAGATAAATAGCTACTCTTTTCCTAAAGGAAAACAATGACGTTTTTAAAGCCTGAGTCCTCACATCTTTGAGAAGCATTCAGTAGGTCCACTGTTTATTATCTACTATATGTTGTAGAAACACATGGTACTCATGGTAGCATCATGGTGACTGTTTTATCATCCCAGTGAGGCTTCACATGTCAGAAATTCCCTGTATCAACTCTTCTTTCCCACTAGTTTTCATGCTTCTTCGAGGATTTTGCTCTTCAAAAGTAATACTACAACTCATAAGAGTCTTTAGTTCTTGGCTGACAGAAAGCACCATCTTCATCTCCACTTTTGCATGCTAAAGCTATGAGTTAATACATTGGAAATGTGTCCATTCCAAGCACATTTTTAGCACCATTAACTTGCCCAGACTTTACACTGTGAAGACATGCCCATAAACTGTCATGAAACTGTGTATGATGAAACATAAGTACGATGAAAACATAAAATGCAAAAGAATGGCATTTCACTGAATGTTTTCATTCAGCTCACTTTCTTTAGAGCAGCCACCAATACAGCTTTCTTACAGCCTGGCCTTCTATCCCTGCTGAGTTCTCAGGAAATCAGCACACTTTGCCTTAGATCTCAAGCACCAGGTTGCATTTTAACATTTTTTTAGCACCTTTTTTTACAGTTATAAAATTGAAGCACTGTAGAATAACATATACACAGCTCAAAGTCTCTGAAGAATTTGTGACAGAGCAAAATAGTGAATCCTGGCTACTAAGTCTGCTATCCTAGGCACCAGCACATTGACTATCTGGAATTTTGAATGGTCTTAAGAAAACAAAGAACCTTAACCAAAATTATCACTTCTATGAACTGTCCCCATATAGGAAATATATTCATACCATTACTTGAAAAACATTTTCCACTGAACTTTTTGAGAGATAGAATGTTTGAATTTAGTTACTATTTATGTCCCATACTTTGCATTACGGGTCAGTACTAAAGAAAATGCGTTAAGCTTGTGCATTTGCCATTCATCTTCACCTCTCATCCACATAAATGGAGGCTTCATAATTTCAGAATTTATTTCTGGGGCCAGTAAGTCAAAGAAAGCTTGTAGCCTGCAGGGAAAAGGACTGTTAGTTCCAACAGAAATGTGCAAACCACACTTATTAAAATAAAAATGATTGGATTTTTGTTTTCAAAGAAAGGTTCTGATGTTTGGGTTAAGTCTCCTGTGGGAAGATCTAACTTCCATACTCACTATTTAATGGGGATTTTCAAGCTCAATTTACTTATGTATTCAATAATGGAAAGTAACTGTTCTCCCATTCCTTTCATTACATGATGCAAATGCTATCTCTGCTGTACAGAAATGCTTCATCAAATTGGAAGGCAGACTATAGGGTTCATTCTAGTAGTTTAAGCATGCATTTAAGGGACAATTCTTCTATTTTCAATGAACAAGATTTTTTCTGAGTTGGTTACTTACTTATTTTTACTATTTATTTATTTTTGAAAGTATATGGAAAATAGAAATTTAAAAGGAAGAAAATGAATACAGGGCATCACTACTTTATCTGTGATTTGCTACTTAGTTCAGACTGGCCTGCCATAAATTGATTTCTTTTCTGATGGGCAAATCAAATTCTTTGTATTACAGATCCGTGCAGTTATGTGGAATGGTGGGCTTCTACTCCAGTTGTTCAAGGCAAAAGTTTCTTAACATGGACTTGTAGATGCCATCCTAAGGAGAGCACAGTACTTCTTTTTAGGGTTGGGATAAGCTACACTGCTTAGAACATGCTGAAAACTGGAATCAGATTACAAGCAGATTTCCTTGATAATTCATGGAAAAAATCATTATCTGGGACAAGGAGGAAAAGAAATCAAACAGGGAATCAAAAGCCAGATTATCTATATTGGGGCAGCTAGATATTTATCTCCTACGCAGCCCTGAGGTCAGCTATAGGATGAAAGAGATGCAAGTTTGTTTTGGAGTCACTATTGTCTTTTCTAATTCTATACATTCTACAAGAGATGAGGGATATCACAACATTTATTCCAGTGTTTCCGGCAGAAGCTGTCACTAGATGGATGCAAATATGGTATATCAGAAAATATTTATTTACACATGAGAGCCAAAACCAGATGATAGGAAAACCCTTGAATGACACAGATCCAGGCACTACAGAAAAACAAAGATGCAAAACAAATTCATTATTTATCCCCCTTCAATTCCTCACTAGATGTTAATGTAGACCGGAAAGGTATAAGCACTCTGCTTTCAAACCGAGACATGTCCCATAATCCTGGAATCAACATCTGTGCCTTGTCATTCAAGGGACTGAAGGATCTCTCCGTGGTAAGTTCTGAGACCTAAAGGGTATTTCTTTAAATACATCTGCTCAGTGTAATTGAGAATCCGCGAACTTCCATAATTAAAAAAATGTTAAAGAATGTTTCAGATTCTGTCTTTGTCAAGTTGTAAGTAAATAATGGTCCAAACTTTGCCTTCTTGCCACTTACATTCCCACACGGATTTATCGCTAGTTTTGGTTGGAGGAGAAAGACACTGCATCTTATCTGCCCCTAGGAAAGACAACTGACATGGGATTTTTATGAGACAAATGCAGAAAAAAATACCTTCGATATTTTTAGGAGGCTAAAAATTCCCGGGCTGTAATAAAATTAAATGCAATCTCTATCACCTCCTGCCCTGTCTCACTACTGACAAATAGTTTGGATCAGCTTAAACGACCATTGGTGTCATCTCTATCTGTTTACTGTTCTTCAAGAAAAATGTCTTGCTGAGATAAATGATTACTATCTCTGTCAGAAATGCAGGGAAGAGAAGAAAAAAAAAAGGGGGGGGGAAGGAAAACTTTAAATCTTTTTAGCTGCTGTAGGCAGAAGAATATCGTATGGAAATTTCCTTAGACTCTTTTGAAAGTAATGAAAAAACTCAAATTTAAATGCTTAATATGTAAGCAAGTTAATTGACAATTTAGATTGAAGAACACATTCAGAGAAATCTGTAGCTGTGAGAATACTGATTCTGCAACAAAAAATGTGTAAAGTAGAGCTGCTCAGCACTGTCAAAGCAGTCTTCTGCGTACTAATGACAAGGTCTGGTGGGAAAAGTAGAATCATTTTTTTGTCATTGTCCGTGGGGAATGCAGCTAAAGTGTGATATTTTTCCTCATTATCACTTCCAACCCCCTCAAGCCAGCTTACTTTCTCACCATCCCCTCCCAAGTTTTTGAACATTATACAGTACACAACAAATGAAGTGAAGAAAAAGACGTAACATCCCTCTAGGCAATTCTGTATTAAAGGTGGTCTTAGGAGTTTGGCTATATAAAGGAACCACAGCAATCGCCCTGTCTTTCCACTGGTTTACCAATGTTTTTCATTGTCAAAGGCAGCATGAGTTTGTGGAGACAGTACTCAGCTTCTCACCTCTGTCAAACCTTCCTACAGCTGGTTTTTGTCGTCTCAGATTATTCTCTCCCAAAAAACAACATCTTCATCTTTTAAAATGACATCTATGATTTAACATTCACAGCTTTTTAACTTTGTCTTCTGACAGTAACTCCTTTCACATTACTACGAGACCTTGAAGGAATGGTTCAGAAAACAATGAAGAAATTATACATGGGCTTATAGAACTATTGCTTCCTTAACAAATGAGATAAAAAACTGTGTGAAGCTCACCTCAGAATGAGTTACGCGTTACCAATTCTGGAGAGGAAAACTGTTCATACTAACAACAACAACAAAAACCCCTAAATTTGCTATCTATCTGAAAGAGTAATAAAATCTGCACAAATTCTTGCTGATTTTATTTCTTTCTGTCTTTTTCCTGTTGAGCAGAATAAAACTGACTAAATGAAGATGCTAACATAATTTTAGGCCACATAAATGGAGGAATTAAAAATAAGATGAATGACAAGAAGGTAAGATTAACAGAAGCTTAACAGAACATTATCTGTAAGCAGTTAAGTGGCAGGGTGTCACTTAAAGCTGTAAAATTATTTAGGGCCTAGGACAGCTAAAAAGCAGAGATTTCGTGGAAAGAAAGGTTTCAGGCAAAAGAGCTCCAGAGAGCACTAAGAACAGTAACTACACTTGACTGAGACAGCAGATCCAGAAAGAGTTGCAACTTACCATAGCTCATAGAAGCAATGACAAGCATCAAGTTGTAAGTATAATGCAGCAACCTTTCAATGAAACAGGAACAATTGTTCTCATATTCTTTGGGTGTCTGGGTTGAAATTCAGAAGGTCGAATTTCTCCTGTTCATTTCATTTTTAAAGAGTCAAAATTCCATGAAAAATAATTTTTAAATTCTACCAGCTTGTGTTTAAAAGAGGTAATATAAAAAAAAAATATTAAATACTTTTACTAATATATAGAAGAACTCCTCTCAAAGATGAGGATGAAACCAGAAACACTGACTGTAAGAAAATCTTCCACCTGACAATTTGGCTTTTAGTAGACGAAACACACATTTTGATGGGGAAGGAAAGTTGATAGGTAGACAGCGGATAGTAAAATTAAACCAAAATTTAAAAACATAGAAAGTGTTCAGAATTTATCTGAAGATTATTTTTGGTGGAGTCCTAATTCAATTTTTATTTTGAATGCTATATTTCCCCCTTTGATTTTGAAAATAAAATTTAAGCTAGAATTGTGTCACTAATATGCACAGTGCTTACTGCAAGCCCCTCTCCCTACAATAACAACAACAAAAATCCACTCAAAAACTCCAGGGAAACCTAACACACGCACACAGAAAAGGCAGTATAAGGATGGCTCAGATATATTTTTTTGTTATACTGCAAGTTTTGAGAATAAAAATGTCACTTCAAATGGATTCATTATTCACATTTTATTATAAAGACCATATATATATATATATATATATATGTATAAGAACAATCTATTTTTAACATTTGCATATAGTGCAAAGTCACTCAGAGTTTAAGAAGGCTCTGAAATGTTTGAATTCAGTGGGCACGAGGAAAATAAATTATTGAAGGAATGATATGTGAAAAATAATATTTAATACTATGGCAATAACCTACAGATTTCTTATTAATTCTTCCCTATCAATGGCGATGTTTTCCCAAGACAGCAGAACCACACCCATGCAAGTTTTAGGGATTCAAATTCCCACTAATCTCAAAAAGGTTGCGCACTGCTACTATGCATCTCATGAAACTAGCTCCTGCTTTTGTGCATTCTGCAAGTAGAGAAAATTAAAAGACCCAACATTTATTTACTACTTTACATAAAATACTAAACCTATTTGTGTTATCTTATATAACAAGATCTAGAAAACACGCAGAAGTAGCACTATCAATCATTCTGACATTCTGTGAAGAGCGGTGTGGCTGTCCTTTCCTCACCATAGGAGGGCCCATGATCTATTACAGGTCCTCCCTGCAGCTGAGCTAGTACTCCTCAGATTTCTAGCCACAGGTGTTATCTTGTTAACAAAAGTGTTGGCACCGCTAGCCAGCTGATCAGGAAAAAAACAAAAAAAAATCTCAGAAACTGTGACAATTAAAGAATCTGGGTTTGTAGGAACTAAAGTCAATAATCTTGAAGATTAATGATGCTCTCTATCATTATCTGAAATGGCAAGAACTATTTGGGACAGGTTGTGATTTACATAAAGTTTATGCTACATGAGTTAGCAAGAAGTCAGACACTGAGCCCTTTTTCAAGCATCTTCTGCACTAGTGTTCTGGAAGTGCTATTTAGAAATTACCTTAGATGACTGAATAGGGAAATCAAAACTGTTAAAGACTGAATAGATTTGAACACATGATAGACAAATAATAAAGCTAAACATGATTCTTTATACTGATTTTAAAATTGACAGGCATGGAAAAAAAATGTTATGTCAATAAACTTCTGTTACTACAGCTACTTCTGAAGTCATCCATGTTTTAATAATTTAAAGCAAAAGAGAAATATAAGTTGGGTCTCTCTGTATACTTCAGCATCAGTAGTTCCAATGTCACTTTGTGAGTTGCAGAGAATAGAGAGAACTTGTTCTCTGCAGTGTGTCAGTAGTACTGGGCTTGTGGCAGCATCAGGAATGTCCGTGCTGCCACCTTCTTGGTTAAATTTCAGTTTGGGTTGAAAAAGGGAGGTGGAAGGAAAATGAAACAGAACTCCTGAATCGTCAAAACTAGGAGGTGTCCATCCAGTTACTTGTGTTATCCACCAGCATAAGTACTTTTGCAGTTGTGTACAAATTTACAGCTGCCAGAGGTGAACTGCTGGAGTCTCCTTCTCTGAGACATTCAAAACTTACACTTTCGTGTGCAATCTCCTCTAGGGAACCTGCTATAGAAGTGGGGCTGGGCTAGATGATCTTGAGGTCCCTTCCAATGCCTATGTTTCTATGATTTTGTGATAACTATGAATCCATATAACTTTTCTGTGTGAAACACCATCTTACATCAAAAAAGTAATCATATGAGAAATAGATTATTTTTAAAAAAATACAAGTGAGGAAAATTTACACATTTTTAATTATCTGGCCCCTAAATACCGACTTAAAATTTTCAATCCTTGATAAGAAGTCTACAGCAAAAGATTCAGATAGTGAAGGTTATGCAGAAAAAAACATTTACAAATATAGTGGAAAATTTCCAAGCAGAGGAATACTCTGCAATCCAGGACGTCATTGGCCTTCTTGGCCCATACTTGGGCACACTGCTGGCTTGTGTCAACCAGCATTTCCAGGTCCTTTTCCACCGAAAACTTTCCAACTACTCTCTCTTAAGCCAATACTCATGAATGGGATTGTTTAAAAGAAAGTGCAGTACCCAGCATTTGTTGACTGTCCTATAATTCAACTTAACATTTTTACCCAGCCTATCCAAATCCCTCTGATCTGACTTCCTACCCTCATACAGACTGATAGTCCTACATATCTTGTAAAACTACTGAGAGTGCACTTGATCAACTTATCCAGATCATAGATAAAGATGCTAAATGAAACTGGCCACAAGATTGAGCTGTGGGGAACGTGAAGAACGTGACATTAGACTGACTGCACAGTGTTCAGAAGTTTTCCTCATATGATGGCAGCACAGCAAAGTGTTAATTCAGTTCTGAATTAACTGAATGAACAGATCTGGATCTCAAGGAAGATGAGGGATTTTGTCCAGATTCAATTTAACATATATGCAAGAAAAAATACAATGTTGGAATAACAGATGTTACATGTGAAGGAATACCCCCCTGCTCAGAAAAAGTGGAAAGGAAATTAAGTAAAACTCACGAGGATAGTGTGGAACTTCTAAGATCTGTGAATTAAATATCTGGGAAAATTACAAACTTTAGTTATTACAATTAGACAGAGAGAAAAGTACCGAGTACTGAGTCAAATATAAGACAAATCTTTGATCTGATAAAGTCACTGAAAAGAAAGGAGGCTAAATATAAGAAGAATCTGTGAGAGTTAAATAAGCTTTCAATTTAATTCATATATGATTAAATAAGCATATATGTTTTATGACAGCGGTGGTTATAATTCCTAAGTCTTCAAGGAGATGAGTGAGACAGGTTTTTGTTTTTCATTTATCGTAGAGGCTAACAATCAAATTAATATATATATATTACTATTGGAGAAAATGTATGGAAAGCTTTTTTCAATATCACATATTTACATGAATGTGTAGAATTGAGATATTTAACACTATAAGGTGGAAGCAATTGGCAAAATGAAAATAATCAGCTCTCTTTCTTTGCTCCATGCTCTATCAGCAGAATTCTGAATACTGCCATTATAAACATTATACACGTTCCGTATCTCCTTAATTTATTTATGCCATTGTGTGTATTTTTAGCCTGTTGAATTGCTTCACATGGAAAAAAAAAAAAAAAAAAAGGAAAAAAGAAAACAAAAAACAAAAATGTATTTTTGAATGTATAGAAAACTAAGGCTTTTTTGAATATCATTATATGACATCAGGACACCTGAAGACTCAGATAATCTTTGAGGTAATATTACTCCTCTGTCAAAGCTACACAAGTGAAATATCTATGTTCTGCATAAACAAACAAACAAACAAAACCCACAAACAAACCAAAACAAAACCAAAAAACATCTCTTTAGGCATTAATCATTCAGAAAGAATTGCATTAAGATGAAATGGGACAGAAGTCTTCAGTTTTGTCTTAAGGAAAATAAAGGCATGAAGAATACATGACAGGGAAAAGTTAAGAAAAAATTTCACTAAGAACCATAAAATGCTTCTGTGACATGCACATTAAATACTAGAAATTATGACCTAGTGTTTCTAAATACTGAGATAATAAGTTTCTCTTTAAACATTTTTAAAAACATTAATGATACTTTGATATCTAAGTAAGACTCTCGTTTCTCTCATTTAGGTAGTCTCAGAGAGGATAGAACAGACCATAACGGGGATTTACATGACGCTTCATTAAGTTATATGCAAAGTATGGTGAAATACAGAAGCTTGTTGCACTCAGATGTAGATGAAGAAAGGACAGTGCATTATTTACCTCACAATATCTCACAGAGACAACAGAGGTAAGATCTATCTCATGCGAGGGTTAATGTGACACCATGGCAGGCAGCATGGCTCAGGCACTAATTGAATACATTTTTGAAAGACTTTAGACATCTGCATTATGTTAGCTGTTAATTAGGAGGTACTATTATTACCTTTGAGACAGGAAATTATGAGATGCTTTAAGAATATCTGTGAGACTACTGCAAAGGCACGTTTTGTACTACTGAAGGATTCGAACGCAGACTTTAAATGAGGCAAATCTGAGGGTACTGAAAGTCAGCCACTTGGCCATCTAATTCCCACTGAAATCAGCAAGACTTAGACGACTAAATATCTTTGTGGATCTGAGCTCAAATTCTTACTTGATTTGAATGTTGGATAGAGCTACATAAAATCACAGAATACTCTGCACTGGAAGGGAGCCACAAAGATCATTCATTTCAGCCCCTGGCTCCACCCCAAATTCAAATCCTATGCCTGAGAGCACTGTTTAAATGTTTCTTCAACTCTGCCAAGCCTAATGCTGTGCCCACTGCCCTATGCAGCCCGTTCCCTGCCTGCTGCCCTCTGGTGCAGACCCTTTCCCTAACTCCACCCTCCCCCTCCCCTGACAAAGCTCCATGCCGTTCCCTCAGGCCCTGTTGCTGTCACACAGAACAGAGCTCAGTGCTGCCCCTCTGCTCTCCATGAGGAGGTGCAGCTGCCATGAGGACTCCGCATCTTTGGCTGAACATACCAAGGGACCTCAGCTGCTCCTCATACACAGAACCGTAGAGCCATAGAATTGCTCAGGTTAGAAAAGACCTTCAAGATCATCAGGTTCAGTTTCAATCTAACCATACTACCCTAACTAACAACCCAATGCTAAATCATGTCCTTGAGCACCACATGCAAATGGATTTTAAACACATTCAGGGATAGTGACTCAACCACCTCCCTGGGGAGCCTATTCCAGTGCTTAACAACCCTTTCTGTAAAGAAGTTTTTCCTGATATCCAACCTAAACTTACCCTGGTGCAACTTGAGGCCATTTCCCCTCATCCTGTCATTTGTCACCAGTGAGAAAAGACGAACCCTGTTCTCACTGCGATCACCATTCATATATTCAAGAAAGCAATAAGGTCTCCCCCTCAGCCTCCTCTTCCCCAGACTAAACAGCCCCAGTTCCTCCAGTTGCTTCTCATAGGGCATATTCTCCAAGCCCTTCACAAGCCTAGTTGCCCTTCTTTGGACCTGCTCCAGCACCTCAGTGTCCTTTCTGTACTGAGGTGCCCAAAACTGAACACAGTAGTCGAGGTGGGGCCTCATCAGTATGAAGTATAGGGACAGGATTACTTCTCAATCCTGCTCACCACACCACATTAATTTTCATATCTACTGTGAATGATCACTGTCTTAATTTTAAGCACAGGGTGATCCCACATATTGTGGTCATTTCTTAACAAATCCTATAATGTGGGGAATGTGAACTGATCTCAAAATTTTTAAATACAATTTGTACAACAACCATGTGAAATTTTTTGCTGTTCAACTGGTTTTTTTGGTGGTTTTTTTTTTTGTTTGTTTGTTTTTTCCACAGTTTTGGCACTGTTACTAAATTGTTTTCAATACCTAGAATATTTTCTCTTCTTTACATAATTTATTCTACTTTTTGCATTGATTTTAGCAGCTTGTCTCAGGATCCCTCTGTGTTTACTTATTTGCTTGCAGTTGTTTGCATGGAAAACACAATTTTTATTTATTTCCATGCTGTTAGTTTTATTTGAAACTGTCTTTCATTACAGTTTTGGCAAAACACAGCCTACAGACTGGTACAACTGTGAGACAATTGTCAGTGTGTCAGTCTCGTACAGTCTAGATGACATCTCTTAGATTTCCTGTAGCAGAGTTGACTAATCTTTAACTGCAGCTGTAAGGGATGTAGGAATGAAATTTTGCTAGAATGTACCAGTACAGAAGCTGTCATCGAATCTGAGACATGGGTGTATCCATGTTGGATGTGAAGTAACATCACCAACCACCCTAATCCTACTTGAAATCCAGTCTGACAGCAGTACTGGAGTGCTTCTAGGGTTACGATATTTATGTTCTAGTATTAACTCTCATTTTGTAGATGTATTTCTATTTGGATGCAACATTGATGTTTTAAGGTAAAACCAGTAATTTATTTATTTATTTATTTAAATTGCTCTCTTCTTTTGCTGGCTGCAAAGTTTTTTTAGAAAACTGTCAGATTTTATATCTGTTATATGCTTTCCATTTGTTAGAAGATAGACAGTCATTACCTTTCATTTTTTAGATCTTCAGTGATTCTAAAAGTCTTTGTTTGATTTATAGAGATCATCTCTTTCAGTTCTGCTAGTACATCTGGTCCAAAATCTTAAATGCTGGTAGTTGTATGTAGTTATAGCTAGTAAAACTTCTACGCTTTTTAAGTCCTTGAGAGCATCCACAGGAGGGCAGCAAAGCTAATGAGAGAGCTAGAAGACATATCACATGCAGAAAGACTACTGACACTTGAATTACCAAGTCTTGAGTAGGCCAAGCAGTGACCTCATTGTCTTCTACAACTTCCTGAGGTGGCAGTGTGGAGAGGGAGGAGCCAGGCTCTTCTCCCTGGTTGCTGATGACAGGACACATAGGAATGGTACAAAGCTATGGCAGAGAATCTATTTACTGTGAGGATGATCAGACCCCTGAGCAGGCTTTCTAGATTGATGGTTGATGTCCCATGCCTTTCAGCATTCAAGAGGCATTTGGAAAATAAGCTTTTGGTTAGTCCTGAGTAAGCTGGGCAGTAAGATTAGATGATATGTGAAAGACCTTTTCAATTGAGCTATTCTATTCAATTCAGAGAATAAGTCTTGACATGAAATTCTACTGTTTTTCTTTCCAGATCAGTTGTCACATGTAATTAAGCATTAACATGGTAATTAGGGCTGATTTTATCACTTTGATAATGCAGCATTTTCAATTTCATATGACTCTAAGTGTTTCTTTTATTTGTTTCAAGATCCACATGAAGAGCTGCTGCAGTCTTCTTGCACGAAAGACTCATTTTCTGAATGAATATGAACAGCAGAATTTTGGATAAATCTCTGTCTACACTGAATTTTTAGGAAAATTTCCACTGACTTGAGAGAGCTCTGGGCAGATTCTGCTTTCAATTAATGACTTCTGAATTATATACTGGGTAATTATCTTTTCATGTCTCAGAGTACACTGACTATTTCCACAAAACTGTGCATACTTCTTTAGGACCGTCTGGACAATCTCAGTGTATTTCTTTCCATTAAAGTACTATACTTGTAAAAGCATAGTATAACGTTAGGTACAATGTTCAGATTATCACAAAAAATGATTAATTCTGCTCCAATTCTCATTTTCTCAACAATCTTTGTCTTATGAATGGATGAATATAATTTTACCCTGAATTCTCTTTGCAGTCTGAAGATTGTCACAAGAATGTATTGGGTGTTATTTTCTCTTCTTGTTAGAGTCTTTGTCATGAGTTCTCACAGTCTAACGCTTGATACGTTCTCATCTCATTATATATTCTCATTCCCATAACAAAGATTATAATGAGAGAAGAAAATGTCATAAAATTAATCCATTCTCATAACAGACTGTAATGAGGACAGAAAATGGAACAAAATTAATCCATTCTCATAACAATGTGAAGATTGTAATGAGAACAGAAAATGGCATGAAATTTATCCTTCTTGTGACAATCTTAAAATTGTACCAGGGCAGGAAAGGATACAAGATTAACTGGTCCTAAAGACAAAAGCCTTAGATAGAACTGAACATCATACTAAAGTAATCTATTCGTGTGATAAAACTGAAAGATATAATTCAGTGGTTGTATAGAGATGCCATATGTAAATAACTAACCACTTTAAAGTTCTCTAAAATATTGTGAGACGTATAGCTCTATCACCATTGGGGAGTTTAAAAAATACATAAAGTTTTTAACAGTCAAACCTTGAGGACAGAATTCTAGTTTGTGATTGCAAACAAGTCTTGTAAGTAACACCATTAACATTTAATAGAGTTAAGTATAATGTGCCTAAGTCTTGAAACTCATTATTTGTATTGAACAGATTGGACCAAATATTTAAATAGCTATTTTTGACCTTGAGCATTTTCTTCTACATTACATAAAATGTTAACACCACTCACTCCTTGCATATATAGATTCTAATACACAAAATATTCATGTATGCTTAATAAACTGCTGCTTAACACTCACATTAAGTTTGTCAGTCAAAACTCCTGATGCACAAAGCCCTCCTCAGCTGGACCCTACTGAAACTTGGAGTTACAAGAAGGTGTGTGTTAGGTGGTATCTGCTTTTTATTTTTAGTTCTTAAGCAGCTAAACATGTGAAATGCCCTGGTTTTACCTAGACAATAATTTGAAGACTGAATGGTCCTACCTGTCTCCTCTTCACTGATCATGTGCAGTGCTCTCCTTGTAGTGGAACCCATCCTAAGGTGCTGAACTCTTTCTCCTCTTGTTCAAAGACTGGGTATCTATAAAATTCAAATCAGTAGATGTTGCTGTGGTAGAGTGCAATGTTTAATACTGCAGAGAGCACATATCTTAAGGGGTGCTTAGTTTATACTCTAATAATCAATTGGTGATCATTAATATACAAATAAACATTTGCCAAACACCATCATTTAGGGAAATAAGCTCACTCCATTTCCACTCTTTTCACCTCAAGTACATGAAAGCAATATTTTTAGCCTAATTAATACCACATCAGTATACTAGAAGTATATAAGTATACAATATTTATTTATTATTAAGATTTATTTTTAAAGTTCAACTTTTTTTTTTTTTTTTTTTTCCTTTTAACCTATATGTGAATATTCTGGATAAAATACCCAACGCATAATTCTGTGCAATTTTCTTGACATTGATTTTCTCTGTGTGGCCTTATGAATGAAAATATTTTATCTATATTTGGTATGCTGCAATCTTTTTACCAAGTCAATAATATGTCTTATCTTATTCCTTGAGTTTTGGTTTATATCAGACAGACAAAATTTTAATTTTCTCACTACAAACATGCATCATTGCAGCTGGGAACTTCTACTCATTACTGTTTGTTGTGATTGAGCCTGGAGGACAGCTGAACACCACACAGCCGTTCACTCACTCTGCAACCCCAATGGGATGAGGGAGAGAACTGGAAAAAAAAGAACTCTTTGGTTGAGATGAAAGCTACTTACTAAGGCAGAATAAGAAAACAGGAAAAAAAAAAAGTGATGATAATACATATGTACAATAACATATATGTATGATAATATATACGTATATAAATACACAATGTGATTACTCACAACCCACTGACTGATGCCCAAGCAGCCATACAAAGGCATACCAACTGACACTCTGCTAGCAGTGCAGCGTCTCACCACCTGAAAACCAATGTCCAGATATCCCCAAACAGTAGCTACCCTCAACCAACTCCCCTCAACTTTATGGCCTTCCACATGAAGTTCTGAGGTATGGAAAAAGCCCTCAGAATCAAGGAATCACAGGATGGCTTAGCTTGGAGAAAAATTTAAGTATCATCCTGTTCTAACCCCTCTGCCATGGGCAGGCTGACTACCCAATATCAAGCTGCCATCCAACATGGTCTTGAATACCTCCAGGAATGGGGCATCCACAGCTTCTCTAGGCAGCCTGTGCCAGGGCCTCACCGCCCTCTGGCTAAATACTTTTTGTCCTAACATTTAACATAAATCTACCCACTTTTAGTTTAAAGGCATTCCCCCTTGTCCTGTCACTATCAGACTGTGCAAAAAGTCATTCCCCACTCCTGCTTTAAAACTCCCTGAAAGCACTGGAAGACTGCAATGAAGTCTCCCTGGAACCTTCTCTTCTTTAAGCTAAGCAAACCCACCTTCCTAGACCTTTCTTAATAGGAGAGGCACTCCAGCTATTTGATCATTTTTGTGGCCCTCCTTTGGACTTGCTCCATCAGGTCCCTTGCCTAATTCTGATCAACTGTCCTGGCTCCACCCCACCCCATGCTGCCACACCATAAAGGCAGTGGCTCCACCCCACTGTGTCTCTTGGTCCTGTCTCTGGTACACTCCTGTCACTTAGCAACAATCGGTGTGCTATTAATGCTGTCTTAGTTGAAAGCTGGACACTGTTCTTATATCATCTTTTGAAAACTGTAACCACAAAAGATTTCCTATTATTTAACTCACAGAAATCTTCATCCTGTACAGTAGAACATAAAATAAAGTAGCATTAATGAAGGCTATTTTTATTCAAATGTATGTGTCTTTAAACATAAACAGCACTTTCTTCATTAACCTATGTAAATTAGATGAGTAATATGCAAAGACAGTAACAGAAGTTTTAGTAAGCTATTTCTTCTCTGTGTCATCCTTTTTTACATTTGGACTTACTGATTTTTATTATTAGTAGTAGTATTATTATTTTTTGGTTGGTTGGTTTAAATTTCAAAGACTGATTATAAGCATTAAAGATTACAGATAAAATTTGAAAAGTAATCCAGTACTTCTCCCAAAATGCTTTGCTGAACTAACCACTCACTCTGTTAGTCTTTCTTGATACTTCTTGTCCACTGAGGTCAAAATGCATTGTCCACTAATACGGTGAAAATCCTTCCGCACATCTTGCCTTTTCTAATCTTAAAAGTAAGCCTCATGAGGTGGACATGGCTTATTTGATCTGTTTCTGAGGTACCATGTACAAGTGCAAAGCTCTAGGTTCACTTTCAGCAGGTCTTGGTAATATTTGCTAGCTGCTCTTTCACCTTCAGGGCTATAAAAGCTGTAAAAACATTTGCTGCTGAACCATCATTTCCAGTAAATGGTATCCCTAGTGCTTGGTCAAGAAGGTGAATGGGAATAAAATGGCTGAAGCTCAGTCCAGACATATATTTTTCTAAAAATGTAAAATGGTATGTTATCTAAAAATTACTAAGGTTTTCTATAGCTCCATTTATTTTCACTTAGTGTTCACCACTGTTAAGTTCAGTTTCTGCTCTTGAATGATTTTCTACTGAAAGTATCCTTTAAGCCATCTGATAATGAATGTTATGTATTTCATACACAGTTCTCTAATATTGTATTGTCTTCCTGTGATAAGGGTCTGAAAGATAACTTATGTGTCTTACAGATTTCGTGCAAAGAGGATATTTCATCCTTGTCTAATTGGTAATTTAGTGATCATGATTCTAAGGAAAGTAAATTTTTATGAATATTTTATATGTAAATATATGTTTCATAAATGATATGGGTATAATTTGAGATGTAGTTTATAATTTTGCTTTACACATCCTTACAATACATACTGTAGGAACAAGAAACTCACAAGCATCCTTCCCTTCCCTTCCCTTCCCTTCCCTTCCCTTCCCTTCCCTTCCCTTCCCTTCCCTTCCCTTCCCTTCCCTTCCCTTCCCTTCCCTTCCCTTCCCTTCCCTTCCCTTCCCTTCCCTTCCCTTCCCTTCCCTTCCCTTCCCTTCCCTTCCCTTCCCTTCTTCCCTCTTTCCACTAGTTGACTGCTACTGCCTGAGCAACTACTACCATCCAATGCATACAAATCTTTCTCTCTCTCTCTCTCTCTCTCTTTTTTTTAAAAAAAAAACAAAAAACAAAAAACTTCTTACATTTATCAAGTATTTGATATTTGGTTGCTCCCTATTCCATAAACAATGTGATAAGGGAGTGTCAGGAATGTGGAATAACATTTAAATTAAATATCCTCAATGATGGAATATTTCAGCATCATACATAGGTTGCCCCAAAAGTAATGCTTCATATTTGTTGGTTTTTATTGTTTGTTTTTGAAACTACAACAGATATAAAGATAACACTATTTGATAGAACAGATTTTCAGCTACAAAACACTATTTTTCATCATTGTCAACATCATTATGCGGGGGTTGGACTCGATGATCTCTGGAGGTCCCTTCCAACCCCTACGATTCTGTGATTATCTTTGCATTTTTGCCAGTGATAAAGCCTGTGTATTGTTCTCATAAAAATTTACACTAGTGGAGGTGACACACTATCAACACTGTTGCCAGTTCTGAAATGCAACACCCTCTGCCTCACTGTGGTCACATACTCTGGCCTCCATAAACATTCATCAGTCATCAATGAATGTCAATGGGTGCAGTGTTTTCTGCATGAAGGAATTCAGTGTTGCACCTTTGCTTCATCTCCACTTCCACATCTGGCACCACTTTGTCAGGCTCCCCCTCTGTTGCCATCTGTCACACAGCCTCAAAATATAAGTAAGTACTGGCAGAAAGGTTCAACTTCTACTGTCATACTACCAACACTTGTCTGATGTTGTGGGCCACCAAAATAGGAGGCATTACTTTCAGAGCAGCTCCTGCATATAGGAGAATATTCTCCTTTGTTTCAGTTTGAGTCCATTACTTTTTGTCCCATCACAGGTTATGACTGTAAAGAGCCTGTCTCCTTCTTCCCTTCTTCCTCATTCAATTTCATCAAGTATTTACACTCACTGTCAAGAAACTCCGCCCTTATTTTCTCTAGGATGAAGATAGTGCCAGCTTCTTCAACCCCTCCTTACATGAAGAATGATGTAGCCATTTCCTCAAAAAAATCTGGCACAAGGTGCCTCAAAATGAATTCAGTTTTAAGATCTATTAAGTCAACTGACAAAGTCTCAAAAATATGTTTTTCTTTCAGTGCCCAGACAGTCCCTGAGCAGCAGCTCCCTCCCCAGACAACTTTCTCCAGTTTTATAATTCTGCACAACATCATGTGCTATGGGATATCCCTTCAGAAATACTGGGTCCTTGTTCTATCCCATCGCAGCTCCTTGTGCATCCCAGCCTCCCAGGACAATACAAGAAGCTGAAGCTTCCTTGGCTCTATGCAGTTCTGCTCAGCAAAAACTAAAATACTGATATGTTATCAATATTGTTTTACTCCTATAGCCCAAACACAGCATCACACAAGACACTACGATGAAAATAACTCTGTCCCAGCTGAAACCAGGATATACTGATTATTATAAATACTTGTGGGATAGCTCAGTAATGTAGAGATCCCAGTTAACTGGATAATGGCAAATATTCCAATTTTCAAGAAGGGCAAGAAAGAAGACCCTGGCAATTATAGGCCTGTCAGTCTCACTTCAGTGCCCAGTAAAATTATGGAGAAATTATGCTGGGAGTTATTGAAAAACACTTGAAGGACTATATGGTCATTGGTCACAGCCAACACAGGTTCATAAGGGAAAGGTTCTGTTTAATAAATTTAATTTCCTCTTGTGACAAGGTCACCTATGTAGTTGACCAAGGGAAGCCAGTTGATGTCATCTTTTTGGATCTGAGTAAAGCTTTCAGTACTTTCTCACAGTATCCTTCTGGACAAGATGTCCAACATACAGCTAGACAAAAAACATAACGCAATGGGTGAGAAATTGACTGATAGGTCGGGCCCGAAGAGTTTTAAATAAATGGGCTGATATACCAGGGTGGTGACTGGTCACTAGCAGAGTTTCCCAAGTCTCCATCTTAGGGCCAATTCTCTTCAGTATTTTCATAAATGGCTTCTACATAGGACTAAAAGGTGTTCTGAGTAAGTTTGCTGATGCTACTGAACTGGGATGAGCTGTTGACTCCATTGAGGGTGGAGAGGCCTTGCAGAGAGATGTAGATAAATTTGAGAGATGGGCAATCACCAGTCACAGGAAGTATAACAAGATTAAGTGCCAGATTTTGCATCTGGTAAGAGGCAGTCCTGGCTAACATTCAGACTGAGGAATAAGAGACAGGGGAGCAGCCCTGTTGAAAGGAATTTGGGGGTCTTGGTTGAACATGAGTCAACAGCATGCCCAGGCTGCCAGAAAAGCCAGGTATATCGTAAGGTGCATCAAGCACAGCATTGCTATCGTGTAGAGGATGGTGACTGTCTAGCTCTACACTGCACTGATGTATTCTCATCTTGAGTTCAGTGTGCAGTTTTGGATCCCTTGCTTTGTTCAGCCCAGAGGAGAGGAGATAGAGGGGAGACCGCATTGCAGCCTACAGCTCCCTCACAGTGGGAGCGGAGGGGCAGCTCTGATATCTTTGGTGATCAGCAGTAGAAGTTAAGGGAATGCTATGAAGCTGCAACAGGGGAGGTTCAGGTTGGATATCAGGTAAAGGTTCTTCACCAGAGGGTAGGGGGCATGGAACAAGCTCCCCAGGGCAGGGGTCATGGCACTGAACTTGCCAAAATTCAAGATGTGTCTGGACAATGCTCTCTGACATATGGCCTGATTTTTGGGTGCAGCCAGGAGTTGGACTTGATGACTCCTGTGGGTGATTCCTATGGATGGTTCTTCCATCTTGGGATCACAGAACCATAGAATGGCTTGGGTTGCAAAGGACCTCAAGGATTATTAGGTTCCAGCCTCCTGGCCTGCAGCAGGGTTGACAACCACTAGATTAAGTACTAGATCAGATTGCCCAGTGCCTCAGCCAGCCTTGTGTTGAATGCCTTCAGGGATAGGGCATCCACAACCTCTCTGAGGAACCTGTTCTAGTGCCTTGCCACCCTCAGTGAGAAACTTCATCTGACATCTAGCTACCTAATCTAAATCTTCTTTAAAATGATTTCCTCTTTTCCTGTCACTGCATGCCCTTGCAAAAGGTTGAGTTCCCTCCTGTTTATAATCTCCCTTAAAATACTGGAAGGCTGTAATGAGGTGTATCAGCATACATCTCTATTCCAGACTGAACAAGCCAAGCTTCTCCAGCTTGTCTTGTTAGGAGAAGTGCTCCAAGCCTCTGATCATCTTCATGTCTCTCCTCTGGACCTGCTTCAAGAGCTCGACATTGTTACTGTGTTGGGAGTCTCAGACTTAAACACAATACTCCAGATGGAATTTCACAAGAGCAGAGTAGAGAGGGACAGTCATGTCTACTGTCCTGCTGGCCACCCCTCTTCTGATACTGCCCAGGACACTGTTGTCCTTCTGGGCTGCAAGAGCACACTGCTGGCTGATGTTAAGTTTTTCATCAACCAGAACCCCTAAGTGCTTCTCAGTAGGGCTACTCTCAAGTTTTCCCAGTCTCTGCTCTTATCTGGGATTACCCTGATCCAAATGCAAAACCTTGCACTTTGCTTTGTTGAACCTCATTATGTTCACATGGGCCCACTTTTTGAATTTATCAAGGTTCCTCTTGAAAGGTGAAAAAAGGGCCCCGCAGTAAAGGAGAGAAGGGAACTTTACAGAAACTGGGACAGGGGTAGTGAAAAGTTAGTTTATGTAGAAGCTGTTAGAAGAATGGGGATTGCAGACACCGTGTCTGGAATAACAAGGGGGATGAAGGCCGTAAAGATAAGGGTGCAACAGCCCAAGAACACTGAGGTGATTAGATGTCCACAGGGCAAGCTGGAACCAGTTTGGGGGGTGCCCCTCCCGCTGGATTGAAAGTTTACAGCGAGGAAGACTACAAGCCTTCGCGAGGAAGACGATGAGCCTTCATCCCACGACCACACCCGTGTCTCACTAGGCACGCGCAAGGGGGTAGGGACCGCATGCTAATGGGGTCTCAGGAATGTAATGAATATGTATCCAAATTCCTGTGATCTATTGATTATGTATTAGTTCAGCCTATATCTGTAGAATGCTTTCTCCTAATGGTGTGCAAGTGAGGTGGAGCTATCCCCCTTGCACCAGGGTGTATGCGCATCACTCATTAAACATACCTGCTTTATAACTACTTTGTGGTTATGAAGTTTGATTTCCGCAAGTCACTCTGGATGGCATTCCTTCCTTCTGCTGTATCAAGTGCATCACTCAGCTTGCTGTCATCAGCAAACTTGCTGAAGGTGCACTCAATTCTGTCATCTATGTCACTGCTAAAAGTGTTAAAGAGTACCAGTCCCAAGACAGACCCCTGGGGGAAACTGCTTGCCACCTGTGTTCATCTGGACATGAAGCTATTGACCACAACCTTCTGGCTGCAGCCTTCCAGACAATTCCTTACCCATCAAATGGTCCACCCGTCAAATCCATCTCTCTTCAATTTAGAGATAAAGATGTGAGGGACCACGTCAAAGGCCTTGCAGAAGTCCAGGTAGATGGTATCACTTGCCTTCTCTTTGTCCATTGATGCCATCACTTCATCACAGAAGGCCACTAGATTGGTCAGGAACAGCGTTACCTTGGCGAAGGCTTGCTGGATTCCAGGAGGATCTGTTCCATGATCAGACACAGAGTTGAGGCTCACCAGCCTGTGAGGCACCGGCCCTGGGTCTGCTGTCCTCCCTTTCTTATAATTTGGAGTGATGTTTCCCTTTTTCCATTCTCTGGTGACTTTGTCTGACAGCCATGACTTTTCAAACATGCTGGACAGTGGCTGAGCAGCCACATCAGCCAGCTCCCTTTGGACCTTCAGATACGTGTCATCAGACCCCATACACCTGTACACATGCAGTCTCATAAGCCAGTCTCAGACTTGCACTTCCCTTGCACCTAGGGGGGAGTTTGCATCCCCAGTTTCCACCAAGAGGTTCAGGATATGAGGTTCAAGGATATGAAAAATAAGAGAATCCTGGCTGTCATTGACAACTGAGGCAAAGAACTGAATACCTCAGCTTTTTCCATATCTGTTGTAGCCAGTTCTCCCTTCTCATTTAGCACAGAAGATATGTTCTCTTTGGCCAGTCTTTTCTGACCAATGTACCTCTAGAACCCGCTCTTGTTATTTTAAACATCCCTTGCCAAGGTCAGTCCCACTTGTACCTTAACTTTCATAATCCCATCTCTGCATGTCTGGACAGCATCCCAGTATTATTCCAAGGAGACATGTCTTTGTTCTCACTGCCTGTACATGTACTTGCTTGCACTTTTCCCTCAGTTTAGTATATTTTAAGGATATTTTATTATTCTGTCATTCTATGATTCATTCTGGTTGCTTTCACACACTGTATACACTTCTGATTTGGAAGTGAAACTTGAAGTTTTCTGCAGGTTTGAAGATTTTTGTACAGATATGTATTTACATTTAGGACCAGGGATAGACAATATCCATTCTTTTTTGACCTTATTTGTGACATTGCTAAGTCATACTAGGCCTGAGGAAAAGGAGAGAAATTCCTTCTCTGAAGGCATAGCTTGCCTTGAAATGCCAGGATTGAAAAGTTTCCTGAACTACTGTTTACAAAAGTATAACATCTTGATCTGGTCACACCTGTTCTCTGAGAGAAGGAGAAAAAGACTAAGCCTAACTTGTTTCTCCTTTTTTTTTTTTTTTTTTAAAGGATGTAATGCAGTGCTTCACTGTCTAGGGCAAACTTGCTTTCTCTTTATTACATGTGACCAGAAACCAGGAAAAAAATCAAGCGCATAGGAGAAACATCACTGACAGCTGAATTTAGGCTACCGTAGGCTAATCCATCTTTCCTCTCAGCAGAGGTTACAAGTCAGGCCTACTGCTGTGCCAGTTGCTTTCTGATATGCTTTGGTCAGGCCGTGGAATAAAAAGGCATGCTCATCTTCTCCATAACACACCACAGAGATCTGTCTATGTGGTTGAAGAGTTGGGCAGGTAAGTTTGTTCCCCAAACCCAACAACAGAATAAAAGAAAGGAGTTTTTAATAGTCTGGGAAGATCAGCAGTACTTTTAATGATTCAAAAGAGGGAGAAGAAAAGGAAAGGAGTTTTCCTTGCTGCTGAACCTTACGGCTTCATCAGGATGCAAGACAAGGCTTCACCTGGATGCAGATACCCAATGCAGCATTTTCTGTAGCTTTTGATAATGGAATGGAATCAAGATTTTCTAACAGGTTAAGAACATAAAAAGTTCTGGGGGAAAAAAAAAAAAAGAAAAAACCGTTATATTTTACATTAATTTTTACGTACTGGTTGTTATTTATAGCTGACTGTTCTTGCATAGAAATAACAGCTGCTTGATCTGCTGTTACTGATTTGCTTTCTGTTTGACGAGAGGCTCATGCTAAGAGAGGGGAAGGAGCGGAAGTCCCATGGATGCAATATCAGGGTGAAATGCAAATATCTTTCTCAAAGTTGTAAGTTGAAGTCTCCAGTTAAACAGATAGCTGTGAGGTTTTAACCTCACTGTGAACTTCAAAGTCTGGCAATAATTACATTCAGAATTTTGGTTTGCATAAAACTCCAATCCTATTATTTGCTTTAGACAGAAAAAGATTACCTTATTCATCAAATAGCCACTTAAGTTGTGCTTTAATGAATAAACTGGTTTCCTACAGAGACATCTGCAATTAATAGAATTTTGTTTCCTTTAGTTTATATCTGAAACTGTGTTAAGTGTCAGTTTGGCCAACTGATTCTGTCTACTATTTGTTTACTGCTTTAAATACATCCTTGGGCATTCTTAATTTATTTTAGAAGAATCAGAGCACATAACCTGTGAAGGATCACATATCTTCTCACCTTGACACCAGAAAAGGGACTAATGCCTGAGTAAGAAGTATGTATTTGGGGATACTACACAGCTTAATGCACTGTCAGGCTTCTCATAGTTTACTGCACTTTTTTTTTCCTCAGTGATAGGGTCTGAATGGACACAGGAATACTGTTTTTAGAAGTTATTTATTTAATGTGGTTAACTCTATCATGCTGAGAGCAAGATATCTGGGACTCAAGAGTAGACTTTGAAAAACAGGTTCTCAGCTTTCTGCAAATCTCTTTGTTTCCAATGATTCAAAGAGAATTAATAGTTACCTTGAACAGAAATGAAAATAAGGTCATCTTTCTTTCCCTTTAAATTCTCCTAGTTATAAGGGAAGGAACCCTGTGTGGTTTCAGGCTGTGTATTCTATTAGACTGATGTTTTCTGCTGGTTTCAGGATTTAGGCTTCCTCTTATTCTGGAAAAGCAAACCAAGCCATAGAAAATCAAACCAAACTCTAGAATCACCTTTCAAAAAGTGATGGAAGATAGGCAAAATGTCTGACACAATTCAAGTTTCTAACTGACTAATTTAAATGGGAGAGAGACACAATTTTGCACCATCATCTGAAAATCCATAAGTTACCTGTCTCTACAAATCAGCAGCAGAATGGCCTCAGTGTATGTCTTTTTCTCTCCAGTGTGCCAGAGAACTATTCCTTTCCTGTTTTCAAAGGTTATTGTACTTTTTGGTCTTATAGGTATCTTTCTTTGAAAGATGCTGAATCATTTGGAAGAGTTTGTTTCTTCTAAAGATTTGCTGTTTCAGAACACACGACGTTTTCCTTTTGTCTTGAAGAAGTTAATTTGGCTGCAGTTCAAATGTGTTTGAGCATCTGTTTCTCCATTCTCCTCATTCACCTTATTCTAGATGCAAAATGGACTCTTAGAGATGTTTCTACTTTGGATAAGTCTATATGCAAGCAAACTAAATAGGAACTGTATTTACAATTTTATTTGCCAATCATAACACTATTTGATTAAATATTTTCATTTAAAGTCTTTACATTGGTCTAAACAATCTCTATTTTCTTTTCAGATGGGATTCTGTTTATACCTAAGATATCAACCACACAGATAGGAATAAAGATACCAGTAAATTTAAGTATCAGTTAATTGTCCATAATCAGTTAATTAAGGATCTTCTATTAGATAATCTTGACTTTCAGTAAGATGAAGTAAATGTTATCAGCTTTCTCTGATTATATTCTGCCATACAATTTTAGTAATTGCACTGGGATTTGTTGTATAAATCAGTCTCTGCTACCATCTGATATGATGATATCTGAAATATCCACTTACTCACACTTGGTTCTTCAGCTCACCCACAACTAGGATTCCTGCAGACTGAGGTAATGGTTGGTAAGGATTTTATTTTTAATGGCTGTGCATTTAATTATGTTCTCTGTAAAACTTTCGCAACTTAAGTTAAAAATAGCACTACCATATGGATTGTTAACCTGAAGGTCGTAGTAACCCTCGCTTTCTGAGTGCCAAGACTGAAGGTTTTTTTTTTTCTTTTCTATTGCAACAGAAACTAACAGCTCTGAAAATTCTTTAGAGTCACTGAAGTAAGGTGTCTGAAAACCCACGTTTTTAGGAGAGGATAGGATTTTAAAATCTGTCTCAGACCTTCAGCTGTGGTGATAAGCAGCAAATCTGCCTGTAATTCAGCCTTGCAATTCTATTCACATCAGTCTCCGGGACATGGTGTCCCAGCTAAAGAGGCTGGCCTAAGGGAAACACAGTATTTGGGACTTGTGACACTCTACCTGTCCTGGAAGTACTTCTTTCTTGTCATTACTGGAAACTCCTGTGTTACCTTATTAGGTGTGTTAAGACTATCTGTGCCTGCAGGTTTTCACAGATCAGATCTGCTGTATTGTTTTCCATGATTTTTGTTCTTAAGATAATGAAATGTCAAAGGCAAATCCTTTGTGTTGTTATGACTGTCACAGAAAGTCAGCCTCAATATCAAGGAGAAGAACAGACTGATAAGAATGTACTAAATAAATAATAATATTTAATTCAGATGTTAACTCAAAAAACACTTGTCAGCATTTACACAAAGGAATGCAAATACACAAGTGGTGACAACTGACAATTTATATATTCTTAAATGCATAGTAGACTGAATACATTTCTGTTACTAGGAGCTAGGAAAATTTTCCTGTCTTAACTAACATAGACAGAAAACATTTCCTTTAAAATGTTTAAGACTAGAACATCATGCAGTTCACTATAGGACATTGCATGTCCATCTTCACTCAGCTACACATTGCTCTCTAAGTTCCCAGCCAAGCACATCTGGTTTTGGAAGGTTGGAACACTTCTATGAAGAAAGGCTGAAAGGCTGAGAAACGGGTTTATTTAGCCTAGAGAACAGATGGATTACAGTGGCCTTCCAGTACTTAAAGGGGACCTAAATGATATATGAGGAGGCACTCTTTCCCAGGGAGAGTAGTGATAGGACAAGAGAAAGTGTCTTCCACCTAAAAAAGAGTAGAGTTAAATTAGATAAGTTAGGAAGAAACTCTTCATGAGGGTGGCGAGGCGCTGGAAAATGTTTCCAGGAAAGCTGTGGATGTCCCATCTCTGGAAGTGCTCAAAGTTGGATGGGGCTTTGAGCAACCCGAACCAGGCAGTGTTGTTCCTGTCTACTGCAGGGAAATTGGAACTTGGCAATCTTTAAGGCTCACTCTGACCTTAAAGGTCCATTCTATGCTTCTAGAGAACATCTCTGTATGATTTGGTGTCCAGCTTTTTTCCAGCATTTGTTGAAGTACAGAGCTGAGGCAGGAATATGACATACATGGTTCACATGACAGAAGCAGTGTGGCATCTGTGTCAGGAATTGTAGCTTGGTAATAAGTATGCTGCCTTCAGAGTTTGGCAAGATGCCTGTTGAAATCATGTCCCTCACAAGGCTTTGCTCCAAGTGAAATAAATGCATAATTATTCATGCAATAAGAAAAAACACATATATGCATAAAAGACTCAGACATCTTTACCTTTCATTTACAACTCTTCACTACAGAAAATACATTTATTTTGCAGTTCCTAAAAAGTGGATACATTTGACTGTGTGCATGTGTAGGGTTCCTTATTTGTTCTCAGATATCAGAAGGACGGAGGTGATCATTAATAATCAGAGTTTTGAACAAATCAGTTTACTGTATCTGTCGCAGTGTAGAATCCACACTCCATGTTTACCTAATACAAGCAACAGTCCTAAAACCAACACACATGAAATAAGTGAATAGAGTTGACTTTTTTTTTTTAATTTTATTCCCAGAGTGTAAGTGCGGGAGTCACAAATTAAGTTTTCTGTTATTTCAGATGCTTATAGATAGTGTAACTATCAGGGTTGATATCACTGTGTTCAGATAAACTGCAGGGTCAGGAATGAATCTTACTTTATTTGCTTGAAATTGTGGAATGTAATGTTGCAAAACTCTCAAATAATTGTAGGTGTTAAGAATGGTGACAGTTTTTTAGTTTTCAAATTATAGCCATGAGTGAAACTTATGTGTTGTGGAATGAAAGAAATACCGTGTAAAGGAAATTATTAAGTTTTAGAACCTCATATATTAAAGTCTCTCTGTTGCAGCATAAAGGATCTGATATTAGGTAAGCTCCATATAGTGTAATTGAATGAGCTCGAAGAACTGAAAATGTTGATAAAAGGCTGCACTGGGAATAAAGACTTGAATGTGCAAACTTTCTGTAAAATTGAATTGTGCTAGAGTATTTCAACTGAAAGAAAAGGAGAAAAAAGAGGTAAATTAAAGTCAAAATAGTGACATATGTTAAAAATAAAACTAAAGCACTCCGGAGAGAAAAATACTTGGCATCAATAATTATATGTTATATTAATTTAAAGAAGGAACAAAATCTATCAATGCATATCATTATAAAAAAAAAAAACAAAAACAAACATTTAAAATCAACAGTTCCCTCTTATTAGGAGTACAGGCTTAAGTAAATTAATATTACAATTGAAATATTAGAATTTATTTTCATTTCATATGTTCTTAACAGTCTATTTTTCGATCTATGTGCCAAACAGTGAGAAGAACTGACCTAGCAGATTTGTGGCCAATTAATAATAAAAATAAGCTACAATCCCTTAATCATCCCTCAACACATTACAGCACAGGCATATTGCAGTGCCTATCAATGCCTACTGCACTGTCTCCCACCAATTATTTATGCAGGATTTTAAAAACAGAAATGTGCACAGAATTAAGTTGATGTACAAGGACTGCTCCAGAAGTAATGCCTCCTATTTTGTTATGTTGGCCCATGATGTCAGAGTGAATGTCTCTTGTATTGCAGTAGAAGCTGAACACTAATATCTTATTATTTTGTTTCTGTGCAACAGATGGCAGCAGAGGGGCAGTCTAACAGAACAGTATCTGACGTGGAAGTGTGTATGAAGCATAGGTGTGGAACTGCGTTCCTCCGTGTGGAAAAAATGACACCCATTGATGTTAATCCACTCTTGCTAAACATTTACGGAGACCATTCAGTGGATGTGAGCTCTGGGTTTCAGTAGTTTCAGCAGTGGTGACAGCAGTGTGAAAGATGAGCCATATTCTGGATCGTCGTGCAGATTTTTATGAGCACAAAATACAGACTCTTTTTCATCATGGGTGAAAATGCATAATGGTGATGAAATACCTAACAAAGGTAACTGTTCAATAATAATAATAATAATAATAATAATAGTGTTTTGTAGCTGAGAATCTGCTCTATCAAATAGTGTGCTTTTTGTATATGTTGTATTTTCCACAGAGTTACTGCTAGCGCGACCTGCTTAATATGAGAGAACAGCTCAGTCTTTAGTACTTACTCAGCAGCTGCTGCTCCTATGTTGTGCATGTCTGTGTGCACAGAAGATTACATATTTGTTACAGGATGTTGTGTGTATTGATTGATATAGTGTATAGTATATACACTATAGTGTATAGTGTGTATACACTATATTAGTGTATACAGTGTATTGATATAGCATGCGGCTTCTTGCTGGAAGCAGTTCCGAAGAGTGGCTAGCTGCTTAGGACCCCCAACCCTGCTACTATATCACTATAAGAAGGAGAGCAATACCATCCCACTATACTCTTGAGGTTCTTTCTTCTCATTACCTTTACACTTTGTTCATGCATAGATAAGTATGAGCAGGCAGATGCCTGAATTGTATATTAAGGAACTAATATTTATGCTACATCCTCTAGAACAGAGGAACATAAAGAAGCATTTCGAAACCTGCCAAGACTATGGGATTTGTTCAAATTATTCTGTTTTCATGAAAGCAAGATTTGAATACAATCTTAAACTTTTTTTTTGTTTGTTTTTTGCACGTATATAACCCAATTTCTCATCTCTTGTATTGTAGCACAACTTCTGAAAACACTTTTTTTTTTCTCATGAAACCTGTAGTTTATTGTTCTAGTAATTTTGTAGTTCCTCGGGGCAATATTTTACAAGAACAAAAAATGTCTGAGGGCAGGAACAGCAAGAATGGAAGCTCTTGAAGTTCTGGAAGCAAAAATTATATCCACATGTTTTGAAAATAGTATGATTCAAGCGTTTGTGCCATTCTAAAGAGTCATTTGGTTCCATTATGCAGTTTATTTTCAGTGTTTGCTGTTGCCTCTGTTCCTCCTGAATCGTAGCTTATATCCATTTTGGACAAGTTGAGTATCCATTTTCTGTACTTAGTGAGCAGTAAGCGTCACAAAATTAGTATAGCAAAGCTACTGGTTCTTTCAATACAAAGTTACATAAACATATTATTTTGTACTGCTTTAATACATATTTAATATAATTTCAGAACAGATCATAAAAAAGTATGAAGTCTTGAGGCCATTCTTGCCCCAGATCTATTTGCTGCTGTATTGTCCAATTCAGATGTGACGTAGATAACTGTGCATGAGTGTGCCCTGAGTTCTGGCAAATTTACACACACCAAAAACAAAGACAACCTCTGCTGTCATATAAGGTACTGAGAGATACATTAAAACTAACAAAGCAGAAAGGGACTGAAATTGAAGCAGTTTTTAAAATGACAGTTTAATGAAAGTGGTGTGAAAATACTATCAGTCTGATGGAAAACATCTGTCCTCAACTATTCTTGAATGATGAAAGGTTGTGAGACACTTCAAGAATTTTTTAGCAGTCTATAGTTATATCAACAGTACGTCAGGCGTGACCTGTCTCCTAGCAGTGACAGTCCACAACATAAAAGCTTTCAGTTGATCTATAGATCTCGTGTTGGCCCTTCTGTACTATAGGAATCCTTCAAAATTATTGCATATCATCATTCATGGAATTATAATTAAGTTGCAACTTGAACTGTTATTTTAAATAAAAACTTGAGACTGTAGAATTACTACCATGAATATGACATATTGTTGTAACATTGCACAGGAGATAGGAAAATGAGAACCTTAATAAATGACATTACATAAATCCAGTATGTTACCTACCATTGTGTCTGAAGCCATAAATACTAACTACCAACTGTGACGAGAGTGATTTGTCATTTCATTCTTACAGATTTCATCAGTTTGCTGATGTTTGTTTAATAGTTTCAGGCAATGTATCTTATTGATCACTTTTTTTATCTAGTATTTTATTCTCCATGCTGCCTTTTTACAGTGGTATTATACATCCAGACCCTGTTCTCATTGTAACCCACAAACAACCTTGACTGAAAGAAGCAACAGTTAGTCACTATTTTATATTCGCTTTTTACACTATGATATTAATGGTGTCTTACTGCCATGTACATAAAATCATTTGCAATTCTAGCATGCTGCTGTGGTCAAGGGTATGCCATTTCTTCAAATTTAAAATCCTCTGATATAACTCAACAGTGCAAATTTGCTTCAGGCAGGTGGCACAAAGGTTCTCAGATTCCATTTTTTTTCTCCAGAATGTGAAACTAATTGGTCGTTTTTTTCAGTTCCAAGAGGGAAGAAAAAAATCAAGGAAGAAGTTTGGAACAATTTGAAAGTGACTCAAGTAAGTACTGTTAGCAAATGAATCTGCAAGTGCAAGTGATTAGTCTCTGATTTATAAACGAAACACTGGAGAGGGGATACTAATTAAATAAGAAAAGACACTGGAGACACTTTCCTGCAAAACCACTTGAATCTTAATGTTGATTAGGTAATGTCACTTCGTTTATAATTCAACACACTTTATGCATTTTTTACATATACTTTTCTGTATTGGCTTCACTGAGATTGGTGTTAATCAGAGCTGGCATCTACATCTTAGCCCTTCTCTAGGGTTTTGCTGAAAGGTTGCTTTTGCTGTTTGTTATTGTTGTTGTTTTTAAAATAATATTTTTTATATATTTATTTTTGTAGTTATTGTTGCTGCTTTTGTTTGTAATTTTTTTTCGTGTTTATAGCCCTTTACTGAACATACATCATCAAAGTGCTGCCAGAAAGGCTACAGTATCTTTTTATTTTTCTTTCCATTTATATGACCCAAGGGCTCTACATTTGAATGTGTGGCTAGCCATGCTTATATCACTGCAAAGTATGGAGGATGAGTAAGCTTTTACAGCTTTATGAAGCCTTCCAAGAAAGATTTTACTTCCCTGTTTCCATACAAAGGCTTTTTTTCAGCTGAAGTTTATGTGTGCTGTAGTGTGGGAAGAAGTCTGATGTGTCTTAGAACCAGGAGTGTCTCATATTACTGGTGTTATGAGAGCCATTTGGTATTGTGGTAGCAGCTACAGGTTACCTCCTAAAGCCCCCTTACACTAAATGTTATATCAATATAGATGAAGAAAAAACATCTGTGCATCACAAAGACATGAGATTAGAAGTCTGAGAGAAGTAGATGGCCCTTGTACCGCAATTTGAGAAAATAATGCTATGTAGTTATCCTTCTTTAATAAAAGTTGTGATATTCTCATCACATCTCAAACTGAGATTATTTCCAAACTTTCAGATCTCTTGTACACAGTGTGTGTATCACATTGCTTGCTGTGGATGGCTGGATTCCTCTGTGAGGTGAGGTCAGAGGTCCCATGCTGGATACAGACACCTCCAGATGGATCCAACAGCCCCATTGCTGTGCACAGCTGGGTTTGGAGGCTGAGATGGTAGCTCCTCAAAGAAAAGGGAGAAAATGCTTGTCAGAGAAGGGAAGAAAACAATGAGAAACAGCAGAGGGAGCGAGCAAGGCTAGAGAAGATGTTTGGTGGTGAGAGAGAAAACACCTCTCCAAAAGACTGCAGCTCATTGAAGACCTTTTCAGGAACACAGGGAAACAATCAGGAGTGAGCAGTAGAGATAAACCTCTGCATCTTGATTAAGCTACCCCTGTGTCACTTATTGAATCACTGAAGTTTATGAGTGTAGGTGGAGGGACAGTTTGATCTTTTATGGGTATCTGGTCCAGGACCATTTTCAGTGCAATAAAGAATAATAAGGAAAGGTATAAGTTGTAAATAAGAACATACAAGGTCACAAATCTGACCAGCACTGGATGAGGGAGGTGGTGATGGGACTCAAACCTATTCAGCTACATGTATTGCTGAGGGCACTGGAAAGGGTGGGAAGGTTTATTCCAGTGTGGTTATATGCTCAGGACTCTGGTCTGTTGGGAAACAGAGGGGAAAGAGAGAGACAAAAACCAGAATGCACCAAGTTGCAGAGCTGACAAAATAATGGAGACAGTCACAGAAGCAAACCTCCCTATGATGCAGGTTGATGGGCTGCAGAGAAGCAGCAGCTGCTGCTTCCAGAAGATCAGAGGGGCCTGGGCAGATGTGAGAGGAGAGATGTCAGGGTGGGCAGAGCTCTGCCACCAGTGGGGGCCGTGCAGCAGAAAGGGGGGGAGAGAAACAGAGGGGTGGGCAGAATGGGAATAAAAGAGTACTTTGTGTGTGGAAGGGTGCTGTCAGCACTCCAGTCTGGCTGAGCCCTGCACCCGATCACCGCAGCCTGTCCTGTCTTCTCACTACATTCTCTCCTAACCAAACCTATGTATGTTACGACTGTTATGTGTTGGAGTGTCAGGGACTGGGTGCCAGCTCCTGAGGAAGAGGAGAATGGATTGGGTGCCACTGACAGGTGTCAGACTAGGGGCTTCAGGAGTCAGGTGTTTGTATAAATGTTTACACATTTCTGGTTTTGTTTCTTAATATCTGAATCAGGACTTATTATTAATTAAAAATTATTTTAGTTAAATTCTCCAAATCTACTTCCCCTGTGCTTAAAAATGGTGATTTTTCTGTCTTTACTTACACTAGCAAGTCTTGCTCTCCCACTCATCCTATTCTCTCCCTCAAACCCCCTCCTGCAAAGATGGGGGTAACTGGTAAATATGTTTTACTAAATGGCAGTGTGTTTTCACAGAACCACAGAATTATCAAGGTTGGAAAAGACCTAGAAGATCATCTAGTCCAACCATTACTAATACTTCCCAGCTAAATCATATCCCTCAACGCAACATCCAAACGTTTCTTGAACACTCCCATGGTCAGTGACTCCACCACCTCCCTGGGCAGTGCATTCCAATGCCTGACTACCCTTTCCGAGAAGTAATACTTCCTAATGTCCAGCCTGAACCTCCCCTGCTGCAGCTTGAAACCATTCCCTCTAGTCCTATCACTAATGACACAAGAGAAGAGGCCGACCCCCAGTTCACCACAACCTCCCTTCAGGAAGTTATGGAGAGCTATAAGGTCTCCCCTGAGCCTCCTCTTCTCCAGGCTGAAAGGCCAACTCACAACACATTCAACTGTACTTATGGTTTTACATACTAGATAAATACATATTTTTACACACACATATATATATATATTCATTTGGATATTACTGTAAACTCTTAGCAAGTTTAAATGACGCTGTATAGCTATATTATATATTTTGGTCTGCTTGTTCACTTTTGTAAACTTGAAATTTCTGGTTCAAAGAGGCCTAGACTTCTCTTTTAAATCCGGTGGTAATTTTTATATTCCCCCTGGAAAACAGAAATTCTAAGATCCACTGAGAGTGTAGAGAGAAGAAGCCTGAGAATGAAGCTATAAAAACTTGTCTGCTCAGTACTTCCTGTTCAGCCCGTGGTGACAATGTAAATGTTTACAATTGTGATATGAATTTAAACTCCAGCAATGAAAACAAGGGGTGGAATCCTAGGGTCACTGAAATTGGTGATCAGATTAACTACCGAGTAGCAGCATTTCACCTGGGAAGTTTTACAAGATTTTTCTGTTTGCTTAATGTAGAATAATGAACAAAATCATTCTAAAGATTCTGAGGAAGACAGGTCTATGTTTGAGTTCAGATACAGGAGATTAGTTCAAGAACTAATATTAATAATGACAAAGTTAGTGGGCCAAAACTTACAGCATATTCATGTGAAAATACTGTTAAAGCAGGGAAAAACAAAAACAAAAGAAAAACAAAACAAAACAAAACAAAACAAAACAAAAAAACCTCCACGACCTAGAAAAGCTAAATAAACTAGAAATATTTCTTAAGTGATTGATGTATGTAAAGCATACAGAGATACTTACACAGAGCAGTAAGGCGAGCCATAAGTATAATCGTTATCAAAAGATGAAAACACGGATAAATAGACAAATATTTCTCAGAAAGCAGGTATGAGTAAACAGAGGGAGGAAAGCAATTCTGTAAGAGGGATTTGAAAATGGTAAGGTGCTAGTGATAAGTTACAAGACAGCACAGCAAAATTTGAGGAACTATGTATTAAAGAGGGCTGCTCTGCAAGGTGCTCGGTACATTGGAGCAGATTTAAAATGTTTCTATTCCAGTGCACACAGCATGAGGAACAAACAAGAGGAGCTAGAAGACTTAGCTCAGTCCCAGAGATATAACAAAATTGGCGCAAGTGAAACCTGATAGGGAGAGTCCTGTAACTGGTGTGTCACAGTGGACAAAAGGGTTAGGCAAGGCATGTGAGACTGGGAACAGATGCTGTGTGTGATAGAGGATCTGAATTGTGTGGAGTTTGAACTGACCTCTAGATCAGCTGCCCTTATCCTATTAGGTAACTTAATCTTGCCAGATATTAGCTAGAAATATTATTCAACTGATACAAACAGATCCAAAAAATTCCTAAGGCACATTGATGATGATACTTCTTGGTACAGACAGTAAGGGAGCCAACTAGGAAAAGTGTCTGTGTAAATTATTTGCTTGTAAACAGAGGAGGTGAAGTGAAAATTGGCAACTTTCTAACCCATGAAGCAGTCAAGTTTAAAATCTTCGGTGAAGGAAAATTGCTACCAAAACTTTGACTCTGGATATGGGGAGAAAAGATATGAGGCTGCTCAGGGACCTAGTTAGCAAGGTCTCCTGGGAGTCTGCTTTTGAAGATACTGTGGATCACCACTGCTGGTCGCTTTTTAAGTACCACCTCTTAGGAGCACAGTCAACTCCAAAATGTCAAAAATCAAGCAAGTGGGACAAAAGGCCAGCTTGGCTAAGCAGAGATCTTCCAGAAATTTGATGGTCTCTGGAAGCAAGTCTGGGTGACAAGGGAGGACTACAGAGATGCTGTTTGCCATTGTAGGATGACAATTCTTGCAATCAAAGGTCAACTGAAGTTGGACAGTAAAGAAAAAGAGCTTTTAAAAAATATGTTAACACCAAATATAGAACCAGAGATAATATTTTTCTGTTACTAGGTTAGAATTGTCACCTCACAGACACAGACGAAGCAGAAGTGTTTAATGCCTTCTTTGTCTTCAGCACTGGTGATGGGTTCTTGGGTTCCATACTGAGATAGTTGAAGGTGACGGTGGTAACTCCCTGTCAATTCTGATACTGTGAGATCTGTTGCTCCATCTGGATGAATACAAGTCTATAAAGCCTGATGGGATTCATCCAGTGGTATCGAAAGAGCTGCCTAATATAATCACAAACCTTTTCTCAATGGCCTTGTTTTTTTTCAATGGTGCTGGGAATCAGGAGATGTCCATGCCCATTGGCAGATGACAAATATTTTCAAGAAGAGTAAGAAAGAGTGATTACAGTCCTGTCAGTCTACTTCAGTGCCTGGTGAAAATACGAAAGAGGTTACTCTGGCAGTTACTGAAAAATACTCAAATGACAATGCAGACACTGGTCATAGCTGATGGAGTTTCAAGAGGTCAAAGTTCTGTTTGACAAAGCTAATTTCCATGTATGTCAAGGTTACTCAGCTAGCTGACCAAGGGAAACCTGTATACGTAATGTTTTTGGATTTCAGCAATACTTTCAATAATATTTCACTCAGTACCTCTCTGAAGAACAAAATGAGCAGCATACATCTAGAAAAAATAAGTACAGTGGGTGAACAACTGGTTGTTGGGTTGGGCTCATAGGAATATACGAATAGCTTTAAATCAGGTGGGCAGCCATTCACTAATGGGGTTGCACAGGGTTCAATTTTAAGGCCAGTTCTTCAATATCTTTTAGTAATCAGGATTCAAATGCATACTAAAATTTACAGATGATACTAAACAATGAAGGCTTTAGAGGGCAAGATGCATGATGGGTGGCTAAGACCCCTTGGTATGTTCAGCCCAGAGCAGATGCTGAGGGGAGGCCTCGTGGCGGCTGCAGCTTCTCATGGAAAATGGAGGGCAGCGCTGAGCTCTGCTCTGTGTGACAGCGACAGGGCCCAAGGGAACGGCATGGAGCTGTGCCGGAGAGGGGGTGGGCATGGTGGTGTTAGGGAAAGGGTCTGTACCAGAGGGCAGCGGGCAGGGAACGGGCTGCATAGGGCAGTGGGCACAGCATTAGGCTTGGCAGAGTTGAAGATACATTTGAACAACGTTCTCAGGCATGGGATTTGAATTTGGGGTGGAGCCAGGGGCTGAAATGAATGATCTTCGTGGCTCCCTTCCAGTGCAGAGTATTCTGTGATTTTATGTAGCTCTGTCCAACATTCAAATCAAGTGCTGTTAGCTGTTCAGTTCTTTGCACTGACGTTAGAATTTGAGCTCAGATCCACAAAGATGTTTAGTCGTCTAAGTCTTGCTGATTTCAGTGGGAATTAGATGGCCAAGTGGCTGACTTTCAGTACCCTCAGATTTGCCTCATTTAAAGTCTGCGTTTGAATCCTTCAGTAGTACAAAACGTGCCTTTGCAGTAGTCTCACAGATATTCTTAAAGCATCTCATAATTTCCTGTCTCAAAGGTAATAATAGTACCTCCTAATTAACAGCTAACATAATGCAGATGTCTAAAGTCTTTCAAAAATGTATTCAATTAGTGCCTGAGCCTTGCTGTCTGCCATGGTGTCACATTAACCCTCACATGAGATAGATCTTACCTCTGTTGTCTCTGTGAGATATTGTGAGGTAAACAATGCACTGTCCTTTCTTTTTCCAGCTCATGTTGGGTGTTAGGAAAGGTTCTTCACCAGAAGGTGATGAGCATGGAACAGGTTCACCAGAGCAGAGGTCATGGCACCAAGCCTGCTCAAGTTCAAGAAGTATCTGGATAGTGTTGTGAGATTTGGAGTTTGGTTTTTGCTAGTTCTTGTGAGGAGCTAGGACTTGGATTTTATTATAATTTTGGGTCCCTTTCAATACTGAATGTTCTATGATTTTATTCTGTAAGCAGGTGCATGTTGGACATACACACAGATCCAACTGAAACATTGAAATGTAGTAAACTACCTACTAATATTATTTTGAAGCTTTATATTGTAGATTTTTTTCCCCTTTTTGCATTAATAGTAGCCTATATCCAACATGGAAAGAAAAAATATGATGGAAGTATATTTGGTTTGACTGAAACTTTATAAATAGGCATATTACACACTCAGTACTTTCCCACAGTGCTCTCTTCATGCTCATCCACATGTAAATTCACAATCACATTGTCCTTTCCTGTAGTGACAGTACATGTTGTATTTCTAGCAATCAGGTCAATTTTATACTTATGATAAAGTTGTAAGGATATATAAGTTTTCCTTTCCTTTCCTTTCCTTTCCTTTCCTTTCCTTTCCTTTCCTTTCCTTTCCTTTCCTTTCCTTTCCTTTCCTTTCCTTTCCTTTCCTCTCCTTTCCTCTCCTTTCCTCTCCTTTCCTCTCCTTTCCTCTCCTTTCCTCTCCTTTCCTCTCCTTTCCTCTCCTTTCCTCTCCTTTCCTCTCCTTTCCTCTCCTTTCCTCTCCTCCCCTCTCCTCCCCTCTCCTCCCCTCTCCTCCCCTCTCCTCCCCTCTCCTCCCCTCTCCTCCCCTCTCCTCCCCTCTCCTCCCCTCTCCTCCCCTCTCCTCCCCTCTCCTCCCCTCTCCTCTCCTCTCCTCTCCTCTCCTCGCCTCGCCTCGCCTCGCCTCGCCTCGCCTCGCCTCGCCTCGCCTCGCCTCGCCTCGCCTCGCCTCGCCTCGCCTCGCCTCGCCTCGCCTCGCCTCGCCTCGCCTCGCCTCGCCTCGCCTCGCCTCGCCTCGCCTCGCCTCGCCTCTCTTCCTTTTCTCTTTTCTTTTGAATTTAATAGAGTCTTATTGTAGTAAAGATATCTCTTTATACCTAAATTTAATCCTTTTTTGAGGGATGCAAGTGAAATTTATGCACCAAACATTAAAAACCAAATATACCTTCTTTCAGATGCCCATTTTCAATATGCCTATCTTCCTTGTACATCCCATACCTGGCTATTCATCTGTAGATAGCATAGTTCTGCTTAAGGGTTATACTTTTTGTAGTAGCTTTCTTCAGAAATCTACATTTATAAATATATATAGTTTGGGGCAGGATGTTGTTTTCTTGGAGAAAATGGTGCAGTGTGCAACATGTCAGAGGGCTATTGTACTCTGAATGCTATCTGCTTATTGCTGGGAGCTCCAGCTGATTAAAGCAAGTCTGTTGTACCTTGCAGGTCTAGGGTGAGTCCTAAATCAGTCAATGATACAATGCATAAATAGAAAGATCAGCATGGGTCTTTCATTAAGAAGCTGTCTGAGATGCTAGCTGCTGCCCAAGCTACCTGGCAATGTGCTGACAGCTAGAGCAATTGCCTAGGAACAGAATGAAAAAACTGGCTGAGGCAAAGTCCCTGAGCTGCAGCAGACATCAGAAATTCAAGTTCCTAAAATACGGTAACAAAGTTTGTAAGCAAAGTTCTCAGACTAAAAATAGGGAAGCTGGGTAACTGGGTGACTACCTTTTAAGTCATTGCTGAACTTAGCAGCAGAGCATGTTCTCATAGCAATTAAGCAGATTCACATACAGTGTCCAATCTTTGCAAATAAAGTTAAGAGTAGAAAGGGCCAGTAAAGGGAAATGATTCATGCTTAAATCGGTTAGAAATAAAGCCAAAAAACTCTCCTTTACAGAGGACTTGAAGAGAAGCCTAAAGCCCATAGAGTGAAAGGAAAAGCAAACTTGGCCATCATTTTGAGTGCTAGAGGCACTTTTCTGAAGGCTGCATAAAATAACTTTGCAAGCCATTGGGTATAAGGATGTGCCATTCTTAATCTAACCCTTTGGTTCTTTCAAGTTTTCTAGCCTGCAGGCAACACAGATCTTCCTGTAACAACTTATGTGAGGTGAAACTGAGATCACTCATAAGAGATAGCATCTTACAGAGGGAATGGCAGATTTGCTGTCATTACAATGATATTTCCTGCCTATTTAAGCAACCTATGACATCTATCAAGAATGGGAAATGGACACAGCAGTAGAGACTTCTTGCTGAATTGTATGTACAGTCACTCCACCATAATTTTCTTAAGCACACTAAGCAGCCCTTAGCAGTTTTTGGCTTCCAGGCATTTTTCAGTAGGCTGACCTCCTTACATTTAAATAGGTTAGTTTGCTTAAAAGTAAGCTGTACCTCCTATCCAAAGTTCAGCTACTTCCTTCCCCTGATGGTAAATGTCACAAAAAAAAAAAAAAATCAGTAAATACAAATCATACATAAACGTGATTTCTAGTCAGGTACCAGCAGCTATTAACGTGTATCGGGTTAGAGAAGATACGCATAATAAATGACAGTTTTGACTGAAGTTTTGATTCCACTCTTTAAAAAAAACAACTTACCTATAAAATTAATACTCAGTACCCATCTATAAAACAGCCATGATTAGTATGAATGAGAAAAGTAAGGAATAGGATCATAGAATTATAGAATTGTTCAGGTTGGAAAAGACCTTCAAGATCATCAAGTCTTACTGCAAAAAAGAAAAGAAGGAACATGATGTGGAGAGGAGGAAGAGGACTCCTTGATATGTGGATCTGCACTAATTTTTGGCCTTTGCCTTTACCTGCTAGTAGCCATAGCTTCTTGTGTGCTAACCAGTGATAGGAAGGAATGACACAGGATGTGGGAGAAAAAAAGCATGACTTTCAGACAAATCAAGTGTCTTTACTAAACTGTGTAATGTATTTTCAGCAGAAAAAAATCATCTTTGAAAGCTTTTAAAATTCTATTGGAAAATCAGATTTTTGAAGAACACTTAGGTCAAACTGAACTAAAACGCAGCCACCCATATGACTTGAAGGAGATATTTTCTTTAAAGCACTCACAAACACTTTGCTTCTGAAAAAATGCAGCCCATTTTCATCAAAATATTGACAATAATTTAGATCCAGGTGAAGTCACTTGAATATCCAGATAGTATCAATTATTTCTAAACACTTTTTTTTCTTTTTTTTTCTTTTTTTTCTTTTTTCTTTCTTTTTTTTTTTTTTTTTTAAATTTTTTTTTCCTCGATACACCTCACCCAGAAAGAAAATTTGCCCTGTCTTGCATTTAGCAGAACTGGAATTCCTTTCTAATTTCTGCATTCCTTTCTAAGATGGGTCTAAAAGTTGTGTCAGGCTTCAGTGGATTCTGTGTGGAATTCAGTGGAATACAACTGTGGAGCTGGTGGTAAGCTGGAGACAGTGGATTTTGCTACAGCAACAGAGAAACTGTTGTGTAAGCTAAGTATTTTGCAACTGTGTCTCATACCTGTATAGGAATTTGTGTAAAGATGGCACAGGTGTTGGTTAAGTAAGCCCAGATGTGCAGGAGACTTGAGCTACCCTAGGTCTTAGGCTGCTCAGCACTCTGCTGTATACTCTCTATGCCACCATTTTGTTCTAAATTACTTGAAAGTCTTGTAAAGGCACAGTTCCTTCCAACTCTCCCTACTCTGCACTCAGTTGCACTTTATGAAGATTATGAATGCTGCTGAAGTAATTAATCACGATATGCTTCTGTTGCTCTAACAGGAATATCCAGTTGACTTTATTGGAAATAGTACCACAGCTGTAATAAAGGTACCAGATAAGGAAAGTGGTATATTAGGAAACCTAATCCTTTTACCAGTTTGTATAGAATTATTTCTGATGAGAAAAGCATAGATGGCTACACTCCTCAAAGACAGAAGCATAGTTTTGTTTGCACCTAGATTGCAGGATGAATCCATGTGTGAATAAAACTGCTTTTGGAGTTCAGTGCCTTTATTTAAGTTTGTGTATAGGAATTCTGTAATCATAATGATCACATCATATCAAGATGAGGTATTAAATCAAATGTCTCTTCTAGTTTGCAGTTGTAATGATTTGCCCAGAGGGTCTTACTTTATGTGTGATAATTGCATACCACCCTTTCACAGTGGAAACAAAGTGTTTGGGAATGAATGCTTAAGATCTCCCCAATGTTTACTGAGAGAACAGAGGTAATTGTAGAATCAATATCTCCTTTAAAACTAAAGGTTGTGCTAGTTAATATTTTATACAGAGAAATAGTTATACTGCAGAAGAAACATGATGAGAAGCACATACTGCTTGCAAATTTAATGAACCAACTCAAACACCTTGTATTGTCTGAAAATAACCTGAACAACTTGAAACAGCCTCTGAACAGTTGAGATTGGCATGTAATATTTTAAAGTGAAAATATATGGAAAAAAACCCACGCATTTGGGACTCAGGGTCAACAGCAATTTGAAGGAGATGGAATCCACCTTACTAAATGCAATAAAGCTATATTTGCCAACAATCTTCCTTCGTAGGAAGAGTTTTGAACTAAATACAGTGGGGCTAGGGCAGGGGTTAGGGGGTGGGGATTCTTCAGCAAGAGCAGAAGTTGTGAGTGTGGTAGGGAAACCGAGGACTGGAGTGATGGTGTTAAGAAGGACATAACAATCAACCAAACAGAGCTGAAGTAAAATTTATTTCGCTATAGACACCTCTAGGATCAAGGACGTATGGTAGGACCACCCAAATTACTGGAGTGCTATGATGGATAGATACAGGCTCCTTAGAAAGCACAGAGCAGGAAGACAAGAAGAGGGAGTTACTCTGGATGTGAGAACATAGATTGTCTGTATGAGATCCATAGATTTGGATCAGGAGCCAGTTGAAACCATATGTTTCATTATGTGAAGATTAGGAGACAGAAAAACATGTTTGTTGCTGTACTGGGTAAGGCTTATAGACTTCCTGATTGGGAAGATGCAGATGAGGCTTTCCTCAAACCATGGGAAAAATGGTCAGGCTCATAGCTGAGGTACTCAACACCTTCTACTCCTAAGTCTTTACTGGCAATACCAGACATCAGAAATCTCAGGTCCCAGAGACTGGGGGGAATGTTTGAAATTAATAAGAACTTACCTTTTCGGGGAAAGGACCTGGTTAGGGAGCACTTAAAGAAACTTCATATACACAGGTTCTTAGCGCCTGACATGTTGCACCCATAAGTGCTGAGGGAGCAGTTGGATGTCATTGCAAGGACAGTCTTGATTACTTTCGAAAGCCTGTGGGGATTGGGAAAGGTTCTTGAGCACTAGAAAACAAGTAAATGTCACTCCTGTCCCTAAGAAGGGCAGAAACAAACATATGATGAACTGCTTCCCAGGCAGCCTCACTTGAGGTAGGTGATGGAACAACAAACTCTAGAAAAAATGTCTTAACATATGAGGGACAAGAATGCTGACATTTCATGTGGTCTCCATGGACTTCAGAAATAGTGAATCAAGCTTGACCAACCTCTTTTCCTCCTGTATTGAACTGACTAGTTTGGTAAATGAACAGTGGATTTTGTTTACATCAACATTTACAACATTTACAAGGCTTTTGTCACCACCTCCCAAAACATGCTGAAGGACAAACTAATGAACTGTGGCAGATAAGTGAATAGTGAGCTAGACTGAAATACTACCCAAGCAGCTGGATCCAGGGAGTGGTGATGAACATGAAGTTCATTTGCAGGCAAGTCAGAAGGACTCAATACTGGGGCAATAAGTTTAACACATTAATTAATTACCTGGATATTCAGAAAATTTACAAATGATACAGAATTGGGAAGGGTGACTGTTAGATAGGATGCTTGTACAGACATGCAGTGGAAATAAAATCTAAACGTCTGCACCAGGGGAGAGAGAAATGTCATGTACCTGCACATATCAGGGCCCAAGCCACTGGTAAGTGGGCTGCAAAGAAAGCCCCGGCAGTGCTAGTGGGGAACAAGATGAACATGATGAGCCAGCAATGTGAGTTCATGTCCATAGTGGCCAGAAGCATGCTGGCCTACATTTGGAAGAGCACTGACAGCAGCTGAGGGAAGTGATCTTTTCAATCTGCTCAGCACAGCGTTCAGGGGAAGCACAGTACCTCTGGATTGCTGTATCCAGTTCTGGTCTTCTCAGAACAAGGGAGACAGAACAGCTAGTCCACTGACCAAACAAGAAGCAATGGATACAAGTCATAAGAACACGAAATTCCAGCTCAACACTTTTTTCTATGAGTGTGATCAAACACTGGAGCAGATTGCCCTGATAGGTGGGAGTTTCCATCTCTGAAGATGTGCAAAAGGTGACTGGGCATTGTCCTATACAACCTGTCCTTTCTGACCTTATGTGTGTAAAGTGGTTGCACAAGATGATATCTCCAGAGTTCTTCTTCCAACCTAGACATTTCTGCGATTTGACCTGTGAAACATTAGTAAAAAGAAAATTGAATTTCCAAATTAATATTGTAAGCTACTTGTTAGCACAGAATATTTCTTATATTCAGGAAATCTGTTTATATCTGATTAATAGGCAAAATGCCGTATTTGGTGTTTACAGGAGATTTTCCCAGAGGCCAATAATGTGTTTGATATAGTTTCAGCATGTTGGGTTTAACAATATAGCCATGTAAATACCGTAACTTTAAAAATACTTACGTATCTATGTGTTTCCATAGAATAAAGCCCTATTTTATGAGATTTTTTTTTCTGTTTTACTGAAAGAGAGTAACACTGATTTTGAAAACAGTTGTCTTCATTTTTACGTTAATGTCAGATGCTGTCCTGATATGAATGAACATAAGTCTGTTCAAATGGATATAGCTGTAATTCTTCACCCCCGTACTCTCCAGCCAGGCAGAAGACACAGAGCATCTGTGTAATGCCTTTATTATTTGTCTCAAACCTTCCATAAAACCATCTTTTGGAGTAATTTCTACCAAGATGTGCTACAGTTAAACCTTGTGTGAACAGTCTCTACTGCCTGTCAAAATTGTCACTTTAGCATGTTTCTCTCAATTCATCTGCGTGCCTAAATTTTGCCTCAACTTTCACTAGGGTTCATTCAACTTTCAGTAGGGTTCCTACTGAACTGTTCTTTTGCTCTGTATTTCACTTTTGTGTTTTTCTGATATATTTTGCCTCTTGATAATCCTGTGCATAGACAGCATGGTACTGCTGATACTTCTGTTATTTATACCGGTTTTACTAGCTGGGAATCTGATCTCCTATTTGCATAAATATAATTCCATTATTTTGCATGGAATTATCTCTTCTTAAGAACAGATCACCTCTCAGAAATATAACTTTTCTTGCTGCAACTGATCAGGAGAATTCAGAACCAAAGCACTACATCTTTGAATTCATGGTGTCACAACCAGGTAGGCTTCTGTGTAAATCACTGCTTCAGTGCTACATTTTTCTCTTTCATTTTAATACAGAATCTAACTACTCAAACCTTCCTGTATTTCTAAAATGAATTTAGTACTAATCAATTCAATGTGATTGTTCAGGAAAGTAAGTGCAATCTGGCCTCACTAGATTTAAATTTCTCAGTACTGAACTAGGTGTTTCACTGACAAGTGTGACAGTGGACTTACAGTTACCGGGGAGATCATGTTGACTTCCTGATGTTTATTTTTTGTTCTTTCCTCCCTTCTTATCAGTACAAGTGCTTCCTAGTTGTAACAATTAGTAAATGCTCAATAATCTTAATCTCAAAATATAAGATCAGTTCTTCTGTGGTTTTGCATATCAGACATTGTCTTTCTGCTATGCCATGAAACTAGACTACATCTATTGAGTTTCCCACAGAGATACCACACTGGTCTTTCTCCAGATGAGAGAAAACAAACAGCTAGAGGATTGAGGAAATATATTCAAAATAAACACCAAATTTAAATACAAGCACAATGCAGTGCAGAATTTAATCTTTACTGAAAATTTTAAAAGATATTTCATATTCAGCTCCCATTCTGTTTCTTGTACCATTCATTGTACCATTTTTATGAGTCTCTTGCAATGATGGAAATCTAAATTTGCCTTGGACAATAAGTTTTATGTTAAAAAAAATACACTGATGTGTAAGTAGTGACTTAAGACAGGTTTTCTGCTCTCTGAAAGCAGCTCAATGAAGATATTCTTTAGCATCTGTAGGTTTTTGCTTATTACAATCCAGGGACACATTCTGATAACAGATAGCTGGTCAGCTAATCATAACCATCTCAGTAAGCAGTCTTTCCTTACAGGAAGCACTCCAGTTTTCATAATAACATTTAAAATGAGTTGGGTTTTTTTGTTTTTTTTTTTTTGTTTTTTTTTTTGTTTTTTTTGTTCGTTTGTTTTGATTTTTTTAATTATTGGAAAGAACTCACATTTCAAAATAAGTGCCCCCCTCCCCCCCCCCGACATATACTTAAAGAATTGTTTCAAAAATGACTCCCTTATTTAGTAACTACAATGAACTTGCATTAAGCTAATAATTCGTATGTCCTACTTATTAAATGTAATAGAGCAACTGCCTGTATCCACTTTTTTCATGTCTTTTCTCATTATCACAGTGGTTACCATTAAGTATCCAATTCTATTTTAAGCTAATTTGCTTCAGTCTTAATGTGATTTGGAACCTTCGAGGATTATGGATATATTTTGTTTCTCACTGGTTCCTGACAGTCAAAATGTGCAAAAGAAAAGGATTGCTATAGCTGTATATTTGCTTGGGTTTTTTTCCAACACCCTTTTTATCTTAAGTGGATGAAGGAAAGTAGCAAAGCACTTTATCAAACAAATAAAAACCAATTCCATACTTGCATTTTCTAACCAAAAATAGTAAAGAAAAAGAGAGAAATATCTGGTCAGTCTTTTCTTTTCTGTTACTTGAGAACTCTCTCTTAAATATTTATTTTTGTGTGTGTGTGTAATCATTGAGCTTGCAGAAGTGGTACTCTGGGAAGTGAAAATATTCTTTGAAGCCTTTTGTTTTCTGAATTTTAGTGGATTTTTTTTTTTTTTTCTTCATCATTGGCTTCCCTTATATGAGTTGCTTTTCCTCTGGACAATTATTAAATCTGAAATGAGCTTGCTCTGATATGCCAGAGTACACGGCAATGAGATCACTGATGCTAACTGTCAGCAAAAACCATCCTTCAGTGTAAAAAGGAGTAATTTCTAAGGTGCCATTTGTCCTCAGTGATTTCAGATCACACTTTATTTTGAGCGAGAGAGATGAAAATACTTCAATTTCTACATATCATATCATTACGCTAATGTGTGCTGCATGGACTCAGCGCTATTCTGCCTAACAAAGTGAGACCCTTTGAGGAGTTACTTCTGTTAATAACAAGCTTTACATTATTCAAATAAAATGAGTGATTAAAATGTCTACAAGAAGACCATAATTTTTTAGAACAATTCTTGCAGAGCAGAGGATGACAGTTATTTTTCCCCTCCTGTAAGTGAAGCAACTTCAATACCTTGAGGTATACTTAAGCTTTAGAGCTTGGTATTATGAAAGGTACTTTAATACTGTAAAGTGAATCAGATCCTGCAAAATGCTAGCAGCCTTGATCAAGGACTATGTTGTTCTAATCAGGTAATTGTTAAAGTAGTGTCTCAGCTGTTTTCTTTAAATCAGTTTTGTTACTAAGGTCTATGATCTATAAAGTCTGTACCAGCTAGCAAAGTACAATTCATCTTAAATTAACATGATTCTTTTCTTTAACAATACAACACAATGTTCTTTGTCAGACAATGAATTATATGAGTATACTTGTCAGTATAAATTTTCCGGCAACAGTAATAAAGTATTCTATCCTTCATTTTATTGCTGGAGAAAATTATCTTTTCTTATTCATACTGATGTAGGATTTCCATTACTCCTTAAGAAAGACTTGGCAATACTTCAAACTGAGTGTTATTAGAAAACATTCTATTACTGTTCAGTAAATATATTACTTTCTTTTTCATTATACCTACAATTCTCCAAAGAAGTCTTTGCATTCATTACACTGAACTGCTAAGGGACAGCTTGCTTCAGAATTTGTTCATCCACTAAAGTAAATGGCTTTCCATGGAAGTAAGTCTCACATGAACAATGACTTTGCGCTTTAACAGCTCATAGAGTTTCCCTCAACAAGTGGACTTACACATGTGGTCACATGTGGTCAAAATAGCACTGATTTCTAATAAACAGATATTAATTTACGTCCCGCAGTGGTCAAACTCCTCTAATTTTAATTTATACAAGTGAATATGTTATGCTCTCACTGTGGTTTCTTCTCTATTGTAACTAGACACAAAGCCTGCAGAGTATTTTAATGTTTAGTTTTCAAAGGTTTTGATTATAATTAAGGACGTATTTAGCCTCTTGAATTGGGAATATCGTGTATTGTGCAGCTGTGCCCCTTCAGGCCTTAGCTACACCCTTGTTGCGGTTTAACCCATCCATCAGCAGCTCAGTACCATGCAGGTGTATGCTCACTCCCCCCTCCCAGATTAAATGTACAAATCAAGTGATGCATAGTGAAATTGCTTGCCAGCTAACCAAGCAGCTGTCATCACTCTGGCCCACATCTCCAGTTTCATCATTTAGTGCAATGCCATGTAGTATGGGATATCCTTTTTGGGGTCAGATGTTGTGACTTTGTTGCCCACAAGCCTCTGGTGCTCCTCAGTTCTACAAGTTGGCAGAGTAGTATGAAAAGCTGAAAAGTCCTTGTCTTAGTGAAAATTCTACTCAGCAACAACCAAAACATCAGTGTGCTACCAACATTATTTGTTTTTCCTAAATCCAAAACTTGGTACTGTATCAGACACTATGAAGTAAACTAACCTTATCTCAGCCAAAGCCACACACACAAAAAAACCCAAAACAAGCAAACAAACAAACAAACAAAACCCATAAACCCAAAAAACAGAACTGCAAAGTCAATACCATGGTCTAGTCTGAACTTCATCTACAGCTCTCAAATGGTATTTTTCTCCCTGGAAAATAGGCAAGAAATAGAGGAGAAATCAGTGAAATTTTAGTCCTATCCTGTTCCTGCCACAAGCCAATTTTAAATGGATAAAGTACTCAACATTAAGTGCTGTTGCTCTGAGTTACTGGGATCTTCTCTCTTTCACTTTTTTAAAAACAGAGACCAAAGAGGAAAGAATCATGGCCTCGGGGCAGTGTTGTGTGATGGGTGTACAATTAAGTGTAAGAGAACCATCCATGCTCTTAGATTCAATCTGAGATTACAGTTGCAGATCTCAGCCCGTGCTGAGAGTGTCATTTTTTTGCTCTTTGTATTGTTGTAAGTCCCTTGCATGGCAACTCTACACTCAAGCACCCTAAAGGGAACAATGCAGAATGGATAAAGTCTTATGCATTTCTGATATTCTTTAGCTCAGAACCCATACACACTTTTCTGTATAGAGGGTTGTCTCACTTCAGTTTATAGGAGGGAGAGGAGGTTCTTTCAATAATAGAATCATAGAATCACCAAAATTGGAAAAGACCTACAAGATCATCCAGTCCAACCGTTCACCTATCACCAATAGCTCCCACTAAACCATGTCCTTCAACACAACATCCAGTCTGGCGTGAGATTAAGAAACAACTGTTCAAATGTTGGTCCGAACAGTTTATTACAAATCTTAATCAGGGAGATGGGGAAGGGGAGGACAGACACTATTATGATGTAGGGGGATGGGGAATGGAAGGCAGGCGATAGTAAAGATAGGAAATAAAGGAAGGAGTCTTTGTAGGGAGCAAGAGGGAGATAGTCACCATCGTGGATCCAGCGTGGTTTCTAGTTCAGTCACAGATCTTCAGTAGTGGTGGGTCATCAGGTGTTGTTGTTCCATCGATGATGACGGTGACCAGGGCGACAGTTTCCAATGATAGTACAATCTTATTTATAAGTCCAAAGTGGTCGAGTCAGCTTTCTCTGTAGTAATAGCTTGAATCCAAAGTAGTTGAGTCAGCTCTCCTTGGAGTGGCAGTTTCTGGCTCTGGGATCTCAGCAGAAATTCCTTTGTTCCCATCTTCCGGGCCTTGCCGGCAGATAAAAGGGAGAAGGAATGACCACCTGCATCCTGTTTTTCACAGGACACGATGGTATCGTTCCCCAGTTTTCCCATACCAAGCTGGAGCTATTTAGTCACAGGCCAGATCTTCTGCCAGTGAACACTCCTGAGCATTCTCTTCCAGAGGCAAACAGCTCTGAAGGAAGGTGCTTTCAAATGTCCACAAAGTGATGTTGATTGTCACACGGTAGCACCCATAAATTGCCTCCTCCATAAAACAGTGAGAGTCTTATCACAAGAAATACCTCAGGAAGCGAACTTTGAGCCAGAAAACAAAGAAGGGTTCTCACAAGGGTTTCTCCTACTTGATGAAAAAGTTGAGCTTTGTCTGCTGTGCCTTCTTTTCTTCTCTTGCTACGTACCTGCAAAACTACAGAACAACTAAGGAAGTTGCTCTGGAAGGAAGAGTCACACTCTCTGCAGTCCAGACAGGTTGAGTACTCCAGCTGTGGATGCAGGAAAGCTGAATTCCAGACTTTACTCTCTTTAATGTTGGGAACAATATCCATCACAGCTCCTATCTATACCATCCCCTAGTATGTATCTTGTTCCTACTACTTAATATTTGACTTCCAAATTAATCTTTCCTAACTACAGCATACTTCAAAGAACAGCTGGTCTTTCACACTTTCCTTCATATATTGATTCTGCCTCCAGGACCACAATTCACTCCAGATGTATCACCTTAGAATAATTTGTTCCCTAGGAAATTATAATAAACAAGGCTTTGAGATCAATATCAATTAGCATCTATTCAGAAATGAATAGCAAGTCAACAAACCTTATAACGTGGACTAAATAGCGAATACATCTAGGACTTCATTCAGTGAGAAGTATAGGGGAAAAAAAAAGAAAAAGAATACTAACTTATTCATTTTTCTTTTTCCCACCCTTCCCATTACTGCCTCTTTTGTGATGTCTGATGCATGTGTTTGTCCTTGTTTAGTTGCTTCACTTCTATCTAGAAAATCACCAATGGTACAGCTGAAGGATTGCCCCAGATAATAACAGTTTTGTCCTACAATATCACTGTTACGATCACACACCTTGCAAGGTAGCAGCTTCTGTAAATTTTTGTGATTACATATTTTTTCAAGGTTTCAAAGGATTTATGTCTGAAAAAACTGGTAAAGTCATAAAAAGATTTGTGTCTGAAAGCTTATCTAGCTTTCAGAAGATACCTAGAAATTTGTGCCAGCTTCCATGCTTAGAAAATATCTAGAATATTTGGGACTCATTTAATAATAAAATAATAGCAAAGATGGTTCCATATTCATTTGCTTTTGGTGGATCCCACCATAAGCTCTACAATCCTAGAAGAAAACAGAGTACTCCTACTCTGGTATAAGGAAAAATTTAAGGGGTTTAAGAGAACAGCAGGCAACTGTTTATCACTACTAAAACAATTTGGCAGAAAATACTTTTTTAAAGAGAAAAACAAAAAACAAAAGGGAAAACAAACAACAACAAAAAAACCCACCAGAATTAATCCTGGAGTCAATATGAAAGTGTTCTCTTTCTTTATTTCCTATAAAGGGAAAGGTTCAAAGTGGTAGCATTATTTGGGACCGCCAGTTTGACTTCATAAATCTTAAGTAAGTGCACTTTTTTATCGAATACATTAATTATGACAGACAAGGAGCAATGTTTAGGATAAGAAGTACCAGGTCTTCTTACAGTGTCACAGCAGTAAATTAATGCCATCAAGAACTCATGCTGGCATAATCACATATAACTTGCTACTTCAAGTGCTGTGAAAATTACCTCTATGGCTTATGATTAAGTTTTAGAAGTAAAGATGATTCTCTAGGTTACTTGTTAAAATCTGGAGAACTTATGGGTAGAAGAAGCAGTACAGTTCAAATAAACTAAGGCAGTATTACTACAATTTTTATTTTTATATTTTATATATATATATATATATATTTTTTCAGAGTATGTGTTATCTAGTATGTGTTAGTAAAGGAATGATGAATGAAAGGGACAAATATAAATAAGAAGCTGGATAATTCAGGTAAGAGAATTGTGAAGCAAAAAAGTAATTGCATATCTGGATACATCTAAAAATAAGACACAAAGTACATTAAGATTATTTCAAATCTCTCTGTGTAAACATTTACAAAAGTAACAATAAGCAATAATCAATGTCATTCAAACAAGTAGTAACAATAAGTAGTAAATAAATGTTTGTATCAAAAAGATCATCTGATAAACGTGGTCTTTTTGTAGGTCTTTTTTCCTTATTCTGAAGTGCAATGCTAGTTATGAGAGTAAAAAATTAGTTGTTAATTAGTAATAAAATCAATTAATTTGAGTGAAGATGGAATTAAAACTTTTGCATTCATCTGAAACATTTTTTGCCCTGTAACTACAGCAGTAATATCATTATCTACATTATAAAAATAGGTTGCAAAATAAAGCATGAAGAACAAACTTATAAATACCTTATGAAAAGTGATTTAAAAGATTGCTATTTTGAAATTGATGAGTGGGCATTTTCTGAGGCAATATACCTGTTGAAGCCAGTTAGACCAAGTGGTAGCTGGGAATACAATGTACAAAATCTTCTGCATTCTGATGTTTCTTTGTGAATGTTTCCTTTTCTAATGTGAAGGTGAAGGTCTTTGGATTTTGTTGACTTTAATGAGTTCCTGTCATCCCAGGTCCCCAGCTTGTTGAGGTCCCACTACATGTCTGTACAAGCATCTTGTCTACCAGCCAGTCCTTCCTGTTTTGTATTTTCTGTCAAAATTCTAGCTGAAATAGACCAAATTACTCCAGAGAATCAGCTGAAAGAAGTAGTTTGCAGAATTAGATCCTTACGTCTCAAATTTACTTTCAGCCACCCCTGAAAAAATTATTGATATAGGTGTCAGCTCTGGCATTCAGGAAGAATTTGTTAGTTTGTGTTCACATTCATGGAATATATATATATTTTCCATTAGTAGTCAAGAGAACACATAAGATTTTCTTCCCCTCAACTTACTCCATCCTCCAATTACTGTATTTGATTGTTCATCACTGAAATATGCTGCAGCACTGATTAACTTGTGTGTGATAACCTCTACCAGAGATGAGAAAAGAACATAAACTAAGGAAGACAGTACAGCCAACTGGGAAGTAACACTGATTTTTAACACCTGCCCAGCAAACAAGGGAGTATAAAACAAATGCTTTTGATGCAAACTCAGTAAAGAAAGATTTCTCAGAGCACATGCAAAACCACTCTAGAGATAATAGTGAGAGCATTTGGAGAATGATCTCTCTTTTCAGTTTAAACTTAAAAGCTTAAATAACTGATATACACATTTTCTCTTTTGACATCCAGGTAGTTGTTCTTCCAAATTAATGGAATTAATTTATGTCAAATTATCTAAATTGTGCCTAGAATTATTTGCATTAGCAGATTGGTTATGCTATAATGGCCACACTAAAACACACTACACATTTAAGAACAAAAGCAAGAGGTAAGACTGTAACAGTTTCACTTGATAAAGGTCTGTGCTACATACAGAGATTTAAGGAGCTTGTAAAATTTGATTTCCTTTGTCTGCTGAGTAGTTTTGTACTTCTCTGTGTTGTTTAATATAATGAAGATGAATATAAAGCTTAAAAAATAAAACAACAAATTAAACAGTGAGCATAAAATTAAATAGTAGAAGAGAAGCCCTAGTTGGATTGAAATTAATAGCTCATAAGCATTCAAGTCAGTCAGAAATTGAGTTTGTATGATGTTTTTAGTACACTGAGCTGGATATCTCTACTTGTACTAGCTCAAAAGCTAGGAAGGCAGTGATTTATTTTTCCCAGTTAAGAAACAGTCACAGAATATAGTCTCACTGATTTTATACTGTACAAATAAATAGGAAAAAATATCTAATATGACAGGTTAAGGGAAGAAGGAAGATTATCCTGAAGTGCAAGCACATGAGAAATGACTAGTCCAAGCCTTTGAAGAAAATGATATGAAACAGTCTGCAAAGGATAGTGCAAACCTGTCATAGCCATAAGCCTGATTCTAATACATAAAGTTACATCAGTTTAATGCTACAACTGCTTGATTAAATTCAATTTATTCGCAATAAACTGAGGACTATCAGAAACAGGATATAGTTATAAACACAGAATGGTACACAGATCCTCCATTGTCCTACTGCCCGGAAACTGGTGTGTATGCATATTGGATGTGCTGTAAGCAGATACTTATGTGACAACAGCTGTGGAAGTTTGATTCATATGCTGAATAAGATCCTGATTTAGTAATGCCCTTGCTTTTCTTGGTAATATTAATCAGTGTTATATGTAAAATTTTGCAAAACTAAACTGTTATAATAAAATCACAGTTATGCTAAAGAACATTAAAATCTGAAGACCATTGTTATAGTTGAAAGGTTGAAATTTCACCAGCAGAATGTAACAAGAATCCAGACAATTTTCTACAACATTTAAGTAGCAGAATATGAAACTTGTTATAGTTTTAAAAGGAAGCTTTGTATAAGAGACTTCTGCACAAAAGAACAATGGAATCACAAGGGAAACAGAAGATGCTACCTTAGAAATTTTTTTGGATAAGCAGTTACAGAGTATCAAAGAACAGCCTGAAAGTATGCCCAACAAACTTAAAGGCAATTTAATTCCTCTCTGTGATAAATAAACCCTCTCAGAATGTATAGAAATTTATAAATATGTAGAAAAGCAAGAAACAAGCATAGCTCGGGAACATTAATTGGATGTACAGACAGAAAAAAGAATGAACACCAACTATGAGTAAGAGATGATAAACACAATGAGAAAAGCAAAAGAAAAATATTTAAAACAGTCTTCAAATGTGACAAAAGCATTTTAAAGTAAACTGCATTGTTTTGCTTGAAGTGTCATAACACAGAAAGCAGTTAAAGTGCAGCAATCACGCTGATAGCTGCTTAGTGAGAAGTATTCAGTATGCGCTGCCTCTGACATTGTTCTTCCATTTCACTCAACCTAGAGCTGGGAACTGATAAATATTTCTGAATGAACATATCAATTTTTCTCCTTTCCTTCCCTTTTGATTTGTTCACAGCTGTGTTTTAAAATTCTAAAAAATGTTAATTTTTTTTAATGATGTTCCAAATGATAATTTGAGATCTTTACAGATTTTTATGAGCATTTTCAGTTTGCAGTACTGCTATATATGTCCTTAAGAGTTGATTAATGTGCTGTAATTTTGCTCTAACAAATATATTTTACATACTTCAACACATGAAGTATTCTATTCTGGCCACTGGATTTGTATTAGGGTTATCATTGCATTTGACAGATAAACTGAGCACTAGGGAAATTAATATCATGCATACAACAACAACAGTATATAGACATACACTTTTTGCAGTCAATAGATGAACAAAACACATACATAGATCTATATTTGCTCTTGTGCTGTTTTAAATAATCATAGCAATAATGCTGTGTCACAGAGATAATTTAAATGTCGTTTGAAGGTATTTTGGAGACTTTGTATCTTTTTTTAAACAATCAAAATATCTAGTGAAACACAGGTAAGATTTTTAGCTGACTTTCTTAGTCATTTTACATCATCATTCTATTTATATCACTGGTGACATTGTGGCAGTTCTTGATAGTGGCTTTTTTGTTTGCTTGTTTTGTTTTGTTCTCTTTTATTTTAACAAAGATTCATGGAGCTATTTTCTTTTCTTATAATCACACCTAATAAACACAAAGTAGATTTTAATTGCTGTAACTCTGTGAACAAGCTGAGAAACGTTTAGTCAGACTTTGACTTTTTAATTCTATAGAAAGACTCCCCAGAATTCTTTTATTTTTGCAACAGAGGAGGAATTTAAATATTTCAATTATTTTTATATAATACTGGAGGACAAACAGAAACAAAACTGTTTCCTTTAGTAGTTTGAATTTAATATGTACCTGACATGCCATACCTAGCACAAATTACACCTATTTAGATGTAACTGCCAGTGCTTCTTCTCTCTAAGCTGAATACTTTTGTTTGAAGGCATTGGATCTATACTATATTCTGTCCTTCTTTATGAAAGCATGTGATCTCTTATTCTCTGTTTCTCTTATTTCTCTGTTTTTGGAGCTCACTCTGCCTCTATGTTCTTGCTATATTACGTATACTGAGTGGAGAGCGGGAAGACAAAACCTTACGCTTTTATACTTAGTGAGTTAACATTCCTGGTTTGCCTGCTGTCTGGCCAAAATTGATTCAAAGAGGCAGAGGTGAATAGCCAAGTGAAAATGGAGAACATCAGTCCAGGTCAAAATATCACCTTATGCAATTCAGTTTCAAAGGACATCTATAAGCAGCCATTAAAATTCTAATATCCAAGTCTTAGAAAAAAAATGAAAGAGAAGAGCAAATGACCAGACATTAATCAGGTCTCTTGACAAAAGTTAAAGGAATTGAAAGTGATAATAACTCATCCTTGTTATAGTTTTCGCATAATCATCTCACGGCCTACCTAGGCTACCAACTTGTATGTCATCCTAAAGTGCATGGGTAGGGACCAAATGATTTTTCCCCCTATGAAAAGCACTTCAAGTTTCAGTAGTGTCACCTATGTCTTTGTTTTTACAGTTTATTCTTTGCTGTCTTAAAATTTCCAGCAGAAATGGACAAAACTATTTCTGGTTGACACATTCTCTCAGATCTGACCTTATTTTTTTTATTGTTCTTGTAATAACTTGGATTCATTGTTGCACCAGCTTACACTAGGCAAGCCTCTTATAATCTCTCTGAAATAGCTTGTAGGGAAGGACCTTTGAGAAAAGGTAGACACTGCACACATGCAATTATCGGTTACTTGTCTTAAGGGGGCAGCAGCAGCACGCTGTGCACCTCGGGATCTCCATTTGTCTGCTCCGTCTATGGACTAGATTAAGTGAAACTGTTTGCTTGATAGTGGAGCTCAATAGGATCTTGGTGTGGTTTTTTTTGTTGTTGTTGTTTTGTTGTTGTTGTTGTTTTTTTCCAATCAGGTATTTATGAAAAAAAAGTCCTGTATTTCAGCGTGATAATGTTCATTTTTTTACATTTGTCAGGAACACAAACAAATTAATATCATGTTGAAGTGCTTGATATCTGTCACTGTAGTTTAGCTGGACAAGTATAAGGCTGTTGCTGTTAGCAGCAACACTGTATGCATGTTTTTACAAGTATAACTCATCTGAAATTGCTTTCCTAAGTCATTACTAAGTCCTCAGGAGTATTATAAGGAAACAGTAGAATGCAAATTTACTACAGCATCACTCTTTAAAAAGCCACGATGTTTCTGTACTTTGACATACTGAATGACTTACATACAATGCTTGATCTGATATGTTCTGAATCATGCTCACATTCTCCTCAAGTATGACGCTTGTTGTTCTTTGTCTACTTTCTGAAGCAATATCTGACCAAGCTAATTGTTTCCCACCAGATTTCCCTTACTGCTGTATCTTCTTGACTCCGTATCCCACCTGTTGTGTCTGTAAATATTTATTCCACTCAACCAAAAGGCTATGGGTTACTGCAATTCATATGTAGTGTGATTCAAACACCTGGAATGAGGTCATGCAAAGAGAATCAACATTTTACCAAATATCTTCACAAAGTAAAGTTGTTAATTTTTCCGTATTTTCCTGTACATTCAAATGCTCATACCTGTTAGTAGTTTTGCAAGACTAAAACTGTATAAGAATATGTTGAAAGAAGATAGCATCCAAATCAATAGTGATGTTGAGAAAACAAATAGCTGATAGCTCATACAAGATTTTTTCTTCAGAAAGTGTAGCTGAGTTCATCAAATAAGCACAGTATGAAGCTAGTGAAGCTGAAGGTAACCAATATGTTGTCTAAAATTTACTGACTTAATGATGCAATGATAATATGATGAAATTATCAATGATAGTTATAGGAGAATGGTCACTTCAAGATAACAACAGCTTAAAGCCTTAATTTTTAATTTTTAATTTTTATTTTTTTTTAATTATAAAGAACAAGTTACCAAAATACTGTGAGTACTGGACAAAAATAGCACCCTTTGTTATGATAATCACTGACCCATTGGAAGGCAACTTTGCTCAAAGTTGTACTTCCTTTTTTCGTTTGTTTGTTTTTGTACATAGTTACTGTATGAAATTGCATGCTGCATGCTGATGTCATTTTCACACGAGTGCAAACATTATATGCTGAAAATTTTTGATTTTTATGATAATTAGAACTCCAAGTCAAATGAGAACAGTATGTGTGCAACACTAGTAATTCTCATATATTTATTAAGAGATACATCAGTTCTTTCCTTGGAATTGATAGCTGAACCACTGCACCTGCAGGCTCAAAGACTTTAGCAAAAAATTGCTAAACTGTTTAATCCCAGAAGAAAAAAACTTTAATCTCTTGTAAAACAAAATTAAATGCACAAAAAATACTCAACCTAATCTAACCTAACAAACAAACAAACAAACAAACAAACAAACAAAATGAAAATACCAACAAAAAAAAAAACCTAACCAAACCAACAACAAAATACCTGTTTGATGCTGCATGGTAAAAGAAAGCAAGGTTAGGAAAATAGAATTTCACCCATTAGATATCCTAGGCTACATCTTTGTTGTGAATATACTGTGCTTCCACAACAAAATTTGCAGCTCTCTTTAATACTAGGAAAGTGGTGAGAAAGAGTATTTTCCTGTGACGTATATATGTGTAGTACAGATGATTATTTATGCACAGTGTATGAAACAAGTTTTCTGAGCCTTCTTGTCTCTCAGAAATAAACATTAAGCTATAGGAAAATGCAGTTAAATCAGGCTGTCAGCCTGCATGTTGGTACATAACATCCATTGTTTAAAGGAACTCTATAAGGTGAATAAGAAGAGAGATACAATGCTCACAATTATATAACACAATAATAACATTAGGGGAAATGTTTCAAAGTTTTTATGTGTATGTAAAAATGTGTGTGTATATATATTTATCTACATATTCCCTTTAAACAAGAAAGATACAGACAAATGAGAATATATGAAGATCAGAAGTCTTCATCTCTAGACAAGACTGCAGTATGCTGCACTCTCTGGGTTGGTGAGACAATAAATAATGACATAAAATTAGTACCTCTTTTCTATCTTTCTTTGCTCTATCATTTTGCATTTTGCCTAAGACTAATTACTTTTCACCGTTCCATGAAGCCGACTATCCTTCATTTCATTACCTGACCTACCAACTCGTCTTCTTGCAATAATATTGTGTTGGACAATAAAGGCTAAATGATATCTGATTATTACAGTCATTTCAGTGTCTTTATAATTCCAAAACCTTTGATTGATACATATAAACTTTCTTATTAGAAACGGAGTTAAATTTAAGACTATTTGTGCTTCTTCCTTCATAGATCTCATGATAAAGAATTTAGATTACAGCTAAATGTTATTCTAATGCAACAGTGCTTGTGCTATGGGTATTTTTCAGACTTTCTCTTCTTAATGAACAACTTCATGTTCTCAGCCTAAATTACTCTTTGCTTATTAATGTACATTCCCTGCTCTGCAGTCAGTCAGGCAGTGTGCAGGACACCAAACCCAGCAGTTAGCAGTGGGGGGTGTGCTGTTTTCTTGCTGTCATATGTATGGCACCAAGGGAATACAGCAATAAGCATCAAAGACTGAGAGGCATCTTCGGCTTCTGAAGGCTCAGCATAGCACGTAGAAGAGTTTATGCTCATTATCATGGGTATTTCCACTTGCACAATAGAGCTTTCTCTAGGCTGGCATTTTTGATGCCACAGGCGTTTGATTTTTAATTTTGTATATGCATACAGCAGTTCTTATGTACATGGGCACACGTGCATGCATAAGGATGAACAAACCAACAAACAAACAAAAAAGAAAGACAGGCATGTTCCAACATTAATCATGCTTTATGAGTGATAATAACTTTATTTGTAAATTATTAGATGAGTACGTGTTCCCATGCACAGATAAACAGAGTATGTACATAAAAAATTACATACATACAGAACTGTTGAACCACCAGTCCTTGGCTTTGTATATCACTCTACTAATAAGAAAAGTGTTATTTATTAATGACTGAGCATCAGTGTCTGTCTGTCGTTATCCTTTAATTACACTGAAGTAGATTACACTGAGGGAGAGGCTTCAAAAGAGAATATTTACATTGTATATAGATTTTACGGATTTACTGTGCATCTTCCAATTTAACATGTAGGTGATTTTCCTGGGTATTAGGAATCCTTTACTCAGCATGCAATCTTTTCAGTACTGGGGAAATGGCACTTTGGATAATGTGCATGAAATTATTTTGCGTATAGGAGCATGTAATAAAAAACTATTTTGTTAGCTTTTGTTAATTTTTGTACTGTTCTTTTTAAGGTAAACAAATGATAGAGAAAGATTGGAGGGTCTACATATTTCCTCAATACTTATGTTGAAAAAGAAAAATCAAGGTGTGAAGGTTTACTTTGCAGATTACCAGATAAAAGTATATCTGTGACCTGTAAAGTAAATAATTTAACAAAATATGCATAAAAGTGACTGTATACTCAAAGGAGGGGAAGGTGACAATGAAGAAGAGATACTTTAGAAACATAAATCTCTTCAACATCTTTATCTGTGGCGTGGACAGTGGGATTGAGTGTACATTCAGCAAGTTAGTTATGACACCATGCTGAGTAGTGCAGTTGACAAAATAGAAGGAAGGAAGGCCATCCACAGGGTCCTGGGCAAGCCTGAAAAGCGAGTCCACCTGAACCTAATGAGGTTCAATGAAGCCAAGGGCAAGGTGTTGCACTTGGGTAGCAGCAATTGCAGATATATGCAGACTGGGAGAAGAACTCATCGAGAGCATCCCTGTGGAGAAAGACTTCGGGGTTCTGGACAAAAGCTGGACATGAGCCAGCAGTGTACGCTTGCTGCCTGTGAGGCCAACAGTACACTGGGCTGCATCAGACGAGGGGTGGCCATCAGGGAGAAGGAGGGTATTGCTCCCCTCTACTCTGCCCTGAGGAGGCCCCATCTAGATTGAGTACTATGTCCAGGCCTGGGGTACAAGAAATATGTGGAGTTGTTGGAGCAGGTGCAGAGGAGGGCCATGACGATAGTCAAAGGTCTGGAGCGCCTCTTTTCTGAAGAAAGATTGAGGGAGATGGGCTTGTTCATTCTGTAAAAGAGAAAGCCATGGGCGGACCTCACTGTGGCTTTTCAGCACTTGTGGAGAGATTACAAACAGGAGGGAGACTGACTTTTTTGCATGATCTGTTTTAACTAAAAGTGGGGAGATTTTGGTTAGATGTTAGTAAGAAATTTATCACTTAGAGGATAGTGAGACACAGAAAAAGGTTGCCAAGGGAAACTGTGAATGCCCCATCTGTGGAGGTGTTCAAGACCACATTGGATGGCAGACTTGTCTGATGACTGGCAACCCTGCTTATACAGAATGTAGGAATTAGATGATCTTCAAGGTCTCTTGCAACCCAAGACATTGCTTTTATATTTTAATGTGGATCATACTGCTGTGAAAATAGTTCCCTAACCTGAAAACTTCCCCTATGACTCCTAATACAGTAAGCATAACAGCAAAAATATTTATGCTACAAGAGACTACAAAATTGTTCTGAAACATTTCTAGAAACAGTGCCCAGATGCATATGAGCCAAGGCACTATGAAACGTCAAGGTGACATAACAAGACTGTGTAAAGAATACTCTTCTTCCGATAAATAAACCGTGCACACAGCTGATGGAAACAATAAAGCATGTGAAATTGCCCAGGAGAATGCCAAGACACCTGTGATCAGCACAGGAGAATGATGACTTAACACTAAAATACAGGTAATTCTCTTTAATTCTAGTATTTTTGACAGTCTATGTTATAGTCTATGTCAAAGACAACCTATGGAGGAAGATGTCAACTTTGAGAAGGTCACAAGCTAAATGTCCAACCTTGCTGATTCAGCACAGTGGCATTTATCTGAGCACACAGTGCTCTGCAGCAATCCTTCCCAGGGCATCCAGAGAAATCTGGAATGTTTTTTGTTTCCTGCAGTCTCCTGGGCTTTGGTGCCAGGAAGGGCATCTGCAGAAGCTCACAAACAATGTTGATAAACCATGGGAAATGCCATGAGAGTGATTTATTTCCTTCTAACTCATTTGTAGGCAATCTGTGCCCAAATGTTTATAGTAAAAAGGTCAGGGTAATGAAATGCTTAGGATGTAGCATGTGAGAGAGAGATGGAGGGGGGGAGGAGAGCAAAAGTTGCAAACAAAAACAGAAGCAGGTAGGTTTCAAGAACGCAAAACCACAATGAAGACCACCAGTGCTCCTTTATCTTTTACCTCAAAATGCATCATTTAAATAGTTATTTAAAAAATCTGAACTTTTAGGACTGTGGTTCAAGTTTTTATCCCACAGAAGGTAATGGTAATAATATGTTAAATTTTCTACTTTCTATCCTATACTTAATTTTATTTTTACTTTAAAGTATTAGACAATACATGTAATAGAAAGTGTGGTTTAATTTTGAATAATTTGAATTCCTATATGTAAGTAGCTTTGTATAAGAGCTCAACTCACAAGCTATGTTTATTTTATAATTTATCATGCTGGAAGCTCTAGCTTTCTATACTAGGAATAAATCTATGACAAAAGGTTGAATGTAGGATATTTTTATTAGATTAAATGGATGCAAGTAATATACACAAAGGTTCATGAACTAATTATACTAATTATCACTCGATGTTAGATTTGAGGCACTATCAGTAAAATGAGGAAGAAATGTTACAGACATCAGAGGAAAATTTTTCAGATCTGAAGCTTGTGTGCAGAAGTCTGAAAATCACTCAATGAAGTTAATAAAACAATATTTTCTCAAAAGCATCCCAGAGTTCTAAAAGCACAAAAACATCAGAGTATTTTCTTTAACACGAAAATCAAATCCGTATCTCTGTGGTCTCTGTTTCCATGCTCCTCTCCTTTCCTCCAACCCTAATGCACACCATTTTTGAAATCTGAGGGATGTGAAGCTTATCTTTGGCTTACAGTGAGTAAATTTAGAAATCTGTCGTAGAGGGTCAAAAAGGTACTCCATACTTCTTGAAAATACATAATTCTTCCTCTCTCTCTCTCTCTTTTTTTTTTTTTTTTTTTTTTTTTAGAGGACAAAAAAGGAACTGAAAAGGAAATGCAAACCTCAAAATGTGAAAAGGCACACACTTAAATTTTTGTTACAGTAGTAAAAGAGGGAATGTGCTACAGGACATATATGAAGTATCTTTCACAGAATCACAGAATTGTAGCGGTTGGAAGGGACCTCCTGAGATCATCGAGTCCAACCCCCCTGCCAAAGCAGGTTCCCTACACCAGGTCGCACAGGTAGGCGTCCAGGCAGGTCTTGAATATCTCCAGAGAAGGAGACTCCACAACCCCCCTGGGCAGCCTGTTCCAGTGCTCCGTAACCCTCAGCATAAAGAAGTTCTTGCTCACATTCATGCGGAACTTCCTGTGTTCCAGTTTCTGGCCGTTTCCCCTTGTCCTGTCTTCACACACTGCTGAAAAGAGTCTGGCCTCCCCACTTTGTGCCCCACACCTTAGATGTTTGTAGACCTGGATCAGGTCCCCTCTCACTGTCTTCTTTTCTCAAGGCTAAACAGACCCAGTTCACTTAGCCTTTCTTCATAGGGGAGATTTCAATTTACATATGAAGAAGACTTTAATGTACTGTTCGCTGCCACGCTCCAAAATGGTCAACTGATAAGGACAGAGGGCAAAGCCCAGAGCCCATCAGGTAACTGTAGATGCTTTAAGAATACCAGTTTCATGATGCAAGAATTCTATTATTTCATTCATAACAACATTTTTTTCTATTGACAGTAATTTTCATGATGCTCAGTATATAACAGATGTAACAGGTAAGTTTCTATTTATAATTTAAAAGGACACATTCCTCATAACAGCATGAATGGGATAATAGAAATGAAGGAAAAGCAGAAGGAACTCAAATAAGAAATCTGTCCTCTGGTTTTAAAGTGACTGCATGTGTATCATAAGAAGAAAAAAAATGTTAAGTAAAACAAAAGTAAAAGTCTTGTTTTGGAAAGCTGTGTCATGCAATATAAAAAAATAAAAAACAAACAAACAAACAAAAAACCTGCAACACTAGTTGCTAAATTCTTCTGAGAGAGAATTCACTTCAACTACGATGTAAAATGAATACTGTCAATTTCATATTACCACAGTAAGGAAAAATGCATAAGGGCTTTACATTCAAAGGTATTATGTGTTGGGGGGTGAGTATGTAGGAGGATAAAATTCTATAAAAAGTTGATATTTTCTAATGAACCTATTGCTACCAGACCTACTCCCTCAAGAGAAGCATCAAATCTGCTGTGCATATGCTTCACAGGTGGTGTCTACATGTGCAACAGATCTATTTGGGATGCCATAAAGTACTGTGCATGGGCAGAAATAATTCTTCAGAGTCTGTGTAGGTGTGTGGTACTTCCGAGAAACTTTGAATCTATGGAGCTTCTGACGCAGATCCTTTGTTTATGAGGTACAACTCCAACTTTCAAGTCTTCCCTAAAGAGGAGCTTGTGATGACTTCCAAGATTCACTTTTATTGCTCACTACATGTACAGATATTTCCATTTGGAAATACATAGCAGGAGAAAACAAATCTTACAAAAATATAAAATAGTCAAAGTTGATTCCCTGTTCCCTGCTTAGAACAGTTTATATCACGCTATGCATGGTTACTGCAGATGTCCAAAACTTCCAAAGTGACTAGTGTATCAACACCTACATAGCTACCATTGTTACATGCTGTATATTGAGCCATTGACCATACTGTAAAGGAAAGGATAGGAATTAGATAATTTAGTCTAATTTAGCATGATATATTTCTTACTTAAGCGATCTTAAGCACTGGTGAGGCTGCACCTTGAGTAATGTGCTCAGTTTTTGGTACCTCACTGCAAGAAAGACACTGAGGCCCTAGAACATGTCCAGAGAAGGGCAATTAATCTGGTGAGGTGTCTGGAGCACAGGAATGGCTGAGAGAACTGGGATTGTTGAGCCTGGACAAAAGGAAGCTCAGGGGAGACCTTATTGCTCTCTGCAACTACCTGAAGGGAGACTGTAGGGAGCTAGGGGTCAACCTCTTCTCTCGTGTAACTGGTGATAGGACTAGAGGGAATGGCCTCAAGTTGCATCAGGTGAGATTTAGGTTGGACATTAGGAAATACTACTTCTCTGAAAGAGTGGTCAGGCACTGGCATGGGCTGCCGGGGAGCTGGTGGAGTCACCAATCCTGAAGGTGTTCAAGGAAACTTTAGACATTGTGTTGAAGGACATGGCTTAGTGAGAACTGTTGGTGATGGCTGGCCAGTTGAACTAAATGATCTTGTAGGTCTTTTCCAGCCTTGGTGCTTCTATTATTCTACAATCCAAATTATACATTAATGTCTAGAAGTTTGTCTTAGAAAAACAATTGGCTTCACCTCAAAAAGTTTTGATTCATCCCTTTGGAGGAAGGCATTCAATGGGAAGGGGAGTTGTATGAAATATGGAGAGTTACACTCTTATGAAATCATGGGAACATTGCCCTGGAGACAGTTTTCAGTTTGTGATATCAGGAATTTCTTTTAAGCTAAGCCTTTTCACAGTTGGCCACAATCTACATTTTCCATTCTGTTGGAATGAGTGCTCAAAGTAGAAACAGATATCAATACTACAGCGATGAGGCAGGCTGCTGTATCACATGAACTGTTAAAAGAAAACACAGATGCCTCAAACTTGTCAGAACAATCAAAGTGTTTGTGGCTCTTCATTTTTCATATTTTAAGCATAGTACTTTTTTCCAGTGAAGAAAACTCAAGGCTATTATTTTGCTACAACCAAATGTAGCAGCTAACTAAATGCACCAGTATAGACACAAACAGGTCTACTCACCCCTGAAAGCTGCTCAAGTATATCTCAGGATGTCTTCCAGCAATACTGCGTTGTGGGGCAGACAGACTAGTGAAGAATTCTTTACAGAAAGACTTAACAAGGAAAAGCACTGTGGGATACATGTACATCCCAGCTTCAGATTTCCTAGGTAGAGAAGTATGACAATGACATATTTAAGCCTGTGATTGTTCCTGGGGTAAACAATGTAGATGTGTCCTGCATATAAAACAGGAAGCATGCCAGGAGTTGTGAAGATAAACTAATTAATATTTCCTATGTTTTTGCTAATTAATAGTAGTGGCAATCACATAGGTTAGCAACTAATTTTAAAGGACATCTTGTAAGGAAATCAATAATTTAATATACAACACTTCATGTGCAGTAAATATGCCCAGGGCCATATACTGAGCAAATATGATAAAACAACTCTTTGCAGTAGGTGTTCATTAAACACTGAACTCTCAATGAGGCAGGAAAAAAATATCATGTAATGATGAAATTAAAAATTGTATTTTTGTGTATTTACACAAGGGTGCTATTACTGTTTCTGTAAAAACTGTGAGCTATCGTCCACTGTGGCTGTATTTCAAGGCAGTATTTTCAGTTCCCTTGCAGGGCAAAAATGTACTTTAAAATGCACTTGAAAATTACTTTTCACTGAATTAAAAATAATTATAATGCAAACAGTTGTATTTGGACTCACGGTTTCCATTGATTAATAACATAGAATCTGTAGAAATCAATTGTAACTGTATATCAGTGCCAGTGAGAGAAGTCTTAGAGTCAACCACAAGGTTCCAGCACCAGTAATCACTGAAAACTTATGCAACGCAAAGTACTCTTGCTTTCCATCTCTTTATGCAACTCTGCCCTATATTTGTGCTGAGTAAAAGTTTGGTATCTTTACAAATCTGACCCAGCTTTAAAAACTTATACACACATTTTTATTTCATCCATGCTTGGTGTCCAAAACTACTGTATCACCTGTGCAGCTCATTTGGCTTTGTCATCTCATCTTTGCTAACACCAGTGACAACCAGGTCAGCTCAAATTAGAGTTTCTTGCACTGCCTAAATGAATTCTAGTTGATTACTTGAACCAAAAAACTCAAGGTCCACCAGGCAATTAAATCAAGGGCTAGACTGAGAAAGATTGCTCCCTCTTTATTTGAAGAATACTCATGCCTTTGAGAGTGAAAGTAAGAAGTACAAAATGTCTTTGACCTCAGTTCCCTGCCAAGCTAATTATGTAAATTTTTTTTTGCCATTTAGTAAAATGCTTTCCCTCTAAAAATAAGCCTATATCCTAACCAGATAGTGATACTTGATTGACCCATAAATCTGTTAAGCTAAGTGTCACTCAGAATTATCTAGAGGTTAATAGAGAAGTACATCAAGAGATTTTATGTATTTGTATGTGTCATATTTAATCAAACTTTCCTTAAAGGGTTAAGTCAATTAGATTCAAGATCACTCTTTCAGTTTCTGAAAATGTTCAAACTCTGACGATAACTAATTTTCATAATCCATAAATCCATAATTGATTTGCTGTTGATGGAATACTTACAAGGCCATAACTTCCTGTTGTTTAATCAAATTCTCCTTTTGAGCTCTTTTATAATACTTAAGGGAAATTTTCTAACAAAAGGCTATGTGTGAAATGGCTTCTACTTAGATTTTTTCTTCTCCGTTTACCAGGGACATCAGTACATTGAAGAGATAAAGGTGGTATGAAATTTTTATTCTCAAAATTCAAAGTGATTTTTCTGCAACCTTTATCAAAATAAAATGTTAGTGATGACATAAAAATGCTTTAATTTCAAATAATGTTTTAGATATCTGCAACTTTTTCTTTGCTTAAACAACATATCCTTTCTAGGAGGAAAATTTAATATCATGCTTAATAACTCAGTGGCATTTTTCCTTCCAAGAAGGTGTCTTAATTTCATTCATGTATTTTAACTGCATCTTGAAAAGAATTCTCAGAAAACCAAAGCACACTTAGAGTTGCAGAAAATAAATAAGAAACATAAAATTAACGGAAACTGGAAACTAAGGTGTCAAGAAGCCCCACACCCTTGTGATACTCCTGTTAGAATCATCATAGAACGAATCACATAATAGAATCATAGAATGGCCTGGGTTGAAAAGGGTCATAATGATCAACTAGTTTCAACACTCCTGCTGTGGGCAGGGTCACCAACCACTACACCAGGCTGCTGTGAGGTATGGTAGTTTCCTATAGCATATCACAAACAATGGTCAAGCATGCAAAACTCCCAAGAATATTCCATGGAGACTTCCTAAGTTCAGACAAATCCTTTGCTTCCTATTTGAGGTACATTATCACTGTCTTAATATACTTAAATAAAGAATATTGTGTCAATCTCTCAAAATAGATTTCAGTTGATTTCAGTATTGATTCTACAGGAAGACAGCTGACTTCGTCTCCTGAAGTTTTCAGTGAGATATCTTCTGTAAATTGCAGGAACATTATAAGGCCATGCTTTATATACCTGCTAACCTACAGCCAGTTAAGCTGCTTAAAGCAGTAATAAGAGAGTGTTTGCCTTTATTCTGTTTGTATCTGTTGTCCACAAACATACTTCAACTTGTAAATTTTGTTATGACAATGAGACAACAGTTGAGGCTGTAACCTGTTAGGGATGGATGGGATCCATCTGTCTGGAAGAAGCAAGGTAATCTTTCACAGCAGGCTTGGCAATACATTTTCCAAGGAAAGCAGAAATTTAGGAATTGGTGTGCAACTGAGAACATTCAACAGCATGCAAGAATTAAAATATCCAATTTTATTTGAAAATCGTTCTGAATAGGGAAAAAAATAACTGGTGGGTAATTAGTGAAATGTACATATTCACATGTGTACACATGCACAAATGTACATGCTTGCATTAGACCCATATATACTTGTCTTCATGTACTGATGTAGAAAGGAAAGTTATCTGTTCACTGTGTTTAATTCTTTGCCACTTCTGATCACTGGTATTCTTTAATACTGTCCCAGTAAGATGTTTTTTTCAAAGTAAACTTGCATTGCTGAGCCAGTAGCATATTTTAATAGAAGTTCACAATACATGGCCATTATTTTCCAAGGGCAGTTCTAAAAAGGACCATTTAGATCACTGTAGCTTTTTATACATAAATACCTTTTCACTGGCGACCAGGCTAATTTTCTAACTAATTTCTTTCAAGCATTCTTGAAATGTTTGAAAAGCACTGCAGAGGAGGTTTCCTTACCACCTGTTCTCAATGACGTTATGTCTATTTCAGTTAACCCTGTTCAGTTTTATGAGAAGTTTATCTGTGGAAACTATTAAATCAGTATTTCAATGCCTCAAAAACTTAAAAGACTGCATTTTCAGAATATCTCTGTGACAAAAATCATAGTGTTTTGAGGACAAATGTAAGGCATACTGTGAGTAATTCACTGAAAGTCACATAGGAAAAATGTATCAAAGGTGAGCTATGCCCTTACCATCTGATTGTTATTCAGTGCCTCACTCACAATACAGCTTTTTGGTGAGTCACAGGTGTCCTGGATTCAATAATCAACACAATTACTTAGATACTTAGAACTGTGCACATGATTAAGTAGTCAAAACAAAGGCCCAATGCACCTACCAATTTATGGACAGAATATCAGGGAAACTAGATACTGGTCAAGGAGAAATGAAAATCTTCATGACAAAGTGCGTTATGTGTGCTCCTGGGTGTGATACAGTAACTGAGTTTGAATCATTCAAAGTGAGAAAGAACTACAGATAAATTAACTACAGAACAACTACTTGAGACTTTTTTTTTTTTTTTTTTTTGTCTATTAAGTTCAGTGAACTTTCTGCTACAATTTTAGACATACATATTACTCTTACACTTCAGAAGGGAACAATTAAATTTTATTGTGCAATTTTTATCTCCCACATAAGCAATATAAATCTCTATCTTTTTCTCCTGGAAATTAGAGTTAATTGAATTTGTAACAAAGAAAGAATTAATTCATCTTAATTGCTGCAAGCTACTATTAGAGACTGGCAAGGATGGCATAGACACACGTGAAAATCAAAATGTTGCAGATAGTAGAATGGGTAAGTGGATAGAATCATGGAATCACTCAGGTTGGAAAAGACCTTAAAGATCATCCAGTCCAACCATGACCTAACCATACTACCCTAACAACCCTCCGCTAAATCATGTCTCTGAGCAGCACATCCAAATGGTTTTTAAGCACTTCCAGGGGTGGTGACTCAACCACCTCCCTGGGGAGCCTATACCAGTGCTTAACAAACCTTTCTGTAAAGAAGTTTTTCCTGATATCCAACCTAGACTTACCCTGGTACAACTTGAGGCCATTTCTCCTTGTCCTGTCACCTGTCACCAGTGAGAAGCAACCAACCCCACTCTCACTGTAAGCACCTTTCAGATATTTGAAGGGAGCAATAGGGTCTCCCCTCAGCCTCCTTTTCCCCAGACTAAACAGCCCCAGTTCCCTCAGCCTCTCCTCATAGGGCATATCCTCTAAGCCCTTCACAAGCCTTGTTGCCCTTCTTTGGACCTGCCCCAGCACCTCCATGTCCTTTCTGTACTGAGGTGCCCAAAACTGAACACAGTACTTGAGGTGAGGCCTCACCAATGCTGAGTACATGGGCAGGATTACTTCCCAATCCTGCTCATCACACCATTCCTGATACAAGCCAGGATGCCATTGGCTTTCTTGGCCACCTGGGCACACTGCTGGCTCCTATTCAGCTGACTGTCCATCAGTACACCAAGGTCCCTTTCCATCAGGCAGCTTTCCAGCCACACTTTCCCAAGCCTGTAGGGTTGCCTGGGGTTGTTGTGACCAAAATGCAGGACCCGACACTTGGGCCTACTAAAACTCACACAGTTTGCCTTGGCCCATTGATCCAGTCTATCCAGGTCCCTCTGTAGTGCCCTTCTCCCCTCTGGCAGATAACACTTCCTCCCAGTTTGGTGTCATCTGCAAACTTAGACTGCACTCAATCCCATCATCGAGATCATGAATAAAGATGTTAAATAGAAGCAGCCCCAGTACCGAGCCCTTGGGGGACACCGCTCATGACCAGCCGCCAACTGGATTGTGGCTCCATTGGCCACAACTCTTTGGGCCCAGCCATTCAGCCAGTGTTTCACTCAGCAGAGAGTACACCCATTAAAATCATAGGCAGCCAGCTTCTCCACGAGGATGTTGTGGGGGACAGTGCCAAAGGCCGTACTGGGGTCCAGGTAGACCACATTGACATCCTTACTTTCATCCACTAAGCTGGTCATCTTGTCATAGAATGAAATCAGGTTTGTCAGACAGGATTTACCATTCATAAACCCATGCTGACTGGGCCTGATCCCCTGATTGACCTTTAACTGGTATATGATGGCCTCTGAGATTATCCATTCCATAACCTTCCCAGGCACCAAGGTGAGACTGATAGGTCTGTAGCTACCAGGATCATCTTTCCAGCCCTTTTTGAAGATGGGTGTCACATTTGCCAGTCTCCAGTCTGCCGGGACATCCCCTGTTAGCCAGGACTGCTGAAAAATGATGTCGAGTGGCTTGGTAACCACATCTGCAACTTCATTCAGCACTCTAGGGTGCAGTTCATCTGGCCCCATGGACTTGTGAGCATCCAGCTTCTGGAGCAGGTCCAAAACCATCTCATCATGGATCATGCAGGACTTATTCTGTTCCCCATCCCTATCTACCAGCACAGGGGGCTGTGTTCCCAGGGAGTAACAAGTCTTACTATTAAAGACTGAGGCAAAGAAGGCATTAGGTACCTCAGCCTCATCCTGATCCTTGGTCACCAAGTTGCCTTCAGCATCCAACGAGGGATGGAGATTCTCCCTAGCCCTCCTCTTGCTGCTGATGTATTTATAAAAATATCTACTGTTTTCCTTTACCATAGTGGCCAAGTACAGTTCTAGCTGGGCTTTGACTTTTCTAATTTTACCTCTGCACAGCTTCACTACGTACCTGTAATCTTCATAAGTAGCTTGCCCACTCTTCCAGAGACCATAAAGTTTCCTTTTGTTCTCAAGATCCAGCCAAAAGTCTCTGTTCAGCTAGTCTGGCTTCTTTGCCCGTTGGCTTGTCTTCTGTGACTTGGGGATGGTCATCTCCTGCACCTTTAAAATAAATTCCCTAAAGTATTCCCAGCCTTCATGGGCTCCCAAAACTACCTCCCAAGGGACCCTCTCAACCATGGCCCTAAAGAGGTTAAAGTCTGCCCTCTGGAAGTCCAAGGTGGCAGTTCTGCCAACTCCCCTCTGTGGTTCAACGAGGATCGAGAAATCTAGCATCTCATGGTCAGTATGCTCCAGACAGCCTCCAACCCTATATATCCCCTGCAAGACTTTCTCTGTTAAGAAACAGCAGGTCCGGGATTTTGCTTCTCCTCGTCGGCTTCCTCACCAGCTGTGTCAGGAAGTTATTTCCCACACACTCTAGGAACCTCTGGGACTGTTCCCTATCTGCTGTATTATAAATCCAGCAGGCGTCTGGAAAGTTGAAGTCCCCCACAAGAACAAGGGGGAGAGACCTTGAGACCTCACCCAACTGTCTATACAGTGTCTTGTCCACCCCTTCATCCTGGTTGGGTGGCCTGTGGCAGATTCCCACAGTAATATCAGTCTTGTTAGCCTTCGCTTTTATTCTGACCCATAAGTTCTCCACTCGTTAATTTCCATACATTCACATTCCTTCTTAATATAGAAGGCTACACCACCACCTTTCCTGTCTTGCTTATCTCTTTTGAAAGGTTGGTAGCCATCCATCACAGCACTCCAGCTGGCCAGTCATTCCACCACGTGTCCGTGATGGTGACTATATCATAGCTTTCCAACTGGCTTACATTTTCTCTGCATTTGAACAGCCCACATGGTTCACACACCCTGACTCCTCCTCTCCGTCTCTGATGGGCAGCGACATGTCCTCCATGCTGTCCTCCCTTAGGCCTTTTCAAGGCAAGAGGGCGTGAATGCAAGAGCCATTGGCCAGTGGCCTCCAGCTCCTCCTGTTTGTTACCCATGCTGTGTGCATTAGTGTAAAGGCACCTGAGCTGGGCCTCCTTTTGAGCGGCAGTAGCCCTAATACCCTCATGACCATACTCAGGTGATTCCACAGCCACCAACCTCACACCAACCCTGGTGTTCTTCATACAGAAGGGTGAGATGTCCTCCTCCTTCACCAAGACACAAGTCTGTGGGATCTTACTAGCACATCCCTCTCCTACAAGTACTGGGATGTTACATACAGGCTCAGTTCTAGTGAATCTAGTTACACCCCCACCCCCTTTGTACCTAGTTTAAAGGTCTATGAATTAACCTTCCCAACTCCCATATTAAGACCCCTCTCCACCAGTGGGAGAAGCTACTCCAATCAGTTGTGAGCCAACCTGGTCACATGCAAACAGAGCAGAAGTCAAAAAACTCAAACCCCTGCTGGGCACACAAGGCTCAGAGCCAGGTATTAATCCATTGGCCCATCATATTTAGTCCCCCATTATTCCCTTTAATTGGAGGGATAGAGGAGAACACAACTTGTACTCCTGAACCCTTTACCTGTCTCTCCAAGGCTCTGAAGTCCTTTTTCGTAGTCTTTAGGGAATTTCTGCCTATATCATCACTGCCAACCTGAAACAACAACGGTGGATAGTAATTTGAGGGCCAAACTAAGGAAGGAATTTTCTTCCTCACATCTTTGACCCTGGCTACCGGAAAGCAGCAGACCTCCCTGTGTTGAGGGTCTGTTCTATATATTGGCCCTTCTGTTCCCTTCAGCAGAGAGTCACCAATGACAATAACCCATCATTTTTTCTTTGCCGATGAGGTTTTAATGTTAAGTGAAGACTGGCTAGACTTTGGTAACCCCACCAACTGGGGATAATCATCATCACCATCATTGTCCAGTTGTCCCTGCAGAACACTGTACCTGTTCTGCAGTGGCAGCTGGGGAGACAGGGAAATCTCTGGGAGGGCGCGCCTGCATTGCCAAGCATGGGCCTTTTGCCACTGCCTCACATCCCCCAGTTCTTCACCACTGATCCTAGGAGGAGGAGAGGACAGGGGGTTCACTGCAGCAGGAACACTGTCTGCCTGCTGGTTTCCCTCTGTCACCTGTCTGCAAGGTGGCAGGAAGTGACGTACACCATGTGGAGCCTCAGCTGGCTGCCAAGATCTCAGGGCCGATAGGGTTTGGCACTAGCAATAAATCTCCCTCTTGTATTCCTTTATGTTCCTCAGCGCCTCCACCTCTTCCTTCAGGTCAGCCAGAAGGTTGAGTAAGTCATTTAGCTAGTCGCAACTTACACAAGTGCCGTCTCCCTCACCTAGCAATGCAAAGGCCAGGCTCACTACACTCTGGCACTCACTACAGCCAGAGATCTACACACTAGCATCTTGTTTTGGGACCTCTATCTGGGTCTCCACATTTTTCCTGGCAGCAGCCTTCTGCTGGGGTGCAGCCATGGCAAACCAGAAGACTCACTAATGCTATTCTGGTAGCCTTAATAGAATGTGATTGATCAGTCCTGCCCTGTTACCAGTAGTGCTGGAACCACTCTCACCCCGTTAGCAGCTCATTAACAGGTGCCTCAGCACTTATCACTCGCTTCATAGTGTTAGCAACCATTCTCACTGTGAAGTCCCATGAATGGGTGGCTTACATTTTCTCTGCATTTGAACAGCCCACATGGTTCACACACCCTGACTCCTCCTCTCCGTCTCTGATGGGCAGCGACATGTCCTCCATGCTGTCCTCCCTTAGGCCTTTTCAAGGCAAGAGGGCGTGAATGCAGAGCCCTTGGCCAGGCAACACCCACGTCACGTCAGCCACATCAGCCACTCTCCTGAGAGCTGCCGAGCTGTTCAGTTATCTTGAGGCTGCCTGGATGAAGTAACCAATCGAAACCCCCATGTACCTTGCGGTCAGACAGGTCCAGGGCAGCTCCGAAGCAGCAAACCTTGGCGATCAAGGGCTTCTGCTGGGTTTGATGTGGCTGTGTAGCCCATCCTAGTGCTACTGGACAAGCATTGGAATCTAGGAAAAAAAAATCTACTAAAATAATTCCAGCCCTTCCATGATAATTGTCATATTGATTTTTCCTGACCTCAGCATGATGAGATAGTCAAGTTAAAAAGAAAAATTAAAAAAGAAAATCAAGTTAAAATACAAAAATGACATTCCTTTTACTTTCATCCCTATAAAGTGCTTTTGAAAACTATTTGTAACTCAGTGAGCATATCATAGAATCATAGAACAGCTTGGGATGGAACAGATCATGAAGACCATCTACTTCCAGCCTTCTTATTTGAGAAGGGTTGCAACCCACTAGACCAGGTTGCCATCCAGTCTGGCCTTGAATGCCTCCATGGATGGTATATCCAGAACTTCTCTGGACAACCTGTTCCAGTATCTAACCAACATCTGTGAAAAAAATATTCTTCCTGACAGCTAATCTAAATTCCACCTGTTTTTGTTTAAAGCCTTTCCTCCTTGCCATATCACTAGCAGATTGTGTAAAACATCAGTCTGGGTCCTGCTTATAGGCTTGCTTCAAATACTGGAAGACTGCAATGAGGTCTTCCTGGAGTCTTCTCTTCTCCAGATTGAACAAGCCCAGTTTCCTCAACCTTTCTTCATAAGAGAGGTTCTCCAGTCCACTGATCATCTTTGTGGCTCTCCTCTGGAGTTACTCACACAGCTCTACATCCCTCTTGTACTGGCCACCCCAGGCCTGGATGCAGTATTCCAGAGGGATCCTCACAAGGGCAAAGTAGAGGGAGACAATCCCCCCTCTCCCTGCTTGCCACCACTCTTATGATGCAGCCCAGGATGAAGTTAACCTTCCAGGATGCAAGTGAATATTGTTGGCTCATGTCCAGCTTTTTGTCCACCAGGATCCCCAAGTCTGTCTCCTCAAAACTACTCTCAATATGTTCTTCTCTCAGTCTGTACTCATATCTGGGATTGCCCAGATCGATGTGCAACACTTTGCCATTGGCCTTGCTGAACTTCATTAAGTTCATGTGGCAGGCATCCCTTTCTTCTATTTTGTCCACTGCACAACTCAGCTTGGTGTCATCAGCAAATTTGCTGAGGGTACACTCCATCCTTCTGTCTATGTCACTGATAAAGATATAGAAGCGCACTGGTCCCAAGACCTCTGGGGGGCCCCACTCATCAATGGCCTCCACCTGGACATCACCACAATCCACTGTCAGCAACCATCCAACCAATTACTTATCCTTCAAACAGTACAGCTTTCAAATCCATCTCTCTCCAATTTAGTTCTAAAAATGTGTTTTGTGACCCTGCCAAAGGCCTTGCAAAAGTCCAGGTAGATGACATCAGTTGCTCTTCCTTTATCTGTGGATGCTATCGCTCCATCATAGAATCTGCTGCCAGATCTGCTCTGTGTGAAGTCATGCTAGCATTCTTTGATGACCTCCTTGTTTCACATGTGCCTTACATAGCTTCCAGGAATATTTGCTCCATAATATTTACAGGTATAAAGGTGAGGGGGCTCACCAGACTGTAGTTCCCTGGATCTTCCTTTTTCCCTTTCTTAAAAATAGGAGTGAAGTTTCCAGGGACTTCATCTGAAAGCCATAACTTTTCAAATATGATGGAGAGTGACGTGGCAACCACATCAGCCATCAGATGACATGTATCAGGACCCCATGATGCATGACATCTGGCCTCATAGACTTGTATGCATTCAGCCTAATGGGGGTCAGTCTCTCTTTTTCTACAGTGGGAGGGATTTTGTTGCCTCACCCCCCAATTATAGGTTCAGGGACATGAGAAGTGCAGGAAGCCTGACTGCCAGTGAAGAGTGAGGCAAAGAACTTGTTGAACACCTTCACCTTCTCCAAGTCTGCTGCTGACTTTTTTCCCTTCTTCCTTATTGGAGGGAGTACATTCTCCTTGGTCTTCTGACCAGTGTAGCTGTAGAATCATTTGTCGTTTATCCCATCTGTCACCAAGCTGAGTTCCATCTATGCCTTACCTTTCCTGAGATCATCTCTGCACATCCAGACAGTATGTCTTTATTCTTCCCAGGTCACTCATCCCTGTTTCCGTATCCTGTACATTTCCTTCTAATCCCTAGTTTAACCATCAGATCCTTGCTCAGCCATGCTGGTTTCCTACCTCATCTGCTTGATGGAAAATATAATAAATATTACCAAAAGGAATATTAAATAGGCTAGATTTTCATCTATTTTAAATTGGGGTAGTAGATATTGACCAAAATTCTATTACACAAGCATGTTTAGTGACTTTTCTCCCCTGTGAAATACAGACTGCTACATTGTGTAACCTAAATTTAAAATGGACTGTTTTGATCTTCTCAGTAAAATGACTTTTTGAAGTTAATTATATTGTACAAAAGTTAATTATACCAAGCAACAAATTAAAGTTCTTTCCCTTTAAAGTAATGATGGTAATGATAACAGGAACAATAATTAATTAAAGTAATGTGTCAGATTGCATGTAAATGACTGTTTTACTCATGAAAGTCATAACTTGGTAGCAAAAAAAAACACCCAACTGAGTAGAAGTTGAGATAGGCAGTTCGCTCGATAAAAGGATGGTTCAGTGTTGAGATTTCAAAAACAAATGCTTATGAATTTGGTAATATTTGATGACATTGCACTAATGAATATTTTTTAATGATATTATTTTATAGATTTTCCTGACTGACAAACAGTGAAAAAAAGGAAAACTATTACGAAAAGAAAAAACAATAAAACTGCTTGTTAGTATCTAAAGAGCTTACAGGATTGTTACAGTATCTAAGGATTTACAGGATACACTGTATCAATTACTTACCATGAATTTGCATGCAGAATAGCAGGTATCCTTTGTTTTGTTTTGTTTTATTTATTTTTATTTTTTTATTATTTTACAAGCATAATCAATCCTACATTTGAAACAAACAAAAAAATCCAGCAATATTATATTAGATATATGTTTTGAAATACCATTGTCACAATAAACAATATGGTTTAGTGAGATTAGAGATTAGAGAAATTCTTTTTCCTCATTCTTTTACCAAAATTAAGTTAATATTTTAGATCTGAAGTCAATGAAGAGAGGCAGTCCTGGATCCAAAGGAAATGTACTACTTTATGGACTACCAAAGAAACATTGAATCATCCAGGTTGGAAGAGGCCGGCAAGAACATCTGGTCCAACCGTCCACCTATGACCAATATTTCCCACTAATCCCTGTCCGTCAGTACAACATCTAAACATTTCTTGAACACCTGCAGGGTTGGTGACTCTACCACCTGTGGAGCCTGTTCCAGCAGCTGTCCTGTTTCCTGTGCATTCTGTTCCAGCACCTGACCACTCTCTTGGTGAAGAAGTATTTCCTAAAATCCAACCTGAATCTCCCCTGGCACAACTTGAGGCCATTCCCTCTATTCCTGTCACTAGTTACATGGGTGAAAAGGCCAACTGCCACCTCACCACAACCTCCCCTCAGGCACTTGTAGAGAGCAATACGGTGTCCCCTGAGCCTCCTTTTCTCCAAACTAAACAATCCCTGTTCTGTCTGCCATTCCTCATAAAGCTCCTGCTTCAGACCCCTCACTAGACTCACTGCCTTTCTCTGAAAACACTCCAGGGCTTTCTTGTAGTGAGAGGCCCAAAACTGAACACAGAACTGAAAGTGTGGGCCCACTAGTGCTGAGTAGAGAGGGATGATGACTTCCCTGCTCCTACTGGCAACGCTATTTCTGATACCAGCCAGGATGCCATTAGCCTTCTTGGCCTAATGGGTGAGGAATCCAATATTAATGTAAAAATAGTGAGAGCAGAATTACATATTTACACAGTATTTCAGGTTTAGTCATGTTATAGTAAATAATCTTCCCTATACACCAACCGTCTGCACATTTCATGTATTGCAGATAGAGTTTGAGCCAATGCATCTGATTTATCCACCTTCCAAATAATTGCCTCCACATCCATTCATTATTACCCGTTAGATAAGACCGAACCCTGTTCTTTCGTTGAATTTGATAAATAGTCTGGATGGTGCATACTGTCCAACTGAATCAATTTCTGGAGAAGCAGTTATAGTTTAGTTAAATAATTGTACAAACTGGTCATCATACTTCAGGGCCTTGAATTGTGGAATCAAAGTTGTGGGTATCCAATCTGCTTGTATCATGATTGACTGTCCTACTTCAAATCCTGTTTGCTCCATCCTATTTCCTATTGTTTCCAGATCTACTGAGTTTAATACACCTATACCAGTTCCAACTCCTCCCATCAAAGTGTGATATCATACTCTTAGTTCTTCAGGGTGGAATTTTTGGGAACATAACGTTAAGTCGTAGAATGTGCTTTTCCTGTTGTTAGATCACACCAACAGAAGCTGAGGGTAATCATTGGTTCTGTTCAGTTCTCACAACGGGTTTCTGACTTGGTACTGTGATTGTGTTTATCCCTTGTACCAAGTGTCCCATACATGTCAACATTTCCCATGAGGAATAGGTTCTAAATTCATAGTTTCCATTTGTCCATTTTACACCTGCAGCATTCTTAACCTTTACATGTGGAGGAGTAAATCCTTTGTAAGCACAGCACGTAACATTCTCATCTCCTTTCACCATAATCTTGGCTATCAAACCACATGACACAAATTACTTGCCCCCATATGTGCCGTTAGGTGGGTTTCCTCTATACTAAGTACTATTCACTCCATGTGAAGTGGCATTGTGGAAGTCTGTGCCACTTTGTCCTTGGGTAATGTGTACAATTGGCCACCCTGGGGCAAAGGCAGCAACATGAGTCAATATAACAAGTGCAGTCACAAACATCAAGTAAACTTCAGAACCACTGGTCCCAAGGATTCTGATATCCATTGCTCTCCGGACAGAATTTCAAGAGGACTCTCTTTAGATCTTGGTTTTAATCTAATTCTCATCAAGGCAATGGGGAGGGCTTGATAGCAGTATAATTTATCTTCCTGACAATTTTTTTTTTTTTTTTTCTATTTGCTGTTTTATCAAATGATTAATCTTTTCTACCTGTCCACTTCCTTGTGGCCTATAAGGCATGTGCTAGTCAATTCCCAATATCTTGCTGGCCTGTTGTACCACTCGCTCACAGAAATAAGGAACCCTGTCTGACAATATCATGGCAGGTACTCCAAATCACAGTATTATTTCATTTAATAACATTCATGTACTTCTCTCATCTTATTTGTTCTACAAGAAAAGGCTTCTGGCCAATCTGAAAACCTGTCTGTCAGTACCAGTAAGAAACCTGTCTGTCAGTACCCCCTTTTCTAGGGAGTTCTGAGAAATCTATTTGCCATTGTTGTCCTGGAATGTTCCCTTTCCTGAGAGACCCCACTTGTACTTCATGCTTAGCATTAGGATTGTTCTTCGAACAAATTTTACACTGTTGAGTAACTTGTTTCACTGTGGTATACAAATTACAACCGACAATTACTTTGTTCAGATACTTGTAAAGAGCATCTGCTCCCCAGTGTACTTTATTCTGTTCCCTTAGAACCAATTTCCATAAGATGCTCAAGGGCGTGGCGACAGATCCATCAGACGTATATGCCCAACCGTCAGTTTGCTCCTTCCCTTCTAAATTGTTAATGAAATTTCTCCAGAATACTTTCTAAGTTCTAACTCAAGTTCAGGGATTCGAAGTTTACTGTCTGGAATTAGAGTTAGTACACCAATTCCTTTTCTTTTTCAGCTGCCTGTTTTGACTTCTGATCCGATATCTTATTTCCTGTACACCGTAACCATTCTGATCTTCTCTAGAATGTATAATGGCCACACTTTATGGTAGATTTACAGCTTCCAACAGATTACATTTACACAGATAGTACATATTCACCAATTACAGAAGAGACAATTAACATATACACACCTGTCTCTGGTAGTGATTTATGAGATTTCCAGTCTTCCAGTCCATAGTCTCTTCTACTGTCCAGCATCTTTTTAGCATTGTGATAGTCCAATCAACAGCCTTGTACTTCATCCAATAGTCTTTCTCGCTCATCCTCTGTGTGAGCTTTCTTCATTGACACATGCTCAGTAGGAGAATGCCTATTATAAGTAATTTATGGGTACCAAAATAGTAACATTTGTTCACTCAGCATTTGGTCATTATTTTTGAACATCTGCTTGTCCTTGGATGGAGGTAGGTTTGGCAACTTGTCTGTTAATGATATATACTGGGGTATTAACCTGTCTTCTAATGTTGGAAGAGCCATATACGGAGAAGGTGAAGGAGCACAGAGAATGTGCCCTTGCCTCTTTCCTACTCCCAGGACCTCTTCCTGGAGACAGAACCCTCAAAATCAGGGCTTTGTCACAAGGCTTTCCTCCACAAAGTCTGTCCAGACCTGAGAAAGGCCCAGTGTGTGGGTCTGGAAATGCAGTGAGGACAAGAGGCAACAGACTAAGAAGCCTCCATAGGTGTAAGGAAAAGAGAGAGAGAAGGTGTGCGGGGAGCCCATGAGGGTGAACTTTGCATCCTTGGCAGGTCTGTGAGGTGCCCTCTTCCTGCATCAGGAATAACGGGAGCAGCAGGGCTGTGGAAATGATTGTCCCTTTGTACATGGCACTGGTGAGACCACAACTTGAATCTTGTATTTGTTTGCTTGTTTTAGAAATGTTACTACTTGTTTCTTTTAGAAACCTCACTACAAGGAAGGATATTGAGTTGCTCAAGAATATGTGGAGAATAGTAATGAAACTTGTTAAGGAATTAAAGAACAAGACATATAAAAAACAACTGAGGAAACTGGGGTTACTTAGCCTGGAAAAGAGGAAACTTCATTGTATTCTTCAACTGCCTCAAGGGATGTTGTGGTGAGGAAAGTGCCAGGCTTTTTTCTCTGGAGACAAGTGATAAGATGCAAGGAAATAGTCTCAATTTACACCAAGAGTGATTTGGATTAGACATTAGGAAACATTTACTTGCAGATATTGGATTGAGCTGTCCAGGGGAATGCTTCAGTTCCTACCCCTGGAGGTATTTAAGAGACGTGTGGATGTGGCACTAAGGGACATGGTTTAGTGAAGAGATTCAGTAAATCTGATAGTTCAACTTAGTAATCTTGAGGGTTTTTACCAACCTAGATGACTCCATGATTCTATGATTCTGAGATTCTATAATTCTGTAAACTACATATTTGAAAACATGTACTAAAGGTAGAACAATAGAAACATAGAATTACAGAATCAAAGAGTCATTAAGGTTGTAAAAGACCACTAAGACCATGTAGTCTACCAATCAACCCATCACTACCATGCACGGTGAATCATGTCCCTAAATGCCACACCTTCATTTTGAAAACCTTCAGCAAAGGTAAATCCACCACTTCCCTGGGCAACCTGTTTCAATGCATTACCGTTCTTTCTGAGCATAATTTTTTTCTAATTCCATCGTCAACCTCCCCTGGCACAACTTAAGGCCATTACTTCCCATCCTATCACTAGTTACCTGGGAGACGACGCTGGTGCCCACCTCACTACATCCTCCTTTCAGGTAGAGAGTGATAAATTCTGCCCCCAGTCTCTTCTCCTCCAGACTGAACAATCCCAGTTCCCTCAGTCATTCCTCATGAGTCTCATGCTCCAGATCCTTCACCACCGTCATTGCCCTTCTCTGGATATGCTCCAGGGCCTCAGTGTCTTTCTTGTAGTGAGAGGCCCAAAACTGAACACAGTATTACTCAAGGTGAGGCGTCACCAGTGCTGAATACAGAGGTCTGATGAAATGTTGTATTACTGAAAGGAATTCTTGGTCCTTTTTGTCCAGCTAGCTACCTTTTCTACTTACACTTTGCTATTCACAAGATGGTCATAGAATCATGGAATTACTCAAGTTGGAAAAGACCTTCAAGATATCAAGTCCAACCTCACCCTAAACATAGTACACTAACTCTAATGACGATTACCCTCATGATGACAGTCTTGATGCAACAGATGACCATTGCTAAGGAAGGCTGGGCTAAGTCAGTTGTAAAGTAATACGAAACAAACTTAAAGTAATATACTGCATCTTTTTCCTTTACCAAATGCCCTCTATTAGTGGATTTGTTTATTTTTAATTTTAACTATGTTAAAAAGGAAGTGTTTGTAAATAGGATTGTAGGAAATGAAAGACGGCTCTTACTGCTACCTGACAATTACGTAATTCATTTGAATGTATGACCCTAACCATCTGACTCTGGAAATTTGAGTTTAAATTTGCATAAATAAGATTACATCCTAATTCTGAACAGTTCTGTGTGATGAAAATGACATTTTAAAATGTGGATGTCTGTCTTTTAAGAAGCTATATTAAAGGTGTAAGATTTAACTTCTTCCATTAGAATAAGCACATACAAAATCTTCTTTGCACATCAGTTCTGGCATAGCTAATGTACATGCATCAGAACTGTGATGTCATACATAAACCATCAAATCGTATAACTGTGCATATCAATGGCTGGTAAGACTTAACTGACAATTACAACATTCATTTCTTCCCCTCTCCTTTCTGTATATCTCTAATTTTGGCAAATAAAGTGAAGTTTAAATGAAAGGCTTTTAACATTCCTAAGCATTCGAGCACTATTTTTTTTTAATATCTTTCATAACTGTACAAATAAACACTATAGGATACGTATAGTTAGAGTGATATTTAAACAGCAGTCTAAACTGAAATGTCAATGGAGTCACCCTGAAGATGGTGTGCTTTTGAGCAGAAATAAAAGTTCTGAACAACAACAACAAAAAATTACATATTTTCAAGACAGTTACTCCACTGTTTACCAGTGATTCTTCTATTGTTTCCATTCTTTTTTTTTTTTTTTTTTTTTTTTTAATCAGATATACTATACTTCTGTCCTAGATATTTTCAGAAAACTGTTGATTCAGCTGTAGAAATTGGTGCTATCTTCTTGACCAAAACTATTCTGAACAATCTTAAATTCAACTCACTGGGAAATTTTTTCTTTAGTGATATATACATATATTTAATAAGAGAGCTAATATTTGTAAGGAATTTTTCTTTCAGGTCTGCAGTAACATTTTTAGTCAAAGAGAAAGAAAAGAGAGAGAGAGAGTGAGCGGGCTGCTGCAGAATAATGAATAGACTTGTGGTCAGTGCTTATCTTCTCTACTTACTAAGTTCATTCTCCAAGATTGTTGCTATGTGAATGACCTGGAGCTGAGCTTTTGCACCCATATTAAACTGCCCCAAAGTTCACTAGGCTTGTTCATGCAGTATCTAAAATGAAGCTATTTAAAAAATCTTGCAAACAAGCTCTGCAGAACAATGAAGCTGGCTTTTTTAACTCTAAGTTGAAATATAAGTGGCAACCTCTTACCTGCCTCACATAAAACTGCTTGATACTAGTGACCTGACCTATATCTGTCTGCATCTAAATTCTTCTTGCTTGAATATCCCTACTTTCTTCTTCTTGTAAGACTTAGAAGCTATAGGCTCCAAAGAGAAGCAGGTAAGGGTGAGAGATTGACCATTTTACTTTTTTTTTTTCATCATCCAGTTTATCCCAGGAGGTAAAACAGATTGTGTAAATTGCTAGGCCTTTGTATGCTGCTTAGTGATAAGCCAGAGAACACTACAATACAACTGCTTATTTCATGCCAGATGTTTCTTTGCAGTTCTTCGGTATCCATTTCTAAACTCACTGACAGCATCAGGTTGTCCACAGGATAAGGATTTCAGCATCCTGGGAAGGTTCCTGGGAAAGAAGAATCAAAGATAAAGCTATCTACACAGTAGTGAAGCAACTTTTCCAAAACTTTATGAAACCAAATGTGCCATGTAAATCATCATTCCCTCCCTTGTCTTCCTTTTACCTTTTCTTTCTTTCTTTCTTTCTTTCTTTCTTTCTTTCTTTCTTTCTTTCTTTCTTTCTTTCTTTCTTTCTTTCTTTCTTTCTTTCTTTCTTTTTTCTCTCTCTCTTTCTTTCTTTCTTTCTTTCTTTCTTTCTTTCTTTCTTTCTTTCTTTCTTTCTTTCTTTCTTTCTTTCTTTCTTTCTTTCTTTCTTTCTTTCTTTCCTTTCCTTCCTTCCTTCCTTCCTTCCTTCCTTCCTTCCTTCCTTCCTTCCTTCCTTCCTTCCTTCCTTCCTTCCTTCCTTCCTTCCTTCCACCCTTCCTTCCACCCTTCCTTCCACCCTTCCTTCCACCCTTCCTTCCACCCTTCCTTCCACCCTTCCTTCCACCCTTCTTTCTTTCCACCCTTCCTCACTTCCACCTTTCCTTCCTCCTTTCCTTTCTTCCTTTCTTCCTTTCATTTCCTTCTTTCCTTCTTTCCTTTCTTCCGTTCTTCCTTTTTTTCTCTCTTTCTCCTCCTTCACTCTTTCTCGCTCTGCCTTGCTCTCTTTGTCTCTCTTCTGCTTCTCACTCTTACTCTCTATTTCTTTCCTTCTTTCTCTTCCGCATCCCACTCCCCATCCCACCAAGAAAAAGATATGGGAAAGGTCATGTGTTGCTTATCTGTCTTCTGGGCTAAAACATGACAGATGAATACTATAGATTTTGCCGTATGCCTTCTGTTTTCTAAGGCCTTGTTAGCCTGAGACTTATATACTAATCAAGGTTAGAGATGCCTGTGTGGAGATGAAGTAGTTATTCTGTTCAGCCAAAGGCAGCATTCACATGCATGGTTTCCATACTCAGAGGGCCTGTATTAGAGCTAACCTCTTATTTCAGAAATAACATAATTGTTTTAAAGTGACAAAGTAAAATATTTAAGATGTAAAGTGAAAGTGATTACTTCAGTAGGATTCAGACTGATAATCTAGTCCATGTATCATCACAGTAGACTGGAGACTGCTTCATTTGGCTTTTACCATGTTTAAGGAAAAATTTACAGACAAGAAAATCAATTTGACTGTGCAAGCTTACATTATTTACAGTCAACATGTGAACATTTTTTTTATGGGTACAACAACCCCTTATTACTAGGGTAGGTTCATTTGAGGCATAACCCAGCCTGAAGTGATTAGAGGACAAGCTGCTATTTCTTGGCCATGTAGAAGATTTCAGAGCCCATACAGAATTAAGACACATGTAGAAGCCTTGGTCAATGATGGATAGCTGTGAGAAAGACAGGAAACAGACTATAAGCTATGCTATTGTCTTTAGAGTCAGATTAAAAATTAAGAGTGATATTTTAGGACTGAGATTATGTATATTTAAAGAAAGGAAGGATTACGACTCTCGCTGACTGTAGGATTCCAGAGCAAAAATCCAGACCATGCCTGTGGACCTGTCCCAGTATTAGAGTCTTTGAACAGAGGTAAGACAGTGTATTGTATGTTATCCAATGTGAGAAAATGCAAGACAACAAATGACTGAATATATCTACATATGTGCAGATATATGTAAAACATGTACATTATATGTGAATACATATAATGTATTATATGTATTTTTTTTTATTATTTTGTATTATTATATATATATATATATAAAATAAATATATATATTATTTTGTATTATTTTTATGTATTATGTATTATTATATGTTAATACATTATATGTATTCATCTAGAAACGTAAATACAAATATATTCCTCATTGATAGCTGGTGTATTATTTTATTATTTCAGGGTGAATCTTAACAAATAAATAAATAAAAAGTAAAAATTTTAAACTGAGAAACATTGAGAAACTGCAGAAGTGTACTAATAAGTGTAATAAGAAGACCAAAAGCAAAATGATTTTGAGGTGTTGTCTGTGATTATAAATAAAATGTCAGGCTAAGACAATTTGGATATTTTCTATTCTGAGCATTTGACTGTCATGTTAGCTTTAAGCTACTTTTTTTTTTTTTTTTTTTCCCACTCTCAGGTCTCTTCTGTGAGTTTTCTGTCTCCCCAAGTTCAGCTCATTCTTGTGTCATACTAGTCTACTCAGATCAACACTCAAGTCATCTTGACATGTACTTTGCAGAGGTCTTTACTGTAGCTTTTATAATGCTTTCCTCTGCCATTATCATGTGACTGATTTAGATGAGGTGGATGCTAATATTGAATATGTCTATAGGTTTTTCCACTATAGAAACTGTTCACCATTTCTAATGCATTTTAAAATAAACAATATTAAAGATAGTTAAAAGAAAGTGTTACCTTAAAATATATTCCTACTTTCTCTTTCTGCTATATTTTTAAAAAATATTGTCAGTATAAATCTTACCAAGAGTGAAATAGAGATTAGACACAAGACCAGTTTAAAAACATGTCGTTGTAAGCTGATTGTTTTTTGTGCTGTAGGAAACCTCAGGTAACTTTCTGAAGTTGAATTTTTACAAGGAGCCTTCCAAATATGCTTTAAGTCTTCTTGAACTCAAACCCCCTTCATTAATCTTTGAGCCTTTATTTCCTTGAGAAAGACTATAAATCACTATATTGTATTGTTGTTATTTATTTTAAGGAATGTAATTCATCATTTAATGGTTGTTCATGTATAACTGTCTATCCTGGACAAACGTAATTCAACTCTGTAAATAAAAAAATAAAATAAAATGAAATAAAATAAAAGAAAATAAAAGAAAAAGAAAATCAAGTAAAAACAAGACTTGATTAATTATGATTAACTACAGTGATTTTAAAGGACTATCAAACGCCATCATTACCTCAAATTAAAGAAGTGTTACTTCACACAGAAATTCCTTCTTATCACATTAAAACATTCTTTATTTTGGCAAATAACTGTGTTGACTATCATCTTTACAAGTCAAATAAAAGATAATTCCAAGAGACAGCTATGTATCTAACGAATGCAAAATCTGAAGGTGTTTTTTTTTACAAAAATCTTTCACTTGACATTTTTAGGGAAAAATCCCACTGACTTGTATTGTGGCCTAGAAGTTCTATGTGAGTGGAGATACTTCAAAATCCTTCTCTTTAATAAAATTTCTACATGCATGCAAAATCTGTGTGGTGCAATTGAAGATTTTATGGTATCCTGTGAAGAATATCTTAAAGAATGCCTATAGTGATTGATAAGAGGCACATTATAGAAATTTCCCTCCTCTCCCTGTGATTAATGTATACAGCTGATCTGCAAAGAAAAGGAAGTAAATACCACTAAAAATACTAGTTTGTTAACAGTGTTTTATGGACAGTATTTATCTCAATCAGTAAAGCATTAAGAAAAACCTGGACTGGATAGGATCAAAGATGTGGCTACGTAAGTGTCATGAATCAATATCTATTTTTTTTTTTTTTTTTTCTTTTCCAGAGAAATACACCATTGGTGTTTTTGCTGCTGATCCAATGAGGCTGCCTCACCGATGATTTAAGATTTGAACATTCTATATCTCTGTATCTAAGCCAAGGCCATATTTATGGCTCCTGTAAGTCATAGGCAGGCCAAGGACATTAAGGTCTTACAGTTTCAACTGCTTGCGGGAGTCCTTGATATACAGTAGTTTCTTCACATATGACCTTCACAGAAATGTCTTTGGCAAGGACACTAGGTACTTTCTTTATATGTTGGTGGGCTAAGCAGTGCTCTTTTGTGGAAGAAAGAGGACACTGTAAATCAGTCGTGTTCAGAGGAAGAATTCACACTCACTGAAACTGTAGTACTGAAGAACATGTCATGATTTCAGACTTCTTTAGTGACTTCATATGCTTTTATCTGAGCTTAAAATTAGGGACACAAAGGACCTAAATTTGGATAACAGCTTCTGTCATTTTCCATTAGTGCAAGTAACTATGACTTAATTGTTGGTGTATCAGTGTCTAATTGGAACTATAGCTGTTCGTACAGCTTGACTATTTTTGCAATAGGAATTTATAAAAACTCTACTGCTTATGGTGAAAGAGTAGCCAATAAAGGTAATAGCTATCCTGCTCAAGCCAGCAGGAGAATTCTTCCTTTTCATAAGGACCATGCAGTATAACATGAAGCAATAGATGACAAGATATCTTAGAGTTTTCTAAGTCATCACAAAATCGTGGAATATCTGGTTTAGGAATAGGTGGCAAGGGACATTAAATATCATGCATTCCTCCTGCCTGTCTCTGTCATTGATAAAGATGTTGAAGAGTGCTTGTCCCAAGATGGAACCCTGGGGAACACCACTTATGATCAGCCTGCACCTGGACATAGATTTGTTAACCACAATCCTCTATCTGTGACCACTTTATCCACTGAACAGCACAGCTTTCAAATCAGTATCTTTCCAGTTTAGAGATAAGAATCTGATGCAGGCCTTGAAAGAAATCAAAGGCCTTGAAACATTCCAGGTAGATGACTTCAGTTGTTCTTCCTTTATCTAGTGACGCCAGCACTCCTTCATAAAAGACTACCAGATTGGTCAGGCACAATCTGCTCTTGGTGAAGCCATGGTGGCTATCTTGGGTCTCCTTGTTGTCTCACATGTGCCTTAATGTAGCTTTCAGGAGGATATCTTCCCAGGCACAAAGGTGGGCTCATCAGCCTGTAGTTTTCGGAGTCTTTCCCTTTCTTAAAAATGGGGGTGATGCTTTTCTTTCCCAATCACAAGGACTTCACCTTTCAGCCATAACTTTTCAGATATGATGGGTTGGCAACTGCATCAGCCATTTCCTTCATGACCCTCAGATGCATGTTGTCTGACCCCATAGACCTGTACACATTCAGCCTCATTAAGTGGTCTTGGACTCCTTCTACTTTTACAGTGAGAGGGATTTTGTTTCCCTTACCCTAACCAAGAGCTTCAAGGATATGAGAAGCATGGGAAGCCTGGCTACCAATGGGATGGCATCAGTATAGTCTTCCCAGGCCACCCATTCTTGCTTCCCCTGCCTATACTTTTCCATCCTATCTTCTGGTCCCTGCTTCTTATCCCAGCAGGTCCTTGCTCAGCCATGATGGTTTTATTCCTCCTTTGATTAATTTATTATGCTGAAGGAAGAGCTCTTTTGTTCTCAGAAAGCTGTCTTCCAGATCTGATCCAATCTTATATACCTAAGGCAAGTTTCTCAGCAGACCTCAATAATTTCATAGATGTCTGGAAGTTCACTCACTTGAAATTCAGGGTTGTGTTTTCACTCCTTCACTCTTTTGCTCTTTACAAGGCCTATGTTCCTCAAGATCATGAACTCAAACACGGCATGACCACTACAGCCTGGGTTACCTCTGATCTTCATCTCTTTAATGATCTCATCTGCATTGATGAGTACCATGTTCAGTAATGCTTCACCTCTTCTTGTTCTGTCAATTAACTGGGCCAGGAAATTATCCTGAGTGGATACCAGGAATCTCCTGGATTTCTCTTTTCCCAGCAGATAGCTGGGTGGCTGAAATTCTCCATAAAGATGAGAGCCTTCAAGCATAATGTCTCTTGTAGCTGAGACAAGAAAGCCTGGTTAAGGCTCACCTTTAGCATGCAGTCTGGAGTAGATCCTGATCACCATGTGTCCTTTATTGATTTGATTCCTAATTTTAATTCACAAGCTTTCAAGCAGATCATGGCTTTCTCAGAGGCAACACTTCACAATCTATCCACTTTTTAACATAGAGATCAACTCCACCCTTTCTCTTACCTTACCAATCCCTTCCATTAAAAAACTCATAACCCTCAGTCATAGTATTACAGTTGTGTGAATGTGATTATCTGATAATTTTTAAGTCACAATTTAATAATTGCACCATTGGTACCTGTCAGTAAATTCAGGGCTATCAACAGTTAATTCAAATGCATCAGCAGAACTGTTCTTTTGGAGACGTTTTTGTTCCTAGATAGGAAGGACATCTGGAGTCTAAAAAGCAGAGACTCAACACTCCATCAGCTTTGGGTAGTAGGTAAACTGTACCCTGCTATGGTTGATAATAGATGCCATAACAAGGTTATGCACCTTGTTAAAGAAGCACCAATTAAAAACTTAGTCAACAGTCATATTTTTTGTAAGTAGGTTTCTGACCACATGTGAACCTGGCTTACGTAACATGACTTTTTTGCCTGGATATGACCACCAAAGACCCCTTACCAGAACCCCAAATTAAAAAAGAGCATGCTTAGTATTAGATTTTAACATATATAGCAATTCTAGGAATAGGTGGGCACTTTGTAGAAATTGTACGTATATTCACATATTAAAATTGATAAAGACTGTATGTTTTTGATTGCAGGTGTGCATACTGGGAGGGAATGATCCTTGTGCACCCCAAGCTGCAATAAAGAAATGTCAACTTTCTAACCTGTCCTTCACATTAGACAGTTTTACTTCTAGATTTTGGTGACTGTATGGTTTCCGTTCCTATAAGCAGGAGGGAGACTGACTTTTAATGTGGTCTGATCCTGATAGGACAATGGGGCATAGCTTTAAACTGAAAGAGGGGAGATTTAAATTAGACATTAGGAAGAAATTTGTTACTCAGAGGCACTGGCACAGGCTGTCCAGAGAAGCTGTGGATGCCCCATCCCTGGAGGCATTCAAGGCCAGATTGGATGGGGACCTGGACAGCATAATCTAGTGACTGGCATCTCTTCTCTTAAGGCAAAGGTTTGGAACTGGATGATCTTTAAGATCCTTTCCCACCTAAGACATTCTGTGATTCTATGATTCTATGGTTCTTTGTATGGATATGTACAACACCACCACATTCCCAGATTCCCTTTGGCTTAAAATGGTTGTGAGAAAAAATAGACATCACCTATTAGATGAACAATAAGCACAGTGCCAGTGGTTTATGGGCTGGTTCGGCCTGGTTCCATGATTAGTGGGGCAGAGGGATCCATGGATCTGTGCCCTGGAAAAGGGAATCAGGGAAAAACACACAGAAAGATGGGCCCAAAAACAAAACAGAAGCAACAATCTGAGGAGAAACAAACTATTTTACTAAATAAGATATCGGAATGAAAGATAACACGCTATAATACAATATAATACAACATAATTGGAATTGAAGCTAATAAATCAAATAAAGTGAGAGAGTGTCCGATATCCAAAGGCTTTACTCTAATGCTGTCATGAGACATCCTAGACAGCAATGGAGGCGAGTGAGATGATTGGAAACAAAAGGGCCATCAGGTGACCTATGAAGGCCTTTTATCTTTTCCCACTGAGCAGAAATGATAACAGAACAATGAACAGTCCTCTGGGAAATGTAATAGTTCTCTTCTGGGACAGGAACCTGGACCTGGAGCATTAACTCTTTAAATCCCAGTGTAATACATGATGTTATGATGTGGAATACTGATAATCAAACATCACAAAACCATGATGCAGAGGCATATTACTCTTTGCTTTGAAAGGAGAATCAAGTCTAACACATTTTGCTTTATTAACTTTTTCTTTAGCTACTATGTATACATTTCATAGACATACTATCTGACAAATACTTTGGACATCCTGTTCTATAGGTGAGGATTATTATTACAGTTCTCTGGACAGAAAAACAAAAGCAGACATGTGCAATGACTTGCTGAGATCTTTCTAGGAAATAAGTATCAGGAAAAAGATCAAAAAACAATATTTTCTGACAGACACTTTCTACTTATTGCTCCTAGCATGTTGGTTCTTACTTATAATTTTAAAAGATATGATCCTTTGGAGTCTTAACAGTGAGTATGGTATTTTTGTTTAGGAGATGCAATTTTGTCCTCTGCTCAAGATCTTCCATATGTGGCTATTAGTCCAGAAATTAAGAAGTGCTAAAGAAAAACGGGTACTGAGAACTCTTAAGACAAATGGCAAGACATGGTAAACCAAGATATTATCCCTGACTTAAGTACTAAAGTGGATATGTCATATCATTTTATTAGCAAAAAAAGAAAAACAAAAAAAAAGTTCTTAATGATGTCCTTTAGGAAAATGTATTAGTGAGTAACAGGTGCTGTCAGATATAGTTACTATTTTTTTTTACTTCTCCTTCAACTGACCCTAGAATTGCATTATAGAAAATAAATTTTCATCAAGAAATTCCTAATACACTTACAGATTTAGATGGAACTCATACATGACATCTCTCAACCGACCATGTCTTTTTTAGGTGGGAAAATCATAAAAGCTTTGCTTAAGCTGTGATTTATTTAGTTAAAGAATCTGTCAGTGTTTTATGGGCTGGTTTGGCCTGGTTCCATGACTAATGAGGCAGGAGGACCCATGGACCCATGCCCAGGGAAATGGAAAGGGGAAAAGGGTAGGGACAAGGGCCTAAAAATAAAACAGTGGCAACGATCTGAGGAGAAACAAACTAATTTACTAGAAAAGATAATGAAATGCAAGATAGCACAATATAATACATATAATGCAATATAATACAACATAATATAATTGGAATTGAAGCTAATAAAGCAAATAAAATTAGAGAGAGTGTCCAAAGGCCTTACTCTAATGCTGAAGGAGAGAAGCCTAGACAGAACAAACAGAAAGGCATAAGAGGGGGGGGTCTCATGATGTGCAAACAGTTTTATCATTCCCTCTGAATGGAAAATGGAAACAGAGCAATGCAAAGTCCCCTAGGGTGTATAGTTATTCTCTTCTGAGAACCAGGTACCCAGAAATACCGACAATCCATGGAACTGGAGCATTAACTCTTTAACTCCCAGTGCATTACATGATGTTATGATGTGGAATACTGACAACAAAAATCATAAAACAGTGACAGAATCCTAATAAAAAAAACTTAAATAAATAAGGAACTGAAAATGGAATTTCATTAAGTGATCCTTTATAAAAATGTCGCAATACAGTAAAAGCTTTGAAAAGAAAATTATCTTTTAACAACTTAATTGAACTTCTTGAACATAATGTCAGGAGAAAAGATTTTTTCAGCAGAAAAGAAAAAAATTAACATGTGGTTTTACTTGATTATTTCTGTGAATATACTCATATATTCCTGTGATTAGATCAATTTAATGTTGAGCCTAAAACACTTGTTATTAGTAAATATCTTCATGAATGGCATATTGAGATCTAGTATCGCATTTTCTTTGAACTGCACTCAGTTTTTTACTTATCCACTCATGAGTTTGAGTTGTGACAGAACGACATATTTCCTGATGATTACAGTCCATATGGATAACTAATAAAGACATGGATACATGTGTACAGTGGCAAAAATGTTTCCATAACTACAAAAATATTGGAAGGAAAACTGGTAGTGAGACTTCCTCAGCCTCTCATCTCTATCAGTTGAACTGTTGTATCAGGATTGAAACTCACCTGTAAGTATTACAAGTGTATTCAAAGTCAAAATGAAGATTAAATCATTTCATATTGATTTTTTGAAAAAATGGAGTAGAGAAATGTTTAATCTGTGTCACTGAGAGTAGTATTATCACTGTGCATGACTGCCAATGTGTCTCCTTGTATTTAACAGGGTCACTCACAGTACCATTACCACTAATGTCCTGAGCGTCTCTGGCCACAGAGACTTCTTTGGTTACCCTACTTAGGTAAGTAAGTAAGTAATTACTTACCTTGATAGGCAATTGTATTCTCCAATTATTATTATTATTATTATTATTTCCCCCCCCCCCCCCCCCCCCGGTTAATATGGAACTGAACAGCAGAAGTTTTCAGTTCCAGTGATTTGTATTTAAAGGTGAATAGCCTTGTGGTTACTCTTCTCAGAAAGAAAAAAAGTAATACTACTAAAGCATTGTCTTTATAGAATGCATCTCCCGTACTGGAAAAACATGATTTAAAAAAAAAAAAAAAAGTATTTTAACTGTAGTTCAAAATATGTTATGAGAAACTGGAAAAGCTAACTTTCAGGCAGTACAAAGACAAGGATTTCATTTGTCTGTGTTGTGTGTTCATAGAATCATGGAATCATAGGATTCTTAGAGTTGGAACCGACCTCTGAAGGCCATCTACTCCAAATCCACTGCAATGAATAGGGACATCCACATCTAGATCAGGTTGCCCAGAGCCTATTCAGCATCACTGTGAAAGTCTCCAGTGATGGGGCATCAACCACATCACTGGGCAATCTGTTCTAGTGCCTCACCACCCTCACTGTAAAAGATTTTTATCTAATCCTATATTTAATCCTATATCTAATACTATATTTCTATATCTATTTTTTCTTGCTACAAGAGAAATTCAGCACAGTGCAAACGAACAGTGTTGGATCTATGTATTGGTTGACTCCAGCACAAATGTCATTTTAAGAACCTTTTAAAAACTATAGTTTTATCAAAAAATTTAATGTGAAGAAAGGGCACCTTTATTATTATTATAAATATTACTAATAATATTTATTATCACTATACTATTACTATTATTACTATTACTAAAGTATATAATATTACTTTATTATACTATAATACTATAACTATTATTATTATTATTATTATTTTCATTTTCATTTTAAGATGCACAATTTTATTTTTAAATGAATAACTAGTAGCTAGGTATGGTACCTTTGCCTGTAATATATAATCTCCATCTTAAATGCTACAAGTTAACATAACTGTAAAGGAGCAGGAAATGCCCATTGTAAAGTACATGTGGTGGTAAATAGTCTGATAATCTAAATAAAGCTGAAAACATTTTCAATGTCATGATGCAGTTCTTCCGCTCATTTAGGAATAAGTAGATCTTTAGTAGTCTATAGTTATAGGAATAGGGTGCTACAATTACTTTTCAGAAATTTTGTGCAAGACAGTTGAATGAAAGTCAGTATCTTGTGAAAAAATCATTTCAAGACAAGCTTAATAAGAACCTCAGCTGTAACTGATTATGGGAAGATATTTCTTCTCTTGATTTGAAAAAAATACTGAACTAAGACTGCATGGAATATAAAATTTAGTCTATTAGTCATCCAAAGTAAAAATTTTAATTTCCTTTCAGAGTCAACAGCAATGGAACTAATCCCATAGCTTCTCAGAATAACTGGCTAGTTCAAAGTGTTAAAATTTTTCTCTCTTTGATATATAACAGAAGTATTTGACATACTCAGACATTTTCGAACATATTTTAGAAAATATTAACTGACCTTCATCAGATATCCATTTCTATAATGACAAAAAATTTGAAAAATTACCATACCTAGACCATAATAAGATATTAATGCCTTCTGTTATAGTTCTTTCTATTTTGAGGTTTCACATTCCACTTTTATTTACATTTAGTTACTTCTGGAATGCTTTACTTACACAGGGAATACTACTGTTAGTAATTACTAAGTTGTAGTGTGTGAACTCACTGTTTCCAAGAAATGTTATTTATTGAAACTGACTATGATGATATGAAAGAATGCTTATTTCTCCCTATGAAAACACACACATACAGAAGAAAACTTAAGCTCCACCTTGTCTCACATCACTTCTTACTATGAAACTCCGCTTATTTCTCTAGTCTAAATTATTTGATACATCAGTCTTACATTTGTCTGGCATTCTAATTTGTTGTACTGTGCATTCAAAAGGATTAAAAACAAAAACAAAACAAAACAAAACAAAAAACACACTTTCAGAATCTACTGCATATCCAGTGGTCCCATTCAAAAAGATACCTGGTTCATATTGCCTTAGCCAACCCTGGCTATTGATGGTCTTTCCTGGCAGCTCTTTGGCATTCTTTTAATACAACTCACTCATTGTCATAAGCTTAATTGGTGAGATGTAGCAAAGTGCAAAATTTTCAGCAGAACTTTAACCTGGCTTTTTAATACAAGTATAATGGGTAAACAGTTGACTGCATCTCTAGCTGCTGGCATATGGCATCCAGGAGGACAAGTCAGCCCATCAGATTAACCATGTAATAGACCTAGAGCAGCTTTAAAGCTGTAAAACAAAATTGCTTATGGAGTCTGCCAAAGTACCAGATGCTGCTGTTGGAATAAGTGCTTAGCATCTGGGCTCTGATTTTGCCAGGAGAGCCTGAAAAAAATTGCTAGCCACTGTCTTTTTTTTTGGCATATGTTTCTTTTAACTTAAGATTGTTATTATTTGCATTATTACTATTGCCTTTGAAATCGCTTTTCTTGTTGAATGTATTAAAATACTTTTATTTATGTTGTTAAAAAATAAAATACATTTTACATTGGAATTATTCTAATTTCATTTAATTCAATTTGTTTTATCTAGTATTTTAATACTTCTAATGACCAGAAATGTGACTAGTAGCAAGCAGAATTCATTTAAGATAGTTAAATGAGTAAAAGAAGTTGTCTGACACTGCTTTGTTAAGAGCCAGTAGGACTATCTATCTCCAAGGCGAGCAAAATAAAAGCACAATACTAATAAGTGTCATGCAGATAGGTTTTGTATCTGAAATAGTGGATAATCCCATAGCACTGGCAATTCCATGATATATGGATATTTTTTGTAATGCTACAAGCATAATACATTTTATAAGTTATTCATTTATTTGTTTATTTGTCAAGACACTTAAAGAGAGCAGACATTTTTCATCCATGTAAAAACTAAATTTTCTATGGAAACACTTCAATCCTAGACCTTAACAATATTTTGTGTGAAAAATATTTAATAATTTAATACAGGCTCTGTGAAACATAGAATCTATTCTACTGATAAAAGTGAGCCAGTAGCTGAGTTTTGCATTATTTTTCCAACTATAGAAGCAAATGTATCTTGCTTTTATATCTAGGATAATTTCTGTGCTCAGATGTAAATTTACATAAAAAAAAAAAGCTTTCTTTTTTTTGCATTAAAAACTGTGGTTTTTATGGAACTGAGGGGTTAATAATGATATTGACATAGTTGAGAGAAATACGTGAAAAATAATGTCTCCTGATATAAACCATTGCATTTGTAAAACAGATTTGGAATAACCGGCTTTATCTTCTTCACTATAGCATTTTGAATTCAGAATGTCTTTGACTTCAGCTGAAGCATATAATCTAAATTATTTATTAGCTCTATATCATACCTTAAAAACACTATGCATTTGATATCAAGCATGTCAGCATCAAAATTACTGTGCCATTGCAAGGCATTATGGTGGATGATGTCCAGCTGCTCTTCAGCTTTTACTGATTATGTAATCAGTACTATCTTTTTTGATTGATGTCTGTGACACTGTGACATTCAAAACAGAGCAAAACCCTATATGCTTTTGAGACATGAGGAATCTAAACTTAAGGTATGCAAGAGGTAACGACATTAGGTGTCATAGGTAGGTAGGTGACATTTCTTTTTTAGGATAATTTAATGAAAAATTAGCTTCTTTGTCAACTTTTGACCGCAGAAAAAAAAAAATTTTGCAGTACGTGAAGGGGAGTTCTTTCAAAAACACCACATCTTTTCACAGCTCTTTGTAGATATAATGTTTATCTCAGAGTAGGTCTGAGTGCAGCTTGTCATAAGCAACTGTGTTAAGTTCAACTGTGGTATACTTTTTTAGAGAATTAACGAAAAATCAAACGCTGAAAGAGCATCATGGTCAGCACAGATCAATATAGAAGATTGCTGGTGGGGTCACGCTCGTCTTGTAAATAACAAGCACTTAATGTATGGGCAGAATCTGAGATAGTCTGTAAACTGCTCTTCTATAGTAACCAGGTGACCTACCTCTGCTTAAAGCAAAGAAACAAACCAACCAACCAACAAACAAAATTTTTAATCATATAGTTGGGTTTTGGAGGCAGAAAGATATTGGAAGACTGGCATATACAACGTGACTTTCAAAATCAATGTACCAAATCTTTACTGATTTTACAAGCTTTCAATTCAAGTAGTAGTTGTAAGTGAAGGAGTAGAAGCATTGGAATAACTGCAGCAGTAAATGAGTGATCAGCAGTGGTAGCTGTTTTTAACTCTGTACATTCCCTCTTTTACTTGAAAGTCAACAGAAGGAGAAGGTAATTGCCCTTTCTGTCAACAAAAAATTACCTCTCTCTAACAACCAGATCTAGCTGGAATATACTGGCTCTTTCTTCAATTGGTTGGAAACATGCAAAATTTTATCACAAATACAACACAAGTTACCCAATTAAATCAACAGTATTGACGGTTCCTGATGACATAGATGCATGAAAGTAGGATACATGTGGGATCAATTTCCACTAACTCTCTACTTTACAACTCTTTGCTAAGACAACTGAGATTATTGCTTCGATGGAGTGGGTTTGTCTGATCTGTAAAACTATGAAGAAAAAAAAAGGGAATTGAGACAAAAAAAAAAAAAATTAAACAGAAATAACAGATTATAAAGTATATATTTGGTGTAAATCATTTTATATCGCTAATTGTCTTGAACATATATATGTATATATATACATATATATATATATTTTTTTTTTTTTTTGTGAGAGAGAGAGATCATGTGGCTTTTGGATTATGTACCATCAATATCATAATAAGTAAGCTCCATTATACAAACAGATTACAAATAAAAAAAATGAATAAATAAATAAAATAAATAAAAATATAATGCTCTACTGGTTCTGCTTTGAAAATGATACTACAGAATTCAGCATGAGATGTAAACTAAGATGAAACCTAACAGTAAAATTGATGTGGAAGAATAATCACTTCATATATAAACAGTTCATTTCTGAGCTTGTCCAAACATCATCTTTTTTTTTACTGGGCTATTCAAAGTGAAAGTTCTATGGTACATCTGTGGTGAAGATAATTTTCTGAAATGTGATCGTGTCTTCCTCAGGCTCTATAGTGAATTATTGTCTCATTATGCTCTGCAGTGGTCAAATACTGAGAAACTGCAATGCAATGCAACTACAATGAAATTGCCGTACATTATAATAATGTACTCATCCAAGAAGTTTGCTCCTGGCACCTTAGGCAGTGCAAAATTTTGATTTTTTGTCCCTGTTTACAAAGAGGAAAATAACACACATTCAAATTAGTCATTGGGAATACAGAATTCTAAGTAAATTAGCAATATTGTACTTCAAAGGATTTTAAATCTGGAAAATATCTGCTTATTGAATTAGGTTTGTCATTACCAATAATGATAGTGATTTGGTTTGTCTTAATACACTGAATATTATATATTCCACTGTAGGTTTACTTACCTAAGATAACACGCCCCATGCTTCTAATTCCTTAAAATCAACATTAAAAGGCTTGCAAGATATTTCATGCCAGTTTTGACAGCTGGTGATAATATTTTAGAAGGCATAGGGTATATTGAATTGATAGCAGCAAAAGGTGACAGATTTAAGGAGTACTAGAGAACGAAGGTGAATAAGCTTGGATAAGTTAAAATGAAAGTTTCATAACTTTATATATATATATATATATATTACTGAATTTGGAATTACTTCTTGGATTGCTTTTAAATTCTTGCAAGTTGTAAGGGTGAGAAAAGGAAAATGAACTGTACTGATTCTTGGTTATGGAAGACAGAGGGGGTGAAAGACTACCCTAAAGAAATAAACCGGCTTCAGTCCATGAGTTTGCAAGGCTTAACATATATTTATTTGCTTGTTTTATTTTATAACTTCCTCATTATTATTAATTATGGGTTCTCTCAATTCACATTTTCTTCCCTAAAATTTAAACATGGAGATCAAAAATTTGAATGTGTTTTGTTCTACTTAGAACCACTTCCAAAACAAGGCATTCTTTTCCATATAATGATATGATAAATTGTTTGTCTTTGTACCAAATTATAATACAAATGATTTTTGAGTTGTATGCAAATAAAAAAAATATATATATAGCACAGCATTTCTGCATTTTACTTCAGCAAAAAAAGTAATTATGCACTATATATATTCATAGGGAAAAGAATTTCACAAAGACTGACATACTTCTAGAGTTGACAAGTGCACATATTTAATCCTTCCTGGTTTGATTTTGTTGTTTTTCTGTATGCATCACTTCCAACAGAAGAAGTGATTGTTAAAACTTCGTTATGCACAAGGTGAAATAAACTGGAGACTCTGCCAAATATATGTACTGGTTTCTAAGACAGGTTCAATCAATTGCATTTCAGCAAAGAGTACATTTTTAACATGAATTCAGAGTTGCAGGGTAAGGCAAAGTGCAACAACCTCATAGCAGCGTTTTCTTTTTTTCCACATTCCCCAGGAAGCCAAAAAAGAGAGGTCAAAACTGGGAAAAACTTCATTGTTCTTCATCCTTATTTCTCTTAGACAGCTGCTGAAATAAAGACTTTTTGTTTTTCTGGTTGAAATTCTTCTTGATCAGGAAAGGATGTGGAAAACAATAGAAAATTAGCAAAATACTAATTATTGCTGAAGAAAACCAATTTTTCTAGTAGAATGAGATAGAGGAGATGAAATGGAAAAAAATCTGAGAAGCAAGGTCACAGATTAAGAAAAAAAAAGGCAGTAGAAGAAAAGACAGAGTTGCAAGAAAGAAGAATTAAAGATTACAAGTAATGGGAAAAAAACCTTAGGGGAAAAAGAAAAAAAGGAAGACAAAGAAAAATCTTGGAAAGACTGGGGTGGAGAAAAGAAATGCAAAGAAATCCAAGCAGATTGATTAAAACAGCTAGCAGTGAAACACAAATGATTAGATTCCAAGTTTGAGTCTAGGATTTCAGCTTCTTCAAAGCGTGGAAATCGTTTACTTAAAAATGTATTTGTATGTCTGCCATATATGTTAGAAAAATAGATGCACACACTCAAATAGTCTACCACTGTACATTAAAGCAATGCTTAACAAATTTCTGGTCTTCATATTGTATATTTTATTGGAAATGAGCAGTGAAATCTTTACGATGCTAAGTAATGAATTTTCTTCATGTGTTACAGACACTGGGATGGCTCCTGTGGTGGAAGCATATGTCTGGACTTAAAACTGCTGTTCTAAAATTGCATCCCCTAACATTTTCTAATTAAGAACTGCTTTAAATAACCATTCTACATTTTTTAATTTACATTTCAAAAAGAAGAATTGAATATTTTAAAATGAATTAATTAGGAGAAAAGTTTAATACTTACAATACTGTTTGATAAAGGCCTATTAAATGGTAGGGTAAAAAGGACACTGCTGTCTGCACAATCTACTCACTGAATTTGTGCCAAAGCTCTGTTCTGGATACACTGCAGTGCTGATCTCATTTCACATTGATTATAACTTCAGTGGAACAATTGGAAGAGTTATTTTTCATTCACTGTGTTGTAAGTAAGAGAAGAATCAGACCTCAATTCAGGGAATATTTTCTCTCTTTTAATTCTTAAAATGCTCAAGGTTTCTTTGGAATCTTTTTATTTAATGTCATTTATTTTGTTATGTTTACAGTGAAAGCATTTGCAGATTCTTATTTTGATGGACACTGTATAGTTTTAATGCATATGCAGACATTTCATATCAACATCAATAACTTAACAAGAAATAACTTAACTTTGCTTCTTTTTTACTACTATAATTCAGGAATGAATAGTAAGGATGTGTGAAATTAAAGGAAAAAGACACAAACAAGAGCTTTCATTCAATATTCAGTACACAGTGTGGTCATACATAACTTGGGTAAGATTTCACTGTTTCTGTGTTTCATATGAAAATAAAAAGAAACATTTGTTATTAGGAGGAAGGTTGTTGAAATCAGGTTTGTGTTTGGTGTTATTAATCACACTTGGTTATTAGATATTATATTTCAAATAATATTGACAGCCTACCATGCAAAATTTGTACATTATACTTATTTATTAGCTTTATGTGTATATATATATAATACCTCTCTATAAAATGCTATTCAAGCTTATGTTGCAAGTGCTGGGGACTTCATTGTGGATAGAAAAACCAGATCAAGATAACAAAGTAGTCCCCAGAAATAGATATATCTTATTTGCCCTGTGTTATTTTCCAAAGCAGATTTACTTATTTCAGTTTAAAATATCTGTTAGAATATAAAATATTCAGTTAGAATAACATTTTAGTTAAAAAGTTAAAAGCTGGCTGCTTATTTTGAATGGATATGACTGGACAGAAAAGTAAAGTCTCTGAAGGAAAATAGTAAACACTGCTGTCTACTAACTAGGTTAATTATACCAGAGCGGTTTATTGAGTCATGTCAAAGACTCACATAGCAGTGGAATTTCATTCTCATGTTTATATTTACAGATAATATGTTCTGGAATCAAAATACTCTACGTGCTGTTCATTAGCCATTGGCAGCACCAGAGTGCATGGAGTATATGCCAGAAACTAGCTGTCCTTGTTCCAATTTTATATCACTTTTGCTGCTAAAAGAATACTTAACTCACAATGTGGTGTGGACAGTTTTATAGCCACAGAGACTCAAAGGTCAGTTTGATAGTTAGACTTAAATGGTCACAAAGGTCTTTTCCAGCCTAGATGATCTTATGAATCGTAAGACTACATTTTTAGCTACAAAGACAGTTGGCTTTACTTCTTAAACAGTTTTATAGATCAGAACTGATAATTATATCTTTCAGGGCACATTCAATTTTTTTTTTTGTTGTTTTCATTGAAATTAATGGCAGACTTTTAAAAGATTTCCTTTCTTATCTGCCAGCCTATTTCACTGATATGAATAACATACAGCATCCTGTCCTTACAAATGATTAATCTACCTGTAAAAACTAAAGTCCCCCTAAGATGTTTGAATATTGAACAGTTCCTGACAGATATGGTGGATTTTAAAAGTTTTTGTTGTTCTATTTTGTTGCCGCGTGATGATGGCAGCCAAGGGACAGTCTGACAAAATTGGGTCTGTTATGTAAGTGCATATGAAGCAAAGGTGTGTCACTGAATTTCTCTATGCAGAAAAAAATGACACCCACTGATATTCATCAGTATTTGCTGAATGTTTATGGAGAACAAACAATAGATGTTAGCACAATGAGGCAGTGGGTACACTGATGTGGAAGACAAGCCACATTCTCTATAGATGTGCACAGTAATCTCCTTTCTCAAAGTTTATATTTAGTAATTGTAGTTTAAATCTGTATTATTTTACTGTAGAACGGACTAGTTAGTATGATACTTGACTGTGAAGAAATCTTACTATGCTGCTGTAGTTCCAATTTTGGTGTCTTCTTGGAGTGCAAGAGTGCCTTCTAGAATATCATAATGGAAACTCTTGCTTTCTACCTAATTACCTAAGATTTCATATGATATTATACAATGAGGTCACTCGGTATGTCTTAGAAAATAACTTGTTTTCATGATCTATAGTTTAGCTATATACATGTTGCATTGTTTCACTATCTGGTTATCCAGATATATTTGTAGGTAATGGAATAATTGCCCACTAAATGGTAATTCACTTCACCTATATGAAGTTACCTATTTTACAGTGAAGTGAATTGGAAAAGCCTTATTGCCCATTGGAAATTAGGGAGCCTAGAGCTTACAACAAAAAGTTAAGGAGCAGAAACATGATTGAGTTTAACAGAACTGAAAAGGAACACACAAGTTAACAGTGAGATCGCTCTTAACAGTTTCATAAGGAATGGTCACATCATAGTGACTGCTCTGTTCATTGTCTTGTCATAGCTAAGTGAAAGTGTAAACATGACTCTCTCTACTTATGCAAAAATAGTTACAGCAAAGGAAGGGCAAAGGAAGGAGTAACCATATCGATAGCGGGGAAGACAGCAATTATGGTCAGAATATGGCTGCAGGAAATTCTTTCTAAAATGAAAAAACATATAGAAATAGTATCTACAAATAAATGGCCAAATAGATGAAAACTGGACACAGTACAGCAATTTTGTATGATGGGTAAGGGGGTGAAAATTCAGCTTGTTACAGGAGGGAGCAAAAGCTTGATGGCAAATATGCTGGAGATTTAAGTGGAGGATGTAAAAGGTAGACGTATGGAAAACAATAGGGAATAGTTGGAAAAAAAGCTTAGTGCTGTATGAACTGAAGACAAAATGAAAACCTGATTTATAACTGAGAAAGCAGGGCTTGATACCAGTTGGAAAACTGTCAACAAAATTAAGAAATAGAGCTGAAATTTAGGTATTTATCAACATATGTATATATTTGTATAATACATAAGAATAGCTACCTATAAAATAAATTTATGCTTCCCATAGTGAATTGCAACATTCTACTTACGAGACAAGGGGTATTTCTTTGTCTCTTCATCTGAACTATGGAATAAATGTTTTGATTTTCTCTAGTGTTCTCAGTCAATAATAGTTTTCAGCAGGAAATATCTGTATTATTCAGTTATTCTTAATTACTGCTTTCCAATTAGAATTTATTTTGCAATGCCTTGCTGAAACCTTGTGGGAGCTTACTGTGAGAGATCATGTTATTTTATTTTAGTGAAAGTATTTTTATATTCTGTTTGAATTGTTATCATGCCAGTATTATACAGGCACAGCGCAGGCTTTTATTTTTCATCTTCTAATTTTGTGCTTTTTTGATGGCAGATAAACTCGTAGATTAGAATGAGAAAGTTATGATTATTTTTTAAGTCAAGAGCCTCTGAATTTCTATTTTGAAGGCTGGAATGTAATAGAAACGATGAACCTCTATGTCCATACGTTCGGATCTAAGGAAAATTTAAGTTTATAAAGAGTTACTTAAGGTTTTTATGATCTATCAGTTAACATATTTTCTGAAAAGATTAAATGTTGAGTTAAATGATAGATGACTGAACAGCTTTTATGCTTTAACAGTGTAATTCTAGCTATCCTACTCAAGGAATGGCATTTCTCAGTTTAACTGGAAGAAGTAAGGAGAAAGAAAAAAAAATCCATGATTTTCTCTGTTCATCAAGTACACAAAAAGCAAATTTTATAAAATTAAACATATTCCACCTAGAATCATAGAATATTCAGAGCTGGAAGGAATACACAATGATGGAGTCCAACTCCTGGCTCCACAAAGAAACACCCAAAATGCAAATCAAATCATATTTCTGAGTGTTGTTGAAATGCTTCTGGAGTTCTGGTAGGATTGGCATTGTGACCACTACCCTGGGAAGCCTGCTTCAGTGCCTGACAAACAACGTCTCAGTAAAGAATCTTTCTCTGAATCCAAACCTGACCCTCCCATGATACAACTTCGCACCATTCCCTCAGGCCTTGTCTCCGTCACCAGAGATCAGTGCCTGAACCTCTGCTCTCATAAAGAGCTGTAGGCCACCATGAAACTGAGGAGCCTCAGCCTCCTCTTTTCTGGTCTAAATAAACCAGCCGCTCCTCGTACATTTTGCCCTGTAGACTCTTCACCTTTTTTCTAGCCCTCCTTTGAATGCTCTCCATGTCATTCTTATATTGTAGTGCACAAAATGGCACACAATGCTTGAGATGAGGATGTACCAGCACAGAGAAAACTGGGACAATCCATTCTTGGCTGGCAGTGCTGGGCCTGATGCACCTCAGGGTACAGCTGATGCTTTGGGGCTCCTCAGGCACACTGCTGACTGAGATTCAACCACAACCTCCAAATCCCTTTCCATGGGGATGCATTCCAGTCTCTTGTCCCTCCAGACTGTACTTATTTCAAGGGTTGCCTCATTGTAGGTACAGAATTCAGCACTTGATCTTGTTAAACTAAGTGTGTTTGCTGAGCCATCCAATTTCTCAAGATGTCACTGCAACTCCTCTCTCCCCTTGAAGGTATCGATGGCTCCTCCTCCCAGTTTAGCATCATATGCAATCTAAGCTTATTTAGTATACATTTGAGTTCTACATTCTAGAAATTTATGAATACATTAAACAAAATCTGTACAATATATGACACATCAATTAAGTTAAATAATTTTTGTTTACCTTTTTTTTTCCCTTCAGATGTTGCCTATTTACCATTTACAACCACCTCACTAACTCTTGAAAATCCAGTTCTTGTTAAATAAATAACAATTTACTTTAGATTGCATATATAGATGTTTTAAACTGCACTTTATATTTCTTTCACTAAATAAGTAAGTGTCAATGTTTTAAGGGCTGGTTTGGCCCGATTCTGTGACTAGCAGGGCAGGGGAACACACAGGTGCATGCCTCAGAAAGGAAAAGGGAAATAAAAGGGGAAAGGCATAGAGATGGGCCCAAAAACAAAACAGCAGCAATGATCTGAGGAGAAACAAATTATTTTACTTAATAAGATATGTCTTAATAAGGAATGCAAGATAACACACTTTAATACAGTATAATGCAATATAACTAGAATTGAAGCTAACAAATCAAATAAAATGAGAGTGTCTGAAAGCTAAAGGCCTTACTCTAATGCTGTGACGAGACAGCACCCACAACAGAGACTAGCCAGATGACTGAAAGGGCTGTCAGCTGACCTACAAAAGCCTTTTGTCTTTTCCCACTGAACAGAAATGATAACACATAGCAAAGAGTCCTCTGGGGAATGTAGTAGTTCTTCTCTTGTGGGTCAGGTATTCAGACCTGACCATTAGCTCTTTAACTCACAGTGCACTACATGATGTTATGATGTGGAATACTGAGAACCAATCATAAAACCATGACAGTGAGTCATCAATATATTAGCAAAAATGCATTCCCAGGTTTTCCCCATCAGAATTCCTCATTTCCCTGTTAGAATAGAAATAGTGCATGAATGCTGAAGCGGACTTGTAAGGTGCCAGGACTTGAGGCGGCTTTAGGTAGTTCCATAAATTTACTCTGCTTTGAGTATAAACAATGTTCTTTTCAGAACTGCTTGTCTTATTTATGGGTAAGCTATACTTAAAGGTCATTCAAAGAAACCACAACACATGTAATGAGGAATTAAGACAGAACAGAAGTATTATACTGTCTCAGTGAGGAAGTTTCACCTACTTCACAGTGCACAGCTGTATGTTCTTAATAGTGAAGACTGGCCATTAAGACAGGTGTCTTTCAACACTCAGAGAGTAAAAGACTAATAAGTCAGCTTGGTATTAAGTTTTGCATTTCTCCCTTTTTTTGATAATTAAAAAAAATATAAGAGAGATGAGAACAAAAATGAACGAAAGCTACAAGGTTTGAATGGAATTGGTACAATAGAAATGCTAGGTATTCTGCATCTCTATTCAGGTTTTGTGACCTTTTAAGTTGACCACATATTCAAACTTTGTACCTCAGATGAGGTCACAAAGACTTCCCCAGTGTGAAGATGTCTAAGTGGACATCCTCTGAGTATTCACTTTTTCCTGTTTCTTTTCACTCCTCAGAATTGGTGGTTGTAATTATAGTTACAAAATGAAGAATAACTGTGAATGAATAAATCCTTCTGAGCCTGTAATTTAAAATAATGGATCCAGCTACTGGCAAAAGGGCTTCTACTTTGTAAGAGGAGATTTGCTTTTACAAGAATTTATTCAATTTTACCCTTGAACTCCATGTCATCTTCCAGAGAAAAGGTGCTGAAGATAGATTTTCTTTTTAGTAAGTTCCATCTGATAAGTAACTCTAAGTTTGGATATATATAACGATGATTTGCAACATCACTAGCATTCTGAGCAAGATTTCTATACAGTTAAATTCATTAATACATAGAAAGATGAACAAGTTTCTCTTGAGAATTTAGTCAAAGAATTCACTATATAGTCTAAAAGCCCACGTACTAAAGCAAAATAATCAAACATTAAAGGATCATAGTTTGCTAAAGAAAATAATGTAGATTTCTTTGCCTGCTATCTAAGTTAGTGGGATGGAAATCAACTCCAGTGCGATCAGAAGGGCTTGCACCATGTTTGTGTTGATTTTAATGTGAACGTCAGGAAGATGTACCAGGATTGTTTCAGTCCTGCAGTAAAAGTATAAGAATTTTTGTCAGAGCTGCAAGGAAAAAAACCTTCTATTTACCCCAATAAACCTCCCAGCTGTTCCTTGTGTAATTAAACAATTTTCCCATTTGTGCAAAAAATTAAATCCTATTAAGTAAAATCTGCTATTTATTTTCCAGTTTTCTCAAATTTAAATGTTTCCAAATAGAATTCCTTCCTCTCGCACTGTTTCATCCTCTCTAACCTTCTGTTTATAATTGTCATATATGTATGTGCCATGTAATATGTAATGTGAATATATATATACAAGTATGTATTTGGGGAAAGTCAAATAGTGGATTGCATTCCGAATATGCTAATTCATCCGTCAAATAGAGATAGGCCAGGTGATAAGTTAGCTGAAAGCCAGGGCAACCTATTTGAAAGGGCAGCCAGCTATTTATAACCATAAAAAATAGCTGACTGGGTGTCTCATTACAGCCACTCACCAATTAGTTTTTCTTCCTACAGCAGAAACTACAAATGCATTAAACACAGTTTGCTTTTTATTAGATAAATAAAACTTAATCTGAGATGTCATTTTGTACTTGTAAGTATTTTCAAAGGCTGAAGATACTTGCACACTAAATAGTCAACACAATAAAACAAAACAAAACCAACCACAATAGCAATAATAAAATACGAAAGGAAAACTGAAACAGAAAGATTGTATTCTATGGTACAATAGAGATTGTTAGTACAACAGTATAAGGAAATTGGATATATATACTAGGAGTACTTACTACAAGTATGGCTAACAGTAGCTACTTCCTTTAGTTGGAATGGATCCTTGGCTAGTATTTTTAATATCTTCTCCTATAATAAAATACCAGACTTCAAGGATACTTCTGTAGAGTGTGTGGGTAATAACTAATAGAGAAACATGATGACAGCTTACAGCTCCTGGAAGAGTTTAATGGCTAGGAAAGAGAAGAAATATTTATATTAGTTTAGGGTACTTCACTTTTGAGTAATGGGACGAGATTAAAAAAGGGAAAACTCAAGCTGAATTTTACGTAGAAGCTTCCTGACAGTGAGATCTATTAGGTAATGGAATAACTTCCCTCAGGATATGCAAAATAAGGATAGACTGTATGTCTAATGGGACAATGCATTGGTAAATACACAGTAGGAAACTATTCACCTTGGAAGAGTGAAAGACTAGATAGTCTGATAAGTTTTTTTAACTGGTGTAGAATGAATCTGTGAGCTTGAATAAAACCAGGAAAAGAAAATAAAATTTGTTAAGTACTAGATAGATTAGCAGTAAGAAAAGTCAATTGTGAAATAGCTTTGGTGATTTTTGTATTGCACTGCTCCACATGAAGACTGTCAATCCATACTAGGCATGAAATTAAGTGAATATTAGCTGAATAATAATCAACCCATTTTCTCCGAAATATGGAATCCCTTTATCCTTCACTCAAGCATAAAATGACTCTTCACACCTGCGTATTTCTCCCTTTGCATTCCTTTCTCCTCCATCACCACTTCCACAGTACAGAATCTGGAATGGAACAAAGAGATTTTTTGCTGATGGTAAGGAAAGTAGTGAAAACACAAATACGTGGGGAGGCCTAAAACCACAAACATGCAGATGTTTTCACTAGGTGTATCCTTCTGCTTATAACTATAATGAAGACAAAAGCATATGACATCTGAGGAGTGGAAGTATGTACTGACTGTATTTGGCATGTAAATAGTTGTCATCTGGCTAGACATCCTACATTTCATGGCTTGATTTTTGGATTTATGGGAATTATTTGCTGTTCTCCCTGTTGTAGCATGAATAAAGTAAATGACTTCACAAAGATCTACAGAAAAATGTACAAATGAATAGAGTGCATAATAAAAAAAATAGTTTTGTCATTCAAAGCATTTTAGAGCAGGTGGCTATTTTCTGGTCTTCTTTAATTATCTAGTCATTGTAAAGAATTTTCTAATCAAAGTAATGAAAAAAATAATTTAAAGTTATATTTTGACTGTAAATACCATTGCAAGTTATTCATTTAAAATTTTCCATCTTATTGAGAGGAAAAATTGAAAAAGTGTGCAGAAGAAGCTCTAAGTATGCTGTCATTTCACTTGCTGTATCATATTTTACTGCTCAGCCTGTTAAGTTGTAAAATCATAATGCTGCTGAAGTAATTCAATCAAATAAAGTGAAAATAATATTGATGAAAATCTATGTCATTTTTATGAACTCATAAATTTTAGAGTGTAAATGCATAAGCTGCTTCTCAGAAACTGCGGAGGTGTTGATATCATAATTCTAAATACAGATAAAATATGAATCAAACATTAACAGATGAACCTAAAGTCACTTGACCACATTTTTGTGTTATAAACCAGAATCCATTAACATGTCCTAAATGGTTGTCCGTCATTTTTCTCTCTCTTTCTATTTAAAAAATATTTATGTTGCCTCTTGGGATTTCACACCCTTTTATGAGTATGAAGGAAAGTCTAGGGAAGTCAGGAAAACTGATATAAAACATCTCCTTTCTCTTTCCTCCAACTGTGACTTATGGAGACAGTAATTTTAGTCTTGTATCAATATTTCTTTTTATTGTAATAAAGCTTTTGTACACTTAAGATGGAGTGAGTGAGGCAACTGAAACCTTTTTTCAGTCTTCCTTCTTTAGAAGTTTTGCATTTCTTACGTCTTTATTCTTCCACTGTCTTGGATTTTAGGGAATTTTCTTTTGTCCTACAATTTATTTCCATACCCTTCTCTTTAATCCTCTGAAACTGTTATTACGTTACTTTGTATTAATGAGTTTCAGTGGTATTTATATGCTCACAACTTTTTTTCCTTGATTAGTCTGTACATTTCTTACTTTATCTTCCACCAGTCATCGAAGTACAGAACAGAATCATAGAATCATAGAATCATTAAGGTTGGAAAAGACCTTCAAGGTAATTTAGCCCAACAGTCTACCCACCACCAATATTTTCACACTAAACCATGTCACTCAGTATGTTACTTGAATACATCCAGGGATGGTGACTCCACCACCTCCCTAAGCAGACTATTCCAGTGCCTGACGACAGTTTTGGAGAATAAACTTTTTCTAATATCCAACCTGAACCTTCTCTGGTTCAACTTGAGGCCATTCCCTCTAGTCCTATCAATAGTTTCTTGGGAGAAGAAGCCGACCTCCAACTCACCACAACCTCATTTCAGGTAGTTGTAGCAAATGATAAGGTCACATCTAAGCCTCCATTTTTCCAGACTAAACAATCCCAGTTCCATCATCCAATCCTCATAAGCTTTGTCATAAGACATCGATCTCAGTCATTATGTGTGATCTCAATATGAGATGTAGTCATACTGACTGTATATAACTGTGCAGTGTAGTTTGAATTACATTTTCTGCCTTACTTTTAGTCTTTGCAGAGATTACTCTTTCTTCATCTACCCAACAGGCAGTAGTTAATGGAGTTAAGTCCAGCTGGCAACCCGTTACAAGTGGTATCCTCCAGGGGTTGGTACTGGGGCACATCTTATTTAATACCTTTATTGATGACCTAGATGAGGGGATTGAGTGTACCCTCAGTAAGTTTGCGGATGACACCAAGCTGGGCTTGGTGAATGGGATGAGGTTCAACAAGGCCAAGTGCCAAGTCCTGAACTTTGGCCACAAACAAGAATAACCATGCTTCTTCACTTGTTCAATACTTTAGGCTATAATCAAACTTTTCAAACCAATTAAACCACTGAATAATGCAAGAAGGAAGTCAATATTCAAGCTGCACTCCTATAATATTTTTGCATGTATTCTTCTGCCCTTCTAGAAATGACTCTATGGTTCAAGATTCAAAACCAATCAGACGATTTGCAGCAGGGGTTGTGTCCTCGTATATGCATTTTCAGAACTCCATTCTTAGATTTTCTTTTCATAATCTCAGATCTCACAGGTTTACCTGCTTAAATTTCCAAAGCATTTGGCCACTCTTCCCATTTCTAGATGTACTCTACCACACTTACTGATGATGGTATGCAGATGTATAGTTTAGAGTGTGTGTTTTATATGATTTAGTTATGGTCTGTATACCAATAACTCTATTGAGCATTTTATTATTTATCTGTGAAAGCCAGTATTTATAAAATAAATAAATGTACATAAAGTTGGATGGAAGATGGAAAGTTGTATTGCATCACTAAAATGAAGGCAAGATGGAGAAGGTATTTCTCCTACTCTTCCTCTCCTTCTCCTCCTTCTCCTTCTCCTTCTCCTTCTCCTTCTCCTTCTCCTTCTCCTTCTCCTTCTCCTTCTCCTTCTCCTTCTCCTCCTTCTCCTTCCTTTTACTTTTTCCTTTTCTCTTCCTCTTCCTCTTCCTTTCCCTCTTCCTCTTCCTCTTCTTCTTCATTTTCCTCTTCCTCTTCCTTTTCTTCTTTTTCCTCTTCCTTTTCCTTCTCCATTTCCTTTCCCTTTCCCTTTTCATTTTCCTTTTCCTTTTTCTTCCATTTCCTTTTTTCCTTTTCCTATTCTTCCCTACTGTCTTGGTTTTATGATTTCTGGTTACTAGTATTCCACATCATAACATCATGTAGTGCACTGGGAGTTGAAGTGTTAATGCTCCAGTTCTGAGTACCTGTCCAGAAGAGAAGAAGAACCCCAGGGGGCTTTGAGGTCAGAGAGGAGATATAACTCCTGGCAAGGTCACCTGATCGGGCTCTTCTCTTCAGTGCTCTTCTCCTTCGTCTCTTCTTGCTGCTGCCCGTCCCGACTGCGTGTATTACTGTAAGGCCTACAGCTTTCAGATACTCTCTCATTATATTTGATTTATTAGCTTCAATTCTAATTATATTGTATTATAGTGTGTTATCTTGCATTCCAATACCTTATTTAGTAAATTAGTTTGTTTCTCCTCAGATCGTTGCCTCTGTTTTTAATTATTTTGGGTCCCCTGTTTCCCTTTTCCAGAGGCGTGGATTTTGTGAAATCCCTCCGCCCCACTGGTCACAGAACCGGGCTGAACGAGCCCATAAACCGTTGACATCTACTAATGTCTGCTTTGAAGTCAAGTTTCCTCAGACCTTAAACATCTGGACTTCCATTCTTCATTATTTTGTACCTGTTAAGCATTTCTATTTATCCATCAGAATACTTCTTTTAATCATATTAGAGAGGACACTTCTGGCAAAAGCTGGGAATTCTATCACTCCATCTCTTTGATACAGTAGTAATAAATAGTATTGAAGATTATTCATAGCTTTTAAATATTACCATCAAGGGACATACAATCCTATCAATATTTTGGTAAAATTGCAGTTTAGAGTTAGACATTACAAAAAGCCACAATCTGAGGTGTAAAGCGTAGCTCATGTTTAAGTCTGTTAGCAGTGTTGGTTTTCTCACTTCTCATTTCTGAAAATAACATCACTCTGTCTCTTCACTGCTTGTAGCCTTAGCCAGTGCTTTCTTCTTGCCTTTAAACTTTTCTTTTAAAGGATATTAGTCAAAGTACGTATTTTGTCTTGTATAATAAATTTATTACATTCAGATGCAGGTCAGTAGTTTCCTGGATTGACCTTTCTATCCTTCTTAGCAATGGGTATGATATTGCCTATTTTTCGGACACCAGGGACTTCACTTGACTTCCATGACTTTGCTATTATCATTGAGAGTGGCTTGGCATCTACATCTGCCAATTCCCTCAGGAATCTGGGATTCTTCTTGTCAGGACCCATAGACTTACAAATGTTCAGGCTCTTCAGGTGGTCACAAATGTGATTTTATCTTGCATCAGGAAGGACGTTGCTGTCCCAGTCCTCATGTATCAGCTCATTTGGTTGAGGGGTATATGAAAAAACTGCCAGTGAACACTAAGGCAAAGGCAATTGCTGAGTACCTCAGCCTTCTTCTTGTCCATTGCTACCAGCCTGCCTATATCATTCACTAGTGGGGTACACCTTCTTGAACTTTTCTTTTCTGACTGATATGCCTATTTGAAGCCTTTCTTATTCTTCTTTGCACACCTCGGCCTTTCTGACCCAATCCCTAATGTGACTAGCAGCATGCTTGTAATCTTCCAGTGTATCTTTCACTGTTTCCACTGTCTGTGCATTTTCTTCTTTCTCTCCAGCTTGACCATCAGGTTGTTCTTCAGCCATATCAGCATCTTGCCTTTCTTTCCTGACTTTCTTCACCTGGGGAGTGAGAACTCTTGTGCACTAAGGGAAGCTTCTTTAAAGATCTGCCAGCCTGCTCTGCTGTCTATTATCTTTGGGATTAATTTCTCAGAGGGTTTTTTTTTTTTACTAACTTCCTGAAGAACTGGAAGTTGGCTTTCCTAAAATGTAGCATCCTATTTTAATTCTTTGTCTATCTGATGTCCCTCAAGTGTGTGAAGTCCACCACTGCATGCTCATTCTAGCCCAGGCAGCCTCCAATCCTGATGTCGCCCATCACTTCTCTCTTGCTGGTGAACAATAGGTCAAATATTCATCCTCCCTGGTTAGGCTGTCTATTACTTGGCTCAAGAAGGTATTAGTGTATTCCAAGAGTCTCCTTAATTGCTTACAGCTCACTGCGCTCATTTTCCAGTAGATGTTAGGGTGCTTAAAGTCCTTTAGCTGGACAAGAGCCTGCGATTCTAATGCCTCCTTTAGGTGGAGGAAGAAGGCTTCTTTAACAGGTTCTGTTTCATCATGTAGCCTGTAGTAAACATCAGTCACAAGGCTCCTTCTGTTGCCTCAGTAGCTAACTCTCAATTATAGGCTTTCAACTTGCTTATGGTCATTTTTCAAAGACAGCTTTTCACACTCTATTCCTCTTCTGATGCAGAGAGCAATGCCTCCTACTCTCCTTCCTCACCTGTCCCTTCTGAACAGCTTTATCCACTCATAGCCACACTCCAGTTGCGGGATCATCCCACTATGTTTCAGTGACGGTAACTACATTGTTGTTTTCTAGCAGCACGTTGGCTTTGAACTCCTGCTTGTCTCCCAGTTTGTGCATGTTGGTGGAGAGGCACTTAAGCTGGGCAGACAACCTTGATGCCTTTTGCCAAAGGAACCCTTAGCTCCTTTGAAATATTTTCCTTGAGTTTCCCTGTTGCCTTCTCCTATTGTCTCAGTCCCTGGCTCATTATCATATGATTTTCGTGCAGTGCTACTAGAATGTCTGAGGACAATATGTTGAAGACCCCTGCTTGCACATAGCCATGCTGTCCCACTGTTTATCATGGGCAGGCTCACTACTACCCTACTCCACCTCTGAACCTAAAGTCCTGCCAATGAGCCCTGTTACCTTTTCCCCAAGGATCCTTTTCTCTCTTTGAGAAAGCTGAATCCCACCTGGTTCCCTCAAGCCTGGTGTCATGTAGACTGCTCTGTTTTCAAAATACCTTAAGTTTTGGCAGTGGCACCAGCAACAAAGCGAAGAGTTTATAGATAGGATCCTTCAGTTTCTTTCACTGTCTTTACCCAGTACAAAAAGGAGAGAGGAGAAAATGATCTGTGCCCAGTTTCTTCACCTGATCTTCCAGGTCCCTGAAATCCCTTTTGATGACCTATGAACTGCATATATCTTCTTCATCATTTTGCACATGGAAAGCAGGAAAGGTTAATGATCTGTTGACTCCACCAGAATAAGAAGCTTCCTGGTGAAGTCCTTCACCCAAGCCCCAGGGAGACAGCAGGTGAGGTCATGCAAGCTGATACGACAGTTTGGACAGAGTTTGATAAGAGCAGGATTGAATTTTCAATATTCATATGCAAGAAGGAAGAAATGTAATTACTTTGCAATCCAATTTAAAAACATAGAAAGACTGTTGATTTGGGGAAGTTACAGAAGACTCTTTTGGATGTAGAAAAAAATATATATATGTATTTATATCTGGAATATGTAGAGTTGGAAAACAGACAATCACACACATAACTAAAGAAAAAGCTATCTGAAACTTGTGCAGTTTTCGTGCAACTTTGTAAAAGCATAGTGTACTGATTTTGATTTATTTTTCTTTTGAATGATACAACTGTGTTTTTTGAATGTGCCTTGGAACCCCATAAAGGAATATGCAGAGTTTGGTGAAGGACATATTTATTTATTTATTTTTCCAAAGGTGAAAACAAACTGTCCATGAATATTACTAGATAGACAGCAAAAGCAACTGAAGATATTGATTTGCCACAGAACAGGAGTACTTTCCTATGGGGAAGAATTATTCTAGGAAAAAATATCAGCCAAGATAGGAACTCAATTTTGGAGCAATAAAGGTCAAGCAGACTATTTTCAAGTCCATTCAGTCTCTGATATTTTTAATGAGGTTGACATTCAGTACAAGCTTTCTGTTATACTGTGCTTATAATGAACAAGCAGACACTTGTTCATTAAGACTGAGAGTGATACGATGTCCTGGTTTCAGGTGGGATTGCGTTGATTCTTTTCATCATGGCTCATACAATGTTACGTTTTGACCTTAGGAGAAAATGAATGTTGATAATACATTGGTGTTTTAGCTGTTGCAGAGCAGTGTTGCACAGAACCAAGGATATTTCAGCTTCTTGTACCATGCTACCAGTGAGTCTGCTCAAGGTGCACAAGAAGATAGCAGGGGACAGAACCAGGACAGTTGACCTAAACCAGACAAAGGGATATTCCATACCGTATGACATCATTCTGAATAGTAAAACTGGGGGAAGTTGTCCAGGTGACGAGGGCTGCCATTGCTGGGAACTGGCTGAGCATTGGTCTACAATTAGTGAAGGATTGCATTATGCATTGCTTAATCTACAAAAAAAATATATGTATATATGTATTATTACAATTACTATTATTTTTCCTTTCCTTTTCTTTGCTAGTAAACAGTTTTCATCTCAACCTATGAGTTCTACTTTGCTTGTGTTTTGTTTTTTTTCTTCCCATTTCCCATCACACTGGGAGAGGGGAGTGAACAAACAGCTGAGTGGAGCTTAGCTGCATGATGGGTTAAAGACCAACACATCATCAGATCAATTCATGGACTCCACCACATAACTTCAGATGATAACAGCTTCCTTTGCTACTATCAATTTAAAAGCCCTGTTAACATAAAATCTTCACTCTTGCTATCTGTCAATTCTCTATTTGTTAAGATTTCATAAAAAGTTATGTTTTTAATAGATGTTATTTAGTAACACAGGCAAGTTTGTTCATGGCGTTTTTTCATGGCGTATGTGTTCTTATCATACTTGTAAGTTGATATTCAGTTTGATCATCAGACTGAAAGCTGTTTAATTATTTATACATATGAAGGTCCCCTCATTAGTCTCAAGCAGGTTTCTAAAACTATTTGACTAATCTTTGTTATTGCTTACTCATCTCAGTCTCACCTGTGCCTATTAAAAGCATGCAGCAGATTCTCCTGAAGGCCCTACTAAGGCACATGGAAAATAAAGACGAGATGATTGGTGGTAACCAACATGCCTTCAGCAATGGAAATTCATGCCTGACAAATTTGTTGGTTTTTCATGATGGAGTTACAGTGTCAGCTGAGAAAGGAAGGGCAACTGTGGCAGGAGGCTTGGAACTCAGTGGTCATTGTGGTCCCTTTCAATCCAAGCCATTTTATGATTCTATCATTCTATGCTGGGTCCAGTGTTATTTAACATATTTGTAGGCAACATAGACAGTGGGATCAAGTGCATCCTGAGCAAGTTTGCAGATGACACCGAGATGAGTGGTGCAGTTGACACACTAGAGAGAAGGGATGCCATTTAGAGGGACCTGGACAGGCTTGAGAGGTGGGCCTATGCCAACCCTGTAAAGACCAAGAAAGGCAAGTGCAAGGTTCTGCACCTGAGTCAGGACAATCTTAAGCACAAATACAGGCTGGGTGGAGAATAGATTGAGAGTAGCCTTGAGGAGTAGGATTTGGGGCTATTGGTCAATGTAAGATTCAACATGAGCCAGAAATCATAGAATCATAGAATGTCTTAGGTTGGAAGGGACCCCAAGGATCAACAAGTTACAACTCCTCTGCCTCAGGCAGGGCCACCATCCTCCAGAGCTGGTACTAGATTAGGTCTCCCAGGTCCGCATCCAACCTGATCTTGAAGGTTCCAAGGGACAGAGCATTCATAGTGTCACAGGCAGCCTGTGCCAGCAACTCACCACTCTCTCTGTAAAGAACTTCCTCCTGATATCCAATCTAAACCTTCCCTCCTTGAGCTTAAAACACTGTCACTGTCTACTCAAGTAAAAAGTTGATTTCTTTCCTGTTTATACTTCCCTTTTAAATACTGGATGGCTGCCATGAGGTTTTCTCACAGCCTTCTCTTCTCCACGCTGAACAAGTCCAGCTCTCTCAGCTTGTCTTCATAGGGGAGGTGCTACAGACCTCTGATCATCTTCATGGCCTTCTTCTGGACCCTCTGCAGCAGCTCCACATTTTTCCTGTACTGGGGGCCCCAGTCCTGGATGCAGTACTTAAGATGGGATCTCACGAGGGCAGAGCAGAGAGGTACAATCACCTCCCTGCTGTGCTGGCCACCTCTCTTCTGATGGAGCTCAGGATACTATTGCCTTCTGAGCTGCAAAGGCACACTGTTAGATTGTGTTCAGTTTTTTTTTTTAATCAACCAGGACAGTCAGTTCCTTCTCTGCAGACCTACTCTCAAGGAGTTCTCCCAGTATCAAGAGATTCTGCCCCTCTGCTCTTGTGAGACCCCACCTGGAGTACTGCATCCACTTCTGAGGCCCCTAACATAAGAAGGACATTGAGCTGTTGAAGCAGGTCCAGAGGAGGGCCAAGAAGATAATCAGACGGCTGGAGAACCTCTGCTATGAGGACAAGATGAGAGATTTAGGAATCTTCAACCTGGAAAAGAGAAGGCTGCAGGAGAAACTTTATAGAGGCCCGTCTCGCTCCAATTTATAGGAGGGAGGGGAGGTCTTTTGATGTATGTATACCCAGCATGAGATTAAGAAACAATGGTTCAAATGTTGGTCCAGCCAGTTTAGTTACAATTCCTAGCCGTTTAGGGAGATGGGGAAAGGAAGATGGACGATAGGAAAGATAGGAAATATAAGCAAGGAATATCTGTAGAGAGCAGAAGAAATAGTCACCACCGTGGGTCCAGCGAGGTACATTGTAGGTCCGTTGATCTCAGGAACCAGTCTGGTCACCGCGGGAGATGGGAGAAAGCCAGGCAGCTCGGCAGCAAGCAGGCCTCGGGGGTTCTTCCAAAGAGGTTTTCCCCTCAGGGAATTCTCCTTCAGAGGTGTCCTTGGGAGTTTGTCTCCAAACTCACTAGTTTAGTGAGGGCCTTCTATCCCCCATTTCTCTGTTTTTTTTTTTTCTTCTTCTTTTCTCTCAGTATAGTGTAACATTCCTGGGCCAACAGATAAGCCAGCAGGGAGTGGAGCCTTCGTTGCCGTGCACAAGCATTATCGCCTTTTGCAGTGGTCAGCTCCTTCAAGCCACACCCCTGAAAAAGACTGCTTGTCCAGCTTCTGCAACCATAAGCAGGGGTACAGTGGCATGGTGACACCCACCATTCACCCCTGCAGCAGTTGTCAGTTAGAGTCTTGTCACCAGAAAGGCCTCATGAAGAAAGCTTTGAGACAAAGAATGAAAACAGTTTTGTCTTTCAAAAGGCCTTCCAGTACCTGAAGGGGCCTCCAGGAGAACCGGGGATGGACTTTTTATAAGGGCATGTAGTGACAGGACAAGGTGATATAGTTTTAAACCGGAAGATGGGCAGTTTAGACTAGATATTGGGAAGAAATTCTTCACTCTGAGAGTGGAGAGACCCTGGAACAGGTTGCCTAGTGAGGTTGTGAATGCCCCCCTCCCTAGAAACATTCGAGGCCAGGCTGAATGGGGCTTTGAGCAACCTGGTCTAGAGGGAGATGTCCCGAACTACAGCAGGGGTTATGAACTAGATGATCTTAAAGGTCCCTTCCAACCCAAACCATTCCATAATTTTGTGATTCTATGATCTAAGGATACCTCTCCAAATGTCGTTACTGTGACTCACTGATAGATACCATACCATTTCTTTTCACCTTTTCTGCAAGTAAGGAAAGGGAAGAGTATAATTTAATTTTTAATAACTTTTTCTTGTTTAAATTAACAAGAACGAAAAGATCATGATGAAATTCCCCAGAGGTATGTTCTGGGAAATGAAAGAATCCCTATTTGTCCCAGATTAATTTGGGATACAGTTGATTTTCTTCCTAGCAGTTGGTATTGTGCTGTATTTTGCATTTAGGATGAGAATAATGTTGATGAAACATTCATGTTTTTGTTATTGCAGAGCAGTGCTGTACACAATCAAGGACTTTTCAGCTTCTCATATTGCATTGCCAGCAAGCATATCAGCAGTGCACAGGAAGCTGGAAGGGGAGAAAGTCAGAACAGATAACCGGTAAAAAGGGTGTCCCATACCAAGCAGGTTCGTGCTGAGAAACAACACTGGTGGGAGTTTGCTGTGGGGAGCAGCCTCTGCCTGGGAACTGATCCTGGGCATCAGTCAGCTGGTGGTGAGAAATTGCACCGTTCATTACTTTTTTGGTTTATGATTAGAAATCATAATCATCATCAGTTCATCATCATCATAAATGTGCCCTGGTGTCCAAGAAGGCCAGTGTTATCCTTAGGTGCAGTAAGGCTGAGTAAGCTGGGTCTGTTCAGCCTGGGGAAAAGAAAGGCTGAGGGAAGATCTGATAAATATTTATAAATATCTACAGGGAGGTGGTAGGCAAATGGATGAGGCCAGGCTCTTCTCAGTGGTGTGTAGAAATAAAACAAGGAGTAATGGCCTAAAGCTTGAACACAATGGAAGGACAAACAATAAAAAAAAAAAAAAAAGAAGAAGAAGAAAAGGACAATGTCTGAGCTATTTGTACTATGGAGAAAGCAGTTAGTTTGTATGTACATGAGTGAATTCTGACTGATTTTGATTATGTTTATGGTAGTAGCTAGAAAAAGAGTAAGCAACAGTCTAATACTACAGTAAGTATATACAATATGTATTTTTCACAAATACTACCAAAATTAAAAAACACAGCTGAAAGCCCCTAGTAGAGTAATAAAAAAAATATTTGAGACAGAAAAGTTTTAGCAACTGTAAACTAAATGTTATCCACATTTTTCTGGAATGCAAGGATGAATCTTGGTTTACACAGGGTTTACAATAGAACAATTTGTTTATCTAAATATGTTCTCTAAAATGAAGATTTTTTTTTTTTTTAAATGTTGAAGTGGAATAGCTTATTCATCACCATAGAAAAACTAACCTTTTTTCAAGATAATTAATTACTAAATACATGGAATTAGGTAACTGCTATTATTTCTAAAGTCTTAAGCATTTCTTCATCATGTGCTGGATGCAGGATTCTCCTGTCCGGGCTGAAATGACTATTGCTGAGAACAGGAAGAATAAATCAAACAAGTGGTAATAAAAAAGTAAAATGTACTAATTTCTGTAGAATTAAAAAAAAAAAAAAAAAAAAAAAGACTTAAGCAGAAATAATTTCCTTGGTTTTAATTATTGTAATGAGCCTGACAATGACTAAAATATACAACAATTGTGCAAGTCTGTTGAAAAGAGCATCTTGTAGAATCTTTCCAACTTTACAGTGAGCTAAAAGTAATGTATATGCAATTTGATTCTCTTGATTCTCTATGGTTGGTTATTATTTTCTTTCTTTTTTTTAAACTTTTTTTTTTTTGGAAACACTTTTAAAAAAGTTGTTAAAGCACATTCTTACTTTAAAGCACATAAACATTAAATTTAAAAAAAACAACAAAAGCACACTACGATGCATTGGCATTCTGACTTCGTGGAAGTGAGTTCTACAAAGATATTTCTATATAATAAAGTGAGTAAGTGAACATAGGTGTTTCCTTTCCCCATCCTCCTCTTGCATTTTGAATCCAATCCACATATTAGAATATAGCCACAATAATTACAAATAGACAGATTAAATCTTTGTCATATCCTTACATAAGAGCAAGCAAATGAGTACTTTAAAATCACGGAGTGGTTCAGAAATGTCAGACTTTTAGGAAACATTTAGCAACAAATGATTATTAAACTGTCAGCATCACAAGAATACCTTAGAGGTGTCTGTATTTCACTTCAGCATCTAATGAGTATCACCATAGCTGTCATTTTAATTAAAAAGCAATTTTATCCAATGTAAATAACTAAAAAATAACAAAAAATATTTACCATGCCGGTTGATCTTGTGACAAGTTAATAATTTCAAATTTATTTACCTACAGAAATAATGGGAACATTACTTTTCAAGTAATTAAAAGGTTGAAGACCTTTTGCACATCAAGCAACATGAGTACATTTCGAGGCCAGGAAAGAGTAAGACTGTTAATAACAGTAATACTTTTAGGTCATGCTTGCTTTTTTACCAGAACTGGGACTGGAATTGTAAGCTCATTTGGAATTAGGACATTACAGTCGAGGGACTTGTAAAATAGGAGCATATAGATTCTCAAATGAGAAAAAGTTTATATTCAATTTTTATTTCATAGTTTTTCTCAAATACATAATGTATTGTAATAAAAATGAAGCACAACTAAGGTCCTATTTCTGCCTGCTAGGAAAAGCACTGAAAAAAATCCTAAAGTGGGATGGTTAGTTCTGGGGATCCAAAATTCTTTGAAGTTACTTTTACTATGAGCTTTCCAGCATAATGAGGAATTGTATGTAATATGTGAAAGAAGTTAACACGACATCTTTTTATAATTTTTTTTTTTTTTTTTTTTTAAGCCAACCAGAGTAAATAAAAGCAGGGTGCAGTTAGTAAAATGAACAGACAAAAGTATTTGTGTAACACTGATTTTACTGCATAAAGTCATGGAAATTTAATGGAATTTCCAGTGCAAAAAATGGGTGTATGTAAGCAATTTGGTTTTGAAGTTTTTGGTCAGCAAATATTTATGTCAGGTTAAGATTAATTTTTATTTTAAAATTTTAGGTTTCTAGTACATTCTACTTTTTTTTTTTTTTTTTTTTTTTTTTTCCCAGTAGTGATTTATAGCTGGATTTGTATGGCATGTAATATAAAAATTTCAATAGTTTAAAACTTTGAGGAGGAAATTAAACTCTTACTAAACTAATCAGAAAACTTCCTTTCAATATCTTACCAAACTGATTGCAGGACAATAAAAATATATAAAAACCAGATGGTACTGATACTCACTGATTATGAAATAGTGCAAAATTGACTAACTGTCTGAATGAAAATTGTCATAAAATAAGATTCCACTGAAATTGGGACAATTATGGATATCTAGTGAGATTAGCACCAGAATTTTTAGATCAATTTAGCTATTTGGACACTAGCATTTTCACTTCACAAGCACACCTATGTATACACTATAGGTTGTAGTTCATATGTCCAAAGCTGTTTTTACTCTTTACCAGTTATTGCTATTAAAATGGGGCCGAATTTATATAGTGCAAGTACATCAGAGACCAGAGTCTGTATTATAGTAAATGGACATACTTTAAACAGACTAAAAAGACATATATCAGAGAGATAAAAGATACCACCATTTTTCTTATAATTTGACCTACAGGTGTTTTGTTTTGTTTTGTTTTGTTTTGTTTTCCCTTTATAATTCTCTTTATAGATGTTTGACAGTGAAATTTCTTAAGGAATCTGAAAACCATAATGAGTTTTTATCCTTCATCAACTTTCAGTGCCTGTCTAGACAAGGATCTTTTGCTTATTAATGAAGAAACTGTACCATTATTTGTATGCTGACTCTTCTAGTAATGCAGAAATAACATTCCCAGGGAACATAAATTTTATTTTGTTCTGTAAGGCACTTCGAAGATTTTATTGGGGGGGGGGGGGGGGGGGGGGAAAGAATGACAACAACCAGATCAAATATAATTCTATAAACATAACTCTTCTTTAAAAAGGTAATGACTTCTTCAAATCTTATTTTCATATTTTGTTTCTTTCTTTTTTTATCCATTGCTTTTTCTATGAATTTGACTTGTTCGTTAATTTAAGCTTAATTTAAACTTGTTAACTAGCAACTAAGTACAAATAATCATAAAGTAATCAAACATCAAAGAATTTATCTTTGTTAATTGATTTATCTTTATAAATAGGGTCACAAAGTCACCTAATAGCATTAAACCACATCAGAAAGAAAAGATTGTCAAAAATAGGAGGAAAAGGAAGAATATCACTAAATTTTCACACGTCTAATTGATTAATAGTATGCTGGGTTAGCTGAGTATCTGTAACAACTTCTGAATTCTGTTTATTTTACAGAAGGTCTAATTATCATAATTTATTCTGTATGATATGTTTTGCTCTCCCAGTTTATAACTGTTTTTAGAAAATATGTGAACTAAACATGATTCTCTTTCCTTAGCAACTTCTGCTGGATTTCTGTTTCTCAAACTCACCTAAGCTTTCTTCACAGCATCCTTTGTAAGAACAATTTGTCACCTTGCCCCTTTGCCAAACAAAGATGCTTTTGTTTGTGTTTGTCCTGGTTCTGCTCCTGGTTCTACTAGTTTCATTTGACGTATGTTTTATAGAGCCTAGATAAAGTGCAATAATTTATGTCTGTACTATGTGAAGAATCAACATTTTATTGTTTCAAGGGAATTATTCATTTAATCACTAGTGGGTGGAGAAGTAGACTTTTCACAGTCTGCCAAGACCTACTAGTAAGAGATTATACCACTAATAAGGACAGACTTCATTGCCAGATATATTCAAATAATCCCTAGATTGTTAGTGAATTAAAACCTCTTTGGGGTACCTATTTAGTTATAATTAAGTTTTAATTAAATACAGTCAAAACCCTTTGCTTTAACTGAACACAGACAAAGCCCTTTAGGAATTTTTCCATTTGCTTAAATTGATTCTCAGCATGGCTACCTATGTGATAGTGCCAGAGCTTTCAATTTTTCTGGTGACTCATACATCTTTAGTTGAACTTTGGGTAACTGAATTTGTGAGGAAAGAGCAGGCACATAGTATTATAGCACCAGCTATAGACAGAAGTGAAGAGACCACAGAAGAAATAGTGGTTGGAGTGAAGAGAGCACAAGATGTGTGAAAGTAGAGCACCTGTGACTGTGATCTGCTGGCCAGAATTGAAGGTTTCAATAAAGATATTAAGAGCTTTAGTATCAGACTACATTGGGTCTCACTGTTAAGTATTTTGTACATAACACAGAATTGCAAAGTCACTTGGGGTTCTTAACAGTGTGTTGTTTGCATAAAGAAATAGATATCTGAAAAATATTCGTCTTTGAAATGGCTCCAGTATTGCTCCAACCTGTCATTTTTTTCTTAAGGAATAAACAAGCTAAACAGAACACATACCCACCGGCAAAAATAATACATCCTTTGTGTGCAAGTCTTCCTGTGGTGAAATGATTTCTTTTATTGCATAGTTGTGAGAACCTGATCATACTGACTTTGTTTGATTCTACTGATACAATCCTGTAGTGGGTCTTAGAGTTTTTCAGCTTCATATTTTCTGCTTTGCTAACATAACTTTCAATAGTAGATTAGCAAGTTTAAAACTGGTGCCAGTGTTACAAATAAAAAACAGCAGAAATCCATACATCAAATGTTGAAATAGTTGTGTAAAATTCCCTCTTTGTGTAAAATTTACTCTTGTGTAAAATCCCTCTTCGGACTTCAAAAACTTTTCTTCCATTTCCTCCTGCCATTGGCCTGCCTGAGTGTAGTGATGCCCCACAAAAAGGGACCGGTATGATTTGGCATCTTTATTGGTGGCATGAACAATGGTATCAAGTGCACCTTCATCAGGGAGGGTAAACTAAGCTGAGCAGTGTGGTCAAGATGCAGGAGGGAGGAGATACCAACAAGAGTGCTGAGTCCCTGTAAACAAAATGGAGCTCAACACAGCCAAGTGCACCTGCGTAAAGGCACTCTCAATGAGACCTGAACAGACAGGAGAGTTGGGTGAAGAGGAATCTAATGAGGTTCAACAAGGGCAAGTGCAGAGTCCAGCACCTGGGGAGGAATAACCGCCTGCATCAGTACAGGTTAGGGATTGACTGCTGGAAAGAAGCTCTGTGGAGAAGAATGTGGATGTTCTTATGGACAACAGGTTGACCATGAGCTGTCAGTGTGCCACTGCAGCCAAGGTGGGCAATAGTATCCTAGCTTACATTAAAAAAACGCTTGGCCAGCAGGTTCTCCTCCCCCTCTCCTCTACACCGGTGAGGCCATATCTGAAGTACAGTGTCCAGTTCAAGAAAAACAGGGATCTACTGGAGAGAGTACAGCAGAGGGCCACAAAGTTTATTAGTTATTCTCATAACAAAACATCTTCATTATGAGAAAAGGCTGAGAAACCTGAGATTGTTCAGCCTGGAGGAGACAAGGCTGAGGGGGGATCTTATCAATGTGTATAACTATCTAAAGTGCTGGAGTCAGGAGGATGGGGAAAATCACTTTTTAGTGGTGTGCAGCGACAGGACAAGGGTCAATGGGCACAAACTGGAATCCAAAAATTTCCATACAAATCTGAGGAAGAAGTTCTTTACTTTAGGGGTGACAGGGCACTGGAACAAGCTGTCCAGAAAGGGTGTGGAGTCTCCTTCTCTGTAGATATATAAATTTGCCTGGACATTTGCCTGCACGATCAACTCTAGGGAGCCTGTTTCAGCAGGGTGCTTGAACTATGTAATATCCAGAGGTCTCTTACAATTCCTGTAATTCTAGGATTCGATGAGACTCTCCTCCTCCACTCTGCTCTTGTTAGACTCCACCTGCATTCAGTACTGCATTCAGCCCTGGGTTCTCCAGCATAAGAGATACATGGATTTGTTGGAATGAGTCCAGAGATGGGCCAGGAAGATGACCAGAGGACTGGAGCACATCTCCCAAGAAGAAAAGCTGAACAAGGGAGATTATTTATCCTAGAAAAGACAAGGTTCAAGGAAGACCTTGTCAGTTGTTGAGTTGCAAGTAATTTTATTGTGTATGTGTATACATATATAAATGCATATTTATTTTTTCTCTTTTTCTTTTCTGTCATAGTAAATAGATTTTATCTCACCCCATAGGTACCATTTTGCTTCCAGATTTCTCCCTCATCCTTCTGGGGTGAGAGAGTGAGCACACAACTTCATGGTGTTTATCTGCCTGTCAGGTTAAACCACAACAGGTGTAAGAAATAATTCTTCAGAATGAGAGTTGTGAGGCACTGGAAGAAGTTTCCCAGAGAATCTGTGGGAGACCAGATTGGATGTTGCTTTGGGCAACCTGACCCACTGGAAACTGTCCTTGCCCACAGTAGAGGAGGTGGAACATGGTAACTTTAAGGTCCTTTCCAATTCAAACCATACTATGATTCTGTGTAAAATCACATGATTATGTGATCTCATGTAGACCAAATCCTTCAGTGCAGTGTAATGTGAAAAGCATACTGAGTCAGAGTGTAGAGGAAGAAAATTGAAGTAAACCCTGGTAAAATCCTCATGACTGACTTCTTGGGAACAGTTCTTGTTGCCATGATAACAGAGAAGCAGAGCTAAGATTCAATGGTTTTAAAGGTACATTTTATCGACCTATCGATGGTTTTATCATACGAGTACGATAGAAACATAGAGACTCTAATAACTGTGGATTTCTGAAAAAAAAAACCAAAAACATATATATACATATATTATATGACGTAAAACATTCAAAACACTTAATCTAGCTCAAAAAAATTAAGTGGAAAAATTTGTTCCTATTCTGTCTGTTCTGTGCCTGGATTCATGTTAAGTTTTGGAAATACTACTTCTACTTCCTATTCATGTTGAGATTTCACAACTATGCTATTGTAATAAATTTATATTTATACTTAGTATTCAGCAGAAGAGGAAAAAAAAAAAAAAAAGAATATCTATTTTGCCCAAATCTCACAAACCACTATCCTCAAACCCACTAGGGTAACAAAATTTACCTTTTTGGCATTCTAGGATCTTTTGCAGCTAGAAGACAACCTTCAACTAAGCATACAGGATTCATGCCTTAACACATGTAAACCTCTGAAAACAAAAACCAATTTAAAAAAACTGTACAGATAGGATGTTACAGCAAGAAAGACAGGGTTGAGAAGATTTTTTTGCCACCATATGGCTAGATTTCAGTAAAGATGAGAGTTGGTAAAGGAAGAAATTAAATCTAGAGAACAAAACAAAGAAGCAAGTTAAGAGAAAATTAGTTGAAAACAAGATGAAGAAGGAGATAACTTTCAAGGCTGCGTAAGTGCAAAAACCTCTTTAGGATATTCAGAAGACTTTTTTTTCCTCTCTGCCACAGATAGGGAGGGTTGCAAGACGTGTACAAAGTGTCTGACTATATCTCGTTTTTAAGAATCTGCTGCAAAGTTGTTGCTGGAATATTTTATGGTGCTTCTTTTTAATTATTTATTTTTAAAGGCTGGACAGTCCAATTTTGATAATAATAATAATGTTTCCTTAGAAGCTGTGACAGTTGTATATAACCTGATCTGAAGTACAGGAACATCTATGGTTATTTTGTCAGTTTTCCTCTACAAAACTTTTTTTTTTTTTTTAAATTTATTTATATATCACTCTAATGATAATTATCAAAATGGCTACTGGCAGCATAATATGTAGTATTATATTATACAAACAGGATTTTTTATTCAAACTTTTGCTAGTTTTATTGATGTGTTTCCAGTAGGAAACTATTGGTTGTACGCAATAAAGTAAAATTATCACTTATTTTGCCCATGTGAGAATCAATCTACTTTAAAAATATTCTTGTTTTGATCACATTGGTTTGGATTAAAAATTAAAGCATGTTCTTTCTCTAACTTCTCACATTTACTATGTTTTAGAGCTTTTTCTCTTTTTCACCAGTGAACAAATAGACTTTGAATATCCTCTGGTTAAACAATTCATGTTATGTCCAGAATATTTCTAAAGAAGGTAAAAAGAAGCCCATAAACTTTATAAAACATATGTAATTTTCCAAATTGTGATTCATAATGGTTTGCTTATTCTTAAAATCAACCAATATTTTTTCATTAATGACTTTATAAATTGACCTGGATATCGTGCTTTAATATACACCAGCAGTAACTCATTTGGATCAATGACATGCTTATCTCATATATGTTTAATCACATTTTCTGGATTGCAGCCCTGTTCCACTGAAGTCAGGTGATGTATAGGCATATGTATTCATACCCTTCAGATACGAAATTTTGCAGAAAAAAAAAACCCAAAAACACAGAATGAATCCCTCTGTAACAGTGTTAAGTTTCTCAAGAAGGCCATTTTCTTTTAATTCCTGGAAAAACGTTTCCCCTTAAAAAAAAAAAAAAAAAAAAAAAAAAAAAGAGAGAGAGAGAGAGAGAGAGAAAATATATTGAATACCTTAGTATAATATGACATTATTTTTTAAGTGCCCATGAATATTTATGTTGGAATAGAGATAGTGTCTGCCACAGCTGCATTTTAACAAGATGGTAGAAATTCACACTAACCAAAACTGCTATGATCATCTCCTAGAGACATAACACAGGATACACATATGACTTAAAATTACCTGAAATTAAACCCAGTAGAATTTATGTAGTTAGAATATAATCTCAGAAATTTCCTCATTGAATCAGAAAGTTTTAGGGGCCTTAAAGGATGATAAGCAGTTTCTATATTTTTTTAAACCACCTCTCCTGGTTTCTTTCTGTCATATTGATGAATTGCATTTTGATTGGCAAAAATATAATTTCTTTTTACAGAATTCAGGAAGGTACACTTGTCATATGTCTACTAGCCTGATAAGAAACATGCGACTTGTATAAAGTAATCTATGTTAGAGTCTAAGAGGACAAATATAACATTCGGTAGTTCAGCCTCACATCTAAAGTAAAACAAAGTTGTATTCTGTCCAAAGAACAATAGATCTAGCTACCAGAGACTGTGAGGTTAAAGGATCTTGACTTTATTAGTAGCATTTGCCATACAGATAAAGTCAGTGGTGAGCTGTAGTGGGTAAGTCAAAAGAGTGCAACAAAACCCATTCAGTATTTTCCTATAAGTATTTAAGTACATGAGAATTAAGTGATCTGATTTACCATCAGCTTGGGTAAGTTGTAGAATTTTTTTTTTTTTTTAAAAAGCCATCCTTCAACATAAATACATGCAATTGCTCTAAATTTAGAGCATATAGTTTCATTGATTTGGTGCACATGAGATATGATAAGATGATTTTGCTGTTTTCAGTAACAGAAGAATAGCCTTACTTGTAATTATGCATGTATTACTGGGAACAGAGAGGGGGGTTGGGGGGAGGAGAGAGACTGACAGGAAGAGTAAGGGAAAGAGAGCAAGAAAGGTGGAATTCACTAAAACAGACATCTAATAGTAAGTTTGGCTTTAGAACAAAATGACACAGAACAACCTTACTAAAATGAAGATTTACTCTCAGGTATGGAGCATCCAGCAGGGATATTTGTATGCCAGATATCTAAAAGCAGACTGAACAGAACAAAACAAAATCAAACTGAAAGCTATTGTAATTATCACAAAGAATCACAAAGGATTTAAATTTAAGCACATAATGAATATAAAATACTATTGAATAAAGATACCCATAAAGTACAAAATAGACCCGGGAACAAAAATCTAAAATGCAAATGTACACTATTCTAATATCTTCAGGATACATTCTCTTTTAATAGAAAGTGTTTATTTGTGCAGGATAGTCACATTCATATTCATTTTGGTCTAATTTTGTTGCCTAAGAGTTATTCATACTCAAAAGCAAGGCAGGAAATCAACAGTTGTTCTGCAAAGTAGGAAATATCATTTATAAATTCTTGTTGATTTGAAGTGAACACAAATACACCTGTTATGACATTGATAGGGATTATGGCCCACAGCAGCTATGCAAGTTTCTGCAAGCTCTGATTGAATTGTACTCCCACATGGAAATGGAAAACTGTTTGTTGCTGTATCTTATAGCAACCACCCTGTTGATTTAAAAATCAGAGATAATACAGGGAAACATCTTTGCCAAATAAATGCCTTCATGGGAGAACTGTGCAACTCTGTAGCTTAGAAAAACAAGTAACGACTATCACCTTCCACCTTTTCACTGAGCAAAATTAGAACAAATCTCTTCATCAGAAACTAGTTTCTTATATGCTAACTGACAAGAAGGTAGCAGTTTTTTGTATTGTAGATCTACATATGTGTATATATATATATATATATATTCTATTCCCAGTTAGTGTGTGTATATATGTATATGTATATACACACACTAACTGGGAATAGAAGCCACTGAGATATCCTAATGAGCTTGCTGCTCTTTCCTCCTTCATTGTAGTTTCCCACTGCTGACTCCTGATATTCTGAAGAAGCTTAGGTAGAAAAAAACCTAGTTAATGACTGTTCATTTAATCTGGTCAGAATTTTCAGTGAAAGCTTGCAGTATGTTTACATTTGCAGGAGTGCTCCTCACCTGACAGATTATTTCTGTTAGAATTGGTCACAGAACTGGTCATATGTCTCAGCACTGGAATAAAGACTTAGTGAGACACCTGCGGAGTGAGGGCAACAATGTCTTGGATTTTCTTTCTTAAGCTACTGTGGCATTTGCGTTAATACATGTAACCCAATCAGTCATCAGGATCAGGAAGAGCCATGCAGACAAGGGAAACAACTTTCTGGTTACAGGTACATTTGGCTGCTGACCGCTGTTGATTTCAGAGCATTGTCTACATTATTGCTTTCAGAATAACAAATCTAGCAGTGCTAACCTGCTTCTGCTACAATAATTCACGTAAAGGTTTGTCCATATCTTGTTTGACCAAGGACAATGGAGATCAAGAATAATTGAGCTTACAGCTGAAGTGACAGCTTTGAAATTGCTCACACTGAAGAAAACATGGACAGCAAAACTTTTTGGAGGCTCAAATTCTCTATACCTGTGCCAGTTTTCATTCCTAGAACAATTCTAAGCACTGCACTTGACATTTAATTGAATTAATACTTCTAACTTCCTGATAAACACAAATTAATTAGCATATATTTATATTTTTCAGAATGACACATCACTGCTCCTTTTCAAAAATGCTCAAGGAATCTGTGGCTTTTTTTTTTTTTTGCTTTTTTTTTTTTTCTTTTTTGTTCTGTTTTGTTTTTAAGATATAAAAATATCTCTAGTTTCTCATATTAGTCTTCTTGTTCTTTGTGATAAATAGCCTAACAGCAATATGACATTATACACCTTGAAGTTTTGGAATATTTTTGGCACTTTACCAAGAAAATTTCACAGAATCACAGAATGTCAGGGATTGGAAGGGACCTTGAAAGATCATCTAGTCCAACCCCCTGTCAGAACAGGGACACCTAGATTAGGTCACACAGGAACATGTCCATGTGGGTTTTGAATGTCTTCAGAGAGGAGGCCGCACAATCTCTCTGTGCAGACTGTTCCAGTGTTCTGTCACCCTTACCATAAAGAAGTTTTTTTCCCATATTTATGTAGAACCTCCTGTGTCCCAGCTTGCACCTGTTGCCCCTTGTCCTATCATTGGATGCCACTGAGAAGAGCCTGGTTCCATCCTTCTGACACTCAACATTTACATATTTATAAACATTAATGAGGTCACCCCTCAGTTCCCTCTTCCCCAAATGAAAGAGACCCAGTTCCCTCAGACTCACCTTGTAAAGGAGGTGCTCCACTCCCTTAATCATCTCTGTGGCTCTGCGCTGGACTCTCTCTCTTCTTGAACCGAGGGACCCAGAACTGTATACAGTTCTCAAGATGTGGTCTCACCAGGGCAGAATAGAGGGGGAGGAGGCAGAGGTGAGTTCTTTGTTGAGAACAGAGAAAAAATAAGAGTGAATAAAGCCCTCATGAATAAATCTACTAGCATTTTGAAGAGATAAGTGAAAAAAGGAACCAAATAATGTCCAGTAAATATATATACATATTCTAAATCATTCTAATTTCTGGTGTGTGATTCCTTTAGCACTCAATTGTCACTTTTAAAATCTTCAACTAATAAGTCAAAAGTATTAAGAGAAAACCAACTTCAGGAATTTAAACTTAGGGATAAAACAACAGTAAAATTATTAGAAAAACAGAAAATTAAATTAGTTTCTTTATAGTTTAACTACAACTTCACTTATCCAGTCTTAAGCAGAGGGATTAGCAAAGTCCGTGATAATGAAATTATTTCATAAGGTAAAGAAACTAAGTTTAATCCAGAAAATATATTTAATTCCATGGCCTTTCCATTTGCCTTATTTTCTTTCACTTATCCTACTCTTGGCCTTCACCTCTGCTCAGAAGTAGACAAGTGACCATGTCTTTATTTGACAATGGCTCTCTCCTTGAATTAAGAACTGCAGTGTTAACTACATGGCCTACAATAATTTTCCTCGAAGATCTCTTCCTGAAACATATTCAGCATCCTTCTGCTTTGGGATTTAGTCACAAATTTGTTTTGACATGCGTTTCTGTGATGGTGAGGACACACTTCATTGCAGCACATGACCTCCATCAGTCATGATTACAGACATAAAGCAGTAGGTTTTTGTTCCTGACATTTCTTATTCTTTATGTAATTGTCACTGGAATAGAAGCAAGCTGTGCTGTTCCCAGTTCTGATTACAGGCTTTGTCATAAGAAGATGATACAAGGAAATATTTAGTTCCTTGTTTACAGCTCAACATGTTATTTAAGCAATCCAGTGATCTGAATACTGTCTAAAGAGCTATGCTGCTTGTGCACATCATTTATTTCTGAGAATAAGGCACCCTATCTTCCTGGTTATTAACTTTAAATGAATGACAGTGTAACATTTTACAGATTTAGTAAATTTGTTCTTACTCAAAAGATGAGTATGTACTTATCTCTTAATATGGACTATGAATTATCTAGAAAGGACAACTTGCTTAGGAATGACCAGATAAAACTCGTATAGATAAATAAACAAGCTTTATTTCGAGAAATTGTTATCTGCAGGTACTTTGGGGTCTGAATGCTTTGTGAGTAAAACTGGAAAATTAAATGGAAACTAATCATGAAATATATTCGGCATTAGTTTTACTTTGAAAACAAGTATTCCAAAAAATCTGCAGAATAAATTAAATATTTTAATTTGCAGAGGGGAAGAAAATAGAAAAGCTGATTTGTAAATTTTTATGTATGAGTTAGAGGGATCTTTTGTCTTTGGATCACTTTACTATAGGAAGATGTGTTTTGGTAGCATCACCATGAAGAAAAACAAGCTTTTTCTACTAATTGTTCAGATCAGGGAACTAGTTACAACATCCCTTTCCTATGTCTCACGTAAACATTTCCCTCTCTTGGAAATCAAGGATGCAAGAGGAGGCAGTAGTGAAAACTAAGGCTATGGCTGTAGCTCACCTCCCGATTCAAGAGCTGGAAAATATTTTCATTTCTTTCAGGACTCTTCTATATTTTCCAGGTATAAGATCCTTACTTTACTTGATTCTCCTTGGAGCCCTGTCTTCCCTGTAATGTTAGCTGCTTCAAACCTGATAGTCTACTACCAAATTTCCTTTCTCGAACTGTGAGTTGTGGGTTGGGAGATCAAACAATGTTCTTAAACAAAATATTTTTATTTCTGAAAGGAGCAATAAAGCTTCTTAAACAGCAAATGAACAGTTTGTGTACAGTACAATTAATTCAAAACTTAATCCATCCTTAATAATTCATGGAAAATGCCTTATTCAGCTTTATTTACTTAGTTTTTCTCTGTAGTATCACTTCCTAACTATTAGAATCTTTTTTTTTTTTTTTTTTTTTTTTTTTTTTTCCCAAGCTTTAAGTCTTAGAAAAGCATCCTGGTAGCTTTATTTGAAGCCTGAAATTAGCTTTGTCACAGCTATTAGCTTGGGTGTTGTCCCACTTTACCAGATATTTTACCTGAACCTTTTGAATGAATTCACTTGTTAATTTTCACACTGTCAGTGAGCTACATAAATCATACAAGAGAAAATCCCCAAATAATACAATAGAATTTACAGTAATTCAATAACTAGTAAATATACAGAGTTAATGAATTCTCACTTATGTGTATGATATTCCTAAGTCTACTCCCATAGGATTTGTATCCCCAAGTTCGCATCCTCATCATTTTCATTATCAAGAAAGACTAGATCTCACTAGATTTGGATTATCAGACATTCAGCATTAAGAGATTTCAACCTGCCTTGCAGTACCAACTCCACATAGATTGATAACATCTCTAATATTTGTAAAAAATCTAAGTTTTAAAAATCAGTTGGCAAAATTGTGCCAGCAATTAAAAATCTTAATTAAAAAAAAAAATCTTAAAGCCAGCAATATATGTCAGACCTATGTAGTCAGTACCACATTCAGCTGCCTTAGAGCAATTAGTCCAGATGAATGGTCTTGCAGCAGGTCAGACAATGACTCATCATCACTTGTGCAAAAGCAGTTCAAAGTCAGCACTTTCAGATTCAAAGCAGAGAATCTATGATATTTTATGACCTTGGTCCATATTTCTGGAATTTGCAATTAAAAGCAAAATGAAGAGTTGACAGAAAATATTTTATCATCTGGATAAATTGAACTATTTTACATAAGTATTTGTCAATAATATTAGAGTACATTACTAAGCATTTCTACTTTATTTTTTCTTTAGAGTGTGATTATTTAAATATTTGCCAAACAATTCATTATCTACTTTAGAAGAACCATAATTCCAAAATCAAATATCTTCAGTTAATTTAATCAATACATACCTAATTCCACAGTAGATCTACAATTTTACTCTTATTAGATTAGGCTTGTCATTCATAAATAATGAAATATGTTTCTTCTTCAGAGGTATTTACTGGTAGTATTTAGAATATAATCTTCACAGAAGCAGGAGATCAGACAGAACAACCTTAATGACCTTTTTTGATGTTAGTATTTTACAGATCTATGTTAACTCTTGAGTCCTGCAACACACTTCAAACTAATATAAAGGTATCTGTAACAGTTCATCAGAAATTTTCATTACAGAGCTGTCAGTGGTGCTAGAGCACGTGCAACTTCAAAACATATTAGCTATCTTGGCACTTAATTCAAGCTTATTTTGAAATCATTAGCTGTGGATCTCAAAGAGAATATTTAATTACCTATATGCAAAACACTAGATGTCCAAAAAAATAGGGAGGAGTGAAGGTCATTTGTTAAACCACAATAGGGCAAAAACAAACAAACAAACAAACAAACAATATAATACAACTTGCCATTTTACATTCCTATTTGTCAGCTGTAACTACCATATTTTTATATTAATACATTACCTTAAAGCACATGTCAAGAATTTTGCAACTTCCAATGAGTTTCCACTCATGACAGGACCGTATATGTATCATAATAGTTACTATTAAAGGATGTGCAAAATGCTAAGGTATTCGTTAGTCCGTAAAGGTTGTTTTTCCACACTGATGTTATAAGATGATTCCCTTGGAGCTAACAAAAAATATATTGTTTCTCAGCATGATGCAATACCTTTGGATGGGCCTCTTCATGCCCCACATGGCAGGTGTGAAAGCATAAATCACCTCCTGCAAATACCCAATAGATTCTCTGTATTCCTCCCCAGTTGCAGAATTCCATTTAATCACCTTGCTAGTTACTCTGTCTTCAATCAGCTATGTTATCTGAGTTCTGAAAGTCTGCTTCCTTTCATCTTCCTTTTCAAAACAGGCTTATTTTTCTCTAGGATTGTCTAGGATATATTATAACAGAAAGAAAAATTTTCCCATACGATATCTTTTTTGACTCAGAAGTTTCTCCAAATCATTTCAGCATTTGGTGTTTTCAAATAACAACAAGCTTATCTCAAATTGTCACTATGTGTCTCACGAATCTATCTGAATAGAAGATTGGAATTCTTCATTCTCATAAGTTTCTCATTTCTGAACAGTTTGAAATGGCTGATTTTCTTTTGAAAACAGGGCAGTGATCAGTGAGAACATCTGGGAGTATTTTAACAGAAAATAACTCTCTTTCATTGTTTTACTAATATTCAGTCAATTAGAAAGTGTTGGATCGTTTTCATAATGAAATTCAACAGAATCATTTATAAGCTTCTATACTCCCAAATTTTGTTCTTAAAATGAAGTCAAAGAATCCAATTAATATCAGCTCCCTAAAATAATTAACTTAACCTTAAAAATAAATGACTGAATTTGATCAAACCTCAGCTCTTGGATTTCAGTGTTAATTAGGCAAAGAACTTTTAGCATCAATTGGCAAAGAGAGGTCATGTCAGAATTTTCTTGCATTCTGAGTATGCTTCTATGAAATGGCATTCAAAAGAGAAATATTAATTCTACACTGCAGAAAAAAAATGAAATGCATATTTTCCATCAATTACTACTGAATTTATTGCTGCATTTTCAACAATTGATAACAGTAATTGATACCTGTCACTTACTACCTGAAATGTCTGAGGTGAAGGTCTGGTGATTAGTAGTACAAAGTCTGGCTGAAAGTCAGTTACAGTACTAGCAGTGTACTCCAGGAGTCCTGTCCTTTTAAACATCATCATTAATAGTCTGGGTGATGGGCAAGATGACACAAAAGTGTTAGAAATGGAAGTTAGGCTAAAGGGTCATGCTACCATCCAGGGGGACCTGGTTAGGTTGAATAAATGGTCTGAGAAGAACCCTGAGAATTTCAACAAATGAAAAAGCCAAGTCTTGTAGCTGGAAAGGAGCAACCCCAAGCACCAGGATGTGCCAGAGACCACCCGACTGGAAAGCAGCTTTGCAGAAAATTTCCTGAAAGTCCTGGTGAAAAACAGGTTGAACAACAATGCTGAGCAATGAGTGCTTGTCTGTAAGAAGGTCAGTGGTACTCCTGGCTGCATTAGAGAAAGTATTGACAACAGTTTGAAAAGGAATTCTTAAATTGATGAAGCCATAACTGGAGTGCCCTGTCTTGTTCTGGATTCCCCTGTATAAGAGAGCTATGGACGCACTGAAAAGGTTCCAACAAAAGGCCACGGTGTTGAGAGGGAAAGGGACACCTTTCTTACGAGAGAAGCCTGAGAGAGCTGGGGCTGTACAGCCTGGAGAATAAGTTCTGAGGAGAACTTATAACTGTCTATGAATTGCTTAAGTTTGGATACAAAGAAGACAGAGACAGGTTCTCTTCAGTGGTGCCCCATGCCAGGAACACGAACAAACTGAAACACAAGACATTCCCTGTGAACATCAGCAATTCTATACTAGGTGAGTGACAGAGCATTATGAAGAGGCTACCCAGAGAGGTTATGGAGACACCCAACTAGGACGTATTTAAAAGCTGCCTGGACATAGAATCACAGAATAGAACTATAGTTCCCTTACTTTAGTCCAACCATCAATGCATGCCTATGACTACCCTAAACCATGTCACTCATTGTGAGATCTACCCTTTTCTTGAAAACCTCTAGGGATGGTGATTCCATCACCACCTTGCACAGCTTGTTGCAATATCTCACCACACTTCCTGAGAAGAAATTTTTCATAATATTCAACCTAAAGCTTTCCTAGTGCAACATAAGGTCATTACTTCTTGTCCTATTGTTAGTTAGCTGGGAAAAGATGAAGATCCAAATCTCGCTACAGCCATCTTTCAAGTAGCTGTATAGAGTGTTAAGGTCTTCTCTGAGTCTCCTCCAGACTATCAATTCCTTCAGCCACTCTCCATAAGACTTGTGTCCAAGCCATGGGCTGCCAGTTTCTCCAGGAGAACACTGTGGAAGACACAGAAAAAAGCTTTGCTAAAGTCTAGGTAGACTGCATCAGCAGCCTTTCTCTCATCCACTAGGTGGATCACTTGGTGTCAGAAGATCAGGTTTTTCACTAGGACCTGCCTTTTCTGAACCCATGCTGACTAGGCCTGTATTTCCCTGGATTCTTCTGCTGACATTTCTTGTAGATGGGAGTCACACTAACAAGTTTCCAGCTATCTGGGAACTCCCCATTTAAGGTGGGCTGCTGCTAAATGATGAAAAGTGGCTCAGTAATCACCTCTGCCAGCTTCCTCAATACCCTCGGGTTGATCCCATCAGGCCAGATGGAATAACAGGTCACTGTTTCCACATGAATAATATTTTACTCCCTATCCCAGACTTACAGCTCAGGGGTCTGAGTACCCTGAGAGTTACTGACCTGACAGTTAAAGACAGAAGTAAAGAAGGCATTGTGAACATCCCCTCATCTTCAGTGTTAATGTTCCCCTCCATGTCAAAAAATTGTGAGACTTGGCCTTCTGGAACTCATCTTGCTGTTGATGTATTTGTAAAAATGATTCTTGTTATTTCCTACAACTATCGGCAGATGAAATTCTTGGTGGGTTTTTGTCTTTCTAATTTTCCTTCTGCATACTCCAGCAATATCCTTATACTCTTCCCACATTGTTTGACTCTTCTTCAAAAGGTCATACATTCTTTCTCCTAGAGTATCAGCAAAAACTCTCTGTTCAACCAGGCTGATCTTCCCTGACAGCTTATCTTATAATACAAGGGGACGATCTGTTCCTGTGATTTTAGGATTTCCTCTCTGGGCAATGTTCAGCCATCCTGAATCTCTTTGTCTTTCAAAACTGATTCCCAAGTGATTCTCCCCGCCAACGTTCTAAACAGCTCCAAGTCTGTCCTCTGGAAAAATATTCCGTGCAACCTGCTCTAGGTATTTTTCTTGTGCAACGTGTTTGATAAAATAAGTTCCAGGGGTCTCTTCCAGCCTCAACAATCTGTGATTCTTTGAATTCTTTTGTACAGAAAATATTGAAAACAAAAAGGATTTAAACTGAAGGTTTAAAAAAAGAAACAAAACGAAACAAAAAAAGAACAAACAGTGAATAAGAGATTGCTATTAAAGTGCAAATTTAAATAAAATAAAATAATAATAATAATAATAAAAAAAGATGTTATCTAAAGGAAGGGGCACATTCTCTTTGAGACACAGTGATGAATTATTAGAGTGAGTATCAGTGACCACGAGAGGCATCTATGAGTGCTGATTTAATCAAGGAAAAACTCTTGGAACATTTATTTTTGCATAAAAATATGTTCCTATCTGTCTCAAATATTCCTTTAAACATAAAATCTTGTATTGATTCCTCTCTCTTGTCTCTCCTTCCCTCACTTTTTGGCTTTCTCTCCTTTATTTACTTATTTTACGGCATGTGTAGTTAACATTCTCCTGATACTATAAAAGACCTTTTGAAATGATTAAAAAGAAAAATATGCATAATAAGGCTTAAGCTTGATTAATTTTCTTTTCTTGTCTCTGTCCTTGCAGAGTCTGATATGACTGACTAAACAAATGTCTCTGAAAGTTTCATAAACTCTACAATCAAAATAGATCAATTGCTACTCAAAAAGTTTCTCTATTCACAGGGACCATTTAATCTGAAGCTTAAAGGATGACAATACACACACAGGATTCCTGCTTATGAGTGCATTAGCAGCTTTTATTTTCATTCTAATCAGACATACTTGTGGGTGCATGTGATTTCTGCCCAAATGAAGAGACGTTCCTGTACTGACTTTCAGCCACTAGCAAAGGCAGTGCCAGAGTTCCGGGCTGGGGACCTGGAAAAGGTAGGGAATTTCCCAGCACTGGCAAGGAAGGGCCTTTTTCTTGGAGCAGAGCAGGCCAAGGGGTATTTTCTATTACTGCATTTGTGTCACATTCTTGTTGAGATAGTTTAATGATTAAAGTCCTTCAAAACTGCTAAAAAATGATGGAATATTTACAGCAGTCAGTCAACACATTTTTAAATGCTCTTCCTAAAAGTTCAATGCTTAAAAGAAAAAACAGGAGGAACTAGAAATCTGTGTGTGATCAAGGGGTCATGATCTCATTGTGACCACAGAAGACATGGTAGGACAGCACACATGACAGAAATGCTGTCATGGATGGCTACGTTCGCTATGGGAAAGACAGAATGGGGAGGAAAGGTGGTGGAGCTGCTTTTCGTGTGAGAGAGCAACTAAAATGTATTGAGCTCCACTTGGCAGGGAGATGATGAACAAGTGGAGTGTTTGTAGGTAAGAATTAAAGGGCAGGCTAACATAGATGAAACTGTAGTGGATTTGTACTACAGCCCGCTTGATCAGGAGGAGGAAGTGAATGAGGCCTTCTATAAACATCTAGAAGTGGCCTCACAATCCCTGGCACTGGTACTTATGGGGGGGACTTCAACCATCATTATATTTGTTGGACAAGCAACATGGCTGGATACAAATGTTTCAGACAGTTCCTCCAATACGCTGAAGATAACGTTCTGACACAGATGGTAGAGGAACTGCTGAGGAGGGGTGTGCTGCCTGACTCTGTTCTTTCTAATAAAGAAGGACTGACAAAACAGGAATGTAATGGCTGGGGGCTGTTTGGGGTGCAGCAGACACAAGATGTTGGAGTTCAAGTTCTTGTGTGGAAGAAGAAAACCAGTAAGTAGAATTACTACCTTGGACTTTGGGAGAGTCAATTTTGGCTTCTTCAAAGACCTACTTGGAGGTATCCAATAAGCCAGGGAGCTAGAAAATAAAGCAGCCCATGAGAGATGGTTGGTGCTTGAGCATTGCTTCCTCCAAGCTCAGGATTGATGCATCCCTAAGAGTAAGAAACTGGGGAAATTTGGCAAGGGACCTGTGTGGATGAGCAAGGAACTCATGGATAAATTGAAAGGAAAGAAGAAGATCCATGAAATGTGGGAAAAGGGCCTGCCCACCTGAGAAGAATACAGGAATGTTGTCAGGGCCTGTAGAGATGCAAAAAGGAAGGCTAAATCCCTCTTGGAATTGATCCTTGCAAAGAAGGTAAAGGATAACAATAAAGGTGTTTTGGGTTTTTTTTTTTTTGTTTGTTTGTTGTTTTTTTTTATAGTATGTCAACAGTAAAAGAAAGGATAGGGAAAATGTATGTCTGTTACTAAATGATGTGGGTGTCTTGGTTACGGGGGTCACTGAGAAGGAAGATATTCTGAATGCCTTTTTTGCTGCAGTCTAATGCTAAGACTAACCCTCAGGAGCTTGAGACCCTGGAGGTAAGAGAGAGTCTGGATAATGGAAGACTTTTCATTGATAGAGAGCATCTAGCCAAAATCAAGACATGGGCCCCAATAAGATGCTCCCACATGATTGCTGAACCACTCTCTATCATCTTTGAAAGGTCTTGGCAAACAGGAGAGGTGCCGGAAGAGTGGAAGATAGATAGCCAGTGTCACTTCAGTCTTCAAAAAGGGCAAGAAGGATCTGCAATACTACAGGCCAGTTAGCCTCACCATCATTCATGGAAAAATGATAGAAGAACTTGTTCTTGATAACATCTCCAAGCAGTTGGAAGAGCAAAAGGTTATCAGGAGTAGTCAGCAAGGGTTCATCAAAGGGAAATCATGCTTGACCAAACTGATAACCTTCTATGGTGTCATCACTGGCTGAGTAGATAGGAGGAGAGCAGTGGATGTTCTGTACTTTGATTTCAGCAGGGTATTTGACACTGTCTCCCACAACATCCTTGCCATGAAACTTAAAAAAATATTGGATATATGAGCGGATGGTGGGTTGGATTGAGAACTGTCTGACTGGCACAACTCAGAGGGTTGTCATAAGTGGTTTAGAGTCTGGTTGGAGGCCTGTCACTAGAGGTATTTGTAAGAGGTCAGTGCTGGGTCCACTCTTGTTCAACATTTTCATCTTCAACATGGATGAAGGGATAGTGTGCACCCTCACCAAGTTTGCCGATGATACAAAGCTGGCACAATTGAGTGACACACCTGAAAATTGTGCTAGCGTTCAACAAGACCTGGGCAGATTGGAGAACTGGGCAGTGAGGAACCTGATGACAATCAAAAAGAGCAAATGAAGAGTCTTGCACCTGGAGATGAATAACTGCCATACATCAAAACAGATTCTTTCTTTCTTTCTTTCTTTCTTTCTTTCTTTCTTTCTTTCTTTCTTTCTTTCTTTCTTTCTTTCTTTCTTTCTTTCTTTCTTTCTTTCTTTCTTTCTTTCTTTCTTTCTTTCTTTCTTTCTTTCTTTCTTTCTTTCTTTCTTTCTTTCTTTCTTTCTTTCTTTCTTTCTTTCTTTCTTTCTTTCTTTCTTTCTTTCTTTCTTTCTTTCTTTCTTTCTTTCTTTCTTTCTTTCTTTCTTTCTTTCTTTCTTTCTTTCTTTCCTTTCCTTCCTTCCTTCCTTCCTTCCTTCCTTCCTTCCTTCCTTCCTTCCTTCCTTCCTTCCTTCTTTCCTTCCTTCCTTCCTTCCACCCTTCCTTCCTTCCTTCCTTCCACCCTTCCTTCCACCCTTCCTTCCACCCTTCCTTCCACCCTTCCTTCCACCCTTCTTTCTTTCCACCCTTCCTCCCTTCCACCTTTCCTTCCTCCTTTCCTTTCTTCCTTTCTTCCTTTCATTTCCTTCTTTCCTTCTTTCCTCCTTCTTTCTTCCTTTCTTTCTGAATAGCCAAAGGGGAAAGTTAAGGAACCATTATTCTTAAAGCTAAGTAATTTCACCACAAACTGGAAAATCCATTTAAGGTATACCTCCAATTTGTTATCACTATCTGAAAGATGAACACTTGCAGTCTCAATTGCATAAATTTAGAGGACACTCATAATTTTCATTTTAAGAAGAGTGAATTACTCAACACAGAAATCTTTTTATGTTTAAACAGCTACATTAGTCAGTTATTTATAGATGCATATATTAATGTAGTCATATTCTTAGTCAGAAATCTTTCTTGTCTTTTAAGGACTTTTTTAAAAGATAAAAGTCTTGCCCAATATAACCCTTGAAAAGATCCATTCAGCTTTACTCTGAGAAGAAAGCATGGTTATACATTTTGACTTTGTGTAGTAGAAGAGTATGATTGACAATATTTGTAACAATGAAATTTGAAGATATCAGTATTTTTCATATCCACACTACTAATCAATGGCTATTTTTTGCTTGTTATATTGGAAATCAAACTTCAGGCTGCAAAAACTACTTGCATATCCAGTGCTGTTAGTTGCACATGAACCAAACCTGTGTAGTAGAACCATAGGTACTGCCTGGATATTGTAAAGTATTATCAAATATATTTTTCTGGAAAAAAATCTTGTGCATAATAATCTTTACAATTCATTAATATATGTACAGTCACTAATATATATTCTCACAGTCCTTAATCCTCTGACTTTCTTCCAAAACCTGTTTAATTTTCATTCATATACACCATTTTTTCTTCTCATCCTCTCTTAAATTTTAGGAGTAAAACATAACTGAAGAAAATCATCAGAACTGTAGGGATGGATGAGCAAAAACCTATGGCTGTTTAAAAGCAAGTAGGTTGAATAACCCCTAGAAAATATGTTTTTTAAGATAAGAAACAAAAAACTGACATTTTAAGACTATCACTGAGGGGGAAAAAAAAAAAAAAAAGCGTGTTGCAAAAAAGTTTAATAAATATTCTTATGAGACAATGAAAAACAATTTGATGGGTCGTTATAGTTGTCACCTGAACAATATTTGCACCACTTATTTGATTTAATTGCATTTGTTTTCTCATGGGGAGCAAGAAAACAAACACAGAAAACAAACACAAAACTAGGAGTGGGAAAACTCCCAGTACGAGATGAGATAAAAAGAAATTGGATAACTGGATTCAATTTTCTCTGTAATAAAGTTCAAATCTAGATCAGAACACAAGCCCCAGAATTCTTGCTGCAAAAAAAAATGTTCCAATCTCAATTATCAAAATTATTTGTTTGTATTATGACCTGAAATCTGATTCTTGAATTAAAACCGCAGGTGTTTTTTGGTTGTTTTGTACTCCTTAAGTACATGTTGCTCTTACTTGACGTTGTGAGATGTGGAATAAATAATTCTGTAGCATTATTTCCAAAAATACACAATACATTTACTGATTAGCTACTGCATTGGTATTCAGAAATGTGACCCTGTTTCAATGTTTTATTCAAATTTTTAATACAATTCCACACATCCTGAGTAATAACTCTGTAAATCCCTAAATTCTATGTAATAGGATGATCTGTCTCCTGCTTCTAAAGAGGGATAAAAGACTGATTGCACATTAGTGTCACCTCTAACCAACAAGTCTGTGAAAACTACAAATCAAACAAAGGTAGAGAATCACCTGCCAGCATCTGCTGGTATTGTTTGCTGAAACAGACATCTTCTCAGCAATAGGCAGATGATGTCTTTGAGTTTACTGTGAACTGGCCGATAGTTTTGAGTTTCTGAGGTTAGACAATGCATTGAAAATCTGCTTAGACAAAATTTTACAGACATGAACTGGAGGGTATTTCCTAACTATTGAAACTTAGACCTGTTACCAAGAGCAATCACATTATGAAAGCTCTTTTCACCACTATTTTCTCACAAGTTGCCTTAAAATAAGCAGTGGACTGCCTTCATTTTTTCCTGTGAAAGACTATTCATAATAAATTAATACAACTGATCTTGCTCCTCTATTATTTCTTTGACCACTATTTTGCTATTCCAGGACTAACATATTCTCCAAGGACAATATGTGCTCCAGTTTCCCATGACACTTTCTTGGTTTGTGACAAGGTTTTAGCAGTTTTCCTCTTTCCAATGTATGTTTCCAGTGATTTTTTATTTTATTTTTATTTTTTACCTTTTTTATCCTTTCACATAGAATATATGTTATTAACTGATATAACATTGGTAACATATGTTTGTATCTAACTCAAAACTTTGATTCTATGTATTCTAAATATATAATAAATCCTCACTTTGTGTTACAAAGAAAGCTCAGAATTTTATCTGAAATATACATTTTATATGAGATTATATATTTTGTATCACTTTCTTCCACCTACTTTAAAAAATCTTTCTTTCTTATGTACAGTAATTACCTAATTATTTATTAATACCATGTGTTTTGTTTTTGTTTTTTCAAGTTATATTTAAACTCATATTAGTTTGATGAGTTCTGTATCTGGATGATGATGGATATTATTTTTTCATTTTCTATTTTTTAAATAATTTTCCTAATTTCTCAGATAGTCCTATATTTGTAGGGTAGGAATTGAAGCAGATATTATATGAGAAATTAATTATGTACAATCATTTCATTAATAATAGTTTTCTCTCTTTTGTCTAACCTTGATTAGCTGTTAAAACAATTTTGTGTCATCTGTTATGATTTTGTCAAGAGATTTTTGTATTTCATCAAAAAGACTTGAACAGAATCGAGTATTACAATTTGCTGTTTATTGTAGTTAATTGAAAACAGGAATTCTGTCTTGCTCAATGCCACATTGACTTAAATTAAAATATATTTATTCTCTTTAGGAGAAATGTCTTAAAATCTCAAGTAACTGCATTCTTGCAGTTGAGCGAAATTCTACTTTCATAAAATATTTTAATTATCCTCACCATTTATGGATATGCTGTTATAAACCTAATAGTGTTTTTTGAAGCTACCATTCTGTTCTGCTTAGGAATTTAAATGAGAAATTCAAAGAATATCATTATAGTTTTCCTTTTTCTATTCTTGTTTATTTGTAAGTTTATGTGTTTTGTTGTTGTTGTTATAGTTATGTGTTTGTGTGTGTATGTATGTCTGTATTTATTCACCTCCTGCAGTTTGGCAGCATGTTCTTTACCCATTTTCTACAAATACTATATTTCTTCAGGAAGTGTATGAGAAATATGTTGACAGAACCATGAAGCTTTTTGATTAGCTCAATCTCTAAGCAGATTATAAAATAATTATATTGTAATATGGAAGTTTTTCACCTAATTCATATCTTGTGGCCAATTTTCTAATTTCTTATAAAATAAATTTAAATGTATGAATTAGCTATTACTTTAAATTTTGTGACTTTGGCAGTTGTTCTTCTTATATATATATATATCTTACAGTTATTTTGGAAATGAAAAAAATGCAGACTAAAGTTAGTGGATTTTTTCTTGCTTACTTCTGCACAAATTGTGTGTCAAATATAGTTAATACAGCTTTCTTTTTTTTTTTGGTACTATTGTACCAACTTTGCTGTATTTACTAAGTAATCTATTATACTTCTCAGAATCTTTATTAATTGAATTTCTATTTTTTTTTTCTATTTTAAACTGACAATGTAAAACCAAAATATAGTCTCATAATTGCTTAAATTTCACATAATGTTAAAGTGAGAGATAAGTAATATCTTGCCAGTATTTTAGTAATTACATTTCACACATTAGCAGAAGATAATTTACTTCAAACTGATTTTGAACTGATGAGTGTCAATATTTTTAATATCAGACTTCTGCTTTTTGTGGAAATATTTCTGGAAATTTGTCTTGCTAAACTCTAAACCACCACACTAAAATCAGAAAATTATGATAGAATTCTGAATCTTGGGCTATGTACATTAAATAACATACTTCTAAATGTTGCTTAAGATCATTCATAACAATGACATGTCTCATAAACGCATTGATCCGTTTCTTAAACTGAGATGCTTTTGCAATGTCTTTCATAGCCTTCATATTCCTTGGATACAATTCACTGCTTGTTTATAACAATATTACCATTCTAAACCAGATGCTCTTTTATTTCTTCTTCCTATTCTCTGTAGGATCTGAGAATGTAATTAATCTGGGCATGGTACTCTGTCAATTTTTCATGGTTCTACTTTCATAATCATCTGCTCTTGTGAAATTATGATACCTCCTATGTTGACATGAGCATCTATAACAATTATACTGTTTAGATATTAAGAAATTCTTTTGTATGAACCATGTGGTAGTGTGAGTGAAGAAAAAAAAGGTGGAGATCATATTTCTATTTTTTGATTTAAAGCTATGGTTTAGAGGGAAGAAGGCCATATTTTGCATGTTTCCTTGCACTTGTAACTCAGCAAAATGTGAATGAGTCACTTGTGGAAAAAAAAGTCAGTTTAATCTTACTCATAAAGATCAATTGTGATTAGAGCCAAAAGAATACACTTGGAATCTTCTAATGTTCTGTGGTCAATGTCTTGCTGTCCAGGTGGAGGCTGGTCACTAGTGGTGTTCCTCAGATTTTCATCTTTGGACCAGTGCTCTTCTACATCTTTGACAATGACATAGACAATGGGATCAAGTGTACCATCAGCAAGTTTGCAGATGACACCAATCTGAGTGATGCAGTTGATAAAGCAGAAGTAAGGGATGTCATTCAAAGGAACGTAAAAAGTTGGACTTCCAGGCTGAAGGTGTACACTTCTGGCCCATATCCTGCTTTTTGTCCACCAGGACCTTGAAATCTTTATCTTGGGCTGCATGAGAAGAAGGTTGGCCAGCAGGTCAAGACAGGTGATTTTCCTTCTGTACTCTGCCCTTGTAAGGCCTCATCTAAAGTACTGTGTCCAGGTCGGGGGCTCCCAGCAGAGGAAGGGTGTGAAGCTGTTGGATCAGGCCCAGAGAGGTTGGTCATGAAGATTATTATGGCTCTGAAGCACCTGTGTTATGAAGAAAGATTGAGGAATTTGGACTTGTTTAGCTTGGCGAAGAGAAAGTTCCGGGGAGACTTCTCTGTGGCTTTCCAGTACTTGAGCTTGTATTTAGGAGTACAAAATTTTTACATGGTCTCATAGTGACAGGACAAGGGAGAATGATTTTAAACTAAAAGAAGAGAAAATTAGGTTAGATGTTAGGAAGAAATTCTTTACACAGAGAGTAGTGAGGAACATAGCACGCTGCCCAGAGAAGTGGTATGCCCCATCCATGATGGCATTCAAGGCCAGATTGGATGTAGCCTGGGCAGCACAGTTTAATGACTGGCAACTGCGCATGGCAGGGGGCTGGAACTAGATGATCTTTAAGTTCCATTACTACCTTAGGCATTCTATCATTCCATAATCTGATGATTCTAATAAAGTGGTATTATTGGCTGACATTTCTCTTAATTGAACAGATACCTAATATCCTCCTTCTCATATCATATTCTCAAATGTCACTAAGAATATGGCTGCATTAGTTCTGATTTATCAGTATGACATTAGAATCATCCAGGTTGACTTCATTTCCAAAATCTACATTGGGTAATATCTAGTGAATCATCTCTTATTACACTTTTACACTTTTAAACTCAGCTCTTATCTGACCTGTGAATTTCAAGATATTTAAAATAGAAAATAAATGTTATATCAAGGAGGTGTTCTCTGTGCTATTTTATTTACCAGTTAATTAAAACAATAAAATAAAGTCTGGGGATGGGGGAACACAACAAACAAACAACCACAAACAAACAAAAACAAACAAACAATAAAAACGAAACCGAAGCAAAACAGTAAGGCCAGGCTTGGAATACTACCCGTGGGGTAAAGAAGGTTGTTGTATTGCTAATGAGTGGTAAAGCTCAACAATAACTTGAGCCAGACGTAAACTCCCACAATGCGCCCAGCCCTTACATGTAACCAGTCTTGGTTGCACGGGAAAACTGTTTTGTTGTGTGGGTATAAAAGGTTCTAAGCACCTACAATGAAGGTTTTTTGTTCTGCACCAGCGAAGGAGTCCGGAGGTCTTTTGCCACACCTGCAAGGGAGCCTGATGCCCTCTTGCAACACTCCCCATCCAAAAGAAGACCTCCTATAAGAAGTCCAATAGAGGGCCACAAAGTTGATAAAAAAAAATCTCTTGTGCAAGGAAAGGCTGACAGACATGGGTTTGTTCAGCCCAGAGAAAAGAAGACTGAAAGAAGATCTGATAAATGTTTATAGATGTCTAAAATATGGAAGGAAACTGGATAAGGCCAGAATTTTCAGTGGTGTACAGTAGTAGAACAATGAGAAGGAGCCAAAAAATGGAACACAGGAAATTCCACAAAAAAAATATGCAGAAGAACTTAATTACAGTGAGGGTGACAGAACATTGGAACAGATTGCCCTGAGAGATTGTGGAGTCTCCTTCTGTGGAGATACTCAAGACCAATCTGGACAACTACCTGTGCAAACCTACTGTAGGGAACCTGCTTTAGCAGGAGTAGTTGGACTGAATAATCTCTAGAAGTCAACTTCCAACTTTTGCAATTCTGTGATTCTGTGTAAAAAAGAAACAATGAATAGGGCGATGAAATATTCATATTTGCATATTACATTACCACTGTTCAATAGACAGCATTATTGTATGAAATAATTGATATAAAAATTAATTTTGTGTAGAAAAGCAAAACACATATTCTGGAGTTAAAAAATAGATAAGTAAAAATGTAGGAAATGTCATTTTCAGAATTTTTAAAAAAGGGCTCAAAATATAATGTAGTTGATGAAATAATAAAAACAGAAAATAGAATGCCAAACAATCTGAACTTCCTATCTTTGTATTTGTGGCCTGTCTTAATGTTTCTTTTCTTGTTGATTTAATTGTACCTGTAGGAAAAAAAATAAAAAGAAAAAGAAAAAAAAAGACAATAAAGACAATGAAAAGAAAGAAAGAAAGAAACAGCAACAACAAAAAGCACCTTTTCTTTATCAAGCAATGTTGTAGTACTAATTTATCTTCAAATGTACAATACACCAATGCAGTAAATTTCTGGGTTGTTGTAATTGCCCCTTGAGTTTTTATAAATAAAATGTATACTGAAAACAGAATAGAATTGTTAGAACCTCTGCCTTAATTTATTTTTCAAGTTCTCACTGTTGGTAATTTTGAATAACTGCTTTTATGTGTCGTGAAGTACTGTAACCACTGCATATTGTGTTTTTGTTCAAATCCTATTTGTTGTTATGGAAACAGCATCCCTATTAAGCCTCTTGCTGTAGATTTGCACTATAAGACACTCTTTAAACTGTTCAGCTGCAAAGGTAGAAGAGTGACATAAATTCAAACAATATTTCATTTTACTACTACTTCTATAGATCCTTAGGATATTTTTGATAGAGAATGCACACAATGGCTACTGGACACGTATTCAGACTTACATTTATCTGCTTTGAAATGCTTCACCAGCACTGGAGTTATTGTTTTACTTTTACTGAATTTAGGTTTTCTAAAATTGCAGTGGTCCAGGTTGTTTTGAACTTTATGGAATAGAACTGGTAGAATGCAAGACAGTAAAGATGTGTACTGAGGAAGAGTTCTTCTTGTCAGACAATGGTGGAACTACTACTTCTTTGGCATATGGAAATTAAAGAAATTAAAAAATTTGTGATGAATATTTAGTGTGTTTGTTTTTTTAATAGAGTAAAAGTAAAATTATCAAGTACTATCTTATCATTTAAATTATTTTTATTATTTATTATTATTTTTAGTATTATTTTTAATATATCTTATTTAATTTAAATTTTAATTATAAATAAAGCTGTTCTCTGTTTACCATGTTAATGCCTCTTGGTATCTGTGATTTTGCCTAAGGAGTCTGCACTATGAAGGAAACAGACAAACACGAATATTGGAATGAGAGGACAATTATAGTGCAGTGAATGATGACTTGAAGTATTTTCTGTATGCCTGCAGAGAGTTTCAGTTTGGATCAAGAACCACTGAGGAATAAGCAAAGAATAAATACGCTAAACAAACAAACAAACAAACAAACAAACAAACAAAAAACAGATAAGAAAAGAAATAAAACACAAGTAATACAAATACCTAAGCAGAACAGCAACTGTTTGGAAACAGAGAGCTTGACCCACAGCCAGTAACCCCTGAACACAGAGCAGAGTTCCAGTGAGTATCTGAGATCTTAAAAGGCAACTAAGAAAGAGTGGAGTGAACAGTAAAAAGTAAAACAAAAACAAAAACAAAAACAAAAAAACAAAAAAAAAACACACAAAAAAAACCCCTAAGTTTCTGAGTGTTCGTAATTTTACTGCTCATGAAAAAGTCAAGTAAACTTGAAATAAATATGCTGCAGAAAAATCCTTGACTAAGTACACAAGATTTGTATCTCCCTGCATCCCCCCACTGTTCTTGGCAGATGATTTTTTATGTCTAGCTCTTTCCTGCGTGATTCCCTGAGGCTCAGAAGGTAGATTTGAAAAAAAAATGACATCTGACATGCAAGTGTGTATGAAGCAAAGGTGTGTCATGGAATTCCTTCATGTGAAAAAACGGTAGCCACTGACATTCACTGACACTTCCGTAAGCATTCACTTATGGAGACCAAACAGTGGATGTGAGCATGGTAGAGCAGTGGGTGGTGTATTTTAGCAGTGGCAAAAGCAACAGTGGGTTCCCTCCTCTTGTGCAGACTTTTAGGAGTGTGACATGCAGGATCTTTTTCATCACTGATGAAAATGCATAGTTAATGGTGGTTACTGTTGAATAATAGTGATTTGTAGCTGAGAATTTGCCCTATCATTTAGCGTTATTGTTCTCTTGGTATCTGTTGCTGTTTCCATAGAAATAAATAGGAGGCATCACTTTTGGGGCATCCTAAGTCCTTTTCAGGTGTGAACCAAGAGAAACTGAAACAAAGAAAAATTACCCATATTTCTTTCATATTAATTCATATTTCTCATGAAGAGTTTGGCTTGGAATTTTACAAAATTATATTCTGATATTTTTGAAACTGCCATAATAAATAAAATAATGATTATGTACATAATATTTATATATTTCAATGAGAACATTATCAGAAATTATTAAAGTAACATTAATATCAATTATCTTGCAGTTTTCATGTCTAAAATTACTAACAGGAGACAAAAATCCTACTTAAAAACAAGGAAGGCATGTAGTATAGTTTAGCATGGTCACTGAAGTTCTGCAGGACTATGTGTAAATTTTTTTTATATTCTGTATCCCAGAGAATTAGGCTGAGATTGTGGGCAGATACCTTAAGAGTAACAAATAAGTTTAGTATCCTTCATCCTTGGGATAAATCAGTTTCATAGTCACTAAACATGTTGCAAATGAATGATTCCTTGAAGAAAAAAAAAAACAAAACAGTATCAAAACAATAACAAGACAGTATATAGCAAGAGTGCTTTATGTGTTATACTTTTTGTTGATCTCAGCTTTGACTCATGACGCAGGATGGAGATAAGTATGACTGTACAAATTTAAAGGAACAGAATGCTGAAAATAGATCATATACATTCATACTTTTCAGTTAGTGAAAAGTAATGTCTTCTCCCTGGGCTTAAAACTGCTATTAGTTTCACTTTTATTTTTGTTACTTAAATAAGGTTCATTGTAAGATAATAAAAGCCTTCATGTAACTAATGAGTGCAAATTAGTATTGAGTGGAATGATCTTTCTTGTATTTCATTGATAGAATGCTACTACAGCTTCACTTGCATTTCAGATGAGGATGGATAATTCCAGGGTTAATTTGTTATTATTATTATCATTAATCATGGAATCATAGAATCATAGGATGGCCTGGGTTGAAAAAGACAATAATGATCATTTAGTTTCAACCCCACCGCTGTGTATAGGGTCACCAACCTCTAGACCAGGCTGCCCAGAGCCACATCCAGACTGGCCTTGAATGCCTCCAGGAATGGGGCATCCACAACTTCCTTGGGCAACCTGTTCCAGTGTGTAACCAGCCTGTGTGAAAAACTTCCTCCTAACATCTAACCTAACCCCCCCCCGTCTTAGTTTAAAATCATTCCCCATTGTCCTATCACTATCCACCCTTGTAAACAGTGGTTCCCTCTCCTGTTTTTATGCTCCCTTCAAGTATTGGAAGGCCACAACGAGCTCTTTCCAGAATCTTCCCTTCTCCAAGCTAAACAAGTCCAGTTCCCACAACCTTTCTTCACAGGAGAGGTGCTCCAGCCCTCTGATCATCTTACCGACCCTCCTCTGGATCCATTTCAAGAGCTCCATTTCTTTCTTGTGCCAGGGTATCCAGGTCTGGACACAAAACTCCAGGTGTGGCCTCACAAGAGCTGAGTAAAGGGGGGCAATCACCTTTTTATATTACAACTATTATTTTGAAATGCAGACATAGCAAATATTGTTTGATAGTAAGTAGTTTAACACTTCAGATTGTGGCATTATAATTCAGCAGTGTGATGTCCATTAACAGCATGGAGTAATAAGAATTCATGTCATTTGCCAAGGTTCATACAACACCAGATCTTCCAGGCTCTTCAGATAAGAAATACAATTCAGTAAAAATACCCTTTATAATAAAGGTAGAATAGGCTATACTATGTATTCTACATGTTAATTAAAGCTGAAATTTAAACCCTAGATTATTGATTTTAAAATATCAATTAAATAATAGTTTAATTTAATTATTTTTAATTTTTAAATATTTAATTTAATTTAATTAATAAAAGTTTAAAATATAGAATTAGCTGTACTGTCTTAATTCCAATGGTTCTCTACTTCTCAGGTGTTTTTTTTTGTTGTTGTTTGTTGTTGTTGTTGTTGTTTTTCCCCTCGGAGAAGCCAACATACAGACTTTGTTAGGTTCATATAGATCATTCTATGAGAATTAATTCAGTGTGTAAATCATGCCATTTAGAAAAATGTGATGGCTGACAATTTTACGTTGTAGACTATGTCATATTTTTAATAGTGTTCTCCAGTGCAAACATCATGACCTTCAGATGTGTTCTACAAACAGCCAAATCAAGTTCTATACATCAAGCCACAGTTTGGTCCATTGTAATACAACATGTTGTCCTACAAAGTAAAAATAATCTTTTATGGTGAATTCATTGTGGTAATAAATACTGCACAAAATATCTCAAGTATCAGCATTCATCCTGAATATTAATAAAATTTTTAACAAAACCGATTCTATTTTCTTGCATTAAAGTCATAAAGTATTTTGCTATTGCATTATGCTTCTTTGATATTTCTAAGTAATGCAGGCATTATTTCTCTTTTTTTTCCAGTAGAACTAAATGGATTAAATCAAGCTAATAATCTTAATATAGACAAATTAATGTAGACAAAACACTAACTAAAACAGGAATATTTTTATTTAAATGATCACAGTAGCTACAAAGGTACTCCTTCAAAAGGACCCTTTACAGTTCAATCCTGGATTCTAGCCAAAGATGCAATATAAGTTAATACCAAGAGAGATCATTTAAGTGCTGTTATTAAGGAGACTGTGATTGATGGAGTTTGTAACTGGCAATGTGGTTCCCCTTTGGCTACTCAGTGAATATCATTGACAGATCAATATCACATTTACATGAAACTACAGACACTTCTGACAGTAGCAACATGGGGAAAAAAAAAAAAAAAAAAGAAAAAAAAAGAAAAAAAAAGGACAAATTTACTAACAAATTAACATGGTTGCTAAGTTACTGTTTCTTAATCATAGAATCATAGAATCACCAAGATTGGAAAAGACCTCCAAAATCATCCAGTTCAATCAGTTCAATCATCCACTTGCCCCCTTTATTCACTCACTAAAGCATGTCCTTAATACAACACCTATACATTTCTTGAACACCTTCAGGGACCTTCAAGTGACTCAATCACTTCCATGGGTAACCCATTCCAGTGCCTGACCACTCTTTCAGAGAATGATTTTTTCCTGACACCTAACCCAGATCTCTGCTAGTGCAGCCATTCCCTCTTATGCTACAACAAGCCACACAGGAAAAGAAGCTGACCATTACCTTGCCACAACCACCTTTCAGGTGGTTGTAGAGAGCAGTGAGATCTATCTTTAGCCTCTGCTTCTCTAGACGAAACAATCCCAGTTCCACCAGCCGCTCCTCGTAAGACTTGTACTTTATTAGTAAACACTAACTCTTCATCTCATTGTAACATCAGTGAACTAAGGTATTGCTAATGATACAGTTTCCAAGAACACTCACAGTACCAGTCCACTGTTATGTTTCAATTGATACTCACTGTTGTTTTATTTTTATAGCTTTTTGCTTTGTGCCTTAGCCTCACTTCTTTTCAGAAAATGTGATCTTCTGATGTTTATGGAGTAAATCAGAAGCTGTGCACTGAGTCAAGGATGCTGCAGCTATAACCAATGTTCTGACTTTGAAATCGGGAGTCCAGCTAATGGCTAGATTTACAATAACATGACATTGTAGTTTCTTAATTTTCAGCAACCTGTATATTATGCAAACAGCCTTCTGTCAACTCAGGAAACAAGAGGTCTCAGCAAGCAGGAATATGTTGATACAACCATAGCTAGAATTTACATTTCAAGGTCTTGCAGAGAGAGAATTAGGCTTAACAGCAGAGTGAGATAACAAAAGAATTTTTCAGCATATGGAAAAAGTAGCTTTCAAACAACAGATCAAGTCAAGTAGAAATAGATTTCTAGATGCCATGAAAGGGCTGAAAGTGTTGCCATCAATCAAGACACATAACAAGGATGCAGCTGGTTGTTTGCTTACTGCAGTAGAAATTCTTGACTACTTTCCAGAGAGTGTAGGGATTTTAGGGGAAAATAAATCTGTAAATGATAAAGCACATTAAAAGTGCCACTTAGTATTTATTAGTAGTTTATTATTTTGGTAGTTTATTACTCATTAGTATTTCCCTGAAGGTGTTCAAGTCTAGGTTGAATGGGGCCCTGGGCAACCGTATGTAGCAGGAAGTGTTCCTGTCTGCGACAGGGGCATTGGAACTATATGACCTTTAAGGTTCCTTCCAACCCAAGTTGTTCTATGATTCTATGATTTATTATGCTTTGTAAGCACTATGGAAGTGTTCCAACAAATATCAGATAGATTGTGTGTTGTGACAAGGACACTGATGCTGATGACTTCAAAGGGGAGGAGGGCAAATATTATTTGATGACTTCAAAGAAAGAAATGTGTCACACAGCTGCCCTTCATGCTGTTTAGAACATATTTTTTAATTCATTGGGCACTGTTAAAAGCACACGCAGCCAGTGCAGAGCAGAATCTTCAAATCATTCAGCATTTCTACCAAAGCTTTTTCCACTTTTCTTCCAGGAATTTCTAATGTTGAATCAGTCTACCCTTGACAGGAAATAGTAAAGTATTATACTATTATTAAAGTATTTTTAAATTCTGCAACAAGCCTACAGTACTAGTTAGAATTCCCAATATGTATCAGTATGATCACTAAGAGTAATGAAAAAATTAGTTGAAATATAATAAAGGTAATGCAAATTATTAATCCATGTGTGTATGTGTTTGCTTTAGACATATTACTGTTTATTAATTTGCCTGTCTAACATAATGTTTTAGATATGAATAGAACTGAATGCAATACAACAATCAGTTGGAAAGGACTTTCAAAGTTCACTGAACCCTCCCTAGGACTAACAAAAAATTTAAAATTTTATTGGAGCCATTATACAATTGTCTTCTGGACACTGACTGGAATGGGTAATCATCCATCTCTCTAGGAGGGCTGTTTCAATATTTGAACACCCTCATGGTAAATAAATTTTTCCTAATGTCCAGTCTGAACCACCTCAGGTGTACCTTTGTGCCATTTCTATGCATCCTATTTTTAGAAGCCAGAAACAGAGCCTGGCACCTCTATACTTCCTCTCCTCAAGAAGTTGCAGAGATCAATGAAGTCACCTCTCAGACTCCTTTCCTCCAAACTAGACCACCCAAGGGTCCTCAGACTTTCCTTGTAGGATATGTCTTTAGTCTTTTTACAAGTTTTGTTGTAAGTTATCGCTCTAGATAATTTCAAATAACTATCATTCCTTTTATTTTTTGGAGTCAAGAACACACAGTCACAGAATCACAGAATCAGAATTGTAGAGTCTGGAAAGGACCTCCAGGCATCATCAAATCTAATACTCTACTAAAGCAGTTTCCCTACAGTAGCTTGCACAGGAAAGCATCCAGCTGGGCCTTGAATATCTCCATAGAAGGAGATTCTATGTTCTCTCTTGGTAGCCTGTTTCAGTGTTCTGTCGCCCTCACAGTTAAGAAGTTCTTCCTCATATATTTATGTAACATCCTGTGTCGTACTTTTTGCCCATTGGCTCTTGTTCTGTCACTGCATGTCACTGCAAATCACTGAAAATTGCCTCACATGATCCATTTGACCCCTGCACTTTAGATATTTATTAACAGTGATGAGATCGCCTTTCAGTCTTCTCTTCTTCAGGTCCTTCTGCCTTTCTTTATAACTCCATTTCTACTCCAAGACAAATCATCATTGTGAACCTCTGCTGGACTCTCTAGAACATTCATGTCTTATTTGCTCATACTTAAGATGAGGCCATACCTGTATTAAATTATGGATAAAACATTATGAAGATTGTTTATGACAGTTATTAAAAATTATGGGAAACGTTGCGCAGCCATTTGTAACAGACATTGTATATTCACAGGGAGAAGCCTCTGTTTAATTGATTTCTTTTTGTCACAAGGTTGTTCACCTAATTGACTCAGGGAAGCCGATTTGTTTTCTTTTGGGGTTTCAGCAAATCTTTTGAAACTGTTGCTCATAGTATCCTTCTGGACAAAATTTTCAGCATACAGTTAAACAAAACAGTTTGTTTTGTGAAGGTTCACACTCAAAGAATTAGAATAGGGTTGCATCGACCAGGTGGCCAGCATGCAGTATGTTTTTCTTTTTTATTTCATCAAATTTTTTATTTATTAACCTAATTCCATGTATTTTGTTGTGGCAAACGTAAGAGGGTTTCTTTCTTTTTTTTTTTTAAGTTTTGAGTCCCGTATCTTGTGCCATATTAGGATTTGCACTTAAAACTATAGAACATTTTTTTTCTTTCACTTTTATGTGACATTACCTTATAGGCGATTATTTTAAATGAGAAATTAATAATTGCTTATATTTTTGATATTTGTTATAGCAGTAGCACAGTAAGAAAATTGTTATCTACACACAATTCACTGCTTCATAGTATTTCACTGATCCAGTGCAGAAAGCTAATACTTCTTAAGTCATAAATAACTACATTATTTTTCTTTTAGCCATCTCCTCTTCTAATTTTAGTTTCTTACAAGCCTTTGATTCTGGAGGCTAATTCTTGATCCTTTTGTTCAACATACCTAGTAGCTTAGCAAAGACACAAAGACATGAAATGAGTATTGAGAATGAAATACCCTAAGTACCCATTAATGACTGAATGAGACATGTTTGCATTATCAGTAGAATTGTCCAGGACCCATGCTGAGAAGGATATTTAACTACTATAAAGTTTAGAGATTACACTTGGAGTATAGAACTTTTTTTTTTTCACACATTTTTTCATAAAAGCCAACTAAATAGAATTAAACTCTGTAGGACAGCCTCTAAATATATCTTAAATGCAAATCTGCATTCTATCCTCAAGGACAAATTCATTGTCTTGTTGTCCTATTAACTATGATCCACAGTCATCTTACAAAGTAATTACATATTCACGTAAACAATTTTTTTCCCTCAGAATCAAGCTGAAAGGTTTTTAGCCCTCTTGTTCAGACACAATTGCTACACTGCTCATAATCTCATTTGAATTACACTGGCCTTAAATCCTACATGGGACTTCAACTCATGGATTATAGGGCTACAGCAAGCCATTAATTGCTGTTCTTACACAACTTATGAATTATGGATGAGTGACATTTTTGATTCTGCAATAGGAAATTTAAAACACTGATAGCTGTTTAAGTATTAATGATCTGTTTGGTCTTTACCAGTCACATAATGACTGACTAGAGGACTTAAAGACTCTTAAATGTTATAGAGCTTAGCAATTTAATGACAGTATCTTATGACTAGAAACCTAAGAATTACTGCTTTATGTCAGCTTGAGGAATGGTTGTGTTCTCACAAAACCTTTTGGCACGTAATATTCAGTACTGAAATTGAAAAGGTACAGACAAAAATAAAAATGGAAAATATTTATGTCATCACCTGCCCTGTTTTTCTTTGAATAAGTCATTGCTTCTACTTAACAGCATTTCCTCGTTCTGTGCCCAAGTACTGGTAATTTTCCTAAGAAATAATTCTTTAGTTTTTCTTTAATATTTTAAGGCTAACTTCAGCAGGCACTGTGCAGCTGCTTGCACATATACCTCCAGTGGGAAGGGAGAGTGAACTGGGATGGTCAAAGTGAGAGAACCATCTTGTGTTGAGATAAAGACAGTTCAGTAGGTAAAGAAAAAGCTGTGTATGCATGAGCAAAGAGGAATGAAGTAGTGTAATTCATTCCCTATTTCCCATTGTCAGGCAGATGTTCAGCCATTTCCAGAAAAGCAGGGTTTCATTATGTGTAACAGTTACTTTGGGAGACAAATGCCCTAATTTCGAACACCTTCCCCTCTCTTCCCTACTTCTCACTACATTTTATTGATGAGTATGATGTTGTATTGTATGGGGCAGCTTGCATCAACTGTCTTGATTCTGTCCCCTCCCATCTTCTTGTGCATTCCCAGCTACTTGCTGACAGGGCAACATGAGAAGCTGAAAAGTCCTCAGCTTAGTGTAAGCAATGCTTGCAACAAGATGGTTCATTAACAACGTTATGTTAATCAAAAATCCAAACCACACCACCATACAAGCTATGATAAAAAAGATTAACTGTATCCCAGCCAAAGCCAGTACAGCTATGGAACATTTTCACCGGCTAGTGACCTTCAGTATCAAAAAGACTTTCTCATTGTTTAGTTAAATATTAATTTAACTTAAAGATTAATTTCCTAATTCCATCTCATTACTCCTTTACCTACTCTAGGTGTATACTAACTCATTCTTTCTTCTCTTGGCATATATATATACTTTTAAATATTGAGGAGGAAATGATGATTAGTCTTCAAACCATTTTTTATACAAGACCTCTCTACACATTGCTCATCATGCTTAATCATGATTTAGCAGAGGGTTGTTAGCGTTAGGGTACTATGGTTAGGCTGCAGTTGGACTTGATGATTTTTGAGGTCCCTTCCAACCGGAGTGATTCTATGATCTATGATTCTATGATCACAGTGCGTTCAGCATTTACAGGTTCCCCACAACATGGTACATAAAAAATATTTGCGCCTCCTGTGACAGTTGTTATGCAGATCTTAGTGACAACTCAGGCTCCTGGAATATGTTCAGTCAAGAAAAACAATGTATGCTTAAAAGTTGAGATAGTACAATGCCTCTTTTTCAGATGTTCTAACTCATGGAGCTCCAGAAACTGAATTGATAATCAGCCAAATTCATTCATGGGGAAGTTAAAATAATGAGAAAATCAAAACAATATCAAACATATACTGGTAATTTCCAAAGTTAATGGAAGAGGTAAAAATGGAAAACATGGGTGTGGTCAGATGACAGGTATTCAAATGCTTAAATGTGGGGGACTGAGGAGTCTTTTGGAGAAAAATCAAGCAAGACAGTGAAATCAAAACATTAACAGCAGATATATGAAGATTTATAAAGCAGAATTCAGTAAAAGCATACTAAAGTTGTGAATTACTGAGGCATCAAACAAGAAGAAAAGTGTTGCTAAATTAGACAAAAATTGCCAAGGGAAAGGCATATGTAGCATGTACAGAATGTACAGTGAATTGGTACAATATAATGAATTAAAAAAAAACACACCAAAAAACGCTAGATGAAGAAAAAATAAACATTTGTATAAGCCTGATAAAGGAATATAAATTGATGATCCCTAAAACAATACTGAAATTAAAGAAGAGTTATTTAAATGCAGAAATAATAAATCTGTATGGAATAAAATTTATTAGGTGTATTTTTTTATTGTATCAAGGAAATCAGACAATATTGTTTTTCTGAATACTTACCAAAACATAAACACATAAATATAAGAGCAATTTTTTTTTTGTCAGAAAATATAACCATGTACTTATGTACCCAAAATTAATGAGTAAGTTACCTAGAGATTTACATGAATCCTGTTACACTCTATGTAGGTGAGTTTTACAGTGAATAGAACATCTATGTCAGATAAAATGAAAGGCTGGATGAAATGTATATGTGGGAGATTATATATTTATGATGATTACATGTTTAATATTATCTTTCATGAAGACAAGATGAGTAAGTGTAATTAAATTATTTTCTCAAGTCTGAGGGTCAGAATTCGAATATACTATTTTGTTGTTGTTGCTTTGTATGATGGACTAGTATTGCTTTTAATTGCATTTATTAACAGCCTGTGACAATGTAAAGATTACAAAATGATTTTATTCTCAATTCTTGGTCAAGTTGAAAGCAGGATCAGCAAGACTACTACCTTGGGCTTCCAGAGGGCAACACTAAACTGTACAGGACATTGGTCAGGAGAGTTCCTTGAGAGTGAGTCCTGATGGTCAAAGAGTTCCAGGAAGGCTGGACATTTCTCAAGAAGGAAATCTTAAAAGCCCAGGAGTAGGCTACCCCTGTGTGCCATAAATGAAACGCTGAGGAAGAAGACCAGCCTAATTGAACAGGAAGCATTCGCTGAGATCCTGGGACAAAAAGAGAATTTATCATGATTGAAAGACAAAGTAGACAACTCAAGATGAGTACAAGGATGTTGCTAGGATACATGGAGATAAAATTGGAGGGACAAAAACCCACCAAGAACTTCAACTGCCCACAGTTGTAAAAGATAAAAAAAAAAAAAAAAAAGTAAAAAAAAAAAAAAAAAGTTGTTTTTACAAATACATTAACAGCAAAAGGAGCCAAGGATAATCTCCATTATTTACTGGGGAAATTACCACCAAGGATGAGGAAAAGGAGGAGGTACTCAATGCCTTCTTTGCTTCCGTCTCTAATAGTCAAACCTGTTATCCTTAGGGTACTCAGTCTCCTGAGCTGGAAGACAGGGATCAGGTGTAGAATAAATCCCCAGCAATCCAGAAGGAAACAGCAACCTGCTGCAGCACCTAGACTATCACAAGCCTCTCTGAGATTCACCTGAACGTACTGAGGAAGCTGGTGGAAGTGTTCACCTAGATATTTTCCACCATTTCTCAGCAGTCCTGTTCAAATGGGGACTTTTCAGAAAACTGGAGACTTGCTAAGTTGATGCTCATCTACAAGAAGTGTCGTAAGGAGGATCCAGAAAGCTACAGTCCAGTCAGACTGATATCAGTACTGGGGAAAGTTATGAAGCAGATTCTATTGAGTGTGACCACATGGTCTTGCATGGAACAGTCAGGGGATTGGGCCTAGCCAGCATGGGTTCATGAAATGCATGTCCTGGTTGACCAACCTGATCTTCTATGATCAGGTGACCCACCTAGTGTAGGAGGAAAATGCTATGGAAATAGACTTTGGTAAAGTCTTTGACACTGCCTCCCACAGTGTTATCCCGGATGAGCTGGCAGCCTTCTAAGCCTCTAAGATGTCTTACACAGTTGTACTATTCACTGGATTAAGAAGTGGCCAGATGGCCAGGCTGAGAAGGAAATGGTGAATAGCATTAAATCCAGCTTGTGACTGGTCACTTGTGGTATATCCCAGGTAATAGCATTGGAGTCATTGATGTTTAATATCTTTATTGATGATCTGAACAAGGAAATTGATTGCACCATCAGTAAGTTTGCAGATGACAGGTTAGGAAGATATCTTGATCTGCCTAAGGATATGAAGGTCCTACAAAAGGATCTATGTAGGCTGGATCAATGAGCAGAGGGCAGTTGAATGATGTTCGGCAAGACCAATTGTTGGGTCTTACACTTTGGTCACAAGCTCACAAGAGGGCTGTGTGTCGAACTTGAGTCAGCAGTGTGCCCCAGTTGCCAAGAAGACCAACAGCATCCTGGATTGTATCAGAAAAAATACAGTTAACAGAACTAGGAAAGTGATAATTCTCCTGCACTTGGCACTGATGAGGCCACACCTCAAGCACTGTGTTCAGTTTTGGATCCCTCACTATAAGAAAGAGATTGAAATCCTGGAACACATCCAGAGAAGAATAACTAAACTGCTTAATGGTCTGGAGCACAAGACTTATGAGGAAAAGCTAAGGAAACTGGGATTGTTAAGTCTGCAGATGAGAAGATTCAAGGAGACCTTATCACCGTCTGTAACTATGTGGGGAGTTTGTAGCAAGACAGGTGTCTTCTCTCAGACCCCTGTCTGAGAGAACCCTGTTCTCAGAAGAGAAGACAGCTCTCTTCTCTCAGGTAACTAATGATGAGAGGTTATGGCAAGTTGTAACAAGGGACCATAAGGCTGGATATTAGAAAAAAAGTATTCTCAGAAAGAGTGGTAATTCATTGGAACAGGTTGCCCAGGGAAGCGGTGGAGTCATTGTCCCTGGAGGTGTTCAAGAAATGTTTAGATGTAGTACTTAGGTTTACAGGTGATGGGTTGATGGTTGGGCTAGATGATCCTAGATGTCTTTTCTAGCATTAATGATTGTATGATTCCATGATTCTAGGAATCTCTGTGAACTGTCAAGTTGCTAGCTATGACTAAATTACACTAGCAAGAAGAAACGTAAGGATAAATGGAAGCAATAATCAAATGTATTTATTATCTCCTAACAAATAAAGTTTTACAGAATGAGTGAACTGATCAAGAAATTCTATAGAGATATTTTCTGTCAGATGACTTCTGATCATCAGAATCTAGAAAAGGATAAATGGAAACTGTTTCTTTTCCTCTCTCTACATCATACACAAAGAAATCTTCAGCTATAACATGATTAGGAAGATAATAGTGAAATTTGGCAGAACTGGGAGAATTCATTGAGTTTAAGAGTGTGGAACCCTAAGTAGTAGACGTTGCTATTATCAACATATATCTGTGAATTTATCCATAAATTTAACTTTTTTTAAATTTTATTTCAAACTACATTTTTTTTACTGACTAGCAATTCAAGGCATTGAAATTCAGATTCACTAAGGTCCAGAAAACAACCTTAAAAGTGTATGCTGCACCTATGTTTCCACTGTATATAGCACCAGATGACTGAACCACCAAGAGGGTGGATAGGCACCCGAGTAAGATCTGTGCAGAAAAAGTTACCACACTGAGCTTGCTGGAATTCGAGAACTGTCTGGACAAAAGTCTCAGATACATGATATGATTTTGAAGTGGTTCTGTGTGCAGCAAGAAGCTGGACTTGATGATTCCTGTTGGTCCTTTTCATATCAGGATATTCTGTGATTCCATGAATAAACTGTATGATAAATGGGAAAGACATACGTGTGCTAGTTTTAGAGAACAGAGAATTCATATTTAGTACCCTTAGGTTAGGTACAACTCTGTACCTATACAGTACTACTTCATGATAGTATGAAGATTCTCAGGACATATATGTACATTTTTAATGTCAATAAAATTAAGAATAATATAGTTACACTTACAGTTACATAAACCCTGTCTTAATTTTTAATTTTTTTTTACCAGTTTCTGCTATTTTTCTGTATTGTAATTATAATGTATTAAGTATTATTATAATGTATTTTTCTAACTATTTGGGAAAAAAGTATTCTCCCCCAACCCCTTGTTTCCAACAGTTATCTCATGACAACGTATATCCAACCCAGCAGCTTTAACTCAAATTGGAATTTATTGTAGGCTTCTTTGAATAAGACGGACTTCCTTACAAGGAAATAAGAAGTGTATGTTAAAACAAAGTGTTGTGAGATAGCATGGAAACAAAGCTCAGTTTTATAAGCATTACTCTAATCTGTCTGTTTGCCTATTTGCTTTCTTGATTTATTATACTGAGACTGGACTCTACTGTAACTGTAAATTGACCTCATTTAAAAAAAAGGAAATGTAACAAAATCATTTCTTTTCATATTGTTGCTGCTTAATGTTGACTGCCAAAAGAACAGCTGTCTAAAAAAGTAAATCTTATGTCTAATTCCTTAAGAATGCTGTGCATATGAGCTGCAGAAGCTGACCACTGGATGGTGTTACCTCATCGTGTTCTGTATTTGCTTCAGACAATTCTGTTTTCCCTGTTTAATGCTTTATATATTGAACAAATATTTCTTATCTTTTTGTCTTTTTCAGGTTTAATAGTCACAGCTTGACTAGAAAACATTGCAATTGTTATAGTCTAATTAATTTTTATAATTGTGCAATCATTATGCAAACAGGTTCTCAAACAGAAGTTACTTCTCAGGTTTAACAAGTGTAGGTACTGAATAGAAAAATGTGATAAAACTTAATTCTTATTCCACTAGATCTTTGGGCAATTCAGATGAACATAGAATATTAACAGAAAAACAAAACAAAAACTGCACAAACAAAACTGTCATTTGCTGTGTGCGATAAATCCCAGTATTAACATGAGAAACTTGTTGTGGCAGTTAGTGGTATGCACTGATCCAAGAGTAGATGAAATTTTAATTTATGTCCTCTCTACAACACCACTGGGGCTCTAGAGAGATGAACCTAGGTCCATATCCACCACAGAGAAGACACTAGACTACAAGCCAATTAATGTTTGTTCCGTGCTGGATATTCTGAGTATGGTACTAGAACCATAGAATCATCTAGATTGGAAAAGACTGTCAAGATAATCAAGAACAACCACCAACTTGACCTATTTAGTCTCATCACTGAACCATGCCCATCAGTGATATGTCCACACATCTCTCAAATGTTTCCAGTGTCTGGAACTTCACCACCGCTGGGCAGCCCATTCCAATTCTTGATCACCCTTTCTGTGGAGAAATTCTCCTAAATGTTCAATCTAAATCTCTCCTGAAGCAACTTGAGAACTTTTTCTTGTGTCCTATCACTTGTCACTTGAAAAAGATACCAAAGCTCACTTTAGTATAACCTCCTTTCATGTAGTTGTAAAGAGTGATGAGTTTCCCCCTCTTCTTCAGATTAAATGACCTCTGTTCTGTCAGTCACTCCTCATAAGTCTCATTTTCTAGTCCACCATCTTTGTTGATCTTTTCTACACATGCTGAAGCAACTCAATATCCTTTTGGCAGTGAGGGGGGCAAACTGAACCCAATATTTGAGATGTTTTCACACTGCTGCAAAGTACAAAGGAATAATATTTGCAGAACGACAACATTTCAATATTATTTTGTCTACTCATCTTATGCATTACTGCTGTAAACCAAGAAGCAGTAACACAATTTTCTCATGTTGTTGGAACAACCGTTTGTCCTAATTTAGTTGATGCATGCTTCTATCTGAAAAACAACAACAACAACAACAACAACAACAACAAAAAACAACAAAATAACAGCATAAGGTTTATCACCTGGACTCTGCCATTAAAAATCTATTATCATAATTTAAATGAAAGTTATGTACATATATATGCACACGCACAAATACTCTTCGGGGCAGATTTCATTGTTATAAAGGTAGATATTTAGGGCAAATATACTTCTCTATTTTACTTAAAAAAATAAACTAACAGAAAAAATTTTTACTAATTATTTGCTTCCATTCATAGTACATGGGAGCTACCTTCTAGCAAGTGTTTGGTTCCTACTGAGTTCTTCATTTAGGCAGAAATCTTCTGTTCGTGTAAGACTTGTGTCCTGATGGGATTAAAATATTATATAGAAGTCTTTTATTTCATAATAATTACTATAGCAGAGTATTAAATGATACATATCATTTTGCCTTAGACAAAAAACAGAAACAAACAAACAAAAAAACTCAGATGTTTTTAAATTTGTTGTTGTTGTTGTTGAAAGAATAAAAATAAAACATTTACAATTCTTTTTGAAGGAAAATTAGCATGATTTACAAATAACACAAGATTTGTTGTAGTGAAAGTTTAATTTTGAAAACAATACCAGGTAAAAAAGGGTGATTACACTTGTGACTTGTGTAACCACTGTCCTTTCACAAAGACATTTAGAGTCTGGCTAATCAGAATTAGCAGGAATCTCCTTCACTGCTATGAATAAATTTAGATACTCAGCTGTTTTCTGTGCATGTTCTGGACCCCTGTCAGAGTACTGACTTTCATAAAATTCCTGATTATTAGTTCAGACCTCTTTGTCAATTGTTCTTTTATTTCTTTCCTGAATATTTTGGACATCCACTAAATAAAAGGACCTATGAAAAAAAATATGTGCTTTCACATTCTCATGCTACTTCAAAGAACATGCAAGTTAAAATGGCAAAGTGTGGTTGCAGGATGGATCAAGGAAAGCAGTGAACACCACATCAAATATACAGACAATAGAATGCTGTTGAGTAGAACAGGTTTTTATACTGACTTTGTAGAATAAATGTATCAGCACTATACCTAATTAGGAAAATAAGTCCCTCCAACTTTGATCATGTTGTCTAAATGTACATTTCTGATCCTTCATGGTCTGCAAATTCATACTATTCATAATCTTTTTTACATCTTTGAGTAATGATAGTTTAAGTGCTCATTTCAAAGTATGTTCCAAGTGAGACAAAATGGGAGATTCCATTGTAAAACAATGGCCCAGTTGTTACATGACTGACTGACTCCAAAGCAGGAGAACTCCATCTGCACTGTAGAAAATTCTTCTAAGGGTCACAAGAAAGTTAGCTATGCTTAAAATATGTATGATACTGAACACATGACTAAAAGAAAATAAAGAACTAACTTACTTATTACAGTCAAAAAGAGGACTTTGCTTTTCCCTGTAAAGGAATGGGGCACAAAATCTGGTGCAAACGCATATGTCCTTCTGTAAAATCTTCTGAGAATTATCCACCACCTATACCTGTACAGTTTTGGTGGGTAGTTTTTGTTTTTTGTGTTTTGTGTTTTGTGTGTGTGTGTGTGTGTGTGTGTATTTTTGTAAAATATTAGCCATTCTCCCACAAAGCTCATAAATCTGACAGCTTTACAAAATAATAAAGATTCTCACTTACCGATAAATCTTGTTAATTTTTTTTTTCATGCATATAACTGCAAGCAGCTGATACTTGCAGAAGTAAGGGAAAATATAACGAAACAAGCATTTCTGAAGCATAGACATTCACCTGCGTATAAACAGAATCACTTCTGTGCATCTGAGTTTATTATAAAATACTACTATCTTTAAAGCCAGTGGTTAGCCTCAAATGAATAAGTGCCTTCCATGAGAAAATAAAGCTCCCTGACAAGACACAGAGGAGGACAGAACATTAAGGAAAACTACACCTTTTTGAAACACATTTTGCCTAGGCTAAGCAGATAGATGGACAGATAAGTTCTTCTTTTTAAAATTTATTCATGAATTTTGAATAGCCTCATAAAGTGTATCAAATTAAAAATTCCCTGCTACACAAAAAGCTTCATTTTATCAAATAAGTGAATCCAAGGGGGACTCATTCTCTTACTTCTATCAAGACAGGTTACATTGTAAGGTATTTTATTTGAGAATAAAACATGGGAGTTTTTGGGCAAGAAAATGTTTGTCGTTATGACCTAATTTGTCACCCTTATTGGTTATGAGGATGAGATAAAACACAAAGGCTATGCATGTGCAAGGAAATGAGGCAGTACCTCTTTGTGGGCTGCCACCTTATGATCAAAAGAGTGGTTTGCTAATATACATGCAAGCTATTGCATGCCTGATGGCCAACTCCCCTGAAGGTGATAACAGACATATTTGATTTACTAGGTCTACATCAGTACAGGAATAGCCAAACAATACAAACAACAGTCTACTAAAGGACAAGGTCATGTTTTCTCAGTACTTATGAAGCTAAAAACAGTCTGGGTAAATTAACAAACAAACTTTGCTTCTCTACCTCTAATGTTCTATCTTCTGTGAGGAGAGTGATGTATAGAGTGGAGTAGTGATATATACATTTTGGATGTATTTGATATTTAATTCATATTCTAATTTGTCACTGAAATAAAATTCTAGCCCATACATAGGATTTACAGAAAAGATGCAGACTGAGCTCAATAGTACTATTTATTTTCACTAAAGCTCATAATTCTTAGAAACAATATAAAATTTGCAAATACGTTATCAATATTTTTCTCAGAAATTTGACTTTGGCTTCCATAAAAAACAAATGAGAAGAGTAGAGTAGTGTAGAGTAGCGTAGAGTAGCGTAGCGTAGCGTAGCAAAGAGAAGGGGAGGGAAGGGGAGGGAAGGGGAAGGAAGGGAAGGGATTTAAGAAATCATCTGCACCGCACTAAAAGGCATCTTCAGAAATTCAAACACAGCATATATTAACATAGAGTTTAAAACAACTCAACTTATTTTATCTTTTTCTGCTGCGTTCTACACATTGCTGAATGTTACAAAGTAAATATGTTTAGAGCTATTGCACCAGCTGTGTTTGAAAGTGCAATTTTCTCTTAATGTTTAACGATTACTTTGTGCTTGTTTCTTTTAATCGAAACAATGCTTTTTAATGTTACAAAGCTGTCACTAGTTTATTAAAAAGGTAATTTTAACCTGTAACGTGGAGTAGCTAATTTATGTTCTATGATCCTTCCTGCAGTATACAACAAGAAGTACCAAACAGGAAGAAAAAACAGGAGATGGAGGTGACATAATTCTCTGCTGTTCACAGATTATATGATTTTGTTTGAAAATGCACCACAATAGCTATTAGATTTTTACAGTCCCCATTTTCATTATTATTAGATCATTACATTTAGCTTAAACCAATCTAAGTTTGTATTAGTGAGAACTGGTGATCATCTCTCACCTCTGACCTTTACGTTAATGGGAAGTTCCTCTGTGTAATTGCTATATCTTAAAATGGCACTGTGCTGTGTAATCTTTATCACTGTAAAAGGACATTTAAAGTTTGTTTTACATGAGCAAGTAGAATAATATTATTTCTGCAGAGAGCAATAATTATCTGCCTCCTAGCTGAAAATACATGCTGAGGATAAATTGTGCTTATCTGGTAGTTTTTCTTTGTAAGACAAGTTAATTAAAAGGAGAATCTTGAAAAATATGTTTGCCTGCTGAGTGTTGAAGAGTATATTATTACATAAAATAAAATAACATAAATAAATAAATAAATAAATACATAAAATAAATAATAATAAAACTACAAAAAAAAAAGTTTTTGTTCTGAAGTTATGGATAAAAAATGAAATAAACATTAAGCCTTTACACTGTGATAACAACTAAATGACCACCATTCATTTAAACAACAACAACAAGATACACTAAACAAACAAACAAAAAAGCTGCCGTGAAAGGAATTAACTACTTGTTCTAAAGGAATAAAATTCTGTAGTCCATTAGTAATTATATGGGTTGGTATGGGCTTAAGTATTGTACCCGATAAATACATTTTACCCACTGTAATTTTCTGTGTACGATAATGAATTACATACTAGGTAATATATACATGTTCTTGTTCTTGCTCTTTAAATCAACTTTGAAAAAGACACTGTAGTCTCCCCATGAATATTTTACCATGCAGAAAATGCTTTATTCAATGTTTATTTACCAGGGTGATATGCACTGTTTGACAAATATTTTAAATATGAATATCTGCATATATTGAAGAGGATCTGCTTACTTTGATCTGATACTGAAAGACCATTCAAGTAACACAGGATTAAGGACATCAGATGGACTGATCTCTTTTTCTTGTTGGTTCTTGTCTTGTAAAGACTTACAAATTATCAACTTCCTGTTCTATTATTAGGGAGAGAAGTTGAGTTGATAATTTTATTTGAATAAAAATTTCCTTTCTACCTACTTCTAGGAATCAGAAGTGCACAATTTCAAAAGTCACTAATAACTGTGTTTGGTTTTACTTTCCTCTTTAAAGAATCATATAGAGCATTTCATTTTTCACCAACATTGCTTTTTCAGGCTCAACAGTCAAGAAGTCAATTTACAATGGAAGTATGAGGGTTATACACTGAACTGATCTTGTGTTTTTTCCTGAATCTGAAATTAAAACTATGAGAACTCCTTTAAGAAATGCCTATTGGATTTACATTTACAACACCTATTTTAATGTAGTGTTTCAACTATTTAAAATAGTTACATTAAGACACAGTTTTCCAGTAATTAATAAAATTTTGTCTTTGTACTTTCTGGCACAATTTTTCTTTGAAGTAAAGAGTAAAAAGCATGGATATTTAATCTACACAGGTAGCACTTTTTTTACATGAGGCATAAGGTGCAATTTCTTTACGTTTCTGATAAGAAATAAGTTTGCAATAAGCATATTTTCTGGTTAAAGGTATTTTTATAAGCTCTTAATAGGATTCAATAACTCCACCATAAGTTAACCTTTGTATGTATTTTGTCTACTAAACATAAGAAAGTTACAAATAAATTCTCATGGTAAATGTATCTATAGCTACTTAGAGAATAGATGGAAACACTTGTATATAGGTGTTTTAGGAGGTCAACTGCATTATAAGAGGTGTGTAAGAAAGAAGATGCATATAATAGGATTGAATATGGTGTAGATGGGGAGCAAACTACATATTGCAGTTTACTTATATAGAAAAAAATAATCTAGACTGGTATTATCAATGCAGTTTACAATAGTGGTTTAAGAGTTCAACTCTTAGATCAACAACATACTTAAAATTTTTCTATTCTACTCTGAAATTTTCCAGATACACAATTTAAAGATGGAAACAGTTCCCTGCAGATATTTTCTACACCAACATTTTTTTTTCATATTGCAATTCACCTCTGTTTCAGCCTGAAGGGAAGGGAGAAATAAAGAGAGAGAGAGAGAGAGAAAAAAAAAAAGACAAAAAAAAAAAAAAAAAAAAAAAAGACTTCCCATTTATTAGACTGGGCAGCTTCTTTCCATTTTGCTGAATAGTAGATGCACTGCATCATCAGACATTATTAAAGTCACTGAGGCATTAGGGTAGGCATTAAATTCTTGACTGCTTAAGAGGTGCTGCATAGTGCATTTCCTAACTGAAAGTCTCTGAAAAAGAAATTGTACATCACAGCCCTCCAATTAAAATTATGGAGTAAAGCTATGATACCTTGTGTGCTTGGTAAGTGTAGCAATCTGCAATTGTCAGAATACTTTCAGAATGCCATCTCTCTCATATAAGTATTCAAAGCATCCTACAACATCTTAGAGCTTTTGATAGAAAGATTTGAAATATTTGGAAATGCACACAGAAAAAATATATTAACATTGTTTACAAATACAGATAGTACTTTTATTTTCATTAAAATGTAAATTTGAAATACCAATAAGTGTTCTAATAGTTATCCCTGGAAACATCTGTTTAAATGATAATTGCCTTAATATTATTTGCTCTTTAGTGTAGTGAACATCAGTACTGTTCTTGAGTGATGGGGTTATTCTTCATCAAAATCAAGCTTTTGATTATTCTGATTGGATCTCACTTTATGATATTATGACTGTATGTGTTTTTTGGGTTTTTTTTGGGGGGGGGATGGTTTGTGAGGTTAGTGGTGGTTAAGCACTGTATTTCAGATTCAATAGAGGGCAAAATACAGGTCTAGACTGCAATTAATTTTAGGCAAGTACTTGAGATTCAGAACCAAAATATTGAGTTTGTCTTGATAATAAAATAATATAAGTATATCCATATGAATGAAAACATAGAACATCCCTTGTGGATCTCCCGTTAGAAAGGAGAGATGTTAGAACATCATTTGAATATCATGAATTAGAGTTTTGGATGGGAAGACCTTCCCAAGAGTAAATTCCCAACAATCAGTTCTAGATATTATTTTAAAGAAAGCATGCTTTTCCCCCTCTTTGTCATACAGTGTGTTTGCCATCTTTTAAAGTGCATAATCCTCCTCAGAAACAAAAGGGTCGTAATGCAAAGCTCCAAATTTTAGAATAGAAGATAGAAATCTACGTCCCTCTTTAGTCTGATCATATATTTCTTCCCTCTGAATAGACACAAGGCCTCATGTGAGAACAGTTTGCAGATTCTTTCCATCATCTGTGTATTATTGGAGCTTTACCTCAAGTGATCTTTACTGTGGCAAGATTACAGATTTAATGAGATATTCTGCAGAAACATGGCAATCAGTGCACAAATACTGAGCTTGGTACTAAGCCTACACTATTGCAGTAGACAGAATTCTTTACAAGTAAAACATTTTATTAATCTGAGCCACAAAAAGGCTCAAAATATGAATAGTTTTGCAAGTCATGAAAGAATATTGAGAAACTACAAGCTGACAAAATCAAAGTCCATTAACTCAATTTATTTTCATGATTCTGCGGAGCTCACTATATAAAAACTTTTATTTACATTCAGTGAAAATATACCTGTGCAAGAAACGGCTAGAAACAAAAGAAAAGAAAGTAATGGGAAAAAGAAATAAGAATCTCCATTCAGATTAAGCAACAAAATGAAAAATCAAAGTCAGTATGTCATTAGTGGTGGGAACAAATTGTTGTTTCCATATTGTTAGCTGAATTTCATACACACAAAGTAACCACAATAATTACTGCCTTTTGGTAGGCCCTGGCTTAGTGCTTAGAGTACAAAGTTTGCTCTTCTTGCAGAAGAAACAGACAAACTTTAGGAATAATTTTTATGTACTGCAGTTGATGATCAGAAAATCAAACAGAACTTGGCTGCACTCTCTAAGGCTTATCCACATACAAAAAAACATAAGATATGATGAATTTCAATCACAGCTCAATTACAGTAGATATCAGGAAGAGCCAGGTAAGGGCTTAGAAACAAGTACATCAAGTTCAGACATAGATTCAAAAAGTCATTTGAAGCCTCTGACAAACAATTACAAGTGAACATAGATATCCCAAATCAAATAAAGCAGTATCACTGACAGATAATAAGGGCTTAGCTATCCATGGAACAGCTAATTTGCCAGATATATCCCAGAAGAAGATAATATTCTGTAGATAAGAAGTAGGTAAAACTGTTAAATCATTTGGGTAAGATTAACAAGATAGTAGAAAAATGATTTTGCCAGAACTGTATTGAAAATTTATTTACTGATGAGATGCTGAGATACCTAAATATCTTAGAACAAAAGTAAAATGAAACACAGCAGTAATAACAAAAGTATATATGTATGGAGATATACATGCTGATTGTCCTTAAAAGGAGCTACAAATTCTCTCTTGAGAGAAGTGGGAAGCAAGCAGAAAATGAAAATAAGACAATGATGTCCCTTAAATAAAAAGTACTTAAATAAAAGCCATAAGTCCAGATCACGATAGAAAATGAGCAAAAATAAAAAGCTTGTATGTATTCCTTTACTCCTCACCTGTTTTTAAATTGATCGTTTGCTGATATAAAATGTCTATAGCACTAGAAATGCAGCCTAGCCAGACAATTTAAATTCCTCAGCCATACTGTGTTGGGCAGATGGATTATTCTTTGCCAGGAACTAAATTAATTAAAATATTATTTGTGATGAAAGTTTCTTTATTAAAAAAAAAAAAAGGAAAAAAAAGGAAAAAAAAAAAAGATAGAAATGAATCTAAGTTTTGAGGTAGCTAAACTAGTACTGTGGTTAAAACTGATAAGCAGCAAAACACTATACAGCCAAATGCTCACTCTATCAACTCGTAGTAGGATGGGCAAAAGTATCAGAAAAAAAAAAAAAAAAAAGAAAAAAGGGAAAAAGAAGTAGAACTAGGCTGAAATAAAACCTATTTGCTAAGACAGAAAATGAAGAGAGAAATAACGGTAATGATGTATGTATACATACAAAGCAATTGATCCACAATGTAGTTGCTCACCACTCATCAGTGGATGCTTGCTCCTGGAGCAGTGCAGCCAATGCAACAGACAAGTCTCTTTGATTTTATGGCTTTTCACATGATGTCATATGGTATGGAATATCCCTTTGGCCATTTTAGGTCAGCTCTCTGGTTCCAACCCCCCCAGCCCCTTCTGCACTCCTAGCCTTGTTGTTGGCAGGGCAGCATGAGAAGCTGAAACAAGTAAAATGGTGTGATATCAACATTGTTTTTCTCCTTCAGAAAAAAACATAGCATTATACCAGGCACAGTGACGAAAATCAAGTCTGTCTCAGCTGAAACCAGAACTGGCTGAGAGAACTATTGCTACACTACAAATAAGTGGTAGTCCTAAATTATTAACTAACTGAAAAAAAGAAAGAAAAAAAAGGAAAAGCAGTCTTCATTCTTCATTTTTTGTGTGTGTCAACTGTAACTACATTCATCACTGTCCATGTATGTAGCCAGATTTGTGAAATGTCGGCCATCAGTAGGTGTATATTTTCTTTATCATTTTTAAAAATAGTTAATTGAATTACAAGCACTAGGATTTTATTATTTTAGTTTTTAATATTCATTATTTTTATTTCTTTATTATTGTAACTGAGTTACAAGCACTAATATTTTATTATTATTTATTACCTATTATTTTATTATTTTATTTTATTTTTTATTATTATTCTTTACTTACTGTTTTATTTATTTATTTATTTATTTATTTATTTATTGTATTTTCCCGCTAGTTTCTCTGTTCCATTCTTTTATTCATCTTTCAAAATAGGAGTTTTTCATAGCATTCCTGTACAAATAAAACATAAAGGCTAAACAATTATAGACTTACTAGATTCTTTTCTCCGATATTTTTTTTTTCCAACTCAGTTAACATACTTTTGTCAAATGTCCATTTCAGTTTTGTTTCACTATCTTCAGCATCATAGAGCCATAGGCCTCTGATATTTTACTAGCCAGCTTACTCTTTCTGCTGTCTAGTTTTCCTGACCACCAGAGGAGAAAACATTGTTTCTACCCATTAATTTAGCAGAAGATGGGAGACTTTGGGGCTCTTTGAGTGACTTAGTCAAGAGTAGCAACAATGGACAAAAATAAGAGTGTCATCAGGGAAAATTGATACAGAAAGACATTTCCCCTCTCCAATATTGTGAAAAGCTGCAATAGCTTTATTCGTTTCAGAAAGACTGAAGTAGCAAGTCAGCTTCTGTTACTATTGTCATACAGTAGGAAAGCCGTTTCTTCCTAAAATCAATACCAATTAGATTTTTTTTTTCATTTTTTTTTTTTTCCCCCTTAGTTCAGCTTGCTGCAGGGGGAGAGCAGAATTTGATCAAAACAACTGTGAGGTCTCATGAGACCTTATTCTCCTCTCCTTCTAATAGCTTTAATTATCTTGTTTGCAGTAAATATGGTGGAAGCCAACTGGAGTTGTAACTAGCTGGAGAGAATGGAATACTTCACCGGTACGAATTTTGGATTAAGGCAGGTAAAGGAATGATGAGGTAGAATAAGATATGATAAAGATGACTGTAGCTGAAATCTTCTCATCCTCCTTTCTCCTCACTAATCACTCTTTCTGAACAACAACTCATTCAGTGGTGCACCTGCTTTCTCTCTCATAAGACTATTAGAGCTGCACTGCAAACATCCACACATTATTCATTCCATTAAGTGCCTTAGGTTGCATCTGCTTTCTCAATGGGTGATCAGTTGATCACTCTCATTCCCTTGTTGCTATTGATATAAGCCCTGAGAAAAATTACTGCTAATGAAAAAAAAAAAAAAAAAAAAAAAGGAAAAAAAAACACCACCACCACCAACAAAAACCAAAACAAAACTGGTTGTACTTCAATTCTGAGAGCCAAGAGATCAAAATCAAAATGATGGAGCAGCTGTTTGTACTGGAACAACAGAGAGAAAACAGTAAAAATATGAATCATAATGCCACAGAATGTCTTTCTTCATGGATTTTGTATCTGTATGGTATGTTTCCTTAGTAAACTCTCTACATCATTATAAGTTTTGCTAATCTTATGCAATACAAACTTCTAAGCATTTCAGAAATTCTTTAACCTTTCATCATTTGACATACTCTGTTTAGAGGAATGAAGAGTACTAAAAAATTCAACCTTAAGATTAATTATAGAAAAATAATGGCATACCAATTCACTTCCAATTACAGCTCCTCCCTCCCCCCCCCCCCCCCCAAAAAAAAAAAAAGAAAAAAAATTAGTCCTTAAAATTAGTTGAGAGGTTGAGAGTTCAAGTCTATTCTGATACATAAATAAGGTATCAGGCTGTATATTATATGGGGTGAAACAAACAAAGTTTTTCAGTTTCCTAATTTTCCCATTTTTTGCTGTTCAAGACTTTCTTGAAAGAAATGAAGATTTGGAAATCAAGTTGCTGTCAAAAGTATTTGTAAAATACTCTATGCTTTTTATTTTATTTTATCCAAAATAAGCAAGAAAGAATACACTGAAACATGATACTTTTTGCTAGATATCAAACTGTGTGCTGTTTTTTTGAGCATAAAATGAAATGTTACATTACACTATAACGTTGCTACTACTTAACTTTAGGGAGTGAAGGAAGAGGGGACAGAAATTATGGGAAAATGGAATCAAGCCTTGTCTAAACTTAGTTTTATGAAGCTCATTTCACTCCAGCAGGCTTTGTAAAACAATTGGTTTTTCATCATCTGAACTAGACAGACACAGCATTAATTTTATTTCACGTTTTTAATCTACAAATGTTAATGCATAATTACTGTAGAATTCCAAGTAACAACCTGATGGTCTAAGATTTTTCTTCCTCTTTTCACAAAATATTTTTACTTAATTTTATGTTATTGAACTATACTTTTCTGAAGAGATTTTTTTCAGTTAAGAAAATGAAATGATTAAAAGAAATGGCTGCACAAGGGAATGCCTAGGCAAATCTTTAATACTAACAGCAGCAAAATTCTTGATGACTTTGAGTGTCAAGCTTCCTATTCTGGTGAATTGTCAGTGCCTGACAGTTTTTAATGTTAATGAAAAGAAGTGGAGGAAAGAATAAAGGAGTACAAGGAGAATCATAAGAACAACTGGAGGAAGAAGAAAATTAAGTAACTGTATATTCGTGACCAGCTTTACATCTTACTGTGTTTTCAAAACATCTTACTGTGTTTTTCAGCAGCTACTCCATTGAACTGGTTCAGTCAAGTATCACTTGAGGCTGTGAAGTGCTTCAGGCATAGAGGTTCAGAAGAAATGGGAGATACATTTTGCAGTTTATTGCAGTTGGTTTGCGTTTCTGAATCAGAAGTTTAGCAAATTTTCTTATACCAAGTTTGAAACTAAGATACAGTCTTTAAAGTCTGAAGAGTCAAGAAATGTCAAGAAAGTTTGAAATAATGATTTTACTCACTGAAGATCTCATAGCTATACTGGTTTGAAGCACCTTTACTCTCACTGAATATTTAATGTGATATATATACATACATATATATATCACATATACATATATATGTCACATATATATATATCACATATACACATATATATTTGTATATGTATGTATATGGCTGTAATATATAACATAAAATACATAAAAGTAAATATAAGGTCCTAGATTTTAAAATTTATGACAATTAACCATAATTTGAGTTCAGACAGCATTTATTAACAGGCAAAAATTATTGCACGCATGCAGAAGTGTAGCTATTTTACCTTGAAAATAATAGAAATTAGATACCAATCTACACTTTAAATAGCTTTCTTTTGGAGCACTGTGGCAGTAGTTAATTCAGATTCAATACTATTTTATTATATAAACAGTAACATTAACAGCACTCATATTGTTCATGCATTGAGTCAAGCAGAAACAACGAGGTTAAAGATTCAGGTTCTGATTCAGGTTCATCTTAAACAGTGACTTGAGTCTACTTAATGAAATCCAGACTAGTAACTTCTTAGGATTTTAAAAAAAGATAAGCTACCACTTGGGCAATGTGGTCCTGTTAACTTTTTAACAGACTGGATGTTTAATGTGCCTTTCTCTCTTGCTGAATATTATGTTAAAAATTTAAAACAAGCCTTAATTCATATGACAATTAATTTAAGTCAAACATAGGATACATTTGTAAATGTAAAATGAAATAACCCACAACATGATTAGTCATGAAGATTGCATACATGATTGTTGGGCACATAAAAATGAATCAATAAATCCTTAATACTGACAATAGTGCTCAAAGATTAAACAAACAAACCATTAAATCTGTTCTTTTCTGTCATGTGTCCTAATTTATGAGGTAAAGTATTTGTCAGTGCTTGAAATGCAAAATGAAATTTTACAGGGTCTACATAATGTCAACTTCACTAAGAAGGAGCTCTTATTTTGTCTTAATTTTTTAAGTTATTTTAAAATATCAAGTAAGTATCAACTTCGCTCTAGTCAGACATAAATTAGAAATCACATGCACACAGATACATTCATTTCTAATTACTCACAGTTTGGATTATCCACTAATTATTTATTCTATCTTTCTGTATGGGATGAGCTATACTTGTGCAAAACAAGAAGGTGCTGGTGCAGTGTATGGTTGTATGAAGTTTACATCTGGAAAAGGACACATAAGAAGGAAAGTTACAGCAAGTACAGTCACCTTCTCAAATATGAGTTCTGTCCAGATGCAATATTAAAAGTCTTCTGAACCACTTTCTCTTTACCAGATACTACTAGAAAACAAAACATGATTCGTTCTAATACATTTCATTCTTTCTCATATTTATTCTTTTTCTATCCATATTAATTTTGTAATTACATATATTTTTTTTTGTTTTGCTTCAATCTGGTATTATCATTCCTTTGCCCTTTACTGCTGATGTAAACTCACAGCATGAACAGAAGTAATGAATGACTTTTCCCTCAATCTTCTTTAGAGAGAGATCCTATAGCTGTCAAAATATTTCCAATCTTGAAGTCATACCTCTTCTTGAAACACCCTAAGCTATTGTCTCCTTATATCTTTTGAAACTAGAATAATGTGTTGACGATGAAGAATGCCTGTGATCTGGCAGCATTAGAAACAGAACAGATTATAATGGCAATTGACAAAGCATTACAGAAGTTTATATATATATATATTGCTGTGTATAAAAATAAACAGTCTTTTTCATGAAAGTGTCCAAAATTTGTAACTGAGCTTGCATCAAGCTCACGGTGTAGTTTTTGGTTTATTTTGGAAATAAGCAGGTTTTTTTTTTGTTTTTTTTTTTTTTTTTCCTCCTGCCTTTGGACTCCATTTCAAAATTGAAGACTTTTGAAGACTTATTTCATTGAAGCCTGGAATCCTAGAATACTAGAATCACAGAATCATAGAATCTTTAGTGTTGGAAAGGACCTCTGAGGGCCATCTAGTCCAACTGCCCAGCAATGAACACCACAGCTAGATCACGTTACCCAAGGCAAACTTTGCTGGGTACCCCTGGGCGGTCTTTGCTTGTCCTTGTTATTTTTACTGAATTTAGTCCTTTTATGTGCCAATACACAGAATCACACGGAATCACAGAATTGTAGGGGTTGGAAGGGACCTCCAGAGATCATCGAGTCCAACCCCCCTGCCAAAGCAGGTTCCCTACAGCAGGTCGCACAGGTAGGCGTCCAGGCGGGTCTTGAATATCTCCAGAGAAGGAGACTCCACAACCCCCCTGGGCAGCCTGTTCCAGTGCTCCGTAACCCTCACCGTAAAGAAGTTCTTGCGCACATTCGTGCGGAACTTCCTATGCTCTAGCTTCATCCCATTTCCCCTTGTCCTGTCCCCACGCACTACTGAAAAGAGTCCAGCTTCACCACTATGACCACCACACCTCAGGTATTTATAAACCTGGATCAAATCCCCTCTCAGCCTTCTTTTCTCAAGGCTAAACAGACCCAGTTCACTTAGTCGTTCCTCACAGGGGAGATGCTCCAGGCCCTTCACCATCTTTGTGGCCCTCCGCTGGACTCTTTCCAAGAGATCCCTGTCTTTTTTATACTGGGGAGCCCAGAACTGGACACAGTACTCCAGATGAGGCCTTACCAGGGCAGAGTAGAGGGGGAGGATCACCTCCCTTGACCTGCTGGCAACGCTCTTTTTTATACACCCCAGAATGCCATTGGCCCTTTTGGCCACGAGGGCACACTGCTGTGTGGCACACTGACATGGCCAACCTGTCATCCACCAGGACGCCCAGGTCCCTCTCTGCAGAGCTCCTCTCCAGCAGGTCATCCCCCAGCCTGTACTGGTGCATGCAATTATTCCTCCCTAATACATATCATCTGAAACACTCAGATGTTGCATGATATTGTGCCACATCTAGAATTCAGTCCCTAGACACACTACAACTGTATACATACACACTATTTTAGCTTCCATTTGAGATCCACCTTGTGATAGTAAAAAGTTTTGGCATTCTCCAATCACAGATAAAGAAGATTCTCCAGGATAATCTTCCATCAATGCAGCACTAGTCTTCACTCCCAACTGAGGAAGCTGAGATTTTTGCAGTGCCTTTTTATCCCTCTGAATGACTATTTCACTAGGAGAAATGAGTTTCCCAGGTTAGATGGGTAGGTTTGTTTTTGTTTTTCCTAATTCACTGTTTTGTATTGTTCCTTTTTACTTTAAATGATATCTACACTTACGTAGGAGTCCTCAAGATACTTGTATGAGCATTTCATTTCAGTATGTCCCTCATACTTTTTTTTTTCTTTTCTTGTTTATGTAATCTCTGAAATATACTTTTGTTCTGTTTACAATATTTCTCCTTGCATATATATGGAGTAAAAACCTACATTCTACTATTTTACTTAATGAGGAATAAAAAACAGTTACAGTATATCTTCACTGGCCTCCTTCACGATGGCACTGACAAAGTGTAACTGTAGTGATATATGTAGATAGATTGTGTATTTCAGCTTTTAAGGATATTTCATGAACCAGGCAAATAGTAATCTGGTGTGGAAGGGTGGAAATTAAATACCTAAACTATATAAACTCTAAGTGTATGAAGACTTCTGAATCATCGTTGATATTGTCTGAAATGAAATAATTATGTTGTTATTCTTTTTGCTCAAGCATCATCAAGGTGATTCTCAGTGTTTCTCTGAAAAAAATAATTGAAGAGATTTATCCTCAAGACGTGCTATATAACTTTATCCATTAACATCTTTGTGAGGTACAGTAGTAAGATGTGCTATCTTCAAAAACACAGTGTAGTACACAGGGAAATGCTAAAAAAAAAAAAAAAAAAAAAAGGAAAAAAAAAGCAAACAACAACAACGAAAACAAAAAAAAAAACCAGATTGCTTTTTCTTCTGAGACTAAGGATTTCATTTTGCCAGCAACACTTTTTGAATTATATATTTACCCTTTAAACCAAAATGTTCAATTTATACCTGACTAGACCATATAATGTAAAGCAGAAGAGTTGTCGGTGTAAACCACCTTTTCTTTCAACATATGATTTTATACTAGTGGAAGGATTTGAATTAACATTTCATCAGTATGGGAAATACACTAGTATATGGTCCAGAATGTGAATGTATTGATAAAAGAGTTAGTCCACTACTTTATTACTTTCAAACCACTGATGGAAGCTGAAACCATACATTATATTTTATTTTACTCTCAATAACATTCAAAAAGTACAGGAACCTGATTTTTATCATTACTGTTATTTTAGTTCTTGGTAACTCTTTTTCAGACTTTAATCAATATAACCAAGATTGCTATGGGTGAAAAGAAGAAAGAAGTTGAAAAAGGGGAGAGAGGTGACTAGATCAGTGAATGAGACTGGCTGATAGAGCAGCAACATTAGAAAACTGGAAACAAAAATAATTATGTGGAAACTGTAGGTGCACACAAAAATATGAGGAGAACTGACTGGGTGAGAGAGAGAACGCAGGACAGAAGAGGCAGGCATGGGGTAATAGATGGCAATAAATTATTTCTACTTGAATGGTGTATGTGAGCAGAGGCTCAAGTGAAACAGCAATGTGAAGAATCACATGTGATAATCAGTTGGTGACTGCAAAACATATTGCATATTGCACACTATTGTTTAAAGCTTGTGCACTTTGGGCTGCTGGATTTTTCATAAGAACGTCATGCATAAGACATTATGTGAACTGTAAGTGCAGATGTCATACTGAAAATATACATGACAGAATTTGTATGAGTACATATGAAGGTATTGCTGAAAGACCTGTGCTAACATTAGAATTTTCTCATAGTAGTTTACTAATGCAAAATTGGTATCAGAAGAAAATTTTGGTATAGGACACCCTCCCTGCTGTTATCCTCACTAATGGCAAGGAGCCAGTGAGTAGATATTGAGGTTACTCTTTGATACATACCATATTTATGTACCATGTCTTAAACTATGATATCAGCATATTCAGATTCATAGATAAGAACATGTTTACAGAAAAAAAGAAAAGTTTAGACATGAATGTTACTGAAATCTTTCAGGATATCAGGAAATAGAAAAGGTGAAAAACATAGTTATGTCAGTCTTCTTTGAAAGTGAAGTGAGAGAACACATTGTCAATGCCTGACTGCAGAAAAGAGAGAAGAAAAAAATTACAGGGACATAGAAGACTAAATATGGTAAGTGTTTTATTGCTATTTTAAGGTTGGATAAATAGAAGCAATGGAAGCAAAATACAGTATATAGCCAAATCTGAACAGCATTTTTTTTTCTTTTCTTTTTATTTTTTTATTTTTTTTTTCAGAAACCGGCTTATCTTCTGAAGTCACATTTATATGTATATAATTTGAGCATGTACTCTTGCCAAGGGAAATATAATATGGTGATTTTTATTTTTACTGCAAGAACAATTGACTAGTGAAAGCTATTTTCTCCCTTTGAAAAAAAACAGGCAGACTTGGTAGTTAATAAACACTTGTCCAGAAAGCCAAAACAAAACTTCTGAATTTGAAGAGAATCATAGAATAACAGAACTGCAAGACAAACCTGTATGAGCAATGCGCTGAAATCCCCAGAATTTGATCTGTGTTCCAACAGCAAGACAATGTAACTAATATGTGAGATTATTTCTCTGTTTGTTTGAATTTGGTGTATTTCCTCTTTCAAAAAATGCCCTTAAAATTGCATATACAAGATCTTTCTCTCACTTTCTATTGCTCTTCCATTCTTTTTCTTCTCCGCTTCAGTTTCTCTTTCCCTTCCACCTTTCCCTTTCCTTTTCTTTTTGCATTTTTTCTCGTCATTACTTAGACAAACAGCTCAAGGTGCTCTCACTGAAAATGCGTGTTTGGTTTCAAGGAGCTGAGGGTAAATGCAGCACAAGAAGGAAGAGAAACTGCAGCTCTTATGTTCTTCCTACTGAAAACACATGGGTAAATCAGTAGAATGAATGAAGAAGGAGGCTGAAGGATTACAACTATAGGTGTAAAAAAGGGATAAGTAGTATATTAGATTACCCTTCAAGAAAACAGAAGTTCCTCTATGTTAATACCCAATGTGCAGTTTTCCTCCAGTCTCTATGGTAACAATAACACAGAAGAAAAACGCTGAGGAAAGACTGATGGGAACACAATGTCTTACATTGTCTAAAATGTCTGGGGATTTCAAATATGCAGTGACTTGATTAAAACAAAAGTTTCAGTTGCTAACTCTGCTTACCATTCAAGTTGTACAAAAATAATTTTCTAAGGTGTCTATCATTGGTCTAATGTAGCATAGAAAGCCACTAAACTGCAGAAAACTGCAACACCAGCTGGAACTTGTTGACATTTCTCAGCCTTTTGTTGGATTCCTGAAAGGAAAAATCCCTCATTTTACACAGCAAAAACACAATACAAAACAAATACAAAAGTATATAAAAGTATACAAAAAAAAACAAAAGAAAAAAGAAAAATCTTTTCTATATCTTTGAATCAAGGAATAAGATTTTGCCAGAATAATGAAAACATGAGTACGAAATGGATTTGATTTTTGAGTGGATGTGTTTAAAGTTTGGCCTTTGTACCACTAAAGATATGGATGATTTTGCAGCTCCATCAAATTGAAATCTGACATCTGGAATTTCACTTTTAATTATGTAGGAGTTAGTTGATTTTTAGCAAAGCAAATTCCACTGAAAACAGAAAGTCACTGGCACACATGTAAAAGAAGTATTAAAAATAAATTAAAAAAAACAATAATCATTAAAAAGTTAAGACTGAAATAAAAGAATATTAGTGCAAAATATTTTCCTTATACCTTTTAGAGATTTTTGATCAGACATTGTCTATGTGAGAGTTGTCACACAATATAATTTTGGCAAGCAAAAAATAATGCAGCAGTCGCTTAAAATGAACCTAGTTCATAGATGAAAAGTGCAGTAGATGAACAAGGACAGAAGAGAAGAAGCAGAGGTGTATTTAGCAATGTGAAGGGCAGAATTATTCATAGAAAATGCCACCTTTTTCTGTCTCATTGACATATCTTAAACTCATATTATACCATGGGTGTGATGGACAAGGACATTCTCTTAAGTCTTCTGAGTCATTTTCTACAATTTGTACAAAGTTCAAATAACTTAACTTGAGGATAGGTGAATTAAAAACCTTTTGTCTGAAAGAGCAAAATGGGAGTTAGTAAGGAAGCAGTTCTTTGCTAATATATAATAGCTCGTTTAAAAAGACAGTGGCTAGTAAAAAACAGTGTGTTCCTCATTTTCTACAGCAGACATGAGGCTGACATAAGAAAAACAAATAAAAATGTTCTTTTCCTTTGACTCCGGACATCTATACCAAATGTTTCTTGTTTTCATTCTTAAGTTACACGGGAGCCTAGTGATTCTGGAAATGCAGGGGGAGTGTTTTTATAATCATTTTTAATATATCCCCTCAAGTCCTGTATATTTCTGGTATTGAAGTACAAAAAAATCGCTTCATTTACAATCCAGTATTGTGAGCCTGAACTCTCCCAGCTGTTATTTGGGTTATGTACTAGAGTTTCAAGGGTGTGTCAGCACTGCAGATTTTGTATTCATTGCATTGATTAAAGTAGCCATGCATAACTAGAAAACAAGGCTTTGCACAACAGATGCAAATTGTTTCTCACCTGCATTTTACCAACATGGGTAATGTCAGCAAAAGCAGTAAGATAATCTGTGCATCTATTGTTTGCACAATGTTTAAGAGCTTTTCTTTTCTTTTGAAAAACAAAAGAAAACCCACAAAATTATGATATGCACCTCAAAGTTCATTGGCATATTAATTCCTGCAGAAAGATAAAAAATATAATAGAGAGAGGTAAGAAACAATTCAAAAGAAATAAAGGATATAAACCTACAAAATATCTCTGAAATTAAATAACAGAAAACACTAGAATTTAAATGCGGTTCTCTGATCTGAAACAGTTAATCAACACACCATTCAACTAGAAATCTGTATTATGGAAGCTTCCAGTACTTTATCCAATAAACTTTAGTTGGCTGCTATAAAACGAATCCCATTGTGCTAACAGTGTAATTAAAAAGGGCTAATGTAAATACACTTCTTATTTCTCCTGACAAACATTTCCACTGATTACAATATCATTATCAGCCAATCAGCTCTTGCATTCAAAACATGATTTATAGTGGGGGCTTATTAAACTTTCTGCTATATTCCTATTTTTTGTTTGTTTGTTTGTTTGTTTTACATATTGTGTAGCTATTTTTCAGACACAGATCATAATTTAGCTTTACATCTTTATTTTGATTGGAATAATGTGCAATATCTAATTGCAATACAGCCATCTTCTGTAATGAAATAGAGAATATGCATTGTGTTGTCAGATTAATAAAGACATCAGAAAATATTTTTCCCCCCCACTTTTCATAGTATATACAGATATATAAGGTTCCTAACAGAAAAAAAATTCGCTTTCTTTAAATTTTATTTACAAACATAGAGAAAAACAGAGTATGACTTCTAGTTTTCTGTCTCACTGATATCTTTCCCATTCTTCTCTTTTTCTCCGTATCCTTCTTTTTGCTGTTTTTCCATATGTGATGATACAGACATACTGTTCTGAAAATTCGGTGGAGAATTTGAAAGTTTGTATTTTGAACAAATTTTCAGATTTTCCCTGAAAAATCTGAAATGGCGAGTATTTAATTAAGTTGATTAGTCTTTAGGTTTCTCTGGTTTTCAGATATACAAACAGGAACAGCAGAGAAGTTCTGTTAAGTGATTGATAGTTCATGTAAGAAGTTAGAAACTACATACAGCATCAGTGTATCTATGACAAAAAGAAAATAACTAATTAGGACTTTTCCATACAGCACAATTTGTTATATCATATTAGAAGGCCTGCTGTGATTAACGGAATTATCTGATGAGTAATGGTGTACACATAAAGGAACTACGTATGAATCTAAGCTTGAAATTTCCTCAATTCCACAGATATACTTCGGCCATGGTGTGATTCATCAAATGTCTAGAATTGCATTTCTCTTCATTTATACATCTGTTACTTCCTGTATAGCTTAACAGCAGTGCTTAATTCATATATAAGATAGACCACAATTGAGAAACAATGCTGTCCTCTATTAAAATTCTGAGCAGCCTTCATGCAGATCCACCACAATGTTTCATTAAAATGGTCATTGAATGAAGTACATAAAAGGCCTAAAAATAAAGACAAAAATCAATGTTGTTTGTTTCATAGAATCATAAAATCATTTAAGTTGGAAAGACAACTAATACAACCAAACAGTAACCCATCACCACCATACCATTAGACCATGTCACTCAATGCAACATCTATACTTTCCTTGGAAACCTCCAGTGACAGTGACTCCATCACCTCACCGGGCAGCCTGTTCCAATACTTCACCAGTCTTTCTGAGAAATGCTTCTATGTATTTGGAGTGACCCTGGTTGCAGAGACTACTGCCCAAATCCCAGTAAGATTTCCGTTCTCGTATAACTCCAAACATTGTTTAATGGTTCATAGAAAATATCCAACACTCAATTTTTTTTTTTCAATTGAACTATCAATCTGCTCTTCCAAGCGTTTATTTAACCAGTCTTACAGCCCTTCTGCTATCACTACAGCTTGTCAGAACGTATCCTATGAGTGCAGTGAATACTGTTCTAAACACACATAATTTTTTGTGATTAATCTATGCTACCCAGTAGCTCTCAAATTTGTTTTCAGGTCTCCTGTTCATTCACACTGCGTATATGTTAGTTTGCTGTATCTGTATGAAATCAAGTAATTAACTCCAAGATTGGGTAAGGGTTGAGACCAAAGTCTGTAATTTACACCCTTCCCATCTTTCACTCCAAATAATAGTATATATTACAGTCACAGAGTTATCAAACTTCTTTCATCCAAACCAGCGTAATGCCATATATGTTACATACCTGGAATAGCACTGAGCTTATACTGTCCTCCAAGGCAGCTCCCATCATTGCCTGGCACGAGCTAAAACCAGAGCAGGAGAGTTTATACTTAAATCTGTGTGTTTTCCTCCCATTGTATTTAATGTATGGGAAATCTAGGGGTCAAAGTTTGAGTACAGAAAGAAATCTGAGACAAAGAGAAGGTCGTAGAGATGTGTCTGCTTTGAAGATATTTAACTTTGAACACGAATCTGTCATGTAGCCAGTGGTCTGCAATATACTCTGAAATTGGTGTCTTCAGCTGTGTATCATAGAATCATAGAATCTCAAGGTTGGAAAGTACCAACAAGATCATCTAGTTCAACCATGCTCCTATCACCATTACTACCCACCAAGCAACTAAACCATATATTGAAGCACCTCATCCAGATGCCTCTTGAATATTGCCTCTCCAGGCAGGCCATTCCAGTGCCTGACCACCCTCTGAGAGAAAAAGATTTCCTATGTCTAATCTAAATCTCCCCAGACACAACTTGTGGCCATTTCCTTGGGTTCTGTTTGTTGCCCGGGAGAAGAGGCCAAATTCCTCCTCATCTGAACCTCCCTTCAGGAAGTTGTAGAGTGCAATGAGGTCTCCCCTGTGCCTCCTCTTCTCCAGACTAAACAATCCCAGCTCCCTCAGCCACTCCTCTTAAGACTTGTGCTCCAGACCCCTCTCCAGTTACGTTGGCCTTTTCTGGACATGTTCCAGGGCCTCACTGTCATTCTTGTAGTGAGGGGTCCAAAACTGAACATGGTAGTCAAGGTGCAGCCTCACCAGTGCTGAGTACAGGGGGATGATTACCTCCCTGCTCCTGCTGGCCAAACTATTTCTTATGCAGGCCAGGATGCCATTGGCCTTCTTGGCCACCTGGGCAAAGAAGGTGGTGTCATCTGCAAACTTACTGTCGGCTCATGTTCAGCTGAGCATCAACAAACACCCCCAGGTCCCTTTCCTCTTCACAGTCATCCAGCCACTCTGCTCCAAGTCTATAGCGCTGCATGGGGTTATTGTGGCCAAAGTGCAGGACTCAGCACTTGGCCTTGTTGAACCTCATCCCATTCACATCAGCCCAGTGATCCAGCTTATCTAGATCCCTCTGAAGGGCCTCCCTACCCTCAGGCAGATTGACACCACCTCCCAACTTGGTGTCACCTGCAAACTTACTGAGGGTACACTCAATCCCCTCATCTAGGTCATCAGTAAAGATATTAAACAAGATGGGCCCCACTACCAAATACTGCGGGACACCACTTGTAACGAATCACCAGCTGGACTTAACTCCATTATCTACTACCTGCTGGGCACAGCCCTTTTGCCAGTTCTTTATCCTGAAAAAAGTAAACATGTCCAGGCCATGAGCAGCCAGTTTCCCAAGGAGAATACTGGGGGAGGACATGTCAAAGGCTTTGCTGAAGTCTAGGCAAAGTTCATCAACATCCCTTCCCTCATCTACCAGTCTGGTCACATGGTCATAGAAGGAGATTAGGTTGGTCAAGCATGACCTGCCTTTCTTGAACCTGTGCTGGCTGGGCCTGATCCCCTGGATACCACATATATGCCACGTGATCTCACCCAAGACAATTTGTAATTTCATCACTGCCTACCTGAACTATGAGTAATGGGAAGTAATCAGTGGAGTGAACCAACTTTGGGAGTTTTCTAGTTATGTCCCTGGCCCAGGCCACAGGAAGGCAGCAGAATTCCTGATTGCTCAGGTCCGGTCTGCAAATGGGGACTTCTGTTCCTCTGAGAAGGGAGCTGCCTACCACAACCACCCTTCTTTCTTTCCTGGAAGAGGCAGTCTCAATACACAGAGTAGATTGCCTCATCCTTGGTAACCTCTTAGGGGAGCCTTCCCTTGCCACCCCACTTACCTTCCCCTTCAGTATCTAATGCTTTCTTCAGAAAGAAGTGATTTTATACTTCCTTCTATTTTGGTTTCAGGGACAATTTAGGCCTTTACTACAAAGATTGCTCTTTTTTTTTTTTTTTTTTTGCCTTCATCTGGTGAAGTTGCTACCCAAACTTTCTCACAAAACAAACAAACAAACAAACAAACAAACAAACAAACAAAATACCTAGATGAATCTCAGACAGCACTACCTTATAACACAAACTTCCCTACTAAATCTATCCTGAAATGTCATAGAAGGGCCAAAGAAAAACTGACCAGTCACCCTACTGTATTTCCAGAAACTTGAACACTGATGCACTGTTAAGCAAAATCCACTCTAAATCTTTTCCTGATGAAACTAACAGATATGCTGTGTGAATAGTGGAAATAGAATATTACTTCTTTAGTCTCAACTTTTCTTCACTGACACAGTCGTAGCAGACAGTTTCTAGAATTTCTCTCAATAAACAATGTCTAAAGTTCATTTCAGAAATATAAAGAACAAACAAAAATGCTATTAATTTTTCCTTTCATTAAGCATAATGACATGTGCAATGATCAAATTTAATGACAAGGTATTCCAGCTAGTTTGAAAACTTTTTCCAAGTTAGTTTTAGGCTTTCTCTTAAAATGCTGGGATGCAGATAGAAAGAAACCATTAAAGCGTATTATTTTTCTCCCTCTGGACTTCAGGAGTCTATGGAGCAATAACTCAGAACAACAAACAAGCTGAAAAGCAGCCAGACTGTCATGACTGCCATTCTATTGCCATAAATTTGATCCCCCTTGGAATGTTATTTTTAAGGACTGGAAAGACAACAGTCTAAATTCTTCTCTCAGCTCCTGTGGAACAACTCCAGCTTTACTCTGTTTCTTTGCAAATGTAAGGATATATTTTATTCCTGACTAAAATTTACAGAGCTCACAGGTAAGATAGCAAGAAATCAAAACAAATCAAAACAAAACAAAACAAAAAACCCACACCATACATAACAGGTCTAATTTGCTGCTCTTGCTTTGCAGCAGTGAGTGTAGGAAGTAGGGAGAATAGCTATAGTCATGCTACTATGAACATTTTTAACAATGAATGACAGCAGCTAAAAAGAAAATGTGAGGGTTAATTTTTTTTCCTATATTTGGTATGACATTCATAGAATATGTAACTGACGTAAGTACAAAATTTTATTCCTACTTTCCTTTCTTTTACTGTGCATAAATTCAATTTACTGAAGTCCCCATTCTTTATTCCTGTTACACATATGCTTTGCACAGTGCATCGTGCTGCTGAATGGAAGATTAATTTATGGACAACAAATGCATGGAAATTACACTCCAGTTCACCAGAGTTTCCCTGCTTCTGTTTGATACAGTACTCATGAATCAAAGGGAATCAAATTATCTGTTTATCCAACTGCCCACCTGAATGTCCTTTATGTAACAATTTCATGCAAGTAAATCTCTTCAGAATCTAATATAGCATAAACCTGCCTTTTCCTCTATTCCTACCTAGATCTTTGATCAAGGTAGAGAATTTGAGGAAATCAAAAAGAAGACATGCATAGTATTATCTTTAGAATACTTGACTAAAATCTCCTGGGCACCTCTGTGTTTTTTCCTCCTGTTCATAAATTCTCCATCAGAGGATTTTCCACTCTCACCTGACACATGCTTTGCTCTGCCTCAGTGACCTGCATTGTCCCAGCAGTTGTTGAAGTCATTTAAAGACAGAAGTCTGCCTTAAGAGTAGACAGGCTCATCCATTACTTAATTGAAAAGTTAGGCTTTGTACTAGCAAAGAAAGTTGATAGAATTGATCCCTTTGTGTTTATGATTCCTGGAACATGGAGAAGGTGAGAGACATCATTTATACCAGCTGAAATTTTTGCATTATCTTGAGAAGCAGATTCAGAGGCACTGACCTAAAGTAATATAACCTGGGATTGGCAGGATCCTCTGCTTGTGAGAAAGATTAAAGTCCACAGCAAACTGAAAACAATGGAATACTTTGAAAGTTAAATGGAAATGAGTCTCATTATTTAACATTGTTTGATGGTGATTCAATAATCCAGTTCTCTGCTCCAGTATAATGTTGTGAGGACTATTTCCTTGCCCTGGAAAGTGAAAGAAATACTGTATTTCTTCAAAGAAAATTCTTGTCTAAGGAAAAGTATTTAATTCTTGAAACAGCTTTTCATTATTCAAAACTAGATTCTATTAAAGGCCATCACTTTGTCAGGATGAGTGGATAGAAATAAGTCATATCTTAAAATCAGACCTTTTAAGAAATTATTAAAATATCATTTAATTTTAGTGCTTGACAAATGAAATCTAAAGTTATTTAGCTACAAGTTGATCTTCTCTATATCCTGGAAGATCAAATCTATCTTTTTCCTTCTATAATTTTAACGTACCTCTGATTATTCTTGCCATTATTCTCTGAATTGTTCTCACTGATTCACACCTTTCTTAAACCGTAGAGTCCTTTGAGCAAGGTATTTATTTTAATTAATATACACTACATAGATAATGATTAAATCAATTATGCTGCTGAAATATTTTCCCTTAGAATAAAAAAGCTTTTTTCTCTTTAGGTTTCTCTATTTTTTAATTTTTATTTTATTTTTGTTTCTTTCTTTCATAAATAACATAGCTTAAGCTGAGTATTTACTGTGCTACAGTTTCCAGGTATCTCATTGCAAAACTGTTTTTGCTACTCTGCAATCTGCTTTGATTCTGTTGCTTATGTTTGTATTGATAGAATATTTTCTTACCCAAAATATTTTCTTTCAGAAATACTCTAATTTTTAAACAAGTTATTAATTTTAACCCACTTCTCCCGTGTACTTATCATAGACTCATAGAACAGAATCGTGACATGTCTGAGGTTGGAACGGACCTTAAAGATCATCCAGTTCCAAACCACCTGCTGTGGGAAGGGTCGCCACCCCACTAGATCAGGCTATCCAGGGTGCCATTCAAACTGGCCTCGAGTACCTGTAGGGATGGGGCATCCACAACTGCTCTGGGCAACTTATTCCAGTGCCTCACCACTCTACAATTGCAGAATTTCTTTCAAACATCTAACCTAGATTTCCCTGTTTTATTTTAAAACCATTCCTCCTTGTTCTGTCCCTATCAGACCACATAAATATTTGGTCTCCCTCCCAACTATAAGCTCTTGTCAAGTAGTGGAAGGTCACAATGAGGTCATTCTGCATTCTTCTTGTAGTTGGGGCCCCAGGCCTGGATGCAGTAGTCCAGGTGGGGCCTCTTGAAGGCAGAGAAGAGGGGGACAATCAGCTCCCTCACCCTCCTGATCACTCCTCTTTTGATGCAGCCCAGGAAACTGTTGGCCTTCCAGGCTGCAAGAACACACCGCTGGCATAAGTCCAGCTTTTCATCAGAACCCTTAAGCACTTCTCTGCAGTTCTTCTGCCTTTCTGCACACACATCTTGGATTGTCCCGAACCCATTGCAGCAAATTTCTTGAACTTCATTTGGTTCTCATGGGGCCACTTTTCAAACTTGTCCAGGTACCTCTGGGCAGCATACCTTCTTTTTATTGTGTTAACTGCACCATTCACCTTTGTGTCATCAGCAAACTTACCGAGGGTATGGTTGATTCCACTGTCTTTGTTGGTGGTAAAAGTATTGAAGAGCACCTGTCCCAGGATGGAGCCCGGGAGGACACCACTCATGACCAGCCTCCAACTGGACATAGATCCACTGACCACAAAATTCTGTCTGTGGCCATCCAACCAATCCTTTATCTACTGAACAGTCCTGTCTTCTAAACAATATTTCTCCAATTTAGAGAGAAAGAAACATGGTGCAGGACCATGTCAAAAGTCTTGTGTAAGTGCGTGTAGACAGTTGCTCTTCCTTGGTGCATTGATGCGGTCACTCCATTGTAGAAGGCCTCATGATCGATCAGGCATGATCTGCCCTTGGTAAAGCTGTGCTGGCTGTCTTGATTCACCTCCTCCTCTTGCATTTGCCTTAACATACTTTCCAGGAGGATCTGCCCCATGATCTTCTGAAGCGCAGACTTGAAGATCCCCAGCCTGCAGTTTCCTGAGACTTACTTTCTCTCTTTCTTGAAAATGGGAATTATGTTTACCTTTCTTCCTGTCAACAAGAACTTCAACTGCTAGCTATGATTTTTTTTGAATATGCAGGAGAGTGTCTTGGCAGTCACATCAGCCAGTTTCTTCAAGACATCTTGCTTATAATAATAAAAACAATCAAGCTATATATGAGAAAGCAATAATAACACTTTTAGTTTCTGATTTTCTCAATTGCCTTATTTTCTGAATAATCTGAATTGGCCTATTTCAGCTTTTAACCCTGAAAAGAGGTCAATAAATTACAGGAAACAAAAAGGACACAGATTATCAAGATGACTAGTGAATGATCTGGATTGGTTTGTATGTGTTTTGAAAATGTGACTTCAAACAGTGATGAAAATGTGACTGTATTTTCAAATAAATCAATATCCACTGGTCAACACATTCTAGTCTTATGATACTAATTCCATCAAGTATTACTAGCATTGCACACCTTTTGATATTATTGTCACATACTTCTTAGTTTGAAAACACTTACTTATATCTTTAGAATTCCTTATTATTTGCACTATACATGGATCAGTTGGTCTTCTGTGATGCTGTATACACAATGCCAGAAAGAAATCGAGATCTAAAATACATTTCTTTATTTTTTTTTTTCAGACAACAAAGGAGATTCAAGAAAAGGGTTGCAATAACATGTAGCCATGATCTTTGCTGAAGTATACTAGAGCATTTTCTCTCCTACATGACCCTCTGTTGAAAGTTATTTGCTAAGATACCCTTGGAATTGATGGAGAAAAAGAGTGGTGGGTTTACCAGTTACATTACAAATTTTGCAAATATTCTCAGTAATGCAGAATTCATTTGAGAGAGGTAGGAGATAACCTATCTTAGTTAACAAGAGATTTTACCACATTCTCAGCAAAGTATGAAGAAAATAATGAGCTACTCAGAATTTCAGGGAGGTCTAATAAGTAATTATTTAAAAATAAAATAAAATATAAATTCCAAAGGGCTGAAGGTGGCTGGCTGTTCATTTTTCCTACTCGCAAAACAAAAAGCAGAATTTCAGACATCCTTTGCCCAGTATTTCCTCGTCTTCACTGTTTAACACAGTATTTGCTCAGCATCTTCTCTCTTTCAGCTGCCATCTAGAGGCATGTAAGTTTAGTTGAATAACAGTAAATTCAAGATGTAATAGAAATATCTAGATCTCAGTAGTCACCGAGTATGCCTACCTAATGTAGGTTAACATATTTTAAGTTTCTAATGAATTGATTTTACACATAGCACATTTACTTACACATGACTAAATGCTGATCACAGAATCACAGAATCACAGAATTGTAGGGGTTGGAAGGGACCTCTATAGATCATTGAGTCCAACCCTTCTGCAAAGTAGGCTCCCTACAGCAGGCTGCACAGGTATGTGTCCAGGCAGGTCTTGAATATCTCCAGAGAAAGAGAATCCACCACCTCTCTGGGCAGCCTGTTCCAGTGCTCCGTCACCCTCACTGTGGAGAAGTTCCTTCACATACTACTGCGGAACTTCCTATGCTCCAGTTTATGGTTTTTCCCCTTGTCCTGTCCCCACAGACTGCTGAAAAGAGGTTGGCCATGTCTCTTCGACTCCCACACTTAAGATACTTATAAACATTGATCAGATCCCTTCTCAGTCTTCTTTTCTCAAGACTGAACACACCCAGTTCTCTCAGCCTTTCCTCAAAGGGGAGGTGCTCCAGGTCCTTTTTCATCTTTGTGGACCTCTGTTGGACCGTCTCCAGGAGATCCCTGTCTTTTTTGTACTGGGGAGCCCAGAACTGGATACAGTACTCCAGGTGAGGCCTGACCAGAGCAGAGTAGAGGGGAAGGATCACCTCCCTTGACCTGCTGGCCAGGCTCCTTTTAATGCACCCCAGGATCCCATTGTCCTTCTCAGCCACCAGGGCACACTGCTGGCTCATCGCCAACCTGTTCTCCACCAGTATCCCCAGGTCCTTCTCCACAGAGCTCCTCTCCAGCAGGTTGTCCCCCAACCTATATTGGTGCATGCATTTATTCCTCCCTAAATGCAAGACTCTACACTTGCCCTTTTTAAACCCCATCTGGGTCCTCTCTACCAACTGTCCAGCCTGTCCAGGTCCCACCGAATGGCCTTCTGGTGTGTCAGCCATTCCTCTCAGCTTCGTATCATCAGCAAACTTGCTGAGGGTGTACACTATCTCCTCATCAAAGTCACTGATGAAGATGTTGAACAAGACTGGACCCAGCAACAACCCCTGAGGAGCAGTGCTAAATACGGGCTTCCAACTGGACTCTGCACTGCCAGTCACAACCCCCTGAGCTCTGTCAGTCAGTCAGGTCTCAAGCCACCTCACCGTCTACTCATCTAACCCACTCTTCCTTAGCCTCATTAATAAGGACATTGTGAGAGACAGTACCAAATGCCTTGCTGAAATCAAGGTAGACTACATCCATTGCTCTTCCTCCATCTACCCGGATGGTGATGCTATTGCAGAAGGCCACAAGGTTGTTTGAGCATGATTTTCCCTTGGTCAATACATGCGGACTATTTCTGATGACCTTTTTCTCTTGCAGTAGCTTGGAGATGGCATCTAGCTGTTCCATCACTTTTCCAGGGACAGAGGTGAGACTGACTGGCCTGTAGTTTCCCACATCCTCCTTCTTGCCCTTTTTAAAGACTGGAGTGATATAGGCTATCCTCCAGTCTTCAGGCAACTCTTCTGTTCTTCGAGACCACTCAAAGATGATAGAGAGGTATTCAGAAATCATCTCTGCCAGCTCCCTTAGCACACATAGATGCATCCCATCAGGGCCCATGGATTTGTGCACATTGTTCCCACCTAATTGCTCCTGGACTAACCCTTCCTCAACTAGAGGGAAGGTCTCAATTTCCCAGACTCTCTCGCTTCCCTCCAGGGACCAGGAATGTGGAGGGGAAGTCTTTGAAGTGAAGACTGAAACAAAGAAGGCATTCAGTATCTTCATCTCCCCTGTTACCAGGACACCTCCGTTGTATAGCAGAGGACCCATATTATCCCTAGTCTTCCTTTTACTGTTAATATATTTTAAAACAAAACAAAAACAACAACAACAACAAAACCTTGTTATCCCTTATCTCCTCCCAAGAGGGCAGACCCTTTTTTCCACATTTCATAAACCTTCTTCCCTTTGATCTTATTCATGAATTCCTTGCTCATCCACACAGGTGCCCTGCCTCCCTTCCCCGATTTCCTACTCTCAGGGGTGCACCAGTCCTGAGCTTGGAATAAGTACTGTTTAAATGTTGCCCAGCTGTTGTGGATTTGTGATTTTTTTTGTCGGTATTCCACATCAGAACACCATGCAGAACAGTGGGAGTTCTGGTTCTGTGTTACCGCCTTTTGGGGCATTTTGGGATCCCGGAGGGGAGGGGCAGCATCCCCGGAGGACTTGGCATGAAGAAGGTGAGGTGGGACTTTGGACCAGACCCCAGCTGCTCTCTGCCTCTGGCCATCTGAGCTTGCCACAGAGAAAAGTACGTGCTTCCCTCGCACTATCATGGTTTGACTAGTACTTTGGGTGCTATTGTCTCTCTCATTTTGTTTGATTTGGTTAAATTTAGTAAACTAACGTTCCTCCTCAGATTGTTGCCCACATTGTGTTTTCTCTTTGTTAAAACTATCTATCTATCCGCTAGCTCTCTGCTCTTCCCCCTCTCCCAGAGCGTGCGGCCAGGCTGTCCAGGTCAAGTGGCAAACTCCTTCCTTTTTTTCCTTTTTTCTTCCTTCTCTCCTCTGTCTTTTTTTTTTTTTTTCCCCCTTTTTCCCAGGGCCTGTTCCCCCCTGTCATGGACTTATATCTAGGGATAACCCTGTGACACCAGCTCACATGGACACCTTTACCTTCAAGCACTCTAGCCAATGTGACATACCTCCAAGTAGGTCCCAGAAAAGGTTGAAGTTGTCCAGGGTAGCAATCCTACTTTTTGCCTTACTTCTTCCACTCAAGATCCTGAACTCCGCCATCTCATAATCACTTCATACCAAGATGACCCCAACCTTCACATCCATAACAAGCCCATCCCTTCTGGAAAGAACAAGGTCCAGAAGAACCTCCTGCATTCTTGGCTCCTTCACCACCTGCATCAAAAAATGATCTTCAATGCATTGCAGGAACCATCTGGACCATGCATGCCTGGTTGTATTGTTTACACAACAGATAGCTGGATGTTTAAAGTCCCACATGAGAACCTGAGCATAGGATTGCGAGGCTACTTCCAGATGCTTGCAGAAAGCCTCACTGACTTCATCCTCTTGATCTGGTGACCTATAGTACACGTCCACAACTATGTCAGCCATACCAGCCCACTTCTTAATTCTCACCCACAAGCTCTGTGCACATTCTTTCCCCTCTCCCGGGTGGATTTCATTACATTCTAGTTGGTCTGTCACTTAATAGGCAACTCCTCCACCTCACTTCCTAAGCCTGACATTTCCAAAAAAAAGACATAGCCCTCCATGACAGCTTTCCAGTCATGCAAGCTGTCCCACCACGTCTCCATGAATGCAATGAGATCATGGCCCTTTGACCTTGCACAAACTTCCAGCTCATCCTGTTTATTTCCCACACTATGTGCATTGTTATGCAGGAAGCAGCAGGTGCAGTTACCACTAGAGAGATGCAAGAAGATTTTCGATGGGATATTGGCAATGTGACCTTCTCTGAGTACAACTAATAGTTTTTTCTCTTCAATGTCCAACAGCGACAACATCCCTCAGCCCTTCTCTGTCACATCTAACTCCCCTCCCTTCCCCCTTCGGACCTAACTTAAAGCCCTGTTAATCAATCCAGAGAGTTTGCTTCCCAGAACACTTCTGCCCTACTTGCTTAGTCGGAGTCCATAAGAAGCCCACATGCCCAGTTTCTCAAAGATCTGCCCAAGATCAAAATACCCAAAGCCTTGATCAAGACATCACCCCCTCAGCCAGTCATTTACTTGATGTTCTCCTCCATTTTCCTGGGTCCCAGCTGAAAGATAGAGGAGAACACTACCTGCACCCCTGATCCCTTCAACATCCTTCCAAGGGATGCAAAGTCCTTTTTAACATTCTTTATTTTCCTTATTTATTTCAGCATTCTGGGACCAAGCCTGAATGACAATTAAAAAAAAAAAAAAAAAAAAAAAAAAAAAAAAAGGATAGTAAACTTCCAGTTTAATGAGCTGTGGTAGAGCCTTCCTAACATCTCTAACACTCGCCCCAGGAAGACAGCACACCTGTCTGGAGAGATTGTCTGGGCAGCAAATGGGGGCCTCAGTGCCCCTCAGTAAGGAGTCCCCAATTACTAAGTCTCTTCACCTTTTTTGGTGGCACTGGTATTTATGCAGTGCCTTCCCTCTCCCTATGCTTGTTACTCCCTGTATTCTCAGTGTGCTTTTCAGGGCATGTATTTGGACTGCCTTCAAGACCCCTCATCCCTGTCCAGCCTGAGAGCCTTGAAGCAATTACTCAGGGACACTGCAGGGGACCTTGCAGGGGATGGAGGGACTGTGGGTGCTGGGGGCAGACACCTACTTCTGCTTTGAGCTGAGGCAAGGGTCCAACCTCTTTTCTCTCGCAAGTTGTCTAGCCCCCTGTCCTCACTGATGATAAATGTACAAAAAAATATCCAAGGGTAGTTCCATTTGTTTTGATGAACGGCATCAAAAATGCTAAGAAAGCTTTAAATAAACATTATTTCTAGCATAGTTCATAGCAATACATAATATTCCACACTGAGATAAACCAACCCTTTTAAGTCCAATCTGTGTTCTGCAGAATGTCCTCCTTTAAGTCCAGATTGTTTACAAAAAAATAAAATTTAAAAAAAAAATAGCCTAGTTGATGGAAGCAGAATGATTTGATTGTAACTTCCTTGGGGCTGCTGGCATCAAAAATATGAAGTTGAATGACTGAGGTCTACAAAAAGTCATAAAACCTCAGCAGTTATCCAAATGGAAGAGACACTTAGAAATGTAAGGGGAATCTCTCTGTATACAGGGGAGAGGTCTGAAGTAAGTCATCACTGATCCATAATAGAGAGAAGGACTCATCTTTCACTTGTGAATGAGGTTGCTGTTGTAATGGATGGTCCCTTCTGAAATGACTTTCATTATTAGAATTACAGTAGTTGAATTAAAATAAAATGAAAGGTGCATATCCTGATGTGAAAGAAGTGGAAATGTGTTCCTTCTAAGTGTCAGATAAACGTTCCCTTTTACAGGGAAGTCTTTTACTGAAAGTGGAAGCAACATAGTAGTTCCACAGAAAATGAAGAGTAATGTAAAAAATTGGGCAACAAGAAACTAGCTGTTTCAATCCAGATATTGACTGCACCAGTCACTTTCCATAAATCTACTGTTTATTGGACTTAAAGCAGCACTTTGTTAACGTTATGAAGTCTGTACAAAATATTCTGTTTAGTAGGATAGCCTTCTGGTACCAGAAACTGATTCTTATTATACAGAAATATTTGTGTATGTTTTTAAGTGTGTTAGGAACAGAAATGAGAACTGAATCTAAAAGATCTGTCATAGAACGTCTGCCAATGCAATTTGATAACAAAGCTACTTTTATCAGACCACTTCAGAGTTGAAACCTTTAGCAAAAAGAAGCAATGTATATGTTCTTTTGCCAGCTATTCATGCTGATCCTTTTGAATAAAATGCAGTTGCCCAAAACTTCTAAGTGTAGTCTAAACTAATTATTTTAGATCCTAGAGGTGAGGAAAACTGGGAATCGTTTCCGTAGCAAGAAGGACAACATCATCAGAGCATGTTTGCATTGAAAATCAAGCTGGGGCTTTATCCCAGAAGTGAGATCTAGATTTCTATGTTAACTGATTTATCTTGATTTCTGTTTCTGCCCTCTGTCTCAGCACCGACACTATATGAATAGCTGTCACTGACATTGACCTTTTTTCTCCCATCCATAATGTTTCTGGATTAATGTTTCTGGAACTGATTGCTGGCACACTGGCGTAAAAGATTAGCAGGTGGTTTTTTGTTGTTGTTTGTCTTGTTTTTGGTGTTGTTTTTTTTTTGGTTGTTGTTGTTTTGTTTTGTTTTGCTTTCCTTTATTTTTTTCTTTTTTTTTTTTCTGGGATTGTAACCACTTTAGCCCAGGTTAATAGTAAAATATTTAGGACTGGAGGCTCATTCTCACATGTTGATACCGACCATCAATGAACACTGAGATCAGAGAATTACTCTGTAGACGAGTTTCTGAATCTGTCCTTTGGAAATTGTCTAGGCAAGTGTTTCAGTTTAGAAATATAATTTTAAAAAGCTTAGAGCAAATTGCCCTGTCTATTAATGTAACACCCCCTTGGCATAATAGAAGTAAAACTGCATGTGCTTGATCTGAGTCTGTTCTTGGCTCTGATTTTATGTCTTTGCTGTTACAACTTAACACTTAATAAAAGCCTTTAGGCTGTTCAGTCAGTGCTAGGAACACTGCATAGAACAGCAGCAAAGCATTGAAGTAAAGAAACTTAGTTATCTGTTTAAAATTAATATATCTTTGATGAATATTGATGAAACTTGCTATCTGGTTAGGCATGGGGGACATATCTGAGTGATCTACTCTACGTAGATATATGTCTGCCATCTGTTAAATTTGGTCCTCAAATGCTCCTTTATTTGACCTTGCGCTTGTAGTTAGGACAAACACCAGCTAGGATCCACTTCATAAAACTGTAGATGCCAAAGGATTGTACATCCTACATCCATTCACTGAGTGGGCTCACTCCACAGTGTATAGAGAATCTCTGTGTGAATCTCTATTGAACTTCCCAAACACAAATAAATATTTCAACATAATTCCATGATACACTGAATTCAACGACAGTCCAGTGTTAGTCCAACTTGCTCCCCATCCAATCTACAGTTTTCTGACTGATCAACTGGTTTTTCAACAATACTATAAATTCATTAAATTAAATTAATAAAGAGAGTATATCAGAATGGTAAGGAAAAGGATAAATCACATCCAATACATACAGTTAAATGTGCAGTTTTTAATCCACTCTTTCATAAACAAAATAAAAATATTTAGACGAAGCTGAATTTGACCTATTAGGAAACATATATATATATATTTAACATGAAATATTTGAAAACTGAGCTCTTTCAGGAGAAAAAAAAAGTCACAAATATGTATGTCTCAGAAAATATTTATTTATTTTGGATAACAAACTCAAAGCGAATGGAACTATCCTGTGAAGAATTTAAGGATTTTTATTTAATTAGTCACTTCTATAGTCCATCATTAAAAGCACAGATTATCATTTCCTTGTCTCTTTTTATGTCGTACTCTTGACAACCAAAGAGAAAGAGAAGGATAGACAAAAAAAAGAAAAAACAAAACAAAACAAAACAACAACAACAACAACAAAACCAAACCAACCAACCAATATTTTTAAAGAAGGTGATTTCACCTTGTTTTGAATAAATGATATGATGACACAGTGGATTTTTGAGAGGATAGTTGTGTGAGTAAAAACCCAGAACTAAATGATTTTGAAGTTTTATTTATTTACTTATTTATTTATTAAGTGCTATGTGAATACATACCTTTCTTGCTACTGCTGCCATAAAGACTAATGTTTAATTGTGATATGGACAATTGTATGGGTTCCCTAAGAGACCCAGACACCAGTTTATGGACTGCCAATTGTAGATTTAAGTTTGATGTGTAAATATTAGTAGCATTTTGCACAGAAAAAATGGAAGAAAAAAATGGAAAAAGTGGTCGAAAAAAAATGTTGCATGCTTCACTGTTAAATTAGGAACAGACAAATATGTATAAAGAGAATGTAGTACTTCAAGTTTCAAGCATTTGATAGTATTAAAATGATTATTTGGGTGTTTGGATATTCTAATGAAGAGGCACAGTGTTTTGTCCATTAATCCATAAATCCATTAATCCATAAAACAAGAGTTATTTTTAAGAGTTTCTATCCAAGGTCATTGTCTCTGCAAAAAGGTAACAAGATGGATAAGAAAAGGTGAGTCTATACAGGACCACATCAAATGTCTACCCAATCCAGTGCACTGATATTTATCCAGTGGATGTAAATACATGCCAAGGGCAGAACAAAGCCAGTAAGGTATGCATGGTATTTCTTTTGTTAAGCATGAAGTAACATATCCTTGTAATGTATAACTATGAATGATTACTTATTTTCATTTTTTTAAACCTGTCTTCTATTAGCTCTTTATAACAGTAATGAGTCCTCACAGAAGGAAAGCTCAAGAAGCTTCACTGAACCTGAATACACTGCTTATATTTTTGTGAATCTGTAACATCACACCCCCACAAATCTTTTTTTTTTTTTTTTTTTCACCCAGAAGGAAGACCCTTGACTTACTTGTAATTTTACTTACAAAAAAACAAATTGTGCTATATTTTTTCAACTTTACTGCCTAGAAATGAAGCCTTCCCAGTTCTATTTTATCTGTTTTTTGAAATTGCACTGTAATGAAGGCATAGTTGAATTGCAATTTACACAGCTGTTGTTCCTTTCCTTATAAATCTTGTTTGATTTGCTTCTCTCACTTAGTAATATAGCTATGCTATCCACTAGATTAATGAGCTGGTTGATGTTATAAATACCCCCTATGATTTTCACTCAAGGTTTGTTTACTCATTTAATTCCAGCTCAATTAACTGATAGAGGATGTTTAGTTGAAAAGATATGGGAACTTGAGTAAGCATGGATGTCCAGATTCAAGGCACTGTGATCTTACGCGGTAAGGAGTCAATATAAAATGAAACACAGAAAAGTTAAACCTTCATTACCATTTGGACTGGGTTTAAATCATTAAGTATTTTACATATTGAGAAGGGACAGAAAAAGGTTAGTATGTATTTCATGCATGGGAACTCCAAATTCAGTTGTTTTTATGAACTGCTAAAAATGATCAATTCTACCATAAAATCAGACTCAATTCCTCCCCATTTTTTTTTTGAGTTTGATGCCTAGAAATATTTTGGAAAATGGTTTTTATAGGAGGTAGATTTCTATTTAAAAAAAAAAAAAAAAAAGTACTTGGGCTGAGACCGGTTCTTGAAAACAGGTGACCTTATACAGAATCCTCTATAGGAGAAGAGTAGTTTAATTGAGAAGATTATTGAAAAAAACAAAACAAAAACCTGAAGTTTGAATTTCTGGTAGACTCCATTGAAAGTGACAAATTATTGGATTCTCAGTGGAAATAAGGTGGGTTTTTTTGTTTGTTTGTTTTGTTTTTTCTTTTTTTCTTTTTTTTTTTCCAAAAGGATATAGCTTTGATCTGATATCAGAAAAATGTTAAAAATCTCTAAGCTACTCAAATTTTATATTCAATATTGAATGAAGGACAGCTGGATTTTTTGTGAGTTAAACATATCTTAGAATATTTCAACATTAGGATGGTATTGCTTTAGACCATGTGTATAGAACACTTTGTTAACAATTTATTAGTATTATTATTAACAATATATAATATATAAATTAGTTTTATTTAATATAGTATTCCAATTACACAGGAGCTCAAGCTGCGCTGAAAACCACAGAAAAACAAAAGAAGAAACATTTCCAATCTCATGCATTTGTTGCTGAATTGCATAAGGAAATATATATAAATAAAACAAAAAAAGCCAAAACCAAAACCAAAAAAAAAAACAACAGAAAGAAATAATAAAAAGGGATGGATCAAATGTTTATTGCTGAGACTGAACAATAACAAAATAATAGTAGTAGTAGTAGTAATAATAATAATAATAATTATAATTATTATTATTATTATAAAGGTACTCAAAGCAACATTGTTCTTAAGCCATCCTGGAAGACTTTCAGCTGGTCAGCCACCTGGCCAAAGTTTTCATCCCTGAATAGTTTTTACTCAATCAGTAAGAACCAAATATAAAGAAGAAAAAGACGAAGAAAGAAAAAGCATACCAAACCTTATTTCTGAGAAGTAAAGTTAGGCTTTATGGATGAGTGTACATTTAGATAACTATCTAAAAAAAATCAGCTGTGCCATCTGTATTTACCACTTTGCCAAAAAAATCTCTGTGACTTTGGAACTAAATCCAAATGTCTAAAGAGATTTTTGGACTAGAGTTTTAAAGATATTAATGTGCCTAAAGATGCCTAGAAAAAGTCTGGTATGATTTATTAAAGCATAAATACTTAATTCCTTAGCAGTCAGAGAAATAGAATTTTTTGAAGTTCTTACTAAGAACATGGATGTTTAAATGTATTTAGATGCTGCAAGGCCCAAATGACTTAGAAGTCTATGAATTTATTTTATTTTCAGAAGGAAAATCAATGAGAGATGCAAAGAATTTCTTCCTGCTATCTAGTCTAAATCTATCCCCTTCCAGTTTAAAACCATTTCCCCTCATCCTGTTGCTACTTACCTTTATAAAAAGTCCCTGCCCAGCTTTCCTGTAAGCACCCTTCAAGTACTGGAAGGCTGCTATAAAGTCTCCTCAGAGCCTTCTTTTCTCCAGGCTGAAGATCCCCATCTCTCTCGGCCTGTTGTGATAGGGGAGGTGCTCCAGCCCTCTGATCATCCTTGTGACCCTCCTCTGGACCTGCTCCAACAACTCCATGTCCTTCTTGTGCTGGAGCTTCCAGAACTGGATGCAGTACCCCAGGTGCAGTCTCATGAGAGTGGAGTGGAGGTGCAGAATCACCTCCTTCAAACTGCTGGTCATGCATCTCTGGATGCAACACAAGATACAGATGGCCTACTGAGCTGCAAGCTCAACCTTTCATCAACCGACAGTTCCAAATCATTCTCCTCAGGGCTACTCTCAAGCCATTCTCCACCCACCTTGTATCTGTGCTTGAGACTGTCCCTACCAGATACAGCATCTTGCACTTGGCCTTGTTGAACTTCCTGAGGTTGGCATGGGCCCACCTCTCAAACCTGTCCAGGTCCCTCTGGATGGCATCCCTTCCCTCTAGCGTGTCAACTGCACCACTCAGCTTGGTGTCATCTGCAAGCTTGCTGAGGGTGCATTCAATCCCACTGTCTGTGTCTCCCACAAAGATGTTAAACAGCACCAGTCCCAACACCAATCCCTAAGGAGCACTACTTGTCAACAGTCTCCACTTGTACATTGAGTCATTAACTGCAAGTCTCTGATGGTGACCATCAAGCCAATTCCTTATCCAGCGAGTTGTTCATTCATAAAATCTATTTTTCTCCAATTTAGCAACCAGGATGACATGTGGGACAGTGTCAAATGCTTTGCACAAGACCAGGTAGATGACATCAGTTGCTCTTCCTTTATCCACTGACACTGTAGCTCCATCATAATGGGCCAGTAAGTTTGTCAGGTATGACTTGCCCTCAGTAAAGCCATGTTGGTTATCACCAATCACCTCACCTTTATTTTCCACGTGCCTTAGTAGGGCCTTCAGGAGGATCTGCTCCATGATCATGCCAGGCACAGAGGTGAGACCGACTGGCCTGTAGTTCCCTGGATCTTCTTTTTTTTTTTCCTTTCTTGAAAATGGGGTTATGTTTCCCCTTGCCCAATCTGGGAAATTCACCATACTGCCATAACCTTTCATATATGATGGATTGAGGCTTAGCAACTTCACCCACCCTCAGAAAATGCAAAGCTTAGGTTAATATCTGTGCTTGTGCATTTATGAAAACAAAATATGGAAAAGTGACACTAATAGAATGAAAAAAAAGAGAGAATATATACTAAGATCAGTTATATAAAACATCTGATTGCCCCTCTGAATGAATTTTTGAAACATGTATGAGTATGAGTACAAAAGTATTGCACGTGACACTTGAACATATGTTCCCAGTGCTAACTCAAGACTCATTCAGGAGTGCTATGAAGAATCACATGGCTCTTAAAGTAGGTCAGTTGAAGGGATGCGAGCTGAATTTCACCAAATCAGCCAATCATTCAATTTTTTTTTTTTTTTTTGTATTGCAGACTAATGATTTTTAGTCCTGTTTTATTTGTATGGTATCCAATACTGACGATTTTAGAAAAATTTGTTTTTCTGTGATTAATATGAAAACAGAAATCTGTAATGAAAAACAATAATAAAAAAGAAGTTTATGTTCAATTATTCTTTCAGTATTAATGTTCTGGTCAAAAAGAATAGCATTTAACATCTAGCTATTTGTATATTAACATAAAAATCATTATTTTTAGAAATAAATATCAGGTACTTCATCTTTGGAAGTAGTTACCCAACCTGTCTTTTCTAAACTGAAGGACAGTTTTAAACAGCTGTTTTTTTTTGTTTGTTTGTTTGTTTTTAATTCTATTGTAGGAGTGAATATATCACTACATGGAGATAGCCATTTTTAAAGATAGATTCTGGAATAACATCCATTTACTATAGGATATATATGGCTGAGATAAGATATAAGGTTCTTTACAAGCGACCTATCTCTGTTGCAATGAGCTGTGGATGACATCCTGAGCTCATTCCAACAAAGGACTCAATTGCTTAAACAAGACAGGCAAAACAGGGAAAGCCCAAAGCCACAATTGCTATTAAGGTGTTTCAATTCATCTCGTGACTAAATCCAGAGGCATCCAATCTCAGTATTCCTAAGGCAGTCAGCAATCTGCTTGCAGCTACTCCTCTGAGTACCTCATTGCCCAGCTCATTTTTCAACCTGTTCTGGATCTGTTACTGGGCAGAGTAACTCCAGACCTATCTGAGGAGCAGTGTCTTTGTGTTGGAAACTTGAAGGGAGCACGAGGTAGATCAGTTTCCACTGAAGATATAGCACCACCTTTTATGTGTTAGACTTGGGACCACTGCATTTTGCCTCAGAAAGCCTTAAATACTCTTTGGTGGATAGGGTGCTTGAAGATGCTTGTGATAAGAATATCAACTACTGGTGACAACTGCATAGATCTATATAGTACTATGAAGAGAGAGGGGACAACAGGTGGAAGTTTTGTAATTCTTAAGAAGAAAAAATTGTGCTTCCTAGGAATTAATTTTCCCTGTGCCAAAGTAAACTTTCTGGCTTCAAATTATGAAAATACAGCATACTTACTTAGGAATTCTAGATTAAGACTATAAGGTCCTGAGAGGAAAAAGGCTGCATGTGCATTTTGTATTGGATAGATTTAACTGATATGCAAGTCCAACATTCTCTGAGGAGCTCTTGGTCACCATTTAATCCTATTCTGAGATTTCTAGTTGTTCCAGTGCTCAGACAATTCAGTGTTTGTTACAGGTTCTCTATCCGAATCTGAAATTATCTTCAGATAGCAAGACTCTAAAAGTAGGCTTTGTTGTGTGTAACAAGCCAGATTCTACTTTTTCTTTTTGTTCTAGCTTTATTCCAAATTAATTCAAATATATGACTTTTTGAAATGATTGTGATTAAAGCACACTTAAATGGCTTGTTGAACACAGTATGTCCTAGATTATACATCTGCTCAAGTGTTCTTTAGAAACCCTAACAAAAGTAACCCCAAAGCACCATCACAAAAGAAAGAAGAGCTATGTAAATACCAAATAATAAGATTTAATGATAATTAAAAAATCATAAACAACTAAAGAAACAGTGGAAGTTAGTCTGTAAAGGAATTCTTGTTGTTTTTTGTTTGGTTGTTTTTTTTGTTTGTTTTTTCCTCCTGGAAACCAGACTTTTGTCTGCAGTTAAATAATCTATATAATTTTATAATCTTTTTCATTAAATAACACATTAGTTTCTTCAAATAAACGATGATTTTTATCTACTTTACCTAATATAAGGAAAATATACAAAAATTATTCAAGTGACAAAAAACATGCATGTTTTTACATGGAAAATTTTGTTTTCTCATAACAGATGTAAAGACTTGGCTTTCTATAGGATTTTACTTTGGCACAAATATGCATTGCTGTATTTTTAGATTTCTGAGATTTTATCAACCTCAGTTTTTCTAGAATATATTATTCAAACTTTAACATACCAGGAAATTTTAACCATTGGTATTATTCCTAGGAAGATCACATCTTTTACTGATTGATGATCAGTGAACCATTCAAACTATGGGTTTAGTAGAGGTTGGAAATGCAATGGGTCCTACTTGTGCTTATTCCTATAACATTCATGAAATAAGACCACTGGGCCTTACACAGAAACATTTCCTTTGTAGTACTAATAAAATTTTTACATTTTTTTTTATTTTTTGTTCTAATAACTTTGCACTAATTTTTCTTGCCACTCTCAATCCCTTCCCATAATAAGGTTATTATAAAGTTACTTATCCATCAGCATTTTGATGACTTGTCCAATATGTAGATCCATATAGATCCATGTAGATCCAACATGCAATCATGAATTAATCTGTGTACAATCATTGAAAAGTACTCAATTTCCTTGATTTAATCTCAGTAAGGCCTACTACTCAACAGTCTAAGATGGAAAATTGAAAGAAAGTAAAATGTCACGGTAACCTTGATCACATTATACATTTAAGAAGCAGCATTTTGTATTATCAGGAGTAATTACAAATTCCATTCCTGTTGATTTAAAGAAGTTCCTTGGAAAACGTCCTGTTTTCTTGATGATACATTATCACTAATTGTAGTGCACCATCAATATTTCCTTTCATTCATTAAGATAAAACTCATTAATATAGTTATTTTCTCTGGATATCGGCTTACTTTTATTGATTCTTCTCTTTTCCAATCTAAGTTATCATAATTGTTAAGATCCTTTGTTATAGTAGATCTCCACAATTCTCATTGTCTCCTTTGAGCAATTTCTTTTCTTGCTATATTTATTTTTCCTTTTTTTTTTTTTTTTTAAATCATGGCACATTTTTTTAATCATGACATAACTGAACTCTGTATTCAAAAAGACTATTTAGAAGGATAGTTAATTAAATTTTCATGAGCTATTCTGTTTTTCAAGGTAAATATATAGATGTTCACAAACTCTCAATATGAGATGTGAATTTTTATGAACACGGGACAGTAAGTATCTGAAGATAAGTTATGAACTATTCATGGCTATCGGAAAACAGCCCTCCTGCACTATTCTCTTTGCACCAGCAGTGTAACTCACATTAACATTAATGTTATGAAAATTGTACTGCAAATATCTCTGTATTCAGTCTTTGTCTGTAGAAGTGCACAGTACTTCATATTCCTGACTTAATAGTCTGGAAACCTTTCTAAGTGACCACGGCATTTTGTCACTTGTGTCAAATGAATTATTTTGTGATTTGCTGCTATTTACTGAATTCAGTGCCTCACTTTAAGTTCAATAACTAAGTATTTCAATAGATTTTTGTGAATGAAGTTAGGAAATTAAAGAGAATGCGAGTTTGTTATGTAGGCATCATCATTCCAGGATCACGTGGAGTTGGATAGGAGAGTTTCAGTTCTGCAATATCATGGCCTATCAGGGCTGACTGGGATGTTTAGGAATATTTGCCAAAATATATTTGCTTTCAAGTATGTTGTTCAAATCTCTACCCCAGACAGCTATCTATCTGGGCATTGTCAAACTATTAAAATTTGACAGAACCTTGCACATGTCATTGGATAATGAACTAACTTGCATTAAATTTAAAAGGAATGGTGATAAAGCAAGTTTGTTCTCATGAAGCACCATGTTGTGCACTGCATCCCATCCCAGTCTGCGGTTCTCCAGCTGAAGAAAGATGTGAAGCTGTTGGAGTAAAATCAGAGGAGGGCCACAAGGATGATCAGGGGGCTGGAGCATCTCTCCAGTGAAGAAAAGCTGAGAGAGCTGTGCCAGTTCAGCACGGAAAAGAATCTGGAAAGATCTCATTGTAGAACAGCGGTACTGAAAGGGAGCTTATAATCATGAGGGAGACTGGCTTTTTACACATTCTTATAGTGATAAGACAAGGGCTAACAGTTTTAAACTAAAAGAAGGGAGATTTAGAATAGACATCAGGGCAGCCTGTAAGCCAACCCATCGCTTGCAGGCTGCATGCAGCCAAGCACATTTGGCAATGTGGCCTACCCTCTCCCTGTGATTTAAAGGCAGTGATTTTTCCCCACTGCGTGGCCCCAGGCATTCTCCCATTGCTCATCAACAACCAAACCATCATTGTGAACAACCAAACTCTCACTGTGCTATTAACACTGTGTCCACAGAAACCAGGGCACAAGGAGGGCAATGCTGTGCGGCACTGACTTATGTGACGGCAAATAATTGTATGCATTTTGATACATGGGCTAAACACAGTGCTCTGAACATTGAAGAATATGCAGTCACACTTTCAACTTTGGTGAAGGAATTTGGAAATAGAATCATAGATTCCTTAGAGTTGGAAGGGACCTTTAGAGGTCATTTAGTCCAACTCCCCTGCAAGAAACAGGGACATCTATTGCTAGATCACATTTCTCAGAGTGCCCTCCAGCCTGGCCTTGATTGTCTGCGCAGGGTGGGCCTTTTACCACATCTCTGGACAACTTGTTCCAGTGCCTCACCACCCTCACTGTAGAAGACTTTTTCTTTATATCTGACATAATTCATTTTAGTTTGAAACCACTTCCCTTTTTACTGTCACAGACCATGCTAAGGACTCTGTCCTTTATCTTCTTAAAGCCTCTCTTTCGATACTGAAAGACATTATCTGGTGTCCCCAGAGCCTTCTCTTCTCTGAACTGAATGGCCCCAGCTCTCTCAGCCTGTCTTCATAGGAGAGTTCTTCCATCCCTTGGATCATTTTTATGGCCCCCCTCTGGACACTTTCCTACAGGTCCATGTATCTCCTGTACTGAGGACTCCGCATCTGGATGCAGTACTTAAGGTGAAGTCTCACCAGTGCAGAGAAGAGGGGAAGGATCACCTCCCTCACTCTGCTGTCCACACTTCTTTTGATGCAGCCCAGGATATAGTTAGCTTTCTGGGCTGCAAGGGCATATTGTTCACTTATGTCCAGCTTGCCATCCACTACTACCCCAGAATCCTTTTCAGCAGGTCTGTAACCTATCTTTTCATCCCCCAGATTCTGTTGGTAGTGGGGATTGCCTTGACCCATGAGCAAGACCTTGTTAGCTTTGTTGAACTTCATGAGGTTCTCCAGAGAAAAATATCCTTCACTTCACAATCACATCTTATTTGTATCATTACTTTCGGAAGTACCTACATTTTGAACAATTATTGTCAAGGATGAAGTACAGGCAGAGTAAAATTTCATCAAAAATCTCTAAAGAATACCTAGAGATCTCATTAAGAATTGTAGCCACCGCCACTGAACCAGACTGGTGTGTTACTTTCACAAAGACAAGGTAAAATATCCCACTACTTTTATGTTTTTGTTCCCTCTTTTCTTTTTCTTTTTTCTTTTTTCTTTCTTTCTTTTTTTTTTTAATGTTTTAAGAAAAATATTTTAAATTTAAATTCTTTGCTACTTACCTGTTAATGATATTGTATGTTTTGTGAGGGCTGTTCAGAAAATAATGCTTCCTGTTTTATGTTGGCCCATAACATCAGAAGCAGATGTTGGTGTTGCAGTAGAGGTTGAACATCACCACCAGTATTCTGATACATTTTGTTGCTACGTGACAGATGGCAGCAGAGGCGCAGTATGACAAAATGGCATCTGATATGGAAGTGTGTATGAAACAAAGATGTGGAGTTAAATTCCTCCATGTGTTAAAAATTGCACCCACTGACATTAATTGATATTTGATGAATGTTGATGGAGATCAAACAGGGTTTGTGAACACAATGAGGAGGTGGATGGTGTTTCATCCAGTGACAGTGGCAACTGGTCGCCTATGAGTGTGCAGATTTTATGAGTGTGGCATGCAGGCTCTAGTTCATCACTGGTGAAAGTGCATTGCTAGTGGTGGTGACTGTTGAAAAATAGCCAACATTTTTCTCTATCAAATAGTGCTATTGCCCTCTTTGTATCTGTTGTTGCTTCTAGGGAAATAAATAGGAGGGGTTACTTTTGGAGAAATCTACATTTATGCCTCCCAAGACAATATCTGTTCACTAAGTGTGGCCCAGGTAAGCCAAAAAGTTGGACATCCTTGCAATAGGGGGGAATCTTCACTCAGATTGTCATGAGCAACTGGCATAAATTGCCCAGAGAAGCTGTGGATGCTCCATACCTGCAGCTGTTCAAGGCCAGGCAGGATGGTGCCCTCTAAGCTGATCATCTTTTACCTGATATAGTGTTTGGTGAAGCTGTCCATGGCAGAGGGTTTAGGCTAGATGATCTTTAAGTCACTCATAACCCAAGCCATTCTTCAACACTACAGTTATAGAAGTAAGTTTTTATCCAACACGAAATATTTGTTCTTCAAAACAAATTAGAACTGAATCCAATTCTTTTAATACAGAAAACAGATTATGTCATTAGATACTGTTGAATAGCTTTTTGGCAACTGTTAAAATGACCACAGCTGGGACTTCTAGCTTTTTGAACTGATGTATTAAGCATTATCTTGTATTACTAGTTGTAAATCTTACATTATAGAACAGGCTCATTCCTTCTAGGTGGTACCTAGAAAGTATTTTTACACTGTAAACAATTATTCTGTAGTGATCATTGAGAAGATTGGATTCTAGTACTTGCATACATCAGTTGTTTATTGGTTGTTATGCAAATTTGTTATTATCCCTCATTTCATAAATGTGTAGCAAGCCCTTGAAAAAACAATTGCTGCAGCTGGGGTCCAACTTTGTGTGAAAAGTGAGGGGAACACCTCTCTCTATGGAAGTTTATTTATGAAAACTTCATTAACTGAATGGTGATTGCTGTATTAGTTTATAGCATGAAGTTATAGCTTCTCATGATTTGGTAACAGCTGTTCTTCAGTAGCAAAGTACAGAAGAATAATTTTTTTCAAAGCTATCTTCACTGAAATGATTCATATAAACAGATTATTCAAATCCCTACAGTTCAGAAAGATCTGACACCTCTCTGTGAAAGACACAAGACTCCAGAATGCAATTCTGTAGCTTTTTAAAACCTTAGTAAGCTGAGATAACAATGAGTATTTTCATGGAGTTTAACAGGACTTGTCAGTACTTTTCAGCTTTTTATGTGAATTGTTAATCTATTGATTATAATTTTGTTTGGAATTCCATCCCATCTAATGCAGATACTTCTTTAGTAACCACTTCCAGTGGAAAGTTATTTTCTTTTTCTTTTAGTTTGGATAAAATCTATAAAAATGCCTGTTTTCTCTTATTGATGTTAAGTACATGATAGAAGTAGCTAAGCTAGAATCATCCGAATGCACAAGGCAGACTATGCTTGTCCATTGGGTAAAAAACACTTCTGTGTCATCTCACATATGGGAAGAAAAAAAAAAAAAAAATCACAGGATTGGTTACAATTAGTAATTAATATCTTTTCAGATGCTATAATTTTTAGTTTTTCTGAATGACTCACACTTTGAAATACTTTTTTTTTTTTTTTTCCCCTGGATAAATCATTTTTGAGAGACTGATCCTTGTTAATCACTTTCACATATATACTTTGGAAGTTAAAATACTTGGTAATCTATGTAAGACTTTATTGACAAATAATATTAAAAATAAAATAATTGTAAAATAAAAGAAAGAAAAAAAGTTTTTATTTACACTCCTTAATGGATATTTCAGACTAATAACATTAATAATTTAACTTCAATAAAGTTAAATTATATTGTTAAATAAACAATAAAGTGTTGCCGTGTCAATACGAACAGGAAGTCACCTTTTGTTTTTCTGTATATGAACAATGATAACTCAATGTGCCATTCAGTGTAAGAAAACAGAGAAATTGAATATATATATATATATGTATACCAAACTGTCATGGTTTTGTAATTTTTGCTATTGGTATTCTACATCATAACGTCACATGGAGCACAGAGAAGAAGAACTACACGTCCCAGAGGACCTTACGGTTAGAGAGGAAAATACGTCATGGAAGCGACGCTGGCTCTCTCTCTCACTGCCTGGCAGCGGGTGTGGGTGTGCTTCCAAGCCGTGCGCCTTCAGTTTCAAAGTAGGCTTCTTGGTCTTCAGAAACCTCTCTCTCTCTCTTATTTTACTTGATTTATTAGCCTCAATTTCAATTAGATTGTATTATATTGTGTTAACTTGCATTCCAATATCATAGTTAGTAAAATAAGTTTTCCTCCTTAGATCGTTGCCGTTGCTCTGTTTGTTTCCTTGAACAGGGCTCCCATCTCCTTACCCTTTTTCCCTTCCCATCTTTGGGGTCAGGGAGACCACGGGCCTACTGCCGCCCCATCATGGACATAGATTGATCTAGATAACTCCATGACACAAACATAAAATGTTTCAAATTATCTCCACCTTCTCCGTGGTCCAGATAATTTTTTGAAGACGGGAAGGGGAATCATCATGTATTGGTGATATTTTTTTTTAGATTTCAAACACATCTGAAGAGACTTCTCCTTCAAGAAAATTAACAATTGAACAATGACACAATGTTGATTCTGCCTATATAGACTCAAGTAAAAAACCCTGTTTTCAATTGTAACCACAACTTAAGAAGTTTTAAATCTGTTTCCTGTTTATGATGCAAGAGCTAAGGTCACTGAATGACAGAATAGAAAGGGTATATTGTCAAAGCTACGATGTCAGTGATATTTCATTCATTTGACTTAGGAGAATGGAAACACAATAGAACAAGACTTAGTGTTGTAGTCTATTGAATCTGTAATGCAGTAATATATTATGGCCACCTTCTAAATGAGGACTCTTGTTTTCCTTGGTTCTAAGTGTTACATTTGATTATTTCTTTTAGAATTATTAATTTAAAGTAATTTTAAGTAAAAATGTTGAATTTCTACCAAATCAGACACTAAAGTAAAATGCATAAATATTTTTGCAAAGTGTGAATAAACTGTACTGTTCTCCATCCATGCATCAAAGAGAACAAGAAACTTATGTAAATGACTATATGATTATATTGATGATTATATGATGATTATATGATGACTAAATGATTTACCTCTACTTCCCAGTCATGCTTCTCCTCATGATTTTTGTTCATTTCATTAAAGAAAAAGTGATCAAATATAAACCTCAACAGAAAGAACTAGTAGGAAAAGATTAGGCTTGTGTCTTTTATGCAAGGAAAGGAAGCTACAATGTAAACTGATCAAGGCATTAGTACTCTGAAGAAAATTCTAGTCTCCTAGGCCAAACTTTTTTGTTGAACACCTATGATTTTTTTTTTTTTAATCTGAGGATTCATTCTTCTTTGCCTCGGTCTTTAACAGTAAGCCTTGTTTATCCCTGGGAACACAGCCCGCTGCACTAGTAGATAGGGATGGGGAACAGAATAAGCCCTGCATGATCCATGATGAGATGGTTTTGGACCTGCTCCAGAAGCTGGATGCTCACAAGTCCATGGGGCCGGATGGATGGCACCCTAGAGTGGTGAGGGAGTTGGCAGATGTGCTTGCCAAGCCACTCTCCATCATTCTTCAGCAGTCCTGGCTAACTGGGGATGTCCTGGCACACTGGAAACTGGCAAATGTGACGCCCATCTTCAAAAAGGGCTGGAAAGATGATCCTGGTAGCTACAGACCTATCAGTCTCACCTCAATGCCCAGGAAGGTTATGGAATGGATATTCTTGGGAGCCAACAAGGACCAGCTAAAGGTCAACTGGGGGATCAGGCCCAGTCATCATGGGTTTGTGAACGGTAGATCCCACCTGACAAACCAGATTTCATTCTATGACAAGGTGACCTGCTTAGTGGATGAGGGTCATGTTGTTGATGTGATCTGTCTGGACTCCAGTAAGGCCTTTGACACTGTCCCTCTCAACATCCTCGTGGAGAAGCTGGCTGCCCATGGTCTGGATGGGCGTACGCTCCACTGGGTGAGACACTGGCTGGATGGCCGAGCCCAAAGAGTTGTGGTCACTGGAGTTAAATCCAGTTGGCGGCCAATCATGAGTGGTGTCTCCCAGGGCTTGGTACTGGGGCCATTTCTATTCTTTATTGGTTATTTTGGTGAGGGGATTGAGTGCACCCTCATTAAGTTTGCAGATGACACCAAACTGGGAGGGAGTGCTGATCTGCCTGATGGGAGAAGGTCACTACAGAGGAACCTGGATGGACTAGATCTATGGGCCAAGGCAAACTGTATGAGTTTCAATAGGCCCAAGTGTTGGGTCCTGCATTTTGGTCACAACAACCCCAGGCAACCCTACAGTCTGGAAAGTGGCTGGAAATCTGCCTGATGGAAAGGGACCTTGGTGTACTGATGGACAGTCAGCTGAATAGGAGCCAGCAGTGTGCCCAGGTGGCCAAGAAGGCCAATGGCATCCTGGCTTGTATCGGGAATGGTGTGGTGAGCAGGACTAGAGAAGTCATCCTGCCCCTGTACTCAGCATTGGTGAGGCCTCACCTCAAGTACTGTGTTCAGTTTTGGGCACCTCAGTACAGAAAGGACATGGAGGTGCTGGGGCAGGTCCAGAGAAGGGCAACAAGGCTTGTGAAGGGCTTGGAGAATATGCCCTATGAGGAGAGGCTGAGGGAGATACAGCTGTTTAGTCTGGGGAAAAGGAGGCTGAGGGGAGACCTTATTGCTCTCTTCCAGTATCTGAAAGGTGCTTACAGCGAGAGTGGGGTTGGTCTCTTCTCACTGGTGACAGGTGACAGGATGAGGGGAAATGGCCTCGAGTTGCACCAGGGTAAGTTTACGTTGGATATCAGGAAACACTTCTTTACAGAAAGGGTTGTTAAGCACTGGATTAGGCTCCTCAGGGAGGTGGTTGAGTCACCATCCCTGGATGTGTTTAAAACTGTTTGGATGTGGAGCGCAGGGACATGATTTACCAGAGGGTTGTTAGTTAGGGTAGTATGGTTAGGTTGTGATTGCACTTGATGACCTTTAAAGTCTTTTCCAACCTGAGTGATTCTATGATTCTATGATATAGCAATTGATTGGATTTGAGATATCAGATTTGATGGTTGTTGGCCAGGGTGGGATTGATGTTTTGAGATAAAAATGATCCAAACTAGTATCACTCCGTTTGCATCCTGATTTGAATTGCATAACAAAGTTTCTAGAACTTTTTGTGTGAGTACCTACTGCAAGTAAACATAACCAAAATGAGTAACAGTTTTAGTCTTTGTTAACATTATAATGTCAACACTGGGTTTAAGGTAGCTATTCCTGAACAAAAAGCACTAGAGAAGTGACTAAATATGCTACCTTCTTCTATATTGTCCCTTGGAGATTTACAGTGGTGAAAACAGATGTTCATGTCTGTCTGAAATATGATTTGCATCTCCCCTGTCAGATGGTCACATTCCTACACTATTCTGTGAATACACTAAAAGAAAATTCTCAAGAGCCATTAAATTTCCCAATACCGTAGGCAATCATGGGTATTTCAGTATATCATGGTTATTTCAGTATATCATGGTATATCATGGGAACATATCATGTTCCATAAGATATCATCTTAGAATAATCTCAGGGTGGCTCTGAATTGCTTATTGACTGCTAACATCAATTGCCAATCAGTGCTGGAGGTAGCTGTGCCCTTTTAAAATGGCTGTGGTTGGGGTCAGTTCTACACTATCTGGTGTCACTTTTGCATTTCACCCACTTACAGATTAAGCCAATAAGAAAACACCTTCCGGATGTCATAGTAGTAAAAAAAGGTTGTAGTGGAATGAAAATCAGGAATCAGATTTTCAGATAGTGATGAGGAGATCAGACAAGAAGAAAGGCAATAGTGACTGACAGTATGAGACAGGCAGACAGTTAGGCAGGGCATCTTAAAAAAAAAAAAAAAAAAAAAAAAAAATTGAGAACTAAGTCTGCCAGCTTTATAAAATTAAAGCATTTCAATGGGCATGATATAGCATACTTTGTTACGACTGCTGCTAGTATGGCTTAGCTCTGTATCACAAGGGAGATGTTTAGGAAGAAATTTGTTTCTGAACCTAGTTTTTAAATGGTGTGCTATTACGAGAAAAAAAGCTGCAATATTGTTAGAAAGATAGTACTATTTGTAATGCCAGCCAAATTACCATCTGCCCGGCCTACCGTAACATAAATTGCAAGCTTTTCCCATAGAGTTGCAAAGCACTCAGGACAGTATATATGTCTGTTTATGTTTGGAGCCCATTCCACAGCACCAGCACATCAGGAAAAGCAGAACACAGTCACGTTCAGACATGCCACAATATGATTCCAAAGAAGAGGAATGTTATATTTGTCTTTTCCACAATACTTACCACTTACTAGATACTTTGCAAAAAAATAGTTTGTTTGTTTTTCCCTTAGTCATTATATTTTTTTAATTACTTGCTTAGTTACCGAGGCCATATGGTCCTTGATTCGAAAAATTAGCTCTTCTTCATTTGTCACATGTAACCAAGGAAAACACCTTTACTTGATGCTACAGGCCTTATAAGCTTCGATGTACACAACCAAGAAATTTAGTATTTTTGAAGTGTCACTGTCAAATTGCTATCTACTTAATTATCCTAATTATTTAAATACAGGTTAAAAGCAGACAGCTTCAGCTACTGTGTATGTATCTTTGCTTTGCTGACTTTTTTTTCCTTTTTCTTTTTTTTTCCTTCCCCCCCCCCCACATTTTTACTGTGATTTCCTCCTGCACTCTCATGCAGATCTACAATAATGAGCAGTAAGCTAACTTACTTCTGTGTGGAGGCAATGAAATGGTTTGCAAGTGAAACAGCATGACCAAAGGATTCCAAACTGGGGTCTGTACAATGCAGAGGGCTCAGTTTGTGTACATCTTGCAACAAGACTCTAACATAGTACATTCAAATTATTCCTAATGACAGAAAAAAGAGATGAGTGTTAACTCTCCCAGAATTAGAGTGTATTTGGACTTTGACTTTTGGGGAAGTAGGAACGTAAATGACTCTGTCTATTATCCCTAAGATGAGAATGAAGAATCAGATGTGTTCAGACTCAGGTTCTAAAACCTCAACACATTTTGTGGCTGGTTTGCTTGAAAACTCAAACTTCTGGAAACAAAGGGACAGGAGCCAAATGGGCATCAATTCCACTCAAAATGTCCATCTGCTGCTGCTAAACCTGCATGCATTACTACATAGCAACCTGTATTTCTTCTCATAGCTGGAATCCCTGGGTTACTGTTGTTTGCTCTATGAGTGTATTGTCCTTGATAGAGACACAGTAAACCCTGTTGTGATGCCAAAGCTTTGCCTGGTAAATGTTTGAGCTCATTGTACAATGTGTTTAGATAAATGCTATTTTGCAGATGGTTATGACACAGAAAATGTGGTTGTTCCTGAATATAACGTCTCCTTCCCCCTCCCCATTCTCCTCTCAATATGAACCACTGATAAACATCTACCTTTTCATTTACAGTAATAATTTGATATGAAATTATAGCTCAGGAAACTACAGATTTGATTTAAAATAATATATATATGAAATGCTAGATTATATGTGTGATATGCATAAGTATTTCAGTTTGTGGTACATGGAGATGCTATTTTTAAGTGGCAGTTTATGTTGTTGGAACTAATTTTGCAATAAACATAATGTAGTTCAGAATACTGACTGATTAAAGGCTTTCACATAGGTGTTTTTTTTTAACACCTGATATGATAGTATTGAAAACTATAATAGTATTTTAAAAGAACTACAGACTTTTGTTTATAATTTGTTTATAATAATACATTTTGCTTTTTTCCTCCTCTCTTAGCACTATTTTTGAAAAATAGTAGATGTAATTTTTATATTTCTCATTCAAGAACTATATGACTGAATAGTTAAGATCACTGAAGCCACTTATTAATTCAGAGAAATGAAATTATGATTTCTTGGTATCACTGTGTTCTTGCATTTTGTAAACTGATGATTCCATTTGGCATCAGGGAGGGCTTGTTCTTGATGTCACTTTTCCTTGCTTTATCTCTTAGCAAGATATCAATATTATTTATTGGAATTTGCCTTTCTTTGTAAATTCTTCTGTTTTGAGCACCAAATTAATTTTAAGGCAGAGGAACTACATAACAGCTGTGTCTCAGTCTTACCAAAAAATATTAATCAATCTCTACTACCCAGTACCCTAACCTATAAATTTTAGGAGAATAATCAGAATTAAGTTTTCCTTCTACTCCTTACGAAGTCATTTACCATTTATCTTCCAACATTTTTTTCTAATGCCAACTAATAACAAGTTTATACTCAAGTTATTAACTTAGACAATAATGTCAATGAAGACAGATAATTCTGAAGTCATTGTATTTTGGTTTAACGGGTTTTCTTTGACTAATTTGTTTTTTAATATTGTTTCTAAATATGAAGTATGTGTATAATACTAATGACATTAATTAATTTATTTATATAATGCTCATATATATTCTGCTACTATAAATTAATATGACATATTCCTCAGAAACATTTAAGACAGTTGAACCTATTTTTGGCAGAAATGTATTCATTAGTAATGTTTTTACTTCATCAACTTTGAAGGAACTGCTTTTATATATATATATATACATATATGTATACATTTATATATGCATAAATATATATATGTTCTTAACTGTTGGGATCCCTGACTTTCCTTATTTCTATGGCATTTGTAAGTTATGGTGCCCTTGAGCAATAGACATTTTAAGTAAACTTGACAATATGGAAAGATCAACACATTTCAGTCCTGTCTGATAAAACAGCAGCATATTAATATTCATGTATCATTAAGTTTTATTTGAAATGTTATCCGATGTATTTGCTTAGTGGAAAACTACATATAAAAAAAATCTTTACTGCACCTTGTTTTTCTGATTTATTATTTCTAGTAAACCATGGTAGTGTAATTTCCTCTATTTGTATGATCACGACACTAGTTAAGAAATAGAGCTCTGAGAAGACTTGTCACCAGGAGCAGAGTTATCTCAAGGTCTACGAAACTGGGAATGTTATAAAGAAGATAAATGTGGAGTGTTCTTCTGCTGTTTCAAATAATACAAAAATTACAGCTGCAGGCTGAAAGAAAGAATAGAATAGAATAGAATAGAATAGAATAGAATAGAATAGAATAGAATAGAATAACAGGATATTTCAGTTCAAAGAGCATTAAGCCCATTTGCCTGACCACTTCAGAACTAAGCAAAAGTTAAAGCTTATTAATTAAAGCATTATCCAAATGCTTCTGAAAACTGACAGGCTCGGGGCCTGTCAGTTGTTTCTCTAGGAAGCTTGTTCCAGCATTTGACCACTGTTGTGGTAAAGTTTACTTAATGTGCTGTATGAACTTTCTATGAGGCAGTTTTGTGCTATTCCCATGTGTCTTTCCCTAGGAAGTTGCAGAGAACAATAAGATCACCTCTCAGCATCCTCTTCTCTAGACTAGGCAATCCAAGTGTCCTCAGCCTGTCCTCACAGAACATGCCTCCTGGCCATTTTACTAGGTCACCAGAAATCACATCTGACTCCTTCATCACAATAATTCACTTCTTTTTTTTCCTCCTTTAAATAGTATCACCAGCTGGAAGAAAATTCAACTTTTTTCTTTAATTGTCAAATTGAAATCCATCTTCTCAGTCTTTTCAGATTTACTTTTGACTTATCAATTATGACTCTATACACTAATTGCAGTCTCTTAGATTTATTTCTCAATGGTTTCAACATTCAGCAAACTGAATTTTTGGATTTGACCTCTGAGTTACACTTCACTTCAACATGAAGTAGCAGCCTCATTACTATGAGTTACATATGCTGACCCTTGACACTAGTTGTCTATTAACATTACTGCTTTGTAAAGTAGCTCAGTGTTTTATTCTCTAGCACATTTTCAAACAAAACTGTCAGTTGATTTCATAGCATGTTGTATGGAATTTGGGAGTGATGCTTATTCAGGATTCAGTAATAAAACTTTAGCATCAGATTCACTAAAATGACTTTAGACCTGCTTTAAACCAATAGATAATTTATATTTTGTGGAAAAAGTAAAGAAGTTAATGAGTTAATGAGAGAACAGTCCGGGCTATTGACCATGATGGTCTTCCTCAAATCCAGAACAGCAACTACTGTATGCAGTTAAAAGTGACAGAAAGGTCAAAGCCATATTTTACATGAGAATCAAATGCCTTTGATGTTTATTATACACTTATTTAGGAAAACAAGTTCTGAGAATTTGCTTAATACTTTCAAGAAATTAATACCTATACTGTAAGCTGAGTATGAAAACTGCTACTTAAGGTATATTTATGAAAGCAAATAGCATCAGAATCCTGATCACTGAGGAACTGTTCTCCTTGTAAACAGTGTCAAAAAAATTCTGTGATGATAGCTGATGACTCTTGTGACCTGATGTCCTTAGTTGTACAAACAAAAACAAATGCAGAAAGTAAAAAATTAATATCAGTCTACATCAAATGCAAAAGCAGTTGAATAACATCTAACTCCTGAGACTGAATGTTTCTATATACTAAGTACGTGCAAAGAAGATGTAGCTGAAAGTTTTCCTTTGCAAATGCAATTCACATTTCAGGAATTTCAGCATCCAACTTAGAGCAGTTTGTTTCTGCTTCTCAATCAGAGAGCAAGCCATAGCATATCTCCCAGAAAATCACTTCACTTAGTACAAACCAGACAGCTATTTTTCTCAATTCAAATGCAGCATTATTTGATTAAATAGCGTTAGGAGTATGATTTGTTAACACTGTAGGCTGCTGTATTGGGTGGCAACTTCCCCTCCCTGAAGTTCCCAAGGAATTTAAGAAATTGAGATAGTCCTATGCATATTTTTCCTCTCAAATTTCAGTGTCCCATCAATGTGGCAAACAGAATCAACTATAATAAAAGAGACCCATATTAGTGTCAAGAAACAGTTTCCACTGCAAGGGATAGGAAAGAGGATTTTTTACTGTTCTGTCTTTCATTTAAATGGCTGACTACAAGTAAGAAATGATTTACTAAGAAAATGCTTTCCAAACAAAATAATCACATTCATAGCATCTCATTTTTAGATGATTGTGCTTATTTTTTGTGCCTTCTCACTATTCCTTTTTCAACGAGCATTAAGGTAAATGGACTAAATTTAATACTGTCTAAAGGTCACTACCCTTGTATCTCAGCTGGCCTATACTTCATGCTGCCTGCCTACTTAACCTCAACTGCCACAGCTGCTGACCAACCTCAGGTACTCACTTATGGAGAGGCAAGTGTCCAATGCCATTTGCTCATCTTTGGTTCAGCTATCTGTTCCTGTAGTGAATTCCACAAGATGTGTAAGGAAAGTCAAATTATCTTTCACCAGTTAATACCGCAGTGAAAATGTGAGGGATTAGAATCAATCTTCTGAGTTAATGGTGTCATTCCACGTTAAAGCAGAAACAGTTGTCTAAAAGGTAAATTGAACTAAAGATTCCTCACTTCAGAAAGACTTGCTGCCTCAAGGTAAAGGGGAAATAATGTATTGATGACAGCACCAGTTTGTCACTCACAGCAAAATCATACACTAATGAGTAACAGAACTCTCTAGAGCACAAACAAGATCAAATGCATGAGTAACCCTCAAAAAAATACTTAGGGATTTTTTTTTTTTAACTCTCATTCCATATTCAGAGGAATTTTGGTGTCCAACACCTTACAAATATCTACAAGTTTAGAATAGATCTACCACCCCCCACTTCTATGTTACGCTTAAAAGCTGAGGAAAAAAAACATATGAACTCCAAAAACAAACAAACAAACAAAATTCCAAAAAAAACAAACCGCCAAAACCCCTCAAAACACACAAACCAAAACAAAAGAATAAACAAGCAGAAATCACAGAAAATGAAGCTGATGCATCATAAAGCAGAATCTATCTTAACAGAAATAAGAAACAGCACAAGGGTAGCTTTAATTATGATAGCTTATCAGAAAAAAAATACAGAAAAGTCAGTTACAGAAAAAATTCCTCTAACTGTCACACTTCTTTCAAAATGTACATGGTAATCTCTTTGTAAACAGATGTACAGATTTCATAGATTTAACAGGAATTTTAAAGTGAAGGACATCTGGGAAAATGATATAAGCAATGTCCATCAGCAGCCGCCTTACCATCTGACAGACATGTTAGTCCTAAGCTGCCAGTTTTCAGTAGAACCTGCCAAGAAGCCAGATGCTACCATGGTTCAACATACACCATAAATTGCAGCTCTCAGTAGAAAACAACTTAGTGTAATGTTTTGGTGGTTATAAATAAATTTAAAAAAAACTAAAAAGTCCTTCTTACAGTTGAACTCTAAGTATCTCATTGTGAATTTCAGTAATTACTAGTATTATGACTTCATCTTCAAGATGGATTAAATTTTATTTTCCATATATTTGGTGAATAGTTTCAACTACATTTTATGAAAAGGGCTAGGCAAATCTTTTGTGTGAGAGTTTCATAACATTTTCAAAAAACCTTGGACTCTTTGGTGTGCTGTTTTGTAAACCTGTAGAAATGCAGAATGAGTTAGAAGGGACCTTAAGGATCACCTAGTTCCAACACCCTTCCTGTGGCCAGGGTTGCTACCCCCTAGACATATTAAATATTTAAGGTCCCTTCAAGACCAAGCCATTCTCTGATTATCAGCATTCAAGAGTTACTTTAACAAAGTAAAGTACATTTTGTCTCTGGGAAATGTGTGGCATAGATTATGTATGGCTAGGATCAGATCTGCCAAGAGCCATTACTTCGTTACACTGTCCAAGAAAATTCTGTAATCTTCCTCTTGCACTGTGGTTTCTAACTGCTGTCAACCAAACACAATGAAGGGAAGGGAATAAATTTATTCTCTGGACTTCCAAGGTTGCTCTCCAGTATAATAGGGAAATCCCTTTTTTCTCCTTCCAGGTCCACGCCAATATTCTGTGAAGCTGTAATTAGAAGGAAGAAGAGACATTTTGGTGGATCAGCTCACAGACACAGGATCGTTACCCAGCGCTACTATTTTTCAGAATCTTCTGGTACTCTGTGGTACTCATACATTGAGAGTCCTCTGGTGTCTTCATTTAGTAGTTAAGACAGACAGAATTTTTATTTTTATTTTTTAAGAAAATACAGATTCTGAATAGAACTGAGCTGTAATGGGGAACCCAGCAAAAAGCAAATAGATATCAAGCCACCCATACTTGATAGCTAGATTTGGAGTTCCCCTTCCTATTTCTAGTGGACAGTGGTAAACCAGTCTCTGTCCGTTACTGACAGTGGATGACTTTGATCAAAGATGACCTGCTCTGTGATGTTCTGCCAAATAAAATGAAAACATTCTGTTTGACAGATTTTTAATTTGTTTTCCCATTTATATATGTAAGCAGAAGGTATACATGATTTTTAAAATTTATGTGCATCCTGGGGAAAAGTACTGATAATACAGACATGAGTACTGAATGGAGCAGACCTATTTTTTTCTAATATAACAGTATATATTAATGCAATTGTGGATTAAGAGTTGGAAGGATGTTGTGAGAATGAAAAGACATGGAAAACTTGCATGTAAGTTCATATTTTTGGTGTTGTAGGGCTTCTCTTGTCAAGAGAAAAGACCTTCTGATCTTGTTTGTGGATTAAATAAAGTAGTATATAGGGGTTGAAGCCAAGAAAGCCGACAAAGTAACTTGACATGCCAGTGAATTATGTCAAGCAGGTATTCCCTTTATTAGAGTGCTTGGTGTATGTGGGATTGCTCCACCAAATCCTCACACCAAGAGAAGCAGGGACTATATATTTAAAGGTATAACATATATGTATTCATTACATTTCAAGGACATGGGCAGAAATTCCAAGCAATAATTAACATATTGTCCCACGCTTTCAGGCATGCTTCTTAAGAATGTGGTGGGGGTTCCTGTTGACTGTGGGATGAAGGCTAGTAATCATTCTCATTGTGAAGTTCCAACTACTTAAGGAGAGGTAGCTTGAACCTTTTCCCACTGATGTTACATTGAGCTGAGGCATCTGTTTTGCCATCTTATCTTCAGCAGCAGGACATCTATTCTACTTTCTTATCTTCATTTGACAACAAGTTCTGCGACCTCCGCATTTTATTCTTGAGCTTACACTTATGCAAGCCTACTGTTCTCCAGCTTGTATCCAAGTTATGTAAAAGTTATCAAGTTATGCAAAAGGCTATTCTCGCAATACAGAAAAGTTGTTCTGATGATTCATGGTGGAACTGTATGTCATTCAGTGAATGAGTGGAGACCTTACTTTTCCTGGGATGGGAAATGATACATTGTCTTGTTTCATATGGTTATTATTACTGGATAATAGTAATTGCTATCATTCTAAGATTATGCTTAGAAAACTATGCTAAGGATAGGAAGAAGATGTGTTTGCGATTATGAATTCTTAAAATTTATTTTCAGATAATTTATCCTGCTTCTGATGCAATAGATTGTATCACTGTCTGATTATGTTGCTAGAGAAAATTTCTGCAGAATCCAAAACTTATTCAGAAAGATGCTAAAATTCTGTGACACTGGCATGCTTTTTTACACCAAGAATAAAATGGAAGCTGCTGCACATGCAGAGCACTTGCATTCATGAAGAAGTGAAGGAAACTGCCAGGTGCTGTGGGATGGAGTAATGCCAGACACAGGCACAGGCTGACAGCTGAGTGGCTGAAGAGAAGCTCAGCAGAAAGGAACCTGGGGCTACTGATGACAGCAGCTCAGCGTGAGCCAGCAGTGTGCCCTGGCAGCCACAAGGGAAAACTGCATTTTAGGGTGCATTAAAATACAGCATCACCAGCTAGTTAATATAAAATGATTCTTCCAATATACTTAGCACTGGTGTGGAGTTATCTTCAACATTGCATTAAGTTCTTGGCTCCTCAATGTAAAAATGACGCTAAGGTCCTTGAAAGCATCCAGAGTAGGGCACTGAAGCTGGTAAAAATTCTGGAAGACATGGCATGACGGGGGGGCTGAGAGCCTTGACCTGTCCAGTCTGGAGGAGGCCAAGAGGTGAACTTCAGGTTATTCAAGGAATTGTTGAACAAGATTTCCTGAGAAAAAGTCCTTAGAGACAAAGAAGTAGAACAAAGCTGGCTTCTCTTTAACGATCCTTCTCTGAGAGCTCAAGAACTCTCCAAGACTCAGAATAAGAAAGCAAGCAGGAACTACAGGATGGTGAGTCTCACCCTTGTGTCTGGGAAGGTCATGTAGCAGCTGCTCCCGTAAGACATGTTAAGTCACGCTGGAAGAGATGTTAAGGCACCTGAGGGATGAGTGGATGTTCAAAGGCAGCCATGCCATGGTGAAACATCAAGGGAAGGTTGTGCCTCACCAATATGACTATTTGTCAACTGTGACAACAACAAATAACTGTTTGTCAGCCAATCACCTTTAATTCACCTACCTTCCTGCTTTGATATACTTGATTGAATTTATTCTACAGTTAACTAGGATTCAGATACTTAAAATTCTTCCTCTTTATTTCATTTTCAAGGAAATTTTCCTTGTGCACCCTCCCAGACCCTAGTTCAGACTTTTCAAAGGATTAGAAATATCAACAGAAAGGTTTCCAAATTTCTGGATGAAAAAAAATTCTAAGACCAGGTCTGAAGATAAATATTACCTTCACAGATGTCACCAGAAATGAAAAACATATATCTAATCTGACTTTAAATTACTTATTAACAGAAAAGAGATGTGGAGTTTTGTGACTATGTAAATGAGCTAGCCTGAGCTTCAAAAATACTGTCTTTTGAAGGTATGAAATATAGATATGTCTTATTTGAGTTTTAAGTTTGTCCAAGGAAATCAAGCAGTGCTGAAGTTTTCCTTCCAGTAAAAAGTATAATTGACTCTATGAGTAAAAGATAATATGTTTAAGGCTCTGTCCTGACAGCTGACATCTGCAATCAACAGTGGCATGACTATCTCGCTCCTTGGTACCCTGGCTCCAAGCAATTTTACTTGCTACATCCTTTCAGTGAAGAAATTCAAGTACATGCTGCCTTGGTAATATTCATTTATTTGTTTTCTTCACTGTTATTCTACAATAAAGTTCAGTAATTTTATTATTATTATTATTATTATTATTATTATCATTATCATTATTTTTTTTTTTTCTCAGATCGCAGAACCTTTCCAGGGTCCTGGACTTCTCAGGCAAACTTCCCAGTCTTTATTGGGTAAACCAAGGTAGAGTTGTTGATTATGCCTGTAGTAAGATCTCACTGTATTCCCATGGTGGGATATCATGTCCTGCAAACAGAATTAGCTTCCTGTTTGTGAATTTCAAGTCCTTGTATTAGGGAAAAAAAAAAAAAAAAAGAATAATAAAAAAAGAATTGTGCTTTAACTATTTGATAAAATTGTCATCAAGCATCAAAATAAATACTAGACAATGGCATGCAATGTGCATATGTGTCCTTATGGCAAAAACTACCAAGCAGTCTTTTTCGGGGGGCAGCTTGAAGGAGCTGATCACTGCAAAAGGCAATAATGCTTGTGCATGGCAACGAAGGCACCACTCCTTGCTGGCTTATCTGTTGGTCCAGGTGAGTCACACTAATGGAGATAAAAGAAGAAAAAGAAGAAGAAACTGAGAAGCTAGGTATAAAAGGTCCCCACTAAGCTAAGGACTTTGGAAGAGAAGAACTCCCAAAGAAAAGAAACTTCGGAGAGAAACTCTCAATGAAAAGAAACCTTTGGCAAAGAAATTCCCTAGGAGACAAAACAAACAAACAAACAAACAAAAAAACCCCAAGAAACAACAACAACAAAAAACTCTTAGGAAAGAACCCCTGGGACCTGCTTGCTGCTATGGCACAAAGCTTCCTGCTTCTCTCCCATCCCCTGAAGTGACCAGATGAGTTTTTGGGATCAACAGATGCACTACGAACCGCACTGGACCTACAAAATCTCTCTTGCTTTCTACAAAGGCTTCTTGCTTTTATTTTCTGTCACTTTTCTATCACCCATCTTCCCTTCCCCATCTCCCTAAGCAACTAAAATTTGTAAGAAACTGGTAAGGCTAACATTTGACTCTTTGTGCCTTAATCTTGCCATTGGTTATACATATATCAAAGAAATTTCTCTCCATCCTACAATTGGAGCGAGACTAATGTAAAGGAGGGATTATGTTTTGTTCTGTTCTTTGCCCCTCACATATCCGGATTCTACAACCATTTCTTTATCATGTTGTTAAAAGTACATTTCATCCCTTTCTCTGATCCTACAGTGATTTTTCATTCATTCAACAATAACTGGAAAGAATCCTTTTTTTTTTTTTTTTTTAAACACACCTATAATCTTATTTTACTTTTAATAATCGCTTCTATTAGGTCTATGTTGGTTCTATTGATATGACATTCATCTGCCTGAATAGCTTTTCAAGATTTATGACGTTCAACCAAGTTTTACAAGAGTATTTTTCAAAATTTGACTAAGTTCCTTTTAAGTCAATAAATGTCTGTTCTGGTTATCTAATGGGGAACTCCTGTATTTTGAAAATTTTCTGGATCCTATATGACTTCATAGCGTTGCCTTGTCAAGTTTTGGTTGATTTTGGTATGAAGTAGAATAATGCTTCTCATATTGATTCTTATGGCCCTTAAGCTTCTTTACAAGTAATGCGATAAGTATTTCATATGCCTCCATTTCTGTGGTGTGTACAGAAGCCCAAAACAACACAGCGGCTTGTTCAGTGTCAGGTTGTGTTTGTCTGTTTGTATGCTGATTTAGCTGGCAGATGTAAAAGAAATATTATTTTGACACACAGCAAGCATTTTCCCTACTGCTGCATTGCTTTCATTCGGTGCCATTCTCATATTTATATGGCTTTTATTTTCTCCTGTGCTTATTAGTTTTACTTCCTGGCCTTCCCACTTCATCTCAGGTCTCATCTCTCTCTCTCATGTTGTGCAGAATACTCCAGTTTGGCAGGTTATGTTCTTTTCTGTGGCTACTTCTTCATCAACAGTGTTCTGCAAGGCATCTCAGGTTGGTTCTATTGTCTATTTTAATTAGTTTCCTGGAGTTCTGCACATCCCTACAGTTCTCTTTGCTTTACAGCACTCAGTTAATACTTGGCATGTTATCTCACTTTGAAGCCTGTCGAGCTGATATTTTTTTATATTTATTTTGGTGATAGCTGATCTACACCTGTTATTTAATGTGTCTGTGTGCTGTTTACTGGATTGTTGTGTTGGTTTTTTTTTTTGTTGTTTTGTTTTAAATATATTTTCATTTGTTTTTTATTTGTTTTGTTTGACAAAAATAGAAGAAACAACATGAATAATTATAAAGTTTTGTAGCTTGAATATGTTCATTTGGTGATTTACACTTTCATTACAACTTAGAACAACTTAGAACTACTTCAAGTTTACAACTATTAACTCAGATGAGCAAAATTTTCTTCTAATGCATATATTTCTTATAGAAGAAAACATCTGTATTGTTTTGAAACCTACCATAAATTCTTCCAGTCCTTCTATAGGCCTTTGCCCCATTAGTGCCTACTGAAGTCGGGCAAAAGAACAATAAAAATGTTTTGTCACGCATACTGAAGGTGTAGGCCTCAGCTTGCAACCTGGCCTTTTTAATCTAATTTCTTTGTCTGAACTTGTAATACTCGGAAGTCAGGGTAACTACATTGCACGCACAGGTCATGTTAGCTACAGAACTATTAGAGTAGCTGTTTGCCTGTGTCTGATCTCAAAAAGTTCTTTACCATCGACTTTCTGCACCTGCAAAATTTTCAGAAACTTTTTCCAGCGTAGGAGTCTATTAGTGGTGTGGTTTTCCATTTTAAGTAGCTGCCAAAGGGGTATCCAGACATTACGACTTGGCTTCATAAAGCAATCTAAAATATGTTTGAGTTTCCAAAATTCCAGATGAAGTTTGTCTGACACAAGTGCTCTACTGAAATGCTAGCAGACAAGTTTAATACGCCCAACAGAATCTCATACCCTGCAATCAGTGGTCTTAAAGTGATATAATCACAGAATCAAAGGATCATAAAGCCATGGAATGGTTAGGTCTGAAAGGACCTCAAGGTTCATCAAATTCCCATCCCCCTGCCACAGGCAGGTTTGCCAGCTGCTAGATCAAGTAAATGATTAAAATACTATAATGACAAGAGGTAGGAATTTTTTAAATTAGAATTTTAAAATGACTGGAAGAATTGAGTGGAAACTAATACTTCCACTCACACAGTCTCCAGATTCCTAGATTCCTGTATTCAGAGAAGAGTGATGCAAACTAGAGCACTGTGCAGGAGCTCCTGCACAATCCAGTGTAGTGCCTTTTTATTCTCAATCTGAACAGAATGGAGTGGGATGGCATAAAGTACAATGGAACAGAACCGAACAGGGCGGAAAAGGACAGAAGAGAATAGAATAGAGTAGTTCAGTTGAAGAGAACTTTCAGATATCATTGAGCCCCAAAGTTTTACAAGTTCAGGATTAACCAAAATTTATAACCTGTAATCAGCAGGGTTATCCAAATGCCTCTTAAACACTGACAGCCAAGAGGCATCAACTACATCTCTAATTAAGCCTGTTCCAGTGCAGCCACCCTGTGGTGCTCGGAGATAGATATAATTTAGCAGAGGGTTGTTAGAGTTGGGGTACTATGGTTAGGCTGCGGTTGGACTTGATTATCTTTAAGGTTTTTTCCAACCTGAGTAATTCTATCCGTCTGTGATGAAGAAATTTTTCCTAATGTCCAGTCTGAACCTCCCCTGGCACAGTTTTGTGCCACTGACTTGTGCTGCCGTCAGTGACCAGGGAGTAGAGACTGGCACCTCCCCCTGCAGCCCCTCCTCAGGGAGCTGCAGGGGCAGTGAGGTCACTTATCAGAATTGTTTGCATGCTAGTTGCACACTAGCTAACTCTGCTTGGCATTGGTGGCAGGAAAAGGTGAGGAGGGACTTGTATATATACGTATACATAGCCAAGGAAGTTATGCAGTATAGCAAGAATGAGAGTAATTAGTAAACACCCTCAAATCTTTAGGATCACTGAACAAAACTCAGAAAAAAAAAATTCAAAAGTTAAAATAGTAAAATAAAATGTATCTAAATTGTAAGAAAAAAATATATATGTTTGTGTTATTTTCAAAAAAAAATATGTAAATTCATGTTGAACAAGTTTGAATGTATGTGATACTGAAGATGAATCCATACTTCCATTTTGAGAAGGCTGTTTCACTGCTCCAGAATTTCAAAGCCCTCTTCCAAGACCAAGTTTCTTCTTCCACAATCCCTGTTGAAGGGATTCCACTGTCTTTCTGTTCCAGTTGTACTGCAGCTTCTTCTCCAATTCCTTTTGCCATTTCTCCTCACTTTCATCCTATCAGGAATGCTTGTATGTCAACTCTATGTCAACCACTCTTTGTGGTTGAGCAACTGAAAACACAGCACAGGCACTGTTCCTTTGTAGTTCTGGGAACAGAAACCAGAGGTGACCACAGAACCATAAGCACATCATTTGTCTTTCAGTGTTTCTAGTGACAGAATTACTGTGAAGAATTCATCTTGCAAACGTTAATATTTCTGTAATGAGCATGTATGTATCATGAGTATAGTATTTGGATTGTTGACAGATTGACATCATATGACTCATTTCCCATTATTGTTCTCTGTCTCTTTATAAAAACCAAATCAGAAATCCAAGCTGAATAAAAGTGATCCTGGAACAGAAGGAGTGATTAATTTGTTTGTCCTTGTTTAAGAAAGTTAACAGTGATGGAGAATCAAGCATACCTCAAAATGCAGGGAGAGCATCTTTTAGTAGGTGATATTTGCAAGAAGGCATTTCCTCCCCCTTCTCTTTTAGTTTACCTCTTCTGATTATTGTGCTGGAATGTTAAAAATTTTAATTATAAGTGATATTTGAAAATACACAAATGTACAATATCTGACTGCATAATGCTGGTCACTAGATGCAAGAATCCTCAAGTGTGTTGTTTATCTTCCTGTTCCTCCTTCTGAAGACTGAAATCTCTTTCATGTTTTTACACTGTTTTCTTAACTCTGTGGAAGCACAATGTGGGTTATAAATAAGGTAGATTGAATATGAAACATTTTCAACTGCAACAGGTATAAAGAAGGGCACAATAATAAATATTCCAGAACACAGAATTATTAAATCTTCAGTTTTGAACCAACATGAATAGTTATGAAGTAAATTACCCAGTTCAGACTGCATGGAAATTTAAACATTTTTCAGAATATTTACTGTTTTCTCTCAAACACAGTCATATTCTTTCACCAGTACACTTTTTGTTGCCACATATACAATAATAAAGAGAAGACAGCATTCTGACTCAGACCTGTTGTCACTACCTTGTCAGGCATAGCACAACATCATCAAACAGAGCATTGCATATCTTTCCTCTTAGTCTTCATTCTTAGATTTTTTTTTTTTTTGGGGGGGGGGGAGGGGGAAGGGGGGCTGAGCCTCAAGACAATTTTCCCAACATAATTACAGCATCGAAAAGTTCACAGTCTCCCTATACCATTCTTTCCATCCACACTAATTTCTCATCTAATAGTTCTTTAGTGATAGGCATCATTCATATTCCTCTATGGAGGAGATAGTATTTTCCTTGTTCCTTAAATGGCCCTTGTCAACCTGATGTGTTACACACCTCAGATGCGTCAATAATGGCACCTGCTTTTGCACAGCCCATTTGCAGCTTTTGTGAGCTCAGTAGTTTTCTCAGCTGTGTCAGTGTCCTCAGGTGATAAGAGATGTTCGAGTAATTTTGAAAATACCGTACAAAATGTCAACCTCTGAAGCTTAGGTAAGCTGAAAGAACAGTTTGGGGAAATAGAATTATAAAACCAAAATAACTGTATATCTTGCTGGGAGGTATAAAGGTGACACTTTTGACACTTTTGTTTATTTATTTATGTGTTTTGTTCTTCTTTTCAAATGTATCGCAGTTGTATTTGCGTTTGGACTTGATGATCTTTGAGGTTCCTGCCAATCTGAGTGATTCTACGATCCTTCCTGTTCCATTTCAAATTTATGTCTGTCACATTAAGGAGAAAAAAGTAAAAGGTTTAAATGAGCATTTATGAAATAAGAGAAGAAAGACGTGATTTACCAACCTGCATTCACATTCTAGAAAGAACACAAGAATCAACCACAAATAAAGTATTTGATGGAGTAGACAGAGCTTTGCAGTAGGGAGTGCACAGGGCATGAGGGGATGATCATGGAAATGCCAGGGCTGTTTCAGAAAGTGCAGCAAAGAAACTGTGACTTTGCTCTTCACTTAGCTGTAAAATTTAGCAACAGAGAAATAGGAATTTTATATCTTTGATACATTTAACTACACAACCTACTCACCATGTGATATTTGTATGCAGAAAAAAATAGGTATAAAATTAGAATTTCTATAATGAATTGGGTCTTTTACAGAATTAGAATTTTAACTTAAAAAGAATGTCTAGATCTGTGTCCTTAAGCTGCTAGAATTCTGCTTAGTGGTTTTGTTGTTGTTGTTTTAATTTCTGACCTATCTCTCAATATTGTTAACACAAAGGCAGCTATAGAAACAGTGTTTGGTTGCCTAATTTGCAATTCTCTTCTTTTGCCTTCCACGTGCTCCTAATCTCGTGTTTTCTTCTCGCTATACACATCCATAATAGAAATATATGACTGTGAGTTATATTCTCTTTTATTCTGCAACTTCTCTGCATGTAGTCAGAGCTTTTCTTCTATTTGATGCCCAGAAAAATGACTAATAACCTTGATAAGAAAGGATTGAGTCATTTCTCAAAATGTCTATAGAGATCTATGAGCCTAAGTCTCCACAATGTAGAAGACATCAGAGTCAAAAGATTCAGTAATCTTGACATATTCTGACCAATTTTACATTTATATTGGTATGATCTTTTGCAACAAAACATTACCATGGAAGATTTATTTTGATCCAAATTCCCATGATTATCATATCTCCTGACAGACACAAAAAAATGACTGGGAAGAACAAAAGAACCAACTGAACAAATGAAAATCCAGGCACGTGTAGAGCTGCCTTGCAGGGCAATGCATCACAGCAAGGCTGTCCAGCATGCTAATCAGTGTAACAGCAATCAGCTTGATGCTCTAGGAATGTACTATGCTACCAATGGGAGTAATTTACTAGGGGTAACAGAAGACAAATACATTCTACACTTTATCAAGCAGCATAAGTTTATTTAAGTTTGGATTCCTTCCAAAAGGGATGGTCCTAGACTTATTTTCTATAGCTGGCCTGACTCTCTCGTTTGTTTTGTTTCTGATGGTTGTCATCAAACCAGGACTGTATTTAAAGAACTGTTAGATGAACGAGAAAAGGGCACAAAGAGCACATCCCTAGAAGTAAGGGAATGGGATATATTTTTGCAGCTGATTTCCACATTGTGGAAATAAATGTATTTTGACAATGTCCATTCTTTTTATTTTAAGATCTTCTTATAAATCTTATTTCTATTTTCACATTTCCTTCTGTATTTGAGATTCTTAACTAGAAAAAAACTGATATAAGCCACCACTGAAATGTGATACAGAAGGCAGGTATTGAATTAGATCTCATAACTATAGTGCTCATTTCTTAGACAGTTCTAAAACATCAGCAAGTACACTTTTTCTCTTACTGTTACATAATTTTTTAAATTTTAATTCTCCATTTAGATAGAGGAAAAAATATACATATGTATATATCTAAATTTACTAATACCATTATATTAATATAATTCTATATATGTCATACATATATATAGAATAATTTTTATATTTTATTCCCACAGCAATTGTTCAAATGAAATCCAAATATATTTGTGAATTATTACAATCCTCTAATGATGGCGTTTGTAAAACTCTTTAGAAAATAAAATTAATGAGATATTATAGTCATAATCACAAGTAATCAGTGAATCTTTGAAGCCTTTGTAACACGTCTACAAATATTACAATTATAAATAAGTTGTATCTAGATTTTTGTGCATGTATCCGTTTTTGCCTGTATTATCAGAAATAATGAACAGTAACAATAATAACAGATGCCATCCAGAGGGACCTGGACAGATTTGAGAGGTGGGCCTATGCCAACCTCAGGAAGTTCAATAAGGCCAAGTGCAAGATGCTGCATCTGGGTGGGGACAGTCTCAAGCACATTTACAAAGTGGGTGGAGAATGGTTTGAGAGCTGTCCTGAGGAGAATGATTTGGAAGCGCTGGTTGATGAAAGATTTAACATGTGCCGGCAGTGTGTGCTTACAGCTCAGTAGGCCAGCTGTATCCTGCATTACATCAAGAAAAGCATGAAAAACAAGTTGAAGGAAGTGATTCTGCCCCTCTACTCCACTCTCATGAGGCTGTACCTGGGGTACTGCATCCAGTTCTGGAAGCCCCAACACAAGAAGGACATGGAGTTGTTGGAGCAGGTCCAGAGGAGGGCCACAAAGATGATCAGAGGGCTGGAACACCTCCCCTATCAGAACAGTTGTAGAGAGATGGGGATCTTCATCCTGGAGAGAAGGCTCCAAGGAGACCTTATAGCCACATTCCAGTACTTGAAGGGGGCCTACAGAAAAGCTGGGGAGGAACTTTTTATAAAGGCAAATAGCAACAGGATGAGGGGAAATTGTTTTAAACTAGAAGAGCGTAGATTTAGACTAGATTAACTAGAAATTCTTTACTGTAATGGTAGTGAGACTCTGGAACAGGCTGCCCAGAGAGGTTGTGAATGCTTCCTCTCTGGAAGCATTCAAGGCCAGGCTGGATGGGGCTCTGAGCAATGTTTTCTAGAGGGAGGTGTCCTTGTCTGTAGCAGGGGAATTGGAACTAGATCATCTTAAGGGTCCCTTCCAACTGAAACAAGTCTATGATTCTATGACAGTGGGGAAAAAAAATGGTATATGCAAATCATGCTGCGAACCACATAAGTTCAGAAAACATGCATTCCATGACAAGTATCACAGAATCACAGAATCACAGAATTGTAGGGGTTGGAAGGGACCTCCAGAGATCATCGAGTCCAACCCCCCTGCCAAAGCAGGTTCCCTACAGCAGGTCGCACAGGTAGGTGTCCAGGCGGATCCTGAATATCTCCAGAGAAGGAGACTCCACAACCCCTCTGGGCAGCCTGTTCCAGTGCTCCGTCACCCTCACCGTAAAGAAGTTCTTGCGCACATTCGTGTGGAACTTCCTATGCCCTAGCTTCAATGTATGAAAATGTGTCTTCAAAGTATGAAAGATTGGAAAGTACAGCTTTTGAAATATATTTTAGTAGCTCAATAAATTGTTTCTAAGGTGTTCACTGTCAGCTTTGAGCTCAATGCAGGGGTACTAGACTGACTAATGTGTGACGTCCTCTTGTAGGCATGGACACTGTGCATTGTACACAAGGTGGAGTACTTCTGCCACATGCACTTGTTGGTCAGGTGAACTTTCCAAGTCCTTCTCACACACTTGGCTTTTTAAAAACAACAACATTAATGTAGATTTGTCTGGAGCTATCCACAAGCAGAACTCGTTTATGGGGAGGCTGAGCTAGGTCGGAAATGCTGTTACAGTGAAGAAAAAACATAAAGTAATTTCAATGGGAGCTCAGATTCTGGCCTCTCTGAAATATCTCTACTGCCCTTGTGAAATTATAGTTGATCCTTTCATATTATATCTTCCTTTATTTATTTATTTTTCTTTGGTAGAGGATCAAAGCAACCAAGTAAGAATTCCTCTCATCTGATTTCCTTCTCTGAAATGAAAAGAGGGTAATCAGGGCATGTGAAAAAGCTGCTGGTGTTTTGTTTGATGTTTATTAATTCTGATGAATTTGTGTGGGAGAGTAACATTTAAAGAACACTTTAATTTTAAATAAGACTCTTAATGGTTTGCTAAATTCAGGTTTGAATCAGTAGTTTACAGACTACAGTTGTTCGTTCTACTCAAATGCCAGTAACAGGAAGGGAAAAAATGAAAGTTAATTTGTAGTTGGAAATGACTGCTACTAAAAGCAATTTAAAGTACCTTGAGGTCTTTGAATATTAATTCCTTTTGGCAGCTTTTTTATTTTGAATTATTTTTAGAACATTAAATAAGAGAGAGGGTTACTATTTTTTTTATGGGTTTTGTATATGAAACACTTTGCAAACTTTTGATGATAGACAAACAAAACCAGTCTTCAGTGTAGGTTAAATGGCAGTTGAAAGAAACTATCACAACAAACTCAGTCATGTCTTTAAATATAATAGCTACAAGGACACTAGAGTGACATTTGATGCTGTGTGGTATTATATGCTGTGTTTACAAAGCACTCAGTGACAGCTATTCTGCCTTTTAAATTAGGATGTGATTTATAATGTGAAAAACCTTAAATTTTGAAGTTATGCTTCTACTTTGGTTCAGGTAGTGTTTAAAATGTTTGCCCTCCATCTCCACCCCCCCCCCCCCCCCCCAAAAAAAAAAAAGGAAAAAAAAAGGAAAAAAAAAAGAAATAAGCAACAAACAAACAAACAAACAGACTCTCATGCTTTATGTTATTTTTAATTATTTGCATGTCGCCATCTTTGGCAGTGTTCAAGAGGTGTCTGGATGAGGAGCTACAAGATATGGTTTAGTGGCTTGAGGTAGCAATGGTAATGGCAGGACAGTTGGTCTAGATGATCATGTAGGTCCTTTCCAACCTTGTGATCCTGTGGTTTTATGGTTCAATGATTTTATGATTATATGATTTTCAGAATTTAGTAACTATCCTAATGTTTTTGTAATAGTAATAGGAAGTTATAATAGATGACTTTAAATGAGAAGAACAGTCTAGTTTCTATTCCACTGTATGAAGAATTATCATGGAATCATAGAATCGTTTGAAATGAAAGGGACCCTTAAAGGTCATCTAGTCCAACCCCTTTGAAATGAGTATGGACATCTAAAGCCATATCAGCCTGGTCCATCTTGACCTTGAATGTCTCCAGGGATGGAGCAACCACCACCTGTCTGGGCAACCTGTTCCAGTGTTTCACCACACTTATTATAAAAAACATGTTTCTTATATCCGAAATAATCTCCCCTCTTTTTGTTTGAAACCATTTCTCCTTGTCCTGCCATGACAGATCCTGCTAAAGAGTTTGTCCCCTTCTTTCTTGGTCTCACTCGAGTGTCACGGAGTTATCTAGATCAATCTGTGTCCGTGACAGGGGGGGCAGTAGGCCCGTGGGCCCCCAGCCCCTGACAAAGGGGAAGGGAAAAAGGGAAAGGGGTAGGGAGATGAGAGCTGGGCTCAAGGAAACAAACAGAGCAGCGGCAATGATCTAAGGAGTAAAACTTATTTTACTATAATACAATCTAATTGAAATTGAGGCTAATAAATCAAGTGAAATAAGAGAGAGAGAAAGAGAGGTTTCCGAAGACCTAGAAGCCTACTTTGAAATTGAAGGCGCCGCGGCTTGGAAGCACACCCACACCCGCTGCCAGGCAGTGAGAGAGAGAGTGAGCGTCGCTTCTGTGACGTATTTTCCTCTCTGACCGCGAGGTCCCCTGGGATGTGTAGTACTTCTTCTCTGTGCTCCACATGATGTTATGATGTGGAATACCAATAGCAAAAATTACAAAACCATGACACTCGAGTCTTCTCCACACTGAACAGTCCCAGCTCTTTCAGTTTGACTTCACAGGGGAAGAGTTCGATCTTTTACATCATTTTTGTGGCCATCCTCTGAACGCACTCCAACAGGTCCATGTATCTCCTGTATTGAGGATTCCACATCTGGATACAGTACTCCAGGTGAGCTCTCAGTAGTACAGAGTCTAATAAAAATCAGTCTTTAGATGCAAATGAAATAAATAGTATTATTTACCGTTCCTGTCATTGGCACTTGACTGTGATGAGTAACAGCAGCCAATACATTTAAATCTGTCCTCTAATGAGGGACCCATGTTTGGATGAAGTCTGGTGATTACTGCATACTTACAGTTACGCACATTCATTTGCAGTAACACTGAGGTCACTTGGTAAACCTGGTCAGCTATTTAACTCTAATATCAGATATCATCCCCTAAATGATTAAGAGAAATCTTCTGAAGAGAAAAGCTGCTTTGAGTTTATTCTAGCGTGACTCATTCAGAAATGAATGGTAGAGTCCCAGAAAAGGGAGGCCTATTATCATCCTTTGCAAAGACTTGAAACATGACAGTATAAATTCATGTTAATTAACTGTAGACAAATTGCATTAAGAAAAACTTTAAAACTTTATTCATTTATTCCATAGCAGCTGTCAGGTCTGGGTAGGTGAGTTCTCTAACAAAGGTAATTGTAGGCCTGATATTCCATTTTCATTGTTACTTTTGCCATCTCCATCTGGTTGAGGACTCAGCTGTCTCAAAATTCTAGGTAATAGCTTACAAACATTTGCAGGAGAAAATGGAAAATGGAAAAAAAGAATTATTCAACAAAATTTTAAATAAAAAATAGGAAGGAAGATATATAAGAAAATAGCAATACTATGAGAATGTAGGGTTTAATTTTATTTCTGTCCGAAAAAGAATAGAAACTTTAGCAATAAGTATGTTAAATCGAATCATGAAAACGGGACAGAAAAGCTTTGCCTCTGTTGAAGGATGTACCCCACGCAAATTGAAACTGCCTGAACAAATTCAATGTACATGCTTAATTTGCCACTTTTGCTCATTAAGTTGTGTTTTTTAAATGTATTTGCAATAGTAAATTGAAAATGTGGACATAAAATTACATGCATAGGTGAGACTGACTTTTAATTAAAATTTGACCTTTAAAAATATACAGATTGTAAGATTAGTAAAATGGGAAAATACATTGTGCTGATAGAGAAATGGAATAGATATAGACGTTCCTCTTGCCTAACTTATTTGGTTTTGTATGCTCTCTTGCTGAAAATGACCAGAGACAGGGAGAAAGTTTTCAATTGCAACTATTGTATTTGACTAAAGAGATACAGTTCACCTACAATTTTTAACTTAAAATTTCTGTTGAACTCAGTGATATGCCAACAGAACTGGTATAAAATCAGTGTAACTATAGATTATTAGATTACTAATCTGCACAGATCCATACAGAAAATCATTCTAATGACAAGCTAAACTGTCTTTATTCGTTCTTGATACTTATATTACAAAAATGAATAGAGCTCAGACTATTGAGCTTGTTCTCCTTTCTAGGCATTCTAGGCTTTCTAGGAAGTAAAGCATATTTCTAAATCACTGTCCTCATCACAAACGTTTTTGTGTTGGTATCGGATTTCCTCTAAGATTTATTGTGACACTATTCTTTTGTAATCTCATACTTACCAGAAGGGAGTGGGTTACTAACAGTCAAAAATGTCTAGATTTGGAAATATTTTTATCTGTTGACCAGCAGCTCTGCTGAAGAAAGGACAGAGCCTAGCTCCTAATAGCTATGCCTGGTGAGAGGATAAGACAGAAAAATAAACTAAAAAAAAATTGAGGGTTAGGCAGGGAGAGGAGAGGAGGAGGCAGAGTGAGGAATCATCATGTGGATGAATAAACAGTAGGAAAAGCTATTCTCCACACACCTTGTATCTGTGCTTGAGACTGTCCCCACCCAAATACAGCATCTTGCACTTGGCCTTCTTGAACTTCCTGAGGTTGGCATGGGCCCACCTCTCAAACCTGTCCAGGTCCCTCTGGATGGCATCCCTTCCCGCTAGCGTGTCAACTGCACCACTCAGCTTGGTGTCATCTGCAAACTTGCTGAGGGTGCATTCAATCCCACTGCCCGTGTCTCCTGCAAAGATGTTAAATAGCACCGGTCCCAACACCAATCCCTGAGGAATGCCACTCATCACTGTTCTCCATTTGGACATTGAGTTGTTGACCACAACTCTCTGAGTGTGATCATTCAGCCAATACCTTATTCAGCGAGTTGTCCATCCATAAAATCTATTTTTCTCCAACCTGGCTACCAGGATGTCATGGAGGACAGTATCAAATGCTTTGCACAAGTCCAGGTAGATGACATCAGTTGCTCTTCCTTTATCCACTGACACTGTAGCTCCATCATAAAGGGCCAGTAAGTTTGTCAGGCATGACTCTTCCTCTGTGACATCATGTCTGTTACCACTGTCTCACTCCAATATGTAGGAGGGAGCGGAGGTTCTTTGATATATGTATAGGTGGTGTGAGATTAAGAAATAACAGTTCAAATGTTGGTCTTACCAGCTTATTACAAATCTTAAGGGAGATGGGGACGGAGAGGATGGACACTATTATGATTTAGGGTGATGGGGATGGGAGGGCAGGCAATAGAGAAGATAGGAAAAAGAAGCAAGGAGGCTTTATAGGAAGCAAGAGGGAGATAGTCACCACCATGGATCCAGCACGGTTTGTAGTTCAATCACTGATCTTTAGTAGTGGTGGGTTGTCAGGCATTGTTGTTCCATTGACGATGACAGTGACCACAGCAACAATTTCCAATGGTAGCACAAACTTATTTATAAGTCCAAAGTCAGCTTTCCTTGGAGTGACAGCTTGAATCCAAAGTGGTTGAGTCAGCTCTCCTTGGAGTGGCAGATTCTGGCCCTGGGATCTCAGCAGAAATTCCTTTGTTCCCATTCTCCAGGCCTTGCCAGCAGATAAGAGGGAGTAGGGATGCCCACCTGCATCCTGTTTCCCACAGGACGTGATGTTTTCCCAGTTTTCCCATATCAAGCTGGAGCTATTTAGTCACAGGCCAGATCTTCTGCCAATAAGTACTCCTGAGCACTCTATTCCAGAGGCAAACAGCTCTGGAGGAAGGTGCTTTCAAATGTCCACAAAGTTATGTTGTCACATGGTTACTGATGGGTGTGTCACTTGCTTCCTCCATAAATCAGTTAGAGTCTTATCACAAGAAATACCTCAGGAAGCAAGCTTTGAGACAGAAAACAAAGAAGGGTTCTCACAACCACCAATCTTTTTATTTGTATTTTCCATATGCCTTAGTAGGGCCATCAGGAGGGCCTGCTCCATGATCTTGCCAAGCAGAGTTGGTGAGACTGACTGACCTGTAGTTCCCTGGATCTTCCCACCCCCCCCTTGAAAATAGGGGTTATGTTTCCCCTCTTCCAATCAGTGGGAATTTTGACAGGATGCCATGATCTTTCAAACACAGTGAATTGCGGCTTGGCAACTTCATAGAATCATACAGTCATAGAATCACTCAGGTTGGAAGGGACCTCAAAGATCATCAAGTTCAACCGCAGCCTAACCATAGTACCCTATCCTCCAGTTCCCTTGGATTCTGTAGATGGACCTCGTCGAATCACCATACATTCCCTCAGACTGAAAGATCAAACATTCAGGTTAAGGAAAGGTTACTCTCTGGTAAGGAAGAGATCTTCATGTACAGTGTTTGAGTGAGAAGACAGAAACTTGGCAAAATATTTTTAGAGTGATACAAATTGGGGGGTATTTTTGCTATGTAAAGTCAGTGGGATTTTTATTTGTTTGATAATTTCCTCACTAAGTTATTCACTTACCTTTGATAGAAAAGACTCAGCTGCAAAAAGTAAGTGACACATTTGAGAAAACAGAGCAGAAAAGTGCATATTCTGTTTGATAAAACATTTGATGTCTTTTAAGTCTCCAGCACATTTCAGCCTACCATCATGTTTTCTCTCCAATAATAACTTGTTCCAAGTTGAATTACCATGGTTGGCTGCACCCTATCACACCTTTGGATTAGGAAAGTGGAGCTTAGACGTATTTGTGAAGTATTTCTTGATTATTCACAAGTTAGTTCTTGATTGAAGTAGGCTGCAGCAAAACACCAAGTTCACCCCTGCATGTAGCAAAAGCTCTGAACCATGCTTCAGGAAATTGACTTTCAGAGATTATTATGACCTTCAAACTGTTGCTCCATCACTGAAGTGAGATTTTTGTGGAATTTGATGATAAGCCTGTGGATTACTAGGTGATACTATGTCAGCACATTTGATAAGCACTCATGAAAGAGATATATCTGAAGAAATGATTTCAAACACCTGCACTTCAGAGCAACAACAACAAAAAATTCTTCACAATGAATCATTTTTGAGTGTCAGCATATATCCCTAATATTCATAAAACAATGAAAAAATAGTTATCTTTCTTATTTATGAGTAATTACTTGCTGGAAAGATTTGCTACACTAAACTTTTTGTATTACAGTCTGCATATTATTATCATTACTATTATTAATAATAAAAGTACTAATACAGTACTTAAGGAAAACAGAAAAAAAAAAAACATTCTTTGTTCTGGGAACAGTGTAAATATTGAATAAAAATAAAAATGAATTCTTACCTTTTAAAAAATGCCATTGTGCTTGGAATATTTTGATAGTTTTGCCATGACTTATTTACAATTATAATCAATAATAAAAATAAAATTTGGTGTGAGTTTTTAGAAACTATTGGTATCACTACAATGGTGAGGAAAAAAACTGCATTGGAAGGTAGGATGGGACTTGAACATTCTGATCATCTACTGCAGTGCTGAAAGGTAAACAGGTGTTCTTTCTTTACAAAGGATGAGACAGTTTAAATATAAATGTACTTAGTATCTAAATTATATGTGTATCTTGAAGGACAACACACAACGCAGTACAGCTGTTACATTAGATATAAGGCACATAAATCTGCATTAAAATTGTATGTACAGACATAGTAAATTGTACTCAATCGCTCACTTTTTAAAATCAAATTTTCAGATGAAGTATGTAAAACTAACAAATAAACAAACAATGACAACAGCAACAACGAAGTATCGACAGTAAACCTGAATTTACTTGATGTTTTCTTGTACTATCCAGCGTGCATGAAATCCATGTATAATCTATCACGTTACAGAATGATGTGAGAAATGATTAAAATTACTTCTTTCTGTGCAAATCCTGAAATACAGCATATGATGTAACACAAATTACTCTTTCAATGACTGTAGTCTAGAATTTACAAAAGAGTAAAGTTGTACTTGGTTTCTTTGATCTTGGTTTTTATTTATTTATTTATTTCCCAAATATTTATAATTGATTCAAATATAGCCAATTTTCCTTCAGAGGTTATAAAAAAAACTATTTGAAAGGACACTTCAGATTACAGCAGAGATTTAAGTACCAGGAACATTCTCAGCACAGTTAAAAAATTTTAAATGTTTTCCTTTTTATGTTCTTCAGAAAATTCCCTTCCCCACTTTTCATCATGCAATCAAAAGATATTTCCATATGCTTCCATACACGAGTAATCCATATTCTAAAAAGCAAAACAAACAAAGCAACAAAAACAACTGAAAACTCACAACTAATATTTATCACCATCAGTTTACATATAAGCATTTAATACTTTTTTATCTACTATAGTCTGTTAGTATACTACTAGAAGATGATATGCTAAATGTTATTTTCTCTTTGAACATCTTCTTTTTCCTTAAATTGCTCTGTTGACAATTTTTCTGATATCTAGTCATCTATTTGACTAAAAATTGTTAATACTTCTCCATTGCTAGTCACATTTCCAAATATTTTCTGTCTGAAATCTAAATAATTTTTCCTAAACTGTGTAGGACAGGATATTGCTACTTCCTATATTGGTGAATTTTAAAATGAAATAGTTAGATTCCCATTTGTCCGTTATTTTCTTTATAGGTGAGAAAAATAAATGCATCCTGTCTAAAGCCAGGACAACAATTAAAGTTAAATGCTTCGTCTTTTAATTTGCAATATTTTTCATGTGGATTTAAATATTTAGTTGGAAGTAAAAAGAAAAAATCACAGTAGCCTATTTTTATTTTTATTTTTACTTTTTTATTTTTCAGTAGCTACTTAGATGATGTATTAATTTTATTGCTTGAAATTTGTGGAAATAAAATATTTGACAGTATGTATTAATAGGATTTATTTATACAAGGAACAAATGTATACGTATATGTTAGGAAATGAGAAAGAACACAAAAATACATTGTTTTTAAATTGCATACTGTAGAAAAGAAGTATGCAGAGTTAACATTAACAAATTTAAGTGCCTATTTTTAAAATCCACAACACAATCTTTATAAATTACATTGTTGTTGCAGTTTCTTTAGGTGTATTGTTTCTGTACTCAAAGTGTATAACTGCCATCTACTAAGTTTTGCTTCAACCATTGTGTTCAGTAGATATGTTTATTTATTTGTTTGTTTGTTTGCTTGTTTGTTTATACCCACCTCCAAAGCCTTGTTTAATATTGTTAATTCTAGTTGCAAAAATAGGAAGCACCAATACGCTCATTGACATTGGTGCTAAAATTTATACTTCATCATTTATTATCCATAGGCAAGATTCATCCAAACAGGCTGAAAAATTTTCTTTTATCTGTGCTACCTCTTGCCATTTGCACCCACCTTCCTTGTATTTCCTGTTTTCAAATGAGATGTTTTGGCTCTAAGAGAAAAACAACATTGATAACACACCAATATTTCAAGTTGTTGCTAAGCAGTGCTGTACAAAGCCAAGGATGTTTCAACTTCTTAGTTTTTCATGCTGTCCCACCAGTCAAAGGCTAGGTGATGTACAAGATGTAAGGGGAAAGAATCACAAGAGCTGACCTAAACTGATCAAAAGGATACTCCATGCTATCTGACATCATGTGGAAAGAAGACTGAAAATAGGTGGGAGGTGTTTGGGTGGTCTGCTACTACTTAGGAAGTAGCTGAGCATTGACTGATGCGTGGTGAGCAATCATTTATGTATCATTGTTTCTCTCTCTCTCTAGAGAGACAGAGATAGTACGCAGGAACAGGTACTTAGGTACATGGTTTAGTGGGCTAGGTTTGTGGTAGGTGAACAGTCAGACTAGATGATCTTAGAGGTGTATTTCAACTTTTGTTATTCAATGATTCTATATTATTAACAATTATTCTGTTCTCCTTTTCTTTCTATCTTAGTAAATAGTTTTTATCTCAGCCTAAGAGTTCTACACTTTTTTTTTTTTTTTTTCCTGAATCTCTATTCTCTCTCCAGACCCAAAGGAGGGAGTAAGCAAGCAACTGTGTGGTGCTTAACTGCCTTCTGTGTTAAACCACAGCAATATAAGAAAAAAAGTTATGCTTTTCTTCATGCTAAAATGAACAAAAAACCGAGAGAGAAGGAGGCTCTTTTTGGTCCTTACATTTAATGTCTTGTGGTATGTCAGACTGTATCTCGATAGATGAAAAAGAAGACAAGCATGTAATTCGAGGAAGTGATAAACACCAAAATGTTCCAACAGTTTGTGAATATTGGCTAGCTTACTTGTGCATTAATGCTATATTACTCACTATCGAATACTACCAGTTTATTAGTCCTGAAGTTTTTTTATAAGATCCTTCCCTCCTTGCTGAAGTGTAACCAAGGAATCTTCTCTTCTAGGATGGTTAATATTTATACTGTGAAGATCAAATGGAACAAGTACTATCTACTTAATATAAGTGGAGTAAGGATAAGTACATTAACTGTGGGGTCAAGAATTAATAAGAAGCTTAACATATTCAGTGCTTCCTGATTCACACGTATACAATCATTTGAACTTTCACTGCAGATCAAGTTTCCAGTTTAGAACCAAAAGATATTACATCTTGATGGCTTAAGACTCTAAGGAATTTCACAGTAATAGAAAGCATCACATTTCAGATAAACAATCTTACTGTCTGTAATACACATTTTTACTATTTCTTCAGCATAATGCTTATACAAATCATTAGTGGTTTGGTGACGTAGCAATCAAATTTCATTTGATTCCACAGTACAAAAGTGATTGATGTAATCTTAACCAGTAAGCTTCAACATGCTCTAAACTGCCATAGCTGTACTCTTCCAAATTCTAATAAGATCTTCACTTCTGAGGATAGTATAAAAGGATAATATCATGTTATCATAAGGTTTACTGCACAGTCTGAATCTCACAATATTAACGTAGACATGTTTGAATCAGTTCAGATTTGAATTGTGGACATCAGATTGTTTGCTTTTCAATCATATGTAAGTAAAACTTGTCTGCAACAAATAAGTAAATAATCAAGCATGTCCACATTAAATAAGTAATCACTATTACATTTTGAGCAACTTTAATTTACTATATGAATGCTAAGATTAAAAATAAATTATACTTCAAAGTACCCTTCTCAAAGTATGCCCGAATTTTTGTTTTGCTAGTATCTGTTCTCAAAGCAGCTGTGTCAGGCAAGAGCAAGTAATCAACAGGAGGGCAGAAACATAAGAACAAAAAAATGTTTCACAGCTCCAGAGGCATGGCCAGGATGGCAGTACCATGTCCTGACACAGGGTATCTCTGTGAACTGGAAGCGAGCTCCCACATAACTGGAATACTTGTTTGTAAATGGTACATGAGAAATGTCTGGAGGGCAAAGGTCTAAGTTCATCCATGAGGAGCAGGAGTAGAGTCCCTCAAGCCTCTAGGTTCCTTTTGAATAAGACAACTGATAAGGGAAACAGTGAAATTGTTCATATTATGCTTGAAACAACAAAAACAACAACAAAATTGCTGATGCATATAAGGAACTGGCTTTGAGAAGTAGCTCAAAAAAATCTCAGACTTTCGTGCATTGCAGCTCGTTGAGATTCAGGGAAAGCTTCTGGTATGAGGAGTTATAGAAGTCTTAATTGTGAAGGTTAAGCAAGTCTGCAGCCCATGGTCCCTTCTCTGAGCATAATTCTCTTTTCTCTGAGTTCTGTAATGTAAGGATTATCTCTGCTTTTGATAATGAGACAGGTACACTATCTGCCTTAGTATTAGAAATTTCTAACTGTATGTATATTTTGCAGTCATATACCTACAGATGTATTCTAACACCTTCAGATTTAAGTTGTAGTGAAACTGAGACAATCAGATGGCAGTATAAAAAGATGCAGATGAAAGAAGAAAGAGAAATATTGCAGTCTCTGTTGTCAGAAATCAAGCCATGTATCAACCTCACATGGTCATACTGTTGTGAGAAGTCATAGGTTAGGCTGTTACTTTATGTATGTCTTACTGTCTGACTAGAAAATGTCTGCCTATCCATGTTCAAGGCTTATTTGTTTGCTGTACTTTGACTAGAATATTTTTTTCTGTGATTAAGATCAAGGCCTGTAGCCATCCATTTTCTTGTAATTATTCAGAATGTTGATATGGATCCTGAAGGCATATAAAGGTTATTTTCTTACTGGTGATAGGAGATATGTAGTGTCTTGGAGCTCAGACTCTAGGATCTCCTAAAGATGTCTCCAACACCGGCACTGCAATATATGACATCACTGGTACTTTGATGGTGACTCACAGTTCAGTAGAACAGACATATGAAATCTTGATACAATCTCAGGTTCTTCTATAATTTCAAGGGATATCTAACCCCCTTTTCTCTTTAGGGAAGTAAGACTAACTGGAACTATATATCACCTAAGTACATTTTTTGTAACTTCCTGTGTTCCTACTGATATCTCTATAATCCTTAGAAGAAGCAAATGAGAGTTCAGATCTCACACCTGTTAATACGAATATATGATTTCATAATTACTTCATATGACTTCATATTAATGAAGGCTCAGGTTCTATTTCTTATGGATTTATTTTCTGTTAGAAATGAACAGTAAGACAACAATGTAATCATGAACAGTAAGATAACAATGTAATCAAGTGCGTAATGTAAGCATTTGGCAAATCAGAGGAAGTATTTCATTAGGAGTATGACTTGTCTTTATTCATGTGTTTTACTCTCATAATTTTCTGTTCATTTTGCTGAAAAAAACAGAATGTCTTTTTCCAAATCAGAGAATCATAGAATCACAAGGTTGGAAAGGACCTACAAGACCATCTTGTCCAACTGTCCTCCCATTGCCATTGCTACCACAAGCCACTAAACCACATCTCGTAGCTCCTCATCCAGATGCCTCTTGAACACTGCCAGGGATGGCGACTCCACCACCTCCCTGGGCAGCCATTCCAGTGCCTGATCACTCTCTGAGAGAAAAAGCTTTTCCTTATGTCTAATCTAAATCTCCTCTGGTACAACTTGCAGCCATTTCCTCAGGTCCTGTTTGTTGCCCAGGTGAAGAGGCCAAACGCCTCCTCATCACAGCCTCCCTTCAGTAAGTTGTAGAATGCAATGAGGTCTCCCCTGAGCCTCCTCCAGATTCAACTATCCCAGCTCCCTCAGCCGCACCTCATAATGCTTGTGCTCCAGACCCCTCACCAGTTATGCTGCCCTTCTCTGGACATGTTCCAGGGCCTCACTGCCATTCTTGTAGTGAGGTGCCGAAAACTGAACACAACACTGAGGTGTGGCCTCACCACTGCTGAGTACAGGGGGATGGTTACCTCCCTGTACCTGCTGGCACACTATTTCTAATGCAGGCCAGGATGGCATTGGCCCTCTTGGCCACCTGGGCATACTGTCAGTTCGTGTACTTTCTGAAGTAGTGTGCAAGGCAAACTGTTCTTTATTTTCAAGGATCATGGCTATGTTTTTGACATGCAAACAATTAGCTTTGAGAGCTTTTCTCTGAGCTACTGAGGTAATGGGAGACTCTTCAACTGACTGACCTGATTGCCTTGGAATTAGGATCAAGCTCTAACCTGAGGCCAAAAGAAATGTACCACATTTCTCTCTGAAAGTTATATCTAAAGTGGTTTGCCATATTATCAATTTAATAAAACTTTTTTTTTTTTTTTTTTTTTTTTTTCTTCTCTGTGAAGAACATTCATCCCCTGAGTTGATATCTATGGGTTTTGTTGGGTTTTGAGAAAGGGGATTTACTTTGCTGTTACGCTTCCCTCTCAGTCTAGAGGAAAGGAAAGAAATGAAGGAAGGAAGGAAGGAAGGAAGGAAGGAAGGAAGGAAGGAAGGAAGGAAGGAAGGAAGGAAGGAAGGAAGGAAGGAAGGAAGGAAGGCAGGAAGAAAGAAAAGAAAGAAAGGAAGAAAGGAGGAAAGAAAAGAAAGAAAGGAAGAAAGGAAGAAAGGAAGGAAGAAAGAAAGGAAGGAAGAAAGAAAGGAAGGAAGAAAGAAAGGAAGGAAGGAAGGAAGGAAGGAAGGAAGAAAGAAAGAAAGAAAGAAAGAAAGAAAGAAAGAAAGAAAGAAAGAAAGAAAGAAAGAAAGAAAGAAAGAAAGAAAGAAAGAAAGAAAGAAAGAAAGAAAGAAAGAAAGAAAGAAAGAAAGAAAGAAAGAAAGAAAGAAAGAAAGAAAGAAAGAAAGAAAGAAAGAAGTTGAATGAAAAATGCCAGCAGTGAAAAGTCTTTAAATGTAAATGAAGAACAGTTAACCACACATGCAGGTAAATGCCATCGTATACACACAGGTAAGCTGACCCCGCATTCCTTGCCTACAAAATAAATCCTGTACTAGAGAAGACCTATGTACAAACTCATCAATATGTGGAAATGAATATAAATACCTCACACCTTTATGTGCACACCATCTCCTTGCATACCCAGCTATGGAACCCAGACTTTGAGGAAAAGTAACTAAGTACTAACATTCTTAAAGACTGGGATGGCAGCATGATCACAGCATTTCCATTCATCGTCCTTTCTGGTGCTATAAAAAAAAATGAAGACTTGATTCAGCAGGGAAACTGGAACAGGTTACTCTATTAAAAAGAAAGATAAATTAATTATGCCTTAATTTTATGTTTAACACCACAACTATTCAGATAAATGGGCTATGATATTTAGTTAAAAATCATAAACACAGCATCAGTAGGTGCTAACTTCTTCATCAATCTTCATCAATCACAGGCTGTTTAGACCATGACAGTGGATATTATCTCTTCTTGCTAGGTGACTCACTAAGCTCAGCTTTAAAAGTTAACTATTTGCTCTTTCTACTGATCCCTTTTATTGAAGACAGTATGGGATGTAAAATACCCACTGAATTCCTTCATGTTCTGCTCTCAGTTTTTGCACTAAGTTTTGCCATTATTACCTTAGATAACATCAATAGTCATTAGATTTGTGGACAAAAACAGTAAACTTTGCACTGTATTTTACCTGTTGACTTTATAGAATCATAGAATCACTGAGGTTGGAAAATACCTCCAAGATCATCCAGTCCAACTGTCCACCTGCCACCAATATTTTCCCACTAAACCATGTCCCTCAGTGTAACATCTAAGTGTTTCTTGAACTCCTCCAGGAACTGTGATTCAATCACCTCCCTAGGCAGCCTGTTCCAGCACCTGACCACTCTTTCAGAGAAGAATTTTTTTCTAATGTCCAACCTGTGTCTCCCCTGAGGCCATTCCCTGTAGTCCTATCTCTAGTTACTTACGAGAAGAGGCCACCTTGCCACAACTTCCTTTTAGGTAGTTGTAGACCAATGAGATCTTCTCTGAGCTTCCTCTTCTCCAGACTACACATTTCCCTCAGCCACTCATAAGACTCGTGTTGCAGACCCCTCACCAACTTTGTTTCCCTTCTCTAGACACAATCCAGGGCCACAGTGTTTTTCTTGTAGTGAAGGGTCTTTCTAAGGCTTAGTCCCTGAAGCAAGCCAAAGGCTATTTCTACTTCTTTGAGAATGTATTATATCTCTCACATGATTTAAGTAGTCCAATTTAATCTACATTTCATATAGATCATAAAGCTTTCCCTTCATTGATAGGTACAGTTGATGCTTTAGAAGAATTCTCTCCTAGCAACTTCAGTCTACACTGGGACTGTTGGTGTACTCTCAGTGTGTGTGAGTAGTGGGAACAGGAGAGGGATCACAGAGAGGGAGCTTCTCTGCTACACATGAAACCCTGACCCACAATCAGATTGTCTATGAATGACTTAGCACCAGGTTCCCCATGAACATGTGATATGTGGCATTCAGAGCGTTCTTCAATAAGCTATGCATTTTTCTGCAAGTCCATAGGCATACCATTTTCTAACGCTGTTTTTTTTTTTCTGCAACTCCCTCTGATAGAGTGGTCCACTTTATGATTTCTTCTAGTTTGCACAGGCTGTCCCTGATGTATTTTCTCAATTTGATAAACTGCTCAGACTAAAGATAAAACTCCCTTTTCTCATTCAGAATATTGCTTTGTTTCTTTAAACATGTGTTAAACAACAGGTAGCCACTCTACTGCTACTGCAACCCCCACATATTTAGGGGAAGTTCCTTTGATCAGTCTTATTTTACACGGGTACAATTTCACATCTTTCCAAATCCGCTATAACTTCAGAAATTCCACTCCACGTCACAGTGGAAATGGGGTATTACGGAACATTGGTAATCTTTTGCATTAAGAGTGTAAGGGTTGTCTGAAATATACACACTGCAGTGTCCCTGTTTTTATAGGTGTTAGGATCAATATTTGAACTGAATGACTGGGCACTGAGGTCATTCATTTTAAACTATCAAAACCTGAAATATTTTTCATGTCAATTTATAATTGCAGTGCAAGTGGTTGACATACATTTCTTGCCTGGGAGCCAGAAACTGGCTTTGTCAATTTTGCACACAACATTTTGTTCTGTTTACATTGGTAATATTAACTGAATCTCATGCTTAGTTTATCAGAACTTAGTTGTGTTGACATTAAAATTTGTGCTCCCATATTTATTAAAAAGATTTTACCAGTTGTCCTTAAGGACTAATTGGAATTAATATATGAGCTGTTATTCATTTATCAATAGGTTTTTTCTCAGACAGAAAGGCCCAGTGCCTTCAGGCACTATTTGTTCTTTGTTTCTCAGGCTTTGCACTTACTCTCTTGGGGAGGGAATGTAGGTATTTGAGGGAGTGTGGGTATTTTTTTTTCCTTTTCTTTCTGGAAAGGAAAGTGGAGGAGTTAAAATATTATCCTTTCCTTCACTGTTATCTCGTTTCTGAAATGCTACAATTAGACTTCAGGCAATGCCAGTAGGTTGATTATAAATCATGACTCTATGAATACATAGAGCTAATGCTTTCTTCTTCTATAACTCATTACTCTGCTTTCGGAAATTTGCAGGTTTTTAAATTTATTTCTCCTTTACTTTAGTTTCTGTGCCCTGTTCCTGTTTGTTTCTAATCTACCACTTTTTTTTTAATCCTTCCAAAGCTTCAGTTTATATATATATATATATATATATATATATATTTTTTTTTTTGTAGCAGTTATCCATTGCAATCCTGCTGATTACATCAATTTTATGTTGTGTTAATGGGCAATATAAAGTGGCAGAAAATGAATCACTTTGAGTTCCAGCTCATCTTCAGATATCAGAAGGGTTGGGTGTGGCTGGTATGCAATCTGATCCAGATCTTTTTGTAGGGTCTTCCTACTCCTAGGCAAATTGACACTTCTTCCCAACTTGGTGTCATCTGCAAACTTACTGAGGGTGCACTCAGTGCCCTCATCCAGGGCCATCAATAAAGGTATTGAACCCGACAGGCTCTAAAATCGACCCTTGAAAATCACAACTTGTGACCAGTTGCTATCTGGATTTAATTGCTAGCTGGATTTAACTCCATTCACCACCACTCTCTGGGTCCAGCCCTCCAGCCAGCTCCTTACCCAGCAAAGAGTGTACGTGTCCAAGCCATGGGCTGCCAGTTTCTCCAAAAGAGTACTGTGAGATACAGTGTTGAAAGCTTTGCTGAAGTCAAGGTAGACCACATCAACAACCTTTCCCTCATCCACTAGGTGGGTCAGTAGATCCATAGAAGGAGATCAGTTTGGGCAAGCATGACCTGCCTTTCGTGAACCTGCGCTGGCTGGGCCTGATCCCCTGGATGCCATGCACGTGCCATGTGATCTCACCCAAGATGATTTGCTCCGTAATGTTCCTTAGTACTGAGGTCAGGCTGATAGGCCTGTAGGTCCCTGAATCCTCTTTACAGCCCTTCTTGTAGATGGGAGTCACATCAACAAGCCTCCAATCCTCTGGGACCTCTCTGAATAACCAGAAATGCTGATAGGTGGTGGAAAGCAGCTTGACAATCACCTCTACTAGTTCCCTCGGCTCAATCAAATGGATCTCATCTGGCCCCATGGACTTGTGACACTGCAGATGGAACAGTACGTCTCTGAATGTTTCCTCCTGAATTGTGGCAAATTTATTCTGCTTCCCATCTGAGACTTCCAGATCAGAGACTACAGTGCCCTGAGAATAACTGGTCTGGCTGTTAGAGACAGACACAAAGAAGGCATTGAGAAGGCATTTTCTTATCCTCAGTGATCACATTCCCAGATGTATCCAGTAAAGAATGAAGATTCTCCTTGGTCCTCTTCTTATTGTAAATATGTTTGTAAAAGAGCTTATTGTTCCCTTCAACCCCAGAGGCCCAGTTGAGTTCAAGCTGGGCTTTTACCTTTCAAATTTTCTGCCTGCACATCCTAACAACTTCTTTGTTCTCTCTCTGAGTTGCCCATCCCTTCTTCCACAGACGGTAGATTCTCTTTTTTTTTTTTCCTGGAGCCTCAGGAAAAGCACCCTAATCACCCTCACTGACCTTCTTCCCCACTGGCTCATCCTGTGGCTCATGGGGATAGCCTGTTCCTGTACATTTAAAACATCCTTCTTGAGTAGCAACCAGCCCTTTAGTCTCCAAGAATGAATCCCAAGGGACCCTCACTACTAGTCTCCTGAATAATTCAAAGTCTGCCCTCTAAAAGTCCAAGGTAGCAGTTTTGTTGACCCCTCTCCCGGCTATACCAAGAATCAAGAACTCTACTAATTTCATGGTCACTCTGTCCAAAAAAATTCCCAGCTTCCACATCTCCCACCAGACTTTCTCTGTGAATAGCAGGTCAAGTGAGGCACCTCTGCTAGAAGGATCTCTCACTAGATGCAGAAGGAAGTTATCCTCCATACAGTCTAGAAACCTCCTAGACTGCTTCTTCTGTGCTGTGTTGTATTCTCAGCATATATCAGGCAATCATGCTACTTCTTCCAGGTGCATGTAGAATACCTCATCTGTCTCTTCATCCCAGTTAGATGATCTATAACAGAGCCCCACCAGGATGTATGTCTTGTCAGCTCTTCCCCTGATTCTTACCCATAGAGATTCAACCTTATAATCCCCAGCCACAAGCTCAATAATTAACTAATAAAAGCTAATAATATTTGTCTAGTGGTGCCCAAATGGTCTCTCATGGCCACTCTTAAAGGGTTTGGACTGTGCCCAGAGTAAGCACTCTCACAGTTAGATTAGTGAATAGTGTAGTTTATTGAAGCAGCAGAGAATAGATTCTTTTGGATTTCTAATGATAAATGAACTATCTGTAAAGCATGTAAGATTAGTCAAGAGCATGAATAATAACATTTTTCTTTTGTACACCAGATTTTTAGTTCATGGGAACAAAACAAGAATGGGAGCCAAAAAAAAATTTTATGAAGAGAGGTGGAAATTCTTACAGGTTGTCAGGATCAGTAGTCTGTACTTCCTACATTATACTTTTCTGCTATTCCCATCGTGCTGTTTAATTCCCCGTAAATGTATCTGGCAGGCCACAAATCTTGATCAAGATCGTGTATTTTCCAGGTGAGATTCGTATCTGTCTCTCTTGATGAGATTCCCCTAAGTGTGTGGAGCTTCACTTCCTAATCTGTAGGAAATCAGGGAACAAGGAGGCCAAAGTGTGAAAGGGGTGTGAAGCAGAGAAAGTCCATCAAAGTAACTTGACATACCAAGGAGTTATGTCAGGCAGGAATTCGCTTTATTATTGTGCTGAGCGCACAGGAGTTCACTTCACCGAATACGGACACTGAGAAAAGCAGTGCCTACATATTTAAAGGTGTGCTGTATACATATTCATTACATTCCAGGAAAATGGACTGAATTTCCAAGAAACAATTATCGTACTGTCCCTCCCCTTTCAGACATGTGTGGTATGCTTCTGTTGTCCTTTCAGTGATCTTTAAAGCCCCTCCTGGTGGTCGAAGATTAAGATTTTGATGTGTTCCTTGTGTTCAACTCTTAACCTTGTTACAGCTGGGGGCTCAGAACCAGTTTTGTCTGGCATCAAACTGTTCAGTTCAGCATTTTTGTTTGTATAACAGAGTGTGTAGCTTAGCCACAATTGGCATCCCTCTTATTTCAACATTTCAGGTGTGTGGAGCTGCATGCCTTGCATGATGGTGAGCTGTATGTCAGATTGCATATAAATATCTCCTTGCACTCATTTATTTTAAAATGGGACTGTGGAATATTTACAGGTGGTGACTTATTGAAATGTCCACCTCTTGAGAAAAGACATTCCTCCGGAGTGGAATACACTGGATAATCTATTCCATGATACTTCCCTTGGCAATGTGACCTGAAAACATAGCTGTTAGCAAACACCAGGGGAGCCTGGCATGCTGGCTCCAAGAAAAAAAAAAAAGCAACATGGAGTATGGAGCAGAATGGGGACCTGAAGGTACTTCTGAAACTGATATATATAATATATATATCTATTGTTTCCTGATCCAGCTCTGAGGTAGTATTTTTCCAGCTTTCTGTCAAAAACCTATTTTCAGGCAAATTTCACAAGATAAAGGTATGTTTCAGTAGTCACTCTAGAAGAAAGAAAATAGTACAAAATGGCTTAAGAGAGAAGGAATTTGAGGGGCAAAAGGATAGCACTGCAGATAAGCCAGGATAAGTTGATGAGCTGAGACTCTTTTCTCTTCACACAGGGATGCATTCTGGGTAAGATTTGCACATATGGTTGTACTAAGTGCCTTCCCTGGAAATACAGAAATCTCTATAAGGCATACCATGATTTGACATGATTGTAGTTGGCTGTAATATTTATGTTCTTGATTAACTTTTTATGTTCTGCAGACAGTGTATTTATCACCAGTAGTCCAAAAGAAGCTGTAATCTATTGCTTTAATAAACACTGTTATTCACTAAGCTAGCCGTGAGAGTTCTTAGTCTGAGTGCAGTCAAACCATAGAAGCGGTTGTGATATCCCCCTCAGATGCCGCTGCACAAACTCAGCACTGTATTATTTGTGAATCCATAGTTGCAATAGTTCATGTACTGGACACAACCAGTACTGAAGTGGGCATCACACAGAATTTAAGCTCAACATTCCCCAGGCCCTCTCATGCATGAGGGCAACCTAGAACACAAGTGATTTGTTTTTTGTTTTTTCCTGACAAACTTATCAGCCCTTATCAGGTGGCAGGAATGAGTTTCCTGATCATGGCTATGGGAAGAAAAGAATCAGAAAGGAAAAAAAAAAAAAAGAAAGAAAAGGAAAAAAGAAAAAAGAAAAGGAAAAATGAAGATAATAGAGAAGAGAGGAGGGGAGCAGAGGGGAGTGGAGGGGAGAGGAAGGGAACTATGGAAGAACAATCAGAACTTACAGAATATTGTTTTTGCCTTTAATTCTACACTATGTATTAATTTCAGTGTATCAGATTTAAAATTATATCTGCAGTCCTTCACTGTATTCTACAAAATTCACATTTATTTCAGGGAGAAGAGGTTATGAACTTTCAAAATCACAGTTTGTCATGGTTTTATGTTTTTTGATCAGTATTCTACACCATATCATCATGTAGTATACTGGGAGTTAAAGGGTTAATGCCGTAGTTCCATGTCAATAGTTCTGGTTACCTGTTTCTCTTCTCAGAAGAGATAAATGAAATGCAACTTCCCAGTTTTAGGTTTATTGTTTCTTTAAATGTAGAAATACATTTAACAAGAGAATTATTTTGATATAAATTGAGAGGGGATGCCAACATCTGTTTTATTTGTTTAATAATTTATATAAATGCTAGATTACATTACATTCCATTTGGAAAACTTTCATCACAGGGTTTTAAATTCTTTCAAACTAAATATTCCTCAGAAAGAATCTGTTTCAATTTCACTAGGTAGCTACTAAGAACTTATATCATGATAAATCTAAGGTGGAACAAATACTTTGAGTGTCTCCATATGACTTTAAAGCAAATTTAATGAGGACATTGGGAGTAATTTTTGGTTCTTTATCTGGTTAATTTCAGATTGTAGGAAATTCTTAAATTAGTTTTTCTTTTTATAAACTCTGATGTAAAAAAGAGAAAGTAGAATACTTTTATTTCTTGGAATTTGATCAGGAAGCATAAATATAAAATTTTGAAGTGCTGCTCAGTGAAAGCGTGTTAATATCACATAATGTGATGTGTGATGGATTTTCCTTATTTGCCACTTCAGAATCTTCATGCCATGAAAATCACCACGATTCATATTAATGTGCTTATATTTTTAAATTATTATTTTTTTAAGTAGAGAACTAGTTTTTAAGAGTACAAAACAGGTAGCCTCTAATACTGAGTGGTAACAGAAAAGGTTGTCCTCTGAGCTCACTTGGATATAGGAAAGTTAGTTCAACTCTGATCCTTGAATTGCACTTCAGATCTAGGACAGTTATCCTCTGCTGATGTAATGATCAGAATGAGATCACACATTTTAATGTTGCTAGAAAATATAAATGTTTTGAATAGATTAAATTTCCTTATAGCTTGCAATTGTTTATGGTCCTGAATGGGCTGTATACATATTTTTCCTTTGTTTCTCTATATTTTTACTTAGCAAAACACAAAATTCATCCAGTGACAGTGATTAAATAGTTAATGCATGTGGTGCTGCACTTGGGACAGGGCAATCCTGGGTATTTATACAAAGAGGGGGAAGATCTCCTTGAGAGCAGCCCTGTGGAGAAGGACTTGGGGGTCCTGGTACATGAGAAGCTGGACGTGAGACAGCAGTGTGTGCTTGCAGCCCAGAAGGCCAACTATATCCTGCGCTGCATTAAAAATGGGGTGACCAGCAGGGAGGGAGGAGATTGTCCCCCTCTAACTCAGCTCTTGTGAGGCCCCATCTGGAGTACTGTGTCCAGGCCTGGGCACCCCAGTACAGGAAGGACATGGAGCTCTTGGAAGGGGTCCAGAGAACGGCCACTGAGATGATCAGAGGGCTGGAGTACCTCTCCTATGAGGACAGGTTGAGGGAACTGGGATTGTTTAGCTTGGAAAAGTGAAGGCTCCAGGGAGACCTCATTGTGGCCTTCCAGTACTTGAAGGGAGCATAAAAACAGGAGGGGGAAAAGCTGTTTACAAGCGTAGATAGTGATAGGACAAGGGAGACTGGTTTAAACCAAGACAGAGGAGGTTTAGGTTAGACATTAAGAGGAAGTTTTTCAACTCAGAGGGTAGTGATGCACTGGAATTTGTTGCCCAAGGAGGCTATGGATGCCCCATCCCTGGAGGCATTCAAGGCCAGGCTGGATGTGATTCTGGGCAGCCTGGTCTGGTGGCTGGCGAACCTGCACACAGCAGGGAGGTTGAAATTAGATGATCATTGTGGTCCTTTTCAACCCATGATTCTACGACCAAAAAGGGAAGTTTGATTTTCTGTATTTCTAATGAATTAAATATATAAAATGCAGCTTGGAATGACAAAGATCTTTGGAGCACTCTCATCTTTTAATTTTTTTTTTATTGGCTATTTGCTGACTTATCTGTGTGGAATGAATATACTTGCAGTGACCATTTCCCCAACTTCTCTTTTTCACTGCTCCACTGATCTGACTATCTTCTTCTCGTAGAATTTTATCTAGCTTTCTTTTTCTGGCATTTTTTTTTTTTTTTAAATTTGTCATCTTCTCCGCACATTTGGATTATAAATACTTAAATCTATTAACTTTTTATTTGCACACTTAAGCATTCTTTTATACATCTGTGAACTTATGTATAGTCTTCGGCTTCTAGGAAGAGAGGCAAACGTTCAGTACAGAAGAAAGACAAGAACTGAAAAAGTGAAACAATATGGAATTCAACTGTATAACAACAACAGCAACAACAAAGAACAATAATAAAATTAAAATGTAATGTTCTTTAAGGAATGATGGAAAAATATTGGATGAGAAGAAAATTGCAAGGAAGCAAGGTATAGAAAAAGAAAGACAACAGGAGTTCTAAAAAAATTGGCTACCCAAGGGAATGAAGGATTTGTTATTGAACACATAATGAAGGCCTTATTTGTTCTTTACGTCAGGAGGCTGCAACAGTTACTCTTGAGCACAAGACTTTGTGGCTCAGTGGAGAAATATGTGTAGCTTAATACCTGGGGAATGCAGCACTGAAGATGCGTGCACTAGTTAATACACTCAAATCATAGCTTATTGCTCACAAATACACTGATTTTTATTTCCTTCTAACAAATAAAATAGTCCAGCTTACATTAAGTATGAATATATGTTCACATTTTTCACATGCACATTCAAGGATGGTTAGTATGAACACATGTGCACTATGTGCACAGGAAGGTAATAACAGAAGGTTCTACATCTGTTCCTTTCCCACAGATAGTTTATATAAAATGTAGAGGGAAACATGCAGACTTTGATATAACTAAGTCATATTCTGATTTTTTTTTTCTCTGCCAGATCCTAATTTATTCTTTTTGAAAGTTACTTTCATTGTTCTTTACTGATATTGTTTTAACTGTAAGCTTTAAGTGTCAAGTATGTGTTCCTATTCAATCAGAAATCATGCTTTACATTATGGATGTCCAACATTTTTCTTGCCTAGGCTGCACTGAATGAAGATGAGATATCTTAGGCTTCATATAAAATATGCAATATAGTTAATGTACGTAAGTAACAAACCTTATATTTTTATTAAAATTTACAAAAAAAAAAAAAAAGAAAGAAAGAAAAGAAAGAATAAATAAAAAAGGAGAAAGAAAAACAAAACCATAAAACTAGTGGGATCTCTGACCTGGCTTTTGTGAAACTAATGCATCTGGACTGATAAAAGCGGTTGCAATTCATAGTGAATACTCAAGATTTTAGTCAAAGTTTCTGATGAAATTTTACACTTCATCCTTGAAAAGAAGTGAAAGCAATTTTGAAACCTATACTCAAACTCCTTTATCCAAAATGAAAGGAAGGATGCTAATTTTTGGCTGTTCATGGGACTGTTTAGCCAATGTATCAGTGCTATAATTTGAGTTAGCAGTGACCTGTGCCCTCCCACCAGTGTTCTTGTTGAAGCGCAGACATCATTGCCAATCACACACTGATGTTTGTTTGTTGCTGAATGATGGGAGTGCAACTCAGGATGTGCTGGACCTCTTGGCAGGACAAAGCAACAGCCATGATGTTGTGGGGAAGGGAGTGGCCAAAGGACAGGCTGAGCTGGGCCACATATGGCCCTTGGGCCATGGGTTGGATGTGCCTGCTTTACATGCTAAGTTTACACTTCAATGACTATCTCTGTGATTTTACATTTTTTTAATCATAAACTCCTACAGAAACTCCTGGAGGACTCTAGAAACCATTATCCCTGTGTGATTTTACGTTGTAATGAAAAATATTTGTAACACAGTATTTTCCTTAAATCCATGGATATTATTATCATATGTATTTTCAAAGACTACTAGAGCGCCTTCATGTAACTGAATTAAATATATTTTAATTAACTTAAAGTAAATTAAATTACTCATTAGCAGTAATAACTTTAAGCTTTATAATGCATTTGAATTGGGAAAAGAATTTGAATACCTGGCTTAACAGCTCTAGTGTGGTACAAAATTAATTAGCATTGTACATATCTTGGCTCCTTTCAAGACATGCACAGATGGGATAACAAAACTAGAAAGATAAGGGGCTCTGAAAACCTCTTTTTTCATTTACTAATTAAATAAGGTATTTGCTATTGTGAGTAACTGAACTAAAATGAGATTAGCTATTGAAGGAAAAAAAAAAATGCACTGAACCTACAGAAGTATTAAGTACTGAATCATAAATTGTCTGACAGTGCTATTTTACTTCAGGTCAAATTATTTTCACTATAATCAAAGTCAAAGAAGAAAGGGCACTGTACCTAATCTCAATGAACAATGTTCTGTTTTCATTTGTTTGTTTATTTGTAGTTTATTTCTTTGTTTTTCTCCAGAGTGATTAATTTATGTAATTACACTGGAAAAGAAGAAAGGAATGCAGAAAAACTAGGTTTCTTTCCAGTTTTCTATTTCCTTAAAATACAGTTGAAACTTTCACTTTTGTTAATCATCATCAGGGTTATTTTAAAATCCTGTTTTGGAAATAATTTTTAAATTCCTAGGCCTTTGACCACTGTGTTCATTTATCCTCTCTTTTAACTTCACTTTTTTAACAGGACAATGAAGAATTTGCTGGTTTTTCTAAAGCACAGTTATATCAGATTACACATCAGAGAGGAGATGGACTGCTCTGTGATATTATTCATAATGTTATAGCAAAATATAATTCATTGCATGCATTATAATGTAATATAGCAACTTGATAAAATCCATAAGGATTTTTCTCTTCAGTGTTATTTTTAATAATGAGGCAGCTCACTAATTGCTGATGAAGACTGAGCAGATTTCTTATGAGAGACTGATGCAAAACCTGCTGGCATTGTTGAAAGTATTGAGGTTTAAGGGCAAACCAAAACAATAGGCAACATATCAAATTTGACTGGTTTGCCAGAGGGTACCACTCATGCAAGACAATAAAGAACACATTTTTCTGAGTAGTTACATATTGGCAATTATCTGACCTGAACACCACTGTATAACAAAATCTTTTGCCAGATGATTTTCTATTTAATACTATTTAAACAATGGAAATCCTCCAGTCATAGCTGGTCTGTATCTAGATCTACAAAATTAAAGTATATTTTAACACATGCAGAATCACTGATAAAATGGAAATATAAATAAGCATATTTGTTTTGGTACTATGTACATTTGCAAAACTGAAACTGAAACTTTATGGGCTAATGTAAAGAAGCAAGCCACTGATGGTTTCTGGTGATCATTCAGGAGAACATCACCATCTTGAAAAGGAGATCCCTTCATACAGAGTTTGAAGAAAATAACCTTAGGTATATCAAAAGTATTTAGTAAAGGGAGAAGGTTTGTGTGACAGCACATTATACCATGGCAAACTGGACAAATATTGTCATAAATGTTACATGCAACACTGTGAAGTGATTTTTAACTCAGTCAGTTGAAACAAGAAGATTGTCTCTGGGCCATTATAGTAAAATAGTAGGCATTACTTTTTGAGCAGCTCTTGAAAACAACAACAACTACAAAAAAACTTGAATAACAGAACAGGAGAAAAAGGTTTGCATGAAAAGCATAAAAAGGTCACTCCATTTCAACAGTATAGAGGGAATACATCTACATATGGCCGGATTCTTTCATAATTTTCAAACTGCTGGTGACTGTATTCTCTACAAGACTCATCAAACTGTGTGAGACAACCCCTACTAAAGTGTCAAAAAAGAAAAAAAGAGAGCACCACCCCAGAGAGACTGCTTAAAGTTAAGAGCGAGTAAAAATAAAAACAGAAGTGTTGGGGGCATATCTACTACAGACAGACAGCAGTGGCCAGGAAGGATACTGAGGCTACTCAGAGCATATGGAAAAAATCAACACGGCTTGCAAGGGGGCTGTAGGAGCAAGGACATCAAACCTGAGACTTGAGACAAAACTGTGTTTTATAGATACCACAATGTAGACAGAAAGTCTATATTTTGCCAGTGATTCTGGACAGTACCTGGGCTAGGAGCTAGGCATAAAGCTGTCTCTTGTGAGATGGTAAAACCAAGCTGAGAGGTGTGGTTGATACAGAAGAAGGAAGGGATACCACACAGAATAACTGACCTTGATAGACTTGAAAGGTGGTCCCCTGAGAATCAAATGATGATCAACAAAGCAAAGTTTTGCAACTGGGTTGAGGTAATCCTAGATATGTGTACAAACTGGGAGAACTCCTTGAGTGTAGCCCTGCTGAGAAGGACCTAGATGTCCTGGTTAATGAAAATCTCAACATGAGCCAGCAGTGTGCTTTTGCAGCCTGGAAGGCCAATGGTTTTTTGGGATCCATCAGAAGAAGAGTGGCCGGTGAGGCAGGGGAGGTGATTGTCCTGCTCTTTTCTGCCCTCATGAAGCCCCAGCTGGTTCACTACATTCAAGCCTTGGGGCCTCCAATACAGGAAAGATGTGGAGCTTTTAGAAAGGGTCTGGAGGAGGGCCATGAAACTGATCCAAGGGCTGGCGCACCTATCCTGTAGACTGAAGGAGCTGGGCTTTTTCAGCCTGGAAAAGAGAAGGCTGTAGGGAGACCTCACTGCAGACCTGCAATACTTAAAGGGAGATTATAAACATGAGGGAAATCAGCTTTTTTTACGTGGGTAGATAGTGACAAAACAAGGGGGAATGGTTTTAAACTAAAGGAGGGGAGATTTAGATTAGAGTTCAGGGGGAGGTTTTTCACTGAGAGGTGAGGTGCTGGAAGAGGTTGCCCAGAGAGGTTGTGGATGCCCCATCCCTGGAGATATTTAGGACCATGTTGAATGGGGCCCTAGGCAATCTGGTCTTGTACTTCATCAAGTGGTTGGCAGTCCTACCTGTGACAGAGGGGTTGGAACTTGGTGATCCTTGAGGTCTCTTTCAACCCAAGCCATTCTATGATTTTTTATTTGTATGATTACTATGAAGCTTTCCCAGAAAGACCATGGCCCACATAATGCTTTGTTTCTTCTGCCACTCAAGAAAACTAGCATGTGCATGTGTTATAAATCAATGAATTATACCATGAAAATATCCTTATTCTGCATAACTAATTTCTCACTAAATGGAAATTATTTAGAAGGCTGCAAATCCAGTGTTCTGCTGGTCTAAAAATATCAGTAAGACATGCATGCTAAGTATTTCTATGTCATTTTTCTTCTTCAGGAAGTAAATATTAAATCTGAATTCCACTCAGTGTTCTTTATATTGCTTACAGACAACCTGCTCTGCTCATAAACCTTCTACACAGATGAACCGGAATCTCAAAATTATTTTGTTTTTCTTCCCTGTCACCTGTAGCTGTTACTCACAATGCCATGCTTACAGGCAGCTTCATAAGCAACAGCCTATGCTCAAAATGAAATAAGATTCTTCAGCTCCACAAACCTACATAGAACTATTCTATCCCAAAGGACTTTCTCCTTTCAGCCTCTTCAGTCTTCTAACTGAAACATACCTGCTTTTTTTTTTTTTTTTTTTTTTTTTCCCTGTGCTGAAATACATGTTCTTTTCCTCTCGTTTCACCTTTCCACCCTCTGTAACCATGTCCCCTCATGCATGAGGTTCCGCACACCAGCCTGCAGGCGCCATTCTTAATGATGTCCCTTGGTTTAGTGAAAGGCGCTCAGTCATGTACTTTAATACAGTTGGACTTAGCTCTGAAGCAAAGGCAGAGGGAAGCTTTATTATGCTACTCTTCTACAAACATTGACTTCTCTGACATGTGTTGGAAACAGAACTCTTAACAGAACTCTTTTGCTTAAAGCATTATTTACTGTGAAAACTTTTTGGGATACTAATATTTTAAAAGATAGATTTGTTTTGAGTTTTTGTTGTTGTTGTTGTTGTTTGTTTTTTTGTTTTGTTTTGTTTTGTTTTTTAATGATCTCCCAATTAATCTGCTGTGTTTGAGTAACTCTATTCAAAATTTATCAAGAAAATATATTATTTTGATTTCATTTATATTGCCTGTCTGTGCCCTGGTGCTGTTCTGGATCTGCCTGGCTCCTGTATGAGGTGAGGTCAGGGCTGCCCCATTCTGGACACAGCCATTTCCAGCCAGCTCTAATGACTCCACTGCAGGGCAGAGCTGGAATCAGCATCCATGTGTGGGTGGAAAAGTGATTTTAAGAAAGGACATAAAACCGCATGGCAGAGAGAGAAGGGTATGTAAAAGGAGTGCAAATCAGCAGAAGAAACACCAAGGTCAGAGCTGAAGGAGAAAAGGAGGTGCCTTTTATAAGAGCAGAGATTCCTGACAGAAGCCGGTGATGGGAAAGGGAACAACAGTGAGAAAGCACCAGTCATGCAAATGCTGACCATGAGGCCACATCATGCTACTTGTTGCCTCACTGGAGGAATACAGTGCAAGTGGTGAACAAGTTTTAGAGGAGGAGAGAAGTCCAGAGTGAAAGAATAAAACTGAACCTGGGAACAAAGAAAGAAGACATTCTCTCATAGGGTATTTCACTCCTTTTGATTTTCTTTCCCAACATATAAGTCAGTATTTAAATGTTCATATTCAACTGACAATAAATTAAATTCCCTGAGTTCAGTCTGTTTTGTGTGCAACAGTAATTAGTAAATGATCCTGCTATCAATATCAATTTGCTCGTTCCTATTCTTTCTATTTTCTTCTCTCATCTCGATTGAGGAGTAAATGACACAAACAAGTGGATTTGGCAGTACTTGGCTGTATTTGAATTCTCTGCTTTGAAGCTGATAGTGCCACAAGTGAAGTGAACACAGAAGCAATAAAAATAATACAATAAAATGATAAAACCTCTCCTTACTTGAATATGTTGAATGAAAAGTCCCCCAAAAATGCTAGTAGTTTCAGCACGGCAGAGTTAAGACAGGGTAAAAAAACCACAAGCAGATCAGCAAACTAACCAACCAAACAAAAATAAATAAATAAATAAATAAATAAAATAAAAAATAATAATAAAAAAAAATCCATAAGCTAAAAGCAGAAATGAACATTCACAGGTTTTACAGTAGTAATCTATTATTGTAATAACTTTTTAGAAATGTAAGACCAAAAGGCTCTGCTCAGAGCAGTGCAATGCATCATAGCTGTTATTTTTCTGTTCCTGCTCTTATCACCTGCACTTTTAAGAAGAGTGGGGTACTGGAACTATTATCTGCCAGATGAATCTATAAAAAAAGTCTATAGTGTAAAAAGAATAGGTGGTTGCTTAAAAACATCAGAGTTCTTTAATCTCAAAGTGATTTTATCTCACTGGTGAATGCTCTCTCTTTTCCAGTGCGTGTTGCAGAAGCTACCCTTCATGGTGCTGTTATTTATGTTGGGAAAAATTTCCATTTGTTTGAAGCTCTCCTTCAGTTTACTGTATTTCAAATGTACTTTCTCTATATCTGTACCTGTCCTACTTTAGGTGAAAAAGATGCCTTTTTCTCTATCAACTTGATCTTGCATAGCATGATTTTGTTTGCTGTGAAAGTACTATACAATTCCTGGGATCTGAATTTTTTTGTGTACTCTACTATTTCATCAATTCATTACAAATCCCATCTGGAGAGGTCTCTGCTCTTAGTCACCTATTATTTTATTTTCACTCTCTGTTACTACTTATCTCCAGTCCTGTTATTGACGTTGCAAAGAGCTTGTGAATAGGTTTCAGAGGAAATAAAAGTCTATTGCATTTTGGCTGTTGTGTTATTGAGTCAACAGAATAATCTCGTCTAGGAAATTGCTTGGTTACCAATTTTATATTATTGCCATACAAAAAAATCTCCTCTTTTCTAGCATATGAAAAGGTAAAAGGGGATGCTAAGCTTACTCTTGCTACACCATTTCTTACTATGTATTGCCTTTTTATACCTGTTGGTCTTTCATGTATCTAAATTAAACAGACACTATCCTTTAAATCTCCAAGACAAGCATTTTGACAACTATGAACACAGATAGTTAAAACAGACCAGATTTTTTTAGTACAACAGCTAGCTAATAATATTAAAATTTCTCGTGTTATTTTTTATCATACTTTCCATTCAGATAAAGATAAGCAGTAGGTTTTAAAAATCCTGGACAGTTAAGTCAAACACAGAGATATATTACTAATTACTTTTAGTCTCTCCAAAAATAAAACATGCAGCTTATTTTCTAGATGGAACATGACAAAAATAAAAATTTTCCAGGGGAAGGAAAAAAAACAAACAAACCCAGTAATGAAACATTTTTCTGCATGAAAATTATTATTTACTTGGCAGAAAATGTGCAATTTTTTTTTTTTTGTCAGATTTGTTGTACTGCTACAGTAAAAAACAAACAAACAAAAAACAATTTAAAGATAGCTGAAGTACCAAAGTGAGAATAGTTTTAAACTAAAAATTGATTTTACATTTCAAAATGAAATGCTCAAAATTACTTATATTTGGTGAAATAATTCCTCAGTAATTAACAATTGGGAATGTCAATTGTGATATTTTGGACAACTAGGAGAAAAATAAGTATTGTTTTCATTCAAAATGCTAATCATTTACACATATATTTTCGCTAGAAAAACAACCAAAGTGTGCTATGCTTCCTAGAAGACTCAGATATTTCAATCAAGGTCCGGCTCTGGGAGATGTGATCTTCTGATTATGGGTGCAGGGGAAATTCTCTCATCTTTTTCTGGGAGATGAGCTGTGGGGAGTCTGCTGATAAAGACCTGGACTGACTGCCTCTCTCTCTCCTCTGGTTATATTTTTGGTTTGTTTGATTTGTTATTCTTAATTATTCTGTAGTATCTCACATTCACTTTCTCTTTGTTCCCCCCTGCTTCTCCTGATGAGAGGGAGGGGTGTGGCATGATTAACTGTTCAATCCATGAAAATTACACAGAAATGTTCTATGGGCCCATCCCTATAAACTGTCCATGGAGTTCATTTAATTCATTTCTTGAATTCCATCTATCATAATAGTCCTACAGGACAGAAGAGATGATGCATGGTGTTGGATTGCTTCATGCCAGAGTCAGTTCTGTTTTGGAGAAAAAGATCAGAAACTGGTTGATGTTTACTGTAATACTATTAATAAGGAAATAGCAACTATAGCAACAACAGTAGTGATGTCATGCTGTATTATGTAGCAATTACCATTCAAATTATTGATGCAATTCACCTCCTCCTTCAGCAGTCCTGTAGGGCTCCATACAACAGCTTTCCACTTGTGATATTTTCCCAGAATACTACAAAGATCCAGCAGTGATAAAGGCATACATATTCTAATTTTCTGACAGTTTATTATAGAGAGAGTCCTCTTCAGCACGTTGCTCCTTCTCTGGTGATATTCTGAAATCTTTGCTTTCAGGCCAGACCATGATCTCTTCCATGATCTCTGGGAATGGGGATTTCCTGTTCGAACCCATGGTATGATCAGTGAGATCCACTTACTCCATGTAGCACCAGTTGCATGATGTGCGGAGGAGACCTTCTCTTTGAACATCCAGACCAGCAGAGGCAGGCAAGGTGCCAAGAAAAGCTATGCTTCAGTATCAACCACTTCTGAAACAGTCTAAATTTCTATGTACATAACCAATTTCTCTTCTTCAGTTGATGCATAGCAGGTCTTGGATCCCCTTTATACTCATTCCAAAACCTCAGGGGTTGACCTTGTGTCTCCCATGGGGCTTTCTGCCAGAGGCTCCAGGAGGGATCATTCCCCCCAGCTACAACATGGAGTACATTTTTTACATTTCATCCTGCCTGGACTTGTCTAAGAGGTACTGCCTGAACAGTCTCCTCTTTAATTTTTTCAGTCTTGTTGCTCAGGGCCCCATGTGAAATCATTTTTCTAGGTCACTTGAAAGAGAGGGTTTACAATCAGATAGTAGTCCAGAGTATGCATTCTCAAGAATCCCACAACACCTAAGAAAGCTAATGTTTTCTTTATCTAGTTGATGGAAGCATAGCAGTTATTTTGTTGGTCACATCCACTGGGATCTGTTCATCTTCCCATTTTATTATCAACACCTGGATATCCTGTGCAAGTCTCTTGACCTTACTTTGCTTTATGGCAAAATCAGCTTTCAGAAAGATTTGCATAAGTTTCTATCCTTTCTTAAAAATGCCACCTGCTGTGTTGACTCACACGATTGTATCATCAATGTATTACAGGTTTTCAGGAAATTTTGTCTGTTCCAGTGCAGTCTGGATCACACCATGGCAAATGGTAGAGCTGTATTCCCACCCCTGGGGCAGTCAATTCCAGGTAGACTGTATAGTCCTCCAAGTGAAAGTAAACTGTTGCCTCCCCTCTGCTGCCAGAGGGATTGCGAGAAACACAATGATATCAATTGTGGCAGAGCACTTGGCTGTCTTTAATTCCAGTTCATAGTGGAGTCCCTGCATGTTAGGCATGGAAACACTCAGAATTGGAATGACTTCGGTCAGGCCACAATAGTCCACTGTTAGCCTCCACTCTCCATTGGTGTTTTGTAGTGGACATATGGGACTACTAGTGGGTGAGTGACAGTTGCTCTTTGGCTCTCCAGTTGAAAAATCATCTTATGGATGGAGATCAGGGAGTTCTACTTGCTGTGATGTTGCCACACCACATTGCCTGGTTGGTTCACTGTTGTAGTAACTATTAACACCTCCTGTTCTTCCACTCTTTGCAACCCCCCGACAGAATGGTCTTCTGAGAGACCAGACAAGGTAGACAGCTGTTTAATGTCCTCTGTCTCCAAGGTAACTATACCAAAAGCCCACAGTACCCATTTTGGTCCCTGAAGTCCTCTCTTCTTAGGTAGACTACACCAAGGATGCACAGAACCTCTGGGTTAGTCACAATAGGATGCTTTTACCACTCATTCCAAGCTAGGCTCACCTTGGCCTCCAACACAGTTAGCCTTTGAGGTGCTCCTGTCACTACAATAATACAGATGTGCTCTTCCACTTTATAACTTGGTGATGTTAGGGTACACTGTGCGCCAGTGTCCACTAGAACCTTATACTCCCACAGTTCTGAGTTCTGTCACCTGGTGTATATGCACTATATTGCCTCTTTTGATCTGAAGAATGCTTCCTTCTAAGACTCTGGCCTCAGAATTTATGGGTTAAGATAAAACCTATTTACTACGTAAAAAAAAAAAAAAAAAAAAAAAAAAAAGTGATGATAACTATAACATATCTCCAGAACACAGCTACTCGCCACTCGTTAAGTGATGCCCAGCTGATAATAAAACTGCTCACTGACCAATGCCCTGCTATCAGTGCACCACCTCAGAACTTGCTGATCAGTGTCCAGCTAATCCCTAAGCAGCAGCCAGCCTCTAGCCAATTCCCATAGGTTTATAACTTTCTGAATGATGTCACATAGTTTGTAATAACGATTTCTCAATTTAGACCAGCTGTTCTGGCTCTCCCTCTGTCCCCTGACACTGCACCATAATGGCAGAGGCTCTTCTCCACCAAATGTACTAGCCCAGCCTTGGGTTTGCACCTATATTTCGGCAACAACCAAATTATCATTGTGCTATTAACACTATATCAGCAGAAACAAGAGCAGTGCTTTTAACTCTAACATCAAAGATTGGTTTGGAGGTCCTCTATTCTGTCTTTTGTTCATAGCTATTAGTTCTGATTCCATTTACCCATATAATTTTGTACAATCTGTTGTCTCTGACAGAGTTTAAATATCCACTTATATATAATTAATGTTCATTTCAGGGCTGAAGTTCAAAAGATCAATGTGCCATTTAGATGTGGCAAATTCTGTATAACTTGTCAATGGAATTAGGAGACAGGTTGAATAAATGACAGAGGTGTCCACTAGGAGACAACAGGGACATATAGGCATCACTGTCCAGAAATAGAATCTGAGCTCCCTCCCAACCACTGTGGATATAAAAATGATTGCATTTATTCAGGTAGAAATTCCTTAAGGTTTTACTTCTCAGTATGCTGTTTGAATCTTTAAGAGTGTCTGTATATTTTAATATACTTTCTTTGTTGTTGCCAGCAGGTAGGGGGAAGAGATACTTCCCCTTAGTACTGATGAGGCCACACCTACCTTACTGGATCTGGTTCTGGTCTTCAAAAGGCCCCCAAGATGATTAAGGGACTAGATTATCTCCCCAAAATTGAGACAGAAAGAACTGTCCAGCCTGGAGAATAGAAAGTTCAGGGGAGACATTTTAAATAACCACAGTCTTTCAGCAATGTTTGATGACCAAACAAGGGGCAATGGACAGAAAATGGAATACAAGAAGTTCCCTCTGAATTTCAGGAAACACTTCTTTAATGTTCACCCAGTGATTAACCAATGGAACAGGTTGCCCAGAGATGCTGTTGAGTCTCTCTCCTTGGAGACTTATAAAAGCTGCCTGGACATGGTCCTGCACTCAGCTTGAGCAAGTGGCAGAATCTGAGGACTGGGGTTGGACCAGACCTTGCTCTCTTCCAGTATCTGAAAGGAGCTTACAGTGAGAGTGGGGCAAGTCTCTTCTCACTGGTGGCAGGTGACAGGACAAGGGGAAATGGTCTCAAGTTGAGCCAAGGTAAGTTTAGGTTGGATATCAGGAAACACTTCTTTACAGAAAGGGTAGTTAAACACTGGAATAAGCTCCCCAGGGAGGTGGTTGAGTCACCGTCCCTGGATGTGTTTAAGAGCCATTTGGATGTAGCGCTCAGAGATATGATTTAGCAGAGAGTTGTTAGAGTTAGGGCACTATGGTTAGGCTGCGGTTGGACTTGATGATCTTAGAAGTCTTTTCCAACCTGAGTAATTCTATGATTCTATGATTCTATGACCAGATGATTTCTGTTCTGTTGCAATCTCAGTTTTTCTATAGTTCTATGGCTATGTCATGTTCAAGAAAGAAAGCTCATTTAGTGACACACAGTTGAGTTAGCAGTGGCAATCTTTGGGCATCATAAAGTTGAATGTTAGTAAGAGAAGCTCAGTTTGGAGAATTAAGAATGACAATTCATTATAAATTGTCTTAACTAGGAAACTGCTACGGAATCTGTATTTCCTATGGACTTTGACAGAGAATGTTTTTAGAAAAAGATACATAGCTTCATACTTTGGAAGACACAATAATTAAAAATTGAACTCACTTCCAAATAGTTCACAGTGAACATACTGTTGTTTCCCAACAAGTAACTTTATTTCTATTATTCTCTCCATTTGGAATGGTAACATCAAAGTAGCCATAAGATATTTTCAGCCTCATTTTGTAAAATTACTATGACTGTAGTATGTGAAGCAGTGTAAATCTGAAGCATCCTTGTGACTGAAAATGTGGTTCACAATTTTTCCATACCTTGTTAGTGTGACTAAATGAACAAGACTAGTAATAGGAAGCATAAAAGAGTAAATAAGGTGAAAAAAAGATGCATAACTGAAAAGGCCTTTGAAGCTATTTTTTTATTATTATTTCAGAGAAAGTCTGTTAGAAAATGTGATTTTCCAGTCTGCACTTCTGACCCTCATACTTTGTCTAATATAAGCTGAATGTGTGGAATTTAAGAATTCCACATTTAATTTTTTTCATTTTCCACAAACTCCTATATTTAATACTGGATGAATAATGTGGCAACTCATCTAGATGTCCTTCAAGACTAACATAATCAAATTTATTGAGTAAAATTAGAATAAATGCAGGCATATACAATGTAAAAGTAGTTTGAGATCACATTAGTGTAAATCCAAGTTAATTTTGTAGACATATCTCATAGAAAGTGAACTCGTTTGAGGAAAATAATGATCAGTCGCCAAAAGTTTACAACAACTTGCAGCCAGAACTGTGCTATGTATGAAGACATTTTATATATTTATGAATAGCCTATGATGATTATAAAAATATCTGTATTGCTAAATGTACTTAGAAATCTAGTGCCTCACTTTAGTTGGATTATTTTAAAAAGAAGAAATATCAGAAGAGTAGTTTATGTATGTTGATATTTATTTCTACAGAGCTACATGTATGTGTTGTAGAAGAAAAAGACAATTATACTTTGTGCTTTTAGTACAGTACTACGTCTTATGAAGAGTTTTTCAGATTGTTTTCAGACCATGGGCGACAAAATTTTTGTCTTGTCTGGGCTGCATTGAGTGAAGAGGAATTGTCTTGGGCTGCATATGTGCATACAAATAACAAAACTTTATTTAGTTAGTTGCTAAAACATAAACAGAGCAAACAAAGCACAAAACTAGTTAGATATTTGACCTTGCTTTTGTGAAACTGCTGCATTAGTCTTGTTTGGTGGAAGTGGTTGCAATTCATAGTAATTCATAGTAAGGACTCAAGATGTAAGTCAAAGATTTTTGATCTAATTTTACACTTTTTGTACTTCCCCCTTGAAAAGTTGTTCACAAATATGTGTATGTACTGACAAAAAGTAATTATATGAATAAAGTGTAATTTTGAACTGAGGTATATTTTTCACTGGTAAAATAAGTCTTGTAATAGTCTAATAGAGAGACATGATCAAAATTTTTGTGTTGAATTTCTGATTTCAATTCTATGCATTCCATTTGAAAATTCAGAAGCAGTGTATTTATATTGACTCAAAGTGAAGTCATAGGTACATCAAAATATTGATGATTTTTTTTCAACAATTTTGAAACCTACTCACAAATTCCATTATCAAAGTAGAAAGCAAAACTGTCTATTTTTTACTGTTCACAGGACTATATTTAGCCAGTGTAACAAGATGCATGCAGTTATTTGCCGTAACTTGAGTTAGCATTGCATTGCTCCCTACCCATGTCCTGGTTTCAGGCCTGACAGTGTGGATCACCTACTGATGATTGGTTATTGTTAGCGATGAGTGCATACCCATAGCCAGGCCATGCTGCTCTGCAGGGTAGAGCCACCACCATGATGGAGCAAGGCAGGGAGCAGCTGCAGGATGGGCTCGCCAGCCACAAACTGGGCATGCCTGCTCTAGACATATACCTAAATTTAGCAGAGCTCAACCACAGAATCAACATCATGAAGAAAAATTAGTTTGTTCCCCCCCCCCCCCCCCCCTGCCCCAGACAAACAGCTGAATTGAAACTACTACACTTTTGGAGAAAAAATGTCTCATGTTTTATATAGTCTATGAATATAATTGTATGATGAGTCTGATTTTTTGTACAATAAAGATCATTCCAGCAGGGGAACAATTAAATATTGAACTTTTATTATTTATGATTTGGGAGGTGATATGTAGCTGCACATAGAGTTTTGAAAAACCCTATCTTCCAGGGAAGAGTATCTTGGCAGACCAGAATATTCAGAAAGCTTGGGAAAAAAAAATAAATATTAAAACTCAGTGAAGAAAGTGAATATCCTCAGGCTCTCATTCTCATGCACATGTGTACGTATTCATAAGTGAAGCAAATATTTTGCAGTCGACAAGGCTAATTCCACAGATACTATAGAACTGTCTAATGGGCCTGTTCTTGGGTTTGGATGGGAGATAAGAATACACTGGACAATTTTTTTCTGCTCTCTTGCCCTTTAAATTTAATAATAAACTCAGCAAATTACTCAGTCTATAATTATGGAAGTTGGTTGAAAGTACTTAATGGATTTTCTGGAAAGATTAACTATGTATGTGTAGTGAAAATCCTGGAATATCAATTGGGGGCAGTGGGGTGATATAGTATTTAAAATGTTTGAAAAATATCTTGCTGATCCTACTGTTGGGCAGACAATGACAGGAAATGATGTTTTAATGACACACAGTGTAGTGATAGATTTAGTTAATTTTCAGTCCTAGCTAGAAATGCCTCAGGCTATCACAGTTCTAGTCAATCATGCAATTTGTTATTATCAAAAAGATTGGAGTCGTGATTCTGTCAAAAGATGCCCCAAAGTAAGCTATTGCTATAAGCAGAGAATAGCAAGAAATTTGGCAACTCATAGGCAGTATTATGTATTTCCACAGTCTGTGCAAAGCCAGAAGGCTAATTTGAAAAGCAACCCAGATTCCCTCCAGAGACAATCTCAGCAGTTGCTGAAGTGTTAATTGACTCAGAGGAACAGGAAGTAATTCACAAATGCAAATCAATAACTCACCCATATAGCAGGTTATAAAAGGCAGATGTCTTATGGAGACTAACAATGACTGTTATGTTTAAACAAAGTAACTCTGTTGTCCTCATACTTGACAGCATCCTACTTAGAGCAGAAGTCACTAGAAGCAGGATTAAGTAGTTTTCCATAATAAGTATACCCAAACATATGGCAATTTTCCAACTATCTACTGCCATGAAGAGAATCATTACAAGTTAATCATTAGGGAATTCATGTATTAAGTTTCTCGTAGCAGTAAAGAAAGGTTTTTACTAACTGTTCTCATGATTACTAATATCTCACTCATTTTTCAGATATGTCAAAACATTGGCTTTAATTTGAGAAAATTTTAAACTCTGATTAACTGCAGTATATTATCTGAATTTTCTAGGGAGCTTCAAATTAATACAATACTATCCTTCCTTCAGTGTCTGTTACTATTTTTGTAATGCCACACATTCCTGTAAAACTTCCACTTTCTTGACTGAGATGACAGTATTATACCAAAGATAAAAAAGAATCCTAGAAATCATTTGAACCCTTTCATAACAGATTTTGTAATCTTTAGTTAATCATCAGGTGCTTGGGAACCACAAAGTATTGGTTCTGTTTTTAACTACAATAAAGATGATTGTGTATCCCATCATTTAAAGATTTTAAGGATGTTACAGCAGAACACGACAACAGTTCCTTACACAGTAAAACTTTATGGAGAAATTTAGAAAAATAATGTTTCTGTAGTGCACTTTGTAGCACAGCAATTCATTCAGCTACCTTTACTTTAGAATTGGATAGTCAGTATTAGAGCTGATTAAACTGCAAATGTATTAAGAGAGATGCTGAAAAAGAGACATCTAACCAAAGTGCCAATTAACATGTTTTGTAACTGTTGGCACCTGTTTGCTTCAGTACAATATTTGATTATGAAGACACACTCACACATTGCAAGACACTTTTCAGGGTATTTTACTTTTTGCCTCCATTATTGGAAGGTACAAGGTCACACGTGATATGGGAATGATGAAATATGGTAGGTAAGCATCAATCAGATTTTAAAATTTTACATCTCCTGCTTTTATAATTGCCTTTGTAATTTTTACTTGATTTTGAAACATATTCATATTGGTAAGGGACAGAAATTGGAAATGAATGTTGCAAACTAAAAACTCTATTTTGATATATAAAGTAAACTATGGTAACTCCAAATTTGTATATTTTAATAAAACTTTCTACATAATATCTCCTGGAGTTCTGGAGAGGAATTTTGCTCAATGGCATTACCCAGAAATTTCTGTAAAAGTACCTTTCAGTCCCATTAAAAAATGCGTCTAGAAAACAAAAGTATTTTGAAAGGTAACAGCTCTCACTTTTATGTGGGGTATTTTACATTGAATGTTCAGCATTTAAAGTGTAATATGTTTACAAAAATTACAGACTTGAAACTGAAATGAATGATCTGTCTGTGATCTTTTCTTATTCCAGAAAATTGTTACAATGGATAAGCACTGCTGGTAGAAAACAGTCCATGTTTTGTGACAGATTACTATGAAAATGATAACCACTAGCACACTTTTGCAAACACCATTATTATTGAAATATTGATTTTTTTTATATACATATATATATATGTATATATATATATATATATTTATATATATATGTATATAATATATTATATACATATAATAGAATTCCATAATAATTCCATATAATTATATGTATATTCCATAATAATTATATGTATATATAATATATATATATATATTTCATGAAGGAAATAGATCAACATCTTGGTCAGAATCATGGACCGTTTCATGCCTGCTACCCGCTGCATTATTTTGGCAAAGTCTCAAACAAGCAATTCCTTTTCAATCCAGTCTTTAGTTGCTATTTTCCCTTCCATTTTTCACATGGGGTAAAACTTTGTTCTCAGCTGAAGGTCCTGCAAATACTACATCATCTCCAGATATTTTCCCACCATTTCCAGCTTTCTACTTCTGTCACTTGGTTGTGGGGTTTGATTATGTAAGAGCTTCTTAATCAAGGCAAAACTGGCCAGCTTAGTACAGCTCACCACTGTCCACCAGCTGAGAAAGTCACCCAGCTTCCTATGGAGTTTGAAAGCTGTGTGTTTGTCTGGTCTTTGGTAGAAAAAAGAGACAGCATGCTACAAAAACAATATATTTATTTCTTTTGTCCAGTCGCTCACACAAGGAACACAGATTTCAACCCGCAGGTACATTGCATGGTGGTGTTGCTTTAAAATTAGCGTGAGGCTGGGAACACCTCCCCTAAATTAATCTTCCTTTCCTATTCTGAATGTTTCCAGCCTTTTGGGATACTTCATTTCCCAGGAAAGCAAAAGAGGAAATACAAGATTTTAAAGGATCTGAAATATCATTTGATTTTAAAGGGTCTGAAATATCATTTGATATTTCAGTGTTTAAACAATAAAGGCTTTTCCCTCTTATCCAACAGATGTTGCAAAAGAGGTGCAGGATTCAAATGAGACTATTGAATCTTCCTTTGTGAAGTAAAGCATGTTGGTCAAAAACCATTTTCGTTTTTCTTCATTAAAAAGAAATGTTCATTTTGACAGAATAAACATATATTTTTGTTAAGTGTAACTGTAGAATCACACAGGGTTTGTTATGAGGAAGTGGGTTAGTTATGAGGGAAAAAGTTCTGTTCCATTAAAAGAATAAAAAATATACCATTTATTACATTTTCAAAATGGCAGTCACACATCTAGAAATAGCATTCAAAAATATATTCATAAAGAATAATAGGTCAAAATAAGCCTCCTATCCATTGTATGGATTATTCTGCCACACTTATTTGCTGTGAAAGATTGATTTCTCATGGCAAGTACTGTAAATCTGTCATTCGAAAATTGAATAACTTGAACAATTCTGATGAAAAATATACTGATGCTTCCATATTTAAGCCAATGCTATTTGGGAAATGGCATTAAATCTTTAGTAAAATGCTTATTTTTAATGTATTTACAATGAAGCATTCATCATTCCTTAGCAATTTTATATTTGAAACTATTTGTTTTATTAGGAAAGGAAAGGAACTTCCACTTTAAACTCAGATATGTAACATAAAATAGGTATCCAAGAAGATGCAAGAGAGGACACTTTGTACCTCTTAGACTGGGAAAATAAGATTAATATTTTCATCTTTGCATGAATTTAGTAAAAATCTCATGGACCTTGTAGGAATTCTAGCAAACAAAATATCATAGATGTATTTGTACCTATTAGGCTGGGAAAACAAAATTAATATTTTCATCTCTGCATCAGTTTAATAAAAAAAACTCATTGACTTTGCAGGAATTCTAGCAAACAAGATATCATAGATGTATATTTTCAGTTTTCAAGAGGACATGTAAATGAAAGAAGCATAGGAGTTTGCACTTGCTCTTGTTTTCTGATTAACACAAGATAAAATGAGCTATCATTCATAAAGATTAAAAATAATAAGTCATACTAATAGCAGTTATTAAGTTTTGTTCTTCTCTTTACTATGTTTTTCCGAAGAAGTTGATGGTTCTGTGGTTTGTTGAATAGTTTTAATTTATCTTTTAGCTTGTTATTACAGAGAATTCATAGAATCATAGGATCATTGTAGTCTAGTCTAACACCCCTGCAAAGGAATGCCTAAAGCTATATTATGTTGCTCAGAGCCTGGTACAGCCTGACCTCGAATATCTCCAGGGATGGGGGTATCCACCACCGTTTTGGGCAGTCTGTTTCAGTTCTTCACTACACATTGTAAAAACCATTTTTCTTATATCCAACCTAATTTTCTCTCCTTTTAGTTCAAAATCCTTTATCCTTGTCCTACCACAAGAGACCTTGCTAAAGAATCTGTCCCCTTACTCCTTGTTACTCCACTTCAGATACTGGAAGACTGCTCTGCTATCAGGTCTCCCGGAGCTTTCTCTTCTCCAAGCTGAACAGCCCCAGCTCTTTCAGCCTGTCCTCACAGGGAAAGTGTTCCATTCCTTGGATCATTTTTGCGGCCCTCCTCTGAATGCATTCCAACTGGTCCTTGTCTTTCCTATACTGATGATTCCACCATCCTCTCTCTGCTGAACCCTTTTTTTTTTTTTTTTTATGCCATCTAAGATACAGTTGGCTTTCTGGGCTGTGAGGGCTCACTGCTGGCTCATGTCCAGCTTGCTGTCTACCAGTATCCTCAAGTCCTTTTCAGCAGGACTGTGCTCTATCCTTTCATCCCCTAGCTTGTATTGATACTGGGGGTTGCCATAACCCAGGTACAAGATTTTGTGTTTGGACGTGCTGAACCTTACAAAGTTCTGCTGGGTCCACTGCTTGAACCTGTCTGATTCTCTCTGTGTGGCCTCCCTTCCCTCCGGCTTGTTGACCACACTCACTGGCTGATGTCATCCACTAACTTCTGAGGTTGCACTTGATCCCACTGCCAATGTCACTGATGAATATATCAAAGAGTATTGGTCCCAGCACTGACCCTCGAGGGACACCAAATATCACTGATCTCCACTGAGCCATTGGCCACATCTCTCCACCTCTCTCTCAGTTCAATCTTGCAACCAGTTCCTTATCCATTAAGCAGTCCATCCATCAAATCCAAATCATTCCAATTTGGACAGAAGGACATTAACAGGGACCATGTCAAAGTCCAGACAGATGGCATAATTGGCTCTTCCCTTGCCCACTAATATGGTTACACCATAATTAAAAGTTACTAAGTTCCTCAGACAGGACTTGGCCTCAGTGAAACCATGCTCTTTATCTCATATCACTGCTTTCTCTTCCGTATGCATGGCTTCCAGGAAGATTTGCTCCATAATCTTACCTGGCACAGGAGTGAGGCTGACATGTCTGTAGTTCATCCTTTCTACTCTTCTTAAAAATGGATGTGACATTGCCTTTTTTTCCAGTCACTTGGGACTCCACCTGACCACCACGGCTTTTCAAATATCATCAAGAATGGCTTGGCAACTACATCAGCAGGTTCCCTCTGGACCCTGAGATGCACCTCCTTGGGGCCCACAGAGTTATGGAAGTTCATGTTCCTTAGGCAATCGCAAACCTGATCTTGCTTGCAGCAGGAGGGATATTACTCTGCCAGGTCCCATCTTCCAAACTTGAGGGCTGTGTGCAGGCACCAGAGAAGACTGAGACAAAAACATTGCTGACTACTTCAGCCTATTCCTTGTCTGTTGTTACCAGCTTATCTGTGTTGCTCACTAAGGAGGCCCTAGTGGACTTTTCTGACTGACTTAGTCTTCTCTTTCATAAGCATGGGTCCCTCACAAACTATAAATTATGACATTTGATTGACATATCTGATTTTTTGCAATTTTCTTTCCTAAGATCAAAAGAATAAAAAATAAAATTAGCTTTAAAAAAAAAAAAAATGTAGATAATTATTATTGTTTACTGAAGACTTCACTGGGAAATGATGATAAAAACTTGAAAAATAGAGAAGAGATATAGAGAAAACAATTTTTTATAATTTCAAAATCAGTTCTAAAGGATCTTTAAATTATATCCATGTGATTTATAATGACTGATATTTTATATATATATTTTTTACTAGAAGGGTAACTATTTCTTGCAAAGGATTTGTCAATTATATCTGTAAAAAATGTCAGATGAGAACTTAGTACGATAATGCAGCTCTAAGTTAGGTCTATATATAAATTAATTCTGTATATTGTTGATACAAAATCGTCTGAAATGTTGGACTACTTTCATCTTATAAGAAATTCACAGAAAAAATCATTTGAAAACAGGGAACCTGATTTTGATGACATAAAGTCTACTTTGTCTAATATTCATTTCTATATTTTTTGTGAAGTAGTCTACCATGTTTTAATTCTAGATTTTAATAAATAAACAGTAAGTTACACAATTCAATCCACCTCCCTTTTTTTTCTGTAGTCCCTAACTGGCAATTTACTGCATATTTCAATAGTGCATGATTTTTCACAAATTTCATTAGTACACCATTGATTGCTCATTTTTCAGCTCTCAAAACAATTTAACATAGTCTCTTTCATGCAGAGAATAACATATTCATATTATTTGATTTTTGATGAAACCAAATGACCCTTTAAATTTGCAATAGGGTTCTTTAATTTTGCATGAGTTTCTTTACTGCTGTTCATTTAATTCTCTGTTTCCATTAACCATCTGCAAGTATTTGACTCTATGACAATTATTCAGCTGTGCCACATCATGACTGACATATTCTATAAATGTTTAAAAGAAAAAGAGAGCAAGAAAGGGAGGAAAAATCCATGTATTCAAACAAAAAAGTCACAGTTCATAATCCTGTATTTTCCATACAGCTGAAATATCTGAATAGTAATTATTGGTCTAATTGTAAATCCAACATAATTGCATTTTGTCTTCCTTTCTGACAAACACTTCATGATGATGATGATTATTCCCACTAAAAGATGTTCACTCCATTGATGTTTCCTCACACTGATAGCCAGGGGGGCCTGAAGATAAAAAGACTATGCAAATAAAATGTTTTTTTTTTTTTTTTTTTCTATTTTCACTAATTCAACCATGATTTTCCAAGTGAGAAAGGAACTCTGTTTATTCAAGTGAGAAAGAATCCTGGTTGAGATGCCTATCTTCTCCCAGACTGCCCTCCACATGGGGGAATTGAGCTGGTGTTCATTAGAAAGTGCTTTAATTAACAAACATAACTGAGAGGCCAAGCCAGAGTAATCAGTGCTGATTAACTAGGTCACTTCTCTACACAATTTGAGAAAGCTGACTTTCCCCAACTTCTAGAGGAAAAAAAAAAAAAAAAAAGGAAAAAAAACCCCTTCAATTCAAAAGAATCTTGCTGAATTTTTCAATGGCTTAGACTACTAAAATGTTAGCCATAGCAACTTCTAATTAATTTTTGCATATTTATTGATGAATTAGTTAGAAGCAATACTCAAACCTAGGACCCAAGGAAGAAAGTTAACATATTTGCATCAATCTATATATTTCAGAGGACATTATTTAATTTGGTTTATGCTGCCAGCTTAAATCTAAAACTGGAACCAAATAACTTTAGAACTACAAGGCTCCTATTCCTCTGACATGTTTGTCTGAGTTTTAGAAATGTGATGAAAACTCTGACAAAACACAGAAGTCACAATGTTTGCATGGATGTATTGAACGTTGGACAATACAAAAAATAAGTAATAACAAATATAAAGACAAAAGGATGAAATAAAGACAACTACTTTGTCATATTCCTTTTGATAACTATGTTTGTTTTTGCATGAATTGTTGTCCAAACATTTCTTCAGAAATCTCATTTTCATACTTCCTTGAAAAAACTGCAGATGATCTTCACAGAAAAATCAAGCACAGCACAGTTCTTTTCATTATCAAGATTTCCTAATTGATATCAGAGGCAGTGCCAATGATAGATCAAAACACTTTTCTTCCTTTACCCGAGGAGAAAAGTGGCAATTTGGGGGGACAACAATTTTGTAGTAGGCGAATTAAAGTAAAATTAAATGAAGTTTGTAGGCTGTCCAAACTGAAGACATCTGAATTTCTGCATAATCAATCTCTACCTTTTTCTATTGCATAGCTACTCATCAGTTTTTCTAACGTATTAAATTTGAAAAGTACAGATGAAAAACAAAACCTGTACCTTTTCTTCAAGGTTATGTTATTAGTTGAAAATTGAAATTTCATTTGCTATTCTTGGGTTTCTCACCCTTCCTTCAGGAAATGCAGGAGTTTTGCTGGCTGCAATGAGTTCCTGCAACTACAAATTTTCCAAGGGTTACTGGAATAACCCTTGGAAAGAGCAGTGAAAAAAATTTTCACTTAATATGAGTTTTTTTTTTTTTTTTCAGAAGGATGAGGGACCCAAAAGAAGGATCCATATCATTTTTATTTGAAAATTGCAGTGTTTATGGTATTTATCTCATTGTCAATTTTAATCATGTTGCTTTTCCAACTTTCCTTTTTCTTTTCTGTTGCAATGAGTATTTTAACTTTAAATTTCTGTTGTTTCTTACTTTATTCAAATGTGCTTGCTTTAAAATATTTAACAAGATCTTGCCATGAAGTGCAGAGGGGAAAGAGCTTAATTCAGAATTATATCTAAAAATATTTCAGTGTTATTTTTTTTATTCTTCCTAGAGCAAGAAATATCAGAGTTTCAATCCCTGTCAGTTTACTTCATCTGTGTGTTGTGAATTTGTTATGTGCCATTGTTCTGCTCCCTGTCTCTATTTATCTGATGCTTATTTACTTATCTGAGAAGTTGGTTTTGTTGTTGTTGTTGTTGTTGTTGTTGTTTTTACTGCTCAGGTCACTACAATATTGCTTCATGATTTTTTTTTTTTCTATTTTTTTTCCCCAGGAAATAGCTTTTTTATTTTTCATAATCATTCGATTATGTCATAGCCTTCACCTGAAAGTTATGAAAAATTACAGCTAGATTACCTCACCATGCAGCTAGATTACGTCTCTATGCTGTCAATTGTTCATAGAATCATTGAATCCTTAGAGTTGGAAGGGACCTCTGAGAGCTATCTTGTCCAATTCCCCTGCAATAAACAGGGACACCACAAAGAGATCAGGTTGCCCAAGGCCTTATTCAGCCTCCCCTTGAAAGTCTCCAGGGACGGGAATCAACCACATCACTAGGCAACCCGTTCCAGTGCCTCACCACCCTCACTGTAAAATATCTTCTCCTTATATCTAAGCTAAATCTACCCTCCCTGAGCTTGAAGCTATTTCCCCTTGTTCTATCACCACAGATAATGCTAAAGAATCTGTCCCCTTCTTTCCTGCAGCTGCCCTTTAGATACTGAAAGGCTGCTGCCAGGTCACCTCGCAGCCTTATCTTCTCCAGGGTGAACAGTCCCAGCTCTCTCAGCCTGTCCTCACAGGAGAAGAGTTCCATTCCAGGGATCATTTTTGTGGTCCTTCTTGTGGTTCTTTAAAATTTGACTGGCTGTGAAATTAGCAGTCAGATCAGCACTCTTCATTTGTAAATTAGTTGTCTGTACTTCCCTTTTCCTTTTTAATGAAATATCCATGAGCTGTCAAAATAAATGTCTTATTTAAATTACCATAAAATAGTCAAAACATCATTAGTCTAAAGGCAGTAAAATTTATAGGCAATTCAAAGGCACAAAACTAAACTCACTCAATATACATTCAAAGTTTTTTACTTCTATTCTTTTATTATTATTATTATTATTTATTTCATGGAAATTGTAATATTTTTTTAAAGAATTATACTTTGGAAATGACTAGAACTGGATGTGGAATGCTCTTGCAGTCATGTGTTACATATATTTCAGTACAGGATACTTTTGCTTTTAAGGTTAATCTTCAGAAACAATTCTAGGTCCAGCCTTACTCCTCATCTTCTACCTTGTTTCTCTTTAATGTAATTGTTAATTACATTGTGTTATTGATTTTAACAGCTGAATTATTCTGCTTCCCCCCCCCCCCCCCATTTTTATTATATTTTTCAGAATTCTGAACTCTTCATTTCAGAAGTGAAAGTAAGGCATCCTCTATATTCCAGTCTAAATACCTTCATTCACTGATTTCACAATTAGTTCCCTAATTTGTTAAACTCCTAAAAGAAAAATTAAAATAACAAAACAAAACAAACAAACAAAAAACAACCCACAACATAAATTAAGGATTTGTTGTTGCTGTTTTTAATTTCTCTAACTGATCAATATAAATTAAATCAACTCAAATATTTTTGGTACTGAGGTTGTCAAAAAGAGAAATAATATTTATTATTATTTATTATTTATAAGAAATTAATAATATCCTTTTTTTTTTTTTTTTAATTTGGAGCTGAAAAAGAGATCTTTCTTTTTTCCCTTGGAGAATGCTCAACAAATAAATTTATTTCCTGTTATAATTAAATTACTCGATCCTTACTGTAACAAATTATATTTGCTTTCTGCCATAATAAAACAATTATAATTATTCCTGATTATGTTACATAGATTTCTTCTTTATTCTGTGTGTGATGGTAGACATGTAGCCAAATACAGAAGACTGTTTATCACATTAATTTATGAAAAGCTTTTTAGCTAAATAAATAACATTAATTTTAAAATTATCTATTCTGTGATTCATTTTTACTTTAAATTATAATACACGTTATCATATTCTAACACAGCATTAATGATATGACGATATCATGGTGTTATGTAAACACTCAGAACACTGCACAGTCTTATTTCTGGTCTAAATTTAGACACGTTCTATTGTTTAAATGTTTTTTGTTTGTTTGTTTGTTTGTTTTAGATTAGTAATAATATGAGAATGTTCCCTCATTATAAAGTGTGAGGAGTATCTGGTTTAGTTTTCAGTATCTATGGATTTCACGGGAAATTCATTTTCTGTCAAAATTCACGTCTGCCTTATATTTTTTCACTATAATGATTCCCAGGAGAAAATATCCTGCAGCTGACATAGCTATTTTATGTAACTAAAATGTACTTAGATACTCAGATACTGGCGGACTGATTACACTTGAAGAGCTGCAGTCAACGGTTTGTTGTGACAGCCACAAGTGGCATTCTTCAAAGGTCAGTTTGAAACTGATGCTGTTTAACATCTTTGTTAGTGATGTGGACAACGGGTTTGAGTGCATCCTCAGCATCAAAAACACCAGAATGAGTGATGTGGTCAACAGGCTGAAGAGAAGGGATATAATCAAGAGGGACCATGACAGGCTTGAGAAGTGAGCCTGTGTGAACTTTGCCATATTCAAAAAGGCCAAATTAAAGGTCCTGTACTTGGGTCTGGGCAATCTTGAACACAAATATATGCTGAACATATATAGTGGATTGGGAGCAACCCTGTGAAGAAGGATTTTGAGGTGTTGTTTGATGAGAAACTCAACATAAGCATGCAGTGTGTCCCAGAAATCTATTGGTCTGCATAGAAAGAAATATGGCCAGCAGGTAGAGGAAGGTGATTTTTCTCACCTACTCCACTACTATGAGAACTTCACCTGGAGTACTGCTTTCAGGTCCCAACACAAGAAGAAAATGAACTAGTTGGAGATAGTCAGAAGAGGACCATGAGGATGATCAGAGGGCTGGAGTATCTGTATTATGAAGAGAGACTAAGAAAGCTGGGGTTATTTAGCAAGGAGAAGCTAATGGGAAGAAATTATAGTGATATATCCAGTATTTAAAAGAGGCCTACAAGAAAACTGAAGATTGGCTCTTTATCAGAAAATGTAGTGATAGGACAAGGGTGATAGATTTAAACAGAAAGAGGGAAGATCTAGATATAGATACAATCATCTTACTCAATCCAAAAATCAAAATAGAACATGTATGTATGTACAAGTAAATAAAATCTAGAGTTAGAAGTGTTTGTTTTTATAAACTGCTAGTTTTCAATAATATTCTGTAATCCAGTACTGATAACCTCATCTGGCACTTATATTTTATACTTCTGAAGGAAAGACATTTGGAATAGCAGCAAAAATCCACTTTGTTTTAGTAATTGTCTTGCCGGAGAGTGAGATGTAATATGTTGGTCTTCAGAATTCTCTTTTGGTCTCTATTTATTTTTATACAAAGTGATAGAACGAAACAGTGTATATTTCAATAACATTGAAAACCGATCTTCCACTGTCTAAATAAACTGTCAAGCTGATAGGCATTGAATAAGCGTGGTTGTCTGTGATTTTATACAGAAAATAGGTATCATTTTAAAGGAAAACAAGTATACCTGACTCACTAGAAGGACTATTACTGTTCCAACATCGTGTCATAAGAATGGATAATCAAACTGGCAAGTTATTTTCTGCTTTCCAAATTGAAGAAAGGCTGTGATTTTCTATTATGAACAAAAAGGACTACATCACACGTAAAAAACTGTCATAGACTAGAAACCAATCAATACATTTAGTCTGATCTTACCATTTTGTAACAGGCTGTTTTCATGAATAACAAAATTGTTACCTGCTTCATAGCACAGCATTTTACAGAATGAAGAAGACTTGAGAAATAAAGACTTCAAAACCATACAGTACTCTCTCTATTAGCATAAATGGCACCAGTCAGCTATAAAACCTGGCGATGTGCAAGAAACATGTTTTCACTGTGTACATATGTCAAAGGTTTGTGACCAGTTTTGTCCAATTCCATGATTAATGGGACAGAGGGACCCATGGATCCCTTCCCTGATTCAGAGGGGAGGTGGGGTAGGGAAACGGCAGAGAGGTGGGCCTAAAAGCAAAACAGTGACAAAGAGCTAAGGGAGAAAACTAATTTACTAAATATAATAGCAGAATAAGAAATAACACAATATAACACAATATAATTGGAATTGAAGCTAATAAATCAAATAAAATGAGGGAGAGAGGGTCCAAAACCAACAGCCTTACTCTAATGCTGAAGGTGTGACGGCTAGGGAACACAGACAGAAGAGATGAGCAATAAAAGAAGGGGCAGTCTCGTGACTTACGAGCAGCTTCATCTTTCCCTCTAAATGGAAAAACAGAAACAATGAAGTCTTCAGGGATTTGTACTTCTCTTCTGACAATCAGGTATGTGGAAATATTGACAATACACAGAACTGGTGCACTAACTCTTTAATACCTAGTGTACTACATGGCGTTATGATGAGGAATACTGATAACAAAAATCAGTATATTTTTGTATACTTATATGTATAATATATTTTGTATATTTTTTATATATTGTATAATATATTTTTGTATATTTATAAAACCACGACAACACAATATAATTAAATTATCATGTGCAGCAAAAGGGTATCTTGGTGTGTTGCTTTTTTTTTCTGTTAGTTTGTTTGACTAGGGGGAGCATGCTCTGGGCTTTACAGGATCCTAAGGTTAAAAAAAAAAAAAAAAAAAAAGGCAAAAAAAAAAAAGCAAAAAAAAAGCAATACAATACAACACAATGCAATAAAATAATGAGATATTTGACCTCTTTATTCTTGTGGCAAGAGCTAGATTCTTTAAGTTTTTGGTGTAACCCCAAGCTTCCTGACGTTTGGTTTAACAGTAATATAGCTGTATTTTTCTGTAGAAACTGTAGAAACAGATGGTCTTCTCCTTCTTGTTTGCAGGTTCTAGAGAAAAGGAAAGTAATAGAAGAGGTTTTAAAATTGTCATTTGTGCTTAATTATCAGCCTCTGGAAGGATATTTGGAACACTTTAGAAAGTATTGCTTTAGAATGTGTCTATGGTTCAGGTAAATTATTACCAGAATAGAAATACAGACATTTGCTAAGACCTGCAGATTCTTTTTTTTTTTTTTTTTTTTGTACTAAGATCTTTGGAAAACATCTCAAAGAAGCATGTAAGAGTGTTAGCTGTTTCTCAAGTGTTCTATCATTTTTTGTTCTATCAGTTTTCATTTTGTACTGTACCAGACATGAGGTGTGTTGAAGAGATAGATACCTGTCAGCTTTCGTCTTGTGCAGCAGAGCAGGTGCACACATGTACATGCTCACACACACACATACACACACAGGTATTTTGACATCCAAATGAATATAGTCTTAATGTTATTCATGTAGTCAGCGATATCTAACTTTTCTGTTTGCAAATGAAGACTGATACAATATTCTTATTCATCGCTAACTCATATGTCTGTATTTTTATGTTACTTTTTTGTGTAAGTTTATTATTATGGTAAAAGATGTTATTTTACCAGATGGCAAAAACAAAAACAAAAACAAAAAACAGATTGTTTGCTGCACAGGGACAATGAAAATGAGAAGAAACAAAATAAAATCTGTAATTTCAAAGTAAATCAATAACTTCCAGTACTAGCATTATTGCACACAGATTTAAAAATAGATATATAATTTAATTGTTTTAAATAAAGCATATAGACACAAAATCCTAATGTTTCTAGAAGCTTAACTGAAGCTTTGTAATTAAAATATACTTTCTTCTGTGTTATAACAAAACAACATTAACCACAAATAAAATATTATTGGTACTAGTCAACACTGCCTTCCGTCCTATCTTTTCACAAAATGAATGTGTTAATAGTTAATATATTATATTAACTATTGTTAATATTTAAATGCTAAATGCTTGTATGCAACGCTAAATGTTAAATGCTAATGTTAAATGTTAATGCTAAATCTTAAATGCTTGTAAATAAATAAATAAATAATCTTTTCTATCCAAATCCCTGTTGCAATGTTTTATGTACACTGTTTTGTTTTACTCAAGCCTTCTGCTAAGAAGTATGACTTCTTAAAAATTTCAATGAATATCTCTTTTTTCTAGCAATGTATCTTGTTGAAAACAAGAATCTGGCTACAAAAGATGTATATAAATTATCAAAACTTAAAGTTCTGCAATGTGAAATGCTGCATATTTTTCTTTATGTTTCTGTATCGTCCCTTAATTCCCTGTTTTGTAGAAGAAAAAGGAAAAGCAAAGCAAACTAACCTGACCTTTCTGCTCTTGCAATCTATTCTTGCAATTGTTGATCTAAATATTTGTACAAAAACTATGAGTTTTGAAAGAAATGGAACAAAGATCTTTAGCTAAGCATGACCTGGATGGGCTCCTAAGAAATCTCCTAAATTTTAATTCTCCCTATGTTAAAAACTTTTATAAACTTGGAAAAGAGACTCATGTTTGTTTGTTTTTTATTCTACAGTTGGCGTGAGGCTTAACCTGTAGGAGGCTTACATTATAGACCTGATCTGCCAGCAGTGTTAACCTCTGTGTGGTTCTCAAGGCCAAATTTACAGATCTGCATTTATGGGTTTCTCTTGAGAACTCCTTCAAGCTCACCATAGAGTAGATCCATCTGATATGTTCAGCAGTTGAGTTTTGCGGATGTCATGACTTTTCAATGATTTGTAGGCACACATCCTAGAAAGCTTATAACATTCACTAGCACACTGACAGAGGACATTTGTAGTCACACCAAAGAAGTGTGTAGAATGTTTTTTGTTGAGGGGAGATGATACATGTTTATTTAAAAAAGCATATGAAATTTACATTTTTGTGTGAGCTGACATCCCATTTATAGTATGAAGTCAGAACTGTAAAGATTTGCTTTAGATTCAAATTATCATTACTTATAGGCCTGTAGATTAATCTAGTAACTTTAATGGAACCCAGAAACATTTATAATATCTCAAATTGTAAGAGAGAATATTTAATTCTGATGATAATGTTGTTATGGAATTCAAAGTATATATTCACATCACCACATTTTTGATTTCTAAAAAAATTCAAAATGCTGGAGATGATGAAAGACAGAGATGTTATCTGCAGCTGCATTTTCATACTTCATCCCTTTGGACCACAAAATCAGAGAATTATAGAATTGTAGTTGTTGGAAGGGACCTCCAGAGATCATCAAGCCCCACACCCCTGCAAAGCAGGCTCTCTACAACAGGCTGCACAGGTAGGCATCCAGGTGAGTGTTCAATATCTCCAGAGAAGGAGAATCCACAACCTCCCTTGGCAGCCTGTTCCAGTGCTCCGTCACACTTACTGCGGAGAAGTTCCTTCACATACTGGTGCGGAACTTCCTATGCTCCAGTTTATGGTTTTTCCCCTTGTCCAGTCCCCACAAACCACTGAAAAGATGTTGGCCATGTCCTTTGTCTACCACACCAGTTATTTATAAACATTAATCAGATCCCCTCTGAGACTTCTTTTCTCAAGACTGAACACACCTCATGGGGGAGATGATTCAGGTCGTTTATCAACTTTGTGGCCTTCTGCTGGACTTTCTTCAGAAGATTCCTTTTTTGTACTGGGGAGCCGAGAACTGTACTCCAGGTGAGGCCTGATGAGGGCAGAATAGATCATTACGGCTTTTGTTGCATTGTATGCCTTTTTGGAGAACTTTCAAAGTCTTCCTTATGCTAAGGAACATTTTCTAGCATTATCTTTCTACTTTTTTTTTTTTCCCCCTTTCAAATCTTCCTTTCTGTTTTGAAATAACGAGTACACTCCAACTCAGAGAAAAATATGACAAGAACAGAAGTCTTGAGAAGCTTTAATTTGCATCTGATTTTGTTAACTCTCACAAACTGTTTGCAGCAGCTCAATATAATAGTTCAGTGTAATGAAGGACAAAGCATTGGCCAAGAGGAATCACATTCCCATGAGTGCATTACTGTGATTTAGTTTAGCTGCTAATTGTTAACAAAAAAGTGCTGATTGGAAAAGTTGCTGATATAGAACTGACCTATGTGACTGTCAGCTTTTAACCTAATTTGTGTGCCTGATCGTTCCTTTTGAATCCTGAAGTACCAGCTATGACAAATTAAAATTTATTTTGTTTAATAAAATATTGCCATATAGTAAGTGTCAGTTAGGTAATTAGTTTTAATTTCCCTTTGTGGTTAATTAACTGCTAGCATCACAGCTCTCTTTATGCACATAATTAATGCTTCAAATAAAATATTTTTTCATTGAATCTACAGTTGATACTGTGGGCTCTGAAGATATTCTGGGTTTAGTCTTCAAATATTCTTGCCTCTCATGGTCAGCTTTAACAAAATAAATTGCTTGCCAAATTATGCTCATGATTATTCAATATGCACATTTTTTGAAAAAAAAGAAAGATCATAGAAGCATTCTGGTTCTTTGGTTCGTATATATCTATGTATATTTTGTGATGTAAGAAAATTTGTGCAACTGCAGTTGTACACAGAGAAAACAGCTTAGCAAGCTCAGTAAATATAACCAAGGATAAAAATAAAAATGTGGCAGAGATTTTTTTTTAATTATTTCTTTAGACTATGGTCGTAAATCTTCTGCATCAGTTTTACAAATATTTTTTTCTTCATAGAAACTTAAGTATCAAATATCATAATGGCTTACATGTGTATTTGATTAGAAGTCCTAGGAATGTCACTGATAAGGAAAATAATGTTTCTAAACTCCTTTATTTGGTTATTTTGCTTTGCACTGTTTCTTTACTAAAATTGTCTTTGTTAAAGCAGATTCTTCTTCAGAACCAGCACTAAAGATGTCAAAACCACTGTGTTGCTCTAGGGTGTAGACAAAATCCACAGAGATAGTAACCACTTTCAGATTCAGGTTAAGACATTTGCCTTACATATATACAAAGTCTCCCATCTCCATGGATACCAAAATCTCTTGCTAAGACCAGAATCTAACTGTGGACAGAAACAGCATGGTCTAATTGCTGATATCTTTATCTTCACTGAATATTCCTTTCCTTCAAAGTAATTTTCTTGCCAGTAATTAGGCTGCTTGCATCATAAATTGTTTCTCTGTGTGAAAAAGGATATTAGAGTATTACTGAATCTAACCAAACTCTACCCATCAGAAATTGCAGATGAACTTAGATAGATACGATGTTAAATTTTAAAGTGCAATCTAGCAGGAATGAAAAAATCTAACTGTGATTTTGTAGAAAATTCCATAATATCTTGATAGTTAAAATACTTATATATTCTGTATAGTTCCTTATTTATGCATGATTACATTTGTTACCAGAGTTTATACATACGTACAAGCTAGGTGTAACAATCATATAAATAAAAGTAATTTGTACACATGCTTGCAACATTGTCATTTGCAAAAATACATACAAATATATAGAAGTTTAGAAAGCTGTTGATTTATTTCTGTTTTTGCTTTAACCCTGACTGTATCAAGCTCCTTTGGATAGGCAGACATTTGGATTAAAAAATTGAACATCCTTATCAATATGTACAGTACATAACAAGTAAAACTGACTTTCTTAATGATGTTCAGTATTTCCTTTAACTGGGAATTTTTCAAGACAATTCCTCAGTTTCAGTGTATGAGTTTTTGAGGAAAAGATCAAGTTTGCAGTGAAAATCTCTTGGAAATACATGAAAAATATTTTTTTTTATATGGAAGTAGAAGGAGGACCCATTACTTAGAATGTTGTTATTGACTAGTGTAGTTAAAGCTTCTTGTCAATTTTTGGAAGTAGAAAGCGATGTGGAGGCAACAAATGAATGAGTATATTTAGGACTTGAGCATACATGCAACACATTCACTATTTCAATTCATTCTTTCAAAGTGGTAGCAAAGAGAAAAAGAAAAGTTTAAAAAAATAAAAACAAGGAGTACTGTATGTCATGATGTCATTATTATTATTCTATTTTTGGTAGAAACAGTATATCAAATACCTTAATGTACAGTTTCCCTATGCTTCTCAAGAATTAAAGTGATGCACGCTGCATTTTGATATCACCAGACACTAATATGTTAAGATGAGCTCTTGCACGAGCTATGTCCCACATTGCCTTATCTTATTCAATTTTGAATAACATTACATAACAATGTATGGTTTTGTTGTTGTTGTTTGTTTGTTTGTTTGTTTGTTTCCCTTTTAGTAAGACTTCTACGTAATCTAAAGTAAATTTATTCCATAAAGTTTAGTGGATAAATGCTGAAAATTCAACAAGGCCAAGAGCCACTTGATTCAAACTATAGAGCAGAAAAACAAAACAAAACACCAAAAAAACAAATCTGTTTTGTTAACTCTGTCTATTCAAATTAATTTGTCCTCTTTTGGAAATTCTATTGTCTTCATAGGTTTCCCTGCAAGTAACTGAAAATAAATCACACAATTCTAAAGCAAGAATCCAGTACAAAATGCAAACAGACAAAAAATAACACCAACATAATCACTTTTATAAAGCATACAGGAGCAGTAAAAAGACCAGCTTCCTGTGTTTTTCCTTTAGAGTTAATCTTCAAAACTCGTTGAATTGTACTGAGTTCCTACAGACTTTTCTTAGCTGCTACAAGGGATAATTTCTTATTAGGGGAGGCGTGGGGGGGGGAAGGGGGAGGAAGGAGGAAGAAGTAAAAAAAAATGTGTAGTTTTCTTCTTTGTTTTAAATCATATTTAAAAAAAAAAAAAAGTTAATTTAAAATAAAATGGTAATGAGTGATATGCCTAGCACCCCACAGTATGTTATTTCAGGATATATTACGGATCCTAATGTTATACACCTCACTTATTGTGGATTTCTCAAAGTCATTTACTGACAAAGTATGTATACTTTTTAATCCAGGTCTAGAAATGAATCACTGCTTAGCTGTAAGCTGTGATCTACTTTTATAAATCTTGTAAGAATATATTCCCACATCTGCTGTAAAATGCCTAGAGTTTCCAGAAAAAGGATTGAGTCAATATTGCATTGCATACTCATTTCTTCATCATGTAGCCTAATCTTATCTGTGCACATTTCTTGCCCCTTCTTATAAACACAACCTTCTCTTGACCTTTACTCTTAGGATTGTCAGGAAAAGCTGAAAGTAAAATGAGCTGAGAACATCTGAACTGGTAAAAAATAATACAAATATGAGTGTCACATAATGACAGTTCTTGTTTGAATACTTGAATTTTCAGAAAAAAATGTCATTACATACTCTTTAAAATGTATGATTTTTACTCTAAGTTTAACAAATAAAAAAGATATTTCTCTTACATTTTAAGATATCAATCCAGTCTTAAAAACAAACAAACTAACAAATAAAAAAAGCAGCAGACTACAAAGAGACTATTTCTATATGACATACCTACCTATATTTATATGTGCATATTCATATGCATATATCTATATCTATGTATCCTAATCTCAGTTCCTGGTAAAGTTATGGAGAGGATTATGATAGAGAATACTGAAAGTCAGTTAAGGAACAAAGTTATTATCAAGTGTAGTCAACTTGAACTCATGAAGGGAAAGTCCTGTGTTGGTAATTTGACCTCATTCTATGATGAGGTCTCTCAGTGTATGAAGGGAAGGTTGTGAATTTAATCTTCCTGGATTTTAGTTAGGCCTTTGATAATTTTCCTCATGGAAACCTTTTAGATAAACTATCCAACTTTGAGTTGATCACATTCATAATATGCTGGATGATGAACTGGCCAAATGGTAGATCTCAAAGTTTTATAGTGAACGAGGTTACTTGTGGCTGATGTTTCCCAGAGCTCTATTCCAGTGTCAGTCCTGTTCAGCATATTTATCAATAACCTAGAGGCAGGAGTTAAATGTATCCTTAGAAAGTTTGCTTATGATACTAAAGTGGGATCTACTGTTGACTTTCTTAAGGAATGAGAGGCCCTACAGGGGGATCTAGGTAGACTGAAGTACTGAAAATTCAGCATTGACTTGAAGTTAAATAAAGATAAATGATGTATTCTGCAAATGGGAAAGAGTAATGCCAGACATGTGTACAGACTGGGAGTAGAGATGGAGAGCAGCTGTGCAGAAAGGTATCATAGAATCAGAAAATATTGTGAACTGGAAGGGACCTACAATGATCATTGCACTTAACTTCTGGTTCCATACAAAACCACTCAAAATTCAAACTGCATGCTTAAGAATGTTGCTTCTTGAGCTCCAGCAGGACTTCTGTCATGACTACTGCCCTGGGGAGCCTGTTCCAATGCCCAGATCCCCTCATAGTGAAGAACATCTTCCTAACACTAAACTGATCCAACCCTGATGCAACTCCATGCCATTCCTTTGGGTAAGATCACTTTCACCAGAGGAAAGATAAGTGCCTGCCCCTCCACTCCACTCATGAGAAGGCTGTAGGCCACTGCAGTACCTTTACCGATCTCACCTTCTGCAGGCTGAAAAACCAAGCATAGCCAGCTAGTAAAAAGCGATGACTCTTTATAAGACCCTTCTAACTGAGATGTTATTCCAGTCAAGTCTAGCCTAATTGAGTCTAGTCTATTTGGCACTTCATGTGAGTCAGCATTTCACATCTTATCAGTAATCACCTGGAAGAAGAGACTGATCTTTGCCTCTCTACAACCCTCTTTGGGAAGTTGTAGAGAGCAATAATGTTTCTTCTGAGCCTCCTCTTCACCTGACTAAACTATCCAATTTCTCTCAGCTGCTCCACATAAGACCCCTTACCAACTTAGTTGCAATCCTCTGAACATGCTCCAGGGCTTCAGTGTCTATTTGTGGTGAGGGGTCTAAAACTAGACATAGTACTCGAGGTGCAGCTTCACCAGAGTTGAGTGTAGCAGGATGATCACCTTCCTGGTTCTGCTGGCTACACCTTTTGTAACATAAGCCAGGAGGCTTTGGCCTTCTTGGTCACCTGGGCACACTGCTGGCTTGTATCCAGCCATCTGTCAACTAACACTCACAAATTCTTTTCCTCAAAACAACTCTCCAGCCTCTCTGCCCCAGGCTTGTATGATTGCATGGTGACCAAAGTTGTGACCAAAGTATAGAACTAAGCAACTGATCCTGTTAAAGCTCATTCACCTGGCCTCAGCCCATTGATCCAACTTGTCTGCATCTTTCCTGAGGGCCCTCTTAACTTCAAGCAGATCAACCCTTCCTTCCAACTTATCATATTTTGCAAATTTACTAAGGGCTCACTTATACTTTTCATCCACATCATCAATAAAGCTAGTAAACAGGGCTAGCCCCAGTACTGACCCCTGAAGAACACCACTAGTGACTGGTGACTGTTCACCAGCTGGTTTTAACTCCACCACCACTCTCAGGGCCTATCCATCCAGACAGATATTATATTCCAGTAATTCTAATAATAACATTGTGATATTCATATATATTTCAGAATTGACGTCATCTCGGTTTTAAAAGGAAATCATACACTTGTTACTGTGAACAGCAAATTAGAAATAGTCTTTGATTTGTGTAAGCTTTGTTCAAAGTTCAGTACTGGTATCTACAATTTGTCATGTTTCTTAAAAATGTTTTATGACAGATGGAGTTCTTAGGGATGTTTGTATAATTTGTAAAATTAAACTTCTGGCTTTGATAGAAATAGCTTGTGTAACAAAAATATTTGCATAGCTTCCAGAAGAAAAGGCAAATTATTACTATTTTTAACCACAGTCCATACCAACAGATGTAATTATGAAGGACTTGGGATACTATCTCAGTGTTAGCATTTTCATTCCAGTTGAAATCTGTTTCAACTAGTACTTTACCAGAAGATTGCACTGGAAAAGAATAAGTTTGTAAGGTGCACTCCTTGACTTTAGAGACACTGAAGAACATTGTCTCTTCCAGAAACAAAATCAAGTTTTTCTTAAAATGTAGATTAGGTATCCACATAACCTTTGCAGTTATTGTGGAACCTCTGTAGTTCTTTTGGGAATCATATCAGATTTGATTTTATTTTTCTTTTTTTTTTTTTCATAATATATTCCCAGATCTTTCCTGTTACAATGGTTTCTAGGTTAAATGTATTCATGCTTAAGTTACACTTTTCCCTTTCTGTCATTGTCATTAACTAATTAGTTGGGCACTGTTAGTATTGTATATTGTTAGATTGTTCCTTTGTGAAAACAATGTTGCATTTCATTCTATTAAGCCTGTTCACCCCTTGTGTCTTTTTACATCCAAGTCTCAGACTATTAATTGTTTCAAAATATCATTTAGTGCTTTTCCTAAATGTCTGACACTACTTTTGTTCTCTAGTTCTCACCTGTAATAATGGAATTCCTTAAATCTGCTACAGTATTCAACTATAAATTCCATTATAACCTGTAAAACTACAGGCCCAATTTTAACTCTTTTTTTCCTGAATCTGAGGGCACTACACAAAAAAATAATATATCTATGCTGTCCTTTATTGACATATTCCAGATGTCCGAATCCCTATCTCAGGAAATCAAAGGAAGCATAATCAGTTTTGTATTTTTTTGTTCTTTCTTTGTTTGTTTCTTTGTTTGTTTTTCCCTGAGCAAGTGTTATCTGATGTTAATTTGTTTACATTTTGCAAGGATGAGAGAAAGATTGAACAATCAAATAAGTATCCCTGTATTAGGAGTTCCTTACATTAATGACTATGATTTTTGGAGCATAATGTATTAACAGAGGTTTTGTTCTAATTTGAAAGTCTAGTGGTAATTTTTGCTGAGCAACTATGAGAAAGAATTATTAGTCCATTCCTATTATTGTCCACTATTAGTGGACAAGAAATTGCCTAAAATATACCTGATCATAATTGCTCACCTCGAGGATGCAAGCAATGATTGCTAAAGGTAGCTGCATGTTTTGACGAAGGTGAATTTATTGTTGATAGAATGACTATGACTCATTTAACTTTTCCTGTGAACATTCCCCTAAGATGTTTCCAGAGGTAAATCTTGAGGAATTTTTAAGCAGATTCTTCTAAAATCCATGGAATAGTATCTATATGTGATGGGAATAAACATTTCACTGGAAGGTGGTGTTTCCACATCCTTATCCACATGATAACTCAGAGACACAGAAGGCAGAAGAAGGGAGAGTGCAGGTGAAGGTCTAAATGGTTTCCCACATGATGTAAGATTGCATGACAATAATGTCCATGCAATCCATATTGGAGTAGTTCCATAGCTACTGCAGGACATTACAACACTAAGATCCAGTGTCTGAACCTCTATTCTGTTTCTTTGTCCTTTACAGGTATCTTTACCATGCTATCCTACTTGTAAAGGGTTTTGGCTAGAGGTCAGTGGTGACTCATAGTTAAAGCATTTGGTTTGGTAATCCTTTGATTTTCTATTTCATCTACAGGTTGTCATTAATTATGAACAAATAAATAAAAATAACACTTCAAGAAAGCTTCTTGATCTATATTTTAACAACTTTCAGGCTGCTAGATTAATCCAGCAGTGGCACTGGAGCCCCCTTTTGGAAAGGTCACCAGAGTGTGAAACTGATTGCACCCTTCAGCTGCGTCTTTGTATGTGAGCATATATTGGTGAAATAAACAGAAGGATTTGCACACTGTTTATTTATTTTTCCTGATTTAAACTTCAGAAATGCAGACAACCTGCTAGTAACTGTATTTGTCATTTGGAAATAAAAACATTCATTAAGTAAAATCTCAAAAATCCTTCTAGTTGTTGGTTTATAACATTAATTTCTGAATACAGTGTAGGTGAAAATAAATTGAAGTTTCATTGCTCAAAAAGACACAAGGAATAAAAAACTAGAAGTAGATCTTAAACGATTTATCTTGTGTTCATACAAAAATGACATGAACCACAGCTGCGGCTGCAGAATCCTTCAAGCACACTTTAAAGTCCTCAATCAAATGACCAGTAACTTGAAGGTCATTGCTGGCTCCCTTCTGTTTCTCAAGTGTGCACTCAGACTTGCATGGAGGTTTCATATATTCTTCACCATGCACATCTAGATATATAATAGCTTTTTTGCAGCCTTGGAGTATTCTCAGTGCCCTGGCCACCTACACTGAGCAATAAGGGGACAAAATTGAAGAAGCTTTTTAGCTTTTATAGCTTATTGATTTTTATATTTTCTGATGTATTAGGGCAATTTTTCAAATGTATCCGCCTTACCTTGATATCTTGAGTGTGGAGAGAGGATTTCACATTTATTAGCTTTGCTTTGGTGAAAAAAATAAAAAATAAAAATACAGCAGTAGAAGTACTTCTGTGTTATCTCAGGGATATAAATGGTTTTGGTATAAAAAAATCAATTCTCAGAATGAAATTCAAAGCTTGTGTGCAAGTGTTACATAAAAAGCAGACAACAAGGAATGCACTTTCCCAAGTAAGTAACAAAGATGATTTCAAAAAGAACAGTTTTGAATTGCAGTTAAACTCACTGATGCTCAGTACTTTCCAAATAGGAAAGTTCTATCTTAATGGAGAGCATATAATACCGTAAATACATTTTTATTATCTCTGATCAACCTCGACAGCATTAGAAAAGGAAAGCAACAGAAAAGTCTTCTCCAACAGAAGGTACAATTTTCTCAGATCAGAGGCAATAAAGTAAAGTATGAATTGTTTCATGGCAAGAATCTTGATTTCATTGAGAGAGGGGCATAAATTTTTAAGCTCTGTAAGCTGAAAATTCTATCCCAAAAGGAAAGTACGTAGCAGTTGGCCCAAGAGGTAGAATGAATTCAGACACCCTGTTATTTATCACATCAATAATATGTTTTTCATTTCTCCCATAGTATTCAGTTCAAGTGATAATTGTAACTGCATCCATTCAACACTAAGCACCTATTTTGTTTACCTCATGTTAACATTATAAAAATGATTCATAATGCAAATGATACAGACACTTCCTTTATCTCTAAATTTATACTTTGTTGTTGTTGTTTTCCCCTCAAACAAGGAATGCACACAACAAACTACTTAAACTGCTCACACACGAAAACTAAATAAACTCTTTTTTGGCACAGCTAATCATTTACTGATTCAAAATACTATTATTATAGGGGTTATTTATTGTCCACTGTTGGATGAGACATTATTCTGGGAACACCACAAACAATGACAACATTTGGTTCTCTTACCAAGTTACCAGTGTAATCGGGCATGTAGTTTCGTTTGTTTATTTATTTATTTATTTATTTTTGTTTTCTGCATAAAATTGTCTGTTATGGGAGAAAAGTTTAGGTGACAAACAGGAAAGACAAATCTGTAAATTCTATATGAAAACAGTTATGCTTTGTATATCCAAAATAGTAAAAACAAGATGTAAATGTACTGCTGGGACCAATGTAGCAATCAAAAAGTTTTATTGTCTAGACAAATAAAATTGGCATAGATTGCTTTTTAAAAAGTCTAGAATTAATGAAGCAAGCTATTTGTAAGGGGAATTAAGGCAGGGCAGAAAGTATTACATTTTGCTTTAACTTACTTCCATATATTTTCCTGATTAATATGTAACTGAGGCATGTAGAAGGTTCCATCTATGAGCGCCCATGTACTAAATCCCTATTAGATAGTTTCATTTCAGAAGAAATCTTTTTCTTTCCCAATTTTTTGAACTAGCAGGCAAAATACCGTCTATGCATGAAATTACGCTAAACTTAATTCTCCAGTGGAGCTGTGCTCTACTATGAGATAAAGACTAGAGTTTAAACTGCATTCATGCCTTCTACTGTTGATCATAAAAGGTTTGCAAGTGGAATCCTGGCAAGACTGTATTATACCTGCTGATTATTATGCATTTTCATCTTTTCTCTTTCTCACTAGCATGTGAAACCTCCATTGCTACCACACTTTTACTTTTGCTTTCATTAACGGTAGCTAGCAGTGGCAATGACCATGTAGCGGCCTTTAACTAGAAGGAAAGAAAGCTAATTACGTAGTAAGGCTGCTCCAAAAGTAATGCCTTCTATTTTATTATGTTAACCCATAATGTCAGAAATAGATGTTAATGGTATGTCAGTGCCTGCCAGTATTCCATTGTATTTTGTTTCCATGTAACAGATGGCAGCAGAGGAGCAGTCTGACAAAATGGCATCTGACATGGAAGTGTGTATGAAGCAAAAGTGTGTCAATAAATTCTCCTACATGGAAAAATATTGCTCTCATCGGCATTCACTGACTCCTGCTGAACGTTTATGGAGATCAAGCAGCAGATGGTAATACAGTGAAAGTTGGACTGCATGGGCAACGTTTTTCCAGCAACGACATAAGCTGTGAAACAGTGGGTCACTTCCTCTGGTGCAGATTTTAATGAGCAGGGCATACAGAATAGTATAACTAGAAGGAGGTAGCCACTAAAGACCAGAATATCAGGATAAGAAATATCTATTTATTCTGAATTTGAGTTGTTAGTCAGACTGTTGATTCATGGTAAGTCTAGAAAAAATAACAAATGACAAAAATATATTTTCAAGGCAAGTTTCTTCCTCCTTTCCTTTCTCCAGGGAATCCAGGTTGACCTCTAAGTCCAGGATTGCTTAACAGCTGAGACATAATTCTATCATATTTTTCAGTATACCAATACACCCTAAAGATGATTTTATTGTTGTTATCAAGAAAGTTGTAATTGAAAGTTCTCTTCACTTCATTAATTTCTTGCATTGTTCTGTTCCTATGTGCATGTAAAATAATTTTTTCTATCTCTTTGTTCCACTCCTGTTTCACTAATGTTCCCATTAATTCTTCAGTGGATCATTAGAAACTCATAGTTTTGCTGATCACCTCTCTAGAAGATATAAGGATTTCTGGCATGTTAGACAGATCCAGTTCTTCTTGCTTGCATTCTATGAATTGTTAATTTGGGGTGATCTGATCTTCAGTTACTATCTACAATTCATATTTTCCAGGTCACAGTGAATGTCATTTAACATCTCACTAATTTTGGTGGCACTGTTTGCTGACTGCAGTCTCTGTAGAAATAGAGAAGCTGATTTTTTTTTCAGATTCACTTTGATATTTCTGGAAAACTATCCTTGTGATACAAGAGGAATACAGAATGAGGGAAGAAATTTATGTTTTACATCATTTAACAACTTAGAAAGATTCAATTGTATGGTTGATCTATGATACTATCTGAGAATATTAGAGATATCTGTCTTTCCTTCCATTTCTTTTTAGACCAATTATCATGTTGTGCTTGAATCAAGAAGTAGAGACAACTTCCTCTGACTACTCTATAAATGTCTGAATAATAAATTTTGTGAAGTTGTTATCTCAGGTCTCTCTGTATGTGTCTACCATAAATAGAAATTGATTGACTCCATGACTATAAAAGTGTAATGGATAACAAACACATAAATATCCTCAATTGGTGTGAACTTACGTATAAAAATGAATTTTTGCAACCATTACTCTGCAGTAATAAAATAAAATAAAAACAACAACAACAACAACGAGAGGGGAACAGATTTTGAATTTTAAGTCAACATATCATTCTCATGATTGCTCAATTATTTTAAGTTCTCACATGTAAAGCATTTTCCTCATTACTTCTCTGGAACTATTTAATGCCAAAAATCCCAGTTTCTGCACATAATGCAGGGTAAATTAATTTCTGTCTAGCATTCTGTTGTTGCATTGCCACAGTTACTAATAATAATTATTGGAAACAGGAGACAAGTTTATTTGTGGTGTGTTTTGTTGCTGGTGGTGTAGTTTTTGTTCTTAAAAATTGTGATGAAAATGAGTTTCTGTCCTATAATCTCTTAGTCAATGCCAAAGCAGAATAATTAAATTAAAGCGGTAGATTGTACATGAAATGCCTGCTAGGTCAAATTCTATAGATGTTAGTTTTACTAGGAAGAGTTCCCACTAGTAGGACTTAAGTCATATTTATTTTTGTTGCTAAAAACATTTCCTATATTTCCTGGACTGAAAAAGCATGTATAGCCCTGAATCAGGGTCTGTATGACAGGTTATTATGAATTTTAGATTTCTGCAGTGAGAAAGGAAAACAAGATCAGAAAATGTCCATTCTCATACAATTTTCTGAAGCTTCTATTTATAAGGACTAGCCACTTTTTTTCTTCCCCTTAAATCGCAGGGGCTTGTTCTTCTTACTGTCTCCTTAATCTGCTTTGTCATATTGACACTGTAGAGTAAACAATATACTACTTTATCATTCTACCTCTAATGTCATCAATAAACAGACCTCTGCTGCTTTCACTGGTTATCACAGAAGACCAATTTCTTTTGAACCTCTTGCTTTTAGCATTATCTCCTACTGAACAGTGGTGGTAAAAGTGAAAAAGGAGAAAGAAATTTTACTTCTGCTCATGTTGTTCAGGTGTGAATGCTATCGGAAGGTAAAGATATAAAGATAGCAACAGCTTATCTGTTTTCTTTCCAAAGCTTCCCACAAATAAATACTGAAGTGTATTGTATTCTTCTCATAAAGTTCTACCTAAACTTAATGAGTAACAAAATTAGTGTCCAAAAAACATTGCTCCATGGGAGCTGGCTTTTATGTGTTTCATAGGTAGTCTTCACACCCTAAATCAACATATAATTTAACACCTCATGCGAGATGTCTAAACCATTCTTAATTAGACATCAAAGTCTTTGATTTATGCATGATACTTGTTTTGTTTGTTTGTTTTTTCTCTCTGAGAGAACAGATTTGGATTTTATGTACGTAATGTTGTAATACTCATTTTCATCTGTTCTACTATGCTTGTGCAGTGGCAAAGCAAATGTTCTTTTCATTTTTATAGAGCAATAAGATTTGCTGAGAAATCAGTGAAGCACCTTAAAACTTTTTCCTTCACTAGTGACAAAAATTTGGAGTACTGTGTGAAAATTCAAATTCATATTTTAAATTTCTTTCTTCCTAATGGATTCTTCTTTTCTTAATGTCTTAAAACAGATGTCACCAACCTTGTCTAAGATACTATAAGCCTATTTGTCAGATTTCTGCCCACTGAAGAATTATTGGAATTATGGATATAGATGCTCCATGGCTTTACCAGGAGCTGTGGCTAGTTCCTCCACAGTCTGCTGAACATTAAGTCGAGGGACTTAATATAATGGGCCAATGGATTAATACCTGGCTCCAAGCTTGGTGTGCCCGGCAGGGGTTTGGATTTTTGACCTCGGCTCTGTTTGTATGAGATCGGGCCGGCTAGTGACCAATAGGAGTGGCTTCTCCCACTGGTTGAAAGGGGTCTTAAGATGGGAGTTGGGTAGATTCATTCAGACAGCTTTAAACTAGGTATGAAGGGGGTGGGGGTGTAACTGGGGTCACTAACACGGAGCCTGTAAGTAACATCCATGTGCTTGCAGGAGAGGGATGTGCTTGTAAGAACCCACGGTTTCGTGCCTTGGTGAAGGAGGAGGATGACTCACCCCTTTGTAGGAATAACACAAGGGCTGGTGTGAGGTTGGTGGCTGTGGAAACACCTGAGTGTGGTCATGAGGGTATTAGGATCACTGCCACTCGCAAGCAGGCTAAGCTCAGGTACCTTTACACTAATGCACGCAGCATGGGTAATAAGCAAGAGGAGCAGGAGGCCATTGTGTCTTCAGAAAGTTTTGATATAGTTGCCATCACAGAAAAGTGGTGGAACGACTCCCACAGCTGGAGTGCTGTGATTGAGAGCTACCTACTTTTCAAAAGAGACATGTTAGGTAGGAAAGGTGGTGGTGTAGCTCTCTATGTTAAAAAAGACTGAATGTGTGGAAATCAATGACGGTGATGATAGGGTTGAGAGCATATGGCTCAGAATAAAAGCTAAGGTCAACAAGACTGATGTTATTGTGGGAGTCTGCTACAGGCCACCCACCTAGGATGAAGAGGTGGATGAGATGCTTTTTTACAGTTGGGTGAGGTCTCAAGGTCATTCCCCCTTGTTCTGATGGGGGACCTCAACTTCCCAGACATCTGCTGGAATTATAATACAGTTGACAGGGAACAGTCCCGGTGGTTCCTAAGGTGTGTGGGAGATAACTTCCTGACACAGCTGGTGAGGGAACTGACGAGGGGAAGCAAAATCCCAGACCTGCTGTTTCTTAACAGAAAAGGTCTTGCAGGGGATATATAGTGTTGGAGGCTGTCTGGGGCATAGGGATCATGAGATGCTAGATTTCTCTATCCTTGTTGAACCCTGGAAGGGAGTCAGCAGAACTGCCACCTTGTAATTCCAGAGGGCCGATTTCAACCTCTTTAGGATCATGGCTGAGAGGGTCCCTTGGGAGGTAACTTTTGAGAGCACGGGAGCCCAGGAAGGCTGGGAATACTTTAAAGAAACCATTTTAAAGGTGCAGGAGCTGACCATCCCCAAGTCACAGAAGACAAGCCGATGGGCAAGGAGGCTGGGCTGGCTGAACAGAGACCTTTGTCTGGATCTCAAGAACAAAAGGAAAGTTTATGGTCTCTGGAAGAGTGGGCAAGATACTTAAGAGGATTATAGGTATGTAGTGAAGCTATGCAGGGAAAAAATTAGAAAAGCCAAAGCACAGCTATAACTGACCTTGGCCACTAAGGTAAAGGAGAACAACAAATGTTTCTATAAACACATCAACAGCAAGAGGAAGGCTAGGGAGAATCTCCATCCCTTGTTGGATGCTGAGGTCAACTTGTTCACCAAGGATTGGCATAAGGCTGAGGTACTTAATACCTTCTTTGCCTCAGTCTTTAATAGTAAGACTTGTTACTCCCTGGGAACACAGCCCCCTGCACTGGTAGATGGGGATGGGGAACAGAACAAGCCCTGCATGATCCATGATGAGATGGTTTTGGACCTGCTCCAGAAGCTGGATGCTCACAAGTCCATGGGCCTAGATGGATGGCACCATAGAGTGCTGAGGGAGTTGGCGGATGTGGTTGCCAAGCCACTCTCCATCATTTTTCATCAGTCCTGGCTAACAGGGGATGTCCTGGTGGATTGGAGCCTGGCAAACATGACTCCCATCTTCAAAAAGGGCTGGAAAGATGATCCTGGTAGCTACAAACCTGTCAGTCTCACCTCAGTTTCTGGGAAGGTTATGGAATGGATAATCTCAGGAACCATCATGAACCAGCTAACGGTCAACCAGGGGATCAGGCCCAGTCAGCATGGGTTTATGAACAGTAGATCCTGTCTGACAAACCTGATTTCATTCTATGACAAGGTGGCCCGCTTAGTGGATGAGGGTAAGGATGTCAATGTGGTCTATCTGGACTCCAGTAAGGCCTTTGGCACTGTCCCCCACAACATCCTCGTGCAGAAGCTGGCTGCCCATTATTTGTATGGGTGTATGCTCCACTGGGTGAAACACTGGCTGGATGGCCGAGCCCAAAGGGTTGTGGTCACTGGAGTTAAATCTAGTTGGCGGCCGGTCACAAGTGGTGTCTCCCAGGGCTCAGTGCTGGGGCCGCTTCTACTTAACATCTTCATTGGTGATCTTGATGAGGGGATTGAATGCACCCTCAGTAAGTTTGCAGATGACATCTAGTTGTGCGGGAGTGTTGATCTGCCAGAGGGGAGAAGGACACTACAGAGGGATCTGGATAGACTGGATCGATGGGCCAAGGTTAACAGCATGAGTTTCAATAGGGCCAAGCGTTGAGTCCTGCATTTTGGTCACAACAACCCCAGGCTTGGGAAGGAGTGGCTGGAAAGTTGCCTGATGGAAAGGGACCTTGATGTACTGATGGACAGTCGGCTGAATAGGAGCCAGTGGTGTGCCCTGGTGGCCAAGAAAGCCAATGACATCCTGAAATGTATCCGGAATGGAGTGGTGAGCAGGACTAGGGAAGTAATCCTGACCCTGTACTCAGCATTGGTGAGGCCTCACCTTTAGTACTGTGTTCAGTTTTGGGCACCTCAGTACAGAAAGGACATTCAGGTTCTGGAGCAGGTCTGAAGAAGGGCAACAAAGCTTTTGAAGGGCTTGGAGAATATGCCTTTTGAGGAGAGACTGAGGGAACTCGGGCTGTTTTGTCTGGGGAAGAGGAGGCTGAGAGAAGACTTACTTGCTCTCTTCCAGTATCTGAAAGGTGCTTACAGAGAGAGTGGTGCAAGTCTCACTGGTGACAGGTGACAGGACAAGGGGAAATGGCCTCAAATTGCGCCAAGGTAAGTTTAGGTTGGAAGTTAGGAAACACTTCTTTACAAAAAGAAGTACTGTTAAACATTGGAATAGCCTCCCCACAGAGGTGGTTGAGTCACCATCCCTGGATGTGTTTAAGAGCTGTTTGGATGTGGTGCTCGGAGGTATGATTTAGCAGAGGGTTGTTAGAATTAGGGTACTATGGTTAGGCTGCGATTGGACTTGATAATCTTTGAGGTCTTTTCCTACCTGAGTAACTCTATGATTCTATGATTAATATCAAACCCTACATCCCATGATTTTGTTTTTCCATGGCTCCTAGCTTTTTCAGTCTCAAACAATTCCTGTTTGTTGGTAAATCACAATTCTCCTTTCTTCCCATACCTTTCATATACAAAGTTATCAGTAATGACATGAGGATAAAATCAAGAGAAAATTTAATCTGCCTGTGGTTTTAATTACTCTGTCTCCCTTTTCTATGTGCTTACTGCAGTTTTTCTTTCTGCTAATGCATCTCCAGGTTTTTCTTGGATGCCCTCATTCCACAAATGAAAGAGATGATGTGCTACTGTGGAAATTATTCCAAAGAAGAGGATGACAGTAAAGGGACTAGCAACAGACCTAGTGCTTCTCCTTTTTGAAATTAAAAGCACTCCTAAACTGAGCTAAAACTACCTGAGAAGGGAAAAGGGAAACAGAAGTTAATTACTTGTCAGATTAGGCTTAAGTTTGTCAGTGCTTTCTTCCCTTAGATTTCCTCTCATTTGCAGCTATTATTTCTAATTTCATTGAACTTAAAGAGAAGGCTCCAAGGAGACCTCAATGTGGCCTTCCATTGTTTGAAGGAAGTGTATAAACAGGAGAGCATACTACTGTTTATGAGTGTGGATAGTGATGGGACAATGGGGAATGCTTTTAAACTAAGATAGGGAAGGTTTATGTTAGATGTTAGGAGGAAATTTTTCACACAGAGGGTGGTTACACACTGGAACAGGTTGCCCAAGGAGGTTGTGGATGCCTCACCCCTGGATGTATTCAAAGCCAGGCTGGATGTGTCTCTGGGCACCCTGATCTAGGGTTGGCGACCCTGCATGCAGCATGGGGGTTGAAACTACATGATCATTGTGGTCCTTTTCAACCCAGGCCATGCTATGATTCTATGAGTCTATGATGATAAATTCCCTATATATACTTTACCCACTTCTGTGACTTCTAACAGAATTCCTGTAATAGCTTTATTCTTTGTCATTTTAAGAAGTCCAATACCAAACCAGCTGTTTTCAACCATTTCAAATTTAATAATAAATTAACATTGATTGCAATACTAGTAAGCCTTTCAAACAAATTATTATGTTGCTTCAGTATTACTTTCTGTATGGTGGCCTCAGCAAGGTGATATTTAAAGTTACCTTTCTTTAAGAAATATTAATTCTCAGTGATAGACAATGAGCCAAAACAGTGTACGTGTCTGGGACACTTAAGTATTGGGAATGCTGTGTAGTAAACAAGAGTTTACTACAAACTGCATATGCTCTAGATGAAGAATATGCATTGAAATTGTAAGGAGAATTTATTCATTTTATACATTTACTTCAAGAATCTGTTAAAGTGTAATGTGTGACCAAAAAAGCAAATTTCCTTGTATTGTAGCCAGAGCTATTTACCTCTTATTTCATAAAAAATAGAAAGGTGAAACTAGTCTCTCTCTCTCCTCCCTAAAAACTTTTCTCTGGAAACAAGTGTCTTCTATCCTTCTGTGTAGTTTTTTCTAGGTGTTTTTCAGCTGGTGAATTTTCTGGGCACTTCTTGCTAAGCCTACATCGCTACATTAGGTAGTTCTCACCCAAGTATAGCAATTCAGCATTTAGCCTTGTCGAATGCCATACAATTGGACGTAGCCCATTGATTTTACCCTAGAGCCTTTCTACCCTCAGACAGATTAACACTTCAGCCCACATTGTTATCACCTGCAAACCTAGTGGGAGAGCACTCAATTTCCTCATCAATATAACCAATAAAGATACAAAACATAACTTGTCTCAACACAGCCTTGGGGAACATCACTTGTGACCAGCTTCTATCCAGATTTAAGTACATTCACAATAACCCTTTGGTTCTTGCCATTTCTTTTTTTAACTCATCAGACAGTAGTCCAAACCATGAGCAGTTAGTTTCTCCTAAAGAATGCTATAGAAAACAGAATAAAGTATTTTGCTAAGGTCCAAATAAACGGTATCCACAGTTTTCTCCTTGTCCAGTCTGTGAGTCACCTTGTCATAGAAGGAGATCAGGTAAGGCAAGTAGTGCCTGCTTTTCAGAAAGCTGTGGTGCCTGCCACTGATCACTTGGTTGTCCAGTTGGTACTCAGTATTATCTGCTCCACTACCTTACCTGAGGTCTAAGTGACAGGCTCATAATTTCCCACATTCATCTTTCTGCCCTTAACACAGATAGATAGGCATTACATTCACTAATCTCTAGTCAGTTGGGATCTCCTCATTTAGCTAGGACTGCTGATAAATTACTGTAAATGGCTTGGTGAACACTTCAGCCAAGTCCTGAGTACTTAGTTCTTTTAGGTGGATCCCATCTAGCTCCATAGCTTTATGTGTATTTAAGTGATGTAGAAGGTCTCCAATCATTTTCTTTTGGATTATAACAACATCATTCTGTTTCCTTTTTCTACTTTCACCTAAAAATAAATAAAAATAAACAAAAATCTTAATAATAAAAACCAAGGTAAAGAATGCATAAGAGAACTCAGCCAGTTCATCATCTCTTGTCACTGTTTCCCCAAGAATCCAGTAAAGGATAGGTATTCTTCTTATTCTTGTTGTCGTTGTCATTGTTGTTGTTTTGTACCCTTTTACTGCAGTAGCCAATTTAAGTTCTAGCTGGAGTTTAGACCTAAATGGATCTCTGCATAAGCTCTCTCCTTAGCTAGGCTGATATTCTTCTCTGCCAGTTCATTGTTTGATATATAAGGGCCTGCTCCAGTGCATTCAAGATTTCATTACTGAAGAATGTCTAGAATTCTCAGACTTATTAGCCCTTTAGAGCTGCCTCCCAGGGTTCTCTGTCAACTAAATTCCTAAACAAAAATCTGTCCTTCAAAAATCCAAAACAGCAGTTCTGCTGATCAATTTCCCTGCTTTCCCCTAAGATGGAAAACTTACCATCTTATGATTGCTGTGGCCAAGATTGCCTCCCTCCAACCAGCATATCACCAACAAGATCTACACTGTTTAAACAATGGGTGGAGTGGAGAACATTCCTTAGTCCATTCCCTCACCACTTTTATTAGGAAATTATCCTCCATGTTTTACGGAAGTCTCCTACTCTGTTCCTTCTCTGCTGTATTGTATTTCCAGCAGATATCTTAGAAGTTGAAGCCTCTGGTTAGAAAAGTGCTAGCATTTGTTACACTTTTATCTCCTTTCACAACATTTCATCTCCTTCATTCTGCTTGAGTGCATGTAAGCTTGCAAAGCATTTCTAACTGATGAAATATCTGAAGTCCATTCATTTTTAATACCTTCAAAATAGACATATAGGAATAATAAGAAAGAAAATCACAGGGCTTCTGTTATTTCACCTATGTTGCTTTATTTTATTGTTATGTCGTTTGTTTTATTAAACGCTCCATATGAAATACAGAAGCTAAGAGAAAAGAAACCTCCACAATATTCTTGAATCAGAGGGATCAGTGATTTCTTTGGACTGGTCAGTGCCAAAATAACACTGAAATTTTTTGAGTATGAGTGCCTGTGCATTTTATGCCTATGAGTGATCTTTTATCTGAGATTTAAGTTCCTGTGTTTCACTCATAATTAGACTTGAAGATCTATGATTGTCCAGCCAACTTATTCAGAAATTAATATTTTTCCTAGCATTTGAATCAAAAGGCAGTAAAAGTGACTTCATACCAAATTAAGTCTCTTTGGTCTACTACACTGGAGTATAGATGGAGTATAATACCTCATATGTACCAGCTGGAAATATTTAGGAAGTTCTTTTGGTATTTCATGACGTGTATAAATATATACAATTGTGCGGAAATATGCAGTAAAATCACATCTTGCATTTGAAGTTTTTCCAGAATTTTCTCAAATTGATGTGTCCTTTAAAATCCCATATATTTGAATGCTACAAGAAATTTAGCTTTTTGTTTAAATTTGAATTAAGATATCATTAAAATATCAGTCTTTCAAACAAATAGTTCCATTTTTTTTTATTCTGTGATCCTGATTTATTCATTATTCTTTAAAAAAGTTTTGCACTGTAATGTTACGTCCTGTGTCGTAGGATGTAACTTTGTAAATAGATGTAAATAGAGTGTAAACTTTGATAAATAGTAGAATATAACAATATAATGTAATATTATGTATTATTATGTAAATAGAAGTACTCTCATAAACCATTTACATCTCAAAAAGAATCTCATATTTGAAAGAATAAATAATACTGTTCTGCAGTTGTTTGAAAATATTATATACACTAACTGCTTACCTTCAAAAGAGATGCTCATAGAGTAGTTAAACTGGATTTGCATGTTGGCACTCCAAACAGCAGCCTATCTGACTAGTGTATATCTTTGTGCATCTTCAAGACAAGCCCTTATTTACAGTTATCGTCTAAAGTTTTTCCATTTTAGTAGAAGTAGTGGATCTAGAAAGAGAAATGAATGATCAAGGAGAAGAATGTGGTAAACTTACCAATGTAAACACATTGTAATTGTTGTATAATTGTCTGATAACATTATCTCCCTAATCACTAAGAGCTGCGATGTTCAAATTTTATTCTGTTATGACAGCCCAAAATATCATTACAATAAAAAGTCTTGTCCCCATCACTGAACTGAGTCATTCCTACCATGTGAAATAAATGACTAATACCTGAGTGTCTATAAATATTGTGTATACTTACACGTGTATAAAGTTTTGCAATTACTATTGGAAAGTAGGTTATTACAGAGGAATGGGTAAGAAGTTTGTATGGGCAATAGTACATTGAATATTCTATCAGCAGAAATTACTTTGAGTTGGGCATATCAGTTAATAAAACTCACATCACCTAACAAGCTTTTTTTCCTGCACAGATAGTAATAATTCTGCACAAAAAGAGGGATGTAGAATATTAACTATCATTGCAGTGTAGCAGGAATAATGCAGAAAAACTTGTTTGGTATTCTGTACACACAACCATGAAAACATTTGATTCACTTCTCTCTTGACATCTGAGCTCTTTTATAAAAGTCGGTGTTATTCTGATTAATTATAGTAAAGTCTATATTATAAAATATCATATATAATAGACATAACTGTTCACAAAATAAGATCAACTTAAAATTACTTCTTGCAGAAATAGAATTCTTCAAAATGGGGATGATGTTTCCAGTAAAAAATAAAAGAATTAAATTCCAGAAAAATTATATACCATCATAAGCCAATATAAAAGGAATTTAATTGCCAATATATAATCAGTTTTCTCCTAAAATAAGTAAACATGTAGGGCAATTAAGAATGACTCACAAGTGTCTGTATCAAAGTCTACAAGGTACATGACTGATGAATATATAATACCTTTGTTAGACATTCAGAAATAATTGTGGTTCACTACAGTCTTCTCTGAAACATAAAGTCAGAAAAAAATACACATATATAAAACATTATGAGATAGACACTGTATCTCAAAACAACAGTTATTGGTGTAAAAATAATAAGGGTAGACAGCAACATAATAATATATAAATATCTTCATTAAATATTTATTTATTTGTTTGTTTATTCCCATTTCATGAAAACTCTCTGGGTGTTGTGTTGTTATAAAGTCCAAACCAAGTTTCAAAGAGAAAACTGAAGAAAAAAAAAAAAAATTAAAAAATAGATTATTCTCAAAATAAGCATGGCCTTTATTATGACAGAAGCCCAATTAGGCACACAGAAGCCATTTTCAGATACTCATGAATACATTCAACTCAGGAGGTTATTTACAGATTACCAGCATGTAAGATGTCTTGACAGCCTTTATAATCCCAATTTAATTGCTTAAACAGTGATGTTTTGTGAATCTTGTGGTTCATCAACCCATCTAGCAAATGCAGAACACAGATTTCTTGCAGAGACACTGCAGATGTCTCAGGTATGACATCTTTGAAAATACTGAAAAGATATATCAAGAGCGATTAAGTAAACATGAATGTGACAAAGCTGCATGCAGAAAACAGCAACTGTATAGTTTACTTGGACCCTAGACTTTTAAGATCAACAATAAGCATTTTGTACTACTCCAAAAACAAAACAAACAAACAAAAAGAACCCAAGACTTCCAGAGCTGTTAAATTAACTTGATTGTGGGAGGGGGGGGGGGGGGGGGGGGAAGTCCTGAAACACTGGAAGCTTCCAGAAATTTTCATGTGAATGGCTGCCAACAATAGTCCCATCATAAACTTGTGCTCCAAAGACTTTAAAAGAATATGTCTAGATTCACATTCCACAAAGCCTAGGAAGGCTTTTCTTATCAGTTTCTGTATGGTGCTATATATAAAAATCTTAACGGCAGAAGAGATTTCAGGACTGTAGGGGCAGATACAACATTCTGGTACCTATCCAGAATACCTCACATTGTTTTGGTTTCTTTATTCTGTTCTTCATTTCTGCAAGTTTTTTTCTTCGCTTTACCCCCACATTCTCATTTAAAACCTCTCCCATAAGGCTTTAAGAATAAATCATATCTTCATATCTTTTTTTTTTTTTTTTTTTTTTTTTTAATAAAATCAAGTTATTGCAGGCATATCTTAAGGATTATATCTAGCTATCTAGAAATGTGAAACAACATCCATAAGTTCTTTGATGCCATTGCTAAATGTTCAGAATCCTTTCTCAAATAAAACTTGGTTTTCAGTATCATTCACATCAGTATGACACAAAGAATCCTACATCATTTGGTGGCTTCTTGAAGAGAAAAGGTAGAATAAAAAGAGAAGAAAGATGGAAGAGCCGAGAAAAGAAACAAAAGAAGAAACTGGAAGAGAAGGGAAAACAATATTTTATTAGTTGTGTTTTGTATCAACCTTAAACTAAATGACTATAGGACCACATCCAATTTTAGGATGCTGAACAGGCAAGAAAAGAAGAATGATGATCTCAAGTATTAGACAGGCATCAGCCTTCATCAGTTACGTGACTGAATTGTTTCCAGACAAGCCTTAGTGGAAAGATGCTAGAAGTATTTACCTATCTGTTCAGTTTTCTGAGTCCTTCTAAATCTCAAAACTGGAATTAGGTGTTTACACAGGTGAGTTTTGTCAAAGGGCCTCTTGTTTTATGGCCTAAACCCTTTGTATGACTGACTAATAGCTTCTACTAGCTTAACTCTAAGCTGTCACTGCTGTGGTATTTTGTGATGGAAAATGAGGAAGAACTGACATTTTTGTCCTGAAGTAGTATAATCAAGTAAGGCACTACTAAAATAAATGCAGCCTGTGTTCCAGTTAATGAAGGAGTTTCATACTACATCACAGTGTGGTGGAGATGTGACTTTAATCCCATTCTATATCGTTGCAAGTTGTCCTACATGGATCAGAAGTAGCTCTTGGAAACTTTCTTTACAAGAGCACATCACTAAAGTATATTTTATGAAAAAAGTCAGTGTTCTTTAGTTCCTGCATCCAGTGAGATACTGATTGTTTGTTGTTGTTTTTTTTTTCTAAATTGACAGGAGATGGTTTTCATTTAATGGCTTTTCAGTGGAAACAGTTAAACCATAAGAAAAGCTCTAAAAGAATTTCTGAAAATTAATAAACTTTATTAATACTAAATTTTATAAAACATAATCAAATACTAATTTAATAAAATATAATGCTAGTATATAACATGGTACACTAATATTAAATATTCAAAAATGCACTAGATGTATAATTTTTTTTTTTATATGATAGTAATCATCAGGCTGATGATACAGTGAATAACAAGTACTTTTTAGTGACTCATCATCATTTACAATTGAAGACTGAATTTCTACTGTTAACAAGGCAATATTTAACAAAAAATGAATAACACAATTTTCTGTGGATTGAATAACAGATAAAAGGGAAAGAATATAACATCTTAGGGTACCATTTTTTTCTGTTTGTTTATAAATATTATGGAAGTGATATTACCTGACCTGCTTGAAATAAGTCAAGAGATGACATGGGCTGTTTTGTAGACATCCAGTTGTAAGAAATGCAGCACACTCAGTGACATTTATTATAAGAGAAAATGAAAATCTGTGTTTTCATTTTAATAGGACATTTCCAAGTCCAGTGGGCTGAAACATGTACAGTGTATGCTTACATCAGGATGTGGCATACTGTAAATAATGAAATCTTGTTTAAGCTTTCGAAAAAAGAAGGAACTGACTCAGAAATACCATGCTCTTCCTATTGAACTATACAAGAAAACACACTTTACTGTGCTATCCTACCTTTACATTACAATCTATCACGCCAGTTACCTATTTTCTTCAGGTACATGTGATTTGAGAAAAAAAAAAAGAAGACTATAGTCTCTGTTTCAGATTTTTAATTTTTTTTAAATTTCTTTATTTTTTTGCATAGCCAATATTTGTAACTTCTCTTACATAGTACTCACGCTCTACACTCACATTAAAGATTCACTTACATTGCCTTGCATTGTTTATTTTTCAGTAAAGTTGCATGATATAACCATACTGAATTGATGAATCAGCAGACACTTTCTTTGGTGTATCATCAGTCATTCTTAATTTGTTCAAGTGACAGGATTAATTTCAGGTAAATGCATCACAAAGGTATACCAGTGGTGGGAGTAGAGCTCAAATATTTTGACAAGGTTCAGTTTGTAATAAGTCCATTATACTATATGTATACATAGTACATTCATTCTGCTGTTAATTTTCATATAAATAATTTTGTTCTCTGTGTGTGTGTTTGGTGTCATTTTATTCCTTTGACAGGTTGGTTGTTTGGTGGGTTTTTTGTTTTTGTTTTTTCAATAAATTGAATACTATCATCTTCCACTTTTTGTAGGGTTGTTCATGGAATGTCATTAACACAAATCATTCAACTAACAGCTTACTATTTAATTATTATTAAATGGTATGGACAGAGAAAAGTAAAAATGATCCTTGCTTTTATGAAGACTTAGAAGATTTACCTTAGAGCTTAATTTGAACTTGAAGGTGCTGCAAGTTCTTCTTATAGGTCTTTTGATGCCCTCCCCACCAAAAACAAAACAAAACAAACAAAAAAAACCAAACCAAACAAACAAATAAAAAACAATGAAGAAGATATAATATTCAATTTCAAAAATCACAGTGTGAAAATATCAAAACTGTTTGGTAAATTATACTTATTTTCACAAAAGAATTTAATTATTTAACTTGTTATTTTTTTTTTTCTCCTCTAAGAAAAGGTTTAGACACAGAGACAGTGATATGTACCTACTGCAATAAATGAGAGTAAAATGAGTTTGAGAATGTAGAAGTCATTACAGTAATTGAATTGGGAGTTTGTGCTCTTGTTTTGCCCTAATACTTAATTTCTCACATAGAAATAATGACAATTAGGAACATTGAAAATGGTACAGTTTCCATCTGAACTGAGATTACTTCAAATTTCCTGAATCTTCTGAAGCCTAGACTTCATAAGCCTCCCCTTTCTAAATAAAAATCTTTTGTATTTTAACACCTTCACATCCTAAAATCTCAGCAGAATGTATTTATATACTACGTGGCAGGAACAGAGAAAAGAACGGCCATTGTTTCCACAGTTCCTGCATGGATTTTGAGTAGATGTGTTGTCAACAACACATCTGTAAAACCCTGCATCTTGTATAGTCTGAGTAAGCTCTCGTGACATTCTAAAGACCAACAGCTATAGTTGATTTATCTCAGCCAAATCTATTCAGTTTACATGTAACCTTAACATGATTATTATTAAAATGCTTTCAGATGTATTATATGAGCAAAGATCATTAAGATGATTTTAGGAATTAAAGCTCACATTTCATTCTGGTCTTGGTTAGGTCTAATTCTCACTTGCACTTACGTCATCTGTTCTTTCAAGATACGAACTCTGGAGTTATTACTTAAATGAAATTGGTTTAAAATAAAAAATAATAATAATAAAAAAAAGTATCTTCTAATTGATGACAATTTTTAAACAGAAGTTTCCTTGGCAAATAGGAAGGTATAATTTTTATGAAATAGAAACCAAGTGCAATGATCCTTCAAATGAAGCCTGTAACTATAGTTACAGTAGGCAAGCATTTGTGACATAAGTATAATATTCCACACGTCTGATCAGCAGACAGCATTACTGGTTTAATATCTGGAATACAATTATGAAAGATTGTATCACCAACATAAAAAGGTTCAGAAAAAGCAAAACTAAATGCATAGACTGAAATTGAAAGAGTTCAGGAGTTCAGTTGTCAAATCCTTAATTGTTATGACTGTCTACAAATTATAAAGGTATATGACTGTCTACAAATTATAAAGGTTTTTTTTTTAAATGCCAATATCTTGGAGTAAAGAGAAATACGAACATGTTTTAACCTACAATCATAAGGGATCAAGGTTGGAAAAGACCTCCAAAATCACCCAGTCCAACCATCCACCTACCACCAGTACTGTCTATTTAAACCATGTTCCTTATCACAACATCAACCACCCCCCTATGCAGCCCATTCTATTGTCTGACCACCCTTTCTGAGAAGTTTTTCTTGTCAAACCTGAACCTCCTTAGAACAACATCAGAACATTCCCTCTAGTCCTGTTGCTGCTTACTGGGAGAAGAGGCTAATCCCCACCTTGCTACAACCTCTTTTCAGGTAGCAGTACAGGGAACTGTAGAGGAAATCGTGAGCCTCCTCTTCTCCAGACTAAACAATTCCAGTTAGGGAACTGGGGATGGCCAGCTCTCTGGTCCTGTTGACCGCACTAATTGAAGTCAGAATGCCACTGGCCTTCTTGGCCACCTGGGGGCACACTGCTGGCTCATGTTCAGCTGAGTGTTGACTAACAAACCCAGGGTCTTTTCCTTTTTGCAGTCTTCCAGTTACTCTGCCCCAAACCAGTAGCATTGTCTGGGATTGTTGTGACCAAAGTGCAGGACCCAGCACTTGGTCTTGTTGTCTTCAGTCCAGCCTCTCCAGATCCCTCTGTAAAGCCTTCCTACCCTCAGGCAGATCAGCTCCTCCTCCCAGATGGGTATCATCTACAGTAGATGATAGCTAACCTAGGCATTTTTTTTCTTGCACCAAAATTTATCAACTTCATTTCTGTGTAATACTTTTTGGGCTCAGGATAGAACAAAATAAGCAATATTCTCCATCTAGTGTTTTTCCATCTCCTTTCTATATTTTCCATCTGTGTAAGAAATAGATAACACTATAAAATTAAGATTAACCATTTATCTAATTTATTTTCAGTTATATTATTATATTCTATGTGAGGATTAATGTAATTTTGTATGTTGTTTTCTGGATATTTGGTAACAGCATTCTGCATGAGTTGTCATTTCAGGCTTGTTCAGGTATGCAACATAAAGCAGTTTAATATGGCTGATTTTAAGTTATCGGACTGTCCTGGCTTCAGATGAGATAAGATGATTTTCTTCCTACCAGCTGATCCGTTTCTGTATTTTAGATTTAAGATGAGAATAAAATTGATAACACTCCAGTGTTAGTTTTTCTTGAGCTGTGCTGACAGTAATCGAGGACTCTTCTGGTTTTTATGCTAATCTGCCAGTGAGGAGGCTGGGCTTCACAAGAATCTGGGACAGGACAGAAACAGGACAACTGACCAAAACTGGCCAAACCTATATTCTATACTGTACAATATGATGCTGCTCTGAGGAGATCTGGTTAGGGGACTGACTGCTGCTTGTAAACTGGCTGGACATATGTTGGGGCGTATGTCATGTACGGAAACTACACTTCTAAGAGTGAAGTGGCAATATAATTATTGATGTAATATGGTGTTTTAAGAAAGCTTAAACATAAATGAGACAGCTATCTAACATGATTTAAGATGCCAAGGTTCACTTGATTATTTACTGCATGAAGGGTAGAGTTAAACACTGTCATCCAGGAGACCAACCCATTGAATCAAGAGGTTCAGAGAAGATCCCTTTGCTTTCTAAACTCCTTCTCACAGGACTGACTACTAATCTCACATGTTTGGCTAACAGTTTATGCTTAAGGGATTATACATGCAGGATCAATAATACAATCTTAGCAAAACTAACAGAGCTTAAACAATCAGTTTTTTTCTGAAGGATCTAAGATGACAGACAAGGAGCCTTTTGGCATCAAGCTGTAAAGAACCTCTGCAGCAGCTGAAACCTCAATAGGAATCCCTGCTCAAGAGCAGATACTGCCATGCAGCCAGTTGCCGTGAAGAAGAGGTTAAGGGGCTCTTGAGCTGCTCACCCTTTATGGGGTAAAATGGTTGACTCGTAGTCATAGTTTTGGTGCATGCTCAATTGCCCCTCAGCTTTTGAACAACGTATTAAAAAACGAACAAACAACAACAACAAAAAAAACAGTTAATAATCAGTACTGTGTTCATTATCTGCCTGAGAAGGGCTTGTGTGTAATAGCTAGGACTGAGGAGGAGGACAGGTGGGGGCAGGAAGAGCACACCAGTACAAGGTGGTGAGCAATCACATTGTGCATCATTATTTTTTATGATACTGATGATGATTAATATTGTTGGTGTTTTTATGGTTATGATTATTATTAATTTCCATTCCTTTTCTGTCCTACTGAACTCTCTTTGTTGCAACCTACAGATTTTACCTTTTTCTGTTTCTCTCTCATCCCACCCCATTTGGGGGAAGTGAGAGAACAGCTGCGTAGTGCTTTGCTGCCTGATAGATTATAGCTCAACACTTGCTCTACTAAGATAGGGGGAAAAAAACAGTGTACACTGAGAGTACGTTCCATTTCCTTTTAAGTAGTTCTGTCATGCTTAAGAAATTTTCTTACCATTTATTTATTTTCATTGGTGCTGTCTTGAAAATGTCGTAGCTACAGGGTTTGTTTGCTTGTTTGTTTAAATATTTTTCTTATCTTAACAGAAACTTCTATCTTTTGAGTAATAAAGTATATTAGAAACATTTCATTTAATAATCAATTAAAATTATGTTCTACTAGTATTTGTATGTTTGCTTCAAACTAGGGAAAAATAAAACACAATTGCATATGCATTCAAATTAAGAGTATGTTTTTGTTCACTCTTGACTGAATAGTCTGCAAGGTAAGGTGAGCCTTAATTTCTGGTCCATTGAAGTGTTATCTTGTATTACTTTACAAAACTCATGCAAAATTGTGATGTGCATTTTCTGCTAGGAACCAAATGTTTATAATTTCTAGAACCTCAATGAACGTTTTCTTGTTCTGTAGAGATTCTCCATTGACTGATTTTTCATACATGTAAACAGGGAGTTGTTTAAGGAATTGATCATTGTGCTCCATATTTAATTTGTCCACGTGCAACAGATTCTCAGCTTTGTCTGAGATCTGATTATGTACGTAGAAATAATCCAAACTACAGACATCACTGAAGAATGTAGATTGTTTGAAAGGACGGTAGTGGAAAATAAACAGAAAATAAACATAAATGATAGGAAATTTAATTTCATTAATTGCAAGACTAACTAAGAAGTGTTCCTTGATTCATAATGCTAAACTGTAATTCCACAGTGAGTAGTGCCTACCTTTTTCAGCTTAATATTAATTTAGAAGCAGTACATGTAGAATGATACTGTAAGGATTCTTAAACTTTAATTAAGGTGCTATCTGCTTCATTTGATTTTCACCAGCTTTTACTGTCTCTCAGATACTAGAGGTGATGAATATTTGTTACCAGGGAACACTGTGGGAGGAAAGTGTGTGGAAATACATGGAATAGAACTTTTGCAAAAAAATCAGTATTTTCACGACTACTTTGAAGGCTTTTAGAGTACTGCTTCTCAAGCCAGTCCAGTTTCCTTCCACTGTATCAAATGCATCACTCAGACAGGTTTCATCTGCAAACCTGCTGAGTATGTGCTCAATCCCACTGTCTAAGTAAATGATAAATCAAGAAGAGCACTGATCCCAGGATGCTTTTACAGGATATTGAGAAGCATGTGAATTCATGAAATAAAAGCGAATAAAATCAGTTCTTTGAACAATAAATAAGGTGATGGCTAGTTCTCCACTTATTTACAAATGAACTAGATCTGTGAGAATATTTTTGAAATATTCTGAGAAATTCAGAATCTATTTACAGATAATGACTAAAAAAAAAAAAAAAAGGCTTAAATTTCTTAAAGGCAGTGCTGCTGAAAATACATCTCTTAGCTGACTGGTAAGTATGTTTCTTATTTTTCTGAGTTCCATTGGAAAACACTATACTAGAGAAACAAACCAGCAACATCATGTTAGCAGTGTGAGATACAAGTTAAACTGAAATACTTGTCATTCTGGGAAAGAAATAAAGTAGTTGCAAAGAAAAGATTTATGTTTTTGCTTGCAGACAAACTTGTAATTTATCTTATATGCAATCGCTATGAAAATTCTTTCTCAAAATGATGTTTCAAGTATAATATTCTTTAGGTATGAAGAATTTCATACAGATAGTTTATATAAAAACCATTTCTACTTTTAGAGGAACACAGTTGCTATACCATACAAATTTCACATGAAACACTTAGGAATGCTTCTGAAATATGCTGTTTGTTACTTTGAAATTTTCTTTGTTCATTATTGGCTTTCTGACCCTGTTAAAACAAGTGATCTTGCAAGAGTATTATTGTTAGTGAATGTACAACTACTTTTTTTTTTTTTTTCCCCCCTGTCTATCCTTTTCTAAAATCAAAGTATTTTCATCTGAAAGATGTATTGCATTGACAATATTGCTTTTGTACTTTACACACTCTAAGAAGTAATTCAGTGTTTGGATATATACTGGTTTTTTTTTTGTTTTCTTGTTGCTAGGGTAATTTGCAGACTGTTTGAATTTAAAATAGCTAATGAATCTTCGAAAGTTGTTATATACAAAAACACTAAAATTGTAGTTTAAATCAATGTGTTGTATTGTATCTGGATTTATGATTAAATCATTTAAATTACAGTTTATCATCAAAGGCAGAAGTGTAGATTTCAGTTATCTTTGTTTCTCTTACACTGGTACTCCAGATAACAACCTTTCAGAAGCTTTCATCATGCTAACAAAAGGCCCTTAAGTCTTAAAAATAAAATATTGAGCAAAAAAAAAAATAAATAAAAAAATCCATAGCCATTTAAATTTTAAAATGGCTGTACTTTCACATACTGAATGTAGCATTGTTACATTTTGTGATTTCCACATTTTACTCTACACAATTAACATGGATTACCTCTCATCTTCAGAAATTTCTTATGTAGAAAGTTTCATATTTGTGTGCCTATATCCTTAAATAAATATTTAGTAATGAAATTAAATATCCCAAATCATTAGGCAAACAGCAAGCCAGTTGTTAAGTCTTTCATTTCAGAATCATTGAATCATAGAGTGTCTTGCGTTGGAAGAAACCTTGAAGATCACCTAGTTCCAATCTCCCTGCCATGGATAGGATTGCTATCCACTAGATCAGGTTTCCCAGTGTCATGGTTTTATGGTAATCAGTATTCCACATCATAACATCATGTAGTGCACTGGGAATTAAAGTGTTAATGTCCCAGTTCAACATACTGAAGAGAAGACACTGTGTTCCCCAGAAGACTGTTCTCTGTGCTGATATCATTCTTGCACAGGGGGGAACTCATATAAGGCGCTGCTGGGTCATCTGACTTCCTTTCACTTTCCTTCATCGCTCTTCTGCTTCATCTCTCCTCGCTGCTGCCCAACTGTGAATGCTGCTTCAGCATTACTGTAAGGCCTGCAGCTTTTTTTTTTTTTTTTTTTTTCCCCAGATACTCTCTTTCATTATATTTAGCAAACTACTTCGTTCCCCCTCAGATCATTGCCACCGTTCTTTTCTTTAATTATTGTGGAGTCCCCTGTTTCCCTTTTCCAGAGGCGTGGACTTTATGAAGTCCCTCCTCCCCACTAGTCACAGAATGAGGCCGAACCAGCCCGTAAACCATTGACACCCAGGGTCCCACCCAATCTCGCCTTGATCAAATCCAGAGATGAGGTATCCACAGCTTCTCTGGGCAGCCTGTTCTAGCAATTTACCACCCTCTGTGAGTAAAGAATTTCTTCCTAATGTGTAGTCTAAATCTCTCTTCATTTAGTTCAGTGTATTTTATCTCCCTTCAACAACTGTATGGCTGTAATGATGTCCCCCTTAGGACATCTCTTCTCCAAGACAAACAAGCCCTATTCCCTCAATGTTTCTTCATAGGAAAGGTGTTCCAGACCTCTGATGTGACTCCGGATCAACTACAAAAGCACAATGCCTTTATTGCTCTGACCTCATGAGGGCAGAGTAGAGGGGGACAATCACTTCCCTCTCACTGCAAACCTCCCTTCTTTGGATGTAGCCCAGAATATGTTTGGCTTACTGGGCTGCAGGTATACACTGCTGGCTCATGTTGAGCTTCTCATGTGCCAGAACTCCCAAGTCATTATCTGCAGGGCTGCTCTCTCTGAATTCTTTTCCCAGTCTGTCAAAAATACCTGGGATTGCGGAGATGTTAGTGCAGCATCTTGTACTTGAAATTTTTGAACTTCACTCAGGACAAGTAGGTCACTTCTCAAGCCTTTCCAGGTCCATTTGGATGGCATTCCTTCCTTACATTTTATTAATTGCTGAAAGAGCATCAGTCCCAAGACAGACATCACTGTCACTGGTCTCCACTTGGACATGGAGCCATTGACCGCAATTCTCTGTCTGCAGAGGATGGCTATCCATTCAACTCACTGAATAGTTCATCTTTCAGATTTGTATCTCTTTTTGATGTGAGACCATATTAAAGGCCTTGCAGAACTTCAGGTTTTCCCTTGTTATCTGATACACTCACTACTATGCAAGAGGCCACCAGACTGGTCAGGTACAATTTGCCCCTGGTGAAGCCATTCCACTTCTTGCTCTAGTGCTCTGTCACCCTCAAAACAAAAATTTTCTTTAAGTTCACATGGAACTTCCTGTATTCCTGTTTGTGTCCAATGCCCTTGTCCTGTCTCTGGGCATCAGTGACAGTGACTGACAGCCCTACCATCTCTACTCCTGCCCTTTAGATATTTACAAATGTTGAGAAGATCCCCTCTCAGTCTTCTTTGGGCTAAACAGCCCCAGCCCTCTCAGCCTATCCTCACAAGAGATATTCTTTAGATGGCATTTTCCTGAAGACACTGTGTGGAATTTGCTCCCACTTCTGTAAAAGTTGGGGATAAAATAATATCATTTTGCTTTAACAACATGTGCTGTTTTCTACTCTACAGCTCTCTTACTGAGACGTTTTAAGAATGTAAGAATTGTGTGGAAACTCTATATTTAAATCTACAATTAAAATATAAATAAATCCACATGGGAAGAAAGAGCTTTGAAATTTTCAAATATACAGAATGTTTTTAATGTGGAAATCCAACTGAAAATGAACAAACATGTTTCACTTCAACTTAGATTTTAAAAACACCACCACCACAGCAAACAAACAAACAAACAAAAACAAACCAAACCAACCAACCAACCAAACAAACAAAAAACAACAAAGAACAAAGATTTTCATATAAGTGAAAGTGCCTGTACAACCAAATTAAACAGTGGCCTATCATTCTCTGGTCTGTGGCAGGGGGATTGGAGGTCCCTCACAACCCGTGATTCTGTGATTCTATGGTAATTTCAGAGAGTTTATGACTACATTTTTTCTGTCATGGAAATACTTCAAAGCATAGACGTTTTTGAAGAATCTAGATTTACTGAAAGAATGGTAGTGGGAAAGTAATATAGAAATAAATATAAATGAAAGACAGCTTCTATGGTCACAATTTAACTTAGGATGTAGAAGAAGACAGGCATGAGTAAATGCACTTACCATATTTCTTCTGCTTAGAATACAATGAATATTCACATGCACTGCATTTAGCACAGAAATATAGAGGGTTTTGTTGTTGTTGTTCTTGATTTTTGTGGTTTTTTTTTTGTTGTTTGTTTTTGCTATAAGCATGCAACAGTTTCAAAGGCTTAAACATACTGCTGATGTACAAGAAAGCAGATGTTACTGTTTCATTTCCTTTTCAGTCTGTGTTTCCATTAACTTTTGTTCCCATTTTTCTTTCATTTATTTGCTTTTCCTCCTCTGTAGGCCACACTGTAGCATCACCCTTAGAAAAGTATTCCTTCAATTTTACCTCAGTGACAGCTGAGTTTTCATTTGCAATGAAACACCTATGACTGTGAAAAGAACTGATTTTTTTTTTTTTGTCAGTACTAATTTAAAATTCAGAAAAGAACAACACTCTCATTATTGACACAAGTCTTCATCTTTTATGTTTATTATTTCTGAGAGTTTCATGCTGAAAATTACCTTTGTAATTGTAAAACTACTGTAATTCTCCCTTTACCATGAAAGAAATGTAAGTGAATGAATATATATATTCATCTATCTGCACGTATTCTCTTCCGTCAGATCACTACCATTACACCGTCAATCTAAATTATGGCACCTGACATTAAAGTCATGTGATTTTGCTTGCATTTTCTCAAAGCATTAGAAGTGGGAGATGCAGAATTACTAGCATGCAGAACAAATCCTATTTTCCCAAAATATCCATGAAGATAGAAAAGCCATTTTTAAACAACCAAAATATCTCTTACTAAGGACAATAAATTTTCCTAAAGATGTATAAAGATGCATAATATATGCACAGAATAGTAATTCAGATTTTTAAACTTTTTTTTTTTCTTTTCCTTGGGACAAAACTTTTTTTTTTTTTTTTTTTTTTTTTTTTAATTACACGGTTAAACTCTCAGAAACAATCCTTAAGTAAGATTTGAACTCATAGTGCTCATGACCTTGAGTGTGTACATGAATTAAGTTGTGAACTCACAAATGATAAGATTAGAAAAAAAATCATTGATTTCCCAGTCAATCATAACTGTTACAAAATTGAATCACCACCCAGTTAGTCACTCATGATCAAATATGTCAGTATGTCCATTGACTCAGGGGGACATTCTTAGTTACTGAGATTAATCTTTTTCTGCACAAAAATATTTGGTATGCTTTTGTTATTTCCTTTCCAATTTAATATAAGCTGATTTAATAAGCAACTCACAAACATGTAGTGCAGATTTTTTTTTGTTTTCCTTTTCAATTTCCCATCCTTTTTAATGAAAACTGATTTACTAAGCAACTAGCTTTTCTGCCAGCAGAAACCAATCAATAAGAGCAATTATAGTATAGAAGTATAACAGGATAAAATGTAAGTATATCATTTTGTTATTATTATGAGATATCAATCAAATTATAGTGTAACTAAGCCTTAAGAGATTCAGTTCCAAAATTGCAACTTGGAAAAAAAAGATTAAATATGTTGAGAGAAAGGTTCTGGGCCCTTCAAAAGCTACTACAGTCCCTGGAATAGAATAGAATTTCCTGATTAAAGATTTCCTGGACTACATACTCTCTCTCTCTCTCTCTCTTTTTTTTTTTTTTTTTTTTTGCATGTGTGTGTGTGTGTGTGTGTGCTGATACATTCCTATTTTTACAATCTCATTTTTTCCCAGTGCTCTTTAATATCTTTATCAGTGACATGAACAGCAGGATAGAGTGCACCCTCAGTAAGTATGCAGGTGGTGCCAAGCCATGTGTTGTGGTTGACATCTCCAGGGCCTGGGATGACATTCAGAAAGATGCAGAAAGGCTCTAGCTGTGGGTCCAGGAGAACCTGATGAGGTTCAACAAATCCAAGTGCAAGACCTTGTACCTGAGTCACAGCAACCCTAACTATCAATAAAAACTGGGGAACAAAAGGATAGAGCAACACCCTGTCAAAAGGACTTTGGGGGGAACTGGTGGATGACAAGCTGGACATGAGCCAGCAATGTGTCCTCACAGCTGAGAAAGCCTGCTATATCCTGTGCTGTGTCAAAAGAAGCACAGCTAGTGTCAACGTTTGACGGGCTGGTTCAACCCAGTTCCATGACTAGTGGGGCAGATTGATTTTACAAAATCTGCGCCTCCACAAAAAGGGAACAGAGGACCCCAAAATAATTATAAACAGCAGCAATGATCTGTGGAGAAACAAACTAATTTACTATATATGGTATTGGAATGCAAGATAGCACATTATAATACAATATAATTAGAATTGAAGCTAGTAAATCAAATATAATGAGAGAGCACCTGAAAGCTGTAGCCCTTACAGTAATACCAAAGTGATGTGCGCAGTCAGGAAGGGCAGCAGCAAGGAGAGGCGAAGGAGAAGAGCAAAGAATGAAAGAGCCCCACCAGGTGACATTGCTGGGAGTTATATCTCCTCTCTGGCTGCAAAGCCCCCTGGGGATTGTAGTTCTTCTTCTCTTCCAGATGGGTACGCCGAACTGGAGCATTAACACTTTAACTCCCAGTGCACTACATGATGTTGTGATGTGGAATACCAGTAACCAAAAATCATAAACCCATGACAGCCAGGGGGTCAAGGACAGTGATCCTGTCCCTCTTCTCTGTGCTTGTGGGAACTCACTTGGAGTACTGAGTTCAGACATGGAGTCCTCAGTACAGGAGAGATGTGGAGCTGTGAGAGCATCATTAGAGTAAGGCCACCAAAATGATCCAAGGGATGGAACAACTATTATATGAAGACAAGGTGAGAGAGCTGAGGCTATTCAGCCTGGAGGAAAGAAGTCTCCAGAGAGACATGGTCTTTCACTATTTAAAGGGGGTTTATACAGACTCTTTAACAGGGTGTGTTGTGATAGGACAAGTGAAAATGGATTCAAACTAAAAGAATGGAGAATAACTTTGCATGTAAGGAAGAGCCTCTTTTGCAATGAGGGTAGTGAAACACTGGAACAGTTTGCCCAGAGAGGTGCTGGAAGCCCATTTCGTGGAGACACTCAAGGCCAGGCTGGACCAGGCTTTGAGCACCAGATTGCCCCTGTTCATTTCTGGGGAGTTGACCAGATAACCCCTAAAGCATCACTTCCAGCTCAGATAATTCTATGACTCCATGATTTTGTGATACTTTCATAAATAACATAATTACTAGATGGTTCAGAAAAAAAAATAGTCCCAAATTCAGAGATGCCTTCTTTGCCTCAGTCTTTAATAGCAAGACTTGTTACTCCCTGGGAACACAGCCCCCCTGCACTGGTAGACAGCGATGGGGAACAGAATAAGCCCTGCATGATCCACGATGAGATGGTTTTGGACCTGCTCCAGAAGCTGGATACTCACAAGTCCATGGGGCCGGATGGATTGCACCCTAGAGTGCTGAGGGAGTTGGCGGATGTAGTTGCCAAGCCACTCCATCATTCTTTGTCAGTCCTGATTAATTGGGGATGTCCCAGTGGACTGGAAACTAGCAAATGTGATGCGCATCCTCAAAAGGGCCAGAAAGATGATCCTGGTAGCTTCAGACCTGTCAGTCTCACCTCAGTTTCTGGGAAGGTTATGGAATGGATAATCTCAGGAACCATCATGAACCAGCTAACGGTCAACCAGGGGATCAGGCCCAGTCAGCATGGGTTTATGAACAGTAGATCCTGTCTGACAAACCTGATTTCATTCTATGACAAGGTGACCTGCTTAGTGGATGAGGGTAAGGATGTCGATGTGGTCTATCTGGACTCCAGTAAGGCCTTTGGCACTGTCCCCCACAACATCCTCGTGCAGAAGCTGGCTGCCCATTATTTGTATGGGTGTATGCTCCACTGGGTGAAACACTGGCTGGATGGCCGAGCCCAAAGGGTTGTGGTCACTGGAGTTAAATCTAGTTGGCGGCCGGTCACAAGTGGTGTCTCCCAGGGCTCAGTGCTGGGGCCGCTTCTACTTAACATCTTCATTGGTGATCTTGATGAGGGGATTGAATGCACCCTCAGTAAGTTTGCAGATGACATCTAGTTGTGCGGGAGTGTTGATCTGCCAGAGGGGAGAAGGGCACTACAGAGGGATCTGGATAGACTGGATCGATGGGCCAAGGTTAACAGCATGAGTTTCAATAGGGCCAAGTGTCGTGTCCCACATTTTGGTCACAACAACCCCAGGCAACCCTCCAGGCTTGGGAAGGAGTGGCTGGAAAGCTGCCTGATGGAAAGGGACCTTGATGTACTGATGGACAGTCGGCTGAATTGGAGCCAGTGGTGTGCCCTGGAGGCCAAGAAGGCCAATGGCATCCTGGCTTGTATCAGGAATGGAGTGGTGAGCAGGACTAGGGAAGCAATCCTGCCCCTGTACTCAGCATTGGTGAGGCCTCACCTTTAGTACCGTGTTCAGTTTTGGGCACCTCAGTACTAAAAGGACATTAAGGTTCTGGAGCAGGTCTGAAGAAGGGCAACAAAGCTTTTGAAGGGCTTGGAGAATATGCCTTTTGAGGAGAGACTGAGGGAACTCAGGCTGTTTTGTCTGGGGAAGAGGAGGCTGAGAGAAGACTTACTTGCTCTCTTCCAGTATCTAAAAGGTGCTTACAGTGAGAGTGGGGTTGGTTTCTTCTCACTGGTGACAGGTGGCAGAATGAGGAGAAATGGTAAATTTAGGTTGGATATTAGGAAACACTTCTTTACAAAAAGGGTTGTCAAGCGCTGGAATAGGCTCCCCAGGGAGACGGTTGTGTCATCATCCCTGAATGTGTTTACAAACCGCTTGGATGTGGTGCTCGGACGTGATTTAGCGGAAGGTTGTTAGGGTAGTATGGTTAGGTCATGGTTGGACTCGATGATCTTTAAGGTCTTTTCTAACCTGAACGATTCTATGATTCTATGATGTAATAGGACAATTTGGCTTAATAAATGAAAGAATTGACTTAACGGCCATGTTAATGCTGTGTTTAATGAATGAAAATGACACCATTTCTTAGAGTGTTTCTTTCTTTAAAAATAGAATTACCTTATTTAATAATAAAACTTCATGGGAATAAAGCTAATTACTTTTGTTGTAAGTGATAAGTTGGCTACAGGGGTTTTTGAAGAATGTTTTATAAAGAAGGAAAAAAAGGAAAGGAATATATAGAGGAGAGTTTTAAGACTTAAGTGCTTAAAATGTGGCTGATCTAATTCAGTTAAAAATTACTCTGCCTTACTAGTGATAAGAAACATGAAGACATATTTTCCAGTGACACTGACAATTGTCCAACAGCTGCTCCAAAAGTAATGCTTCGTATTTTTATGTGTTGGCCCATGACTTCAGAGACAGGTGTTGATGGTACAGCAGTAAAGTATAAGGATATCTTTACTGTCTGATATTCATATTTTTACAGGCTCAGTGTTTCTCTTTTAATCTGTAGGGGTTGAATAGGCCTACATAGTCATGATTTTGCAAACTTTGTGCAATAAAACTGTTGAAAACCAGTCAGATTAAAAACAGAAGAAAAAAAAAAGGTAGAATTAGCAAATAAAATTACATTGAAAATATCAGACAAATTATTATGTTATTGATAGGTGCTCTGTAAAATATTTAGAGATAAAATTAGCCTTGTAAACAGCTCACTTTTAGCCTGTTTAAGTTAAAAAATAATAATTAAAAAAAGAAAAGCTTTTTTATCTTATTAGTATATTGTTTTCAGTCTGCTCTTACAGGAACTGTTTTCAGTCTTGATACATGGTTGTTTCAGGCACTTATTCACTTTAATCTGTTACTTTTCTTGTCAAAACCAATTCTTTGTTGCTTTAATCTGCCCAAATTCAACTTGAACAGAGGATGCTACCAAATCTCATGCTCAAAAAAGTTTAATGTGAAATATCTCAGAATTGTATTACTACTCCCTGTGCTGCTCCTGGTTCACGAAGGTTCAGAGTCTACAGCTCTAAACTGCTGCTAAGTAGTGTCTCTCTGATTGACCTCATATTGACTGTTGCCCTTTGAATTAAGAGCTAAATGTCATACATATGCAAAACATATAGCAGTACAGAGCACTGTATGTTTTTCTAGACTCTTGACCTGATCTTCATCTAATGTGATCGATATATTTCTACTTCAGCAAATTTAATTTTAAAAATACAAAGAAAGAAAAGATAATATGGATTTCATTTATACTTTCATACATAGCGATAATTAACCACAACAGTGTAGCAAACATAGCAGAATCCTAATATAAGTGCATATTTATTTGAAAGATAACATTAATATTACTAAGTAATAATTATAATTTACTTTCTGTTATTATTATATCTTATTCGAGAATAAAAAGCTAAAATTTGCTTTAGATTATTTGCAGTAAAATATTACTAATATTGCTACATTAATATTATTTGAGATAGAGCAGAAAGATAGCTTTCTACTTGAGCTCATGATCTGGCAAATATTTATTCTGTGAATAATTTGAAATCAGTGGGGATTCTTACATGGATAAAGCAACTTATATGCATAGGCATTTGTAGGATCAGTCATATTACAGCAGCATAGTCCATTAATTCTTTGCAGATCTGGGCTTCAAACCAGAGAAAATGTTACAGATGGAACACATACAGTATTTTTTTCACTTTTTTTTTCCACATATTTTTCTATCATTTTAAATATCTGTTTATAGAAAAGCTTATAATTAAACTTAATGAAAAACTCTTGTTCTTAAATAATATAACTAAGATAATTCGGAAGGAAGTTTTCAGTTTTAAACAAGATGCACTTTTAGGTCTTAGATTGAAATCCTCCACAAGTGAATCTTAAAAATTCTTAGATAATTCTTATTTTATTCATATTTTTCTTCATATAAGTTGTCTTTATTAATTGTACATCTCAGGAAAAACGGGGAAAAGCAAGAAAGAAAAAAAAAGGGGAAAAAAAAAAAAAGGAGTGAATCTTCTCGGAAGATCAGCAGGTCTTGATATCCCAAAAACTCTGTTAGTGAATTATGCGGGAAAATTATGAAGACTCATTTCAAGTAGAAAACATTAAAGATGCCATTTTCGTAAGGTATGACCTCATGTAATGAGGCAGAATGAACAGTGTGGCAGAATCCTTCATATAACTGGTTTACCTTAAGAGCACAGATAATTATTTCCTCTTAGTGTTGACGGTCTATGAATTCCTGCCATTTGTATCTTCAATGGAAAGAGCATAAAATGTTCTAGATTTGGTAACGTTCAACTGTAGCATTCCGATCTATGTCATTCAAATGAAGAACTTATATAATTCAGGAATAAAGGTGACTTTAAAAAATAAGTTTTACATAAAGAGGCTTACAGTTGTTACTTGATCTTGTACAGGGCCTAGAATAACACTTTCCGACTTTCTGTGGTGTGCCTGGTATGTCTTGCCACATTCTAAGACAATGTGGTCTCTGTGACAACAAATTAAAGTCTGATATCAGTGAAGTACTGGATCCTGTGAGAGAAAGGGATAGCCTTGCTTTGCTGACAAACGAGCGTGCTTTTTGGAAGGAAAGTTATTGCTACAAACTTATTTTTGACAAGTTTATGACTGTGAGATTGTGCACCTGCAAACATAGCAGGCATAGAAGGATGTCTAAGAGGAGTCCCAGATTGTCATCATCATCTCATCTTCACTGCCTGCTATTTGGTGGTTCAAGACTACAACTTCTTGGATGAATGCTCACCTTGCCCCTATCCCTCCTCTGATGCTGGCAGGCCCAGCACTGGAAAATGGATCATTACTCTTTTTTTCTGTCTGTCCCTGATTCTTTCTCCACATTTTTCAGTATTCTCTTTCTGTTCTTTTTCTCTTGTAAAGTTACTGAGTAATTATGAGAGTTATTTCAGCTTTGTTGCTTTTTTTTTCAAGTCATAAAACTTAGCCCCACAGCTTAAGATAGATTTAATTACTGAGTGCCATATTATAAAAGTTGTGTAGTTTAGCCAGACTGAGACAGATCTAATTTTAGAGAGCTGGTATTTTGGAGATAATTTTAGAACATACATTATGCTGGAGAGCACCCGATGTGGGCTCAACTCCAACAGAGGTGGGTCCCTGTTGGAGCAGCTGGAGCAGCAATGCTGTGACATTGGGCAGCACTGGGCTCTGTGAGCAGAGGTCACTCCTGCAGCCAAAACTTTGCCATGTAAACCCAGTACAGATCTCAAGAGAGGAAGTAATAAATCTTTGAAGAATGAATAGCACAAAAAAGATAAGACTACCAAATCATAGAAATTCGTCTGGCTAGCTAGGATCCAAAGAAGTGAATGTCACTGGAAAAAATTGACTGCTGCTGGTGATGATGATGATGACGCTATAGCGGATAAAATAGCAAGTTACCTGATGTTCCACAGTTCCTAGAACAGACAGAAATATAGAGCTAGGTCCAGCAGATAATGACACACACCCAAAAGTAGGAACAAAACAAATCAGGAGACATGAAATGAAGCAGAAAAAAATTGTGAAGAAGGAACAACAACAACAACAACAAAATCAAGGCAGTTTTGAATGAATTTTTAAAGAAATCAACTCTGAAAACGTGTGGCTGAAAGTGTCTTAAATTTGTAAGTAATTCAGATCATTTTAAAACTTCAGAGTTCAGTTAACCATGAAATTATATCACAGACACATATTATATAAAATCTAAATATATTCATAAATAAGTTTTTAAAGTTATGTATCAAAAGTATTAAAACTATCTTCATTTATAACACTTCTCCACAAGAGTTCTTCTATACTGATTAGGCACTTAGTCTATAGTCATAATATTACATTAAGGTATCACACATAAGCTAATCTATCTAAACAGACATGTAGCAATTAAAAATCCAATTTATTTTTGTGTTTTACAGATGCTACATCTAACTTTGTTTACTAAATAACAGCTGGTTGAAATTCCTTTACATCCACTGAACAGTACCACTCTCAGCTCTAAAGTCAGGATTCCACTCTGGTGATTGGACAAACTTCTCCTCTCATAATGTACTACTGCAATTTAGTGTGAGAGATTTTAAAATTTATTTTGATACTTGGAGGGGGGGGGGGGGGCTGCTTGAAACTTCATGCCTCTCTTCTGTTCCTCTTTCATGCTAGAAATGCAAGCTATCCTCAAAAAGCAGATTAGCAGCTGACTTTCTCTCATAGATCAATCACATCATTGATCACTGATGTTTCCTAATGTAAGATTTTATGTTAATCTTATTCTGTTTCCCCCATTTACTCAGTTTTTGAAAATCTAACTGAATAATTATGCTTTTAATCAGCTGATTGAAAAATCTAGCTTATGACCGGAAGGACAATTGTGTTTCAGTGCTTAGTTTACCTGAGTACAGAATTCTTATATTGCATTATAAGGTCATAACACAGACATTTCTTTTTATTTGTTTAGTTGTATTCTTCTACAGTCATAGGAATACAGAACTGAAAGAATTGGAAGGGACCTCTGGAGATCATTGCATCCAAGCCCCTGCTAAAGCAGGTTCACTGGAGTTGGTTGAGCAGGAAAGTGTCCAAGTGGGGTTCTAACGTCTTCCTGTGTTCCAGTTTGTGCCCATTGCCCCTTGTTCAATCACTGTTCATCAACAAAAGGAGACTGCACCCATCCACTTTACACTCACCCTTTACATATTTACAAGTTTTGATGAGTCCCTCTCAGTCTGCTCCAGGCTAAGCAGTTCCATGCCTTTCAACCTTTCCTCATAAGAGAGATGCTCCAGGTCCCTCAACATCTTTGTATCCCTCTTCTGGATTATCTCCAGTAGTTTGCTGTTTTTCTTTGACTGTGGAGCCCAGAAGCAGATGCAGTAGTCCAGATGTAGACTCACCAAGGCAGAGTAGAAAGGGAGGACTATCTTCCTTGACCTGGTGGCTCAGGATACCCTTGGTCTTCTTGGCCAGGATAGAATCATAGAATCATAGAAGCATCAAGGTTGGAAAAGACCTAAAAGATTACCCAGTCCAACTGTTCACCTATCACCAATAGCTCCCGCTAAATCATGTCCCTCAACACAACATCCAATCGTTCCTTGAACACCCCCAGGGTGAGGATTCCACTGCCTCCTGGGCAGTCCATTCCAGTGCCTGACCACCCTTTCTGAGAAGTAATATTTCCTAATGTCCAGCCTGAATCTCCCCTGCCGCAGCTTGAAACCATTGCCTCTAGTCCTATCACTAATGACACGAGAGAAGAGGCCGACCCCCAGCTCACTACAACCTCCCTTCAGGAAGTTGTACAGAACAATAAGGTCTCCCCTGAGCCTCCTCTTCTCCAGGCTGAACATTCCCAGCTCCTTCAACCTCTCCTCATATGGCCTGTGCTCCAGACCCCTCACCAGCTTTGTTGCCCTTCTTTGAACATGTTCCAGGGCCTCGATGTCTTTCTTGCAGTGGGGGGCCCAAAACTGGACACAGTACTCGAGGTACGGCCTCACCAGTGCTGAGTACGGGGGGACAATCACCTCTGCTCCTGCTGGCAGCACTGTTTCTGATGCAAGCTAGGATGCCCTTGGCCTTCTTGGCCACCTGGGCACACTGTCGGCTCATGTTCAGCTGTGCATCAATCAATACCCAGGTCCATTTCCTCTACATGGTCTTCCAGCCACTCTGCCCCAGGCCTGTAGTGTCACCTGGGGTTGTTGTAGATGAAGTGCAGGATGTGGCATTTGGTCCTGTTGAACCTCATCCCACTGGCTTCAGCCCAGCTCTCCAGCCTGTCCAGATCCCTCTGTAGGGCCTCACTACCCCCAGGCAGATCCACACTCCCAGCCAATTTGGTGTCATCTGCAAACTTACTGGGGGTGCACTCAATGCCCTCATCCAGGTCATCAATAAAGATATTGAAGAGGACAGGCCCCAACACTGACCCCTGGGGAACACCACTCATGACTAGTCACCAGCTGGATTTAACGCCATTCACCACCACACTCTGAACCAGGCCCTCCAGCCACCTCTTAGAGCCTCCAGTCTTCTGGGACCTCACCAGTCAAAGAGGAGCACTGATAGATGATGGAAGTACGACACACTGCTGGATCATAGTCAACTTACTGCCCACCAGGACACCCTGGTCCTTCTCTTCTGAGCTCCTTTACTGCAGATTTTCCCTAACCCGTACTGATGCATGTAGTTATACCTCCTCACATGTCAGACATTGCAGTTGCCCTTGTAGAACCTTCCTATTAGGTTCCTCTTTGCCCAACTCTCCAGACCATGCAAGTCTCACTGAGCAGCAGTTACAGACTTCTGGTATGCCAGCTACCCCTCCCAGCTTTGCATCATCAGATCTGCTGGGGGTACACTCTATCCCTTCATCCAGGTAATTGATGGATGTGTCAAACAAGACTGGAAGATATTTTTCCAACCAAAGCTAAGATAAAGGCAGTATTCTACATATTTACTGATCTACATTAGACTATATAGATACTTGCATTATCCTATTTATAGAAAAATAATAGAATCATAGAAACATAGAGTGTCCTGGGTTGAAAAGGACCATAATGACCATCTAGCTTCAACCCCCTTGCTATGTGCAGGGTTGCCAACCACTAGACCAGGCTACCCAGAAATTGTTTATTCTATCATATACTTTCTATATAAAAACTATATAAACAGAATAATAAACAGTGGAGCATGACACTGGTAGAAGAAAGCACTAATTTTTATAAAGTTGATATATTGTTGGTAATAAAATGTTCAGACACATTAGTGATAATGGCACATTTATGCAGTTAAAATATATTCTCAACTCCTCAACTAAAGTTCTACTGCGTAAAATTTCAGTCATTAATACATGCGTAAAGTTTGTTGTGCTCTTTAAAACCTAACTTTTACACAGTACCATGAGCAAAATCCATCGGATAAGTTAATTTCATCAGTAGGCTCTTGATGCTTTGCATTCCTTCATGAGAGAGGTAAGGGATACATAGTTGAAAATAGGTAAATTCATACATAGCACATTTGAATGAATATTGACCATGCATGTAAAGGCAAGAAGAGATTGTTAGGAAAAAGCAACACTGCCTAAAAGATCAAGAAACCTATATGTAAAGTTATTCAAGTCTCTGCTGGCCAGCTTTGCAACTTGAATGTCAGTTCTCTTCCCTTCTGAAGCTCTTGTCACCTGGCTGCTTAAGCAAATGACACTTGAGACTCCCTAGAGTACAGCTCTTGGCTTCCAGAAAAGACAGAATTATGACAAGAGCTGGGTGAAAACCACTAGTTCCACAGTGATGTATTAGATATACCAACATGTTTAAATGGCACCTATATTAAGGCAACCGCACTGAGGCTTAGTTTTGCTTGTGACTCCTTCATACGGCTACAGCAATGACTGTGATGCACATCATGATAGAATATATTCAAAAGGTATATTGGAAAGAATTAATAAAAACCTTAAAGATACAGAAAAGTTTCTAACCACATAGATGTATGGTTTTTTTGTTTTGTTTTGTTTTGTTTTGCTTTATTTTGTTTTGATTTTTTCCTGCAAAGTAGCTTCCTTTTACCTTTTAGTGACATCTTATAACCTAAGAAGTGCACTAAAAAGAAAGGAGATCAAGTCTCTTCTTTGTAAAAAGAAAATAAGTAACTTCCATAAATACGCATTTTCTGCTCTAGTCATTTGGCAGAAGAGGAGAAATGGATATTTTATCCATACAGATTTTTGTCTTTTCTTGTGATTTTGTCACATAAAATACTAACAGAAAAAGGAATCATCAGGAAGTAGTCTAACTTGAAAACTCTATTTCTTTTTAGGCAGAAATCCTACTATGTGTGTGCACTCTAGAATCTCATTATTCTAGAAATGCTCATTTTTCCTCCAGGCAGGACTTCACTCACAAACTGTTGGTATTTTTATTAAGCATAAGCTATCACTCTGTGTTTGGAAAAACTTTCCTTCTCCCCCCTCACTCTGTTTTGACTCTCTTGTTTCCAAATTCATTGATGTCTTCCTTCAAAGAATTTATCACAAAAGGATATTACTATATCTCTATATAGTCACATAAATTCAGAGAATCGCAGAATTGTAGGTGCTGAAATGACTTCTGGAGGTCATCTAGTCTAACTCCCCTGCTTAAGTTGGTTCCCTAGAGCAGGTTGCACAGAAAAGCTCCCAGGTAGGTAGTGAATATCTAAAGAGAAAGTGTATTCATAATCTCTCCGGGCAGTTTATTCCATTTTTCTGTCACCCTCAAAGTTTTTCCTCATGTCTATATGGAATTTCCTCTGATCCAGTTTGGGCTCACCTCTCCTTGTCCTGTCATTGTGCACCACTGAATAGAATCTTGCCCCATTATTTTGACACCTGGCCTTCAGGTATTTTATAAAATCATAGAAGCACTAAGATTGGAAAAGACCACAAATATCATCTTATCCAACCATCGAGCATTATATAAGCTTATAAGCCTTGTTCAGAACTCCTCACAGGACTTTCTTCTCCAGGCTGACCAGTCTCATCTTTCATCCTTTAGTCATAAGGCAGATGCTCCCCACTCCTAATCATCTTTGTGGCCCTCTCACTGACTCTCTCCAGTAGTTCTTCTTGTACTGTGGAGTCCAGAACTAGATGTGGCCAAACTGGAACAGAATAGAGGGAGAGGATGACCTCCCTCAACCTGCTGACCATACTTCTTTTTTTCTCTTGTTAGATCAAGGATGTAGCCATTAAGGTTTGGAGAGTCATGAAGCAAAAGTGAACAGTTAGTTCTGCTAGTCTCAAGACTTACAAGGTGATGCTTCTTGGTTTGGGAAGTGATATAGTAGTGTATCAATTATTATTTTAACATATGAAAGAATTCAGATTGTACATATAAGGTTTTTGTCCAGTGTTTTATGTGAATCAGACAACTCTGAAGAAAAAAAAAAAAGAATTTCATTCTGACAGTTCTGACAGTGCATAGACAGACCAAACAATCCTTCTAAAATCATTTATAATTAGCGCTTTCTTTGAAAATAAGCTCTTCCAAGCAATCAAAGCTACCTTTTCATTTTCCAAACCTTCTTGTTCAAGATCTTAGATAAATACAGAAAGAAAATAAAATCTTACAATACAGAAGCACAGATATGTGCAGGGTTACACGGTGAATCTTTGAAGTTTTGTACAGGCATGTCAGCAATGGACTTGATCTTGTGACTTGCAGTATCTAAACTTTTTCCACAGTTTTGTCCACAGGGCTTTGTCTTTCTAATCTAACTATATTGCTCATTAATATTCTTTGATTCTATTACTAAGCACATAGTTTTATTTCCTTCTTAGGCCAAATAATTTCTACTCTCATATTTATGACCCTGTATGGTATGTATTACCGCACTGTGTTTCTTGCCAAAACATCTTTCTCAAAGTACAAAAACTACCATACTGTGAAATTTTAGTCCCACTCTGTACCTAAGATACATGAATTTGTTTTTGTAGAATAGCTTTCAAAGAGGAAAAAAACTAGGAGTAAATTAATAAAGCTGAATCAGATAGGAGCTGCAAGACAAGGCACTTTTAAACTTCTGTTTAGGAATAAATGTTTAAACTTCCTTTTTACATGTTTTTTAAGAACTGTTTTGTGGTTTAACCTGACAGGCAGCTAAGCGAGACACAGCCATTCCCATCCCATCTCACCTCCAGAAGGATGAGGAAGAGAATTGGGAAAGATGTAGAAAGTGCAGGTTGAGAGAAGAACTCTTAAATATTAGTAATATGCATATGAATATACATTTTTGTATACATAATATAAAACATGAACATCACTTGTTTATCTTTGTTTGTATACATAAAGAATTAAACATTTATATATATGCATACGTATATGTTTGTTTATTTATGCTTACATACAGAAACAAAAAAAGTATTGCTCAACACAGTTTCCCACAACACAATGACTGTTGTCCAGCCAGACCCTCAAAAGTGACTACTCTCCCTGGCCAGTGCTACAGTGTTTTATAGTTTTTCACATTATGTCACATGATGTAAAATATCTCTTTGGCCAGATGAGGTTACAGAACATCTTTAATAAAATTTCTTTAAAATGAAAACTAAAACACTGGTGTGTTATCAACTTTTTTTTTTTTTTTTTTACTTTTTTTTTTTTCTCCTAAAGCCAAAACACAGCATCACACCAGACACATCGAAGAAAATCACTCTGTCCTGGTTAAAACCGGGATCAAGTTACATACTGAGCTTTCAGGTCAACCTGATGCTAAATGAAAATTCGATTTCTGGGGAATAAGATTGTCATGGTTTTATGGTTTTTGTTATCAGTATTCCATGTCATAACAGTATGTAGTGCACTGGGAGTTAAGGAGTTAATACCCCAATTCCATGGATCATGAATAGTTCCACGTACCTGGTTCTCAGAAGAGAAGAACAACTACATACTACATATCCCAGAGGACTTTGAAGGACTCTGTTTCCATTTTCTGTTCAGAGGGAAAGATAAAACTGTTCACATATCACAAGACTTGCTCTCTTTTCCCTTCTTCTCAGCCTGGCTAGATGTCTCACTTCAGCATCAGAGTAAGGCTTTCAGTTTTTCAGACGCAGTGTCTCATTTTATTTGTTTTATTATCTTTAATTTTTATTACATTGTATTATATTGTATTACATTTTATTATAGTGTGTTATCTTGCATTCTGATATCTTATTTAGTAAATTGGCTTGTTTCTCCTTGGATCATTGCCCCTGTTTTCTTTTCAGGTCCATCTCTGTTGCAGAATGGCCAAAAGACCACAGGTCTTTTGATCCTCTGATCATTGTTATGGTCCTCCTCTGTGCCCTCTCCTTCAACTCCACATCCTTCTTGTGCTAGAGGCTCCAGAGCTGGACGCAGTACTACAGGTGGCGTCTCACAAGATTGATCTCTAATTTCATTTATTGTTTTATGTGGAAAGGCAATTACAATATATTTTAATAAACGCTGATTTGGACCACATTAAGTCTTAGAATCCTGTCAGCATGCAAGTTGGTGTAGTGTAAGGAAAAATATATTCTTTTTATTTTCATGGGCTGTACAAAACTTGAGGTAGCATGAAGGTGGAAGTGTTTTGTCAAAAACTGAGTCTACTTGACTGCAGTAGGTTTCTGTATATAATTAGTTAAATTTAAGCTAATCATCACCTCACAGGCTTGAGACTGAAGACCATGCAGCTGCATCATATCTTTATTACTGCATTTTTACTTCATTCTTTTCCACTGCCATTTTGTCAAATCATACTTGAAAATAATGAAGGGTATAATGGAATTTTTCTGATTGTATATTTTGTAGTTATTGAAACTGAGAAACAAATATTAATTTTAAACACAAATATATCATTGATTTACAAATATATGTTCATTCTTGCTTAGATAAGTTTCTTAGAGAAGTGTCAAATATGTTCTAAGTAGAACCATAGGTGCACAAAAGTGTTAAGTGATTAATGCTGTGAATTGTAGGTGAGAATAATAGTGGAAGAGGAAAAGAAACTGCTGAATTGAATAAATGAGAATGCAAAGGCAATAATTGGTGAGGACAGGGAGGGTGTGAGATTCTTTAACTGATGATCATTAATATTTGATTTTATGGATCAGAAGCAAACAAGAATATAAAAGCTTAGTTTATACACAAATTACACCTGATATATGCAGACTTCTTATTGGTGTAGAATTCCCTGTGGCAATTCTCTGTACTGGCAGAAAATTAGCAAATGTTTCTTCCATTTTACATGTAATGCTTTCAGACCAAAGCAAAACAACAAAGAAACAAAATGAAATAACCCCACACGTTAGTTCTTCCTGTAAGCTGCCGAAAGATGAGAGGAAAACAGTCAACTCAAAAGAGATTCTGTACGATATATGAATCCTGTTAAATTACTGTCTCACAAGAGAGGTGAGGATATACAGCCTATGATGTCAAACCGCAGAATGACAGAATTACAGAAATGTTGAGATTGGAATGGACCTATGGAGGTCATCTATTTCAAACCCTGTGAGCAGGTAAGGCCACCTTGGCACAGGTTGCCCAGGACATGGCTGTGGTGTGCTTTTGAAGATCTTCAAGGAGAGACTTCATAAACTCTCTAGACAACTAGTGCTCAGTAATGTACCTAATAAATAATTGATTTTCAGAAGGAACCTCTTGTGTTCCAGTTTGTTCCCACTGCTTCTTGTGCTGGCATTGGGCATCACTGAAAAGAGCCTGGCTCCATCTTGTTTTTATCTTTCCTTCAGATAGTTATGTATGCATATATGACTCCCCTCTTCTACTACAGGCTGAGGAGTCCCATCTCTCAGCCCTTCCCCACAGGAGGGATGCAATCTTAGTCATTTTACAGGACTCCATCTAGTATGTCAGTATTTCCATATTTTTTGAAGTTCAGCCCTCAGTCTCCTAAATTCCAGCAATTATTATGTCCTTGAATGGCCTTTGAGGTTTTTCAGTCACCAAAAACTTTTTAAAATGCTAGTGATTCATCTTAAAGTCATGCTGCAGCTGAATCAACCCTTGTCTGCCTTCTGAAATGGAAGAAGTGCAAACATGCTTTCTATCATTTCCTAGTTCATACTGCATAGTTAACTGTGTATGATGAATAAACTTATTGCTAAAAGATTAAAAGTTGTTGGCAGTTACCATATTATATATATATATTAAAAAAAAAAAAAAAAAAAAAAAAAAAAAAAAGGATTATTGCTATTGTCCTTCCTTCCTAAGAAGAAGTAAGCTATATAGGTTAGATTATAAAGTTTCATATTTAGTAGAAAGAGAAGATTCTATGGGGCATAATGAATATGAGAATCTACTTCTTTTGGCTTATTGTTAGTTAGGGAGTCTGTCAATCACAATCTCCTACAAGTTGCTGGTGAACAAAGTGCCACAGATTGCAAATGATCACATCTCAAGAATCACTATCAGTTCTGGTGAGTTATGCACCAATGTTTTGTGCATATGAAACGCCTAACAGCAGGTCCTCCTGGGAGAAGTATCTTCATGGATAAAGTAAAAGGGCACCATTTTATTCCAAGGACGTGAATGAATTGCTTTCATTTAACTCATAATACCAATGTTATAAGTAAAACTTCAAGTATGTATATTATTTATCAATTTACTTTGTAAAAACAGAATTTATGCAGTATGTGTATACTGCACTGTACATATGCAATGGTCAGGTAAAAGAACGTTTGATGTCATCGATCCTTAGATTTAATCCAATAATTTTACTGACCAGTTCATATTAAAGCATCCCATAATGGATTACTGAGCTGAGAATTTTTGTTAGAAGTGAATAAAAAATGCACTAATCCCTGAAAATTTGTTTTGTCTTGTCTTGTTTTGTTTTGCTTTTCTCTTACGAGACAGGACTACCTATTGTACTTTTCTTTTTTCTTTTTTCTTTTTTCTTTTTTTTTTGACATTTCTAGAAACACGAATAATGATCTAGTCTAGTTTTTGACTTTGATGGCAAGTTATCCTTATTTCACAAGTTATCCTTATTTCACAGAGACCGCAACCACATTAGTGTGAGTACAGGTTTGAAAACTTTAAAATATTAAATTATTACAAACAGGTTTTTTGTTGTTGTTGTTGTTATTTTTGTGATTTTTTTTAATTAGTTGACAATTTACTATCCTAATTATTGCAGTAGATTAAGAGATTACACAGATTTGTTTAATGATTATCTTTTTTGTTTTTTTCTGGTATACTACACTCAGCTTAAATGACCATTATTTTGTTTAACTTGGGAAACTAAGCAAAGATCTTTCAAAACTATTTAATTTTGGAAAATTAAAGATCCTGTTATGTTTAGATGAAGAATTATTTATTTTTTGTTTATCTGATCACGCCTCCCTCCCTTTACAGGCAGGATGTGATGTGACATTATGTTTTGAATATATCTATTTTAATGAAATAACTTCAGAAGTAGTTGATCTTTGGAATTCTTAAGGATACTGAATAATAAACACTTTGAAATTGGCATGCTATGGAACTCATAAGACAGTCTGTAAGACATGCATTGTTTCTTGAGTGTTAGAACAAATCTGGAATTCAGGCAGATCAAAAGAAAAAAAGTGCAGTATTTTCTTATTACTTATGTTAAAAGAATGTCCTTCATACCCCAAATAGGACAAAATAACTCAGCACAAAAATGCCAACACCCAGAGCATAGAGAGAGGGTCATATTTTTCCAGGCTATGCCTAGGTTGTAAAAATGTAAATTAGTTATTTACTAATAACTAGGTAAGTATGTAGAACAAGAAATTTGACAAGAAACTGAGTTCTTTAGCATGATAATACAAAATATTATATTTGTAAATTTTATAAAATATTAATACAAAAATATACCCTCTTCTTATTTCTAGCTTATTTGATTGTGTAGACAGACACTCTACAGTAAATATGTATGTTTTGAAAGAATATTTCTTTTTTAAATAGAATCTAAATAAGTATTAGTGTAGATATATATGTGATGAGGTAATTTAGATTTATTTTTACACTTTTCCTAAATATAAACTTGTCTATTAAATGAAAAATTCAGTATAAGATTCAGACAAAGTCTCCGGAATTTTCTTCAGGGGGAAAAAAACAAACAAACAAACAAAAAAAACGAAAAATCTACAGCAAGAACAAACATTGGAATTGTTCAGTGGCCATATGGAAAAGAAACAAATGTGAAAGAAAAATGAAAGAAAAATGAAAGATTTTTTGTCCAATTTTCTTCTTATCTGGTGCAGGTAATAAAAGAGTAACTCCTTTCTGTATTGTCTTCTAATTCTTGTGATGTACAACTATTTGCAGATCTTTACCAGCTATATCTACAATGGCTGGAAAAGATATTCTACTTTAAGAAACCTTTTATGAGATGTCTGCAATGACAGATGGCTGAAAGTTAAGGCATGTAATAAGACATCAAGTATTTCCTTGAAGTTGCCAAGCTGTTAGTCTTTCTTCACCACTGAAGAATAGTTTATGTTTTGTATTTAGTAAATTGTCAGCTTTTCCTGCATTTTAAGTTGCTTACTGAAATTTCCTTTACTAATAATTAAATCCAACTAATTGCAACAGTCTCTGATAAAATACTGTTAACTAATTTGTGTATTCTTTTCTTCTATCTGTTAATCCAGACATGTCTAACCCATGCCCCACATGATGCATGTGGCCTGGCCCAGCCTATACTGCAGCTTCTCCCCTCCTCATAGAATCACAGAATCACAAGGTTGGAAAGGATCTACAAGATCATGTAGTCCAACCATCCTCCCATTACCACTGCTACCACAAGTCACTAAACCATATCTTGTAGCTCCTCATCTAGATGCCTCTTGAGTACTGCCAGGGACAGCAACTCTGCCACCTCCCTGGGCAGGCTATTCCAGTGCCTGACTACTCTCTGAGAGAAAAAGCTTTTCCTTATGTCTAATCTAAACCTCTTCTGGTACAACATACAGCTATTTCCTCGTGTCCTGTTTGTTGCCTGGGAGAAGAGGCCAAGCTCCTCCTCATCACAGCCTCCCTTCAGGAAGTTGTAGAGTGCAATGAGGTCTCTCCTGAGCCTCCTCTTCTCCAGACTAAACAATCCCAGCTCCCTCAGCTGCTCCTCAGAAGACTTGTGCTCCAGACCCCACAGCATCACAGAGGCAGCTCTTTGCTGTCAAGATTCCATGAATTCCTGTCAACACCTGTATTCACTGTGTGAATGAACATGAAGCGCCATTCTCATCTACAATTGCAATACCTCAGGTTCTATTATTTCAATAGCTGCTTATGTACTGCTCTCCCACATTTTCCCTTGAGTAAGTTAGAGCATTAACAGGTTCACTGTGCACTTTTATACGAGCATACCTAACTGTTTCATTTCACTGTCTATGGCTCTCTATTCTCTTTTCCTGGGCTCCTACCCCTCTGCTTTGCATGTTCAGTGGAGGAAGGGAGTCAAATTCCGTGTGACAGAGAAGGGCCAGGGAACACTGACTCTAGGAAACAGCAGGGAAAAATCTCAGAATTGTCCCAAAGGATTTCAAGAGGGATCCTCTAGAACACTATCAATGCCAGTAGCCCAGCGGAAATGCCTCTACATCAATGTGCACAGCCTGGGAAATAAGCAGGAGAAGTTGGAAGCCATGACACAGTTAGAAAACTATGACTTGATTGAAATCACAGAAACATGATGAGATAATTCATATAACTGGAGCAGTATGATTGAGGGCAACAACCTTTTCGGAAGAGATAGGCAGCGAAGGGGGAGCAAGGGAGTTGCCTTCTGTGTTAAGAATTGGATAGATACAAAGAACTGCCTCTGAGAAACAGCCAGAGAACAGGTTGAGAGCTTGTGGTTTAAATTAGGAACTGGACCAATAAAGGACTTGTGATGGTTTTGGTCTACTACAGGCCCCCTTATCAAGGGTAGACTGCTGTTTAACATTTGCTTCATCAGTTAACATAGTGTTCTAGATCTCAAACCATCCAAATATTGTTCTTTTCATTTTCTATGTATGTTATTTGTAAATCCATACAATTTGAGATATCTTTACTTCTAATATACTTCTAATTGCTCTCTTCCAGCTTTAGCAGCTGCTAGTACATAGAAATCCACAGATGACTTCACAATTATTATGATCATATGTTGATATGACATTAACTGGTAGGAACTGAGATTTCATTTAAAACTCATACTCTGCAGCACTGTTTACTTGTTAAGCAGGAAATAACAACAACAAAACACACACAGAAAAAAAACCCACAAAATAATTAATAGTCCCCCCTGTGACTGAAAACAAAGTTGCAAATCTAAAAGATTCAGAACATCATATTCAAAATGAAAAGAAACAGTGATTACAATTTAAAACTTTCCAGTATTGCTGTCAAAGATGTTTTACAGGAAAATACAAGTATTGTCAGGAGCCAATAGATAAATTGCCATAAACTGTAACTAAGTCAGAGTTCTTCTCATTCTACTTCCTATTTGGAAGAAAGAAAAAAAAAAAAAGAAATAGTAATAATTTATTTGCAGTACTGATTTCTGCTTCCAGTTTGAATGTTTTCACATTCCACAGGCTACCTTATTGTTGCTATTATTACAGCCATTTTATGGATTGCTTCTGAGAACACACTAATATTTAAACAAACAAACAAACAAACAAAAGCCCTCCAAAATAGTGATGACAAAAATAAAAAATCAACATTTTCAACAACAACAAAAAGTAAAAAAGAAAAATATAATATTTCATTTTCTGGAAGATATCTTTTAAAATTGCAGTGTATCTGGAGAGAGAATACCAGCAGGAGAAGAAAAATGGTGGTCACTTTTGGTTGTAGTATTTCTCCACTTATTGGTTTGTCCTCATAGCTGTGAATGGTATCTCACATGTTACTTTTTTAACACCACTGTTAATGAAAGTATGTTTCTTGAGAGCTGATTTTTAAAAAAGTAAAAATAATAATAATAAAAAAAAGTCTGTCTGCTAGTTCATTACTTCTTGAAATAGAGATTCCTTAAGGCCAGTTTGGCAATGCAGAACTCACCACTCAACACTCTAGTGTTGTAGTAGGTGACAGTGAGGATTCGGGACGTGACGCGGTAGGACTCTCCCCTTGCTTGGTGTCGAAATGTTAATGTATGCATAAGGGGTGTAGACAAAGGAGGATAGGTAAATCGCACAACGCAATAAATGCCATTTTTCTGCTCACCATATTGGTATCCACGTGCAGTTCTTTGGCCTGGGTAAGTTTTACCAGATAGTCCAGCACAGGCACAGAGCTAAAAGAACATGGGTTGCCAGGTGCACAGCAACACTCTAGGAAGCAGCCTTCTTCACTGTGAACTAAGCACTCAGTCCAGCCTTTTGTCTTCTCTCTAGCTGAGGCCCCTTGAACTCTTCAGTGCAGCTAGAGAGAAAAGAGATATGGTGCTTATGTGTCTTGAGTGTATAACCACACTCAAGAGTGCTGAAAAGTGGGCTGAACATAGTCCTGTATTTCCTGAGCACTTATAAAAATACATATATGTCTGTACTTTCATTTTCCTTTGAAATAAAATGATGAAGGTAACTTTATTAGAAGATCAGTGTTGTTGTGAAGGAGCTGTGATAGCTACTAAAAAATACATGAAGCATCGAGAGATTTTCTAGTCCCCACAGAATGTCATTAGATATTTAATTTTTTCAATGGGTCTGGAGAGCCTTATATGATCACCTGTTCAGAAACCATGGAAAACTGATGGCCATATGCAGTTAGAATGATATTATTTTAAATAGTGAGACCTTTACCTGAGCTGAGATTGCAATATATCAAAGTTACAGATCTAATGCTTTCATATTATAAAACATTTTAAGAGTATATTAATCTTACACAGTTGTTTATTTTTTATTCCATTTGAAATTTTTCATGACATCAGGCAAAATCATAAAAAATAGAGCACATTTTTGATTCATAGTGAAAATGGGAGAATGGAAGAAGGTAAAAAAATATAGGCCTAATGTATAGGAATATCCATCTGTAAGATGTAAAGTTCCATAGTACTGAAAGGAGGAAAGTATTTGTAATAAAGTAATCTTAAAAGAGCACATTTCAGAATACTTAATTAGCATTTATCACTGAGCACAATAGAAATTACATGATTAAAAGTCACATTCTCACCTTCTGTTTTAAATGTTGGCTAAAATACGAGAACCAAACTATAAAGCCCATAATCCAAACATCTGTGGGGAAAGAAAAAAAAGAAAAAGAAAAAAAGAAACAAGCAAACCCCACAAACAGAAAAAAAAAAAAAAACAACTTTTACCCATGCTTGCAGAATAAAGAAAGTTTCTTTTGCGATACTCAGAATATGTATGTCTTTATCTGGCCCTTGAGAAAATTGATGGAAATTGTCTCTTGTGAGATTACTTCGTTTTAATACTTAGAATATTTTAAATAGGAAATATGCAGGGAGAGTACAAAATACTGATATTTTTTTAATGGCTTTTTCCCCCTGTTTTTAAGCTACAAGTGTATATATGGAAATGACACCCTGAATGTTACTTATCCACAGTGTCTATTATTGCATTTTAGAGTTCTTAAAATTTTGAAATCTACGGGCTAAAAACTTTTATTCACAGTAGCATGGAGTGTGACCTGACAGAAACCTATCTGAAAATGGTAGAATTAGTTTTTAAGCATTTAAGCAAATGCATGTTGTAGGGTTTCTTCTATAACTTCTTCATTTTCCTCAGTGAACTGAATGCTTTTATCTATGAGGGAGCATTGACTCTTGGAGAACACGTGTCCTGCTACTTAAAGGACATATTCAGATCCTTGTGTCACAGCTCCGTCAGTGGTTTGCAACAAAAGCATTGACAGTGGACACATTTGGGAGAGTTCTAGCAAACTCATATTTCCAGGCTAAGATGAAAAGTATATGTGGAAGAACAGTTAGTATATTGTCCTATGTTGTGATGCAAAAGTAGTATTTGTTGAATTCTCACTGAACAGACAATATATCCCTTTATGTAAACCACTGGCCACTCCAAAATATATCAGCACATCTAATTTTCATTTGTTAACCTTTTCCTCTCTGCGTACCAATGATGTGAAACGTTTTAGAGAATTGCAAGCTCTTGCTTAAATGCCATCTGATTAGTACAGACTGGTCTCGGGATGCACTTTCCAGCCTGTCTCTGTAACTTCCCCTATGACAGCTATGAAGTGCAGCAAACATATGATGGCAGATATCCAAAGCACAGTGACATTAGTTGCAATCCTGAAAACAATAAGGTGTGAAAGAATTTCTACATCTTATTCATCAGTTCTCCTCAACATTTTGATTTCCCTCTGCTTCCAAACAAAACTGCACAGCTGACTTCACCAAACATGTAGTTACTTTACATATTTTCATTGTTAGGTATTTAGCTAGCAATTTTTTTTTTTCTTTAATAAGTTCATCATGAATAGAATTCTCATTTAGTCCTCACTCTCAGTGTTCATAGATATCATCACATTCTTTCTTTCTTTATCTATAAACAGTTTGAGTTGAAGGTCTTTATGTTATTTTCTCCTTACTTTGGCAGGAATGGTGGTCACTGTAATACCTGCATCATAGTTGCCTGAAGCTACCTTATTTTGGCCCATATCTCTTGCATGCCAGTGGAATTTCCACAAAATCATGTCAAAATCTGGATTGTGTTTCATTATTCTTGGGAGAAATAATTATATCAGGAGAATTCTGTTTTGTTACTGAACTGTTTCACATTGCATGAGAAATAATACAGTATAATTCACTATGTACTAGGTGTACTGAATTATATTACTGTGATGTTTGAGGCTGCAAAGATGAATCTTAGTGTCTGTTAACTGACAGCACAGAAAGAACTTCAAATAAGTAGAAGAACAGTAAATGTAAGAGATTAAAAAATTCCAGGGATCATGCACTCATATATTATGAAGAATAGACCTTGATTTATTCTACTGTGTTCTTTTATTTAGTGTGCCAAATCCCAAGTAACATGGCACTTGTAGGAGGACAAAGTTCATTTTTCTAAATATTTATCTTTGTATTACTACAGCTGAAAAGAGAGTAAGAGTGGAGTGGGGAAGGACACACACACAAAACAGATAATTTCTTGGTCTTAGCCAATAAAAGATAATTTTTAAAATTATTAAATTTTATTTTGGAATAAAATTATTAAATAAAATTATTTTATTGTTTGGAATACATATTTGTTCTGAGGAATTTGTCTTGCATGTTGCATTAAAGCCATAAAAATGTTGTTTGCATACCATTACACCTGTAGGTACTGGCTTTTGAAAAAAACCAGCGAATTTCCCTGGATGCAAGCACATCAAATAAGCTTGTGCTGACAGCATAATAATACTAGATAAAGCTTCTAAAATAATATCAATTTTCCACAATATATCCAGCATTGTATGAAACAATCAGGCACCCTACAGCATTATTATAAAGCAAGGCAGTTTCTTTTTCTACATTTTCTTTTAAAAGTTGTGGAGTCCATAATTCATAACCAAGATATTTTGTCTTCATTCCGCCATTTAGAGAAAGGGGGGGAAAAGAAAAAAAAAAAAAAAAAAGGAAAAAACCTCCTTTCTCTTAGCTTTTGGCTGAGACTTTCAAGCCTTCTATTCAAGTTTCCATTAGTTTAAAGTGATTTTAGCTTGCCGGAGCCATGCATTTCAGTCAATTACTGGCTTTTATCTTGTTGTTATCATAAAAGGCTATTTCTTTCTTAAAATGGTCAATTAAGTCCATGAAAATAAATGGAGAGGGGTGTACAATTTGTTAGCAGCACTATCTAGGGTACTGTGGCACTGAAAAAGAAAATATGGTAGCCTTTCTTAATGAACAAAATAGCTTTTATCAGAATAGATGCTGTTTGTTCATATTTTTTTCTTTTCTTTTGTGAAAGCTATTAAAATATCCACAATGTACTTAACGTTGAGTTCTGTGCTTTTACTTAACTACTCCATTTGTTTCAGTTTGTATAAAGCACCTTACAAAATCAGTTGAGGCAGTTGTTTTCAGTTGAAGAGCAGCACTGTAAAGGTTCATTTTTCATCAGGAGATAATGTGATAGAGGCAACAAACACATGAAATAAATGATTCAAATGGATATTATTCCAAAGTATAAAGGAATGTTAAAGCAACATAGGAAATAAAGAAATATAAAAGTCGCAGAAAGTACCATTAAGAGTAGAGAAACCTCAGTCCATTCATTCAGACAGCAAAGTGCTCTAAAATACATAGAAGATAATGATTTGGTGATGCTCTCAAAGTATTTTCTTTAATCTTTTGATGACCCTCTTTTAAGCAGTCGAGCTGGGAGTTGTTCAGTATGTCACTATCTGTAATATACAGTATAGGGCAGGATCTTTGGGAAATCTTCGGGGATCTGTGCATATAGGTGTGCGTCTTCTATGACAATAGGTTGATTTCCAAAGTTCAAGATGTGAAGTAAAAAAGAGAGTAAGTATTGTCTGAAGTATATAAAAATCATCTGAACGAAAATATACTAGAATTGTTCCTCTAGAACATTTCTTATTCATAACATAATTTCACAATAAAGCTAAAACTTAGTCGTGTTAATTTTAGCTGCAAAGTAAAGCAATAGAAAAAAAGGTCAATTCCAAATTGCATCAAAATTACTTATAGTAGAAAGGAATTAAAGAACACTATTAGAACTGATAAAAAAAAGTCATATTAGCTTTGCAAGATTTTAAGAAATAATATCATTTCCAGTGTCTTGAATGAAAAATACTTTTAGCTTTGTTAGCTCTGTAGATACTTTATTATTATTATTATTATTATTATTATTATTATTTTATTGCTATTATTATTGTTGTTGTTATTATTGTTATTTTATTGCTATTATTATTATTATTATTACTACTACTATTACTGCTACTGAATATTCTTTCCATAGAATAGCATTCTAGCTTTGTAAAAGCTTTTGGAGTTATCAAGATATTTCTGAATATCAGAAGATATTGTCTTCTGATTATGGATAATTTCTTCAGTTGGACCATTTCTAACTGTATCCGATGCCTCATTTTTTTTTCAAAGAGAGAAAGAAAAAGAAAGAAAGGAAGAAAGGAAGAAAGAAAGAAAGGAAGGAAGGAAGGAAGGAAGGAAGGAAGGAAGGAAGGAAGGAAGGAAGGAAGGAAGGAAGGAAGGAAGGAAGGAAGGAAGGAAGGAAGAAAGAAAGAAAGAAAGAAAGAAAGAAAGAAAGAAAGAAAGAAAGAAAGAAAGAAAGAAAGAAAGAAAGAAAGAAAGAAAGAAAGAAAGAAAGAAAGAAAGAAAGAAAGAAAGAAAGAAAGAAAGAAAGAAAGAAAGAAAGAAAGAAAGAAAGAAAGAAAGAAAGAAAGAAAGAAAGAAAGAAAGAAGGGAAGAAATAAGGGAAGAAATAAGGGAAGAGGAAGGAGGAGGAGAAAGATGAGGAAAGGAGGAAAGAAAGAAGGAAAGAGGAAGGAGGAGGAGAAAGAAGAGGAAAGGAGGAAAGAAAGAAAGAAAGGGAAAGAAAGAGGGAAAGAAAGAGGGAAAAAGGGAAAGAAGGAAAGAAGGAAGAAAGAAAGAAGAAGGAAAGAAAAAAAGAGAGAAAAAGAAAAAGAGAGAAAGAGAACAAGAAAAAGAGAGAAAGAGAGAGAGAGAGAGAGAGAGAAAGGAAAACAATAACAACAGCAAAAAACACTTGCTTTAAAATCAGAATGATAAAAACAAATAACTGAAAAAAAAAAAATCATACTACAGTCTGTGCTCTATACATTTCATACAAAGTACCACACCTACAAATGCAGGCTATGTTCAGCTCCTAAGAGCAGAGGGTACATGGCTCTGAGTTTCTTTTACTGCCAGTAAAAAAACTGACATAATTTGGCATAGTAGTACAATTACAGGAGAGATCTGCAAAACCATTTGAAGAGAACTTTTATCCTCCTAGGTAAGCTTCTGCTCCTCTGGCCAGAGAACTATTTGTCAACATAGTTAGTACCATTAGCTATGCATTTTTGACAGTGATGACAGGAACCTGTGTGCCACTCTAGAAAAACCTGTACGGCCACCTGGAGCATGGCGTGTCTTTCACATCACTGTTGCCACTGCTGAAACACACCACCCACCACCTCACTGTGCTCGCACCTACTGTTTGGTGTCTATAAACAGTCAGCAAGCATCAGTGAATGCCAGTGGGTGTAATTCTTTCTGTAAGGAGGAATTCAGTTCCACACTTTGCTTCATGCACAATTGCACTTCAGATGCCATTTTATCAGACTGTCCCTCTGTTGCATGGCAACAAAATATAATGGAATACTGATGCATTCTTCAGCCTTTACTGCAATACAACCAACATCTGCCTCTGATGTCATAGACCAAAATAATAAAATAGAAGGCATTACTTTCAGAGCAGCTTGCATATTACACTTATGCATACAATTGTACATTCTGGGAACACATACTAAGCAACACTAATATGTGAACCTGGGTGGCATGGCTTGGCCTGTTTTGGGCAAGTTCTGTAACTGGGGCAAAAGGACACATGGACCCCTGCCCCAGGAAAAGGGGGAAGGGAGGAAGGGAAAATGGTAGGGAGACAGGCCTAGATAAGAAAAATAGTGAAAACCAGCTAAGGGAAAAAACTTTATTTACTAAATACAGTAGCAGAATGTGAGATAATGCAATAAAATGCAATATGACTGGAATTTAAGCTAATAAATCAGATAAAATGAGAGAGAGTTTCCAGAATTAAAGTCTTTTCTCAGCACTGTAGGTGAGACAGCTGGGAGCACAGGGAGCAAAAAGAGCAGTCTCATGAGTCACACTTGGTTTCATCTTTGCCTCCAAATGGAAAATGGAAACAGAACAGTGAAATCTTCTGGGACCTGTAGTTCATTCTTCTCTTCTGAGACCAAGAGGCTGGAAATATTGACATTCCATGGAATTGTAGCATTAACACTTTAACTCCCAGTGCACTGCATGATGTAATGATGTGGAATACCAATAACAAATCACAAAACCATAACACTGTGTACATGGAGCTGCAAATGACTCATCTCTATTGGGATACTGTTTTTGACAGTTCTCAGCATGAAGAATCTTGTGTATAGTCAGGTAGCACTTTAAATGAAGCCACCATCATTTGTTAATTATTAACATTGTATGCCCATCCAGCTGAACTATTTCCTATTTTTTCTATTCTATTCTATTCTATTCTATTCTATTCTATTCTATTCTATTCTATTCTATTCTATTCTATTCTATTCTATTCTATCCCATCCCATCCCATCCCATCCCATCCTATCCTATCCTATCCTATCTATTCTACTATATTCTTCTCTATTCCACTCCACTCCACTCCATTCTTCTTGTGTACAGTTTCAATAGTGTTACATCTATAGGCTTATCACATATGCAAACTTTGACCAGCACTGTTATAAAAACATATACACCAATAGAAAAACATACTCCAGAGCCTGAAGTTTAGCATATTGCTACTATCCATAATTCTAAGTGAACCACTCTAGTAATAAATACATAATCTCTCCTGTGCATATTAGAAAAATGTACTGTACTGTCATTGGAATTGTTATGCCTTTAAATTAGGGGATTGGGGAATTTGTGGTGTGGTAGAACAGAAGGTAAAGTAGAGGGACTGGGAGCTATAAAATTGTTTCTACCTTTTCTACTTCTCTGTTCATCACACTATGTGGGTGAATCTACATTCATTTTTACTTTGTCTTAAATAGTAAGACTAGGTATCCTAAAATGTTAGTACATTGCCTTAAGCTTAAGCTGACTGTCACCAAGCCCTTGTTATAAACTAGAACCACTGCTTGCTTCAAACTACAGAACTTGCTTTTCCTGCAGCTATGTAAGCCCTTCTTGAATAGGTAGATTTGTTATAACTTAGAATAGTCTGTTCATGAGGCCAGAAAAAAAATTACTCTTTCCTCAATGATACTTTTACAATGCTGCAAAAACATTCCTTATCTATTAAAGAGATATAATGTCAAGGTGTAGGAAAAGCTACAATTTTAATAAAGGGTCAGAAAGCGTGAAAAAAATAATGACTCTTCATAAACTTGACTAGTCATCCGAAACCAAGAAGTATCAGATCATTAGAATAAGGAAGTTAGCTGTAAGACTTTTTTTTTTCCCCTTTCTCTTTGTTAACAGAATTACTAACCAGCTTAACATTGTCCATAAGTCTGCAGGAGATTTTTGTTCTGAAGCAATGAGACAACACGGGAAGTAGATAGGGGGAAGATACATAGATTTTTTAAAAATACACAACTAAAACAGAAGATGAAGCATTTTCATTTACCCATTTGAGTACAAAATCTTTTCTTCAACATCACTTTATAGATTCTTTGGATAATATGGACCTCATTCCCTACAAAAACAGAACAGCTACTTTAAGATGTGATATAGTGTCACGGTTTTTGCTGGGTTGGAGTTAATTTTCTTTGGAGAGGCTCACATGATGCAATGTTTTGGATATTTGATTAAAATAGTGTCATGGTTGTATGATTTTTGGTTACTAGAATTCCACATCATAACATCATGTAGTGCACTGGGAGTTAAAGTGTTAATGCTCCAGTTCCACGTACCTGTCCAGAAGAGAAGAAGAACTACATTCTCCAGGGGGCTTTGCAGTCAGAGAGGAGATATAACTCCTGGCAAGGTCACCTGATTGTGCTCTTTGCTTTCTTTGCACTCTTCTCCTTCGCCTCTCCTCACTGCTGCCCATCCTGACTGCGAACATCACTTCAGAATTACTGTAAGGCCTACAGTTTTCAGATACTTTCTCATTATATTTGATTTATTAGCTTCAATTCTAATTATATTATATTATAGTGTGTTATCTTGCATTCCGATACCATATATAGTAAATTAGTTTGTTTCTCCTCAGATCATTGCTGCTGTTTCTAATTATTTTGGGGTCGTGTTTCCCTTTTCTGGAGGCGTAGATTTTGCGAAAATCAATCTGCCCCACTAGTCATGGAACTGGGCCGAACCAATCCATAAACTCTTGACAAATAGCGTTGTTAACACACCAATGTTTGAGTTGTTGCTGAGCAGTGATTTTAACTAGGACTTTTCAGCATATTGCATTATCCTGCCAGAGTGGACCTGGGGGTGCACAGAAAGCTGGGAGGTGACAGAATCAGGACACCTGACCCAAATTCATCAAAGGGATATTCCATGCCATATGGCATCATACTAAGCAATAAAAGCTGAGGTTAAAAAAAAACCAAACCAAAACAATGAATGGATGTATGTTTGGAGTGATAGTGCTTGTCTCCTCCAGAAACCACAATGCATGATGAGCTCTGCTTTCCTGGAAGAGGCTGAACAAGTGCCTGCCAATGGGAAATACCAAATTTGTCTTTTCTCACACTTTCACCTTTTCTGTTCCCTTTCCCAACCCACCTGACGAGAATAAGTGAGCAGCTATGTTGTATTTAGATTCCTGCTAGGATCAAACCACAGCACATAGCCTCCTGGTGACTGCATAATCAACACAGTGATTTTGATTATCTTTATTGGCAGTATGGGCTTTACTCCTTAACAAAAAAGATGCTTGGTACCTTAGAAATCTGAATAAAGATGTTTCTGTTTTAATGCTGTTATCTTATGGGAAGAAAGACAGGAGAATACCAGGAGTATCTTCTCTGTGTTCTGTACTATTTTTAACATTTTTTTTTTTTCTTTCCATGTAATTCAATCATACAACTATAGAGATACACAGATGATAGGAAGTCAGATGTTCCTGGTATAGTCATTATCTGTCATTGCTTTTGAGTTGTTATGAAGTATTGACAAAACTGTTGTAACAGTCACATAATTCTTGCTTGGCAATGGAATCAGGGAAGCTAAGGCACAGATGGAATGAATTTGATAAGGAATGTGAAGTAAAGAAGCATAGTTCTACAGGTACATTGATGAGGAAAGGAACATCTACAACATCAAGAAAACACGTACACATATACACACACAATAAATCGGTCACAGAAATAGAGAAGGGATTGGGTTGGAAAGGACTTCTAAAGATTCTCCAATAGGCAGAGACATCTTCCACTGCATCAGGTTACTCAAAGTCCCTACAGGACATTAACAGGATTGGAGCACTTGCCCTTTGAAGAGATTCTGAGAGGGACAGGGTTGTTCTACCTGGAGAAGAGAAGGCTCCTGAGAGACCTTATTACAATCTTTCAAGAAACAAAGAGAGCTTATAAAACAGAAAAACTTTTTACTGGGGCCAGTTGTGAGTGACAGGGCAAGGAGCAAACATTTTAATGTAAAAGTGGATAACTGTAGTTTGAACTTCAGGAAGAAGTTTTCCATGATGAGGTTGGTGAGTTTGGAACACACTGCCCACAGAAGTTGTGGATTTCCCATAATTGAGAGTGTTCTAAATATGTCGTAACTCTGTAGAATTCCTTCACCTTGCATACATTACCACACATATCCCTGATTTCCAAATAATCTAATAATATTTTCCAAATAATATAATTTCCAAATAATATAAAAATATTTCCAAATAAGCAGATGTAGAGGTATTAATCCTCCTCACATTAAAAACAATCATAGTTTTGAATATTTTAGTCTACATTTTTTGTCCATTTGTATTAGAAAAAAGACAAAGAAAAAAGATCATAATTTCCTATAATAAATTCCTAAATCCAAGTTACCCATTAGCCTGTTTTTCAGAAATGAAAATAATTTCCTTTTCAGCCAGATGTGACATCACTAGTTACATGCTCACAGGTAGCTGGAAAATGAAAATAAAATATTTTTAGGCATTTGTACTTCAGGAAACAGAGTAAAGAAAGAGAAAAAGAAAAATTGAGAGCAACAACAACAAGAACAAAATCAACATTTGAGATCCTTCAATGTTATGAACTATTACATTACTAAAAATAGGATAATCATCAGTACATGCATATTTTTACATGTTTAGGAATTTAAAACAGTGGCAAATGACATACAAAAAAATTACATCTTTTGCATCTATGTTTTATGCTGGTCTGTGCTAGTGAAATCACTGTCAACATAGTTACCTTACAGACTATGCATGACACAAAAATTATGCTTTATTTTTACCAGACAGAAAGAGTACTTTATGTATCAATATGTCATGAGAGCTTTTACACTTATAATAGAATGAATATATGGATTGCAAGCAGCAGAAAATGCATTTTCCTTCCAAATGGCAAGTAATGGTTTTCAGTAAACCAAATTGATCTTTATTAACAATTTTTTGCTGTAATCCTCAGAACAAGCTATTAAAACAAAAATAGATGTGCATTCTTATCCTTTGTGTGTAATTGTGATAGCATTTTTCTACCACTTTCCCTAATAAACAGAAAAAAACAATGTACGCTTTCACACAAGACTTCTATTTTTAGTTTAGGCTAACAGTGAAATATGGTCTTGATCATATAGGGTACTAAGAAGATAGATACTAAACAGTAAGATTCTGATCTGATATTAGATTAATATCAAAGAAAATTTATGAAGTTATGCTGGAGCATTTTTCAACATATGGACTACCAGTGAAGGATTCCATGAAACTGTTTTTAACATCTTCTGACGTATTCAACCTGATTTTGCCCATGATCACTGCTTGAAATGAATAGCTTGTCTAACATGCTTAGCACAGCTATCTACAAAAGGAGAGTCAGGATGGCTTTCAGTTCTGTAGTTGCATTTTGCAAAGTTCATCTCCTACATGTTTGGTTTGATGACTAATCTCACTACAAGTTCATGAAGATGACATTCACAGAAATTTCTTATTTTGGAGCATATGCTTCTAGAATTTGAGTGTTTAAACTTTTTAAAAGAAATTTTGCAAATCTGACTCCAACTGGAGGCAGGTAACAGGGTTTTTTTAAATCCTATTTTCTTGTGGAGTAGAGATTTTAACTTTGAATAGTACAGTCAACTCAAGCAAGAAATAATAATGCATTTCTCAGGTTCTAAAAATATTTGATTCTTCTGTCACTTCTTAAAAGACTGCAAATGTTGCAATTACATGCTTATGGCTTTTTTTTGACACTATTCACACTCTGCTATTAAAAAAAAAAAAAAGAAAAATCTGTCCCATTTTTTAGATTCTGACCTTCCATTTTAAAAATATGTCTAGCAGTTATGATTGTGAAAGAAAATTCACTTAATCACTGAAGAGGCATTTGCTTAAACTTCTAGGGATGCATGAAAAGCAGTCATGAGAACAGTCATGAAATGTGTGAAATTTCCTATTTATTTCATCAAAAAAAGATTTCATGCAGATTGATAGTGATTATAATTGAAATATCAACACTATTAATTTCATTTGAGAAAAGTCAGGGAAGATCTCTTCTGCACAGATCTATCATTTCTGTGCTACAGATAGATTTTAATTTGGAGATATTTGTATGTATTTTCTTCTCTCAAAAAATAAATCCAGATACTATTTTCAGGCAATGAGTATACTGAAGTTCACCAGTAACATAGAAATGTAACAGGGATGTTTAACACAGCTGCATGTTTTACAGCACAGCTGTCATGCTGGAAAAGATCAATGCATCTGGGTAACATCTTTCATGACTTTTTTTAATGGTTGAATGCAGATCTCCTGTTTACACGTGCTGAATCATATGCTTCAAATATTCCATTTCACATAGTTGTGAGTGTACCGGTGGATATTCAAGGATGTTCAGCGCTGTATGACCTTTAATTACTAGGCTCTTTGCAATTCAATTCAGGTACCTGCAGATACCCAAGCATTCAATTATTCAAGCATTTGTGGTACAGGGGATTTTCTTTCTGTGGTTCTAGAATTTTTCTTCCTCCTCCTGAACTAACAGTGATCTCACCTGAGTTTAAATACACATTCCTTAACTTGGTAATATAGCAACCTCTTAAAATTATTATGCTTTAAAAATATAGAAACTGCTTTTGCTAAATTTCAGTTTTAAAAAGTACTTCCAAAAATCTGCTAAGAAAATTGCTAATCCTTGATTTTATTATTATTATTATTATTATTATTGTTTTCCTTATTCTTCACCACTTTCATTTTTAGTTTCCTTAAATCTAAAAAAGATTTTTTTTCCAAGTGATGATACTAAATGATGATACTAAATTAAATGATACTAAATTGAGTAACTAGTAGTTTAATTGTTTCTTCTTAAGAGTGGCAGAACTCAAAGGGTACAGGCAAGATTTTTCTGACATATATTTCTTCTTGAGAAAATAAATGAAGTTTCCTCTGACTGGTAGTTATCCAGTCACAAATTTATTTCCTCCCTTCCTGATGAGTTTAACACATCTTCTATTAGTGTGTTCAGAAGTTGTAAAACACTTGTTATTCATATTTGTTCAATTAACTTCTGGATAAACCTTGACAGAACTGTAAATATAATACACCATTTTTAGATAGTATTAAATATTGTAACCTGAAACAGGAAGTATAAGCAGTCAAGATTGTTAATTTATTAGCTTTTATTTTTCTCTAGTTTCATTAAAAAAAAAAACAACAACAAGATAACAATTTAAAAGTTTAAAGCTATCTGTACTGTAACTATATTAGCATCAAAGATGAAACATGTATGTATATAAAACAATAGACATTAGTATTGTTAGTTTAGTATTTATTGTTAGTATAGTATTGTTGTTACTTTCCAGAGAGCAACTCAGATCCTCAAAATACATACACTGAATAACAATTTTCTTTAATTAATCTTGTCCATCAGCAGTCCCATTTAGCACATGCTTCACTTCAAACATTTGAAAAAAGTCTTGTCGTACACTGAAAGCTAAACGCGTGCCAAGAAATTTTATAACTAAGTAGTCAGACAGATAGATCTTAGGTGTGGAAGATTACCTTATTCCTCTTCCTAGTTCCCTCAACTCCTCCTCTGATTTTGAAACACACTTCATGCTGAGTGTTCCTGTTGAGTTTTGACCATTTGTTACGGTTTCTAAACATTATGAAGACCTTCCCTGCAGTGCTTAAGCTGATATTATATATCACCTGGCTGGCTTGAGCAGTAGATCTGAATTAGCTTAAACAGAAAAGAGAAACTATGAGAAGGTAAGAGAATTGAAGTTAAACTGAGATGAGCAAGGCTAAGCTCTGCTTTATTTCCCCCTCTTTCTTCAAAATAATTTTTGCTGTTTTCTTATGTGCTGTATACTCCTGATTAGACGGTTGCTTTAAACTTTCTGTCAACTCTGCTTCCAGTTTTCCAACCAGCCTTTGGGCCTCAAGCTAATTAATTTCTTCCTCTTCAGGGAATGATGAAGGCTGTGCTTGTGTGCAAATGTACTGAGAAACAGGTTTTTAACTGTGAGAAGCTTCTTACATGTTGAGTATTGCCCTGGTATTTGCAGTGAATAACATATTCATTAATGGATATCCCTCTCATGCTGTGTAGTTTAATGTCTAAGTCATCTAGGATAAAACCTAAAACTGTCCTTTCTAGTGTTTCATGATTCTATTGTACTTGTGTTGCACTCCCTTTAAATTTTAAAATGTTTAAGAATACGCTTTTTAACAAACACTAAATTTATCTAAACTTGTTTTCATAGGGATTCTCTGGGTCAGTTTTTGAGTGAGAGCAAAAGCATTCCTGTGTGATAATATGATGAAGTCCTGATGAACAATCTCAAAATACAAAAACAATGGAATGTTTTTTTGTTCTCTAAAGAAGTACATAAGATGTGTTCTGTGAAAAATCATGACATGGATCAAGAAAAAAAAGAATAATAATTTTGTCTTAGATGGAAAATATTGCATTGGAAGCAGAGGCTACTGATAACATTGATAGAAAACAGAGTATAACGTGATTTATTTTTCTAAATGCCCAAGTGAATAGTAGCAGAAATCCAAATCAAATGCTGCCAATGTAGTTAAAACATGTCAACATTAACCCAGAAATAAATGTTTCTGAAAGCGCTTCATTTTGTTTTATCATTTAAGAAAACAACAAAGAATGTTTTAAACCATACATACCTGACAGACTTGCATTAATGTGATTAATATCTTAATATCATAGTAAATTCTAGAAAGGAATAATTTACCAACTGGTGAGCAATATTCTGAATGTGACTGACCTTTGGGAAACAAAAGATATTCTCTTCCAAGATCACTATAAATGTAATATACTTGTCGAGAAATGGAAGAAAGAAGATTGCTATCATAGGCTGCATGAGTAATAACAAAAGGCATTAAAGTGTCATTTTCAAAGCTCTTCATTCTTTCACTGCATCAGTGCGAGAGTGTAAAGTATAGTTATTCAGAAGAGAAATGCAAAGATGCTGTAAGGTGCACACATTATTAAAGAAGAAAATGCTCTTAAATTTGAGTCAGAAAAAAAGTTTATTATATGTATGGCTAAATTACGAAACTGGTATAAATTTCCAGTCTTGTGTCCATTAATTTTGCCATGTAATGAATCATTTTTTTATAATGAACTGAAAAACAATCTTGTTTCTTTAAGTCAAATGAAATACTGAGTTAGTTTAGATCTTAGTCTATAGGCTAGGTAGTGAAACACATAATATTTATGGTTATTAGTCTCAAATACGTATTAACTAGCCTACACAGAGAAGTGTAAAATGATAGCCTACAGATTTAAAAATACTCTCGTTCATGTGCTTCCGAAATATAACTGCAATCTAACATTACTGTCACCCCTCTAAATCTACAATCTGATTCGCTTTCAGACTTTCAATACCAAAGGTAACTTTTAAAAAGCGAGTAGAACATTTACAGCATTACAGACTTTTATTAACACCCTTCATGGTTTCAAATCCTTTAAGTACACTAAATGCAACTCAAGTAACAAGAATCATTTTCAGCTAAAAACCCTTTCAAAGCAATAAGCATAACCTCCTGTTTATTTCTTATGTAGTTTATTGAACTACTTTTATGCTGTGTTAGGTACATAAATGTTAACGATATTTAACCAGTTGACCCACACTTCATCCTTGGAAAGACATGAAAAATGTTATTAAAAAATAGTCATTCTGGCTTTCACACTTCAGAGTTTTGATAGTAGTCAAATAGAAAACAAGTTATATTTGATGTTTCTTCAAATTCCATTGAGCAATAGTTATGATTCTGAAGATCTGTATTGAACAATAGATGCAGTATGTTATCTTTAGTTACCCACTCAGGTAAAAACTAGGCTTGGTTAATAGTACCTTGCACATGTTTACAATTGCTACCACTGGAGGTAGTATTTATTTATAGGTTTGTTTGTTTGTTTTTTACACGGGGTGACTGTTGTATTTTAATTGTCAAATTTGAATAAGAATTGAAAGTTCAAACTTGTGGTTTTACAGCAACAAATTATTAAGAACTGGCACTTTAAATATAATACCGAAAGATTAGTACAGCCTGCACATTAAACAACCAACTTGTACAGCAAATGTTACAGACAATCTTCAATTTGCAATATTAATATCTTAGTGCTGTGGAGATTACACTGATTACAGTCAATTTAAGAATGCAATAATTAGACTGTTTTACAATAACTTCTGAGGTCACTTTATACACATAATTTTTTACCCACTACTAAGCCACATGAATATATTAACTGATCACCAACTTATATTTTCTGTTCGAAGTTGATCTGTTAGGAAAGGAAAGTAATAACAGTGGTGAGACAATGATGGTACGAACATTCACCGCTATGAAGTTAGAGAGGTTCTGGCACTTGATTTCATCAGAAGACAATATGTAGCTGTGTATGCTAATGGCATTTCTTTATGGCTAGAGTCAATACTGTCTGTTAAAACAAAAAGTGGCTGTGCAAAAATGACCATTATTGTAACGCTGGCCAAATTGGATATTTGCTAAGATGCAGTGTGCTTCTAAATGTGCAAAAGAACTTGGGAATACAAGCTGTACTGAAGCTCTGTCTTGCAGTGAATGTACAAGTGAGTGTACAAGTTGTGCTGACAAGTTCAGTTGTAAGGAAAGAGAGAAGCAAGAGCAAAGGAGGAGTAGCAAATTTGGCTTTTGAGTCTTAATAGTAAAGGAAAGTATTAGTAGCTGCCTGACAAGTGGAAGACAGTAACTATCATGGCAAGAGAGGGGGTTATTTGTAATTTTTTTGAGGTTTACAATTTAAGTTATATGGATATTCCAGACATATCCATGAATGTTTATTCAAAAGGGTTGAGTGAATTTATTTCTACAGTTACAGCGTGCAAATATCCTATGAAGTCAATATATTTATAGGAAAGTATTTTTATAGCAGTAGCAATGTTTGAACAAATCAAAATAAAATTTGGTTCAATGAAAATTTGAATTGAATACCTAAATCTGGGGATAATACTTTCCTAACTCACAAAAAATAAATGTGCTTTTGACATATACATCTAAAACATTTCATTTTGTGGAGATTTGACACTGATAATTTTTTTCTGAGGAAATTGAAGCTGGCAGTTTTTTTCACCAGTTGAAATAATAACATCAGAGAATTTTGACCTGTTTCTTTCAACGCATTGTACGCTATACTTGTGGGATTACACTGTTTTGTAAAAGATCAAGGCTAATGGGATTGATTGTATTGAAAATTAAGTTCAGAATTCTGTAATGATGTAGAATTAATAGTGCATTCTTTATAACATTATCTCTTCTGTTTATTTTCATTTTAGTAGTACTTACAAGCTTTGGACATTTTGAAAATATTTGTATGCCTAATTATCTCTACATAGGCATTTATAATTTTTCTTAAATATTCAAGAAGTTCTTCTTGTTAAAGTTTTCCTGCTATCATAGCTTTCATATTTTTCGTGATGCTAAACTTTGCTGTCCTATCAAGTGGGAAGTCTTGCAGTGTGCTGGACTCTCTGCCAGTGAGAAATATCTTGTGAATATATACCTTCATACCTGGGTAGCCAAGTATAAATTGAGTTTGTCCCTGTTTGTAAGAAAACCATTCTCATCAAGTAAAGAACAAATGTTTTCTCTGGTCCTCCCTTTGTTGATAACGTATGTGAGAAAAAGAACGTTTTCTTGTTCCCCACAGTATCGGCTAGCTGAGATTTGGTCACAAAAATTTTCTCCCTGCAAAGGCTAACAGAATTCCTGTAGACTTCCCATGTTACCTGACCTTGTTTCCAGCAGCCATACAACTTCCTTTTCCATCTAAGCTCTAAAAGAAGATCCCTGTTCAACCAAAGCAACCTTCAACCCCACCCACATGACTTCTGACATTTTGGAATTACCCATTCCTGTGCTCTCAGAAGGTGATACTTAAAAAGCGACCAGCACTGATGGGTCACTATGCCTTCATAAGTAGTTTCCCGGAGGGTCTTACTAACTAGTTCCCCAAAAAGCCTGAAAACTGCTCTCCTCAAACCCAGGGTCAAGCCTTGGTTGCTTGTTATTTCAATTAAGTAACTGAAATTGATGATCACTATGACGAAGATGTGCAAGGGCACTTAGGAAGGTAAGGTAGGCTGATTCTGCTTACTCTGCATCAGAGCTGCTTCTCATCACAGGATCCTCTCTTCCTGTTTCAGGGTGACTGGGGCTCCCTCTCTCTCCTTGCATTTGTTTTTACTATCTTTTGCAGCTGTGGTTATGACTCTCTTTGAAAGATCCCTCAGAACAAGCCACTACTCCAAAGTTGACCTGTTCAAGGTCTTCTAGTAAATTTTCACCTCTGCTTTTCATATAAACTTGTCAGTCTTAAATCTAGTCATTGACTTGTCTCTTGTTGATATGAACTACGGAATTGTCTGAAAGACATGGGACTTTTAAAGGACATACTAGCACTGTCACAAACAATGTAGAGAAGGCAAAATACTACAATTAGGCTAGTAACGTTGAAGCATGTTAAACACATTTAGCTTAAATATTTTAAAATCAGCACACTTATTGATGCCAATTTCAAATAAGATTTGGAAGACTGTAAAAATTTGAGTGGAAAGTTAATACTATGTCAATTTGTAGAAGGATATTAAGTAACCTGAGTAATAGATCTGGTTAATTATAGGCCTCTCAGATTGATTTTGATCCTGAAGAAAATAATGAAATAGCTGGTACAGGGTTAGATTAAAAAAGAATTAAGGGGAGTTAAGATAATTAATATCAACTAACATGGACTTATGAAAAGTAAGCCTTGCAACTTTAACTTAGTATCTCCTTTGAAAACAACTGCAAATTTGAGGGATGCAAATAATGCAAATAATCTCTTCCTTTCGTTTGATATCATTCTATATTGTACAGCATGCAGTATAATGCAAAACCCCTAGGGCATATCCTGCATGGAAGAAAAACTGATCGGCAGTGTCTCTTGAAGGGTTCATTAGGATTTGACCACTGATTCAACACTGAACAGAAGTATTAATTCTGAAAAAAATCCTCATTATTCAACTTCAATATACAGTGTGAGTCACTGTGATGAACAACTTTGCCAATGAACGAGTGAATGAAATCTTTTCCATGCAGAAGTACTCTGAGTAGAAATTTTATTACCTTTGTGTCATGTGAATATCCACATATTTGATGTGGATATTGCTGGAATACTGAATCCAGATATGGTGTCTGTAACTTCACCTTGTATTTTCAGTAATGATATTGAAAAGCCCAGGTTGCCCCTCAAAAAATCAAAATCATTATTTAAGAGTTGAACTAAACACATTAGGGAAACACATTAAACATGATAGTAACATCCATAAAACTTTTTTTTTTTTTTTTTTTGTAATAATTAATTTGATATAGATGGCAACTAAGACTTGCATGTTTTCTACATTTTATTGCCTGCCAGCCGCAGTTCCTAGCCTACAATTCCTTTTACGAGCAGCTTATCCATTTTCCTTTTTGTCATATAGGTCATGACAGACTTGAAAGCAGCCTACTTTATTTATCTTATCAAACAAAACGTTAAGTGTGAAAATATCAAGGTTTATAGTAGCCTACCTAGGAATAAAAATCTGATTAATAGACCACTGTTCAGTATGAGAGAAAAGAAGTAATTCCTGGAACCTCAGGATAGAGATTTGTCCAGAAGTACAACTCTTTGCAAGGATAGATACTTGCAGGACATGGGAAAGTGGTTTTAAGTTGAAGGAGGGAAGATTTAGGTTGGATACCAGTTTTTTAGCAAGAGAGTGGTGAGGCGATGGAATAAGCTGTCCAGAGAAGTTGTGAATGCCCCATCCCTTGAGGTGTTCAAGGTGAGGTTGAATGGGACCGTGGGCAGCCTGGTATTTGATTTGGAGGTTCACGGCCGTGCCTGTAGCAGGGGAGATTGGTGCTTGGTGATCCTTGAGGTCCCTTCCAACCCAAGCCATTCTATGATTCTGTGATTCTGTGATTCTGTGATTCTGTGATTCTGTGATTCTATGAAGTAGGATATAATTTTTTGTGTTGGTAGTGATTAACTACTATAACAATTTACCAAGACCTTAGAGGATTTTTAATTACTGGAAAGTTACAAATCAATATTCTTTGTGTTTCTTTTTATTCTTTTGTTTTGTTTTGTTTCTTCCACATAATAGTTCACAAATAATTTTGAAATCACTAATCTGAATAAGAGTTCAGAAGAACTAACCAGAGTGACTTCTGCTATCCATACAGTATAAGAAAATATGAATACAGATTAGTTTCTGCCAAAGTGACAGAATACAATTTGATATGGCCTATTATAAAATTACATGCTACTTGTTATAATTGAGTTCTTCTGAATGCTTGTGATTTTTCAGACTGCTGATCAGAAAATGAGAAATGAGGGTTTTTATTTTTTTGGTCAGAGAATCTTTGTCATTAAGTTAACACCAATAAATGAAACTGAATAAATATACAAGTAAATCACAAGCTCTCCTCCAGTGCTCATTAACTGCTTCTGACTCTGATATTAATACTTATAAGCCATGCTCTGATTCTTCTAAATGTCACACACACAAGCTTAAGGATTTTTGGCCAGTACATTTTGTACTTTCACTGAATCTCAGAATCACAGGATCACTTCTTAATTTGAGACAAACCTCTAGAAGTCATCCTGTCCAATTCCCATGCTCAAGCAAATACACATGGAACTGGTTGTCCACAGTCATGACTAGGCATCTTTGGAAAGTTTCCAAGGAGGAAGAGTACACAAACTTCCTTGGACAACAGTTGCAGAAGTCTTAGTCTTTTCTCCCAGGAGAGATGCTCAATTTCCTTAATCACTATGTCTGTAATGTCTGTCTGCAATGCAGAGCCCAGAACTGGATACAGTATTCTAGGTGCAGCTTCACCAAGGCTGTGAAGAAAGAATGACTTGACCTTTTGGTAAAGACTTTGCTTAATAAAGCCAAGGAAATGTTTTGGCACATTGCTCACTCATATTCATACTGGTGTCCACCTATGTCCTTTTCTGCAAAGTTGCTGTCCAGCTGTGTGTGCTCCAGCATGTCATGATTTTACTAGAAAGACAGGAAGGCATCTATATTGGGGAGTGCAACACCTAAAGAGAGTACATTTGAAGTAAGCATCAAGAAGAAAAAATAAATGTATACCTTGTATGTGATGAGGCTTTTCTGGTTTTATCAATATTTCATATAATGACGTGATACAGAAAGCTGCTGGGTGCTGGCGCACAGTGCAGTGTGGAGCTGTGCTTCCTGGTTCTGTGCTTCTAGCAGTATCACGAGTTCCAGCTCTCCAAGAGTAAGACACACTGAGAAGAGATAGATAGACTACAGTTCCAGGAGCCTTCAGTGAACCAGACTCTTTGCATCTGGACAGCGCTTTAAAAATACGATCAGAAAATCCTTAACTCCCATCTGTTTATTACCCGTAACTCTTTTTTTATACCATTATCTTACATTCTTCTACCATTTGTAGTAAATTCATTGTCTCTCCTCATCTTAATTGGGTCATTTTTGCTTTTCTTCTCCTCAGAAAGAGAGACGGGAGGGTGAAAGAAGCCAGGGAGGTTTTAATACACCGGTTTTAATACAATGCGCATAAGACTTTCTATGTCATATGGAAGTAAAGGGCCAGGCGCTGTAAGCATCTCTAGTGCATTCAACGTTAGTGGTGATCTCAGCCCTTTTTTCTCCATGGTCTCCATTAATCGCACGACTGCCTTGGGCTCCAGGGGGACCCACGTGGGGCCCTCCTTTCCAACTACAACTGGGAAGGTGGCAGTGACCGAAAGGCCCTTTTCTTCTAGCACCTTCCTAACCTTCGTCCAATCCGTGCCCAGGTCATGCCCACTGTTCCCGCCCCCTATTGTGTCACAATGTTTACCAGCCACCTCTGATGAGACCGCGTGTGTGCTACCACATTCCATCACCCCTCCCCCCTCCCCCCAATCATTTGGAGTCAAATTACACAAAGAAGAATGCAACGGTCAATGAAGATATGGCGGAGGGGCTTCAGGTTCCAGTGGTCATGTGGTTGTGCAAGACAAAGGAGCAGACTGTGGGGATCCGCCATCTGGTTCTTTGTCTTCAGGGTGAGGCATGCTGGGCGATTGCTCCCCACTCGGGCACCTGCATGAAAGGATGCTTCCCAGGCCACTCTGCGCCCCATCAGAGGGTTCTAGCCCTAACATTGCCCACACTGCACTGTTGGTTTTACCCTCCCCCCTAGCAACTTTAAGAACACCCAGTACCAGCCCTCAGGTTTTAAGCTCCGAAGCTTTTTGATCACTCATTGCACGTTGTGCAAGCACAGTGGTGAGAGAATTCCACCGTTCGTGGTTTAAACTGTCGCGAGGGGAAGAAAGCTCACCCTCCTTCTCAAGGTGAGAGAGTACAGCAGCAACGTCCTTCTTAGAAGGAACGCCTTTGCTACAATAGTCCTTACAAAGCTGGAGAAGTACCTTAATGACATTCTCCATTGTCCACAGCTCGCTGATCCCACGAGATTCCGTGTTTGCCCACCAGCGACCTGCCACCACCTCACAGGCTCTACATCGCTGCACGGGCTCACTGAAAATGTCAGACCCCTGCAGGGTCCTCACACGGGGCACCAACTTGTTGAACTCCGTTCTTGGACCCTCGGCGTTAGTTTCTGCGGAACTGACCTTATATACTGGGTCAGGGCCAAATGACCGCACATTCACACCAATGTGTTGAACAGTAAAATGGTGTTTATTCTATTGTGTAACCCTCTTATATACTACCCTTGATTCATCTACGCCCCCTAAGGCTACGTAATCACATTGTCATGGCAAAGGGAGGGCCTATCACATTACATCCCAAGTTCCTCGCTGTCACCTAATACAACAGCAGCAGTTCAAGTTCCATGTACACAAATTACAATGAGATCCCTAGAAAAAAAAGGTGTTTATATGATCCTTAGAAATGCCTTTAGCTCCAGACTTTAGGTTTCTGCATGCGGTGTAAACACTGTGCTTGTTCCAGTTCTCTTATAGGCCTTTATTTGCATTAGCTTGGTTGTTATACTTTGTTTCATTGCATGACTTAATATCTCTTTAGTGGGAAAATTCTTCTAGTAGCTGGTATTGTTTGTTTTACGTATTCAATCTCACTTGCTTATTTTACTCATTAATTTCAAGAGGAAAATAAGTGTTTAATTATGAAACATATGATTGTTATGAGCATAGGAAATGATTATTTATCACGCTTTATCTTAAATTTACCCAAATAATTGTAGTGCAAACCTTCTGTTTATCTAGCATGTAATTAATTCTTTACAGATTATTTCATGCACATATCTATAATATATTCATAACAAATATCAGAATGAGTTAATGAATGTTCACACCACAATAAATATATTTGCTTCTTTTATATATACTTAAACAGAATGCATTTGTAGTTTTGTTTCACTATTTCCTTCTAGTCTTCAGTCTTCAGAGTGAAACTTCACAGATGCCTAGAGAAAACTGACGCCACTGGGTTAAAAAGACTGTTTTAAGCTCTACTGAGTCTTCTTAATGGCCAGGCTATGTTTGGCATTAGTTTTGTTGATGTTGTGAAAATAAGATTTTTTAGAGTAATTGCAGAGATTCTAAAGGGGTATTCAGATATCTGGGGGGGGGGGGGGCGGAAAAAAGAGGGAGGTGATTCAGAGTCTATTCTACCTTGTAGGACAGTCAGATACAGGTTCTACATGCATGTTAAATTCATAGAATCATTGAATATCTTGTGTTGAGCCTAGGACCTTAATGATCAGCAGGTTCAAATCCCTCTGCTATGGGAAGACTTGCCACCCACTAGATAAGGTTGCTGAAAGACCCATCCAACTGGTACTTGAACACTTTCAAGGATGGGACATCAACAGCTTCTCTGGGCAGCCTGTTCCTCTGTATCACCCTCCTTTGAGTAAAGAATTTCTTCCTTAATCTTCTCTTTTTTAATTTAAAACCTTTCTCATCCTATCATTATCAGTCCATCTAGAGTGCTGGTCTCCATCTTTTTGTTTGTAATTGGAATATTATGTATGTGTTTCCACTGTGACGTCACAGGCTTCAGTGTAATACAGTGACATTTTATTGGATGATATAAAATATAATTTGTTTTTGCTGAAGACGTAATAATGCTTGTAAGCATGCTGACATGAATTTATAGGTGAATTTATAGGTAGATGTGTTGTTATCAAATTCTTTCTACAAATATGCTTAGTAGTTCACAAGGTTTTCTTGCTCTGCAAAGGAAAAGATGCTTCAAATCTTTTGCATAGCTCAGAGACTATTGTTTTGTATTAATTTGCAGCCATGGGATTCTGAATACATTAAACTACCCATAGATGCATGTGTACCATATCTGTTGGTAATATTTATAACTAGTAAATCAGTTTTTGTTTAAGTATACTGTTTTTATCATAAAATTTGGTCTCAAAGTATTATTGGATTATAATAATATTGCAGGGATAATTCCAATAAAATCCTTGAAGTTCTGTTTCCAATAAATTCTGGAATACATTATGAAAGGTACTGTAATAAAAAGTAAGAAAGATAGCACAACTCTGTTAATTACAAATATGTCTCTTAGACTGTCACTTAAGACTGGAGCAAATATGTTTGAAATGGTCACTGAGATTCTCTAATAAGTGCAATCCACGTTTGATCCAAGGTAATTCTGGTGTTATCTGAGACAAGTCTCATTAAGGATTGTTAGACCTTATTTCTCTTTCTTGGGTAAATAATCTCAGTGTTACGAACTAAGATAACTTCTGGAAACAAAACAATGCAAGCTGGTAGAAAGGCAAGGCCATATAATGATGACATGCTTATTTTTTTCCCTGCTACTTTTGTACTTTATTAAAAAGCCAGATACAAAATAAAGGTGTACCATATGGAATTATTCTTTGATATCTGATAAACATAACTGAAGAGCTTCATAGTATGTTCATCACAACAGAGGATAACTTGCCATCTATTAAATAAGCAGTAAACCCTATTCAATTATTTGTTTTTGATTCTTAACCATTGCAGCAGAATATAGCAGAAATTTCAGCATGATGTAATGTAAAACGTTTTAGTCCCTTATTGTTATTATTTTTTTTTCCCCAATGTAGAAGAATGTTGTAGTAGTTAATATCAAACATGACTGTTCCTCCTGATACAACTTTACTTTCCTTCACCTGGATGATAACATAGATGTCGACTGCCAACATTTTCCCTTTCATTCGTGGTCAGTAAGACCATGTCAACGTTTTTTAACTTCTCTTTTCTAAGATACAAGGAATCACAAGGTGCACCGGGTTGGCCTAATGGGGATAAGTATAATCATGTTAATTTCCTTCTTTTCACCGATTCCACATAGTTGTGACCAAGGTTTTGATACACAGATATTTCTTCTCATAAGAAGTCCTAATCCTTCAGGGATAAAAAGGAAAGAGATTGGCATGAAAGCAGGGATGAGTGGCATAGGAATAATATAGGGATACTGTCTGGAAATGTAGAGATGGAATCATGAAAACCAAAGTACAGATGGAACTGAACTTGGAGAAGGATATGAAAAATAATGTGAAAATTCTCTTTTAATATATTGGCCAGAAGAGACAGGTCAAGAAAAGGTCAAGAAAAAAGAGAATGGAGAGCTGGCTTCAGTACACAGGGAGACGGCTGAGATACTCACTGTGTTCCTTGCCTCAGTCTTCACTGGCAGTCAGGTTTCCAACACTTGCCATATCAAGGAACCTATATGCAGAGGTCAGGGGAATTAAATCCTTTACACTGTAAGAGAAGAACAAGTTCAAGATCACCTCAAAAGATTGAATGTGTACAAGTCTATGGGGTCTGATGACAGGCATCCCACTTTCCTGAAGATACTTGATGATACGGTTACTAAGCCACTATCTATCATATTTGAAAAGTTGTGTCAGGCAAAATCCTCGGTGACTGGAAAAAGGGGAACATTACTTTGATTTTTAAGAAAGGGAGAAAGGAAGACCCAGGGACACCAGGGAACGACAGGCTTGTGAGTCTCACCCCTGTGTGTGGGAAAATCATGGAACAGGTCCTCCTGGAAGGCATGTTAAGGCACATGAACAATGAGGAAGTGATCCAAAACAACCAGCACTGCTTCACCAAGGACAAATTGTGCCCCATTAATCTATTGGCCTGCTGTGATGGAGTGACAGTGGACAAAGGAAGGGCAGCTGATGTAGCCCACCTGGACTTGACACCAAGCTGGGCAGTACAGTTGATACACTGGAAGGAAGGGAAGCCATCCAGAGGGACCTGGACAGGCTGGAGAAGTGGGCCCATGAAAACCGAATGAGGTTCAACAAGGCCAAGTGCAAGGTGCTGCAATTGGGTCAGGGCAATCTCAGGTATTTATACAAACTGGGGGAAGATCTCCTTGAGAGCAGCCCTGTGGAGAAGGACTTGGGGGTCCTAATGGACAAGAAGCTGGACATGAGCCAGCAGTGTGCGCTTGCAGCCCAGAGGGCCAACTGTGTTCTGGGCTGCATTAAAAAGGGGTGGCCAGCAAGGAGATGGAGGTGATTGTCTCCCTCTATTCAGCTCTTCTGAGGCCATATCTGGAGTACTGCATCCGGGACTGGAGCCCCCAGTACAGGAAGGACATGGAGCTCTTGAAACAGGTCCAGAGAAGGGCCACTAAGATGATCAGAGGGCTGGGGAACCTCTCCTATGAGGGAAGGTTGAGGGAACTGGGTTTGTTTAGCTAGGAGAAGGCTCCCAGGAGACCTCACTGTTGTCTTCCAATACTTGAAGGGAGCATATAAACAGGAGGGGGAACAGCTGTTTACAAGTGTGGATAGTGACAGAACAAGGGACAATGGTTTTTAACTGAGACAGGGGAGGTTTAGTTTAGATATTAGGAGGACGTTTTTCACTCAGAGGTTGGTGACATACTGGAACAGGTTGCCCAAGAAGGTTGTGGATGCCCCATTCCTGGAGGTATCCAAGGCCAGGCTGGATGTGGCTATATGGGCAGCCTGGTGTGAAGGACAGAGCTGTTTTTATTCTTTGTCTCAAAGCTTGCTTCTAAGGCATTTCTGGTGATAAGACGACTGCTGGGGGGGTGAATGGTGTGTGTCACCATGCCACTGTATCTCTGCTTATGATTGCAAAGATAAGCAGAAGCAAGACAAGCAGTCTTTTTCAGGGGTACGGCTTGAAGGAGCTGACCACTGCAAAAGGTGATAATGCTTGTGCAGGGCAAGGAAGGCGCCACCCCCTGCTGGCTTATCTGTTGGCCCAGGAATGTTACACAAAACTGAGACAAAAGAAGAAGAGAAAAAAAACCCACAGAAATTGGGGATAAAAGGCCCTCACCAAACTAGGGACTTTGGAGACAAACTCCCAAAGACACCTTTGACGGAGAAAAACTCCCAAAGACACCTTTGACGGAGGCTGAACTCCCGAGGCCTGCTTGCTGCGGAGCTGCCTGGCTTTCTCCCATCTCCCGTGGTGACCAGACTGGTTCCTGAGATCAACGGACCTACAACGTACCTTGCTGGACCCACGGTGGTGACTATCTCTTTTGCTCTCTACAGAGATTCCTTGCTTTTCTTCTTACCTTTTCTATCGCCTGTTTCCCCTTCCCCATCTCCCTAAAAGGTTAGGATTTGTAATAAACTGGTTGGACTAACATTTGAACCGTTGTTTCTTAATCTCACGCCGGGTATATTAAAAGAATCTCCTCTCACTCCTATTAATTGGAGCGAGACACCTGGTCTAGAGGTTGGTGACCCTGCATAAAGCAGGGGGGTTGAAACTACACGATCATAGTGGTCCCTTTCAACCTAGGCCATTCTATAATTCCACAATTCTATGATTCTATGACTTCTGCAAGGTCTCGGACATGGTCCCACAACACATCCTCCCCTCTAAATTGGAGAAATATGGATTTGAATAATGGATTATTTGGTGGATAAAGAATTGGTTGGATGGGATTGTAGTCAATGGATCTATGTCCAGGTAGAGTCTCATGTCAAGTGGTGTAATTCAGAAGTTCACCTTCGGACTGGTACTCTTCATGAATGACATAGACTGTTGGATTGAGTGTAATCCCAGCAAGTTTGCTGATGACATCATGCTGATTGGTGCAGATGATAAAACAGAAGGAAAAGATGCTAGCCAGTGGGTACCACACAGGCTTGAAAATTGGGCCCACATGAACCTAATGAGATTCAACAAGGACAAGTGCAAGGTGTTGCACTTAGGCTGGGGGCAATCCCAGATACATATCCAGGACGGGAGAAGAACTCCTTGAGAGCAGCCAGGTGGAGAAGGACATGAGCTTCCTGGTGAACAAAAAGCTGGATATTAACTAGCATCATGGAAACAGCTGCCTGAAAAGCTAGATGTAGCCTGGACTGCATCAAATGTAGGGAAGCCTGCAGGGTGAGGGAGATGGTTGTCCCTCTCTACTTTGTCCTTCTGAGTCCTCACCTGGAGTATTACACCGAGGCCTGAGGCCCCCAGTACAAGCAGAATGTGGAGCTGTCAAAGTAGGCCCAGAGGAGGGCCATAAAGAAGATCACAGGGCTGGAGAACATCTCCTGAGTAGAAAGTTGAGGGAGCTGGGCTTATTTGCTCTGAAAAAGAGAAGGCTCCAGAGATACCTCTTTGTGGCCTTGCAATACTTGAAGGGAGATTAAAAATAAAAAACCATAAAAATAAAATAAAATAAAATTCTTAGACAGTCTAACAGTGTTAGAACAAAGGTGTGTGGATTTAAACTAAATGAGGGGAGATTTAGATTAGATGTTAAGAAAAAAATCTTTATTCAAAGGTTGGTGAGGTACTTAAACAGGCTACCCAGATAAGCTGTGGGTGCCCTATCCCGAGTGACATTCAAGGTCAGTTTGGATGGGGTCCTAGGCAGCCTCATCTAATAGTAAACAACTCTGTCCACTGCAGGGAGTTTGGAACTAGATAATCTTTAAGATCCCTTCCAAACTAGGGCATTATATGATTATATAATTCTATTATTTCTATAAAAGAAATCAAAATTTCCTAAAGCAATAGTAACTCAGAAGCACGTATTTTAGAGGCAATTAATTCTCATTAGAATAAAAAACCTTAACTAGAAAATAAAAAACTAAAATGTAATATATTATTAATATTGTTAAGACTGAGAAAGAATTTCAGTTCATTGGCTCAACTATCAAAGTAATAACTGATCTTAGTTATATATAGAACAAGATATATATTTCCATATTCAGACTGTATGTCTACATCACTATTCAGAGGACTTACTTTAAGAATTTCCCACTTTGTGTTTTATTGCCCCAAAGTAAAGTGTCATTAAAATCTTGATTTTGAAAATTATACAATTATATATGTACAAAAATGGGTACATAACTGAAAACCTAAGCTATGAGTTGATGAGAATTGTCCGCAGAAAATATATAGGATCCTAGATGTTCAATTTTTTTTAGGAAACAAGGGATGTAATGCTACATTACTGAACTGAACTGAAAGTGATTTATCTTTAAATACTAGTAACTCTGTGGAAACACAGTCAAATTCTGTGGAGATGTTAATGGTTGTATTTTTAGTTTTATACCAAGGTAATAAGAACAAAATTTGGTAAACTGTTATTACAATAACGTCATTGACAATAGCATGAACATATGGGGTTTATACTTTATGAAATTTATCAGTCCTATTCAGTTAATTCCATAGGTGCCTATGCCAAATAATGAATCACCAGTTTTCATCTTTTAAATGTGTATTCACAGTGCAATTGTAATTTTATATTAAAAGTGAAGAGAATAACCAGAAGTCTGAGCTGCAGTGCCCTAGGATAATAAAGAGAGGTTCAAATGCTCTATTATATAATAGGTGAAATGTTTTGCATGTTGAACATGATTTTAGGAAGCATCCAAAATCTATATTTGTCTTCTGAAAGTGAAATCACCTTGTTCTCCTAGGTTCATTTGAAAGCAGTGCCATTTGTAGTTGAACTACAAACAAAAGTAAGTTTCTTTCCTTATCTTTACTTTTCATTTCTTTATACCAATACCGATTTCTTAAGTTGTTTCAATCTTGTGAGCCTATACGTTTTATCAGCATTTTGAATGAATAGTGAGCTAGAATAATATGCCTCATTTGCGTGGAATCATTTTTATTTTCTATAGAGAGAATATGATTTCAATTCTTTCCTGAACATGAAAACAGCATAAAGGTATTACAATCCTTATATTCATGCTCTAAACTTACAAAGTATTCCATGTGCTCTAGGGACAATTGATTTTGTAAATTAACTTTATTTTTTTCTTTTTTTTCTTTTTTTTTTCTTTCTTTTTTTCTTTTTTCTTTTTTTTTTCTTTTTTTTTTTTAGGCATTGCAAATAAACCAATTTCAGATCCTGTTTTAAGTTCTTCTTTGGCCTAACAGTTAAGTTAAAATAAGCATGGGTCTTGGACTCTGTAAATAACTGTTCATAATTTGACAAAATGAATATGCAAGAGTCAATTACTGTTACTGTCATCCTTATTTATCAAGTATAACAGATAAGGTGTTTTATTTTCAAGGTCTCATGATTTTATGATCTTTTGTTATAGATATTCACATCATAACATTATGTAAAGCACTGGGAGTTAAAGAGTTGACGCTCCAGTCCTGTGGACTGCTGATTTTCTGGGTACCTGTCTCTCACAAGAGAAGAACTACATACCTCAGAGGACTCTGTGTTCAGAATGGCAGATAAAGCTCCTCACAAGTCATGAGACTGTCTCTTTTTCACTACCTGTCAGTGTGTGTGTGGGCTCCTCAGTTGTTTTGCCTTCAATTCAGAGTAAGGCCTTCGGTTTTGGGCAGTCTTTCATTTTATTTGACTTATTAGCCTCAATTCCAATTACACATTGTATTATATTGTGTAATCTTGCATTCCGATATCATATTTAGTAAAACGACTTTCCTCTTCAGATCGTTGTTGCTGTTCTGTTTTTAGGCCCATTTCCCATCTCCCTACCCTTTCCCTTTTTTCCCCTTCTCTCTTACCCCGGGGCATGGGTCCATTGGCCCCTGCCCCATTAGTCACAGAACTGGGCTGAACTGGCCTGTAAATGGTCAACACCCCCCCCACCCACACACACACACCCTTTCTTTCTTACCTTTTTTTCCCTCTGGCTGATTGGCCTGTGGGCCTGCTATTCCCCTGACAGAGACACAGATAGATCTAAAGATAACTCTGTGACACAAGGTTAGAATGAAAAATCACTAAGAAATAAACCTGACATTTCTAAATGCAGAAATGTCATAGTGTCATCTATGTCATCTATACAATAGCTAACACATATTTCTAGAAAGATGTACAATGCAATTGAGGTTACCTTGTTTTAGTACATTAAGTAGTTTTTGACAGTATTTTATATATATATATAATATATTTTTGACAGTCCAGTCCTCTGCCCTAACTCTTACACAATCTCATACAAGTTATTGCAATTATGTTAACTATTAGAAGGTAAGCAAACATTGTGTTGTCAGCTACTACATGGATTTCTGATCATTTAAAATACTCTAGCTTGTATTATGAAAGCTATGAAAAGGCTAGTAGAAATGCGGAAGTGGAGATACATCATTTAATGGACACATACAATTTTTAATGTAATTTATAATAATTTTTAAAAATACAAAAAAGCAAACTTACTTTGAAATTTAAATTAGTATTAGAGCTTGAAGGTGGAAATCTAAAATTTACTATGATATTGAAATGCAAGCTAATACAATATAATAAAATCTAATTGAAATTTAGGCTAATAAATCAAATTAAATGAGAGTTTCCAAAACCAAAAGGCCTACTTTGAACTGAAGGCTCATGACTTGGAAGCACACCAGCTTATTTTCTTGGGATTTCACTCTTGAAACAACTGAGGGATCCCAAAAAACCAAGCCAGTATTTGAGTCAGGGATGGTACAACTTATTTGGGGCTTGGCTTGTGCTTACCATGCTCTATATAATACTATTCTGGAGAGAGAGAGTTTCCGAGATGAGGTTTAAACCAAAAGGGGATGTCTCCAAGTCAAATCTGATCAGTCACAGGAGACACCAGTAACAATGTCAGTTGACCCTGTGGAAGGCAAGAAATGGAAATGGGTGTCCTCAAGCCAGTAGTTTGTCTCTGTCGGTAATGAAGCTCTCCAACTAGGAGGCATTGCCGGAGACTGATCTATTGACAGAGGAATTAGTAGATATTTGGATGGAGCTGCCTCCCTCTGGGATTGAGTGTTAGTAGCTGTGAAGGAAAGGCATCCCTTCAAAGACAGTCTGAAGCCTGTGATGAAAAAGCGGAATACAGTTGAACAAGGTATCCAGTATTTGAGGGAAGTAGCCATGGTGGAATGTTGTATGACCCTACGTTTGTTCCTAACGATCAATGCCAAGATCATGATCCTGATAGAGTGAGGACTGTGCCTGATATATGGCAGAAACTCACAAGAACAGCACTAGAAAGATATGCCGGTACACTAGCAGCAACGTCTGACAAATACAAGGACCAACAGAGAAGACCCCTCGTTTTTGAACTGATTCTTACACTTTAAAACTGTGAACAAAAGCTACCCCCAACTCACGCTTCCATTTCAACCATCTAGCAAGTAACAGACTGGATGAAGTGCAAGAGCAACTGTCTTTATTGATTAATCGTGTGAACCCGTAGTAGTATCAGAAACGCTTGATGAAGATCAGGATGATCAAAGGATGATAATGAAAGAGCTGATCAAACAAACAAACATCCAAACAACTAAAGGTGATGGACCCTCCTCCTCACCTGTTCAAGATGGTAAGATGGGAGCTGTCACATCCCAGCAGATGTGATCAACAAAATCACTGCTATATCTCCACCTACAACCAAGTGAGAGAGAGAGTCTTTTTTGGGCATAGTGGGTTCTTGGAGAATGCATGTTCCAAACTACAGCCTCACTATAAGCCCCCCTTAACAGGTGATGCAGAAGAGGAATGATTGTATGTGGGGCCCTGAGCAGCAGCAGGCTTTTGAAAAGATTAAACAGGAAGTAGCCTGTGCACTGGCCCTGGGGCCAGTACGGATGGGACAGGATGTAAAGAACATCCTCTATACTGCTGCTGGAGAGAAAGGTCCCACTTGGAGTTTGTGGTAAAGGGCCTCAGGAGAGACCCGAGGCCGACCCCTGGGATTTTGGAGTCGAGTGTACAGAGGGTTTGAAGAGTGCTACACTCCAACTGAAAAGGAGATCTTAGCCACATATGAGGGGGTTTGGGCTGCTTCTTAAGTAGTCGGTATTGAAACACAGCTCCTTCTGGCACCTCAACTGACAGTGCTGAGCCGGATGTTTAAAGGCATGGCTTCCACCACCCACTGTGCTGCTGACGCCACTTGGGGCAAGTGGATTGTGCTGATTACACAACAAGCTTGGATGGGGAACCTCAGTCATCCAGGAATCTTAGAAGTCATCATGCACCAGCCTGAAGGTAAAAAGTTTGGAACATCACCAGAAGAGGTATTGCATGCTAAAGAGGCCCCACCATAGAATCAACTACCAGAAAATGAAAAGAAATATGCCCTGTTCACAGATGGATCGTGTCATATTGTGGGGAAGCACTGCAGACAGAAAGCTGCTGTGTGGAGCTCCACATAACAGGTTGCAGAGGCCACTGAAGGAAAAGGAGAATCAAACCAATTCACAGAGATGAAAGACTGTCCAGCTGGCCTCAGATGTTGCTGAATGAGAGAGGAGGCCAATGCTTAATCTTTACATGAATGTTTACATGGATGTTTACATTATCTTTTACTCATGGATGGTGGCGAATGCTGTATGGGGATGGTTACAGCAGTAACCAGTAACAACTGGCAGCAGAGGGGTAAACCTATTTGGGCTGCTGAACTGTGGAAAGACACTGCTGCCTGAATAAAGAATATGGTTGTAAAGGTGCACCATGTGGATGCTCATGAGCCCAAAAGTCAGGCTACTGAGGAACAACAGAACAACCATCAGGTAGATTGAGCTGCCAAAATTGAGGTGGCTCAAATAGACTTGGACTGGCAGAACAAGGGAGAGTTATTCCTAGCTTGGTGGGCCCACAAGACCCCAGGCCATCAACAGTGGGCTAGAGATCAAGAGGTGGATTTAACTATGGACGCTATTGCACAGGTTATTCATAACTGTGAAATGTGCCATAATTAAACAAGCCAAGAGGATGAAACCTCTCTGGGGGGAAGGGAGATGGCAAAAGTATAAATATGGGGAGGCGTGGCAGGTTGATTATATCACCTTGCCACGATCTCGCAGCGGTAAGCATTACGTGCTTACCATGGTGGAGGCAACCACTGTGTGGCTTGAAACATACGCAGTACCCCATGCTACTGCCCGAAACACTGTATTAGGTCTTGAGAAACAAGTCCTGTGGCAACATAGCACTCCAGAAAGAATTGAATCAGATAACGGGACTCATTTCAAAAATTCTCTTGTAAATACTTGAGCCAAAGTTCATGGCATTGAGTGGTTTTGTCATATTCTCTATCATGCACCAACTTCTGGTAAAATTGAATGATACAATGGGTTGTTGAAAGCTATGTTGAAGGCAATGGGTGGTGAAACATTTAAGCACTGGGAGAAGCATTTGGGAGAAGCCATCTGGTTGGTCAATACTAGAGGATCTATCAATCGTTGATGGTCCTACCCAATCCAGCTCCCTACATACTGTCAAGGGAGACAAGATCCCTGTAGTACATGTTGGGAAAAGCAGTTTGGGTCCTTCCAGCCTCTGGAAAAGGCAAACCTTTCCATGGTACTTTTTTGTGCCCACTTGGGTGATGCAGGAAGATAGGAATGTTCAATGTGTAACACAAGGGAAGTTGATGCAAGGGGAGTGCAGTCAGTAATTCTATATATATGTATGTATACAGGCATGTGTGAGTAATGCATTTTGATTATTGTTTGTTTGTATATATGTATATATATTAAGCATGATGTAGTGATGTAGAATAAGGGGTGGAATGTCGTGGTTTTGTAAATTTGCTATTGGTATTCCACATCATAACATCATGTAAAGCACGGGTAATTAAGGAATTAATACACCAGTTCCATGGACTGACAACTTTCCGGATACATGGTTCTCAAAAGAGAAGAAGAATTACATATCCCAGGGGATCTCATGGTCAGAGAGGAAGATACGTCATGGAAGTCATGGGATTTCGCTCTCGTATTCAAGCTCACTGTCTCTCGCTGCCTGGCAGAGGGTGTGGGTGTGCTTCCAAGCCATGCGCCTTCAGTTCAAAGTATGCATTTTGGTTTGAGAAACTCTCATTTTATTTGATTTATTAGCCTCAATTACAATTAGACTGTATTATGATGTGTTATCTTGCATTCCAATATCACAATCAGTAAAATTTAGTTTTCCTCCTTAGATCATTGCTGATGTTCTGTCTTTGAGCCCAGCTCCCATCTCCCTACCCTTCCCCTTTTTCCCTTCCCATTTTCAGGGGCCAGGGGGCACACAGGCCCTGTCACGGACATAGACCATAGACTGATCTAGATAACTCTCTGACAATCACAAATGAAAATTCAACAGTAGAAAGGACATTCTGGAAACATTTCAGATTTTTGAAATTAAGTTTTCGTGTGTGTGTGTCAATTTTTTTTTTTGCAGGGGATTCTTCCCTCTATTTGTGATCCCCCATATAAGTGCATTTTATCTCACCACCATTGTTTCCATATATAGGTTATATACTCATTACTTTTTATTTTTGTCTCTGAGATTCTGACACGCTTCTATATTCATGTTTAAATCTGTTTTGATTTGGTTTCTCATTTAGAAATGTTCTTGCCATCTGGTTGACTGTAGGAAATGATTTTTTCAAAATGTGTCAATACCTAAATATCCAATTAAGTAACAAACTATCTACCATACAGTGAATGACAGCACAGCAATGTCACTAAAATGTAGTCACTGTGACTGAATTAACCTCTCCCTTAGGATATGCAGGGCATGCCTGAAAAACTATAAAGAATACTGAAAAAAAATTACCTTTTAAAATTCGTAAACAGGTTGTAACAAATTATTTTTCCATGCAAATGATTTAAGCACTTTTCCTGCTACTGTATTAAAAAAAAAAAAAATACCAAATTCACATTTTTACAAAAATATTTTATAGAAAAACAGAGAAAGTATGCAGTGGCTATTTGTACAGGTACAGAGTTGGGTACAGTAAAGCATGGCGATGTACCAAAAAACAAATTGTGATAAAGTTTTCTTGTTTCTTTTGTTGTTGTTGTTTGTTTGTTTGTTTTTATTTCATTTGGGTAAAAAACAAAACAGTATCAGGAAGCCTGAGATCTATCAAAACAGATTTAGGGCTCTGGGGAGACACAGTAGGACTCGGAATCACAGGCAGAGTCTTCTTCAATCCTTCTAGTAACAAGGAAGGACAGGGAAAGAAACAGGCAACAACAGGTCATCAATGCCAGTCTCCAGTACTGATGGTTCTGTAAGGGTTTATGGAACTATGACACTGCTAATTAATTTTTAAGCAATGGAGTCTAAAATAAAATAGAAAATCAGTAAGTGTGCTTTTATATTTTTCTTCCATTTTTTACCAAAATGTTGCTCTATGCAATTATTCTACAAATTCCTTCCTGGTATTAGCCTATCACTCAAATAACTGTTGTTTAGAAAAAAAAGGCTTATTATGCTTTAAACTCTATATATTGTTTAAATATTTTAATATACTTGTTGTCAATGCTATTTCATGTTATATCAATATAATTATATTTCATTATATCAATATCTATATTTATATAATCAATATATGTATTATATTAATAATCTATATTTGAACACACTGCATTACACTATATTTTTTAAGTTAACAGATTAAAATGGGCTTAATCTGATTGAATCTGATTCTAATCCCTTATATATTTGTGTATAGCAACAGTGACACTTAGATGAGTTTTCATCCAAAATAAATTAAAATGATCGTTAAACTCTATAATTATACATCTTGTACCAGGTCTTAATCATCTAGGTGATAAATAATAATAAGGATCAATAAGGATTAATTAATAAGAAGTTATAATAAGATATAATTATATATAATCATATAATATATGCATCATATATTATATAATAATATAAAATTAATAATAAAAATTAATGATAAATTTAAAAAATTAAAAAATCTTAAGCACATCAGTGTAACTTTCCTGTATATTTTCTCAATCAATCCACAGAAACAAACATCTGATTGAAGACAGTGTTGAAAAAGAGCCAGCTTCCAACACTTCAGTGTGCAGTTGGAGCCACTTTTCGTACAGATCACTTCTGTGTTATCACAGAATCACAGAATCACAGAATTGTAGGGGTTGGAAGGGACCTCCAGAGATCATCGAGTCCAACCCCCCTGCCAAAGTAGGTTCCCTACAGCAGGTCGTACAGGTAGGCGTCCAGGAGGGTCTTGAATATCTCCAGAGTTTGATCTTGTTCCACTACAGTAGATTTTATAGTTTATACACTTAAAAAAGAACTGGAGTGGCCAAAACACAAAAGATAAATTCTGAGTAACGACTAAAAAATTTGTGAATACTGACACCTGTTTGTAAATATAAAATGGCAGAAATTATCAAATAAATGACTCTTTAAGAACAGGTCTTTGATTTCTGGATAGAAAGAAGAAATGCTTAATCTGATTTTGTTCATTCTAAAGATGTGTGTTTGTTTGTTTGTTTGTTTTAACAAAAACAAAAGAACAAATAAAAAACACATGTTATTAATACAAACATGGTGGTTTGCTTGCCCAGGAAAGAAGCTGGCTATGTAATGACATGAAATGCAGACATTAAGAATGTCTCCATTAGAGACATTGATATGCTGATTTGTAACAAGAGTGAAAAATGTAAAGTTGTGAAATAAATGAATAAATTTGGTAAGAGCGCTTGTCAAATGAGATATGTTACAATAGTTACCAGAAAAAAATTCTGCCCACTCTACCTTTCAATAAAAAAAAAAAAAAATCTTTTTAAAATATATGAGTCCTTTATTTAAGGTTTTCTGTTTTGGTGTTTTTTCACCCTTTTGCTGTGAAATCTTTACACAAACCACGTGGAATTAATGACAAAAGACTGCAGACTTTTCTGTGGGCATTAAAGTGATGTTTATACAATTTGTAAATTAAAAAAAAAAAAAAAAATCTGCCCTCCTCTTTCTGTTTCAAGAAGGAATATCATAATCTGGTAAAGGTATTTTCTGTAAGAACGTGAAAATGACAAGAGAAAATTTGCAAGAAATAGTTGGCTTTTTCTCAAATGCAAGTTTTACAAGCTCAGCTGGGTATGCAGTGTTGCATATATTGTTTTTCATCATCTGAAATTGTTATCCGAAAAGTACTGTTTGCAGAGTAGTTATTTTTTTACTGCAACCAGAGCAGAAAAGAAAAAGAATAGGTACATATTTTGAGCTCCTTGCTCAAGAAAAGAAGCTGGTCTGAGAAATGTAATTGCATTGGAAGACTGATATTTAGGAATGTTTGAAAACAGGGCTGGCTTCATTAAGTGCCCATCTCCATCCTAACATCCTAAATAATTCCATTAATACATCTTCAGCAATAAGCAAGTGTCTCTCAGTGAAAGGAAGAAATTGTAATTTATTGCTAGAGTGGGTATCTACCCAAAATTAGTGGGTATCTATGTAGAATTATGGAATCACAGAATGTCTTGGGTTGGAAGTGATTTTAAAGATGGACTAACTCCAGCTCTATCACCATGGGCAGGGTTGCCAAACACTAAATCAGGCACCAAATCAGGCTGCCCAGGGTCCTGTCCAATCCACACTCAAACACCTCCACAACTGCTCTGGTCAGGCTGCTCATTTCCTTTTGAGTAAAAAATTTCCTCCTGACATCTAATCTAAGTCTCCCCAGTTTTAGTTTAAAGCCATTCCCTCTCATCCTTTCACTATAAGACCATGTAAAAAGTCTGTCTCCTTCCAGATTATAATCTCTTTTGAAGTATTGGAAGGCCACAGTAAGGATGAGGAAGCCCATCTCCCTCAGTTTTTCCACACTGGAGAGGTGTTCCAGCTCTCTGATATAGGTATCAACAATGAAAATTTAGATCCAGACTTAGCCTGCAGCTGCTAAGATTCACTATGATGTAAATGACTATTTCCAGACTGTTCAAAATTAGTCAGACTTCAGCAAGTTGTTTTCATAGACTAATTGGAAACTTTCCATTATCTTGGTGCATAGCACACCTAAGAGGGAGCATTTAATAAATGTCTCTATTCAATAGTTGTTGAGAGCAGAATAGGTGAAAGGTAAAAAATATCTAGAACAATTAGGCAATTAACTAGAAAATGTTTATATTTACCTCATTTCAGTTAAAGTAAGGCACAGTGTTTTCTTGAGTAAATAGTGGAATTAGAGTGCTACTTTTAAAGTGGTCAGTGCTGAAAAGGTGTAGTACCCCTTCTCTCTCCTTATGGATGCAAAACCTTTGGAGATTTAGAAGGAATACTTTTGAATCAGTGTGTTCACCTTTGTGTCACTGTGTCACTGTTTAAGGTCTGAGACCTCTGAAGTCTCTCCTACAAAAATAAGAACATGACTGTAACTCCATAATTACTCTTTCTAGAAAACTCTGCCATTCTAGTGTAACCAGTATATTTTGCTTTCTGTGTGCTGTGTTAAAATAACTATGGCATATGGGACAATTAAAAGCAAGAAATTAAGAACTGTACACCTGTACACCTCAGCAGCAATATAAAGGCATAAATCTTTTTATCTTACAATATTTGTATCTTTAAAGGAAGCCTACTTCAGAAGCTGGAGTTTCTAAAGGATGAAAACTGTCTTCTACTTGATTCTTTATCATTCTTTTTCTTAGTCTAAGCTTAGCATAAGCATCAGTGAGTTGCCAAGCCAGCCAAAAGCATAATCACTAATGGAAATTATGAACTGGTCTGAATGCTTGCGATTGAGATAAATCATTAAACTTTTTCAGCAAGACGCTATTCTCAAGGGTAGTAAGAGGGAAGGGGAAGTGGAAGGGGAAGGGGAAGAAGGGAAAAGGAAGAAGAAGAAGGGGAAGGAAAGGGGAATGGAAAGGGAAGGAAAGCGGAAGGGGAAGAAAAGGCAAGGGAAGTAGTAGAAAGTGCAGTCAACAGTAGAGATTCATCAGTAAATACTGTAAAAGGAACAGTTTCCTGTTCTTTATCATCATTAAAGAACTCAAATGTAAACTTTACCTCTATTTCCATCCCCCATCAGTTTTTGAATTTATAAAACCTCCTACCATTCATGGAAGTGTTTTTCTCTTCAGGTTATTTGTTGCTTCCAGGTCCTTCACTGTAGGACTGATTCTTTCTACTAAAGTCAATTGTATTTTGGCTCCATCAAGAATAAGAACTGAATCTATTTGTTGCTTAGATCAGCTACACAATGCTGAAAATTTACTGACCTAATAAGACATATTTGTTTTGTGTGTTCCTAAAATCTTTATCAGAAATCTTGCCAGGCTGCCGAAATGTCATCAGAATGTATGCCAGAGGTCATATTCTCTAGAGGATTTCCTAAGCATTGCTGCCTCAGGGAGCTACGACCCTTGTGTCTTGCACTTCACAGTCAAAGAAGATTTGGTTAAGGGGATCCAAATACCAACATCTGTCTGTATAGTGAGTGCTATTCTTGAATAATCTGCTAAATATCTTAGGTGTGCCAAATAGATGTGGGTGAAAAATCAATCACGTACAAATAACTGAAGAAGATGATTTAGTAATTATTTATCTGGATAGAAAGTCCTAAAAACCAAATCCAGATGTAATTGTGTCAGTGGTTTACAGGCCAGTTTGGCCCTGTTCCATGACTAATGGGACAGGGGGATCCAAGAATCCATGTGCCTGGAAAGGGGGGAAAGGGGAAAAGGGGAAAGGCTAGGGAGATGGGCCTAAAAACAAAACAGTGGCAATAGCCTGAGGAGGAAAGTTAATTTACTTAATATGACAGCAGAATACAAGATAAAACAATATAATTCAATATAATTGGAGTGGAGGCTAATAAATAAAATGGGAGACAGTGTCCAAAAACGGAAGGCCTTACCCTAATGCTGAAGGTGAGACAGGTAGGGAGCACACACGTGGCCAAGACGAGCAGCAGAAGAAGAGTGCAGTCTCATGACTTATGAACAGTTTTGTCTTTCCCTCTGAACAGAAAACAGAACAACACAAAGTCCTATGGGGTATGTAGTATGTAGTTCTTCTTCTCTTCTGAGTACTAGGTAGTCAGAATTATCCACAATCCACAGTACTGGAGCATTAACTCTTTTAACTCCCATTGCACTATACGACATTATGATGTGGAATACCAATAATCAAAATAATAAAACCATGAAAATTAGAAGTTCACAGAATCGTGAAATCATAGAATGGTTTGGTTTGGAGGGGGTGTTAAAGGTTATCTAGTTCCAGCACCCTGCTGTGGGTGAGACAAGATTTTGTGTGAGATAGTGCCAAATGCTATATACAACTCCGGGCAGCTGATGTTAGTTGCTCTTCTTTTCTTATCCATGAGTTCTGAAGCTTCACCACTGAATGCCTGCAAATTTGCCAGAAGTGATCTGCCCTCACTGAAGACATGTTGGCTTCACCAATCATCTCTGTGTTCTTCACGTGCCTTAGTACATCTTCTAGGTGTAACTACTCCGTGATCTTGCCAGGTGCAGAGGTAAGAGTGAATGGCCTCTTCCCCAGATCTTGCTTTTCCCCCCCCTTTTTAAAATGGGGGTTATGTTTCTCCTTCTCCATTACCTAGAAACTTCATCAGAATGCCATGGACTTCTTATACTTGCTTAGACACTTAATCTGTCTGTTCTGTCAGGATACATGGCTGCATCTCAACAGGTCCCTTACCACTGCTCACATTGCTCTGTAGCTGTATTTAATACTCCTCAGACTGATCCTACCTTTATCACTAGTGCCCACATAAACTACAGCTGTGGATAAAACTCAGTGGTCTTTATGAGTCTTGGTAGTCAGTGACAGTCCAGTTACAAGCCCCAATAAGCCGTGCACCTCTATAAAGGCTATGTCGAGTCAGCAAATGGGCACCCATGTTGTTCTCAGAAGAGTTAAATACTACTGTCACTTGTTACCTTTCTTGGTTGTGATGGTTGTTACATGAGGATCAGACTGGGTTACCTTACCCAGCAACCTAATCTAAAATTAGTCTCCCCTAATATGATAGACCTTTCCTCTTCAGTCTGCAAAATGGTGACGTGGCTCTGCAAGCGTACCTCAGGCTTCAGACGAAGTCTCCCTCTTCTGCTGGTCCTTGCCACTGCAAGCTTTCACTTTTTTTTTCCCATTATTGAACTCCGTTCTGTCTGTGTGTTTTGATGGGGGAGTTTATGACTTTCAGCCATGGGCTGTGTGTCAACTGCAGACCATGCTTGGAACCAGTTATCTATCACCTTCTAACTTCCTCCTGCAGCTCAGTCACCAACTGTAGGAAGCCATTCCCCTGGGTACATCTTTTGCAAGCAGTACTGCTGTGTGTCCCTGTGACAAGGGAAATGTATGCATTGGAGCTTCTCCCTTCAGCAGCTCTGTTTGGTTGGGAGCAGGGGGATATCGTACAGAATTACTAGCCAGAGCTTCAGATTTTCTCTGAAATGAGTACCTACCATTATGCCTTGAGGGATGGGTGCCACTGATCTCTGCAGGTGATCAGTGGATGGTACTGATTACTGGGTTATATGTACCTCAAGTCTCACAGTAGGTCAGAATGGCCTTTTCGCTGAAGAGGCAGCCTCTCTTTGTGTCAACTGCTGCATCGTGCTCCATTTGCCCATCCTGGTGGCAGCGCTACCCAGAGCAGCCTTCTGTATACGTGGGAAATGGTAACAGTTAGTCCTGAGTCTGCTGATAACTCCTGAGCCACTTTCTTGAGAGCTGCCCAGTCCTGGCAAGCCACTGTGTTCTCCTGGAGTCTGCCTGGCTAAGGAAACCTTCCCCACTACACCAGAGCTCATCACCTCAGCAAGTGACAGCATGAATGAACTTATGTTTCCAGTCTAGAACCAAGCTGTATTTACTATCTTATTTTTACAAATTTTATACAGAAAGATAGTCTTGTGAGAGTACATATTATGTAGTGTTATTTAAAATTATAAATTGGCATATTGAGTCAGCACCTATGTGAACAAATTTATAAAATATACATATCTTCTCACAAAATAATACAGTTATACCAGGTCATATATAAAACACATTATTCAGGCGTTTGTTCAAGGTCACATTTAGTGGCTAAACATGTGACATCAGTGTATCTATAAACTGTGTGGCAAAAAGCAATGGAATATTGAGTGCATAAATTTGCATGTTTGCCAGTTAACAGTACCATGGATTGAGCATCAATTCTTCAGTGTAGAGAAAGCAATATTTGTTAATCCTGTCGTACTACTGAGGCAAAATATAAATTAAAATATAGAATACTTTTCCTCTTGAGATGTTTCAGTATTTGTAATTGTATCTGGTCACTATGCCTCTTAACAAGAGCAAGCACTGCCAGCAATTTTCCATTCAATGCACTGTGGAATAATATAGTGCAGCAGCAGGCGTTTTTCCCCCCTTGTACCTATGGAAATAAAAGAAAGCAGAAAGCACCTGAAGAAACATATGTCAAAGTCTTTCTCCTTTTCACCCTACTTCTTCTTAAGAAGTGTGTGGTCAGTACTCTTCAGTACCTGAGGCCAGGGGGGCTCAGGCAAACTTTAATTTTGGTGGTTCTAAGAAGGCAAAATAATCCTGTGAAAGGATTGCCAGTTCAAAAGAAAATTTCTTGTAGAAAAGTAGAGGTTATTCTTCTAGTTCTGAACCACTGTTTCCTTAAAAAAAGAGAATGCACAGGATATCTCTGCACACTGTACTCCAAAGGCAGATAGATGGTTGAAAAGTTTCCATCTAAAGTTATTGCAAGGGTCTGTGTATTAATTTCACTAACGGTTTGCATATTTTCTGAGCTAATTTTTCACCCTTCTCTGTTCATCCCAGAGCTACTAGAAATGTCTACGAACTAGATCACTAGATGTGGAGACTTCAGTTGCGCTGTTTTTTCATCCTTCATTTGTACTTCACATTTAGTCCAACCATTGCAGGAAAAAAATAATAAAAAATAAAAATAAAAAATCACAGAAGCTATACATTATAGTAGAATCGATACATTTGCAGGTAGGACTGGAACAAACAGTACCACCTTAAATTAGGTTAACAGTACTCAGATATCTTTTACATAAATGAATTGAAATTTCACACAATGAAAAGGTTTAAGAGTGGATAATGAAACTAAGAGCAATAAACAACATGGGCTTAGAAAGAACAAATCAAAGTATATATTTTTCAGTAGATTTCCAAAACTAAAGAGTGAAAAGAATACATAAATATGAAAATGCATATATCATATGCATGGACTTAGGGGAAATTTAATAGCATCTTTCTCAACTCATTCATAGATAAATAAATTTAAATGGGCTAGTATAGCTTCCTTACTGTATGGTCCAAAAATAATCTGGGTAGCTGCCAAGAGAGGAGTAGTAGCTAATATTATATCAAGGTCATTGGAAAGGACCATGGGTCAGTGTTGAGAAAATAACTTTACTTAAAAAAATAAGCTAGTTACATTTCATTGATTAAAAATAATTCTGTTGCAGAGAGTGCTATTTAAATATCACTTCTTGCTGTTAGTTTTACTGAGGAACTGATTTAGAGAAAGGGATTTAAGAGCAAACTAAAATCCCATGATTAAGCCTACAGAGACTGTGTCTCACTATGGAAAATCAAATTATCTTAGATGTACTGAAGCAATTTTACGTATAATAGAAATCATGAAGTTTCTAATTTTAGGGGAAAAAGCTGCCACAAAGAGTGTTTTTGTAGTGAATGGCAATAATATGTTTTAATTAAAACAAAATCGAAGTAGTATAGTGAAGTTCTCTCCTTGTGGCTAAAGGGACAGCCATGTGACAGAAGTTCCGATTAAAAAGCAATATTTGTCATCAATATTGATTATTTTTAGCATATGATCTTAATTATCCACATAATACAATAGAGTATACAATAAGCGAATCAGAGAAATCCTACCTTCTCATTCAGTTAAATATTTCACTTTAATACAGGACTACTGGTACGAAAAAAGAGCCATAGTTAACATAAGGATTTCGTAAAAGTAGAATATTCATTAAAGTCATGGTAGCTCAACTGAACTAACAGTTGTTTCAAATTTCTTGATTTATTTATTTTTCTTTTAGTTGTGGGTAACGTTTAAATGTACTTCATATATTGAAGTCAGAGTGGGAAAATGTTATGAAAAATAAGTTAATGTAGGTTACTGTTATTCTGAATTCATTTTTCCTTCGCATGTATGTCAGTTTGGCTCCTAAAGAAGCATCTTGATATAGGTGATTCCACATAACACCTATCCAATATCCACGCAGGGAGTCAGCAGACAGACTAAGTACCAAATGTTTGCTCAAGACAGTTTCATGTCTGTCAGTACACAAAGCTGGTATATAAAGCACAGTGGTGTTTTAGCACTACACAAAGCTGTGGCTTGTTCAACTCAGTCAGTACTCATCATGGGCTCCTGCCAGGACTACAGGTCACCAGATCATAAGGATGAAGCGAGTGAAGCCTTTCACGAGCAACTGGAAGTAGCCTCGCAATTCCAGGCACTGGTTCTCATGGGGAACTTTAATCATCAATACATCTATTGGGTAAGCAATGTGGCCAGGCACACGTGGTCCAAATGTTTCCTGCAATGTGCTGAAGATACTTTTCTGACGCAGGTGGTGGAAAAGCCAACAAGGCAGGGAATGCTTCTGGACCTTGTTCTTATCACTGGCTGGGTAGATGTGGGGAGAGCAGTGGATGTCATCTACCTTGACTTCAACAAGGCTTTTGATACTGTCTTCCACATCCTGATAATAAAGCTGAAAAAACATGGGACAGATGAGTGGACAGTGAGGTGGGTTGAGAACTGGCTGACCAGCAGATCTGAGAGGGTGGTGATCAGTGGCTTGGAGTCCGCTTAGAGATCTGTGACTAGTGGTGTTCCACAGGGGTTGGTGCTGTGCTTGGTCTCATTCAAGATCTTCACTGACAGCCTTAATGAGGGGATAGTTTCCACCCTCAATAAATATGACAATTATGCAAAGCTGGGAGGAGTGGCTGACATGCCAGACAGTTATGCTGCCATTCAGCAGGACCTGGACAGGCTGGAGAGCTGGCCAGCAATAAACCAGATGAGGTTTAACAAAACCAAGTGTAGAGTCTTGCACCTGGGAAGGAATAACCACATGTATTGGTTGGGGCATGACCTGCTGGAGAGGAGCTCAGTGGAGAGGGACCTGGGGGTCCTGGTGGATGACGGGTCGGCCATGGGCCAGTAGTGTGCACTGGTGGCCAAGAAGGCCAATGGCATCCTGTGTTAAAAGGAGTGTGGCCAGCAGGTCGAGGGAACTGAACCTCCCCCTCTACTCTGCCCTGGTCAGGCCTCACCTGGAGCACTGTGTCCAGTTCTGGGCTCCCTGGTACAAACAAGACAGGGATCTCTTGGAATGAATTCAGTAGAGGACCACACAGATTATAAAGGGACTAGAGCACCTCCCCTATGAGGAAAGGCTGAGTGACCTGAGTCTGTTCAGCCTTGAGAAATGAAGACTGAGAGGGGATCTGATAAATGTTTATAAATATCCTAAGTGTGGAAGACAAAGGGTCATGGCTAACCTCTTTTCAGTGGTCTGTGGGGACAAGACAAGGGGAAATCACCATAAAATGGAACAGAGGAAGTTCCCCACCAAAATGCAAAATAACTTCTTCACAGTGAAGGTGACAGAGCACTGGAACAGGCGGCCCAGAGCATTTGTGGATTCTCTTTCTCTGGGGATATTCAAGTGCCATCTGGATGCCTACTTATGCAGTTAAGGAGGAAGCCTGCTTTGGCCGGGGTGTGGGGCTTGATGATCTCTGGAAGTCCCTTCTAACATCTAAAGTTCTGTGATTCTGTGATTCAGTGATCCTGGGATTTCTAAAAATGTTCTTAAACACAGGTAAGGAAAGACCTAGAATCCTATTATTTATATCCATGGACAGAAAATTAGCTCTAATTTTCTGAGCACAGAATATCTTGCACATATTGGGACTTCCTGTGTGATCTGCTGCTCCAGCTGGACTGTCATAAGTCTATAGAACAACCTGGGATCCACCCAAGAATATTGAGGGAACTGGCAGAAGAGACTGACAAATCACTTTTCATCATCTGTCATCAGTTCTGGTCATCCGAAGAGATCCCAGGTGACTTTAGACATGCCAGTGTGATGCCCATCTATAAAAAGGGTCAAAAAGAGGACCCAGGGAACTACAGGCCTGTCAGCCTGACCTCAATATTGGGCATGGTCATAGAGGAGATCATCTTGACTGTGATCATACAGCATGTGCAGGACAACAAGGGCATCAGTCCCAATCAGCACAGATTCATGAAAGGCAGATTCTGCTTGACCAACCTGATCTCCTTCTGTGATAGTGACCCACTCAGTGGATGAGAGAAGGGCTGTGGATGTTATCTACCTAGACTTTTGTAAACTGGATTGATGGCCAGGCCCAGAAACTGGTGGTGAATGGATTTAAATCCATCTGGTGACTAGTAATAATTGGTGTTCTTCAGGGGTTGGTACTGGGACTAGTCCTGTTTAATATCTCTGCTGATGATCTAGACAAGGAGACTGAGTGCACCCTCAGTAAGTTTGCAGATGACAGCAAGGTAGGAGGAATTATTGATCTGTCTGAGGGTAGGAAGTCCCTTAAGATGGATCTGGATAGACTGGATCAGTGTGTTGAGGTCAGTCATATGAGCTGTAACAAGAGTAAGTGCTGGCCTCTACATTTCAGTCATAACAACCTTGTGTGTCAGTACAGGCTTGGGCAGAGTGGCTGGAAGACTGTGTGGGAAAAAAACGGTGTTAGCTGATAGGTGGATGAACATGAGCCAGCAGTGTGCCAAGGGGGCCAAAAAGGCCAGCAGCATCCTAGCTTGTATCAGAAATAGTATAGCCAGCAGGAGCAGGGAGACATTTGTCCCCCTGTGCTTGGCACTGGTGAGGCTGTACCTTGAGTACTGTGTTCAGTTTTGGGCTCCTCACTATAAAACAGACATTGAGGTCCTGGAGTGTGTCCAGAGAAGGGCAGTGAGGCCTGTGAGGGGACTGGAGCACTAATCTTATGGGTAGATTCAACTAGGATTGTTTGGTCTGGAGACGGGGAGAGTAAGACAGTACTTTACAGCTCTCTGCAACTGCCTGAAGGAAGAAGGTTGTAGCGAGGGTGGAGTTTGGCCTCTTGTACCAGGTAACTATTGACATGATGAGAGGTAATGGTTTCAATTTGCACTGGGGAAGGTTCCGTGTGGATGTTACAAAAAAAAAAAAAAAAATCTCAGATGATAGAGTGGTGAGACAATAGAGTACTGGAGTAGGCTGCTCAGGGAATTGGTGGAGTAACCATTCCTGGAGATTTAAAAAAAAAAAAAAAAAAGCTGAATGTGATATGATTAGTGGTCATGGTCCTAATGGATTGACAGTTGAACTAGATGATCTTAATGGTCTTTTCCAACTATAATGATTTTGTGATTCTATGATTCTATTTTCATTCAGAATAATCATCCTTGGTTTGGCTGGGATAATTTGCTTACTTTAGTTGATGTGGTGTTGTATTTACAACTGCTATGCAGTGCTTGAACAAACTTAAGGACCCTTCTGCTTCTTATGCTGCTCTACCAGTGCAGATGCTGGGGGTGCACAAAGAGCTGGGAAGGGGCAGAATCAAGACAGTTGACCCAAACTGTCCTATGAGAAGTTCCATAACATATGGAGTCATATTCATCTTGCAAGAAGGAGGCTAACATTCTCAGGAACTCTCTGAGCATCTCTCAGCTGGTGATGAAAAACTGCGTTGTGTGTTACCCATATTGCACATTCTTTTATTTTTTTTTCTGTTTCCCTTTTCTTTCCTGCTAAGCATTTCTTACCTCAACCCAGGAATTTTATGTTTTTAACCATTCTTTTCTCCTTCCCTCTGGGGTGTGCAAACAGCTTTGTAGTTTTTAGCAGCCTGCCAGACTAACCCACATTAAAACACCTAGCTGTTTTTCAGACTCTCATATTCAATAGGCACTCAGATAGGTTAACTTCAAATAAAGTAATTAATGAAAAGATTCTTCAAGTCAGTGAATTACTGTCTACATTTCTCAAGAAACACTGTCTTCTTTAAGTTGTCTTGTTTACTTGACTACATAAATTTTACTTTTTTAATCTATATTTGTGTAACATATGAAGGAGATAAGAAAATATTCTGAATTTCTTGAATTTGTATTTTTTACTTGAACAAGTCCATTATAACAGTTGTCTTTGGTAAGGTTTATTTGTTCTTCTGTTCCATCCCTCCTTTCCCCTCCTGTCCTCTCCTCTCTCTCTCTCTCTCTCTCTCACTCTCTCTCTCTCTTTTTCTCTTTTTTTTTTTTTTTTTTTTTTTTTAACATAAATAATTAGATAAATGGTTTAGACTGGAGGAAAATATTTAACCTTACATTGCATCATTCCCTATCATCATTTCCTATTGGTTTTTGGAGAAATATTGATCTATGCATAGATTAAGACTTGATTCATTTTTAGTTTTTTAGTTTTAAGTAAATTAATACGGAAGAACACATTTAGCTCAGAGGGAAGTCGCCTATGACAGTCACCCTTCTGACCTTCTTGGTGGAGGCAGTCTTGAGGCATGAATTCGATATATTCACTTTAGACAATCTCCTGGGTGGACATTACACTGCATACTCACTCACCTCTCCTTTGAGTTCCAGAGCCTCAAACCTATGATGTAGGGACACGTGGGGAATCAAAGTAGGTAGGGACAGGGTTTGTCTTTGATGCCAAGCTGGGATCTGTTTCCACTCATCTCTTAAACCCCCTTCCTCTGCTTGATCATGGCAAGGGATGTAGTCCACTGTCTGGGGATATTACTCCTGTGTCTTTCTCACAGGTTTGTCAGGGAGTTACCCCACCATTTTATCTCCTGCTCATACTCTCTGATGCTCCTTAACCTTGTTGCTTCCTCCTTGAGCTCTGCTACCATACTGAGCAGATTATCTACCTGCTTAGATATCATGCAGGTGGAATCCCTTCTGCCCTTCACCAGCATTAACAAGCCCAAACACCTCCGCATCCAGAGACCAGTACTGTCACATTGTTGAGCAGGCACTCTGTCTGAGTAACCATATTCTTTTTGGCCAGAACTTTCTCCTTAGCGGAAACCATGGCCAGATTTGTTGTCTGGGAGTCAGCCAGTATGTGAACTGGTCTTCTGAGTGGGGAGGGGTACTCTGTCCACCTGCTCACTCTGCTGCTTGCTTGCCCTGCATTAGCTGTCCATGCTAGTTTTACCTTTTTGTGAAGTGTCCCTCAGTGTGAGCCTATACTTTGAAGCTGGTCCACATATAGTTTATTAAATATGTATGTTTTTCACAGGTGATTTATTTATCAGTGAAATATTTGCTTTTGGAAGGTTTTGTTGTTACAGCTAATCAGACCTAATAAGCCCTTCTAATGTGTTTTTAACTACTTAAAAATGACTTGAGAATGAGAACGAATGTTTCATTTTCTATTCTTTTAAAAGTTTTATTTATTGCACAATGAATCACTCATTCTTTTAGTATACTGATCTCATATGCTATATTTTAAAGAGTTATTGTCCGTATTATATAAAAGACAAAAAATATAAACTTCTTTAAGAAAAAGAACACCAATGAGTTCCAGCAGAATGCATCCTAATCTTGGTGCCATACTGCAAAAATTTCAACTCACATTCAAGTAGAGGAAAATCCACAGAAAATAGATTTCTGCAGAATTATTTGCATGATGTTTCAATTTACAGTTGTGTTTAGAATGGTGTACCCAATGTGAATTAAATCCTATATTCCATATGAAATAGAGAGGTATTTTTCAGAAGATTGTGTTGTTACATTCAGTGATCCTGATATGGTTTGATTTTACAATAAGGATTTAAAGGAGGTATCTCTAGTAATTTATTTTTAATCGGGAAACTATTTTTTCTCATTTCTCAAATTAGTATATAGAATCATAAAATTCTTAGCATTGTAAGGGACCTCTGAGGGCCATCTTGTCCAACTCCCCTGCAATGAACAGGGACACCACAACCAGATCAGGTTGCCTAGGATCTTATCCAGCCTCCCCTTGAAAGTCTCCAGGGACAGGGCATCCACCACAACACTGGGCAACCTGTGCCAGTGCCTCACCACCTTGACTGTAAAACATTTTTTTCCTTATGTCTAAACTAAATCTACCTTCTCTGAGCTTGTAGCCAGTTCCCCTTGTTCTGCTATCACAGACCCTGCTAAAGAGTCTGTCCTCTTCTTTCCTGTATGTCCCCTTTAGATACCTAAAGGCCACTATCAGATCACCTCACAGCCTTCTCCCAGCTGAAGAGCTCTCTCAGCCTGTCCTCACAGGAGACTGTTCCATTCCCTGGATCATTAATTATGTCAGAGGATTAACAGTATGTTTTAAAGATAAAAACAGAAATAGTGTTATAAAAGATTCAAAGTGTTTGAGTTCCAGAATTCTCAGTGTTTATTTCAAAGAGAAGACTAGTTAGATTACCCCCTTGAATTCTACTTCCATAAAAAATTACTTCCAACAAAGCAGCTCATCTTCTTTCTTCTCAGTATTGTACATAAAGAAATTTCTTGGTAAAAATGAGATTTTATTTTTGCATTTCTGCATTTTGCATATTGCTGGTTATAATAGATGCAGAAAATATGCTTCTTAATATATATAGTCAAATATTTTCAAAGAGAAAACTGGAGAATTTTTGATCAGTTACAGGCACTCATACTGAAATTGTGATTCTGGACTTACATGGAGGACAGTTGACCCTAGTTTGGGTTCAAAACTTACACACATCCTTTTGAGGGCCTATCCATGTTTCTTTTCCACAACTGAGATAATCTGTGACAAACTGCATTCTGGAATTACAAATTGATGTAATTCCCATAATTTGGTGATTAACATTGAAATCAGTTATTTAATCAATGCTTTAATTATCCCTGGAAATCTACCACAGAAACAAGTCCAAGTTAATTAACCATTCAGGTTGGGTTTTTCTGTGGTTCTTCTTTTGTGATTTTTTTTTCCCCTGTTGTATTTTGTTTGAGGTTTTTTTGTTGTTTTTTTTTTTTGTTGTTGTTGTTTGTTTGTTTTTGCTTTGCTCTAATTGCAGTCCTTTATGTTCAGGCTGAAATCAGATCATGTTAGGAAAGTATGTGTTAAGATAGACTTCACAGAAATACATGTGTCTCAAAGCATCTGAGATATTTTGAGACATATCCCAGTGATTAAGTAAGAAGAAAAAGAGACCTGATATTGCAGGCTTACTAAAAGCTGTCTATACTCACAATGGATTTTCCTTATGTCCCTGAAGAACTATTCCTTCCTGAATTCCTGAAAGCATCATACTACAGAAATCAGTGGTGAAGTCCTCAGCTAATTCTGAATCCAAAGGAAACAACAGAGTGTAGAATGCACGCTTATCTCTGTGATATGGTTTTCATCTTCTGGTAAATTTTGTTTTTAAATACAGAAGGATATCAGAAATAGATTTCCTAACAGTTTTGAAAACTGAGCACAGCAATGTGTGGTATAAACAACAGGTTTGCACACAAACTTTCACAAGAAATTTAACTATTTTCTTCACTATGTAATCTTTTTAGAAATCTGGATGTGTAAATGTATAAAATGAATTGTAATCATCATGTAAATTTATGAATAATTCATAAACATATTTTTTTTTTCCAGACAACTTTTGACTTGTTTTAACATGATTTTTTTATAGGGATAACTCATCTATTTTATTTTCAATAGTCTGACACTTTCCTCACCATTCTGTCTTTTTTTTTTTTTAAGATAAGACAACATGCAGACTGTCTTCCTGAAATCAGAATGGAAACCAACCATTAAACAAATAATGCTAGTTTGAAAAATGGGGCAAAGTGTGCTTGTCATTCCGCTTGTCGCAATGCCATTACAAGCTTTCACTAAGAGAAAATATTTAACAGACAGGAGCATTTATCAGCTTAATCAAAATTATTCTTTCACAAGAATGCTTTTGCAACATGGAATTCTAGCATGTCTATTTTTTTGTTGCTGTTGTTTTCTTTGTTTTGCTTTGTTTTGTTTGCTTCTGTTGTTTCTTAGAATTTTTTATTATTATTATTAAAATTTCAGTATATATTTTGTTTTGTATATGCTTGTCTTTCTCCAATTAGTGGAGGGAGAGGAGATTCTTTAACATGTATATACCCGATGGTGAGATTAAGACACAATAGGTCAAATGTTTGCCCCACCAGTTCATTACAAATCCTAGTCACTAACGGAGACGGGGAAAGGAAGACGGGTGATAGAAAAGAGATAGAAAATAGAAGCAAGGAGCCTTTGTAGAAAGCAAGAGAAAGAGAGTCACTACCGAGGATTCCAACATTGCTCGTAGTTCAGATGTTACTCTTCTGAGGTGATGGGTCATTGGAGGTTGTGTTGCTCAGCTGACAACTACTTTTTCCAATAACAGTATGAACTTATTTATTAAGTCCAATGTGGTCAAGTCAGCTCACTTCAGAGTTACAGTTTCTGGCTTTAGAATCTCAGCAGAAACTGCTTTGTTCCCATCTTCCAGGCCTTGCAAACTTTAAGTCAGCAGACAAGAGGAAGCAAGGAGATGCCAGTTGTATCCTGACTTCACAGGACACAGTGGTATCATTTCCCAGTCAGGCAGGAATCATTCGCTCCCAGGCCCAGCCTTCAGCCAATTAACACTCTTGAGCACTCTCTCAGCAGGCAAATAGCTCCGAAGAAATGCTTTCAAACGTAAAACTGTCCACAAAATGATGCCGACTGCTACACGGCCATACCCACCTCTCACCTCCTAGGTAAGTCAGAGTCATATTGCAGGAAATGCCTCGGAAAGCCAGCTTTGACACAAAAACAAAGAAGGGTTCAGACAATGCTCTGGTTATTTTAAATTTGAAAATCAATATTCCCCATGTTTCCTTTGATTTTCCAATTTCATATGATTTTAGGGTTAATTTAGTTATCATTACTCTTTTGAAAGATTGAAGAAAGTAGCATTGTCCTCTCTCTCAAAACTAATGAGAAATGTGGACATTAAGAGTCAAAATTCTTTGGGAAACTGAACTTATGGGTCTAACATCTTTATCAGATTCTTCACCAGATTCCTGTGTTCTAAAGTGATGCGTTTCTTATTTTATGCTGCCACAAATGCCAGCAGACAAAACAATGATGGCAATTGGGAAAGGCAGAGAAACATAAAACAGAAAGACATTTGTTATTAGACCAGGCTGAATGGTCTGCTGAAGATAATTTAATCCATTTGATTTTTGTATGAATTTATACACAAACAGAACCGATATTTCCTCAACATTTCTATCAATTTCAAAAATAGGAAACGTATATGACAGTTAATCTTTCATTTTATCTATAAAAAGAGATTAACAATATTAGTCATTGTTCTGCTGTGGATGTAAGAAGAGGTTTGGATCTCAAGACTGGATCTCAAGTTTGGATCTCAATTTCACTATCAATTAAGATGTTAAATCTTTTCCATATTTAAACTAATTTTAAAGACTTGTCTTCCACACTACGGGCCAACCTCTCAAGAGCAAACTATTATCAGTTTACTTTTGAAGTAGATGATAAGAGAAGAGAAAAAAATTAGACAAAAGTTTTCCTCTATTTATATTAAAAGGGCTTTGAGGTGCTTCCTGTTCATCAAAAGTTTTGGATAGATGTCATGGTTTTTGTAATTCTTGCTGTTGGTATTCCACATCATAACATCATGTGGAGCACAGAGAAGAACTACACGTCCCAGAGGACCTCACGGTCAAAGAGGAAAATACGTCACGGAAGTGACACTCGCTCTCTCTCTCTCACTGCCTGGCAGCGGGTGTGGGTGCGCTTCCAAGCCATGCGCCTTCAATTTCAAAGTAGGCTTCTTGGTCTTCAGAAAACTCTCTCTCTCATTTTACTTAATTTATTAGCCTCAATTTTCAATTAGATTGTATTATATTGTGTTATCTTGCATTCTGATGTCGTAGTTAGTAAAATAAGTGTTCCTCCTTAGATAGTTGCCATTGCTCTGTTTGTTTCCTTGAGCCCAGCTCCTATCTCCCTACCCCTTTCCCTTTTTCCCTTCCCATTTTTGGGGTCAGGAGGCCCACAGGCCTACTGCCCCCCTGTCACGGACATAGGTTGATCTAGACAAGTCTGTGACAATAGAAAAATTTAGAAAATAAACTGATGAATGTGGAATAAGCAGGAAAAAAGGTCATTCAGAACCAGAAGTCTTGACAGACAGGTACTTATAATACTCAATTGCTCCTCATATCAAGAGAAACACTATACCTGTAAGAGCATGTTTTTCTACTTTTATATATGTAAATAAAAAGAAAGTAAATATTTGTATGAATGTAGTGAATGGTTTGTTTCTTTCACAATCTCCCTCTTACATGCAGCCTTGTGCAAACAGAAAAGGTCTGTGGGAAGGAGGGTTTGCAAGACTGGTTTCTGTAATTGGCTTCTCAATATGTCTGATTGCTTGAATGACTGAGCAGCCATGAGGGTGCCTATAACTCTTGTTCACATTAAAGAGATTTATGTTGTGCATCCAACAACCAATAGGTCCCTTATGGTTCTGCCCTGACCTCTGATTTTAGAAAGCAGTGACCATATTCTGAACAGAAGCTGTACTCCAGCTTTTCAGTGACATTAATTTTTCACCATTGTAACAGCACTTGGAAGTTCTGCTAAAGATTCAGCTTATAGATGTCACCATGTCCTAATGTCCTGCTCTTGTAACATGCACAGTGATTTTTATATATATATATATTTTTTTTTTTTTTCCGGATATACATATTTGCGGATAGAGTTCAGTTTTTAATGAGTATTTTTCCTACTCCTGAACAGAAATAGACTGAGCTTGTAACAGGCTACCTGGGAGAAATACAGAAAAATTGTATTCGCAGCCAGGAATCAAGTTAGGAAAGCTAAAGTGCTGATAGAATTGAATTTTGTAACAAACTTCAAGGGCAACAAGAAAAGATTTCATAAGTATGTCAGTGATCAAGGGGGTACTAGGGAAAATGTGGGTCTTCTCTGGAAGAAAACATGAGAAATTACAATCCAGGATAAGGAGAAGGTGCTGTACTCAAGTTTCAGTTTTTTTGCCTCGAGTCTTCACTAGCAAGTTCTGTAGTTAAACTACCCAAATCATAGAAGGCAAAGGCAGGAACTGGAAGAGTTAAGAAAATTTCTCAGTGCAAGAGAAGCACAGAATCACAGAACTGTGGGGACTGAAAGGGATCTCTAGAGATCACCTAGTTGAATTCCTCTGCTAAAATAGTTTCCCTAAAGTAGACTGTGCAGGAAAGCATCCAAATGCATTTTTAATATCCACAACCTCTCTGGGCAGCTTGTTCCAGTGCTGTGTCATTCTCAAAGTAAAGAATTCTATTCTCATAATCATATGGAGTTTCCCACATTCCAGTTTGTTCCCATTGGCCTTTGTTCTATTGCTGAGCACCACCGAAAAGAGCCTGTCCCCATGTATTTGTCTTCTATTCTTTAGATGTTTAATAAGCATTGATAAGATCGCCTCAGTCTTCTCCTATCCAGGCTGAACAGTCCTGGGTCTCTCAGCCTTTCCTCACAAGGGAGATGCTTCAAGCTCCCCATCATCTTTATAGCATTCTTCTGAACTCTCTAGAAGTTCCCCGACTTTCTTAAACTGAAGCACACCACCCAGAAGAACAAAAGGTTCGAGACTGATAAGAAACATGAAGTTGCACAAGTCCATTGGACCTGTTGAGAAGCAACCAAGGGATCCTGAAAGAACTACTGGATAAAGTTGCCATGTTACTTGAAAAAGGGAAACATAATCCCCATACTTAAAAAAGGAAAAAGGAAGATCTGGGGGACAGGCCAGGCACCCTTGTATCTACAAAGATCACACAGCATGGCAAGATCCTTGGAGTTATAGTAAGGCACACAGGGAATAGATAAGACTGGTGACAGCTAACATGACTTCATTAAGGGCAAATTATGCCTGAAAAATTTGGTGGCCTTCTATGATGACTTTACAGCATTTCTGAGTAAGGGAAGAGCAACTGATGTAGTCTACCTCAGCTTATGCAAAACATTTTGTACTATCCTTCCATAATATCCTTGTCTCTATATTGAAGATACATTGATTTTGATGGATGGATGGCTTGGTGAATAAGAATTATATTGGTGGTCACACTTAAAAAGTTGTGGTCAAAGGCTCAATATCCAGGTGAAGCCCAGTGAAAAATGGCATTCCTCAAATGTCATTACTGGGACAGGCAGTATTTCACATCTTTGTTGGTGATATCGATACGGGATTGAGTACACCCTCATCAGGCTTGCCAGTGACACCAAGGTCTGTGGTATGGTTCCCATGCAGGAGAGAATAGATGCCATCCTGAAGGATGAGAGATGGGCCCCACAGTAAAAGAGAAAAGGGCTCCACAGTAAGGGAGAGAAAGGGACTTCACAGAAACTGGGACAGGGGTAGCGAAAAGATAGTTTATGTAGAAGTTGTTAGAAGAATGGGGATTACAGACACTGGGTCTGGAATAACAAGGGGGATGAAGGCCATAAAGATAAGGATGTGAAGAACAGCTCTAGGTGTGAAAACAACTGGAGGACAGTGAGGTGGTTAGATGTCCACAGAGCAAGCAGGAACCAGTTTGGGGGGTGCCCCTCCCACGGAGTCGACAGTTTACAGCAAGAAAGACTACGAGCCTTCCCAAGGAAACGATGAGCCTTCATCCCATGACCACCCCCATGACTCACTATGCATGCGCAAGGGGGAAGGGACCTCATGCTAACAGGGTCTCAGAAATGTAATGAATATGTATCCAAATTCCTCAAACTATTGATTATCACACAGAATCACAGAATTATCGAGGTTGGAAAAGACCTAGAAGATCATCCAGTCCAACCATTACCAATACCTCCCAGCTAAATCATACCCCTCAATGCAACATCCAGACGTTTCTTGAACACTCCCATGGTCGGTGACTCCACCACCTCCCTGGGCAGTGCATTCCAATGCCTGACTACCCTTTCTGAGTAGTAATACTTCCTAATGTCCAGCCTGATTATGTATTAGTTCAGCCTATATCTGTAGGACGCTTTCTCCTAACAATGTGCAAGTGAGGTGGAGCTATCCCCCTTGCACGAGGGCATATGTACATTGCTGATTAAGCATACTTGCTTTACAACTACTTTTTGGTTATAGAGTTTGATTTCCATATGTCAATCCAAAGGGACCTCCACAGGTTTTAGGGGTGGGTCCATTGTAACCTTGTGAAGTTTAACAAGGCCAAATGCAAGGTCCTCTACCTGGGTCAGGGCAATCCCAGTCATAAATACAGTCTCGGCAGAGAACAGATTGAGAGCAGACCAGAAGAGAAGGATGTTGGGATACTGAATGATGAGAAGTTCAACATGAGCCCACTGTGTGTGCTCACAGCCCACAAAGCTGAATCCAAAGAAGCCTGAAAAGCAGGTCAAGAGAGGCTATTCTCTCTCTCAGCTCTCATGAGACACTGTCTGGAGTATTGCATCCAGTCTCCAACATAGGAGGGGCACAGAGCTGCTTAAGTGGTACCAGAGGAGGGCCTCTGATCAGATCAGATCAGAGGTCTGGAACACATCTTCACTGCAAATAGGCTGAGAGTTTGGATTGTTCATCCTGAAGAAGGAAAGGATACATAATGACCTTATAGCAACTTTCTGGTACCAAAAAGAAGGCCTACGAGAAAGCTGAAGAGGAACTTTTTCGGACAGGTAATAGTTTTACACCAAAACAGGAAAGATTTGAATAGATATTTGGAAGAAATTCTCTATTATGAGGATGGTGACGCATTGGAACTAATTGCTTAGAGAAGTTGTGGACAGTTAGAAGTGTTCAAAGCCGGGTTAGATACAACTTTGGACAGCTTGATTTAGTGGAAGGCATCTGTGCCCACAGCAGGAGGTTTGAAACCAAATGGCCTTTAAGACTCTCTCTGCAGTTCAAACTTTTAAATGATTCTGTGATTCTATAAACCTCATGTTCCAAGTCTAGTGTTTTCTGTGCATTATTTAGATTTTTACTCACTACAATAGACTTGTCAAGTCAATATTATCTCTCTGTAGACAAGGCCTCTTGAGAAGGTACTGACATTCACCTCTAAGAATGTGAATTTAATTTCCTTTTTTTTTTTTTTCTTCCCCCTTCCCCCTAGAATTATAAACATAGTTATGTAACATGAAATTTTGGACTTTTATGTTTTGTTGTTGTTGTTGTTTTAGTTTTTGTTTTTGTTTTTTCCCATTTAATTTTAAATAGACTGGGACAAAAATAAGAAGATAGCTATTATTCTGCTTACTAAATAACTTACCCTGTTCTACAGAAAAATAACTTTAGGTTTTTCTTATTCAAACCAGTTAGTCTGATGGGTACTGGAATAAACTCTCTTGACAACGAAGTGTAGGTTTCAACTTCAGTATACTGAATTGGGCTGTTCCAAAGGAAATTAACTGGACTATGGAAGACATGGGGTCTGGGGCTGAACTGGTTTCTACTGAAGTTGGGTAGCAGAGCAGAAGTAACTTGGTAATTATCGTGGATGATAACCTTTGTAACAGTTACCTGTACGTTATAAAATGTAGATTACTTGGGAATTCTTAAAAAAATGAGATTTTTGTAGCTATCAGATTTTGGGGGACATGAAAGAAAATTAAACTAGAAAACAACAACAACAAAATCTGTAGGTATGCTGCAACAAGTCTAAGCAGTAGTTTTGTTATATAACTAGGAAGGCCAGTTCAGGCAACTGTCATTTTCTTTTCACACACTCCTTTCAAAAGTTTTGTTTAGAAATAATATTCATGTAAATGAGTTATGTAATTAAAACAACTTTGTAATTCCCTTTTTAAAGGCGTTCTGCTGTGATATTAAGCAATTTGATATTAATGTTCATTTATGTTCTACCTGGTTCTACATGCAGAAGAGTACGAGTAGAAATTAACCAGCAGACTTCTTAAATTAATACTTCATCATTCATGGAGGTAATTCCCTCTATGACTATGGCCAGATAACTTGCAATCCTTCAGTAAAATGAGACTGAATAATAAGTTTGATTGCCTGTTCTATTTGCAGAACATTCTAAGTAATTGTCATGGAGTTATCTATCAATCTGTGTCTGTGACAGGGGAGGGGGCAGTAGGCCTGTGGCCCCCCCCGGCCCCCCCGACAAATGGGAAGGGAAAAAGGGAAAGGGGTAGGGAGATGGGAGCTGGGCTCAAGGAAACAAACGGAGCAGCGACAACGATCTGAGGAGTAAAACTTATTTACTAACTATGATATCGGAATGCAAGATAACACACTATAATACAATATAATTGAAAACTGAGGCTAATAAATCAAGTGAAATAAGAGAGAGAGAGAGGTTTCCGAAGACCGAGAAGCCTACTTTGAAATTGAAGGCGCCGCGGCTTGGAAGCACACCCACACCCGCTGCCAGGCAGTGAGAGAGAGCATAAGCATTGCTTCCGTGACGTATTTTCCTCTCTGACTGCGAGGTCCCCTGGGACGTGTAGTTCTTCTTCTCTGAGCTCCACATGATGTTATGATGTGGAATACCAATAGCAAAAATTACAAAACCATGACATTCCACCCCTTATTCTACATCACTACATCATGCTTAAAATGTACATATATATATATACACAAATGTATTACACACACAGATCTATATACATATATATACATGGAATTACTGACTGCACTCCCCCAACATCAAATTCCCTTGTGGTACACACTGAACATCCCCATCTTTCTGCATCACCCACCAAGTACACGCAGGTCCCTGGGCAAAAACAGTTCCATGGATAGGTTTGCCCTTTCCAGAGGCTGGAAGGACCCAAACTTTTTTCCCCAACATGTTCTTTATGTGTACAACAGGGACCTTATCTCCCTCTACAGTCTGTAGGGGGCTGGATTGGGTAGGACCATCACGATTGACAGATCCTCTGGTATTGACCAACCAGGTGGCTTCTGCCAAATGCTTCTCCCAGTGCTTAAATGTTCCACCACCCATTGCCTTCAACATAGTTTTCAACAACCCATTGTAACGTTCAATTTTACTAGAAGTTGGTGCATGATAGGGGACATAATAAATCCACTCAGTGACATGATCTTTGGCTCAAGTATTTATAAGGGAATTTTTGAAATGTATCCCATTATCAGACTCAATTCTTTCTGGGGTGCCACAGGACTTGTTTCTCAAGACCCAATATGGTGTTTCGGGCGGTAGCATGGGGTACTGCATATGTTTCAAGCCACCCAGTGGTTGCCTCCACCATGGTAAGCACATAACGCTTACCACTGCGAGATCGTGGCAAGGTGATATAATCAACCTGCCACGTCTCCCCCTATTTATACTTTTGCCATTGCCCTTCCCCCCAGAGAGTTTTCGTCCTCTTGGCTTGTTTCATTATGGCACATGTTTCACAGTCATGAATAATCCATGCAATAGCATCCATAGTTAAGTCCACCCCTCGGTCTCTAGCCCACTTATATGTTGCATCTCTTCCTTGATGGCCCGAGGTCTCATGGGCCCATCAAGCTAGAAATAACTCTCCCTTGTTCTGCCAGTCCAAGTCTATTTGAGCCACCTCAATTTTGGCAGCTGGATCTACCTGATGGTTGTTTTGTTGTTCCTCAGTAGCCCTACTCTTGGGCACGTGAGCATCCACATGGCACACCTTTATAACCATATTCTTTGTTTGGACAGCAATATCTTTCCACAGTTCAGCAGCCCAAATAGGTTTACCCCTCTGCTGCCAGTTATTTTGCTCCCACTGCTGTAACCATCCCCATAAGGCATTTGCCACCATCCATGAGTCGGTATAAAGATAAAGCATTGGCCACCTCTCCCATTCAGCAACATCTAAGGCCAGCTGGACAGCCTTTACCTCTGTGAAATGACTTGATTCTCTTTTTCCTTCGGTGGCCTCTGCAACCTGTCGTGCGGAGCTCCACACAGCAGCTTTCCATCTGCGATGCTTCCCCACAATATGACACGATCCATCTGTGAACAGGGAGTATTTCTTTTCATTTTCTGGTAGTTCATTGTATGGTGGGGCCTCTTTAGCAAATGATATTTCTTCTGCTGGTGATGTTCCAGACTTTTTACCTTCAGGCCAGTCCATGATCACCTCTAAAATTCCCGGACAACCGCGGTTCTCCATCCACGCTTGTTGTGTAATCAGCACAATCCACTTGCTCCAAGTGGCATCAGTAGCATGATGGGTGGAGGGAACCTTTCCTTTAAACATCCTGTTCAGTACTGGCATTCAAGGTGCCAGAAGGAGCTTCGTTTCAGTACCGACTACTTCAGAAGCAACCCCTCATATGCGGCTAAGATCTCCTTCTCAGTTGGAGTGTAGCCCTCTTCAGACCCCTTGCATGCTCGACTCCAAAATCCCAGCGGTCAGCCTTGAGTCTCTCCTGAGGCTTTTTGCCACAAACTCCAAGTGGGACCTTTCTCTCCAGCAGCAGTGTAGAGGATGTTCTTTACATCCTGTCCCGTCCATACTGGCCCCAGGGCCACGGCACGGGCTATCTCCTGTTTAATCTGTTCAAAAGCCTGCTGCTGCTCTGGGCCCCATGTAAAATCATTCTTCTATCATTCTTCTTTTGCGTCACCTGATAAAGGGGGCTTACAATGAGGCTGTAGTTTGGAACATGCATCCTCCAAAAGCCCACTATGCCCAGAAAAGACTGTGTCTCTTTCTTGCTAGTGGGTGGAGACATAGCAGCGATTTTATCGATCACATCTGCTGGGATGTGACGACGTCCATCTTGCCACTTTATTTCCAGGAATTGAATTTCCTGTGCAGGTCCTTCCACTTTGCTTCGCTTAATCGCGAAGCCAGCACGTAGAAGGATCTGGATTATTTGTTCTCCTTTCTCAAAAACTTCCCTTGCTGTATTGCCCCACACAGTGATGTCATCAATGTACTGTAAGTCCTCAGGAGCACTGCCCTGTTCCAGTGCAGACTGGATGAACCCATGGCAAATGGTGGGGCTATGTTTCCACCCCTGGGGCAAATGGTTCCAGGTATACTGAATGCCTCTTCAGGTGAAGGCAAACTGTGGCCTGCATTCTATGGCCAAAGGAATGGAAAAGAAGGCGTTGGTAACGTCAGTAGTGGCATACCATTTAGCTGCTTTTGACTCCAGCTTGTACTGGAGTTCTAACATGTCCGGCACTGCAGCACTCAGAGGGGGTGTGACTTCATTTAGGCCACGGTAGTCTACCGACAGCCGCCATTCTCCACTGGCTTTACGCACCGGCCATATGGGGCTGTTAAAAGGTGAGTGAGTTTTACTAATCACTCCCTGACTCTCCAGTTGACGAATTAACTCACGAATGGGGAGCAAGGAATCCCTATTGGTGTGGTACTGCCGTCTGTGCACCATTTTTGTAGCAATCGGTACATGCTGCTCTTTTACTCGTAGCGGCCCCACGACAGATGGGTCTTCCGACAGGCCAGGCAAAACAGACAACTGCTTAACACCTTCTGTGTCTACAGCAGCTATTCCAAAGGCCCATCGATACCCCTTGGGATCCTGAAAATATCCCATTCTGAGGTAATCGATACCAAGTATGCAGGGAGCCCCTGGGACAGTCACAATAGGGTGTTTCTGCCAGTCTTTACCAGTGAGGCTTATTTCGGCCTCCAACATAGTCAGCTCTTGGGAACCCCCAGTCACTCCATGAACATAAATTGATTTTGTCCCTTGGTGACTTGAGGGCATTAGGGTGAACTGTGCACCAGTGTCCACCAGGGCCTTATATTTCTGTGGTCGTGATGTGCCAGGCTGCCTAATCCACACAGTCCAGTACACTCTATTGTCTTTTTCCCCCTCCTGGCTGGGGGCAGGGCCCCTCTATTTGTTACCTCGATTGTTCGCAGCGACTGGAGCAATCACCCTTTTGGAGAAGTTCACCTTGGTGGTTGATCTGTCTCATAATTCTTTCACTCGTGCTTGAAGTGCAGGAGTGGGCTGATTATCCCACTTCTTCATATCCTCCCCATGGTCACGCAGGCAGCACCACAAGGCAAGACGTGATGTAGTCTTACTGTTGTCATTTGTCCGAGCACGAGGACGTCTCCTTCTGATGGCTGAGATATTGGATGATGCAGGCTGGGAGGAAACCAAGTTGATCAGCTCTTCCAGTAGACAGTTTTGGGAATTCTGGTTCTCATCAGATGTATCTGGTATCACCATGGATCCATCAGCATGGTAGGCAGTTCGTCCATTATATCTTCTTGTTTGCTCTCCATTCTGTCTAGCAAAAGCTACCTTTGTGATGGACGAAACACAAGACCATAGAGGGGTTAAATGTAACTCAAAGTCTTAAAGCCTATTAACCGGTTCATTTACAAGGGGTCTTCTTTCCCCTTTGCCATACATTGCTGAAAATGTACTGGCATACCTTTCCCATGCAGTCTTCGTGAATGTACACCACATATTTGGTGTACACCTGACTCTCTCAGGATCATGGTCTTGGTCTGGCTGGTCAGGGACAAAGTTGGAGCTGTATAACATTTCCACTATGGCGTATTCTCTCAAATAACAGATACCTTTTTCCATATCAGTCCATTTCTTTTTCTCAGGCATCAGATCATCTTTGAAGGGGTATCTTTCTCTTACGGCTAACAACATTCTCTTCCAGAGGGTGAAGGATCCATCCTGGCATGTACCAATACCCCCGTTGATGGCTGAGTCCCTAGCAATGCCACCCAGCTGGCAAGCTTCTCTACCATCTAGCCACACACTGTTGGCCCCACTGTCCCAACATCGGAGTAACCAGGTGACGATAGGCTTATTCGGGCGTCGTGAAAAGTCTTTTCTCAGACCTCTAATTTCACTCATTTTTAGAGATCGATCAACAATAGTAACAATGTCTTGCTCACCTCCTACTCTTTCAGGACTTCTTGTTACCCTCCTGGGAGTTGGTGACCACAATCTTATTGAAGGCCCCTCCCCTGGACTCAGTGGCGCTTCCCCTGGATCTTGGAGCCGCTCCTCCGGACCTCTTTCCTCCTCTTCTCTTACAGTGACTGCTTCCTCTACTTTTCCCTCCCCCTCTTCCTTCTCTTCCAGTTGAGTCTAGATTCATTTCATTTTCTGCTCTCTTACAGGAGCAACTGACATCAATTCTGGTGCTTCCTGTGGCTGATCAGGTTGGACAGTTCTGGTGCTCTCCCTCTCCAGTTTGGGTCGAAGTCCATTTTGTTCAACTATGAGGATATTTAGTTCAGATTCAAGCATGGCTTGACAAGACTGAATTCTGTTTAGTTCATTTTGGAGGGTGTCTCGCTCAGTTTGGAGGCTGTCGAGTTTGGATTGAAGGGAGTCCCTCTCAGATTCAAAGGCGTCTCTTTGAGATCAGAGATTCTTTCTCTCAGCTCGGAGATCTTCCCGTTCAGCTTGGAGACCTTCTTTCTCAGCTTGGAGACACTCTATCCAGATTTCGAGATTCTCTCTCCTGACTAGGAGACTCTCTTTCTCAACCTGGAGATTCTCCGCCTCAGTTTGGAGACTCTCTCTTTGGCTTTGGAGACTCTGTTTCTCGGGTAGGAGTCTCTCCTTCTGGACCTGGACATTGTCCCACTCGGCTCGGACTCTCTCCTGGAAACTCTCTTTTTCAGCTTGGAGGCTGTCTTGCTCATTTTGTACTGTCTTCTGGAAACTCTCCCTTGCAGCTCAGAGACTCTCCCAAAAACTCTCTTTTTCAGCCTGGAGACTCTATTTCTCAGCAAGAAGACTCTCTCTCTGGAACTGGAGATTCTCTCTATCAGTTCTGAGACACTCTCTTTCATCTTGGAGACTCTCTCTCTCAATTTCAGAAACTCTATCCCTTTCTGGGATAGTACTGAATAAGGCCCGATAAGCATTAGCCAGACCCCAAATCATTTGTGCCTCCTCAGATCTGCCCGAGCAACAACGTTCCTGTCTTAAATAATTGCTTAAGCTCTCAGGGTTTTTCAGGTGTTCAGGAATAAAGTTCCATGACACTGAAGATGTTCATCTCTTCAAAGTCTCTCCCAAGCCTTTCCACACTCCCTGCCACTCAGTATTCTCTGGTTCTGGGGAAGACTTCCTCAGAATTTTATAAGTCCAGATACCGAGCGAGATAAGTAAAATAATGAGTTATACATTCAGGGAGATTAACAGTGTGATCAAATGGGCATTTAAAAACTGCATAAAGGATTCAAAGGAGAAACTGGGATCCTGCTTAAAAAATCACAAGTTCTGTAAAATTAGCAGCTCCCTCTGAAAACAGGTGTGAAAAAGAAAATGAAATCATTTTTTTCTCTTTACAGAAGCAAAATATCAGTGCTCAAAGTTTACAAATATCACCAGAATATTGGCAGTCTGCCTGGACTTTCAAGGTCAAACTTTCACTGAGTGCCTGCGAAAGAGAAACTTTCCCAACAAAGCTAACGAAACTCTCTGAGAGCAGAGAGAGAAATTCATTCTAAAAAGCTAAAAAGCAGCTTTGCTTTTTAGAAAAAATAGAGCTTTTTGCTCTGTGTGCATGCATTCTCCACCAAGAACTGTCATGGAGTTATCTAGATCAATCTGTGTCTGTGTCAGGGGAGGGGGCAGTAGGCCCGTGGGCCCCCTGGCCACCCTGACAAATGGGAAGGAAAAAAGAGAAAGGGGTAGGGAGATGGGAGCTGGGCTCAAGGAAACAAACGGAGCAGCGACAACGATCTGAGGAGTAAAACTTATTTTATTAACTATGATATCGGAATGCAAGATAACACACTATAATACAATCTAATTGAAAATTGAGGCTAATAAATCAAGTGAAATAAGAGAGAGAGAGGTTTCTGAAGACCGAGAAGCCTACTTTGAAGTTGAAGGCACCGCGGCTTGGAAGCACACCCTCACCTGCTGCCAGGCAGTGAGAGAGAGAGCAAGCGTCACTTCTGTGACGTATTTTCCTCTGTGACCGCAAGGTCCCCTGGGACGCGTAGTTCTTCTTCTCTGTGCTCCACATGATGTTATGATGTGGAATACCAATAGGAAAAATTACAAAAGCATGACAGTAATAAAAACTAAATTATTTCTAAACAAATGAAAGAGGTTCTATGCTTGAAAAAAACAAAGAAAGTAATTATTTATTAATTTGGATTAATTAAAATTAAAATAGGGAAAAAAAAGGAAAAAAATAGGAAATTCGAAGTGAAAATATAAGCTATATGAATTTTAGTGTATTTTAAATTTAATGATACTAGTTGAACATATTGTCATTAAATATATTTATTCCCTGTAGGTTTCTTTAAAAAGATCTCTTAGAACTATTTAGAATTGATGAATTTAAGAAATACTTTTTTGGTTTGCATCTGTTAAATTGATTGTGAATATAAAAGATGAAGATTTATATACCTCTGGCAAATGTAGGAGATGATGGTACATTCTCAACCTAAAAATAATTGAAAATATTTTCCTTTATTTTCTCTTGCTTGACTAATTTTGGAGAATGTCAGTGGAGAGTGAATCCTTGAACTTCCTCTTTCAGATGCTAAGCCAAATAAACTATGCAATGAAATGCTTTAAAAAAAAAAAAAAAAAAAAAAAATCCACATAATAACAAAGTACAGAGGAAATTTTTAGCTTTGCTGTTTAACCTAGCAGGCAGCCAAGCACCACATAGGTTTTTGCTTCCTGACCCAAGTAGGATGGGGAAGAAAAAATCAGGAAATAAAACCCAATAAAATAAAGTACAACTCACATGTTGAGATAAAATCTATTTAATATGTCAAAAAAAAAAAAAAATAAAAAACAATCAAACCACCAATCAACAGTGATTACTGTGTGTGTATGTATATACATATGTATATATCTCACCTTCTACTGACTGATGCTCAGCTAGTCGCATGGCTGTAGCCATTCCCCATGCAGTAGCCCTCCAAGCCACAGCCACTTCCTTCTGCCAATTTGACACAGCCTTATGGCCTTCTACCTAAATGTCACATGGTTTAGAATATCCCTTTGGCCAGTTCAGGTCACCTGCCACGTTTCTGTCCTCTTGCTATTTCTTCTACTTGCCAGTCCCCTTGCTATCAACATAGCATGAGATGCAGAAATAACCTTAGTTCCATGCAGCATTGCTCAGCAACATCTAAAGCATTAGTATGTTATCAACATTGTTTTTCTCCCAAAGCCAAAACATTTTACCAGACACTATGAAGAAAAATCAGCCTTGTCTCAGCTAAAACTAGGACAGACTGAGATTCTCCATTTGAGCTCATGTGACCAGTGCAACTCAGTTACTCCATACAGCATGGGCTCTATAGATACGTATGTTTACAACTCCAAGTGGGAACATTCTCTCTGGCTGCAGTATAGGGCATGTTTTTCACATTTTGTCCTGCCTGGACTGGCTCAGGGGGTAATGCGTGAACTTACATTGACACACGATGATGGCATATGGATTTTTTTGACAGCTCTCAAAAATCATGTCCATAGGGTGAAAGCTTGTGTTCCATTTACAACTGCTTTGTCAATGCTCTCATCCCTAAAAAGGGATCCCAGCTGCCTGATGTCACTGCCCACTGAGTCCATGTTACTGACCCATTATCCCAGTATCAGAGCAGACAGATGGCAATGTACTCATTGGGATGACAGTTGAAGACTTATCATGTTTCTTGCAGGTCGTCGAACAATAGGGGTTGGGTGGTTATTTTTAGTTCTACCTCTTCCTCCTCCTGTTCGTGTGATTGCTGCTTTGCCCTCATTGTCTTCCATCCTCATTTCAGTAAGAGTTTATTTTGGAATTTGTAGAGTGACAGCATACTTTTTTCCAAATATTTTACTATTTTTTTCAGGATTCTGCAGTTGTTCAGTGGTCATGTTCCCAAACACTTGGGATGCCCACTTTTCCACATACCTGCCCATGCAATCCCACACTCATAACATTGGGTTATTGGTTATCTCTGGGTGATAATCTTAATTGTTTAACATTAAACAAAACCTGAAACCTATTCAGTAGAGACAGCAATAGGAAAATGTTGGTTTGAACATCCCTATATTTTTCTCCAATAGCCTCCCAAAGCGAGCTCCCCAAAGAGAAAAAGTACAGTGTAGCTATTAACAATAGGTTCCTGAAATGTGAAGATGGCGTCATTGCTGACTAGAAATACCAGATTAGTTTCTTGACCAATAATTTTATCATAACAAAAGCCAGTGTCACAAGGGAAAGCAAAATTACAACCCTAATCCTGCCCCTAGAAAGAGTAATCAACACCACAGGGAACAAATATAGGAAGAAAGATACTAAAGAATATAATTCAAAGGAAAAACTCTAAAGGATCTCTGTAAATAATTTTAAAAATTGCACTGTGACTAGCAATTATTAAACTATATTATTATTAAACTGTAGTGTTTAGAACAATTTTGTTTATAATGCACTTTTGTCAGATCTACTGTTATTTCAACACTTCATGCCCTGATTTTGATCCCAAAAAGGACGCTACTAGTTTTGCCTGGCAGGCAACTAGGAACTGCATGGCTGTTTTGTCACTCACCTCTCCCAGATGGATGAGAGAGAAAACTGAGTATGCACACACAGACAATAACCAACCAAACAAAAACCAACCAACCAAAAATATATACGTATATATTTAGGTTTTTTAACTGACCAGTGAACTTTCTCAAGCAGTATCCCCCCTAAGCAGGGAAGCTTTCTTAGTAACAAATTCCTCCAGTGCCCTAATGAGAAAGAAAAAAAAAAAAAAAAAAAAAAAAGTTTGTTAAAATTCAGAGTGAGTGCTTTTGGGTGAGAGTGGAAGGGGGTTCTGTTTTTCCTCAGAACTCTTTAATAAATTTTATGGAATTGCACCACAGTTCTGTGGTCTTCTAGTGATGTCAAATGCTCATGCAATCTCATGCATTTAGAAAATAGTGCTCTAAGTTTGGTCTGAAGTAAACAGGTACCTCATGGGCAGAAGGTGATAGGAAAAGAGGGAATGGTTTTAAACTAAAAGAGGGGAGATTTAGATTAGATGTCATGTGAAAAATTTTTATTCAGAGGGTGGTGAGGCACTGGAGCAGGATGCTAAGAGAAACCGTGGATGCCCCAAGTTATATGGGGACCTGGGCAGCCTGATCTGGTGGTGGTAAACCTGTGCATGGCACAGAGTTTGGAAATAGATTATCTCTGTGATTCGTTCCAACTCAAGCTGTTCTATGATTCTATGATTTAAGACTCCATATCTTCACATCTACCTTTATGTCTGCCTATTTCTAAAGTACACATCTCCAATCTACAGATAAATGAATATAATATATACATTTATATATTATATATTTATACTTATATGTTATAATATATTTATTTATATAATTGTATTGGTCCGTCTGATTTTGGAAAATAGTAACTGAAAATAATTAAAGCGGACTGGTAAATCAAATAGGTATTTAGAATTTTAGGGTGAGGTATGCAAAGAAATCTTGCACAACTTTCTCTACTGAGTAATGGTATTAATTCACAGTTGACCAACAGAATTACAACAATCCAAACAGACAACCTGATGTTCAACAACAGTCTTTGTTCCCACTTTGTGTATAGTTGATACAACTCCGTGCACATTACGTGTCGCCAATTTTATCACGCCCCTTATTGAGATGACTTACCAGGTATAGCATAGCGTATAATAGTGTCTCCACTTATTGTGTTTTATGGCCCTTTCCTGGAAAGAGATTATATAGCTTTCTGTGACCTGTAATTGTCATAAAAATTGTAAGTGTGGGAGAAAACTTCCCTTACATACAATATAACAATTAGAGGATTATGTTGGTTTTCAGATAGGTTTGCTTTTTTACAGAAGATATTTGAGTTCAGAGATATTGAGAACATATCTGAACAGCCTCTTTTTCAACTCCTGTTCTACATTTTTAAGAGGGACAACTAACACTGCCAAAACATCTATTGCAAATATATACATAAAGGAGGAGAAATGCAACCTTATATGCAAATTTTCATTCAATCTTCTGTTTTATAAAGTATTCATGTAGGCAAATTGTGCATTTCTTATAGAATATTGATTACTAATTGTTCATTTCTCTCATCTTTATGGCTGAGAGAGTGTAAAATCAATGTTGTTTTTTTTTTATTTTCGATGTAAAGTAAATCCTTTGTTAGGTGGTATGCAATAAGGAGATCAAGATGTTATGAAGAACTTATTATCCAATCTCTTTTTTAACTGGATCAATAAACAGTAAAAAGTAGTCTGATAGGGTATTTCTATAAAACGAGTTGTCTACCCAACAGGGTTTTTATATGAGAAACCTTCTTTTTTTTTTCTTTTTTTTCTTTTTTTTTTTTTTTTTTTTTTTTTCTGGCTTAAAGCTTGCTTCTTGAGGTATTTCTTGTGAAAAGACTCTCACTGATTTATGGAGGAGGCAAGTTATGGGTTCTACCATTTGACAATCAACATCACTTTGTGGACATTTGAAAGCACCTTCCTTCAGAGCTGTTTGCCTTTGGAAGAGAGTGCTCAGGAGTATTTACTGGCAGAAGATCTGGCCTGTGACTAAATAGCTCCAGCTTGGTATGGGAAAACTCGGGAATGATACCATCGTGTCCTGTGAGAAACAGGATGCAGTTGGGCATTCCTGCTCCCTCTTATCTGCTGGCTAGGCCTGGAGGATGGGAACAAAGGAGTTTCTTATGAGATCCCAGAGCCAGAAGTCGCCACTCCAAGGAGAGCTGACTCAACCACTTTGGACTTATAAATAAGTTTGTGCTACCATTGGAAATTGTCGCCATGGTCACCATTGTCATCAGTGAAACAACAACACTTGACGACCCACCACTACTGAAGATCAATGACTGAACTACAAACCACACTGGATCCATGGTGGTGACCATCTACCTCCCTCTTGCTTCCTACAAAGACTCCTTGCTTCTATGTCCTATCTTTTCTATCAATCACGCTTCTTCCCTTCCCCATCACCCTAACTCATAATAGTGTCCGCTGTCCCCTTCCCCATCTCCCTGATTAAGATTTGTAATAAACTGGTCGGACCAACATTTGAACAGTTGTTTCTTAATCTCATGCCGGGTATACATATACCAAAGAACATCTTCTCCCTCCTATAAATTGGAGAGAGACAACATATTGCAGAGCTCTTAACATAGCTTGTATTTCTACACCATGGATTTACAGTTACCAGTCTCAGAACTTGGATCAGAAAAATATATATATATCTGCATACCTTCTTTCTAATTATCTTAATGGCATTAACTTTGCATACCTTTTATTTCGTTGCTACCTCAACTGTTGCTTTTTCTGATAAAATATTATTGTCAGCCTGTTGTACTTGATGGATTTAAAAAAAAATAAAAATAAAAAGCTTTAATAAAACTTCATTAATGAGTAGTTAAAAAAAAAAAAAAATCACAGTTATTCTTCTAAACAAACATTTTAGCAATTTCATTGTCCACTTTACACTTTAATTCATGGCTGCAATTTTGCTTTGTTTATGTTTGTCTTTCACATTATTTGTGGATTTACACTGTTTTTCCAAAAAGTAACATTGCCCATTTCAAAGGAGAAATATCAAATAAAATTTCAGTTAATCTAATCTATTTTACTTGTTTGTTGTTGTTGTTGTCATTTTTTTTTTTTTAATACTAAGAAGAAACAAAAATTAAACCAACCAGAGCTAAAAGTTAAGAAGTTTAGATTTTTTATAGAACAAAGAGAGTTTGCTCAGAATGTATAGGAAATTTAACCAAGGAGTTTAGAAGCTTATTATTCACACTTAGAATTTGTGACTCCTATACTCATCCATTTCTTTGTAATTTCTGAACATGAAATAGTAGATCAATTCCAGTATACACCACTGTTGTGGGCCTTCAAAACATTTTTCGCTAAAGGTTTTAAGATTCTAAAAGAAAAAAAAAAGAAAAGAAGAAAAGAGAAGAAAAGAGAAGAAAAGAAAAGAAAAGAAAAGAAAAGAAAGAAAAGAAAAGAAAAAAGAGCATTCTTTGAAATTATTTTTTGAATAATTTTAATTGAACAACCACAATGATACATTAAAAAACAGTATGTTTCTAAGATTGCTTCATTCTCTTTGTTTAAATCTTTTTCTCTGACACTCAAAAAGGTAGATTGTTATGTGTTTCCTTGAAGAGTGTATTGCAAAACCAGAAGATTTTACCATAATTGTTTAAAGAACAAAATACTGCACAGGAATTCAACTTTTCTCACTACATTCCCTTCCATATTTATTTATTTATTTACTTATTATTGTCCATTTCCCCCTGGATGGCATCCTTTTATTCTGTATTATCAGTTGTACCCCTCAGTTTAGTGTCATCTGCAAACTTATCTCTCTCTGTCAGAAATGCCAGACTAAAACTAAAAAGCATAAGATATCTTTCTATATTAAAAATTATCTCTTCTCTCCCTCCTTAAGAGTCATTACTACGAAGTCTGTAAAAAAAAGAGCTGCATGTGAACCTATTATTTCTAACTGTTCTGACTCCAGCTGGAACAGGGCTAATTTTCTTCATAGTGTCTGGCATGATGATACGTTTTGTCTTTAGAAGAAAAACAATGTTAATAACAGGGTGGTGTTATAATTGTTGCTGAGCAGTGCTGCACAGAGCCAAGGATTTTTCAGTTTTTCAGTTTCTCATACTGTCCTGACATCAAGGGGTCTGAGGGGCAGAAGGAGCTGGAATGGGACAGAACCATGACAGCTGACCTAAACTGGCCACAGGGATATTCCAAACCATACGACATAATGTGAAAAAACTGTAAAACTGAAAGGAACTGGCCAAGGGGAAGAGCTGTTGCTGGGGAAATGGCTGAGCTTAAGTCTGTAAGTATAAGAAATTGTTTTGAGCATCACTTGTTTGGTGTATGTACATATAAGAAAGACATAACCGTAATTTGTATTATAATTACTATTAGAAATAACTGTAAAATGTATTATAATTACTGTTATTTTTCTTTTCCTTTTTTCTCTTAGTAATTTTTATCTCAGCCTATGAGTTGTTTTCTTTGTTGTTGTTTTTCTTTCCCTATTCTCTCCCCCATCCCAGTGAAAGTGGTAAGAGTGAGCAAAAGACTGTGGTGTTTAGCTCCTTGCATGTTAAATAGCAACATTGACCTTATAGAGTGTGATTCTTTTTTTTTTTTTTTCCTTTGGGGATTATCTTGCAATAAAACAAGAATCTTTGGTTACTTGTAAAGACACATAACATCAATAGCTCAGAAGGTGAAAGAACAAATCAACAGTTAACTCAACATTTGATTTTCAGGTTTCTTAAGAAACTATGTGATCATTGTAGAGAAATTTAGTGAGGGCATTATTTTCAAACAAGGTTTTGTTTTGTTTTTCTTAAGAGAAAGTTTTGCTTTTCCCAAATCTTTTAATTAAAACACTTTGGAAAACTCACATAAGAATTATTGTACCTTTGATGATTAGCAAATATAATATAGACTAGTATATGTTGTTTACAAAGAAAAGCACTTGAAGGTTTGAAAAACATTTTTGTACTTTTTCATAAATTACTTTGCATTAAACAAAAAATAAGCTCTGATATAACCTTTCAGTCTAATTCCACAAAGATTACTTAATTATACTATAGGAGCACTGGAGAGAAAGGCCTAAACAAGGCTTATCACATATGCTTTTTTATTTACTGAGTGGCTACTTGTTTATTTCCAATATGTTCCTCTAAGTCCCTCATTAATTATCTTTAAGCTTCCAAATTGAAACTGAGATGTGAAAGCCCTATATCATCTCATTGTCCTCTCTGCCTAAGAGACTTTTGAATTTTAATACTGTGTACAGTGCCCCAAGGCAATATTCTAATATTATTATGCACATTATACAATATTGCTAAAGCCCATAATGAGTCATGTTAAACACTGTCTAAATATTTAAATAAACACATTTCAGCAAATAGGGAGGTTGCTGTAATGCCTACTTTGTTGGCAAATCTATTGACTGTATCAACTCACTCATTCATTTAATGAAATACGTTTACATTCTAATGCAATTTTATTTAAAATTTTTAGAGGTTGCACTATTAAATAATTTCCTGGTTTTGGAAAGCTATTCAAATAAATCAATCTAGATTTTACTTATGTGGGATTTTGAGCAGTTTTTAATTGAAAGCTAACATTATCAAAAATTTATTCTAAAATTTGAATTATTTCATTAAAGATCATAAGTGATATGCATCAAAAACATTTATTATAGCCAAAGAGGAGATGATGATATATACACTGAAAATATGTTTGTGGTGTCATTTTAATTTATCTGAATTAATATAAAATACTAGAACAGGAGTAAAAATCTCTTTAAATTGATGTCTGTGTGGCAGACAGTGGAGAAGCACACTTATCGTTTATTCTCCTATTACTATTTGAACATTTTATGTTCATTTTCTGTTAAAGAATGTTTGCGTTTCTCTCTCTTCTAAAAGAAATATCACCACAAGATGAGACTTTATCTGGTACAAGATAAAGTGTTTCTAATCAAGAACTGTCTGCAAAAATCTCATATTGTGAATTTATTTTTCATCATAAATAACCAATTCTGATGCCCTTTAACACTACCTAGTGGTATGGCAGTAGAGACTAAACCTTTCTGCTAATATTCCATGAAATTGAGGAGATGGCAGCAAAGAGAAAGTCTGTTTCTTTTTGGCTGTTGACATGGAAGCATGTACATAGCAAAGGTGTGGAATTGAATTCCTCCATGCAGAAAAGAATAGCACTAATTGACATTCATCAACACTTGATGAAGATTTATGGAAGCCAAACAGCAGATGTTAAAGCAGTGAGGTGGTAGATGATGCATTTCAGATGGGTGGCAGTAGCAGCATGAAAGACAATCCACATTCCAGACAGCCACTCACAGCTGTGACAGTATGAAACGAAGACTGTCTCCATCAGCTCATCTACAAAATTGGCTAATGGTATATTTTTCTCAATCAAATTATTGTGCTCTTTGTACTGGTTGTAATTTCCATGGAAATAAATAGAAGGCATTCCTTTCAGAGTGACCTATGTAAGTTGCTCTGAATTACAGAGATTCTGACCCAATGAATTTTGAAAAGTAAACTGTTAGTAACTGAATATTCTGACTGAATAGCTTTTGTTCCTTAGTATGATCACATGGGCTGCAATCTTTATCTTTTCCTAGGCGATAAATGCAAATGTAGCAATTGATAGGAGGTCAATAACATTCAAACTATCAACTGCATTTTGACTATATATGCTAGCCCACCTGCCACACTCTGAGAAAAAGAAATGAACTGGGATAACATAGTTTGGAAATTTCAGTAATGATTAGCGTAAACTAAAATTATTGCTGTGCAAAACCATTCACACAAAATGTCCTTCATTTACTTCTTAAGTGTCTTGAGTGCTGTATACTGTAATCCGACAATTAAAAAGAACATTTCCTCTCACTATGAAAACTCTATTTTTTTATTTTTATTTTTTTCACTTTAGACTTATTCATTTGGGTAATGATAGTTCTCTTGGGAGATGATTTAAAATTTATTTCTCTTTCCTGAAGGTTTTCAACTTAATACATTCCCAGCTACCAGGTTTTAAAAGTAAGTAAAACTATAGGAAAACTTCTTTCGTGGAAAACCACAGTTTATGATCACCTGGCAGTCCAGTAAAGAACAAAGGAGTAGTGAGGAAAAAAAGGGGCAGAAATGATTCCCTGAGGTTTCCAAAATTTGCTGTATCCATTGGCAGAAAGGACTCACAAAAATGTAATCTTCTTGAATATGAGCTGAATTTTCTTGTATTCTAGTCTTAGCTTTGATTATTAATCTTCTTGAATTGCTATTCTGGGAAATCTTTTTTGACACATAGGAAATTCTTTGAGAAATTAAATGCCAAACATAGAATCACAGAATCATGAAGGTTGGAAAAAACCTCCAAGACCATCTAGTCCAACTATCCACTTACCACCAATATTTCCTCACTAAACCATGTCCCTCAGTACAACATCTAAGCGTTTCATGAAAAACTCCAGGGACAGTGACTCCAACAGCTCCCTGGGCAGCCCTTTCTACGGCCTAACCACTCTTTCAGAGATGAAATTTTTCCTAACTTCCAACCAGAAGTCCAAACACTTTAGGTTATAGATAACAATTTATCAAACAGTGCATCATTTTTAAGAATAGTGGAAATTATATAGGAAGAGATGAATTCTCAAGTTAGAAGATAATTAATCCTGCAGAATCTAGTATTTGCACTCACAATCCTTATTGGAATGTGAGGAAGAGAGGTAGAGAAAAAAGGGAAAGACAAGTAATTCCATGTATAGTGAAGTGTAAAGATTGGGTAAGTGACAGTTTCAGAGCTATAAAGATTAGCTGGAAGCATGAAGGCAAATGGACATCTATGATTGGTTAACACGGACATTAATCCTGCATGGACCAATAATATGAAGCTGGCTATGAGAACATCAAAGGATTTGTGCCTATAAAATCACACTTCAGGGACAGATTTCAGCCTTTGAGCACATTTGATTTAACTAAAGAGGTGTACATCAAGTACACTCTTGTGAGTACAGCATGTATCTATTTTAGGAAGACTCTGGGAGTCTTCATGACAGCTGGAAGATTACAAACAGAAATTTCTTAAACTTTCAATGTCAGAATTAATAAGCTAAATAACGTAAGGTGGATTATTTAACTACATTCTAGCAAAAAGAAGACTTGGAAAAATGTGGGCCTGCTGCTGAATGATATGGGTGCCCTGATAAGAGAATAGGCTGAGAAGGCAGTATTACTGAATGCTTTCTTTGCTGAGACATGCCCTCGGGACTCTCAGACTCTAGAGGTAAGACAGATTCCAGTGAAAGTAGTACTTTGTCTTGACTGAGGAATATCCGGTTAGAGATCATCTTGGCCAGGCAAGTCATGGCCTATGGCTGCTTGCAGCCCAGCACAGTTCACAGTGCTGCCCACAACCATTACTGTGGCACCTTCGTGGTGGCAGCTCTGCTCCAGGAGTGACATCGTCACTCAGAACCAACCAATGATCAGTGCACTATTAATCCTATCTGGGCTGAAACCAGGGCGTGGGGCACAGTGTAGTGCTAACTCAAGCTATGGAAAAAAAAAATTACAGATTTTGCTACATTGGTTAAACACAGTCCTGTGAACTGTGAAAAATGTGCAGCTGTGCTTTCTGTTTTGATAAAGGAGTTTCACTATAGGCTTCAACATTACCAAAAAATCACCAAATTTTTGATTTATATGCAACTCCATTTTCAATTCATGTATATACATTACTTGTGCATTTTCATGTGGAATGTATGGAGCTGCAATCAAAAATTTGATCATGTCATATTACCAGATTTTTGTAAGCCCCAGAGAGATATTGCTTCACATTCGTGCCTTATTCATGCCATCATTTTTGCTAGTGCATACATTTGTAAATAACTGTTCAAGGATGAAGCACAGGAAGAGTAAAATTTCATCAAAATCTCTGGCAAACACCTTGGGAACTCACAAAGGGGAAATCATGCTTGACCCATCACAGAATCACAGAGCTTTAGGGATTGGAAGGGGCCTTCAGAGATCATCAAGCCCAATCCCCCTGCCAAAGCAGGCTCCCTACAGCATGCTGCACAGGTATTGAATATTTCCGGAGAATGAGAATCCACAACCTCCCTGGGCAGTCTGTTCCAGTGCTCCATTGCCCTCACCATGAAGAATTTCTTTTGCACCTTGGTGCGGAACTTCCTATACTCCAGTTTATGGCCATTTCCCCTTGTTCTGTCCCCACAGACCACTGAAATGAGGTTGGCCATGTCACTTTGTCTCCCACACTTAAGATATTTATAAACATTAATCAGATCACCTCTCAGTCTTTGTTTCTCAAGGCTGAACAGACCCAGGTCACCCATCCTTTCCTCATAGGGGAGATGCTCTAGGCTCTTTATCATTTATGTGGCTCATTGCTGGATGTTTCCAGGAGATCCCAGTCTTTTTTTTCTTTTTTTTTTTTTTTGTAGCCCAGAACTGGACACGGTATTTCAGGCGAGGCCTCATCAGGGCAGAGTAGAGGAGAAAGCCCTCTACGATTTCAAAACTGACTGGGTAGATTAGGGGAGAGCAGTGGGCGTTTTGTGTCTTGCCTCTAGCAAGACATTTGACACCGCATCCTATAACATCCTTGTGAATAAGATTGAGAAGTGTGGCATAGATGAGTTGACAGTGAGGTGGGTTGAGAACTGGCTGCCTGGCAGAGCTCGGTGTTGTGACCAGCAGCACAGAGTCTAGCTGGAAGGCTATATCTAACAGTGTTTCCATTGGTCGATACTAGGTCTGATCTAGTTTAGCATCATCACCAAGGACCTGGATGAAGGGATAGAGTGCACCCTCAGCAAGTTTTGTGATGATATAAATCTGGGAGTGGTGGCTTGCGCACCAGAAGGCTGTACTGCCATTCAGCAACCTAAAGAAGATCCTATGGAAGTTCAACAAGTGTGAGTATTTCACATGAGGAGGAATAACCATGTGTATCGGTACAGGTTAGGGGCTGACCTGCTGGAAGGGAGCTCTGTAGAAAAGGACCTGGGTATCCTGGTGGACAACAAGTTGATCATGAGACAGCAATGTGCCCTTGAAGCCAAGAAAGTCAGTGGTCTCCAGAGGTGTATTAAAAAGAGCATGGACAGCAGGTCAAGGGACTCATCTGGCCTCATCTAAAGTACTGTATCCAGTTCTGATCTCTCCAGTTCAAAAAAAGACGGGGAGCTACTGGAGAGAGTTCAGCAGAAGGCTACAAAGACAATTAGGATCCTGGAGCATCTCTCTTACGAGGAAAGACAGAGAGACCTAGGAACATTTAGCCTGGTGAAGACTGAGAGGGGGTCTTATTAATGTGTATAGTTTGTTGGGTGAACGGGGCTAGGGTCTTTTTGGTGGTGCCTAGCAAATAAAAGTGGTAATGAAGCTGCCACAAACTGAAACACAAGAATTTGCATATGAATATGAAGAAAAACTTCTTTAATTTGTGGATGACAGAACACTGGAATGGGCTGCCTAGAGTAGACAAAGAAACACCTTCTCTGGAGATATTCAAAACCCTTGGATGCTTTTCAGTGCCATCTACTCCAGGGAACTTGCTTTAGCATGGCTTTGATCTCCAAATGTTTCTTCCAACACGTACTTTTTTGTGATTCCATGATCCAGTGAAGATATTATATCTTTTACTATTATTTGAAATATTGCATTTCAACTTGTGTTTTGTGGTTTTATGAACAAGCTTGGTTATTATATTGACATTTATTTTTGTTACTGAAGATGAAATTCCATTATTATAAAAATAATTTATTTGCTTGCATAACTACACAATGACTCCCATATAGTAAATTGATTTTTTCTTACATCCATTCATAAATATCAAAGGATGAGACTATCCACAGAGTACAACAGGATATTTGGAAACTTTGCCTATCCAATAAATGTTGTGAATTCATTGACTTGTTATACAGCGTACCTCTATACAGTTAATCTTTTGTTTGTTTGTTTGCTTGTTTGTTTGTTTTTGTTTTTGTTTTGTTTTGTTTTTAATAAAGAACTTTATGGGCTACTGTAATTTACATTATTTGATCATGTGATTTTTATTTTTTTTTTCTTCTCAGGCACACTGTATCTCTTCATTTTTCCAGAAGTGCTCATTCAAACACTTTGTAACATTACCACATGCATATTTATGAAAAATTCATTGCAACCTCTTCCAGAGAGAGCTAAGGATTTATCAGACATTTCTCATAGGCAGTTATGTTTTTTAATAGTTTAGTATATTAAGTTTTTTCCAGTTATGTGCTGAAACTTAAACTTTACCAAACCACAGAATTTAGACATTCTGCACTGATGATACACAGGTATGTCACCACTTGTAAAGCTCTGGGAAGAGAATCAAAGGAAAAATAAATAAATAAATAAAAGAGAGAGAGAGAGAAGATGGACAATTGCCTTGCTTTGTGACCTTTTCTTTTTTTTTTCTCTATTTTTTTTCCCAACTGTCCACATTACATAGCTACTTTGAAACAATGGAGACTTCACAGGGATCCATCCAAGTAAGGCCACTCTGATTTGGGTCTTTGTGCATTCATCCTGTACAGAATAATTTAACCCTGTTCTGTCTGCAAAATGCAGTTGGCACCTTATTAGCATTCAGTGCCGGTGTGCTCTAAACAAGTCACGGTAGTCACAGATGATGTACTCTGAGTTCAGAACTTGGGCTATAATTTCATGTTGCTAAGGCAACACTCCTCAAATTAATATTTTTTCAAAATAAGAATAATATTTTAGACTTGAAAAACCAAATGAAACCAAACCAAACAAAGCAAAGCAAAGCAAAGCAAAACAAACAACAAACAACAACAACAAAACCAAAAACCATACCAAACCAAAACTATAACTCCCACCAGATATTTTTGATAGAACTTTGTGGATGTTGAAAAGTTGAAGAGACAGTTTCAGGTGAGATGAAGATATAGTGTAGAAAGACTGCATCATGATGCGAGTTCAAGTACAATATCACTAATTCCTCTTGCTCTTGTGTATTTATGGGTTATCATAATATTTTTTATTAAAGCCAAGAAATAATAGAAAGAGATTAATAAAGATGAGAAATCGTGTTGCACATGAAAATGCATACAGCAGACTGTGTCTATAGACTGCTGTAACCCATAGTGTTGTGTGAACTGAAGGTACTCCAGTATGCAGACAGTAAGATAGACCTTGCTATCCAAGCACAAAATAAGCATGAATGGAAAGTACAATGTAGTAGGTATAGCTGACTTGAAGGTTTTGTCTTCATACTTCTACATTGATCCTCAAGTTACCTACAATCTTATAAGTTTGACATCAGTATAAAACCACTGAATGGTAGAACTGTGTTGAATAAAATTTGGTATATTGTGTTGAGTATTTAGGAATATATTCTGAGAATATATTTTTCAGAGAACATGTGACATGAAAAGAAGTAGGAGTAGTGACATAAACAGAAAAAAAAATGTGATTGCTTTAAGTCTTTGACCTACATGAATTAAAATTTCACTGAAAATTAGTATAATTATGCATAGCGACTTCAAGTAAAAGTATATTAGTATTTAGGAATGCATTAATAAATTTAAAATCTCAAGAGAAAAACAATTTAAGGTAAAATACACAGAACTTTATGGGTTTATTTTATTATTTTTCAGTCTGGAAGAGTTGAGTTGAAAGAACGTAAAATGCCTTGGGTGATTTTGACAGAAATTCTATAATGCATGGCAAATGTACTGTGAAGTAGTAAATATTTAAGAAATACTTGAACAGACTATTATTGAAATTCATCCCTGTTTAAATTTAAACAGCAAAAAGGTCAGAAAAGTCCAACATGATTAAGGTGATATAAAGAGCAGTTAAAGCAAGAAGTGAGAAGTGTTAAAGATACATACACAACATAGTAAAGAATTGGATTGGAAGATCTATGAAAAACATGCAGAATTGAGTTAAACTGGTAACTGCTGTAACAAAATGAAATACTGAAATCTGAATTACACTTAATTCTGAAATGAATAAAGTGTTCTTCAAATGCAATGCAAATATAAAGCTGGGGGGGAGGGTGGAGAGGGGGAAGGAAATTGTTTACTAAGAATACTGCAGGATAATTTTAGATAGAAAGTGTGAGCTTAAACAGTAATCTTATTATCACCTCGACTTTCTGAGGAAAATGTCTCACTGTCTCACGTGGTTTTGTCTATCAGTGTTCTTCCATAACTTTACACAATTGTCCATGTCAGCCATATTTGGCAGAAGAAGAGAGGTCTTTCAAAATGACTGCAGTTTGTGTTAACAACTGCATACTGCATAGAAAAGGAAAACCCAAAGGGCCTGCCTCCTGCTACTGAGAAGGAGAGGTTATGATGCGACCCTGACAGATTGTACAAGCTGTGCAGATTCATTTAAGCTGCACAGAGTAGTACCCAGACACTGCAGTGTTTCTTAAATGCATTTATATTTCACCATATTACCTAAAATCTACTTAATTCCTGTCAATTTTATTTCTATCTAAATAACTCTTAGAAAGGAAACTGACAACAGAACTTGAATGGTCATCACATTGGTTTCTGTTTCTTCTCTCATACAAAAACTCGATTACCTAAAACTTTGTATTTCATTTCCGTATTTCTCATGGGGTAACAGAGGACTTGCAGAAATCTTGCAGAAATTTGCATTATTTTCATTAGTGGGATACAAATAAGAACAGGATTAAAGCTTCATCTGTTACTCAGTATTTCTCTGTTATGATTTTGTCATATTAATCCCTTGTACTTCAGTGAAGACTAGTTCTTCCAGGTCATCAAATTTAGTTTCTCTTTCAAGGGACAGCAATCACTTCCAAAAACTAATCAAGCTAACATCTCTTTGTAGCTCATTGTTAGCTCATTGGAATAATTACATTTTTAAAAAAGACTATTCCAGGAACCAAGGGGGTTTGGAGATTCATGATACTTAAGGTCCCTTTGAACCCAGGTCACACTGTGATTTTGTGATTCTGTAGTTCTTCTGATGACTGATTACTTTCTAATATCCTGCTTTATCTCTATTTACTGTTTCATCAATATTGTCCTTCTTGTAAATGTTTGTTCTTTTCAAATATATTTTGCATCACCCTTCACCCACAGAGGTCAACAAAACAATTCCTTGTAATTTTTCTTATAGACCTATTTTTTCAATGTTTTAAACATAGCAGCAGCCTTAATTTAACTTGCTCCTACTTAAATTCACTTAATTTTAATGTTTAATAAGAAAATACCCCAGATTTCATATGACTTCTTAACAAAGTTTTATAAACTTATAAGAATATTTTCTTTTTCTCCTCCTTAAGTGTTGTGGTTTCATTCCAGTAGGCAGCTGAGTCACAAACAAACGAGATTTCTCTCTTCTCCTTAGTGTGACATGGAAGAAGATCAGAAGGGGACAGTGTTCTTCGCTGTGTCCCCTCCTGGCTTCTTGTGTACCCTCAGCCACTTTAGTAACAGGGCAGCATGAGAAGCAGAGAAGTCCTTGCAGAAGTTCTATGCAGCAACTGCACATCAACAACTAGAACATCAGAGTCCTATTGATACTATTTTCATCACAAATCCAAAATGAAGCGCTGTACAAGCTATGGTAAAGAAAATTAACTGCATTCCAGGCAAAAGCTGTATAATATAAATATCTAGTTTGTACTATAATTGAAACCACTTCTTAATTATGCTATTTTTCCACTTCATATTCAATTGATGAGCTGACATTTAGTAGAAAAAAAACTAATATTTTTGGTGCTTTCTGAATTCATTGCTATAAATTTGTGTCATTGTAAGCCATCCCATATCTGTTACATCTCAGTTACCAAAGTAATCTTTTTTTTTCCTTTTATTTTTATTTTTTTTTTCTATATCCCATCAGTATTAACATGTACTTCTCAACTGTGCTCTGTGACAACTCAATTACCTTAATATTTTTCCTGTCCAGGATCATTAATAAAAATACTACACAAGATCACTTTCTAGCCTAATCCTTGACTAATTTTTACCAAGCGTTCCAAATATCTCTAAACATCAATGCAAACAACTATTCACCCACTTTATGAGGTTTAGTAAATGTTACCCCCATTTTACAGATGCTGAATAGAGGCTGAATGCCAGAAATACTTGGCAGTAGGAACTAGAACCAAATTCTCTCTGATTTATAGCAAAATCCATAAAGGCCAAATCCATGTAACATTATATCTTTATGAAATAAATTTATTCTAATGATGGATTTATTTTTCTGAGTGTTGTCTATGTTTAATTCTAGCAGGATTACAGACAATACTTCTTTCAGTAGAAGGAATTGTTTAAGCCCTTGAGGTTAAGCTTGATTTTTTTTGAGAGCCAGAATAAGTTAACAAATTCGAGAATTCAGAGCTATTCAAAGAACAGTGGTGTTTAATGTGATGGAATTCAAGTTTATTTCTGAGGAATTCAGTCTTTTAAAAAATCTTTCTTTTTTTATTTTTTATTTTTTTATTATTTTTATGGACTGGTTCGGCCTGGTTCTGTGACTAATGGGGTGGAGGGACTTTGCAAAAATCCATGCCTCCGGAAAAGGGAAACTGTGGACCCCAAAATAATTAAAGAAAAGAACAGCAGCAACGATGTGGGGAGGAACAAATTAATTTACTGTATATAAAGAGAGAGTATCTGGAAAAAAAAAAAAAGCCGCAGGCCTTACAGTAATGCTGAAGCAGAACGCACAGTTGGGCAGCAGCGAGGAGAGAAGAAGGAGAAGAGTGATGAAAGGAAGCAAAAGGAAGGTCAGATGACCTGACAATGCCTTATATGTGTTCTCCCCTGTGCAGGAATGATATCAGCACAGCGAACAGTCCTCTGGGGAACGTAGTTTCTTCTCTTTAGTATGTTGTACTGGGACATTAACACTTTAATTCCCAGTGCACTACATGATGTTATGATGTAGAATACTGATGACCATAAAACCATGAAAACTGAATATAATTTTCAGTGATAGAGCATGATATGTATTTAATGAAAATCCTAAATCATCAAAATTACTGTTTAGAAGATTCATCACTGAACTATTAATATAAATGTAATCGTTAATATAAATATATTCACAGGAGTTTGTGCTATTAGTTCCAAGGTATTCAAACTGTAGACAGAATGATTGAAGTTTATTTGCAAAAGAGAGAAAAACAAAACGAAACAAAATGAAACAAAACAAACAAACAAACAAAAAAAAACCCAACCAGCAGCCCACCTCCTATTAATTCTATTAATTATTATAATTATTAATGTGGTTGCTGTATTTTTGGATTTACGATTCAGTCGCAGACTGTACCAATAAGTTGAGTTTATAGTTACATAGATCAATTATTTATTTGTTTGTTTGTTTATGTTCATAGGCTATAGTCAGTACACTATGATGAGCTATACAGAACATAATTTTATTTTCATGTCTTGTTTCCAGCAGGGGGAAAGAGTATAACATTACCAATGTTGTCAGATGACTAAAGGTTATTTTATTTATTTATTTTTTTTTTAAATTTACTTCTCACGGAATCAACTGTACAGGGAAAAGGTAGCAAATTGAGGCAACACATAGCCAGAAGATAATTATAGATTTGTACGGTAAATTGATCCTTTCACATAGCCTACTATCCCGATCAATATCCTACAAAACTAAAAGTTACATTTGTATCTACTTGTCCATGAATGATAAATGTGTACTTAAAACCACAGAAAAATATGATTGTCCTGATTGCTTTTTTAACAGTTGTGATAGAGATTTTCTTGTGCATGTTCATAGCCTGTCATTCCTCTTTTCTGTCACTTCCTGATTCCTATAGCATGTTTCATAATGTATATTTTATGTGGCTTCTAACAGCTCACTGTGTGAAACTAACTTTTTTCAGCTTGGTGTTTTAATATTCTCCCTTAATCACATTGTGGACTGTGATATCAGACTTACTCTACTAGTCTTGTGAAATTACCTTCATATTTTGCATTGTAGTAACAGTAATAACAAAACCACCACCACCAACAACAACAAAACTTGTAAAGAACTCAGCACAATAAAAATCAACTCTTTTCCTTATATTTCCATTATTTCCATATACTTTTTTTTTTCTTTCCATATTTATTATAGTTTCTCATTTCTCTCAACAAAGGAAGTTGTTGTATGACTTTTCTCCATTTCCCACCATTTCCTTGTTGTTTTAAACAGATATAGATCTAATTCTTTCAGCCAGATTCATTTTTAATTCAATTGGGCATCACTCAAAGGAGCATATGAATGGTCCAAATGATATGCATTTAAGGTTACTGATTCATTTAAGCTGCACAAAGTAGTACCCAGACACTGCAGTGTTTCTTAAATGCATTTATATTTCACCATATTACTTAAAATCTACTTAATTCCTGTCAATTCAATATGTAAATTAACATCTCATGGAGTAGGCGTTTCATAAAGCGTTAAGCAGATGGTCTTGAGTATGATCACAGCATCTGCAGCAGACAACCAGGGGATCAAGCCTAACCAACATGGTTTCATGAAAGACAAGTCCTATTTGACAGACTTGATCTCCTCCTATGATCATGTGATGCACCTAGAGGCTGAGGGAAATGCTATGGATGTAGTCTATCTACAATTTAATGAAGTCTTTGACTCCCACTGCATCCTCCTGGAGAAGCTGGCAGCCCATGGCTTGAAAGGTGTACTCTTGGCTGAATAAAAAAAAAACAAAAAAACTGGCTGAAGGACTGGGCCCAAAGGGTGGTGGTGAATTGAGTAAAATCCAGCTGGTGACCAGTCACTGGTAACATTTCTAACAGGTTTGTATCGGGGTCAGTTCTGTTTAATATCTTTAAAGATGATCTGGTTGAGGGAATTGAGTGCATCTTAAGTAAGTTTGCAGATGACACCAGGTTGAGAGGAAGTATGGATCTACTTGAGAGTAGAAAGGTCCTACAGAGGGACCTGGATAGGCTGGATTGATGGTCTGGGGCTGATTCTATGACCTTTAACAAGACCAGGTGCCACGTTCTGCATTTAGGCCACTACAAAACCATTCAATACTTCAGGCTTGGGGCAGAGTGCCTGGAAAACTGCGAGGATGGAAAGGATCTGGAGATGTTAGTTGACAGATACAGATGGATGAACATAAGCCAAGAGCATGCCCAAATAGCCAAGAAGGTCAACAGCATCCTGGTTTGTATCAGAAATAATGCAGTCAGCAGAACAAGGGAGATGATTGTATGTTTATACCAGGCAATTGTAGAGGCTGCACCTTGTTTACAGTGTACTCTTTTGGGTCCCTCACCAAAAGAAAGATGTTGAGGCCTTAGAGAGTGTCCAGAGAAGGGCAATTAAGCTGATGAAGTTTCTGTAGCACAAGTCTAATGGGAGGTGGCTGAGAGAGCTGGGCTTGTTTAGTTTACAGAAGATGAGGCTCAGGGGAGACCTTATTGCTCTCTATAGCTACCTGAAAGGAGGTAGTGGCAAGGTGAGGTCAGCTTCTTTTCCAAGGTAACTAGAGGTCTGATGAAAAGTGATGATCTTAAGTTGCAGCAGGGGAGGTTCAGGATGGATATTTAGAAACACTTCTCCTCAGCAAAAGTGATGAGGCATCAAAATGGACAGGCACTGAAATACAAGGGGAGGATAAGAGCAACCAGATTAGCAATTAACCCTGGTTAGATTAAGATAAAACAGTATGCAGCTGTCCATACAAATTCATCAATTGTAATGACACTCCATATGCTACAAATATCCCAAAAATATTTGCACACGGTTGTACCAAAATATTGGCACTCTAACACTTTGAATCTATCTAGAATTAAAACTTTGCAACTCAACTATAAGACCTTGAGGAACTGAAATAATTCTCACAATTACTAAACAAATTTATGACTTACTTAACAACTTTACAAGAGATACAACTTTTAAGGAAATGAAATGGAAAAGGAATGAGAGTGAAGAAGATGGACAGGAAGAAAGAGTGATCACCAGTCTATTATGAAGTTCTGTTTCAAGGAGTTCCAGTGCTAGGCCCACCAGTGCTGGAAAAGAGATGGTGGTGTCTGGGGGGAAGGTGAGCACACTCACCTGGAGTTTGTAGTCTCAAAGCAGTAAACAGAAACAGCTTGGGGCCCCTCTCAGACATCTTTTTAAGCCTGCAAGGTATGCAGCTGCCCTGCACCATCCCAAGACATTAAACAAGTGAGTGCACAATAAGAAGTTAGTCAAAAGTAAGTTTGTAACAAATGGTTTCTGTCAGAAAAGGTAGGCTGGTTTGTCAGCAAAGCACGGCTATCCTGTGGGAGAAAGGGATCCCACATCTCCTTAACAACCACTTCTGTCTGGTGGAAATTTTTAGTATCTATCTGTTATCTATTTACCCACAAGTAGAACATTGATTAATTCTTAAATCCTACAGTAAAGTTTGAGAAAAGATATTTGGTTTGATGCATTTGTGCTGCTTTATATTGTATTATGCACAATAGGAAGCTTTGCACACATGAAATTTCACAGAAAGCCTCTATGTAATAGATAAAGCAGCTTAATTCTAGGTAATAGTGGATGAAATTATGCACCAGCTTCATTCTATCTTTTGAATAATCAAAAACAGCAACAACAGCAAGGCACAGGTTTTATACTTAGTACTATTGCTATTAGACAACACTGTTAACAATTATATATAAAATGAAATATGTTACTATTTAAACGATTAACAATTATATTAAGTAACGATAAAATAGTCATATATTTTTTTCTAAAAAGGTGTATGGAATTAACATGAAGCCTATGTACAACATTGTAAAATAATCCAAGTTTGAAGGAAACTTTTGAAATATGTTTATCCCAACAAGGACACTCCTTTCAGATGTTCCTAGTATCTTTAAGACCAATTTGACTAATGACTTGGTTTGTTTAATATTTGTTACATTTTTCAACAGGTATTGGGTTTGCAAATTGTATGTCAGCATGGAGTCTTATGATTCCATGAAATTGAAATTCAATGTTTCAACTGAATGTTGTGGCCATCTAAAAGTAATATATATCATACTTAATAACACTTCCTATGTTAAGTATTCTTGATGATTAATCTAATATCCTTTTCAGAAATATATTGCCCACAGTAAATCAAAACTTTCATAAAGCATATCCAGATTACAACAAACAAACACAAAAAAAACACCCTAAACAAAAGAAAAACAAACAAGCAAACAAAATAAAAATACTATTCAAATTAACATTTTGAATATTTTACATGTTCTTACTCCAATACAAATCATATCTTTCGTAACATGGAATATACTGTCCTGCATTTTTGGAGGAATATGTTCCATACTATCCCTTTCTGCTGACAAGAAGGTGGGGAAACACGCCATTCTGCAAACTTCATAATTATCCTCCATGAATTTTGTATATTCAGATGAAATAAATACTTGATACTGTATCACACACGCGTATTAGTGTCCAATCCACTGGTCTGAATACCAAGCTGGAGCTTTCCTCTGTTTATTTTTGCACTACCAGTGACCATTAAAATGTTTTATAGAAAACAGATTAGTTTCAATGTGGGGAATGAGAGGAATTCCACTTCTGAATATGCAACAGCTTAATACATCATAGGGTACACTCAAAAGGTAAGAGATGAGGTTTCCAAATTCTGCCTATAAATCTCACAGAGATGGGACTTAAAAATTGTCTCTTCTGCTTCTCCTGTGAAAGCTTAAGGCACAAATCTACACTGTTTTCTGAGCTAGAGCTTTGTAGAATAGCTTTGACAGGAAACATTAAAGCTCATATATAATATATCTGATCGTAAGGAATTATGACTATTATGTATATTTAATCTGGTTGTAAAGATTCAAGGCTCCAGTCCTCACTTTACTTCATACATATTTCTGTATCTCTGTAAGGACACTGAATGCTGAGTTATACTCTAAATGGTCCCATTAGACAGGAATTAGAGTACATCATTGCAGACAGAGGATACATTTCTCCCTCTGTGAAAACCCAGCTTGTCCATTGCAAACTGCACAAATTTTAAATGAAATTCACAAATACACATTCATAGCTAGCAGCCAGTAAGGAGGGAAAATTTTTGATATTACTATTTTGTTATTTCCTCTTTGTGTTTTGTTTTCATTAAATGTTTTGTTTGTTCTGGTAAGAACTAACTGTTTGTTGGTTTTATTTTTATTTAACTGCTTTGGTGTATATACTTTCTCCTTTTGTTTTTGACAAATAGTTTATATGCAACCAAGAAATTTTTATTACTTCATTTTAGAGGATAAAGAAGAATCAGCTAATGGAAAGGAATGTGAAGAAACATCATCACAGAGATAACACCTAAAAATATGGATAGTGTCTTGGGTTAAATACAGTAGACTGTTCGTGAATGTGATATCAAACTTGTCCTAGTATTTACCATTTGGCTAGATAATGCAGCATACTGTGAGATCACCCACACAGCTCAGCAACTACTTTCTAAAATAAGCATCTTATTTGTACAAAGAATTACATATATTAGCACTCCTGCACAACAGTTTGAAACATTGACCACAATCATGTCAGAAGACAATCACATTTCACAAAGTCAAAAAATAATTAAATAGGTATTTGGGAGAGAAAATCCAGGCTGAAAAAACAGAATTCTGTATGCTTTCCTGAGCATTGCAGAAGAACTCTTTTCTCACCTGCACTCAAGCTGTCAAGGAAAACATATGTAGGTAAACAGGTGAGAAGTGTACTTTTAGCAAATCAGTATAGGAGAGTAAAAAAAGGGGGGAAGAGATAAGTGTTCTGTAAATACTGATAATAATTACAGAAAGACACAAATAGATTTAAACACAGTTAAATATTTCTTCTGGTTTAGTCAAGCTGAGTTCATATTATTTTATAGTAAACAACTCACCTCGGAGGAGATTACTATGTCCTGGCAGAAATTTCATTGGACAGCTTACTTCTATATGAGACTGATGTAACAACTGGCCTAAAGAAAGATACTGGATTATTTACTTTTATGGGAATATAAGAATAAAGATGAAAAGTATGGAAGTGCTGGTCATACATCTCGATCTTTTCTAGCTAAATTTGTCTCAACATACATTGTAGGGTAAAATCCCTGCTGAGTGTCACTGAATCCTGGAATAGATGAGGTTGATATGCATTTCAGGTGAATACCTAGTCTAAATTCCTGTTCAAAGCACAGCCACGTACAGGAGGTTACTCAGGAACACATCCTCCTGTACTTTTAACATCATTGGAGATAGAGACTCAGAGATCTTTTTAGGCAACCTGTACCAGCCCTAAGACATCTGCGCAGTTTTACGTTAAGACAGAATATACTACGTATCTGTGTTAGTCTTCTTTGCTGCAGAGGTCTGGGACTAAACTGACCTGTTTCCTTCTGGCGCAGACTTGGTAATAACACTATACAGAACAGTAACATAATGAATTCTCACTCTCTTTCTAATTGGTTAAGAGAAGGACTTGCAGGTAATTGGTGACTAGTGAAACAGAACTGTAAAACCTGTACTGTAACACTCTTGTCAAAATGGCAAAACAAACACATGTAGCTCCCAAGAGCAATGAGAGAGTCAGAAGGGAGTCATCTTGCTTAAGGTGATCTTGGATTCCCCCATTCAATCATGTCCCTCCACAGCCATTACACAAAGGGAGAAGCATGGCCAGTGTGGCGTGTGCACCGTGCGTGATTCTGGTGCACACTCTGACTGGCAAAAGTTCCTGGCCTCATGAGGTGGGACCATTGTATGCCATAAATGGCACTACCAGCTCCACAGCTGGCAGCACTCACCCCACCACATCCTCAACACCCCAGAAAGAGATGACGAAGAAGAAGAAGAAGGAATAGGAGGAGGAAGAAGATGGATCCCCAGAATATCATTGGATCTGCAGTGATGATTTGCTTTTCTTTCCTTTCCTTTCTTTTCTCTTTTTCCCCCTCTCCTCTTTTTCCTCTCTCTCTCCCATGTTTTATAATAAAGCATTCTCTTGCTCAATCAACAGCTTGACTCCATTCCGAGTGTTAATTAGGAGGGATTGAGATCAATATTATGAATTATAAGCTGCTTCTGCTTGCAACATTTAATTGGTGTCACAGACAGGATCCTGAAATTATCTGAAATGCTCATGTTCCTCATGTGAGGAAGTGCAAAACTAAGCAAATAAGAAGGAATTAAATGAGTATTTTACACCCCATAATGCCCTCAATCATATGAAGTGGTGAAAAGAGCAAATGGTTTATTTGTTAAAATTTTGCTAAATATTTCATCTACTGAGAAGAGAGAACATGATATTACAGTCAAACTAGCCTGTGATGGTCAAATTACCGTATATTGACATGTGCTTATGATTTTTAACTAAACCTTGTCGACTATCTATGTGAAAAGTAGTAGCACTAAACATAAAATTAATGCATGATGAAATTATTCTTTCTAATGGGGTAATATGCATGGAATACCTCATAAAGGCAAGCGTCTTTTTTCTTTCACAGCACTCTGCAGGATGACGAATGGAAATGCTGCCGCCCCAGTCTTAAATAATGTTACTAGTATTGTCCCAAAGTCTGGGTTCTCTAGCTCAGTGTGTAAGGAACTGATGATGAGCATAAAGGTGTGAGATATTTATTTCATTTCTACACAGAGATGTGTGCTGAGTAGTTCATTCACAGGGCTAGCATGCCATCTTTGTAGCACAGGATTTCTTTTGAGGACTGGGAGAGCAGGGTCACCTTGTCTCTCAGTTTACTGATAGCGTTTACTCACATAAATAGTTAACTATTCTTCATTTCCATTTAAAGCCCATTTTCAGTGGATACTTTCCATTTGACTCTTTTAGAATCAGGCTGCACTAAATTTTCTTATATGCTCATGAAGTTGGCTTAATTAATCTTTGTAATAAAAGGAATATGCTTCTAACAGCAATGTGTATTTCAATTATACTTTGAAATTTTTAAGAACTTTCTGAATGCTGTGTACCTCATATTCATGGAGAATCTGGTACTAAATCATTTGCAGACAATCTGATTCTGAGTCAGTGTTTCATATGTAGCAAAGTAATTCTTTTGTGGTGATGTATTGAGACGACCCTCACTCCACATGCATACTCTGAGGGTTTGTCAGCAGGCATTGCCAACCCCAGAGCTGGCCACCCCTGAACGAGAAGAGGGAGGATGGACCCTCAGGACATCACAGGATCTGCAGTAGTGATTTGCTTGTCTTTCTTTCTTTCTTTTATATTTTTCCTCCCCTCTCAATACCACTTCTTTTAATAAATAAAGGCACATTCTTCACAGAATCACAGAATTGAAGGGGCTGGAAGGGACCTCTGGAGATCATCATGTCCAACTCCCTTGCCATGGCAGGTTCTCTAGCCCAGGTTGCACATGTAGGCATCCAGGTGGGTCTTGAAATATCTCTGGAGAAGGAGAACACAACCCCCCTGGGCAGCCTGTTCCAGTGCTCTGTCACCCTTACTGCAAAGTTCCTATGCACATTTGTGTGGAACATCCTGTGCTTCAATTTGTGTCTGTTATTCCTTGCCCTATTACCACACACCATTGAGAAAAATCTGGCCTTGTCTCTTTACCTCTCACACCGTTGATATTTATAGACACTGATCAGATCCCCTCTCAGTCTTCTTTTGTCAAGACTGAGCACACCCAGTTCGTTCAGCCTTTCCTCATAAGAGAGATGCTCCAGACTCTTTAACATCTTTGTGGCCCTCCACTGGACTATTCCCAAGTGAACTATGTCTTTTTTTGCTCCAGGGAGCCCAGAACTGAACACAGTACTCCAGGTGAGGCATGGCCAGTGCAGTGTAGAGGGGGAGGATCACCTCCCTTGACCTGCTGTCCACTCTCCTTTTAATGCACTGCCATTTTCCTTTATGCTTATGACACCTAAAGAATAAAGTAAATCAAATAAATTATAAGAAGTGAGATAAATGGGTGGCTGTCTTAGTTTCACCTGGGATGGAATAGTTTTCTTCAGAGTGCCTGCTACAATGCTATGCTCTAGGAGAAGATTAATGTTGATGACACACTGATGTTTATAGTTGCTACTAGGCAGTGTTGTACAGAGACAAATCCGCACTCAGCAAAGGGCCCAAGGAGATGGGATAGAACAGAATTAGGACAATCATCTTAAACTGGCCAAAGAGATATCCCATAACACACAATCTTAAGCAGAAGGAGTTCTGAAGGGAGTGGGAGTCCATTTAATTCTCTTCCACTGCTAGGGTGGGTGGCTGGGCATTCGTCTTGGAGCAGCAAGCAATTACTTTTACATCACTTTTTATACACATTCATATGTATATATGTAGTCAAAACTATGATCTTTTTCCTTTTCTCTATCCTAGTAAGCAGTTTAATCTCAAATCATGTGTTTTCATTTTTATTTTTTGTTTATTTTTTTCTCCAGTTCTCTCCCCCACCCCACAGGGAAGGAAGAGTGATCAAGTGTTTTTCTTTTATTAACATGGTTTTTTTTTGTTGCTGTTGCTCTTTCTTTCTGTTTTTCTTTTGTTTCTTTTCAGTTTCTTGATTTCTTTTTTATTTTCTTTCTTTCTCTCTCTCTCTCTCTCTTTTTAAATTTTATTTATTTATTTATTAATAAAAGAGAGCCTGTCTTCTGCCACATAATTACATTATTGACAAGTACAATTCCAGAGATTAAATATGGCTTTATATCTTGTAACACAGATGTAAATATTGTTTAATAGTTTCTAAATGTAAAACTTCTGCTTAGGCTCAGCTCAATAGGATCTGCAATCTATGACAATATTCCTATAAAGAAAAACAAACACAAATTTCGGTATCAAAGTCTTTATCTTTGAGATATTTGGTCTGGGGAAAAAAAAAAAAAATCAAATGAAGTGGGTTTTTTTTAATGTCTGTATAGAAGAGAAATATCATGACATTGTTTCGATCAATACAGTGCTTATTAAAGAAGTCTTTAAAATCCCTGGAAAGCAGCATTTTCTTTTATCAGTGTAAGAGATCAGTAAAAATAAAACATGTTTTCCCACATCATCTACTTATCAGCCTCAACTCTGTTATGCCATAGGAGCAGGTGTGGCCCATTTGACCCCAAAGAAAAGAATCTCAGCAAAAAAAATAAAAAAGTTGTGTGGATTTCTTTTGTGATGTAAAAGTCAATAACATTTTAGATAGGCTAACAGTCATCTTGATTACTTTTAGCTGGTATAAACTTCTGCTGAATTTGAACTAGTGACCTACAGATGAAAAGCTTAGCATAATATTACTGACCTCTTTCTGTTCATTGCATCATGTGATGATATTACTTTGACCCCACAGGAAACTTTTTTATGAGATTATAAAGCTGTTGCACCACAACCAAAGTAAGATTTTGTTTCTGCAAGTCATGAGTAACAAGTGACGCTCAAACTTTAAAGCAGGAAATGCTACCATGAAGATCTTTCAATAACACTGGAAGGAAAATTCAAGCACATCCTTATTGTTCATTTCTGCCCATCAGTCAGTCCTGCAAGTCAATAAAGGATGTTGAACAATCAAGTTTCCTCTAGAATGATCACATATTTTCTTTTATTGTTGTTCTAATAGGAAAAAAAATACACTGACCTCTAAAAAATTCTCTTTAAAAACATTCTAAATTTCTTATAGCTGCTGTATTAGCTCATCAGAAGACTGTTAACTTCTTATGTCCTCTCATGCAAGCATTAATACATTACATTATTGAGAATATTAAGATTTTATAGCTGCTGTTGGTATTACAGAATGAATACATGCTGAAGAAGAGATTGCCTTCACCTGAGGATAGGGAAGTTATCTGGTTTTGACTTAGAATAATATCTGAGCTGTTCTGGTTTCCTCTGGACCTTTAATGACCAAAGCCACAGAGTTGGTTCTGCAAGGTTTTGCATTCAGAAGAATGTCGTCTTACAGTTTACCTCAACCAGACATATCTGAAGCACTTGAGGTCCAATACTCTAATAATAATTCTGCATGCTAGACATTGGCCCATACAAAAGTCACGAACTTACATAAACAGACATCTTCAAAACTTTGATAGCAACCAGATGGTACCTAAAAAGTTTGTGCCATCTGCAAAGTAAATGAAGATGCTGTCAGAGCACCTTTTTTTCCTGTTGCTGTTCATGCAAGCAACATGTTAAATGTTTTCAAAAACTTGCCATTTGCGCTGTGGTACTCATTATTTTCACAATGGGACAAAATGAGAAAGCTTCTTGTTCCTATCTCATGATGAGTAGTCTTCTGTGAAATGCAGATTTATGATTTTAATTTTCTATTATCTAAACCAATGCTTCACAACAAGTTTTAATTGCTGAACTAAACAGGATGAGGATTAATAATGCTTTTCATCTTCTTCTTCTTTTTATTAGTTAAATTAAATATTTTACTTTGTCTGTTAAATTTTCTTAGAATCTGCGTTCTCATGAGTCTCTGCTAAACTTAGAAAGGAATGAAAAAGGCTACTTTTAGCTTAGACTTAGTCACAAGTCAAATCTTTTTTCATCTGGGATTTTTTTCTGTAGTATAATGCTGATCTATAATTCAAGACAAAGTCCTAATCAGTAATCAGTCATTCATGATGTGGTTGCAAGGCTCCACAGATTCTTTCAAGACCCATATTTTGCCATGCTACAGGCTGTTGCTAAGTCAAGAATAACATTGCATTGCATACTCATGCTCTTAAAGTGACCATTATGATCACATTTAAGACAGATCCTTTTTGAGATCCAAAAGGGTTTGGTTACACTTGTCAGTTCTGTTTTGGTTTTGGTTCATGAAAACTTTGTGTTTTGTCTCATAAGATCTCAGAGCGGAGAGATATTTCCAATTTTTCTAAAAGTCATACCATGCTGCATGCTAACATGCATATCAAACATTTTTCATTTCAGTGACAGAACTCAAATTTCACTTCTTATTTAAGTGTAGTATTCTTTGGGTGACAGTAGAGCATCTTTTTATAAAATTGAGGCTATGTCCTCAGTACAGTGTTATTCAAACCACTTTATACCTCATTTACCTTCTATTAAGCTTTCTTTGAACATATAAAAATAGAGACATTGTGTTTCAAAACTGAAGATGAACTGAACAGCTGCAGTGCCAGCAGTGTCCAGGTTTCTTGTTCTGCAAGAAATTCTGAGGCATCACAGTGATCAGTGCTTTAAAGGATTACTAAAAATAAATAAATAAATAAATTAAATAAAAGAGTTTTATCCGGTATTTTGATGAAAACTCAATGGATGTTCTTAGCTCTATTTTTACAAAGCTACCTAAAAAATGTTAACTAAATAGTGGAAACCTTAGAACACATAATGAAAGTATTCTGTTTCCAAAAAAAAAACAAAAAACAAAAAAATACATTTCAAGGCATTTTTATCAGTGTTATGTTCTGTATTTTTACAAACAAATATGACTCCAAGCAGCTTATTTCTGTAAACTATTTTCCAAGAGCTGGCAAAGTGCAAAAGTATTTGTGAACTAGTTTAACTTAAAACCACCAAGCAAATGAATCTGTGATTCATGTAAAATAGAATTTGAAAGAACCAGCTGAGACCTCATGTTCAGTCCTCCATGACTCCAGTTTTTTTTAATCTAGCAATTAATGAAGTCTGCTACATGTAGTACTTATGTATGTGCATACACACATCACTAATCACTTCTCTTGATCTTTTGGCAAAGTGCAAAATAATGAAAAACAGAGGATGACAGAATATGACGTCAGGAATATTATTTCGCTTCATGAAATGCAAGAAAAAGATGGTTACCTTGACACATGATATATAAGTATATATATATATATATCACTGAAGATGACTGTCAAAATATATTTTTATTCTAAAAGCTTGATTTGTGTCCATTTGCTGTACATATTTCATTCAATTGGATAGGTCAATATAGAGCAATAATAAGTAAGAAAAAAGGAAAACAAAAGTATTTCATACAGAGAATCTGATGTACAGCTAGTCTCTCAGTATCATGAAGATCACTGCCACACAAAAGAAACTTACAGTGCTATTTGTTTATCTGTACAAAACATATTAATGCTATTTATTTATTTAATATACTTTTAAATTAAGCTGCAGATTTATTGACCTTTCTCAAAATTTTGGACATTTTTTCTAGGCTAGGGGAGTATTACTTCATAAAAGTGATCACGGGAGATTGAAACAGCATGTATTTTTGTTGTGAAGATTTAGATTAGATTCACAGTTTAACTCTCTAATACCTTTCAACACATATTAGAAAAGGAAGTGTTTTCTCTTTTAACCTATTGAAATTGGAGTCAAACATAAAATTTTGGATGGGGGAGAGGAACGGGGCAAGGAAGGCGGAAACTGGAAGTCGTTTAGGTGGGTAAATGCAGGATAATACTTATAGGCTAGGCTTGAAGAATCTTTCTATCTGCCAAGATATTTTTAAAAGGGCATAGCAAAATTTGTCATTATTATTATTTCTGGATAAATATTTCTTTTAATAATAATGAAAACATGTTTATTGTACGTCTGATCTATCTCTAAGCTGAAAATCCTATGTAGATATTTTAATAATTTAAATGCTTGCAGTATATAGTTGAAATGCTTGTATTCTTCTTAACAAAGATTAATTGATCTTTATAAAAGGCACATTTTTATCCTCATTTTTTTTGACATCACTGCCTACAAATACTTTGAATAGATCAGTTAAAATTTTCTTCATCTTTTAGTCTCTGACATTATTTATCCAAGTGTTTAATTTATGTGAGAAAGCAGAAACAAGTAAAACTGAGCAGGAAACAAGCCAGGTTCCTGGTGAGCCAGGAAGAAGAAATAGAAAATGTAATATATTTTAGAATAAAGAAAGCCTTTGTCTTCACATGAGCTATCCAACAGTCTGTTCTTAACTTGAGATAATGCTCTGAATTAAGCTAGGTACCGAAGAATCTCTCTTTCTTATTCTGAAAAAGAATCAGCATCATACAAAGAAAAACTGTGTTTAGGACATGTTCACCACAGTAGAAAAGGGAGAGGAATTTAAGGATGGTGGTGTGGAAAAATGAAAGGTTTGGAAGGTCAGGCAATATGATAAAACAAGGATGGTCTACTTAAGGAAAACTTTAAAACAGAAGTTCTGAAAACCATCAAACAAAACATGAGCTTACTTTCCTACTGAAACTTACATTAGTGAAAAAAAAAAAAAAAAAAAAAAGGAAATGAGAATGAAATTTAAAGAAAAGGAATTAAGAGAACGTCAAGATGTTTGTTTTTTTAGAGTTTTAACCTACAAATTACAGTCTATAAAATTTCAGACAATATGCTATGGCAGGAATAGGGTTGATTATCATAAATATGTATGGGTGGAAAATCTTAGTTGGTGTGGAAAGGGTGGAATTTAAAATGTTAAAGAAAAGATACTTTTGTTTCACATATGAGCTCTGCCACTGGAGGTTGAACCTGAAACAACAATTTGAACTAGAAGTTATTTTTTAATTCAGAGAAATGATGGTTTCTCCACAGAAAGGAGCTAATAATCCTTAACCTTTAGCTCCCTTCCTGTGTCTTTCTTCTTCCATCACTGGGAAGATAGATGAGAATCATAACTCCATTGCTTTCTCATGTGCTATGTTGTACCTAGATACTTGATTAGTTTTGCTTTTGACCTAATGCCCACTAAAAATGAAGATAAAATTGAGTTCAAACTTGTGTTTCAGAGGTCAAAGACCAGTTCTTTCCCTACTAACTATTCAGACCACTGTTTTCCAATGGCAGGGTTTGTACTGCCTGTACTACTCAGTTACAGAATTTTTTTGCAATCTTTATAGAAAACACAACTGTACAAAAAGTCGATAGACTCAGACTACAAGATTATACTATATGTTTTGGGGATCCTCACTAATGACAATCATAGTCTGACATTTCTATCTATACCACTGATACATTTTAGGATTGCAGTAACTATTGCAATAAAGAAAACTACAAAATTAATATTATTTTGGGGGAGTGAGGAATACTGGTAGCATTTTCTAGGGGGGGAAAAAAAAAAAAGTCTTTTGTAAAAGTAAACATAATATTAAACTTACAGAGATAAATACAAAACTTTGTTCTACACTACCAAATTTAGAAAGATAATACTTTGCAGAAAGTCTACAGATCTTTTTAGGCATTCACATAAGAACATAAGAAAACTTATTATATGTATTTATAATCTTTCTATTGGTAAAGTACTTTTTTTTTCTTCCCCCCGCACTGAAATAGTTTACATCAGCTCATTTTTTCATAGTTAACTTTACATGCTAAAAAGATAAGACTCAGAAAAAGAGACATGATTTGTCTTCAGATAGTTAAAATCTGTTTTTCTATATAGCTTCTATTACTATGTGTGGAGTTAAAATCAAGGATTGATCCAGTAAAGGACATCTAGTGGCTGGGGTCTACTACAGACCCCTGATTAGGGGGAGCCTGTTGACGAGGCCTTCTTGCTTCAGCTGCCAGAATTGTTGTGTTTACAGGCTCTTGGTCTGATGGGGGATTTCAACAACCCTAACATCTGCTGGGATAGCAGCATGGTGAGTGACAGACAATCCAGGAGATTTTTGGAGTCTGTTGTTCCTGGTCCAGGTATTAGACGGACCAACCCAAGGTGAAGCCTTAGTAGACCTGGTGCTCACCAACAAAGAGGAGAGCATTAGAGAAGCAGCCTGGGCTGTAGTGATCATGCCCTGGTGGATTTTGTGATCTGGAGGAACGCAGGCTTGGCAAAAAGCAGAGTCAGGACCCTGAGCTTCAGAAAAGAAAATTCCATCTGCTCAAGGAAATGCTGTACAGGATCTCCTGGGAAACTGTCCTTGAGGGCATAGGAACAGAACAGAGCTGCCAGCTTTTTAAAGGACACTCTTCTATAAGTGCAAGAGCTCTCCTTCCCCCAGTAATGGAAATCTAGCAGAGGAGGCAAGCAACTAGCATGGCTGAGCAAGGACCTGCAGCTTAAACTGATGAAAAAAAGGGAAATGTACAGGAAGTAGAAGCAGGATTGTGTAGCCTGGGAAGAATACAAGGACATTGTCTGCCTATGAAGAGATAAGACCAGGAAACCCAAGGCTCAGATGGAGCTGAATTTGGCAAGGGATGTGAAAAATAACAAGAAGGGGTTCTGCAGGTACATAGGCAGGATGTATCGTGTTTTTTTGTAATTTTTGCTATTAGTATTCCACATTATGACATCATGTGGAGTACAGAGAAGAACTACACGTCCCAGAGGACCTTACAGTCAGAGAGGAAAATACATCACGGAAGTGACGCTAGCTCTCTCTCTCACTGCCTAGCAGCAGGTGTGGGTGTGCTTCCAAGCCATGCGCCTTCAATTTCGAAGTAGGCTTCTCGGTCTTTGGAAACCTCTCTCTCTCTCTTATTTTACTTGATTTATTAGCCCCAATTTCAATTAGATTGTATTATAGTGTGTTATCTTGCATTCTAATATCATTGTCAGTAAAATAAGTTTTCTTCCTTCGATTGTTGCCTCTGCTCTGTTTGTTTCCTTGAGCCCAGCTTCCATCTCCCTACCCCTTTTTCCCTTTTCCCTTCCCATTTTCAGGGTCCCACAGGCCCATGGGCCTACTGCCCCCCTGTCACAGACATAGATTGACCTAGATAACTGTGACAGGAGGAAACAGACCAAGGAGAGTATTCCCCCTCTGATAGATGAGGACAGGGTGCTGGCTTCCTCAGGCATGGAAAAAGCTGAGTAAGTGCTTTGCCTCAGTCTTCACTGGTGGTCAGGCTCCTCGTGTCTGCTAGGAGCCTGAACCACTAGGTGTGCATGAGAGGAGTGGATTCCATCCTGCTGTAACAGTGGAACAAGTCCAAGACCTTCTCATGCAATTGAATGTATATAACTCCATGGAGCCAGATGATATGCACCTCAGTTTTCTGAGAGAGATGGCTGATGTGACCACCAAGATGCTCTTTACAGAACCCTTCTTCGCTTTTGGCTAAAAGCTCACTTTCCAAGGCATTTCTTGTGATAACACTCTGAATTATCTAGGAGATGTGGGAAGATCATGCAGCAGATCCTCCTGGTTATCATGTTAAGGCACATACGAGACAGAGGTGATCTGATACAGCTAGCATATCTTCCCTAAGGGCAGATCTTACCTGACCGATCTGGTGGCCTTCTATGATGGAGTGACAGCATTGGTGGACATTAGAAGGGCAACTCATGTCATCTACCTGGACTTCTGCAAAGCCTTTGACATGGTTCCTCACCCCACCCTTCTCTGTTCAGTGGATTAAGAACTTGTTGGCTGGTTGCAGCCAAAGGGTTGTGATTGATGGTTCTATGTCTGGGTGGAGGCTGTTCACAAGTGGTAAGTCCCTCAAGGGTCACTCTTGGGATCAGTGTTCTTCAACATCTTTATCAGTGACATAGACAATGGAATTGAGTGTACCCTCAGCAAGTTTGCAGATGACACCAAGCAGAGTGAACCATAATGATCATCTAGTTTCAACCCCTCTGTGGCTGCCCAGAGTCACATTCAGCCTGGCCTTGAATGCCTCCAGGGATGGGGCATCCATAACCTCCTAGGGCAACCTGTTCCACTGCATCACCACCCTCTGAATGAAAAGCTTCCTCCTAATATCTAACCTAAACCATTCCATTAGTTCAAAACCATTCCCCCTTGTCCTTTCACTGTCCACCCACTTAAACAGCTGTTCTCCCTCCTATTTATACACTCCTTTCAAGTACTGGAATGCCACAATGAAGTCTCCCTTAAGCTTCTTCTTCTCCAAGCCAAACAAACCTGGTTCCTTCAATCTGTCTTCATAAAAGAGGTGCTCCAGCCCTCTGATCATCTGAGCTGCCCTCCTCTGGACCTGTTCCAAGAGCCCTGCATCTTTCTTGCGCTGGGGATCCAAGGCCTGGACGCAGAACTCCAGATGGTACCTCACAAGAGCCGAGTAGAGGGGGACAATCACCTACCCCTCTCTGCTGGTCACTCATCTTTTAATTATAGCATGGTAAAGAAGCCCCTGTGGAGAGACAATTTTTGAGCTGAAATAAGAATGGCCGTTTAGAAGCATTTTCAGCAATCTCTGCAAGTCCTGTTATTTTGTACGAATACTAACTCATGATGATGAAAAAAGGGAAACCTCCCCTTCTTGTCCATCAAAGAAGAGATTCACACCATTACATCAAAAACAATTAGTTTTTTATTAAAATTAAATTCTGGACATACGTAATGTATCACCTTCAAGACATCTCTTCCTGCCTCCAGCCTCCCTCCCAAGAAATCTAGAAGATTGTGCAGGAGTTATTGACTACTGACAAATTTGTTCCTGCACAATGCACCAGATTTAATCGTTGATTTCCTGGAAATTTGTCTGGTTATTGTAAGGATAACAGCCTTATTAATCGTAGGATTTTGCATTCCAAAATGCTATGTTGGTTTTCCTAAGGGATTTGATTTAACTATCGGATAAGTAAAGATTATTATAATCCATGGAGTAAATTGAAAGCTCTATGCTGTAAATTAATATCTGTGCGGGGAAAATTTGTTTCATTGTACGTTATTTCCTAGAACTACTGACATATTTAAGGATAGTTAAAAATTCATAAAAAGTTTATATTTTTTCATGTTGTCCAAGATAGAATTGACAAATGAAAAGTTGAATGTATCCTTCAAACCTGATTGTTCTTGTTTTGCTTGAACAGATTCCAACTCATTAAACTAGGCCTTGTCTCAGTGGACTTTGAAAAACAAAACAAAAGAATATTTTTTTTTTTCATGGTAATATCAGAAAAGTCCATTTATTAAACCATCTTCTGCATACTTATTTATTTATGCAACTGTGCATAAATAAATAAGTAGACACAGATACATATATAGACAGGCAGACAGACAGATAATTCATTCACACAAATTTAATGGAAAATAAAGTCATACCTATTTCATATTATTTCAAAATATGTGGTTTGTTTTTTGGTTGGGGGGTTGTGTGTGTGTGTGTGTGTGTGTGTGTGTGTGTGCGCTACTTAATAAAGTAGCATTTTCTGACCAAATATAAAAGATGTTATTCAATCTAGTTCCATGAAACAGCACATGTTCTTTACTCCATAAGCCTACTTCTTCTTTCAGTCTGGCTGTTACATGAGGTGTCAAAGACCCTGCTCAGGACTGGGTGCTCAAAGAACAGACAGCAGACACCTGGTTCAACACAACTGAGCATCTGCTAAATACTATGATTATGAGCCAAACATTTTACGCAAAAATAGTAAGCAGCCCAAGAGTCCCTTGAGCTGACATGTATGGGAGCTGGTTTTGTGACAGTAGTTTCCCTCAAGCTGGGGTGCCTCTCAAAGTTATGCTTGCGCTGAGATCTATTACAAGTTCTATTACACTTTCATGTCAAGAGTCTCCTTGCCAATACAGATCTTCGGTGGGCAACCAATAGTTTTAAGCTTTGTTAGCTTCACTAAGATACAATTTTAGATTGCTCACATATAAACCCTTCAGCATAAACCATTGGCCAAGTCAGGGAATAGAAATGGATTCAGCCACACCTAGGCTCATTACCTCTGTGATTCAGGGAGTTTAGAAAACAAGTGAGTCCACTCTAAACTTCATGATTCTAAAGCAGGGTCTCCAGGATGAGTGCGTTTAACCCTAGCCTCTATATTGTAAATAAGTGTATCCAGCTGTCTCAAATCTTGTTAAGTCTCTGTCTGGTCTGTTAAATCACCATATTATATCAATAAACACATTGCTACTTTTCTTACAAGTAAAGTGTGGTGTGGTTACCATATTTCCACATAGAATATTCACTTCAGTAGTTATCTGAATACCATTTCATTTATTTTTACTTGGCTAGTCATAAAGTAAATCTAATTAAGATCAGTAAATGCCATAATCTAGAACTGAAAGTATCACACTGGCAAATGCATCTAAATGGAAAATTGAAAAATGAATACTTTCACACAAAGATCATATTATCATTAACGCTTTGTTTTGCTTTAATCCATTTGATTGACAAAAGGAAACACAATCCCATTCCAAACAATCTTCCTGAAGGAGGTGTTGTCTGAAAGGTGAATTTGTTACCCAGTGTGCAGTAAGCCAAACCCACACACAGAGATGAGATACTGAATTATTGCAAACTTGTGCAAGTCTGTGTGCTAGGTAGTCTTCTACAAAACTAGCAGAACCCAGGATGTTCATGAAGCTTTTCTACATGTATTTTTATCACTTACATGCTCCTCTGATATGGCCTCAGGCCTACAGTTCGTCAGTTAAAGATAGGGCTAGCCTCTCCACCTGCAGGCTACACTAATCATGATAATTAACTACATGTGTTTTCATGATGCTCCTATCTTCAAAGACAAGTTTAGTCATTGTATTGAGAATAGGAGTTCCCCTACTTAATCACTTTTCAAGTATGGTCATCCTTACTTAGATAGTACATATTTGCTGTATCTAAGGATACACATGTTAAAACTTGTACAAAAGTTCCTACTTGACTGACAACAGCAGTATTCTTAGGAAATAAAAGAACTGTGGAATCTGGGAAGAGGTGGCAGGTATATATACATATATATAGTGATTTCTGAGACAGGAAAGAGCAAGATAACACAATTGTAAGAGGCCATGTTGTTGTACTTTTGTCTCAAAAAATTTGCTGTAGATGGCCTATTCCATGCCAGTCCTGTCCAGGAATTGAGCAATCCCTTTCTCTAAAGATTTGCTAACTGGAGGCAGCAAAAGAAGGATAAGCACCTTGATGGCCAGGAGGAAACCTTTTGTCTGGACTTATCAAGAGGAGGATAAGCACCTTGATGGCCAGGAGGAAACCTTTTGTCTGGACTTAACATCTCGAGGAAGAGAGCCATCTCGAGAGGTGTGTGTGGGGGGGTACTCATATGACCCTTACCCAAGGTAGGCAGGAAAAACCAGGATAAAAGGGTGCAGGAAAAATCATGAAGCGGTGCGAGGGAGAAGGCAAGAGAGAGACATAGAGAGGGTTTACTGCCTTCAGATCCCTTGTTGCTGCTTTGCTGCCCTACTGTCTACGGACTCTCCCGGCCTTGCTGCACGAGACGCTGCTGCTTCCACCACCACCACCCATACTGCTTGGCACCAGCCCGCTGCTCTTTGTTGCCTGCTTGGACCCCGGACCAACGGATAACGGGACACTGCTGCATCGAGTTTGTGATTATCCCCACTTACCGCAACTCTTGCTTTTCTTCTTACCTTTTCTACCGCCCATTTCCCCTTCCCCGTCTCCCTAAAAGGCTAGGATTTGTAATAAACTGGTTGGACCAACATTTGAACTGTTGTTTCTTAATCTCATGCCGGGTATATTAAAAGAATCTCCTCTGCTATAAATTGGAGTGAGACAACAATATAATACAATATAACTGGAAATGAAGCAAACAAATCAAATAAAATGTGAGAGTGTCCAAAACCAAAGGCCTTACTCTAATGCTGAAGGTGAGATGGCTAGGGAGCACACACCACAGAGACAAAAAATACAGAAAAAAACAGGCACAGTCTTGTGACTTGCGAGCAGTTTTATCTTTCATAGAATCATAGAATCACAGAATGTCTTGGGTTGGAAGGGACCCCAAGGATCAACAAGCTCCTACCCCCCTGCCACAGATAGGGCCACCAACCTCCAGATCTGGTACTAGGACAGGTTGCCCAGGTTGCCCACCCTACTTGGTACTGAGCACCTCCAGGTATTCACAGCCTCTCTGGGCAGCCTGTTCCAGAAACTCACCAATCTCTCACCTTTTTTTCTGAACAAAAAACGGAAACAAAACAGCGAAGTCTTCTGGGAGATGTAGTTCTTCTCTTCTGTGAAAGGTACCCTGGAACTATCTACAATCCACAGAACTGGATTAACTCTTTAATTCCCAGTGTACTACACGATGTAATGATGTGGAATATGGATAATAAAAAAATCATAAAAACATGACACAGGACTAAAGTATGTCAACAAAAATTCTACTTTGTAAATTTGCCAGTACTTTCATGGAAAAGCCAAAGGGCTTAAGAGATGGCAGTCTTGGAAGCAGTCAGCAGAATAAATCTGAAAAATATAACTAGATATGGATTTCAAGATGCTGTTGCTTAATGAAAACTAAGTGTGCAGTGTGGGAGTATGGGGTGGGGAGGAGGAGGAGGCTGGGAATATAAAATTATCTGCAGAGTTTCAATTGTCTATCAATGATCTGCCTTTAGTACAGCCCAGATGTATAACCTTGGCTCAGATCTTTAAAAATATAGCAAAATTCTAAGAAAAGCCTGTGAGAGATTTCATATTACTGTACAAGATAAGAAAGACAGAATTGCAGACTTGCTATTACTCAAACAGGAATAGTCAGCAAACCAAAGCGCCCAGGAGAAAAAAATTTCACCTGTAGTAACATCCCATAGCAAGAAAATGAAAGCGTCAACAAACAGCAACCAGGAACATTGAGATTGTGTTCAGGAGCAGGATTTTACCCCTCTTCATCCAACTGAAACCTGGATGGCCAGCAGAAGCTCAAGCAGTGTAAGAAGCTTAATAATACTTTAGCCCAGAATCTTGTAGCAAAATCTCTCTTGTCATGCCAGAAGTTGCCCTAAGCTTGAGAGCAATTTGTAAATGCACGAACTCGGCTGGTCATGTACTTAGGTTTATAAATTTGCCTCTTTCGTATGTTCTAACCCTTTCTGAAACTGAATTCTAAACTGAGATCCAAGTCCTAAAGTACATCTAAATTAAAAAAAAAAAAAAAACAACACAACAACAACAAAACGGGATAACTTCAAAACAGTAGCAAAAATGCTGTTGAGGTGCAAGAACATCCTCTGTCTTCTAATTCCACATGAATTTCCAGAGTCCTACAAACATATCCAGTAAGAAGAGCAAATTAAATGTGACAGTAATTCAGGATATCTACAGCTACAAGCTGGCAGCAGCTTTGAATTATTCCAGCCAATCTTTGCATCACATTACTTGTGAACCTAGTAATAAGTAAAGTTGGCAAAATTATTAGAATCATATTTAAAATCATAGAATCATAGAATTGTTTGAGTTGGAAAGGATTTCAGAGATCTAGTTCAACTCCCCTGCAATTAATATTGTGTTTGTCATATTGCTATGAAGACAAGTGAGGCTTGCTTCCTAAGATCTGCAATGGATGAGGTTGTTCAGATCCTAGACAAGCCTGACATTAAAAGACTCCAAAAGTGGGACATCCATCACACCTCTGGGCAACCTCTTCCAGTTTAACTATCCTCACTGTAAAAACTTTGTTTTTTATTTATCTCTCTCCTCTTTTAGTATGAAACCATTTCTCCTTGCCTTATCACCATAGAACCTATGAAGGAGACTGTTCCCTTCTTCCTTCAAGCCCTCTCATAAGGCATCACTTGACTACCATGACTTCAAATATCATTGAGAATGGCTTGGCAAATACATCAGACAATTACCTCGGGAGTCTTGACCAGTAGACCCTGGGACCAGCAGACTTATGGATGTTCAGGCTTCCCAGGTGGTTGCAAAATTGATCGCTACTTACAGTAGGAGGAACATTGCCCCTCCAGTCCCCACTTTCCAACACATCCGCTCAAGGGTTATGTGAGGACCTGTTGCCAGTGAAGACTGAGGAAAAAACACTGTTGAATAACTCAACCTTTTTCTTGTCCACTCTCTGTCTGTATTGCTCACTAGAGGAGAACATGGTTTCTTGGACTTTCGTTTCCTGGCTGATGTACCTATATAAGCCTTTCTTGTTCTTCTTTACAACACTTGCCAAGTCCAGTTCCATCTGGGCCTTGGCATTCCTGACGTCATTCATACACATCTTAGCAGCATCTCTATACTTTTCCCAGTGTGGCTGTCCCTGCTTCCACTGCCTGTACATTGTCTTCTTGCATTCCAGTTTGACCACCAGACCCTGGATCAGCCATGCCAGTCCCTCTGCCTTCCTTTCCTGACTTCCTAAACTTGGGGATGGAGGGCTCTTGTCCTCTAGGGAAAGCTTCCTTAAAGATCTGCCAGATCTGCTCTGATCCCTTGTCTCTGTTGTGGTTTAACCAAGCAGGTGGCTAAGAACCACACAGTTGTTTGCTCACACCCCACTTTCCCAGTGGGACAGAGGAGAGAAATGGAGGAAAAATAAAAAAGAAAAAAAAGGAAGAAAAAAAAAAAAAAAAGTAGGACTTCTGGGTTGAAATAAAAGTAAAGGAAAAAAAAAGTAAGAGTAAAAAAGTTAAAAGTAAGAAAAGAAAATGATAATATATGTTATATATGTATTTCTACAATATATACTGTATGTTACAAGAGATGCACAATCAAGAGATTCACAGCTCCCTGACTGATGCCCAGCTATCCCCTCAAGCAGCAGAAGTGACAGAGAGATGAACTCCCACCTCCTTCAAAACTCCTTCCACATGATGTCATCTGATATGGAACATCCCCTTGGCCACTTTAAGTCAGCTGTCCTAATTCTGTTCCCTCCTGGTTCCTTGAACCCTTTGCTGAAAAAGGCCTTGGCTCTCTACAACACTACTTAGCAGCAACTATACAAATCAGTGTGTTATCAACATCATTTTTTTTCCTAGAACAAAAACAGAATCACAGAATCACCAAGGTTGGAAAAGACCTACAAGATCAACCATTCGCTGATCCCTAAACATAGCATCATACCAGACACTCTGAAGAAAACAGTTCCATCCCAGCTGAAACTAAGCCATCTTAAGGATAGATTCCCAGGGATTTTTGTTGACTAACTTTCTGAGGAGCTAGAATTTGGCTCTCCTAAACTTTCGCATTCAGATTTTTCTCTTTGCCTGTCTGATATTCCCCAACAATATGAACTCTATCATTGCATGATCTCTACAGCCCAGGCAGGCTCCAATCCTGATGTTACCCATCAATTCACCTGCATTGGTGAGCAGCAGATCCAGTATTGCATCTCTCCTGGTGGGGCTGTCTATTTCTTGCCTCAAGAATTTATTCTTGATGCATTCCAGGAGCCTCCTGGACTCCCTACAGATCTCCGTGATATTCCAGCAAATGTCAGAGTGGTTGAAGTTCTCCAGCAGGGTAAGAATGTGTGATTGCAACACCTCCAGGAGCTGGAGGAAGAAGGCTTCATCAACAGACTTTTCTTGATCAGGTGGCCTATAGTAGACACCAACAACAAGGCTCCTGCATTTTCTTCAGTGTCAAACTCTTTCCCATATGTTTCCAACTAGCTTGCAGCCATTCTTCAGAGACTGTATTCCTTTACTGATGTACAGAGCAACTCCTCTTTCCCTCCTCTTTCCTTTCCCCTCCCTTCTGAATAGCTTGTAGTCATCAATAGCCACACTCCAGTTATGGGATCATCCCAGCAAGTTTCAGTAATGGCAACTACATCATGGTTTTCTAGTAGTACGGTATCTTCCTGCACCTCCTATTTGTTTCCTAAGCTGCATGTTGTGTTTCCAACTATAGGAAGGAGAGGAGGTTCTTTCTGATATTCGTATACCCAATGGTGAGATTAAGACACAGTGGGACAAATGTTAGCTTGAGCAGTTTATTACAAATCCTAGTTGTTTAGGCAGATGGGGAGGGAAGCTGGGCGATAGAAAAGAGGTAGAAAATAAAAAGTATGAAGTCTTTGTAGAAAGTAAGAGAGAGAGTCACCACCAAGGTTTTCAGCGTTGCTCCTAGTTTTTTCCACAGAAACTTGTCCAATCAATCACAGTGGGGATGGGAGAAAGCCCAGAAGCTTCACAGCAAGCAGGCTCCAGTGGTGTTCTTTCCTAAGAGGTTTTCTTTTTCTCTTAGGGAATACCTCTGTCTAAGGTTTATTTTCTTTGGGAGTTCCTCTCCTCCAAAGTACTTAGTTTAGTGGGGACCTTTTATCCCCCACTTTTCAGTTTCTTCTTCTTTTCTCTCTGTTAGCATGACACACCTGGCCCAACAGGTAAGCCAGCAGGGATTGGTGCCTTTGTTGCCGTGCACAAGCATTATCGCCTTTTGCAGCGATCACCTCCTTCAAGTTGTCTCCTGAAAAAGACTGCTTGTCCCACCTCTGCTTATCTTTACAATCGTAAGCAGGAGTGTTGTGGCACAGTGACAGTCACCACTCACCCCCCTAGATAATTTGCAGTTGTCAGAGTCTTGTCACCAAAAAGGCCTAATGAGAGAGCTTTGAGCCAAGGAAAAAGAAAAGAGGGGTTCAGAAAACCCTGTTTCACAGTGTGTTGGTGTAGAGGAACTTAAGCTGAGCAGCTAGCCTTGTTGCCTTCTTGCCTTCTCCTTAATTCCTTTGAAGTATTTTCCCTCAGTTTCCCTGTTGCCTTCTCATATTGCCTCAGTGGTCCTTGGATCATTATTATAAAATTTTAAGTGTGCTGCAGTTTTGCCAGCACACCTCAGGGCAGCAGGTCAAGGGCCTCCACTGTTGCTTTAATCTAGATGTGTCATCCCACATTTTACTATGGGCAGGCTTGTTAGTACTCCACTCACCCTTCAAATCTAGTTTGAAGCCCTGCCAATGATCTGTGCTAGATTTTCCCAAGAACCCTTTTCCCCCTTTGAGAGAGGTGAAATCCAACAGGTGAGATTACTTTATAGCAAGAACCTATATTCACATAATCCAACTTTTTCTACTTGAGCAGTTTGTCTCTCTTCACTGAAAACAGAGGTAGTTTAGGGAATATAAGCTTCATATAATACAGGGTTACTAGGTGTCTACTCTAAGAAACTTAAGTTAGATGGTGTGAATATCCATCAGTGTTTCAGGTTTTTTGTTTGTTTGTTTCCATCTTCAAGTAATCAAGCAGAAAATCTGGGAAAGCATAAACATATAGACAGAACTGAGCACTAACTTTGTCACATTAACAAAGGAATCTAAGATAAATACTGACATCATTTTTTAAATGTTATCTCCTTAAAAAAAAAAAAAAAAAAAAAGTGTATTAAGTAATTGATTAAAAGTTAATAAACAAAAAAGCTTCTATTTCTTACAAATGTCTGATATTTGTAAGCACATTTTGGAGCAACCAAGAACTTCTTCCATAGATTTACTTAAGAACATATTTCAGGTTTTTTAATATATATCTATCAATTCAGAAACTATTTATAAATTCATCCCTAAAATGGAGAATTTAGGTTCAGACATAATGGAAAGTGGTTGTAGAAGTGGTTCATGAGCTACACGAGGCTCTGAGAAGTTGATATACTTTCTATATGGTTTCTGTGCCAAATAATTTTCTGGCTAATCAGCACCAGTTACAGTAATCAGAATCACATACTGTCACAGCATTATCTCTAGATCAATCTGTGTCCATGATGGGGGGACAGCAGGCCCACAGGTCTACAGGCCCACTATTTTTAAATCTTGTTTCATACAATAAATTTTCTTGTCTTTGTTTTTGTTGAATTTTACAGATGTGACCCACTCTTGTGAGATGAAAAAATGTTACATTTGAAGGTCTTTTGTTTATGAAAGGCATGTTGTCTAACATATTTTGTATCTAGTAGCAATTTTCTGAAATTTTGAATTTAAAGATTTATTATGGCTTAACGGAAAAACATTCTTTTCCAATCCTGTCTCTTACAAGATATCTAAGGATTCTGTTATGCAAGATCACAGGACCAAAATCCCTATTCCTATCCCAGTACAGAAGAAATCCTCATTAAAGGGAATAATTTATAATAAATTCAATTCCTCTGATACTCATTTTCTGGTTCATTTTTAGGTCTGTTCTCTCTTATCTTCTTAAGGCCATGACTGAAGGAACAAAACCCAGTGCCTCTCATAGAAGGAAAGGATATTTAAAACCTCATTCCTTTTGTCCAGTAAAATATCAAGACTAAACACTTAAAAGTCATTAACCAAGGAAAAAAAAAATCCCCGTGTGTTTAACTTCATAAACAGAAATGTACTTCTTTTTAATTCCTTTCTCAAATGTGTCTTGTGAGCATTTTCTTGACAACTGGATTCAAATTCAGTGAAAACTATTACTCACGGAGGTGTAAACAATTTAGGACTTGCAAGGCATTGGTACTTTATCTGTACAATTATTCTAACATTGGATCTTAATTTTAGTTTGATTTTCATTTTCGCACACAACACATTTAATGGGAAAAAAAATAGACACACTGGGCTTCACATTCCTCTTTGGTATACGACAATTGTTGGGGTCACAGCAGGGAGTAATTTGCCTTCGCTCAAACCTACAAAACCTATAAATGAGAAAAAGAGAATTTCACTCTAGTGAAGTAACAGTTCTTGATCAATTGGGGGGGGGGGGGGGGGGGAAGAAAAAAAAAAAAAAAGATGTCACTTTTTCACCAGGAAACCGCTCAAGGCTATATTGCCTTGTATCTGGTGTCAGCCACTCTTTCAGACCTATCATTCACCTTTTAAAATTTAAAACTTTTTCTCCTTTTAACCTACTTTAACCTCCTCTTAGAATATAACTGGGTTTTACAACAACATGGTATGTTGGAAAGGCCTATTGAAAAAGAAATATTAACATTTCATATAATAGGGTCTTTGTATTTTGCTCTTCTATCAGAAAAACTCAGAAAAGGAGAAAGAACTGAAAATGATCTGACCAAAAAGAACCTGAGCAAAACACCCAAGAAGAGGAAAGCCAGCACATGTCAGAAGATTTGAAATGCAATTAAGGAATGTGTATACACTGAGCAGTTAGGAGGTATCGGGATTGGCCATGGTTGATATGTATTACTTATCTTGATTACTCACAGGAAGCACTTAGCAATTTTCTTTTTCTCCTACTTTTTAAGTATGGGCTGCTGTATGAACTCACAGTGCGTGTTCCCAGATGACTCTGGTCAAATAGATACCAAATATATATAAGAGTTATCACAGGAATGTTAAGAACACATTTCCTATGTACAAACTACACCTGATTCACAACCTTATCTGCCACACTCTACTTTTAAAACCATGAAGATTATGATATGATATTATGATATGGTAAAGATTTGTGAAAGACAGTATGACATAGCAGTAATGAGTTTGCCAACAGAATCTTTTATTTATGCTTCAGTTATTTTGGCATTTTGGTGTGACTTCTAACAACAATGAATGTTTATAGCAATTCAGCATCAAAAAAGAAATTAAAACAAATTTTATTTAAAGGATAAAGATGTTACAGGGAAATATGAATGTAAAAAATCACATATCAAACAAGAAACTGGAAGAAAACTGAAGTCTCTGAGCAATACTGTTGAGACACTCTTCTAGTAGAAACAGTAGAAGCAAAACAATAAGATTTAAGGTGACATAATAAAAGATAAAATAAAATGAAAATAAATAAATAAATAAATAGCCAGGTAAATAAAAAAAGAAATAAAAGGATTTGCAGTGACATACCTAATCCTCCTAATCCAGGAGGCCTATGACTAGCGACATATCCATACTCTTCCATCTTGCCATCACTACTGCAGTCTCATGAAGTACCTTTTAAGAAACCCAATTGCGCTCACACTGTTCTGCAAGGGGTGTTACAAGAATGCTGTACATTTAACTAGCCAGTTTTACCACTGATCCTATGATGAAATTGTTTAAGTGATGTAATTTATCTCACTTGTAAGGCTGTACATCTATTTATTGTTCTGTCAGCTTTTAAGTATTTCCTTTAGCGTAGATAGGTCCTTATGAAGTACTACAATTTGGAGAAAAATGAGAAGGAAAAGTAGATTTATTGTGATGGCACTACACATTTGAAGATCCAGGTAAGCCCATTTGCTCCTTGCAATAAAGAATTAAGGAACTTTTGTGGAACATATTCTTTGAAGCTCTGCACAAGGAAAGAGACCTTTTAGTAGAAGAGTGGCATGCCCTTTGCTATACTGTGGTGGCAGAGAAGCTAGATAGATCACATTCATATAATATGCTAGGTGAGATCTCCTCTTATCATTTGAGCCTCTGAATGATATCATCTGTTCTTTTTTTTCTTTCCAGTATTTCATACTTCTTTTCCACTTGTCTCTTTTGAGCAGAGAGAAAATGTGAACCTTTATAATACTGTAGCTATTTGAACCCCGTGAAAAAGTACAGGCTGCCTCCTGGCATCTTTTCGACATAGTTCAAAAGGATAAAGGGTTTTATCTGCTACACATATATTTTCTGCTACACAGAAAGCACTTTAACAACATTAAAGATAAATAAATTAAAAAACGACCATTTGAGAATAGGTATCCACAAACCAAGAACTTGTATCAGCCAGGGATTTACAGATAGAATAATCAGCAGAACTTAGGAGGAAGTGAAAAGATCATTTTTCACTACCTTAGTAAATGCCAACCTCTAACTAATCAAACGTAACAACGGAGAGGATTTTTCTTCTAGCTTACCCTCATTTTTAGCACTAGTTGTTGTGAATTGAGAATAACCTTATTTAACTACCCTTAAAAAGTAATATTCTGTGATCTAACGTTAATTCTGAAAACCAGAGCTGTGTTATAATGGATTCTACAGAGTCCTACAGTATCAAGGTGCAGCTTGAGGTCTATTAGTGCTGATCATTTACCTTACAAAGAGCATAAAGAAGCTTTTTATAACTGACTTTATATTCCTAAACAACATACTAAGGGAAATTTTAAAATTCATACCTCTGTTTTAGGTGTTTCTAGTGTAGTTAATTTTTATTTCTTGCATGTCTAACAAGGCAATATTGTCTTGTTTTAAAATGTCTTTGTGGTAAGTCTTAAGCAACATAAATATAAATAAGTAATATAAATATAAATATAACTTCTCTAAACAGCTTAGAATTTAGAAATTTTATGCTGTGAAAAGCAACAATTGGAGGCTTGAATGTTGCCATTAAACTAATACTATTCAACTCTGAATTTAATTTTGAACAAAAAACGCCTTTGCTATTAAAATACTTTGCCATCAAATTCCAATGGTCCAGTTCATGCTTTTTTTTTTTTGACTTTTTGTTACATTTCTAAGTGTCTAAGCCTTATTGCAAAAGTGACAACACTTTGAGAAAGTAAGATAGGTGTAATCATTCTTACTGTTCCTGAAACCCCCTTTCATAAATATGCCTCCGTTTTAGTAATTTTGAACTACCTTATTGTCATGGTTTTATGATTTTTGGTTACTGGTATTCCACATCATAACATCATGTAGTGCACTGGGAGTTATAGTGTTAATGCTCCAGTTCTGGGTGCCTGTCCGGAAAAGAAGAACTGCATTCCCCAGGGCGCTTTGCAGTCAGAGAGGAGATAAATATAACTCCTGGCAAGGTCACCTGATGGGGCTCTTTCTTTCTTCGCTCTTCTCCTTCACCTCTCCTCATCCCAACTGTGCGCATCACTTCAGTATTACTGTAAGGCCTACAGCTTTCAGATACTCTCTCATTATATTTGATTTATTAGCTTCTAATTGTATTGTATTATAGTGTGTTATCTTGCATTCCAATACCATATTTAGAAAATTATTCTGTTTCTCCTCAGATCATTGCCGCTGTTTTTAATTAGTTTGGGGTCCCCTGTTTCCCTTTTCTGGAGGTGCAGATTTTGCAAAATTCCTCCGCCCCAAAAGTCATGGAACCGAGTCGAACCAGCCTATAAACTGTTGACACTCATGTTCTGAGTGCCCAGTTACATTGAGATTGCTGAATAATCTGAAATTAGTCATATTTACATCTTTCTGTCATTCTAACAATCTTCTCTTTATACTAGATAGATAATAACTCTTTTATCTTCCTATTTGGTATAAATTAATGTTCAAAATAAAGATAGATAAAATTATTTTACTAGCCTCTCTCCCTGTGCTGGAGGCTAACGGACTCAGTACCAAAGTACTTGTGGCATTGGATGGATGAATTTGCCAAAATGATATACATTACACTGAATAAGAATGAAACCATTCAAAATGACTACAAAAATAATCAAATTTAATATCACTAATTTAAAATGCAGCATTTTTTATTAATAGGATTCAGGCATATATTTATATAAAATATATATATTTTATATATTATTCAATATTATTTAATTAATTTAATTTACTATTATTTAATTATATCTTATTTAATATTATTTTATATATAATATATATAAATATGCAGAGATAATAATGTGTTTATATATTACATACTGGGAGACAAAAACAGCAGGAGATCACAACAGTGTGATTCTTTTGAAATCATGTATTCTCATTATTACACTAGCTATGAGTTTGGCCAAAGGTGAGATTTTTAGAGAGCTGGCATGAGAAAGATCTAAATGATGAAGCAGAATACATCATACAAGTTATAATGTGAACAATGTTCTCAGTAAGTGTATCTGGGTAATAGTTCACATACTATTTCTAAAAACAAAATTCATATTACAGCATTAACTGATGGGACTAGTGTATGGAAACAGAATAAAATAAATAAATAAATAAAAAACACCATAAAGAACTCTGCCTGAGAAGCATAAGGATGTTCAAATTAAAAAATGAAAATGGAAATAAACAAATAAATAAATAAATAAATAAGAGAGAAAGAAAGTTTTTATTTAATAATTGCAGAAGCTAGAGCTAAAAGACGTGGTTCCACAGCAGATGTTCATGTTTTGGGAAGTGAAAACACAGCTCATTTCCACATTTTTTTTTAAAAAACCTCCAAATATTTTTATATAATAGTCCTTTAAAAATGAGCGAACCACCATGTGTTAAATTTGCTTCACCTCCCATAATAGATATAACAAATCACTGCAGGAAGAACCAGTATCAACACTTATTGCAATTAACCACACTTTATATTATAGAACATTATTGATAATTATCAATTTTATATTCAGCATGAAAGTTTGTTTCATATGCATGCGTCTCCATGAGGGTGGAGGTGAGTGATATGCTTCCTTTGTTGTTGTTGTTAACTTGCAGATAAATAAAATTGGTCTAAACTGTTGTTTACATCCCTCACACCAAAATACTCTTGACAATTTAATAGATACTTTAGAATATCTCATTACTGAAATTTATCAGTGAACTAAATTATAATTCTATACTCAAATTTTATTCATCTTAGCGGTATGCAACATTGATACCACCAACTCAGCAGCAAATTCTTTCACTATCGCTCAATTTTCCTCATATTGTTTTTAGCAATTTTTACATCCTTCAAAAATTTAACATGGCAGTCTATTATTTTCTGATATCCACTTGTAAAAGATTATAGAGATCTTTATAAAAATTGTACTTTTATAAATACATGTATATGTATTTATATGTATGTACATATAAATATTTTACATGTATAAAAGTTGTACTTGAAACATATTGTTAAATTATAGATTAAAAGTACCTGAAATATAAACAAATGGAATCCAGGCAAATTTAAGGCAAAACTAATGGTATAATAAATGTACATAAGAAAGTACAGAAAGTGTGAATTTCTTTATCAAGAAAAGAAAAGAAAAGAAAAGAAAAGAAAAGAAAAGAAAAGAAAAGAAAAGAAAAGAAAAGAAAAGAAAAGAAAAGAAAAGAAAAGAAAAGAAAAGAAAAAACAACCCATATCTGTTTCTTATCTATCATAATTTTTTGTGATGTATTAAGGATATTTTTAAGTAGTATGTGATTTTCTCTAGTAGTTAAAAGAAAAAAAAACCTTCTTATCAAAATTCAATTTCATCAGTATAGCAGCACTTTTAAAAAATATGTTGCTTAGAACACCTGCAATTACTATGAGACGTTTATTTTCAATAGGTGAATAAGATTTATTCATAGCATAAACACAAACTTTCTTATATACAAAAATCTACATTTTTAATAGAATACATTGGATATGTTGGACTTCGGATATGTTGAGGAACTATGTCAGGGACCTAAAGACCCCTGACCAAAGAATGATCCTGGGGGGTGGAACAAAGAATTCTGCCAGTTTTAAGGGAAGTGGTATCTGTGGCTACAGCTGTTTATCTTGTTTCACTGGGACTTGACCTTGCTAGTTTATCTTGTTTTGCAAGAACTTGTTTTGCAGGCAAGTGTTCCACTTAGGTTCTGTATCACATGTTGGCCATGTGGGTACAGTGTGCAAGTAGAAAAAACCGTGTAGACCCTGGGGAGAATAAAAGCAGGAGTGAGGCTGCGATGGAAGAGAGAGGAAAACTGCTCTTTGAAGCAGGGGATGCCCTGCTGACACTACCTATTGAATCCTCCACTGTCTTGTTCCTTCTCCCTCTCCTCTGTGTTTTGTCCATCTCTCAAGGGTCAGTCAGTAATATACTGCGCTTGTCAGGGAATTTCTGCTTGCAGTTTACTAGAGTAGTCTAAGTGGAGGCCTGTGTGTGTGTTAAATAAAGCTCTTAACCTTCTGTGCTGCCTTGAGTGCACGCTTGCTTGCCTCTGCTCCTGAGACATCCTGTCTCTCAGATCTAAATGCACTCTGAAACAGGAACTTACCCAAAATAAGTATTTTATTTAAGGCACATTATTTACAGAGGTCATCAGTAAAAGCAAAAGTAAAATTACATGTATATGCATAACTCCTTCTGAATTTTATGTTTTACTTAAAATACTATAGAAAAGATGCGGAACGGCTAAGACTTCTTGGCTACAATGTCACACTGCTGGCTGATGGCCAATCTGTTGTCCAGCAGCACAACCAAGTTCTTATCTGCAAAGCTTCTTCCCAACAGGTCAGCCCCTAACTTGTACTGATGAATGTGGTTATTCCTCCACAGGTGCAGGAATTTACACTTACTCTTGCTGAACCTTATTTAGTTCTTCTCTGCTCAGCTCTCCAACCTGTCCAGGTCTTGCTGAATGGCCGCACAGCCTTCTGGTGTGTCAGTCACTCTCAGCTTTGTTTCATCAGCAGACTTCATGCAGATGCACTTTATCCCTTTGTCCAGGTCACTGGTGAAGGTGTTAAGCAAGACCAGAACTGATATCAACCTCAGGGAACACTGCAAGATACAGGTCTCCAACTAGACTCTGCTGCTGATCACAACCCTGATTTCTGTTATTCAGCTAGTTCTCAGTCCACGTCAAGTCCATCCATCTAACTCAAGTTTCCTAAACTTACCTATGAGTATATTAACCTTGCTGAAGTCAAGGTAGACAACATCCACTGCGCATCCGTCATCTACCTAGCTAGTCATAACATTGTAGAAAGCAACCAGGTTGGTGAATACCTATGTACTTCTCTGGAGTAAAATTTTAAATACATGAGAACAATATGAATCATTTAAACTGGATATATCCTTTTACAATAGTCTTCAAATATCTGTTTATACCTAAGCTATTGTCACGGAGTTATCTAGATCAATCTACGTCCATGGCAGGGGGGGCAGTAGGCCTGTAGGCCCCCAGCCCCCCAGAAAAATTGGAAGGGAAAAGGGAAAGGGGTAGGGAGATGGGAGCTGGGCTCAAGGAAACAAAGAGCAGTGGCAATGATCTAAGGAGGAAAACTTATTTTACTAACTATGATATTGGAATGCAAGATAATACAATCTCATTGAAATTGAAGCTAATAAATCAAGTAAAATAAGAGAGAGAGAGTTTTCTGAAAACCAAGAAGCCTACGTTGAAATTGAAGGCGCACGGCTTGGAAGCACGCCCACACCCGTTGCCAGGCAGTGAGAGAGAGAGAGAGAGCGTCGCTTCCGTGGCGTATTTTCCTCTCTGACTGTGAGGTCCTTTGGGACATGTAGTTCTTCTCTGTACTCCACGTGATGCCATAATGTGGAATACCAATAGCAAAAATTACAAAACATGACAGCTATATGTCATAAAATGTTTTTTTTTTCCTGAAGGATATTAATAATAATAATAATATAACTGTGCAAATATATTTATTTTTCATCAGGTAACCATTTCCTGCTGTACACTTCTGCGATATTTTAAATCAAACTTACTTAAGACTGAATGAAATATATAAACATCCTGTATATCTGAAAGACAAGTATTGGATACTATTTCTTTAGATTAGATGGTAAATATGTGTCACTGTTCTCTCTGTACCTAAAATCCTGAATGTAATTTCTTCTTGTGTGTAATCATTTAAAAATATTTTGGCTAGCATCATGAGTACTCAGAAGAGATCTGGACTGTTTTAAATCATTCCAAGTGTCAATGAGAATCATAGATCAAAGTTGACCAAAATGATCTGCCCTTAGAAATTATACTTCTAAGAGGAACAAGAAAGAAATATGTTGACTTTCCCCTCAGTTTCCACTTAAAATCACAATACTTTTTTTGAAAAGGTGTATGCAGATTTTTTTTCTTCCCTTTTATTCATCATTGCCTTCCCTCCTGACCTCCACACTACCATTTGTCTTGAACTTCTTGTCCTCTAGTGAATTTCGATCAGATGAAAAATCACCCCATTTTCTTTTCCTGAGACTAACTTAAAGGAAGGTAGTCCTTCAATAAAATGTTGCAGTAATAGATTATACAGTAATGAGGTGATAATCTCTAAAATAATTTGTATCTCTTTTTAAATAGCCTGGTCTGAAAACGCTTAAGTAGAATCTAAAAAAAATAGATATGTTTGTGGTATGATTTTTGGTGATGGCAAATGGTGACTAATAACAGATATCAAAAGAAATATCAACATTCACCAGACAAACATAGCTTAATAGGAAAATTTATTTTGAAATCCATTACTTCTCTGGTGTGCTGTACTTTGTATTTCAATATTTATATATTTTTTACAAATCCAACAAACAAGGAAACAACAACAACAAAAACACAAAACTCCACATATAAGGAAGCATATCAGTAGATTACTATATATTTCAGTATGAAATTTAAGTATAATATCTACTGTGCAAAAATTTATATTTAGAACTAATTTGTTTGTTATTTCTTTCTTGTCAAACATTCAGAGAGCTATACTCATAAGTAATTCACAAGAAATATTTCAGTTTTAAAGCAATGTTTTATCATTTTCTAAATAATCCATTGGATGATATCTATTTCATAGAGACACCAAAAATATTTTAAACTTGCAAGGTATATTTCAGCATAGACATAGTTTGGACAAAAAACAACTTTTTTAATGGAAGATGTGAGATTTGGAGAGTACATCAATAATGTATCATCATTCAATAAATAAAATATATACATACTCATCAGTCTTATTTTCTTTCCTATGAAATACTTTGTGATAAACCATTTGTGAGGGATTTAAACATTGCAAAGTTTCTTAAAATAGTTTTACTACAATACAAGTAAACCATTCCCTTCTTTACCAAATTTTCTATCACATTTTTTCAAGGTCTTTTGAGCAAAAAGTGCAATTCTATATCTGATAATAGTAAACGATGCAGTTTTCATAACTGAACTGTTATTCCAGTTGCTCTTTAGTAGTGACTAAGGTCTAATTTGAAGTGACCCTACCAAAAAAATTACAGTTCGGGACTATGAGTACAAAGAACATACATGGATTGTTGCCAACTTCAAATAACATTAGGAAAACTCAAAGAATAAACTAATGATTGATAACTGAGAGTAAAAGTTGTCAACATAATTCTGATTGGACTAAAAAAACAATGCATCTGTAACAAAACAAATGAGATCAAACTGTCACCTGAGAGATTGTGATTCCCTCTGTTTTTGTGGATAATTTGCACTGAACAGCAGAAAATGTAGTGATTTAATCCTTGTCTCTGTTTCTCCACTATGAAAGTAAATACTATGAAACACTGTCTCATCAAAATTGCCTGCTATGATGGACAACAATTTATGTAACAAACCATTTGAGAACTACAACTCTATTACAAACGCCAATAGGATCATGATGCTACAGAAACTCAGAGTCTGATCTTATTATGGCAAGAGGACTTCAGGCAGTACATTAAATACTATCATTAAGAATCAATGTATTATATGATCCAGATATAAATCCTTCAAAACACTGATTTTTTTTATTTATTTTTTTTAATTATTGCTTTGTCCTTTTCTTCTATGAACAAAAATGCATATGATAAAAATTCATATGGTCCAGAATGTTTTATAACTGCTAATAGCCTACTACTCTACCATAAAGGAAAAAAAAGATTTTGCACAATTTTTTTACAATTATACATTTGTGTAGCATCTTACAATTTCTCTTCATTTAAACTGTACCGTTTAAAGATAACATATGAGGTTGCATGATAGATATCTTTTACATCAAGTGAACCATGACTACTTAATATGCTTATTAAAATAAGCAAGTATATTTATTTATTTATTATTGAGAAGGTTCATTCACTGTTCTAATTAGAAAGACCGAGACTTTATTTTTTTATTTATATATATTTTTTGGCCTATGATAAACAAAATTTAACCAGACACTAATTTGTAAAACTTGAGGGCAATGCTTTTTGTTCATTCCACATAAAAGAATTCCATTAAAATTAGAATGAGAATATCAGCTGTTGAATCCTAATGTCTATTATGAAGTGAAAGAGTGACATCTAAAAGATATGTTATATATTCACTCTGTGTGCAAAATTGCCATAGATGTCAGGAGAAGAAAATAAATGTGTTTAGGATTTGCCCCAGTGGTACTGTAAGCTGGACTAATAATTCATTTAGAAACAATCCTAGGCCCATGAGCATCTGTGGAGTTAAGAAAAGGGCAAATTTCCTGTAACCTCAGGGGAAAAACTAACCCCGATATACAATTTATGCAGATGCCTATATTTTTGTTCTCTCCCTAAGCACATATACACATTCACTTTAGTTCAAATGGCACATATTTGTGCCACTGGGACATGAATGGACTGATATATTAATGAAATTGAAGAAGTAGGACTGGGAAAGGAGCATTTTCCTCTACAAGCTAAGTGGCAAGTACCTAATATTTTCAAAGGTTATTAATATTTCCCAAATGATTGCACAAAATGCAGCTAACAAGAATTAATGTCAGCCACAACAGGAATGACCTACAATTAAAACAGCCTTCTTATTGTTTCCTACATGATGAAAGATTGTGGAATGTGTCATTGTTTAAGGATTAGGGGAAAAGTTACTTGTAAGAATTAACTGTTATGTGCACAAGCAACTCCAAATTTTAGAAGCAGACCTTTTTTTAGCAGTTTAAAAAAACTGTTTGATCACCACCCAGGGCTCAAACAGACATCCACTGGTATCTGTTGATGTTTCCCAGGACTGACCACTAATCTAGCAACCATATATTTGTAATGCTAGTCAAATTTTCACTCTGAATTACAAGTAGTATAAGGACTTTTACTTATTTTTCACTGAGAGTTCTAATTGTCATCAGTTTCCTACTACATGGAGAAGGTGATTTGAAAGAAAATATATTAAATGAGCATGGAAATATAGTACTAAAATTGAGGACATAATATAATTTTGTAGAGAAAAAAAAAAAGAAAAAAAAGAAAGTATTCAAGTCACACATTGTGAAAGGTCATCCTCTGCATTTCAGAAATGTCCAAGATCTTGATGGATAAATCTATTCTCAAATATCATTATGGAGTTAAACGTTCTCATTTCCACTGAGATATCCTGAGATACCTCTCTAGATCTCAAATCAGATGTTTGATCTGCTGGATTACATTTCTTCTTAAAAACAAAACAAAAATAAAAACTGACACCAGAGGAAATGGAAATTATTTGACATCAAACATCACAATAAAGCAGAGTTTTACAAATGAAATAATTCATGTGAGTTAGAATGAAACTGTGGCTGCAGGGTTTGTGGCAAAAAAAAAAACAAACACCAACTGGATAGTTTAAACACGGATAAAATTCATTAACTTGAGAGGTAGGCTGCTGGCAGCAAATATTTTGAGGCTTTGGTTATAATGTTAATGAAAGTTTAAAGAAGATTACAAACAACGTAACATGACCAGATGGACTGGGATTGTATTTTAAGACTTACTGTTTTAGCTGAAACCTCACACTCAAACCACCCTCACTGCATACTGTTTGCTTCTACAAAGTCACAATATGAAAGTGACATGCTCTTTAAAAGTGTATTCTCTTATTCAATGATAGACACAAATCTGAGCGACAGTTTCTCCAAGAGGTATGTAGATAATTAATTCTTTGAAATATCCTCATGTCAGAAGAAACACCATTTTTAGTGTTAGCACCTCTAATGGACATACAGTCTCCAATACAATTTTATAAAACCTGTGCTTAAACCTGTGCAACTTTTCTTTGTGCACTTGCACAAATATGCTTGTTATGTAGCTTGTGCAGTACAGTGGTATTCTGAGCGGAAAAGGTAATGCTTGCAACGTATACTGAATGTTTTGTTTAAGGAATTACTCCAAAAAGCCATTTCATTCTTTTGCTTGTCTTCCACCAATACCTCTCAACATTGAAACATCTTGTGTACAGGCAGAGATTAAAATGGAAGTTTCTATGTGACATTCTGCCTTTTTTATTTGCCTAAACATCAGTAAACTATTAGCCTTGCTGAAGAAGAGTTTCTGGTTTGTTATTATCTCTTTTAAGGGTTCAGCTTCTAAAGTGCGATATTTAAAAACTTTTCATTTCCTTTCATTCTTGTGTGATGTTGAAGTCTTTAGAATCTAATCCTAAGTAGATTTTTACCTGTGTGAAGAAGTATACTGATGAATAAATGTAGATAGTCATGTGTCTGGGAATAAATGAAATGCTACTTTTACCAGAGGAGCTTTGAAACATGTTATGATCTGCCTATCAATTCAGATACAGATGGACAATTCAAGATGCTCAGAGTTTAGTCTTACGGCAGAAAAGTTCATTGTATATAAGTTTATGTCCATAGAATATGCAATCGTTTGTAAAAAAAAAATAATAATAATAAATAAAAGAGAAATTCTACATCCTATTGTTATATACAACTGACAACTATCCAAACCCTGACAACTCAGAACAGCACCATTTTGGTTTCTCATCACTGTATGCTGGAAATTTGAAGTCATGTCATAACAGTATACTTGGAAGATCATTTCAGTTTCAATTCATAACTACACAGATCTGGAAACATATTTATCCAAAAATAGCAAAAATTGTATAACAGTGCTAAGCTTGCATAGGGACTATATTTGTAAATGAAACTGTGGCTAAAAAGAATTTAGAAAGTGTAAATGCCAGAAAGGTGTATTCAACAGTCAGCATTTATTTTCTGCTTTTCAAATGAGCATTTAATTTCCTTGTCTTAGATTATATCTGTATTTTTGTTCTCTTTTTCCAGTCTTCCAAATCTGATAAATATTTAACAAATCAAAGATTGTCGAGGTCTTTGCTTGGAGGGGGTGGGATAGTGTTTGATAAGCAGTAGCATTATTAGTAGCATTTCATAAGCACTTTTTTTTTTTTTTTTTAGTTTAGTTTAACTGCACAAATAAGTTCAGAAGTCAGTAATGAAAGCAATAGTGCTCACTCATAGTGTTCTTACCTTTGGTGGAAATGAGTTCTTAAGTCAGCATTCAACTCCCTCTAGTCAGCCTCTCAAAACAACATAGTGACATTGTGATTCACCAGTTACCCTTCACTCTCTCTGAAGCTTTTTGGATAAATAATAATGAACATTACATAAGTAAATGTGAAATACTGTTTTGTTTTCTCTTCTGCAGCTTTAATTAGATACTTATAGGCTTCTTGAGTACCTAATGAAAACAGTGTTTCATAACCTATTGTTGGTTTGTCCTTTTTAGAGATGCTGTTCAGTGTCTTTCTTCTTAAGCTTTTGGTGTAGAAAATGAATGTATTAATGAATAAAACCATCTTTATCTGTTCATAGTCCTTTCAATATCTCTAACACTTTCTGTTCCATTTTCTATTCAATTTCTATTTTATTCAGCTAGCTAATAATGGCTTTTGGTTAAGCATGAATGTATTTTCAATCTATACTCAGCCAGACAGATTACTTTTTTAAAACTTTTAACTTGTATGTGAAGACATCTATGAGTTCTTAAAATCCATCTTGAAGGCAAAGGGTTGCTAAGTACACATTGTATTTTGGACAGAAATGCTGGATTGGTGCATAACACTTATTGTGGTGAATAAACAACAACTTCACCTGAAGTAGTTTACTTAGTCATTACCTTTCCCAAACAATTTATTTTTCCTGTTAAAAGCCTTATTTATTTATTTATTTATTTTCTGCTCATTGTATCCTCAACAAGAACAGAAAAACAGTCTGTAATTATTTTAACATTCACAATAAACACTCTATCACTGCTCTTCAGTTTCACTTCTTTCTCTGTTCTCCCATAACATTGGTCAGAATTATTTGGCAAATTGTGGAACAAAAATTGAAGTTGACAGTAGCGAATGAAGAATGATGTCTCCCCCTCCATATTTCTGTTTCAATCACAACATTCATAAATTACAACTACAAATTTCAACACATTTAATATAAATAAATACTTCATTGATAATCTGTTATTTAGTTCAGAGCTGAAAACCAACTTAGCCTTCAAGAACATCTGACATATATATATATATTTTTGCACCTACTCTTGTTAGAGTCCATATGCATGGAAATTCCTGTGTTCTAGTTTACACCCATTGTGCCTTGTCCTCTAGCTGGCCTGTCCTCTTAACACTCATTCTTGTATTGATAGTATTCCCTTTCAGTCTTCTCTTCCCCAGGTCTTCCAGACTTTTCTCATAAGGTAAATGCTCCAGATTTGGTCCAGTACATATTTTCCGGAGTTAGCTTCCAGAATTTGAAGAGTGCTTATAAACAGGGAAGAATAAGGGGGAAAAGATTAAAATCAGAACAGAGGACTTAGGTTAGATGCTAGAAGGAAAATTACTACTCCAGGAATGAAGCTCTGGAACAGGGTGACCAGAGAAGTTGTAGATACCACATCCCCGGAAGCGGTCAAGGCCAGGTAGGATGGGGCCCTTGGCAATTTCATCTAATGGTAGGCAACCTTGCTCGCAGTGTGAGTGACCTAGTGAACTAGACGATCTTTAAGGTCCAATCCAAGCAATTCCATGAATCTATGAAAATCTCTGCCCTTCTTTCTCTTCACAGCAGAAGTCACACAAAATTGAAGCAGGGAAAATCAATCTAACATTGGAAAACACTGTATCTTCTATTATTTGGAAAAACAGTACTTGTTATATATATTCACACTTAAAATATATATATATATATATTATTTTTAACATTAAAATTAAATGAAATTAACTCGTGGAGCTATTTACTTTCCAATTAAATCTCAATTTTATATTTAGGTAATTTACATTCAAAAAGTCCCTGAGATGATAATCATATTACGAAAAAAATAATTTTTCGTAAGAAAGGAATAAATTTTTCTACTCTTTTTCTCTATATAACCTCTGCTATATGTCTATCCCAGAGAAAATATCAATAAACAAAATAATTAAATGAATTTTATCATCACTCCTTCTTTCTTAGCTGTTGGGTCACAGATCAAACTATCATGCTGTTTAAATACAACTCCAAGGATTAGTCCAATATTTTTTATTAGCAAAACTATCTATCTTCTGCAACATATAGCCACAGGGGTGTAATTAACAGAATTAATAACCATAAAACATAAACCTTGTCATTCTCAGAAATAAAAAATCAGATATTTCTAAAAGAGTTCTCTGAATGCATACAGCTTTGTAGCCAAATAAGCAATTACTAATGTAAGCAATAGCTAATATCAATTAATTTTTACAGTGTCTTTCGAGAAGAATGTTACCTATTTTTTTTAAGTGTTTATAAATCTACATATAATTTTACTAGTTAATCAGGTAGGCTTCAAAAGCCAATTAGTTCTATGGGGATATCTGAAAGGTCCCTGTCAGAAAGCATCAGAAACATCATAGCAGAGAGAGAAAGCAGCAGCTGGGAACAAAGAAATATCAACTGACTAAACTGTAGCAATGTGCTGAGTGTTTCATCACCATCTTCCCACTCTGATATACAGGAACTGCTATGTAATATACTACATTGGATCAGGTTCAGCAATAGACACAGATATCAGCGTCAAGAATTATGCAAAATTGAGGGTCCCACCCACAGAGGTGGAAAAGGGTATGCAGTTTAGTCTTCAGTGACAAAGACATGGCATTGAGTGTGCATCCTAAGCAAGTTTGCCAATGACATTAAGATGAGTGGAGCAGTTGATATCATAGAAGGAAGAGATGTCATCCAAAAGAACCAGGGAAAGACTGAGAAGCGGGCCCATGTGAACCTAATGAGATTCAACAAGTCCAAGTACAAGGGATTTACTTAGTTGAGGCAATCAGAGATACGTGCACAGATTGGGAGAACTCCTGCAGAGAAGGACTTGCGAATCCTGGTGGACAAGAAGCTGAATGTGACCCAGTAGTGTGAGCTTGCAGCCCAGAAGGTCAACAGAGCTGCACCAAAAGAGGGATGACCAGCAGACAGAGGGAGGTGATTGTCCCCCTCTACTCTGTCCTCATGAGGCATCCAGATCTCAAGCCCCGAGCATCAGAAAGACATGAAGCTCTTGGAGTGGGTCCAGAGGAGGATCATGAAGATGATCCAAGTTTTGGAGCATTTTTCCTATGAAGAAAGATCAAGAGAGTTGGGTCTGTTCAAGTAGTTGAAGAGGAGGCTGTTGGGAAATCTAACTGCAGCCCTGCACTACTTAAAGGGATCTCACAAACAGGAGGGACACAAACTTTTAACATGAGTAAGTAGTGATGTAAGGGGGGGAATGGCTTATAAACTAAAAAAAGGAGAGATTTTGATAAGATGTTAGAAGGAAATTTTTCACGCGGGGATTGCTGAGACACTGGCACAGGCTGTCCAGAAAAGCTGGTCCCTTCCAACCCAAGCCATTTTATGATTCTATGAAATCCTGTAATGATAAAAAAAAGCATTCCTGGCTGAAGTATGATAGCAGCTTTGATTATTAGAGCATGTTTAACATACTCAATTGGTACATACACTGGCCTAAATTACACCCCCATGTTGATAGGGTTAAAGTGACATTTTTCAGGAAAAAATGCTGTATCCAGAAGGCATCGAATCACTGACTTCTTAGATCATGTTTCCTTCTCCCTTCCTTCCAAATCACGAACTTCTTTCTGAAAGTTGCAAATCATCACCTAGATGATGGAGCACATTCCTGTCCAATAGATTATGGTCTGATAGACAAATCGTTTTCTGAATAATTGAATTTGAAACCTTTTGGGCAAAAACAGAAACTGAACTGAGGCTTCCTACTCCTGAAGTGATACTATCCCCTAATTAAAAGAAAAGAGAAGAAAAGAGAAGAAAAGAGAAGAAAAGAGAAGAAAAGAAAAGAAAAGAAAAGAAAAGAAAAGAAAAGAAAAGAAAAGAAAAGAAAAGAAAAGAAAAGAAAAGAAAAAAGAAAAGAAAAGAAAAGAAAAGAAAAGAAAAGAAAAGAAAAGAAAAGAAAAGAAAAGAAAAGAAAAGAAAAGAAAAGAAAAGAAAAGAAAAGAAAAGAAAAGAAAAAAGAAAAGAAAAGAAAAGAAAAGAAAAGAAAAGAAAAGAAAGAAAAGAAAAGAAAAGAAAAGAAAAGAAAAGAAAAGAAAAGAAAAGAAAAGAAAAAGAAAAGAAAAGAAAAGAAAAGAAAAGAAAAGAAAAGAAAAGAAAAGAAAAGAAAAGAAAGGAAAAGAAAAGGAAAAGAAAAGAAAAGAAAAGAAAAGAAAAGAAAAGAAAAGAAAAGAAAAGAAAAGAAAAGAAAAGAAAAGAAAAGAAAGGAAAAGAAAGGAAAGGAAAAGAAAAGAAAAGAAAGGAAAGGAAAAGAAAAGAAAAGAAAAGAAAAGAAAAGAAAAGAAAAGAAAAAAAGAAAAGAAAAGAAAAGAAAAGAAAAGAAAAGAAAAGAAAAGAAAAGAAAAGAAAAGAAAAGAAAAGAAAAGAAAAGAAAAGAAAGAAAAGAAAAGAAAAGAAAAGAAAAGAAAAGAAAAGAAAAGAAAAGAAAAGAAAAGAAAAGAAAAAAGAAAAGAAAAGAGAAGAAAAGAAACGACAGTCATATTTCTATTTTCTGAAGAGTTCTGTCTGTGTGTACTATGTTTGCTCTGACTAAAAATAGTTTGCTTGGCTTTTGATTTTAATCCTATGTAGGCATAAGAGAAACTGGGCTAAAATGAAACACTGATATGTTCCACTTACGATATTATCTTAATTCTGTGTTAACTACTTTTTCTGTCTTTGTCTTGAATAGTGTGAAAGAAGCTGAAATTAAAGAACTGGGAAGGTATTTGAACTGTCTTAGTTTGTATCCTTCTGAAGTGATTTATATGAAGATTTATTAGAATTTTCATTGTATATTATTAAACAGAAAATTCCCAGCAGAAAAAAATGTTTCTGAATAATATAATGTAAGATTAATTAAAACCAAGTATTTGCCCTCAAAATGATCTATATTGGAGTATTTTATATTTTCAAATCAATCTTTTGCTTTTGACTTTGGGTTTATTCTCTGCTGACAAAATGCTTGGCAGGATCAATAGTTACTGTGTGTCACACTTTCCTTCTCTCTGAAGGTCCAGAGATCCTGCAGGTGGATCACAGCTCCTGTGATATAATGCAGACTTCAGCACCTTGTACTACTTATTACAGAGTATTAGTGTATACCAGAATTTATGAGTTGGGTTAGAAGCATAAGTTGTTAAGAAGAATGTCGTTTCTTGGCACCCAAAAGACAGCTGAGACCAGGCATAAATGCAGCTCCACTAAGCACTAAATCAGACCGATCTTGGATACAATTTTTTTCAGTTCCACTGGAAAAACCTGGAACAAAAGATTTGTTGTCACGGTCATCAGTGTTTCCTTTCCATGGACAGAAATGAACACAAATTAACCTTATGTATTTTTAATATTTGCAGATATCTCAAGGATTTCTACGTAATTGGAAGGTGTGTGAAAATGAAGAGGTCTAATGTAAATACACCAACTTTCTTATCCACTATCCATAGTATGTCCAATTTTAAGAAGAGTACTATGATAGATTATCTAACAGAAGATAAATTTTAGAAGGAAAAAATGGTTAGAGTCCTAGCTATATATAAATATGCATTATCTTGAACTTTTTACGCAAATACTTTATACATTTCATGTTATGTTAGAAGGGTACATTTCCTGGTTAAAAAAAAAAAAAAAAAGAAAAGAAAAGAAAGAAAAAAGAAAAAAAAAAGAAAAAAAAAAGCCATGTTTCCTAAGTCCTTTACTGTCTCAGTCTTTCTTTTGTTTATTTCTTCCCTTATCCCTGCTATTTATTATTTGAAGCTTCTGTATTTCTGCACTATTTTTTCTCTAAGTTTCTCAGTGTTTGGAATCACTAAAAACTTCTGAATAATAAATGCGAAGGTTCTATAGGATCTGCTGACAAGATCTACTGATTTTCACAAGTTCTAACTAACATATAACAATCACACATAACAAAGTAAGATAATTTCATCTAATAAATGTTGCAGTAGGCGACAGCGAGGATTCGGGATGTGACGTGGTAGGACCCCCTCTGCTTGGTGACGAAGGGTTAATATATGCATAAGGGGCGTAGACGAAGGAGCATAGGTATATAGGTAAATCGCACGATGCAATAAACACCATTTTTCTGCTTGCCACATTGGTATGCACGTGCAGTTCTTTGGCCCGGGTAGGTTTTACCCGATAGTTCAGCACAGGCGCAGAGCTAAAAGAACATGGGTTGCCAGGTGCACGGCAACAAATAAATTTTGTGATCACGAAGATGAAAAGCTCACAGCTGACTGGTTAATTCAAGATACTGTTCTCTCTCTGCACTGCAGGTCACTTGCCATACACTTACAACACATTTTTTAAATTCTTTTTTATCTTCTTTTCCTTACATAAGTGCTGCTTCAGGAGTAATGCCTCCTACTTCATTATTTTGGCCCACAACATCAGAGGCGAATGTTGGTATGGCAGTAGACATAGAGACTTCCCACCAATAAATTTTGTTATGTTTTGTCACTGTGGCAGATGACAGCAGAGGGACAGCCTGACTAAATGGCATCTGGCATGGAAGTGCATGTGAAACAAAAGTGTTATTAAATTTCTCCATGCAGAAAAAGTGGCACCCACTGACATTCATCAACGCTCACTGAACACGTACGGAGACCAAAAACTGGATGTCAGCATAGTGAAGCAGTGGTTAGCGTGTCTCCGCAGTGGTGATAGCAGCAATGGATCAACACCACCAATGTAGATTTGTACGAATGCAGTCTGCAGTCTCTTTTTCATCACTAGCAAAAACAAAAAGCTAATGGTGGTGACTATATTAAAAAATAGTGCTTTATAGCTGAGAATTTGCTCCATCAAATAGTGCCATTGCGCTCTTTGTATCCCTTAGAATCTCCATGGAAAGAACTAGGAGATTTTACATTCAGAGCAACTTATTTATCTCTATTTTTGTAATTCTTCTCCAAAAATATCATCTTCTGGCTGTGGAATGTTAGTGACAATATTTTTCTTTCTTCTTAAGTTATCCTTCCTCTTGTCTGCTATCCACTATACATCATCCACAAAGTGTGAGTATAACATTTAAGTTAAATGAGTATACATTTAAGTTAATTCTGTTCTTAAGAAGGACTGAAGGTTTTAATTGCATATTTTATTTTTATAACATTAAAATAAATATACATATTAAATGTATAATTTTTGGTCCTAAAACTATTTTAATATCACTTGTATATTCAACATCTTTATCAATGACACAGATGATGGAATTGAGTGCACCCTTAGCAAGTTTGCAGGTGACACCAAGCTGAGCATTGCAGGCAATACACAGGAGGGAAGGGAAGCCATTCAGAGGGACCTGGGCAGGCTGGAGAAGTGGGCCCATGAAAACCTAATGAGGTTCAACAAGGCCAAGTGCAAGGCACTGCAACTGGGCTGGAACGATCACAGGTGTTTATATAAACTGGGGGAAGAAGCCCTTTAGAGCAGCCCTGTGGAGAAGGACTTGGGGCTCCTGGATGACAAGATGACATGATCCAGCAGTGTGCGCTTGCAGCCAGGGAGACCAAGCGTGTTCTGGGCTGCATTAAAAGAGGAGTGGCCAGCAGGGAGAGGGAGGTGATTGTACCCCTCTACTCAGCTCTTGTGAGGCCCCATCTGGAGTTCTGTGTCCAGGCCTTGGGCCCCCAGCATGAGAAAGACGCAGAGCTCTTGGAACGAGTCCAGAGGAGGGCCACTAAGATGATCAGAGGGCTGGAACACCTCCCTTATGAGGAAAGATTGAGGGAACTGGGCTCGTTCAGCTTGGAGAAGAGAAGGCTCCCAGGAGACCTCACTGTTGCCTTCCAATACTTGAAGGGAGCTTATAAACAGGAGGGAGAATGAGTGTTTATGAGGTTGGATAGTGATAGGACAAGGGGGAATGGTTTTAAACTAAGACAGTGGAGGTTTAGGTTAGATACTAGCAGGAAGTATTAAGAGATTATGCTTCTGCAGCATTGTCTCAAAGCTTGCTGATGGACACAGATAGACAAGTCCAGGCAAGTCCTGGTAAAAGATGGAGAAATCTTTTGTCTGAAGATGTGCAGGCCAGGGGCTACGGGAGAGAGATAAGCCAGAGCTTAATGACTAGGAAACAGTCTTTTGTGTGGGCTTATCTTGAGGGAGATAGATAGCCATCTCAGGGGTTACTGCACATGACTCTTACCCAAGCACTAAGGAATTCCTTGTTGGCAGAAGGAGAGGATAAAAAAGAACTGTCACAGAGTTATCTAGATCAATCTGTGTCCATGACAGGGGAGGGGGCCCCAGCCCCCCCGACAAATGGGAAGGAAAAAAGGGAAAGGGGTAGGGAGATGGGAGATGGGTTTTCAAGGAAACAAATGGAGCGGCGGCAACGATCTGAGGAGTAAAACTTATTTTACTAACTATGATATCAGAATGCAAGATAACACACTATAATACAATCTAATTGAAAGGCTAATAAATCAAGTGAAATAAGAGAGAGAGAGGTTTCCAAAGACCAAGAAGCCTACTTTGAAGCTGAAGGCGCCGCGGCTTGGAAGCACACCCACACCCACTGCCAGGCAGTGAGAGAGAGAGCGAGCATTGCTTCCATGACGTATTTTCCCTCTCTGACTGTGAGGGTCCCCTGGGATGTGTAGTTCCTCTTCTCTGTGCTCCACATGATGTTATGATGTGGAATACCAATAGCAAAAATTACAAAACCATGACAGGGACAAACAACCATAATATTAGATTTCTGACATCAGATTCCTCATGAACTGCCTCTCCCTCCTGGACTTGCTCTACCACTGTACCTGCTTGCTGCCTAAGTCCGGCCACACTGCTGATGCTCTCCCCCTGCACTTTTGACTCAGACCATCAGAACGGCATGCAACAGGACACTGCTGGATCTTGGTGTTGACTATCCCCGCTTTATGCAATTCTTGCTTCTTTCCTATCTTTTCTATCATCTGCCTTCCCTTCCCCATCACCCTAATTCATAATAGTTGCTGCCCTCCCCTTTCCCATCTCCCTGATTAAGAGTTGTAATAAACTGATCAGACAAACATTCAAACCGTTGTTTGTTAATCACACATTGGGTATACATATATCAAAGAACCTCTACTCCCTCCTGTAAATTGGAGTGAGAGAGAAGTTCTTCACACAGAGGGTGGTGACACACTGGATGAGGTTGCCCAAGGATTTTGTGGGTGCCCCATCCCTGGAAGCTTTCAAAGCCAGGCTGGATGTAGCTCTGGGCAGCCTGGTCTAGTGGTTGGCAGCCCTCTCCACAGCATGGGGGTTGAAACTAGAAAACTATTGTGGTCCTTTTCAACCTAGGCCATTCTATGACTCTACGATCTCATCTTTATTTCTTCATAGAATGTAGTGATATAAAACCATGAGTTCAGTTCTGAACGTATGACACTTCTTATGTCTCTAAATGATTTTCTGCTCTGACAAAAACATGTATTTTACATTATTTCCTCTTCCCTTCCTGTCTTGTCAGCTATTCAGATTTTAATTTTGAATGCTGGGAGGAAAATGTGCAATGTATTAAAATCAGAACACATTATATGTCTCTGTTTTTTGAAATCAGAACTTTGAAAAAATCTTCATCAGCAACCTTGATGAGGGGATAGTGGCCACCCTCAGCAAGTTTGCTGATGATACGAAGTTGGGTGGATTGGCTGACACACCTGAAGGCTGTGCTGCCATTCAGCAAGACCTGGACAGGCTGGAGAGCTGGGCAGTAAGAAACCAGATGAGGTTTAACAAAAGCAAGTGTAGAGTCTTGCACCTAGGGAGGAATAATTGCATGCACCAGTACAGGCTGGGGGGATGACCTGCTGGAGAGGAGCTCTGCAGAGAGGGACCTGGGTGTCCTGGTGGATGACAGGTTGGCCATGAGCCAGCAGTGTGCCCTCGTGGCCAAAAGGGCCAATGGCATACTGGGGTGTATAAAAAAGAGCGTTGCCAGCAGGTCGGGGGAGGTGATCCTCCCCCTCTACTCTGCCCCGGTAAGGCCTCATCTGGAGTAATGTGTCCAGTTCTGGGCTCCCCAGTATAAGAAAGACAGGGATCTCTTGGAAAGAGTCCAGCGGAGGGACACAAAGATGGTGAAGGGCCTGGAGCATCTCCCCTATGAGGAACGGCTAAGTGAACTGGGTCTGTTTAGCCTTGAGAAAAGAAGGCTGAGAGGGATCTGATCCAGGTTTATAAATACCTGAGGTGTGGGGACCATAGTGGTGAGGCCGGACTCTTTTCAGTAGTGTGTGGGGACAGGACAAGGGGAAATGGGGTGAAGCTAGAGCATAGGAAGTTCCTCATGAATGTGCGCAAGAACTTCTTTACGGTGAGGGTGACAGAGCACTGGAACAGGCTTCCCAGGGGGGTTGTGGAGTCTCCTTCTCTGGAGATATTCAAGACCCACCTGGATGCCTACCTGTGCAACCTGCTGTAGGGAATCTGCTTTGGCAGGGAGGTTGGACTCGATGATCTCTAGAGGCCCCTTCCAACCCCTACAATTCTGTGATTCTGTGTGAATGACACATGTTACATAGAGCTTTATTCTTAACCATCAGTGCAAAATCTAATAAGCCAGAAAAAAATTATTAATGCTTTTTATTCTTTTTTTTTTAAGAAGATCAGAACCCCAGAATTATTCCATATCACTGAGATCCTCCTCCAGGAAAAAGACAGTAAACGAAAAAACTTCTGTTTCAGCAGGACTGTTTTTAAATGCCCTACAAAAATCTTTTTAAAGAAAGAAAACATAACTTTGAATTATAATGTTAAGGTTAGATACTGTTTCATATTACAAACAATGTGTGTACAAGTGTTTTATTAGAATAGTAGGCTTTAACTACATTAAATATCTATCTGATCATTAGCAGTTGAATCAAAGATGTTAATGTTAAGACATGACTACTTGGTTAACGCTGTTCCTGATGAGATACTAGATAGCTAGTAGTAAATGAAATGTGAAGATGATTTTCAAATAAAACAAATTAGTTGTCTTATATAGTTGCAGCACCAGCATTTATGCAACTTCTCAGGATCTTAAAAATTCTCAGGCAAAGCATGCAGAATACAGTCTATCATGAGAAGTACTGAACCAAAAACTACCTTATTAAGTTTCTTTAGGACTGTTGTGTTATTAGGTGATTAACATATCTTCAGTTTTTCAAGAAAAGTAAAATAATAGTCTTTGTAATCAGGAGTGTTTGAAATCAGGAGAGTTCATTTGCACAACTCGGTGAAGACAAAGAATCTCATGATGAATACTTTTTCAAAATTTGTACTGTACTTTGCACAATCTCTCAGTAGCATCGAGGAGGCATTTAGGTATCATTCTTTTTCATTCAGTCATCTTGCAGTGCACTGTTACAATTAAATTTATTCTGTCCCTCATTTAGACATTCTTTAGAATTATGAATAATATATTTAATATATTGATGAATTACAGTTGATTAGAGTGGCCAAAAATGTACATATGATGGAACACTTTTCTAGGTCACTTAAAAAAAAAAAAAGAAAAAAAGAAAAAAATAACAAAATTATATTTTGCATACAGAGTATGTCATGTTGGGGGGAAAAAAAAAAAAAGTACTGAATGAGGAGTAACTATAGAGTAACTATATGAAATACCTACTGGTAGCTCTCAGCATTTATCTGTCTGGATTAGAAAATAATGGTGTGAATAACAGCAGCTGTTCATCATGGTTTGATGGTAGACAAATTTGTATCACATCCTGGCTGTGATATCAAAAAACAAAACAAAACAAAAACTAGTATGGTTTCTTGTATAATAATTTATTTTTGCTTACTAGTCTTGATAGTGTAAATGTTAACACATCAACATTTCAGGTATTTCTACAGACTGGGGCCTGCAAACACTAATCCAATTATTATCACTGAAGAAAGAAAGAAATAATTTCAGCATTGCCTTAAAGGGTGGTGCTGATTATTTTACAATGCTCTTATAAATTTTTGCAGACAGACCTGTATTTGTGTAAGGGAACTGTTATGTCATGGCCTGAACTAATGATTGAGCACAAGATGAAGGGGTATGGCTGGCTCAGGAAGCACAGATGCAAATAATTTGCCTGTGTTTCCCACATGATCGGAAGGGATGGACCCTGAGTCCACCTAATCTGGGTTTATTTAAGGGCTAGCCTCTGAAGGGAGAATATCATCTCCTGTGGGTGAAGTTTGTCTCTTGAGTTAGAGACTCCCATCACTATTTGGGTGAATCAACTTTCTTTCCCGTATATGGTTATTGGTATTCCTAGTAGTACTTTGCCTGGTATTGCAATGAATTTCTTAGAAGGTGTTTTGCTGTTTTGCAAGACAAACAGTTTGGTATTCCTTTTCCAAACGCTGGTTGCTAAAGAGATCTGATTTTAGCTATTATTTGGGTAAAAAATACTTTTATAATACAGATTGTTTTTGGAGTATTCCAAAGTCAATTCAGTGGGCCTGAATTTTCAGTAGTCATTTATTTTTCTTCTACCCAGTTTTACTTCAACAACTTAATTGACTCATTTATTAAAATTAGACTAATAATGGACAGCTTATTGTGAAAAAGATTTCTACATGAATGTAAATGATAGAGATCACCTATGTTGCTCCTGGATACTTTGTTCCTTAACTAGAGATCTATAAGGTAAAAAATAAATATCTGTTAGTATAGGTTGAAGTTACACATTGATACTTAGAGAAGAAGGTGAATGAAGCAGTGGATATCATTCTGAGGAATGAAGTCAGTAGATTGCAAGTGACAGGTTCAATTACTGGTCTGTGGACCAATGACACATCTGCCTTAAACCCTGAGAAATGGGCAGTGGAAAGGAGATGAATAAGTCTTAAGATGTGGAGAAAATATGTAACCACTCAGGCAGAAAATTAGCAATTACATTTTATGCCATCAGTAATAAGTATTTCAACAAAGATCTTAGGTTAACGTCAGGCTGTGTGACAGTATATCAACCATTACACCTGTGTTCAATCAGCAACCACATCCTTCAATGTGATACTGAGCTGCTTAGTTCAAATGTGGCTTGTTCAGTGATAAGTAAGATGGCTGACATCTGTTACAAAAGTATTCAAAAGCAATTTATTTCACAGTCCTGATGCTGACTATTGAAAGTTTTTTGTTTTTTTTTTTTGTAAAATTTGTGCATTGACATTTTATCTCTTTATGCTTTCTTTGAGACTATTTCTCTCTTCAAACATGCTGTCACACAAGCCTCCCACAAACAACTGTAAATAGATAAATACAATTATATTAGGTAAAGACATCAACATATTTGATGGTAACAATAATGCAAGTGATCAGCCCAACTCTTGAATTCAGGAAAATGGAACTCTAGGCATTTGCATCTTAATATGGAATCCCAAGTCATAACATGGAACTTAAACTCCTTGCCATTATTATCATTTTTAAAGGGTAAAACTCAATGTTAAAAGTCAATTTGATAAAAGTATGATCAATGTAAAATATCATATTAAAATATGGACAGCCTTATACATATTAAAAATGCACCTATATTTCCACTCTCTGTACTGTACGTTTTTTAAGAGATCTTTAAAAGTGCAGATAACCAGATAACATTTTTCACCAGTCTGTGAAAAAATATTCCTACTAAAGGCAGAAATATTGGGTGGTTTCTGTTTTTGTTGTTGTTGTTGTTGTTTTTAATTTCTCAATTTTAATATCCTTCAAGCATATACTGTAGCCAGAAGTTGGACTGCCGAGTACACTCAGGCTTTTGTCAGCAAAGTTGGCTAGCTCTAAAGAACTAGTTAGTACCCTTATAATTGACACAGATGGAAACAACTACACTACACACTTTGCTCATAAAAAAGAAGCAGGCATATATTTATTGATTATAGAATAGATGTAATGTAGTGATTTAACGGTGACTTAACAAGATTTGAGATGGCTGGGTACCCCTGATTATTTACAGCATAAAGGAGGCTCTCTCACTGAGAGTTTAAGAGTGGACCCTCTTGCTTTCTAAACATCTTGAACCACAGAGACCAGGAGTTTAGCTGCAGCTGGAAGCACTCCTACTCCCAGACTTGGTCAACCCTTGTCTAAGGAACTGTTCCTTGTCTAAGGAACTGTAACTGCATGTTTAATCTAAGATGTGATTTTAATGAGGCTAACAAAGCTTAAAACAACTAGTCAATCACTGAGGATCTGTATCAGCAAGGCATCTTGATGTTAAGATGTGAACAATGTCTGTACATGTATAACCCTGAGGCAGGTGTAATCACCCTACTCAAAGAGAGATCCTGTTGTGCACCATGCACACGAGATCTGAAAGGGGCTTTTAGGTTTTTCATTACTTGTGGAGTAAGATGACTTTTACACTCATAGGTTGCTTTTATAGGGGTATACTCAACTAGTCTTCATCTGTTGAAACAGGTGACTGCTATCAGTTCTTTCAGAGCCCCAGTTTGACACAAATTCGTGATCATTAATCTCTTCTAGCAAGAATGTTATCGGTACTGTTGCTCATTGTTGTTCTGTGCAAGGCCAGGCCTGAGAAGAGAGTTGATGGAAGGAAGTGGGCAGAGCAGGGGGAGTACACTCTCACAGTAACTAGGTAGTCAAAAAGGCTCAGAGTTCAGACCAAGCTGTGTATTTGCCTAATGTTCAGACAGCATTAGCTTCACACCACTAGAATTTCTCCAAGAGTTATCTTGCATTGAAGCATTATCTTTGAATGTGCTGCAAATGTACTCTCAGTATACTGTTCTGAGAATGTCTGTCCTATACAAACTATGGGGATCATTTAAAAAAAAAAAAAAAAAAAAAAAAGACAACCAAACAATCAACAAACAGAAATAGCAATGAAGTAGAATACACTTCCAAGAAAATTTTCCCTAACTCTGTAGTCCTGTACCACATTGCTCACAGGTTTACACACACTGAATCACTTTAACCTCAAGAAGAAATTAGAATTGCATTATTTTTCTGTTCAGTTCTAGCGGATGAGATGAAATTACATGGAGAACATTCCTTTATCTGATTTTGAAAGATCATGTGGCGCATATTCTTGCTACCACTATGTATATGAAGGCACTAATCAATAACTGTAATAAAACAAGGTCTGTTCCTATTGCTATCCAGAGCAAAAGCGTGCCTTCACCCAAGGAGTGAGTTTGGTTTAATAAACACAGGCAGGTTTTTTTTTTTTCCCATCAGTCTTGTTTGTTTGTTTGTTTGTTTGTTTAGTGTTGTATTAATTTATTCTTATTTCTATTAGCTGATACTTCTACTTGTCTGTAATTACTACATTGAATTAATCCACACTACTGTCATAGACCAATGGAGTGGAGTAGGAGACAAAAATCCAAAACATAGAAGCTCTTTTAAGAAGGGTCCCTGGTGATATCTTCACTTACTGGAGGTTACCTGGTGCACTTTTAAGGGCAGAGAATAAAGATGGAGAATTAATTATTAGATGCAGAATGCTGACATATAAATACAGAGCTAAGCTTTTCCTTCTGAAGTTCTGTTGCATTATCCTAGCCTCAGGAACACTACAGAAGCTGAAGAATATAGATGATCTGAAATTTTCCACTGAAGTTTTACCCTATCTGGAGCGCTGATGTTGCTTTAAAAGCAACAACTGGTGTTACTTATGTGCTTAACTGGTCATAGGTGCCCAAATCCTTCCAAGTAGCAGCTTATATAGGTATCTATATCTAGTGTAATACATTTAGAATCATAAGCATCATAGTTCACATTTTTATAACTTACATTGTTCAGTGACACATAACCACATAAGTCCCAGTCATCTCTGAGTGTCAGCATCTAAATTTCAGTTATGGTAATGTTTAACACTTAACCCTGTTATTTTTTAAGCAGGTATGAAATAAAGAAAATATATATTGTTAAAAGTGAGAGTGGATCTTTGCCCCCACATCATCTCCCACACTTAATTTAAAGCCTAAAGCCTTCATATTTGTGTCATGATATTTATTTTTTCCTGCTTAAGAAGTCATAATGTGTCATGAATCCATTTATACCGTTAGATCAGTCTTGTTCCCTGATAACAGTCAGTGCTTTTGCACTTTGCATGGAGTCGTTCTTAGTTCTCTAATTTTACTCTGTTCTTAATTTTGGCTTTTATCCAGGAAGGCACTTAAACATTGTATTATTTGCCTTATTTCAATGAAACTTCTTATGCATTAAAAGGTAGACTGTATGTGAGTTTCTTGCAGGAATAGAATTGTCTAGATTATAAACCTTCATTCTGAGCCTGCCACAATTATGAATAATTTATCTCTTTCAGTTTATCTTTCACTTTAGAGACTGAAAAATATAAAGTACTTCAGAATCCTGTATATCTGAGAGTAAGAACAAGTTGCTTCTCCCTTTTTGTAGAACATAGATTTATTGACTACACAAAGCAAATACAAAGCATCATTTTCTTTTAATTATTTAATAAATGTACAAAGGAAGAAAGAAGAAAATTGCTTTGAACATCAAGGAGTTAGGCAGCTTAAGAGACTGGAAATAGTCAAGCACAGATTTGAGTATGGCACATGAAATACTGACAGGAATTCATTAACACCTTAATATCATCTTTGTTAACATCTCTGCTGTTTGACATAAGTGTGTAGCAAGCTGATGGCTTTTATCTAATTCATAGAGGGCATGTCAACGTAAAAAATCCACTAATGCTACTGGAACAAGCTGCCCTATAAACTGATCACTTCTTCAGGAAACATTCCAGGAGTTTATTTTTCCTTTTCCCATTCCCTATTTCTGAAGGTAGTCAATTCTTCTAGATTGTGCTGAACCAGAGAATGCCAGAAAGCAAACAATATATAACTGTCTAATCAGGAACTTCTTGACAGTAGTCCTAGAATTTACTTTTGAATGAAAAATCAAACTTTTATCCCCTGAATCATGAGAACAGTTTTTCCATATTGTGTGAATAGACTTTCACATAACTTGAGCGATATAAGCTGAAGGACGGAGGTTTGTGTAAATGTAAGCTCAAGAACAGAATGCAGAGGCTGCAAAACTTGTTGTCAACTTTAGATAAAGCCAAATAGATGTCCTGTTGTTGAAGGTCAGACGGCAAAACAGATGCCTCAGCTCAACATAACATCAGTGGGAGCCGATTTGAGCTACCCCCCCTTAAGCAGTTGGAAATTTACAGTAAGAATGCATCCCATGACTACCAGAGACGTTGTTTCTGCCCGCGTCCTTGGAATGTAATGAATATGTATATTTTATGCCTTTAAATATGTAGTCATTTCTCTCTTTGGTGTGCATGTTTGGTAGGAGCAATCCCCCATGCACCCAGAGCTGTAATAAAGGGAATGCCTGCTCGGCATAACTCATTGTCGTGTCAAGTTACTTTGTCGGTTTTCTCAGCTTCACCCCCACCCCCAAAATTTAAAGAAATAATATGCTTCAAGAAAACAAAAGTAATGTTACTTACTTTAAATGTTTTTTAGTCACATTTTAAAAGACTCGAATTTCTTGAGAGCATACTTGCTATATTTAAATATAAATAAAAAGGCCTTCCTTTTTCAGGTATGAGATGGATAAGTGTGTATGGGACTGACAGATGGACAAGTCTAAGCAAGTCTTGGACAACTCCAGGACAGTCTGTGCCTTTGTCTACAACTTAACAGATGGTCAAATCCAAGAAATCTTTTGTCTGAAGACTTGCAGGCCAGGGGCAGCGAGAGATATGCAGCCACAGAGATAAGCGATTGCTAAATGGCTGGCGAGCAGCCTTTTGTGGGCACATCTCAAGGGGCGTAACCATCCAGAGAACCTGAATGCCCACAGCTACTCCAGTGACTCTAAGCTAAGTGCCCAGGACTGCCCAGGCAGAAGAGGATAAAAAAAGGCACTTACAACCAAGGAGGGGTGTGCCCAATATCAGACGCCTCATGGAGTGATATTTGCCTGTTGTCTGATTCTCCTACACCTACTACCTGAGACCTGCCTGTTTCTCCTGGACCTACTGTCAGTTGCCTACTGCTTACCTGCTTGCTGTATAAGGGCATCCATTATGCCGCCACCTCCCCCTACACCCTATTCACAGGATTATTACAGAAATAATTCTGTAGGGATGTAACTGGTAGCCACAGAAGTGAAAAACATAGTGTGTTTTTCCACACGTAGTATGGAATCAAGTGTTGATGTATGGACAAGTTCAATAGCATATGTCAGACCTAGGATATATGGTTATGCCATTTACTTTCCCACAAATGTACCATGTACATATACTATTCAACACATCTGTACTGCTGAAGAGCCATAATGTTCTTTGATCATAGTAGGACTTCAGTTAAAAAAAATCACCTAATCAATCATCTGACTCGGATTTTTCTCCATGGTTCTTGTGCATGTGATGTAATATGTGTCAAGACTTCAGATTAAAATTCTGTATTTCAGAGACAATGTAGAGCCATTGGACTATTTTTTTATCCAGCTCTTTCCGTTGTTCTTGACTTATCTGTTCATAAGTACCCTCTGTAGAATTATTAAATGAGCTATTTATCAAATCTTAGAATGATTAGGGTTAGAGGGGACATAAAAGCAGCTAGTTCCACCCCTCCCCACCCCCACCCCCACCATGGACAGAGACACCTTCCACTTTATCAAGTTGCTCAAAGCCCTTTACAGTCTGATCTCTGGACAGTTTGTTCCAGTGCCTCACCACCCTCACAGTAAAGAATATCTTCCTAATATCTAAAGCTAGTTTCTTTTAGTTTACAACCTTTACCCCTTGTACTATAATCACATTCACTCCCTGATGAGGAGTCCTTCCTCATCTTTCTTGCAGGATGCCTGAGATCTGTAATAAGTCATTCCTTCCTAGAGCCTTCTCCTCTGCAGGCTGAACAGCCCCAACTCTCTCAACCTTACTTCATAGGAGAAGTACCCCAGCCCTCAGATCATCTTTGTAGCCCTCCTCTGGACCCGCGCCAACAGGTCCATGTCTTTCATGCCCTTGGAAAAGATAATATGCTAAAAATTCCTATAAATTTGTAGAATGGTTGAGTAGTGTGAGTGGAGGAATTTTTCTTACAGAAAAGACATCTGATTTAAGCAAATCTGAATATTGTCTGTTTATGTATACCTGTTTTCAACCTCATTAAAACATCAACCTAGCAATTCATTATCAATTGAAATTTTAACTAAACTTGATCCATACGTTCTTCAATTTAAGAACATTGCTTGACTGGATTTCCTGTAATCAAAGGAAAAAAATAAAATACAATCCAGCAATTATTTAAAATAGTTTGTAGAAGCAAGTTAAATGGTACAGATACAGATATAAATTAAGGATGCAGGATGACAAAACATTGACTCTTCCTCCCCTTGACCCCAAGAACAGCATGTTAACATTTAATTATTGGCTGTATAATTTTAGTAAAAAAACTGTTGGTTTCATTTTTTTTTTTTTTTAAGCCCAAATTTAAATTATCTGCCATAGACATTTTAAAATTAAAACCACTAATTAATCTTTCATAAGAAGTTTTCAGCAGAGACTGTGCTATTACCAAATTAGAGCACCAACACATCACAGAAGAAGCTTAATCTTCATGATAGCCTCTATGTTGGTAAACCATCCTGTCAGAAATAGAAGTGAGTTTTTCATCACATAGTAAAGTAAAGGATTTCACGCTGGTCTTAAAAGGGAGATTAAGATGACAACTGTCATCTAAAAATGTTCATATTTATAGAATTCACAGAATAGAATTTACTTCCTCTAAATGGTGATTTGTATATCTCCTATAACAAATAATCCAGGAAATTCTGAAGCATCCTTTTATCAGATAGTTTATAAAGACATAAACTGTATCTCACGAAGAAATCAGCTCAATGTAGTTGATACTTCAGTTTACTATACATTAATTCGTGAACAATGAACATTCTGAAGATTGAAGTTCTCTTTACTTTTAGACACTTCAAAAATACCATAAGAATTCACCAGAAATTTACTATTCCTGCTTAGTAAACCTTGTGAGAGACAACTAAAGCTTGTGAGATCTGGATATTTTCCTCTTCAGCAAGAGGATATTTTCCTCTTCAGCAACTAAACAAAAAGTTTAGTTATTCTACTACTAGGACAAAAAGCATGTGAAGACTATTTAATATGTTTCCTCTCTTTTGAAATATACATTCAGAATATCAGAAAGCAAGATCTTACTGCAGTCTTGGTTTCACGGTTGATACAAAATCACTTGACAGTAGTTTTCAAATTTTATTTAAGATTCTTCCTTGCTACATGCTTGACAACAGTTCAAATATAAGGTGTTTATTCAATGAAAGATAATTCAACCTAATGTTAACAAATCTCATTTGCAGTTATGATTTTTTCCTAGCCACTCCTAAAAATTCCAGTGAACTCAGAACTGATGGACACATGAAAAGCTTTGGTGAACTGAAAACTGTCTAGTGTCTCCTTCACCCATTTGCTTCTCTTTCATGCTGCCCTCTTTAGTTAGGTTTCCTTTCTGATTTCTGTTTTCTGTGTTTTCTGAAGCCTAATGTTTCCATACATTTGCAGTAACAGTCCAAATTAATTCTGCATTTGCATGATTAGTTACTAATATAGGCATAACTTCAAATATTGAGTTGGAAGTCATTCCAAATTCAAAATCCTGTCTGGTTTCTTTTAGCAGGCAAAAGTTCAAGAGTTGCAGGTGATGGTAGCTATAGTTGAATGAAACGTAACGTAAAAGAACTGTCTGTTCTTTATTTCCATCCTCTATTATTTATATCTAACTAAATATTGCTCAAGAAATGTGGAGAAATTGCCATTTCAGATTGTACCCCCTAACCACCTTACAACTGTAGCTTAACAGAGGTGACTTCTGCAGTGTACCTCTCTGCTGTATTTGTTGAAATGCATTAATTTTTACAGTGATGGACAAGGAAACACTCCTTCTCCTTATCATACATGTATACATATACACATTATATTGAATCCCAATTTTCTTATTTTCTTGCAGACAGGTTATTTTTCCAAGTATGATTTTATTTTCCGCTACACCTTACTATAAATTCTGCAATTCATTAAAAACATCATCATCATCAACAACAACAAAAACAGTGTAAGTGTTATAAAAACTATACCTTACTTTTTTGCTTCTGACGTATACCATAAACGTCTGCTTTAAGTGAAGACCAGGTTCAGGACCTTTTAAAGAACCCAAAGGTGTACAAGTGTGTGGGATTCAATGCAATTCAGCCACTGGTACTGAGGGAACTGGTGGATGAAGCTTCCAAACCACTATCCATCAAATTTGAAAAGGCATGGTAGTCTGGTAAAGTTTGCACTGATTAGAAAACAGGAAACAGAGCCCCCATTTTCAGGAATGGAAAAAGAGAAGAACCAGGAAACTACAGGCAGTCAGTCACACCTCTGTGCTTGACAAGGTCATGGAGCAGATCTCCTGAAGGGCACATGGAAAAATAACGACGAGGTGATTGGTGGTAACCAACATGGCTTCACCAATGACAAGTCATGCCTGGCAAACTTGGTGGCCTTGTATGATGAAGTTACAGCATCAGTGGACATAGGAAGAGCAATTAATATCACATACCTGGATTTGTGACAAGCGTTTCACACTGTTCCGCATGACATCCTGGTCGCCAAATTGGAGAAAAATAAATTTGATGGATGGGCCACTCATTGGATAAGGAATTGCCTGGATGGTCTCACTCAGAAAGAACAAGTGATGAGTGGCATTCCTCAGGATTTGGTGTAGGGATTGATGCTATTTAACATCTTTGTAGGCCACATGGACAGTGGAATTGAGTGCACCCTCAGCAAGTTTGCAGAGGATACCAAGCTGAGTCATACAGTTGACACACTAGAGGGAAGGGATGCTATCCAGAGGAATGTAGTCAGACTTGAGAGGTGGGCTCATGCCAACCTCATGAAGTTCAACAAGGACAAGTGTAAGATGCTGCATCTGGGTTGGGATAGTCTTGAGCACAGATGCAAAGCTGGATGGAGAGAGGAAAGCAGTCCTGAGGAGAAGGATTTAAGGCTGCTGACTCATGAATAATTCAACATGAGCCAATAAAATGCACTTGCAGCCCAGAAGGCCAACTGTATTATGCGTTGCATCAAGAGAAGTCTGACCAGCAGGCTGAGGGAGGTGATTCTGCCCCTCTACTCTGCTTTTGTGAGACCCCACCTGGAGTACTGCATCCAGTTCTGGAGCCCCTAGCACAAGAAGGACATGGAGTTGTTGGAGCATGTGCAGAGGAAGGCCAAAAAGATGATCAGAGGGCTGTTCTCTATGGACCAGCTCCCCTGTGAGAGAGCTGTGGCTCTTAACTGTGGAGAAGAGAAGACCCTAGGAAGACCTCATAGTCACCTTCCAGTGTTTGAATGAGGCCTACAGGAAAGCTGGGGAGGGACTTTTTATAAGGGCATGCAGTGACAGGACAAGGGGGAATGGTTTTAAACTGGAATAGAGTAGATTCAGACTAGATATTAGGAAGAAATTCTTCACTGTGAGAGTGGTAAGACACTGGAACAGATTGCCCAGAGAGGTTGTGAGTGCCCCCTTCCTGGATGCATTGAAGGCCAGACTGGATGGTACTCTGAGCAACCTGGTCTAGAAGGAGATGTACCTGCCTTATGGTAGGGTGATTGGAACTAGATGATCTTTAAGATCCCTTCCAACCTAAACCATTCTATGATTCTATGATTTCCTTTTCCTATGAAGTCTGTATTATTTTACACCTTGGTTGAAGATCTGCTTAGCAACAAAAACCAAAAATAAAGTCTATTACATGACTGGATTGTCTAAAAACAGCATATTCAGTGGAAAAAACATAAATTCATCCAGTGAAAAAAATATGAGATTATATTAAAATTATGTGGGATTTGCAGTACAATTTCAAAATGAAAAAGTATTGCTGCCAAAAATTTCTAAAGATAATCAAGTTTTCTGAAATCAATTCGGATTCACAACTCTCCTTATCTTACAGTTACAAATTAATCCTCTACAGTTGTTTCTGAAATCCACAAGAAGTTTAACTGTCTTGGGAAGAGAGCAATTTGTTATATCTTTCTGTAACATTTAGCCTTAGCACACTGTCTGTATAGTTCAAAACACATGGAATAAAATCTCTTAATATTCTCACATGACAAATACTTTTACTCTTGCAATGTTTTAATGCAATTGTGTATAAAGGACCACAACCTAATGAACCTTAAAAATGGGAAAATATAGACATAGTTACTATATGTGTAGTTTAGGTCTGAGTAGAAATCTTGTGTTTGTTTTAAGGACTGTTAAACTCAAAATGAGTCTCTGAATCTTATTTCTTTATTCTCATTGTAGGTTTTTATTTTTTGTTGTATAAATAATAAATCAACTGCTTTCACTAATTTCAGTGAAGCTACAATATTCTATTATCCTTTAACATACGCTTTTGCATTAAGATCAGATTTTTCACTACCAGTGCTGCTTCATCATGTTATTTAAATAAAATCCAAAGGGTGCACATCTGATTAAATGTCAAGAATGTCTTTGTATCTCTATATGTTTATTTTTCACTCTTTTTTCAAAAATATTATTTTGCTTAACAGTTATTTTTGGCTTAGTTCTTCCTGGCAACCTGTGTGTAGGCATTCCTCAGATAATATCACAGATGAAAAAATATCAATATTTTTTCCTTTATGTTATAGTTTCCCTGAAAATAGACAGATTAAGCTCTGGAAGAACTTAGGAGAACATTGCTGAGTATCAAAGCATTGTGAAATTCCTCACTTGTTTAGGTTATATACCAATAAAACTACTTATTCTCCTTTTAAAAAGTATATTTTAAAAACAAAGCTCACAACTTTCCACTGAAAATTTAGTCTGTTTGTTTGTTTGTTTGTTTGTTTGTTTGTTTAATGCAGCTAGCTAATGTGGAAAAGTGAAATTCTGTAGATTTTAAGAGACAGTTGCTGACGTTTAAGTCTGGAAAAAAAAAAAAAAAAAGACAATATTAAATGAGCTTTTCACCTGTGTTGTACGCATAAAATCATATATTCAACAAATGTTAGAAGTATTATTTATTATTTTTTATTAATACGTATTTCTATGTTCTGCTACTGTGACCGTGAACTTCAGTATTATTTAGTGTTATACACTGAAGTAAGGAAAATGGACTGACTAAATACATCAAATCACTCATAGGAAGTAGCTAAGTATGTCAAATTCTGTGATATATTACTCTAGAAATTACAAGTGTTCTCTAGAAAAGACAGGTAAAAGTGGTTTGAACAACTTTTTATTAGCTATAGTTTGTCAGAATTCATGAATTATTAGCTATAACAATTCAAAACGAGACTCAAATAATCAGTATCTTACCTGGAAATGCTTTTTTTTGTTGTTGCTTTTCCCCATTTCTTTTATTAACCATTCTGTAAATTAATACTTTTGTTTCTTCTCCTCTTGCTTGTCAGTCATCTGTAGAAGATACATCAATAAGAACAGCTTTATAAGAAAAAAAGAAACTATTATGTTATTGCCCCATCTGGCTTCAAATTAACTATGATAAAATCCAGAATATACAGACACAGTGATTTGTGAGAAGAATATAGATTGACTGTTTACAAGGATTTAATCTGCCCTTTCACTCAGAAGAATTTTTTTTACGCATTTTCTGGAGTCAAAAAGAAATCAATTACATTGTAAAGTGAGAACCTATAAATCCAAAAGCAAATGTTCATCTTTGTAAAATGCCATCTTTCAGTGTGCCTTCTCAGAGGAAAGTCCTCAAAAAAGTCTATATTCATAACTGACCAGCAAGGGCTGAATAGAATAGTAATTGCCATAACAACAGGCATCTATCTATTAGAGATATTAGACAGTTCTGGAAAGGATTCTAAACTATTTGTATGTGTAAAAAAGTGAAGGCAGCAGAGCTGTTGGGGAAGGAGGGAAAGAAGGAAAGAAGGAAGAAAATAGATGAAACATTCTGTGATTACATTAAATTTTCTGTTCAAAAAGATATGCATGTAACAAACAGAAATGTAATCAAAAGAAGAACAGAGATGGGAATCAAGCATTAACATCTGTATAGGGAGTATCGCTGAGAACCATCATTTTGCTCTCATATTTAGTAAATTAGTTGTTTCTCTTAGCTTCTTGCGTTTTTTTGTTTGTTTCTCATCTAGGTCCATCTCTCTACTTTTTCCCCTCTCCTCTTCCCCTTTTCCTGGGGTGTGGGACTATGGGCTCCTTTGTTCCCTGACATGGAACAAGGCCAAACCAGGCCAAACTGTGACATAAATACCGAATATTTGTAAAAACTCTTGAATTCCTTTTTTTTTTTTTTTTTTGGATTGTGTGTGTTTGTGTGTGTATGTTTAGTTCTTCCTGTTAAAACACTTAGTTCATTTCTTTTTTTTGTTGTTACCTTTCATTCTTATGAAAACTATGTATACTGAGACAGAAACTAAGCATAAAGCATATCATAGAAGTTATAATGTTTACAATGTTAGCCATCATTTTCCAAGTATTCAACACATTTTTGTCTCTTGGCCTGCTTATAATTCCTATTAATTAATAAAGCTAGTTATAATTTTAATAGCAGTAGCTTTTCAGTAACCTTCAATAGGAAAGTAAAAGTCAAAAAAATATATTCTAAACACAGGTAGTCCTCTCTGAGAAGTTCAAAATCAAAAGTGTTTTGGACACCAGTGTTCGGAAATAGCTTGAAGAGTCTGGTTTTAATTGGTTGTACATATTAACATAATTGATAGTTTGATAATATAAAGGAAGAAGAAATGACTGGGATAGTATATAGTCTACTGTGATGTTGCAAGAATAATATCACACCTTCACATAAACGTTTTCAATTTTCTGCATTAAAAATGCTCTACTGATTTTTCCTTTTCTTCAAACAATGAGAGAAAAAATGTGGGGAAGATAAAGGACAGTACCAAAAGGAATAGACCAATCTAAATACTGTCATTTTTGTTATTCATAATGTTTAATAAAATACATTTATTTGAAAAGACACACCATTTTACCTGGAAGATTGCAGTCTGTAGGCTTACTTTTCTCAGTGATAAATAAATAAATAAATAAATAAATAAATGAACGAACTCCAGAATACTTTAGTGTCCTTTGCACAATGTGACTGCTGTTTCAAATTCATTCAACTTTCATGATATGAAAGCATTAAGATGTAACCCGTGTTCATTTTCATCCCAGTTCTAGGCCTAATCAGAACAGAGGGAAGATCAAGGCACAAAGAAAAATGTAGTCTGTCCCCCATTAACTCCTTTAACCTAGCACAAAATGTTCATTGTTTTGTTCATTTCTGTGTTTCCTTGTTCCTGTTTTCAGTGCTAGATTGCAAGAGTTCATACAGTCACAATGCTGTTGTATTCCCAGATAGTATTTAACCCAAAAAATAGGGATTTAATATTTTTATTTTTCTTTATATTTCCAATCATATACATTAATGAAACCATCAGATTAGTTACAAATACTGAAGGTGATGTCACGGGGTTATTGAGATCAATCTGTGTCCGTGACAGGGGAGGGGGCAGTAGGCCTGTAGCCCCCCAGCCCCCTCAAAAAAAAGGGAAAAAGGGAAAAGGGGTAGGGAGATGGGAGTTCAAGGGAACAAACGGAGCAGCAGCAACGATCTGAGGAGTAAAACTTATTTACTAACTATGATATCGGAATGCAAGATAACACACTATAATACAATATAATTAGAATTGAAGCTAATAAATCAAATATAATGAGAGAGAGAGGTTTCCGAAGACCGAGAAGCCTACTTTGAAGTTGAAGGCGCCGCAGCTTGGAAGCACACCCACACCCACTGCCAGGCAGTGAGAGAGAGAGCGAGCGTCGCTTCCGTGATGTATTTTCCCTCTCTGGCCACGAGGTCCCCTGGGACGTGTAGTACTTCTTCTCTGTGCTCCACATGATGTTATGATGTGGAATACCAATAGCAAAAATTACAAAACACAAAACCATGACAGGTGAGTTTGTTGAAATTTACTGATAGGTTCACAAATTATGATATTTTGAATAGCCTACTAAAAATGTAAAATTACATGGCAACATTTAAAAATAATATTGCTTAAAATTGTTTCATTGGTCATTTGTTGCTGTGGCATTTAAAGAGGTATATCAAAGTATGCTTTTTACAACCACTATGGAGGAGTGGGGTGCATAACTATAAATTTAAAAATAATAATAATAAGTAACATTTTTTTTCTTTTTTTTTTCTTTTTCTTTTTTTTTTCTTTTTTTTTAATTGCTTCATTTTTTAACTGAGTTATGTAGTCATTTTCCATTTGAACATTCAAACCTGGTCAGATTTTGCTTTAAAAAATATTAGTGTATTAGGGAAATTTTGTCTATCAATTCTTATATTTGCATCTCAGTCAATAAAAATGAGATTTTGTTCCCATAATGAGTAAGAAAGACACCGGGTGGACAATACTGTAGAAATATAACATTAAAACTAATACTCAGCATTCAGTCTCATATTCATCTGGAATTTTTAAATATTTCTGTATTCTATGTATAAACAACTCTAATACTTATGCATACCTGCTCACATGTGGATTGTTTGAGTTTTTCAGTCACTGATGTTTTTTGTGGTTCTTATTTTATTGTACTGGATATCTGTGATGGGACATTCTTAACATGACTTAAGTAGAATGGTCGCAGGCTTTGTACTGTGAAAATATAGTAAGATACTAGCAGTAAAGGAATATCACTGTAGTTTCATACTGGACTGGATCTTGGTTCTTGTGATTTTCTTTTCTATTCCAGTAGATTTAAAGCTTTATTAAAGTTGCTTTAAATGGAAGAAGAACAAACCATGATACACGGGGACTCAGACCTACCTTACATTTCCTTTCTTTTTTGTCCCCAGTGGTGTATTCACTTTTTGTAGTGGCTTATCTTTAACAAAGATTCTTCCAATCTTTTCTTGCTTTTAGTCTTAGGCTACACCAGTCTCACAGATACAGCTTCAAAATGCTGCAATTGAAATGAACTAAATCCAGATCTTCCAAGACATACTTAAGAAGTTAACTCCAAAATGAGCGAAAGAATGAAAAACACGGTAAAAAAGGAGTTTGTAGCTGCTTAGTAGCTTCACTTTAAGTATCAGTTTTAACCTTTGCTCTCCTAATGCTCAGTCTCTGAATTTAAAACTTCGTATTTTTCAGGGGAAGAAAACAGTCATCTCCGATTGAAAAGAACAGATTTCAATTTCAAGATAATGTAAATTAAAAGATAACACCATTACTGTGAGTACTTTTAAAAATACGAGGGTCATTTTTATTTCTGTTTTATTTTATAACTAACATGTCAGTACAGAAGAATAAGTGTAGTTATGATATGTGCAAATGAAGATCCACTGAAAATGATACAGTAACAACAATAATTCAATCTGTGTTAAAAAGTTTAAACTGTTTGTGACCTACAGCATTTGAAACACACTACTGTATAACAGCAGTCACTGGGCTTAGTGAAATACGTTCAGCCCATCTTCTCTTGTTTTCCAACTTCACTAAAAACCTCTGTCTTACTTTTCAATATCTTTATTTCCCCCCCAAAAAACTAAGCCTGTGAATTTGGATTACATAAAAGTGTAGCTATATGTAGTCCAATTATTATTTGATTAGTCATTATAAGACTTTCTTGAGGATTGATACAGTACACTGAAATGATATTCTGTTTGCTGTTCTTATAGTCTAATGTTCTTGACGATTATCTGATGAATGGTCTCTGGAATTTTAAGATGAATGCATTAAATATATAATATAGAGTAAATGAAAATGTATCTCAGTAAGATCACAACTTGTGATCTAAAGCTTAATGAACTCAGTAAGAAATATTTATATATTTTGTATCAGGCTTGCTTAGTTTTCATCCACATTCTGTTAGTGAATAGACTACTGTTTTTGCCAGTTTTCTTTTTTTCTTTCCTTTTAACCAGATAAAAGGATCGTTTTTCTCCATTTTTGAATTGTGGTAATCCTTCTTCAGTGCTAAAGTCATCCTCTTGCCTTCTCTACTTTGCCTCAGAAAAACTGTACCATACTAAAACATTTCTAATAATGAGTACCATAGTTTAAAAAGAAGTCTGAATTGACTTAACCCAATTAACAAGGCTGAAGATTCTCTCACTCCATTACTTTTCATGAAACTACTTGAGTTCATCTGTTTATTAAAAATGGACTTTTCTTGACTCTTAATAAATCTAAAATAAAATGATTTAAGTAGAAAGAAAGTGGAAGAAGTGAAATTTGTCAAGCCATAAAAAATTCTGTAAAAAAGTACATGTCAATGCAGCTGAAAATTAAAGCACTTTTGTTGCATTATTTATAAGTACCCTAGATCCAAGGAAGTGACCTAGCCAGTATCTAGTGGGTTAAAATTAGGGATGATGAAAAGTGGTAGAACTTTGTTCTGGAAATGTTTTAAATTCTAATGTTCAAATTTTAATTTAAAATTGAATTTATTTTTAATTCCATATTATTTCTTTCATCTCAATATGTAAAAAAGTATAGATAATGTATATATATATATACATAAGAATGATCTTAAACCCAGCAAATTTTATGGGATATTCAGAAAGTTTGATTTAAAGACAGATGCACTGGGATTTGAACAGTCACTATCTAATTGAAACAGCCCTAAGAATACATAGTTAGTTACTCCTTGATATTTTTTAGCTCATGGCTTCTTACAATTGTTTCATGTGCTGCTTTTGATGGCTATCATCTATACGGACATCCCAACTCTCTGAAAATCTGCCAGTTGCAGTGGCTAAGCTGAAAATGAAATATTTAATTCTCTATAGGTAAGGAAGGACAGTACATATTCCAGATTTATTGTTTTGTCAAATATACAAACCCCACAATTGCAGAAAAGAAGAAAAACTGCACCATTTTTACTAGATTTAGAATTTACTAAATGGTGTGGACTTTAGCCAAATTATAATTCTTATTTGATATAATAGTCTCAATGCCTATGTGGCCTTAAGATTAAATATGCTTTGGAACATCTTTAAGAAAGACAAGGGGCTTTCACATCCTTTCTGTTATGTACTGTCAGTTATGGCTCACATTTGTATCTTTGAATATTTGTCTATCTCCTTTTTGAGGGAGTCTGTAAAATGCACTTTCATTCAACAGCTTTCTTCAAATCCATAGCACTCTCTTATCACTGTCATTCTTCACATTCTTCATTTCAAAGTCTTAATCTCTGCTAACAATTTTGCAACTTACAGAAAGTCATGAAAATTGAGACATACGCCATAGTGGGAAAAAACAAAAAACAAAACAAACAAACAAACAAAAAACCCTAAAACACTAAGAAAAAAAGCAAATAATAATAATAATAAATAATAATAAAAACAGTCAAGCTTATGAGCAAACAAACAGAAAACAAAACCAACCAACCAAGCAAAAAAAAATGACTGTTGTGATTTAACCTGTCAGGTGGCTTAGCAGTCATTTGCTTACTTCCAACTTCTCAGTGGGATGGGGGACAGAATCAAGGAAAACAAAGTAGAACTCATGGGTTTAGATAAAAGTATTGACTGAGATAGAGAAAAGGAAAAAGATAATAACTAGGACGTACATAGGGAGAGAAAGAGAAATCTGCATAACATATGATGCACAAGCAATTGCTCACCACCACCCACTGATGCCCAGCTAGCCCCCCAAGCAGAGAAAGAGAGCGGTATGAAATCCCATCCCCTTCAAAACTCCTTCCACATGATGGCCAATCAAACATACAAAAATCCACGTGCCACCAAAATTCAGTGAGGCATTCATTTCAGAAATTTGAATATGAGTATTTCTCTAATATTTTCAAACACTGTAAAAGACTATGCCAGTCTAATTACAACAAAAGAGAACATCTCTGTGTCCGTTTTCTTCACAGGCACCTCAGGATAGGAGTCTTTAGGAGTACTCCTTAAAAACAAAATATTTGTTTCCACGTCTTGAAGTTTCTTGTACAAGATTTCGTACTGTGCTTGTCCATGTACTAATCCATTTTACAGATAGAGACAATAATGTGATTTAAACTTTAGGTTGAAACATAATGGCAGTAGCTGTTTTCCAGTAAATGTCACAGTATTAGTAAATTCTTCAGTTCCTTGAAAGTTTCACAGTTCAGACTATGCATTTGTTGAGGAACTGTGATACATCTCAGTTTATATCTATTCAGCACAGAATTGTGGGTTGAGTTGAGCTACAGTGTTATGTTTTTGTCATCTATAACTTCCTAATTAAAATTTATACTCTGGGGAAACATCCTTTATGTGAGAAGAGTTCCATGAAGCATGTTCTGATTACTCATTATAATGCAATAATGATTCTTTATCTTGGCATATTAACAGCTAGGTGTAGTTAAGGTACAAATACATAGTGCTCAATTATACGAGACATTTTAAAAGAAGTTATGGCAATGTTTGTAATGATCTGTCTAGCCAACCTTTCCATGTAGCTAGCCTTTGACACCTAAAAAGAAAACTTCTCTGCAGGTCATTTTCTTTGCTACTATTTATACATTACAAGCTGCAACGGCAATGCTGCTTTGTGGCACCACTTCCACAGACTTTTAGGTAACACAGGCAAACTTGAGTTCTCTAAGATAAAAAAGAGAGCATGAACTGAAATTTAGTACTGATTTCACCACAATGAAACAAGAACAAATTAAGCATTCACTAAACTAAGCTCTTGCAGTGTACTATCTTTTTGTTTTTACTACTATTTTTGTGCTATTTTTGTCATTAGCATATGAAGCATTACACATTTCAAATTTACTAAATTTAACCTTGTAGTAGGGTTTTAGGATTGCTAGCTTTTTATCTCAGTTTATGTTGAGAGCCCGTGCTGTGTAAAATGAACACTATTCCAGAAGATTCTGAGAATGTTCAGAGGAGTTAGAATTTTTGAGATCCCAGTAAGGAATGCACTGATATTCAAAACTGACTAACTCACTGAGTTAAAGATGGAAATTATTCAAAAAAGAGAGCAATCTTAAATTCCTTTTGATGCCAGAATCCCAACTGTTGAACATCAGATGTGTCACTCCTCATGGATCATGACATGCTGCTCAGGTCTCCCATAGTTTGTGAGGCTCATCAGCTATGAGTTTTCAAGCACTTCTATAGTTTCTTTCATACTCTACAGATTCACCAATCACTGATAGCAGTCAAGTCAGGAACATAGACTTACCTTTGAAGAAACACTTAGACTATATACTCCAACACACTTAGATCAATAAAATTATTGAATGAGTTCAAATAATGTTTTCTTTGGACATACTACGTGCAATTATGACTGACAGATATGAAATACGTGTATACTGATCAACTATTCATGGATTAGGTATACACTGATTAATTGCTCCATTTTAATTAAATCATCCCATGGAATTGAGTGCATTCTCAGCATGTTTGCTGATAAGACCAAGTTGAGTGATGCAGTTGACATAACAGAAGGAGGGGATGCTGTGAAAAAAAGATCTGGACAGGCTCTAAAAGTGGGCCCATGGAAACCAAATGAGGCTCAAGAAGGCCAAGTGCAAGGTGTTGCACCTGGGTCAGGGCAGTCACAGATAAGAGTATAGACTGGGAGAAATGCTCCTTGAGAGCGGCTCTGCAGAAGAGGACTTGAACGTCCTGGTGGACAAAAAGCTGGATATGAGCCAGCAGCATATGATTGCAACCTGGAAGGCCAACTGTGTCCTGGGCTATATCAGAAGAGGTGTGGTCAGCAGGGCAAGGGAGGTGACTGCTCCCATCTACTCTGCCCTTGTGAGGCCCCATCTGGAGTAGTGGGTCCAGGTCATGGGCCCCCAGCACAAGAAAGATGCAAGGCTGCTGGAGTGAGTCATGAGGAAGGGTGCAAGATTATCAGAGGGCTGGAGCACCTGTGTTGTGAAAAGAGGCTGAGGGAGCTGGGCTTGTTGAGCCTGGAGAAAGCTCAGGAGAGTCCTCATTACATCCTTGAAGTATTTGAAGGGAGCTTGTAAGCAAGGAGTCTGACTTCTAGGTGGTCTGACAGTGACAGGACAACGGGGAACAGTTTTAAACTAAGAGAGGAGATTTAGTTTGGCAGAGTCACCAACCACTAGACCAGGCTGCCCAGAGCCACAACCAGGCTGGCCTTGAGTGCCTCCAGGGATGTGGCATCCAGAGCCTCCTTGGGCAACCTGTTCCAGTGCATAACTACCCTCTGTGTAAAAAACTTCTTCCTAATATCTAACCTAAACCTCTCCTGTCTTAGTTTAAAACCATTCCCCCTTGTCCTTTCACTATCCACCCTTGTAAACAGCCATTCCCCCTCCTGTTTTTATGCTCCTTTCAAATATCGGAAGGCTACAATGAGGCTCTCTGGAGCCTCCTCTTCTCCAAGCTAAACAAGCCCAGTTCCCTCAACCTTTCTTCGTAGGGGAGGTACTCCAACCCTCTGATCATCTTAGTGGCCCTCCTCTGGACTCGTTCCAAGTGCTCTGCATGTTTCTTGTGCTGGGGGCCCCAGGCCTGGATGCATTACTCAGATGGGGCCTCACAAGAGCTGAGTAGAGGGGGACAATCACCTCCCTTTCCCTGCTGGCCATTTCTCTTTTAATGCAGCCCAGAACATAGTTGGCCTTCCTGGCTGCAAGCACACACTGCTGGCTCATGTCCAGTCCACTCTCTCCTTTTCTTTGTGTCTGAACTACTACTTCTGCATTTCTACATTTATTCTGGGGTAGTGCTAGGGAGCGGTTTTTGCTGAGTTTACTGTTTCTGACTGCTTTAGCTATCAACAACATAACATAACATAACATAACAAACATAACATGACATGACATAGCATAACTGGATTCTATGTGCTTAGAAGACAAATTCTCTTACATTTGGTTTTGTCTACTTTCAAAAGAAGAAATATATTTTAATATATCATAAAGTCCTCTAATAAAACCTCTACGTTTATGTATAAACTGTGAATACAAGGAAGTGTAGATCATGAATTAGAAACTATGAAGAAACATTTTAAAACAAACAAACAAACAAACAAACATACTTTTTTAGCCCAGAAAAGAAAATTATCTAGGTGCTAATTACATAAGGAATGTGACTTCTACCTGTTCTTTCTCTACCATAAGGATACATGAAATCATACCAAATGTTACTGGAAATAAAGGAGAAATAATGTTTTAGCTTGTAATTTGAAGGTGTCACGTGGATATTATGAAAAGTGCTTCTGTCAGTAATGTCAGAATTACTTCCCATGCTTCGTGTTCCTCAGAGGAAATTCATATGCAAATACACTGGAAACAAGGGGTTCACTGAACTCCTTCAGAGTGCTTTTATCAAGTGCACATCTGCTCAACAAGGATATTTGTTTATATAATTTGTGTCAACTTATATATTTTTTTTCTTATATATATATCTTATTGTTTTCTTTTTATTTTTAACCTAATGTCTGACCATTTCTCAAAATGCTAAAACACAGTCATCAGCTTGTACATTACCTTTTCTGCATTCAGGAAGATTTTATGTTATTAGCATAGCTATGAAGTTAGGATAGACGTTTGTCCCTGTATCTAAACTGTCAACTTAATGGATATCAAAGACTTTCGGCAGATATTATACAAATCTTTCTGAGTAATAGTTGCACAATAAACCAAGCTAAGAAAAGGGCTTTGTAGGTTTGGTTTCACAAAGAATATTTCAAGTATTTACAAATGTGTATTTAAGAATACTCATCTTACATTCAAATAGAAAGTCATTTAATGCTCACATTTCCATGGTTAGAAAACAGAAGATGCAGTGTTTCACATGGAAAAAATATTTTTGCTCTATTTAATTAACAAGTACTGCATTTCTCAATAAATCCTTTTTGTTGTTGTTGTTGTTTTTTCCTTGAATTTCCTCAAAGTAGGATCACATACCTTTTTTTTAAATTTATTTTTATTTATTTATTTTTTTTCTGGAACTATACAGATAGAATTGATAGCACATTGACTGAACACTGTCATGTTGAAAATACATGCAAACAAAACAACTATGAAGAGAAAAAGCTCTTCTTACTAGATCCATACAGGATACAAACAAGATGCACATTAGAATGCATTGAAATAATAAGGAAGCAATCTGTAAGAAACACAGATGGCATGCCTTGTTCAGATCACCTTGTTTACCATGTAGGCCATAATTTAATTATCAGAACAGATGTGCCTACTGTACATAGTGTAACCCATTTCCCTTCTTTCCATTAATATTGTCAAGTGGACAGAGAAATAACAGACACCTAATTTGCTTTCTAGCACTGATAGAACTAGCAAAAAAATTATAACTTACTCAAGGTGTAGTAGAATCAACTCATTCAAGGTATGGAAGTACTCGGAATAGTTAAACTGAGTTCTAGTGAACACTGCACTCTTCTGTGATATGATATTAGCTGAGCTGGGCAGGCTGGTAGAGAAACATTTACTTAGAATTTCTTGTATGCTGTAGCAAACTATCTTCAAACACTGCTCACTGTGGTGATGTAAAGCAGATGGCTCTAAGTTTTCCATTAAAATTGTTTTGACAGAAAACTGGTTTTCTGCAGAGTAATTCTTGTTTGTGTGAAAAATGTCTTCTTCCTTTGGAAAAAAAAAAAAAAAAAAGAAAGAAAGAAAAAAAAAAAAAAACCTAGTAATTTTGCCTATAAAAAAACAGCTCTTCAAATATGAGAAGGCAGAACATTTTTCAGTACAAATCCACAATCTCAAACTGTGGGACTTATTGTTCAAAATGTTTTTTGTTCTTGGCGTTCTCTTTAAGCCAGGTTTCACAGATTGATTATAACTTCCATGATACAATACAATTTAATCAAGTCTTCAATGACTGCAAAATAAAAGGTTTTAGAAAGCTGTGAAATAAAGAAGTTTGGTGAGGGACGTCACCCCGTGGAAAATAACTACGGAAGAGATTTTTCAACTACAGGTTCCAAAGCTAGATTGAGCATATCTAGAGTACATTTCTTTCTATTATTCTTACTATTTGCTTTGTTCAAGCACTTCTTTTTTTATCATGTGTCTAAGCCACGATAATATAGAATTGTTAGCTAAACATTGCCTTTTCAAAAGAAAAAAGAAGTTTTTGTTTTTGTTTTTGTTTTTGTTTTAACATAGCTAGGATTCATAGATAGATGAAAAGTAGGATTTACAAAATAGTATATATTCTTCTGCTTCCATTCCATGATTTCAAGCCTCACTCCAAAGGCTTTTATTTTTCATGTTTTTGTTATTCTTTCATCTATTCTCAACAGCATTTTTTGCACTAAAGGAGTCAGCACATTTAATACTTGAACCAAAGAAAATTGTAAATAAAAACTGTTATTTGTAAATTAAATTAAAAAAGAGGAAATTTATTTCCAGCTAGCATACTTTTAAGTTAGTAAGTTAGGTGTCTTATTAAGAAAAGATGAGCAAACTCAGCATCTCTTAGCTAATAAATCTAGTCAAAGACACTTCCTTTCATTTTTGATCTTTTTTGTTATTTTTGTGACAGTGCCAATTAGAATTTAAGGAAAAAGAAAATGTATAAGCAGTGATCTGTTTAATGCAGTTTTGATCAATCTCAGGATAAAACAGAATAGAAAGAGTCTCAGAGACTGTATGAGCAGCAAAAAACAAGATCCCTGTGCGGCAAAATTCTTGCAACAAACTACTGCAGTGACAGGCCCTGAAAGTTTGTATATTTTTTTAAAGTAAGAAAAATAAGTAGAACTCATTAGTCTTTCCTCTAATAGACACAACAAACGATAAACATTTCCATCATTAAGTTTGTGCTGTTTTCTCCAGCTCAAATTTACATATTTGATCATTCTCTTATTTTGATTGATCGAAAAAGAGTATGATGCGAAAAGACATGCCAGATAGATATGTAACTCATGTTAAATTAAGGATGGAATCTCAGTTACCATGCAACAATTTTTCTTGGTAAGCTGCATTATACAAAAAATGTAAAATGTTCCTACTCCAGTTCTCCCTTCTTTTAATTGTTATGAATCTTTATATGTAAATCAGCATCCTGTGATCAGCTATCTTCTTTGCTGCATGGTCAGTAATAAGAGTGGTTGCTCACTACTGATAAGAAAGTTTTGTCCTAAATTTCCATTATGCCAGCTATTCTCACAGACTTCTGCAGACTATATTTCAGAGATGTGATTGAAAGCAGAAAGATGGTAGTCTAATTACTGAGTTTCATCAGTGGTTCCTTTTGTCTCATGCATAAGACTGAGATCAAAGTGTACATTCAATTTAGCTATTTTGAAGAAAAGAGAATAAAAGAAATTTTCAAATAGAAGGAAAGTAAGCATATCATAAATCCTTTAAAGCCAGTTGAGTAAAAAAGGATTATCTTGTCCTGCAGATAAATATCCATGTTTGCTTGTTGCTTTGTTTTTAAAAATAAATGTTTCTGCATTAGCAAACTGTGTGAAAGTTTCCCAAGTAATAATTACTGAATTTAGTTATTACCAGTATATGATTTATGTCCCTCAATACCTGCTTTTTTTTCCCCATCAGTGAGTCTCTGATACTCTGACCACAAATCATTACTTCACAAATTGTGAGAAGATACAGTGGCTTGTGTTTTATTTTGCTTCTCAGGATGGCAGACAAAAATACATTCTACTTATATTCTTTTTTTAAAGAAGTAAAGGATTGGATAAATAATTCCTCTGTGAAAAGGATCAGTGACATTTTCTGAAAATCAAATATCATTTTTATTTCCTATCTGTCTAGCAGTAAGCAATACATCTACATTTGATGAAATCACAGACTTTCCTAAACGATATTAATATTTTTTACATGTTAGATATTATCTTCTATCACAGGCAATTCCAGTCATGAAACAATATTAAGACTGACTTTTTCAGTATTTCTTTATGACTTCAGTATATAAAAATACACATTTAACATTTTTCCACCTCCTTTTTTACTAGAAATATTTGACAAAATTACAGTAGATTTTCAATCCTATTTCAATTAGATTTTAATATTACTAAATAAACATCTGAATTATGTTTGTGCTTCAAATGTAATGAAGGTGCCAAAATGGCTCTTCATTTATATGGCTTTTTTTAAGGAAGTTCATAAATGCAGATATTTGTTAACAAAAATAAGAGCATGTCTGACTCTAAAGCAGCTCTAAAGCTGCTCTGGAGTAGATTTTATTGTTCTTTCTCTTTATTTTTTATGTATATTTCATTCATCCTTTCACTCATTTTTTTTTCATGCTATTCATTTTGTTGTTTTTTATTATTATTTATTGAGAAATATTAGCATCCATCCTAGTAAAGATAACAAAAAGGTACATTAGATTTACTTAATAATCAAAATGTAGGACATACAGACCTGATGGAATTTTTCATGAATTAACATTGTATGTGTGAATTACATTAGAGAACTAAAAGAGGCGCATACTAAAAATGAAAAATATAAATATGAACACCAGCATTGTGATTGAGATGCATGTAGATAGTACTGAATTACCAAACTTAGAAACAAAACGTATTACTGCACTCTGCACTGTCAAGGACAGTTTGTAAAACATTTCTTATTTTGTCCTATTTCTGTCAGATTTTGATTCACCTGTATTATCTCTTAATATCATATTCTTTCAAAACAAATTCATATACTGAAGAATAAATAGAAAAAAATCATTGTCAACATTATTTTTTCCTGTGGCTCCTGAACTACAAAGAATGAAGTCATTTGAATTTTGAAAGGAAAGAGTGAGATGAAAATAAAATCAATAAACTAAAAATGTGATATAACTGGTAGATAGATCTGTATAGATAGTAAAATATGCTTCCGTCTCTTCAGGAATCCCAGAATTCATTTTGTCCAAGTCCAACTTGAAAAGAAAATCAAATGTTGATTGTCTGACAAATTATTATTATTATATGTTTCTTTGTTGCAATAGGATTTCTTGCAGCTTACTTTTCTTTATATCAGCATATTCCATTTTATTAAAGTTCACCACCTTCAGAACAAGCCAAGAACAATGGACAGAGTTTAGTGATTTCTAGTTAAAATTTAATTTTAAATTATTCAATTAGTAAACTATCATAATTTTGGGTTGATTTATAGCTTATTGAGAGTTATAAATGAATTCTCTGAAAATAAAAGTATTTCCAAAGCCAATGTTAATGTATCTGAACATTTTCTTGCATGAGAAAGTGTTTAGTGCAAGAGCTAATACCTGACCCTCAGTGCTCTGTAAGGGATTCTACACTGCACAGTAGCATCTGTTAATCCTTCTTCTGTTTCTTTACTCAGAGTACTTAACACAGACCGGAATAAACAACTATTCCTACAATTATTCCTAAGTATAATGCTTATATATATATACATAACACATGTATGCACATATCCATTTGATTCTGAAGATTCTTTCCAGATCAGAGAAGTACTTCAAAATTAGCTAACCAACATGAGAGGCTATTCTTAGCATTTCCTTAATATCTCAGTGATAATATTTAAGAGTATAATAATCAATATACTGAAAAACACTTTCTTCAACTCCTGTGCCTGTCTAAGATGTCACATAAATGTTAAACAGAGTGGAAATGAGTACTGGAACGAAAAGTGCAGAATAAACATTGAAAATGGCTTATGGAAAGGAATTAGCAGGAAAGCAGTAAAATCCATCCTTCACTGTCTAAGATTTGTTCAGCTTAAAACCATCAGGTTTCATTTTTGTCTTACAAAATCTTGAAAGTAGAAAATTATTATCTGCAACAAATGCTTGGAAAGGAGAATATATCTTAATTTTCACTGATAGTACTCCTTAATATTCTGAAAAGGAGAAATGCAGCTTCTTTAGTTTAGTATTTTACAAGTGACTCTGATAGAAAGGTAATTAGAAAGTCCTCACACCTACATGACCTATAACTAAAGATATTTTTAGAACTCAGTAAGAAGCTGTTCAGTACAATGACAATATTCTAAACATTTACTAAAGCTTGGAATCAAATATTTTTTTCTTTTACTACTTTTTTTCCACCTTCTTTCCTAATGTCCTCGTAGAGCAACAAACGTGATCACTGTGGCATTGCAATATAAAAATATTCTATATATTTTTGGCATCCTATGGTTCTTCTGTACTTAAAGTGTTTCCTATAGCAACTTGAAATACAGTGCAATCCATCTGTCTGGGTTGTCTCCTTTTCTCAGTTGGTAAATCTAACTTCTGTTCAAACTGATTACTTCTTTTCTCTACAGTATCACGGAATCAGAAGGACCTGAATCTACTGCAAGGTTAGTTAGCATATAAACAGCATAGAATTTCAAATTTTTAGTATTTTTTTTATATATTTTTTTCCTCCTACTCTAATGAAAAATTGAGGAGTGAGTAATGTTTGTGTTTTGGAATAAACACAAAGTATCAAGAGTTTCCAGCCTGAAAGCAAAATGGCTGATGTTAATGCATCATGGAATCACAACATCATGTAGTTTGAAGAAAACCCTCAAGATTATTAAGTACAACCACTAACAAGACCTAATGAGTTTATCACTAAACCGTATCTCATACTGCCACATCCACACATCTCTTAAATTCCTCCAGGGATAGGTCTTCACCACTTCTTTGAGGTGGCTATGACAATACCCAATAACCCCTTCCATGAAGAAATTCTTTCTAGTAACCAATCTAAACCTCCTGTGATGCAGCTTGATACTACTACCTCTTGTTCTGTTGTCTGTCACCTGAAAAAAGAGACTTACACTCTCCTTCCTGCAATTTCCTTTCACATAGTTGTGGAGAGCCATGAGATTGCTCCTTAACCTCCTCTCTCCAGACTTAACAGGCTCAGTTCTCCCTGCCATTTCTCAGAAACCTTGTTCATCAGCTTCACTTCTGTTCTCTGTATGTGCTTGAGCAATTGAATATCATTCTTCCATAGTAAGTGGGCCCAAAACTCAGTACAGTGTGGTGTAGTCTCACCAGTGCAAAGGGACATTCCTTTCCCCAGTACTGCTGCACATACTATTTCTGACACACACCAAAATGCCCTTGGTCTTCTAGGCTACCTGGGCATATTAATAGCTTGGTATCATCTTGCTGTTGACCAGAAACCCAAGAGGTCCTTTTCGGCTGAGCAACTTTCCAGAGACTTCCCCAAGTCTTCTCAAATATCATGTGATTGGACTCAGCTTGACCTAGCCTATCCAGATTCACAGAGTCACAGAATTACAGAATGAGCTGGATTGGAAAGGATGACAAAGATCATCCAGTTCCAAGTTCCCTGTGGCAGGCAGGGCTGCCAACTACTAAATTAAGCTCTAGAACAGTATGCCCAGGGCTGCATCTAACCTAGCCTTGAACAATTCCCAGGACAAGTTCTCTGGGCAGCCTGTACCAGCACCTCATAACTGTCTGAGTGGAAAATTTCTCCCTGACATATAATATAAACATCCCTTCCTTTAGATTAAAACCATTTTTCCTTGTTCTACCACTGCCTTCCCATGTGCAAAGCTGATTTCCCTCCTGTTTGTAATCTCCCTTTATAAACGGAAAGCCTTCTCTTCTCCAGACTGAACAAGTCCAGCTCCTTCAGATTGTCTTCACAAAAGCGGTGCTCCAGACCTCTGATCATTTTTGAGGCCCTTTCCTCTGCAAAGCTTTCCTACCCTCAAACAGATCAATTTCAGCTATGGCTGGAAAAAAAAACAAAACAAAACAAAAAAACAAAAAACAAAAAACAAACAAACAAAAAAAAAAACCCACATACATTTCTGAGCACTAATTTGGTGGGCAATATATATTTTTAATATATTTTTTTATATTGTTTTGTTTTATTGTCTTTTATTATGAAATATCTATAATTTATGTGAATGCTAAATACTTAATCCTCATCAAAAGACATGTAATAATCTTTGTCAGAACCTAGAAGGGCTGCTCTGCATTTAATGTTTCCTATTTTGCTACTTTGCCCCACAACATCAGAGGTAGATGTCAGTGATAAGGTCATAGATGTGGAACCTTCCTGCCAATATTCCATTACATGTTGCCATGTGACAGATGGCAGCAGAGGGGCAGTCTGTCAGAACGGTGTATGACATGGAAGTGTGTATGAAGCAAAGGCGTGTCATTGAATTCTTCCATGTAGAAAAAATTGCACCCATTGACATTCATCAGTGTTTGCTGAATGTTCATTGAGACCAAATAGTGGATGTAAACACAGTGAGGTAGTGGATAGTGGATAGCAGTGGTAATACTGACAGGAAAGTCAAGCCATGTGATGGACAGCCATGCAGACTTTTATGAGCAGATGTGCAGACTCTTGTTCACCACCAGCAAAAATGCATAGCTAGTGTTGTTGACTATGTTGAAAAAGAATGTTTTGCAGCTGCTAATTTGCTCTATCAAATAGTTTTATTGTGCTCTTTGTATCTGTTTGTATCAGGAATTGGTACCTGCAGGACCGAGTAAAAGATCTTAGGGGACAGTCAGAGAAAGAAAAACAGTCAATTGTCTTCTTTCAACAAGCCCTTAGCGAATGTCTGGTGAATGAGAGGGAGATTAATGGTAGTTCCCCAGGGGGTGACTTGTATCCAGGAGAAAGCCTGGAGGATGTGAGAGCCCAAAAAGACAAATAAAAAAACCCAGTGACCCTTCTCTGTCCTCTCATAGAAACAGAGTAAGCATCTGAAGAGGGCAAAGGTGGGTTCTCTGATTTTATTATCAAGGAGGTCCCCTATTCTGCTACTGAGCTGGACAAATTAAATAAAGATTTTGATCACACTACTAGGAAATCAGAGGCAGAGTATGAGTGGACAGTGTCCCTGACAGGAGAGATCAGATCCTGTTGACTGAAAAGGAATCAGAGGGTTATTGAGGACCTGGAATATTTTTCATCACTGACAGCAAACACTGTGCCCCGTGGTCCCTAACTCAAGGATCCACCTGCTGGGACAACTACTCCCGAGGTCAAGCAGTACTGATTGATTTGTCCCACATTGCTCCTGTCCCTTTAACCCTTGAAGTGCCCCTTAACAAATACATCTGGAAGACTCAAGACAATCAATCAGGGGAAAACGTACAACGTCAACCATTTGGATTTCACTTACCTTTTGACCTTGGTTCCTTTGAGTCCAGGAAGTTTTTTCTTTCGTTTTCCAGCTACACCTCCTCTAACCTTGTTTCCTCTGGAACAGAGAAGTTCTCTTTTGTTTTCTAGATGCTAATGAATGCTGATCCTGTTGCTGTGACTCACAAGTTCCCTTCTCACTCTGCTCCTTTCCTTGGGATCCCTGTGGCATCATCTGTGTCACTGTCACTGGCTCTTATCGAACTTATTACCTCAATCAGAAAGAACAAATACAAAAGACCACCAGTTAATTGTAGATGTACTTGCCATAACTCAAAATAATATCTCCCCAGCAATTAGTTGTAGAAGGTGAAGGAAGCACTTTACCCACTGAAATTTGAAAGGTGATTTGGGATAATGCAAACAAATTTGAAAGAGAATTTCAACCTTGGTGACATCTATTTAATTTTACTTATGAACCTGTTAATAACTATGCTACGTCTTTTGTCCTAACAATACCATATACCCAGCCATTGTGCTAGGACTGAATCACAGTGGAGCTATACTCTACTGACTAGAACACAAAGTATGGGCCCAATAGAATGGAAACAAATGGCAAACTGTTGATGTTGATGCATGTGCTGAATGGGAACAACAAGGATTTCTTTGTGATACTATCAATGCTCAAGACATTTGTGTTGACACTAAGCAAAATATTTGCCATTTTGAGATGTATCCCAGTGAGACCCTTGAAACAGTGCTTTTCTATATTGGAAGAAGATGTGTCTGTATGAGAACCTCTTGTAACTTTATACTTATAGGTAATATTACTATACATGCAAGCAATTATTCAAGTATTTGTGTTTGTAACTTTAATAACATTATGGGTTGTGAATTTAATTATTCAGTTCCAGTTATGTCATATTTCTCTATGTAATATAATTCTAATTACTGTTCACCTTGTTCAAAAGAGGCATACCATTTTCTGGAAAGGGTGAAGAAGGATGGAGAACAACGCTGTGGGAAAAAAAATTTCTTGTATGGTCACCAACAGCAACAGGAATATTTTATTCTGTGCTTCACCCAGTTATGATCCTACTAATCCTAACATTGATATGTTTATTGCTTATAATAATATTATATGTGAAAGTCTGGTACGTGCTAAAGCTGCTAACCTGACTTAAATTATCAAAGGAATCCAGAAGTTGGCTTAGGTACTAGATTAGTTCCATGGATAAGGTGAGTTCTATTATGCGCATTTGCAACACTCAAGTTTTGACCTTGTTTGATTCATTGCTTTATGTGATTTATCTAAAGTACTGAGTATTCAATCGTTGTATACGTACCTCTCCCTTTTTTCCTCATTTCACTCCTCCAGTAAAGAAAGCAGGGATAGTCATAAGTCATAAGATAGTCATAAATCACTCCCTTCTAAGAGGAACTGAGGGCCCAATATGTCGGCCTGCCCCTACCCATAGGGAGGTGTGCTGCCTCCATGGGGCACGGGTCAGGGATATTTCTAGAAAACTTCCTAGACTGATCCACCCCTCTGATTATTATCCTCTTTTGATAGTTCAGTCTGGCAGTGATGAAGTTGCTGAGAAAAGCCTGAGGACTATCAAGAAAGACTTCAGGGGACTGGGGTGGACAGTTGAAGGAATAGGTGTGCAGATGTTTTTTTCTTCTATACCTTCAGTGGCAGGGAAAAGTACTGAGAGGATCCAAAAAAAAAAAAAAAAACCACCTTACAAATAAATGGTTTAGAAGTTGGTGCAAACACAGGATTTCTTTTTATTATTATTATTTTTATTATTTTTTTATTTTTTTATTTTTTTATTTTTTATTACTTTTTATTTTTTATTTTTATTATTTTTTATTTTTTATTTTTATTTTTTATTGGTTTTTTGTTTGTTTGTTTGCTTGTTTGTTTGCTTGTTTGTTTGCTTGTTTGTTTGTTTTTTACCATGGGGCAATTTACCTAGCACCTGGCATGATGGCTGCAGATGGAAGTAGCCTGTCTCCAAGGGGTAAGAGGATCCTAGCCGAGGAACTGGCGGGACTTACTGAAAGGTCTTTAAACTAGGTATGAAGAGGGAAGGGGACAAAATGAAGGCCACTGGAGTTGAGTGGGTAGTTCAAGGCTCAAAACAGAGCTTGATGGGTGAAGAGGGTGGAGTTCAAAGGTGTGGAGAGGGGCAGGGGGGTGCTGCTCCCCTAAAGTGTCTGTACACTGCATGCAGCATGGGAAATAAACAGGAAGAGTTGGAGATCTGCATGTGGTCACAAGGCCATGATCTCATTGTGATCATGGAGACATGGTGGGACAGCTCGCATGACTGGAATGTTGTCATGGAGGCCTATGTGCTTTTTGGGAAAGATTAGCTGGCAAGGTGTTGCCTCCGTTCCGGCAACCTAAGTACCAGTCCGCCCGGCGTGCAGTGTCTTGACAGCCCTCAGACCCAGCGCCTGACCCTACCCGTCCCGTGCCCCGTCCCAGACCATTCGCATGCTATTTAAGACATCAATATGATGAGTGGCAAATGGTATTTATTGCAAGCAACACACTCTTTTTATATCTTTTCTGATATCAAAAGTTACTTTTCCTGCCCAATGGATGTGTGACACGGACTGTCCTTTCCACATTTGGTCTTACTTCCTCCTCTTCCTTATCCTCAGGAAATGTGTTGTCATGGTCTCTCATGGTTAAGGCCACTGCAGGCCTTATCACTGTCTGGTGACAGTGACGATTACTACACCCTGCAGGCCTTATCACTTTCCAATGACTAATACAGCCATCCTAGGCACTTAGTTAACAAGCTTACTACAGCAAGGTGGGGTGGTGGAGTTGCTCTTTACGTGGGAGAGCAGCTAGAATGTATTGAACTCCACGTGTGTGTGGAGTTCTTCACACACTTCACAAGTGGAGAACTTGTGGGTGAGAAATAAGGGGCAGGCTTGTAAGGGTGACACTGTTGTGGGTGTGTACTACAGGCCCCCTGATCAGGAGGAGGAGGTTGATGAGGCCTTCCATAAGGAACTGGAATTAGCGTCACAATCCCAGGCGCTGGTGCTTATGGGGGACTTCAATTATCCAGATATTTGCTGGATGTGCAACATGGCCAGGCACGCACGGTCCCGACAGTTCTTGCAGTGTGTTGAAGACAACTTTCTGATGCAGGTGGTGGAGGAACCAACGAGAGGAGGGGTGTTACTGGACCTTATTCTCACAAACAAGGAAAGACTTGTTAAGGAAGTAAAGGTCGGGGACAGCAGCTTGGGTTGTAGTGACCACGAGATGGTGGAGTTCAAGATCCTGAGTGGAAGAATAAAAGCAAAAAGTAGGATTGCTACCCCGGACTTTAGGAGAGCCAACTTTGATCTCTTCCAGGACCTACTTGGAGCTATCCCGTGGGCTAGGGTGTTAGAAGGTAAGGGGGCCTGTGAGAGCTGGTTAGCATTTAAACAGCTCTTCTTCCAAGTTCAGGATCAGTGCGTCCCTGTGAGCAAGAAATCAGGAAAGGGTGGCAGGAGACCTGCGTGGATGAGCAAGGACCTCATGCGCAAACTCAAAGGGAATAACGTCCATGAAATGTGGAAAAAGGGTCTGACAGACTTGGGAAGAACACAGAAATGTTGTCGGGGCCTGCAGGGATGTGACGAGGAAGGCTAACGCCCACCTGGAATTGAATCTGGCAAAAGTGATAAAGGATAATAAAGAAGGCTTTTTTAAGGATGTTAACAGTAAAAGGAAGACTAAGGAAAACGTGGGTCCCCTACTAAGTGAGGGGGGTGTTCTGGTAATGGGGGATGCTGAGAAGGCGGAGACTGTATGCCTTCTTTGTTTCTGTCTTCAGTGAAAAAGCTCTCCCTCAGGAATCCCAGACCCTGGAGGTTAGTGAGAGGGTCTGGGGAATGGAAGACTTCCCTTCAGTCAAGGAAGAGGTGGTCCATGAGCACCTAGGCAACACCAATGTTCATAATTCCATGAGACACTATGGGGTGCATCCACGGGTGCTGAGGGAGCTGGTGGAGGTGATTGCTGAACCGCTCTCTATCATCTTTGAGAGGTCTTGGAGAATGGGAGTGGTGCCTGAAGACTGGAGGATAGCCAATGTCACTCCGGTCTTCAAAAAAGTCAAGAAGGGAGATCTGGGTAATTACAGGCCAGTCAGCCTCACGTCTGTCCCTGGAAAGATGATGGAACAGATTGTGCTGGATGCCATCTCCAGACAATTGGAAAGAAAGGAGGTTATCAGGAGTAGTCAGTGACCTCGACGAGGGGATAGTGGCCACCCTCAGCAAGTTTGCTAATGATACAAAGTTGAGAGGATTGACTGACACGCCTGAAGGCTGTGCTGCCGTTCAGCGAGACCTGGACAGGCTGGAGAGATGGGCAGTAAGAAACCAAATGAGGTTTAACAAAAGCAAGTGTAGAGTCTTGCACCTAGGGAGGAATAATTGCATGCACCAGTACAGGCTGGGGGGATGACCTGCTGGAGAAGAGCTCTGCAGAGAGGGACCTGGGTGTCCTGGTGGATGACAGGTTGGCCATGAGCCAGCAGTGTGCCCTCATGGCCAAAAAGGCCAATGGCATTCTGGGGTGCATTAAAAAGAGCGTGGCCAGCAGGTCGAGGGAGGTGATCCTCCCCCTCTACTCTGCCCTGGTGAGGCCTCATCCGTAGTACTGTGTCTAGTTCTGGGCTCCCCAGTACAAAAAAGACAGGGATCTCTTGGAAAGAGTCCAGCAGAGGGACACAAAGATGGTGAAGGGCCTGGAGCATCTCCCCCATGAAGAAAGGCTAAGTGAACTGGGTCTGTTTAGCCTTGAGAAAAGAAGACTGAGAGGGGACCTGATCCAGGTCTACAAATACCTAAGGTGTGGGGGCAAAGTGGCGAGGCCAGACTCTTTTCAGCAGTGTGTGGAGACAGGACAAGGGGAAAATGGCCAGAAACTGGAGCATAGGAAGTTCCTCACAAATGAGTGCAAGAACTTCTTTACGGTGAGGGTGACGGAGCACTGGAACAGGCTGCCCAGGGGGGTTGTGGAGTCTCCTTCTCTGGAGATATTCAAGACCCGCCTGGATGCCTACCTGCGCGACCTGGTGTAGGGAACCTGCTTTGGCAGGGCGGTTGGACTCGATAATCTCTGGAGGTCCCATATGGTATAATAACATACTTTAATATGATGTATAGTCCTGCTCCATATTTTTGGACAAGTTGGCCAGGTAAATTCAGAAAGGGAGTAAAGTAGACTGCCTTGACTTTCATTCTTTCTATTTCTCTTTATTTACTTCTTTCACTCTATGTGGAAGAAGCAAGACCGATATAATAAACAAAAGCAAAAAATATTGTGCTCTAGTTATTGAGATAAATTCAGTGAAATAAAAAATTACATATTTTGTTACCAGTTTCTGAAAGTACTTTTCAAACTCTCCAGTTCCATAAAAGCAGAATCACATACTGCCTGTGGATCTTCTGCTGAGGGCCTGATGTCACTGCATGATCTAAGAATTGGATTTTGTCTGCTTTCAGCAGATGTTATGTTAAAGGAGATATCTGAGATTTGACAAGGCCAAGTACAACTTGTTCCACTTGTTTTGGGGCAATCAGAGTTATGTGTAAAGACTTGAAGAAGAACTCCTTGAGAGCAGCAGTACTGAAAAGGACTTGGAGGTTCTGGTAGATGAATATATTGACATGAACAGAGAGTGCATGTTTGCAGCCAAGAAGGCCAACTGTGTCCTGGGCTGCATCGAAAGAAGTTTGGCCAGTAGGCAGAGGGAAGAGATTGTCTCCCTATTCTCTGATCTCTGCCCTCGTGATGCCCCATCAGGAGTACTGTGTCCAGGTCTGGTGCCCCTAGCACGTGAAAAACATGGGGATATTGGAGTGGGTCATGAGGATGGCCCAAAGGTGATAAGAGGGCTGGAGCACCTCTCTTATCAAGAAAGGCTGAGGGAAGTGGGCTTGCTCATCCTGGAGCAAACTCTTGAGGAGTCCTCATTACAGCCTTACAGTACTCAAAGGGAGCTTACAAGGAGGAGGGAGACAGACTTTTGCAAGGTCTGATACTGGCAGGATAAGGTGAAAGGCTTTATAAGAAAGCAGATTTAGGTTAGATGTTAAGATAACTTTTTTTTTATTTTTTTTTTTTTATTTAGAGAGTAGTGAGGTTGCCTAGAGAAATTGTGTGTGCTGCATCCCTAGAGTTGTTCAAGGCCATGTTGGACGGGGACCTGGATAACCCTCTCACAATATAAGGCTTAGAACTCAATGACCTTTAAGATCACTTCCAACCCATGCTTTTCTTTGACTCTATGATTCTATGATTGATTACTATTTGTCCAGATTGCTCTTGATCACATTAAGCTTGATATTGAACCTCTGACATTTACACTAGGTTTCTTTTTGTACTGACAGAAATGAAGCTCTGTACTAACCATCAAATGAAATTTTACTAAGAGGACTTAGGAAAAAGGATAAAAGAAGGAAAGAAAAGAAAGGAAAAGAAATTGAGCTGGTGGAACGTCAGTGAAAATTGATCTTAGGTATTTATTAACACATAATGAAAATTCCAGCTTCCTTGTGCAAAGTTAGGTTGAGCTAATAATTGCCTAGTACATATGTAATGCATGATTAATCGTACTTTTCTCATCTAAAATGCATTACAACACACAGGAGAATGAAGCCAATCGACAATTCCAAGATTATGCTTACTTTAATGCACCCTTCAGCTAACATTTTAAATGAATCAGTAATAGAATCCATAAGTCCTGTCTATGCTTACTTTTCAGTGCAACCAATATTTAAATGAGTGAAATTTCTTCTGAAGAAATTTGGTCATGTGTAGATTAAAGCATAAGACTTGTTAATCATGTTTCATGAAAAACTGTGCAAGCTAAAACTGACACAATTGTAAAGAGCCATATACACTTCAGCCAAGTTAGTTTTTGCTGTCAATCAAAGATCAAGATAAGCTAGTGCAAACACCAGAGTCTACAACATGCAGTTCTCACTAAACGAGCTTGAGTTCACTGATTCATTCTACAGCAAAAGCTGCAGGATTTCTTTCAACTTAGTTCACTAGAAAGGAAATTTTGATTATTTAAGAATAGTTTTCCTCAGCCTTGCTGGAAGCTCAAGAATCCTAAGTCAGCTCACTATAAGGTACTTGGAATATTTTACACTGGAGGGAAAAAAAAAAAAAAAGTTATAACCCACACCTAGAAGAAATCAACAGTTAGTAAAAAAAATGCTGCTCAGTAGAATTGGGTTATTACTTGTGTACTTACTGATTCATTTTTGAGCCACTTGATGGAAGGTGAAAATTCAGTGACACTGGAACTAAAAGTCATTTTCTGCCCCAAGAAGATCCTCATTAAGTTTCAGTTATTTTGGCACTTTGTACAACAGTCTTTCAGTCTTCCTTACATTCCTAACACATGTAGGTGGCTAATGTTTCTTCACACATGTTTCACAGTGGGTTCTGAACTATTAGAGCACTTTTAGTTGAAAGTTCTTTTCCAGTAGAGCATGTAAATGTGACCCCCATTGGTTAATGTGCCTGCAGTACATGATAAGAATCATTGAATTAAGTACTGTATTGGAAGAGGTGAGGAGCACAGGAAACTATTCTTATCAAATCACATTACAAAATACAACAGCAAAGCAAAAGCAAAGTGCACTGTAGGTGCATTTCAATTAAATTATCTGCTTATTAGGACTGGGCGGGAAACTTGTTTTTTATTTTCCACCAAGTCTTGAATTTTTTTTTTTAATTTTTTTTTTTTTTTTACCCTTAACAGAGAATTTTAACAAAATAATTGCATTTATTATTACTTATCTATAAAAAAAAATCTCTTTTGATTAGTGCAGGTGCTGAGAACCAGGAGCCAGCAACAGTGACAGGATGGATGTGCCTCCTCCCCAGCTGGAACTTGTCTGGACCTTGAGGGAGCCCCTTTGATTCGCTGCTGTGAGGCTCTGCCTGAGTCAATGTAATGTCTAGTTCTTCCATTATCCTAAACAATTAGGCCAGCCACCACCAGCCTAGGGAATTTTGTAGTGTCTTTCCTTCTGGACTGAACCTGAAAGACCAGTATGTGATTGTCAGACAACATAATAGTTATTTCTGAAAAACATGCGGATTAAAAGTTCCTGGCATTCTATTACTTGCATTACACATGAGCCTTAGTGATTGCTATATATAGGTAAGTGAAATCTTAAACTGCCCATATACCCAACTATCCTTTCATAAGTTTGCCTATCTTTCCACATTATAACTATTATTTGTTGTTTTTGTTGTTACATTACTCCATGTTTTCTAGTACATTCGGTTCTCTTCTTATATGCTTTGTAGAGCAATGTAGAACAACGTTGATTGCAAAAGCAGATTTAACAGGGTGCTTTGAAAATGGTAAGAGGCTTCCATTAAAAGTGTCTAATATGAAATGCTTGAATCATACATTAAAGCCATCCCCAAAGGAAGAAAAGAAAAAACAGCTAACCAACCACTTCCACCATCAACAAAAAAGAATGAGATCTTAACACCATCAATTAAGTGACATCATGATGTTGTGGTTTAACTCGGCAGGAAGCTAAGAAACATATGATTGTTTCCTTATTTCCCCCTTTCCCAGTAGGATGAGGGAGAGAATAGGGAATAAAACAAAGTAGAATTTGCGGTTTCAGATAAAAATTATTTGCTAAGGTAGAAAAATGAAGAAAAAGAAAGACTAATAGTTATGATTCAGGTATATTTGTATATAAAACAAGAGATTTACAATTTACAACTGATGTCTAGCCAGTCCCCAAGCAGGGGCTGCTCCCATCTGATCAACTCTCCCCCATTTTCAAGTCTTTTTTTCACATGGTGTCATGTGGTATGGAATATCTCTTTGAGCAGTTTAGGTCAACTTTCCTTATTCTCTTCCCTCCCAACTCCTTCTGTCCCATCAGACCCCTCAGTGGAAGGACAGTACAAGAAGATAAGAAACTGAAATGTCCTTGGCTCTGTAGAGCACTGCTCAGCAACAACAAAAAACATCAGCATGTTATCAACATCAGTTTTCTCCTAAAGCCAAAACATAGCATCATATGAGACACTATGAAGGAAAAATCAACTCCATCTTGGCTGAAGCCAGGACGCAGAACACAATGGAATATAATGTGGTCATGTGAAAGATCCATATTCAAATAAAGCAAAACAAACAAAACCAAAGCAATAACAAAAACACAACCAAGAAAACAAAAATGCAAATACTAGTAACAATTTTCATGATGAAAGGAACAGTACATTACTTTGAGGCTGCTACACTGTTCTCTAGCTGTTTTGTATGCATTTCCTTGTGAACAGAAAGCTTGCATGCTCTTTTTAGCCACATTTTAAATATTAGGGTACTGTAGTGAGGTCTTGGTCCTATCTGAGAATTTTTTCCTCCAGGATGGAAAAACCTAGCTCTTCCAGTTATTTTTCACACAGCAGATACTTTGTCCCTCTCATAATCTTCATGGTCCCTTTCCAATCAATCATGTCTTTTTGAGTTGTGCTGATCATAATTGGACACATTACTGTAGGTGTGAATGAAAAAGCATAGTCTAGAATGGGATGATCACATTTCTACTTCTGTTAATAAAGCCCTTGTGAATGTAGCCCAGGATCTGATTTCACCAAATCATAGAATCATTGAATGTTCCAAGTTACAAGGGACACAAAAAGGATCGTCAGTCAGCCTTACTTTGTTATAACTCATATTCTGCTTGTTGTTGACCAGGATGCCCAGGTTCCTTTTAGCAGGGCTGTTCCTTAGCCACACAGATACTATCCTGTACTGAGCTCTTTGTTCTCCCAGGTGCAAGATATTTCACTTGCCTTTGTTCAGCTTCAAACAGTTCTTGCCAAGTCAGTCTGAAAGATGGCTCTCCATTCATGTGTGTTCACCTCACCAACCAGTTTAGAGTCCACCACTTCAGTTTATTTCTATATCAACAGAAAATATGACCAGGTTAGTCATATATAAGTTTTCTTTGGCAAACCTGTTGCCTTTTTTTCAAATCACCTGCTCCATTTATCTTGCAATAGTTTCCAGGAGAGCTTGATCAATTTCTTTCCCAGGGACTGAAGCAAGACTAATAGGCTTGTAATTTTCTGGGTCCTTTTTTTGGCCCTTCTTCCACAAGAAATGTGGAAAATACAGCATTTGCTCTTGTCCAGTCATCAGGAGCATCCTCTGATGTCTAGTTCTCAAAGATTATCTGTAGGGGGCTTGCAACTATGCCAGTCGCTTAATACCCCAGAGTGGATTCCATCTGGACCTATGGATTTTTTGTTATAGAGTTGAGTCCTTGTAAGAGGCCACAGTCAAGCTCTTCATCCATTTCTAGAGAGTTTGCATTATTGTACCTACACATTCTTGTCATCTTAGTCCAGATACACCAGTAAAGATAACAACAAAAAAGGTATTACAGAATCACAAAGAGACTGAGAACTCCTGCCTAGCTAGCATTATTAGTAATTAGTTTCCCTGCCCTGCTCAGCCATGGGATAATGTATTCCCTGTGCTTCTCTTCCCTGTTTGCAATTCTAAAAAATCTTTTCTTGCTGGTCATGACATCTATGGACAGTTTCAGGCACAGTGGAACCTTTGCCTTCCTGAATCAATCTTTGTATGCCCTGCAAAGATTATCATTGTCCTCAGTAGGTATTTGGACATCTTTCCATAGGTGGTACACTTCTTCCTTCCTTCATTCCTTCCTTCCTTCCTTCCTTCCTTCCTTCCTCGCCTAAGTATTCTATTGTCCTCTTGGTTAAGCCTTGCCCCATTACAATACACGGCGTGCTAGACTAATACTTATCCTAAAGCTTATCCTGCATCCTATGAAATTCTATTTGCGAATAAATCACTTTCTCTGCCATTTGCTGCAAACAGCCCTGTAAGCATTGAGATATGCACGGCAAGCATAACATTATGCCTAAAAATACAAAGAGCCCAATTAATACTACTCTAAGAAATTGCTTGAACCATGGCCCAATACCTCTAAACAAACTCTCCAACCAATCTCCAAAAGGGTCATCCTGTATCCCAGTCTTCTGCGTATGTTCCTTAAGTAGCTCCAACTTCTTGTGTAGCGACTCACTGTGATCACTCAGATTGAAACAGCACATTCCTTCAAAGTCCTTGCATCCGTGGCCCTGGGCCAAAAGCAAAAGGTCAATCGCCGCTCTGTTTTGGAGCACAGCATGCTTAATACTATCAATGTCCACAAGCAGTTCGCTCAAGAACACAGACGTCATGTTGGCTTGCTTCATTGACCAACAGGCCAACCTTTCTATCTCTTTCAAAGCCTGAGCTGCGGCTACTCCCAGAGCTAAGATGGATGCAAATATTCGAGCCGTAGGTCCCCAAAGGCGTACTTCGTCCCCACACTCTGGCATCAGCACATGCATATTCCTCTTCTTCCGGGTTTTACTCATGTTTCTAACCAGCTGTACCTACTCAGAGATGTTTGGGGACAGCATAGTTAACCTTCCTAGATAACAAGGCCCCCACACCGCATTCGCCGGGACCCCTTGCCATGCACGGCCACCACAAATCAAGAAAATACCTGGTGGAAATGCCTTCGCAGTGTGGTTGTTCCAAATATTCCTCTCCGGGCCCTGTCCCCTCTCCCTGGGACTAAAACAACAGCCCTTTGTGTAGTTATCAGGAGCGTAATCAACCCCCCGTTGGGAACCATCGGTCCGTGTCACGTTGATGACACAGGTCTCACTCACCCAATGCCCGGACAGACAATAAATATTACTTTTCATTGGTGTGGACCCATTTGGATAAAAGCCACAGTATGGTCCATGCCAGGTAAACTGTTCTGTGTTGTGTGGATAGACAAGGGTAAATGGATCTGACTGATTTTTCCTTGTGTTCCAATAGGGCCCCCGCAGAGTAAAAAGGTCTAGAATACTTGAACGCCTCCCACTATTATTAAATTTCGTGAAACCCACACACCCGGGAGACTACCAAAGGCTTTCATCCTTGTCCCACGTGTCATTAGGCACCCCCTGCGATCCCATTATCTGTAATTCTTGGGGTTCCCAGGGGAGAGTAACATTCAACTTGCAAATGACGCATGCCATTTTCTTGCTGGCGAGGATCACAGTATCATTCCCTAGGCCCCTGTCTGTGATATTAAGCGCATCTGATCTACAAAACTTATAGCACAAGTCCATGCAGTTGTCTGTGAATGACCTTACATATCCTTGAAACCTGGAAGACTCTTCCCACACGTCTTCCCATGTGGGCACCCCAATCAAACACGTTTGAAATGGCAAAGTAGCTGATTGTAAGCTGAGACAGAAATCTGTTCTCCCTGTCTGGTTGGCCCAAGTCACCCACAAATTCCTGGGCTGTTGAATCAAATGAGCACCTCCCACCGGCGACCAACACAGACAAAAGAGACACAGCAACATTAACATGGTAACTCTCGTAGGCAGCAAGGGTTCCTTTTTTGGATCTTTCTTCTCACTTCTTTTCTCTGGGTGAGCATCCTCCGGCTGCAGTTTCCTCAGACGTCCGAAGAACAAGTCCTGCAACAAGACACTCAGTTCTTGGTCATCCCTTTGCTTTCTTTGTGTCCCCAACCTCAGGCTTAATCCTTCTTGAGGGTACCCATCGAATGCCCCCTGTTTCCCTATGTTTGATCACTGCATAGCCTCTTCCCCATACCAATATAGACCACCCTGCTTCCCACGACCCGTTTTCTGTTTTAACCTTAACAGGTGGACCCTCCTCAATAATCTTCAGCTGCCAATGGTTCTGTATAGGGGTTCTTGTGCTTTCCCCGCGTTCAAAATGATTTTACGCACATGACACTCGTGCCAAGAGCTCTCCCTGTTGCGATACCGGGATTCTCCCGGCATACCATTCCACCTCCCCAAGGACATGAATCTTTTCTTTGAGGAGGCAGTTGGCCCTTTCTACAATAGCCTGGCCTTGTGAATTTCCTGGAATTCCTGTGCTATGCGTGATGTTCCAATGGGCCAAACACTCTTTGGTTGAACGTGAAGTAAAACAGGAGCCATTGTCTGTCTTTATATGTTGCGGCATTCCCAGAACCGCTATGGCCGTAGCCCAATGATGGTGCGCTGCCACAGAACTAGTGTGGCCGTGCTGTGTAGCATCAATGACTGTAGAAGACGTATCAATCGTCACCACAAGCCACTGTCTCGGTGCCATCCACGGTTCCATTGTAAAGTCTGTCTGCCAGATGTCCAATGGGGCGAGACTGCAGGGGTTGACCCCCACTCCTACTACAACACTTCCTTCCTTCCTTCCTTCCTTCCTTCCTTGCTTCCTTCCTTTCTTTCTTTCTTTCTTTCAGCACATCCAAAACTCACTGTTACACTAGCGGATAGTCCCTTGATTGGCCCTCTTTCTTTCTCACTGCTGGGGATAGTCTTCTCTTCCACTTTCAGGAAGGTCTTTAACTCCTACCACTTACAAGCTTGTTTGTCTTCCATTAATGCTTCTCAGCTTGGTTCTGAGTGTACTCAACTTTGTTATTCTAAAATCCAGGGTTGTTGTCATTTTGTTGTTGTCCTTTCATTTGTTTTCAGTATGCTCAACCAAAATGTAAACTTCATGATGCTGTGACCATTGAATTCAGGGTTACCATCTGCAGCTATTAGCATAGAATCATAGAACCACAGAATCATGAAGGTTGGAAAAGACCTCCATGATAATCTAGTCCAATTGTCTACCTACCGCCAATACTGCCCAGTAAGCCATTATGCTAAGTACAACACTTACCTTAAACATCTCCAAGGACAGTGACTCAACCACTTCCTTGGGCAACCCATCTAAATTCCTAACCGCTCATTTGGAGAATAATTTTTTCCTAATATCCAATTTGAACCTCCTCTGGCACAACTTAAGGCTATTCCTTCTTGCTAATTATTTGAGAGAAGTGGCCAACATCCACTTTGCCACAAACTCCTTTCAGGTAGCTGTGGAAAGCTAAACCATCTCCCCTGAGCCTCCTCTTCTCCAGACCAAACAGTCCAATTTCCCTCTGCCAGTCACCACAGCATTTGTCCTCCAGCCTCCTTGGCAGCTTCATTGCCCTTCTCTGGACATGCTCCAGGGCCTCAACTAACCTTTCTTGTAGTGAGTGGTCCAAAACTGAACACAGTACTCAGGATATGGCCTAAGTACAACCAAGTACAAGGGGAAAATCACCTCGCTGCTCCTGGCTATACTCTTTCTGGTGCAAGTCAGGATGGCATTGGCCTTCTTGGCCATCTGGGCAAACAGGTTGCTCATGTTAAGTCCTTTACTATGCTTCAATCAGAAGAACAGAAGTCATTTCTTCATGTACCTCAGCTGGAGTTGCTTCTTTATGCAAACCAGTAGGTTCACTTAAAAATTCCAACAGATCCTTTTCTTTTTTACTAACATTAAATTTAAATGTGAAATTATACATAAAAGTTTGGATAGATTTTAACTTTAACCTAAATATATATTTATTTATTTTATTTTTTTCTATTTTTTTTTCTGTATAAACATATTTTAGTTATCTCGTATAAATGCAAAATATTTTTCCACTGATGCACTAATAGTAGAATAACATTTGAAATTAGTAACCTATTTAAACCTGAATTTAGAAGTATGAGAATTTCATGGTATGTTTGCATTTCTTAGTCTCAAAACAGTATGCCAAACAACATATTACTCTTAGAAATGCTGGTCCCTAAACACTAATGTCTGCTAAAACTCAGGTGGAGTGGGGGAGGAATGGTTAATGTAAATTTGTTTTACAAATGGATTAATACCAGGATTAGAAAAAAGCTAGTTTTTTTCACTGTTAAGAGCAAACACTGAAAAGAACATACGGTGTAGAACTGAAAACATTCATTTACTATCAGTTTAAAGAAAGGCATTCTTTAAAAAACTAAGATGTTGTTAACTGTCATAGACAACTTAGAACAATTTTGTGAGGAAAGATAAAGTTATGAAAAGTACTTACACAGGGATACAACAGAATATAGTGTCTTCCAATATTGAGAAAGAGTATGTATCAACATAAATAAACAGGAACATATTTTTATGCTTACAGTTTTGTTTCTGTTATTTTTAGTTTTAAGGAGTTTGTCTAATAAAGAAAGGAGTGGGAAAAGTCTGGTCACTATTCTAAAAAAATTCAAATGCTATTGCCCATTGCAGTTTTTCAGACTGATATTTATCATCAAATCTACATTTGAAAAGACCAATACAATGTTATCTTACATTAGTTAGTCAGCCTATTCAACAAGGATATTGTGTCCTGATTCTAAATAGGAACTGGTATCATTTCTGTACTGAGGCTAAATTATACCTTACCATGTTCAATAGTATCCACTTTTAAGAGCAATCAGAAATCAGATGTAGAATGTTTTTGACGAATTCCATTTCTAAAGCACATGGCTATTCTGGAAGTAATATCTCCTACTTCACTATTTTGGCCCTCAGTGTCAGAGGTGGATGTTGGATGTATGGCAGTAGAGATGGAATCTTCCCATCATTATTCTGTTACATTCTGTATCTGTGAAACAGGTGACAGTGGAGGGGCCATCAGAAAAAGTGGTATCTGACATGAAAGTGCATATGAAGCAAAGGAGTGTTACTGAATTCCTCTGTGCAGAAAAGAAATAGACTCATTGACATTCACTGATGCTTGCTGAATGTTTATGGAGACCAAACAGTTGATGTGAGCACAGTGAGGTGGTGGGTGGCATGTTTGGGCAGTGGCAACAGTGGATCAGTTCTACTGGTGCAGATTTTTATGAGAACACCATGTAGACTCTTGTACATCACTGTTGAAAATGCATAGCTCATGGTGGTGGCCATGTGGAAAAACAGGGTTCTGTAGCTGCAAATTTGCTCTATCAAGTAGTGTTATTATGCTCTTTGTTGTCGCTTTCATGGAAATAAATCGGAAGCATAATTTTGGAGTGACCTGCATATAAGTTACCAAGTAATTAGTAAGTACATTAACATTTGAAAGTGCTTTAAAATATTTGAATTTTGTGAAGTGCTTAATAAAAGCAGAGAGAAAAACAGCTAGGTTTCAGTTGTTATCTTTTCTGTTGCTGCCCCTAACGTCCTGAACATGGGTCCTAAGTCTTCTAGATGCTGACTGATGTTCTGAACATCAATGTAGATCAAAAGCACAAACCGCCCTAAGTTCTGATGAAGACTTTGGGTGACTAAAGATCATAGTATAATTCATATTGCCACACAATTCTGTGCTGAGCCAGGATAATCTGGCTGGACAGAAGGAAGGAAAGAGACAGAGACAGCTAAGTGTACATGAAATACATATCCCATCATCTCTGTGGTAAAGGGAATGCCTTTTACCATATTTTTTTTTGTTCTTTAAGACAAGTTTAGCAATTAAGACAAGTTTAGCAATCTTTTAAGCTTTCATATCTGTTTTTTTCTTCAAATATGCTCATTTTCTTAGTGTATTATCCTCATGACTTGACAGCCTTCTCTGCTCTAGTGTAAACCACTTCTTCCTCTCAGTCTTCATACTGTGAAGTACAAAAAGGCTAAAGAACAAGGTTGATTTACTTGTGGTTCTAATCTGTCATCACCCTATTGCTTAGGTCACCTCAGACTTAAAGTAAATTTATGAAGCAAAATAGGTGCTGAGGATAGAGAATGAAGATGAATCTTCATAAAACTATCGTGTGTTACAAAAGTAAGATCTACTCAGTATCTGAGCCAGAAGGAACTGGCTTTGGTGTGGCTGATAAATTCAGAATTTGTTTATTTATTTATTTGTTTGTTTGTTTATTTTGGTGAGTGCATATCTGTTTGTACCACTATAGACATGAGAAACTTTTCTAATATTTCCTAATTTCTGTATAAAAAGAAATTGAATTAAAATGAAATATTCTGATCAAAGGACTAATTGAGGACTTAGTTTAAGCTTATAAGCTACAGTATATTTTAACCATGCTGTTTCTAGATTTTCACATGAAAAATATTTAACAGTATTTTAGTTGATCTTACTGCTTGCTTCAAAATCTGAAATCTTCCATAAGCCTTTATTTTTCAAAAAATGTTTTGTTAATACTTTTCTCCTTGGTAGGGAAAGTCTGCTTATTCTTTGTTCTGTTTAAGTCATTCCCTTTTTAGCCCGTGGAAAGGCATGTATGAATGGCATGTATGAATTTACTAGATATCATTAACGTAGAAATGGTTACTGGAATGGAATTCAGCCACAGTTCACCTCCATGGCCCATGCTGGAATAACGCAGAACCTGTAGTGAGGACTTATCTTCTAAAGTAGATGATGGAGACTGTCAAAATATAATAGAATGAAACTTTCACAAATAATCGTGTTTTTACATATTTTCTTTCTCTTTAAAACTCCATATGACAGTGAATCGAGGGAGAACCTGTCTACAAAAAGAACAGGGCTTAATATTCCCCTTATTTTCAGAACATCTTATTTGAGTGGCTTAGAATTTCAACAGAATATTCAAAAAATAAAATAAAAATAAAAAATCTATTTTTCTTTTCTTTTTTTTTCTCTAGTACAACTATCTATGGAAAGGATGTGTGCCTGAATCCCCTGTTTGTTTCTACTTTCGTTTCTCAAAGAAAGATAGAAAATCATGTTTTATCTAAGTTATTGAAATATTTATAAGAATACACAAAAGTCATGACAAGTCTGGAAAATCAAACCCAGGAGTTCATGAGTAAGAATAAAAGATAGGAAGCTTCAAGGCTTAGTCTCTTGTTCACTGTTACGAAAGACACAATTTCTAACACTGCACTCTGTGAGACATCATGTGGAAGAGCTGCATTTCAGAGAATACTGCCTCTTCTATTTCACCCCAACTTCACTCTCTTCATTCTTAAACAAGTTACTGATTTTTCCTTCCTTGCTGTATACTCTATCCCTTTGCCTTCCTTTGCTGTTATATTTTGATATACATTTGAATATTTCCAAGAGAGTTTTTCTCTTCTCGTTAATTTACATATAAAAACAGATGTGGAAAAATAAAACACAACAATGAATGGAAGAACAAAGTAAGAAAATGAGTGGTGATATCACAGGAAGATATTGACTAAAACACTGTAACACAGTGTGACAAATACAAAAGAAATACTGACACCTAACATATAGGATTTGAGAAATAATGGAATCCTAATTAGAGATATCCAAAAGGAAGAAGATAAATAAAACAAGATTAAGTATTTTTATATATTTCTAAACCCTCACAAAAAGTCCTTTATTAGAGAACAATCTTCAAAACTATGATTTCTGAACCTTATGCATAGCTTCCTTTCCCAGAAAACTGAAAAAAGTCTACACAGAATACTGACGAAACACATTCAGGAATTATAGTTTTAGAAGAAAGGTATAAAGAGTATTATTTTTCTTGAGTTTCTTTGTTTGTTTGTTTTTGTTTGTTTGTTTTTCCTTTCTCAGATCATTGGTATCTGCTGCTTTTCTCACCCTATTCCTTTTTTCAAAATCAATCAAATAAGTAAGTAAATATATGAGTCCTGTGGGGAACAGCTGAGGGAGCTGGGATTGTTTAGTCTGGAGAAGAGGAGGCTCAAGGGAGACCTCATCACACTCTCCAGCTTCCTGAAGGGAGGTTGTGATGAGGAGGGGTTTGGCCTCTTCTCCCAGGAGACAAACAGGACCCAAGGAAATGGCCACAAGTTGTGCCATGGGAGATTTAGATTAGATATAAGGAAAAACCTTTTCTCTCAGAGAGTGGTGAGTGGTGAGATGCTGGAGTGACCGTCCCTGGCAGTGTTCAAGAGGTGTCTGGATGAGGTGCTAAGAGATATGTTTTGGTAACTTAGTGGTAGTAATGGTGATAGAACAGTTGGACTACATGACTTGGTAGGTCCTTTCAAAACTTGTGATTCTATGATTCTATGATTTTCTATAGAAAACCTTTCATATTTCAGAAACTGTTGATTCTGTAGGACTGTTATGGTTCCTGTTTATTTTAGTCCTTCTCAGCCTGCACACATCCTCCTGAGAAATGTTTTGTCTTGAAATTTCATTTAAATAGTATCTGTATGGTCTGCAGACCTCTGAAATGGAACGGAAGCAGAGCTTTCTCACCTTAGAAAACCCAGTTCATCTACAAGCATTTTCCTAAATAATTTATTAACTTCTGTGTTTCTTATTCTACTAAAATATTCAAGATCATGTCATTTCTGATATTCTGAGAAAAATATTGTTAAAATTTGGTCTCTAAAGAATTTCTTCCTAGAACTCATCTTGATTTTGATTTTGAGAGCCTGAAGAAGCCAAAGGTTTTATTACGAATTCAGATCTAGTTGAAAGAATAGTTTTCTCCATCAGTCCAAACTTTTTTGTTGTTGATGTTGTTATTTTGTCAGGCTTGGTTCAACTTTGTCTAAGTTCAAATTTAAAAGGAGAAACTACCGATAGTAGGGCTAGGAAACAGATACTAAATTTATGAAACAGAAACATTTTATTTTCTCTTCCTCATACCATCATTTTGAGCACCTCCATACAGAAAGGACACTGAGGTGCTGGAGCAGGTCCAAAGAAGGGCAACAAAGCTGGTGAAGGCCTTGGAGAATATGCCCTGCAAGGAGCGACTGAAGGAACCGGGGCTGTTAAGTTGGGGTAAAAGGAAGCTGAGAGGAGACTTTATTGCTCTCTTCAAATACCTCAAGGGTGACTGTAGCAAGAGAGGAGTTGGTCCTTTCTCACAGGGGACAGGACAAGGGGAAATGGCCTCAAGTCGCATCAGGGGAGGTTTAGGTTGGATATTGCGAACAACTTCTTTACAGAAAGGGTGTGGTTATGCACTGGAACAGGCTCCCCAGGGAGGCGGTTGAATCACCATCTCTGAATGTGTTTAAAAACTGCCTGGATGTGGTGCTCAGGGACATGATTTAGGAGAGGGTTGTAAGGGTAGTATGGTTAGGTTGCAGTTGGACTTGGTGATCTTTAAGATCTTTTTCAACCTGAGCAATTCTGTGATTTTATCAGTGGATCTATCACTGCTATTGGGTCTCAGGAGCAAATAAACAGGCACGTCCAACCCATGGCCCACCCCCTGCTCCACTCAATAAAGGTGGCAGCTCTTCATCATGGAGCAGCCCCAGGCATGTACCCATCACTCAGCAATAATCAAAGCATCAGTGCACTATACACTAGTTAATACACTGTATCAGCTGACACCACAGCAGTTCAGCGCAGTGGGGAGGGCAGTGCTGGGCAGTGCCAAGTCAGGTAACAGTAAATAATTGTATGCATTTTGATACATTGGCTATATACAAAGAAAAAAGTACACTGCTTTGCTTCACGTTTTGATAAAGGTGTTTAAGAACAGGTTCAAGATTTAAAACAAACAAACAAACAAAAACAAACAAACAAACAAAAATAAACAACCCAAAACCATCAATTTATCCTTGTGATGACATTTGGAGTTGAGATAAATACATTAACTGCAAATTTTCAAATGTAATGTATTGAGTTGCAATCACATATTCAATTCAAAAATCTGATCATGTCTTATGACCAGGCTTTCATATGACTTTTCTTACCAGAGAAAAATGTTGTTTACCTCACAGTCATGTCTTAATCATGTCATCGCTTTTTGGCAGCATGCACATTTGTGAACAGTTGTTGGGAATGGAGTACAGGAAGAGTAAAATTTCTTTAAAAGCTTGTAATTTGAACCTTTCTGTGCAAGTACAGAAGTTTCTTGCTGTACAGCACAGCTCCCATGTGTAAGTATCATATGAGGACATTAAACCTTTCTCCATTTCAATTACTTTCATTGCTATTACTAACTCATAGACTATTGTCTCACCTGGAGGTGCTCATTTGTCCTCCTTAGTTTACACGGGGTACACTTTAGATGACAAGTCCATTCCTTAGCCATGAAAAAATAATACTTATTCTAAAGGTTAAGCTCATTCTTGAAAGACGGAACTTTTTTGAAAGATGGATTGGAACAGTGTATAGCTTTTCACAAACTGAAGACAAACAAAAAACCAATCTCTTTCTTCGTTGGTGCACAGGCAGAGACTTTGTTATCTAATTTTCTAATGTAAATCATTGCTCTATATGCACATATATTTTTGGACTGCCAATTAAAAGATTACAGTGAAACATATAGACATAGGGAATGAAGAAGGGAAGAAACCATGAATGATAGCCACATTTACATTTTTTTGAATTGTGTTTTAGTTGTAGACATATAATTTACACATATCACTAGAAAATACAGTGTCTTACACCAGAGACATACAGTGCTGCCTGTCACGCTTCCAAAAGCAAAATGTTGGATGTTTAGTGATGGACTAAAGGGAAGATATTTTGCAACGTCTGAGGCATAAACCTGTCACTGCCTCCGGTTCTTGCCTTTTCTACAATGACTGTATAAACAGCCGTAGCTAGCATAACTGAAATGGGGTGGGAGGAGAGAGAGAGAGATGCAGGTTTATGATGAATATTTCTAAGTCAGGCATTATTTCTGGTTAGAACAATGCAATTTGTGTACAGCTCAATTTAGCTTTTCAATCAGCCAATAGGTTTTTGCTAACTGCAGTTATGTCTGTGCTTCCCCAAGCATAGCTTTGTATACATGAAAAAAATATTTTAAATAACAAAATAAAATCAATGACCTGATAAAATGTCATCTTTTATATATATAAAATACATGTTAACATTTTTTTCAACAAATATGGGAAAATAAAAGATCCTTCTAAAAAGTTGTAAGACAGAGAACAGTGTAGCTGCATAGCTATAGCTGATATGCAAGTTTGCAAACTCTACTAAAGCTATAATCAAATTTTTAAATGATATTTTAAATCTTGAAGATTTTCTAATTTAAGTGAAATTTGTGAGTTGCTGCTGCTGCTGCTAAAGATTTGCTTGTATTGCACTGGAAGACAAATTAAATGTTCCATCTGGTCTTTGGCACAACAAATACCTCTGACACTTATATTAATAATCAGTTTCAAGTGTTTTTTAGCCACCAGCATTCTTACTTGAAATGGAAACAAATTTTCAGCAGCTTTAGTAACCTAGCAACCCAGTTTATTGTCACTGAGATTTGTTATTTCAAGAGATCAGTCTTCAGAATGCTTTTCATAGATGTTTATTTTCCATATAACTCCACAGCCTGTGATATCCCGTAATGGAGCTGGTTTACTTTACTGTAACCAACAATTTATCAAGCACTAAAAAATTGCAACTTAAAAGAAAACAAAACAAAAAAAAAACCTTTTAACAGAATTTTTAATGAAAGCTGCAGTTTGGGATGATTTTAAAAGTAAAGATTGTCTGAAGATTTTTGCTGCTGTTGTTTGCTTGTTTTTTTGTTTGGTTTTTTTTCATTTGCTGTCTCTACGATTAAAGCTACTGAGTTGTATAATTGCTCTAGTAATTGAATGGACTTAGCACAGGTGCAAATCTCAAACAGGTCTGAGCATAGACTTCTAGTGAAGACATTTCTTTACAGATTTTTCAATATATGGATTAAAAAAAAAATATAGAGAAAAACATACTACTTTAACTTGCTTGTAGTATAAATATTCTGCAAATGCAGCATTATGTCTCTTAACTGAAAAAAAATAGATATATATATAGCTGAGGTCATAGAACTTTCTAATGTTCCATCAACAACTTTTATATGAATTAAGCACTTATTTAAATTAAGATTTTATGTAAGATTGATATTTATTGTGTAAATGAGCCAATGAACACTCTTTCTATAAGGGCAGTAACAGATGGTTTTGAACAGTAGCATATACTACTTCAGATAATTATGTTATGTTTCAGATAAAGTTATGAAATGTTTATTTTACATTGAAAAGTTCACGATAGAGGAAATGGAACCAGAGCAGACAGAAGATATTTCCAGAGGAGATATATTTTACTGTTTATCAAAAACAGAATACAGTCTTCACATCCTGTCCAAGGCAGCACAGTAGCAGCATGACTTCAAATAGGTCAGAAGAATGTTAAGAAATTACAACCTTAGTCCATACAGAAAAGGAAAGAAAATAAATTTAAATAGTGAAGTTTGGTGTAATTCAATTTAGAAGGAATTTGGATAGCGAGCAAGACAGAGAAAGACCTCTCACTTGAGACAAATGTAGCACAATTTAAAATGAAGTGACATGTTCAGTTTACTTGTTGCAGTTGATAGATGCAGAGCAGCGGTCTCTGCTCAAATTAGTACCTTAGCGATACGCAGGGCATGAAGCCAGCGGGGAGAGATATGCAAAGATAAATAATATGTCTGTCTTCTTGTTTAGTCATCAAGTGGAAATCAGAAATAATGCTTCTTATAACATGTTATATAATACATTTTCTACATTTACAAACACTTTAGCACTCTACCATGAGGTAATAATTTAGTTTATATGAAGAGTCATCTAAGCAGTGTAACATGTAAAGCAAATGGAAGGTAAGGTTCTGGATGTCAGCTTTTATAAATATTTTTCAGTGTAAAGGAAATTTTAATGAGAGAAAATTTTGGGAGAGAGGAGATAAATTGTTTCAATTAATTAATTGTTTTGGCAAAGACTTCTCAAATTACAAGGTTTTTTTATTATTATTATTTTTAATTTATTTTGTTTGATATTGTTTCCCTTAGAAAACATTTTTGCTAGCTGTGGTAGGTAAATTTTGCTAGCTGTGGAATCTGTTTTCCTGGTTTTGAGGTGATCTGGAGAAAACTAAGCAAATTAGATATCTTAAGATTTTGTTTGTTCGCTTTTTTGTTTGTTTTGTTTTGTTTTGTTTTCCCCCCTTCTATTAGTGTAAAGTCTCTAAGCATGCAAACTAAATTTTTCTGGCATTGAAAGTAAAATTTTGGGGCAAGTTCACCATTTGCTAAAAGATTCTGCATGTTTTTTTTTGTTTTTTTTTTTTTTTCCCTTTTAACTTCTGTGTGAAACAAACAGCAATTTCAATATTTTTTAAGACTTCATGGATCAGAATCGTTGACTCCAGAGATTCAACAGACTTCAAAGGGTTTAATGTCAAACCAGAATTTATGCAAATAATGATCTAATGTCAACAACTGGGGGAGTTAAGATGCAACTTACCCAATAAGAAATAAAAGCATATGAATGTGCTAGGGAAAAGAGAACGTCTTTAATAATTCCAGATTTTCTATCATTTTCATGAAAGTTATAACCCATTTATTAATGAACCCCACTGCTCCTTATCCTACTTAGGTTGATGTTTCATCTACTGATAATTAATAAACTAAATTTCTTGAAAACCACTATTTGTTAAGGAATTTGTCTTGAATGAAGACAGTGCCAATTTTAGCCTAGAAGAATAGGGGAAATTGAACTCAGTCACATTACAAAAAAGTTCCATCCATTTTGAGGGGAAAACTGAATGTAAACTTCTTCATCTCATAATTTATCACTGTATTTTCTTTTTAGTAACCCTTTTAGTTTTGTTAAATTGTATGTATGTATGCATATATATATATATATATATATATATATAATATATATATATATAGTGACCAAATTTTGTTGGTCATAACAAAGTAGATAATAGCAAAGCAAAATGTTTCTTGCTAAAGAGCCTAATAACAAAATGAATGACATGTAAGAGGCTGGCTAGGGAAAAGAGAGTTGTTTATATTCAAAATATTTATTGTAGTTGCCTTTCAGATAGATTTCTTGCTGTTTGGTTTGGTTTTTTTTTCCCCTTTTCAACATAAAGGCACTGCATTCATTCACCTCAAAATTTGAAGAATGGAATGTAACTGCATGGCGTTTTCGTAAAGCTAAATAGTCAGTAATACATTTTCAATGAATACAATAAATATTTTTATTTTTAAATCGTTATTTTCTGAAATGATGAATGGTGAATGTATTAACTCAGAGTAAATAAAGGCATTCAAATCCGAGGGTGCTTAAAGATCACTCAAATCCTGAAATATCTTTATTTTTTACCTTGTAATTTAACTCCAAAGCTGAATAAATGCTGGCTTTATTTTTTTTTTATATAAACTATTTAAAAGCTGTGGCCTATTCTTATGTCACATAACACTGTGCTTTTTTTGAGGAAGTATGTATGTTTCACAACTTCTCCGTAAATCTGTTCTCGTGTATCAGTCATGATGGTACTTAGCAAAGCACTAAAGTGCATTTATCTGACTAAAAATGAAAGTAATTTCACAAACTTACAGACCTAAAACTAAAGATCTGTTTTACTTCTTCCTTGAATTGGAAATCTGTTGTGTAAAGGGCTGAGGGAATGTGCCAGGATTAATCGCTTATGACATTTAAACGTCTGTAAGAAATTCACAGAATCATAGAATCATGGAATCGTCCAGGTTGGAAAAGACCTCCAAGATCATCTAGTCCAACCTTCCACCTATCGCCAATATTTCCCCATTAAAACATGTCCCTTAGTGCCACATATAAATGTTTCTTGAACACCTCCAGGGACGATGACTCAACCCTGGTGTCAGCGGTTTACAGGCTGGTTCGGCCCGGTTCCATGACTAGTGGGGCAGAGGGACTTTGCGAAGTCCACGCCTCTGGAAAAGGGAAACAGGGACCCCAAAATAATTAAAGAAAGGAACAGTTGCAACGATCTGAGGAGGAACAAACTAGTTTACTAAATATAATGAGAGAGAGTACCTGAAAAAAAAAGCTGTAGGCCTTACAGTAATGCTGAAGCAGCACGCACAGTTGGGCAGCAGCGAGGAGAGATGAAGCAGAAGAGCGATGAAGGAAAGTGAAAAAGCAGTCAGATGACCCGACAGCACCTTATATGCATTCCCCCCTGTGCAAGAATGATATCAGCACAGCGAACAGTCTTCTGGGGAACGCAGTGTCTTCTCTTTAGTATGGTGAACTGGGACATTAACACTTTAATTCCCAGTGCACTACATGATGTTATGATGTGCAATACTGATGACCATAAAACCATGACATCTGGGCAGCCCGTTCCAGCACCTGAGCACTCTTTCAGAGAAGCAATTTTTCCTAATATCCAACCTGAAGCTTCCCTGGCACAACTTGAGGACATTCCTTCTTGTCCTATCACTAGTTAAGCAGGAGAAGGACAAACCTCACCTTGCCACAGCCTCCTTTGGGGTAGTTGTAGAGAGCAATAAGGTCTCTTCTAAGCTTCCTCTTCTCCCACCTGTTCTTCTCTGTCTGTGAACAGCACAGGTCTAGCAAAGCACCTCGCCTGGTAAACTTTCTTACCATCTGTGTCAGGGAATTATCTGCCACACATTCTAGAAACTTCCTAGACTGCTTCTTCTGCACTTCATTATATTTCCAATACATATAAGCAATGTTGAAAAAAATTGCTTATATATATTGGAAACAATATATATAAACAAGGACTGCTGATCATGCAACTTCTGCCAGCTGCTGATTAGGCAGTCTATAACATCAGAATATCCACCTTATTTGCCTTCCCCATGATCCATGGCTATGATGATATAGCCATAGAGACTTAATCTTACTCCCAGGTCTGAGCTTAACAAAATCAAAACACTCTCTAAAGTAGAGAGCCAAGCCAACACTTCTCCTTCCTCGTCTATCCCATCTGAAGAGCTTATAGCCATCTATTGCAGCTCTCCAGTCGTGGAAGCAATCCCATCAGGTTTCAGTAATTAAGTCATAACATTCCTACCACACAATGGCTTCTAGCTCTTTCTGTTTGTTGCTGGTGCTGTGTGCATTGTGTAGATGCATAGATTATAGGAGGGAGAGGAGGTTCTTTGATATATGTATACCTGATGTGAGATTAAGAAACAACGGTTCAAATGTTGGTCCGACCAGTTTATTACAAATCTTAATCAAGGAGATGGGGAAGGGGAGGACGGACACTATTATGATGTAGGGTGATGGGGAAGGGAAGGCAGGCGATAGTAAAGATAGGAAACAGAATCAAGGAGTCTTTCTAGGAAGCAAGAGGGAGATAGTCACCACCATGGATCCAACATGGTTTCTAGTTCAGTCATTGATCTTCAGTAGTGGTGGGTCGTCAGGCATTGTTGTTCTGTTGATGATGACGGTGACCACGGCGACGATGTCCAATGGTAGTACAATCTTATTTATAAGTCCAAAGTGGTCGAGTCAGCTTTCTTTGGAGTGACAGCTTGAATCCAAAGTAGTTGAGTCAGCTCTCCTTGGAGTGGCAGTTTCTGGCTCTGAGATCTCAGCAGAAATTCCTTTGTTCCCATCTTCCGGGCCTTGCCAGCAGATAAGAGGGAGCAGGGATGCCCACCTGCATCCTGTTTCTCACAGGACACGATGGTATCATTCCCCAGTTTTCCCATACCAAGCTGGAGCTATTTAGTCGCAGGCCAGATCTTCTGCTAGTAAACACTCCTGAGCACTCTTCCGGCGGCAAACAACTCTGAAGGAAGGTGCTTTCAAATGTCCACAAAGTGATGCTGATTGTCACAGGGTAGCACCCACCACTTGCCTCCTCCTTAAATCAGTGAGAATCTTATCACAAGAAATACCTCAGGAAGCAAGCTTTGAGCCAGAAAACAAGAAGGGTTCTCACACAGGAATCCAAAAGGAAAGGTTTTATACTGGACCTTGTCCAATGAGGAAGGGCCGCTGAGTAATGTGAAGCTCAAGGGCAGCCTTGGCTGCAGTGACTATGAAATGGTGGACTTCAAAATCGTTAGGGTGTCACAGAGAGTGCACTCCAAGCTTGTTACTCCAGACTTCAGGAGAAAGGCTTTGAACTATCCAGGGAACTACGTGGCAGGGTGAAATGGTGGAAAGGCCTGAAGGGGACAGGAGCCCAAGAAAGCTGGTCCGTATTCAAGAACCATCTCCTCCAAGTTCTGAAGCAGTGCATCCCAAGAAAAAGGAAGGCAGGAAAGAATACCAGAAGGCATCCAGGGATCAACAGGGAATTCCTGGACTTACTTAAGCTCAAAAAGAAAAATATATATGATACATATCCTATATATATAGGATATATATCCTATATATATATGATATATATCCTACATATATATGATATATATCCTTCATAGTGGAAGCAGAAACAAGTTACCTGGGAGGACTACAAGGAAGCTGTCCAGGCAGACAGGGATCAGATTAGGAAAGATAAAACCCAGACGGAATTCAATCTAGTCAGGGGCATCAAGGGGAACAAGAACAAATTCTACAGGTATATCAGGATAAAAAGGTCAGGGAAGATGTGGGATTTCTCCAGAAGGAAACTGGAGACCTGGTCACAATGGATGTGGAGAAAGCTGAGGTGCTCAGTAACTTCCTTGTCTCAGTCTTCACAGACATGGGCTCTAGCCGTACAGCCCAAGTTGCAGAAAGCAATGGTAAGAACTTGCAGAACGTAGACCTGCCTGCTGTAAGTGAAGATCAGGTTTGAGACAATCGAAAGAACCAGAAGATGCTTAAGTCCATGCAACCTGAGGAGATATGTCCATGGTTTCTGAGGGAACTGGTAGATGAAGCTGCCAAGCCACTATTGATTATATTTGAAAGGTCATGGCAGTCAGTGAAGTTCCCACTGACTGAAGAGGGGAAACATAACCCCCATTTTCAAGAAGGTAAAAAAAGATCAAGGGAACTACAGGCCAGTCAGTGTCACCTTTGTGTCTGACAAGACCTTGGAGCAGGTCTTCCTGAAGGCCCTACTAATGCACATGGAAAATAAAGATGAGGTGATGTACTGGTGGTAGCCAACATGGCTTCACCAAGGACAAGTCATACCTGATAAACTTGGTGGCTTTGTGTAATGGAGTTACAGTGTCAGTGGACATAGAAAGAGCAACCGACATCATGTACCTGGAGTTGTGCAAAGTATTTGACACTGTCCCACATGACATCCTGGTTACCAATTTGGAGAAAAATGGACTTGATGGATAGACCACTCTCTGGATAAGGAATTGGCTTGATGGTCACACTCAGAGAGTTGCGGTTAACAACTCAGCGTCTGAGTATAGACCAGTGAGTGGCATTCCTTAGGAGTCGGTGTAGGGTTCGGTGCTATTTAACATTTTTGTAGGCAATGTGGACAGTGTGATTGAGTGCACCCATAGCAAGTTTGCAGATGATACCAAGCCAAGTGATGCAGTTAACATGCTACAGGGAAGGGACTTGGATAGGCTAGAGAGGCAGGTCCATGTCAACCTCATGAAGGCCAACAGTATTCTGAGTGACTTCAAGAGAAGTGTGACTAGCAGGTCTAGGGAGGTGATTCTTTTTTGCAAGATCTTTCAGCCTAGTAGAATCCATGGCCAGATTTGTTAGTGGAAATTCACTATAACCTGCATGGTTAGACTGTGAAGTTCATTTTAAAGCTTATTTCAATAAAAAACACAAAGATTTTGCCCACAAGAATTTTTTTACCTCTTACTTTGCTTTTCTTCACTAGCTATGATACAGCAAGAATTCTCTATCCTCCTGTTATTATTATATGCTAATTGCAATCAAGCTTTTTTGAGCTGTGTGAGAAAGACACTGTATTTGCATTAAAGAAAGATTTGATGATAAATTGCTTTTGCATATTTTACATTTTCATATAGCACAGGTTCTCATACTGATCTTTTGAACAATAGAATGGCCACTTTTTGTTGCCATGAAAAAAAAGAAAATGCAACCATATAATAATTTAGTGCAAAAGACTTTGAAAGATTTAAAACAAACAAACAAACAAACAACAGCAACAACAACGACCAGACAAAAAAGCCACCGGTTTCATTAATATACACACAAGTAAATGATCAAGAAGTGAAAGTAGTGTAAAGTGAATTTTTTTTTAAGCCAATAGATTTAGTATTTTTTGTTCAGCGACCCTTAAGCAGAGAAATATATCTTCATGAAATGCAATTCTATGTTCTGGTTTTCAGTCTGTCACCTTTATAAATCTGTTTTTGACAAATAGAAATTTGACAAACATACATTGAAAAGATATCTCCAAAAGAGATGAAAAATAAAAACTTGCATGCAGATGTTTCTAAGTGAAATGAAGCTGGTCAGTCAATATATTGAAACAATTATTTCATAATACAGAAAGGAAAATATGTTTATCTTAAGAGGGTAGTTGTCAGCAGTGAAATCTTTCTGTCTAAAATTCATTCTAGATACTGAGCATTCTAGATTGTCATTTATTTTATCACATCAGAACCTTTAAAATAACAACAATAGTAACAACACTATCACAGCTGGGAGCACTAGATTTACACTTTCAAAATATATATTCAAATAAACATAAATTGAATGCTTTTAGCAAATGCATTTTATTATCAGTTGTGTCCACAGAAATCAGAACAGAGGGAGGTAGTGAGGCTTTTCACTTGTGGTGTTTTCTGTCTTTAACCTGCAGAATAATTGCAGAATAAAGTTCTTTGCTATTCATTTTTGTTTGTTTGATTGATTTATTTTAGTTTATTCTTGTTTCTTGTCATTTCAGTCTGGTTACTGCTAAATACATGTTTATTTATCAGATAGGAGAAGAAGAGGTGGTTATTTCTAAAAGATTTCCTTCATGTTATCTAGATTATTTGACTGATGTATTCTATATAAAAAGAGATTAATTTGCTTTGCCTGGTTGAACATGCAAATAAACTTAATCTCCTCTTACAGTAAGGAACAGCAAAACGCATGACAGTTCTTAAGATGTAATGGCAGGGCTCATTTAATCAAGATATGCATCTTGGATTTGTGTGTGGAAAGTAAAAGAAAAGAGTTTTGTGACAACAGTGCTTGCAGAAAGACCTGGAAATTATAAACCTCAAGAAAATAATGTGAATATATAGTTATTATTGTACACAGACAGATAATTTAAAGTTTGTATTTTTTCAGTGTTCTTTTTTCACTGTTGTGGTTGAGCATTTTCTTTTGACTATTTCAAGTACGCAGACCTTCAGACATTGCTAGTGTAAGACGCACCACTTTGGTCCCATTTTCTTTCTCTGATGGTTGTCACAGGTAAAAATATAGTTTGGACTGAATCAGAATCAAAGTGATCATTGTTTTACTAACAACATGCAGTTGAGCAGCAATTAGGAACTAGACATTCAGGATCAATATCAGTAGCAGAGCAGATAAACAGTATGGATCCCACCCTAGCTTAATATGTGATCTTGAGGAATAAGTGCCTGGCAAAGAGCAAAGCTAGGTTCTTGAAATTCAGAGGAATAATTTTAGGAATTATTTAAGGAATAAACAGATAAGATCCCCTGGGAAGCTGTCCTCAAGGACAAAGGAGTGGAACAGAGTTGACAGCTCTTGAAGGACACCTTGCCAAGAACACAAGAGCTCTCCAGCCCCCAGTATAAGAAATCAAAGAGAAAAGGATGGAAACGTGCATGGCTGAACAAGGACCTGCTGGTTAAAATGATAGATAAGAAGGAAATGTACAGACATTGGAAGCAGGGATATGTGGTGTGGAAAGAATAAAGGATGCCATCCAAACATGTAGAGATGGGATCAGGAAAGCCAAAGCATGAATGGAACCAAAATTGGCAAGGAATGTGAAAAATAAGGAGAAGAGATTCTGTAGCTACATTGGTTAGAAAAGACAGGCGGAGGAGAGTGTACCCTCTCAGACAAATAAGAAAGAAAAAACCAGCAATAACAGACATGGACAAGACTGAGGTACTCAGCAAGTTCTCTGTCTCAGGCAGTCAGTCTTCTCAGGTTTTTCATGTCTCCAAAGCTCCAGGCAGGAGGTGTGGTAGCAAACGCCCATCCACTGTAAGAGAAGAGCGAGATCAATGCTACCTGAAAAAATGTAAGAAGAAAAGTCTATGGGGCTTGATGATATGCATCCCAGGGTCTTGAAGGAACTGGCTGATGTGGTTGCCGAAACACTCTCCATCATGTTTGAAAAATCATGGCTATCATGTCAAGTGCCCAGTGGTTGGAAAGAGGGAGACATCGCTCCATTTTTAAGAAAGGTATCAGTGAAGATCCAGGAAACTAAAGCATGGTGAGCCTCATGCCTGGAAAGATCACGGAGTAGATCATTCTGGACGCTGTGTTAAGGCACAAACAAGACTACAGGGTGATCTGAGAGTCAGTATGGCTTCACAAAGGGCAAGACTCTGCCTGGCCATTCTGATAGCCCTCTATGGTGGACAAAGAAAGAGCAACTAACATGATCAACCTGGGCTTTGCACAACAGCTTTGACATGGCGCCACATGACATCCTTATGTCTAAACTGGTGATATATGAATTTAAAGGGTAGACTATTTGAAAGATAAGCTATTAGTTGGATAGATGCAGACAAAGGGTTGTGGTCAATGGCTTTATGCAGGTTAAGTCTAGTGATGAGTGGTGTACCTCCCGATTCTGTCTTGAGACTAGTGCTCTGCAACAACTGTTGCAAATGTTAGTGCTATGGCTGTCCAACATTTCGGATTGCCTGGGCTGCAATGAATGAAGACGAATTGTCTTGATCTACATATGAAATGGATAATATGGTAAATGCATATAAGCAACAAAACATTTTTTTTTTATTTTTTTTGAAATTTTTTATATATATATATAAAGAGGCCAGCAAATAACATAAAACTAGTGGGATATTTTTCTCTTGTTCTTTACTTTTATCTTATGTTTTACATCTTGTCATAAAACATTTAGCTTTTTGTGTTACTTTTATACACAAAAAAGTCGCCTTTAAATGCACAATTCAGCCAATTTACTGTTCTTGTGAAATGGTGAAAAAGTGGGTAAAGCAGACTGACACACGTCTTTATAGGTGATTATTACTTATATGTTGCCACCATGTGATCCAAATAACAAACACTGATCAAATACATATCACAAAACTAATTGCAAATGTATCACTAATTATTTTATACTTTTTGTGAGATTTTTGAGACACTGAAATTTACAAAATCTGTCAGCAGTGCATGAGTATTCTGGCTTTTTCCACAGTGAACCTGTTAATTATTACTATTATTATCATCATTATTATTAATGAAATAACACAAGCCTAAATTTAATAATTGCATAAGAAAACTTACATGTCTATTTGATAAAAATAAAATAATTTTTTAAAAAAGCTTGTCTTCAGAGACACACACGCATATGTAGGTCAAACTATCATTGCTGATAACTACTGTGTTTTACTCAGCAAGTGGCACAAGCGCTTATATCGTGTAATACAGGCAGATTTCAATTTCTGTGAGTGTGTGTGTGGTGAGGGTGAGAGTTGGAATTAGTGTTGTGCTATGCATTCCCTCCACAGAGTTCCACTGTCACCTACATAGTCCACACTTGAGCTACATGCAATCAACTACCGAAAAATATTGCTGATATTCACCTAATAATGTTAAAAGTTTATGATCTGGCATTGTGTGGTTGTATTACTAGCAGTCAAGGTCTGCATCCAGCCCTTTTGGACACACTGGCTTCAGCAGATGATGATTACCATGTTTCTCTTTAGTACTATCAGTCTGGGGCAAAACTGCATTTGGCCTGTGCTTGATTTCTACACTGATGATCCTGCTGTTATTAGTCGGAAACATAGGTATCCTGGTAATGACTAGGAACTGTTGATATTTTAAAGCACTAAATTAAACCTTGGAGCAAGAAAACAGGTATTAGATTTTTTAAATTATAATTTCAAAAGGTCAGTTTTAATCTTTTATCTGCTTAATATAATAATTAAGGTAAACCATTTTAAGTTTCTACAGAGTCTTTACCCACATTGAAATGAACAATTTCTTTTAGATTTAACATTACAAGCAAAGTCGAAACTTTCTTACTTAATTACCATAAAATAATTTTATATAAGACTAAAACATGTATCCTTAGGGAAAGAAATTTTAATAAACCTCAAGTAGTGACAAAACAGCAGAATTAATTCATGCATAGTTAATCTTAGCAGAATTATTATACAAAATGATTTGCAGGACATAAACACAATAATATCAATAATAGGTATACTCAGTGTTTAATGTTGATATTTTCATTACCACTCAGAAACCTCAGCAGTTAATTATGCTGATCTATTGAAGCAGCAAGTGATAGAACATTTGCTTCTTGTCTTTAAAAATATCTGACTTGAAATCCATAATTTTATAAATAAATATATAGAAAACCTTTATATTTCTATCTTTAGGACTATAATGTACTGTTTCTAAAAAATATATCAATATAACACAGATGCATTTTTAATAAGATTTTCAAGAAATTCACTCTAAAAGACACCCCTGCATGTAGAAGTGTGTATATTCAAACATATTTTCCAAATAAAAATAAGGACAAAGTCAGAGCAGACAATTAGACCCAGAAAAGTTGTTTCATGACATTGCTGTTTTTTCTCCACAAAATGGGCTGAAATTAAACTAGTTTGGATTTGCAAAAGAGTAAGAAATACATACAATCTTGTATTTTTCTAAATGGAAATATCATAATTATACGCAGGTAGACCAAAATATACCTGAAAGTTGGTTTTATATTTACAAATGTAAATAAAATTATGAAACCATTCACTTACAATGGGATCAATTGGTTTAGAATTGGTTTGAGAGGTATAGGTATGATTTTTTTTTTCAACCTAACTATACTAATGGACTTTATAATGTTGAGTTTCATGCAGAATTTCATTAAAACAATGAAAAACATTCAGTTTTTATGAAATTTTTATTTTCATAAAAATATTTCAATATCTTTGTATTTTTTATCCATGTTGATACTTCTGGCAAAACTGTATTGGCTGGGAAAAAAAAAAAAAAATCAGCTAAGAAGGTTAGAACTAGATGATCTTTAAGGTCTCTTCCAACCCAATCCATGCTCTGATTCTGTAATCACAGAGTCACAGAATCACAGAATTGTAGGGGTTGAAAGGGACCTCCAGAGATCATCAAGTCCAACCCCCCTGCCAAAGCAGGTTCTCTACACCAGGTCACACAGGTAGATGCCCAGGAGGGTCTTGAATATCTTCAGAGAAGGAGAATCCACAACCCCCCTGGGAAGCCTGTTCCAGTGCTCCGTCACCCTCACCATAAAGAAGTTCTTGCACTCATTCGTGAGGAACATCCTATGCTCCAGTTTCTGGCCATTTCCCCTTGTCCTGTCTCCACACACTGCTGAAAAGAGTCTGGCCTCACCACTTTGTCCCCACACCTTAGGTATTTGTAGACCTGGATCAGGTCCCCTCACAGTCTTCTTAAGGCTAAACAGACCCAGTTCACTTAGCCTTTCTTCATGGGGGAGATGCTCCAGGCCCTTCACCATCTTTGTGTCCCTCTGCTGGACTCTTTCCAAGAGATCCCTGTCTTTTTTTACTGGGGAGACCAGAACTGGACACAGTACTCCAGATGAGGCCTCACCAGGGCATAGTAGAGGGGGAGGATCACCTCCCTCGACCTGCTGGCCACGCTCTTTTTAATGCACCCCAGAATGCCATTGGCGTTTTTGGCCATGAAGGCACAATGCTGGCTCATGGCCAACCTGTTGTCCACCAGGACACCCAGGGCCCTCTCTGCAGAGCTCCTCTCCAGCAGGTCATCCCCGAACCTGTACTGGTGCATGCCATTATTCCTCCCTAGGTGCAAGACTCTACACTTGCTTTTGTTAAACCTCATCTGGTTTCTTACTGCCCATCTTTCCAGCCTGTCCAGGTCTTGCTGAACGGCAGCACAGCCTTCAGGCATGTCAGCCAATCCTCTCAACTTCGTATCATCAGCAAACTTGCTGAGGGTGGCCTCTATCCCCTCGTCGAGGTCACTGATGAAGATGCTGAACAAGACCGAACCCAGCACCGACCCCTGGGGAACACCGCTAGTTACAGGTCTCCAACCGGACTCTGCACCACCAGTGACGACCCTCTGTACTCTGCCAGTCAGCCAGTTCTCAACCCACCTCACGGTCCACTCATCTATCCCACACTTTTTAAGCTTTGTTATAAGGATGTTGTGGGAGACAGTATCAAATGCCTTGCTGAAATCAAGGTAGACTGCATCCACTGCTCTCCCACCATCCACCCAGCCAGTGACAACATCATCGAAGGCTACCAGGTTGGTCAAGCATGACCTCCCCTTGGGGAACCCATGCTGACTACTCCTGATAACCTCCTTTCTTTCCAATTGTCTGGAGATGGCATCCAGCACAATCTGTTCCATCATCTTTCCAGGGACAGACGTGAGGCTGACTGGCCTGTAATTACCCAGATCTCCCTTCTTGACTTTTTTGAAGACCGGAGTGACATTGGCTATCCTCCAGTCTTCAGGCACCACTCCCATTCCCCAAGACCTCTCAAAGATGATAGAGAGCGGTTCAGCAATCACCTCCACCAGCTCCCTCAGCACCCGTGGATGCACCCCATAGTGTCTCATGGAATTATGAACATTGGTGTTGCTTAGGTGCTCACGGACCACCTCTTCCTTGACTGAAGGGAAGTCTTCCATTCCCCAGACCCTCTCACTAACCTCCAGGGTCTGGGATTCCTGAGGGAGAGCTTTTTCACTGAAGACAGAAACAAAGAAGGCATACAGTCTCCGCCTTCTCAGCATCCCCCATTACCAGAACACCCCCCTCACTTAGTAGGGGACCCACGTTTTCCTTAGTCTTCCTTTTACTGTTAACATCCTTAAAAAAGCCTTCTTTATTATCCTTTATCACTTTTGCCAGATTCAATTCCAGGTGGGCGTTAGCCTTCCTCGTCACATCCCTGCAGGCCCCGACAACATTTCTATGTTCTTCCCAAGTCTGTCAGACCCTTTTTCCACATTTCATGGACGTTATTCCCTTTGAGTTTGCGCATGAGGTCCTTGCTCATCCACGCAGGTCTCCTGCCACCCTTTCCTGATTTCTTGCTCACAGGGACGCACTGATCCTGAGCTTGGAAGAAGAGCTGTTTAAATGCTAACCAGCTCTCACAGGCCCCCTTACCTTCTAACACCCTAGCCCACGGGATAGCTCCAAGTAGGTTCTGGAAGAGACCAAAGTTGGCTCTCCTAAAGTCCGGGGTAGCAATCCTACTTTTTGCTTTTATTCTTCCACTCAGGATCTTGAACTCCACCATCTCGTGGTCACTACAACCCAAGCTGCTGTCCCCGACCTTTACTTCCTTAACAAGTCTTTCCTTGTTTGTGAGAATAAGGTCCAGTAACACCCCTCCTCTCGTTGGTTCCTCCACCACCTGCATCAGAAAGTTGTCTTCAACACATTGCAAGAACCATCTGGAGTATAATGTATGTGGATGATACTACAAAGATACTTTGTAATGCACACAGACAGTTTACGTTTGTCCTCAAAGGAGATCATTAAAATGTAAATGAATGTGGAGGATGCTGGTCCATAATGACTAATAAGGATTTGTATAGTTTATATTGCTAAAGGAAATGTGGCTCATTAGTCCGTAACTGGATCATTTCAATTACTTTTGAAACAAATTAGTATTTTCTTAATTTTTTTACAAATGGTTATCAGTCTCACAAGTATTTATGTACATTACTGTGTACATATCCACACAAATGTATTTCTCAAATACTTGCATATGTATACAACTAGACAAAAAATATGCTTACCAAACGGAAAATATCATTATTTCTCCTTATTAGTAATCCTGAATATTTGACAGACAAACATCCTATCCCCCTTATCCCGCAAAAAGCACACGAAGAAACAACTCCTAAAAATAAAGACAGTAATTTCACATTAGTGCCTCTTTCATGCCAAGAGTAAAACAGTGCTAGGAGGTTTCATTTCCCACACATTTTTACAAACATTTTCTTTGGATCCCATCCCTGTGAGTTTGCAGTTGTTGAAACTGGGTTTGAAGTACATACTTGAATGGCCCTAAAACTTTACCTCGAATGCCAGCATCATTTTTAACCCTCCACTCACCCACTACTGAGTTTAAAATTAACTTCTTCCATCTCCCTTATCCCAACTTTTTAGTTCAGGCTCCCTTTCTCTGAAGCAGTCTTCCCATAAGTACAATATTTTTCATTTTCTTCTTGCTTCTCCATGCCTTTTCTTCCTTTACATGTATTCAACATGAGCCAAAAGTGTATTTTCTGACCATCTCAGTTATACTTATAAAAGGTATTATTTCATACCCATGCTTTAATATTCTTCATTTAATGAAAAATTATCAGTATATTAGACATTCAGTGAGGAAACAAAGACTAAATTCAAAAAGAAGTTGACTGTCCTCTTTATTTACTTTGAACACTTTGTAAAAGCAGGTGTTAGCCCTGTCAGTCTCTCAGACTTTGTTATAGAAAAAGAATTTATCAGGTGATGCTGTACTTCCCTCTAGAAAGAATTACAGTAGTGACTGGATAACACAACGTCTTTGCTCTGTAAAATGCTGATAGTGACAATGTTATTAGAAGGTGTGACCACTAAATTCTAACATCAATAAATGTGATACACTTCACTTACTGGACATCTAGCTCCTTCTTCATCTCCTTATTATCTTATCCAGACAAGTAATCCAGATGATGTTAAGGAAATATATATATATATATATACAGGTATATTTCCAGACAAGCTTAACAGGGAAAATATGCTCTCTAATCCAGAAGACAGTGAGAGCAATGTCCACAGCAAACCCTAATATACTAGGTCCACCTGATCATACCTTCCAGAAATGACTGTGTAGTCTGTCAAATAGGGAAGTTCAGGTAATAGACATTCTTCCAGTTAATCCCCAGTTGTGGGGGACATCTTGGTGCCATTATTTTGATTTCTGATCCTTGTATTTGTGTCACAAAGCAGTGGCTTCAAACCTGCCCTGTGTTCCTTCATCATATACTTACACGTGCATATGCTCATATAAACACATATCCCTGCAGGTCCTGTTTGTCCAAAACCAAAAAGATCCAGACATTTGCAGCCACATACTTCACTCTTTTGACCAAAGTTGGGGATCTTGGTTCTGCCATAAACTTCTCTTTGAGGCAGTCTCCTCAGTCCTCCAAGCTTCTGTGCACAAGAACGTCCTCAGAGTATCTACCAAACTTTAACTTCAAATTTAGATTTTCTGAATCACTTGTCCGAATTACCCTCATGATGATTTGAATACACATCCTTAAATTCTTTAAGAATACATACAGACAATATTATACGCTGTAGTATGTAATATTATTAACAGCTGTCTCCGTTATTATCTCTTATATTTCTTTTTTTAAATAAATCATAGTTAAACGCTTATTCAGAAGTGTTAGTCAAACCATCTCCTTCAAATCTTGAAATACTATATTTCTATTCAAATAAATACATGTTAATCTACTGTTCTAAGTTGTTAGAACCTGATTTTCAAGGAGTTTTGTCATCTTAACTGCCCCACATGAGGATTTTGTGTATTTCCATGCTACTCCCTAAGTCCTGCAATACACACAATTCCATTCACAGCAACTGATGAATGAGTATGGCCTCGTGGTGATGGCATGGAACCAGAATACTGCTTCACAGCAGCAAGATATCAAAAACAGTGAAGCCACTGTCACTTAAGGCTGTGTGAAAGCCACAGAGTGTTTTTCTCTATTTTACCCTAAAACAGATCTTTTGATTTCTGAGCTTGCTCAGAAAAATCTGTCTGATCAATTTTCCTTTCGGTACTGCCATAAGCTCTAAGCAAGTAAGTAAAGTAAACAGCAACTCTCAATGACTACGTTTTCATTATACTTTCCTTTCTTTCTTAGAAACCTTAATTCAATTATAAACACTATACTTTTATAAGTTTATTTGCTGATCTTTAAGCTAAACTCATTAATACTGTGGTCTGTCAGCCAAGATTTTATTGAAAACTGACAAAAATTTGAAAAATAAAAATAAAAATAAGTGGCCTATATTGAAGCCATATTTTTCTTTGCAACTGTCACGGTTAAATAATTTTTCCCATCGATGTTATGCATCATCACATCATATAGTGCACATAGAGTCTCAAAAGAGAAGAAATGCACTAGAGCTCCCAGAAAACTTTGCTGTTCCATTTCCATTTTCCAGTTGGTGGGAAAGATAAAATTGACTGGAAGTCACAAGAGCATGTCTTTTTACTCCCTGGTGGATCAGTGTAAGAACCTTGGTTTTCAGAAACTCTCATTATTTGGGTTATTAGCTTCAATCGCAACTAACTTGCATTTCTGCTATTGCGATTTTTTTGTTTTGTTATTTTGTTTGTTTGTTTTTTGGTTTGTTTGTTTTTCATTTTTTCTTTCCCTCTTTACTACATTTCACTTCCCCCTGCCCTCATTTTGGGCTGTTGAGTCTGTGGGCCTGCTGTCTATCTGTCATGGACACAGATAGATCTAGAGATCTAGAGAAAACCAGGACAACAACAAAATAGATCTTAAAATCAGAGCTGAAGTTTCTCCATATCTAACTGACCGGTTTCCATGCTTCTTTACAAATACACTGCTTTGTGATATTTAAAATGCTTCTGATATTCTTCAGAAACAAAACAATGGAAAACGTGAATTTATGGCATGTGGCAATGATTCATAAAGCCATTATGCTCTTGTTGCTAGGAATACCAAAATAAATAAATAAATAAATAAATAATAGCCAGCAACAGCAAAGTTGGTCTGGTTATTTCTTTTAGCAATGAAAATAGCAATAATTTACAAGGATGAACTGTATATGAACATAAGAAATGCCACATTGGTGCAAATAAATGTTCTGTCTAGTCCAATAATGTTCTCTGTATGTTGGCAGATGCCAGATGCTTCTGAGAAAAGCACAAAGCCCGTACAAGGCAATTAATTTTGAAAAATGATTCTGTGGTGGATATAGTGTGAAAATGTACATTGTTTTCTATATACTACATCTTTAATTTTGTTTCTGTACTGCAATAGTAGCCATACTGTTCAAAATATTGCTCCAGTTCGTTATAGAGTATACACATTTTTTTCTTTTTATGTCTTGCTGCTTTCTTCAATATCTTTTTAAATTCAAAATATATCTTTAATAAAACATAGAATAGCCACAAAAGTGTCTACCAGGTCCTTGAAGGTGATATAGCGCAGATTAATAATATCTGGAGAACACTAAAATCCTTGCCATTTTTATTCCTTAAATTTTCTAACTGTATTCAAGGGAAAAATATGATTTTTGAAGAACTGACACAAAAATGAAGTGTGTTTACCCTGAATTATAAATTCTGTGCATACAGAGACATATGAAGCTGAAAACACATTTGTAAGTCAAAATCTATACAGGTAAACTCAAGAAGATTAAGTGGCATCTGTCTTTAAACAGGAGCAGTTGGGGGAAAAAAAAAAAAAAAGGAAAAAAAAAAAGATATGTATATATTTTTCATGACTGGTAAGATGTCTTTTTCGGACAGCTCAAATTTCTTCATCTGAACCTCTTGTTTTCCAGTAAAAAGAACTTTGTTCCATTCAGAAACAAGTAAGGATTTCAAAATTGCTTGCAGGATTTCTTGAGTACTAATTCTACTGAGACTTCAAAAATATATTCCGATTTACTTTCTTGTTTCTTGTACAGCATTCCTGAGGCAGTACCTTGAAGCAGCTGGAAAGCAGAATATATTTTATTAACTAAAAAATATACATTCATATGAATCAGATGAACATGAACTGGCAATTCCTTTCTAACCTGATATCTTAAGTACACTGCCAATTACTAGGTTAATGAGTTCATATGTGTATTAATGTAGTTTTGAATTTATTTATTTATCTATACTATTTTCTGCAAAAGGAACTTAGACAGGTTTGAATAGCAAAAATAAACTTGCAGTCTTACCCCTTCCTGAACTGCAAAATTAGACTTTCTGGAAGACAAGGACAGTTTTTCCACTGACACTGAGCTTCACTGATATTCACCAGCTTAGCCAGTATATAAAATTCTTCTAAAGAATTCCAAAATATTTGATTCACTTTGAAAGTTATTTGCAGTTGCACTGATTGAAAGCATGTTGTATAATCTAATCACAAAGAAATATAAGAGGCAGTAGCAGAATAGAGTCTAACCTGCCAAGTAAGCATTTATTCTAGAAGAATGATGATAATGAATATTATGCAGCCCTATTAAACCCATTAAAAAAAGAAATACTGTTTGATACACTTTGTTTTCTTCATAAAACTTTTCATACCTGCAATTTTACAGGCTGGTTTAGCCCAGTTCCATGACTAGTGGGGCAGGGGGACTCATGGGTCCATGCCCCAAGCAAGGGAAAAAGGGGAAAAGGGTAGAGAGACAGGCCTTAAAACAAAACAGCAGCAACAAGCTGAAGAGAAACAAACTAATTTACTAAATAAGATATGAAGAATGCAATATAACATGGTAGAATACAATATAATACAATATATTTGTAATTGAAGCTAATAAATAAAATAAGAGTGTCTGAAAGCCAAAGGCCTTACTTTAATGCGAAGGCAAGACGCATCTAGACAGGCCAAGCAGAAGAGAAAAGAGAGGGTCTCCTGATATGTGCACAGTTTTAACCTTCCCTTTGAATGGAAAAGAGAAACAGAACAATGCAAATTCCTCTGGGGTATTTAGTATGTAGTTCTTCTCCTCTGTAAACCAGGTACTCCAAATTATCCACGACCCATGGAACTGGAACATTAACTCTTTAATTCCCAGTGCACTATATGACGTTGTGATGTGGAATACCAACAACCAAAAGTCACAAAACCATGACATAGTCTCAGGAGAAAATACACTGAAAGGTAATGAAGAACCAGTCTGCAGTGAAAGCCTGAGCCTTTCCAGTAAGCTCCACTTGCTCTTACCTCCGCTGTGGGTAGAATAAAAAATAGCAGCCTCAAATTGCAGCAAAAGATATTCAGACGAATACTTTATAATGGCAGGGTACCTAAATATTAGACTAGATTGCCTGGGGAGATTTTAGGCTTTCTATCACTGGAAGATTTTAAGACATGAGATAAGGAATCTCACAAGAATATTTTAGTCATGCACATTTTCATACAGTAGAAACATAGAATCACATAATCCTTCAGGTTGGAAAAGATATCTAAAATTATCTAGTCCAACTGTCCACCTATCGCCACTTGCCCACTAAAACATGTCCCTACATCTACCCTTTCCTTTATCACTTCAAGGGATGTTGGAGGTCTATCATTAGCCTGTTCCTTTGCTCTCTGATATTACTCCCCAAAGTATTGTTCCATTCTTAATTTTTATGAAACATGTAAAAAAGAAACTCTCCATTCAGAAATATAGTTTAATCAAAAATATAAATTGATGCAATAAAAAAAAAAAAAAGATAGAAAATTAGCAATAAAAGAAAAAAACATTCCTGTGAGTAATTGTTTAAGTAAGTGGAGCATATGATCTTCAATAACATTACCAAATCTAGAAATATTTAAAACTAAAATTCATTTATAGTTACATCGATAAGCTCGTGTCAAAGATGTTGTTATATAACAGAAGTTAATTGCAGGAGTACAGCGGTAAGAGAAGGAATATTACAAATGTTATGGAGGATGACAACGTACATAGGAAGTTAGATCCACTTTGAAAGTTTAGGAAAACTAAGATTTCTTCTTAGATATCTTAAGAAAAAGAATGTTTATCAGTGGCATTACTGAATAGTTGTAAGCTGTTAGAGAACAGTGGGTACTAAAGACAATACAAAGATATATACAATATATAATAAATAAAAAATAGACAATAAAAATACCTATAAAAAGAAAGAAAAAAAAAAGCAGAGAAAACAAAAGTGTAGACTTAAAAGATAAACTTTAAAATACAAAAGTTTAAATAGAATGTAGGCAAATGCAAAAGATGGCTGAGGAAAATTTAAATGCTGATATTCAAGAGGTTAGCAAAAGACACTGGGATGAACAAACATTCCTCCTATGTTTGAATATTGGTTCTCCAAATCTTGAGAATTTATTCCTTAGAACACTTAAGAAAATATAACTGAAGTTTTAATGATGTGTTTGACAACATGTCAAATTATTTTGTTTCCTGTGGTAGAAACAACACATTGCTTTTCTAAGTTACCAGATGTACTGAAACAAAGTAAGATATTTACTGGAAAATGTTCCTCAAATCCTGTCATTTTTCCTGGGTGAAAAAGCACGGACAGTAGATTTGAATTAGAAAGAGTACTAAGATATACTGGGTGGGACAGCAGGAGGAGTGAAAGAGCATACATTAATATGATGAAGAAATCTCAAAAATACTTATAGTAACATATAATTTTTTATAAGCTTGATTACCTTAGTATTTCACTATAGCGTATTTTTGTCTGGTTATAAATGAAATAATAGAATTTTTTAAAATTAACACTTTTAATGTAATATTACATTTCATTGTTATAATAATGACTAATTCATTAGGAACAGTAACAGTACAAAGGGAGCTCTGAAAGTAATGCCTCTTATTTTAGTTTGTTTTTTCATGATGCCAGAGATGGATGTTGGTGATATGGCAATAAAGTTGAAACCTTCCTGTCAATATTTTGTTATATTTTGTTGCTGTGTGATAGACGGCAACAGAGGGGCAGCCCAGCAAAATGCCATCTGACATGAAATACAGAGATGTGTCAAAGAATTCTTCCATGCAGAAAAGAATGGTACCCACTGGCATTCATCAGCACTTGCTGAACATTCATGGAGGCTAAACAGTGAGTGTGAGCACAGTGAGGCAGTGAGTGGTGTGTTTCAGCAATGGGAAAGTTGTCAGTGCGTCACTTCCAGTGGTGCAGATGATTACAAGCAAGTTCATCGCTGTTGAAAATGAATAGCTAATATTGGTGATGGGGTTGAAAAATAGCATTTTGTAGCAGCAAATCTGCTCCACCAAATGGTGTTATTTTGTTCTTTGTTTTCATTTCCAAGAAAATAAATAGGAGGTATTACTTTCAGAATTTCCTATATAATGATAATAGTAGTAAATTAACAGTAACAGTAATGGTAATAAATTTATGTTGCCATGTTATAAATTGAGATCTCCACTTCTGTCCCCACCGTGCTTTCTTATTGCTGCTCAGCCAGTGTCTGAATGAAGTACTAATCACACAAGTAAACCAAAATAACAGTATTTGAATTTTTAATTTTACAATGCCTAAAGCTTTGAAGAACAATAAGTATGTAATCTCAGTTTAACTCTGAACACACTGCTGTGTTTACTGTAGCTGGCATTTTAGGGAGAAGAACAGAAAATAATTTTTTATCTAATCTTTTTTTCCTTATATTTCTCTTACTTATCTGATAAAAACATAACAAAGCAAAACTAGCATCAATCAGAAGAAATAATAATAATAATAATAAGCAACTGTTTCTTTAAAACTGCCGTGTATTTTAAACCAGTAATGCTGTAAAATATTTATGATTATACTAGTCCCCTAATGTAACAATCCATCTGGCAAGCTCACACTCCACTACCATCCAGATAGCCTCGTCTTAACATGCTAATATGTGTATTGACTAAGAAGCACTGATGATGATGGTGTTCCAATTATCATATGACACCTTCCAATGCTGGAATTTTGATCACAATTTTATGTCACATATAACATTGATTATGTTTCAGAAAGAGGCACACGCGCATGCACACACACACACAAACACAAAGTTTAACTCAGAAAAGAATGGGGGGGGGGGAAAAAAGATAAAGTCAGGATATGATTTCCTGCTATAAATAAAATAGAGGGTAAATATTAGACAGCAGAGAAAACAAAAGAATTACAACAACAAACACAGCTCATAAAACTGAAAGAAAATGTTGGCACGAGTTTACACAGGTGTAGAGACGTTGTGAATAAATTTGCACTTGAAATTACAGGAAAAAATCTAACCGTCAGATTAGTAAGATTAAAGATCAGCCTTTAAATTAGAAAAATAGAGGGAAAAAGGGCTAGCTAGTTTTAAAACAGAGCTGAGGGAAAGAAACATTGTCTAGCTGTCTTCTGTAGCAGAAGGTGAAATTCAGTGTCCCCATTATTTTCTCCCAGTAATTTTCACTCAGATATATGTCTTTAAATTCTCTGGATATATTCATCAGTACTCACTCAGATCATCAGTTTGTGACATTTGTCTTTCACCGTATGTACTCAATCTGAAATCATTTATGAAAGGATATAGGATCTCCATGGAATTCCAAGAAGGCTGAATAAAATTTCAAATTTCCTCCCCCATATGTATGCTGATCAGTGCCCTGAAATACAACTGTTATTTCAGTATAAAGCAACCAGAAAACATTGTATATACACATATATTTAACTGTCAGAAGTATCCTTTCAGTGTCAATAATTATTTGAAATTTGATCTTGATACAATCTATAACAATCTCATAGGAATGCCACTGTGAATGGATAGTAAAGGGCAACACTAGAATTGAAAATATGTATTGCATGACTTCCACAAACAAACAGGATGAATTAATGAAAAGAAAAAAAATATCAGAAATTTATGCACATTTATGAGTATCTCTAGTCCTATACTCCCTACTAAAAAACTATGTTTTGCTTCTGATGAAGTCTTATATAAATTATAGAGCATAAATTTGACGGTATTCATTTTAATTCCTCTATCTATAAAATCAAGTGCTGTCTAGTTTTAGTTAACAGACATGGTTTATTTTAATACTTCATTCCATGAACATTTTCCTGTAAAGTTTTACTAACAAGTATACTTATTAGTAATTATATTACTTATGCTTTCTCTAAATTCAGTTTTTTGGAAAGTTTTCCATTGATTTTTATAAATGGCCTTACAAGTACAGAGTTTTGAAGACTTAGGGAAATGGAATCTTCAATAACTAACATACAAATGTCCACATCTTATCAATATATAAAAGTAATTTCACTTAAATAATCAACAGTAGTAAATGAGGAAATCTACTTAGTGAATCATAATTATTTAGGGCAATTCACATTTAGGTTAAAGTCTTGAAATCACGAGTCATATATTATACATTTTAAAAGACTACTAGTCAACTCATATTACTTGAAAAATAAACAAAAACTGGATCTTTCCTTCATAGGCCTCTTTCTCTAGTGTTATTAAGACCCACATGTCTTTTTATGAATACTTATGTACGGGGAAGGACAGCAGTACAAATCTATGATTATGCAGCCGTTAACTAAGTAAGGCCCACCAAATATAATGCTGTGGTTATCCACCTCAGTCAAAGCACTCTCAAGGTTGTGTATTAAAAAGTTCACAACACCACAACAGCTTTACTCTATCATTAAAAGGCAATTAAGCAAAAGCTTAAATCTAAACAGAGACTTATGGTGCTTTTGATCTATATTTATCAGCATCACTTGAAGCAGCTTTTTTTTTCTCTTTGATGCAAGGACAGAGTAGCTCTCTCCAGCTCTTAAGTCTTCTATAAATTATAACTATCAACACTTATCTCCAAATCCCACTTGGAAGTCTCTTTTCTGTGATGTAACAGGTCACCGAGTAGTGCCAGTTTTTGTAACTCCAGCTTTTCCTTAATACTCTGAAAAGAAAAATATTTAAGAGGTCATCATTAATACTGTATAAAAAGAAGATACAAAATGCAGAGACAAAACAACTCAAACTACATTTCCAAATAGATCACCATGTTGCAGAGATGAAGAAAAATGAAACAAGATCCCAGCTGGGAAAAGCTTGTAATTGCAATCAGCCAGATCATTGAAACCAAGATAGCAAAACCACTAACAAGGGAAAAAGAAAATTTAAGAGACAAATAAAATAAGTATTATCAAATGTAAGACATGAGCTCCAGTAAATATGACAAATATGTTCTTTGGTAGAAGAATGTTCAGCTGGCATGAAGAAAACATAAAAGTGATTATTACAATGGCAAATAAAACAGATGCCATGATAACAACAGAAAATCTCCTTTCAATTTATATGTATAAATTGAAATGCACATTATATAATGAATATATAAAATAAACTTTTAAAAAAGACAAAAAGATGAAATTAGTAAGGAAACTGTAAATCAACAAGCAATAATGCCCAAAGCACTATGTTACTAGAATTCTTCTCTCAGCAAATATAATCAAAATTAATGGTAACATTATCACAACAGAAGAATTAACAGTGCTCCAGGGATTCCATCAGTATTGCTATCTATAACCTCAGCATGTGTGGCATCAGGAAAATACAACATGAAAAAATAATACACACCAAAGCAGAATGAAGGGAAGGCTGTACATTCCAGCAGTTTATTATTACTATTAATTTAAGATCTCAGTAGCACTTTGAAGTGTTCATGAGAACTGCAGAATTGTGTTTGTTAACATTATTCATGGATGATCACGATATAAATAATAACAACAACAACAACAAAAGATTGCTCAAAGTCCCATCCAGCCTGAATGCATCTGGGAAGGGGGCATTCACAACCTTACTAGGCAACATGTTCCATTCTCACCACTCTCACAGTAAAGAATTTTATCTTAACATCTAGTCTAAATCTACCCTCTTCCAGTTTAAAACTATTATTTCACTTCTTCCTGTCACTGCATGCCCTTATGAATAGTCCTTCCTCAGCTTTCCTGCAGGCCCCCTTCAATTATTGGAAAGCCACTGTAAGGTCTTCTTAGAGTCTTCTCTTCTCCAGAATGAAGATCCACAGCTCTCTCAGCCTGTCCTCTTACGGGAGGTGCTCCAGCTCAGATGCCCTCAGGCCCTCCTCTGCACCCACTCCTACAACTCCATGCCCTTCTTGCATTGGGGGCACCAGAACTGGACACAGTACTCAAGGCGGGATCTCAGAGAGCAGAGTAGAGGGGCAGAATCACCTCCTTTGATCTGCTAGTCACACTTCTCTTGAAGCAGTCCAAGATACTATTGGCCTTCTGGCCTGCAAGTGCACATTTCCAGATCACGTTGAGTCTTTCATCAACTGACACTCCCGAATCCTTGTCCTCAGAGCTTTTCAAAAGCCATTCTCATCCAGCCTGTATATGTGCTTGAGATTGCTCCAACCCTGTATAGCATACAGAGTTACCAGCAATCAGCTCATCTTTATTTTCTATGCACATTATTGGGGCCTTCAGGAGGATCTGCTCTATGGTCTTGTCAGAGACAGAAGTGAGACTGATTGGTCTGTACTTCCCTTGATCTTCTTTTTTTACCTCCTTGAAAATGGGGGTTATGTTTCCCCTCTTCCAATCAGTGGGAACTTCACTGACTGCCATGACCTTTCAAATATGATGGATAGTGGCTTGGCAGCTTCATCTACCAGTTCCCTCAGAAGCCATGGACAGATCTCCTCAGGTCGCATGGACATAAACCAAATTGGCTGGGAGTGTGGATCTGCCTGGGGGTAGCAAGGCCCTACAGAGGGATCTGGACAGGCTGGAGAGCTGGGCTGAAGCCAATGGGATGAGGTTCAACAAGACCAAATGCTGGGTCCTGCACTTCGGCTACCACAACCCCAGGTGATGCTACAAACTTGGGGCAGAGTGGCTGGAAGACTGTGTAGAGGAGGTGGACCTGGGGGTACTGATTGGTGCTCAGCTGAACATGAGCCGACAGTGTGCCCAGGCGGCTAAGAAGGCCAACAGCATCCTGGCTTGCATCAGAAACAGTGTTACCAGCAGGAGCAGAGAGGTGATTGTCCCCCTGTACTCAGCACTGGTGAGGCTGCACCTCGAGTACTGTGTTCAGTTTTGGGCCCCTCACTGCAAGAAAGACATCGAGGCCCTGGAACGTGTTCAAAGAAGGGCAACAAAGCTGGTGAGGGGTCTGGAGCACAAGCCATATGAGGAGAGGCTGAAGGAGCTGGGAATGTTCAGCCTGGAGAAGAGGAGGCTCAGAGGAGACCTTATTGTTCTCTATAACTTCCTGAAGGGAGATTGTAGTGAGCTGGGGGTTGGCCTCTTCTCTTGTGTCATTAGTGATAGGACTAGAGGCAATGGTTTCAAGCTGCAGCAGGGGAGATTCAGGCTGGACATTAGGAAATATTACTTCTCAGAAAGGGTGGTCAGGCACTGGAATGGGCTGCCCAGGAAGGTTCTGGAGTCACCAACCCTGGGGGTGTTCAAGGAACAATTGGATGTTGTGTTGAGGGACATGGTTTAGTGGGAGCTATTGGTGATAGGTGAACGGTTGGACTGGATGATCTTTTAGGTCTTTTCCAACCTTGGTGGTTCTATGATTCTATGACTTAAGCATCTTCAGGTTCTTTCGATGGTCTTGAACCTGATCTTCACTTACAGCAGGCAGGTCTATGTTCTGCAAGTTCTTACCATTGCTTTCTGCAACTTGTACCATGTGGCTAGAGCCCATGTCTGTGAAGACTGAGACAAAAAAGTCACTGAGCACCTCAGCTTTCTCCACATCCATTGTGACCAGGTCTCCAGTTTCCTTCTGGAGAAAGCCCACATGTTCCCGGACCTTCTTTTTATCCTGATATACCTGTAGAATTTGTTCTTGTTCCCCTTGATGCCCCTGGCTAGATTTAATTCTTGCCTGTCTTCCTTTTTCTTGGGATTTCTCGGTATTAGTTGGTCTCAAAATGTTTCACCTGAATTGTGGGGGTTTATTCTGCTTCCCATCCCAGAATTCCTGGTCAGGAGGTAGAGTACGCCAAGGATAATTTGTCTGACTTTTAAAGACAGATGTAAAGAAGACATCGAGAACCTCAGCCTCTTCCTTATCCTCAGTGGTCATGTTCCCTGCTGTATCCATTATAGGCCAGATAGACCTCGTCTTACTGTTAAAATATATTTTTTGTTCTCTTCTACTACAATGGACAGGTTGAATTCAAGCATGACTTCTAATTTTCTCCCTGCATATCCTGACAACTTCTTTATGTTCTCTCTGTGTTGTCCGTCCTAAAGAAATTGGGGGGGGGGGGGGGGGAAGAAAGGCAAAATGAAGAAAGATTCCTGGAAAAAAAAGGTGAACAAGAAAGAAACTTCTATGCTCTTACCCATAACAAGCAAATAGCTAATTTTATAGTCATGTTATACAGACAGAAATTTAACCTGACTGTAAGGTTTTGAATGCTTCTTAAACAGCATTTTTTGCAATGTAAAAATCCATGGACTTGTGTGTTTGCAATCAAACTGAGTTACTCAAATATCACATCTCTTTTTCACTGGGACTCATCTCAATCAGATTTAATCCATGGAAAAATAGAATATCTAAGTCATCTGTAAGACCATCAAAGAAATCATTAGCTAATTAAAAAAAAAAAAAAAAAAAAAAGCTAACACTTCGTCATTTTTTAATAAAGTGGTGGTAGGAAAGCTGGAAGAAGGAAGTAGGTCATTGGATATTCTTGCCTAGACACATATTCACATCAAAGGAAAAAATATAAGTTCACAGCTCTTATTATATGTATGTAGATTATAAATATTAATTGAAAATAACATAAACTGACTCAGACAATTTTGAGAATTAGATTATTAATTAGAATGTGGATCGAAGTCTATTAACTTGGTATCCATTTCCTGTATCATCTACTTAACCTGTATAGTTTATCTAATAACCTTCATAAAATCAAAAAGAATACTGAAGGGAATTGAAAAGGGGCTATGTGCCATGTATTAAATACAAATTCTATGTCATAATAATCTCTCTGCTAAAGACCTCTTTTCATTCTTTCAGACTGCAATGGAACACGCTACAGCTTAAAAAGAGAGCAGAACAAATGATTGAAAGACAGTTTGAAGGCTACCATTATGATAAACAAAATCACAAAGGCAAACTAAAGACAAAAAGTCTTTCAGAAGAATAAAGTTGTGGCAGTATTTTTAAGGTAGCGTTACGCAAAAATTCTGTCTATGTTAATGAAAATTTTCAATTGCAACTTCTTTTTTTCAATCTAAAATAGTCTAATACGATTCATTTGGAAATGAAAATAGAATAGTAAATTTTCTCTCTGATTGCTTATAATTAAAATACTAAGAACAGTCTGACTTTCTGAAATAAAAATTTGACTTTTTAAAAATAAATTTTAAATACATTTAAAATGCATACTTTCTTGTCAGTGCACATATTTTCCTTTCAAATGACTCACATTTGTTGATTTCTGACAGACAGGAGCTGTAATGCTTTCCAAGATAATATTCCAGCGCTTTCTTCGCTTCCAGAAACAAGTCTCATTTTGTTTTTAACTTATTTTAGATTTTCCAGGTTATTTTATCACCTCATAAAATAGCTTCTTAACCCCAGACAATAATGAAAAAGGAGCTTTTTGCTGGTCCTCATAAGAACTAGCTCTCCAGAGTGCTCTATTTTCACAACGCTATAAAAGAGGTATTGCTGGTACAATGATGACTTGAAGCAGGGGAGTTCTGAATAATGGATTAATATGAGAAGCAACAAAAATGCATCTTTCTGCTGGACTTGTCTTTTTCCGTATGGTACTGGAGCTCCACTCTGTCCTTTTAATGTCTTTCAAAAGTACATTATAGTATTTCTTCATCAAACATACATATTGGTGACAGTGACTCAGGACCATCTATGAAGGCATTCAGTGAAGGCATTTGATGTCCACCTCACTTGAAAAAGATTATATTTTTTGACTGTTTATGGTCAAGTCATGTTAATGACTGATTATGGAAAGTTGATGGTCTTTGGAAGAGTGGGCAAGCAACTTCAGTTGATTACAAGTACGTAGTGAAGCTGTGCAGGGAGAAAATTGGAAAAGCCAAAGCCCAGCTAGAAATGAACTTGGCCACTAAGGTGAAAGACAGCAATAAATATTTCTATAAATACATCAACAGTAAGAGGAAGGATAGGGAAAATCTCCATCCCTTGCTGGTTGCGGAGGGCAACACGGTGAACACAGGATAAGGCTAAGGTACTTATGCCTTCTTTGCCTCAGTTTTTAACAGCAAGACTTGTTACTCCCTGGGCACACAGCCTCCTGTGCTGGTAGACTGGGATGGGGAAAAGAATGGGCCCTGCATGATCCATGATGAGATGGTTTTGGACCTGCTTCAAAAGCTGGACACTCACAAGTCCATGGGACTAGATGGATTGCACCCTAGAGTGATGAGGGAGCTGGCGGATGTGGTTGCCAAGCCACTCTCCATCATTCTTCAGCAATCCTGTCTAACCAGGGATGTCCCAACAGACTGGAGACTGGCAAATGTGACACCCATCTTCAAAAAGGGCCAGAAAGATGATACTCGTAGCTATAGACCTGTCAGTCTTACCTTCGTGCCAGGAAATGTCATGGAACGGATAATCTTGGGAACCATCATGGATCAATTAAAGGTCAACCAGGGGATCAGGCCCAGTCAGCATGGGTTCATGAATGGTAGATCCTGTCCGAAAACCTAATTTCTTTCTATGACAAGGTGACCTGCTTAGTGGATGAATGTAAGGCTGTTGATGTGTCTACCTGGACTTCAGAAAAGCCTTTGACACTGTTCCCCATAACATCGTCATGGAGAAGCTGGCTGCCCATGGTTTGGATGGGCATATACTCTGCTGGGTGAAACACTGGCTGGATGGCCGGGCCCAAAGAGTTGTGGTCAATGGAGTTACATCCAGTTGGTGGCCAGTCATGAGCAGTGTCCCCCAGGGCTCAGTACTGGGCTTGCTTCTACTCAACATCTTTATTAATGGTCTTGATGAGGGGATGCATGCAGGCGACAAGAATGTTTCAATTTTCCTTGTCCTGGGTAAGAATAAAAACAGACTCAGAGAAAAAAAAAAAAAAAAAAGGAACATACAAGCAAAAACTCCACATCACCAGCACTACCACAAATACATATACACATAAGCCAAACAACAACAACAACAAATTATGTGGCAGTGGCAATTTAAACATGAAGGTTCTTGTGTTTCCTTCCATGATATTGCTGTCAATGGCCTCTAACATAATTGAATCAAAGCACATATTGGCAGTGCACCATTCATAATTCATATGTAAATGTTTCTGCTATTTCACTCAATTAAAAAACAAACTGCATTTTGTAATGCTAGATAAAAATGCTGACCCTCTCCAAGAAGGTCACTGTAAATTTCCAGGCTATATAAAATATAGCCTCTGTAGAATAACAACAACAAAAAAACAACTTTATGTAGATATTTCCATTTTGTTTTTCTGGAGTGCATGTTTATAGACAGATGTATAAGTGACTTAGCAGATGTTGATAGAATTACTTTTTTTAATGACAGCAGACAAGGAATCAGTTATGCTGCCCGCAGCTCTTTACAGGAAAACCTATCAGCCCTCAATAATGTGAAAATCTTGAGAGGAGCAACAGCAGAATGGTCACTGAACCAGGAAAATTCAATTTGCCTACTGTAAAGTCTGTTTTGTCTGTCACAGAAACTATCTCAATCCAAAATTACTTTCTAGATTTAGTCACAATAGTCAGGGAAAGGTGTCCAGTCCATGACAGCAGTGGGGATCACAGGTAACAACTGACAAAAGCATTCAGTATTGTTACACTATCCAGACACTAGACTCCATGAGCCTTTCCTCAGAAAAGGCTTGGATTCAGGATTCCAAATTTGAGTTCACACCTAGAGATTGCATGAGCTCTGTCAAAATAGCATGTACTCAAGCTGATTTTTTGTTATTTGTTTTTCCATTAACATACCAGAATGAAAATATATATAAAGAAGAAAATCAGATAATGTGTAGGTATGGGTTAGGAAGTATTTTTCCATTCAGCAGGTCTGAATTTGCAGACAAAAGTGAACTATAAGTGAACTTCTACTACTTCGAAAAATTTGTTGGGTATACAATAATAAACATAGCTGTTGGATTTTTTTTTTTTCCTTGCATTTTTTTTTCATGGAAGCAAAAACAACAACAACAATATGAGCCAGCAGTGTGCCCTGGAGGCCAAGAAGGCCAATGGCATCCTGGCTTGTATCAGGAATGGGGTGGTGAGCAGGACTAGGGAAGTCATCCTGCCCCTGTACTCAGCATTGGTGAGGCCTCACCTCGAGTACTGTATTCAGTTTTGGGCACCTCTGTACAGAAAGGACGTGGAGGTACTGGAGCAGGTCCAGAGAAGGGCAACGAGGCTAGTGAAGGGCTTGGAAAATCAGCCCTATGAGGAGAGGCTGAGGGAGCTGCAGCTGTTCAGTCTGGGGAAGAGGCGGCTGAGGGGAGACCTTATTACTCTCATCCAGTACCAGAAAGGAGCTTACAGAGAGGGCGGGACTGGTCTCTTCTCACTGGTGACAGGACAAGGGGAAATGGCCTCAAGTGGTGCCAAGGTGAGTTTAGGTTGGACGTTAGGAAACACTTCTTTACAGAAAGGGTGGTTAAACATTGGAATAGGCTTCCCAGGGAAGTGGTTGAGTCACCGTCCCTGGATGTGTTTAAGAGCCGTTTGGATGTGGTGCTTGGAGATATGATTTAGCAGAGGGTTGTTAGAGTTAGGGTACTATGGTTAGGCTGCGGTTGGACTTGATGATCCTTGAGGTTCCTTCCAACCTGAGTGATTCTATGATTCTATGATTAAACTTAAAAAAAAAACAAACAAAACCAACCAACCAAACAAACAAAAAAAACCCACATAAAAATACATACAAATAGTATAAAAAACTGTTCAAACAGTATTCAAATAATCTTTTCCTAGGATAGCATGGAATGAGTAGAGAAATACAGAATTTCACAATTGTTCTGCATTCTGGGTCTTTGTATTATTCTGTTCATGTTTAGAAAACTAAAACTAAAATTGTTTGTTTGGTATTAATGTATTTGTTATACGTTATTTCACAAAGTAGCCATTCTGTTCTGTTATCAAAATATATTACCTTTGTGATTTCAGGGGCTCCTAAATCAATGCAAAAGTTGCACTATTAAAGACATAAAACAAACATCTTGCCACAGTCTTGGTGATGATTGCCTTATTCTACTTAACCTTAAATTGTGCTAGCAGGGATTGTTTTGAAATATGCTGTGATTATTCTTTCATGCATTAAAACATTTTATGCTTTACCACATCAGAAAGGTCAACTAGTATGAGGGTTACAAATCTATTATTCTTGTGTTTTTATTCTCTTTTCGCATCTTACATTATGCATTTTTTTTGTTGTTGTTCTTTAGTGGTTTTATTTATTTTAGTGGATCACTTTTTTCTTTTTCTTATCTTCTTTAATGTCTTTTTCTATTAACCATAATATCTGCAGTGGAATTCAGTGGAGTTTACATTCTGCTAGAAAGTATCTTCAAAAATAGGATGTTTTATTCTAGAAGTGCATATTCAGGCTGTCACTAATCAACAAAACGATTTGATTAAATCTTTTCATATTAGATTATTTGATACTGTGCATTAAAAGTGACTTTGATCTGTGCATAGTGATCAAGTGCCTTGCTAATGTTATAGTGATGGTGAATAATCTTATCCTGCTCTTATTTATCCTAAATGCAAGAACGTGGTAACAGCAAATGTACTCAGCAAGATGATCAGTGCCCTTTCATACTTCTCTCTTTTAACAACTTAATAATGTACATTTCCATAGAATAGTTTTCAATGGCTTCTATTCTGTGAATGTTTTCATGCATGAAAGAAAAAAAAAAAAAAAAAAAAAAAAGAAAGAAAGAAAGAAAGAAAAAAAAGACTTTCCAGAACCCCCTAATACTTGATATATTTTATTTTCCCATTTGGTTTTTTACAGGCTTACTAGTAAAGAATGTGATATACAACCTTGGATTACAATTAATTTCATCCTGAAATACTTATAGTCTTAATAAATACATAAACTTTTGTAAAATAAAAAGTAGGCAAGCCATATGAGTAGGAAGGAATATTAACAAAAAGAGTGTCTATGACACTGGGAATTTAAATACTATGCTTTCTATATGTATCATACCACAGAACTTCACAACAAAAAGAATGAACAGTGAGACCATTTTTTAAACTAGAAGATGAAACGTCAGATCTGTTTGCCAAGTGCAAAAATTCAAATAAATTCTGGTGACAAATCCTAGAGCCTGTGTCAGCTGAGACACTGTCAACACAGCTAAAAAGGAACATTCTTAAAACTGAATGACAGTAGAAAAGCATCCTGGTTTCTCAGATGACCATATCACCTTGTATTGGGCGTTATCTAAGGTTTCTTGTTTGCGCTTGAGACCTTGTCTAGGCTAGCCTCTAACGTGGAGGACAGTGGACAACATTTCATTTAGTAAAGAGAGAAAAAGCTAAAACCTTCTTTATCTACTATGATTAAAGTTTTAGGAAAGCATCTCTTTGAGACTTAAGAGAGTTTGATGAAATAAAAACAAAACAGGCACAATAAACTGATATTTGATCACATTAAAAATAAATAATATTGCAGTAGGAGTAAGTAGTACTGCTTGAACAAACAGTAAATTTGTTCTGAAAAAATGACAGTTTAAAGGTTCATGAATGGAAAATTAGAAAGGCTCTAATTAGAAGTCAAACATTTTAACAGATTTTGAAGGGTAAGTACATTTTGGAAGCACCTAAAATTTTTATTTGACAATTTACAAAGGTAATATTTCTATTCTGTGTTTCAAAATGGCATTGGCTTGGTGTTGGTTTGGTATTTTTTATTTTATTTTTTAAATTTAAATGATGATCGGAATATGGGTTATAAAATCAAATAATATGATAACTTACTAATTCAGCTAACATTCTCAAGTTAATAGAACTTGGGGGAAGGAAGTAGAAGGAAAAAGTATGAGAGAAAAAGAAGGGAAAACCTATTCCAGTTCTGCCTAGCCCAGCTTTTTCTACTGAAACAAACTTCCACTGTTCATCTATATTCATGTTAAAAGAAATTTCTGATAATATCATCAGCACATTACGAAATAATAACTTATGTCCTCAAAGCGTACTAATGGGCCTGAAAACAGTACCATGATGACAAGGCTAGAGTCAAAGCCAGATTCATTGGAACAAATTCAGAAATTTTGGTGTAAAAATACTGAAGAACACAACAGCTCATATCATAGTGACTTCATTTATCATAGTTACTGAGTGTCAAGGACGTTTTGAAGGCTGCTTGTGTGGAACTTGCAGAGTCTTGTCTCAAAACAGTGCAAGCCAACCTTTTCAGTGGCAGAGGGACTGTACTTAGCAGTCTTTATTGAAGGCTGGGGCCAGTTCACACAACTCCAACACAACAGGGATAAGGACAAAGTTATATAAAGATCAAGTACCCTATGGGGACACTCCTCCTGGCTGATCGCCAGAGACTATTGCTGAAGACTCCTGAATATTCTAGAACACCAAACTGCAGATGAAAGCAAGTTACTACCCCAGTGGCTGTCTTGGACCAACTAAACGATATGAAGGTGAGCTTGCATGTTTACCTTTATTGAACTTCCACCTTTGCAGCAAAGAACTGAAGGCTCCCATCTCCAGGTGGGGACTATATATATAGTCTATTATACCATGCACATACAATATTTATGTTTTTCTTGTTTTCCTGTCTCTCTCTTTCTCTACTTCACAGTGGTTAGCAGGATGGATAGCACCAATTAGATACGCCAACTCTTGTTTTGTGAGGTATTCCCGGTTACTGAATTTGCCTGGCTTTGCTGTTTTTCCTGGCTTTTACTGTTACCAAATTGAGGTTTCACAGGGCTCTCACTGTTGTAAAATATCGAGGATATTATATTGAATAAATTGTTTGATTGTTTAATCTTGTTATGTTCCCTGGGAGTCATGGTGACCCTACTCCTGCAAAGCCCCTCTCACAGGGGAAATTCCTTACTCAGAGCAAATAAAAAAAGACTCATCACTGAGTGGGATGAGACTGGACAGAAATTTAAGGCCCTACGGATGCTTCAGTGCTTTGTCTTATTTAATTATATCTTGCATTTAGATGACACTTGTTTCAATTATTTTAAGGAAAATTAAACAGCTTATTTCTTTATTCAAAGAAAAAAAAAATATATGGAACAATTTGGATATTTTAGCATCATATTCATTGCATGATGTAATTAATAACCAAAGTAACTAAGGTTACTTTTAGCTGGAGAGGAAATAAATCAAGGTGATAAGTTTGGATAGATTGTTAATTTTCCTATTTTTTTTTCCTATTTTTTTTTTCACATATTGTGTAAATGCCAAATTACTATTTTTCCATTGTATTTTTGTTTGTTTGTTTTTCTTATTTATCTTAATGCTTGATTTTTAATTTTTTTGATTTTTAATTTTATTGCATTCCGAAAGAATGTTAAAAATTGTTGGACTTCTGTCAACACTTCTGTTAACACTTGAACTCCCAGTGCACTACATGGTGTTATGACATTTTCTAACATCGTACAGTGCAGCATATGCAAACACAAACCTCATTGTCACAATACAGGTAAATTTTTTTTTTTCTGTTGGCAGACAGGCTTTTTACATGTCAACTTTTACAGTTATTTGTTTTTATCATGCTCTTTTGACCATTTTTATAACCTCATCCTTAATGATTTAATATAAAAAAATTTGATGGAGATTACCATTGTGTATTGAACCACAATATGGCTGGTCTTAAATCAACCATTGAACTAAACACTTTTTTTTTTTTTTTTTTTTTTTTAATATCAAAACAGAGCTGAATTTTGAAATGAAAATTCTTTTTGTTACTTCTACTACAATTAATTGGATTAAAAATAAGTATAAATATTTTTTTTAAGAGATGAATATTTATTCTTGGATGTTTTTACTTGGATTACTTGTCTGGCAAATTGGGTAAGGAAAGGATAAAGCAAATTCCACGACATTTCATTCATGAAGTAATTTCCTGAGGGACGTTTCTCCTGCTGAATTCAACATTATATCTGATGTTTCTCTGACCAGAGGCTGCAGTGAAACCAGCCTCTGTGAAATCTTCTCATCAAGCATGATATCACAAAAGCAGAGTATCACCACCAGATTGTCGAATTGGGTGGCAGCATACTTTTCCCCTATGCTTCCTGTCTTTCACATGTACTGTTGCTCTTTATCGCCTTCTATCTATGCTCCATATTAGAAAACCTTAGTCAGAAATTTTACTTTAAAAGTAATATATTTTTCTGCAACCTGTAAACAACAACCTAATAACTTTGATTTTACTTTGTTCTAATCATATTTTACTTCCCACCTAAAAAAATTATGATCATATGGTATGGCATGCTCTGCTAGAACAAGTGCTAGAATGTACAGACCTAATCCTATCCCTGCAGTTGCAGTCTCTGGTAAGCAGTATCCTCAATTAACATCACAACTGAGCCTATTTTGATTTCTTTTTTTTCCCACATTACATTGATAGAAAAAGAGAAATACGTAAGTAGTGACAGGAGGTTCTCCTAGTAACAGTCAGAAATATAATCTCACTTTGCATTTGATGGATGGTTATTTTCTTCTCCTGTGGACTAGAGACTCTTACTCACATACAGTGTCACGAATTAGATAAACTGCATTAAGAAGAGTATTAGGAAAACTATTTTGTTTTTGTTTGCATTGCCTAGACCTAGTGAATGATAAGTTAAGCTCTTCAGACTATTAAGGGAAAGTAGAAAAGGAGACAGATTCTCAGAGGTAAGCCCTCAATTTCTGCTTGTATGTGAAGTTCAGAATCTGAGCACAGGACAGGTAAACAAACTTTTGACCAAGTGACACTTTAAAGCGAGGTTAGTTATGAACGACAGTCTTCTCATCATGCACACATAAAAAACAAATATACAAAAACATACAAACAAACAAATTCACAAGAGCATGCAATGGTAAAGGAATAGGAAGGGGTGCAAGAGGAAGGTGTAAGTAGTCATTTGCCTTTCCTTCACGCAGACAGGAAAATCGATAATCCACAAATGATTCTTATTTCCATCCAGCACACCTAATACAATTTGATGCTACTAAGTGACTTAAAATAGAAGTAGTCTTAAACAATCAAAACTAAAATTCTGGCTGATACATTTTTCTATTATGTGTATTAGACATAAAGGTGTAGTGGCACAAACTAGGTAAGAGTATCGGCTTCTTTTTTTTTAATATTGTTTTCGAGTAGATGTTTCCTAGATAAAAGTTAACAACAAATAAATTAAAATTTAAATTAATTTATATGTAAATGAGTCATGTATTGAATATTTTTATTTTATTCAGAATCCCATATTTGTCTGATATTGCTTTTGTCTTGTAACAGGGAGTGACTATGTAAACAGGTATGACTTGGACATGGAGTATAGGCATACAGTATAGTATATACAATATAACACATCTATCACACTACCAAATGAAGAGCAGCTTAATCTACATACATCAGTGGATTATGACCAGGGAACTGTATAGAGCTGAATATTGGCTTCAGTGTGTTTGAAACAATGGCAGCAATGTTGGAATATCACAGTTTGTGGCAGGTGGGTCACGTGAATGCTCACACAGGAAAAAAAAAAAAAAAAGGCCACATGCAAGTTTTCTCAGGACTAATACAAGGCTGAAGGTGACACGTCGGTACTGATGACAAGATGTGGTGTCACCACAATAAGCCAGAATCAAAGCAAACAGTCCATGAAGTGGCGAGATCTGAATTTCCCACTAAAGAAAAAGTTCAAGATGCAGCTCTCAGTGGATTCAGTAATGTACACATTGTTTTGAAGTAAAAAAGGGATAATCCTTCTAGATTTCCTGGAACCCAGACTCATCAACTCTGACTGCAGCATCATGAATCTGACCAACCTGAAGGCTTCAACTTCATGAGCTAGGTCAGAGACACAGACAGTCTTTCTCTTGCAATGCTATAGCACCCAGACCCCATGCCAGTGTGAAAACTGTGGGACGCATTGCCAATCTTGGCTGAACTGTTCTGCAACACCTACTCTATGTTCCGGTCTAGGTACCTTCTGATATCCATCTGTACCAGATGATGAAGAATGGACTGCATGTTTGTGAGAACCCTTCTTTGTTTTCTCAAAGCTTCCTACCTGAGGTATTTCTTGTGATAAGACTCTAACTGATCTATGGAGGAGGCAAGTGATAGGTGCTACCCTGTGACTATCAACATCACTTTGTAGATATTTGAAAACACCTTCCTTCAGAGTTGTTTGCCGCCGGAAGAGAGTGCTCAGGAGTGTTTACTGGCAGAAGATCTGGCCTGTGACTATATAGCTCCAGCTTGGTATGGGAAAACTGGGGAATGATACCATTGTGTCCTGTGAAAAACAGGATGCAGGTGGGCATCCCTGCTCCCTCTTATCTGCTGGCAAGGCCCGGAAGATGGGAACAAAGGAATTTCTGCTGAGATCTCAGAGCCAGAAACTGCCACTCCAAGGAGAGCTGACTCAACTACTTTGGATTCAAGCTGTCATTCCAAAGAAAGCTGACTCGACCACTTTGGACTTATAAATAAGATTGTACTACCATTGGACATTGTTGCCGTGGTTGCCATGGTCATTGTCATCATCAACGGAACAACAATGCCTGACGACCCACCACTACTGAAGATCAATGACTGAACTAGAAACCACGCTGGATCCATGGTGGTGACCATGCTGGATCCATCCACGCTGGATCCGTCTCCCTCTTGCTTCCTAGAAAGACTCCTCGCTTCTATTTCCTAACTTTACTATTGCTTGCCTTCCCTTCCCCATCACCCTACATCATAATAGTGTCCGTCCTCCCCTTCCCCATCTCCTTGATTAAGATTTGTAATAAACTGGTCGGACCAACATTTGAACCGTTGTTTCTTAATCTCACGTCAGGTATACATATATCAAAGAACCTCCTCTCCCTCCTATAATCTATGCATCTACACAATGCACACAGCACCAGCAACAAACAGAAAGAGCTAGAAGCCATTGTGTGGTAGGAATGTTATGACTTAATTACTGAAACCTGATGGGATTGCTTCCACGACTGGAGAGCTGCAATAGATGGCTATAAGCTCTTCAGATGGGATAGACGAGGAAGGAGAAGTGTTGGCTTGGCTCTCTACTTTAGAGAGTGTTTTGATTTTGTTAAGCTCAGACCTGGGAGTAAGATTAAGTCTCTATGGCTATATCATCATAGCCATGGATCATGGGGAAGGCAAATAAGGCGGATATTCTGGTGTTATAGACTGCCTAATCAGCAGCTGGCAGAAGTTGCATGATCAGCAGTCCTTGTTTATATATATTGTTTCCAATATATATAAGCAATTTTTTCAACATTGCTTATATGTATTGGAAATATAATGAAGTGCAGAAGAAGCAGTCTAGGAAGTTTCTAGAATGTGTGGCAGATAATTCCCTGACACAGATGGTAAGAAAGTTTACCAGGCGAGGTGCTTTGCTAGACCTGTGCTGTTCACAGACAGAGAAGAACAGGTGGGAGAAGAGGAAGCTTAGAAGAGACCTTATTGCTCTCTACAACTACCCCAAAGGAGGCTGTGGCAAGGTGAGGTTTGTCCTTCTCCTGCTTAACTAGTGATAGGACAAGAAGGAATGTCCTCAAGTTGTGCCAGGGAAGCTTCAGGTTGGATATTAGGAAAAATTGCTTCTCTGAAAGAGTGCTCAGGTGCTGGAACGGGCTGCCCAGATGTCATGGTTTTATGGTCATCAGTATTGCACATCATAACATCATGTAGTGCACTGGGAATTAAAGTGTTAATGTCCCAGTTCACCATACTAAAGAGAAGACACTGCGTTCCCCAGAAGACTGTTCGCTGTGCTGATATCATTCTTGCACAGGGGGGAATGCATATAAGGCGCTGTCGGGTCATCTGACTGCTTTTTCACTTTCCTTCATCGCTCTTCTGCTTCATCTCTCCTCGCTGCTGCCCAACTGTGCGTGCTGCTTCAGCATTACTGTAAGGCCTACAGCTTTTTTTTTCAGGTACTCTCTCTCATTATATTTAGTAAACTAGTTTGTTCCTCCTCAGATCGTTGCAACTGTTCCTTTCTTTAATTATTTTGGGGTCCCTGTTTCCCTTTTCCAGAGGCGTGGACTTCGCAAAGTCCCTCTGCCCCACTAGTCATGGAACCGGGCCAAACCAGCCTGTAAACCGCTGACACCAGGGTTGAGTCATCGTCCCTGGAGGTGTTCAAGAAACATTTATATGTGGCACTAAGGGACATGTTTTAATGGGGAAATATTGGCGATAGGTGGAAGGTTGGACTAGATGATCTTGGAGGTCTTTTCCAACCTGGACGATTCCATGATTCTATGATTCTGTGAATTTCTTACAGACGTTTAAATGTCATAAGCGATTAATCCTGGCACATTCCCTCAGCCCTTTACACAACAGATTTCCAATTCAAGGAAGAAGTAAAACAGATCTTTAGTTTTAGGTCTGTAAGTTTGTGAAATTACTTTCATTTTTAGTCAGATAAATGCACTTTAGTGCTTTGCTAAGTACCATCATGACTGATACACGAGAACAGATTTACGGAGAAGTTGTGAAACATACATACTTCCTCAAAAAAAGCACAGTGTTATGTGACATAAGAATAGGCCACAGCTTTTAAATAGTTTATATTAAAAAAAAAATAAAGCCAGCATTTATTCAGCTTTGGAGTTAAATTACAAGGTAATTTAATACAAGGCTTTTTGTTTCAGGTACTCTCTCTCATTATATTTAGTAAACTAGTTTGTTCCTCCTCAGATCATTGCAACTGTTCTTTTCTTTGATTATTTTGGGGTCCCTTGTTTCCCTTTTCCAGAGGCATGGACTTCACAAAGTCCCTCTGCCCCACTAGTCACAGAACAGGCCGAACCAGCCTGTAAACCGTTGACATGTTGAAAAACTGTTCTTTGTAGCAGAGAATTTGCTCTATCAAATTGTACTATTGCTCACTTTGTACCTGTTTTTGTTGTTGTTGTTTTTCCCCATAGAAATAAGTAGGAGGAATTACTTTCAGTGCAACAAATGTATATGTTTGTTGGTTTGTTTGTTTGTTATTTTTTTATTTCTTTTTGGGAGGCTTTTTTTGTTGTTGTTGTTGTTTTGCTTGTTTGTTTTTGGTTTTGTTTTGTTGGCGTGTTTTTTTTCCCATTCAAAACGCCTTCTTTAATGTTCAGTATTGAGGATTAAGGAGGAATAAGGAAAAATTATTCATAGAACAGCATCAGAGAAAGTGGAAAATATGTAGCACTTTTCTGCCTTTTAAATAGGAGCTGTTTGTATTTATGTACCCAATGAATACAACTGTCTCTCCTTCTCTCTCTCTTAAAAACTTCTACGTTCCTAACTCAATGAAAAATACGTTTTTGTCTGGTTTGTGGAAAAGCAAGAGAGTTCATAAACTGGAAAAGGAGATAAATGCAAAACAGCCGCTTGTAAATTTCTCTGGTTAAGCACAAGACTTTAATTTTAAAAAGGATAATTGCTATTCATAGGCTTTCTATACATTCTTCTCTATCCTCTGAAATAATTTATACAGGATTTCAAGAATACAATTCAAGATTCAAGGATTTCAAGCATACAATTTTCAAGTACACATTCTTCACATAAATGTATGAAGTTTGTGTAAATGTTTAGCTGGGCCTATTCAGCTTGGAGAAGGTTCCAGGAAGACCTCACTGTGGCCTTTCAGCCATTGAGGGGAGCTTCTAAGCATGAGAGGGACAGATATTTTATATGATCTGAGAGTGATAAGTCAAGGGGGAATTGTTTTAAGCTAAAAGAGGGGAAATATAGATTTAGATTTAGATTTAGTCAGGTAAAAATGATTTACTCAAAGGGTGGTGAGGCAGTTGAAGAGGTTGCCCAGAGAAGCTATGGATATGCCAACCCTGGAGGCATTCACTATGAGGTTGGATGGGTCTCTGGGCAGCCTGACCTAGTGGGTGGGATGTCCAGAATTTTCCTTTCTCAGGTGATGTACCCTTCATAAAACAAGAATATCTGATGGCAGCTGCTTATATATGGAAATATGTAGGATTATCCACCAAAGAAATATTAGCTTCTCCATGTGCTATAATACATATCAACTATTTCTTATTACTTTTCTGTTTAGATGTTTTGAGAGTTGGGGTATTATTAATTTTGTCTCACTCTCTCCCCTCCTCAAATGCTAAATTCTAAGCAATCTATATCACTTCTAGAATCCCTAATATCAACTGTCCACATCAAAGTTGAGGCACTGCATTTAGCAGCATCAGAATCCTTTAACAACTCCTCTAACAAGTAAGCATGCAAAGTAATCTGTGAGTAGTAGTAAGCAATTGCCAAGGTAGCAGAGATCTCACTAAGTTTGAGTGGGGAGTGGGATCCTCGGTGGCTGGCTTACTCCCCCCATCCGGAATAGCTTTATCAGCTACTAACTACTCTGATGAGAAAATTTTTAACCGGAAGTCTTTTTAAATCCTTAGCCTTTTTTTTTTTTTTTTTTTTAAATAATTTTATATGGTAAAGTGAATGCTACAATTGTTTTAAATCTACTTCTGTTTTTCAGTTCCAACCCTCAGAACTTTGGTCCAAGTTAATCTGCACTCAACCAAATAAATTCATTTTTGTTTTCAGAAAACTTTGTTGTACTGAGGAAACTTAATATTTCCTGAATCTCTGTTTCTTAATTTGCCCTTTTCATGACTAAGGAGGGAATTTGTTGTAAGACAGCTGTCTCAAAATCTTTTCTTAATCATGACTAGGGAGGGGATTTGTTGCAAGACAGCTGTCTCAAAACTATCTCCAGGATTTTGGAACTGATTTTTTTTTATTTTTTTTTTTTTAAAGCTGATATGTACTTTTTATGTATCATTTACTTCAGCTAGCTCCCAGTAACGTCTCACTTTCTCAGTTTTACTTGTTCTAAGTTTTACAAGTCCAGAAGGGAATGCTAACCTGAAATGGAGAAGAAGCAGATCTACTCTAGTGTGGTCAGAGCTCTGGCTTTGTGACCTATTTGATTAAGATATGGGAGATTTCTGTTTTGAGTTACCTCTAACATTGAGAATAAGAAAAGGCTGAGGTTCTCAATGCCTTCTTTACATATGTCTTTAAAAGTCAGATCAGTCATCCCCTGGGCACTCTCTCTCCAGATCTGGAAGTCTAGGATGGGAAGAAAAATAAACTTCCACGATTCAGAAGGAAACAGTTAGAGACCTGCTACTCCACCTGGACTGTCACAAGTCCATGGGAACAGAAAGAATCCACCCAAAGGTGCTGAGGGAACTGGCAGAGGTTATTACCAAACCACTTTCCACTGTGTAACAGCATTTCTGGTTAACCAGATAGGTGTCAGAGGATGAGAGGCTTGCCAGTGTGAATCCCTTCTAATTTCTCATTAGAAGAAGGGTCATAAGGAGCATGTGGGGAATGGGCCTGTCACCCTGACCTCAGTATCAGAAAAGATTTTGTAGCAGATCATCTTGAAGGAGATCACAAGGCATGTATGGGACAATGAGAGGCTCAGGCCCAGCCAGTATGTATTCATGAAAAGCATGTTCTGCTTGACCAAATTGAACTCCTTTTATGACTGTGTCACCGACCTGGTGGGTGAGGGAAATGCTGTTAACACAGTCTGTCTAGACTTCAGCAAAACCTTTGACATTGTCTCCCACAGTACTCTCTTGAAGAATCTGGCAGCCTGTGGCTTGGACAGATATGCTCTTTGCTGGGTAAATAACTGATTGTAGGGCTGGGCCCAGAGAGTGGTGGTGAATTCAGTTAAACCTAGCTGGCCACCAGTCATGAGTGGCATCCCCAAGGGTCGGTACTGGGGCCTGTCCTCTTCTTCACTGTCTTTATTGATGACCTGGATGAAGGAATTGAGTGCACCCTCAGTGAGTCTGTAGATGACTCCAAGCTGGCAAGAAGTGTTGACCTGCCTGAGAATAGAAAACCCTTCAGAGGCATCTGAACTGGCTGGATAGATGGGCTAAGGCCAATGGGATGGAATGAAGTTCCACAAGACCAAGTGCCAGGTCCTGCACTTTGCTCACAACCCCAGGCACTGCTACAGGCTAGGAACAGAATGACTGGAAGACAGTAGAGAAAATGCACTTGGGAGTATTGGTTGATACTCAGTTGAACAGGAGCAAGCAGTGTGCCCAGGTGGCCAAGAAGACCAGTGACATCCTGGCGTATATCAGACATTGTGTAGCCAGCAGAAGCAGGGAAGTGAATGTCCCTTTGTACTCAGCACTGATGATGAGGCTGCACCTTGAGTACTGTGTTCAGTATTGAGAAATAAATCAAGGCCATGGAGCATATCCAGGGAAGGGCAGTGAAGCTGGTGAATCGTCTGGAGCAAAAGCCCTATGAAAAAGGCTGAGGGAGCTGGAATTGTTTATTCTAGAGAAGAGGAGTCACAGGGGACAGCTTATCCTTCTCTACAACTACCTGAAGGGAAGTTTTGGTGAGGTGAGTATCAGCTTCTTCTCTCATGTAACTAGTGATAGGAGTAGATGGGATGTCCTCATGTTGCACCAGGGGAGATTCAGGTTGGATGTTTGGAAAAATTTCTTCTCTGAAAGTGGTCAAGCACTGGAACAGGCCACTCAGAGAGGTGGTGGAGTCACCGTCCCTGGAGGTGTTCAAGAAACATTTAGATGTGTTACTGAGGGACATAGTTTAGTGGAGAAATATTGGTGATAGGTGGACTATTGTACTGGATGATATTAGAGATCTTTTCCAAGCTTGGTGATTCCATGATTCTATGATTGTGTAATTCTTTAAAGCAACAGGTTCTTGTACAGGTAGACAACAGATTGTTATACAATTAGCTACCTTAATCAAGACTTCCTCCTTCCTGGATATAAATTTAAGGTAAGAGCTAGATAAAGCTAAAGAAATAAATACTACTGTATATATTGTTTAGGGTAGGCATTTTCCTGTAAGAGCACAGGTGAAGACTATCTTCCCCTTATGTCAGTTAAAATACACACTGCACCACCAGCATAGCACTGAACTAAGGTTCAGTTTCCACTGAATCATCTAGAATCTTGTATTTATATTATGTGAGGGCATACACACATATATATTGAATATAGGAATGCATATCATAGCTGGTTAGCTGTCCAGAACTTCCATACCTCTTGGCTATCTGTCTCTGTCAACGAATTACTTTGAGTCACCTTGCCACCGAGGAAATCACCTGTGAGAGTAGAAATTGCATTGACTGGGATATTGACTGGGACTGGGATTTTCTCTCTTAAAAAGAAATAATAGTCCATTCTTTTATGGCAGTCATCATCACTGCACAGTATAAACTGGACAAAGGACTACAAAGATGCAGAAGTCGGAACTAGATGACCTTAAAAGTCCCTTCCAATCCAAACCATTCTATGATTCTATGATTCTGTCTATTCTCAACTAGTCATATACATTTGTTGATACAGTATGAATGCAATTTAACACCTCCTGTAGATGCTAGGAGACTATAGTAACAGACAGCACTTGTACGGTAGACGACAGGTTGGCCATAAGCCAGCAGTGTGTCCTCGTGGCCAAAAAGGCCAATGGCATTCTGGGGTGCATTAAAAAGAGCGTGGCCAGCAGCAGCAGGTTGAGGGAGGTGATCCTCCCCCTCTGCTCTGCCCTGGTGAGGCCTCATCCAGAATACTGTGTCCAGTTCTGGGCTCCCCGGTACAAAAAAGACAGGGATCTCTTGGAAAGAGTCCAGCAGAGGGACACAAAGATGGTGAAGGGCCTGGAGCATCTCCCCCATGAAGAAAGGCTAAGTGAACTGGGTCTGTTTAGCCTTGAGAAAAGAAGACTGAGGGGGGACCTGATCCAGGTCTATAAATACCTAAGGTGTGGGGGGCAAAGTGGCGAGGCCAGACTCTTTTCAGCAGTGTGTGGAGACAGGACAAGGGGAAAGAGTCAGAAACTGGGGCATAGGAAGTTCCTCACGAATGAGTGCAAGAACTTCTTTATGGTGAGGGTGACGGAGCACTGGAACAGGCTTCCTGGGAGGGTTGTGGAGTTTCCTTCTCTGGAGATATTCAAGACCCACCTGGACGCCTACCTGTGCAACCTGGCGTAGGGAACCTGCTTTGGCAGGGGGTTGGACTCGATGATCTCTGGAGGTCCCTTCCAACAACTACGATTCTGTGATACTTACTGAAAACAATGTTTTTCAGAACTTCGGTAAGAAAGAATTTTCCTCATAAGATTTGTATGGACATGAAGGAAAACTTCTTTATATTGAAGATGACAGAGCATTGCAATTGACTACCCAGACAGGCTGTGTAACCTGCTTCTCTGGATATACTAAAAATCTGCCTGGACACTGCTGTATGACCTACTCCAGGGAACCTGCTTTAGCAGAGGGGTTGGAATACATGATTCCAGAGGTCCCTCCCAACCACCACGATGTGTGATTCTGTGATTCTGTGATCCAAGTATGATCACAGACAAGTCATTGTAAGACTTGCAGGTTTATACATCACTGCTCTTTGCTGCCAGTATGAAAGACAGATTTTTTTGTTGTTGTTTATCTAAAAAGATTGAAATGCAATATTTCTTTTATTGAAAAATGAGTAGGGGAAAAGAAAAAGTGCCCTCCTAGTTTACGAAAAAAATGTTATTTATTGAAGCAAATTAAATAGGAGGAATTAGAAGTCAGGTACTCTCAGAGGGAAGCAGATGGGTCTGTGTTTACACAGGTGTCTCGTCCCATTCAGTGGTTTCTGAGGGAGGCAAATCTTTTTCTGTTTCCTGAGTAGCAACTTCCCTAGTCAGCAGTGGTTGCTATCATGATGAAGTCATTCAAAACTCACAGGAATAATACAAATCATTTTATGAGAGCTTTGTAATAAAAGCTAATACTATCTTTCGAGTTTAAACTGGCAAAGTTGGTAATTATAATTAATAAGCATTACAGATAAGGGTACTTGGGTACAGGAGTTTCTAAGTTTTAGATGGGACATAATTATTTTCTTCAGAGTGTCTGGTGTGTTGCTGTGCTTTGATTCTAAGAGAAAAATAATGTTGATAATGCATAGATGTTTATAGTTGCCTGCTAAGCAGTGTTGTATAGATCCAAGCCATTCATAGCAAAGAACCCAAGGAGCTGGGAGGGAACAGAATTTGACAGTTGACTCAAACTGGCCAAAAGGATATTCCATACCGTATGACATAGCGCAGAAGGAGTTTTGAAGGGAGTGAGAGTTCATCTGTCACTCTTCCGTTGCACAGGGGTCTAGCTGGGGAACAGTTGGGGGTGATGAGCAATTGCTTGTGCATCACTTTTTACATATCTTTATTGTTATATTTATCTTTATTTTTATAGATATAAATATTTTCATTTTCCCTTTCTCTGTCTTAGTAAATATTTTTATCTTAACCAAGAAGTTCTACTTACTTAGTTTTTCTTCATTCTCCCCCTCCCATCCCACTTGGAAGAGGAGGACTGAGTGAATGACTGTGTGGTGCTCAGCCACCTGACAGGTTAATCCACAACGAGTTATTTCTGTGCTAAAAATTCTAAGTCAATATTAGCTAACAGCTACTGCAAAGAGTGGAAGAGTAATAGAAAAGCTAGAAAGTGGAGGAAGAGAGGGAGGCAGACAGACATACAGACATAGCAAAGCCAAGCAGTTCACCGCTTCTCTATCCAGTAATGTCTTGTTGTCAGAGAGTGCTTATCTTTGGTAGTGGCAGGTCATGCAAGGTGCAATGGTCAGTTAACAACAACAACAAATAAACAAATGCTCTAATTTATAGTCCAGACAAGTTGAGACTGCTCTTTGGAGTGACAGTTTCTGGCTTTGGGGCTTTCAGCAGGAACTCTTCTGTTCCTGTCTTCCAGGTCTTGCAAATTTAAATCAACAGAAATAAGAGAAATCAAGCAGATGCCAGCTTGTATCTTGCCTTCACAGAATACAACAGTATCAACTCCTAACTTCCTATATCAAGCCAAAAATGTGATGAAATATGATGAAGTAAGTTTTGTGTTTCATTGTAAAATGAGAATCTCCAGTCAGAATGCATCTGTTAATAAGTCCTTCTGGAATGATAGTTTAATAGTTCTCATTCATGCCTTAAATAGTAGATCACAGTAATAAATAATCATTATGATTTTAGGGGGTACAACTTATGAAATGTATTGTATTGTTTCTGGCATTTCATTTGTTATAAGATCGTTTTTAAAACATTCTGTAATATTCATTCTTGGAAGGAGATTGATCAAATAATCATTGAAATATTGCCTGCATTAATCTTGTTTTTTGTCTAATTTTTTTCAAAGCTTATGAAAAGTAATTTAGCTGTTGTGGTAGGGGAAGAGATTATTTTGACAGATTCTTAAAATCTGTGGAATAATATGGGCAAACGTGTATGCATGCACTGCACATACTTTGTGGGCCTATCCAGCAATGTTGAAACATCTGCAGTTTCTGTTTGAAAACCAATTTCCTACATCCACTTAGACAGTAATTGCTGTTTCTTGAGGGATAGGATCTTTATATCGTATTGTTTCAAGGTATAAATTTTGATCCTTACTTAAATAATTAAATAGTTTTCCCCATGTTTGTTATCATTATGAAATAGAAAATATGGGAAAGTTGCAGCTATTCTACAGATCCTGAAATAAGTCAGCCAACCTGCTAACAAGGATTTTCCTACATATATATACAAAGATGTTTAGATATAAAGATAGATGTATAAATATCCATCTTTTCATATATATGTGCATACACATTGCTATGTAAGAAGAATTTTTGAATTTTCCAATTAAGCATATGTTTCTTATCAGCCTCATAGGCAGACAGAAATGAATACAATCATAGAATCATTAAGTTTGGAAAAGACTGCTAATATTATCTAGTCCAACCATAAATGTTAAATGCACTTACCAGATTGCAGGACCATCACACAAGAAGACCAAAATGACTCTGTAATTCTCTACATAGTTCTCCAAATTTTAACATACATTGAGCTCATCTGTGCCATTCATGCAAGAATAGGTCTTGCCCAAAACTGAGAATTAATAGTAACTCCAATGTAGTAATAAAATTGAACAAACCCAGACAAGGGTTAAGTTCTGAAAAAGAGTAAAGAGGAAGGAAATTTTTAGCAAAAATAACTCACTTGTTTCAAACTGGGATCAGAAGAAAATTATTTATAATTTCACCAAACCTCTCCTATGGAGTTAGTCATTTTTATATGGAAATTGACAACCCTAAACAATTTTTTTTTCAGTCTAAACAAACAAACAAACAAACAAACAAAACCAGTGTCATTTCCAAAATGCAAATTCTTTTGGTAATTGGCCAGAAATATAAATTCATACATAGTCACAGTTATTCTAGTGGTTTATTTTTCCCAAATTATTCCTTTTCCTGAGAACTAGCATTGGTTTTAGTAATTAAGGTGACTGTGAGATTATGGAAACATATTTCAACAGTATTAATCTGTTACATATTCCGTACGCAAACAAAATAGACTTGGAAACGAAATGCAAGGCGCATACAAACTCTTTCTCAAGCCTTTTTCTTGTCACAGTATATTGAGACATGAGTACAATGAGAGCCTCTTTACAAAGACAGAACAAAAAAAAGTTTCTGACAAAACTGACCCAAAGTTAAACACATGGGAGAATCAGTTTTTGCTAAAAAATAAATACCTAGCCATTCTTCTTAGGAGGCTAACTGATCACAAACAACATGGAATTAAAATTTTCCATAATAGAACAGTATCAATGTGATAAGGAGAAAAGTATTTTTATTTCCATACTTAAAAAAAAAAATTAAAAAAATCTACTATTATTTTGTTTTTTTCTTTTACACTTCCTCCAAGGAGATCTTTCTTCCAAATCTGAAGGCCTATCCTATGCACATTTTGTGATAATAGAAGATGAAACCAATTGATTGTATCTAGAAATCTGGTGAAAAGTGATAGGAAAACAGCCGTTTCGCAAGTGCTCTAAAGTTTTGAAACCAGGCTTTTGTGACAAGTATTCCACCAAAATATTGCATGCTCTAGTGGACAGTCACAGTGACTTTGCACAACATATACTGTGCTGTTGAAGTGAACACGTGTGTATAGAAAATGGAAATTAAACAGACAAGAAATAAAGCAAAACAACTGAAAGTATAATTAATATCACTCAGTTGTGTTCCATAGTCTTTTTACTGCCCTGAGCTCATGGAGACAGAGGAAAAAATGAGCATCAATAAAGATCCTATAACAGGGATAATAACAGATTCCACAGATCCCAGGAGAATATCTGGCCCTTGCTCTGGAAGATAGTCAGGCATGACTGTTGGAAATCAGGCCAGATGCCAGACTCCCACTTGGCAGACTGAAAAAGTGTTGTAGGCCAAGAAAAAAAAAAAAAAGTGAGTGGGTCTAAATTGTTTTCTTTTAAATAGAAGTGCCTTAAGACAGAGAGGTGCAGAAAATATCTGCAAATAAAGAAAGTTGCTGTCCTCACAGAAGCAAAAAGTTGCTACTATCTGCCTTAAAACAGAATAAAAGAGTTTTCTGTCAAGTGAGGTGAAACTGCTTCCTTCTGATGGAGAAGAGATAATTAAAAGAAGTCTTAAATGCTATACATGCTACATGCTGTAAAATGATGGCTGTTGTCCTGAATGCCCTAGATCACACGGACATCAACAGACATCCTCTTGCCCCCTGAAAATAATATATAGAGCACTTAGCAGAAAACAAACAAACAAACAAACTGTGGTTTAGACAGATTTCTCTAGTTTTCATTTAAATTCTACATTTGCTGTCTGAAGAGGTCCAGACAGTTTCTGGTATATTCTATAACAATAAAGCACAGTAATAAAAAATGATTGCAACAACTAAAAGAAGGAATACTTGCATGCATGTACTTATTCTTTAAAATCTGTGTTCAGGTAATTTCATTAATAAATTCAGTTGATTTTCCTGTCCCCCAGAAGCCTACAGGCAGCTCCCACTTCATACCGGGAAGTCTGTTACCTGCATGGCCTTGCTTTTATCTACAAGTGCAATAGGTTTTCTTTTGAATATACAGTTGAATAAAGAAATGTCATAGTAGCTGGACTGAAGAAAAGGGCTCTACTCTGGATAGTGTTTGTGTGACACACTGCACGTGGATTGGAGTCCACATATTTTGATAATACACCAGCTAGGGCTCCCAACATCTTTTTGCGTGTAAAATTATCTATGTTATGCTCTTCTTAAGGTGTTAGTTCTAAGGATTAGTTTTTAAAATCATACATTGCAGGGATCACAATGAACTAGACCGTTCTGGTATGAAACAGATACCAGGTCATGTGTTCTATTGGAAAACACAAATTTCATTTAGCTGATACAACTGGTGGCTCTTTAACTTAGAGTATAGGATCCTGCAATTTGTGCTAGAGCCTTCCCTGCAAAATGATTATACTGACATGTAGTATATTAACTTATGTTCTCTAGAAATACTTCTTTTTTTTTTTTTTTGGGGGGGGGGGGGGTGGTTTTTTACTGAAAAAGCTTATACAGACTACTATAGCAGATACATTTCTAATGATATGAAGTCATATGTTCTCTAGAAATACTTTTTTTTTTTTTTTGGGGGGGGTGGTTTTTTACTGAAAAAGCTTATACAGTTACTATAGCAGATACATTTCTAAAAATGATTACAACATGCAGTAAAAGTATATTAAAAAGTGACTTATTTTAATATGTGTATTTCTCTTCAATCCTTGCTTTCAAAAATGGTGATCATCTGCAGCTGCAGAAGTCAAATAGAAATGCAATTATTTTTTATCTTAGAACTGAAGTCTTTCCTTTCTGTCAACTCTGCAAACTGCACTATGAAAAAAATATATCCACTAATGATAGATTCTTTTAATTTTGCTTGACCAGGAAGAACTATATAAGCAATAGATGTCTTGTGTCCAAGTTCTTTGCAATTCAAATGATTAGTAACAAAGATTATTAAGATAGAAAAATACTAGATAATAGCAAGGATACTATAAAAAACTAGTAAAAATAATAAATTTAATATACCCGTTTTCATCCTCAATATAAGATTCCTTACCTCATATGATATTTTCAAAGACTGAGTGTTGTAACAGGAATTAACCAAACCTTGTTTGCAGTGATATCCTGAATAACAGACACCATTCATAAATTTCATCACCTACTGACACCCTATTTTTTACCAAGGCCGTTTTTCTATCAGTGTTAGAGCAGAGTAGAATACTTGTTAAGCTTTTTGTTTGTTTGTTTGTTTGTTTCTTTTTTTTTTTCTTCCTCCCCCCCAGATGCTATAAACAAGTGGCAGTAGAGATTGCTTGTGTAAGAAATCTCACAGGTGACATGGAGATACTTGCTTAATCCCCTACTTTTCATTTATTTATTTTTTTTCCCAGCGTCTGAAAAATGTAGCTGCTGAATTAGTGTATGTTGTAACAACATAAAACTGTGGATAAAGTACTTTGTCCTTCTATTGAAGCAAAGTAAACTGGGGGGAAAAAAAAAAAATAAAAATCTGAATTCTGAAATTCCGGAATTTGCTGTGGTTTTCTAGCCACTGAAATAGAGAAAGCCTGTATCATGCCTTTCTTAATCCGTTTTGTTTCATAATAATTTGTTTTATGTAGTTCTGACAGAATTACAGAATGATGAGCTCTCGCAGTTCAGTTCATTGAGTGCCCGGCAATTTCAAATATGCATGGAAACATTCCCTTACTTGTTATGCCTATGCGATGCTTGTGGGATTTAAAAGGTATTATGAAAGACGTTCAAATGAAGAACTGTTTTCTCAAGATGGCAGAAACATATTTGAGGAGGACAGTTGATTCACTTATTTGACTTAGTTTTACCTAAAACATGGATCTCTTTCCAGTTCTTACAAACTGTGATGCCAAATGGAATAGATCAGCATGATTCTTCTCAGTAGCACCAACAAGCATTGTCTTTGTCTCTATTCTATTGAGAAATAACAATTCGTGGACTGACTTGTTAATGACCAAGAATCCACTTGTTGCTGTTTTCATGAGACTTTGGTTTAAAATGTTACTAAAAATTAAGTGTGGTAATGAGACAAATAATAATTAATATTATTTATATTTTTTTAAAATAATCACTGGACTCCTTTGGAGTCTAATTAGTGGTTTCTGAGTCTGCATTAAAAAAAACAAAATTTTGCTTTTATTGCTAATGATCATTACAGACTATTATTTTCATTCTTGCTCTTTTTAAAAAATAGTGATTTGTCTGTTTTCATTTTTGTTTGCATCCGCTATGTTACAAGAGAAAACTAAAACTCATAATCTTTGCTTTAAATGTTGTTTTACTATATCGAAATTAAACACACATTTTCAAAAAGCAGAATCCTACTCTACATGTAAATCAGTTTCTTACACATACAGTAAACTATGCATATAACTACCTAGCAATTTGCATTCTTGATTACTCATTTACATGAAGAATCATGGTAGAGTTGTCACTGAGTTATTTATTATATACTGAATATTTTTCTTCATTCAGTGATTTTGAAAATTCAAATTACATATAAGGGAAACTACATTACTTGGTTCTAGCCAAAGAACATAATCTGTATTAGAAGTCTTAGAACATCTGCTCTGTCAGTAAGTTTGAGTTTTGATAGAGAAAAAAATTTCCAGATTATAAAACATTTTTATATTTCCATTTAATATATCATTTTACAATTGTTTATAGCATTTAGAAATGAAGTATGTTAAAAATGTGGCCAGCATGGGATGAAATTGATAAGATCCTCTACTTTTGCCTCAGTGAATCAAAGCTAGATTTACCCAATACTATACACCTTTGCTTTACAGTTCCTTGAAACATACAACCCCTTTAATGAAAAAAATAGTATCAAGGCTCCACACAGAAGTTTTACACTTGAGCAATTATTAAATTGATACCTTTTTAGCTTCATGATGAAAGCTTTCCTTTTTTTCTTTTTCTTTTTTACAAACCTGATACATTACCATTTTGTCTTAGAAATCTTGGAAAAGCATCATTAATATTGACTTCCAAACATGTTGAATTTCTATTTTTGAATTTATGACTGAATTAACGATCAAACTAGAAAAAGTACTGCAGTGATTGGTTTGTGACTTTAATTTCAAATTAATACTTAAAATATTTCAGAAATCATCAAAGGTCCCTTAAATGCAGAATGCAGGCAAAAAATTTGTTAGTGTTAGATATTTAAAATATTTGCATGGTTAGTAGCACCCCTCAGTTAATTCTTCGTCACTTTCTGCCCTTTGATGTATTCTATTTGTCGTGATGTTGAGGTGGTTGCAGGATTTTGGTTGCTTTGTTCTTTTTCCATTTTTATTTTTCCTGAGAGATTCAATATGGAATTTTTAAAAATTCATATTGAAATTAAAAAAAAAAAAAAAAAAAAAAAAAGATGAAGTAGCTAATGAGTAGTAGTTGAAATGAAATGATTTTTAATTTCCTTCAATTCAATTCCTTAAAATCCTTTAATTTGATTTCCTTCAAACTCAAGCCACTGAATGTTTCTATGATCAGTGGGGTTCTGTGTAGTTGCATGGATCCAAATAGTGATATGGACAAGTTATTTCTTGTCCATATTTCTTGGTAAACTCTTATCATAAAATCATAGAATCACCAAGGTTGGAAAGGAACCTCTGAAGACCAGGTAGTCCAACTCCCCTGCAATGAACAGGGACAACACAGCTAAATCAGGTTCCTGTCTTGCTCTGTCTGAATGACATCCTGTCCCTCTGGTGTGTGTCAACTGCACACCATAGCTTGGTGTCATCTGTTTGCTTGCTCAGGGTGCAGTCGACCCCACTGCCAATATCACTGATAAAGATATTAAACAATATTGACCTCAACCCTGACCCCTGGGGGACATCACTCATCACCGGTCTACATCCAGACACTGAGCCATTGACCACCACTCTCTGGACTAGATCCTACAGCTAGTTCTTCGTACACTGAACAGTTCACCCATCAAATCCATACCTTTCCAATTTGGAGAGAAGGATATTGTGGGATACCATGTCAAAAACCTTGCTGAATTCAAGATAGATGAAATCAGTGGATCTTCCCTAGTCTGTTGATATAGCGACACCATCATAGAAGGCCACTAGGTTGGTCAAGCAGGATTTGTCCTTGGTGAAGCTGCGCTCTTTCTCCTGTTTCTCCTCCCTGCCTTCCATGCTCCTGTGTATTTTCTGTGCTTTTGGTTTCATTTTCAGCCATGGGTTGTTTTGGTTTCTTGGTTTTTTTTTTGTTTGTTTCTTTTGTTTTTGGTTTGGTTTGGTTTGGTTTTTTTTTTTGTCAGTTTAGTTTGTGTTGGGTTTTGGTTTTGTTTACTTTTCTCCTATTGAGCAAATGGAAAAAATATTAATGCCTCCTACCTGAGCATGTACTGAGAAAGTTTATCTTCTTTGCCCTAGACAAAAATTGATTAATCAGTCAATCAATCAATCAACAGTGTTAAGATTTTTTTTTTCCCATTGACATTTCCAATACAAGTTACTTAGGTAATTGCAGAAAATAGACAGAAACATTTAGAACTGTTTTAATGTGCTGGCAGTTCTATACTATAATTAAGGATTTTTTAGAGCTTGAATACATATGTGTTCTTGGCATCTGAGTACCTACAATTTTTAATGATTAAACTTCTTAAGTAAAATATTTTTGGTTATCATTCATATATTTTACAGTAAATCACATGAATAAAATATGTAGCACCTGTTGAGCTTAATGTATTGACAACTGCTCAAAAAAAAAGCATGCTTTTTTTTTTTTTTTTAATTTAATATATCCTTTAATTAATAAATGAATCCAGGTTCAATATCGGTAAATGAGAACAAACATGCAAAAACAACAGTGTGATTGCCTTATTGGTAAGTTGCTTTTCTATTATCTCTACAGGGTTCCTGAAACTTAACTTCAAAGAGAAGTATGCCTATTTCAATAATATTATTCCCACTTCAAAAGTTTATATGTGTCTTGTATGCATTGATTAAATAAGACAAGCAGAAACAAACAAACAAAAATACCTAATCAATGTTAATCAATGTTATGTTGCCATTCTACTGTCAAGTAAGAAACAGTAAATTGCCTTTGAGTTCTATGAGATGAGTTATACAAGTTAGTCTTACCAGTGTTCGTTTTATTTACTTCTTGTTTTCTTCTTTATTTTTACTTTTCTCCCTGTGTACTGATTTCCTATTTGGTTTGTATTTACTTAAAATCACTTCTTCCTCCTTTTAGAAGATTTCTTAGTGAGATTATTAAGACAGCTTCTGGAATAATTTTCAGATTTTTATTCTCCAAAATGTTTAATGATGAGAAAGCAGTACAATAGGGTAAAGTTCCACAGGGTTTTGATATTATTTAACTAAGTACTGCAGTTGCTAGCTGTACAGGTGACACTAAATGTGCAGGTGACACTATAAATAACATGCCTAGTTTGATAAAACATTTGAATGGCAGCTGTCTACCCTGTGAGGCAAATTTTTCCATTAAGAATAAAGAGAAGCAAAGGATTATATCGACCTTTTATCAGCAAACTGTATAAGTGGTATTTTTACCTTCTGGACAAATGGCTAGACCATCACAGGGAATTTATTTTAGCATTGCCGTGGTTCTTATCAAGTTTAAATTACATCGTGGCAGAGAGACTACAAGAGTCTTCTGCAGCTGTACAGTTGAATTGCTTACTCAAAAGGTTAGGTAGACCAGAACTAAACTAAACTAATCTCATACAAAATTGACAGTAAGGGCACAAAATAGAATACACAGCACAAACCTGTAACACACAAAATTGTTTTAAAGTACCTTAGCATATCATTTAATCACAGTCTACCGAGATCTAACTTTGAAACAAGTTATATGATTTGCTACAGAATCTTTAGAATCCTATTTTCAGTGATACAGCTAATGGGATTTATTTTCTCTATTTTTTGGGTTTTTTTTGTTTTTTTTTTTAACTGCAAGAATGCTAATATGACTTAAAGACCTTCTACTTATTTAGACCCAAGATACTCTGCATAAGATGAATTTATTTTCCCCTTCATATCTAGTATTAGAGTGTAATGCAAATGCTCAAAGGGGTGAAAATAAGCCTGTGTGCAAGTAATATTTGCCTTTGTAAATAAATCTCACATCAACTACTGACCAACTTTCGCTTCAATTCCATGGAGAACATATTTCTAAAATTGAAACAAACAAACAAACAAAAAAAAAACCCTTTTTCTGTCCTAAAAAGAAGGAGATATATTATTATTTAAAATGTTTTCACTTATGGAATAACCCATATCAGTGTTCTAAGATTAATTAATCTAGGTTAGTAGTAAAGTATGGAGAACAATGTATCAAAGAATTTGATAATTTTGAAAATTTTTGTATATTTTTTTTGTAATTTGAAAATTTTTGTAAATTTTGTTTCCAATACAGCTAGTTCATGACGCTGCTTTCTACTAAAATTCATGGCGTAATTCAGTAATTTTTCTTTCCTATTTATTCATGTTAAGACCATGTTTAATGGTAAAGTCTAACTGCTAACTAGCTTGTGCCATACTGTGCAAATAATTTAAAATATCACTTTATGGAATAAAAGCCAAATAGATTTATATTTTTATGTCTACAGTATTTCTTTCAGAGTATTTATTTCATGGTCAACAAAAATGAATCTGGAGATCAGAATACACAGAGTTAGTATTAGATATAGTAATGTATAAAAAAAAAAAAGAAATGAAACGAAACAAGGAAAAAACAAAATCTTACTCTGGGGAACTTGTTCTTATATTATAAAAGAATATAAATATAAAATCCTATTAGACTTGTCTTTTTCAGTGAGAGGAGTCACTTAGGTCAAAATTTGAAGTTGTTGCATTTATTTATTTGTTTATTATTTTCATTTGAAAATTCTGTTCTTAGAATGCATTTCTCTAATTCTTTTAAAGTAATTAATCATGCTGGATATGGAATTAGAGGAAGGATTCTTTCCCATTATGCAAATAAGTCTCAGTCAAATAATTCTGTAATCAATAAAATAATACCCATATTTCTTTTTTCTTTTTTTATCTGTAATCTTTAATTTTGTTTGATGACAACATATGTATTTAATGCCAGTCTCCAACCTTATGCATTATTTTCTCATGACTTTATTTCCATTTTATGTTATAGCTAGAATCTTAATTACATCTAAGAGACCTCTGGTACGCTCCTTATTTGAAATTAGGTAGAGTTAGTCAAGGACTCAGATAAAACATTTTCTTATTTGATTCTGGAAGCGATGATCCACACTTCTTTTCAAATCTGAAGATGAAGTGAAAATCCTGTTTCTTAAGGAACATAAATTTTTATCAGCTCAAGCCAACTTAATAAATTACTTAAAAACTAACCCTCATTGGCCATGAATAGTGTCCAGTGTTCCATAATGAGATTTCTGCACTCCAAGTCTTTAGATTTAAGAATCCTGTGGAAAGAATGTTTCAGGATGGGACTTTAGGAATTGCTTAGGTTCTTTTTTGAGCACAGAATGCACCACCACAGTTATGTTGACTCTAGGGTCTTCACGTGGTAATCCAAGTTCTGTTTCACCACTTACACAACTTATAACTGCAAACCATTATCACTGAATGGTTCTAAATGAGGCAACTGAAATGGACACATTATCTTTGGACTGGTCTACTGGAAAAGCAAAAAAAAATCACACTAAGTAATGCTAAAAAAAAGTAATAATCTGAAAGAAAATAAAGATTCTGCATTTGAATGCTTCAGTCTCTTGGTCCTTGAGAACACTGTACAAAAGCAAAGAAGGTAATTGGAGTCATTATCCCTGCAGTAAAACTGAGTCTAATTTTTTTCCCTTGAAAATATGGTTTCCTGCAAAAATATGCATTAGTCTGCCTTTCTCCTAAATGTCAGTTGAAATTCCACAAGAAAAGGTGAACCAACTGGTCAGTTTGTTGTTGGAAAAATGTTTGGACTGCTCTTGGGAAAGTGTAGCCCTAGGTTATAATTTCATTGCAACCGGGGGGGAGGGAAAGATGGAAAAAAAGAATAATAGGATCTTCTCTATTTTCTAGTGATATGCCTTTATATTTGTTAAACTGTTTTATTAAATTCTAAATCTCTAAACATGTTAGTGCCTGGTTTCTGATAACAACCCCGTTCAGCAATCTGAGTGCACCCCACTTACTCCCTATGTCCCCACCAAAGTACCAAATCCTCCCCAGTCTCATCAGTCTTCACTTCACTGTAGTACCAGTCAAGTCCCAGGGCCAGCTAACTAAAAAGGAAGAAAGATAAACAAGTCTGATGCTTTTAGTTGCAGTCATCTTCTGGGATTGGTTTATATGTGATAAAATGGATAAAATTTCACTGAAATAAATTACAGTGCTTATTACTTTGACTTTTTTAAAATTTCTATTATTTGCTAACAGCAAAACAACAACAACAACAACAACAAAAATCAATATCTTGGTTTGCCAAAAGGAAGAGACAAACATAACAACTGTATTCTGCATACATAGTATTTTAATCTGGCAAGTGTCTTAAGTTCTACACAGCCATTCATTCACTCCCCCACCAGGAGGGATGATGGAGATAACTGTAAACGAAGTAGAAATCAAGGGTGGACATGTGAACTTCATTATAAGGTTTAAAACTGGAATTAACACATCCAATAGAAATACATTTGATGTGATATCTAAATAGATCTAAAATAGAAATACATTTGACATGATAAAGTGTTTCAAAAGGCCACATTGGGAGCAAATGTTCCTTGTATGGTAATAAATGTTTCTTCACTTTCCCAATCTTCTGAAAACTATAATTTTACATATCTGTTCCCCAGAAGTTCTAAAGAATAACAGATTGTTGCTCATACGGGAAATTAGACTACTTGAAGTACATATCAAGCATCCAGATGATAGGTAAATTGGTATTCTATCAACTCTGTCCTAAACAAGCTCTTCTGATCCCATTTTACAAGGGTCAGACAGCCCCTTCCATCTTCCATTTCTTCATATCACTCATCTGAGGGTGTCACAGCTAATGTGCTTTCATCTTGCACAGGCCAAAGGCAGAAGTTTAGGATTACTAAAATGCACCCATCAACTAAAGAAGTTACAGGGTGTTTGGGTCTTAATAACAATCAAAACAACAATAAAATCTGTGGAAACTGAAGTGTGACTTTTAGAGTTGAAGTATAACAAGTCCATTAGAGTGTGTAACTATGCCTTCTGGCATCACATTTACACATTATTTACAGAGGTAAGGAGATGCATTCTGAGTAAGGCACAGATCAAACCAAATTTCTACAGAACAGAATACAACAGAAGATAATAGTTCAATTGGAACAGACCTACAAAGATTATTAAGTCCAACAGTTTGACCACTCCAGGGCTAGCCAAAAGTTAAAGCAAATTATGGAAGGCATAATTCAAATGTCTCTTGAATATTGAAAGGTATGAGGCTTCAACTGCCTCACTAGGAAGCCTGTTTCAGAGTTCACAGTAAATAAGTTTTTCCTAATAGTATCTCAGTTAAAGAAAGATATAATTAACATGTGTTCATCAAGGAAAAGATGTGACATAATTTTCATCTTCCTCTATAATAAGGTCACCTACTTGTAGGATGAAGGGAATACAGTGGATGTAATCTTTCAGGATTTTAGTAAGGCTTTTGATACAGTCCCTCACAGCATTCTTCTGAAGAAAACTGCTCGGTTGTGAGATAAATAGATTCATACTTTGCTGGGCGGAGGACTGTCTAAACGGTAGAGCTCAAACTGTTGTAGAGAACAGGGCTATACCTGTCTGGTTTCTAATCACCAGGACCATACTCCAGGGTTAAATTCCAAGGCCAATCTTGTTCAGTTATTTTATCAGTTATATGGATGCAGAAGTGTAAAGTATTCTCATCAAGTTTGCTAATGATACTAAACTGAGATGTGTTTCAGGAGAGCTGAGAGGCCTTGTACCAGTTTCTTGATACAGTGGAGCATTTGGGCAATCAGCAACAGTAAGAAGCTCAATGGAGGAGAATGCCCAGTTCTGCGTCCGGGATGGAGCAATGCAGGGAACAATGACAGACTGAGAAGTGAGTGGCTGGAAGGCAACTCAGCAGAAAAGGACCTTAAGAGGGTAAACCATGTTTGAGGACTCATAAAACAGCAGCCATTTGTTCAGAATAGACTATTCTCCCACTACATTTTGTATTGGTGCAGACTCAGCTTTAGTAATAAGCGCGATTCTGGTCTCTACAATATAAACAAAGTGTTGAGGTGCTTGTCAGCAACCATAAAGGAGCAACAAATCTGGTAAAAGGAAAGTACTATGTCTGGAGGATGCTGATCTGCAGGAGAGGAAGCTTAGAGGAGGACTTATTGCTCTGTACAGCTTCCCTAGGAGAGTAAAAGGAGAGGCAGATGCTAGTCTCTTCTCCCCAATACCTGATGGCATGACTCAAGGGAACAGCACAAAGCTGCACCAGAGGAGCTTCAGTCTGGATGTTAAGAAAGTCTTATTTACTGTGAGGGTAATCAAACTCTGGAACAGGCTTTCTAGTGAGGTGGTTGTTGTCCCATGTGTGTCAGCTTAAAGAGTCAATGCCCTCAGTAATATGCTTTGATGTTTGGTTAGTCTTGAAGTAGTCATTTAGTTGGGCTTAATTATTTCAAAGGCTACTTTGATGATATTTTACAACTGAATAATACGACTTCTATTCTACCCTAATCTATTCTGTTTTATTCATATAATCTCAATCTGTCATGACACAACTTATGTCACTGCTATGCGTCCTATCACTGAAGAGTCACACTTTGCAAAACAAGTCTATGGTTTTTTGTTTTTGTTTTTTGTTTTTTTCTGAAAGTGTAATGGGAAAAAGAAAATGAAATAGAATCTCATATATGCCTAATATTCACATTAAGTGTATATACATTTATGTGAAATGCCAGAAGTTGAAGTGTATGAACTCATCATCTATTTTAATATCTATTTAATATGTATTTTAACATAACATTAACATTAATTAATCTATTACCTGGAAATTTCAGCCAATAAGTAAATAAAGCATTGAATGACTTTAGTTGTGCTGACACATTAAACCAGGAAAAGTTAGTCTATGTATTAACAAGTACTAATGATTCTCCTCTTTCTCAGACTTACACATTCTGTGCCTTGAAGACATACATCAAGGGACCATACAGACAAGAATGGAACTGCATGTAAACACGCACAGACTCCTTTTATTTACCCATTTTGATTTCATATACAAGAAGAAGAAGAATGGTGAAAGACAGAAAGATTCTATTTCCAGACCACAAATTGCCTCAGGTAATTTTTGAAATATGGTTTATGTCATGTTAAGGAAAGCTACAAGTTTGAAGCAAACCTTACAAAAAGTAGCTTTGGTAAAATGCTATAAATAAAGAATTCCCCTTGCCTCTGTCTCACACAACTCAGCATCAAACATAAACAAATTAATGATATTTTGCAGGCATTAAAAAGATATGAATTCCTGTATCCTGCCAAACAGTCAGAAGATCCTCTCTAAATCTTTAAATATGAAGTGACTTTAAATTTCTTTACAGGAAATAATTCCGGTTAACTAAATAGATATCTCAGAAGATGTTTAGTTTTCCTTTCTTCTGAACACCTTATATACTATCTAGAAGCCAACAGATAGCAAGGAATCATATGGAATTAGCATTGTGTACCCTCTGCCAGAAACTGATCTTATGAGGTTGGCTGTTTGTCTCACTCCAGTTATAGGAGGGAAAGAAGATTCTTTAATATATGTATATCCGAGGGTGAGATTAAGGTGACAACAAGTCAAATATTTGCCTGACCAGTTTATTACAAATATGTTTATTACAAATATGACAATCTCCTAGTCACTAAAGGAGATAGAAAGGGAAGACAAGTGATAGAAAAGAAATAGCAAATAGAAGCAAGGTGTCCTTGTAGAAAGCAAGAGAGAGATAGTCACCATCAAGGGTTCCAACATTGCTCATGGTTTGGATATTAATCTTCTGTAGTGATGGGTCATCGGAGTTTGTGCTGTTCAGTTGATGACCACTCTTTCCAACAACAGTACAAGCTTATAAAGTTTAAAGTACGATACAAGCTTACAAGTCTAAAGTGGTCAAGTCAGCTCACTTTGGAGTTAAAGTTTCTGGCTTTTGAATCTCAGTAGAAACTCCTCTGTTTCCATCTTCTAGGCCTTGCAAATTTCAAGTCAGCTGATAAGAGAAAGCAAGGAGATGACAGTTGTAATCCTGCCTTCACAGGACACAGTGGTATCATTTCCATCTCCCCTATCAAGCTAGAGTCATTTGCTCCCAGGCCCAGTCTTCAGTCAATTAACACTCCTGAGCACTCTCTTAGAAGGCAAACAGCTCCAAAGAAATGCTTTCAATTGCAAAACTGTCCACAAAGTGATGTCAACTGCCAAGCGGCCATACCCAACTCTCATCTCCTAGGCAAGTCAGAGTTATATTGCAGGAAATGCTTCAGAAGGCAAGCTTTGAGCCAAAAACAAAGAAAGGTTCAGACACTTTTATATGTTAGTTTTCCCAGCTTTCGTATGGGCCTGGGACAGTGTGCTATATACAGAACTCTGCAGAAATTCCCTCAAAAAGACAGACAAGATTACTATTTTATGTGATACTTAGGAGATAATTCAATGATAAAGAAAAAGCTTCTGCTTTGAAAACTAAAGTGTGCATCTAGAAAAATGGTTGATAAATAAAAGGAAAATTCCTAAATTCCAACACTCAGATATAATTTCCATTCAAACCATTAAAAAACAAAACAAACAAAACAAACAAGCAAACAAAAAACATAGAAGACTCTAAATAGCACAAAGGTTTCTGATCCTAAAGAAGACTGTAATTTTTCTTGTAAAATTCAAAACACTTCTGTTCTCAAAATAACCCACTGAGAAAGTAAATGTGACAGAAACACCAGACTTTCAGAGAAAGTTAAACTACTAAAACTCTTTTCCAAATTTCATCAGGCAGAATTTTCTGAAGAATGAGTTGTAAAATGTAGGTTATTTTTAGAGCCTAGGGAAACATTTGATGGATAATCATATTGTAGCAAACACACCTCCTTCAGGTTCATGAGATAACTGATATTTGCCTGTTGGGGATATTTGATAAAGTGTAAGTGAAAATTGCAGCACTGAGCCACTAACATCTCCAGAGGAACTCAGGTTGGAAATGGAAATGGAAAAGATATTAAGAGTGACAAAGAATAGTCTTAGTCCCAGAGGATAACTTTGATTTAAAAAGTGTGTAATTGTGAAAAGTCACCATTGCCTTTAATTACGTAATTAATTAAGAACACTATCGAAAATTATAAAGTAACTGATATCTTTCTAAAGGGAATTTGCTCAATAAGAAATTTCCCAATGTGATCACAACATAAATATTTTTAATCTTATCACAAATGCAACCCTTTAAAAGTGAAATATATCATTTCTACAGACTACTACAATATTACTTTTAAATAATTTTCTGCCTTAGGATTTTCTGTGTGAACTCACCTAAAGAAATAAGAGTTTCTAAAACCAAAAGTGCATATTCTATAATGATTACTGTTGCAACATTGGCAAGCTAAATATCTGAAAGCTAATATTTTGTTAAAATATATTTGAGCCATGTAGAAAATACAGGGCAGCTGACTATATTTTCCAGGGTGTAGATACACACACATCATTTAAAAATAACATTCATTTAAAAAATGAGTTATCAAAGCAGTACATATTGGTTCTTTGTATTTTGAAGAATGATTTATTAGAAATAGATCCTGTAAATTCTGAAATAAGAACATTAAAATATATTTTTTCAAATCCACAGTTGACATTTAAGTTGGGACTACGTTAAATAATGTAACTGGCACTCTGCATCTAACTCTGCTTTAAATATTCACACCTGTCTTTTAGGTATGATATATTACAATGCTGCTGTGTCTATTTTTAAAAAAGGAGAAATTTGTTATCAGAATTAGTTTAATTGCACTGAATTTTCAGTAAGGGAATTCAGTGTGCATGAAGTATATTTAGAGGTGTATCAGAAAAAGAAATTCTTTTGCTGTCAATCTGTACAGTGATCCTTATCTAATAAGAAATAATGATAAAGTGGAAGGTAAGTCCTTCATATACTACTTTTTTGCAAGTGGTGGCAATGTCAAGACTTCCGAAGTACATTCCAATACTGAATTTTATGGTGGAACCTACATTCTCTTCTTGAAATGTCACATGGGTGTATGAGACAATTGTTTGACAAATGTCTTCCATTGATGACCTATTATGTGTGATAAGACTTCTGAATGGAAACAGACAGAGTATTATCAACTAATAACAAATTAAATATGTGGTGTGAAATATGGGAATTTTCCAATGTAATTATTAAAAGGGCAAAAGTGACTGCAAAATCAGTGGTGTCTACAGATGGACACAGAAAATATGAACACAGCAGTTGCAGTTTCTACAGTCAATGTGCTAAAATTCAATCACATCTCTTTACTAGACCATTATGAGCCTTATCTTACAAGAGGAAAATATCCCTCTCTTCATTATCACACTTTATTCGTGTCATCACTTTTTTGGCAGTACACATATTTCTGAACAACTTTTTTTAAGGGTTAAGAAGAAGAAGAAAATAATTATATCAAAAATCTCTGATGAGCACTTTGAAAAGTCCTTAAGAATTGCAACCTTTTCTAACAAATCAGTCACTGATACGTTAGTTTCCCAAAAATGAGGACAAATATCATACAGATATTATGGTTTTTTGCCTTCTTTTCTTTTTATACTTACATAAATATTAAAAGAAAAATAAGCTTTGTTACTTATGTATATTAACTATACTACACGTTATATATACAGCCCAAGAAAATTTCTCTTTGCTCAGTGTGATCTGGACAAGTCTAAAGCATGGAGGTCAAAATTTTTGTCTTGCCTGAGCCACACTGAATGAAAAGGTATATTTGGGGGAAAATATTTTGGTTATTAATGAGTGATTGGTTTGGGTTCAGGGCCAGGTCAGACCACTTGACTGGGAGGAGCTGCCACCATGGTGGCGTGATGACAAAAGGAAGAACTATTCATTCACTGTCTTGAGCCACATGTGGCCATGGATTGAAATTTTTTTGCTGTAAAACAAAGTTCGTTCTTTTCTCTCTTGATCTCTTTTGAAGAGTATCCACCTATTAAATTCCTTTGCCATTCCTTCTCCAAATACCTTCCATTCTTAGACATATGAGCTGTAAGCATGACTAATTATATTCTCTTCTTTTTGAACTATGATTCTTTCCTGTCTTTTCAGGTTGAAGAGATGTCTAAAAACCATACATGCAAAAACTGTTTGACTCCAGGGTATACACATGAACACAAATGAAGTTGGCAAGTTTGCATATGACACCAAGCTGAACAGGGCAGTCGATACAGTGGAAGGAAAGGAAGTCATCCAGAGGGACCTGGACAGGCTGGAGAAGTGGGCTCATTAAAACCTAATGAGGTTCAAAAAGGCCAAGTGCATGGTGCTGCACTTGGGCCGGAGCAATGCCCGGAATTTATACAAACTGGGGAAAGATCTCCTTGAGAACAGCCCTGTGGAGAAGGACTTGGGGGTCCTGATGGACAAGAGGCTGGACAGGAGCCAGCAATGTGCACTTGTAGCCTGGAAGAAACAACTGTGTTCTGGGCTGAATTAAAAAAGGGGTGGCCAGCAAGGAGAGGGAGGTGATTGTCCCCCTCTACTCAGCCCTTGTGAGGCCCCATGTGAAGAACGGCATCCAGGCCTGGGGCCCCCAGTACAAGAAAGACATGGAGATCTTGGAATCAGTCCAGAGGAGGACCACTAAGATTCTCAGAGGGCTGGAACACCTCTCCTATGAGGAGAGGTTGAGGGAACTGGGCTTGTTTAGCTTGGACAAAAGAAGGCTCTGGGGAGACCTCATTGTGGCCTTCCAATACTTGAAGAGAGTGCATAAACAGGAGAGGGAATGGCTGTTTATGAGGGTGGATAGTGATAGGACAATGGAGAATGATTTTAAACTAAGGCAGGAGAGGTTTATATTAGATATTAGGAAGAAGTTTTTCACACAGAGGGTGGTGACACACTGGAACAGGTTGCTTGTGGATGACCCATACCAGAAGGCATTCAAAGACAAGCTGGATATGGCTCTGGGCTGCCTGGTCTAGTGGTTGGCGACCCTGCCCCCATGGCATTGGGGTTGAAACTAGATGATCATTATGATACTTTTCAACTCAGGCCATTCTATGATTACACGATTCTATGATAAGCACAGTGTGGGAAAAAAAAAAAAAAAAAGAAAAAGAAAAAAAATAGGTTACTGAAAAGTAACGTCTTCTATTTTATTATGTTTGCCTCATATGTCAGAGACTGATATTGGAGATATGGCAGTAGAAATTAAACCTTCCCACCAATATTCCATTACTTTTTTTTTCACTATGTGACAGGTGATAGCAGAGGGACAGTCTGACAAAATGTTGTCTGACATGGAGGTGAGTAGGAAATAAATGTGTGTGATTTCCAAGTGGAAAAAAAATTGCACTCATTGACATTCATTATTATTTGTTGAACTTTTCTAGAGACCAAACAGTGGATGTGAGTACAGTGAGGCAGTGCATGGTGCATTTCAGCAGTGGTGACATCGACATGAAATACAAGCCATGTTCCAGACAGCCATGCACTGCTCTCACACCAAAGAGCCAACGGGATCCATAAATGGATCACAGGAGCTGAAAGTACCCTATATGCAAGTTTATCAGGACTTATTGAACTAGTACGAGGGTGAAGGTGGCAGTTTCCTGAGTAATATAATTGGTGACATGATGTGGCATAACCACTACGAGCCAGAATCAAAACGGCAGTCCATGAAGTGGTGATGTGTGAATTCTTCACTGAAGAAAAAGTTAAAGACTCAGCTCTTATCAGGTTAAGTGCTGTGTATTATCTTTTGGGATAGCTATCCTTCTGGATTTCCTGAACCTGGTCAAACCATCAACTCTGACAACTACATTGTGACACTGACTACACTGAAGACTCAAGCTTCCAGAGTTGGACTAGAGAAAAAGATAATCTTTACTAGCATGGTGTTAATGTCAGGTGCCATATCACTTTGAAACTGTGGAGCATATTGCCAGTCTTGACTGGACTGTTCGACTGCACTCACTGCACAGTCCAGATTTGGTATCTTCTGGCTTCCACTTTTATTTCAGACTAAGGAAGATGGACTATGTGGGTCAAGATTTTCGTAGCAACAACACCATTATAGCACCTTTGAATCAGTGGGTTACCTTTGCTGGTACAGGTTTGTATGAGTGTGTCACGCAGGCTCTCTTTCATCACTAGTGAAAATGCATAGTTAATGGTGGTGACTATGATGAAAAGCAGTGCTTTTGCAGCTGAGAATTTACTCTATCAAATAGTGTTACTGGGCTCTTTGTATCTGCTTAGAAAATAAATAGGAGGTATTACTTTTGGCGTGATCTACATTTCTTATATCGTAGAGTCATAGAATCATAGAATCACCAAGGTTGGAAAAGACCTCAAAGATAATCCCTTTCAACTATCCTCATATCACCAGTATTTCCCACTAAACCATGTCCCTCAGTACAACATCTAAGTGTTTCTTGAACACTTCCAGGGTCAGTGACTCCACCACCTCACTGGGCAGCCCATTCCAGTGCCTGACCACTCTTTCAAAGAAGTTGTTTTTCCAAACAACCAACATCAATCTCCCTTCCCTTCAACTTAAAGCCATTCCCTCTGGATACTAGATGTCACTAGATACACAGGAGAAGAGGGCAAGGTCCACCTTGCCACAACCTCCTTTCAGGTCATGACAGAGAGATATAAGGTCTCCCCTGAAGCTCCTCCTTTCTGGACTAATCCCAGTTACTTCAGCTGCTCCTCATAAGACTTGTGCTCCACAGTCTTCACCAGCTTCATTGCCCTTCCCTGAACATGCTCCTGGGCCTCAATGTCTTTCTTGTAAAGAGGGATCCAGAAGTGAAAACAGTACTTAAGGTGCGGCCTCACAAGCACTGAATACAAAGGGAGATTCACTTCATTGCTATGGCTGGCTATACAATTTCTGATACAAGCCAGGATGCCAGTGGCTTTCTAGGCCACCTGGGCACACTGCTGGCTCATGTTCAGCTGAGCATCAACCAACAACCCCAGGTTCATTTCCGCTACACAGCTTTCCAGATGCATTGCCCCAAGCCTGTAACATTACCAGGGGTTGCCATGGCCAACGTGCAGGACCTGGCACTTGACCTTTTTGAACTTGGCCTCCCACTGGCCTCCGCCCAGAGATCTAGACTGTGCAGATCCCTGCCAGCTGATGTCATCCGCAGAATTACTGAGGGTGCCCCCATTTCCCTCATCTGGGTCACGAATATATTCAAGGCCTGATACTGTTCCAGCTCCTCTGACTGAAAAGTCTTTTTGATCACTTCTGACTCAAGTTATTCTGCGATTCTGTAATTCTCATCCAGGATACTGCATCCAAATACAAGGTCGCCGGCAGAAGAGAGATATGGACCAATTTGAGCAGATCCAGGGGAAGGTCATGAGGGTGACCAGAGGGCTTTAACAGCTGTCCCAGTAAGAGAGGCTGAAAGAGTTGATCAGACTAGAGAAGAGACAATCTCCATGGAGATCTAATAGCTACTTTCCAATATTTGAAAGGGCGTAAAGGACAGCTCAGGAATATGCGTAAAAAAAAAAAAAGGACAAGGAGCAATTATTTAAATTAAAAGAAGGTTTTAGATTAAGCATATAGAAGAAATCATTTACAATGAGGATGGTTAGATATTAGAACAGGTAGTCCAGAGAAGACGTTGTTGTCCCCTCCATGAAAGTGTTCAAGGCCAGGTTGAATGGGATCTTGAGCACCAGAATCTAGTGGAAGGTGTCTTTACCCATGGCATGGCATTTGAAACAAAATGATTTCTAATGTTTCCTTCCAACTCAAACTGTTATATGGTTCTTTGATTCCCTATGATTTCTCTGAAGTTCTTCCCAAGTGTGGAATTTACAGAATGAAGTGTATAGGAATGTTAGATTAAAAATCTTTTGGGTACCTATGATATATTCTGGTAATGTTCACCTACCTTAGGCCAGAGATAGTCACAGATATGTTGCACATATGGATCCTTAGAGAAGCTACACACAGACAGAGAACATAATAGGCCACGGGCCATGATATGGCCCATGGACCTTGAAGTGAAATTCAACCACTAAAATCTACTTGAAATGCAGAGAAAGCAATATGATAGTCACTTTGCTACAATTTTGAAAACAACTTGAGTGTCACAATAAAGCAAATTTTATTTTAAATATTATTTACAACTAATGATATTGAACCTTGTTTATCTCAAAGTAGTTTAATAGCTTGCTAAGTAAAATTTTCTGATATGTCCTCAGAAATTAAAAATTTGATCAGACAGTTATGATTGTTTTGATGTTTTCAAGTTAATAACTTAACTTTTGGTTGTTTGTCTTTCTTATTAAGCTCTTGGTTAGTATCTAATAGTCAAAATGTGTTTTCTAGCTTCATCACCTTCCAATGTAAAGGTGAAACCAATTTTCTTTCCATTTTGAAGATGGGTTACATAGTTCAGTGGGGGGTGAAGTTTTGATTCTTAAAAGCACACATTTTGCCCAGTCAATGCTTTTAATCTTCTTTAAATTAAATTACATTACTTATGTTAAAAGACATCTAAAAGAAGTTTAATGGTTTCAACACATTTCTTATAATGATGGAAGCTGTTATATAGTTTTCTGGAAGCTGAAACAATTTTTAAGGCTCTTGACTGAAACTGTAATCCTAAAACTGATATACAATAAGCATAAATTATTCCCCGGAAAGAATTACCAACTCTGACAAAAAACTTTACTTGAAATAAACACAGAAGACAGACTAAAACACACGTGCCAGTGAATAAGAAAAAAAAAAAAAAAAATTCTTCATTAGTGAGGAGGGAATTTTATCATTCTGTTTCCTTAACTGATGAGAATGCTGATGTTTCTGTTGTGCTTAGCTTGTTCTATTGTGTCTATTTTCTTTTTCTGTGCGTGTATGTGTGTGTGTACGAAAATTCATACTGCCTCTCAAAGGTGCTCTCTGATTCGTTTCTCCTTTCAGACTTCCGATCCTTACCAAGTGTTAACTTCCCACTGATGCTGTTTTCCAAAACCAAGCACAGTAACTTCATGTTACAATAGGTGCCTTACTTCAACATTTTCACTTTTGTTTTCACAGGTAATGAGTAAGAATTTTGTATGTATAGAAACTTGTAATTAATTAATGCCATGCCATATGACAGTATCATAAAATTATTTGTGTTGGAAGGGATCTTAAGGATCACTTAGTTCCAGCCCCCTTGACATAAAACGGAGTAACCACCCAGTAGATCAGGCTGCCCAGGGCTCCATTCAACCTGGTCTTGAACAACTCCAGGAACGGAGTTTTCTAGCAACCTGCCATTGCCTCATCATTCTTTGAGTAAAAAAAAATATTTCTAACATCTAATCTAAATCTCTCCTCTTTTAGGGTAAAAGCATACTTCTTTGTCCTTTCACTATGAGACAGTGTAAAATTCAATCTTTCTCCTGTTTATAATCTCAATTTAAATATTGAAAGGGACTCCCCAGAGCTGCCTTCTCTTCAGGCTAAATAAACAGCTCTCAGCCTGTCTTCAAAGCATAGACCATCTTTGTGCCCTGTCCTCCGAACACTCCACATCTATCCCTTCTGGGGTGCCCCAGACCTGATGCACTATACCAAATGGGGCCTTATGAGGGCAGAGCAGAAGGGAGAAAATCACCTCCCTCGCCCTGCTCACCACTCTTCTTATGAAGCAGCCCAGGATACAGCTGGCCTTCAAGGCTGCAGGTGCACTGAATTATTTATTCTAGACAAAAGAATTCACCCATTTTATGGACTTCGTCCTGCCAAGCATGTCTCTGAACTCAAGTGTGTGGCTTCTGTAGATCTCTGGCTCAGTCTGCTGCTGGAAAAATTGTCTTTTGCAGGGTAAAAAGCATAAGGTTTGCCAGACCATCTGGTCAGCAGAGTGTTGAACTCCTGAATTTTCTTCTGGAGAGGACTAGACCTGTCACTTCCCACTGTAAGTTGTCCTTTACTTTGCAAGTGATTTATAGGATGATGACATAGCTTTGAGCAACCTGATGGAAATGCGAGCAGGCTATAAGTTTGGGCAGAAAACCATAGAAAATCTGCTCTTTGACGGTGCCATGCCCCTGCACTGATACTTCCCAGGCACTAACATTTTATGTTAGTGCAGAGCTCTACTGCAGAATACATTTCTGGATCTGTGTCTCAGAGCCTGAAGAGTGAAGTCCTGCATGGAAGTTGACTCTTTAGTGTGAAAGACAAAACTGCTTTTCTTTTTTCTTTTTTCTTTTTGTCTCAAAGCTTGCTTCCTGAGGCCTTTCTGGTGATAAGACTCTAACTGACAACTGCTAATTATCTAGTGGGGTGAATGGTGGGTGTCACCATGCCACAGTACCTCTGCTTATGAAGATAAACAGAAGCTGGACAAGCAGTCTTTTTCAGGGGTGTGGCTTGAAGGAGCTGACCACTGCAAAAGGCGATAATGCTTGTGCATGGCAACGAAGGCACCACTCCCTGCTGGCTTATCTGTTGGCCCAGAAATGTCACACTAACTGAGAGAAAAGCAGATAAAAAAAAAAAAAAAAACACCACAGAAAATGGGGGATAAAAGGCCCTTACTAAACTAAGGACTGTGGAGACAAACTCCCAAAGACACCTCTGACTGAGAATTCCCTGAGGGGAAAACCTCTTCAGAAGAACCCCCGAGGCCTGCTTGCTGTGGAGCTTTCTGGCTTTTTCCCATCCCCCTCGGTGACCAGATGAGTTCCTGAGATCAACGGACTTACTATGTACCTCTCTGGACCCACTGTGTTGACTACCTCTTTTGCTCTCTACAGAGACTCCTTGCTTATATTTCCTATCTATCCTATCACCCATCTTCCCCATCTCCCTAAACGGCTAGGAATTGTAATAAACTGGTTGGACCAACATTTGAACTGTTGTTTCTTAATCTCACGCTGGGTATGCATATATCAAAAAGCCTCTCCTCCTTCCTATAAATTGGAGTGAGACACCTAGAAGTCCAAGTCTGTTTCCAGATTTGACAATCATTTTGGTAATAATGCTGTCTATTTTAAGATTTTCTACGTACCTAGCCAGATAATGAGCTAGATAATCAGCAGCTCAGGACTCCACATTTATTACGTGTCTCTGATGGGAAAAGCATTAACTTGGCAGCAATATTTGCTCACTATACATTTTGATGAGGGTGACCACAGGGGTAGCTACAAAATATTTCTCAGTAAGAAAATTGTACTGGACTGCATTTTTTGTGTCTGTTTCTTTTAATATGTTATGTCAAGTAGTTGCAAACTACAACTAAATTACTAGATACTTAGTAAATTTAAATCCTATAATTCATTTTGATAAAATTAGAAAGAAATTGAGGAAAATGAGAGGACATATGACCTATAAAAATGAAGAATATTGATGCTAAAATAATCGTCAGATTAATCTTAGGATTTAAATGATTGAAATACTAGTAAGTATATTTGAAATGAAAGGAATATTGTTTAACATAAGGATGTTTTATAAAGGATTTTATAGGCTCATCAGAAATGTAAATCAGAAAGGACTGTAATACCATTAAAGAAAGAACAAAGAATATGTGCACTCCTTAGAAATAATGTCTTGTATCAGTTTGAATCAAAGAAAAAAAATAAAGGCTAGCAAATTAGAAAGTAAATAATGGCAAAAATAAAAGTAGTAGGTGACAGTGTACTAGCTGAGACTCTAGGAAACAAATGACAAAAAAAAAAAAAAAAGCAACAACAAAGTTGTAAAAATTAATCAAATTTCTGAATGAATCATGGTGGACAGATGATGACATCTTTTCATCATTATGAAAAGAAAATTTTGATGTAAAGCCATTAAAATAAATTTTAAAAAGTGCACGAAAAATGCCATTTTGAGGAAGAATTAAAAATACTCCAGCTTGATAAATAGACATAGGCTGCCTGACAGAGATATCCTGATACACTGGGGTCTACAGGATATCAGTCAACAGCCAGCTGAACATAACATAAGCAAGCAGTGAGTTCAGGTGGCCACGGGGGCTGGCAACATCCTGGCTTATATCAGAAATAGTGTTTCCAGCAGGAGCATGGAGATGATTGCTTCCCTGTAGTCAGCACCAGTGAGGCACTATGAGTGAGTACTGTGTTCAGTTTTGAGCCACTTATTACAAGAAAGACTTCAAGGCACATAAGCATGTCCAGAGAAGGGCAATGAAATTGGTGATGGGTGTGGAGCATAAGTCCTATGATACGTGCCTGAAAGAACTGGGATTGTTTAGTCTGGTAAAGAAGAGGCTCTTATTGATCTCTACAACTGCCTGAAGGAAGGTTATGGTGAGGTGGGAGTTGACCTCTTCTCCTGCATAACTAGTGGTGGGATTATAATGGCTTTAAATTGTGCCGGGTTGGCTACTAGGAAAACTTCTCTGAAAGGGTGGTAATGAATTGGAAGAGGCTGCTCAAGAAAGCAGTAGGGTCACCATCCTTGGAGGTTTTCAAGTAACGTAGATGTGGCACTAAGTGACATGGTGTAGTGGGCATGGATATAGAGGCCTGACTGTTGAACTTATAGGTCATTTCCAATCTTAATGATTCTATGACTCTATGACTTTATTGATTAGAGGTTAATCCTAATCTACATGGTTGTGTTAGCAGAAGAATAAGCGTAGCCTTAGTAATCTCCTAAAACTTTATTTGATCATCATGCATTTTTATTTCAAAAAAAAACAGACAGTTGTATAAAAGGACAACTAAAATCTTGATAGTTTAAGCTGTTTCCACAGTAGGTGCACCAGGTAACATGTATCAGTGTATTATTTGTCCAAGGAAAGTGCTCCTAGTATTCACAGAGTTTCAAAAGGATGGCATGATCTCCTTAAGTGGTGAGATTAAAAAAAAAACAAACAACAGTACAATATATTGCTATAATACAATATGCATTAGAAAATGAGGGAACAAACCTTTTCATTTAACTTAAGATTCTACTAGCATTATGAAGCACATTCTGTGCTTGATCATTATTCCATAGGAAGGTACACTTTGTTTAGAGCCCTGTAATTCACAACTGTTTGTTGTTGTTTTTTATGCTCCATTAAACACTCTTTACACAGAAAAAAAATGTCACTTTACACAGAAAAATTAAACTTTACACAGAAAAATGAATAAAGCTGGAGATCTAAGGTGAGTAATATTTCAACAATGTACCCATGAAATAATAGCTGTTGCCATGGTATATACAGTTTCTCTCTGTGGTTTACCTGGCAGTCACTAAGTACCTTATAAAACAAAACTTTCTTTAATGTTGGCCAGGAGATGTGCTTGTCTCATTAGTTCAGATTTATTAACCTATCTGTCATAACACTTCAGTATTCAAATTAGACTACAACCATCATTCTGTTTCCCAAGGCACAGATATTCTATATGTTTTTATACTTCATAGTATTGGTATAGCAAAACAGTATCATAATTTTGGTATGTTGCAATATATTGTGAAACGCAATGTGATAATGGCGAACAGTGAATAAGAAAAGCATTAGTGTCTTCTTAACCATTTTAGATTAACACTATTTATGGTTCCCGTGCATAGATAATGTGATTTCGTAAATGCGCTCAGCCAGTCCTGGTCCAGGAAACTGAAACTAAGACAATAACAAAAACACCCCAAGCTTGAATAAATCTCACATAAAAATGTATATTTGTGGTCAGAATATCACCTCTTCCATTATGGTCTTGCCGTGTCATGCTTTCATCTTGTAGAAGAGGAAAAGCCTGCAGAGAACATCTGCATTTTAAGGAAGTGCGGTATTACTACTACTACAGTCTGGAGATAGCGAAGTTATACAATCAGATTTGGAGAGCTCCTTTTTTTTTTCTGGTTTTTTTTTCTTTTTCTTTTTCTTTTTCTTTTTCTTTTTTTTTCTTTTTTTTTTTTTTTTTAACAGAAAAGGCAATAGTATACATTGTGTCTATCTTTTTAAGATAGTTTAATAGTTTTTTAATGTGTCTATCATTTTAAGATTGGCTCATAATTCCATACTTATAAGTATGTAAATAGCCTGTGGTTCCCTTGCATTGTTTTTTTGTTTGTTTGTTTGTTTGTTTTTAGGTACAAACAGTAATAATTTCAGGGTAGCATTCACGCAAGAATGGTTTTTATTTTCTCAAATGACTTATGGGTTCTTTTGTTTGTATGTTTGTGGGTTTTTGTTTGTTTGTTTGTTTTTTCTCTCTGCAAAACAGATTTCCTACAGTAACGACCTGTGACACTTTTGCTAACAAAATGTTTTCAGGAGCTAACTGATCAAACTCTGATGTCTCAGACTATCCTGGATTTAAAGAACTTAGCTGGAAAATTCCAGTTTCCTAAGGTAAATATATCTGTTGATGCCCAGGGCTGTTTTGCAAGGGTTAAGTTACGTCACTCTGAAAATGCACTCATTTTCAGAAATGCTCTCTTTTCATCGATTTGGAGCTAACTTCACAAGTTCATATTATTTACAAGTTGCTAATTTCTGAATTATTATGTATGTGACTATCCTAACCTTTTTGTTAAGTATGAGGTCTGAAGTATTATATCGACTCAATTATCTGACTCAATTACCAAGTGCAAAGAATAGTACTAATTCACGCACACAGTAAAGTGCTATATAACATTGTAAAATGTGACAGCTGATTGCATTTAACTCTTCACAGGTATTTACTGTGTTAGTGAATCAAGATTGCTGAAACAATTACCTACAGCCTTTAAGAGATTTTATTTTTGTAACACCCCTCCCCCCCGCATCCCCCCCCCCCAAAAAAGTAAAATTTTGGTGTAGACTCTCAGCTGGACAATTAACACAATACATTAATATTTGAAAATAATATTCATCAGAAATCAAATGCTTCTTGTTCTTATATTTAGACCAAAAGAACATAAGACACATCTCAATCTGATGAGTGAGCTAATAAAATATACAATGCCAGTAGATAAGTTAGTGAGAGTATTAGATTCTGATTACTGTTTGAGACCCTCAGCTATAATTATCTGGTGATACTTCCATCTTAGGTGTTTTACCTCTCTTTCAGCTATCATCTGATTGAGCAACTGCTCTGTGCTACAATTTTGTAAGTGAAAGTAGATCATTACCGATCATTAACTATCTGGAACACTTTTAAATCATAGTTAATTTGGCATGGAAGGAAAGATCATCTTCATATTCTGCCTTATCAGATTGACCTTGTAAAACTTACTCTTACATAGATGGTAGTTTGATCCTTTTGATTTACAGTGATGAACTCCAATTACATATTTTAGTTCTGTTTGTTTTGGCTCCAGGCAGTGCTATTCTCAGCCTAAAAGTATATCAGTAAGTATACTTCCTTACCTAGATGCAATTCTTGAGAAGAAGAATAAGGTAGGCTTGACACACATACATTAAACATACTCAGTGTGCATGGGTCCCTTCATGTCTACAATATGTCTAGTAGTATTACAAACATATTTCAACATTCTTACAAATCTCAAATTTTGGGTGTTAAGTTAGTATCTGCAATTCTGTATTGGAGGTACTTCTAAATTATCCACAGAGCTGGCTGAAATCATAAAACTACTACATAACCATATAAATGGTTGTTGCACTAGAAATAATGTGCAACTGCTAAATTAATGTAAGCACAGAAAGAATTGTGCAAACTCTTTGGCACTTTGGCCCAAATGAGGAAATTCTTTTCCTCTTTGACAAAATCATGAGTTTCATTCATGTAAAAATGTCTATAACAATAAACAGAAGTTTAAGTTACAATAAATAAATAAATAAATAAATAAATTTATGACATCCCCTGAAATGTTGACATGATTAAAAACATTTTGTAGTTTCTTCTCATTTGTTTTTTAAGGTTGAGCTCACTGTTTCAAAGTGGTGCTCATCAAACCAACCCAATCTTCAGGTTGTTAAAATAAAGTGCAAATACATAAGCAAGCCATTAATGCTACCAGACCAGGACATATTCAGTCAATGGTCTTTCACATTTTGATTACAACTAGTATACAAGTAACCCACAGACTGTTCTGCTTCTCCCAGAGCCCTTCTCAGCTACCTCATAGTTCATTTCATGAACAGTCTATGCTCTTGAATTTATTGTATGGGTCATTCTCTGTATTTTCTACTGCTTTGTTTTAATTGTATTTTTTACAAGTGCATCGAATTCTTGAAGGCAGTGATAATGGCAATAATATTGTGACAATATAAATAACCATTCAGGAGCTTATTGTTATTGTGATAATAAAATGTCACACAAAGAACAGAAGTTCTAAGACAAGAGGTTGATATATAAAATTAAAATAATGTCCACAAATGTGATGTTATTTCTGTTATTCATTCCAACCCAGTAAATTTTGACAAGATATTTTTATTTTGCAAAAATATTCATCTTACATTAATGATTAATTGAGACAGAATTGCATCAGTACAGCAATACCTAAACCACAATCATATTAAAACTGTGGAAAAATTTGTTGTGTGACAGGGTATTAAAAAGAATGAACTAATCTAGCTTTTAAAGATCTTGCACATATATCTTGCTCAATAACATGATTTTATACTCCATATTCTTTTCAGAAAAAGTAATCAGTTCTATTAACTGTTTTAATCCTGAAGACGATATTTTCATCCTGTTGGAAATTCTCCAAATATACTTTTTTTCTTTGTCTGACTCAAGATATCTTTTATTAGAAATCATAGAATCATTAAGGTTAGAAAAGACTTCTAAGATCATCTAATCCAACCATCCACCTACAACCAATATTGCCCACTAGACCATATCCGTAAGTACTACATCTATACTTTCCTTAAAGATCTCCAGTGAGGGTGGCTCCATCACCTCCCTGGGCATCCGGTTCAAATATCTGATCACTCTTCCTGTGAAGAAATCCTTCCTAATATGCAACCTGAACATCCCCAGCACAACAATGAGAGGGAATGAGGCAATGAGGTCATTCCCTCTCTGTTGTAGTAGGCGACAGCGAGGATTCGGGATGTGACGTGGCAGGACCCCCTCTCTTAATGACGAAGGATTAATATATGCATAAGGGGGGCGTAGACGAAGGGGCATAGGTATATAGGTAAATCGCACGACGCAATAAACGCCATTTTACTGCTTGCCACATTGGTATGCACGTGCAGTTCTTTGGCCCGGGTGGGTTTCACCCGATATTCAGCACAGGCGCAGAGCTAAAAGAACATGGGTTGCCAGGTGCACGGCAACACCTCTCATCCTATCACTGTTCCCTGGGAGAAGTGGTCACCCTCCACCCCCACACCACAATCTCCTTTCAGGTCACTGTAAGGAACAATAAGACTTCCCCTGAGCCTTCTTTTCTCCAGTCTGAAAAATGCAATCTCTCCCAGCCACTCCCCGTAAGACTTGTTCTCCCGATCCTTTACAGATTCATTGCCCTTCTTTGAATCATAGAATCATAGAATCACCAAGGTTGGAAAAGACCAAAAAGATCATCCAGTCCAACCGTTCACCTATCACCAATAGCTCCCACTAAACCATGTCCCTCAACACAACATCCAATTGTTCCTTGAACACCCCCAGGGTTGGTGACTCCAGAACCTTCCTGGGCAGCCCATTCCAGTGCCTGACCACCCTTTCTGAGAAGTAATATTTCCTAATGTCCAGCCTGAATCTCCCCTGCTGCAGCTTGAAACCATTCCCTCTAGTCCTATCACTAATGACACGAGAAAAGAGGCCAACCCCCAGCTCACCACAACCTCCCTTCAGGAAGTTACAGAGAGCATTAAGGTCTCCCCCGAGCCTCCTCTTCTCCAGGCTGAACATTCCCAGCTCCTTCAGCCTCTCCTCATATGGCCTGTGTTCCAGACCCTTCACCAGCTTTGTTGCCCTTCTTTGAACATGTTCCATGGCCTCGATGTCTTTCTTGCAGCGAGGGGCCAAAAACTGAACACAGTACTTGAGGTGCAGCCTCACCAGCGCTGAGTACAGGGGGACAATCACCTCTCTGCTCCTGCTGGTAACACTGTTTCTGATGCAAGCCAGGATGCCGTTGGCCTTCTTGGCCACCTGGGCACACTGTCAGCTCATGTTCAGCCGAGCATCAATCAATACCCCCAGGTCCATCTCCTCTACACAGTCTTCCAGCCACTCTGCCCCAAGCCTATAGCATCACTTGGGGTTGTTGTAGCCGAAGTGCAGGACCCGACATTTGGTCTTGTTGAACCTCATCCCATTGGCTTCAGCCCAGCTCTCCAGCCTGTCCACATCCCTCTGTAGGGCCTTGCTACCCCCAGGCAGATCCACACTCCCAGCCAATTTGGTGTCACCTGCAAACTTACTGTGGGTGCACTCAAATCCCTCATCCAGGTCATTAATAAAGATATTGAAGAGGACAGGCCCCAGCACCGACCCCTGGGGAACACCACTCGTGACTGGTCGCCAGCTGGATTTAACTCCATTCACCAGTTTGGATAGACTCCAGAACCTCAGTTTCTTTATTAGAATCACAGAATCATAGAATCATCAAGGTTGAAAAAGACCTCCAAGACCATCTTGTTCAACAAACCACTTACCAGTAATTCCCTACTATAGCATGTTCTTTGGTACAACACCTAAATGTTTCTTGAACATCTCCAGGGGCAGTGAGTCAGCCATCCCCCTTGCCAACCTATTCCAGCACCTGTCCACTTTCAGAGAAGAAATTTTTCTAGATATTCAATCTGAATCTCCTCTAGCACAACTTGAAGACATTCCCTTAGTTATGTGGAAGAAGAGGCCAACCTTCAGAGTACCGTGACCTCCTTTCAGGTAGTTGTAGAAAGCAATAAGACCTCTCCTGAGCCCCCTCTTTTATAGACTAAATAATCCCAGTTCCCTCAGCTGCTCCTCATAAGACTTGTGCCCCAGGCCTCTCACCGGTTTCATTGTCCTTCTCTGTACACACTCCAGAGCCTTGATATATTTCTTGTAGTGAGGAGGCCAAAACTGAATACAGTATTTAAGGCGTGGCCTCACCAGAGATGAGTACAGAGAGATGATGTTGCCCAGCTCCTGCTGGCAACAGTATTTATGATACAAGCCAGGATGCCATTGGCCTTCTTGGACACCTGGGCACACCGCTGGCTCATGTTTAGCCAAACACTAACTGATACCTCACTGTCCATTTATTTTGCACATTCTTCCAGTCATTCTGCCCTAAGACTGTAACATTGCCAAGGGTTGTTGTGGCCAAAGTGCAGGACCTGGCACTTGACCTTTTTGAACTTCATCCCATTGTCCTCAGCCCAGTGATTCAGCCTGTCCAGATCCCTCTGAAGGGTCATCCTACCCCCACGCACATCAGCACTTCCTGCCAGCTGGTGTCATCTGCAAACTCACTGAGGGTGGCCTTTTCCCCTTGACCGGGTCATCAATAAAGATATTGAACAGGCCCCAATACCAACTCCTGGGTTACACCATTCATGACTGGTTGCCAGCTGGATTTAACTCCATTCACCATCACACTCCGGGCCTGGCCCTGCAGACAGTTCTTTACCCAGCAATGAATATTCTTGTAGTGAGTGGCCCAAAACTGAACACTGTACATTTTAAAAATCTTACTCTTGTTGAATGATAAAAATATTGTGACTGAGCTGAGGCTTATGTAGTATCTTCCTACAGACAGAATATACTCCATTGTCACCCACTCTTATACACAAATATCATGGGCTTACCAGCTCTGGATGTCCCAGGTGAGGTTTACATTTGCGATACTTCTTTTTTTCATAATCTTCTTTTGTATATCAGTATATAAGAGAAATAAACAATATCATTTTTAATACAATTCTAGGAAAGAACTCTTGTTTAAAACACTGAGATTGGTATCTGATATACTCTTCAGAGAAATATTAGAAGTCCGGGATTCATGGAGAGTATGTTTTAAGATTTTCTTCATCTTGGGAACATGCTTTGTATAAAATAGTGCGAGTGTCAAGTGCATGAGTTTTCTTATTGTTCTTCTGGTAGTTTGGTTCATTCAGCAACAGTAAAGTATGGTGATACATAACAGTGGTATTTAAATTAATAAATGTTAAAATAGCAATTCCTGGAGGCTCCTTGTTCAATAAAGCAGCCTAAAGTGAGTGGCTTTTTAACCTTTATTCAGATACAATTTCTATTTAGCAGGAGACAATAGATACTTAAAGATGATTTCATAAAGCATGCTTATAGTCCTCTTTCTTTCAGATTAGTTTCATAATTTCAAAATGTTTACCATTTGACTTACTTGAGATAAGTATTTGATGTGATGTAAAATGCTAGTGCACAAATGTTGAAGCCTCTGTAACTGTTGCTGTTGCATTTAACTACACGCCATCAGCTGGTGTCACAGAGTTACCTACATCAATCTGTGTCGGTGACAGGGGAGGGGGCAGTAGGCCCGTGGGCCCCTGGCCCCCCCAGCAAATGGGAAGGAAAAAAAGGGAAAGGGGTAGGGAGATGGGAGCTGGGCTCAAGGAAACAAACGGAGCAGCGGCAACAATCTGAGGAGTAAAACTTATTTTACTAACTATGATATCGGAATGCAAGATAACACACTATAAAACAATCTAATTGAAAGTTGAGGCTAATGAATCAAGTGAAATAAGAGAGAGAGAGGTTTCCGAAGACCAAGAAGCCTACTTTGAAGTTGAAGGTGCTGTGGCTTGGAAGCACACCCACACCCACTGCCAGGCAGTGAGAGAGAGAGCGAGCGTCGCTTCCGTGACGTATTTTCCTCTCTGACTGCGAGGTCCCCTGGGACGTGTAGTTCCTCTTCTCTGTGCTCCACATGATGTTATGATGTGGAATACCAATAGCAAAAATTACAAAACCATGACATTCCACCCCTTATTCTACATCACTAAATCATGCTTAAAAAATACATATATATATACAAATAAACAATACTTAAAAATGCATTACACACACAGGTCTATATACATATATATACATAGAATTACCGACTGCACTCCCCCAACATCAAATTCCCTTGTGGTACACATTGAACATCCCCATCTTTCTGCATCACCCACCAAGTACACGCAGTCCCTGAGCAAAAACAGTTCCACGGAGAGGTTTGCCCTTTCCAGAGGCTGGAAGGACCCACACTGCTTTCCCTAACATGTTCTTTACATGTACAACAGGGACCTTATCTCTCTCTACAGTATGTAGGGGGCTGGATTGGGTAGGACCATCATGACTGACAGATCCTCTGGTATTGAACAACCAGGTGGCTTCTGCCAAATGCTTCTCCCAGTGCTTAGATGTTCCACCACCCATTGCCTTCAACATAGTTTTCAACAACCCACTGTATCGTTCAATTTTACCAGAAGCTGGTGCATGACAGAGGATATGATAAATCCACTCAATGCCATGACCTTTGGCCCGAGTATTTAAAAGGGAATTTTTGAAATGTGTCCCATTATCAGACTCAATTCTTTCTGGAGTGCCATGTTGCCACAGGACTTGTTTCTCAAGACCTAATTTGGTGTTTTGGGCAGTAGCATGGGGTACTGCATATGTTTCAAGCCACCCAGTGGTTGCCTCCACCATGGTAAGCACTTAACGCTTACCATTGCGAGACCGTGGTAAGGTGATATAATCAACCTGCTCCACTTGAAGGTGCAATCCACTTGCTCCAAGTGGCATCAGTAGCATGGTGGGTGGAGGGAACCTTTCCTTTAAACATCCAGTTCAGTACTGGCAGTCAAGGTGCCAGAAGGAGCTGTGTTTCAGTACTGACTACTTCAGAAGCAGCCCGAACCCCCTCATATGCGGCTAAGATCTCCTTCTCAGTTGGAGTGTAGCACTCTTCAGACCCCTTGTACACTCGATTCCAAAATCCCAGGGGTCGGCCTCGGGTCTCTCCTGAGGCTCTTTGCCATAAACTCCAAGTGGGACCTTTCTCTCCAGCAGCAGTATAGAGGATGTTCTTTACATCCTGTCCTGTCCGTACTGGTCCCAGGGCCACGGCACGGGCTATCTCCTGTTTAATCTGTTCAAAAGCCTGCTGCTGCTCTGGGCCCCATGTAAAATCATTCTTCTTTTGCATCACCTGATAAAGGGGCTTACAATGAGGCTGTAGTTTGGAACATGCATCTTCCAAAAGCCCACTACGCCCAGAAAAGACTGTGTCTCTTTCTTGCTAGTGGGTGGAGACATAGCAGTGATTTTGTCGATCACATCTGCTGGGATGTGACGACGTCCATCTTGCCACTTTATTTCCAGGAATTGAATTTCCTGTGCAGGTCCTTTCACTTTGCTTCGCTTAATCGCGAAGCCAGCACGTAGAAGGATCTGGATTATTTGTTCTCCTTTCTCAAAAACTTCCCTTGCTGTACTGCCCCACACAATGATGTCATCAATGTACTGTAAGTCCTCAGGAGCACCACCCTGTTCCAGTGCAGTCTGGATGAACCCATGGCAAATGGTGGGGCTATGTTTCCACCCCTGGGGCAAATGGTTCCAGATATACTGAATGCCTCTTCAGGTGAAGGCAAACTGTGGCCTGCATTCTATGGCCAAAGGAATGGAAAAGAAGGCGTTGGCAACGTCAGTAGTGGCATACCATTTAGCTGCTTTTGACTCCAGCTCGTACTGGAGTTCTAACATGTCTGGCACCGCAGCACTCAGTGGAGGTGTGACTTCATTCAGGCCACGGTAGTCTACCGTCAGCCACCATTCTCCACTGGCTTTACGCACCGGCCATATGGGGCTGTTAAAAGGTGAGTGAGTTTTACTAATCACTCCCTGACTCTCCAGTTGACGAATTAACTCATGAATGGGGAACAAGGAATCCCTATTCTACAGCAGCTATTCCAAAGGCCCATCAATACCCCTTGGGATCCTGAAAATATCCCATTCTGAGGTAATCGATACCAAGTATGCAGGGAGCCCCTGGGACAGTCACAATAGGGTGTTTCTGCCAGTGTTTACCAGTGAGGCTTATTTCAGCCTCCAACACAGTCAGCTCTTGTGAACCCCCAGTCACTCCATGAATATAAATCGATTTTGTCCCTTGGTGACTTGAGGGCATTAGGGTGCACTGTGCACCAGTGTCCACCAGGGCCTTATACTTCTGTGGTTGTGATGTGCCAGGCCACCTAATCCACGCGGTCCAGTACACTCTATTGTCCCTTTCCCCACCCCCCTGGCTGGGGGCAGGGCCCCTCTATTTGTTACCTCGATTGTTCGCAGCGACTGGAGCAATCACCCTTTTGGAGAAGTTCACCTTGGTGGTCGATCTGTCTCATAATTCTTTCACTCGTGCTTGAAGTGCAGGAGTGGGCTGATTATCCCACTTCTTCATATCCTCCCCATGGTCACGCAGGCAGCACCACAAGGCAAGACGTGATGTAGTCTTACTGTTGTCATTTGCCCAAGCACGAGGACGTCTCCTTCTGATGGCTGAGACATTGGATGATGAAGGTTGGGAGGAAACCAAGTTGATCATCTCTTCCGGTAGACAGTTTTGGGAATTCTGGTTCTCATCAGATGTATCTGGTACCACCATGGACCCGTCTGCATTAAGCATGGTAGACAGTTCATCTCTCATATCTTCTTGTTTGCTCTCCATTCTGTCTAGCTTTTCAACTACCTTTGTGATAGCTGAAACACAAGCCCATAGAGGGGTTTAATGTAACTCAGAGTCTTGAAGCCTATTAACCGGTTCATTTACAAGGGGTCTTCTTTCCCCTTTGCCATACATTGCTGAAAATATACTGGCATACCTTTCCGGTGCAGTCTTCGTGAATGTACACCATGTATTTAGTGTACACCTGACTCTCTCAGGATCATGCTCTTGGTCTGGCTCGTCAGGGACAAAGTCGGAGCTGTATAACATTTCCACCATGGCGTATTCTCTCGAATAACATATACCTTTTTCCATATCAGTCCATTTCTTTTTCTCAGGCATCAGATCATCTTTGAAGGGGTATCTTTCTTTTACGGCTAACAACATTCGCTTCCAGAGGGTGAAGGATCCATCCTGGCATGTACCAATACCCCCGTTGATGGCTGAGTCCCTAGCAATGCCACCCAGTTGGCGAGCTTCTCTACCATCTAGCCACACACTGTTGGCCCCACTGTCCCAATATCGGAGTAACCAGGTGACGATAGGCTCATTTGGGTGTCGTGAAAAGTCTTTTCTCAGACCTCTAATTTCACTCATTTTCAGAGATCGATCAACAACAGTAACAATGTCTTGCTCACCTCCTGCTCTTTCAGGACTTCTTGTTACCCTCCTGGGAGTTGGTGATCGCAATCTTATTGAAGGCCCCTCCCCTGGACTCAGAGCCACTTTCCATGGATCGGGCTGCTCTGGACCTCTTTCCTCCTCTTCTCTTACAGTGACTGCTTCCTCTACTTTCTCCTCCTCCTCTTCCTTCTTCTCTAACTGAGTCGAGATTCGTTTCATTTTCCGTCCTCTTACAGGGGCAACTGACATTGATTCCGGTACCTCCTGTGGTTGATCAGGTAGGTCAGTTCTGATGCTCTCCCTCTCCAGTTTGGCTCAAAGTCTGTTTCTTTCAACTATGAGGATATTTAGTTCAGATTCAAGCATGGCTTGACAAAACTGAATTCTGTTTAGTTCATTTCGGAGGGTGTCTCACTCAGTTCGGAGTACGTCCCATTCGGACTTGAGGGTGTCCCTCTCAGACCGGAGGGTATCTTTCTCAGACTGGAGGGTGTCTTGTTGAAATTGGAGGTTATCAAGTTTAGACTCAGCCACCTCCCTGGGAAGCCTATTCCTGTGTTTAACAACCATTTGTCTCGCTCCAATTTATAGGAGGGAGAGGAGGTCCTTTGATATATGTATACCCAGCATGAGATTAAGAAACAACGGTTCAAATGTTGGTCTGACCAGTTTATTACAAATCTTAATCAAGGAGATGGGGAAGGGGAGGATGGACACTATTATGATATAGGGTGATGGGGAAGGGAAGGCAGGCGATAGTAAAGATAGGAAACAGGAGCAAGGAGTCTTTGTAGGAAGCAAGAGGGAGATAATCACCACCATGGATCCAGTGTGGTTTCTAGCTCAGTCATTGATCTTCAGTAGTGGTGGGTCATCAGGCATTGTTGTTCTGTTGATGATGACGTTGACCACTGCGACCATGTCCAATGGTAGAACAACCTTATTTATAAGTCCAAAGTGGTCAAGTCAGCTTTCTTTGGAGTGACAGCTTGAATCCAAAGTAGTTGAGTCAGCTCTCCTTGGCGTGGCAGTTTCTGGCTCTGAGATCTCAGCAGAAATTCCTTTGTTCCCATCTTCCAGGCCTTGCCAGCAGATAAGAGGGAGCCGGGATGCCCACCTGCATCCTGTTTTTCACAGGACACGATGGTATCATTCCCCAGTTTTCCCATACCAATCTGGAGCTATCTAGTCACAGGCCAGATCTTTCGCCAGTAAACACTCCTGAGCACTCTCTTCCGGAGGCAAGCAGCTCTGAAGGAAGGTGCTTTCAAATGTCCACAAAGTGATGTTGATTGTCACAGGGTAGTACCCATCACTTGCCTCCTCCATAAATCAGTGAGAGTCTTATAACAAGAAATACCTCAGCTTAAGGCTTGCTTCAGCTTTAAGCAAGAAAACAAAGAAGGTTCTTTCTGATATACAACTTAAACCTCACATGGTGCAACTTGAGGCCATTTCCACTCATCCTGTCACCTGTCACCAGTGACAAAAGACCAACCCCACTCTCATTGTAAGCACCATTCGGATACTGGAAGAAAGCAATAAGTTCTCCCCTCAGCCTCCTTTTCCCCAGAATAAACAGCCCCAGTTCCTCCAGCCTCTCCTCATAGGGCATATTCTCCAAGCCCTTCACAAATTTTGTTGCCCTTCTTTGGACCTGCTCCAGCACCTCAACAACCTTTCTGTACTGAGGTGCCCAAAACTGAACACAGAATTTGAGGTGAAGCCTTACCAGTGCTGAGTACAGGGGTAGGATTACTTCCCTAGTCCTTGCTCACCACACCATTCCTGATCCAAGCCAGGATGCCATTGGTCTACTTTGCCACCTGGGCACACTGCTGACTCGTATTCAGCCTCCTGTCCATCAGTATACCAAGGTCACTTTCCATCAGGTAGCTTTCCAGCCACTCCTCCCCAAGCCTGTAGGGTTGCCTGGGGTTGTTGTGACCAAAATGCAAGACCCAACACTTGGCCCTACTGAATCTCAAACAGTTTACACTGGCCCAACAATTCAGTCTATCCAGGTCCCTTTGTAGTGCCTTTCTCCCATTTGGAAAATCAACACCCCCTCCCAACTTAGTGTTGTCTGAAAACTTACTTCTGTTGGCTTTTATACATAGAAGTAGTTACACTGGGTTTCCATATAATACCCTGATAAAAATAAGTCAGAAGGAACTAAAGTGCATATTGAACTGAAGCAATAATACTGTAAGTTATTTTGAAGTTCTGCTAATTATTTTTTTTCCCTCACTCTTGTGAACTTACAATTAAAGGAAACAGAGGTTATGATGCATATGTTACTCCCTGTCTGTATCATAACCAGGAGAAAGCTCTTCAAAGTTTTAAAAAACAATAAAAAATTGAAATATCTAATGGAAAATGTGAAAATGCTCATTGTACATTAGATTATTTATTGCAGTCTCTGTAACCTGCATAATAGCACAGTGCTTAAGCAGCAAAACTTCTTTGTGTAATGATCAACAAAATTACACTGATAAAAAGAAAAAATATTTCCAATATCCATAATTTAATTTTAATGTATTTAACGTATATATTTTCTCATCTGCAGCATTTCTAGACATTACTGTGTCATCTATCAGTAATATTTTAATATGCTTTTATACAGATAAACATTACTTGATTTTCACTTCCTTATATTTTAGTATTAGGAAAAAATCAAAGGAGTGGTAATAGTAATAAAAATTTAGTAAGTAAAATTAAATAGTTATTTTACTTTCTGAGGAAATTTATGTTTCTTTAAAATCTAAGGAAAAACAGTGTGTTTATTTTCTTTGGTAATGCACCCTCTTTGTTAGCAACAGTTTTAAGAATTAACCACTGGACTGAGATTTCGAAGCATTAAAACTCATTCCCAGTTTACAGAAATCCTTTGAACACTACTCTGTGATCTCTTCTTGAATAAAGCCCCAGCTAATAGCTTTTAAGAGGCAATTCAGTTATTTATTTTACTATTATGTACTTAACCCTTTCCACTGCAGTTAAAGCAAATAATTATATTTCCGGCACACTTGCAAAAATAGAAGTAATTACACGTCATAGAAGGTTTTTGCCACCATTATAGACTTTGTTATGTAGGTAAAATCACCAAATTCTTCTTTGCATAATAAAGGGATTTATCATCTATGAAGTTCAAGTGTTGCATGGAATGGTCTTCTGAAGACAGAACTACAATATTGAAAAGGCAGAGCACAGTGAGACTATGTTCACCATAAGAGCTTGTGCAAGTGAGCCTCTTACCTCAGTTGTGCATATTTCGGCTGCGTTTCAAAAGCTTTCATTCCAGATGACCAAGCAGAGATATAGAGGGATACAACTTTTACTTATACATTAGCCATTACCTCTGTTTGGTACCTGGGGAAACGCAGAAAGGAAAGAAAAGAAATTAACAGTATTTACCAACATTAGGAAGCAACTTCTCTCAGTTAAGATCAAACTGATAGTTACTATGACATTGCTGTCACAATTGTATTCATACATCTTCTTATTTTGGCAGAGAAAACTGAGGCCACAAATAGAATAAATTGTTAGCACAGCATAAGAAATATTAAGCATCGTAATAGATTCATCACAGTCAAATTTCTTTTTGTTTTCTTCCAAGTTTTTCTGTATCACGGTATATTGCAATCTCTTCACATTTAATCTACAAGAATACAAAGTATTCAAATTAGTGATTGAATTGTATTCATTTACCTGTATGAACTGTATTCGTGTGTGGCACTGTATAGCTGAAAGCCAAGTATGATTTTAACAGGATGCCCTCTAGCAGAAGTAGAGTGAATTTTAAGGCAATATTATCACAGTGCAATCTCATTCAAGCAAGAAGAATTAAGCTTGACACTCCTTTAATGTAAACACCTTAAACACAGAGGCAGTATTCTTATTAAACTTCTCAGATGACACATTCTGCTGAAAAAAAAACAAACCAGTACTTTTTCTAAAAATATGTGTATCGAAATGATAAGCAAAACTAAGGTTAGAAGAGTTTAGTGTACTATAATGAAAAGAGGAGGGGAAGGGATGAAAATGAGGACTAGCTGTATGTTACCAATAAAAGACAGTAATTACTGAAATTAGTAACAGGTTGGAAAAAAAAAAAAAAGAAAAAAAAGAAAACATTAAACAATGCATAATATTCTCAGTTACAGTTAGATTTTTCTGAATAATTTATTGACTAGATTTTTCTGAATAATTTCTCGACTAGTTACTGATGATCTATCATCTAATTACTCCCCTGAAGCCACTGCCTAAATAGTCTTGGGTAGATCTGAAGCACTGTGGGAAATTAGAACTCTGGCAAATCAGAAAACATATGTTTTAATATAAATTTCAGTGTTTGCCTGTGCATATCTGCATTTTGAAATTAAAAAAAAAGTGATTCAGAAACCGTATACTGATAACTGACATAAAGATTGAAGTTTTCAGCTTCAAATTATAAAGCATTTTTCAGAGAGGAAAGAAAAACATTTTAAACTGCAATGTAACACATTTAAGCAGAGACATCCGTAAGTTTCTTGGTCCTATATACTTCAGGCTGAATCATTCTGTAATAACATCACTACAGTGGGATTATTCTGTGCATGTTCTACATACTGAAGTGAATTTACCTCATTTTAAAAATTTATCTGAAGTAGATGTTGGAGCTTCAGTTTGAATTGCTATTAACCCCTAGGGATAATAAGCTGAAATTAGAAAATAGGTTTAAGTCATCTGACAGTGAAAGACCCGTTCAAACTCTCCTGCTTGAAATGATTACCCTATATAGCTCAAATCTGAATATGGCTTGCTATTGATAGAGGATGACCAATTTGACCCAGCTTTGACAGCACATGAATAAGAAGAGGAATTTAATTATACTATCTTCACTTTTATTTCCATGCTGTTTTGAGTGAAAAACTAAGTCTATCCTGTGTAGTAAAGAGGTTGGAAAGTGAAAACTTGAGTTCACAGTCTGCACTTCCTTAACCTTCTGAATTATTCACAATACTTCTTTCAACAACATGGTACAGCACAGAGCTGTCTGAACATGTCATGATGAACTATGTTAGTTTGGGCTGTATGTAGAAGAGGTACCATCTGAATTTAAAAACTCATCTAACCATTTAACAAGGTTATCTTATTTGATATAAGGAATGCTATTTAAACAAAGAAACAAACGGACAAACAAAACAGCAATGATGCTATTTGACTGTAATAGTATTTTATAATAGGTTGAAGAAAGATTGCTCTGTAATCAAAGGGGACACACTTCAGATGCGGTAGTTATGCGGAGCTCTGCAGAGGAGGACCTGGGTGTCCCATTAAACAAGAGGCTGACCATGAGCCAGCGGTGTGCCCTTGTGGCCAAGAAGGCACACACCTTGGGGTGTATTAAATCTAAATGCATGGCCTGCAGGTTGAGGGAGGTGATCTTCCTACTCTATTCCGCCCTGGTGACTACACATCTGGAGTATTGTATTTCATTCTGAGCTCCTAAGTTTAAAAGTGATAGAAATGAGTGTCCTGCAGAGGGCAACAAAGATGATTAGAGGCTGGGAAATCTCTTTCATGAGTAAAGACTGAGAGATCTGGTACTGGTTAGCCTGGAAAAGACTGAGAAGGGATCTTAATAATGCTTGTAAATGTCTAAAGGGTGGGTCTCAAATGGATGGGGCCAGTATCTGTTTTTTCAGTGATGCCCAGTGACAGGACAAGGGCTAACTGGCACAAACTGGAACACAGGAATTTCCGTCTTCTTTGTGTTGAAGATGACAGAGCACTACAACAAATTGCTGGAAGCTGTTGTGGAGTCTCCTTCTTTGTAGGTATTCCAAAACCTCGTGGATGCTTCACTCTGCAATGTACTGTAGGGAACTTGATTTAGAAGTGGGTTTGGACTAAATGATCTCCAGAAGTCCCTTCAGACCTCTAGGATTCTGTAATTCTTTTCAATTTGGAAGTTCATGCAAGAAAATGAGGACCTTTAAGGAGGGTCTTACATTGTGCCCTGGATTCAGAAATAAATGTATTAATATAAAATTCTGATTAAATTCAATGTGTATTATACGTAATACAGATATTACATTAGAAATATGAACATATGAAATGATCATTAATTATCATAAAACTTAAGTGCTGTTATATCTACCAACACTATTGGTATTTGCTTACACATTAATGACACTTACAGAAGCAATGCATTAAAGTTTTTCTACTAAAAAAAACAGAACCTAATGGAAAAGGTACTATTCTTATCTGATGGGCTAAGTTTTATTAATACATTTACATAGTAACATCTTTGAGTAATACATAATTATTTCTGATGAGAAAACTAATGGCCTGTGTTATCCACCAGGATAAACAATGTACAAATACTAGGTACTTTAGAATAAACTGAAAACAAAATTTACCAAAATGGCTCTTTTCACCATATTCTGGAAGAGGCCTATAGCTTCTCCATGAACAATGAATGATTTACCTCTTTGTAAAATTGTACTTTAGACTTCCTATTGAATAGTCATAAGCCCGTACCTCTGATACCTTTCAAAATTACTAGTTAAAGTGAGGTACCTGTAAGATCTCCATTTCATGTAAATGACTATATATATATCTATCACGTGGTCTCAAACTCTTTCAAATTTTAAATTCCAGGAATTAGAAAATTCCAAACAATAGGAATTTATTTTTTAAAAAACACATTTAACTACAGGTCTATACTGCTGTGAATACCGCCAATATTTTATTTTAACAAAAATTCTTCTGGTGTGTTTCCATTAGCTAGGGCACCCAAGTCGACTCGTGATTTTGCAACTTCCTGCTTGTGTGGATTAACCAAGTATTTTCATTGGTTTAGGGTCATCTTTTCTTCCCAAGTGATTAGGAATATTATTAGTCATCAATTCATTATTGTTGAGGAACTCTACATTTTCTTCACAGATCAGGCTGCTTACTCACACTTGGATAAGCAGATGCTTGATCAAGTACCTTGGCAAGTACATGTTACAACACTTTCAATACAGAAGATAATGGAAATTTCAAAGTTGAGGTTGGTAGGAAGAAATGATAAGAACCAGCGTTTCAAATAGTAATATGCATCTATCTACATAAAAGTCAAAATGTGTTGTTCTCTCAGCTCAAAGTTAGAGGTAATTGGATCTCTATAGTCTATAAAGCTATTATTTTATTAATAGGGAATTAAGAACATAATTAATGTCTCAGTATAAATAAATAAAACAAGTTTTAGGATAAAATAAAACTTGGGGAAAATTTAAACCATAATCTTACTATAGCTTTCTTGAATAAACACTCTACAATCGCTGTTTTTGAAAGCTTTTCTGCCTTCAAGTGATGGCAGTTCTTAGATTGTCAAGAAATCCAAATAGACATAACAGCTACTTTGCAAGAAGCTTATGTATGTAGCCAGCTAAGCAAATTGGAGCCCTTTCATTAATTTCCCATTTAGACTGCTACACTTTTCATTATTAAATGATCTTTGAAGAGATAAAAAGAAAATTATGATCAATCTCTTCCTACAGGAGCCAACCAGATTATCTACTTAAATCATGTTTCAATCAGATGTATTTGGGGATAATTCTACATTACTAGCTGGAGTCCTTCTTTCTTTCAGACTATAGCTGAGTGTCAATAGGTCTATCTATCCCTACTGGCTTAGAATGACATTTACAAAAATGTACATTTTTGCCCATGTTTTATGTTCCAATAAACCTTCCTGAGCAGTCTTCAGTTATCATCACGTAGCACATCTAGACATTCTGAAATATCAGTCATCTACGTGGATATGATAATATTTTTTTTAGCTATGCTGATATCCAGGCAGGATACCAACAGGGATCTCAAATGACATTAGTCATTTCAGTTTAAGCCACTGAATGGCAGTAATTATACATAATTGAAGGGTAACTATAGCTGAAATTAATCCACTCATCAAGGAAAATATTGATGTCAGTGTGCTGATCTCATTTGCTCCCAAATATACCTGTTCTTTTTCCATTAAAATGATTCCACTCCAGAAAAAGAGATTATGCCAGCTATGAATTTTACCTATTAACAGTAGCTGTATAAGCATGATGTTGATCAAATGTCTTCAAAATATGAATATTATTAGCTCTCTAATGGAGATAGCATAGCCAGAATTACTTCAATACTATCCTCCATCAATAGTGTTAAAAAACTAGTATCTCTCACTTTTTCTCAAGAAGTGAGAGTACTTACTGAAAAATCCTAGAGTAATTAAGTGGATTTAGAATTATTTACTGTACTGACACATTTTTGTATTATTATATTGTTTTGTACTATTACAGAGTTATTGTTGGAATCAGTGTTCCATCAGTCTTCCATGCAGCAGAAGTAACAACATTGATTACTTCTTACACAATTCTTGCTTGAATAACTGCCAAAATTTTGTTAGGAAGCTCAGGTAAACTTATTGGAATGCCTTAGTATGATTTTCTTTCTTTTTTAAAACAGTCTCACACAAGCATTTTACAGCTCTGAGTCTAGCCACTGATTCTTTATAAACAGAAATGTGTCAGATGTTAAAAATTAACAACACCTCACAAACATTTTATTGAAATTGGCTAGCCAATCTAGTCTGTAAATCATGTGGTATTTAATTTAAAGCTTCTTAGATAACTGTGATATCTGCAGAGTGGAAATTTTGGAGAAGATTATTGTAAAGATTTACAACATCATCAGTGTACTTATGGTGTACAAATAGATGTAACATGGCTGCAGCAGCTGCACTGTAAAGTCAGTTGTTCCCTTGTCATACAAGTAATGTATCTCTCACTAATCAAAATGTTCTGGTAAGTGTATTTGGGAGAAAAATAAATAAATAAATAAATAAAAAGCAGTGATCATGGCTTTAAAAATCCATTAACCACAAGTAAGTATTTCACTAGTTACACACATATCCATGCATCTACTTTAATTTTCCATTTTGTATTATTTGATGGATATTCTAGTGATTCATCCTTGAATCACAGATGCAGTTAATTTTCTGCATGGCTCAGCATTGACTCTTGCTTGTGTTTGCCAGTGATCCCTCTGGTAAAAATATCAGTCACAGAAAGCATCTCAGTACATCTAGACTGGTAGCATTAGGTGCAAAATCTGTTGCCTTCAAAATATCATCTGATGCTTTTTAGAACATTTACAGGTTTTATTTGGAAAAGTAAACTTTTATCTGGAATTTATTTTTGTTTTTCAATGGATACAATAGAATATTTTTCCTTAGATAGAAGAATATTACACATGAAGGATCTAAATTCCGATTCCCCAAGTGTCTAATTAGTGGTCTTCTTCACTTGGGAAGTTACTTAGTAATTTCCTAAATAAATTCCTTTCAATTTATGATTACATGTGGATTCAAATAAAAACTTGGCTAGTATGTTTTATATCCCAGCCTTCAGTTTGACTGTACATGAAATATCTCAGAGTGTATAACTTGTCATTATAAAGACTGTTTCTTATCATCATAACATTTGTAATACAAAGTTTGCATTATATGGAACCAATATCAAGCAACATAGGAATCAAGTACTGTAACTTAGGTTTCTGATTCTCACTATCCTAAATATTAAGCAAGGAAACTGAGTATAACTAAATAAATTAAGATTACATTGAAACAAATAAAGAGCAGTAATTTCCAAAGAGTTGAATAATAAATATTTGAATGTAGTACCAATGGTTTCATCAGCTGCTTTTAGCATAAAAATTTAAGGAAAAGCACCTGTCTTATCACAGGATTACATATTCACCTCTGAATATCACCATACTCTCTTAAGTGAATAAGAAAACTTAGTTCAGAGAGTCTTGACTCTAATCATTGTTGGCAGATAATGTTATCTTCAGTAACATGAATTCAGCATTACTTAAGGAATCTGAAACTCCTGACTATAACTTAAACTGATTTATGTTTCTTTGCCTGAATTTTACTATGTTACTGTGTCCAGGCCTGGGGTCCCCAGCACAAAAAAGACATGCAACTCTTGAAGCAGGTCCAGAGGATGGCCACTAAAATGATCAGAGGGCTGGAGCACCTCTCCTACGAGGAAAGGTTGAGGGAGCTGGGCTTGTTTAGCTTGGAGAAGAGGAGGATCCAGGGAGACCCCGTTGTTGTCTTCCAATATTTGAAAGGAGCATAAAAACAGGAGGGAGAATAACTGTTTACAAGGGTGGATAGTGATAGGACAAGGGAGAATGGTTTTAAACTAAGACTGAGGAGGTTTAGGTTAGATATTAGGAGGATTTTTTTCATACAGAGGGTGGTGACACACTGGCACTGACTTCCAGAACTAAAATCTATAACCACAAAATAGTTATAAAGCAGGTATGTCTATTCAGAGCCACATGCACGCACAACATTCAGAGCCTAGCCTGCACAACAAAAGCAGGTAAACATCTTTATTTATAGAAGGAATACATGTGTATTCATAGTATTTCTAAGACAAGGAGTGGTTATTACAATTACTTCTAGAAATTCATTTCAATATTCCATGCCCATTCTACAACCCAAAATCCACCCCTAACTAATGCCTCTATGCATGAATGGTGCCTCCTGCTTGCCACTGGTGGTTGTGGGGATGAAGGCCATATGTCATTCTCACAGTGTACTTCTGACCCCGGTGTAGTTTAAGGAAGTATTCCAGCTTCAACTGGCTCAGTTTATAGAATGATTCCTAGGATGTGGCTCCTTGGACCAATCAGCATGCTCCTCTGGCTACAATTGATGTACCCCATATCTTTCCCACTATTTGTACTCAACTACTTTTACAATTTTAACAGTATAACAAATTAGCCCTTTATTCAGAACAGGTTGCCCAGAGAGATTGTAGATGCACCATCCCTGGAGGCATTCAAGGCCAGGCTGGACGTGACACCGGGCAGCCTGGTCTGGTGGTTGGCGACCCTGCACACAGCAAGGGGCTTGAAACTAGATGATCATTATGGTCCTTTTCAACCCAGGCCATTCTGTGATTCTATGACTTATATGGCTATATCCATACCAATAATTAGAATGTTGGATGTAGTTTCAGAGCCTGTAGTTTACCGAGTGAATCTAAAATTCACAGACTTGTGTTGTCATGTTTGTTTTCAGTCAAGAAAGCAGAGAAACAGGTAAGTAGTTCTTGTGTTCCTAGCTATATCATTTCTATAAGAGATCATGGATAATGTCATAGAACACTAAACATTTATGAAATTGAGGGATGTTTTTTTCTTTCTCATGATGTCTTCCTGAGATAGAATCCATTATGTAAACTTTTAACTGTGATTTCAGAGCCCTGTAAAAGGGTAATTATACCTCACTCCCTAGCGCAAAATTACGAGAAACTAAAACAGCAAACTGAAAAAATGCTGCAACAATAGAAATCTGAATACCATGCTCGGCTATGTCACTATAAGGTTAGAAGGAAAAAGAAATCTCTGGCCTGCGATCATTTTGATTCTTCTTTTTCTGATGAAGAAAGACATGTGGCTGCAGCTGCTTACATTTTTTCCTGCACAAAATGACTAGGAGATACTATACTCTCTTTATATCTTCCTATTAACTTAGGAGGTGTCAAGACTGAGAAATAACAATCTTCTAACCATGATAGCTATTTTTAATCATTATTTTCAAATCCTCATGTTTTGAGGATATCAAATACAGTTTCCACAGTATATTGGGCTCACCAGAAGTGGCCCACTGCAGTACCTGGGGAAGGGCAGGATGTGTGGCCTTTGTGAAGAGATCTCAGCACTGCCCCATGTCAGAGCAGAGATGCTCCATAAGGGATCCACTGCTGCCAGAGCTGAGGCAGGGGTGCTGCTAGATGTGCTCTGGGAGAGCAGATTTTAAAAAGTGAATAGATGCTGCACAACAGCAGCTGGGAGAGGGGAGTGAGAAATGGGAGAGAAGCAGTCCTGCAGGCACTGAGGTCAGTGCAAGAGAAGGACAAGGAGCAGCAGCCCCCTGCACTCCAGGAGAGGCACCTTGAGGGGCTGTCTCCCATCAGCCCGTTAGCAACACGTGGAGCATATCTATCTCCCTGTGCAGCCACAGAGAAACCCACGGTGTGGTGGGGGACAGGAGCAGGAGTAGGGGCAGGAGGGCTGAGGGAGCTGCTGCCTTTGGGCACAGTGCTGGAGCAATCTTCTCACAGAAGTTGGACCTGTGTTGGTTGCAGCTCTCTGAGCTCAGTTCCTGCGGGAAGTCTGTACAGGATCAGTTGGAGGAGGATAACATCGTGTCAGAGGAACCTCACATTTGAGCAGGTTCTGAGAGTGACCAGGAGGGTGTGTCAGACAAAGCATTATGGACTGACTTTAGCCCCCATTCCCTATTCACCCGTGTTGCTCAGAGAGGAGTTAGAAGAGTCTTGCTGAGGAGAAGATGATTTTTGGCTTGCTTTTATTTCTCACTACTCCAGTCTGCTATCAATAGGTAATAAATTACATTAATTGCCTTGTACTATTTTTCCTGTGGTGGCAACTGCTGACTGTGCCCTTATCTCAACCTATGAGCCTTTTTTGCATCATGTTTTCTCCCTTTTGTCCTTTCTTGAGAAGAACTGAGAGAGCAGTCTGGTGGAGTGTGGTATGCTGGCCCACAGTGTGAAACCACCACACACAGTTGGGATAATTTTATATTATCCTTTCCTACTTTTTACTACCTAATCACTGAATGAGAGAATTACTGTGTGGTACAGTTCTCAGGGTAGGCAGATCCAGGAAACCAGGGATCAGAGCAGCCAGCACAGCCTTCACCCTGGGCATCAGGCAACTCCATGAGCATGAAGACAGGAAAAGCTGGAACAGGGTGTATAGTTCAGCCATACAGGCCCCATGGACAGATGGGAGAATCACTGAAGGCAGTGATTGCCCCTCCAAACTTCTGTAGCTCAGGAGGGAAGTGACTCAAGACATGGTTTAGGTAAGCTTATGCTGACTGCTGTGCCCCATGCACATGTATTTTGCTCCTCCAGCTGTCCCTTCTAGAGCTTTTGTAGATTGGCTTGCTTTTCTTTGAATTCCTGTCAACAAGTTCCAGCATGGGAAGCACCTGGGACTGGGCAGTTGTAGAGAACTGAGTCTCAGGTTGTCCTGCCATCTGCGGTTCCAATTCTGCATCTTGCATCTGTGTCCAACTTGTGACTGAGATGGTGGTTTTCCTTGGATACATAAGGTATGCTGGTTCATACTTCTGCCTTGCCATATCTCTGCAAGAGTTCCTGTATGTCACCACTATGCTTTTATAAAGGAAAAGGAGTCAAACCCATTTTGTGTATCTTTACTTGCCTATATACTCCTAATCTCTGCTACTTTAAAATCTTGATACACTTCCAGTTGAACAAGGAAGTTCTCTTTGATTTAAACATAGTTGAGATTTTTCCCATGCATCACAAATAAACTCTACTTATTAGTGCCTCTAGTCAATTCCATCTGTGCAAAATAGGGGATTAGATTCCACGATGACAGGTGCCTTAGACCCCAGAAAGAGAAAAGGGGTTTTAGGAGAGGAGTTGTAGGTATGTTTATTGTAAGAAAAATATGGAATGTGTGATTTTGCTATTGTTAAACAGGAGTCTTTAATGTGCAGGTATCTTATTGGATCTACAGTTGAAAAGAAAAAGCTGTTTAATCTTAATTTTTTTTTTGTTGCACTTGTGCACAGAGAAGCTTAACTAAATCTCACTTCATGTTATGTCAAGGATATAAACACCACTTAACATTTTTCTTCCACAGAAGTGCTAGTCATGAGTACAGAAGAGACTTATTTGTGCTGTAGTCAATACCCATTGCAAACAAGACCTCAACACTTTCTGCAGCAAATCTGTTAACCTGAATTCTTTATTACAAGTTCTGTAGTCTGTAGCACTTCACTGTAAATGAGTGAAATTTCTGCTGCAGCCATAAAAAAAAAAAAAAAGAAAAAAAGAAAGAAAGAAAAAAAGTTTGATAACAGGCTGTTCCCTTGCAATATTTAATTCAGTTAATTCTTCTAATGTCCCTTTCTTCATATTTGTTGAATTATGTATTGATTATCTAAAACAGCTGAACAGTTTGCTGAGAGGAATCTGAAGGTTAAATATATAGGAAACAGACATAAGAAGATTACTGTTAGCAGGATGGGTAACAGGAATTTTATGAGACCAAGTTTCTCCTGGGGAAAGTGAAAAGCAATGAAATAGATCCAGGACCTGTTTTTTTCAAAGCTAGTATCCTGCTAATGGGAAAGAATGAACTAATTTCTGTAACAGAGCATGCACAGATTAAGGAACAATGATTTATCTATTCAGTGTACCTTTGCATTGTGCTGTTCCAGTAATGCTAGCGTTGCTTGATACCTAAAAAAAATAATAATAATAATTAAAAAAAAATCTGATATTACACTTATGTCATTCTGTAGAAGTCCTGTTTTATGAAGAGAAAATATCTGTTGGTTTACAGAAATCCAACCATTAAAAAAAAATGAACTGCTATTAACCTACTTCTGATCTTGAAAAAAGTCGTCACATTTGATCTCCTTATGACTTCTTCCTACCTTTTTGTTCATTTAGGTTTCTGCTATTATTTCTGTCATTAATTTAGGAAATATTTTTATTAAGTTATCTATTTATTATTCTGAAGAGTGCTAGAAGTGCTATTTTCCCATGCAGTTTAGGAACTAAATGCAAATGGTTCACTGTAATCTTCTCCAAAGGGACAGTCTACTCTCCTTCAGTGACTAAGTTTTGTGTCTTTAGATCTCTCTTATTAATTCATAAGTTTATGAGCTAATACACAGATTTTTGTTTTTCATATTTTGTGGCTTTATTCTCCGAATATCACTTGAAATATTGTTGTTGGGTTAATGATTAAGCCTAATGTTGAATAGGTTTTATAAGAATTTTCCACTCTTTTAACAACAACAATAATAAATAATCCAAATGACTCAAAAATGATTTTTTTTCCCCCCCAAAAGGCACTAAGTCAAACTGCTGCTGTTATATCCTTTTCCCTGAGCAGGAGAAAATTTCAGTCTGGGTTCATAAATCAAGTTAACATCTTCATTCAAAATCCAACTGGGAGAAATTTAAAATATTTTCTTTATTTTTTATTAATGGAGTTATTAATGCAAAAGTATACTTAAATAGTATTCTGATAACAGAATCCTTTTAGATTATTTTGAATACACAATGCACTTGGATACATGAAGCAATCCATCTACACACATGCTTTAAGTGGCAGTAGGAAACTAACTGCATGTTGTAATTTTCTGTCATGTTCCTGGCTCCTCTGCAAAAACCTACTGAGATGCTACTGAGAGGGCCATCTGCAGCAGATGCTCCAGAAGGGCATTCTAAGGTGTGGTCCATATGTTTCTGCAAGCTTAACTATAGGCAGCTGGTAATAAAGTCTATCCTTTTGTTTGCATAGAAATGTTTATCTATCTAGGACTGAATCTCCTTCCTCGACTTCTTCATGGACTCATTATTTTGCTTGTTTCTGCCTTCTCTTTTCTTATTTCTTTCTCCCCAATTCCTTTCTTTGTTCTCTGATTTTTAAATTGTTGTGGCCTGTGCAGCTTTCCTGCTAATTGCTTCTATCAATTGCTTAGTCCATGTAGGTATCAAATTTCAGAGTTCAACTTCAGTAAAAATAAATTGGTTCCCTACCCTGCAAGGGAAAGGCACAATACTAAATAATGAACCTGCACTGGCTACTCAAGTTTGACATTCCAATCTTCTCTTTTTTTTCCCTAAGAGAGAGAGGGCTGTTGATACAAAGACTCCATTGGTGATAGGTACAGTTAAAATGCACAGATTGATTACTGCTCTCGCCAAAGCCCATTATCTACTTTGAAGCTGGTCCATTAAAAAGCATTTTGTTTTCGTCAATACAGAACCTTGTGAAGGCTACAGAGGCTGTAAAGAGTAATTAAACAAACAAACAAACAAAAAACAAACAAACAAAACAAGAAACAAACCTGAAACCAAAAACATTCTTATAGGCCTATATGAAAGCAGAAAGTTTATCAACACAAGGTTAAGCTTATTGGAGTGTTTTGGTAATCATGATTTTGTTGTTGTTTTCAACACCATATGTTGCTGGCAAGGAGATCTATTCTTCCAAGGAAGAAAAAAATATGAAGTAATGAGTTTATTTAATGAAAACTACATGCAGATACAAACATGAACATTCATTTCTGTGCACACAGGCAGAAATGTGTCTTCAGAATGAGTTCTCTTTTTTTGACCAGGGAATTATACATTCTTATGTCCATGGTTTTTCATAAATATTTCTATAGGGCGTAAGGAAATGTGCTTATTTTAATTTTAAAAAAAAGTGTCACAGTCCTCTTTATCATGGTAATTTAAAAATATTATTTTAATCTTCCACAAAAGTCCTACTAGTGCAATCAGGTAGCTGCAAATTGATCTTGCAATTATGAATCTTACATGCGGAACTCAATAGCTCAAATTAAGATACACTAATTACAGAGTAACTGCTAAATAAATTGCACGTAATTTAGCATTGTGTTAAGAAATTGAGCTTGGATTTTGACGTCTCTAATCATGGGGACACCAGCTCATCAGCGGGCAGAATAACAACTTTGATGGTAAAACTAATAACTAAGAAAGGGCATAGAACACTCATCTATGAATTGAATGAATGGAATTTAAATATTTATTTTATTTTATATTTCTACCTGAATGTTATTATAATAATTGTCATGAAATCACTTCAACAAGGTCTTTCTTTGTAATTTTTATTCTGATATGTTTTTAATTGTTTTCTCATTCTTACATCTGATATTATTTATACAGACAAAACTAATGCAGTCCAGTGTGATGGCTTTGGAGAAATGTGAAAATGTGATGCAAGTCAACTGAGGACTGTCATTCATCACTTCATTTAAACAACAAAATATGAGATCTGAGAAATTTAAAATGCACTTTAAACAATAATTTTAAAAAGATTCTGGATTTAGAGCTGCTTGGGGACATTCAGTTAATGAAAGCAAATGTCATTAGCAAAAACCACACAGGTATGTATAACAACAGCAGTAAACAAATAGTTCGTTCGAAAATTAAGGCAACTGAAATGAAAACATAAACTATTGAAGGCACTATAACCAATCAAACAGAATCAAAAGGAACTGGAAAAAAAAGAAGAAAAAATAATAGACACAACTGCAGTAAAATGAAAGTTTTTCAGATTTGGTCAGATTTATTCTCTCAGTATGCTTCTCACTGCTCTGCTGAGTACACAGCAAGGCTGAGTACTTGTCTCAAAGGTGCCATAGCACCCATGACTACCTCTGTAGACCTGCAGAGAACAGTACATTCACCAGCACTTGGGGAAACCTTAAAGCAAGCAGTTACTCACAACTGCAACCGTGCCAGACAGACAGTAGGTTAACTACGGGGGAAAAAGAAAAAAAAAAAAAAAGAAGAAAAAAAAAGTGAGAAGTGGCATTTGATAAGAAGATAGACTACAGTAATGTACGTTACCAAGTGATGCCCTTGATCAACCCCTTTTAGCCCCATTCCTTCCCACCTTTCTTCCCAGTCCACCTCGGTTCTTCTTTTTCTTCCACCTTCACCCTTCCACTGAACATCCTTTATAAAAAAAGTCTTGCATATTTCTTCCGACCCCTTAAGAATCAAAAATACTGTAACAACTTTCATACAACCTAACACACAGAAGATCCCTCAAATGTCAAATTGTAAGTGTGCTATTTTCCATGGGACCTGTGATAGTAATATTTCTCTTGTCTTTCTAGCTGTAAATCTTTGTTTGAACTTCCTGTTTATGAGAACATGTAGCTTTCAATGGCCCATCAGTCAGTGACATGAGAGCTCTCATCTTTGCTAATGTTCTTTTATCTTTTGCTCTTTAGTGTGTCTATATTTCAGTTTATTCCATTAGATTTCCTACATTTTTTATTGTTTGTTTCATCAAATATATTTGCAATGGTGCAAATATATTTGCATTCTGCTTACCCCTATATTAAGGATTAAGAAAGTGCTGTGGAAAAAACAAACAAACAAACAAACAAAAACCACTAAGCAAACATTGGATCACAATGAATTGTTTAAAATTAGACGCTGAGGAATATGAGTAAGGACACTCATAAGTATTTAAGTATATAAGAGTATATAAGGATACTCATAAGTAAGATAGCACAGAACAATATTAATTACAGATACAAAGAAGCACTGGAAATGATAATTTTGACTGCTGTCATTCTCATAGAACTATGGGTGTCAGCAGTTGCCAAAATTTCCCCAAATTTTTAATACACTGAATTCAAGTATCTGTTTAGAAGTTCCTGTGTGTAGGTTTCTCCTGTGCAGTAGGATTGTTGTTAATTGGGAGTGTTGGGATTGTAGGGATTTTTTGGGAGATTCAGTGAAACACCATAGGAATTCCCCTCAAAAAGGTAAAGATACTTCTTGATTATTTATTTATTTATTTATTTTCAGTACCCTTCTCAACATTGTTAGACTGCCTAGTGAGATCACTGTGATCTTACTGTATTTATTCCTTCCTGCTGGACTTGTACTTTTTTCCCTTACCTGCACTTACATCTCAATGATGAAGTTTTGAAGTTGTTAAACTACCAACAATCTACTCAATAGAATGTAATTCCCTACAATTCCCCAGATCAGATTATATCTCTGTTTTTGTTTTTCATCTTAGTCTCTCCAAGTACACAAATGTCCTCTCAAATGTCTGCATGCCTTGTGATGGTCATATTCTCAGCATTTTGTTAAAAAAACACTAATAAAAGTATTAGAATTTCCTTGATTTCAGATGACTTTGCTGTTAGCTTTTTTTTCCATAGCTCATGGAAACTAAGTCTGCCTTTCATAATCTGCATTTTTGCAGAGTTCTGTCTTAGTGAACAACATTCGGAAGTTTTTTAAGTACTTTCTTTTGCGTTATAATTTTGTAGGGTTTTTTGGGTTAAGTATTTGAAGATGCTTTTCTTGCAAGTGGTGTTTGTTTGTTTGTTTGTTTGTTTTTGTTTTTGTTTGGTTTTGGTTATTTCTTTGTTTTTATTCACGTATGTCCAAGTGTTGGTCTTTTTTTTTAACCTCCATTTCTTCTTCAAGAGAATTCTGGTAATGTTAGTATTTCCCAAGATACAACAATGAATTTACCAGCTCTTCTGATAGTAAGGTGTTTTTGATAACACAAACAGTTGCAATAAATTTATTCCCATTTCACCTGTCATAGATTTTCCTGTCAATTTCAGATTGTTGAAAGTTTCAACCATGCTATCTTTTTATTGTCTATTTATTTCTCTATGTCAAGTTTCACCTAGAGGTATTACATTAATTTCTTAGCTCCAAGAGGAAGAAAAGTTCTTCGGAGTATAACTTATTTCCACCTTGTTAGGAATAGTTCTCCTGATAGGTGAGTCAATCAAACCCGTGAAAGCATATATACCCTTCCAATGTAAAAATAACGCACGTTGATAGGAATGAGTTCTCTCGTATTAGATACGATTTACTGAAAGCTGTGACATTTAAATGGTAATGTGGCCTTGATGAGCAAATCATATTACTTATAACACCAATAACAGTTTATAAAACGATGAATAACTCATCTTGGACTTTATATATAAAGGATAATAATGGATGCCACTTGTCCAAATAAAGAAAACAGAATTACTTTAAAAATTAGGAAAAGATCTTACCCATCTGTCTGGCTTCAAATGTTCTACAGCATTGTGAAGTACTGAATTAAGTTTGGTCCTTAACACCATATAAATAGGAGGAATCTTACATGATAGTAACTTTATAAAACTCAAGGTGCAGTACATAATGTTTCCATTCTTCACTATAGTTGTTAGTAACACAGTAATAATTTACATTCCTCCTTAGAAATAGAAGGGTTCTCTGTTGACAGTAAACAATATTGTTTCATTTTACCACAAATTTTAATTGGAATAAAAAGAGGATAGCTAAACATGTACTTCAGAATAGATAATGTCTCACAATAACTGGAATGAAAACTTTTGATTAAATGAAGTCCAATAAGGGAATAGAAGTATTCAAATATAATCAATATAAGGATTATAAAGTTTCTTTAAATGTGCTGAGCAAAGCTAATTGGCAGGTTAGATTTTATATTCATGGACTATATAGATGATTCTAAAAGCATCATTTAATCAGTTTGAAAATTTAAAACTTGGGTGTGAATATTAGAAGTATCATTTAAATCACCTTGTGTTTTTGTTGTTGTTGTTGTTTTTGTTTGTTTGGTTTGGCCTTTTTTTGTTGTTTTTTTTTTGTTTTGTTTTTTTGTTTTTGTTTTTGTTTTTGTTTTCTCTGAGGAATTCCTGAATGAATAAGGGAATGTATTTATTGAAAATCTACATTCTCAGCAGATATAAGCCATAATATCTACTGATGAGTTCTTGGGTTTAAACTTACAAAATATAGATCAAATTGAGTATCTAAACATTGAAAAATGTTCCCTAAAAATGTCTTAGTGGTAGTGTCTGTGGGGAGATCTTAATTTTAGCATTTTTTTAGCATACTTACTCAGCATATGGAAATATCATACTTTCAAATTATGCCATTATGATCTGCTATGATTTATCTAATTCCATCAGTGTTATTTATGCAAAAATTTTTGCTCACATAATGCTCTCAGCAACATTTGAGACTTGAGCAATAATAGAAATAGGTGACCTATGTGATCCTAATATCCTTGTAGTACTTTTTTTTAAAAGTTTACATGATTTTACAGTAGTGTCTTTTTTTTTTTTTTTTTTTTTTTTTTAATTAAAAAAAACCATAGTATTGAGCAGAATGCTGGGGATGTAAGCAGAAAAGATATTCCTTTAAGATGAAAGTTGCACTGTCATTCAGGTGTTGAATAATGTTGACTATACACACAATTTGTACCCTGAAAAATGCTTGTTTGTTTGTTTGTTGGTTTTCTGCACAAGTAATAAGAAACAAGTACGTAAGGACAAAAAAATAGAGTTTGTTTACTAAATAATGAATGGAATATAGTAGTAAACAAAATTATAGGCCAATTAGAAAGCACTGGGAAACTTTGTGGCACATATGATTCAAGAAATCTATTTTCTCATTTTTTTATTTTTTGTATGAAACATGTAATGTTAAAACATGATTCAATATTTGCAATGTGATTACAGATTTTCCACTGACCTGGAAAGCTTTATATATTCCATGTGGTCTCAGAACAGTACCAGTGAAGAGCTGTTCATTCATTTTAGTAATTTTACTTTTTAGTATTTTACTTCTCAAGTTAAGAGCTCATGTATTACATTGAAAATGGTAGCAAGATATTTTTCTTTAGTTCTTATCTGTTAGTGATCTGTCATTAAAGGCAAACTTTTCAGTTAATTATATTCACTACTGTGTTTGTTTTCAGTCTTTTCAGATTTCTATAGTTAGTAATTTTGTTTCAAGCAAGGCAGATCATTTATAAAAAGTAAAATTTCTATTCCTTGTTTTGATCATAAAAAATATACTTTACACACACTTCTGCTTAATGAAGAGGTTTGTTTTACTCTGTGTTCTAGATCTAATCATATCGAAAAGCACCTTCGCTGCATCTTAAAATGGGATTCAAATGTTTATCACTAAAGACTAAGAAAATTAAAACCTTCTCTTTATTGAGCAGAGAGATTAAAAAGAATGGAATCCTTTTGTTTTCATAGTGATCAGGAAGCATGTGTTAAGACCACATTACATCACTCCTACCATTTTTTAGTACAACAGTTCACAAATTTCTGTGTATAAGGAAGAGGTCCTTATCCACCACATCTTCTCAAAGGTCAGCTTCCACTGTGCACCTTCTCAGCAAAATACTACCGTGATTATTGTAGCAAATGCCTAGGAGTTTGTGGTGACAAGCTTTTCCCTCCTCCCCAGTTAATACCAAGCCAGAACTTTCACAAAATTACCTTCCTCTTCCTCTGTCATTTGACTCTGTTTCCCACAGTGTTCTCCTGGAGAAGCTAGCAGCCTATGACTTAAAGAGATGTACTCTTCACTGGGTAAAAAAAAAAACAAAAAAAACCTGACTGGATGGCCAGACACAGAAAGCTGTGGTGAATAATGTTAAATCCAGCTTGTGACTAGTCTATAGTGGTATTTCTCAAGGGACAGAACTGGGGCTGTCTCTGTTTTATATATTCATTTATGATCTGGATGAGGGGATTGAGTGCACTCTCAGTAAGTTTGCAGATGACACCAAGTTTTGAGGAAGTTGATCTGCCTGAGGATAGGAAGGCCCTTCAGAGAGGTCAGGATAGGTGGGATTGATGAGCTGAGTCCAATTGTAGTAGCCTTAACATGACCAAGTGCTCAGTCTTGTACTTTTTTCTCAACAAAGCTATGAAATGCTACAGGCTTGGAGAAGATGGGCTGGAAAGCTGTGTGGAGGGAATAAATCTGGGATTATTTGTTGACACCTGAATGAACGTGAGCCAGCAGTGTGCTGAAGCAGCCAAGAAGGCCAAAGGGATCCTGGCTTGTACCAGAAATAGTGTTGCCATCAGGAGCAGGGAAGTGATTGTTCCTCTGTACTCAGATATGGTGAGGCTGCACAATGTTCAGTTTTGGACCACTCACTACAAAAAAAAACATGAGGTCCTACAGCAGGTCCAGAGATGGTCAATGAAGATGGTGAAGGGCGTGGAGCACAAGTTTTATGAGGAGCAACTGAGGAAACTGTGATTGTTTAGCATAGAGGATAGGAAGGCTCTGGGAAAACCTTATTGCTCTATACAATTACCTGAAAGTAGATTATAATGAGTTTGAGGTAGACCTCTTTTTCCAAATGGCTAGTGATATGTTGTGAGGGAATGGTTTCATGTTGCATCAGGGGAGTTTTAGGTTACATATAAGAAAAAATTTCTTTCTCAGAGGGAGTAATGGGTGTGTGAACAAGCTGTACTGAGAGGTGATTGAGTCACCAGTCCTAAAGATTTGTTTTCAAGTAGCATGTTGTTGTGGCACTGAGAGAAAAGATTTAGTGGTCAAGGTGGTGCTGGGTTGATGGTTGGACAAGATGATCTTAGAAGTTTTTTCCAACATTTATGACTCTATTATTCTCTATGTGAATTACAGTAGTATCTTGGATTTCCCATTAATAGAAACTGGGGACTGAAAGAATTTGAATTTCATGTCAAAAAAAAAAAAAAATCTAATAACTGGAATTACTTGTGAGAAACTGAACACATCTCTGAATGTAGTGTGAATGTGCATGTTGGCTGTTACTAGGAGCGGAAATGTTAACAAGATGGAAACTGACGTAAAAAACCTAGTTATACCACATATGAAAGACAAATAATGACATGTTAATGCCACTCTTTATCTTTTTAAACTTTTTCTTCCCTCAGATAGTAGATCATTTCTAAAAATATTCTTTTTTGCCTTTGAAATAATCAACTTTGAGTAAAAAGATTTCTTTTTCACTTGAAGAGTTTAGCAAGACTCATGGTGCTTCAGAAAAGGGTGATATCTGAGCAGGAAAAAATGTGAGATCTGTTCATTTATGTTGAATACTCCACAGATTTAATGTAAATCTCTTGACGTTTTACTGCTATTATAAAAAATTATTTAGGTGTTATTCATGTATTACAACAAATGTGATTCTTTATTTAAGACCTTTGAAGTAAGAATAACATCGAAAGAACAGAAAATAATTTAAAACAATTATTGTGGAAAAGAAGAATTATATTTCAAACAATTATATAAAACTGTTCACTAAGAAAAGTGTCCTACTCAGTGACCAATAGATTCAGTTACAATTAATAGTGTATAGGAAATGCTGTCTATTTTGTAAAATCACCTACATATTAAGGATATTTTGTAGTATTTACCTTTAATCAACTTCAGGCAAAAATTTTAGATCCGTAAGACTAAGATTTCAGTAGTGTTTTATAATTTTCTGTACCAGTAAGTCATTGTGCAGAATTCGTAAAAGATCAAAAACAAAAAATGGTGTCATGGAGCTGTCTCCTTTATGCTCTACCTTAGGTTCCCAATAATAAATATTTTTGGAAGTAAATACCAGGCTACAAGGACCTTCCACTGGTAGATTCAGTAACTTTTCAACTCTAAGATGAATGATAATAGAATTATGTTTCTGAATATATTTACACATATGCATTCATAAATGCATAGGGATATATATGCAATGATGTATCAGCCTCAAGAGGCTTCTTTTTAGTAATCATAACGTTTTAAAAATAGACCATATGGTAACATCTAGGATGTACAACATAAAGCTAAGTGTATGCAGTAGACATACGCAAAATTTTCAAATTATAAGAAAATACATAGCCACCTACAACAAGTTATTATTATTCGTGCATTGTTTTATTTGCAAGAGGATGTGAAACACTTTAATAATGTAGCCAGTTCATTACTGCTAAAAATACTCAAATTAATATCTTCTGAAATAATCACTTATTTTTGTGACAGTTATTTTAATTGTAGAATTTAAGCAATGGTATAAGTTTCCCAGAGATGAGCAATTTCCATCTTTAAAGCTGCTTGGAATTCAATTGGATGAGGGTCTCAGTAATCTACTTTACTTCTTTCAGTAACTTTTTTTATGCAGGGAATTGGGCCAGGTGATCTTCATATGATCTTCTAAGCTTTTCCAGCATTCTTACTGAAAAAGACTAGACATTACTAAGCTGAGTATAGTGGATGTTCATATAGTAATTTAGTTATATAGAGGAGTAGGAACTTTTGATGAATGTATACAGGAGTGAAGTATGTGTATTCTTTAATAAAAATATTTTAATTCAGCAGAACCCAATAGGAATCAAAATTAACATTTTAAATTCTGGAATATGTGCTTGTAAGAGATGAGTGGAAGATGTGAAAAAAGAGAAAACACATAAACATATGCAATTTTATTTTTCCTTCATCTTCTCCATACAAAAAAGCAAACACTGTAAACACATAAACTAAATAGAAAATCACAGCTTTTTAGAAGCCAGGAAGTATTTCCTGAATTTGTCTTTAATTAAGCTAAATTGTGGTGTAGAGATTCAAAATATGCAATTAGACTTCTCCATTTATCAAAAAGCACTAAATTTCACTGCCAGACTGATTTTCTTAAATTCTTCCAGCTATAAGATACAAAATCTTTTTTAATTTTGTGTTATTTGTCTTATTTACTGCTAATAACCACATTTTTCATTAAAATATTAGACTTCACAGACAACAACTTTATTAAATGTCCTTTTCTTCCAGGCTCTTCTGAGCATATTCTACCATCTGCATTCTTGCGTGGCTGGATCCCATCCTCAATATAATTTGTTGTAGGAAAGAAAAAAAGCCAGAACAGAACCTTAGAGACAATTTCACACATCTGTTCCTGCGGGCGATCCTTCATTATTTTCATTTATAATTAATGAAAAATAATGGTGCTGACACAAGTTAATTACTATGAAAAATTACAGTTTATACTACTCGTTATTAGAATGGTAAATTAGTTGAGATTTTCAGACACTGTTCCAAAGCAATTAGAAGTGTTCATAAGGAGTTCACCTGTAAAATTTTTTGTATGAATTTGCACTCTGTGTAGGGAAGGGAACACCCAATGCTTTTCATTAACAACTGAGGTAACACAACAAGAGATATTAATCACAAGTCCTCTGCCTGAGGGGGGAAAATAAAGAACAAACTGAGCATATGTTTGTGTAGCAGAGGTCAATCAGCAATACACAAAGATATTCATTATAGTTAAATTTTTCTCAACAGATCTGGAAGAAAAATTATCAAACCGTGTCATTTAAAAATGACTTAATATAAGAAAATAGAAACATTATTATATTTTTGGAAAAAAAATAGATTATTTGTATAAAAAGTAGAATTAATATCCTGTAGATTAGAATATGGAAATTAGAAACATATTTCTTCTATATTTTGCTTTTCTAAACACAAAAATCTCTAATAATTAAGGATAATATAATTGAAATACGCTACTCAATGTGTAGGCAAATGATTGTAAACAATATTCACCCAGTATGTAAAAAAATAGTTGAGAATATTTAGTTTTACGTTTATCTTGAAAAGCTGAATTAGCGAGAAAATGTATTAATTTTACAACATACCACAGGTATATATTTTGAATAACACATGGGTTAACACAAAAATTAGTGCTGTTAAATTTGTCATTCAGCTAAGTAGAATTTAGGCAAATAAAATCCTATTTCATTATTCAGCAATCTATCACTGTTAACATGATAGAAATCACATCAGCTTCAGTGTAACTATTATCACAAAGCAGAAATTCTGTAGTAACTCTCTAATATACACCCAACATCTGATCTCAAGAAATAAGCCACATTGCTAAGTTAGGATTTTACAACAGTATAGAATCACTGAATCATAGAATTGCTCAGGTTGGAAAAGACTTTAAAGATCATCAAATGCAACTATGACCTAACCATACTAACCTAAATGACAACCCAACGCTAAATCATGTCTGTGAACACCACATCCAAATGGTTTTTAAACACATGGGATGGTGACTCAACCATCTTTCTGGGGAAGTTATTCCAGTGTTTAACAACCCTTTCAATAAATAAGTTCTTCTTGATGTACAAACTAAGCCTCCCCTGACACAACTTGAGTATTTCCCCTCATCCTGTCACCTGTCACCAGTGAGAAGAAACCAACCCCACTCTCACTGTAAGCACTGTTCAGATATTGGAAGAGAGCAATAAGGTCTCCCATCAGCCTCTTCTTCCCCAGACTAAGCAGCCCCACTTCCTTCAGTTGCTTCTCATAGGGCATATTCCCCAAGCCCTACACAAATCTTGTTGCCCTTCTTCGGACCTACTTCAGCACCAAAATGTCCTTTCTATATTGAGGTGCCCAAATCTGAACACAGTACTCAAGGTGGAGCCTCACCAGTGCCGAGTACAGGGGCAGGATTACTTCCCTAATCCTGCTTACCACGCCATCCCCGATACAAGCCAGGATGCCATCGGTCTACTTGGCCACCTGGGCACACTGCTGACTCGTATTCAGCCTTCTGTCCATCAGTACACCAAGGTCCCTTTCCATCAGGCAGCTTTCCAGCCACTCTTCCCCAAGCCTGTAGGATTGCCTGGGGTTGTTGTGACCAAAATGTAGGACCCAACGCTTGGCCCTATTGAAACTCAAACAGTTTACCTTGGGCCACTGATCCAGTTTGTGCCGATCCCTCTGAAGGGCCTCCCTACCCTATGGCAAATCAACAGTTCTTCTCAACTTGGTGTTGTCCACAAACTTACTGAGGGTTCACTCAATCCCATCATCAAGATCATTAATAAAGATATTAAATAGAAGCAGCCCCCGTACCGAGACCTTACCTTGGGGGGCACCAACTGCATTTAGTTCCACTGACCACAACTCTGCTTTGTTCAAAACCGAAGGCCTTACTCTAAAACTGAACATGAGATGGCTGAAAAACAAACACACACACACTGCCAGGGCAGCAGAAGAAAGTGAGTCTCATGACTTGTGAAGAATTTATCTTTCCCTCTGAATGCAAAGTCCTCGGGGATATGTAGTTGTTCTTCTCTTCTGAAAACCAGAAACCCAGAAAATTGGCAGTCCATGGTACTGGAGCATTAACTCTTTAATTCCCAGTGCTTTACACTATGTTGTGATGTGCAATACCAATAACAAAATTCATAAAACCATGACAGGAATGTCTGATCTAAACCAACTTAAACACAACAGAGTAAAAGAGGAGTCAATTTGTGCTTAATATCTTACACACAATGAGTTGAATCCCTGGCTGAGCTACATGTAAGCTGAATTTCTCTACTGAACTGAAATCAAAATAAAAATTAGACAGTCCATTTAAACAAAATAAAATTTTAGGGAAATGTCTTTTTCATAATTCGTAGGCTTTCTGACTTATGAATCTTATTTCAAGCATGTATCCTGATATTTTCTTTTAAACACTAAACTGTGAGTTCCTAGTGTCATAAGAGCGAAACATTGGATTACGTGGACCTGTGTGGTTTGATACAGCTTGGCTTTTGTTCAGTGTTCATGTTCTGTTCTGGCCCACAGTTCAGCTTAAGTCTGATGTATCATATTAATTTGTTTTGTAAGAGTTGATCAATTAGCTTGAGAAAACTCCACATAGTGTTGATTCAATCATATAACAAGCATAATTTAATACAAATCGTGCATCAGACATTGATTTTGCCCAACTGCTTGGTAGAATTAGTGTCACTAAAAGACGCAGCCAAGCTGAACTAACAATATTAAGCATTTCTGCAATTTATCTCTTGCTATAATGAACAGTAAATGATATAATGACCAACAAGATTAATGATAAAATAAACATGCTAGTTAGATTCATTTCACAGAAATCCAATTCAAAACAGTGCCCTGCAATCAATAATTTGGAACATGTAATAACAAGAATGAATGTTAATATAAAGCTGGACTCATTAATAACATTTGAAAAGATACTGTGGACCTAATAATTATATTTTTAGCTATATATATTCCGTTCCCAGAAGTAGTGCTGCTAGAATGAATGTCATTAACTAGAGTGGAAAAAAGTGCGAAGTTCAACAAATCTTAGGTATTTTAACAAGAACAGTTTAAGCAAACTTTTTCTGCACATCTCTGCTGTTGGGAAAGAATTAACAATGCAAAAAAAAAAAAAATTGAATCATTTTTTACTTAAAGTAATAGAACTACAAAACTTATGCATCCTTCAAACAATGACATGATGAATAAGAAATTGAGATAATATAGAAGGAATTAAACCAGAAATGTTTCAGATAAGAAACGTCTTCACATCTTCCACTAGGTATGGTTGAACACTGAAAAATGTTGGTTCCTTGATTGCTATTAACATTTCATTTTTTACACCACTATTCTTTAATTTTTTGGGTTACTATGATTTTGGTTTAGTTGTGGGGTTTTTTGTGTGTGTGTTTTTTTTTTTTTTTGAGGGGTTGTTTTTGTTTTATTTTGTTTTTATTTATTCATTTGTTTTTCAAATCTTTTAAAAGATGGATTTCTCATAAATACACTTGCCATTATAACAGGCTATACTGCTCTGCCCGGTAAATGTGCAACGTTCTTTTAGATTTCAGAGGATGTTGCACAGTATGTTTTCTATGGCATCAGTATTCTGTGGAGATGTATTGAGAGTAGCTGAAATACAGCATCAATTTTTTGCAGTTTAAATACAGGCAGGTACTGGATGATACTTGGATGATAATGCAATCTTGAATGCCACAAGCTGAATGAGTTGATCAATTACATTTTTGCATTTGTTGAAGGAATACTGAGTTATTCATGTACCCAAGCAAGTTTTATCTGCTCAAATTTTACATATTAAACTCAATGAATTGTTCTTATACTAGTTGAGAATTTTTCTTTTAGAATCTTTTGAAAATAACTCTAAAATGACAGTTGAAAAATAATAAAATATTTTGCATACAAATTGAAAAACACTTATCTTTCCAGAATGTTCATTTGTTTCTTTTTCTTTCAGTGGTCGGTGGTTTGTTTTGTTTTGTCTTTGTAAGTGAAGTAATAAAAACTACTTTTCTGTATGCTTAAGGATCTTGACTGTAATAGCATGGTGCTGTTGTTTCTGTGGAGATCTTCAGTGCTGGCAGGAGTCAACATTAAACAAAATTACCCTGAGTTTAATCAGATGTAGAGAAAAAGTCTATTTTCTTCGTATCTACTGTATAATTTGTGTCAACAGGAGTACAAAGGAAAATTTCTTGCACTGATGTTTTTCAGTGTAAATTCCCATGTTCAGAGCATTTATCCAACAATAGTTTACAAACACAGTTTTATCACAGTCCATAGTAATAAGATGCTATGCATATCTTTATAGAATTACTTTGTTTCAATAAAGCATTACAGATGTAGCTAAATGTTGAATCTTGGCAAGGTCTTGTGATTTTTGGTTACAGGTATTCCACACTGTAACATCATGCAGTGCACTGAGAGTTAAAGAACTGATGCTCCAGCTCTGGGTACCTATCCCAGAAGAGAAGAACTACATTTCCCAGCGGACTTTGCATTCAGAGAGGAGATATAACCCCTGGCAAGGTCACCTGACATCCCTTTTTCCTGTTTTAATCGTCAGGCACTCTTCCCTGATGTTTATCCCAACCACACATCGCACCTCAGCATTGGAGTAAGGCCTCCAGCTTTCATACACTCATTTTATTTATTAGCTCCAATTCTAATTCTAATACGGTTGGCAAGTTCTGAGATTATGCAAAAAATCTGAGTTAGGCATTGGAATGATGATTCAGCTTTCTGGCAAATGCAACCTCAGCCTTGGTTTCTGAAGCTAAAACTGGAGACCAGGAACCAGTAGTCTTTAATGGAGTCTCTCTCGTGAGGCAACTCTTGTTCCTGCAAAATTTTGTCTCAGGAGTAAAGAGTAGAGATAGAAACATGAGTGAATGGAGCAAGCTGAAACATATATTCTCAGGGATGACCTTCTGTCAGTTTCTAGACTTCTCACATTTCAGTGTATTCAATTTTTCTGGGAGTAGAAAATAACTATTCATCATAAGATCAGTTCTGGGAAATCTTTGAGAGTGTGAGCTTATCCGATATTATTGTATTATTGCAGGGGGAAAAACAAACAAACAACAACAAAAATACCAAATGCTGTAGTGGCTGCAAAAACATATTTAATTCTAGAGGGATGATACCTACTACTCCTGAAGAGCAGGTGGGAAATGAATGAGCACAAAGTTTCATAGAACCAGGTCTTTAATTTGCCCATCTAAGGAGATGATAGTATATTAACAATATATAATTCTACAGAGTTAAATAAATTAAAAAAAAAAAAAAAAAGTGTTCATCCTTGAAATAATTATTATATACCTTTGGTGAACATGTGAAAAGTAAGATATTAAAATGAGAAGCATTAAACATTAACAGGTATTCAGATCAGAAGGCGCTCACTCAAGGGTTTTGAATTGTCTGCCAGACAATGAGGATTGGAGCTAATTAAGCAGAAAATTAGTTTAGAGGTAGTGAAGAGGACAGCTATAGTCATTGGAAAAAAAACACCAAAATTGTCATGGATCATGAAGTTAAAGAGGATGGTGGGTTATAAGCGCTTGTTCTCCCTTAAAGATGGCACTGTAATGCTCATGTAGGGCAAATGCACCATGCAGAGACCTGACATTCTTTGAACAAGCTCGCTGCATATCCATTCCTTTTGCTCTCCCTAGATTTCCATGCTATAAGAGCAATCCTTTGAAATCGGCAGTATTCAGGAGCTTATGCCCTGTTACTCATTTTAACCTGGTAGAAAACAACAGAATGCTCTCATTTCTCTGAAGTACATCCCATGTTTCCTGATTAAACATGCTCTGTTTATGCGTGTTTGATTGCTCCTCCTTCTGGATATGTCTAGTCCAAATCACAAATCCTGACGCTGCCTGAGAAACATTTTTCTGCCAAATTCAGAAATGAATGGAAATCTTGAAAACTGTGCTACCACGCTTTTTTGAAACTTAAAGCAAATGTAGTGATTTTACAATGTCTAAGGTTAAATTTAGTTTTCTGTTGTAGATGTTCACAGACTCGAGGCACTATGGGTTTTTCTTCTTTTGATCAAAGAAATTACTTACTAAGTATTTTGAGTGGCTTGAAACAGCTATTTAAGCCTAATGGAATGATCCCAAACATTTGCTCCATCCCCAACCAAAATCACAGGAGTAATTTACTTTTGCTTGTATTGCTGTCTGTTCCTACAAGTGTGTAAGCCTTCTGTTAAAATCAAGAAAAAGAAGTCATAGTGACTTAAGCTTATGTTAAAATCTGCAATGTGTGATCACCTGCAGACTGCAGTATTTTACCTTCACGTGACCGAAACTATAAGAATTGTTTGTGTTCTCATCTGATCTTGAACAGACCTTTCAGGCATTACTACATTCATGAAATTAATACAGAATTCATGAGTTAATTTGAAGTTTTCCTATTTTATATGCCACCAGAGTGTCTGAGTGCTTTTCTGTCATTAGGCGCTTTTCTTCCCTACTTTTGAAAATGGGCTACAATTCCACTGTAGGTGTGTTTACTGGAAGTCAGGTCTACTGTGTTTTATTAAGAGCAGTTAAATAGGTGCTGATATCGAATTTCAAATCTGCTTATTTTTGAGAAAGGTCTAATGACAGTATCTTGATTAAGCATTGGTCTCATTATGCAGACACACACACAGATCAGCTGTATGATGCCTATTCAACAAAATTTAACATACTTGAACCTTAGCAATCCTATGGGCACCTCCATGAGCTGTAAAGTGATATGAGGCAGCTATTGTAGTCACCATTTGTATGACTGACAACTTAAATTCCAAACAAAGATCTTAAGTCGCTCAAATTTCTGACTCTGGAGTTACAGCTGAAAAACACTGTGAGTCATAGAATCATAGAATCTTATAATATCCCAGGTTAGAAGGGACCCACAAGGATCACCAAGCCCAACTCCCAGCTCCACCAACGACTAGTCAAAACTCACTTTGTATTTCTGATTTCTCATTGTGCAAATGCTGCCCAAACTCCAGTAGCTTGGTGCCATGGCCACTTCCCTGATGAGCCCGTTCCACTCCCACTACGCTCTGGTGAAGATCCTTTCCTGATGCTAAAACCGACCCTCTCCTAACACAGCTCCACGCTTTTCTCTCGGATCAGTGGAACACAGACACTCTTTGAATCTCTATACTTTCCCTCCATTACTGCAAAAATTAATTGTAGCTAGTAACTTCAGTTCAGTTTTCAAAATTAAGCCCCACACATTTCAAAGCTGCTATTTGGAAGAGCACAAGTAATCAGTACAGCAAGTAAGTTGGTTTTCTTTAGAATAATTCCATTTGTTATAGTGCCTGATTCCCTCATTATTGTCAATTTTGTGCCCTGAATGAGGCAAAGATTCCCGAGGAAATGCAATAAGCAATTTCCTCAAGACAAGGTTATCTCCGTTACTTTTGTACATCAGACTCATTTCAGAAAATAGGTGATGTTATTTGTGTCATCAGTCAAGAAAAAAAAATGTCACTTTTTGTTGTTGTTGTTGTTGTTGTTGTTTGTACATGCTCATTGTCTTTCACACAAATTATTAACAAATACAGTGAGCAGAATATGTGCTAAAATCTTCCCATTCTTCCCTTCCTTTCTGAAATCTAGCACTCTGTCTGTCAGACAGTAGCATAAGTGAGTAACAACATCTGTTTGCAAATTAGATACTGAATATTAAACAGCATTTAAGGCAATTGAACTTCTAAATTTATTACACATTCTTTGTCCAGTTTTGAACTATTATCTCCCTATTTACTTTTTTGAAATACGTTGTTTTAAATGTTAAGTGTTCCTTTAAAAATATCTGCAAGTAAGTATTCTCTTTCTTGTTTGAAATCAGAGAATTATCCATATATTCTTTTCTTGCTGCCTATATCTGAGACACTGCTTCAGCTTTGTGTTTGATGTTGAATATGATTAATGGAGTTACACAGAAGTTGTTTACTTTGGATTGCATAAGCTTACTTCATGTGCCTTGAAGAGTGACCAAACATTGCACAGAGAATATCTGCTTACCTGCATTGAACAGAAGAATGCCCAGGAGTCATTGCTTTGTAGCAAATCTGCAGAGGATATTCAATGACATTTGTTAGATTTTAGCTATATTAGTGTAGAGATCCCTTCTACACTGCTGCAGCGAATCTTATATCTATAGCTCATTCATGAATAATGCCAGTAGATAGTGGTAGCTTTTAATTTTTTTTACTTTGTTACCTATAGGATAATCTTATCTGCTAGGTGGACTGATACCGTCAAAAAGCCCAGAAGATACTAAATCAATATTTGTTTACTATAAACAGAAAAACTATTTGAATGTTGTGAAGCTTTGTTATACTGGTAGTGTCTGAAATAAAATTTCAACCCCTTCATACAGTGCCATTGAAAATAGTATGTAAAATTAAAATTGTTTATCTTTTGCCACAGACCAGTCAGTGAGTGTGTTGTTAGACAATTTATATTTTATTTTTTGTTGCATAAATATTTCTCATCAATTGCTACATAAATACTATTTTGTTCATAACACTCTTTTTCATTTTAACATTTTTACAGTAGAAATGCATGATTTTAAGTTCAATTTTGAAACTACACTATAATCACAGTTCTCCAGAGTGGACTTTATTATATAAATCCATTACATAGGAATTGTCCCTACAGGAGGTTAGAAGAGTTTCTTCTTCTGTTCCCACAAATTGTTCTTAAAATTGCTTCTCCTAACCATCCCCTCCCCCTCCAAAAACAAACAAACAAACAACAAACAAAAAAACAAAAGCACCTAAAAAATGACCATTCTAATTTATTGCTTGTTAAGAGTCGAGAATATTGCCTCCCCTCCCCTTCCCCACCCCCTCCCCCCCCTTTTTTTTTTCCCCCTGGCTTTTCTCATGGTCTTCATTAAAAATGATTTCGAAACATGTAAGAAAATTATATGTGAACCAAGCCACCAATCCAAAAGCTCAGGCACCCAATCATGCTATTACACAACTAGTACTCTTCAGAATGGGCACCATATACGTGTCTCCTTGACAGATGAATGCTATATTTTGCATCTTATTGGATCATCTATCATTAATTCATATCTAACATCTTGCAGCTGTTTCTCAGTCTTAGTTTGTTCTTCAGTGATCTGCTCAGTCAGTAAAGGTTGGTATGCATTAGAGTAGGTGCTCTTTCTATGTCTCTGAGGAAATTAGATGGAAATTACTATGGAAGACAGTGTTGCAGGTAATCACTTGTGGATTTCTAGGTGGTTAATTACTGAAGAAGGAAGTGTTCTACTTTTGAATAGAAACTATAGCAACACAATAACAAGAAAACCGTGCTCTTAGCAAAAAGAAACAGGTAAGAAATGAACACATCTTTTTTTGTCTTTCTTTTTTGCATTTATCCTTTTTTCTCTTTTCCTTTCTTCTCCTTTCTCTTCCCTCTCTCTTGTTTTCCTTTTTCCTTTTTCCTTTCCCTTTTCTCCTTTCCTTCTTGTTCTCTTTCTTCTTTCTCCCATATATTTGCCTATTTGTTTCCAACATAGAATCATAAAATCATAAAATAATTTAGTTTGGAAAAGATCTCTAAGATCATCATGTTCAATCAACCATCTACCTTTAATAGTGTCCACTAAACCATATTCCTTCCATCTACATGTTTCTTGAGTATCTCCAGGAATGATGACTCAAACACCTCCCTGAACAACCTGTTTCAATGTATCACCACTCTTTCAGTGAATTGTTTTTGTAGTATTCAACCTGAACAACTCCTGATGCAGCATAAGACCATTCCCTCCAGTCCTATTGCTGGTCATGAAAGGTGAAAGAAGGGCCCCGCAGTAAAGGAGAGAAGGGAACTTTACAGAAACTGGGACAGGGGTAGTGAAAAGTTAGTTTATGTAGAAGCTGTTAGAAGAATGGGGATTGCAAACACCGTGTCTGGAATAACAAGGGGGATGAAGGCCATAAAGATAAGGGTGCAACAGCCCGAGAACACTGAGGTGATTAGATGTCCACAGGGCAAGCTGGAACCAGTTTGGGGGGTGCCCCTCCCGCTAGGTCGAAAGTTTACAGCGAGGAAGACTACAAGCCTTCACGAGGAAGACGATGAGCCTTCATCCCACAACCACCCCCACAACTCACTACGCATGCGGAAGGGGGGAGGGGCTGCATGTTAATGAATTCTCAGTAATGTAATGAATATGTATCTGAATTCCTGCAAACTATTGATTATGTATTAGTTCAGCCTGTATCCGTAGCATGCTTTCTCCTCACAGTGTGCGAGTGAGGTGGAGCTATCCCCCTTGCACCAGGGTGTGTGCACATCACTCATTAAACATACCTGCTTAATAACTACTTTGTGGTTATGGAGTTTGATTTCTGCAAGTCAGTCACACAGAAAAGGAGAATGATCCCCCACCTTACCACTGGTGAGCCTTACTTCTCCAGAATAAACAATTTGAGCTCCCTCAGATGCTCCTCATAAGACTTACACCCCAGACTCCTGACCAACTTCGTTTCTCTTCTCTGGACATATTCCAGGGCCTCAATGTTTTTATTGTAGTGAGGGGCCCAAAACAGAACACAGTACTCAACATGCAGCCTCATCAGTGTTGAATGAAGGAAGATGATTACGTCCCTGCACCTGCTGATTACACTGCACAGGATACCACTGGCCTTCTTGGATTCCTGGGCACACTACTGGCTCATGTGCAGCCAAGCACTGACGAACACACCTAGAGCACAGCATTCCAGCCACTCTACCCCAAGCCTGTAGCATTGCATGGGGTTGTTAAGACCGAAGTGCTGGGCCTGGCACTTACCTTGTTAATGCTCATACAGTTGGCCTCAGCCCATCGACCAAATCTATCCAAGATTTCTCTGTTGGGCCTTCCTATCCTCAGGTGGATGAAAGGTTTTCCCCAACGCTTCCTCCCAGTAGGTTACCCACTTTAGAAGTAAAGAGAACATTTGTCTATAAAGTTCTTAGATGTCCTCATCAAATGCATTAATTTGATGCCTTTATTACTTTTGCCTTATTATTTGCCTGGTTTTTCAGGTCATACACTCCATATACACTCCTGTATCAAGCCCGTTTTTTATTTATTTGCTCTTCCTCCATTCCTTATTTTTATCATTTTTTTAACCTATGACTTCTTACTCTGAACTTCCATAGAGATTGTTCATGACTTCTTTTGATACTGCTATTGGTATATCTAAATAACAATGAACTGACACTATTCTGTCACAATTAATTTGAGTATACATAGATAACCTGACATTTTCCAGAACCACACTGTCTTCACTGTGTGCACAGGATGGTATCATTCTTGTTGTGAATGTGTACAGGTCATTAGAATTTTAGTCTTTTAAGAGCATCACTGAGGAAATTCTTGTGTACATCCAGAGTTATCAAATTTCTACATAACAGCTTGAACAGAATTGCTCACAGGGTGAGGTTTGCTACATTTCGGTTGTAGAGGAAAGCATGCTGAGAAGCTAGGGAAAGTGTTAACATTAACAAGGGTTTCCTAGACAGAAATCTTGAGTGGGATTCATTTACATATCAAAAGGAGTCCAGTGCTGTGAGTGACGCTCCGTTGTTTCTGAACATCATCTGCACAGGACTAAAAGAATTTATGGTGGATTTGCATTCTTTTGGCAAGTGGGATATTCTAAGACTTCTAAAATTACTGTAAGCATTAAAGCCATGTAAAGGCAAATTTAGGTGAGATGAAGATAGAATTCAAATAGAACACATATTTTTTACAATGTCAAAAATAGAAAACTAACAAATATTTCCTTAATACACAAATAAAGTAATGGAATCATATTAAGTTACTTCCACTAATAATACTAATTTAAAAGCTAGAAAGGTATTTTTTTTTCTCTTATTCATATGAAGTATTGCTTTATCCTGGGTAGATAACTTCCTGGATTTCATTCTTGTGCATCTCCTATATCAGAAGTTATTGCTGTATAGGAGAGCTTAAATCAAACAACCCATCCATTAACAAGAGCTTCTTATAGGCATGATTTCTCAGATTAGTATGTTTTCCATCTTCTTTGCTTTCATATCTAACACTTCCCTCCTAGTCTTCATGAATTTCAGAAAGATTTGTTTTTTCTTTATAAGTCATTCTGTTCTCTATCTTTTCTATCTACTTCCTTGCCATTAATTGATATATAGTAGTTATTTTTTTAACTTTTGTTTTATTTTGTTGATTTGTTGTTTGTTTGGGTTTGTTTACCTGATGTGTCATTTCCTAAATCTTACTTCCAGTTATGGCTTTGTGAATAAAAAAGAGATAAAATTTTCCTCTTTCTGTTATTATATTTTTCTCTCTAACCATCTGTACATTAATATATACATTTATGAGGGTTACATCGCAAGTAATACCTCCTATTTCATTGTTGGCCCATGATGTCACAATACGGTGTTGGAGTTATGACAGTAGAGGCTGAATCTTCCCTCTGATATTCTATTACATTTTGTTGCTGTGTGACAGATGGCAACAGAGGGGCAGTCTGACAAGATAATGTTTAACACAGAAGTGTGGGATGAAGGAAAGGTACGTCATTAAGCTCCATGTACAAAAATGGCACCCACTTCATCAGTGCTTGCTCAGTGTTTATGGTGACGTAGCCATCAATTAACCCGACTTATCCCGGGGCTTCGACCGCCCGGGGGAGAGAGAGACATAGTCATGGATGCCATGAAGTCTTCTCTCAATTTAATGCTGCGTCACACGGCTTATATACCAGCATGGCCTCCACGCATGCGTGTCCCGTACACCCGCTATGCAACCCCATGCACGACCCTTCCTACTCCCAGAGTCCTCTCTTGCATAAACCATGTCAATGCGGGGCATCAGGTAAAGTGCTTCTTCATATCCCTGATCCATGGTTCCGCTTCAGCTGCTTCGGGATGTTGTTATCTTAGCAGTTCCTTACTCAGGCCCATCCCCTGGTTGACCTTGTCCCACAACATCTCCCCCCTTCCTTAGCGCACAGAAACTAAACAACAAGCAATACAATGACTAATATGATGGCCCTCATCGCAAGTAAATTTTCCAAGCATTGGGGGGCACCGAAAAGGTTGGACAGGAGCCCCCAGCTATTGTCCACTCTGATTTTAAACACGGACTCAGCAATGTCCTTGGCTTCCAGCTGTATCTTTCCAATGGCTGACACTGCGTTCACACCAAAATCAAGACAGCAGAATCCTTCCATCCCCAGCTGACTTTCTATGTCAGTGCAACCTAAGCCTTGGAGGAGTTAGTCAAGTTCACACATTGTTGCCAGAAATTCTCCGGCAGCTTGGGTGGTGTCGGGGTCAGCAGTTCCATTGTCAGCCCTGATGGTAATCATTAGCAGAAGTGTTCGATGACATCCATAGCTGAACAAGCTGTGCAAGAATCCAGTTGGTCCCTGTACCTGTGGGAACACAAGCATACCCTTGACCCCATATAAGGAGGTTGGCTGGGCCCCACCAGATAGAAGATGCGAGCATCCAACACCAGACCCCCAAGAAGAGACACCACTGTAGCTGGCTAGTTGAGTATTATCAGTGCCTATTGCAATATCATGGTCAGACCACCCTTGTCTCCCCCCTCCCTTAATCACGTTAGCTGCCATTTCAGCGTCTGATTAGTGCGTTTGACAATCACTCGGTTGGTATTGTTGTACAGGATGCCAAGCATGTGGCATACCCCTCAACTCCTGTAATAACAGCATTAGTGTCTTCTAATGGCCATTCAGATGGCCAATCACTTGACTTAATGATGGTAACATCATCCCCGGTATCTACTAGGCCTAATAACTGTCAACTGCCTACTAAACATGGTAACGATGGTTTGTCTTTTGTCACTTCCAAGTCCACCAATTTAGTCCTCGATGCCAGGTTTGGTCAAAGAATGAAAAGGGATTAATAGTGCTAATTTTTTTTTTTTTTTTTTTTGACTTTCGGAAGTAACGCAGAGGGTGAGGGTGACCAAGCCATTATGTTAATCACCCCAGCATGGTCAGCATCTATAAGTCCTGGTAAAAGAAAAGTTCTATCCATGTAACATAAGAACATCCTAATAAGAAAGCGCTACACCTGTCCCCAAGGGGGCCTGTGACACCTGTTGGAATGAGAGACACGGTGCTGTCAGTCTGCGGCACTGACTGGGCGCTGGCCAAATCCACTCCTGCACTGCTGGCGGTTGCCGGTCTGAGTGAGCTGGCCAGGCAGTGGCTGACCGATTTAGGACCATATTTGCTGTCATGCTGTCATAGCGCACGGTCACGCACTCCTCTTCCTGTTTCCCAGCAGACTGTAGGGCCATACAGCACCAGGGAATTTGGATCGGCATTCTCTTGCCCCATGCAACTCCCTCCTGCATTGGGGACAGGGTCGATCTGGAATAACACAAGCAGGTTCATTCAGGCTGTTTACAGTCCCTCTGTACATGACTGAGCCCCCCAGAATTGCAGCACTTCATTGAGCTGTTTCTGCATCGAGTTGGGAAACAGCCCAGAAATGTAATGTAGGGCTGGGCAGCCTCAGACAAATTAGTATCAGGTATCCAAAAGATAACATGTAACACCAAAGTCTTAACTTGTTCAAGGCATTGCTGGTCCATTTGTGCCTCGGCCTGAGGTGTTGCCCAGACCATCTCCCCCCCTTCAAAGAGGGTGAAGTCAGTCAAGTTATTCATAATCTGGATGGTAGCCTGATCTCACTATTCAATCATAAACACAGTGTGCTACATGAGAGACAGGATTAGCTCTTGTACTGCCTCATAAGGTAGGGATTCCCACTCCGTAATATTGCACCTTGGTACTGTTCTTTCCTGCATTCATCTCAATTACATACAGGCTGCAGAGATGCAAGGAGGAGGGCAGGAGCGGCACGGCCAGCTTCGGGGTGGAGGAGAGGGTGGGAGGGGAGGCAATAGGGAACAATTAGAAGAAATTCTTCCTTGTCGAATTTGCTTAAGCCTTTGCATTATTTAGTGCAAACAGACAACAGTTTAGCAGCTGTTCTGTCGTTAGCAGTAGAAGCCTCCCAGAGTTTTATACCAATTTTATCCCAAAGCTCCCCGTCAAAAGAGAACCCAGTTTTCAGAAATTCAGAAACATTTTTACTGCAACCTGGAAATAAATCCCAAAGGGGTCCCATTCAGTGTTAGTCAGCAACTGATTAGAAAGAAGCCTTCAACTTCTACTCTGATATATCAATTTGAAGGATCACTAAAATTTATGCAGCAAATGCTTTTAGAGTGCCCACAACCATGCTCTTAAACTAATAGATGAATTAGAATAGAATAGTAGAATAGTAGAATAGGTCGTACAACTTTATGAAGTTGCATGTCAGATAGAATCGTTATTAGTGGGCAAATGTGCCAAAAATGTGTTTGCGGTGGATGCGATAGGGAGTGCCAGCAGGGCGTCCCCTGCTTCCAAGTGCACTTTACCTTTCTCACCCATCACAGATTCTCTCCTGCTTTTATTTCTCTCAGAGTCTGAAGGGTATTCTCAATTTGTACGCTGCATCCGCGTGGCCAGTGTGAGATACAGAGCCCAAGTGGAACACCTGCTCAGAAACATGATAAGCTATTAAGATCAACTCTTTTAGTGTGAGCCTTTGTCTCAAGTGATGCATGGTCAAATTTGAAAAATCCTGATAAGTGGGTTGAAGGAGAGGCAATCACTCTATGATATAGGGTCATCCCCTTCGCTTGGAATTTCTTTCGAGGTTTCGTCTTTGCAAATTAAGAAAAGCTAATTGATAGGCTAATAGCATCACAACCGAACATTACTCATACATGAAAAGAACAATTCCCGTAAATTCCAGCATTGGTAACATCAATTTCTGCTTAATTTACATTCAATCTATTACGAAAATAGAAGAAGCACACAATCACCTAGACAATGCCTAATAATTCTAATTCCTGAGACCTGCAGTAGTAAAATTCTCCTATTATGTCACACCACTGTTATTTGCAGTACAACATGTTACAACGCAGTACCAGTAAGTAAGTACACAATCCAAGTCACTATGAGAGCTGAATGCTAGTCTCTGTCTTGAAATAAGGCAGAACATATCGTACTAGGACGCACGTAGAGCCAGTCCTGACGATTCCCATAGGACCGCCTTGACCAGACTATGCCAATCAAAGGGGGTGGTGAGCTCCATCTGTATCATGTCCAATAGAGCTTGGCAGGCGGGACTTTCCAAGCCGGACGTAGTCATCACCGATCTCAACTTCTTAATTAGCTGCCAATCAGAAGACTCCCAAGTAGGCTGGCCCTGAGGATCCTGTACCACAGGGCAGTCCTCCCCCATCTGATGGTTACGGGATAACATCCCCTTGAAGTGTGCAGTTCTTAATAATCATGTGCCAATGGCCCACCGGATCTTTAAGGGGTGTTGCTGAACTGTGTTCCTGCTGTTGTTGCACAGCTAGAATTTGCACTGCCTGAGCTAACGACCTAGAGTTCACTGAAAAGCTGCCGGAGTTCTTTTAACAACCTCTCAGGCAAATCATCCCCCTCAAAATCTTCAGTGCACTGAGCAGTCCCGCGGCCTCCCCCAGAAACCACTGAAGGACCAACAGCTGCCGATGGCATACTAATGTCTGAGGAGTTGCTTAAACTGCTCACAGGAGTCGGGTGCAAAGCAGGAGAGGCAGCTAGAGCAGAAGGGGCCGGCGCTTGCACAAGATCGACCGCAATACCGGGGGCAAACGGCCCCTCCTCTGCGAACAAGGAATCTAAGGCTTTTCCCTCGGTGACCGGGAAAGCCTGAGCTAACTCCCGAGAATCATCACAATCCTCCCCCATTTTCTCTCCCTTTATCTCCCCAGCACATTCCTGAGCCGAATCACCAGAGAGCAGCTGGAAACTCTCCCCTGAGTTGTTAGAGCTCGAATTTCCTGGCTCTGCTGCTTTCAGCGAGCCATAAACGGCACCCACAGCTCCCATTCGAACACTCCACGATTCGCGAAGTTTATGGGGGCAAGCTCGTAGCACCCCCCAAGCAAGGATAAGCTGGAGAGCAGAATTATTCCCTGCCCCAGTGGATGATAGTAACTCCATCCCTGTGGCTTGAACCTTATTCAGGTCTACAGCCAGTGCGGCTGAATCAATCAGCCCCCCCGAATCATCCATAGGATGAGCCTCTCTGTGCTGTTGGAAGACAATGTGCCCCCCCGCGTCTTACGCCAGCACTTTTAAAACCTTTACCATCACTGGATCCATCCCTCACTGGACCCGTCCCTCACTGGACCTGTCCACTGGACCCGTTCAACAAACCTGTCCACCTGCTCCGGAGCCAACCTCTCACCTGACCCGTCCGCTCTTCCCGGACCCGTCTGTGCCGCTTATCACTCTGCTTACTGGTGCACCAAACTCTACAAAAGAATAAAAACTATCACTCTCCACAAGCACGCAACAAGCGCTCTCCACAATCACAAATCATGCACACTATCACGTCGGGGTCACCACTTGACGTAGCCGTCAATTAACCCGACTTATCCCGGGGCCTCGACCGCCCAGGGGAGAGAGTGACATAGTCATGGATGCCATGAAGTCTTCTCTCAATTTAATGCTGCGTCACATGGCTTATATACCAGCATGGCCTCCACGCATGCGTGTCCTGTACACCTGCTATGCAACCCCATGCACGACCCTTCCTACTCCCAGAGTCCTCTCTTGCATAAACCATGTCAACGCGGGGCATCAGGTAAAGTGCTTCTTCATATCCCTGATCCATGGTTCCACTTCAGCTGCTTCGGGATGTTGTTATCTTAGCAGTTCCTTACTCAGGCCCATCCCCTGGTTGACCTTGTCCCACAACATTTATGGAGATGAAACTGTGAATGAAAGCATAGTGAGGTGGTGGATGGTGTGTTTCAGCACTGGCAACAATGACAGTGGTTCACCTCCACTGGTGTAGATTTTTAAGAGCACATCATACAAGCTCTTGTTCACCACTGTCAAAAAAGCATAGGTAATGGTAGTGACTATGTTGAAAAACAACATTAAGGAGCTGAGACTTCACTCTATTGAACAATGTTATTGTGCTCATTGTGTCTGTTGTAGTTTCCAAGGAAATAATTAGGAAGCATTAGTTTTGGAGGGATGTATGTATGTAAAATATATACAGACATTCTGAAAAAAGCATATAAATATTTTTAAGCAGCTCTTTATAGGACTTTATTTCAATCACGGTTCTTACTAGCCACAGTTGATGAGAAAATGAACATGGGATTTTGATATCCAAATATTTGCTCAACAGAGAATAAAGAAACTCCTTTTACCATTAACAATACCGCTATTGACCGAACTATAGAAAATATTTTTACAAAGTTGGCCATCAAATGAATTTCATCAATTTCTGTAGAAGAGAATGCATCTGTTCTAATAGGTGTTTTAATAGATAGAGTAGTCTAATTAGGCGCTAGTTCCAATTCTTGTTGTACAGTAATGAGAAAAACCTAATACAATTTTTCCTCCAGTAGTATCTGCATAATAAGAGTTATTTTATCTGTCAAGTAAATGGGCAAGTGGATGAAAACAAAATTCTATACTACTTGCTTCATAAATGCCTAATAGAAGGAAGGTAGATGAAAACAGTATTTGGTGAAATTTATTTAGCAAATTTATCCTTCAGTTAAAGCTAATGATTATAATAGTGTTCTTATTAGTTACAACCTAAGGAATACAAAACTTTGTAATAAACAAAAAACATTGCTCAATATTATTCTTATTACATCTATCTATGATTCTATTCATCCTGCCTTAGTGCAAAAGTCATCACAGTGGCAAGACTCTCAAGAGCATTTTGGATTTTTTTGTTGGTTTAGATAGTTCTTAAAAGATGGTTCTAATTTTGGAATTGAAATTTAACAGTGACCTTTTTGAATGCAATGAGCACATTTATTAATATTAATCCCATGTTAGTTCTTATGTGAATTCCTTCTGCTGACATTTGCAATAACCCAACTACTCTGAAATAATTTTAAGGTTTAAAAATACCTATCAGCTTTATTCATTAAAAGAATTAAAACAAACTAACAATAGTTAAAAATATTATATATATATATATATATAACAATAGTTAAATATATACTTTTTATTTCATAAAGACTTAACAAATTACAAAATGAAACAGTTTGAACTTAATAAAGTTCACTATGATGTTCTTTTGTAAGGGGCATGCTCATTTTTTACCTGGTAAAAAATGCAAAAGAAAAAAAGCATTCATGAATATTTTCATGAATAACATTGACAAAGTCTGAAAACTTATTCCTGGTAGTCATGTTATTTATAGTTTATGTTTGGTAACTTCGAATTAGTTATGTTCATAATTCTCAAAACTTTGCTACAATTATGGCTTTCTTGGGAATGTCTTTTTGTTTATTCTTACATGCTACATTTCTTCTGAAAATGGCTATATTTGGCTGGTAATGAAGTCAAGATCCTAATTCACAATCTTTCTACTGAGAATGCAAACTAAATAGCATACATGGGAAGGAAAATCACTTGCTGTTTTCCTCAATTTTCTCTTCAGATCTTTGCTAAAGGAGGACCTGTCTGACCATAAAAGCAAATCTACTATAATGCTGAATTATGCTTCTGTGTCTTGTACTCTCTTCATGTTTGTTAAAAGCATCTCCTCTGTCAAGAAGGGCCCTGTTCTAACTATACCGTAATATAAGGAAAAGCAGTGACAGCATTAGGTTACAGAGATAATACTAGACAAATAGTGAAGTCATAATTTCACCTGTTAGTATGGGAAGTAATCAAATAAGAATCAGAAGGTGAAAGTTATCAGGCTTGCAATGAAGGAAAGATACATTAGATGTGTATTTTTGACTTTTTTCTTTTTTTTTTTTTCACAAAGCATTTTCATAGGTTTTTCAGTGATTTTGCTTTATTAGAATAGAATAACAAAATGATGTGCATCTCCATACATCTCAGGAATTCATTATAAAATGTAATTTATTTGTTGAACTTCGAAGACTGTAATTATGATTGATACTGAATTCATAAGATAAAAAAAAAAAAAAAAAGAATCAAAGATAGTGAAGATGTACAAAAAATAGCTAACAAAGTAATAAGATTGTTGGTTCTGCCATCGTCAGAAATTTCACAAAGCTAGGACTGAAAGATCAGTCTATAAAGAACAAACTACTCCATAGCAGTTGATGTATATTCATTTCATAATTACTATCTGCCCTCTTTGATGATGATTCAGTTCAGTTCCATTACAAGCGATATAGTTTATTTTGTGGATAGAATCATTGTTTCTCCTAAGGAAGTAAACATTCGATGTTAACCAAGCAGAAAGAGAGTCAGCAACCGACTCCTGTGGTAGATGAGAACCACAGATGACTTCTTGTTAGGAAGGAAGAGAACTTAGATACTCCTTCTTGGCTTCATGAGAAACAGCTGAAAGAGTATAGAGGTGTAAAGGAGAGAGGAAAGATTTAAGTTTGACTTACCCTCAGAGATTTTGATTTAAATTCAATGTCATGCAATACAGATCTAAGTAAGAACCAGGAACTGGAGCTTTGAAAGGTTTCTATCAAATTGTGAATTGAATTTTATATGGAGGAAGTGAAAAAGTCTTGTTAAGACAAGAAGACTTAAATTAGTGCTTGGGATCTCTTCTTTCTGTTTCTACCCAGTCATTCCAATAAACTCTTTAGATGCATTATTTACATTGAATATTTTTATATAAATATTTTAATTTGCTATTAGACTATTTTCAGAGTAGTTTTTTTTCAAGAAATCTGAAAGTATTTTCACAGAATCATAGTGTCACTGAAGTTGGAAAAAAAACCTCCAAGATCATCCAGTCCAACCATCCATCTACCACTAATATTTCCCCAGTAAATCATGTCCCTTAATTTGATTATTTTTAGAATAATTATTCCAAAACTGAAAACTACTGGATGCTCCTGTGGTGATCATGTGTTCATCCAGGTATCTAAAGAGTGACAAAAAATTTTATCTTGATGCCTGGGCCATTTTGTATCTTTCTGCTTCAGCTTTGCTAAGAGCCGGAAATAGGACCATCTATAAGGAAAGGTTATCATCTTCTCATTAGACAGAGTCCTCATTAGACAGAAAATCTCTCTATCATGTAGCAAGATAAAAGGCAGCACACCTGACGTTTGAGCGGCCCAAGGGACACATAACAACTCAGGGTAATATCATTATTAGCAAAATTAAGGGAATATCTTACGATAAGTCACCAAACTCATATCAAATTATGCAACAAATGATTAAAGCAGCAGTCTTAACAAATTATTTCAAATATATCCATATGAAGTATTGAGTCCATACTGAATGCATTAATTACAAATTAGTCTGGGTAAATTTTACCAAGAGAAAAGCAAAACAAAACAAAACAAACAAAAAACACCTGGAATAATCAACATAAAACAAACAACAACAACAGCAACAAACAAAAAAAAAAAAACCTCTGGAATAATTAATATAGCTTATAGAAATAATTTCCATTAAGGGGCAATATTGTGCCTATCATTTCTATATATTTTTCTATATTTATATTATTTACTTATATATAACATAGATAGTATATATTTATATTTAGTATAAATATAGGTCTTTTCCAACCTTGGTGATTTTGTGATTCTATGATTCTGTGATCTTCTTAATTTGTTTTACATTATTCATATATATGGGAATAAAACATGTTGCATCTCCAAATGCATTCTTAGCGTCCAGGCACTGTTGCCTTCTGCGTAGTCCACGGTAACATATAGCTCCTCATAGTTAGCAGCCGTGCCTGCATTGGTGTATCGACCCTCAAGCCCAAACCGGGCTCCGGGCCTTTCCGACATGATAAATGCACCAATATGGCAAACAGCAAAATGGCGTTTTACTGCGCAGTTTCTCTCCTTACATACAATATCTTCTTCGTCTACACCCATTTCTTCCACGTCACTAACCACACCATAAACAGGGGAGGTTCTGTCATGTCACAGCCCGTTATCAAACCCTTCGCCTACTACAAGGCACTACTTTTTCACCTTGGTTACAAGTATGTTTAACTCTTTAATTAAAACTGATTTTAATGAATTCAAGAGAAGAACAACATATCTCATTTGAAGAAGAGACTATTCAGCCCATTGCTAGATCAAGGCATAGTATTCATGATATCAGTAAAAAGGTCAGTGAAACTGAAACAAATAGTTCCAACCTTCCTTTTACCCATTCCTTGAGAGGGCAATCTTTTTAAATGTCCTTTGGTACTGCAACTCCCACATACATTGTTGACAGTTAATTAGAGGGATTAAATGGAACACTTATTTTGGAAAATAATAATATGATATTCCTATATACTGTACCAGGATTACTAACTGAAAGTTAGACATTCTTCAGATTTTTAAGAGTAATATATGTATTCAGTTTCCCTTAGAATAAAACTTCTTTTGACATGATTGAGTAGTCAAACATGTGAAACGTAACATTAGAGTGCAGAAAATTTAGCTTTGGACACTGACAATCTTTAAATACTTTTCTGGAGCTTTCCAGACAGGTATGTTGAAGTCAGAATATAAATATTTAATAGGTAAAAATAAGTTGATGTTTGACTTCTGACCTCTACTCACATTCCATTTCATCACACATCAGGATATCTTCAGGAAACCTTTTCAGAATTAAAAACTAAACAACAAAAAACAAAATACAAAACAAATTGGAATAATTCCTAGTCTATGAACTAGTTGTGGATGTTGAAACCTATCAGAATATCTACACTTCCGATGAAGCAGTGAAATGTTCTCAAGGAACAGGAATACTTTTTCAAAAATACTCTTCCTAAAATCTGCTGTTCAGATATTGCTTTTGGGAATAATAAATTAAAAAAATAAGTGAATATAAGATAGGTCTTCATTTGCATAAATGATTTTCTTATACTGATTCTTTGAAAGAATCTTCCAGCATTCTTTGAGCTTTAAATAGTTGAAAAGCCTTCTCTCCAGGCAAGTTTACATCAAGTTTGTACCGGACTTCATGATTCAGATTTGCTGTCACTTGTTACAAATTCCAGCTTTCTCCTTGATATAAACAATCAGAACAATTAAGAAGTAAATATAAGTGAGAACAAAGGAAGTAATATGACAAACTTTTCACAAATTAAAACAAAACAAACAAAAAAAGCAACATAAGAAAAAGTGTAAAATGTCAAAAAACACATTTCTTGATGGAAAACTGTTTAAGAAAACTGGCAGGTATTAATTCGGTGCTATTCCTCACTTAGCAAGCTTCATTAAATGGTGTGGGTTTGGAATTTGTGACAGAAGCACCAGTATTTCAAAATCTGTATTTAAATATTTTAAATGATGAATGAGCTTTAAAACATCATCTAATTCTCAGAAGTTAAAGCTTTGCTTTTAGACTTTTTCTTTATTTTCCTTTTCTTCTAGTAATATCTAACATAACAGAATGAATGGAAAGGCAGGCAGCTAAAGTGATGATTAAAACTAAACTTTAATACTTTACTTCAAATTGAACAAAGAAACTTCAAAGAGATATTATAAATTCATTATTTTACAAAATGAATATCAAACAAAAGTATCCCATTTTAATAAAAAGATAAGATGTTGTGTCATTATTGTAATTTATCATTCATCATTCATTCTTTATCTGAAAACAAACAAACAAACAAACAACTTTTTACTACTCATGGTTTAACAATGTTAGTAGTCCAAAATCACTCCTTTGGTTCACAGAAAAACTTCCAAAATGCTGACAATTTTTTCTTACAAAAATTATACTTCAGTCTTCATCGTTTAAATTCTATCCATCTGGAAAACTTGAAATCTACATAGTCAACTCAGTAAAGCTCTTAAGTACATTTACTATATGCTATGTATCATATAAGCCTTACTCTAGAAGTAATGCCTCCTATTTTATTATGTTGGCCCACGACATCAGAGGCGGATGCTGGTGGGATAGCAATACATCTTGAACTTTCCCATCAGTATTCCTTTACACTTAGTTGCTGCACGACAGACAAGAGTAGAAGGACAGTGTGACAAAATGGCATCTGGCATGGAAGTGCATGTGAAGCAAAAGTGTGTAAATCCATGCGGAAAAATTGGCACATATTGACGTTCATCAATGCTTGCTGTATGTTTACAGAGACTAAACAGTGGGTGTCAGCACAATGAAGGTGGTGCATTTCATCAGTGGTGACAATGATGAAAAATAAAAAAAAAAAAAACAGACTCTGGTTTGTCATGCACAGATATCATACTATGAATGTATGAGCTTCTTAACAACTCAACTGCACGAATCACAGATTATGAACAAGGAACTGTGTATGGATCTGAATATTGGCTTCAACACTTTAGAAATGACAGTGGCAGTATTCAAGAATCTCAAAGTTTGCATCACATGTCCCAGTGAATGCTCACAGATGAATAAAACAAACAACATATGCAGGTTTGTTGGGACATAATGAACACACGTGAGGCTGAAGAGGACAGTTTCCTGGGTCACATCATTACTTGAGATGTGTCACTACTATGAGCCAATGTCAAAATGGCAGTCCATGCACTGGCAACACATCAATTCCACATCTGAAAAAAGAGTTTGAGACGTAGTCCTTGGGTGGGTAAAATGATGTCTACTGTCCTAAGGGATAGAAAAAGGGTGATTCTTCTAGATTTCCTGGAATCCAAAAAAACCATCATCTCTGACTGCTGCATCATAACACTGACTTAGATGAATGCTCAAACTTCCAGACTCAGGGCAGAGAAGACTAACTTCTTCCAACATGATAACTTTTGTTCAGTATGAGTTTGAAGAAAGAAGCACATTTTCAATCTTGTCTGGACTGTCATATCACACCCACTGTATTGCCTGATCGTCTGATTTCTGTCTGCTTGAGCTGGTGAAAAATGGTCTGTGTGGGCAACATAATCCTTGCAATGATGCAGTCATACAATTGTAAAACAGTGGGTCACCTGTTTTGGTGTGGATTTTGACAGGTGGGGCAAGCAGGCTCTTATGTATAGTTGGTGAAAAAGTATAGCGAATGGTGGTGACTACGTAGAAAAAAAATAGTCTTCTGTAGCTGAGAATTCGCACTACCAAATTATGGTGCTCTCTGTAGATGTTGCTGTCTCCATGGAAATAAATAGGAGGCATTACTTTCAGTGTTAGCTACAAATGCTGAGAGTCAGACAATTCCAGTTTTTAGATTTCAGACCTGCTACTGAAATCCTAATACAACACTGTCTTTCGAAAGTGACACTTTGTAGACATTGGGAGCATTCTCTATAATTAACTATAAGTTCATGTTTCTCATTAGAAGAATCTTTCTCATTAGAAGAATCCTCTCTCAGAAGAGACTATGAGGTCACAGAAGTGGTTATTGACATTTTAGATCGCTGTTTAATCTTTCATATGGAATGCACAGCTAGCTTTAACAAAATATCTGTAGAAACAAATTTTACTGAAAGTTGTAGGTGTTGTATTCTGCTCCTCGGCATCTATTTCCTGGTTACTTTTTCCTCGGTGTTTTGACCTTTTGCACAGAGTAATTAGTCTGATGTTGTAAGCTAAGTAATAAATACACTAAATGTAATATAGCTATTTTTTAGAAGCAGAGCATAGCAAATTAATTCCAAATTTGAATGATACATTCCTTATTTGGTAGTGGCCTGACTGGAAGATACTTGGTTGCCCAATTTATACTTACTCAGAACCTTCCCTCTAGAGAGAGTGCAAAGAGTTTTCAATACTTTTCCCACCAGTGAATACTCTACAAAGATGGTTATATGCTGCAAACTGTAATTAAAGAATTTGATTTTAATAATGCTTTTCTTTTGCATAATTGTGACTTTGACCAGTGTGCCAGTTCTTAAAATTTACTGAAATATTTACTTAAATTTCAAATGAGATGTAACTAAAATAAGTGTTTCTAATCAGAATTACTCTATTTTTAGATTAGTAGTGGCTTCTTTAGGAAATTGTCATTGGCTGATACTACCCTGTTCAGGACAGTTTTTAACAGATCTCCCAGCTTATCCAAAAAGGCTGCATTGTTTTCTTTCTTGACATACTCATTATAAATTTTGTCTTTCATTGAGAAACAATCTTTCATTCAGAAATTCATTACTTTTTAAAATTATTATCATTTAGAAAACTGAAATCTAAATGAAATAATTCTATTGAGTAGACCTGATCCTTTAAAATTTTACTGTTTCCAAAAATTTCAAAATTTTAGATCTTTCAGATCTTACTTAGGGTTTAGCCCATGTTCTGAAGAACTAGGCTGCTGACATTAACACTCTGTCTATGAAGACTGTAATGTTTATGTTTACCTTAATACAACATTCAGTGTTGCTAATCTAATGAAAGATGGTACGCTTTTGCATCTAAATACATTAAACTTTTCTAGAAATATTAAAAGAAGAATCACTGCATTGTATTGTTTGAATGTGTCACTATTTGTTCTTTTCTATAAATATATAAATATATATAAATTCTAATGTGAATATCAAGTGAACATTTACAGTACAATAAGTGCTGAACATATTACTAAAATTAGCTTCAGCTGTTAACTCCTCCTTCTAGTTGCTGTTTGTAGTAGGGATCTTGATGTTTTATTCTCACTGTCTATCCCTATCTTTAGCCATCTGCATCAATCTATTAATCAACATCATGCCAAATTTATAAGATCAAGCTCCCTAGGGCAATTCACACAGTAATTTTCTTTGAAAAACAATGAAGAAAGGGAGAATTATTCTTTATTGATCTCCAGCACTTCAATCAATTAAGGTTTTAATCTTTATCTGAAAACCCAAAATAATAATAAGAAATGCTATCAAGAGTTAATTCATTTTTCACAAAGAGACTTTCTCTGCTCTATATAAACAAGAATAGTACCATTTTTAAAACACAGTTCCGTATAGAACTATCATTTCTATATATGGAATATATGGGGGATAATATATATATATGGGGGAAAAAATAATTAAAAATAAATAAATAAAAATAAAAAAGCTTAGAGGTAAAGTATAGACCAAACACAAAAAAACACCATTATTAATTAAAAAAAACAAAAACAAAAACAAAAACAAACCTCACTGCTCTTTCTCCACAGAGCCATACAGCTGTTAAAATAGAAGTATAACTAATTATCTTTCTAGACTGTCAGAACTTTCAATGTATAACCAAAGTTTATATAATAAATTGGTCTGCTCTGCATCTGAAATGGGAAACTAGAGAAATGGTTGTTAAAAAAATGCTCCATTCTGATGATGAACAGTGTGTCTGATGACGAACAGTGTGTCAGACAGGTATAGTCTAGCCAGAAAGATATATTTCAAGAACAGAAATCTCTTGAAATGCATAGCTGCACTTGACTTTGCAATAGTTCCCCGTTCCAGTAGAATCAGATTTTTAAAATTCCAGTTTAGGAAGTTTTCTTATTTACAGTGAGATTATTGAATTACAGAATGGTAAATGTTGGAATAGACTTCAGAATGTCTTCTGGTCCAACCTCTCTGGTCAAGTATTTTCTTCAGGAAGAGATAATTTATTACACCCTCAATAGATCAAACAGATGAGCAATTTTTATTTTATTTATTTATTTACTTATTTTTATCATTAGATCATAGTTTAGATATAGGCTCAGTTTAACAGAAAAGGGAAAAAAAAAATGTTGAAAACTCATATACAACAAGGAAGCATGAATGTATGAATGTCAGCCCTGAACTATGGAGGACAAGGGCTTAAGAGCTTAGGAACAGAACAGAGCTGGCAGCTATATAAAGGACACTCTTCTGTGAGAGCAAAAGATCTCCGTCCCCCAACAGAAGAAATCAAGAAGAGGAGGCAGTCAAACAGCACGGCTGAGCAAGGACCGGTAGCATAAATTGATGGAAAAGAGGGAAATGTACAGGAAGTGGAAGCAGGAAGAATGTAGTGAGGGAAGAATATAAGGATGTTGTCTGCATGTGTAGAGATAAGATCAGGAAAGCCAATACACAGATGGAGCTGAACTTGGTGAGGGATGTGAAAAATAAGAAGGGGTTCTACAGGCACGTAGGAAGGAGGAGACAGGCCAACAAGAGTTTTCCCCATCTGATAAGTGAGGATGGAGAACTGGCTCCCTCAGACATGGAAAAAGATGAGGTGCTCAGTAAGTGCTTTACCTCAGTCTTCACTGATGGTCAGGCTCCCCATGTTTGCCAGGAACCTGAATCTCTAGGTGCAGTTGAGAGGACTGCATTCCATCCAACTGTAATAGTGGAACAAATCTGAGACCTCCTCACGAAACTGAATGCCTGTAAGCCCATGAATTCAGAGTACATGAATCTAAGGGTTCTGAGAGAGATGGCAGATGTGGTTGCTGAACCACTCTCTATCATATTTGAAAAACCATGGCTGTTGGGTGAAACCCCGGTCTTTGGAAAAAGGGAAACATTACACTTACTTATTTTCAAGAAAGGAATAAAAGATGCAAATAGGTGTTGTTACATACACATGCTCATGCCCCTGCTACTGTCTGACAGACAGAGTGCAAGATTTCAGAAACGAGGAGAAGAATTCACCTGAGAGTGCTGAGCTGATGCCGAGCTGCTTTCCATCATCTATCAGCACTCCTTGTTGACTGGTGAGGACCCAGAAGACTGGAGGCTTGCCAATGTGACTCCATTTACAAGAAAGGTTGTAAGAAGGATCTGGGGAACTACAGGCCTGTTAGCCTGACCTTAGTGCCTGGAAAGGTTATGGAGCAGATTGTCTTGAGGGAGATCACGCAGCATGTGCAGGACGACCAGGGGATCAGGCCTAGCCAGCATGGGTTCACAAAGGGCAGGTCCTGTTTGACCAACCTGATCTCCTTCCATGATCTGGTGACCCATCTGGTGGATGAGGGAAAGGACGTTGAAGTGGTCTACAAAGACTTCAGCAAAGTTGGAGTTGGGCTGAAGCCAATGGGATGAGGTTCAAGAAGACCAAATGCCACGTCCAATGGCATCCTGGCTTGCATCAGAAACAGTGTTACCAGCAGGAGCAGAGAGGTGATTGTCCCCCTGTACTCAGCACTGGTGAGGCTGCACCTCGAGTACTGTGTCCAGTTTTTGGCCCCTCACTGCAAGAAAGACATTGAGGCCCTGGAACTTGCTCAAAGAAGGGCAACAAAGCTGGTGAGGGGTCTGGAACACAGGCCATATGAGGAGAAGCTGAAGGAGCTGGGAATGTTCAGCCTGGAGAAGAGGAGGCTCTCTGAGGGAATCAGGCACTATAACAAATGGAATTATTCTAAAGAAAACCAACTTACTTGCTGTACTGATTACTTGTGCTCTTCCAAATAGCAGCTTTGAAATGTGTGGGGCTTAATTTTGAAAACTGAACTGAAGTTACTAGCTACAATTAATTTTTGCAGTAATGGAGGGAAAGTATAGAGATTCAAAGAGTGTCTGTGTTCCACTGATCCGAGAGAAAAGCGTGGAGCTGTGTTAGGAGAGGGTCGGTTTTAGCATCAGGAAAGGATCTTCACCAGAGCGTAGTGGGAGTGGAACGGGCTCATCAGGGAAGTGGCCATGGCACCAAGCTACTGGAGTTTGGGCAGCATTTGCACAATGAGAAATCAGAAATACAAAGTGAGTTTTGACTAGTCGTTGGTGGAGCTGGGAGTTGGGCTTGGTGATCCTTGTGGGTCCCTTCTAACCTGGGATATTATAAGATTCTATGATTCTATGACTCACAGTGTTTTTCAGCTGTAACTCCAGAGTCAGAAATTTGAGCGACTTAAGATCTTTGTTTGGAATTTAAGTTGTCAGTCATACAAATGGTGACTACAATAGCTGCCTCATATCACTTTACAGCTCATGGAGGTGCCCATAGGATTGCTAAGGTTCAAGTATGTTAAATTTTGTTGAATAGGCATCATACAGCTGATCTGTGTGTGTGTCTGCATAACGAGACCAATGCTTAATCAAGATACTGTCATTAGACCTTTCTCAAAAATAAGCAGATTTGAAATTCGATATCAGCACCTATTTAACTGCTCTTAATAAAACACAGTAGACCTGACTTCCAGTAAACACACCTACAGTGGAATTGTAGCCCATTTTCAAAAGTAGGGAAGAAAAGCGCCTAATGACAGAAAAGCACTCAGACACTCTGGTGGCATATAAAATAGGAAAACTTCAAATTAACTCATGAATTCTGTATTAATTTCATGAATGTAGTAATGCCTGAAAGGTCTGTTCAAGATCAGATGAGAACACAAACAATTCTTATAGTTTCGGTCACGTGAAGGTAAAATACTGCAGTCTGCAGGTGATCACACATTGCAGATTTTAACATAAGCTTAAGTCACTATGACTTCTTTTTCTTGATTTTAACAGAAGGCTTACACACTTGTAGGAACAGACAGCAATACAAGCAAAAGTAAATTACTCCTGTGATTTTGGTTGGGGATGGAGCAAATGTTTGGGATCATTCCATTAGGCTTAAATAGCTGTTTCAAGCCACTCAAAATACTTAGTAAGTAATTTCTTTGATCAAAAGAAGAAAAACCCATAGTGCCTCGAGTCTGTGAACATCTACAACAGAAAACTAAATTTAACCTTAGACATTGTAAAATCACTACATTTGCTTTAAGTTTCAAAAAAGCGTGGTAGCACAGTTTTCAAGATTTCCATTCATTTCTGAATTTGGCAGAAAAATGTTTCTCAGGCAGCGTCAGGATTTGTGATTTGGACTAGACATATCCAGAAGGAGGAGCAATCAAACACGCATAAACATAGGATGTACTTCAGAGAAATGAGAGCATTCTGTTGTTTTCTACCAGGTTAAAATGAGTAACAGGGCATAAGCTCCTGAATACTGCCGATTTCAAAGGATTGCTCTTATAGCATGGAAATCTAGGGAGAGCAAAAGGAATGGATATGCAGCGAGCTTGTTCAAAGAATGTCAGGTCTCTGCATGGTGCATTTGCCCTACATGAGCATTACAGTGCCATCTTTAAGGGAGAACAAGCGCTTATAACCCACCATCCTCCTTAACTTCATGATCCATGACAATTTTGGTGTTTTTTTTCCAATGACTATAGCTGTCCTCTTCACTACCTCTAAACTAATTTTCTGCTTAATTAGCTCCAATCCTCATTGTCTGGCAGACAATTCAAAACCCTTGAGTGAGCGCCTTCTGATCTGAATACCTGTTAATGTTTAATGCTTCTCATTTTAATATCTTACTTTTCACATGTTCACCGGAGGTATATAATAATTATTTCAAGGATGAACACTTTTTTTTTTTTTTTAAATTTATTTAACTCTGTAGAATTATATATTGTTAATATACTATCATCTCCTTAGATGGGCAAATTAAAGACCTGGTTCTATGAAACTTTGTGCTCATTCATTTCCCACCTGCTCTTCAGGAGTAGTAGGTATCATCCCTCTAGAATTAAATATGTTTTTGCAGCCACTACAGCATTTGGTATTTTTGTTGTTGTTTGTTTGTTTTTCCCCCTGCAATAATACAATAATATCGGATAAGCTCACACTCTCAAAGATTTCCCAGAACTGATCTTATGATGAATAGTTATTTTCTACTCCCAGAAAAATTGAATACACTGAAATGTGAGAAGTCTAGAAACTGACAGAAGGTCATCCCTGAGAATATATGTTTCAGCTTGCTCCATTCACTCATGTTTCTATCTCTACTCTTTACTCCTGAGACAAAATTTTGCAGGAACAAGAGCTGCCTCACGAGAGAGACTCCATTAAAGACTACTGGTTCCTGGTCTCCAGTTTTAGCTTCAGAAACCAAGGCTGAGGTTGCATTTGCCAGAAAGCTGAATCATCATTCCAATGCCTAACTCAGATTTTTTGCATAATCTCAGAACTTGCCAACCGTCAGTCAGTGACCTGTGCTGGGTGAGGCAGTTCCTTGCTCTCTCGTCCTCATTTTGTGGTTAACATATTTGAAAAGAAAACAGCAAAAACAACTTTTTATTGCCCCCCACAGTACTGGCCATCTTCAGTTCTAACTTGGCTTTGGCCACACCACTTTTCTCCTTACAAAGGCCAGCTGCATCCCTGCAGCCTTGCCATGTTTCTTGACCTTGCTTCCAGCAGCTGTGTACTTTCTTTTTCTGCCTAAGCTCTAGAAGAAAATCCCTATTCAGTCAAGCCAGCTTTTTCCCTGCTTGACATTCTGACATTTTGGAATCACCTGTTCCTGTGCTCTTAGGAGGTGGTACTTAAAAGTGACCAGCACGGATGGGCCCCGATGCCTTCAAAAGCAGGTTCCCAGAGGACCCTACTAACTAATTCCCTCAGCAGCATGAAGCCTGTTCCGCCCATTCAACTGCTTCATGGTCAGCATGGCTAAGACAAACCCCAATTAGCATTTCATCCACGAGACCTTCTCTGCTTACAAGCAACAGATCTACGAGGACACCTTTTCTTCTTAGCTCCCTTAGTACCTGCACCAGGAAGTTTTCATCAAGGTGTTCCAGGAATCTCTTTCACCTGTTAATATCAGCTGTGGCAAAGGATCACAGAATCACAGAATGCTTGAGGTTGGAGGGGACGTCTGGAGCTCATCTGGTCAAAGCCTCCTACTCAGGCAGAAGCACCCAGAACAGTATTCCCAGGACCATGTCTGGGAAGTTTTTTAAAATCTCCAAGGATTTTAAAATCTCCACAATTCTAAAAGCTCCACAACCACTTTGTGCAACCTGCTCGCCATCACCCACACTGTGAACTGCTTCTTGATGATTAGCCAGAGCCTCCTGTGTTCCACTTTGCCCCCATTTTCTCTTGTTCTGGCACTGAGCAGCACCGAGCTCTGGCTTCTTTGCACCCTCCCTCCAGGTATTTACACACACCAGTAAGAGCCCCCTCCCTCCCCAAGACTCCTCCATGCTGAACTGTCCCATCTATCTCAGCTTCTCCCTGTAGGAGCAGTGCTCCAGCCAATTGGCCATCTTGATAACTCTCCTTAGGGCTCTTTGCAGCACTCCTAGGCCACTTTCTGTGTCCAGGTTTGGTGCCTTCTCTCTTTCATCTGTTCTTGCCAATAAAAGACATACTGCCTGGGTAACATTTTCCTTGGAACACTATCATAGTACACGTGAAACTGTGGGTCTTCTGCACTATAGCATATTTTTACAAGGGTGGCACGCAAACTCTTGCTCATTGCTGGTGAGGAAGGTTAAGGAGATGATGATGACTTTTTAAACAATAGTATTTTGTAGCTGAGAATTTACTCCATTGAATAGTGTCATTTTGCTCTTTGTAGGTTTTGTAGATTCCATGGAAATAAATAGCGGCCATTACTTGGCAGCACTCCTAGATCTCTTTCTGTGTCCGTAACTAGGCACAGTTCTCCAGGTGTGGCCTCACCAGTGCTGACTTAATGGGAAGTTTTGCCTCCGTTTACCTGATGGTGACACTTTCTAAATGCAGTCCAGAATACCATTAGCATACTTTGCAGTAATGGCAGAACACTGCTGATTCTTGTTTGACTTAGCATCTTCCAGGACTCCTTGATCTCTTTGCAGCATTGCTTTCCAGCTGATGACACTCCTCAGCATGTCCTGGAGCCTGAGGTTGTTGTTTCCCAGATGAATGACTTAGTATTCCTTCTTGTTGACCTTCATGAGATTTTTGTCAGCCCATATCTCCAGCCTCTTAATATCCATCTGGATAACCACATGGTATTCTGGTGAGTCAGCCACTCAGTTAATGATATAAGACTTAGTTTTTTTGGAAGCATACACCTCAAATTGCAAAACAAAAGTGCAGGTGTTCTGTATTAATGTGTGTATCAAGACTGTACTAACATATACGGCTTGGAATTCCTACCTAGAAGTCCCTGTTGTTATTCCTTCTGTGAACATCAAAGTAGACTGAATAAGTTAATTTGGTTAAGTTGAAATCACTCTATCACTTGAAAAAAATTAAATGGAGAATGAAATTGTATTTAAGGAAACTCATCTCACTAACAATTGAGAACGAAAACTTATAAAGTTATGTGTCATTTTGAAATGAAATTGATTTTTAAATATCTACAAAAATCTTTTATACACACTCTCCTTTTGAAATTGCAATTTGCTTATCTTTCTAGTCCTAAGTATGTAATATGATAAGGGGACAACATGACAGAAAACATCAGTTGTTATATTTAACTACAGAATTGTAATTATCTTCAATTTACACACATATTTTTTTACTTTATCAGCTTCTTTTGTTCTCTAATCACACCGTTGTCTGGTCAAAATATGTTAGATCCTTTAAAAATAAAAATTCAGTGAAGTTTGCTCTTTCTGTGTTGTTTGCCTAGTGCAGAACTTAATGGCCATCAGCTATCATTAAAACTATGCATATGTCATAATACTCATTCTTGGTTCTATATTTATATTTCAACTAACAGTAAGCTGAGTTTAACCACCAAAATTCTGATACAATATTTTGCATAGAGTTGTAAAATAATTTGATTTGGAAGGGGCAGTTAAATGTCATCTAGTCCAGCTCCCCTGTGATTACTAAGGACATCTGCAGCTAGATCAGATGCTCAGAGCCTGTCCAGTCTGACCTTGAATGTATCCAACAATGGGACAACAGGCATCTCTCTGGGAAAACTGTCCCAGTGTCACACCATACTTATCAGAAAAAACTTCTTCCTTATATCAAGTCTAAATCTCCTCTTTTTTTAGTTTGAATGCTTCTCCCCTTGTCCTATCACAACAGAATCTGCTAAAGAATCTGTCCCCTTGGGTGCTATACTTCCTTTATTCTGGTCACCAGGGACTTCACCTGGCTGCCATGACTTTAAAAATATCACAGAGGGTGGCCTGGCAACTAAATCAACAATTTCCTTCAGGACTCTGAGATGTGTCTTGTCAAGACCCATAGACTTATAATTCCTCAGCTTCCTCTTCTGGTTGCAAATGTGAACTTCACTTACAGCAGGAGGGATATTTCTCCCCCAGTTCCCACTTTCTAAACCATTGGCTCGAGGGGTGTGTGAATACTTGTTACGTATCTGCTGCCTGTCACTGTCCATACTACAGAACAGCAGAATTTAGGGTAATTATCATGCTTCAGATCACTCATACATGCTGGAAACTTTCTAAGAAAAGTTCTCTGCACTTCCCCTTCTTGAACTTGTTGAGATTTTTGCCAGGCCATCTCTCTAGACTTTTAAGGTCTACCTGAATGGCCACAGGGAACTCTGAAAAGTCAGCTACTCCCTCCATTTTTTGTTGTTTTAATACTTACTGGGTGTGCACTTTACTCAATATTCCAGATAGTTAATAAAGCTGATAAACAAGACTTGACCTAGTATTGGTCCCTAGGTTACTCTACTCATTATTGGACTCCAACCAGAATTTTCACAACTTATCAGTACCCACTGGATTCAGCAATTCAGATTCTTTTTGGTCCACATCACTGTCAGCTCATCTAGCTCATACTCTACAGCTTCTCTTCAAGAATCGTTCAGAGGACAGACTGAAAGATCATATTAAAGTCCACAGAGACAATCTCCACCGCTCCCACATCATCCATGAGGCTGGTCATTTGATATAGAGTAGGGTCAAGCATGACTTCCCCTTGGTGAATCCATACTGACTATTCCTGTTGACTTTTTTTTCTTCTTTGTGTGTCTGTAAAAAGTTTTCAGGACTGGCTGTTCAGTCACCTTTACAGATGAGGCTGACTGGCCTGTATATCGCCAGAACTTCCTTTTTGCCTGTCTTGAAGGTAGAAGGGACATTTTTTCTCCTATAATCCTCAAACACTTTCCCCAGTTGCCACAACTGAACAAAAATTATGAAGAGTAGCCTTTCAATCATATCTGCCAGCTTGTTCAACACACATTGGTGCATCAAATCAGGGCCAATGGTCTTATGAATGCCCAGTTTGCTCCAGCATTCCCTGACCTGACAGTCTTTCACCACAGGTAGCTGTCTTGTTCCAACATTTCAGTTTGGTCTCTGGGATGTGGGATTCCAAAAAGTGAGTCTTGCTAGCAGAATCTGAGGCAAAGGAGACATCTAGTACCTCAGCCTTTTCACTGTCCTGGATAAGCAGGTCTTCTGTTACCTTCAGGAGAGAGCTCACGTTCTAACTAGTCTTACTTTTATCAATGAGGTACTTGTAGAAGGCCCTATTTTTTTTTTATTTATTTATTTTTTTTTTTCCTTGACTGGGCTCAGGTCTATCTGGGCTTTGGATTTCTAGATTTGATCCCTGACTGCATGGACAATGTCTCTGTATTTCTCCCAGGCTACTTGTCCTTCCTTTCACAATTTCAGGGGCAACAGAAGTGCACTTTTGACTTCATGCATGTACTAACCAAGTTCCTGGCAAGTTCTGGTACCAAGCAGTCTACAATTTCCCAAATTATATAAATATGTTTTTTAGGAATAGTCAAGTACCATTACCAACAGGCTGTTTTTGTGAATCAGAAGTTTGTTTCAGAAGCTAAAGAAATATAACAGCAGGGACAAGTATTTCATGCTGATCAACCATGGTCCCAGGTCAATTAAATAAGCAGTATAGACAAAGCCTAAACAGCCAGAATTTTGCTTGTAGAGTTTGTTGTTGGTCACACCAACAGTGTGACCTGAAGCAAAACATCATCCAAATTATTTCTGTGCTACCCTTAAAAATAATAATAATCTAACAGTAATTTTGAAGAAGCATCAACATACTTAATTTGAGACACGTAATTATCACAGAAACCCTGGCCAAATCAGCATTTGGAGAAACAGATTTCAGAGATTTTTTTTTCATCCTTTATTACATTTTGTTTGTTTGTTTGTTTTTTGTTTTTTCACTTTCCAGATTGAATTAGAACCTGTTTTGGATTTGTAACATGACACATACACTCTGAGTGCTTTATAAGAGACAGTCTGCAAATGCATTTATGTTTATTTGCAGTTTAATGAAAACAAACTATCATCTCTGAATCAATATGTTCTTTAACAATTAAAAATCTAACCTTTAAAGGAGCAAAGATTATGCATCCCTTCTAGCAAGTAAATGTTCTCAAAAATAGTATCAGTTTTTGAGAAAATATCCTAGTATTAATATCATCAACAATGTTATTTTTATTATAGATTAGTAAGCTGATAAACAGTGCTCAAAGTTTAAAGCTAGATGTTTGATGCAAAATGTGGGAAACCTAGATTAGAGAACCCTTCAGTAACCATGGAGGATTTTGTACATATGCTGCTGGAACACCTCCAGATATATCAAGTAGTCCACATGTTTCACTAGAAAGACAACTAATTTTATTTTATTTTGTTTTGTTTTATTTTGTTTTAATTTTCCCAGGATAAGCCAGGGCACTGCTTCAGGAAAACAAAACAAAACAAAACAAAAACAAAAACAAAAACAACTCACATACAAACAAACCATGTGTTCTACCTACAAAGGGATTATTCCCACGGAGAGAATTTTAAACATAAAGAGATACAATCTGCTGCTGCACTCATGTGGCAGCTGTGGCAACAAGGATAACCAGATGGGCATTGAAACATATTAATCTGATACCAAATAGATATGGTTTGATCATAGTTTCTAACACTCCAGTGACTGATACCGACAGGACAAGTGACAATGGAGCACACCCTGAGAGCAGTTCTTCCACCCCATTCCACCTCCTCTATCTCTCTGCACCTTCCATCACTAAACCACTAAAGAGACTTAATTTTAATTAAACAATCAAAGGTAAATGGATTTGCATTTTATTGTTATGCAATGTCATGTTATTGCTATAAATAACATTGTTATATTGTTACATTACATTATTAACAAAGTCAATTGATGAATAATATTGAAACTCCTCAAATACATTAAAGTGATTACTGAAAGATTTATGAACTGACTATTAAAATAATTTGTTCATATGAGGTGAAATTTCATGATCCAGATTGCCCTCTTCTTTCATGACATTAGCTAATACTGTTGTGTCATAAAATGATTATACAGGTAGATTCATCACTGTGAGTCTGAGTTAGCTAATTCTTTTTGGGATAAGGAATTTGAAATAATAATTAAACAACCCTTGGGAAAAAGCAATATATGAATATTTCAAATACAGCTCCTCCTCATTTCTTTTTTTTTTCTTTCCTCTTCAGCATAATTATTATTTTCTTGCTGTTGTTGCTTCAATTATATTTTAAATAATCTTTATTTCTTATTATTTGTGGTACTGTTAAAATACTGAATACATTACAGAAGTGACAGTTTTCCACTGCAGTGACATTGTTCTCTTTCCATTTTATATACTCCTTCGCCACAGTTTAGAGCTCTTCTCACAGAAATAGAGCAGCATGAGAGCTTTACTGAAAAAGCAGCTGATAGAAGCACCAAGAGTTGCTGTTTATTGGTTTAAATTGTAACTAAGAAATAATTTGTAACTGCATTTCAAAGAAATATCAAAAAAATAACATCACTTTTTATTTGTTTGTTTGTTTGTTTGTTTGTTTTATTTTATTCAGCTGGACATATGTAACTGATGTCTTTCGTGTACTGGTTTAAAATATAAGCCCAAATACTGAAATCTTTCTCCATTAGTCTCACCAGCTCTTTAAGAGTGTTAAAAGAATTTCACAAGTATTTCCTACATCAGATGTTATCTTGTGATAGAATAAAATTTATGATGATACGAAGACTTGTTTTACAGCTTTATAAAATGACCAAGAACCTCGGATAATTTCATAAAATTATTAGTTGCTCATATTATTAAAAATTATTGTTTCTATTCAAATCTACTTTCCTGCTTTTGGAAGATAGGTTGCTTTTGGTTGCTGGACTACAGATGCCCAGCTTGGTCCTTTCTCTATGCAGGTATTTAATGATAAATTCATGCTCATCAAGAAAAAGTAAAGTAGATGAACTTTATACTTGTTAACAGAACAGGAATAATGCTTCTTTAAACAGATTTGATTTAAGTCTTCTTGAAAAAGTACTCCGAAGTATATAAAATGAGCATCACATATAGCATATTCAGTACAGTGGAAAAAGGACTGAAATTTAGCAAGTGAGCAGTTTTCATTCACTATTGCATGCAAACATTTTGAAGGATCTGTCTTTCTGCCTGGAAACTTGCTGACAGTGCATACAGATGAATGATGGTTTTGTGAGGTTCTTGTTAATAGCTGCATACACCTTTCACAACCCTGTGTTCACAAAATCAACAGAGTCAACGTAACACCAGACATCTCAACATTTCATTCATCAATTCATCAATTCAGGTTAAATTAAAAGAAAATACAGTGATCTATCTGTGTGAGGCTGAAATCTTCCCTTCCCTTCCCTTTTTCTTTTTTTCTTTTTTCCTTTTTCTTTTTTCTTTTTTCTTTTTCCTTTTTTCTTTTTTCTTTTTTCTTTTTCTTCTTTTCCTTTTCCTTTTCCTTTCCCTTTCCCTTTCCTTTTCCCTTTCCCTTTCCTTTCTCCTTCTCCTTCTTCTCCTTTTTTTCCCTTTTTTTCCTTTTCCTTTTCCTTTTCCTTCTTCTCCTTCTCCTTTTCCTTCTCCTTCTCCTTTTCCTTCTCCTTCTCCTTTTCCTTCTCCTTCTCCTTTTCCCTTTCTTTTTCGTCTTCTTTTCTTTTCTTTTCTTTTCTTTTCTTTTCTTTTCTTTTCTTTTCTTTTCTTTTCTTTTCTTTTCTTTTCTTTTCTTTTCTTTTCTTTTCTTTTCTTTTCTTTTCTTTTTTTCTTTTCTTTTCTTTTCTTTTCTTTTCTTTTCTTTTCTTTTCTTTTCTTTTCTTTTCTTTTCTTTTCTTTTCTTTTCTTTTCTTCTTCTTCCTCTTTTCCTTTTCGTTGGTCTTTTCCTTCTACTTTTTCTTAATATATGTTATCTTTCCTTCATGAGGATATGGCAATTTCCTATATATCATTTTCTAACAAGTGTACTTGAGGTTACACACACAGAAGAAATCCTAACAACACTGCATGCAAAATTATTTCTAGAAGTTCAGAATACCTTAAGTTCCTGCTGATACATGCCGTACAGAAATCACTATAGCAGCACATAATAAAACCACTGGTTTGGTCACTCTTTGTTATACTCACATCTTGCTTAAAATAATGTATGTCAAAACATTAGGATATTTCATCCTAGAATACTGTTGGCAGAATTGAGGATTAATCAGAATTGACTACTATATAGTTTGTATTTTGGTAAGAAAAACTCTCTAAATTCTGTCATTTTTATTAAATGCTTATAAGGCATAAAACAGAGGGGCATGTAAAATTTATTGCCAACCCTCAGAGAAAATATCAGGAATCCTGTTCAAAGGACAATGCAAATAACCTATATCCCTATATAGGGATTATATATTATATAATATTAATATATTATATATAATATATATATAACAATATATATAATTATATTATATATATATATTATATATATATTATATATATATAATTATATTATATATAATTATAATATAATTATATATATAACATATATATATTATATTATATATATATATATATAATAATTATATTATATATATAATATTATATATATAATTATATATTAATATATATTATATTATATATATAAATTATATATATTAATACTATTAATATTATATATATATATATGATATAATAACCTATATCCATAGGACTGCAGATAAAAATCTGTTCAAGGCATGCCTCTATCAGTGAAAAAATGTCTAGGTGGATCTTCATGAGCAATATAATCTTGATAGAATGGATCAAAGAATTGGTTTGTGAAGAAATCTGATGCAAGATCATTCTGAGCCATGCTGTACCTTTGAGGAGATAAAGTGAAGTAAGGTACTCATTTTAAGAGCTAATGGTGTGTCAGAAGCTTTAGGATTTGACGACTAGGTGGTTTTGAGGTTTGACTGAATATGTGGCTCCAGACTTAATAAGTAGAAAAGGTACTTTTTGTCAAGCAATTTGGTAATTAAAGAAGCTGCAAACATGAAAAGTATTAAAAGAAATGTATACTTTGTGGGTTTTGTTTTGTTTTGTTGTGTTGTGGGTTTTTTGTTTGTTTGTTTTTAATATAGCCTTATTTGTGAAAATAGCATATTAGCATTCTGACTGTACTGCACAATCTGGCATATTATTCCATCCATCAAGTAAATCTAAGAAATTTCTGATCATTACTTAAAGCAGAAGACAGATCATGATGGGAAAAAACTTCTTCTCTTATTTTCATCATGTATAAAATAACACTTTGTGTGTCCTAAAAATCATAAGATGACCCCTTAAGCATAAAATTAAACTTTAGAAAATCTTATCAATCAATTATTATTTTTTTTAATGGAGTTGGAAATAATTTTTAAATTAATAATTCTTGAAATTAAGCTTCTCAAGCTTAATATGCTCCAGGTATGTTTGATATGCTTGATATGTTATGCTTTTTGCCAGCAGTGAACAAAAGCCTATATGTTGCCCTCACGAAAATCTGCACGGGGGTGGAGGGGAGGGAATGGAGGTTACGCACTGCAATTGTTGCCACTACTGGAATGCACCACTCACCTCCTCACTGTTCACATCCACTGTTTAGTCTCCAGAAACATTCAGCAAGTATTGATGAGTGCTAATGGGCGCGATTTTTTCCACACTGAGGAATTCATTTTTGCACTTTTGCTTCATATGCAATTCTACATCAGATGTCAATTTGGAAGGCTGCCCCTCTGCTGCTATCTGCTTTACATCAAAAAATGTAACGTAATATTAGTGGGAAGGTTCAACCTCTACTGCCATACTACCACCATCTGTCCCCAATTTCATGGCCCAACATAATAAAATAAAAGGCATTACTTTTGGAGCATACATTTTATGTGTGTATAAATATCTCGTAACTATAATCTTGTAGTAGAATAACAGATAAATTTCAATGTTACTCTAAATTTCACAGAAGACACTGGCATTCTCAGGTAGAGGCAGATGAAAAAAAATATATCTTATTGCAAAAGAACTTCAGGAATTGTATGAAATTCCCAGAAAAATGTATTTGCTTTTTATAACAAACAAGAAAAAGCTTTTTTCAGTGTAAGTATTCCTTGCATGCTTACCCGTTTTTTTATGTCTTTTTTTGCATTTTTTTTTTTGGTGGTTGTTTGTTTCATGTTTTGTATTGCATTTACTTACATTATAAAATGTAAATTTCAAAGTATCATCTAGTTCTACTGTACTTCTCTTTCATTGCATGGGCGTGTGTTCCTGCTTTGAAAACATCTAAATGAATTTTTTGAGCATTTAATTATTTTTTTTAATATATTTTCAAATCATAAAATCATTGAACAGTTTTAACCCTGTAGAAAGTAAGTACTTAAATATTTTATTCTCTTCTGATTACATTTGAAATATTAATCATACTTTGCACTAATTTTCTCATCTGAAAACGTGTCTATCAGTGACAGTCAAATAAAACTGTTTTTCAAAACATCTGTATATCCCATAAAGGTCAATGGGATTAACACTTTGGACTGTCATTACAAAAAATGGCATCTTGAGAAGGTCATATATATTTTCCATTCATTTCAACCGGACTGAGGTTTCCAGCTGCCTTGTCTATGTGCTCTCAGCTTCCTGACAAAATAAGGGGCCAACATTTTTCTTTGAGTGCAGTTCCATTTCATTGTCATTGTGACATTTAAAAGGCAAAGACCATTTTTAAAATGGCATTTTAACAAAGGGCAAATCTGACCTCATGTTGTGAAAAATAGTTATTCTGAGTAAAGTCTTTTTTTTATTATTATTATTTTATTTTTTTACTTTGGTAGAGAACATTTTAAGTATTACTCTCCACCAAAGGACAAAATAAATAAATAAATAAAAGGAGTTCCAAAACTAGCGATTTGTTTGGAAAACTGTATTTTTTTCTTTCAATCTACATATTGAGAAGTAAAAAAGAAAAAAAAGAAAAGAGATATAAAACGTGCATGGACTACACGGGATGTAGGAAGGAGAGAAAGCACACAGAGGATTTCCTTAGATGCTCATTCAATTAAATTTGAAAGATAGTCAAGGCACTACAATTCTTCAAAGAGACAAAAGAAAAAAAATAAAGGACTCAAGAACTACCAAGTGTTCTAACTAACTACCACTAACTAGAGGCCAAAAACATAAAAAATTCTTAGCAATGCAAGTTTATTATGTAATGTAACTACGTAGCAAAATTGATTGTCTATGTGACTTTATTTATATTTCAAAATCATTGTCTTCCCCAAAGCACGATAAACAGTGTTTGTTTATTTAAATAAGAACTCTTTTTTTAGGAGTTAATGTTAAATTAGTCACAGCATTCTTTTAAACTTCCCTTTTCCTTCACTTTAGAATAGCATTTGTCTGTAAGTTGTCATGGTTTAAAATTTAGCTATACATAGATATTTTATTTTTTTTCAGCACAACTTCATTTCAGTGGCTTGATAACAAACCCATGAATTGTGTCTAATATTTCCCTAATTAGAAGTGCTCTCATTTCCAGTTTCTTTATTAATTTTATACCCAAAGGAATGAAGTAAAAAATACAACTAATGCAGTAAGTTTCACCAAAAAATAATTAAAAAAAAATGTTTTAAAAAATATTTAATGGAATGCATGTAGGAAATGACAGGTTAATCCCTAATATATGAAAAGGATGTATTTTTACAAATAGCAAAAAGCATGCAGATCTTGGCATGAGGACATGTTGAAGGAGCAGTTACTCACACTGAGTTTTTACCTAATGATGCTGCCTTTTTAAACATCAACACTGGATTAATCACAAGAGTGCAGGTTGCAGATCAGGTCTGCTGGCTCCTCTCTGGTGAATTCACATAAAGGATGTTCCTCTCATCCAAGTAATTCTGAAGGTGACAAATATTACAGATACTGAATTTATGTGAATTCTTGCTTCCTGTTTATTAACTCATCAATCTTGTGAGAAATAAAAGGACCAAAAAGTGAGGTAACTGGGTTTTTCTTGCCATCAGCTCAACAGAGTCTAAAAGTAATCAATATTAATAATTACTAAATCCTTCGAGGATAATTTAACCCTTCTTTTGCAGCCTACTTTCATAGCTGACAGTTTGATCAAATCCAAAACTAATTAGAAAGAATGAAGTTTTAATTACTGCACTGATGCCTTTCACTCCTACTGAAATTGCTTCTTTCACTGGCTAAGATTTTTTTTGTTTGTTTGTTTAATTTGGTGAATTAATAGACTTCTCTCTGTAAAAAAAATCATGAGTGGAGCAGATAAGTATAAAATATGCAGCGATGCACTGAGGATGAACAGATTTTTTTGCCATGTAAGTTTATATTTTGCTCTTTTATTTACATACATTTTCATGTATGTGTGTGTTTGTGCGTGTATTTGCACTTCACAAATTAAATATAGTATTTATGAGTAACAATGATTTTCAGAACTACAAGAGTCAGTGTAGAACTTCTAGAACTTGTAAATAATTTGTGTACAACTTTCTCAGAACATTCCAAATGCTCCAAACTAACAAACAAAAAGTAGCTTTGCTAAAGTTGGAGAGTAAATGTAAATTCAAATAAGCATAAGACTCTGAAAAATAATATATACATATGTATATATAAATTCCCATTCTGATTCATTTCTAAAAATAACTTGTAAAATAAGGAGATATCTTGAACAGGTAATATACATTGTTTCCCTAGCTTACTTGCATTATCTGATCAATCTATTTTTAATTTCTAATGTGTAGGGGAAAAAAAAAAACAAAAAAAACCCAAACATTTGAGGTTCATTTTGAGAATCACATGTAAATCAATAGAGGCAAGCTCAACAAGTTTGGTGTTCCTTATCTGTGTTTTAGCCTGAATTAATGACAAATGAAAGCTTATTAATATGAATTCTTGCAGGTACTGAAAGCTGACAAAAGTTTTGAATTATATAACTTCTTTCAATTTAACAACATAAACATTATGGGAAGATTTCCAAGCATACTTAAAGAGTAAGTTTGGTAAGATACTCCTTAACATACTGTCATATTGTTATACAGTCCTAGCTACCCAAAATTTACCTCATTAAGCAGTAGTAATTAAAAAACCTACACATGTGAGTGATGTAGACCCTCATCCTGAAGAGCAAAAAATTACAGAAAAATTTTTAAAAAGTTTTATGAATCTTTTATTGTAGCCCAATCCTTTGAGCTTTCTGAAGGGAGCCAGTCCAAAAATCATACTGACAGAAATCTACACAACAAAATGGAAGTATATAGCTATGTTATAAGATTAATATCTTGTCAGAAACTCTAAGACACTTGCTTCAATGTTTCTTGCCCACCAACATTAAGTTATTACTGGGCTGGGCTCCTGACAGGTCATAGTTTAAGATGATTGACTCATCAAAGCTGCTAAGGGACAATTGATATAATAGAGAAATGAGACCATTTGTTGAGAGTTTTGCTTTTTAATCTTTTCCCATTCTTGGAACCATAGCCTTTGTGAGGATAATAATGACCGTTTCTTCAGAAGTTAAGCTTTTAAAATTTTATCTTTGGATGGGTGTAAATCTATTATTGTAGAGAACATTTGATTTCAGCACAGCACACTTACTTAAATTTACATCCAAGCAAGAGGAAAATAGTCCTGTGCCTTCAGGAAAATTAGATCTAGACATCCTAAAAATAGCACTAGAAAAGCTGAAATCAATGAAAAAGTAAGTACACCTTTCTGTAACCAGAGTAAAAAAGAAATGTATGTTCCCTAAAAACTTAAGGTACTGAACAAAACATTTCTGTGATTTTTACAGTTTCAAGTCCTAACACATGAAGAAAAGAGGCAATAAGCAAGAGAAAAAGATGAAGCTTATGGTTTTTCCCTCTAATTATTATTATTTTCAAGGTGTCTGCTTTAAGGAAAGCAAAAACAAAAACAAAAACAAACAAAACAAAACAAAACAAAACAAAACAAAACAAAGATTACATCTACATCTTTTCTGTAGTCCCCTGTTAAGTATTAGAAAACTACAATAAGGACTTCCAAGGGCATTGTCTCTTCTAGGCTAGCCACAACTTTCTTAACCTTTCTTCATAGGAGAGGTGCTCCAGCCTCTGATTCCCTTTGTGGCCCTTCTCTGGACACACTGTAACTGGTCTCTGTAATTCTCAGACTGGGAACCCCAGAGTTGAATGCAGTATTACTAATGTGGTCTCACAGAGTCACAAGAGCAAAACAACACAGATCTAGACCCATGTTAAAAAAAAAAAAAAAAAAAAAAAAAAAAAAATCATATTTACTGCTGCCCTCTTCCTGTCATAAAAGGTATTGCTTTGGGAAGAGATTCAGTTAAGTTAGCAAGCAGTAAAAAATTTCAAATTGCTATAACCAACAGGGAGATATGAATGGACGTACACACCTGTTTCAGATTTCCTTATTTCACTTTGATCATTTGGTGATATCACTACTTGCTCTAACTTCAGAAGAACTAAAGCATCTTGATGTCCCTTTTCTGTTTTCTTCAGCAATAAAAACTCAAGCACAGAGCAGGCCACAAAGACTCCCTTTATTTGTATCCTGCACAAAAACAAACAAACAAACAAACAAACAAAAACCAGTTCACCAGCTACTAGCAAGAAAAAATCCATATCCATCATATTCCTGAATTCCCTAGCTGACTATTTAAATGATTTGTCTACTCCAAAATATCAGCAGATTCAACCAGGACTTAATTACTGAAGTGTTATACTGTTGCATAGAATCAAAATATTTATATCCTGAACCCAGACAGTGTTATTCTGCTTACAGTTTGGCAAAGCGATCTAATGTTAAAGTACTCCAACTTTTAGAATTTAAACAATGACATAAAATTGAATAAAATATCTTAGATTTGCAAAAATTTGTTACACTTATTATAGCAATTCCAGTGAGTTCCTAATTCAAACATTCTTTGTTTCTCCTTCTTTCCCCTAAAACACTGTTAGAAATACTCTGGTTTTGTGCGTACAGAGCAAATGCCTTTTGCACAATGAATTTCAGCCTTTAAACCATGCTGTGACAAATAAAAGATTTCAAAGAGAATACTATTAATTCTGTTGGGGGAAAAAGGAGGATAATCAACAATGAAGAACTGGTTCTCTAAAGTCTGTTTAAGTAGTAATCCTCTGAGATTAGAGTATACTGTCAGATAATTAACCATCATAGCAGTAAACTGTTCATTAACTGTGAAAAATGCAAGTTTCAGGGAGACTAATTCTAATGTAAACTATGTTTTGTATTATTATTTTATCATAATTTTCATATGTATACCTTCTTCAGATTTATACACCTCAGCTGAAAATCAGTAATGGAACAAATGTACTTTCATTATATTTATGCAAATAGTTCTCCATGCTGGAAAAATACCCGTAATATCTATTTCTACATGTTTCATTTAATAAAAAGAATATATTTTCAACTCTAGGGAAATGTTTTTGTGATTTTGTCTCTGAAATTTTTTATCAGAAAAGTTTTACAGTTTTGTAAACTGGAAATATGTGTAAAATACTCTGCATATTATCATGGTTATGGCTAATCTCCATACAGCTTCTTCTTCTCCATTCTCTCCCCACCTCAGTGAGGTAAGGGAGAGAATCAAAACCAAAATAAACCTTTTGACTTGAGATAAAAACTACTTATAGAAAAAGAATTAGAAACAAAGATGAAATAATAACTATATATATATATGTATGCATCTCCACAGCGCAACTACTCTTCACCCACTGACTAACACCAAACAAATACAATTATTGGCTGACTAATAATTGGCTGACACCCCACTAGTAATGCAACACCCCACCACCCACCAACAAATGCTAAGCCAAACACCCCAGCCCCAAGAAATAGCCTACCCAAGGCCAGCTCCCCACAGCTCTATGGCTTTTGCATTATGTCATGCAGTATGGAATAACCCCTCATCCAATTCAGACCACCTGTCCTGGCTCCATCCTGCTCCTGCTGACAGGCAGGAAGCAAAGGTTAACCAGATCTTTGCTTCTTCTCCAATTCATAAATATTGCAAGTGCCCCTTCTTGTTCAGGCATACTTGATGAGACAGAATTTTTTTACACTGGTTGTTGAAACAGTCCTTGTGAGCTTTCTTCTGATCACATGCAGTAGGTGGAAGGTACTCTAGAAACTAGTAAGAGAAGAAATACCAGCGGGGGAGGGGAAGGACATTTTTTTCCTCAGTAGAGGTGATCTGGGGATGATCTCTAAGTGTTCATATTATTTACCTCCATCCTGAGAATCATCTTATTGTAAAAGATTTTTAAAGCTCAGTGGCTTCCACTGGACTTTAAAAGCAATCTTTTACCTCCCCTATCTATAGCAAATGATTGTGATTAACTAATATTAAGTCAAGAACAAAAGATAAAAAGAAAGCACTATTGGTAATTTTGAGAGAGAAAAAAAGGCAAGTTAAGTAAGTTTGTCAGCAGATGAAAACAACTCTGGAGCTTCAGGGTGGCCATGCAAAAATAAACAAACAAAAATCAGCAACAAATGCACAACTGGCTTTTTGCTGCATAAGCCATACTGCATAGATTTGAGGAATGCATAGTTTTTCATTTTTCAGCAAAGAAGGAAGAACAGCATTTCTCAAAAGCTTAACATATGATCTGAGACTGAGTTACCATCCAGAAGCTGATGATGGTGGACTAGGAACAATCTCTACAGTAAGGAAATTACCATGGCCTGCTTAGTATAAAATCTGCAAAACAGTAACGTAATTAATAAGAATGTTTAAAGCTACTGAGTTTTCCTTATGTCTTGAAGGAAACAGATGACTCACTAGATTAACCTTAAATTTGCAATTTTTTGCAGAGCTTAGAGAAACATGGACTGCAATGGCTATTTTGTATTCATTATTCTTATATATCCATATCATCAGTCACTCTTTCTAGCATATGATGGGCTTGCGTATGTGAATGTGTGATCAAAAATCATGATCAAGAAAACTCTACCAAGCATATTAGAGTTTAGAAAACCAACACTGATTTGTTGCAGAAATGGGTACATGGGGAAGTTTTACTCATAGTATTCACACTAGGGTAAAAAAGCACACTCATTATAAACATTAAAAAATTAATATTGATATAGTTTCCAAGAAGTGACAGCCTACTTCCAGGAAATCTAATGCATATGCTAATACAGTGAAAAACGGATCCTGTAAAATGTACTTGATAGGAGGAATGATCTCGTCTGGTTTCTCAGTTTGCCCATATATGGTAATGATGTTGACAATCATTCTGCTTTCTCGGCATGTATCTTGTTCTTTATCACTTCTTTGGTTGTTGGTTTGTTGTCTGTCTATCTTGTCTGCACAATGTTTATATCAAAGGGGCTTGAACTTTCCCCTCTCTCCCACAATGGGATCTGCCCCCATCTCTTCTGGAGTACAAAGGGGTTTGTTCTTGAGCACTAACTAAACTGTTTAAGTCTTTGGTATCAAATGCAGTATGTTTGCAAAGAGTTTTCTTATTTCATTTTGTGATACAGATTTTCATTTAGCTCATCAGCAAATTCTCTTTTTACTTTTCTCTTACATTTTTTTTTTCCCTTTCCCTACACATCTTTCTGTTTGAACACTACTGTTCTTTTGCAATATATATGTGTGTATGTGTATTTATATATAAATATTTTGATGTATATACACTTTATTAGTTTCTGTAACTGAATAAATCAAATGTGAAGGAGAAAAGTTGTCACTATTTCACTCCTACCAGCATATCCACCCACTATGAACCACATTCAGATTTCACAAATGCCTAATCTTGAGTCTAGTATAAACAATATCTTGTTAAATTAATATTTGTTTTTTGGCCAGAGGTCACAGGATCATAGAATCATAAGGGCTGGAAGGGATGTATAGAGATCAGCTAGTCTAAACACTTGCTAAGGCGGGTTCTTTCAAGTAGGTCCCCTCAAGTAGGTTGCACAGGAAAGCATCCAGGTGGATTTTGAAAATCTTCAGAGAAGTCTCCACAGCCTCTCTGGGCAGTTTATTATGGTGCTCTGTCAGTACTCTGAATTTCAGTTTGTACCTGTTGCCCCTTGTCTGTCACTGAACACCACTAATAGGAGTTTGGAACAACCTTCTTGACACTCACCCTTTAGATACTTATAAGTACTGATAAGATCCCCTCTCAATCTTCTCTTCTCTAGGCTGAATAGTCCCTAGTCTCTCATTGTTTTCTCATAAGAGACATGCTTCAGGCCCCCCATCATCTTTGTAGCCTTCTGCTGGATTCTCTCTAGTAGCTCCTTGTCTTTCTTGAAATGAGGAGCCCAGAACGGGACACCATATTCCAGCAGTGACATCACCAGGGCAGAGCTGATAGGGAGGACTATCTCCCTTGACCTGCTGGCCATGAGCTTTTTAATGAATCCTAGGATACCATTGGCCTTCTTGGACACAAGAGCATACTGCTGGCTCATGGCCAACCTGCTGTCCGCTAGCACACCCAGGTCCTTCCCTGCAGAGCTCCTTTCCAGCAGATCAGCTCCCAGCCGGTATTGATTCATGCGGTTATTCCTCCCCAGGTGTAGGACTCTACCCCTGCCCTTGTTGAACCTTGCAAAGTTCCTCACTGCCCAGCTCTCCAGCCAGTTCAGGAGTCACTGAATAGCAGCACAGCCTTCTAATGCATCAGCCAGTACTCCCATCTTTGTATCATTGGCAAACTTACTGAGGGTACAAACTATTCCTTCATCCAGGTCACTGGTGAAGACATTGGACAGGACCCAGTACCCTGGGGAAGAGGCCTCCAACTACACTCTGTACCTGTGATCACAACCCTCTGATGTATATTAATTTAAAAGTTTACTAAATACAACACAAGATTCAGGCAACTTCATTATAACCAAATCAAATCTTTATCCCAGTAAACTAAATAACAAGTTCTTGAAGTAAATAAAATCTAATATATGTTAAGTTACTTTCTGAGAATTCTTTTCATCTACAAACAATTCCTGTTTTTCAGCCAACTTTTATGACAGCCAAACACAGAAACTTTACAAATATCCCAGGCATCTATAATTCATGACAACTGAAGAACAAGCATTCAAGAACACTACACTCTATTTTAAATAATGACCAATTTTAATTGTATAGTATTCTTTTCAATAACATCATCTAATTAAGGCATTTGTTAAAGTTGTGTAATGTTAAACTAACAGGGAGTCTAATGGAATTCTATTGGAATTTTTCCATTAAATTAACATTACGAACTTTTAATGGATGTCTTAATTAGATGCTGTTATTAACAGGATGATGCACAAATAAAAATCAGACCCTATGTGTGCAAAATGCCTCATTAGAACTCACTGTGGGACATAGATAAAAATGCCTCAGTATACCTAATGTTCATCAGAAGCTGAATTTCTTTTTTAAGCAAACACATCCAGGCACACACAGCAAAACATAATATATTCTTTGAGGCTTTCTTTTAAACTGAACTTAGAACATTAGTTCAAATTTGGCTTTTATTTACATCCGTGTAACCTCATTAAGCTTAACAAGGTCATCACATAGATGAAAATATTAACTTTTAGGCATTTGAGAAGAGATTTGAAGTGGTAAGGAAAATGGCAAGGCATTTTTTGTACAATTCTGCTATTGTCTTTTCTTTGCCCTTCTGTAATTAAGTCCGGCAGGGTGGGAAGGGTGGTGATGAATTCAAAATAGTGTTATATTAATGTCTTCATTGTGCTTTCTCTCTGTCCTCTAATTGAATGAGCTGTTACATCTATACTGTAAACTCTGACTGTATGCACAACAAATAATTAAACTACACTGATAGTAAAACTATTCCTTCTGAGCAAAATTCGTGTAGAAGACTCATTCTTTCTATCACTCCACATTTGTAACATCAAACGTTAAGTTTATTGGAAAGATCAGGATAGATTTTAGAGAAGTCTTTGTGACATTTCAGAAGTGTCTGGTGCCTCAGTTATCACCAAAATATAGATTTGGGCACTTTTGAGGAATGTAGACTACAAAGCTCAGAGATGTGGGGTAAAGGACTTTCATTTGAGAGTACACATCTGCAAAGTAGAGGAGTTTTAGATGAATCTAGATTGATGATCTCCAGACGTCAGATTTCAGTCTGGTGAGGTGATAATCACACCCTGTGCTCTCTGTTTTGTCTTATGTCTTCTAAACTAAAAAGAAAATTATCTTCTTTAACTGAAGCGTTTCAGAATTTGGGTTTATACAATTTTAATTTAAACAAATCCATTTCCCAACTCTCGTATCTACAGCCAGAAAACAGCTTTTGAAAGAGAAAAAATTACCAGTGGGGAGAGATAGATCTGTCCTTTCATGTACCTTTGATTTGTACAATAATGTGATAATTTCAAACCACTATTTTTTTTTTTGTTTTGTTTTGTTTTGTTTAAATAGTACACAGCTCTTAAATAAGATACTCCAGCTTTGATCCAGTTAAGTAAAATAATAATAATAATAATTCTCATTATTAGACCCATGTTCAGTACAAAGAAAACTGTTATATTCTCTGTTTCTATTCTCCGTCTCTGCAGTATATAAGCAGGACTGTGGCAGATATAAGGAGAAAAATCTTTTCCAGTGGGAGTGGTGAGGCACTGGCACAGGTTGCCCAGTGATGTGGTGGATGCCCCGTCCCTGAAGACTTTCAAGGCAAGGCTGGATAAGGTCCCAGGCAACCTGATCTAGCTGTGGTGTCCCTGTTCATTGCAGGAGAGTTGGATTAGATGGCCTTCAGAGATCCCTTTCAAATCTAAGGATTCAATAATTCTATGATTCCATGACTTGCTTTCCACTGTGTTTATTACCTTCCAAAATTTAATTACATTAGTATCTCTAAAATATTTACTTGTTCTAATCTTCTAAGAGAGTATGCAAAAAAAAAAAAAGAAAAGAAAAAAAAAAAAAAAAGGCTTTGTTAAAAGACTCACTAGCTGCTCTTTTTTAAGAAATAGTATTTTAAAGAATTCATCTACTATGGTACGAGAAACCTCTTTCTTTTTTATTTTATTTTTTTCCCTTGTTGTGTGATAAGTTTATTTTAATATAAATGAGAACATTGAAAAGTTATTCCTGTTCTTTAAAATTGCTTTTGTTTTCAAGGCCTTCCACTGAGATCAAGATTGGACATTAGCCAAAAGGATTTGAACTTAATGTTTTCCATTAGTGACTAGGACTGAGTTTGGATCTCTTTCATAATCACTTAAATATGTAAACAAATGATTTCCATCTTTCACGGTTTGGCAAGAAAGATTAGGCAGACTTGCTTAAGGACTCTTATCCTTTCAAGCATGCATAGTAATTCCAAATCGTAAAATGTTCAAGCTGATTATGTTCATTCAGTGAAATATTATATATATATATATATATATGTGTACAACTAAGCATTTGAAACATTATAAAGAAATATAAAACAATCTAACTACGAAAAAAAAAAGAAAATAGCCTTTCAGTAGTTGAACATTTAACTTAAAATATTTGAGTTCCAGCAATTATTTTCTGGATGATAATTTTGAGTAATATTAAAATGGTACCAATCATTACTATATTAAAATTATTACTACTTGCAATACGATTATATCAATATGCATTATGTATTATTGATTATTCTTAATATCAATTGAGCAGTGATTATTAATTAATAGTAACTGAGTACTGAGTATTCTTAAGACCACTTGTAAAACATCTACATTACAGAAAAACTGGCTATTTTAAAAGAGCACTTTCAAAAGCATGAACATAATCTTTCAAAGGAATTAATTCAAAAACAAACAAATATACACAAACAACCTTTATACTCAAAGCAGACTCTGGATTTACTTGCCCTCATTGGATTTAATGGCTAAGTTTCCGTTAAACTAAACTAAAAGTTTAAGTATAGTGCCTCAAATCTTACCCTGCATATTTTATTTTTCTCAAAATTAATTTCACTAACAAATTACAGCAAGTGTTGAAAATGCTTTTATATAAAAATGATTTTTCCTTATTCAAAGCAAAAATGCTTTTCCCAGATGTGCCATGAATGCCCCCAAAAATGTTTGCTGGTCTCCCATGGCAATTTAGCACTGCGGTAATATAGCCAATACAAAGCATTTCTGGTTTTATTCAACACATATCTGCCTGGTATTGTTTAATTCCTCTCCCAATAGACTCTGAGGCTTTGACCAAGATGTCCACAAATTGCACTGTTGCTAATAAATCCTCAGTTTCCAAGGAGTGTTTTCCCTCCAAACTGTTCTCTGTGAGGGAGGGTTGGTTTTCTAGAACTCCTTATTTCCCATTGGCAAAAGAGAACAAGAATTTAGCAGGCAGTTAATTTCTCATGTTTTTTTCAAAGGTATACACCTAAGGTATAGGTCTCCAATTATAGCCTCAGCAGGATATATTTCTGTTTGTAGTGCTGGGTTTTTTTCTTGTTGTTGTTTTGTTTTATAACTTAATTTAGTATGGTGTACAGGAAGACTGTTTCATTGTTAAAAGCATGCATACCTAATTTGCTAGGGATGAAGAATATTCTTCTGCATAGTTCCCATCTCCTCTAGGCAAGAGCAACAAAAGAATTTTGTTTAAAAACTTTAAAAACTATTTTAGGTCTGTGATTAATAAAACTACATTAATATAAAAAAATATGTATGCATGTATATGTATATATGTATGTGTACGTGTATTTATACACAGATTCCCCATAAACTGCTCTGAAAAATGCTGTAACTTTGCAGGCATCTGTTTTGATTTTTCTGTGTAGGTCTGAGTATGTTGTGGCTCCCACTGATGCATAGAGTAAATGAAGAAAGCTGTACATGAGAAGACATTTGAAAAGCACAATAAGATGTTGTTTTATTGATCCTGCATTTTCAGCTTGAAAATCCTTTCACACTTATTCCTTACACATATAGTAACTTTCTCATATTGATTATGCATTGCTTCCAGCAGAAGACCCTGTGAGCTCTGTATACACGTGCCTCTTTGTCCACATCCTGCTCGGGAACGCAAACTCTGGAGTTACCTTACCCACATGAAAGCATGACAGAGTTTTACCATTTTCTTTCTTTCTCTTTCTCCATTCCTTCCCTCTTCCCACCTGCCTTCCCCGCCTTCTTTCTTTCTTTCCTTATCTTCTTTTCTTTTTCCCCCAACTATTTCTCTTAATAGGTAATTAAACATTGATTACCTAATTAAGAAATAATAATACTGATGGGTGAGAGAAATTATCTGTACCTACTGGCTAGGGAATCGAGCTGTGAGATAGGCGGCATATGACCAAATCCCTGCTCTTCCATTTCTCTCACATCTGTTATGTTTCATTCCTTTTTGAGTTAGGTTTCTATCATTTGAATTCTGGCAAAAAATAAAATAAAATAAAATAAAATAAAAAAATCTGCTTGTTTTGAAAAGAGTTTCCTGACAAAGGTTCTATGTTGTGAATATTTAATTGAAAAAAAAAAAAAAAAAAAAAAATCCCAGATGACTGTCTTCCAGTCTTCCCTTATATTTCTGACATGTTTAGCTTTCTGAGGACCTATAGTAGTTGTTTTGAAGCAGAAGGGATTTCATGCAACTATCATGTTTTGCTCTGGGAAGAAAAAAAATTTTATTAATAATTTTCTATAACACAGTAACCTGTTGTTCATTTAGAAAAACAATTGAAAAAGGTAAAACAACAATTTCAGAAGGAAAAATATATAGGATAGTCACCATCAGTTTAAACAGAGAAAATGACCATTTAATGAATATGTATATTACAACAGTTTAGAATAACTTCTCCTAATGTATGTGTCATTTATTCCTCAAATGAGGCAAAAAGCTGTGGTTCAAACCACAGTGGATTTTTCCTCTGGGTCTATTTTTAAGACATTATGTTTCACACACTTATGCTCATTCATTCCAAACATGGAGGGGAAGAGAGGGACAGACAAATGTATAGTTTGAATACTCACAACTATCATGGTGTGAATGTTCCAGAAAGAGATTTGTTTATCAGACTTAATAAAAATTCTAGCAAGAATCAAATACCCATTAGATTACCTAATCCCTGTATAGTCAATTCTTATTCCTCATTTAATTTATTTTCTCACTATAAGTAAAATTTGGATCAACACATAAAAATGCATCTGATTCTTAAACCTTCAGGGTACTTTTTTTTTTTTTTTTTAACTTTTCTAAAATCAGGAAAAAAAAAGTACAAACATTTTAACTCAAATGTTTACCTGTCACCTAGAGCAGAAGCAAGTAATTACTCAAATTTTCTCCAGATATTCTGGTATTCCCAAACCAGTAAATCTTCAATTAATGGCTCCTACACTTCCCTTACAGACAGTAATCTAGAAATATTTTTTTTTGTACTGATTCTTATATATGATTATCAAGACAGATGAATTTCATAGAAGGGAGAGTAAGATTATTCAAATATTAGACTATTTAGACTATTTAATGATTTAATGTAATATGAGGTCTCTAGAGTTCATATTCTGTAGTTTAAATTCCTGTAATTTAAAAAATGATTAGAACAGTAAAAAAATAGCATACTATTTCAAAATTTAAAAAAATATACACTTTCCTGAAATAGGACTGAAATAGTAGTCCCAAAAACTGCCTGGTGCCTAGAATCACATAATCATAGAGTCACTGAATCATTAACATTGGAAAAGACTTCTAAGATCATCTAGTCTAAATGACAGTCCATCACCAACGCCATGGTCACTAAACCATATCCCTCAGTGCCACACAATATACCTCATGAAAATCTCCAGGGACAGTAATTCCACCACCTCCCCAGGCAGCCTGTTTCATCATATCACCACTCTTTCTGAGAAATAAGTTTTTCCCAATTCCCAATACCCAAGCCTGAACCTCCACTTGTATAACTTAGGGACATTATTTGTCATCACTAATTACGTGGCAGAAGAGGTGGACACCCATTACACCATGGCTTCCTTTCTGATAGCTGTAGAGAGCTATAAGGTCTTCCCCGAGCTTCCTCCAGGAAAAACTGCCTCAGTTCCCTCTACCACTCCTCAAACAATTTGTGCTCCAGACACCTCACCAGTTTTGTTGCCCTTCTTTGGACATATTCCTGGGCCTCAGTGTCTCTTTTGTAGAGAGGGGCCCAAAACTGAACACAGTACTTGAGGTGTGCCTCAAGAGTATAGGGGGACAAGTAGCTCTCTGCTCCTGCTGGCAGAACTATTTCTGATGCTAACCAAGACGCCATTGGCCTTCTTGGCCACCTGGGCACACTGCTGGATCATGTTCAGCTGATCATGACTAACACTCCCAGGTCAATTTCTCCCACACGGTCTTCCAGCCACTCTGCTCCAAGCCTGTAGTGTTGCCTGGGGTTGTGGCAAACAAAATGAAGCACTTGGCACTTGATTGAGTTAAATTTCATCCCAGTGGCCTCAGTGCTGCTCTTCAGCCTGTCCAGATCCCTCTGACAGGCCTTCCTACCATTACGCAGATCAACACTTCCTCCCAGCCTGGTGAGGAAACTCACTGAGCCTAACTTCTATCCCCTTGCCCAGTCATCAGGACAGGCCTCAATACCGACCCCTGAGTTACACCACTTCATGACCAGCTGGATTTAATTTCATTCACCACCACTCTCTGGGCCCAGCCCCACAGTCAGTTCTTTATCCAGCAAAGAGTGTACCTGTCCAAGCCATATGTACCTGTCCATATTTGTACACTATTTTCTCAACTGATAATTAGACAAATGAGAAACAGTACACAAATCTTTAGGCTATGCTTTTTGGATAGTGATCTAGATATGGCAGAGGGTTTTCCTGAATATCCTCTGGAGATCTCTTCCAACATAAAATATAGAATCATAGGGAAATTAAGTTTGGAAAAGACCTCTAGGATTATCAAGTCCCACCATCAACCTATCACCACCATGCCCACCAAACCATGTTACTCAGTGCCACTTCTACATGTTTCTTGAACACTTCCAGTGGTGGTGATTCCACCAAACCTTTGATCAGTCTGCTGCAATACACTACAACTCTTTCTGGGAAGGTATTTTTCCTAATACCCAAACTGAAACTCCCTTGGTGCAACTTAAAGCCACTACTTCTTGTCCTATCACTAATTATCTGTAAAAAAGAGGCTGACCCCCCTTCCTTTCCGACAGTTGTAGAGAGCAACAGGGTCTCCTGTTAGCCTCTTCTTATCCAAAATAATCAATCCTAGTTCCTTCAGCCTCCTCTCATAAAACTTGTGTTTCAGATCCTTCAATAGGTTCATTGCCCTTCGCTGGATGTGTTCCAGCACCACAATGCCTCTTCCGTAGTGAGGGGCCAAAACCGAGCATAGTACTTGCAGTTAGGTCGAGTACAAAGGGGCAATCACCTCATTAGTCCTGCTGGCTACACTGTTTCTGATACAAACCAGGATGCCATTGGCCTCCTTAGCCACCTGGGTGCACTACTGGCTCATGTTCAGCTGGCTGTGGAGCACCACCAGTGGATCCCTTTCCTTTGCGCAGCTTTCCAGCCAGTCTCTGAGCCTGTAGCATTATACATGGTTCTGACTGAAGTGATCTTGCACTTGGTCTTGTTGAAGCTCACATTACTGGCCTCTCCCCAGTGATCCAACCTATCCAGAATCGTCTATAGTGCCTCCCTATCTTCAGGCACATGAATACTTCCTCCCAGTTGGCAAGCTTATTGAGGGTGCCCTCAATACCTTGTCCAGATTATCAATAAAGATATTACACAGGACTGGCCTTAACACTGACTTAAAGAACACTCTCAGTGACTGGTCCCCAGGTGGTTTCAAATCCATTTACCACCACACTCTCGACACTGCTGCCCAGCCATTTATTTATTTATTTATTTATTTATTTTAAGCAGACTAGAGTAAACCTGTCCAGTCCACAGGCTTCCAGTTTCTTCAGGAGATTTCTGTGGGAGACAGTGTTAAAGGATTTACTAAAATCTAGGTCAACTGCAATCACAATTTTTCCACTGAGTGGGTCACATAGTCACAGAAGGAAATCAGATTGGTCAAGCAGGACCTGCTTTTCAAGAATCCATTCTGGCTAGGCTTGATGCTGTAGATGTACCTCTTATGCCATGTAATTGCACTCAGGATATTCTGCTCCATCACCTTCTTCTAGACCAAGTTCAGGCTGAGGGGCCTGTAGTTCTGTGGATCATCCTTCTGTCCCTTCTTGTAAAGAAACATCAGATTAGCCAGTTTCGTTTCTTCTGGGACATCCCCAGTTGCTGCTGATAAAAGATGGAAAGTGGTTTGGCAATAACTTTTATCAGTTAGTTATCCTCAGTAGTCTTAGGTGAATCCCATCAGGCTCCATAGACTTATGATAGTATAGATGGAGTAGCAGGTCAGTGTTTTCTCCTGAATTACTGAGGGCTTATCCTGCTTCCTGTTCCTCTTTTCCAGATCAGGGGACAGAGTACTCTGAGGATAACTTCAAACTATTAAAGATAGAAGTAAAGAAGACGCAAGTACTTCAGCCTTGGTAGTACCATTCTATGACCAGTCAAAATACAGAACACCTCTTTGCTCATATGTACGTAAATAAGTATTAGAAGCTTAATCAAGTGTTATTTCAAGACAAGACTTTTTAAATTGATAAAGAGCACTAGAGTAGATTTAAGTTCCACGGGAATTTTGCAAGAGCCCACAAGTATTAGAGTATGGCCATAGTTACTATGATCAGTGTATGACACACTGATTTCTGGTAGATATAATAGATTCAAATCACTGTAGTGAACATGAGGTTGAGTTGTTTGTTTCTGCTGTTTGTTAAACTGTCTCAGATACATCTTAATTGTAACTACTATCTTAATTTGAGGGCTCGTCACCTTCTCACTGTAATGTAGTAATCCTGTCATGCAAACAAAGCAAAATATTGCACAGTATGATCAGATTAAACTAAAACTACATAGCTTTTTGAAAGTTCTCATACACATGATAACAAACCAAACAATTCAATTGGGCTGAAAATCCATGCAGTTTTATGAGCTTTTGTTCTCATGGATGTGTGTACACATTCTGATTTCATATCAAGATGCCTCTCCAGTAGCTGTTACTCGCAGATAGACAAATTTCTTTCATTTCTGAGTTAGGAATAGGAAGTATATTGTTTCCCATATGTGTGGAACCTAGGAACTTGTCTAACCAAAAGCAAGACTTTATAATAGCAGTGCAAAACGTTATTAATAGATTGAAATCTTAAGACTTAAGAACAGAGTTTAAAAGAAGTGTCTGAATCTAACTAACTAACTAAATAAATAAGAGTAAAAAATTCTCTTAATGAGATGGAATTTTCCTTTGCAGTGCAGAATCTGAACCTAAAATAGAGCCATATAAGAATTCATATACTTTAATTTCTATATTTCAAAGTAGACAATCAATCATTTCTTATACTTCAGAATATTGCTCTTACCTGTTTTTAATAACCTAAGAACAAAAATGTTAGGCAAATAGAATAGGACTGAAAATAATTAAGCTGAGGAAAAACAAATTAAATAAATGCTATTTTTAAACAACAACAACAAACAAACAAACAAAATAACCCCGAAACTATTTTTGAAGTAAACCTAAAAATATTGTTGTTTAAATTGTCTTTTATTGGTAAGCTGTTCATTTTCCTATACATACATCTAATATCTTTCATCAGCGAGGAGTAGAGTAGCATACTTTCTGTGTCTGAAATTCTGATTGAAAATTCAAGATCAAGATGCAGTGATAATAGGTGTAATTTTCATTCTCTTCAGAAACCGTTATATTTTTGAATTATCAAGGAGAGATGAACGTGGTCTTCCTGGATAGTCAGTGGAATACTGAGGATGTTAACAACAAAATATTCCATTGCTTTCATGTCATTGAACACTGCTAGGGACAAGGAACGCAATTTTCAACCTAATATTTTGACATTTTTTGATGCTTTCTCCTACCTACTTACAAAATACCACTACTTGCATCTTTTTTATTTTTCTTACCAGCTGTGCCAGTTATAATGCTTTCTGCTCTCTGTTTTCCCCTTTTTCCTTCTCTTCTGGAATATGGATTATAAGTATTATTTCAATTTAGAGAAGTGCCTACCTGAAAACACCTAATACATTTGTATCTGTGTGAAGGTGGTATATAGCAATCTCTAATCATAAAGCACAATAAAATAATGAATTTAGAAGTACTATGTTATGTGCAACATCAGAGGTGACTTGGATTACAGCATTCTGAACATTAAGACTTCATATTTGCTTTGTATATCTAACAGAATATTGCTAACAGAATATTTGATAATTATCATTCTGTTTAGGTTATGGAATCTTCACTTTTGATCACTATGTGTAGATGAGGGAGTTACAGACCAAGAACTTTGTTTAGGTTCTTCCACCTGTAATGAGATAGATAACACATATAATAATGCAGAATAAAATAGTGTGGTGTTTTTTTCAACAAAACAGAATTGAAACATCAGTGTTATCACTGTCAGTGCAAATACTAATATAGAGAATAGACCCAGAAGCCTGAGTAAATTTCTGCTGGGATCCACAGTATATTCTTTGTCTAATTTACCTTTTCAAAGGATAACTTTGCCTCAGTCTACTAAAACAGACCAAAGTGGTGATGAATGACCCTTTGCCTCTTCTGCGTTGGCATCAGAAAGAAAAGAAATGCAGAGCTGCAGTGGGCAGAAGCTGGCCTCCACTGACTGTTAAAAAAGGGCACCTTCCAAAGAATATAGCAGGGGAGAAACTTCAGCCTTCCATCTAGCAAAGCTACAATACAGAAGAAATAGCTTCTGCCCTTTTTAGTTGGCTAACCAAAGCCTCCGGCTCTTGGCATACTGCTGTGAAGAGTCCTAAAGAGAACAGAATAAATCCACTGAAATTAGGACAGTTGAACATGCCTTCTGGAGTTTTCTAAGGTTCCTTCAATTTAATTGTGTCCCAGAGGTCTCTAACACATTTTGTGGGAAGGGCTCAGTGCTGCTTTGAGTTACAGACTATTAGATTGCATGTATGTTCAGGATTGCATGGCTTGCTTCAGAGCAGAGTTCACAACGATTTCACCAGATATCATCTATATTTATTGAGAAGAAAATAAATTCCTTAAAAATAGTAAGGAATTTTAACATTCCTTTAACTTTAATAATTCATTTTCATTGAATGCAGGATTACTCTATGGAAAGTCTTCAGCTTAGGCTACTATTAGTCCTGGTTATAATTTGGTTTCTATTTATTTATCCATCTTCTATTGCTTTTCTCATGTACTGTCCTATTCTTTTATATTTCTGAGTTTCCAGAAAGTAGAATAGAACATTCAAATGTTAACATCCAGTTTTACAACTGACGGTCCAAAGAACAGTGAGACTGTTCACACCCCATTAAATAAATCTGTCTGTAAATTCCTACTTAAGTACATTTAGTTTATTTTTGACCTGTTTAACTTCACAGTGATGAGAACTTATCATATACTAATTTCACCAAAAAAATGAAAGCTGAAGTTCTGGATAATCTGAATACAAAAAAAAAAAAAAAAAAAAAGTATCATAAATAAATAGGTACAACAGCAAAATTTGTTACATTTAATGTAATTTGGATGTCGGGGGAAGTTCATTACAGAAAGAGTGGTGAGGTGCTGGTTGGATGGAGCCCTGGGCAACCTGGTCTAGTACCAGATCTGGAGTTTGGTGGCCCTGTCTGTGGCAGGAGGGTTGGAACTTGACAATCCTTAGAATTTCCAAATCAAGACATTCTATGATTCTATGATTAATAACCTTGTAGCATCTCTGTATGTGATGTCTTCAAGTGTATTTCCATTCCATAAATGTATGGAGAAATCCAGTGAGATTGGATTCCTCTCTTTTTATGCTTATTTGAAAACTTTAGACAAAACAGAAAAAGGAAGGGGGGGGGGGGGGGGGGGGGGGGGGGAGGAATGGAAGGGAAGGGAAGGGAAGGGTACAAAGCAAAGAAAAAATCTTAAATCTTCCATCTGTCTATTCTGTCTATGTCCCTGAATTAAACAATCCAGATAGCTGTGGCAAAGAGTAATATGTCTCTCACCTGAATGCTGTAGCACTAATGGGGAGCAGACTGCACATTTTTCATGTGGTGGCTCAATATTTTACCAATTTGGACCCACAGATGCTCTAAGCTGTAGCATTATTTTATTAAAAAATACTCTATGTAGAGGGAAAATTTGTTTGTTTGTTTGCTTGTTTTTATATTTCTTTGTCATTGCTTTCGTGAATGTCACATTAATGAAATATTGCTCTCTTACAATTTGAAAAAAAAAAAAAAAAGAAAAAAGAACTCCTTCAGGTTTTGTTTTGTTTTGGTTTGATTTTGTTTGTTATGTTTTGTTTTGTCCTGTTGTTTTGTTTTGTTCTGTTTTTAAAAAGGTTGCTTCTTTGCTGTTCTTCCTCCCCAGCTTTCCCTTTTGGTGTGGTTAGGCTCCTGATTTGCTTCTCATTGCTATGCAGCTAATATCTTCCTATCCAAGCAAAAGGCTCCAACTCCATGTTCCATTCTCAGCTCTTTGTTTCATATTAGTTAGTCTTCTTATTTTTATGGCAACTTTCTCTTTTTTCTTCCACTCAGTTTTTGTAACAAGCTCTGGTCTGTCCATAGCATGTACGCATGTTCTCCAAGGTGTTCAAGGACTCCAACAGCCAGCACAAACCATGCTGTCACATGCACAAACAATGCTACCACCTTCACAAATAACTTTTTAATTAGGTTTCCAGCTGCAGATCTTTCTGCATTATTATGAATTTTCCCTTCCTTCTATACAAAATTCTATGACGTTTATTATTTTTTTTAATCTGATAATAATTAAAACATACGACTTGCAATCATTTATCAAAACAGTCAAGGCACATCGACTTCTCTCTGCCTACTACTGCAGGTGTCATTGGGTCCTCTTAGGATATTAATGCACAAAGTTCCACCAGTTCTTTTGATAGTAGTTTCTTATGCATGACAAGCATTATTCATATTCTAGCAAAGTAACCCCCAATAATAAATTAAATTATTTACTCTGATTTCTCTCTTTCAGAAACACATAATAAGTTTGCCCACGAGTAAGCCTCCAGTGTAAATAAGGATTGTTTCAAATACAAGGAATGGAAGAAATGGACTCAGCACTGAAATTGAAATTGAATCTTTTTAATGTTTGAGTTTATATTAAACATAAATATGTATCATAATGTTTTCCTTTTGATCCATCTGTTATTCCAAATTCCTGCCACTTCTTTCTTTAATTCATGTTGTTTCTAGATGTAATTAAATGAAAATAAATTTCATAGAATCATATAATCACAGAATCACCAAGGTTGGAAAAGACCTACAAGATCATCCAGTCCAACCGTTCACCTATCACCAATAGCTCCCACTAAACCATGTACCTCAACACAACATCCAATCGTTCCTTGAACACCCCCAGGGTCGGTGACTCCACCACCTCCCTGGGCAGGCCATTCCAGTGCCTGACCACCCCTTCTGAGAAGTAATATTTCCTAATGTCCAGCCTGAATCTCCCCTGCTGCAGCTTGAAACCATTCCCTCTAGTCCTAATTTTTATTGTATGCATGCAGTTCAAGAACTGCGTGGTAGGGAGGGAAAAAAAAGCACCATGAGAAATGGAAGTCATCCAAAAGAATGCAATTCACAGATTTGTTTCGTATCTTACGATTCTAGTGTCTCTTTTTCAGGATTTAAAAAAAAAAAACTTTATACAAACTGACACCTCTTGCATCTCTATCCTTCCTGCAAAGCTTCTGTCCTCCTATTTCTAAGGTTACATTACACAGTATGTTTGCAAAATGAAACAGGATGCAAAACAGCAAAAGCTTTCATCTTTGTGAGCAATGTGTAGATAAAACAAGGTCAATATCAACAGATGACATCAGTTACACTTGCCTTGTGTTTGTCATGAGTGTAAGACAACCAAAGACTCCTTAATTTGTACTTTTTTTTTTTAAGGTTAGCATTTTGTCCTTTGGCTTTCTTTGCCAGTGTTAAATATCTTGACTATCTCCTATAATCCTGCCCTTCGCTTCTTTTAACTCCCCCAATGTTAAGTAGTGAATACATCTGTCCAGATGAAACAACTCAACTACTCTATAAAGGGAACTAATTATTTTTTTTTAAAGTTCTAATTATATATCTCAGTGTTCAAAATAGTTTACTGTTCATTTTGACCAAGTTATTTGCAAGTCTTTTTTTCCTTAAATTCCCCTAGAAACTAGTATTTTTAGACCAAATTCACTATAAATCCGATTTTACACAAATCACTGGATAGCAATGCAGAAAATTATCAATGACTATTATCTGTGATAACCTATACATTGTTGAAAAATAAACAATCTTAACAGTGTTCAGATGTGTATAATATCCTATTCAAAGTGATGTTCATCCTTCATTTGTTGTAAGTGCTTGGTACGATTTTTTCCTACTGAAAATTCAATCACTCTTGTTCCATTCAAAATTTATTTTTCTACCAAGGAAATGACTTAAATAAAGAAAAAGGCACCAGAAAAAAATGGTCATTCATGATAATTTTATTGGTAACTGTAAGGAGATAGATGTACTGATTTAAAAGATTTGTCTTTCCTTCCAAAAATACATTGCCTATGTTTCAAAAAGGAAAGGCATCAACAGTTGTCTCTACTTACAAATAAAGCATTTACTCCTTTTTATGTCTCTTGGTACACAGCAAAGACATTGAAGATTGTTCTAGAATAATTTTCATAGCCTTATATGCCAATGTCTTCTACTGTGTATGGGTTTTTTTAATAAATATGCCTATATTTTTTGGTGCATCTTTGTTATACATTCTCTTTTTCCAATGTAGAATTAGATGCAGAACTTTTTTTTTTTTTTTGGGGGGGGGCGGGGGGGGGAATGGATGCATAGTGATAGAGAAGTGATACATAGTATTTCACAACATAGGATTTCTGGTTTAATTGAATTTCAGAAGAAAATTCTGGACTACTCTCTGGATTAGAGGTTAAGATGCTGTGAGACACAGTGTATTTCTCAGCACTGAGAAAGAAGAAGAAAAAGAAGGTGGAGGGGGAAGAGAATGGTTCAATAGGCCAAAAGGAATTCCCACATCAAAAAAACAGTGGCGGATGACATTTATCTTAGAAAAATTGACTCATAAAACCATAGAATGTCTTGGGTTGGAAGGGAGATTAAAGCCCACCCAGTTCAACCTGGAGCAGGGTTATCACCCACTAGACCAGAATGCCCAGGGTCCTGCCCCACACGGTCTTGGAGATCTTTGGAGATGGGGCATGCGTAACATCTCTAACAACCTGTTCTAGTACCTCACCACTCACAGAGTGAAACAATTTCTTCTTAATAAGAAATTTAAATCTCCCTTCTTTTAGCTTAAAACCATTCTCCCTATAGTTATCAGAGCATGTAAAAGGTTGATTTCCTTCCTGTATATAAGCTCTGTTTAAATACTGAAAGGCTGCAGTCAAGTCTCCCCAAAGCCTTCTCCAGGCTGAACAAGCTCACCTCCCTTAGCCTCTCTTCATAGTAGAGACACTTCAGTCACAGGATCGTACTCATGGCCTTCTTCTGTCTTTTTTGTTTATATTGAACTGCACTGAAAGGATTTTTCCATTTTCATGAACCTGTAGTTCTTTCCAAATTTTGCTTACATCAGGAGGGTCAAATAATTTAATAGACAGACAGGTAGATAGATAACAACACTGTTCTCAGACTACTTCTTGGATTTATTTACATATCAAATTAATCTTCACTTTAAAGAACAGCTAAACATTTTGAGCCTCTGCTCAGTATCAGGAATGTTCTTGAACATTTAGACCTCATATCTATTTTATCTTGTATCTGCATTGCTAGGGCAACCAAAATATGAAGACAGTTTTATTCAATTAGGCTTAGAATAACCAACCTTTGAATAGCTGCCTCTGGTCTTCCCTGTCTTTCTGTTGTCCCAGAGAAGGACAATGAAGACCAATCTTCCATTCCCATGAGTTAAACTTCACCACTACTCTTAAGAAATACTGAAGGAAATGTAAAAATGAACTTAATGTTACTATTCATTATACAAAGGTCTTAAGAAATATGACTTATTTACAACTAATTGGATCAGTTAACTGATTCAGTATGTTATATCAATCCCTATCTGTAATCCTGAAGAAAGTTTTCCCTCACACCAACATAATATATTGCTGGAAAAGCTTGTTTTTATGTTTTTATTATTTTTATTATTATAATAATCATCATTATCATTATTATTATCATTTTATTTTATTTTATTTTATCGCCTTTTTACATACTGTGTTAAGTTGATGCTTTTATTTTTCCAATTATTTTTCTATACAAGAACTGTAAATGTGACCACCAGCAATTGCAAGGTAATTAATTATCCAGTCATTGCTTATATAAAATTGTGCTTTTATTATTTCTTAAATGTAAATGTACCTATAGAGCTTCAAAGTTAGGGAATAACTAATGGGAAAGTATGATGTTGGGCTGTGTAATGTATATGAGAATTGTTCCTATAACTGACATTCTGAATGGGGAAGTACATGTAGTGCAGATAGACAGAGTTACTAACATTGATAACTCAGTTTTCAGCATAAATATAGATTGGCACTGAGAAGGATGGCCTCATTTCAGGGCTAAGTATCTGCTTTCACTGAATGTACGTAAGTCTGGTTAAAGATCAAAGATAGTATGAAATTTGTATGACTTTTTCTATCCTGAATAGAAGGAATAAAACACTGAAATTACAAACTCTGCAAACTGTTGCACAGAAGAACTCCTGGGAACATAATTGCCTAATAGACAATCATAAGGATTTCATAAATGAGAACTTTGTGCCTGCAAGGCACTGCAGGAAATTCAGCAAAACTCTATGATAACAAAATAAAAGACTGCTGGCAAAGCTGGAAACAAACAAACAAACAAACAAACAAATAAATAAATCAGTGAAATGTCTTTGCTTGTGTCCACTGTCAGATGGGGTTATAAAAAATAATGTAATTTTCTCACACAAAGTCTACTTCAAACCTGAAAGAAGATCTAAACAGATTTATTACAATCAGCCCAATGGTGACCAAGCTCACTATAAAACAGCTGATATTGACCCCAAAATTAAAGCCACAATATGGTTGTGTATTGCATGGTTCTGTGTTTCCAGATCAAGCAAGACAGATCTGCTACTTTGTGGTACATCAAGTCTTTCCATAAGTCATTCAATGACAGAAGTGTTTTATTACTTTTTTAAATGCAGTAATACACATGTAATTTTTTTCTCCACTTCCACAAAAGACAGAATAATGTTCATCATACTTAAACTTCATTCCCTTAAATGATATCTGCTATGTACCTGGGGGGGAGGTGTGTTTGTGTGTGTTTGTGGGGGGGGGGGGGGGGGGAGGTACAAACAATAAAAATATATTTCAGTTGAACAAGGTTTTCTACTCTTTTTAGTTATAATTAAATGGAGATATTTTCTATACTTATTCAGTGACTTCTCCATTTTGGAATTTCCTTTTCCCATATGTATTTAATACACAAGAGTCGGGAAGAGTCACGACAAACCCAAAGCCAAACTCAGCATTTGCTAAAAGACTATTGAGTTTGGATTTAATGTCCATTGTGTTCTCTGTACAATTTGTACTTCATAAGTCCATGTTGACTTACTGAATTTGCTTTAATCAGTTTTGTCTTCACAAGGCCAGAGGTGCTCTTTCTTAATTAGCATAATGAACAAACAGGAATTCTCCCATGTTTTAGTTTGTCTCTGTAGAAGTGTTCATAAAAAATGACCAAATTTATCTTGTTAAATAGAAATATTCATTTCATGCTAACCCTTTCTCTGCTACATACAGAATAGCACTATAGATAAAATAACTTGTTTTATATATTCAATCCAGAGTGTAGTCCAGCTAGTCAATGCATGAGCATGGGGAGCGTGGGTACTTTTACATTCTGCCTAGAATAGCAGTACCTGGTACCACAGATTGCCTGTTGATCAGATGTGTCCAAAATGAGGCTCACAGGCCACATATGCTCCAACCCAACCCATCCTGAGGCAGCATCCTGCCCTGAACAGGGCGATTCTTCCCCACCAGGCAACCCAGCCTGTCCTTAGAAATGCACATTGTTCAGCAACAACTAAACAATTCTGTGCAACTAGCACTATCCGAGCTGAAACCAGGACATGGGGAGGGTACAGTGCAGTGTCAATCCATGTTATGACTTTATGTATCTTGATACACTGACTAAACACAATTCCTTGTATGGCAAAAAAATAAGCAGCCTTGCTTTCTATTTTCATACAATAACTTGAGAGTAAGTTTCAAGATCGATGAAAAAAGTCACGGATTTTTTATATATCTGCAAATCTATTTTCCGATAACAAATAATTACGAATTTTCAAGTTGAATGTATAGAGTTGCAATCAGATATTCAATGGAAAAAAATGATCATGTCTCTCTACTAGACTTTTATAAGACTTATCTTACCAGAGAGAAATATCTTTTGCTCCACAATCGTGCCTTATTCATGTCATTTTTGGCAGTACGTACACTTGTGAATAAATATTTTCAAGGATGAAGTACAGAAAGAGTAAAATATCATTTAAAAAAAAAAAAAAACAACAACAAAAAAAACACCTCTGACAACACCTTGAGAACTCACTAAGAATTTCAACCACTTCTGTCAAACAAGGCTGATACATTAGTTTCTTAAAATCAAAGCCAAATATCCCACTAGTTTTATGGTTTTGTTGCCCACTTTTTTATGTTTTGGTAACAAGTAATACAAGAAATAACAAAAGCTTTGTTACTTATAAATTGTATATTTTATATGCAGCTCACAACAATTCATTTTCACTCAGCATGGCCTAGGCAAGGCAAAGTATTGAAAACTCATGCTGTGGATTGTGCCTGCCCTGCTGTTATCTTGCTGTCAGATGTATACACAAGAGTCACCATGTGTCCAAAATATTAGTTTATTCATGGAGTTAGGAAGAGTTAGGAAGCAGGTCCCAATTTTTGGACACAGCCTTAATGTTAGACCCAAACCAGTAACCTAATCATTTATCTTAGTCTATGTTATCTTCCAAAAACATAAGCAGTGTTCCAACTTCAGTGAAAATTGAGAAACTGAAAAACTGAACTAAAGGATTCATAGGACTTGTTATCTGATGAGATTTCTACATAACGTACTCAGAGGAACCTTGCAGCTCCTGAAAAGAAAATGCTGAGAATTTTTACAGTTTATCATTCCAAACCAGAATAAATTCACTTTATGTTTATTTCTATAGCTTTGATATAATTTTCATGGACCAGCATTTTTATCTCATGTAGCTATATATATCAAGAGTGTGTGAAATATAGTCAAGAACTATAAGGCACATCCTAGCAAATGTATGTTACTTATCCAGGGGCCCTTTTCAAGGGCCATTTTGTTTCCTATACAGTTCAGTTGGTCTCCATGAGTGAGCCAAGTACTCTCAATCATATATTCAATAAGACTGAATCCTACATCACGTATATACACATACATATGCACTACTAAGCCTGATGGACTGGAAAGTCTTTGCATGTAGAAAAAACACAGAGCAAAAAGCAGACTTCTTCAACTACTGCCTGCTTAAAGGGCTGCCTTGCTGCAGCAGTAACACATTTCACAGCAGGAGGAAGCAGGGGGACATCGGAGGGTTCTTTCTTTTCTCTACCCAAACCTCTTATCAACATTTATTAATGGTAATATTCCATTTGGTAAGTTTTTAAGTATTTTCCTAGCGCACATAGTGGTGAGGTCCTCTTTTGTGCTTCCCATTAAACTGATCACCTTATTAGCAACGTAAATAGTCTCTGTAAGAAATGCTACTAGAAAAAAGTGATAGTTAAGCTAGAATTGAAAGTCACATAGTATTTTCAGTATTTTATTTGTTGGTTTTTTTTGTGTGTGTGGTTTTTTTTTTTAATGTGACTTCAAAGAAACTTCCCAAGGGGCACTGCCAACACAAAGTATTAACTCTTGTAGAAAGGCTAGAAGGCAAGGAAGAAGAGAGGAGAGAGAGATTGTCATCTCATCCAGACTTTTCTTTGTTTGAATGAAGTTAGAAAAAAGTCAGTTCCAGATGTCTTGCCAGCCTATGGCTATAACTTTTACGTTGTGCTTGTGTCCTTAGTGAGATCTTGCTGGAACTGCATGTGATTGCATAGCTCTTAGACCACACAAATACTTTATTCACTTCCCTAGGTGATGATGCTTGCTTCCAGGAGGAAAGACCAGAGAGATACTGAATTATTCTTCATTAGGTGTATACCATGCACTGCAGATTCTCCAACAGCTGTTAGACACTAAAAAAAAAAATAAAAAATAAAAAAAAGTGTAGCCAAAGTCTGTTAACAATACTAACTTTCTCTCTTGACACTAAACATTAAGACAAGAAATACTGAAGCAGACAAGACATAAGGACGAGGTCTAAATGGATGAAAATAGATTATGAAATTGCCCCTGCACTGTACACTTTGGAACTACACACTGTACTTATAAAGCATGGATGAATTAGTCATCAAGAACATCTTTCATCAAAGCATCTTACGTGTTGCAAAAGCACTGAACTGCTATTATTGATTGATTACTGGAAGACAAACTACTAGTTAGTTCTGCAATTTCATAAAATCAGAGTATATGATGGGATCCACAAGGATCAGGGAAGCCAACTCCTGGCTCCAACAAGATTACCCAAAATGCAAACAATGTTTCTGAGAGAGTTGTCCAAATGCTTCTCAAACTCTGGCAGGCTTGGTGCTGTGACTTCTTCCCTGGGGTGCCTGACCAGCTTTCTGATCACAGAAAGGCTTGGGTTGGAAGTGACATGAATGATCCTTCTGGGAGCAGGGTTGCCACTAGATCAGACTGCACACGGTCCCATCCCACCCGGCCTTGAACACCTTCAGGGATAGGGCATTCATAATTCTCTGCACAACATGTTTTAGTGCCTCACTACTCTCAAAGTAAAAAATGACCTCTGAAAAACAAATCTAAATCTCCCTTCTTTTAGTTTTAGAAGGTTTTGCTTTATCCAATCTCTATCTGCTCATCTAAAATATTGATAGATGAAGAAGTTTTTCCTAATACTCAAACTGAACCTTCCCTGATGGAGCTCCATGGTGCTCCCTCTGGCTCTGTCTCTAGTCACCAGAGAGAAAATATCAGCTCCTGTACCTCCACCTTCCTCAGGAGGAAGCTGTAGACTGCTATGAGGCTTCCGCTCACTCTCCTCTTCTCTAGGCTGTACAAACTAAGTGACCTCAGCCTCTCCTGTTACAACTTTCTTTCTATACCACTGCCCATCTTCATATCCCTCATTTGGATAATGAAATCATTTTATATCCTTCTTATTTTGTGGTGCACAAAACTGCATCTAGTACAAGAGGAAAGACTGAACCATTGCAGAGCAAAGTGTTAACAGTCTCTTCCCTCAATGAAGTAGTAGTGCTGGGCTTGATACTCTTCAAGTCCAAACTTGTACTCTTGGTACACTTTGCCCTTTTGGCTTCCAGGACACCCCGCCCAGATTCAAGTTGCTGTCAGCCAGAACCCCTAGATCATTTTCTGAGGGACTAGGAAAAAAAAAAAAAAAAACTATCTAGTCCCTCACTCCCTATTGTGTACATATATCTAGTCTGCAGAATGAAACAATGGCTTTGTTTGCTAGTGACCTTAAAGGTCATCTGACACTTGCTCTTGTTAAAATTCCTATAGTTGATCATGGTCCAGCACTTTTGTCACTTTTTCCCTATAAGTCCTCCCTACCCTCAAAGGAGTCAACAGCTCCTCCCAATACTGCATCACCTGTAAACTTTCCCTTATCTTCAAGTCCTCTCTTTGATGAAAACATTAAAGACAACTGGCCCTTAAATGGAGCCCTGGGGAATCCAGACCAGTCAGTCTTACCTCTGTCCCTGGAAAGGTGGTGGAACAGCTTGTTCTAAATGCAATCTCCATGCAATTGGAAAAGAAGAAAGTCATCAGGAATAGTTACCATGAATTCACCAAGGGAAAATGGTGTTCAGCCAAACTTTTTAGCCTGATGTAACCCTATTTACTGAACCCTTTGAGCTCAAACTCTTCACTCATCTCATTATACTTTTGTATATCTGTACACAAGACATTTTCTTCGGGAAAATGTTGTGAAAATCAGTGAGAAAACTGTGAGAAAAGCTTTGCTGAAATCCAAAAATATTACAGCGACTGGCATCGTTTTGACAATTAGATAAATAGTACAAGGAGATTAAGCTGATTAAATGGTATTTTCTGCTCAAGAAACCATTTTGGCTAGGACCAAAAATCATACTGTGTTTCAGGAGGTTTTCCATAACTCCCAGAAAATATTTTCCATAATTTTGCTAAGTACTGAAGTGAAATTAATAGAACTTGATGGGTCTTCCTTCCTGCCTTTCTTGACAACTGAGACATTTGCTAGCCTTCAGTCAACTGGGATATTCCAGTTTCCCAAGATCATTGAAAAATAAGTGAGTTCTCACAGTGACATTTGAGTACCACTTTCAGTATCCTGTCATGAATCCCATCTGGAGCAGTAAATTCCATACAGGTTTAGAGTTTGCTGGGAGTTTATCATTACTAGTGACACAGTCCTCCAAGTCAGTACTCCAAGAGTCTCAAGGCCCATCATCAGTGTAAAGGCAGAGGTGAGTAGGGCATTAAACATCTCTTCTTTGTCTGTGCTGCTATTTGTGAGGTGTCTATCCTTACGAAGTAATGGACCAATGTTATCTCTCTCCTCCTGTTGCTGTTAATGTATTTTAAAAGCCATTTTTGTTGTCCCCCACTGTGGTTAGCTTCAGTTGTAGTTGTTTTTTATATGCATTAATTTTCTCCCTGCAATGACAAAAAGCATTTCTGTAGACCTCTCACGCAACCTCACCTCAGTTTCAGTGGCCATACACTTTCTTCTGCTTAATCTCTAACCCTGCTCAGCCAAGACAACATTCTGCCCTGACTTCTTCTAATATTTCAAAATAGCTTGTGTTAATTGCTGGTACTTAAAAAGTGACCAGCACTGATGGAACTCAGCTAGTTTCATAAGCATCCTAAAGTCTGCTCTCACCATATTCAGGACTGAAGTTCTGCTGGTAAGTGACCAGCTCTGATGGAACTCAGCTAGTTTCCTAAGCATGCTAGTCTGCTCTCACTGTATTCAGGACTGAAGTTCTGCTGGTAGTTTTCCTTCTATCCTGCCGGTGGTTTTTCTTTCTATCACCAGATTTAAATTCAACTGCTTCTTGGTCACTATGGCCAAGACAGCCCCAATTGCCAGTTCATCCATTACACCTTCTCTGTTCATAAGCAATGGATCTAGAAGAGCACCTTTTCCTGTTGACTTCCTTAGTATCTGTACCAGAAAGTTATCACCAAGTTGTTTTAGGGATCTCCTGGATCTGATTGTATAAGCCATCTGGGATTCCCAGTTACAGTCTAGAAAGGTGAAGTCACTCATAAGAGCATGTGTGGCTGATCTAGAAATATCTTTTTGCTCCTAAAAGATTAACTGATTGGTGCTGCCATCCTGGGGGACATGATCTACAGTAGACTCCTTTCATCCTTACATAGAGGCTCTCAAACAGGCTTGGGGAGGAAAGTCTGGAAAGTTGCCTGACGGAAAGGGACCCCGGTGTACTGTTGGACTGTTGGCTGATTATGAGTCAGCAATGTGCCCAAGTGGCCAAGTAAATCAATGGCCTCCTAGCTTGTATCAGAAATGGTGTGGTGAGCAGGATGAGGGAAGTAATCCTGCCCCTGTACTCAGCACTGGTGAGGCCTCACCTCTAGTACTGTGTTCAGTTTGGGGCACCTCAATACAGAAAGGTTGTTGAAGTTGCTGGAGCAGGTCCAAAGAAGGGCAACAAGGCTTGTGAAGGACTTAGAGAATATGCTCTAGGAGGAGTGACTGAATGAACTGGGGCTGTTTAGTCTAGGGGAGAGGAGGCTGAGGAGAGACTTTATTGTTCTCATCAAATACCTGAATGGTGACTGCAGTGAGAGCAGGGTTGGACTCTTCTCAATGGTGAAAGGTGATAGGATGAGGCCTCAAGTTGTGCCAGGGTAAGTTTAGGTTGGGTATCAGGAAAAACTTCTTTACAGAAAGAATTGTTAAGCACTGGAATAGGCTCCCCAGGGAGGTGGTTGAGTCACCATCCCTGAATGTGTTTAAAAACCATTTGGATGTGGTGTGCAGGGACATGATTTAGCATTGGGTTGTTAGAGTTAGGGTAATATGGTTAGGTCATGGACTTGATGATCTTGAAGGTCTTTTCCAACCTGAGCAATTCTATGATTCTATGGTTCTGTGTCATTTGTCATCTGCAACTTTCTGTACTCCACTGCCTTCCTTACACACAGCAGTACCACAACACCTGCCTATCCTTTCTGAAGAACACAGAAATATCCACTGTGACACATCAGTTACAGGACTCTTCCTAACAAGTTTCAATTTTGCTAATGATGTTGCAGTTCTGAGACCGAGTAAAGGCTTCTGTCTCCTCTTGTTTGTCCCTCATGCTGTGTATGTTGTTGAAAAATTTCAAATGCTTTTCACTATACACAGCACCTCATGAGCAGACTGAAGGATAGCACTAGGATACGGTCCCTCAAATTTTGTCGTGACATCCCATAGCTTGTCACTAATGAGCTAGGTTTTATCTCTTTCTCCTTCTGAATCTTGTTTAAAGCTCTACTGATGAGTCCTTTTAACTCCTAAGCACAACTTCTTGTTTTTTTTTTTTTTCTTTTTTCCTTATTAGAAGCAGTTGTGATACAGGGGGCAAACTGACCAACCCTAGGTGACCCCTCCAACTTGGATGGATATTCATTCATGCTATCATTTGCCCGTCCATCCTGTGCCAGAGCCTCATACGTGCTGAATAATGACCTCTGGGAAGGGAGGGAATTTGCCTGCAGCCCTGATCAGGAATGTGCTTCTATTCCCCTCTGTTTCTGAAGTCCCCTTCTTCTACCTGGTAACAGAGAGTAGGGGATCTCTTGATTCTTGTATTGTGGCTGGTTGACATATCTGCCTCAGGGACAGAAGAATACAATTCCATCAGTTCATCTCCTCCAGCTCCCTGATTATCCTCAGATTGCCCACCTCCTCCCAAATTGCTGACTCTAGGCTGAGCAATTCTGCCTGAGCAGATCATTCACAGGACCGCTCACTGATGCAGTCAGACACTGACAAAATGCTGAGGCATACCCTGTAGCTCAAGACCTGTGTCTCTGCATGCTCCACTGGGATCTCTGTCTGTACTGCTGCATTAATTCCTGTGGCTCAAGAGCCCACAGGAGATGCAGAAGACATGGCTTTCTGCCAAACAGATACCATAAATGGAGAAGCTCTCTGTGAGCAGGTGACAACTGCCATTGGAAGTGTCAGAGTGACAAGCACTCTCCCTCTGCACCCTCTTGTGTCAGATACTATGCTAGGCCCCAGCTGCCTGCTCTGGTGGCAGCATTTGCCGGGGTTGCCTTCGGTACGTCTGAAAATATGCACAATTACTTCTGACCCTGCCCATGGCTTCTCAGCCACTTCCCTGAAACCTACCAGCTCATGGTGAGTCTCTGCACTCCCATGCGGTCTACTTGATTCAGGAAACCCACATGTGCACTGCCATCACTTGCTCCACTGCAGAATCATGGAATCCTAAAACTTCCCAATTTGGAAGGTACCCACAAGGATTATCATGTCCAACCACTGGCTCATCACAGGAATACCCAAAATTCAACCCCTGTGTTTGAGAGCACTGCCCAAATAATGCCTGTCTTAGAGCTGGATCCCTCAGAAGATGCCATTCAAGTCCTAAATTTTGAGTCGTGGCACTCATTTCCTATAGTTGTATGAATATCAGTGCCAAGGTATATAAAAGCATCATTAAGGATTAAGCAAGTGTATTAAGTCCAAAGCCAGTAATCCTATACATTTAAAGTTGTAGGGTTTTGTTTAACTTATTAAAATCTTTTATACAAATAGCTTTTTCAAGGCAATACTAACTATATAGACACATGCATAGAAGATTCCTACTTGTTTACTATTGATAGAAAGCCTAACCTCGGAAGAAAAACAACAGAAACTAGAATCATGGGAAGAAATTACATATTTTTTACTGTATCCTTTGGATTCCATTTTTATTCTGTTTTCACAATGAGGTAATAAAATATAATATTGGAAATAGGAACCCTGTTTAGTTATACGGATTTAGTCCAGAGACTTCTGTAAGGTCACAGGGCTCACTAGCATCATTTTTAAACATTTGAAAGACTGGATCCATTGCCCATAAGACATTGTTAAATTGTATTGGGGAGTACTTGTCTGGAATATAATTCAGTGAAAGTGAAACTGAATAAATGTTTTACATGCAAGCACAGATTTCTAGAAATAATAAAAATACAATTGCTTAATGAAACAAACAAACAAACAAATATTTAAAATATTAAAAAAAATAATAAAAAAAAAAAGAGTGTCATTCACTTATAACACTGAGAAATTGAAAGATAACAGAACATCACAAAAAATATAATTCACATTTACAGAAATATATTCATGCAAACTGTACGCCAGGGAAGCTACTTTGCTTTCAGTGTCTACATTCACCAGTATCCTGAAGAAAGATATAATTATTTAACCATATTTTATGGAATCTCTGCAAAGTTGAAAGTTGAAACTGTCCTAAAAGAAGCAAGGATACTTTTTCTTACTGCATCTTTTCATTTGCCCCTAGTTGCTTTGAGCCAGGACTTTGAGTATATTTGTAGTTAAATATTTTCTGAAATGATTTGTAAAGTTTTCTAATGTGCTCCAGCCATGTTCTATTTATATCCTATAGAGACTATTCAAATGATTCCTGCGATGGTCACAGGGGCTACTGAAGATGATTATGGGGGACATCTCTTAATAATTTCCTCACTACCCCATTCATCTTTAGGATCAAATAGCATTTAGAAAAGTTCCTAGGATCCAACACTTTAATATCCTTCTAACTCTGACAGAAACGGGTATTCATCCCATTCTACAGATCTCTATGTGAGAGCTGACCAAAGTAAAACCTTAAAGTCTGAGAGCTTGTTATTTTTTCACTTGTTATTCCTACAGTTTAAAGTGGTATGAAATGAGTGCATTATGTAGCAAACAGAAGTCTGCTTAGAAAGCATTTAGTGTCTAGGTTGAGTTCATTTAGATAAGCACAGTGGGTTTTACAAAGTACAGTATCATGGGAATTCAGGCTTACAATCTCTACGTCTTATAAAATCAAATACAGACTTTTACACTGAGCCAGCAGCAAAGTCTGTGTGCTACTGACACTCCATTTCTACCTGCCAGAGGACATCTGAATCTTTTGAAAAAGGAATGTGCTATATCAAAAACAAGCAGTAATTACAAAGACAGAGAGTCTGAGGGGAGCACCTACAATCTGAATGCCAAAACCTTGACTAATGACTGCATAAGGATGTGAAGTTCTTCCAAGTAAAGGACTATTAGCAACCTATTTAACCAAGATTCCAGTTCATGACTGGATTCTGCATGAGACCAATATGTAGAAAGATAACTCTTCTATTTTGAAAGATCCTCTATGGTCTTAATCTCCTTTTTCAGTCTATTAACAACATCCTAGTGCCAACAAGATAGAAGATTTTCTCTTCTTCTTTTTTTTTTTTTTTTTTTTTTTTTTTCTTCCTTTGTAATGTTTCCTCTTCCGTGGTGTTGGAGTAGAGATGTACAGGAGTAGTATCACCTAAGGAAACCAAGGTGGGAAGTGGTGTCAATCTGCCTGAGGGTAGGAAGGCCCTTCAGAGGGATCTAGATAAGCTGGATCGCTGGGCTGAGGTGAATGGGATGAGGTTCAACAAGACCAAATGCCGGGTCCTGCACTTTGGCCACAATAACCCCATGCAGTGCTATAGGCTTGGGGCTGGGTGGCTGGATGACTGTGAAGAGGCAAGGGACCTGGGGGTGTTTGTTGGTGCTTAGCTGAACATGAGCCAATGGTGTGCCCAGGTGGCCAAGAAGGCCAATGGCATCCTGGCCTGCAATAATGTGGCCAGCAGAAGCAGGGAGATAATCACCCTCCTGTACTCAGCGCTGGTGAAGCCGCACCTCGATGTTGTGTTCAGTTTTGGGCACCTCACTACAAGAATGACAGTGAGGCCCTGGAACATGTCCAAAGAAAGGCAATGAAACTGATGAGGGGTCTGGAGCACAGGTCTTATGAGAAGTGGCTGAGGGAGCTGGGATTTTTTAGTCTAGAGAAGAGGAGGCTCACGGGAGACCTCATTGCACTCTACAACTTCCTGAATGGAGGTTGTGATGAGAAGGGGTTCAGCCTCTTCTCCCAGGCAACAAACAGGATCCAAGGAAATGGCCACAAGTTGCACCAGGGGAGATTTAGATTAGATATAAGGAAAAACCTTTTCTCTCAGGGAGTGGTCAGGCACTGGAATGGCTACCCAGGGAGGTGGTGGAGTTGCCATCCCTGGCAGTGTTCAAAAGGCGTCTGGATGAGAAGCTAAGAGATATGGTTTAGTAGCTTGTGGTAGCAATGGTAATGAGAGGATGGTGAGACTAAATGATCTTGTAGGTCCTTTCTAACCTTGTGGTTCTGTGATTCTACGATTCTAAGGAAAACACCTTTCTTCTTTTTCTTTTTCTTCTTCTTTTTTTTTTTTTTTCTTTTTTGGTAAGGATTCTCAAAATCTGCTACAGACTTGGGCTCATGTGTTGTGTTGTTTTCCACTTCTCACAGAAAAAGTAAATGATTTATTTTAGCTGCACTTCTCTCTTTTCTAGTTCCTGATGCTTCAGTACAAGCACAATCAAAGTTTTCAATATTGGAAAGATGAAGTGCCACTTTCGCGTGACTGTTTTCCACACTTCTCTACACTGTTCTTTAGAGCAATCTGACATGAGGATGTTAAGTACTATCATTCTTACTTGTTCTCAACATTTCTCAGATATTAATGTTTTAACAAAAACAAACAAACAAGCAATGGTTGCATCACTTATATGACATGTCCATAATTCACCACTGCCAAGAAGGATCTAAATATAATTCATTGTTGAAATAGTTTCGTATTTTGACTGTAAGTTTTTCTTAGAGTAGATAGTATGCACTGTTCTTCATTTTTTTACCAGGACTTGTTCTGATGGGATAAGATGGATTGTGTTCAAACTAAAACAGAGTAGTTTTAACTTAGATATAAGGATGAAACCTCCTGGACTACTTGCAACTTATGTTGCTTTCCCAGCAGGTATCTGGGTGGTTGAAGTACTCCACCAGGATGAGTCTCTTGTAGATGAAGCAAGAAGGCCTTATCAGTTCCTAATTTTAACCCACAAGTTCCCAGCCTGTACATGACTGTTTCTTAGGGGCAGCTCACAGACACTTTTTTAACATAGAAAGCAACACTTCCAGCTCTCCTACCCTGCCTATTCCTTCTAAAATCTCATAGCTCTCAACCATGGTATTACATTTATGGGAGTCATCCCATCATTGTTTTGTGATAACGGTAAGATTGTAGTTTTCCAGTTTCACCACAGTTTCCAATATCTCCTGCTCATTGCCCATGCTCTGTGTGCTGGTATAGAGCCACTTCAGCTGGGCTTTCAGATGCATTATCTTGTTGAAGCAGCCCTCCCAAGAAAAAATATGGGAAAAATCTGAGGTTTTCCCAGTCTGCTTCCTAAAGAGACAGTGTTCGCTGACTCTGACTCTTCTCTGTTCCTCTGCGGAACATCTCCCTCCCCATCAAATCTAGTTTAAAACCCTAATGATGAGTCCTGTCAGCTTACTAACTAGCATATTCATCATAAAATGCAGAAGTTTGAGGGCCTCCACTAGCATCTTGTCCCAGTAACTTAGCTATACTATCCTGCACCTTGTGATGAGAAAGCTTGCTATCACTCCCTTCCCCCTTCAAACCTAGCTTAAAGCCCTGCCAGTTAGCCCAGACAGATTCTAGGCCAGATTTTTTTTCTCCCTGTACCCATGTGGACCCCATCATCAGCCATTAGGCCAGGGGCTGAGCAAACTATCCAATAGTGAGAAAAAAAATCCCTGTGGTGGCACCAGCTGCTCAGCCATGTATTTCTCATATTAGTCTTCCTGGTCCTCTCAGTCACTGAAGGGATAGAGGAAAATAATGCCTGCTCCATGCACTAACTGCCCTAAACCCCTGAAGTCTCTTTTGATAGCCCTCAGGCTTCCCTCATCAACTTTGTCACAGCCAGCCTGCACTAACAGTATGTTAACAGTTAATAATCACATGGGAAAACCAGACTAGGTATTTTCCTAGTAATGTCTCTGACCCAGTCCCCAGGGAGGCAGCACACTTCCCTGTGGGTAGGATCTGGCTGACGTACAGGTCTCTCCATTTCTCTCAGAAGGGAGTCGCCTGCAAAGATTACCTTCCTTTTCTTTTTGGTAAAGGCAGTCTTGAGGCATGGAGTCAATCACCTCACCCTAGACAACCTCCTATGTGGACCTTTCATCACATCCTAACTTACTTCTCATTCAAGTTCCAGAGCCTCAAACCTATTGCATAAGGGCACCTGGGAGGGTGAGGTAGGTACAGAGGGATTTTTCCTGTGATTTCAAGCTGGGATCTGCTTCCACTCCTCCTCATCTCTTAGGTCTTCTCCCTCTGCCTGACAGTAAAAAGGCAAGGGGTCCATCACTGTTTAGATGTATCACCCTGGTGCCTTTCCCATGGATATGGTAAGGAATTGCTCCACCAGTCTATCTCCTGCTTGCACTCTCTGATATTCCTTAACCTCCCCCATTCATTCTTGAGCTCTGCCACCATACTGAGCAGATCATCTACACCCAAACTGCCACACTTTTTGAAATGTACTCCATCTGAGCTGCCACATTCTTTCTGGACAGAACTTTCTGCCTAGTGGAAACTGTAGTTAGGTTTGTTGTTTGGGAGGCAGCTGACAGGTGAACCAGTTCCCTGGCTAAGGAGAGATGCTTTGCCCTTCTTTCTCACCCTGCCTGAGTTAACTGCCACGCAAACTGCCATGCCACACTCTTACCGCCATGCCACACATTGTTTGCCTGCTCTGTTAGCTTCACTCCCTACCTGCTTCAAACTTGTGTACAGGGTTTGTAGTGTGTACATTTTGTTCCAGTTTGAATATTCATGGGACCCACCTGTCACAAGCTTCATGATATTCCAATGTCGCCAACATCATTTTTGGTGCATTGAAACCAATATTCAACTGTTCCCCGGTTACAATCTGCTGATTTATGTGGTTGATCTGATAGAGGCACTCCTCATTTCATGGTGTGACAGTTGTTTGTGGCTGTCCAAAATGCTTGTCTTTCATGTTGCTGTCACCATTGCTGAAATATACCATCCACCACCTCATTGTGTCAATATCCACTCTTTGTCTCCATAAATGTTCACCAAGCATCACTGAATGTCAGCTGGTGCAACTCTTTTCCCTGTAGAGTCCAGTTTCACACCTTTGCTTCATGTGTACTTCCATGTCAGATGTCATTTAGTTAGACCTCTTCTCTGATACCATCTGTCACACAGCAACAAAATGTAAAGGAATATTGGTGGGAAGACTGAGTCTCTACTGCTACATACCAACACCTGCCTCTGATGTCCTAGGCCAACATAATAAAATATGAGGCATTACTTTCAGAGCAACCCTCATAGATGATTGTTAAGATCCTTTCCAACTCAAACCATTCTTTGATTCTATGATTCTGATTCCATATTCTATGATATGATTCCATATTCACAGATTTAAATATCTGCCCCCAAGTTAATAACACTGCATTCAGTCAGACTTTTGGTGTAAACCTGCACATTCCATATAAGAGTGAAGCAAGGTGAGCCATCACAGGATTTGGCATACCTTATCACCCCTAATCATGAGTCATGGGTTAGAGCAGTGATTCTCTAAGAATGCTTAGTCTGTGAAGCTAACAACATTTTACAGTGTGATTCTTCTCTGAGTCAAGATGTAAATTTGCAGTGTAGTTTCTGTTTTGCAGTATGTAGTGAAGTTCTTAACATTTCAAAGTACCCGTGACAAGATTCAGAGAGTCACAATGTTTGTCTTAAAAATACAAGCTGGTGAGTGAGTTGCTTATATTTTCCCTCTCTCATGGAACTTCCAGCCAAAGCAGGCTTCCGGATTGTTGTCTATGTACTGCTTTTGGAGACTTTCTTAGGGACCCATAAAAAATAAAATAAAATAAAAATCTCAGTACAGGGGAGAGTCTTAGTATTGCAAGGAAGGCTGAATATTTCCATGCATCTTGCTACTTACTTCCAAAAAAAAAAAAAAAAGAAGAAGAAGAAGAAGAAAAATTATATATACAATCTGCTGATAATTAGTCACCTATTTGTTTGCACCTGAATCAGTTCATTCTAGAACATTGTTAGGGTGTGCTTGCCGTATATTCTAGTTAATGTTCAGCTATGAATATACCGTAACCTACTCTGCATTCAAGTACATACTCCTCACTAGTACACTTGCAGTTGGCAAAGCTAGATATCCACAGCAGAAATTTATTTGTGAATGTCAGAAAAGGATAGCTATTTTTACTTGTAAATACATTTTTCAATTTCTTATTTTCACCCTAAGAAGATAATCTGGCCCCTTGCTCCTTCAATCAAGCAGTAATCATAAAGAAGGCCTGGAGGTAAAAATTAATTAGCCTTGAAATAAAAAGTTCAAATACCCGCCTTAAAGTGTTTTCACTCCACAAATCAAAAATGTCATAATAAAGAAATGTTTGAATTACTCAAGAACAGGAGATCTTTCAGAGAAATCAAGATCATATAGCTCTTCCCCTTATGTATATATAGGAACCATCACAGGTGGTGGAATGGAGTATCTGTTGATAAAACATGTTAATATAAAATTATAACTCAGCAAACACATTTATAAGGCAACAAACTTTTTGAGTGAGAGAAGTCTGTAATTCATTTACTTTTTATTTACATTTCCTGACAGATATTTATCTGAAATATGAGAATCTCAGCCTCCTGTATCTCCCAAATATGTTGTCTTCCACTGAAACCGTATGATCAGAGAACTTGCCACTGTACTATTTCTGCCTGTTGAATGAATTTTCTATTGGATAAAATGCATACATGCGTCCAAAAACTGAGTCCTATGCTGCAGTGGATGGCACTCAGCAAAATATTTCTTCTTGGCGTTATTTTAAGCTGCCTGTCTGTCCAAGTGATCAGCGTAGCCTGTCCATCCCTCCCAGCTCTACAAATTGTATGCTGACATTTGATTGCCCAGCTAGAAGGTGTGACATACAGAGTTGCAGAACCTAGGTATTTTACATTACTTCAAAAGGAAGTTGATATGAATCATTGTCAATTGGCTGAGTTCTGACATTACTGAAAAATCCAACTAGTTTACAAGCGAGAAATAGAGTGAGATTGTTATCATCATTACCGCTGTACGCCTAGACAAGCTGACCAGCAGTAACATCTTTTTTTAAATGTCCTTAATACTGCAGTTTGTAAAAATAAGAGAAATGTAAATAAAATTAGGCTACAGCTTCTCTATTAGCCTCTGTAACAAAGATGGAAACAAACCTGAGAAATTTTTATTTTTGAGAACACTTCCTAAGTACAAATGGAGTTGTGCAGTCTCCAGTGGAGATTGAGAGCTGCTTTTCTCCATCTTTTTCTACTTCTGAAATTCCATTATTATTATGGGATAAGTGATAGCTCTTGGTGTCCCCAGAGCATACTTTTGTTTTTTTCAATCACGTACATTTCATCTGCTCAGACATCTAAAACAAGACAGAGGTAGCTTATGGTAATTTACATTTCAATCTCCCAAATGTATGTGAAGTGGAAAACAGTTATATGACAATACAATTTTGTTAGCTAAGTGTAATTTACAGTTAATATATAAAGAACTTCTCAGTTCACTCCATTCTGTCTGATAAAACAGGAAAAGCAATATATTAACATAATGGATTTATGAAGTGTTTAACACTGTTTATTTAATATGTTGGCTCTTACACATAGAATTTTAGTTTAGTTTTGGCAAGGAAAGTAACATCAACAGCTGACAGTTACTGATTTGAAAGCAAGGTGATTTAACTGTTTTGAATTAAAAAAAAAATCAAAATCCAACTAAACTTGACATCGTAGATGAACTATGCATCACTAAAGTAGGCTAGATGAAAAGTAAAAACTACTGATGCTTCTGTAAGTAATGTTTTTTGTGCAAAGAAATCAGTTTGCTCACATGTAACTCAATCTAAGGAATATATCTCCCATTTGATCTTTGCTGTTTGAATGTAACATTTAGTAGACATATTAGCAGATATTCCTCAAATTTTAGCAGCAGACACATGGCTGAATTCCTAAATTTTCTGGAATAAACCAAATTGGTTAATTAAAACTCATTTTCAACTATCTTAAAAAGCATCTGGTCCTACAAACAAGAATTTATTATTAAAATGACAGATTAAGAATAACTTAGCAATGAAGTATTCCTCTGAGTGTAATACCACTAGGTTACTAAACTGCAGCTCTAATATAAAAAATGTACATTTCAGCTACGACCACACCTCTTGAATACTGCTCTTTTTGAGACAGTGTTCAATTTAGCTGTGTCTATCTATTCAAATGCCTCTGCTTACTACAATGATATGATTTTCCTGTTTAATTCTTGCACTATGTCGGCAGACAGGACATTGTTTTGAAAAGTGGACGTTTTTTTCTTTCTAAACTTTGATCATTCTTAGTTCACTCTTTTGCTGTGGAATCTTCATTATGAGCAATATACCTTATTACTGAAAGAAATCTGTCTACATCTAGCTGCTCTTATTGAACCGTGCATAATATTAGACTTCAGAAATGTCTTCCTTCCTCAAAAACAAAACAAAACAAACAAAACAACAACAACAAAAACACATTAAAGAAAATAAAAATATGTATTTATTAGAACCTGACAAAGGTATCTGTTACAAGGTCCCATGGCATTCCTCAGAAATCATTTTTTGTGGATCAGATTCCCAAACAAGTTCCATTTTCCATATATGCACTCCATATGCTCCCATTTATAATGATCCAGGCAGAATGTCTTCTTGGAAATTGAGTTCATCAATCACTGTCCTCAGAGATGTTTAAGATATCTCTTGCACATTTTTTTCAAATTCCTATTAAAATATTTCCTACTCAAAAATTTCAATTAAAACAAAAGTCTAACCCTGACATATCTGTCTCTTAATACTCCATCCATATTATTTATTATAGGCAGTTAAAGTTTCTATAATAAATGCAAAAACTTTCTGGTTGTTTTCAAGGGGATCAACTGGTAGTTTGAATCATATAAGTAGGTGTTTGAAACATCCTGCTGCTTTGTGTCATGCTAACTGACATAAACAATCCATCTGTAGAAATGCCATGAAAAGGAAATTATCCAAGGGAGGAGAGATGTACACAAGTCTATCAAAATTATTTATGTGCACTAGTTAATCTGTGTAACCAATCAGCAGATTTTCCTGAGGACAATAGAAATGCGTACAGAAAATGCAAGGCAAAATTCAGTGTATCCAGAATCTTGTACATGAAAAAGGAAAGTTACACGTATTGGTACCTGGTACAATTTTGTATTGTTCATATTTCAAAATACTATGCATGAGAAAACACAGCTCATGCAGTAAGAAGAATGTACATGCTATTTTCTTTCAAGTTCCTTCCATAGATCTGGGAGCACCTTAGATGTGCATACTTTGAAACACTTTCTGTTATTATTATTATTATTAATAATAATAATATCACATAATATCTTATCTAGAAATTTCAGCAATTACCTTGTTTATCTAGCATATCTAAGACTGAGTATAATTTAGGAAATTAGTCCTTTAATTTAGCACTCATTGGAGGACCTGATGGCGCAAGATCAGTGGAGAAAATGACATAAGCTAATGCAGAGACAGTGCAACTCACTGCCAGAGCAAAGAGTCCACCTATTTTAAATGACTGTGCACAGTGTAAATTTAAATTTCTTTAATTCAAAATTCAGAATTTGAAGGAAGGAAGGAGGATTGAGAGCTTAATAATGAAATGATACCTAACACAATTCCTAACTTAAAAGAGAAATTGCATCCTTCTTAGAAAGACAATTTAAAACATAGATTTTTTTATTTTTTTTTTAAATAATAGTGCTTACATCACTTTGTAGTGCTTTACATTTTATTTCATTTGGGATAGTGTGCCTCTATGAACGCAACACAGAGTAGATAAAGATTCTTCAGTTAGTAGATTAATGTTATTATGACAGTTCTTTGTGTCTTTCTAGTATTAAAGGAGATCACATGACAATTTCACTTGCATAGTCTATAAATATAGTTGCTAGAATCTTTATACCCCTAGCTTACGTGTAGATGATGTAAGCTGTAGACCTGTCAGTGGCATTCAGGCACAGTATTTCTTGTAAACATATTTGCCTTCATATCTTCAAGTGTTGATTCAGACTGTGGACACCCCTTCCCTGGAAGCATTCAAGGCCAGACTAGATGGGGTTTTGAGCAACATCGTCTAGTGGGAGGTGTCCCTTCCTACAGCAGGGTGTTGGAACTAGTTGCAAGTCTGCAGATTTTTTAATGCTGTATTTTATCATTTTGCTTTATTTATATATATATTTTTTCCCAACAAAGACAAGGAGCTAGTGACAGCATACATATTCCAGAAAGTATATGCATATTACTATTCTGAAAACATCAGATCTACCCCCATAGCATATCCTACCCTCAACCTTGCACAAAAGTAAAAGGGATTACTTGTAGGCAAAAGCAAAAAGAACCAGTACTGATGACTCAACTTGAGGGAGCCTTGAACTACAAGGCATGAACTCCTTTGCAGCACCACTACATTTGTTTGACGTGACCAGGGGATATTAGCAATGAGAAAGTACTAATGACTTGATCAGTGACTGAAAACTTCATGTTTGAAAAATGCTTCATTTTGTACAGAAAATTAATTGTTTCATCCCACTGGATTCTGCTCCTACAGAATAGCATTATATTTATCTCCAGGCTGATACATCAACTTTAACTCAAGATAACTCACAAACAAATCAAGTTTTGCTGTTCAGAAATTGCTCTCACAAACCAGACAAGAACTGTTCTATATTGTTCACTACCTGTTGTATGAACAGATATCTGCATTTTTCATTCTGTTGGAAGTAGCAAATCAGTGTAAAATTTATCTTCTGATCTTCTGATCAAGTTCTTTAAAGAGTTTATAGCATGGGTTTGCTTAAAAGTTTGTGGCATCATCATTACTGAGGTATACTAAGAAAGTGCACAACACTTTATTCACATTACAGGTTGTATTAATTTCTCCTACATCTCACATTCCCCTTCTGTATGTTTCTTTAGCAGTTCATATTCCAATTAAAATAACAAATCAAAAATTTTATATGCACAAATAAAAATGTGCCAAAGATATTGTGGCCTTCCAATACTTGAAGGGAGCATATTAACAGGAGGGGGAATGGCTTGTTACAAGGGTGGGTAGTGACAGGCCAAAGGGGAATGGTTTTAAACTGAGATGGGGGAAGTTTAGGTTAGATATTAGGAAGAAGTTTTTCACTCAGAGGGTGGTGACACACTGGAACAGGTTGCCCAAGGAGTTGTGGATGCCCCATTCCTGGAGGCATTCAAGGCCAGGATGGATGTGGCTCTGGGCAGCCTAGTCTGGTGCTTGGCAACCCTGCACATAGCATAGAACTAGATGATTATTTCAACTCAGGCCATTATGTGATTCTATTATTCTATTATATAAATTATATCCATCTTCAGGTGTGTAGGCCCAGTTTATAAGTTTTCTGAACACATTAAACTTCATATTTGGTTCATATATATAACCATATTTATATAAATAGAATCTATCTCTGATCTGTACAACTGTGGCTGTCAGTCATGACATCATGTGTTATGTAAGGCACATACTAAAAACTACTGTTGAAGTAATTTAAGCCATTCTTTCTACATTGCATTTTATCAATACTCCTCACAAGTAGATAAAGATGTAAAACATTAAGATACTGAAAAATTGTTCCTGAAGCATAGAAACTTATTTTGCTCCAAAACTAATGCCTCCTGTTTATTTCCATTGAAAGTACAGCAAAGAGCACAATAACACTATTTGATGCATCAAAATCTCAGATACAAAACACTGTTTTTCAACATAGTCACCACCATTAGCTTTGCATTTTCACCCATAATGAACAAAATCCTGAATGCCATGCTTGCAAAAGTCTGCATTAACAGAGGTGATACACCATATCTCAGATGCTGTGATCATGTTTTTGGTAGGAAAATGTTGTCCACACGGTCCATCTTTATCGGTCCTAATAGATGGAAATCAGACTGCATCAAATCCAGACTATAGGGTGGGTATGGTAGGACAGTCCAGACAGAATCATCAGTGTGCTCCAGTCTTCAAACCAGCATAGGTCCGGGTGTTATCACTTTGCAAATGAAAGTTTGTCTTCTTCTCTGGACAGACGCTGGAAATTCAAGCCTTCAGCTTAGGAAGGGTTGTGATGTAGCAGTCAGAGTTGATGACTTTCAAGGTTCCAGGAAATCCATGATGATGTTCACCCCTTTTCTATCCTAAAAGATAATGTATATCACTCTACTGAGGGCTATGTCTTGAATTTTTTCTTTGTCATGGAATTGACATGTCACCACTTCTTGAACTGCTATTTTGACTTTAGCTCATAGTGATGGCACCACACCTCATCCCAGAAAATATTGAGATCTGGGAAACTGTCACCTTCAGCCTTGTATTGTTTGAATGGGTTCTGACAAATTGGAATACAGTGTTCTTTCTGTGTCAGTGTGAATAATCATGGGACCCATCTGCCACAGATTTGCAATATTCCAATGTTGCAATCATCATTTCCAACGTATTGAAGCCAACATTCAGTGTCATGCAGTTCCCTGGTCAGAATCCACCAATTTGTGTGGATGAGCTAATAGAAACATTCCTCATTTCATTGTGTTCTGAGAGCTGTGTGTGGCCATCTGGAACGTGGCTTGTCTTTCATGTCACTGGCATCACTGCTGAAATGCATCACTCACAGCCTCAACGTGCTTACATCCACTCTTTGGTCTCCATCAACATTCAGCAAGAGTCAGTGAATGTCAGTGGGTACAACTTTTTCCCCAAGGAGGAATTCAATTCCACACCTTTGTTTCACATGTACTTTCATGTCACATGCTGTTGTAGTAGGTGACAGCAAGGATTTGGGATGTGACGTGGTAGGACTCTCCCCTTGCTCGGTGTCGAAAGGTTAATGTATGCATAAGGGGCGTAGACGAAGTAGGATAGGTATATAGGTAAATCGCACGACACAATAAACACCATTTTTCTGTTCACCATATTGGTATTCACATGCAGTTCTTTGGCCTGGGTAGGTTTTACCCAATAGTCCAGCACAGAGCTAAAAGAACATGGGTTGCCAGGTGCATGGCAATACATGCCATTTAGTCAAACTGCCCCGCTGCTACCATTTGTTGTGAGGGAACAAAATATAATGGAATATTGATAGGAAGCTTCAACATTTACTGCCATACCACTGACATCCTCTTCTGATGTCATGGGCCAACGTACTAAAATAGGAGGCAGTTCTATAGGAACAGCCCTCAAATATTCTATTAAAATTCACAGTAGTTGAATATGTGGCTTGCACACACACAAAAAAATAATGTGGTTCACATTACCTCAGTAATAGTTTTCAAAATTTTAATTCAGAAGTTGAATTTTCAGAAAGTGTGTGTTGCAAAAGTAGTCTGAGTGTCATTAATTTCTGTTGCTATTCTCTACTCCTGTGTACCTTTGATAATTACAGAGCTATTATTTTGCATGACATTGCTTCCAAATAAAGAGGTGTACTCTAAGAAAGGCATAGATACATGTGGTGATGACAGAACATGTACACCTTTCTTCATTTAGAAGAAAAAAAAAAAAAAAAAAAGGAGAAAGAAAGCAAAACTCCACGGGCTTGGTGTTTCTGAGCAGGTTTTCAATTTCAGATTCAAGTTAAATATTAGGTAATAATTCTGGCATACTTGCATTTCATCTTAGTAAATGTGACATCATGAAATGGCTGTTGCGTATAAGATGAAATTTTATTCATGCTGTCTGACGACACCTTCCCTGATTTCAGCTGGGATGTTTTGGTTTTAGGAGAAAAAACTACATTTATAGCTGTGGGTTTTGAGAGAGATGAATCTTCTACTGTCTCCTAAGTCATGCCTTCCCTAGTGAGAAGGTGTTGCTACCTCAATCCAAGATTCAGGAATAATACAAATCAATTTATTGAGAGCTTTCTAACAGCAACTAATACTCTACTTGGAAGTAAAATTGTCTAATTTGCTAATAAAGATTAATAAATGTTACAGGTAAGACAATATGAGGCAAAGAATAGTACGAAGAAAGAAAGAATAAAAGAAGATACAGAGAAAAAATAGAAAATGGGGAAAGAAAGAATGACAGATGTACAGATATACAAAACACAGCAAAGCAAAGCAAAGTGGTTTACCACTTTGATCCACCGATGTCTTGGTGTCAGGTGCTGACCTTTAGTAGTGTTGTGTCATTCAAGGTTGTGTTCATCTGTTAACAATTAACAATTATATTCTCTTATTATAGTCCAGAGTGGTTAAGCCTGCTCCTTTGGACTGACAGCTTCTGGCTTCAGGGATCTCTGCTGGAACTCTTTTGTTCCTGTCTTCCAGGTCTTGCAAATTTTAAATCAGCAGGGATAAGAGGAAGCAGGGAGATATCATCCTATATCTTTCCTCCACTTTACACAACAGTATCATCATCCAGTCTCCTCCACCAGGTTGGAAATATTTGCCCCCAGGACAAGACTTCAGCCAGAAAATATTCCTGGGCCCTCTCCTTTGAAAGCAAACAGCTCCAAAGAAACGTTTTCAAACATAAAACTGTCCACAAGGTTGTTGTTGGTTGCCTCGTTGATTTGTGAAATCACCAGCCTCAGATGGTAACATATCTATGTGTCTGTTTGTTGTTGAGCAGTGCTGTACAGAGCCATTGAAATTTAAATTTCCCAGCTTCTTGCACTGTCCTAACAGTGATGGAGCCTGAGGAGGATATAAGGAGCTGAGAAGGGACAGAATCAGTACAGCTGACCTCAGCTGGCCAAAGGGATTCCTCATATCATACAACACCATGTGGAAAAGAAGCTTGAAAACAAGGTAGATTTGTTTGGGCGGTCTGCTGCTGCTTGTGGACTAGCTGGGTATCTGTTGGCTAGTGGTGAGCAATTGCTTGTGCATCACTTGTTTTTATATATATATTATTATTATAATTATTATCTTCTCTTCCCCCATTCTTTTTTCTATGATAGTTAAATAGATTTGATCTCAACTCAGAAGTTCTACTTTGTTTTTTTCTGATTCTTTTCCATAACCCACTGAGAGGTAGGGGAATGAATGAGCAACTCTGTAGTGCTTAACTACCTGCCAAGTTAAACCACAACAACACTGAAAAAATCATAGTGCAGATTTATACATACATTCATTGCTGCAAATGTTCTCATAGAACTTTGTTGTGTACACTATAAATGTAAGGGAACATAACTTAAACAAATCACAGCTCCATCCTTCAGAAACATAACACCCACCATTGAACAAGCTAAAGAGATGGGACATGATAGCAGTACTGGAGAAAGCAAATAAATCTATAAAGGTTGTTAAACCAGAAGGAGTTGTGAAGGTCTGACAAAATGTCTCAAGGGCAGATGGGTCAGAAGGGACATACAAGGCACCACATTTATAAAGGAGTTTTACTAATGGGAGGAGGGAGGAATATTCATATGTGATTGTGCATATGTGAATATGCATAAGGGAGGTGGAGTATAACTGGAAAAGAACACTTGGCACAAAACTTCCACATAAAAAGAATGAGAATTTGGCAATCAAAAAGCTGCTGTATGGGGTACTTTCAAATCCTTGCAAGAAAACAGTGAATGTCCCAGTAGAAGACATTGATGCTGATTGAGGAGACGTATTTAGAAACAAGAGAATTAAGATGTCCGAGCTTTTTATTCTGGCAGTGTTTTTCTTCTCCATTCATAAAATCTAAATCAAACCTTTTCCAATGAACTAGAACATATTTCTTTTTCAACACAGCAAGATTTATGCTTTGGTTTTGTTGTTGTTGTTGTTGTTGTTTTTGGTTTTGGTTTTGATTTTTTTAGAGCAATTATCTGATATCAGAATTTAATAGAAAACATAGACCATTTTACTCCCTATTCTCAAACTTTCTAAGTTTAATCTTAGATTTTTCTAAGATTCTAAGACTATTCTATTTGGAATCTCATCTCTGACAACCCAGAAGGTGTTCTTTCCTTGCTTTTCCATGCTGTTTTGATGAAGCAGGAGGAGGAATTTGGAACTTTCTGAGCAACAGAAGGGTTCCAGCTGGTAACTAATAGAAATAGATTCCCAGCCAAAACAGGAAGAGTAGTAAGAAGCCAAACATTGGAGGAATGTATATTAATACAGCATGCATTACCCATATGTTTGCTCGTACGAAGCTCCATGAACATGCATGCACTCCCTTGATATTGACTTTTTCTAGGTAAATGAAAACAAGATTTAGAAATAAAAATAGAATGCTATTTGATAAACGAGCCAGTGCTGAACATATCCACCTCACCAGTCATTCTCCATTTCAAAATAAAGTTCTACATGCAGAAGAACAAAGTGAGTGAGCAACACAGAATATTTACAGCAGATTATGATGAACAACTTGAACAAGAAAACTCTTGAGTCAGACTTTCCTTTATTGGACAGCTGTATTTTTTGGATTACGAGATCTTTATAAGACTGGCAGTGTTACACATCAATTACAGATGAATAGTTGCTGAATAATTATGCTACAAAGAACACATAACATTTTGTTTCTTGCTTATTTCCTTCAATGTAACTACAAAGAGAAATTTTTCCTCATTTCTCACACAAATAGCCAATATGTTGTTTACATTTTAAACTAAACCTCATGTAATATCAGGCAGTTCTGCTTGCTACAAAGTAAACATTTCCATCCATGCAAGACTTGAAACAGAGAAAACTTTTAGAAAGAGAGTAGATGATAATATTTTAAGATGATTATTAATTCATTTAAATTGATAATTTTGATGCAAAGTTGTTGGCATTTTGTTGTTGTTAATTTGATTGTTGTTTTTTAACCATCTCTACTTTTCTAAGATTTGTTAATGAATTCTTCATTAGAATACCAGCTCAACAATTCCTTGCGTTTTACTAACTGAGAAAATAAATAAAGGAATTAATTAATGAATTAATATAAACACAGATGTATATACAGATAATACTACAGAGCGCACTGACAATTTTACCTCTGCAATAAAAGATGAAAATATGTGCTTGTGAAATAAAAATAATTTAAAAAATAAAATAAGAGGTAGGGAAAGAGTAGCCACAGTGAATTAGCTATCCACATAGAGTTCTCAGTTGGTATTACAAGATTTTTATTGTAATTTGGTCAGTTGCTATGGCAATTTGGAATTCTGTTTTTGTTAATACAATAAAAATTCACTTCACCAACATGATTGAAAATTGCAAACATTATATGACTTTTATTACATTAGTACCTTTCTCACGACATTAGAAATTCAATTTAGAACAGGAAAGTCACTGATCGTATGGCAAAGCCCTTAATAGAAAATAGCAGTTACAAGCGTCATATGAAATGTGCATTATTTTGCAAGACTTCAAGGTTTTTTCGTTATAGTATTACTTGTTTTTGGAACTGTTGCTGGTACAAGCATAAAGAACTGGATAAATAAAATGATATTATTTTCCTTATCTAAATGCAAGCTAAATAGCAAAATAAGCTGAATACTATCCAGATTCATTTTTTTTAACTTTGCTTAGAGATCTAGAGATTTTTTTTTCATAAATCTGAATAACTTCCATCATTCAAAGCAATCTATACCAAAAACACCTAAATAACTAATTGTTGTCTTTTTCAGTTTAAGTTTTTAAAAGATATGAATTCCATATGCTATCAAACCTATACATATTATTGGTTATTTCTTCCTCCAAAATTATGGAAATATTATAACCCTTCTATCGGAAACAGATTCAATGCTTCAATATCCTGAATACAGTACTAAAAATTAAAAATAGACTGGAATTAAGAGATAAAACATCAGGGGATACAAACACCCAAATTCCAGGCATAAGCTATTCTCTAATAGGTGGAAATATTCTCCTATGGTGTAAACACATACACAGTCTCTTAGTAACGATTTTCTCTTACAGAGTGGATGCTCAAACTCTTGCAGAATTATGTAGTCTCTTACAGAGATTACTGACCTTGACAGGCCACTAATCTGATCCAGGATAAAAACTCCCTTGCCAATTGCAGGAGAAAGGTTGTGCTTCTGGAACAGTATTCTCAGACTTCACTGATTTGTTGACAGCAAACTCCCTGTCCCAGAGCAGAGAGTCAATATACAACTTCTTGGCTCCTAAGGGAAAAGACAGTTTAAAGTCTTACAACTCCCATGCTTTGCATTAAGCACTAATTAGTTCATATTTACGCAGCTGTGTGGATCAAGCTGGCTTCTGGTCACAATTATCAGCTTTTTTTATCTTGAAGTCACTGGCATGAATCATACTGGAATGTTTCCCACAAACTTCTGCAGAGGGAAAAACCATTTTCTGTCCTTGCCACCAATCACCTAGAAAGACAGTCCTCATTAGCATTGCAGATGTAGTCTCAGTATTTGCTTCAGACTATAAATTGTTTGATACCCTGTTACTAGCTATTCAACCAGTATTTCTGTAGATCAGTTTGTTTTGAGATTAATAGTATCCTAGTACTTTGGGACCACAAAGCTAACCCAACATTTACTTTCAAAAACATTAGGTGGCAAAGATTTAAGGAATGGTTCATACATTACAGTCAAGCTAGTAACTAATTACTTGCTATTAATATTGTTAATTTGAATTTCATATTTTCTTAATAAGTTTGGCTAAGCAATTGCAAAGAACTGGAAACATATTTTCCCAGCAGCGCAGTTCCAGTCCCAAAAAGGCATACAGGGCTTCATGAAATAGAGTCAACATGCAGAGGGCTATCAGTAAGTTGGCACCAGTCCTTGGTCTTCTCATTGTTCCACTCTGATTATAAACACTGAGAGCTTCAGAAAGACTCAGATGATATCTATCTTAAATCATCATGGCAGGTTTTACTTGTTTGTTTGCTTGTTTTTATTTTTAACAGGATTTGTGAGAAGTAAATAAATATACTCTCTAGATGAGGTGACAAGGTGGCCAATATGTCTATGTTCTTCATAAGCTCCATGGCATTGACATCACAAACAAGTTTGAAAGCAAAATATTTCAGATTTAAAAGAACATAATGCACTACAATGTAACCAAAGACTTAGAGATTAAATGGGGGGGAGGGGGGGGGAGGGGGGAAGAAAAGCTGTAATGTCAGTCCTATCAGTGTTGTCATCTATAGAGCATCTCTGCAGCTTATTTTTCAGAATTGATTGCTTCTTGGCTTGTATCTATGTCTTGCTTATTTTATTAAGCTAAGCAAGCGTGAGAAAAGTACAAAGAGAAGAATAGCAATGTTTACCAACCTGATTACATACATACATATGCATGAATATATACTTATATTTGCGGCTTTATGAGCCAGAAAAATATGTAAAAAATGTAGTAAATACAATTTTAAAGACAGCTCTTGCACTCACAGGAGTTTACACTCATTAGAATCATGCAAAACTGAAAGATATCAAAAGGATGACTTTTGTAAAATTACACATACAAAAAAAAAAAAAAAAAAAAACAACCCCATCATTTAAGAGTGTATATTAAATATAATTAGTTATAATTTGTCTTATGTACTGTATACTGGACAAAAAATTGGTGTCCAAACACTTTAACTAATCCTCTGGCCTGGAGAAGGAACATGTAGATTAGGTCACACAGGAACGCATCCAGTCTGGTTTTGAATGACTCTAGAGAAGGAGACCCCACAACCTCCCTGGGCAGCCAGTTCCAGTGTTGTGTTAGCCTCACCATGGAGTTTTTTTCTCATATGTATGTGGAACCTCCTATATTCCAGCTTACAACCGCAACCCCTTGTCCCATCATTGGATGTCACCGAGAAGGGCCTAGCTCCATCGTCCTGACACACACCTCACTGGGCAACAGGTTTCAATGCCTTACGACTCTTTCTGAGAATATTTTTTTCCTAATATCCAACCTGAATTTCTCCTGGTGCAGCTTAAGACCATTACCTCTAGTCCTATTGCAAGTTACCTGAGAAAAGAGGCTGATCTCCACCTCACAAAAATTTCCTTTCAGACAGTTGTAAAGAGCTGTAAGGTTTCCCCCTGAGCCTCCTCCTCTCCACACTAAGCAATCCCATTTCCCTCAGCCTCTCCTCATAAAACTTGTATCACTCACCAGATTCACTGTTCTTTAAACAAACTTCAGAGCATCAGTGTATTTCTTGTAGTCAGAGGTCCAAAACTGAACACACAAGGTGCAGCCTCACTAGTGCTGAGTGGAGACAGATGACCATCTTCACAGTCCTGATGGCAACACTATCTCTGATACAAACCAGGATGCCACTGGCCTTACCGGTCACATGGCACACTGCTCATGTTCAATCAGCTGCCAACTAGCAAGTCTGTGTTCTTTTCTTCTGTGCAGCTTTCCAGCCACTCTGCCCCAAGCCTGTAGTGTTGCATGGATTTGCTGTGACCAAAGCACAGGACTCAGAACTTGGTCTTGTTAAGGCTCGTACAATTGGCCTCAGCCATCAATCCAGCCTGTCCAAATCCGTCTATATTGCCTTCATACCCTCACACAGATCAACATTTCTTCCCAACCTATTGTCATACTCAAACTTACTGAGAGTGCACTCAATATCTTCACCCACATCATCAATAAAGATACTGAACAGGACAGGCATCAATACCAACCCCTGGAGAATATCACTTGTGAATAGTCATCAGCTGGATTTAATTCCACTCACCACCACCCTCTGAGCTCACCCTCCAGCAAGATTTTCACCTAGTGAAGAGTATTTTTGTTAACCCACATATAATAAAAGTTTTCTTTTTCAAAATATTTGATATTAAAATATCACTACTTATGCTTCTTTTAATTTCATTACAGATGTTAGGATAGCAGTCTCTTTTGGTGGCCAAACATTGTCTACTAGTGCTCACCAGAGAATTTTTGATCTGAAAATACTGAATATTTGTGAATTGGTTAAAAATAAGGAATGATTGCAAATAATGTTTGGACAGTTGTGAAGAATGAAGTCTATTATGGAATACTGTGATCTAATATGTTTAAGTATACTCAATCTTTAAGGTGTTGAAAGACGGGTAAGTTCGGTGTTCTGTGATTATCTCAAAAAAAAAAAAAATCTGAATATGTAACAACTGATTTTGGATCAAATAGAAACTATCTTAATTCATTCTTAAAATGTTGTGATTATTATCTCCACATTTTATCCAGTCTACAATCCTCCCCTCAGGCTTATGCTGATCTCAGAAATTGTAAAGTTAAGGTCACAGAAGTGAGCCAGGTGGTAGGAAAAAAAATAATGTATTTTTAAAACTTTGATCCATGTGGATTTTTAAAGAGAAGCTTTATCAATATGCACTGCAAAAATATCTATACGTGTAAAGACATTACAATACTTAAATTTTCAAGGTTTTCAAGACCTTGCTGAAAATGCTTCAAGGTGGCATGATTACATTGCTGCTTGGGAAGCTGGAGAAATCTTCTGTAGGGAAGTTTCAAAATTAAGTAAGTGCAATATAAAATTAGTAAGTTCTGCTGTGTACTCACAACCATCCCAAAATTTGTGTGAATTCATGGAACTGTTTTGATATTGACACTGAACCAGCTTTTAAAAATACATTTCACATGCATGCAGAGACTGGGACCAAAACTCACAGCATAACCTTTTGGAAATAGAATTCCATGCTTCACCACCTTTCCCCTAAGATGGACTAAATACTACTGAAATATGTTGATTCTAATAAACCTTTTTTTTTTTTTTTTTTTTTTTTTTTTTCTGATTTCATCAGTGGATTTTTAAAAAAAGAAGTCTGTAGCAAGGATACAGAAAATATTTATATTCTCTCCAATGTTTCACTAAAATACCTTGTTTCTGAAGAGTATCCTACTGGTAAGCTTCAGACTGGAAAGGAATGTAGCCTCTTTATCATACTTCTGAATAATCTTACATGGAAGAGTGCTGAAGTAGAGAAGTCATTATGCACAAACCCTAGCTCAGCTGATGCAACCATATCCTCACATAATGAAACTTTTGCCTTTTCTCTTGTGGTCCTAGATTTTGACGCCACTGAAATCCTTTTCTGACAGAACAAATATGTTGTGTCACTAAAATCTTCACAGAGATAACTGAGAATTTGTTTAATATAAAGAAGCAGTGACACATAAAAATAATAAGTCAGATGTGAGATTTAATAACTAAGGTAATATAAAGTGGTAAAATGTTGCAATAAAGAAAAAAGAAAGTGCATTAAGTGAAGAACGCTACATATATCCCCATTTAACTTCTAGACAGATCTGTAGTCAATTAACATTTTTAAAATGTGGTCTTTTGTTGCCCCAAGTTTAATGTCACCAGGAAGCTGCAGCTTCAACAAAATGAACAGTAGAGAGCTTTAACATCTGGGTAGGAGTTCAGCAGGGCTGCATTATGCCACTGCATCTGTTCAGGATTTACACTGAAATGGTAATGCACATTTATCTTGATGGTTACAATGGAGGAATTCAGATTAGAGGAAACAAATGCTATAATGTCAGGTATGCTGATGATGTCCTTACCGCTGAGTCTGAGGAATCACTTTGCAAGCCAGTAATGAGAGTGGCTGAGACTAGTTTGGGGTGAGAATGCCAGAGAATGTAAAAAAGACAAAGAAACACAGAGAACTGGAAAGTAAAATTTTACAACAAAAGGAGATCAAGAAGTCAAAGAAGTTGAAAGTCTTCACAAGGTTTTTTATTGCAGGAATATGAAATTGAACTGTACCTAGAAGACTATGCCATTAGCAGTGAAATAAATAAACAAAGAGAGTCTGGAAAGAAAATTGAACCATTTTTTATATTTGATGATATGTCTAACCTGACAGTGAGCAGTAAGTCATGGTTATAACCTTCATTTTCACTTTTATTTTACTCTTCTGATTTATGTTGTTACAAAATATGCTCAATTTTTTATTCCTTTAACGTCATTTTTGTTTGTTTGTTTGAATGTATATTATGAAGATAGTAGGAATGTAAAAAGATTATCATTTTTCTAAATGATACTGAAAATCCAACTGTTAGGAAATATCATCACAAATGCATTTCTACATTTTATGAACAATTATTTTACCTTTATATCAAAAGCAAGCAGACGTTATACTATCTGGCAAACTGACAACATAACAAACTACTACCAACTAATAAACACAGCTGCAGAATTTGCATTCAGCCAAACTCCACTTACAAAATATAGTGCTTACTACCAGAAAATCAGATTATAAGCCTTTTACTTAAGAGAAAAAAATATTGTATAGTCTATTCTGACTATTTGAAAGAAATTTAAAAGATAGGAAAATAAAAATGTTCTGGATAAAAAGGAAGAAGGAAAGCAAACAAGATCAAAAAGAAGATAAAGATGCAGAATATAAAGCAAAGAAAATGAGGAAATCCCGTGTTACTGGCAGGTAAAGCGGAGTCAGTAATCCTCAATTTATGCAAATCCATGAAATGGTGATTTCTGTAGAATCACACTATATTATCCTGTCTGTACACTAAAAGACTATGTTAGTTAGGGGAAAAATAGGATATATATACTTACTTTTTCAGACAAATAGAGTTTGATAACTAAATAGGTGTTAAAAATAAAACTACTTCCATATATTCATGCCAGAAGATGTTTGTAAAGAGATTGTTTTGAGAACAGATTTGTAATGCAAACTGGAACTATACTGTCTTTGGCCCCCGCTTTTCCCAGTTCTTACTGAAGTGCAATATATTTACACAGTCTCCACACATACTGTGAAAATCTCACGTAAAAAAGGTATTTATAACTGATAACTGTTCGAGCCATAAAGCTACTTAAGAAAAACTAATTCCATTTTATAGGAGCTGTTCTTTCTGCCAGTCACAAGTATCATATTAAGATCCAGACCTTGAACCTACACTTATTTATTTCCCAGTGATTAGAGAAAAAAAAAACAATGATCAGGAAATCAAATTCAAAAAGACATATTCTACAAATATTCAGTACATTACTCATTCCACACTATTATTTAGCAACATTTACATTGACAAAATGGCAATTAGTTACATTATACTAAGTACTAAGTACTAGCAATAATTTTTGATTGTAATTTAAGTGCAATTTGAGCAAATAGAATAACTACCTGATGCTGAGTAATTACAAAAAGGAAAATGGGATAATGCAAAATAGGAATTGATAGACAACTTCAACTTTCAAAGACATAATTCACTCATAATTCACTCACAATTCATCCAGATTGGGCTTCCTGAGGGCAGAATAGAGGGGGGAATTACCTGCCTCTGCCTGCTGTCACCTCTTTTCTGAATGCAGCCGAGGATACAATTGGCCTTCCAGGCTGTAAGGGCACACTGCTGACTTAAGTCTTGCTTTTTGTCCTGGACTTTCTCCATAGGGCTGCTCTCACTGAGTATTTCTTCCAATCTGTTCATGTTTGGAATTGCCCTAATCCCATGCAACACCTTGCACTTATAATAATATTCTTAGACAAGTCCTGAAGTTGTTGGAGTCCAATTGAAATAACTATTCAGCAACTTGCATTTTATTGTAAACTACAAGATTACATTTCAAAGTGACCTCTAATTTATTTAACGACTTGATACATTATTTTACTTAAATAGCCAAGACCAATCCCTCTTTTCGGTAAACATGACCAGGTAGACGTATCTAGGTAGGTTTCATTTGATCTTTCCTATAGAATTGAACTTTTCTATTTATTTTCCTCCTTCAGCTAAATTTGAAAGATTTTTGTTCAAAATTTCTTCAAAGAAACCAATGGATTTTAATGCCAAATTTCCTCTTCATGGAATAGGCTCTAATTTTTCATCTTCTGAAGATAAAAATATTATTCCCTTACCATGAAATTCCTCCCTCTTCTATTGCAGAGGGGAGGGGGGAAATAAATAAAATTAAAAAAAAATCAAAGTAGAACTTCTTTTGTACAGCTCAATTCATCAACAAGATTTTTTTCCTTCTCTGGGTTATTTCTCCTTCATATTCTCTTTGGTTGCTATGAGTTTTAAAATCAAAGTTTCTTTCATTTGTGTAGCACAAATTATTTAGCTATTACCTTCCATTTGTATTCACTATGTGTTTGTATGACTTTATCATTGCTCAGCATTATTACACCCATAACAGAATGAGTTATATTATCATAGCTACAGAGATAGAAGTATTTCATTTTGAAATTAGTTTCTGTTCATAAGCAGATGAAGAGCCAAGGTGTCAGTGTAAATAAGTTGTTTTTATTTACCTAGAAATCTTTTCTCTCTTACACTGTTATTTCTTCACAGCAAAAAAAAAAAAAAAAAAAAAAAAAGACCATCTTTGCTCCTTGTTTTAACCAATGTAGCTCATTTTCAACTTGTCTTGCAGGCATTTAAGACTAATGCTAGAACAAGGAAAACTACATGCTTTATGTTAGCAAGCATATCATCTTTTATCTTATGTGGACTACAATGGCTCCAACATCTTAATATTAATAAACTTTCTTTCAGACAGCATCTTTTTTCTCATTTTATGGAAGATTTTGCAGCTTGCTTGATAGAAAGCACGAAATTGCTACTAATGGAAAACACAAGACTACCATTTAGATTCTCATCTGTTTGACATATGCCATTGAAATATTTGTTTTAGGGGTTTTTATAATGCAAACATTTTGTTTTATGAATATTAAGTTATTTCTGTCTTTGTTCCAGTACAAAGTGCAGAACAATATAATCACTTCTCGTAAGTTTTATACTAAGCCACACTAAGTGTACAAACTAGTCCTTTAAGAACATAACCTTGTAGAAATTAAAATGCCTGAAACTCTTCGTGGGAAAAATCTAGATTTGCTGACATAAAATCCAGTTGCTAGTGAGGTCTTACAGATGCTCGTACTAGCTTGAATAGTATGAGCAAACACTTCTGGAGACCAAATACATCAGTGCCTTTTTAAAGTCAGCTGTAGGGTGTATTTTGAGCACTTGAATACAACACTGTGCTAGATTGGTGGGAGATTAAGTACTGAGTACAACACTGAATTTTCTAGTTTTGGTAAATGACAAAATTGTATTTACTTGATTATTAAAAGAAATAAAGAATAATACTTAACCTGTCTATTCCACAAAACTTAATTGTCTATGCCAAGATAACCTGGCATTCTGTGGTGGGATGACTCTCATGACTGGAATGTAGGCATAGACAGGTATGAGAGGAGGGGGTGTTGCACTGTACATGAATGACCACCTGGAGTCCACAGAGCTCCACACGGGGTTAGATGAGGAGCTGACAGAGCTTAAGGATTAGAGTTAAAGGAAAGGAAGGGAAGGAGAAATTGAGCAGGAGAAATTCCCCGGTCAGGAAGGCCAAGATAATGAGGCCTTTGATAAACAGATAAGAGCAGCTTCACATTCACGAAACATATCGTGGGAGAATTCCAGCGCACCAATATCTGTTGGAAGGACAACACAGTAGTGCACCAGAAATCCAAGAGGTTCCTGGAATGTGTTGATGATAACTTCTGTTCCCAAGTAGTATAGCAATACATAAGAAAAGGTGCTATACTAAACATTGCCCTCATCAACGAGAGGGGGCTGATAAGTAATGTGAAGCTCAAGGACAGCCTTGGCTGTAATGACCATGAAATGGTGGAGTTAAAAATCCTTAGGGGGTCAAAGAGGGTGTGCACCAAGCTTGCTACTCCAGGCTTTAGGAATGCAGACTTTGGACCCTTCAGAGAACTGCTTGGCAAGATGACATGGGAGAAAATGGGGGAAAGCCCTGGAGGGAAGAGGAGTTCAAGAAAGCTGTTTGGTGTTCAAGAACAATCTCCTGCAAGCCCAGAAGTAGTGCATCCTGAAAGAAAGGAAGGCAGGAAAGAATGTCAGCAGGCTCCATGGATCAGCTAGGAGCTTCTTGACTTACTTAAGCTGAAGAAGAAAGTCTATGGGGAGTGGAAGCAGGAAAAGATTACCTGGGAGGACTACAAAGAAGTTGTCCAAGCAGCCAGGGATCAGGTTAGGAAAGCTAAAACCCAGACAGAATTAAATGTAGCCAGGGCCATTAAGGGGAACAAGAGCAAATTCGATAGGTAAATCAGTGACAAAAAGAAGGTCAGGGAAGATGTGGGCCCTCTCCTGAAGGAACTAGAGACCTGACCACGATGGATATGGAAAAAGCTGAGATGTTCAATGACTTCTTTTCCTCAGTCTTCACCAACAAGGGCTCTAGCCACACCACCCAAGTTGCAGAAAGCAACGGCAAGAACTTGTAGAAGGTAGATCTCTCTGCTGTAAGTAACCTGTAAGATCAGGTTCAAGACAGTCTAAAGAACCTGAAGGTGTACAAGTCCATGGGACCCTAGGAGATCCGTCCAATGGTTCTGAGGGAATTGGTGGATGAAGCTGCCAAGCCGCTATTCATCATATTTGAAAGGTCATGGCAGTCTGGTGAAGTTCCCACTGACTGGAAAAGGGAAACATAACCCCCATTTTCAAGAAGGGAAAGAAGAATCAGGAAAGTACAGGCCAGTCAGTCTCACCTCTGTGCCTGGCATGATCGTGGAGCAGGTCCTTCCAAAGGCCCAATTAAGGCACATGGAAAATAAAAGTGAGGTGATTGATTGGTGTTAACCAAAATGGCTTCACCAAGGCATGTCATGCCTGACAAATTGGTGGCCTTTTATGATGGAGTTGCAGGTTCAGTGGATAAAGGAAGAACAACTAACATCTTCTACCTGGACTTGCGCACAGCATTTGACGTTGTCCCACATGACATCCTGGTAGCCAGTTTGGAAAAAAATAGATCACAACTCACTGGATAAGGAATTGGCTGAATGATCACACTCAGAGAGTTGTGGTCAATAGCTCAATGTCCAAATGGAGACCAGTGATGAGTGGCGTTCCTCAGGAATCGATGTAGGGAACAGTGTAATTTATCATCTTTGTAGGTGACATAAACAGTGGGATTGAGTGCAGCCTCAGCAAGTTTGCAGACAACACCAAGCTGAGAGGTGCAATTGACACACTAGAGGGAAGGGATGCTATCCAAAGGGACCTGGACAGGCTTGAGAGGCAGGTCCATGCAACCTCATGAAGTTCAACAAGTGCAAGTTCCTACATCTGGGTTGGGGCAATCCTAAATGCAGCCACAGCTTGGGCAGAGAATGGCTTGAGAGCAGACCTGAGGAGAAAGATTTGGGAGTGTCAGTTGATGCAAGATTCAACATGAACCATCAATGTGCTCTTGCAGCCCAGAAAGCCAACTGTATACTGGGTTGCATCAGCAGAAGCATGACCAGCAGGCTGAGGGAGGTGATTCTGCCCCTCTGCTCTTGTGGGATCCCACCTGCTATACTGCATCCAGTTCTGGAACTCCCAACACAAGAAGGACATGGAGCTGTTGGAGCAGGGCCAGAGGAGAGCCACAAAGCTGATCAGAAGGCTGGAGCACCTCGACTATGAATACAGGCTGAGAGAGCTGGGGCTCTTCAGCTTGGAGAAGAAAAGGCTCTGGGGAGACCTGAGAGAGGTCTTTCAGTATCTAAAGGCAGGCTATAAGAAAGAAGGGGACACACTCTTTATCAGGGTCTGTTGTAAGAGGACAAGGGGAAATGGTTTCAAACTGGAAGAGGGAAGATTTAGATTAGACATTAAGAAGAAACTCTTTACTGTGAGGATGGCGAGACTGGAACAGGCTGCCCAGCAAGGTTATGAATGCTCCCTCCATGAAAGTATTCAAAGCCAGGCTGGGGGACTTTGAACAATCTATTCTTGAGGGAGGGAGGCTGGAACTAGATGATCGTAAATGTCCATTCCAACCCAAATCATTCTATGATTCTATGATTCTATGAACTCTCCTCAGTTCAAAAGAACTAGTGTTCAGAGACAACACATAATCATTTGTTATAATGACCGCTACATGTTCCTGGAGTATTTTACACTACTGATGAGTGACTCATAATTTTGTTACATAGATATTCTACATGTAAAGAATTCATTTAAATTAAAAACAAAACAAAACAAAACAACAACAACAACAAAACTCTACTCAGCTTAGGTTTATGTGCAATGTACTTATAGTAGTACGTTAAAAATATATATATTTTGTCCATGTGTGAAAATAGATGTATAAAGTATGTTGTAAAATGAAAAGGTAAAAAAATCTTGGCCTTTGAGGCACAATTACTTGGATGTTAAAGCAGTAAGGAAAATGAAGCATGGAAAACCAAATCCTTTCCAATACTGCATTTTCTTATTCCAAGATATTTCTAAATTTTAAACTAATATAGTGAGAGTAAAAAGTTTGAAAGACAGTAAGGAAAAAACTTAGAAAGCACTGTTCTTCTTCAATCGTATTCTTTTAGTTTAAAGTAACAATAATCTGAGAAAACTTTACTTGATACAAATGCTATGCAAAAAAAGACGATGGAAGAAATCTTTTTTTTTTTTTTTTTTTTTTTTTTTTTGCTTAAGTGTTAGTAAAGAATTAGAACAGTTCAAATAATCAATTTTTTTTTTCTCCCTGAGTAATTCATGTGATTATTATTGAGAAAAAAATAATAATAATATCATTATATCATTTTTTCAAAAGGGAAAATATTTCTTTTCATAATATCAAAATGTGAGAACTTAAGAATGCATATTCATACAACTTCATGAAAAATTTTCTCCAAATGAAACTAAACTACAGAAACAGAATATCTAACTTTAGTGAAGTGCATGTTCCTATTATTTACCCTCTTACTCAAAATATATGTTCTCCTGGCAAATCCTGGTTGCTCGGGGCTAGATGACTCAAGGAACTGATCCAGTGTACACAAAAGCATTGTTTTCAGTCAAATCTGATCAAGTCAGTACTTGTCCAAGCAGTTGCAAAAATTGCAACAGGTGCAATTTCTCAGTTTTACAGTCATTGTTTAACATATCTTAATTCGGATATAATCCTATTGTTTTAAGCTTTGAAACTTTTATCTAAAGGCATCTTTATTTTTCAGTTAGTTGATTCTAGAGGATGTTGAGGTGTGCTTTTTTTTTTTTACTGAACATAATTACCTGGAAGTATGATTAGTGCAACCATTCTCTATTTCACTTTGGGCTTGCCTAGTGAGGAAGAATTGTCTTGGGCCACATATAAAATATATAATGTAGTTAATGTAGATGAGTAAGAAAGTTTTACACACACACACACACACACACACACACATATGTATGTACTAATATTTATTAAAAAGTTAAAAAAGTAGGCAAGAAAAGACTAAAAACAGTGAGATATTTGACCTTGTTTTTGTGAAACTAATGTATCAGTCTGGTTCGGTGGAAGTGGTTGCAATTCTTAGTGAGTTATCAAAATGTTCATTAGAGACTTTTGATAAAATTTTACTCTTCCTGTACTTCATCCTTGAAAAGAGTTGTTTACAAACATAGAATCATAGAATCACACAGGTTGGAAGGGACCTCAAAGATCATCAAGTCCAACCGCAGCCTAACCATAGTACCCTAACTCTAACAACCCTCTGCAAAATCATATCTCTGAGCGCCACATCCAAACAACTCTTAAACACATCCAGGGAAGGAGATTCAACCACCTCCCTGGGGAGACTATTCCAATGTTTAACCACGCTTTCTGTAAAGAAGTGTTTCCTAATGTCCAACCTAAACCTACCTTGGTGCAACTTGAGGCCATTTCCCCTCGTCCTGTCACCTGTCACTACTGAGAAGAGACCGGCCCCGCCCTCTCTGTAAGCACCTTTCAGGCACTAGAAGTGAGTAATAAGGTCTCCCCTCAGCCGTCTCTTCCCCTGACTAAACAGCCCCAGCTCCCTCAGCCTCTCCTCATAGGGCTGATTTTCCAAGCCCTCCACTAGCCTTGTTGCCCTTCTCTGGACCTGCTCCAGTACCTCCACATCCTTTCTGTACTGAGGTGCCCAAAACTGAACACAGTACTCAAGGTGAGGCCTCACCAATGCCGAGTACAGGGGCAGGATGACTTCCCTAGTCCTGCTCACCACCCCATTCCTGATACAAGCCAGGATGCCATTGGCCTTCTTGGCTGTCAGGGCACACTGCTGGCTCATATTCAGCCTCCTGTCCATCAGCACACTAAGGTCCCTTTCCATCAGGCAGCTTTCCAGCCACACCTCCTCAAGCTTGTAGAGTTGCCTGGGGTTGTTGTGGCCAAAAATGCAGGACCCAACACTTGGCCCTATTGAAACTCATGCCATTAACCTTGGCCCATCAATCCAGTCTATCCAGGTCCCTCTGTAGAGCCCTTCTCCCCTCTAGCAGATCAACACTCCCTGCCAGCTTGGTGTCATCTGCGAACTTACTGAGGGTGCACTCAATCCCCTCGTCAAGATCATCAATGAAGATGTTAAACAGAAGTGGCCCCACTACTGAGACTTGGGGGACACCACTTGTGACTGGCTGCCAGCTGGATTCAACTCCATTGACCACAACTCTTTGGGCCCGGCCGTCCAGCCAGTGCTTCACTGCTTACCACCAAAATGTAATGACATGAATCATGAAGGCATGATTTTGAAGTAATGTATGTTTTTCTCTTGTAGGATAAGGCTCATAGAAGTCCAGTACAGAAACATGATCTTTTTTTTTTCAATTGATTGTCTGATTGCAACTCTATACATTCTATTCAAAATTTTGCAAGTAATTTATTTAGACTGAATTAAAATGGAGTTGCAAACATACAAAAAAAAACTTGTGATATTGAAAGTCTAGAAACAGGTTCTCACATTCCCTTATAAAAAGTGGAAAGCAGGACTACATACTTTTCATCATTCACAGACTGCGTTTAGCCAGTGTATCAAAATACATAATGCTATTTGCCATAATTTGAGTTGGTACTTGCCCTTCACCTTCCCCATATCCTGGTTTCAGCACAGCACTGCCAATCACACACTGATGTTTGGTTGCTACTGAATGATAAGTAACACCCAGGGACGGGCTGGGGTCCTCGGTAGAGCAGAGCTGTTGCCATGATGGCACAGGGTGGCTGGAGGACAGGCTGGGCAGGGCAGCAGGTTGGACATGCCTGCTCTGTTCCTTCTTTGGAAACAATTTCCAAAGAAGTCACAGAGTTATCTAGATCAATCTGTGTCCATGACAGGGACACAGACTTGTAGCCCAAATACATTTCTATATCATTGCTTATTAGTTGCCTATTAGCATGGCCAGGTAAAATATCGCTTTATGACAAAACTGATATTTTCATCAAAGTGAGCATTTGAATAATTATTTAAGATTGTTTTTGATAAGTCTGCTTCAGCATAACAGAAACTTGTCACTGCTTTTTTAATGTCCTTCAAATAATTTAAATCAAAAGATAGTTCTAAAGTGTCCAGAATAAGTCTTTCAGTTTTTTTTTGAAATATACTCTTCAAATATTTTTCATCAATTTATACTATAGCAGCATTCAAGTGACCCACTGACATGCTCCAGTGTACTAGATGCTACAGAAACTTAGGAAAACATTGTTCTTTTCTTACCGCATCTAATACTACATGGATAAATATAGTTAATATGTTCACATCTTAATAGTCTTCTCATGATCAAGAGGTAACATGAAGAAAGAGAACAGGAAATGCAGAACATATAACAGAGAGTATGTAAATAAGGAAAAGATATAACAATATCACACAATTAAATTAATATCTTCCCTTTAAGGCCCCCCACTGATAAATTAAATAAACTGATCTACTGGCACCTTCCATTTCAAGACAAATGTTCCAATTCTTTAATCATACACACACACTGCTTGTCTCTGACCCTTCTAACAGCTCCACATATCTTTGAAGCATTGTAATGTAAGTCAAGTCAGCTGTCCTCTTCCCTTAACTTCTACTGATAGCCCACTAAAAGTTCTTATTTTGACTATTTATAGAACAGTGTCCTTCAGTGATTCTGAAGTGCAGAATCGAAATAGTGATGGAAAAGGTGAGTTAAGGAAAAAAAAAAAAAGTGCACTGCAAGTCAGACATTTTCTTTTAACATTCAGTTTGCAAACCAACCCCACTGCCATAGAAGTGTAGCAGAGTAGAATTACCTGAAAAGGCATTTGCTTTGAAACTGTAATACAGAATTAAAAAATGTTGCTTGAAGTATGTTATTGTTGATTTAGAAGACAATAAATACAACAAGCTTCTTCTGAGGCTTACAGACCAATGGAGAGAAATAAAACAAAGATAGTTAGTTATATGATTAGTTTAAAACTGTGGTTGATTAGAGATGTTCAATGTGACCTTCATGCAGTAGTTTCATTCCTTATATCTAAACCTCCAATCCCAAAAAGATGCTTTAGATGAGACGATCTAGGCTGTCTTCAGCATTTCACCAGAATTTAAATTATTTTAGCAATGCCAACATGATCAGTCCTTTCATATCAAAAATTGGTATGTAATAGCATATAACAATTGCAAGTGTAGAGATAGGATTATGTAAACCAAGGCACAGATGGAGCTTAACTTGGTGAGGAATGTGAAAGCCAACAAGAAGGGATTCTACAGGTACACAGGCAGAAAGAGAATGGCGAAGGACAGTGTTCTGCCTCTGATAAAAGGTAATAAAGATCTGTCTTCCTCAGACATAGAAAAAGCTGAGGTATTCAATAACTGCTTTGCCTCACACTTCACTGGTGGTCAGATGATGGCACTGAGTTCACCCTCGGCAAGTTTGCAGATGACACCAAGCAGAGCGGTGCGATTAATACACTGGAGGGAAGGGAAGCCATTCAGAGGGACCTGGACAGGCTGGAGAAGTGGGCCCATGTGGACCTAATGAGGTTCAACAAGGCCAAGTGCAAGGTGCTGCACTTGGGTCAGGGCAATCCCAGGTATTTATACAAACTGGAGGAAGATCACTTTGAGAGCAGACTTGTGGAGAAGAACCTGGGGGTCGTGGTGGACAAGAAGCTGGACATGGGCCAGCAGTGTGCACTTGCAGCCCAGAAGGCCAACTGTGTTCTGGGCTGCATTAAAAAGGGGTGGCCAGCAGGGAAAGGGAGGCGATTGTCTCCCTCTACTCAGTTCTTGTGAGGCCCCATCTGCAGTACTGTGGTCCAGGCCTAGGTCCCCCAGCACAAGAAGGATGTGGAGCTCTTGGAATGGGTCCAGAGGAGGGCCACTAAGATGATCAGAGGGCTGGAGAACCTCTCCTATGAAGAAAGGTTGAGGGAACAGGGCTTGTTTAGCTTGGAGAAGAGAAGGCTCTGGGGAGACTTCATTGTGGCCTTCCAGTACTTGAAGGGAGCATATAAACAGAAGGGGGAATGGCTGTTTATGAGGGTGGATAGTGATAGGACAAGGGAAATGGTTTTAAACTAAGACAGGGGAAGGTTTAGGTTAGATATTAATAGGATTTTTTTTTTTCATGCAGAGGGTGGTGACACACTGGAACAGGTTGCCCAAGGAGGTTGTGGATGCCCCATCCCTGGAGGCCTTCAAGACCTGGCTGGATGTGGCTCTGGCCAGCCTGGTCTGGTGGTTGGCAACCCTGTACATAGCAGGTAGGTTGAAACTAGATTATCATAATGGTCCTTTTCAACCCAGGCCATTCTGTGATTCTATGATTCTATTATTATGATACTAATTTAGGAATATTCTCTGGTTAGAAATTCTGTTGATGCAAAAAATTTGATAGCCTGCAATATAAATTCTGCCATACAGGTGAAAATTCCTTACACGATCAATGTACTTTCTGGGGGATTTTGCATACGGTTAATACTTCCCACATTTTGATTGTGGCTGTCTTGTTTTACTCATCTTAACAACACAGAGAAAATGCAATGTTAATTCCTTCTGTTTTCCTCATGAGTTCAGATTATAGAGTGCTATGCCAAACCTATACTGATTGGTAATTCAAAGAGAAAAGCCAATTATATTCTCACCTTGACTGAAATAGGATGGCTCAGGCTTTTTACAGAAAAAGCTGGATCTATCTAAGACTGGACTAAACTAAATGCTTTTGATGCCAGTTAGAGAAAAAAAATCCTGTTTTATAATTCAGGACTTCTGTGTACATAGAAAAGAAATTCAGTTAGGAGAGAAATGGGTAAAAGTAAATACATACATAAAGATTAAAGAAAGAAATACAATTTAAAAAAAAAAAAAAACGCACACACACACACACACACACACACAAAGTGTGCAATGAAAAAAATCTCTGAAGTGAAAACCTAAGCCTGCAAACATCCTTTCCTTTCTTTTTATGTCTTCCTCCTCTTTTTTCCTGAGCCCCTTCCCTTTCACTTTCGCTTTCCTTTTGCTATCCCTCTCCATTCCTCTTTTCTTCCTTTCTTCCTTTTTTCCATACTTCCTCCCTTGCCTTACCCCTTTTCTCTCTTTCCTTTTTGTTTTCTGTTTCTTTCTGTCTTCCTTCTGTGCTGCAGATCATTAGTCAACTCAAGAAGAACACTTGTTCCTTCCCCTACATGAAGCTGAGAGTTACAACTGCTAATAATAGTGGGATGACTTACGCTTTACCTATCTGGGAGACAACCTCTCTCCCTTCCCAGGTCATGTTGCCATTTAAGCTGCTGCCCAAGCTGTAGCTTGCAGGATCACTTTGATCAGATAGGCAAGGGAAAGACAGAGAAAGAAAAAAATAATTGGTGTAATTTAACAATCCTGAGACTCTGACTCCCAGCCAATGAGAGGCAAATATTAAGTGTTGGTAAGAGGGTGTGAAGAGTTTCAAAGTTCAGTGGGCTAAGTCTCCTTCCTCCTTACCCAGTTCAGTTCAAAGCAGGACAAAGGCATTTTGAGCCTTCTTTTCAGAAATGTATGGTGATATCCATAATATATAATATAATTCTATCCGCAAGAATTATAACTGAAATATATTGGTTTATAAAAGAAAAGGCTGCCTGCCACCTAACCTCTGGGTTCTACACAATTCTGCCTTGCTTTGATTCAAAATTCTTCAAACTGAATGACTTTGAAAAGCTTCTCATGCTTTCATCCTTTTATAGAGAAATTAGGAAGAAAAGAGCCTTGCTTATTTATTTAAGAGCACTACTAGTATTTTGAATAAAGTCATTTTGATGGCTAGATCTATTACCTACTTGCTTGTCATAAGAGTAAATTCTTCAGTGTGAAATAAATTAATTCACCAGGAGAAAATAAAAATCCTCTGCTCTGTAAAGTATCCATGGGTTCTCTTAATAGGCTCTCCTTGAAAAAAGAAACTTACTGTGGTGTCTCGCTCCAATTTATAGGAGGGAGGGGAGGCTCTTTGATATATGTATACCTAGCATGAGATTAAGAAACAACAGTTCAAATGTTGGTCCAATCAGGTTATTACAATTCCTAGCTGTTTAGGGAGATGGGGAAGGGAAGATGGGTGATAGAAAAGATAGGAAATAGGAATCTCTGTAGAGAGCAAAAGAGGTAGTCACCACCGTGGGTCCAGCGAGGTACGTTGTAGGTCCATTGATCTCAGGAACCAGTCTGGTCACCGCGGGGGATGGGAGAAAACCTGGCAGCTCGGCAGCAAGCAGGCCTCGGGGGTTCTTCCAAAGAGGTTTTCCCCTCAGGGAATTCTCCGTCAGAGGTGTCTTTGGGAATTTGTCTCCATCAAAGGTGTCTTTGGGAGTTTTTCTCCAAAGTCCCTAGTTTAGTGAGGGCCTTTTATCCCCAATTTCTGTGGGGTTTTTTTCTCTTCTTTTGTCTCAGTTTTGTGTGACATTCCTGGGCCAACAGATAAGCCAGCAGGGGGTGTCGCCTTCGTTGCCATGTTGCCATGTGCAAGCATTATCACCTTTTGCAGTGGTCAGCTCCTTCAAGCCCTGCCCCTGAAAAAGACTTCTTGTCCTGCTTCTGCTTATCTTTGCAACCATAAGCAGGGGTACAGTGGCATGGTGACACCCACCATTCACCCCCCTAGATAGTTAGCAGTTGTCAGAGTCTTATCACCAGAAAGGCCTCACGAAGCAAGCTTTGAGACAAAGAATAAAAACAGTTTTGTCTTTCACATGTGGTAAATATACCATGTATGGATCAAAAGTGTTCTAGATGAGACACTGTTAATTTTCTACTTTCAGAGATACTAGTCCTGTGAAGAAAATTACAGTGTGTTGTTTGCCATTAATTGCACTGTCATCATCTACTCTGCATATTTTTCTAACATTCATCCCAATAATTCTGTGTTTTGTTGTTTGTTTGTTTGTTTTTTTACTTACCAATATGACTTCCAAATCACAAATTAATTCTACACATAATAGCTGCTTTTTCTTCTTTGTGTTGCAAGGCCTTTTTTCCTTCCGCCTTAGGAAGCGTAGGGAGATAAGTTGATGTCAGAGACTAGAAAATGAGTACAAACTTTCCCACTCCTCTGGGAACGTAAGTTATTAATAGTCTAATTTTATCTGTAATTAGCATGTTTTTCTTGGTATTTTTTTCTTTTTCCATGGAGTCATTCATCTGAACAATGATGGCTCAATCAAATCTGTGGCTCAATTACATTGTCCAACCCCAAGAAGGAACTGAATATAGCTTGTTTGCTATTCTCTACTCTAGTTGTCTACTCTAGTACAATTGTCTACTCTAGTACAGATGTTGTGTTTGACTCAGAAAGCATTTGGTAAGCCTAATACACACTCCTAGACCGGACTTACAGCACCAGCATCGAATGCTGTAGACTCAAGATCACAGTGATAGGGCAAATCAGCCAATGGCTTGACTGTGTTGCTGACTTGAGTGGAACGTGAATTTCGTCCACTCATATAGTCATAAAAAAATGAGGAAAAGTAGAATACTGAGTAAAGTTTACTTCTTCCTTGTGTAAGAGGCAATCCAAGGAACAGTAACCGATATGATAAATTTCATTGATGTGTTCAAAATGTGAACTTAAAAAAAAACTTACATGTTTGACTTTCTTATTCCTTTGCCATTTTGAGTGGAGTAAATGGCAAGTCTTGAGTTATGCTCTTTTTCTACATTAATTGCTACTAATTTAAATTTGGTTCAAAAAAATCTCTTTCTCAGTCAGTGTCACGTAATGTAGGCAACTTCCATCGGCCATTTATACACCTCTAGGGCACACTTTTTTCCACTGTGAACTGAGATAGAGAACTAAGATAGGCAAGTTCATACAAAGTACAAGGTAATACATGTATAAGAAGCTTTTAAGAGGATATTCAATACATTACAAAATGCACTGCTCAGAAATCAATATAATAGAAAACTGCAGATGCAGATATGCCCTAAGTGTAACAACACCATCTGATAATTGTCTCATAGCAACCCATCTTATTTGAATCCCTTAGTCACTGTAACATAAATAAACTGTAACCACCATGAGTATACAAAATCATGCACTCTACTTTTTCAGATAATAAGGGTAAACATTTAGGTATGAACAAAAATATATCTTACAAGTAAACTTTCCAGATCTGTTTATGTTCTTGGAACTTCTTTTTTTCCTTTTGGCATTTTGCACACATGCACCCCCACATACCAACACATTTTTCTGCCAGGCTGATACCTCTACTGAGTCTTTAGCCTACAGTAAATGCCTTTTGCGAATTTATGAAACAATGAAAATAGGCATTTTTAATGAAAATGTCAGAGACACTAGAATAACACCCAAATCATGCTCCTGAAAAACATGTTGTAGTTCTTGTTACATGTAGAGTGATTCAGTTGTTTTCTCTGCTTCTGAAGTTCTTAAGCTGTCTCTTATTTTAGCATGATAAAATCTGCTGAAGCAGATGATGTTTTATGTCTTCTTGTCCTCAGATTATAATCAGAGTTCTAAACTAATATGATATGTAAAATGTGAAAAATGTCTCAAGAAATTGCCATAAAATAGATGACATTTCTTTGTGCATTAGTTATTACACTGCCATTAGCTCCTTCAGGAAAATAAAATGAATGCTTTATGTTCATTGATATACATTTTTTCTTAGTATTGTGTAAAATAAATAATTTCACCTATGAGGTAACCTGTGAAATTGCTCCAAGGTACCCCAGAGCAGAGAATTTTTTATTGATTTGTCCAATTCATATAGCTATGTCTCAGTCTTTTCATCTTTCAGATTGCTAGGTTCCTAGTGGCTCTTCAGAGTTCATTGTATGTGTTAACAGCAAGAGAACTTGGTATTGTACTCTGGTGCACAGCTAGTTTAAATGTGACTAGGTGCTATATTATTCAATTTCAATCCCTTACGGAAGTTTACATCTCGTTAGTCTTATAAATAATATATATATTATGTTATTATTCCATACCCTATGAAGGAAATTATGTTCTAATCCTTTTTTGTTGGCGTTATTACTGGTTGTAGATTGCTTGTTGTCTCTGGTGTGTTGTAACTGTCAGTGTCACAATAACTGGCTTAAAATTCCTTTGATGTTTCCTCAAGGTTATAAAGTTTTACCTTACACCAGGAGCTGGTTGAATTCTAAGACTGAGAAGTAATTTTCCATAGCTGCCCCTCATGAGTTGTAAGACTCAACACTAAGTGAAGTGATGGTGAAGGAGATGACGGAGGGGTATCATGACAGTAATTTTTCTTAAGAGCATATTATTATTGTTGTTATTTAATAGTCAACTGAAAATTAATATGTCAGTCAAGAACAAAGCCTGAGGGAATCAGCCTTAGTAGATGTATACACAAGGGAGTTTAGCACATTGAAACAACAGAAAAACGAAACAAAATCAACAACAACAACAACAACAAACAAATAATAGTATGAGAGAATTTTGGTGGGAAGCTGACTGCAGATGCCTGAATGCACAGGAGAAGACTGTGAGGAGAGAGGTGACCCCAGGCAATAGAAATGGCTCTTCTGATCAGCTATGACAGTGCTGCATTGGCTGTTTATCTGCTAGGAAACATCGTGGGGATCATATCTTTTAATTGGTACTATTAATACCGGTTTCTTATTTGCTCAGTAAAATTGTAGATTAGATCTTAACAGGTTGTATTGCAAACTAAAGAAAGGAAGTGTGTTGCGCCACAAGAAGTAGCATGTCTTCAGCTCTTTGACCTAACTGTTAAGCATGCAGAGGTGACTGCACTGTAATGTTACTAGAATTTCAAAATGAGTGTTAGGGTTTTCTTTCATGCAGTCTCAGTAGCAAAGAAATACAGAGAAACTCTGAAGCTCTGTGTTTTTTCTTCAGTGCAAATTTTCCCCAACTGACCTAACTTGCAGTGTTAAGCAGCAGAAAAATTAGAGCTAATTTTCTAGTACATACAGATTAGATATCACAGATAATCCAATTTTCACTGCTAACAGACAAGGCATTTTCCTGAAACACCAAGACAGAAAGTAGTAATTCTAATCATAAAATTTCTGTTGTAATTTTTTTTTCTTATTATTAAATAGATTAATCTTCATCAAATAAAATTAAAGGGGAAAAGTAGACATTTTTAAATGATTGATTCCAATCTTAATAGCAATTTCTTCACAACTACAGAGATTAGCTAGTCTCATACCCATCTAATTATAATTAGTTTTCAACCTTCTAATGTCTTTCTCTTTGAAGTGTACATACCACATTTGTAATACTTACTAGTAGGATAGAGTTATTCTGCCTTGTTACTTGTCTGAAATATCAGAAAAGATATACAGTTTTCTTTATGCTGTAAAACAAAGCCATTCTTCAAGCTATGCTACGGGACTAGTGAACCTAGAACAGAAATCTAGACGTTAAAAAAAAAAAAAAAGAAAAAAAAAAGAAAAAAAGATAAAGAAAAAAAAGAAAAAGCAAAAAGAAACAAGAGCTGTGCTACAGCCTGTTTTTCTTTGCCATTAAATTTAAAGTGGCAGTATGCACAGTTATTCTGTAGCTGATCAATAGTGCAATACAGTAACCAGAGCTGAAAATTTTCAGAAAATTACTTCTACTTAGAATACTGAGAATTCTACTGAGAAAATACAGCTGGAATTATCCATTACTATTTTCATATTCTGAAAATGCAGTTTCCATCCTACTTTCTCTACAGTCGTTTTCAACACAAAAGATTATTAAGATGTATGACACTTAAAATGTTCATGAAATTAAAAACAAACAAACAAAAAAAAACACATAAAAATATTAATTTGTAAAACTTCAATGTGTGGTTTTTGACATTTTGAGTGATGTAAGAAGTTTCCTGGATCAAATGAACAGATCTTTCAGTCATGATACTGTCTGGATCTGAAAGTAATGTATCCTCTTTATTTCCATGGAAACTACAACAGATAGAAAGAATAATGCTATTCCTTGGATACAAAATACTGTTTTTCAGTGTAGTCACCATAATTAGATATGCATTATTGCTAGCAATAAGCAAGATCATGAATGCCATACTTGTAAAAATCTGTACCAGTGGAGGTCATCCATCATTTCCCAGCTGATATGGTGGTGCTGTTGATAGAAAAATGTTGTCTGTACAGTCCATCTGTATTACCCCTAACAGTTGGAAATCAGAAGGCACCAAATCTAAGCTCTGGAGTGAGTCTGGTAGACAGTCCAGACACAATTAACAATATGTTCCATGATTTTCAAGCTGATAGAAGGGCCTGGCATTATCATGTTGTTAGAGAAAGGTTTTCTTCTTCTCTGAACAGACTCCAGAAGTCAGAGCATGAAGCTTAGTCAAGCATCATAATGTAGTGGTTAGATTTGGTGATTTTTCCAGTTTCCAGGAAATCTAGAAAGATCACCCCTTTACTATTACGTAAGACGTTGCACCTTATTTCACCCAATGAAGGCTGTGTCTTGAACATTTTTTTCAATGCAGAATTTATGCATTGCCCCTCCATGAACTGTCCTTTTGAATTTGGCTCATAGTTGTGACACCACATCTCATCATCAGTAATGATGTGATCCAGGAAATTATCACCTTTAGTCTCGTATTGGTACAATATGTCCCAAAAAACTTGTATATGGTATTCTTTTAGTTCCTACTTGATTATTCATGGAACACACCTGCCACAAACTTTGCAATATTCCAGTGTTGCCACCATTGTTTCCAACACACTGAAGCCAATATTCCTCTCTGTTCACTATTCCCTTCTCACAGTCCACCAATTTGTGTTGATGATCTATTAGTGACACTCTTCATTTCATGATGTGACAGCTGTGTAGATGTCCAAAATTTGGCTTTTCTTTCACATTTCTGTTTCCACTTCTGAAACACCACCCACCTCCTAAATGTGCTCACATCCACTGCATGGTTTCTGTAAATTTTCAGCACATATCAACTAATGTCAATGGGTGCATTTTATTTCCAGCATGGAGGAATTAAATTCCTTATCTATGCTTCAAATACACTTCCATAGTAGATGCCATTTTGTCAGACTGCTTCTCTGCTGCCATCAGTCACGTGGTAACTAAAAGTAATGGAATATCAGTGGAAAGACTGAAGATCTACCGCCATATCACCAACATCCGTCTTTGATATTTGGGAAAATTCAGTGAAATAGCAGGTTTTACTTTCAAGGCAGCCACTGTGTGTTGTATTTCTCTCTCAATATGAATCTAATAGATATCAATAAAAACTCAGCCATATATCAGATCTGCTCCAAAAGTAATGATTCCTGTTCTATTATGTTGGCCCGTGACATCAGAGGCATATGTTGGTGGTATAGCAGTAGGGGTTGAACCTTCAAGCAATATTCCATTACATTTTTTTGCCATGTGACAATCTGCAGCAGAGAGGCAGTCTGACCAAATGGAATCTGACATGGAAGTGCATCTGAAACAAAGGTGTGGAACTGAACTCCTCCATGCAGAAAAAAAATGGTACTCATTGGCAGCTAGGACTGTTCAGCCTGGAGAAGTGAATGCTCTAGGGTAGCCTTTCAGTATCTAAAAGGGGGCTATAAGAAAGAAGGGGAAAAGACTCTTTATCATGGCCTGTTTTGATAAGACAAGGGGAAATAGTATCAAACTAAGATAGGGAAGATTTTGACTGGATATAAGGAAAATGTTCTTTACAGTACAGGTAGTAAAGCACTGGAACAAGTTGGTGGATGCCCCATCTCTGGAGAGATTCAAGATCAGGCTGGACAGAACTTTGAACAACCTGAGCTAACTGTAGGTGTCACTGTTCATTGCAAGTGGGTTGGACTCCTGGGCTCCTTCCAGATCAAGGAATTCTATTATTCTATGAAAAACAAAAATGAAGAAGGAATAAGGAAGAAGGGAGAAGGAAGAAGGAAGGAGGAAGAAGAAAAGAAGAAGAAGAAGCGGAAGAAGAAGAAGCGGAAGAAGGAGAAGAAGGAGGAGGAGAAGGAGGAGGAGGAGAAGAAGAAGAAAGGAAAAGCATGGCTTTCCTAATCTGGCAAAACTGGGCAACCTGTTGTCACTCATTTGACATCTTTTGTTTTGTGATATTGATACAACCACATCTATCATCTCAGCCATTCCCGTCATGAGAATATGCTGTCCCATCATATTATTCTATCCTTCCAACATGATGTAAAAATTATTATGAAAACTGAATACTTTAGAGATGAAGTCTTGGTAGTTTAACCACTTTGCTGTAAGAACACTGCTGCATTCTAGACACTCACATCTCATTAGCTGAATGCATTACCTTTAAACTAATACTTGACCTGTTACTATCTGTTATGTAACATGCACTCCGATTTGTAATTTAAGAGGTACTTGCAGAGATCAAACTTTATTTTTGTTGGTATGAAAGTTATTTGGCAGCTCATATTTTCACCTATCACAAAACTGTTAATGATGTAGTAGACTTCAAGTCTTGTGAAGCGTCTGCCAGGAATATGAATACTCATCATTCACCTTCAGCTTCACTGAAATGCTTCTTTCTCCCACACATAGATTGCCTGTCTCTATCTGAAAGAATACCAAGTTTTTGAGCACTTTCTTGAGCTTGATCTTGAACTTGGATCTTAATAGCTTACCCATTATGCTGTCAATGAAGTCTGTTTGATGGGTTGAACTGACAAGATAAGATGTTGCCAGTTTTAATAAATTAAATTATGAAAATGAAAGATGAAATTTAAGAAATGTAAAAACAGTTTTTTTCTTCTAAGTTCCTGTTAAAACCCCTTTAATATTGCTGGAAAAATTGTATGATGCAATACAAATATTGTATCAAATATAAAATATATCTTCACTCATTTGTATCATGGAGTACTAGTCCAGGTTCACTGTTGCCTGACCTCACAGATGAAGAATTTCACGAACGAGCTTTCTTGACTTCCTTCTACAACTTTAGCATTTTATAAAGCAAGGAAGTATGAAAAAAACTGAAAAATTAAAGCATGTGAAGCTGTCCTGGACCTGAGATGCTAGTATATGCTAGAGGAAAGACTATAAAAAGCATGTTTAAAATATATATATATATATATATTTCTAAATATTGGCAACCTTTATGAAAGTATTTTTTTATCATCAGAAATGCTTACAATTTTCCTTTACATTGTGACAAATCAATGTACATTCTGGAAAGTAAAAAACTGTCATAAAGTTTTTAGTTTTATCAAATACACTATTTTCTGACAAAAAAAATAAAAAAAATAAAAAAAATCTAGCACAAATCAAACTTATGCCAATTTCTGATCTCATGAAAATCATTCTTTGCTAAGTAAACTGCTTTACTACAACTCATTTTCTTTACCTAGATATGGTTCATGAGGACCAAACTGGGTCTTTATGTTCATGTAGAAAAATAATAATTTTGTTGGATCATCCTCATATCTTCTAAAGATTCTAGCATGAACTATGTAGCTGAATAACAAAAAAAAAAAAAAAAAAAAAAAGGGAGGAGTCTATTCATGATTTACACCTCCAACTGCCAGATGATCTACATATCATCTGTGCCAGTAGATTAATTATTGTTTCATTTTTATTATGTAGCTTTGTCTACTAAGTTAAAGTACTCTGTAGTTCCACATACCAGCTTTGCAGCTATTAATGTTATGACAAACAAAAATCTCATTGACTGAATTTTTTTTCAAAAGCCATATTAGAGAGTAAGGGGAAAAAAAAAAAAAATGCAAGATTTCTGAATGTTATTAAAAAACAACAACAACAACAACAAAATATAGAAGGGCCTGTATTTTTCAGGACTATTGAATAGTTGAATGTCTAATAAAATAAAGAGGTATCTTAATGTACGAATTTGTTCATTTTTGTTAAGAGACACGAAAAACACTGCGTTGGGTAAACATCGCTTCTGGTTTAGCTTGTAAATAGTATGAGTGATTTCATACTTTAGATTTATAGGAAATTTCAGAATTAAAATTCCTTGACTCTCAAAATCATTAAATGATGATCTGACCTTGTTAATATATGTAGTAAAACTGTATGCTTCCTATGGACCAACATTTACTGTCTTCTAAAATATGACCAAATGTCCAGCTCACATTCCATTACGCTATCTACTTCATATCACAGAATCAGAGAATTGTAGGGGCTGGAGGAGACCTCTAACAGATCATCAAGTCCAACACCCCTACTAAAGCAGGTTTCCTAGAGTAGGTCTCAAGGAAGGCATTCGGACACTCCACGACCTCACTGGGCAGCTTGTTCCGTTGCTGTGTCACTCTCACAATAAAGCAGTTCTTCCTATTGTTTTTATGAAATTTTCTGTGATTCAGTTTCTGCCTGTTGCCCATAGTCCAGCTGCTGCACGGTCACCAAAAAGAGTCTTCCCCTATCTACTTGGCTCCCACACTTTAAATAAGCAGTTATGGGATCCTTTCTCAGTGTTCACCAAGCTGAACTGTCCCAAGTGTCTCAGTTTTTACTTATATGAGAAATGCTCCAGGCCCCTATCAATCTTTGTGGCCCCCTGCTGGACTCTTGCTGGAAGGTTCCGGTCTTTTTTGAACTGAAGAGGCCAGAAGTGAACACTGTTTTCCAGATGCGGCCTCATCAGGACAGAGTAGATGAGGAGGATCGCTTCCCTCTACCTGCTGGCCATGCTCTTTAAATGCACCTCAGGATACCTTTGGCTCTTACACAGCTGACATATACATATGCATGTGTTTATTTCTCCCCAGGTGTAGGACTTTACGCTTCCTGTTGTTGAACTTCATCAGGTTCCTCTCTTCTCAACACTTCAGCTTGCCCAAATGTTGTCGAATCGCAGCACAGCTTTTTAGCATGTCAGCCACTCCACCCAGCTTTGTATCAGCAAACTTGCGGAGTGTGGACTGTGAAAGACGGAAGATGAAAAATTTACAAGAGAGCTTGAAGCTTTATAATGAATCAAAAAAATTTGTGCTGTGATTGAAGAAAATAAAACTGTAGAAGTAAGATGAATACTGAAGAATGAGGGCAGTTGGTTTTGCTACAGTCATTTATTTTCTTTCTATTTCCAGACATTCTTACTTTTTCCTTTTAAACTCATGTAACAGCAGAATTCATTTTGTAGTTATTTTCCACTGAAGAGAAGATGTTATTTAATATTGCTTCCAGATGAATTTACTTTCTATAAATAAACCAAAATATTTTAGACGATTCTATATTTTTGTTGCTTCAATCCCAAGATTTGGCTTTGTTCCAGCAAAAGAATTTATATCAGACCTGGAAGTTTCTGTTCTTCGATTACTGTCATCTCAAGTTCTTCAAAAGTAACAACAGAGGCAAAAACAGATAGTTGAATTTTTGTAGCAATATTAAAACACAAGAAATTGCACAGACTGGAAAAGTGTGTGTACATCTTGAAAATAAATGCCATCGTGCATCTATTTTTAAATAAAGGCCTTTATTTCTTAGACACTGAAATAACCCCTTCTCCTTCTCTTTTTTTTTTTTTTTTTTTTTTTTTTTTTTTTTTTTTTTTTCTCCTATATATAATTGGATTAACATTAAACCTGGGCATCTATTTGAAAGTGCCTGCATTTTAGGTAACACCAAGTAGTTTTTCTTCCAAATGATGTACAAGTTCACTAAGTAAGTCTTTGCTTCTGAAAAGTCATTTTTCCTTATATATATTCTTGGACTAATGCTATGGCCCATGTGGCTTTAAACAGACCAATAGTAAGTTATGATTAATAGCAATAACTCTAATAACTATTTGTCTAGATGACATCATCATGCTAAATCTTCAGTTTCTTGCATGGATTTAAGAAGTGAAGCTTGGGTTACAGCAGATAGAAGAAACGTGGAGAATTTTATTAGCTTTCTGAGAAAACTTGAAAATCCCAGGGACTTCTGTGATTGCTTTCTTTCCTTTATATCCAAAACATTATAGAAACCATAGTATACCTAGTATAGTAGAGTGATGAGGATGATGTGGATTAACCTCACATGCAGAAGGTATATTATGCAATTAGAACTTGGTGCGGCACTGAGAGGAAAACCGAGACAATAAATGCCATAAAGCATGTGAGCAGCAGGGAGGCATGAGTACAGTCCTGATAAAGAGCACCAAAGTGAAAATCAAAGTAAGTAGATAAAGGCAGACATTGGTCTTGGCTTTTTAATCAGGCGCCTGGAGCAAAGCTGAGGCAGGAATGATAAATGTGTAGCTATGTTATGGCACAGAGGGAGCACTGTAGTCGATCGGGTCAATGTTTATGTTAACTGTGGTGGAAATCATTGAACATTCACCTTTCACCCTTCCAAATGAATCAGCAGGTTAGAAACTGTAGTTAATTTATGAAATGGCATGCGATCTCACTAACTATGCAGATGGAAACTGAAAGGCAGGCAATTTGAAACAATTCCTGTTTCAGATTGGGTGTTGATATATATAAACATAATGTGAATGTGAGATGGCATTTTGAAACATCCATTAAGAAGAAAGTAACTGGCAATTAGGAGGAAAACATTCAAATTTGGGCTGATAATAGATAGATAGGCATGATGACACTTAGAGCACTTAGATAAATGTCTGCACTTTGAGGAGCTAAGCTCCTGGATCTGGCCACTGAACTACAGATACACAAGCCTGAAGTTTGCCATCTCTAAATAAGTTTTCATGAAGCCATAATAAAGCAAACAGAAAACACACTTATTTTCAAATCAGTTTCAACAGACCAGAGCAATTATTTTCCAAAGTCACAACAAGCACTTGGGGAGTGCTTGTCAGATGGATATATGCAAGCGACCAACAGAAGAAAACTTTGTAAATGACTCTTCTGTGTGAGCTCCTCAGTTCCTTCCGTGAGAACTTCCTCAGCTTCCCAGCAGTGTGGAACAGACGCAGGCAGAGACTAACTGCAGAAACTGCTATTCACTCCTATGATGAACTGTAAAGAACATGACACAGTGACCCATAGGATCTCCATTAGCTGCACTCACTAGCACTGAGAGTGCTGTCTTCTGGGTCCATCCAAAAGACCCCTGGGGACATTATTCCAATCAGTCACTTACATACCTCAAGGATTTTCTCACTATCAGAAGACAAACAAACTTCCGCAAGGCTGAGAACAAGCAGTTTCAAATTATGTCAGTCCTCACTGGAAATAACTCACTTCCCTGCAGAACTGGAGCAAAGCATTCATTTCACAATGCTCTGTCCCTAAGGTAAGCCACTCCACCCTCATACACAAGGAAACATAATATCCTGCTAAAGACTGTGGGTGGCATTGCAATAATATTTTGATTTGTTTTGTTGGTTGGGTTTCTTCATATTCTGTTACAATGCCTGTGTTTAAAGCCAGTCATCTCTGACAGTTCCCAAACTGGGAATCCTTGCTTTCACAACTGCTGCACTGTTTGCTCTCAGCTGCGAAGATTTCCAGATTTCCTCAGAAAGAGCATTTTAATTCCCTGCTGCATGTCTTTTTAAAGACCACCTATCGACTGTGTTTAGATGATAGTGACTGTCTACTATGAAAAAGTACCATGTCTGTGACTAGTAAAAATGGCATTTGTGTCATGCAGGGGGCAAAGAATAAAGGAGGATTTATGTTTATGCTGAGAAAATTTTCTTAGATGGAAAGAAAAATATACATAATTTATTAAAACATTATCTATTCTGGATTCTCATCCTCTCACTTTTACATGCAACTTATTAGTACATAAGCTAAAAAGCAACATGATTATAAGTAACAACAGAAGTTGAGCATGGTTGAAGATGATATATAGATTACCTCAACTCATTTTACATACTCATTGTTTTTTTCTCATCCCTGATTTCAGCTGAGGTAACTCTCATTGCTCATAATCTAATTGTGTAGGAAAACACTTAAACAGAAGGAGGAAAGAGGCAGTTGAATACATCCACTGCTGGTTACGTAAAGGAAGAACATAAATTCAATGTGGAGATATATAATTTGTAAAAAGGTTAGTTGATGGTGGGGGTTTTTGCTGAATCTAAACATTCAGAGAAAATCTCACAAGAAAACAGCTCAATTATCTTTAGGGATAAGTAAAGTCGAACATATAGCAAAGCACTGAAACACTTTAAAAATAAAATAAAAAAGCTTTTGAGTAGAGAGAAATAGGTTTTCACTCAATTAATAGGTCATTGTGTGAAGTGTAAATAGTATGATCCTGCCAGATGTAACTTAATCATCCACAGGTTATTGAAGACAGGAAATGCCATGTCCTCATTTTACAGGTACAGCCTGATGTGTTGCAGTGATTTACACATTTTGAGTCTGAGAGCATAATAGCTGCAACAAGCTTTGTATGAGCTTCCATCAGAATAAGTGGATAAAAATATTCACAGGTTAAGGAATTCACCTCTTAAAAGGGGCTAAATGCAACAGCTACCAGAAAGAAGACTTGGAGTATAGAAGGGCCTCTTATGAGGAGATATATTCTAATTAGTACTTATGTATGTTATACGGTTTGGTCTTCATAATCATATGATGATTAATAGAGAAAGCATACTGCACTGGATCAGAAGCTTTATTTATTAAGCCACTTGTAGAAAACAAACTGATTTCCTATCATTTTAATTTTGAAGTTCATTGTTTCTAAGATACATTTTGATTTAAAAGAATGAGCATTATGACATTTACCTTTTCTTCTTATTCTGTTATTTGAATGATTAGTAGACCTGCATAAAAGAGACACATGTGATAGAGAAAACCCTGTGTGATTCTGGCAGAGCCAATGAAGCAGGCTGAAGGTCAGAAGGAACAGCTTCTCTTGCATTCCAAATATGTCTTGTCTGGTGACTGTATAGTGACAATCACAATATAGCTACATGGCTTTTACTTAGCAGTATTATAATAGAAACTCCTTACAATGTCAACAGCAGAGAACATCTCAGGATTACTCACCCTGTGGGTGTTGAATACATAAAGTCCGTAGAAGATTCATAGATCACCTAGGCTGGTATTGAAATCTGCATGTTTGTTGCACTCTAAGGGAGTTTTAAGTTCTCAGTTTTGAAATGAAGCACATATATAATTGCTTTTTATTTTTCTCCTTTAGACAACTGTCTTCTTTCCTACCTCCACTTTTTTTCTTTATGAGTTTCATTAAAATAAACACCTCATATTAATATAGAAACTATATTATGAATTTAGAATATACAGCAGTCAGAAAATTAAAATGTTAATATATTCATGAAAAGTCTAATTATAGTGTAACACATATACTACACTATCTGCTGAAAAACATTTTTCAGTAAGACCAGTAATAATAACAAAAATCTTAAGTGATCAGGATAATATTTCCATGATAATTTTAATGCTGTACTTTCTTGATGCATGTGCATGTGATTTCTCACACAAAAAATCACAGTATGTCTGATTCCTAACTGCTATGAAATGATATCATTGTACTGAAATTAATGGACTTATCTTGACCCACATGAATTAAAGCTGTACTTTAGCATAATTGGTAACTGCTTTTTCTTTCCCTGTTCACCAAAGCAGCTCTGAAAATGTGTACTCTTCTTGAGCTGTTGAAGCATACACATACAAAAACTGTTATCGTTGTTATATACATAGGGGAAAAAGTTAGAAGTTTACAGTCCAAGACAATCTTAACAATGTTCATGGCATTTATCTTCACTCCAGGAGTGGAATCATAAACTATAGACCTAAAAATGTGTGAAAGTCCTAATATCTGTCCTTGTAATCCAGCAGATTAAAACAATGTCTCTCAAAGATATTTTTAAAATGTCACCACTCAGTATTGGTATTATAGGCAACAAAAGGAAACCTCAACAGGATATAAGCAGTGAAAATGAGATTCCTGTGGTGAACCAGCCTCAGAATAATGCAGGGTTTGGCTGGACCTGAAGATCTGAGATAATCCACATTGAATTAGGAGTTTAGCTTCAATTCTGCATATTCAATTTTTCCAGCTGATCTGGTTTGATCTTTGATCAGGCTTTGACAGGCAACCCCTGCATTTTCTCTGAAAAGCTTTTTGAAAATACAAAACAAACAAACAAACAACAACAACAAAGAAACCCTAATAATTCATAGTGTGCACAGAACAATTTGGAAATTGTCTTTCTTTGTGCAGGAATGAATGTTCAATTACAGGAGTCTGTATTTACTACCTTTTTTAAAAACACAAAACTCAGTTATAGGTGAGTGTATATATATATACTTATATAGATGAATGAAGTTCTGTTCTTAAGAAAAATCTGTTTATAAAGGTTTATAAAGTGTCACATCTTCTGCCCTGAAGAAGACAAAAGTGTTGCAGACCACGATATCTCCAGTATCACTTTCCTCTCAAGCAAAACCAGACTTCATTCTTCCTTCCCCTTCTCATGTTGTGATGAAATAAGTGGCCATGAAATATGCTACCTATTGCATCCAGTAGTAATATACTTTTATGAGCCAGTTTATCCATTCATTCATTTGCTACACAGCCAAGTGAGAAACTGCATAGTGATTCAGTGTGAAATTTATGCATTACACTTCTCATACACCTAAACTCTCCTTGGATTTATTTAGATTCTTGTTTTTAACCTGTTCAAGAAATATAGCAACTGTGTCAATAAGTAATGTCAGTATAATAAAATTGACTCAAGGCTGTGTAACTACATGAGAGCATGTTATAGGGATGATAACTGAAAGTACTTGACTAGAAAAACAAACAAACAAAACAAACAAACAAAAAAACCTAAGAGGAATTGTAAGCCTGTATCCAAAAAGCATTGAAGACACTACTTAGGCTTCATAAACACAAAAATGGTGGTCTGCATGTGACAATTTGTTTAGAGCTTGTAGCTCCCATGTCTGAGGCGCGTTCCACCAGGGGCTAGCGGTCTACCTTCGCTAGGGCCATTGCGACACAGACACCAATATGAGGATGTAGCAAGTGGTGCTTATTACAGCGCGACAGCTCCTTAAGTACAAGTCTTGTTTTGTCTATGCCCCTTAAGCGTGCGTCATATTTCCATCACAGAGCGGGGGGTGGGGGGGGGAGGGAAGGGGGGGGCCTACCGCGTCACATCCCGAGTCCTTGTTAACGCCTACTACAACATTGTATTATTTGTATAAACTTTGAATTCTGTCAGAGACTCCATTTTGTGCTCCAAAAAGATCTCTTTAACAGCTTAGGTCTTGCAAAGGCTTTCATTCATTGTTTCAGTGACAATATGGGGAAGAAACAGTAGCCTCTTGTTTCCAGAGTTAAATGGATCTTGAAATCTACATTGAAAGTGAAGTGAAATACTTCAAACCTCAGGATGAAAAATATTTGTTGTTTATTGGTCAGCAGATAAATTGCTAGTTAAAATATATATATATATATATATAATTTTATTTTTACTTCTTATTAATGGAAGCAAGGAAGTAGAATCTTTCACTCTAGAAAATGTTTGCAGACATATGCACTCATATATCTACTGATTATATAGTAAATCTTATATGCTTTTTCCTTTCTTGGCAGAGAAGCTTGGTGTGCAAGTACTTTGATTGCATGTGTTAGCTTTTACTCTCTCTATTTAAATTCAGATTTTATCATTGAGTACATACATTCATTGCATTTTCTATCATGCATTGGATTCACCATTCTGGCTTACCACATGCAATACACACAAAACAGTGACAAAAAACATTGCCATCAACAAAACACTTTTTATTTTCTTTGAGTGAAGAACATATAAATTGAAACAATTTAGAAGCATAAATTATTAATATTAATTATTTATAATTATTTTTAGTTCTAAATAATTGTAGGGAAGATTCAGGTATTTGTATTAAAATTTCATTAAATTAATACATTGTTCCTTTAAAGTAGTGAACAGAAACTGGTTTGAATGACATATACAAAGCAACAGTTTAAGGAGTTAAAAAGTTTTTAAGGAAAAATGATATACCTATTAAATATGAATAAACATAGAATTGCAAATTTACTCTGAAAAAAAAAAAAATATGATCAGTTGCAAGAAGCTTAGTAATTTAACCTGTAAGTATGGATGAAATAGTGCTACATGACACACACATACAAACACACAGAAACATCTTCTGTTTTAGATTTTTTTTTACTTTTTTTTTCACTGAGATTTCACAGGTCCTCTCACTGAGAAGGGAATCATCTTACTGTTTTGTCTCTTCAAAGAAAACTTCCAATTAAATGAAAATTAAGTGATATGTTTCCTTATTTCCTGCCTGAAAGTCTCATTTGTGCACTGACCACAACAATTCAGTTTGCACTGTGAGATATGTATCAAGAATAGTAAATGTTTTTTTCCTCATCTATATATTTTAAGGTCATAAAGAACTACGACAGTTATCTCTTTTGCTCCTGGTGTATTGCAGTCTCATCCTCTAAATTCTCTGTTATGACCCAGTTGGAGCTATAGCACAACTAGTCTTGACTTAATGCTAACGATAATGTTTTCATAAGAGCTCTAGCAGTTAATAGCTCTGGGTGTTTATAATCTGAATCTTCCTTCTTATCTGTATCCACATCACAATCCTTTCTGGGAATATTTCTGCTGGATGTACTGCGATTACTTGCAAGAATACAGTGCACACTCTTGAAGTGATTTTTTTTTGTCAATAACAAATGCTCCAAAAGTTAACAGGATTTGATGATAGATCTCTACTAAAAACTTTGATAGGACCAAGTTTGTATAATATTGTAGATTTAATACTTTGTGACAAATGAGCAGTATGGCTTACTCCTGTGGATTTCCTTTGCATATAGGGAAGAATTTCCTATGAACTTTCTTACAAATCTATTTATTTTGGGGTACTTAAGAAATAAAAAATTCTTCTATCTTCCTCTTGGATATTCCAAGCAACGAAATAACAAGGACATCTGAACCCCACATGAAGATTAAACTAATTTAAATTAGTTGTTTTTATTTTGTATTAGAAATTAATTTCTAGTGGGAGGAAAATCATATTTACTAACTTTTCTTCTTTATTTTACTTGCACTGCATTATGATGACTATCAAGGTTCTTTCTGTAACCTGGAAAAGACCACACCCTCCCCTGGAGGACAGACAGATACTGGGAGTTAGGCACATAGTGCTCACCCTCTATTAATGTTGTGTCATCAAAAGAGTACATAGTCCAAAATAATGCATTATAAGAAAATTCAGTTTCAACATTTTCTTAGCAGCCGACTGAAAACATGTCATGGTTATTGTAACTATTCCAAGAGAAAGCTTTAATATTAAGGATTACATTTAAGATTTTTTTCCTCTTATCGTCAACTCATACAAATTCATGGTAACGTCCATACAATGTTCCATAAATTAATAATATCCTACCTTTTTATAAAAAAAAATGCAACTGCAAATGAATATCAGAAATATGATTTTGAAAAGCCATTTTAATCTCATTTGAAATTATAAACATTAAAAATCATGATTATTGTATTTTGTGTCATCACCATGGGTTGAAGCGAGAGTTATATGCAAAGTCCCCCTTTTCTGTGATGTCTATATTTGTAAGATGGCTGTTTGCTTACTCTTAATAAATTTGATAATATTTCTATGTTTAATTCTTATATAACTTCTAGATTTCTGTCACAAACTACATTTTAATTCAAATCTAGCATATGCCTAGCTAGGAAGTTACAACACTAATTTTTTAGGTTGTGACAAATGATTTGTGTCAGGCATTTTGTACACCACAAACACCAGTGCATTTTACTCTAGTTCTATCAGTAGGAAGCAGTTAAGTGTATACTGAGGCATTTTGTTTTGCAGGCTGGATATCCTCCTGGTCAGCGTGCTGGTACCAGAGATAGTCTTGTTATTCATCCCCAGCCACAATTTGTGTTAGCATTCACAGCTCTCAGTTTCTAGGCTGCCAGAGGCTGAACTCATTGGCGAGATAAATTATCCTACCCCTCGGGGACAGCAACAAGCCACCTGTCACTTGTCAAAGAACCAGAACTAGTGTGATGGTACCTAATATCCCACCATCCAACCTGCAGGCGAAGTGGCCGTTATGAAAGCGTAGCCATGGATAAATGTGATGGAAAATAGGTGAGGATGTGAAAGGCTTTAGATAAATGAGATCACATACAATTAATAGCAAATTGTGCTGGCAATACTTTTAAAGAAAGGTTTTAGAGCAACAGCGACTTTCATTTTTCCTTACTGAATTGTAAAGTAAGGCACCCAGAGAACATTCTATGTTTTATATTTCCTTTAAAACCACAGCTTACCTTTTGCAAGTCAACCCTGTGTTGTTTATTTCGAGGCTGATGTTCATTTCTTTTGTGTTTTTGAAAGTTTAGGAAAAGTTGTCTTTGTTTGGTTTTCTTTTCAGTCAACTGTAAACAATGAATCAAGGCCATAGTACCCTGAAAGTAGATATTTTTTATTGGTTTTTGCAATTAATCAAATTCAGAAGATTAGCAGCCACAGGAGTTATAATGATTGTACTATGCTCTATTGGCATTATGAGGAGAGAGTTTCAATGAGTGCCTCTTCAAATTCAGCTCCATTTGTACTCCACATTAATAATGACTTCAATTGACTGAAACCAGCAAAAGAAATATCCAATTAAGTATCATTACATGACTTCAGTTAAATGCCAGCTTTGAAAAGTCTCTCAGAAGATATTAAGTTTCAATGAGTTTACTGCGACATACTGTGATTTGATGCTTAATTCTTAAAGACACAGTTGTTTTAAAGCAGTAATCTGTACATTTACAGATTAATTAGCAGATTTTAGATTCTGCCCTGTTTCCATGAAAATGAAGAAAATTAATGTGACCATGACTGCCAGAACATTACAAAAGATAAAATATTGAAAACAGATTAATTGTTAATTGTAGTGTAGCCTGTTTACATCACAGCTTCTGGGAGAGAGAATATGTGAAACAAAGCCTTTTATTTTAACTTAGACATGTTTAAGTTAGCATTCAGATAGTACAAAACAACAACATAATACAAAATGGCTTGGCAAATCCCAAAATAATAAATTTCTGAACAAACGTTAAATATTTAGTTGATCTTTAATTCCAACACAGAAAAAAAAAGATGCAAATTTGATTATCTGAAGTTGGTAATGGCTCCAAACCGGAAAACAGTGTGCCATTAAAAGCAAAATAAAGGAAAGCAGAAATATGCAGTAAAGCTGAAATGTGCTTTGTGTAACCAAAATTGAGAAGCAGTAACATTAAAGAGCAAGGCAATCGACATTGTCTTCTAATTAAAGGAAAACATAATTAAGCACAGAGGAAAACTATTTTAAATCTCTCAGATATGTTACTAAATTATCAAAATCAGTAGGTTCAATACATCTGACTCTATAAAAGACAATTAATATGAACATGAACAGTCTGTGAATTTGCAAAAAAAAACAAAACCAACAACATGCTGAAGATCTCATTCAATTTTAGATCTTAGACTCATTCCTTCTGTACTATTTTTCCATCTATTTCACAAAGATACAAGCTAAGTCTCAAAGAGCTTTAAATCAAAGAACAGAAAGGAAATGAGAAGAGTGTACTTTTTTTTTTTTTTTTTTTTTTATGCTTAGCATAAGTGTCAATTGTCCTCAGCTACTCCTCAACATAACTTTTGAATTATTTGAGGAAATGTACTTGTCAAGTTAAAAATTAGTCTGTGCAATGGGGATTGATTTAAAAAAAAAAAAAAATTGGGGGGGGAAATAAAATAAATTTTAAGTAAAATAATTTCATGAGAAGCTAACAGAAAATCAATGACAGATTAAATATCAGACAAAACAAGAGGGTCAGTTTTGAAAACATTTTAAAGGGATGCCAAATGACCTTTGCAGTTTCTATTCCAGATATAGCACACTAAGCTGAAATTTTCTGAATTTCTCAGATTTGTAAATAATTTTTGTATATAGATTTAATTAGTTTTTTACTATTCGAAGTGTATAAAATGTGTTGTATTGCACCCATTTTCCTCCTCAGTTTGATTTTCTCCAGTGCGATCCATACATTTAAGAATGGGGTATAGATTTTCCATGGACTAAAATGTTTAGTGAAAAAACATGGCTGTCTACTCACTTTTAGTGCTTTTACAGGGAAATGTAACTTCAGTCCTTCATGGCTGTCCTGGCTTCCAGCTGATTTCTAACTGACATTAAAAGTGACCTTTAAAAGGTCAAATGGTTTGGTTCCTTGTTTCCATAGAAAATGTCACTTTCCCAGCATGATACCTCAGCAGTTGCAATCATATTAATCACCAAGCTTTCTCTTCTCTTTCACAGAAAGACAAACTCCTCAATTCCAGTACTCACCTTGTTTTGCCTAGGAAAAGCCAGCTTTGCCGATCACCTGGCCCACTCTGTTCCTGAATGTGGGCGTTGCAAGTGAGTCAGAACTGCTTGGATTGTCAGCTTTTGAATGGACACTGACAGTTCATTTGCTTTGCATTGCATAGGCTTTTCCTTCAGCAGCATGTTATTCCAACTTGAGTTTCTTTCCAATACACATTATTCTACAGACATATGATTTTACATTCACTAAAAATTCCATATAGGTTCTTTCTTACAGAAAAAAAAAATTGCAAAATGCAAAAATTGCCTTTAAATTGGTTTGCTGAGCTTTGTAGAGAGCAAAATGATACACATCCATTAGTCCAGAAAGTGAGTGGCCTTATGGTATTTTGTTTTACACTTACTTGTGACTACATAATAGGTTCCAGATACTGTGACTGTGTGCCATTCACTGGGAGCCTAGTTACATGCATCTTTACTGTATCACACCTTTGAAAGTGATTCTGGGATTTGTAAAAAGAAAGAACTATAAAGGGAAGCTGGTAAGGGGAACTAGCTTAGAGAAAGTAAGTTCTCAGGATCTGAAGATCAGTTCAGCCTATTTTATTATCTCCTACAAATACAAAATGAGTTTTGCATATACAGACACACTTCCAATAGCTACCGATAGCTGAAACTTACTGGATTCTGTGTAGATCTTCTACCAGCAATAGGAATGGGGAAAGTCGAAATAATATCTGTAAAAGTACGAGAGTTTATAGGGATGTTCTTAGCCTGCCATTAAATTTCAAATATCCTGTTGGCAGTATTTTCATCAGTTTCATTTTATGTGAGCTCATATGCTCTAAAATCCACTGTGATTGCTTGATTTTTACATCAAACGCATTTACTGAATAAAATAATAATAATAATAGTAGTAATAATAATAATAATAATAATAATAAAAGTATTCCACAATAGTATGGTTTATTGGCTTTTCTCTCAATTCAGGAAAAGCTTCAAGAATTTCCTCTACATAGCCTTAAACAAAGCAAAAAAAAAATTTATATATATATGTCACTGCCATCGCATACTGTGTCATGCTTTTGGTGTCCCCTGCATAATGTTCTGATTACTCAGGCTTATGGATTTTGGAGGTCATGCTAGTTGGTCTCTGTCATCAAGTTGATATTTCTTTGACCAACAGCTAAATTCAGGTTGTTGTATCCAGCATTTTAAAGTGCGTCTTGCACTGACAAGGTATGGCACATACTGAGAACCTTCTAATTTATGCTGGTAGGGTATTTAAGTGGTTCAAGGATGCTACAGAAACATATCAGTGTGAAATCAGATCTAAGAAATTGAAGCAGAAAAATGTGTTTCCTGGGATAATTTCATCTAGAATAATCAATCTCAAGGTTTACAGGATTTAATAAGGATTTAATAGGACTTTGCTACTGCTGCACCACTGAAAGGTTAGGAAACCATTTAAAAAAGCTAAGCTGGACAAAGCTCTCAAAGCTCAGAGTTTGTAATGCATTAACCTGGTATATTCCACTTGCTTTCAACATACATTATATCATCTTTGAACAGCTCATTGTTTCTCATACTGATGAGAACATGACTGAAAACTACATGAACATACCATATAACAGTTTGTTCTAAATCTAGATGATCTGAAATATTATCCTATACGAATTATAAAAATTGTTAAAAATCATTGAAAAATAACACTAAAAAATGCATTACCAAATCTTCCTAGACTCGAAAATAATACTTGCTTTTTTTATCTCCTTTCTGGAAGACAGCTAGCCTCAAGTGATTGGCTCAATGAAAATCATATTAGTCTTCTTTGAGGCAAAATAATTTTTAAAAATATATATTTTTTTTAAGTATAGACTAGACAGTGAAGACTTCTTGTTACCTCCTGTAGCTTTGACTAAGGAAAGTACACTTTTTCTGTGAAATACTGAAACACATTATATGTCTCTAGATTCAAGCGTATGTGTCATCCCAGTGTCATTTCATTCAACAAACTACTCCAGTAGTGCATTGCAACTTAATGTACTCCATGACATTTACTTCACAGAAAGAGTAGTATTTTAATTTTCCCATTTTTAATTTTAAAAAATCACTAATTCTAATCTATGTGCATGAAGTTTTACTGCCATCATCTGTAAATTTTCCTTGTGAAAATGATGCCTGTGTGTTTTCTTTTTTTGTTTGTTGCACTGAGTTTTCTGCAGAAAATAATTTCTTTAGAAAGATATAATAATTAGAGATTATAATTATAAACTATCACTGTTATTTCGTTTTTCCCTGTAGCTGTTAATGTAAAGTTTAACTTGTCTTCCAGATCTTTAAGATAGGAAAAAAAATTAGAGCAAAGAATGTGTGTTTTAAAAATTCAAAAGATCAACTTGGTCACTGCAACCTCTCTTACTGAATAATCTCCCTACATAACTAAACAAGGTTAATAAAAAATTACATTTTACATTGTGCATTAACAAAAGAACCAGAACCACCAACAAAAAAAAAAAATGTAGTCAATGTAGAATTGGGATGGTAATAATGGAATAAAATAATGAAAAATACCTTCCTTTTTTATTTTTTCCATAAGCAACAAGAACAACAAAATGTCACTCAGATCTTCAACAAAGATAAAGGATAGATGGATGGTGTCATGTTGATAACATCAACACAGAATCAACAAGTCTCATTTGTGAAAACTAGTTGAAGAAGTAATTGAATAAATTATCTATGTACTATGTTTGTACCAGTGAAATTTTCAAAGATTACGGGGCTTTTAAACCTTTTTTTACTTGACTAATTTTCTTATTGTAATCAAATAATAAGAAATACATTACACTAACTTGCTAAAGCAAATAAACATAGATAAAATTTATTGCAGGAAATTTCACTGATTTAAATTGATTTATTATATACCTAGATTTTTTTTACATGCAATTCTAATTTGACTTTTCTTGACACATTCATACCCAGTTTAAGAAAATATGAACTTCTAAAAGTTTGCTCTGACGTGAACTCGAAGAAGAATAGATGTATTTTTCAAAAAATCTGTTGGAATAGCAAGTTCCTGCAGGAAATTCCTTGCTTTTTATTAAGACGAACTAAAACATTAAGATGAAATGCACTTCCTTAGGACTCCAGACCCCAGCCTGTCCAGTTGGACAATCAAGAGATAAGTTCTAGGTGCACTGAAGTCAACTGAAAACTTGCCTGCCTTTGAGCAAGCTATTTAGTCATTGCAAACCATTGCTTCATCACCATTAAGACAAACAAACCTTTTTTTTTTTTTTTTTTTTTTTTATCAGATATCATCTTCTGTTTCTCATTTTGTAAGTTGAAGTACCTTTGGTAAAAGAGAGAGAACGTAGGCTATAAAAGAGAGTCATATAAACTAAAATCAGAATTTCAACTTAAAAGTTCAAAGGTTTATGAATGAACACAAGGGAAAATTCAAAACATTGCAGTGCTTTTCATAAGAAAATATATGTGTGAATGAATTACATATTGTATAAATGACCAAAGCATAAAACGTGTACTCCGCAGGACGATTTATTAGATTTTCCTGTAATGTATTACTTCTTTGTTATATCTGAATGGTGCACAAAGTGGAATAAAGTCAATTGGGGAAAAAGAGAAAAAAACACAACACTTCCATCACTTTAAAACACACAGTATGACTATTTTGCAAAGCAAAATGTTACCAAAGCAACACATATAATTGATATATTCTGTCCCTAAAGACAGCAGATATGAATGTGCACTAAAAAAATAACACGGCAGTTATTTTCAGCAGGGTTTTTGTTTGTTTTTGTTTTTTTTTTCCTGCAACTTAATAAAATATGTAAGATTTTTTTTCCAGGAGGTCCCCAGTGTCTTATGTCTCGTGTCAATCTAGGACAGAGATAATTTTTTCTATGGTCATATTCTCACATCTGCATCGAAAGCCATTTGAAAATTTTAATAGCATTTCAGGGGAAAGCATATATTTTCTTAAACTGACATATTTTCTCCAGGTGTTTTTGAATTTCTAATTAAAAGAAAAGTTAAAAGAGTTATTCAGTTCTATTTAATGGTCCTCTCTTTTCAAGAATAAGATAGATATATACATGAGAATTTGTATGTAAAAGTTCTTCTTTGTCAACCACGTGACTGCTTTCAACTTGGTGACTTACGTCACTAATTAGCAAAGGCACATAATGTGAATTAGTACATTTATTTTGTATCTTAAGTGACACAGACTTATCTGTAGATCCATGCACACACAACAACCTGAAGCAGTAGTCCCAGGCATTTATGTGGAAGTTTTAATTCCAAAAGATTCAAGCAAAACTGACATCTTCCTATATGCTTTTGAGAATTGCTGTGTTCCCACAAGATGTCATAAAGATGTCAGAAAATGTAGTTATTTTTTAACTAACTGCTAAGAAAACATATATATATGTTTATCTCATTGTGCATCAAAATTTCCTCTATCTATATATTATATTACAATTAAAAAAAAAAAAATCTCATATATGTTATCACAGTATGTTAGACAAGAATTTGTAAAGACCATGTTCCTGTATTTCACAGATACTGACAACAGCTGCATCAAATTGTGCTGATGTGACCATCCAATTGTTATTACGTTTTCAGATTATCTGAACTGTGACTTCCCATGTTATCTAAATAATTTATGTTTAGCCATGAAGTAGAATCAATTTCCTATTTCCATATGGAGACATGAGTTCAGCCTGGCAGAAATGGTTTTGGGGTCCTGATTGACAACAATGGGCACAAAATGAAACACAGGAGATAACCTCTGAACATCAGAAAGCATTTTTTTACTCTGCAAGCACTGAAGCACTGGCACAGGTTGCCCAGACAGTGTGAACTCTCCTTTCTTGGGAATATTCAAAAGCCATCTGAATGTGATCCTGGGCAGCCTGGTACCAGAGGTCCCATTTGATCAAGGGGCTTAGATCTGGAAGCCTCTAGAGGTTCATTCCAAACCCAGCCATTCAGCGATTCTGTGATAAACATGCCTAATTTCTCTACCTTCACTGTGACCAGCATATCTAATAATTATGTTTTTGAATATCCACGTAGATGACCCATCTCTCCACATTCAGACTTTGAAAGGATATTTGCAAGGCTGGGTTGCTGGTCATCCCCCCAGGGAAATCTGATGTAGAGAAAGACACAGGAACTATAACCAGAAGAAAATACAACCATTACAATAAACCATATGCATCACAGGACATGAAGTAGTTAACTTTGAAAATGAAAATGGAGTTTCCAAATAGAATATAAAAGTAATATAAAATATTTTTGTTTTATCTCTCCTTATTATTTTCCTAATTATTTTGAGTTCTTCCTTACCCATGATTGTAGCATTCTTTTGTCCATTGCAGCAACAGTTGTACAAGAATGTTTTTGATGTAGAGAGAGTGAATATGCATGGCAGGCTAACGTTCTTTTGATTTAAGACTCCAAGTATGTGAATGGCTTAAATGTATCCAAACAAATCATAGCAAAATACAGGATTACAAACCTTCCTTGGTTATGACTAAAACTTTGCATTGCTGAAATGGAAAAGAAAATCTGTTTTAAAACATCCTTACAAAAGAAATTTGTGGAAAATATATAGATATTTTCAAACACAAAAGGAATTAGATTTGTGAGAAAAAAAAATATTCTTCATGATTTGTATGAGACTATACATTTGCTTATATATGTATGCATATAATGATTTCTGCAAAACTTATTTGAGGAAAAAAAATAATATATTTGTAGATTTATAGATGTGCTTACTGTTTTGTATTTTATTTTAAGAAAATAAAAAGAGGAAATGCATAAAAGAATTATTTAATGAAATTAAGAAAAAGTGTATTTTACCAGATAGTCCACTCTTTACATCTTCTTTTTAAGGGAGCATTCTCCAAATTTTCCATTATGAAAATCAGAAATAAAAATTTATTTGTCTCACTGACCAAACTGATATTTGGTATTGATCACAGGATGTAGAAATTCTATATATTATAAGATACCAGTGATAAAGGCTCTGTCTAGAGCAGAAAGAATTCTGCATCATCTGATCTGCTATTTAAACACAAGATGGAATGAGTTATATGCAGATTTCTGAGATTAACTCAGAACTTCTTGGCCTTTTAGCACTTAACTGAGACCATTACCGTGATTTTAAACAGAGTTCTTATGTGTGAATAATCTACACCATATGTCGAGTATAAAAAGCGAAGTGGAAAAAAATCTAACCTGGACAACGAAATGTTACTTTTATTGGCATATTTTATGAACAGATGCTCAGAAATAAAATTCAATTCCTGGAATAAAACCTATTTTCAGACAGAATCTAAGGATCAATAAACTTGTATTGTTCTCACACATCCTAAACCTTCAAAAGACTGAACAATAGAAAAATCCTCATGTTCTTCAGTTAAATTACATAGAAAATAATGGTGGGGTTTTTTGTTGTTGTTTCTTTCTTTGTTTCTTTGTTTCTTTGCTTCTTTGTTTCTTTGTTTCTTTGTTTGTTTTCTGCAGGAATTATAAGAGATAATTATGGAAATATAGAAATGTTAGAATGACAGTGTTTTAAAAAATTGAGGGAACTTACTCTTAGCATAAGAGAAGATCGACAAAAAATTGGTTGAATTATGTGTCCTAATATTTGTCATTAACTTTATCATAGCTGATCAGGCTGTTTTTTAACTTGTACAGCCCCAAGGGTGTAGTGAATTTCCTGCAACACTCAGATGTTTCCACATGAGAAGTTGGGCATTCTGTCAATTTAAAAAGAGGAAATAAAGGAACGGAAAGGGACAAGGCGCAAGGGGCAAAAGGTGGGAAAGGGGTGGGGAAGGAAGGACAGAGAAGAGGAGGGGAGCAGAGGGAAGGGGGAAGGAAAAGTATAGGGAAAGGAAACATAGGAAAGACGTGAAACCTTTGGAGATGGTCCAGAGAAGGGTCGTGAAGATGATCCAAGGGCTGGGGTACCTATCCTATAAATATAGGCTGAAGGAACTGGACTTACTCAGCCTAGAAAACAGAAGGCTGTGGAGAGACATCAGTGCCCTGCCAATATTTATAGGGAGTATATAAACATGAGAGAAATCAACTTTTTATGTGGGAGAATGGTTTTAAACTAAAGAAAGGAGTAGTTAGCTGAGATTTCAGGGCGAAGATTTTTACTGAGAGAGTGGTGAGGTGCTGGAGCAGGTTGCCCAGAGAGGTTGTAGATGCCCTGTCCCTGGACATGTTTAAGGCCAGGTTGGATGGTACATCATGCATTCTGATCTAGTACTTGATCTAGCTGCTGGCAACCCTGCCTGTGGCAGGAGACTTGGAACGTGATGATCCTTTAGGTCTCCTCCAACCCAAGCCAATCTATGACTGCATCCTTTGAAAGTGACATTGTATAGAGGTTGTGGGTTCTTAAGCTGGTTTGTTTGTTTGTTTGTTTGTTTGTTTGTTTGTTTTGTTTTGGATATATGTGTGAGGTGAATATGAAAGAATTTCTACACAGAGTACACTGAACATCTCTGATGTACCTTTAATTAATCTATTTTCATATCATGGTGATTTCTAGACTTCTAGAATCCAGAAATCTAAAGATCCTACAGAATTCATTTAACTAACCCTTCTTCTTGCTTGAAGTCCCCCGTGCTTCCTCTCCCCGGACGAATTTAGTCAATCTTAGAAGCTTCTTGGGTTATTTTTATGCTAATAAAAATTGTGTTCACATGTTCACATTTATATGCTTAATAAGTAGCAAAAAAAAAAAAAAAACCACAGTGGATTTAAATGCGTGTTTGCATGCAATCAGAAAAAGTCTTTTTTGCATTTGTTTGGAGTATTTTTTTTCTTTTTTTTTAAAGATGATTCTTTTTATATAAGTACTTCCAATATTAACTCTTTAAATTCACTTATTTGCTGGATGGCATATTCACATAGGTTCTTGAAATTTTGTAAATCTCAGCCAATAGATGATCCAGAGAATTTTAAAAACACTTTTTTTTTTTTTTTAATAGAAAATTTTTCTCTGATATATCTACTAAAATTGGTGTTGTGTATTAAGCAGTTTTTGGAGCTGACTTTCTAAGGAAGTCAATATATCAGACAAAATTTAATGTAATTAAAAGATTCAGTCAAATCTTCTACATGTAGAGTATCGCTGTACAGATTTGAAGCCAAGCAGTTATTTTCAAAGAATGACTAAATTTGTAGGAATTTTTATTATTGTTATTATTCTTTTTGACTCTTCAGCTATAGCTGAGTTCCTTACCTTTTACAGTTCAGTGTTTCAAAAAACAGCTTTTGTAAAAAGCATTGTTAGGAAGATGTAGAAATATCCTCATGAAACTCTCGTTTGGAAATAAAGATTCCTAAAAGCAGAATGTGAACAATCACAGGCTTTGTATGAAACCTGAAATTTCTAAATAGTAATACTACTGTCAAATTAAAAATAACTTCTCTACATGGAAGTGGGAAAAATAACATGAGGTTCTAATAAGAAAACTCATTGATAGTGAGTTTGAACAGTGATTAGCTGGGAATAATAACTACATCCAGCTGGAGTTTTTTCTAATCCCAATTTAGTTCAGAAAACCACTGTGGATTTCTGCCAAGTTCTCATAGTGTATTTTCATTGTCTTGTGAAGAGCTGGTGGTGGACAAAAGTGCTTAACATCTTCCAACCAACAGAATTCTGCAGGAATGTATCTTCATGTAGAAAGCAATCTTAGCAGAGTTCACATCTAAGGACGACAAAATTTGGTTCCTGAAAAATATCAGTTGCTCAGGTTCTTACCAAGTAATACATTTTTATACTAAAATTTTATGGTTGACTAATATATCCTTTAGTAAATTATCATCTACAAAACCCATAAAAGTAAAACAGAGCAGCAAATGAAGCAGAGAGATCAGAGCGGATAGAGATGAATGTTGAGCTGTTCAAGTATCAGAGCTGTCAAAACTATTAATAAATATTACTTACAACATCTCTGCCAAGGATAATTAAAATGCTGTACTTTTGCTGTTCTTCATGGCATTCAAAGCTCTCTAGAGTACCCCAGATATTACTGTATGTGTATCCTGAAATGCATGTATCATACTGCACATTCTTACTTTAAAATGACCTACTGCCTACTTCAAGTTTTAGGAAGATATCTCTATCTCTATATTTACAGCTGATAAAAAAATGTAGACATAGGAAAATCTGTTCAATTCAAAGTAGCAAATTTATGAGTGACGTTTATATAAACTTGACATTACATAACATACATTCTAATTTATTTAAACATTCTAAGTAGAAAGCCTAATTGAGAGTAAAGGTAAAATAGGATCTTTCTTATCCACTTATACCAATTGATATGCATTCTGCAGCTTATTCTTCCAATTCTTACAAAAAAAAAAAAAAAAAGTCATTTAATTCTAATAACTTAATAAATTAAGTTATAAATATTATAATTCTAACAAATTTCTCTCATATTTGTTTTTATATTTCAAATAGTTACTGATCTTAGCTTTCCAAGTCGAACATAATTAATCCTACAACTTTTAAAACATCCAGATCTGAATAAATATCTTTTTGGAAGACAGAACAGCTTGAGACAGTCGAAATTTGTGTTTGCTAAACAATTTATTTCATGCCTAGAATACAAGAAATCTAAGGGAAGAGGGAGAGAAAGTCATTGTTGCTGATTTCAATTATTTATTTATTTATTTTAATGAGGAACTCTGCAAATGACTTATACCCAGAGAAGAAGCTATTGCTCATATCTGTAATTTGTTTTTAAATATCTGGTATGCTATATGTAGAGATACCAAAATTATATATTAAGCATTCGCTTTGTAACCATGGCTGACTCTAGGAGTTGTGTCCACTCCAAAGAAAATATCAGATTCAGCATTGACACATGTTTTAAATATTCTTAGGGATATCGTGCCATTGGGAATAATTTATTATTCACATCTGTAAGAGCGCTACATTTTAAAAGACACAGTTTTTATTATAGCTTAACATTATTTACTTAAGGGGGGAGGGAGAAAAGGGTGAAGGGCAGTGGGAGAATCCTAGCAGTTTTAAAGGATCATTTCACTGCTTTAATAAAAAAAAAGTCTTCCACATTCAATTCAGTCCAGATTGTATTTGGTCATTCTGCATGGTTCTGTGATTTTTATACTTTTCAACATGGTGAAGCAAAGGATTAGAACTCAGAGCTCAAAATCCTTGTTTTTAACAGGAAACAGCTTTTGCCACAAGCAGACAGAAATCTTTGTCTCCATCTGACAAGAGCCACATTTTGCCCTTGATGCAGCCACCCAGCACCCATCAAGGACAGGGGGAGGGTTGTGCATGGACCAGAGGGCATCCTACTCCTCTGGCATCTGTTTTGTTTTCCAGTATTTTTCTTTTGAGGTTTTGGGGGATGGATTCTGTCAAAAGGAAACACTCCAGTATGCTGTTTGGAAATGTCACTAGCGATGGCTGCTCATGTTGTATATTGCTTTGGTGATACCCTTGTGGCCTCAGCAGGCCCTAGAACACTCCACATTCCCCACATATGGCTAACTCACTAGGGCTGCTCTCTTTCCAGTGCTCAGAGGAGCCCCAGCCAGGAAAAGAGGATGGTATCTCAACTAGGACTCCTCTAGGTCCTAGAGGAGTTGTCTAAGATCTATCTAAGTCTTCAACAACTCTTCCTTAGATGAAAACTATTGATTTTTCTACTTGGAGGTAAGTTTTTCCATGGTATGGAAAGGATAAAAACCCACTGTATTTTGCAGTCTAAGGAAGAAGGAAAATATGCTCCCACTGAAGCTATCAAGTTACCTTCTGTTCTGCTCCATAATTACAGCTTTGCAGTTCTCATTTCCCACAAATCATAGCCCTCAGCTTGTTCCTGGCATGAGAAAGCAACAGTTTCAGGCCCACTGTTTTACTTTTCCACACAAATCCTGCATGTTCATATCCCTCTGAATGTGCTATTTCTAAAGCAGTGGTTGTTGTTTATTTGGATAATATTTCTTAACTCCTTTTATTTGTTTTTACCTCTCATCTGAGTGCAAATGCTAACAAACAAATGCTAAACAAAAGGTTTGAAGCCAGAATTTACTTTCCAAAGATGCTACTAGTGCGATATCCATCTCTTGAAGGAAATACTAAATTCCCAATATTATCCTTCCATGCTGGCTATTTAGGTCAACAACTTTCCTATTATTGGATATCCCCAGAAAGACTGATGGCAAAGCCTGGAACAAGCACAGGGACAAAAATCCTATTCAGTTTGGATGTTTATTTTTACTACATAATACTAATGCTACCTTACATTAGGCATCATTACTCCTTAATTTTCTTCTGGTATAGAAATGAGAGTAGAAATTTAGTTAAGTCCATTTTACCTCCTGCTATAAATTTCAGTGGATTTTCATGAAATATATCTCATGCACCTTTCCTCACACTTCACAAATAAAAGAGAAAACAACTATTCTGTACATTTGGTCTTCATGATAATTGGCTATATTTAAGCAAAAAACCAACCAACCAAACAAACAAACAAAAAAAACAATAGCATGCATTTCATAAATGAACTGGGATGGCATGATTTTACACAAGTTGAGTAGTGTAGAATTTCATGTTTGATTTATCAAAACATTATTAAGTACAGTTATCAAGTTTTCTCTGACATATCCTACACTCAAATAAAACATACCAACACTATCTTGTCACAATAATTTCACAAAAGTGCAAAATTTACAATTACCTGCAACTTAACTTGGGTACATTTATGTTTCATAGAAACCAAATTACACAAAACATATCAATATATGTAACTCTGAGTCACATATCAAATAAGCAAATTATCATCAGGGAATTATGTTGCTAGGATTAAGTAAAAAATACAGAAATAATTTATGTCATTATCAGTAGTGCTGGTGATAATAACTACAGAAAAAAAAAATAGGTAATTTTTTAGCAGTAATGTAACATGCTTGAGTTTGATGACATAGTGTGGACTCACTGTGGACTTCAGAAGTAGGGTTTGAAGGATATTTTTACTTTTGTTTTACCTAGATCTTGGGAATAATGATAACATGTTGGATTTTAGCCTTCATAAGTCCTGCACTGGACTCTTTGCCATTTGCTATTTGATATGTCTATATCATCTCTTAAATTGCTGACTAAAGGACAAATTAAAAGGATGTTTGTCACCTTTGAGGAGAACTGAAAAAAGTAAAATCATAGAAAACGGGGGTGCAAAGGATCTGAAAATACCACTGAGTCCACTCCTTCTCAAGCCACAAAGTCTGGCGCAGACCAGCAGGCTGCGGTGAACAGTGGAACACACATTGCTCTCAGCAGAGTAAAGAGGTGCACAGCAGAAGTCTGGAGTGTGACCAACCTGTTTCACCTTTATACTGAAGCAAAATCAACTTATAGACAAGCGTATCAGTGTATAAAATATCTGGAAGATGATGTAACATATGGTAAGGGATGGTAGAAAGATGACAGTGAGAGACGAGAAATCATGAGTAGTTATGGTAGAAGGACAAAATTATCTCCTCCAGTAACCAACTCCCTGGTTCTAATATTTGATAAACTTTTGATACTTCAAGCAAAGCACTGATTTGTACAGTGGCCAGTGGATATAGTTAATAACACAGCCTTCATTCAGAGTAACAAACTTCGGCTGAGATTTTTGTACTAATTAAATATTAACTGCTTTGTGAACTTTGTACTGACTTCATCGAGTTTTTACTTTACGCAAACTCCATTTTTTTTTGTGGACAGAAAAAATGAAAGTTGCAGATGTTAGATTTTAATCACATTAATTATAGTTTCTATAATTAGCATCTGTATTTATAAATCGCTGCTTATTTAGATTAACTTAATTTTGATAACAAAAATAATTAAAGTAAAAGAATCTCTAAGAGTTTACTAGTAAAAACTTTACAATAGTATCTCCCAGTGGGCGTCTGTCAAGATGAAGATCTCAGGATTTGACCCAGAATGCAATTTATCTACAATTTCAAATTGATTAAAACAACGAATTCAAACCCAGAGTTAACTCCAATTCATTTTACTCTTATTAATCATAATTTAAATGCAGTAACTCTACAGACTTCACTGATAAGAAAATCTCATATACATCTTTTATTCATCCTAGTAGAATTTTAATCTTACAGACCATGTAGATACCAGAAAGTGACTGTGACATACATTGCCTCTGCTATTAGTAGTAACATGTATTATGTTTCAAAAAAGTCGAAAAACACTAGTAATGTGAGTCGCAAAACAGCATTGTTATACAAGCTCTAGATTGCCTCCTGGAGTTAGGTTCAATTCATATCATGCCTGCAGTCTAGTAAAGCACCTTCTATCCAAAAGCACATAACTTTTACTCAAACTGTCAGCACAAGATTTCTACAAGTTGTGAAGTACTTTATATTTATTTCATATATTAGGAAATGTAGTACAGATGATATAACAGATTTGCAAAGAAAACTCCAAAATTCTTTGGGAGTAGGATCATATTATTATCCAAAACACTGGATCATTTTCTTTCAGATTCTTTTCTGTCTGAACTTGGAAAAGGAAACAACTTTAATTCCACCTAAAAATAAAATCAATTGTAATACAAATTTTAAAGGTTTGGGTTTTTTGATTTGGTTTGGTTTGGGTTGGGTTGGGTTGGGTTGGGTTTTTTTTTAAGAAAAAAATTGAAAACATTCAAAAGTGCTATTAGCATGAGCATATACATTGATTTATTTGTTATAATCAAATACAGTCCTTATCTCCAAATTTCTAGAATTTTGAGTGGTCACTGCTAGAACGACACTTTTTTGCTAGTTATGAATTATCTCTCCTATGGAAAATGTGCTGCAAGAAGAAATTCCCAAACCGAAAGTTGAAATGATTTATAAAACTGAATTACATCTACCAAATGCTGGTATTAATGAAACCGAGATATGGGCCTTTTATGTAATTCACACATACTAGACAGATTTCTACATTTCAGACTTAGATTGAAAAAACAAGCTTTTTCTCAAAATAAAAAGAAGAAAAATACTTTTTCTCAAATATATTTTTGTGGTAAATTTTAAAAATGCTCCAATAATAAAGTCAGATTGGTATAATTTGGTAATATTGAACTATTTCTAATTGAATAGGAAAATATTTTCAATAGTAAGATATTTCTATTTTAAAAAACTGTTTCATTGTAAATACTTTAAAAATCAAAGTAATACAATAAAATCTTTTCTCCTAAGTTTGTTTGTTATTTCTTCGCAAGCAAACTAAGTCATATTTGATTACTTACTTACATCTTATATTTCTATTCACAGCTACACCTGAGGGCCTGCAATGATCTTCTTTGACTCTACAGCTCTCTGTGAAATCATTTCAGGAAGCTTAGCTGCATAAGAGGAAGTGAGTATTATCAGTGTGCCAGGCTACCACCTTGTTTCAGCCTTTAAAACTGATATTTTCACATGATACTCTCCGTATTGATTACAATCAGTTTCAAAGTTAGTCTGACATCTTTATAAGGGCTCCTCTGCATCTTTAACAATATTAAAATTACTGATGTTTTTGCAAGGATTGTCAAAATTTTGTAATTTACTCAAAAGTACCAGTTTATTCTCACTAATGTGTTTGAAAAAATTGTGTTTGAAATGTGTGGTCAATTCCTCCTGTTGCCATTATATGCATCAAAGTGATCAAAATATTGACAGGAATGATTCTATGTCCAGGTGGAGGCTGGTAACGAGCGGCATCCCCCAGGGGTCTGTCATGGGACCAGTGCTCTTTAACATCTTTATCAAGGACTTCAACGATGGAATTGGGTGCACCCTCAGCAAGTTTGCTGATGACACCAAGCTGAGTGGTGCTGTTGACATGGTGGAAGGAAGAGGTGCCATTCAGAGGGACCTCAACAGACTTGAAAGGTGGGTCCAGATGTACCTAGTGAGGTTCAACACAGCAAAGTGCAGGGTTTCGTACTTGGGCTGGAGGAATCCCAGGCATTTGTACAGACTGGAAGGAGCTATCCTTAACAATAGCCCTGCAGAGAAGGACCTGGGGGACCTGGTGGATGAAAAACTGAACATAAGCCAGCATTGTGCTCTTGCAGCTTGGAAAGCAAATAGTATCCTGGGCTCCATCAGAAAGAGGGGTGGCCAGCAGGAACAGGGAGGTTTTTGTCCCTCTCTACTCTGCTCCTGTGAGGCCCCATCTGGAGTACTGTGTCCGCATCTGGAGCCCCCAACACGAGAAAGACAAGAGAGCTGTTGGAGAGGGTCCAGAGATGTTCAGATGAAAAGGTAGATGACAGCAGGACAAGGGGAAATGGTTTTAAGTTGAGGGGCTGGAGCAACTCCCCTACAAAGACTGGCTGAGGGAGCTGGCTTGTTCAGCCTGGAGAAAAGAAGGCTGTAGGGTGACCTAATTGCAGCCTTTCAGTACCTATAGAGAGAGATAGACTATAAACAGAAGGGGAGTCAACTCTTCGAAAGGGTAGATAACAGCAGGACAAGGGGAAATGGTTTTTGGTTGAGGGAGGGAAGATTTAGGCTGGACATCAGGGGAAGTTCTTTACTATGAGTGTGGTAATGTGCTGGAACAAGCTGCCTAGAGAGGCTGTGGATGCCCCATCCCTGGAGGTGTTCAAGGCCAGGTTGGGTGACTCCTGGGCAGCCTGGTCTAGTGTTAATTGGGGAGGTTGGTGGCCCTGCCTGTGGAGAGGGGTTGGAGATTCATGATCCTTGAGGTCCTTTCCAACCCAGGCCATCCTGTGAATAACAGAAAGCAATATAATGGATGATATCCCAGACAGCTTATTATGTTCTTACTTAAAGGTACAAATTCATTCCTCCTCTTGGCATCCAGTGTATAATATTTTGCTGATTTTTTTCTTCCACTAGAATTTAATTCTATATGTATTTTGTTAGTTAATTTTACTTAGCTACAGAGGCTTAAGTAGCATCTGATTCCTCTTGGTCTACTACTGCTTACACACAAAAGAAAAGTTTGAAGTCTTACAAAGCTTGCTGTTCAAGAAAAAGAATATACTTTTTTATTATTTATGGGAAGAACGTCTGTGCCTTAGGGCAAAAATATGAATAAAAGAGAAGTTCATTAAAGAGAGGAGATATGAATTTGAAGCCACATAGATTGGATATTTTAACTAGTAAAGAATCCTTCTGAATTTGCAGCTTTTCAATATAGAATCACATTTCTGATGACTTCATGGTGAGAAGACATTGATTTTTATTTTTTTTTTAATGCCTTATACACCACCAAATACCAGTTGACAGGAGTGACGGTACAGAACTTTCTAATTCCTTCAACTGATCTTCCCTGCCATGGAGCATCACTCCTCCATCACAGGCCAGAGACAATTATCATGATATTTCCTTCATTGTGCAACATGTGATGTGAAACAGTATTATGATGAGCAAAAATTTCTAAGCTCTGCATAGAAATTTGCGGTTTAATTATGGACTGCTTCAGTGGCATATGCAACATCTGATCACGTCTAGACCTTCTTCCAACTGTAACATGCCTTAATCTTTTAAACAGCCTTGTAAATATCTTCTGCTTTTGTGCCATTTCTTCCAGTAGACCATTCATACTTTTTAGATTATATTCTTCTTTAAAAGTCACAGAAGCTAATTTATTTCTCTGTCCTCAGCTCCATTCCAAATCCACAATTTTGGCTACCCCATGTACCCCTATTAATGGCAGCAAGTGCAGAGGTACTGTTTATGACTCCATCTATTATCTTTCTGTAACCAAAATTCCACAACATCTGAATGTCAAGCATGTGAGCATGTGCACGTTGTTGTCACCTTTGCCTTTATCAGATTAGTTTTAGCAGCTGCTGTGACTTTTTGTGCATTAGGAAATACCACGATCCTATTTAAAATTCATTCTTTAGAGTTTTATAGATTTTTTCCCTATTGGATATGATGGAAAACTTTTTGTAATGTGCCCACCTGCATATTGGTTACAAGTTGTTCTTGAAAGTCATTTAGACCCAGTTCAAGTGCAGTACAACAACAGTAAGGAAGTCATTATATTCATTCACATTACATTCAAAAACCTGTCCTCTTGTGATGTGTTTTTATTTTTCTCTCCTTTCTTCTTATTTCTACAAATTTTCCTGTGACTGCTGATCAGATATTTTAGCAACTCATTCCCGTACAATTTAAATCAAAACACCCTCACAATGTTTCTACGTCCTCCATTTCATGTAAATTATAAAATCAGATCTGCTCAATCCCATGTTGGCCACCAATAAGTCTTTCCATTTCTGTCATTTCTTAATTACTTTTGCCTTAATTCTTTCACTTATCTGTAATAATATTAAGAAAAGCCTTCAATCATTGTTAATTATAAGTGTGACTGTGAATAATTATTCCACAAGTTTTCAGGTTTTATTTCACATTTACACTGGAAAAGATATAATTTCCTTTCCAATTATACTTAGAACTGAATTCACAATAAATAATGCAGATGAGTATGAAATGTAGACTCTTCTCCTGATAATAGTCATGTATGTGGAAAAATCAGTTTCTGTGAAGTTGGAGAATAATTCCAAACTCAATACACTTTAAAGAAAGTAGAAATAGATACAAAGCATGTAATAAGTGATTTCCAATGCAAGGTGCTCGAGACACCTTAATACACCTTGTCAGTGACTGGATATTTTTGACTCTCCAGCTATGTTTGCAGATCACCTGAGTCTGGTTATAATTATGGCTTAATTTGTGTGTAGTAAACAAGCATACTAGCAAAAGTCGCCTCAATAATTAGTGAAGTCTGCATCAACATCTGGTTACCAGTTGGTAGGTTCAACATCACGCAGATGTAATTCTGCCTAATTCTTCTTGTAGAATACGTAATTAAGAATGAATCCTATTTATGACACTCAACAATAGAACACACACTTCAATTTTCACCTGCTCTAAATGAATTTTATTCACTTGTATGATTAACAAATTAAATTTATCCAGTGAAAGATTACTTTGCATATATAATTTAAACTAAGGAAATTGCAACTAATTATATCTCCATAGCCATCATTTCATGAATCATTCTCACATACCTCAAGGTGATCTTTACAAAATTCAGAACTTTCACAAGAGGGAGGTTAAAACAGGTTTCTTCTCAGAAAGTCTTCTGCATGGAAATGATTTAATGCAAGTGGCTGAGCAGAGGATAAAATGGAAAAATCCGCAAAGAGGTGATTATCTAAAGATTATTACTGAACCTGTTTTATTCTTTTACTACCCATTCACAGGCCTAGCCAAGTCCTAGCCTAGAGCCAGAGTACCTTCCAAATAAAATTAGGTGAAATAAAAACAAGAAAATATGTATAGAAGTGTTTAAGGTACTCCTAAAAAAAAAAAAAAAAAAAGAGTACAAAGCAGTGAGAAGAAAAGCTAAGGAACATCTGAAAAGAGCAAATATTTAACTGTAAACAGAAGGTAAACCAAGAAGCTTATTATAGAGGGGAGTTTTGAAGGGTACCTTGAAGAACACAGTGGACAATCCTCAAAAGATTGGTTGAAAGGTAATAGATCTGAAAGGTCAGGAAGGCAAAAAAGACTGTGAAGTGTTTTTTCCTAGAACAGGAAAAACAGAGACAAAGATGGAAAGATATAATCATAGAAAGGCCTAGGTTGAAAGGGACATAAAAAATCATCCAGTTTCAACCCCAACCACTGTGAGCACCCACTGGATCAGGTGACCTGACTTTGAATGCTTGCAAGAATGGGGCATCTGCACTATTTTTAGGCAACCTGTTCCCATGCCTCATCACTCTAAGAATTTCTTCATAACTTCTAAACTAAATCTCTTTTAGTTTAAACCCATTCTCCCTTGTCCAATTATTACCTGACTGTCTAAAAAGTTAGTCCCCCTCACTTTTTTACCTCCTTTTAAGTACCGGAAGGCTACAATGAGTTGATCCTTGAACCTCCCCTTCTCCAAGCTAAACAAGCCCAGCTCCCTCAACCATCCTTTGTAAGAGGTGTTTCAGCCTTTTGGTCATTTCACGATCTTCTTCTGGACCCATTCCAACAGCTCCACATCCTTCCTGTACTGGAGACCCCATGCCTAAATGCATTACTCCACATGGGGCCTCATGAGGGCAGAGCAGAGGGGGACAATCACCTCCCTTCCCCTGCTAGTCACCTTCCTCTTGGTAAATAGTCCAAGATACTATTGCCCTTCTGGGCTGTTGTCATGGTTTTATGGTCATCAGTATTCCACGTCATAACATCATGTAGTGCACTGGGAATTAAAGTGTTAATGCCCCAGTTCACCATACTAAAGAGAAGACACTGCATTCCCCAGAAGACTGTTCGTTGTGCTGATATCATTCTTGCACAGGGAGAAACGCATATAAGGCGCTGCCGGGTCATCTGACTTCCTTTTGCTTGCCTTCATCGCTTCTGCTTCACCTCTCCTCGCTGCTGCCCAACTGCGCGTGCTGTTTCAGCATTACTATAAGGCCTGCAGCTTTTTTTTTTTTTTCCCAGATACTCTCTCTCATTATATTTAGTAAACTAGTTTGTTCCTCCTCAGATCGTAGCTGCTGTTCTTTTCTTTAATAATTTTGGGGTCCCCTGTTTCCCTTTTCCAGAGGCGTGGACTTCACGAAGTCCCTCCGCCCCACTAGTCACGGAACCGGGCCGAACCAGCCTGTAAACCATTGACATTCTTGGTGGAGAATGCAGGCAAGAAGGGTCTGTTTTCCAGTTTTTTGAAACAAATCCCAATCTGCTCTCAGAAAGCTTCTTAACATACTGGGCCCTAATTAAGTTTGCCACTTTGCTCTATGGAGCTATAGGTATATATAGTCAACTGAAAGCACTGTTAGAAATGCCTACCTGGTACCTGCATACAAGGTGGCATACAACTCCAGAGGGAGCAGCTAATTTTACAGAATTTGTGGTTCTTAGGCATGCTCCCTGTCCCTCCTTTGAATCCTTTATGCAGTTTTTGAATGCCCATTTGATCACACTGTTAATCTCCCTGAATGTATTGCTCACTATTTTACTTATCTCACTCAGTATCTGGACTTATAAAATTCTGAGTAAGTCTTCCCCAGAACCAGAGAACACTGAGTGGCAGGGAGTGTGGGGAGGCTTGGGAGAGACTTTAAAGAGATGGATATCTTCAGTGTCATGGAGCTTTACTCCTGAACACCTAAAAAACCCTGAGAGCTTAAACAGATATTTGAGACAAGAATGTTGCAACTCGGGCAGATCTCAGGAGGCACAAATGATTTGGGGCCTGGCTAATGCCTATTGGGCCTTATTCAATACCATCAATACAAATAATTTTGGGGTCCCCTGTTTCCCTTTTCCAGAGGCGTGGACTTCACGAAGTCCCTCCGCCCCACAAGTCACGGAACTGGGCCGAACCAGCCTGTAAACCATTGACAGCTGTCGGTGCACACTGCTGGTTCATGTCCAGCTTTTCATTCATCAGGACTCCTAAGTCTTTCTCCCCAGTGTTGCTCTCAATGAGATCTTCTTCCAGTCTGCACACAATCTGGGAATTCCCCAACTCAAGTGCATTATCTTGCTTTTGGCCTTGTTGATCCTCATTAGTTTCTCATAGGCCCAGTTTTCAAGCTTGTCCATATCCCTCTGGATGGCATCCATCCCTTCTGTTGTGTCAATTGCTCCACTCAGCTTGATCTCAACAGCAAGCCTGATGAAGGTACACTTGATCTCACTGTCTATTTCATTGATTACAATGTCGAGGAACACTGGTCCCAGGACAAACCATTTCCAGGAGGATCTTCCCAGTCACAGATGTAAGGCTCACAAACCTGTAGTTTCCCAGGTCTTCCTTTCTACCCTTCTTAAAAATGAGAGTAACTTATCTATTTTTCCAGTCACCAGGAATTTCACGACAGTCATGACTATGCAAGTATGATGAAGAGTGACTTGTCAATAACATAAGCTGGTTCCTTCAGAACCCTGGGATGCAGGTTGTCCAGCCCCACAGACGTGTATACATTCAGGCTCATGAGGTTTCATTCTTTATATGGGAGAGATTTTTTTCCCCTGACCCATTAGAAGTTCAGCAACACAAAATGCTTGGGAAGCCTAACTGTCAGCGAAGATCCAGGCAAAGAATTCAGCAAGCATTTCAGTCTTCTCCATATCTATCAAAGCCAACTCTCCCTTCCCATTTATCAGAGGGGGTACACTCTTCTTTTCCTTCCTCTTCCAACCAAAACGTTTCAAGGATAAACACTTGTCATTTTTCACATCCCTCACCATGTTTAATTCCATCTGCACCTTGGCTCTCCTGATTCCATTTCTATACATTTGACAGTATCCCTATATTCTTCCCTGGCTACCTATCCCTGCTTCCACCACCTACACTTTTCCCTCTTATCCCTCAGTTTGACCAGCAGGTCCTTGTTCAGTTTTCTGCCTCCTCTGCTTGATTTCTTATGCTGGGAAATGGAAAGCTTTTGTGCTTTCAGTAAGTTACCATTAAAGACCTGAAAGATCTGTTCCATTTTCCTGTCTCTAAGAACAGTTCCCCAGAGAATCTCATCCATTAACTCCGTGAACGGATGGAATTTCACTCTCCTGAAGTTCAGGGTCCAGATTCCACTGTTTGCCAGGCCCACACTCCTTGAGATTACAAACTTGACCAGAGTATGTCTGCTACAGCCCAGACTGCCTCCTATCTTAATCTCTACAATAATTTTCTCCACATTGTTGATAACCAGAGTCCAGCAACTTGTCATGTCTGGTTTTTCTGTCCAATACCTGGACCAGGAATTTATTGTCAACAGACTCCAGCATTCTCCTAGATTGCTTGTTGCATGCCATGTTGTTATCCCAGTAGGTGTCCGCATGGTTGAAATCCGCCATCAGAATGAGAGCCTATGAGCACAACGCCTCTTGTAACTGAAGCAAGAAGGTCTTGTCAACAGGCTCCCCTGGATCAGGCAACCCGTAGTAGACTCTGATAACCAGACATCCTTAATTTTGTTTTTGAGAGACATCAGTATAAGGAATTGGTTACTTTTTGAGTGGTTTTGGAAGGGTATTGCTGTCACATGAGGTAGATTCGTATAATTTGTGGAGATATCTGTGGAAAAAGAGTAGAGACAAGGGGTCTGTTAGCTTAAAATGAGTTTACCTTTGAAAAGGAAATAACCGCGGTATTCTCTGACCTCTGTTGGAGACCTGTAATTAGCGGTGTTCCCCAGGGGTTGGTTCTGGGACTGGTCTTGTTCAACATCTTCATCAATGACCTTGATGAGGGGATAGTGGCCACCCTCAGCAAGTTTGCTGATGATACGAAGTTGGGTGAATTGGCTGTGCTGCCATTCAGCAACCTAAAGGCTGTGCTGCCATTCAGCGAGACCTGGACAGACTGGAGAGCTGGGCAGTAAGAAACCAGGTGAGGTTTAACAAAAGCAAGTATAGAGTCTTGCACCTAGGGAGGAATAATTGCATGCACCAGTACAGGCTGGGGGATGACCTGCTGGAGAGGAGCTCTTCAGGGAGGGACCTTGGTGTCCTGGTGGATGACAGGTTGGCCATGAGCCAGCAGTGTGCCCTTGCAGCCAAAAAGGCCAGTGGCATTCTGGGGTGCATTAAAAAGAGTGCGGTCAGCCGGTCGAGGGAGGTCTCTCTGCCCTGGTAAGGCCTCATCTGGAGTACTGTGTCCAGTTCTGGGCTCCCCAGTACAAAAAAGACAGGGATTTATTGGAAAGAATCCAGCGGAGGGCAACAAAGATGGTGAAGGGCCTGGAGCATCTCCCCTATGAAGAAAGGCTAAGTGAACTGTGTCTGTTTAGCCTTGAGAAAAGAAGACTGAGAGGGGACCTGATCCAGGTCTATAAATATCTAAGGTGTGGGGGGCAAGGTGGCGAGGCCAGACTCTTTTCAGCAGTGTGTGGAGACAGGACAAGGAGAACCGGCCAGCAACTGGAGCATAGGAAGTTCCACACGAATGTGCACAAGAACTTCTTTATGGTGAGGGTGACGGAGCACTGGAACAGGCTGCCCAGGGGGGTTGTGGAGTCTCCTTCCCTGGAGATATTCAAGACCTGCCTGGACGCCTACCTGTGCAACATAGTGTAGGGAACCTGCTTTGGCAGGAGGGTTGGACTCAATGATTTCTGGAGGTCCCTTCCAACTTCAACGATTCTGTGATTCTGTGATTCTGTTGCTGGAATATTTTTATGTTTCACTATTCTTGATACATTTACCCTTGTGTTACCACCATGAGGCAAGAAATTATTGCAAAATACATCCTTCCCAAGGGAAGTGAAACACAGCCGGGTTGTAAGCAATTCACCTATGATCACACAGCATTTCTGTGATGGAACTTGGATCTGCACCTTTGTTTGTAAATTCAATCAATGCATTAAAAGCACAAGGCTGAGTTACCTCTCTAGGCCTCTAGCCAAAATTCAAATTGAACTCCACTAGAGACTTCATGTAAACTGTTTAGATGAATGTTTACTTTTAGGTTGTCTTTATTTATAGACAACTGCATGTGGAATATAAGTAGAAAAAAAAAAAAAAATAGAAAAGTAAGAATTAAAGGAGTTATGTCAACTATGATTGTGATCTTGGAAAGAGTCCAGCGGAGAGCCACAAAGATGGTGAAGGGCCTGGGGCATCTCCCCTGTGAGGAAAGACTAAGTGAACTGGGTCTGTTTAGCCTTGAGAAAAGAAGGCTGAGAGGGGATTTGATCCAGGTTTATAAATACCTGAGGTGTGGGAGCCATAGTGGTGAGGCCGGACTATTTTCAGTAGTGCGTGGGGACAGGACAAGGGGAAATGGGTTGAAGCTAGAGCATAGGAAGTTGCTCACGAATGTGCGCAAGAACTTCTTTACGGTGAGGGTGACGGAGCACTGGAACAGGCTGCCCAGGGGGGTTGTGGAGTCTCCTTCCCTGGAGATACTCAAGACCCGCCTGGACGCCTACCTGTGCAACCTGGTGTAGGGAACCTGCTTTGGCGGGGGGGTTGGACTCGATGATCTCTAGAGGTCCCTTCCAACCCCTACAATTCTGTGAGTCTGTGATTCTGTGATTCTTTGATTACAGAACATTTAGGGAGTCTCCTCTCAGAAGAGGAGCACCACAGCTTGATGTCATCAGCAAAATTGCTGAGGCTACACTCAATTCTACATTCTATGTCATAATAATAATACCGAAAATTTCTACCTGTCTTAAACTACTTCACTGTATACAGTATCTTTCTGAAATAATTAATTACATAATCAGAAAATTTCATAAAAATGAGTTTGGCCATTTTTAATGATCTCTTCTATGGATAATGCACGTATGGGACTGTCAGAAAACACCAGAGAAAATTTGTGAAGACATTTCCTTGTTCTTAGTAAGAGTCTCCACTGTCATGCACAAATATATTTTTCTTTTGAGCACTTGTTTTCCACCATCAAACACTCCTATTTTAACAAAGAAATAGGAGAAATAAGAATGCCTATATATTGGCATATGTAGCAAAGTAAACTGTGAATAGCACATTTCTCCTTTAAAATGGACAAATGTACATTTTTTATTTTATTTTATTTTATTTTATTTTATTTTTTGGTCAAAAATATGTTTCTGCTCTTTTCCTTCTTTCAGGCACTTAAAGATGTCAAGTCTGAGGAGCAATGGCAAATGTTCAGTGACATGTTTTGTGTGCTGCCTGTCAGGAAGAGGAGTAGGAATTTTGAAACAGTGACAAAATGAATGACGTTTCTCCACTTCTGATATTGCAACAGTAGTCATCAAGAGCTTTTGAGGGTCCAGTGATAGCACCAGGAGCATCAGCATGAGCAAGCTTTGTTCTCCCATGCATTTCTGCAGTATGCTGTGCAGTAAAAAGCTCTTCTATCCAGCTATAACATACTAGTGCAGAATGCTGCATGCCACTGAGGAAGCATAACACCAAATCAAGATTACAGAATTTACTCAACGGAAAACTGGTCATAGCCTGAGCAGATGACAGCCATCAGGAAGGCTTTTCTTTTGAGATATAGAATGATCAAAAGCATCAGCATCTCTGTTTTATTAAAGGGAATAATAGTAGCTTGTCATTTCTGAGAACTAACGAATAAGCAAAATCTACTGAAAGTGCCAGACCTATTACACTATATTGCACAGAATTGAGTCCGGTATACTGACACCACCAATTCTCCCTTCTCTCTTGATGTCTTCTGAAATAACTTTGCATTGATCAGTTTCAATACATGTCACTGAGAGCTCTGTAGAAGTCTTATCACTTCAATTTTTTCAGGTTTTCTGAAACAGCAGAATGAAAAGCTTTTCAGGATAACACTCTTAGTAACACAAAAGCAGAAGAAATTGTGAAAGCCAATCATTACATACAAATGAGTGTCTAATTGTAGGTCTATTTTTCTTGCTTGGGGGGTGTGTGCACAACTTAAGATAGCTGTAGAATGAATTGTTTCCTATATGATGTTATGTCGTGAGAGACTGTAGGCTAGAAAGGAAAAAATGTGTGTATATAATATGTAGAGGGAGAACTGAGTTTTACATTTAAGTTTTAAATGAAGCTGTTTTGTTAACATTTTCATAATTCTAATTCTATTATATGCAAAGATTAAATTTTGCTTTACTGTATATATGCAAATGTGGAAAGTAAATATAAGAAATCTTCACTCTGCAATCTCTGCTAGATCCAAAGGACGGAAGACTTTTATTTAAGAATGGCTATCTTCCTTCTTCTGTCTATATGTACATATACACATTGCTTCTTGAATTAAATCCCTTCAATCAAGATAAGATCAAACCCCACAAGCTCAGACATTGACATAGAGCTACCAACAGAAGATACCAGCCCTTAAAACCTAGAATGTTGTCATTACTACAGCCTTATTAAAATTAACCTTAATTAAGATTTAATTTAACACACGATGAGGAAATCTGCCTTTTCTTCAATCTCAAAAACAAGTGAATATTCACTTGACTTTTAAAAGTGACTTATTTTATAATAGTCATGCAACCAGGAAGGATGTTTTTTTTAATTATCTTTTTTACAATAAGAATAATTAAAAATACTTACACTTATTTGCTTTTAAATCCTGAACATAAGGAGAGGTAAGGAATATTATATACTCGTTAAACACTGCACATTTTTGACCTTCAGTAATGAAAAATCAGTTTTGAAATTAGCTTCCACTATTTCAACAAGAATCAATTTTAACTGCTGTAACCCATGAGAGGAACAAAATCAAACTAATCAAAAATAACCTCAGCCTCTGCCTCGCTATCCCAAACTTGGGAGATGAATTTTATATGTCTAATTATACAATGTTTTTAATATAATAATTGTGTATCTATTGCTGAACCTATTCAAAATATTTTTTGCCATATTTTATGCTTAATATACTGATCTTCAAAAAATATGCAGACATATATTCAGTGTCAAAGTATTTTTTAAATTCACTATGGAGATTTTTTGTTGCATTGAGAAGTCACTGACAAAACAGTTTAAAGAGTTCTCTGTTCATTCATCTTGACTCAAAGCCCACCAAGGAACTGTTCCCATTGCCAAGAGAAGAGTGAGTCAGCAGGACAGATAACCAGACTGATTGTAGATTAGAGGAAGAATCACAGGTTATCGACATTGTCATACAATAGCATAGCTCCTTAGAAATATAATAATGGAGAACATAATTGAGGGAAGAAATAAGATGCACCAGGTTCATGGGCAAATAGTGCTGATTTAAAAGCATTCTTGCTATCTCACTAAGTTCTGCTCTAAGCAAAGCACACTTTTGATTCCCACTTTATTTGAAAAATGTCGGTGTCAGAGATTATATATGTGTCTGTGACTGAAAATGTATGAGAACTAATAGTACAGAAATTATATCAGGGAGGTTGTGATGAATCAATGGAGATGATTTAAAAAAGTATATCTTTCCATAAGTTTTTAAGTCATATCTGAGTTACTCTAGTATTGCTCTAATAGTAGAGCTGATGTACTCTTGTAAAGTATATATACAGGATAAGAATAGAAGCAGGGTCAGACAACAGACTGTAGGTTCACTTCAAAAGAATGGAAGACTGGTTGAAGTTATCCACTACAGATAATTCATTACAGAAAGGAAAATGATTTGTAAAATTCAACTCACTCTCATACAATTCCCAGATAGAAAATTCCTGTTCTGATTATACTGCTAACACTTCTGGTAGATCAGGTTAAACTAAGAGAGAATCCTTGATAATGATGATATTCCTTCTGTGACTCTAATGAAAAGATAATCAATTCCTGAAACAGCAGGGTATATAAATCATATTTCACCCCTTAATTGAAGAAGGAAAATGACATTATTGAAGCAAGGAAGAATTCATACATAACATTCCTAAGGCAGAAAAGGTAATTTTAGGAAAGGACAAGTGAAATGCAGAATGATTTTCTATTATTTGAAAACTTCCATTATATAAAGCTAATCTATACACATCCAAAAGCTTTTTCCTCAACATTTACATATTCAGGGTACAAGGTACTTTTCTTAGTTAATCTCTTTTCCCCTAATGAAATACAAATAACTATATGTTGAACTGCAGGGTCATACATTGCCCTTCTTATCAATGGTAATTCTGCTGCTAAATTTACTTCCTTGCCTATTCTTTCTGAACAGCTTGTGGCCATTGATAACAACTCTCCAGTCATGGAAATCATCCCATCAGCACTTAGTGATGGCAACTATGTGATGGTTTCTAGTAGCACAGTCACTTCCAGCTGCTTCAGTTTTTTTCTAAGGCTGTTTGAATTGATGTAGAGGCAGTTCAGCTGGTTAGCCAGCCTTGCCACCTTCTTAGAGGACAACTGCATAATTTCTTTGAAGTATTTCTCTTGAGTTTCCCTGTTGTCTTCTGCTACTGCCTTGGTGGTCCCTGGATCATTATAAGATTTCAAGTCTGCTGTAGTGTTGCTAGCACATCTCAGGGCAGCGGGATGAGGGCCTCTGCTAGCACCTTGTTCCACACCTTACCATGAGGAGGCTCACTATTTCTCCTTTCCCCTTTCAAATCCGGTTAAAAGCCTAGCCAATAAGCCCAGATGGAATTTCCCCAAGGACCCTTTTACCCCTTAAAGAGAAGTGAAACCCATCGACAGACTGCAAGCTTAGTACCATGTAGGACATTCCATTGTCAGGAAAAAAAAAAAAAAACAACGACGACAACAAAGTTTTGGTATTGTACCTGGCATGAAAACAAGTGTTTACAGATCAGATCCCTCCATTTCATTCAGTGTCCTTATCCACTACAGGAAGCAGGGACAAGATTACCTGTGCCCTCAGTTTCTTCAATAGACATCCAGTGATTCTGAATTCTTTTTTGATAGCCCTTGAACAACACGTAGCTCCTTCATCATTTCCCTGGTAGAAAAGCAGTAAAGGGTAATGACCCTTTGGTGGCTGTATACGGGTAGGCAGTTTCATGGTGACATCCTCCAGTCAAGGCCAGGAGTCAGCAGACTTCTCTGTGAAGAATGTCTTCCCAGCATATTGGGCATTCAGCTCTCTGTAGGGAGAAGTCAACTACAACTAATAATCATCTTTTCTTCTTTTGGGGCATAGCCTTAATGCTATGGGAAGGCTTTTCTAGTATCTGTTGGTTCTCCCAGTGTAAACACAATGCTAACACCCACAGATGAGCATTCCACCTCCAGAGTTTCGTATCTGCTATACAAAGGCACTTGGTGGGGTGGGGTGGGCAAAGAGGTGTTCTGCTTACAGCCTAAGTATGCACTTGCCTCCACACACTGCTTTGCTTTGCTTTTCAAGAAAGACAGGGAACTACTGGAAAGAGGCCAGTGGAAATGATTAGAAGACTGGAGCATCTCTTTCATGAGGAAAAGCTGACAGACCTGGGACTCTTTAGTCTGAAGAAGGTGTACAGTGGGTATTAGCAACACTTAACAAATATCTAAAGAGATTGAGATTTTCATCTGTGTGCAGTAACAGACAAGGAGCAGTGAACAAATACTGGAACAGAGGAATTTCCAACTGTAAAATAGGAAAAACCTTTTTACTCTGAAGGTGACAGAGCACTGGAACACAAGAACAAACTATTAAATCAAGCCATGAAGTCTTCTCCTCTGGAGATACTCAAAGCCCGCCTGGATACTTCCCTTTGTAACTTACTTTAAGAGAGTCCACTTTAGCAGGGGTGTTGGACTAGATGATTTCCAGAGGCCCCTTCCAAGCCCTACAATTCTTGAGTCTTTGATTCTGCAGTTAGAAAAAGTGTGGATTCCAAATAAGATCATGCTTTGAGGCATATATTGCTGTGGAAAATAGATTCATCTTCCAGGAAACCAGAAAACAAAAAAGAGAGAGAGAGGGAAAAGAGAGAGGAAGGAGGGGAGACAGGAAAAGAAAGAGGAACTAGTTGTGAGGTTGATCTCAGAAAATGGTAGTCAATGGATGGAGATCAGTGACAAATGACCCCTCAGGGGTCAGTATTGGGATCAATTCTCTTTAATATCTATATCAATGACATTTACAGTGGGATTGAACTTGATTTAACGAAACTAATGCATCAGTCCAGTTCAGTGTTAGTGGTTGCAACCCTTAGTGAGTTCTCAATATGTTTGTCAGAGACTTTTGATGAAATCTTACTCTTCCTGTACTTCATCCTTGAAAACATTTATTCACAAATGTATATGCTGCCAAAAAATGATGACATGATTGTGAAGCAAAGGATGCTTTTCTCTGGTAAGATAAATCCTACAGAAGTCTAGTAGATAAACATGATCAAATTTTTAAGTTGAATATCTGATTGCAGCTCTATGCATTCAATTTGAAAATTCACCATGCATTTATGTTTACTGAAAATGGAGTCACAAATATACAAAAAAAAAAAAAAAAAAAAAAAGATATTTTTTTACAATATTGAAACTTATCCTCAATTTTCTGTATCTAAATTGAAAGCAAGGCTCTGTATTCTTTGTTCACAGGTCTGTGTTTATCCAGTGTATCAAAATGCATAATATTATTTGCCCTAACCAGAGCACTGTGCCCTCTCAGTGTCCTGGTTTCAGCCCAGACAATGTCAATCGCAACTGTACACTGATGTGTAGTTGTTATGAATGATGGGTGCATCCTGCAGCTGGGCCAGGCAGCTTGGTGGGGCAGAGCTGCTGCCATGATGGTACAGGACAGAGAGCAGCAACAAGATGGTCTGGACCAGGCCACATGTGGCCTTATGGGCTTCAGATTGCATACAACTGTCTTAGTTGATTTCTCTCTTTCTCTCTTTCTTTACCTAATAAACTCATAAAATAAAGCTTAATGTAAAGAGTAGATGTTTTTGGCAAATTTGTAAGATGCAAATAGACCTTGACAGAGGGATAGCTTGTGGGAAAAAAACATAAATAAATAACCAAAAGCCCCATTTTACAGTGTTCTAAAATGCTTGTGAGGAGATCCATGTGCTTATGTGCTTTCATTTCAACAATAAATAGCAGCTCACAAATCTCTCTACATCAATTGTTTCTCATTACCTGGAGACTGTGAAAACTATAGACAAAAATTAGCTTTCTCCATTACTCAGGCAGTTTATTAATGTGTGTGAATGTCCTCTGTTCCAAGAAGCTGAGATTGAAGAAATATTACTACATGTTTGCTTTGCTTTTGTCATCTCCCTTTGGTCTTGGCCTAGGCTCATTTTTTCTGACCTTTTTCTACAGTAAAAAGAACTGTATAAATTTTCTAATATAAACAAACAAAAACATTAATTGTGGTACATAAAACTTTAATATAAAAAGCTAAATGTTTCATTTTCGTTTCATTAGACGATTTGAATACATAGCAACTGGATATAGATGCATGCCTTAGGTGGTAAGTTGTTTTTTCCTCCTCCATTTCACTTTGTAACTATCTTATTTACCTCACAACAGTGAAAATATACAACACAACATGTCATCAGAAATGCAAACTTCGTGTTCCTATATATATTTCCCTATGATATTCCCTTACATTTTTGACTCAAGACACTGATAAGATCACTTACAGCCTATTCTTTCTGAGCTGTTCCTTTAGTGGTATAAAGCCATTTGAAATGGAATATAGTGTTGTTGACTCACTGTTATTGGGAGAGCTTATTCTAAAACAAAGGTTTAAGTGTCAGATGTTTAAATGAAGAAAAATGACACAGGTTTACAAATGTTTATTTAGTGCCTTCTAATTTCTGAGAGAAAATATCCTCTGTAGGTGTTTTTGTTTGTTTGTTTGTTTGTTTTTATTTTCCTTTTTCCCCATATTAATAGATATACAAGATATGAAGGAGAAAAAAAATGGAAAATTATAATCAATATTTTCGGAAGTACTGGTACGTTGCTGAGTCACATCACAAGAGAGACACTATGTTCAGTGAAGTTAAATTACAGGAAAATGGATATTACTTGTCCTTTATCTCCATTTTAACTTTTAGTCTATGCTCATTACTGTGAATTAGAATTTTTGAGTGAAATCCAATCAGTACAGAAAGCTTTTGAATAGCATTCAAGCTTTTAATGGACTGATCAGAATGAGTTTAACAAATCCTTCATGTGCACAGAGACTCTGAGTACAATAAAACATTCCAGGTCATCACTTGGGTGTGACAGAATCTTTGAGCAGCAAAAATGATACAGCTTGAAAGCAGTGCAGATACAATAAACTGCTTTCAGCCACAGCTACTTTCAGGCAGATTCTTGGAGTCAGCTAGATTAACTATCTGATATTTATCTAAAATGATTGTAATTTACTAACCTTACTTTTCAAATAGACACCAAATTTGTAGGGAGCTGTAGAGTTAATTCAAACTTTGATGTTCACCACTTCTGATCAGACTCTGCACAAATCCTCCATCCTTTCTTTAAGAGCCCATAAGAGCTGTTTGTATTTTGCAGGAAAGTTTAGAGCTGACAGACTTTTCTGAAGTAAAATATATCTATAAGAGAAACAAGCATTGACTCCCAGATGCTGTGAACAGAAAAGTGAAAACAGAATTGGAAACTTTTATTCATGCTGCAATTGCACAGTTTTAAAATAGATTTTATTTCATTAGTTCTTTCTGTGTGCCTTGAAAAAAAATGATGTAAATTCATCAATTAAATTAAAAAAAAAAAAAAAAAAAAAAAGGAGGAGCCAATAGCAATTCTTTGAATGACCCAGAAAGTTTTTAGTTTACATTGAGTTTGATTAAGTTACTTTTCCTCAAAAATATATCTAGATGCTGCTAGATGCTGGATGGGCAAACAACAACTATTATCAAACAATTAATTGGGATCTACCATTTCTGACAATCAGCTCATGAGGACTATTCATATGTTTGTCACATATGATAGTAAAAAATACGTAGTTTGGACTACCTTTAAGGAAAATACAAAATTTTAGTAGCTGTGAATGGTAATACGCTTTCTTGACGGGAAAATTCATGTTCTGAATACTTCAACTTTTTTCTCTAGTTTTAGTCAGTGAAATCCTACAAGAGCTGTACTTATAGCAAAAAATAAATAAATAAATAAAAATCCCAACTGTAGTAGAAGAGACTCTGGGGGACACAGACATGCAATGAATTTAAGCACTGAAATAGACAGCTCTCAACAGTTCTGGCCCGGTCCAGTCAGGTTCCATGATTAAATGGGGGCGGGAGGACCCACGGATCCACACCCTGAGCTGGGGGTAGAAACAAAACAATGGCAATGAGATAAGAGAGAAACCTAATTTACTAAATATGAAAGCAGAGTGCAAGATAACACAGTATAATACAATATAATTGGAATTGAAGTGAATAAATCAAATAAAATGAGAGAGTGTCCAAAACCAAAGGCCTTACTCTAATGCTGAAGACGAGACAGCTAGGGAGCACACACCACAGAGATGAGCAGAAAGAAAGAAGGGCAGACCTGTGACTTCCCATCAGTTTTATCTTTCCCACTACATGGAAGGTGGAAACAGGACAGTGAAGTTTCCTGGGATCTGTAATTTGTTCTTTCTTTTATGAGAACCAGGTACCCAGAACCTGGTTCTGAATCAATCCACAGAAACGGAGCATTAACTCTTTAACTCCCAGTGCATTACATGGTGTTATGATGCGAAATACCAATAACAGAAATCATAAAACCATGACCCAGGCTTGAGGTCTGTGTTTAATTACAGTTTAAATCCAATAAGTATTTTTGAATAAGTACAAGCTGGAGATAGGAAATGCACTATCTGCAGAAAGGAGGCTGTGAGGTAGAACAAATATCAAAGCAGTGAGGCCCTAGCATCACTAGCTGCAAAAGAAATGCTGATGTAGATGGTGGCACCTGTGCTTTGTGCAAGGCGCTATCTCTCTTCTTCTGACAGTTTGCTATTTTGAGTTGAGAAGAAAAATACAATCAATCATGGAACACTGACACCTCAGTTTCATGTCATTTTCTAAACCAAGCAGATGAGGGAAAGAAGACAACCTTGTAAGAACTTAATTAACCAGAAATACTTTTTTTTTTTTTTCCTGTGAGTGAACCAGCATTATCCTTGTATATTTGCCAAATGTTAACACTAAGAAAATGTAAATCGTATTGCAGCCTTTATATCTGCATGCTGAATTCACATTATCTCCAATACCTGGCTCTGAGCCTGGTGTGCCCGGCAGAGGTTTAGGTTTTTTGATCTCTGCTCTGTTTGCACGAGACCAGGCCAGCTGACAACTGATAGAAGTAGCTTCTCCCACTGGTGGAAAGGGGTCTTAAGACGGGAGTTGGGAAGATTCATTCATAGAGCTTTAAACTAGGTGCAAAGGGGGGTGGGGGTGTAACTGGGGTCTCTAGAATAAAGCATGTATGTAATGTCCCAGTGCTTGTAGGAGAGGGATGTGCTAGTAAGATCCCAGAGTCTTGTATCTTGGTGAAGGAGGAGGATGACTCACTCTTCTGTATGAAGAACAGCAGGGTTGGTGTGAGGTTGGTGGCTGTGGAATCACCTGAGTATGGTCATGATGGTATTAGGTCTACTGCCACTCAAAAGGAGGCCCAGCTCAGGTGCCTTTACACTAATGCATGCAGCACGGGTAACAAACAGGAGGAACTGGAGGCCACTGTGCGGTCGGAAAGCTATGATATATTTGCCATCACGGAAATGTTGTAGAATTACTTGCACAGCTGGAGTGCTGTGATGGATGGCTACCAACCTTTCAAAAGAGATTGGCAAGACAGGAAAAGTGGTGGTGTAGCCCTCTATGTTAAGAAAGGATGTGAATGTATGGAAATTAATGATGGTGGTGATAGGGCGGAGAGCTTATGGGTCAGAATAAAAGCGAAGGCTATTAAGATGATTGATATTATTGTGGGAGTCTGCTACAGGCCACCCAACCAGGATGAAGAGGTGGACAAGATACTTTATAGACAAGCCACTTTTTTAGTTGGGTGAGGTCTCAAGGTCACCCCCTTCTTGTGGGGGACTTCAACATCCCAGACATCTGCTGGATCTATAATACAGCAGATAGGAAACTGTCCTGGAGATTCCTAGAGTGTGTAGAAGATAACTTCCTGACACAGCTGGTGAGGGAGCTGATGATGGGAAGCAAAATCCTGGACCTGCTGTTTGTTAACAGAGAAGGTCTTGTGGGGGATGTAAAGGTTGGAGGCTGTCTGGGGCATAGTAATCATGAGATGCCAGATTTCTCGATCCTTGTTTAACCACAGAGGGGAGTCAGCAGAACTGCCACCTTGGACTTCCTGAGGGCAGACTTTAGCCTCTGTAGGACCTTGGCTGAGAGAATCCCTTGGGAGGCAGTTCTGGAGGGCATGGGAGCCCAGGAAGGCTGGGAATACTTTAAGACAGTTGTTTTTAAAGGAGCAGGAGCTGATGATCCCCATGTCACAGAAGACGAGACAACAGGCAAAGAGGCCGGACTGGCTCAACAGAGACCTTTGGCTGGATCTCAAGAACAAAAGGAAAGTTTATGGTCTCTGGAAGAGTGGGCAAGCTACTTATGATGGTTACAGGTATGTAGTGAAGCTGTGCAAGGAGAAAATTAGAAAAGCCAAAGCCCAGCTAGAAATGAACTTGGCTTCTAAGGTAAACGGTAAATATTTTTATAAATGCATTAACAATGAGAGGAGGACTAGGGAGAATCTCCATCCCTTGTTGGACGCTGAGGGCAACTTGGTGACCAAGGATCAGGATAAGGCTGATGTAGTTAATGCTTTCTTTGCCTCAGTCTTTAATAGTAAGACTTGGTACTCCCCGGGAGCACAGCCCCCTGCCCTGGTAGACAGGGATGGGGAACAGAATAAGCCCTGCATGATCCATGGTGAGATGGTTTTGGACCTGCTCCAGAAGCTGGATGCTCACAAGTCCATGGGGTCAGATGGATTGCACCCTGGAGTGCTGAGGGTGTTGGCAGATGTGGTGGCCAAACCACTCTCCATCATTCTTCGACAGTCCTGGATAACCGGGGATGTCCTGGCTGACTGGAGACTGGCAATTGTGACACCCATCTTCAAAAAGGGCCGGAAAGATGATCGTGGTAGCTACAGACCTATCAGTCTCAACTCAGTGCCTGGGAAGGTTATGGAATGGATAATCTCAGGAGACATCGTGGACCAGCTAAAGGTCAACCAAGGGATCAGATCCAGTCAGCATGGGTTTACGAATGATAGATCCTGTCTGACAAACCTGATTTCATTCTATGACAAGGTGACCCGCTTAGTGGATGAGGGTAAGGCTGTTGATGTGATCTGTCTGGACTCCAGTAAGGCCTTTAACACTGTCCCCCACAACATCCTCATGGAGATGCTGGCTACCCATGGTTTGGATGGGTGTACAGCCCAAGGTGTTGTGGTCACTGGAGTTAAATCCAGTTGGAAGCCGGTCATGAGCAGTGTCCCCCAGGGCTCGATACTGGGGCCGCTTCTATTTAACATCTGTATTAATGATCTTGATGAGGGGATTGAGTGCATCCTCAGTAAGTTTGCAGATGACACCAAGTTAGGAGTGAATGTTGATCTGCCAGAGGGGAGAAGGGTACTACAGAGGGACCTGGATAGACTGGATCTATGGGCCAAGGCAAACTGTATGAGTTTCAATAGGGCCCAGTGTTGGGTCCTGAATTTTGGTCACAACAACCCCAGAGAACCCTACAGGCTTGGGGAGGAAAGCCTGGAAAGCTGCCTGATGGAAAGGGACCTTGGTGTACTGATGGACAGGAGGCTGAAAATGAGCCAGCAGTGTGGCCAGGTGGCCAAGAAGGTCAATGGCATCCTGGCTTGTATCAGGAATGGTGTGGTGAGCAGGACTAGGGAAGTAATCCTGCCCCTGTACTCGGCATTGGTGAGGCCTCACCTCGAGTACTGTGTTCAGTTTTTGGTACTTCAGAACAGAAAGGATATTGAGGTGCTGGAGCAGGTCCAAAGAAGGACAACAAGGCTTGTGAAGGGCTTGGTGTCATGGTTTTATGATTTTTGGCTTGTGAGGAGAGGCTGAGGGAACTGGGGCTGTTTAGTCTGGGGAAAAGGAGGCTGAAGGGAGACCTCAGAGAGGGAGAGAGCAATAGCTCTCTTCCAAAATCTGAAAGGTGCTTACAGCGAGAGCATGGTTGGTCTCTTCTCACTGGTGACAGGTGACAGGACGAGGAGAAATGGCCTCACGATGCGCCAGGGTAAGTTTAGGTTGGATAACAGGAAAAACTTTTCTGAAAGGGTTGTTAAGCACTGAAATAGGCTCCCCAGGGAGGTGGTTGAGTCACCATCCCTGGATGTGTTCAAAAACCATTTGGATGTGGTGCTTGGGGACATGATTTAGCAGAGTGTTGTTACTTAGAGTAGTAGTATGGTTAGGTCATGGTTGGACTCGATGTTCTTGAAGGTCTTTTGGAACCTGAGTAATTCTATGATTCTATGATTCTTTTCTTTGCATTAAACGAAAACTTCTTCTGACATTATGTATGGGTTTTAGCATGGGGATCCATATACACTTTGCTTTTTCCAACTTAAAGAATGTAACTGAAACATATCATCATCATTGGGTCTTATCATTTTGATGAATCTGATAATGTCTTAGAAACGGCCTCCACTAGCCATATGCTTAGAACTTTGTACCACATAATCTCTTCTTTCTAAACCAAAGAACATGCACATCCATTTACATATGACACAGAACTAACTTTTGTCAATCAGTTCCTTTACATAACACTTCACTTCCTTGTTGCATAAATAAAATTAAAACTTTCTAATGTTTGGAGATGGTATTTTGCTCAGAAATTAAATTAAAACAAAGTCTAAATAGCATAATTCATTGTTAAATGAATTTTCTACTATCTATCCTCATATCCAGAGGAATAACACAGTGAAATCCTTCAATTTCTGCTCCTAAAATATTGGAGTATCTCCCTTTACTGGGGAAAAAATAAAAATTAAAAAAAAAAAAAAAATAACAAAGTTAAACACTAAGAAAAATTTTTAGTGCTCCTCTGGATATGAACAGACCAATATTCCTTCCAGACTTCAGGACTTCCATTTCCAAAAGGATCTTCATGTTACTTTGCTAAACAAAGTAACACTTAGTAAAAAATAATAATAATAATTTTTGCCTTGGTGAAGAGCTTTTATTCAAATTAAGCTTATTGTTTTTGTTGTTGTTGTTGTTTGTTTACTTTCAGGATGAATTTAACCATATTATTTTCTTTTCTCTTTTCTCTTTCTCTCTCTCTCTCTCTCTCTCTCTTTCTTCCCCACCCCCAACCCCCCCACCCCCCGGATTTTCTAGTGATTAGTTCTTGAAATTCCAGATATCTGGACTGATAACCCCAGAATAAAATGAAATTATTGTTTTCCATAACAAGTGTCTGTGGGTCCTACAAAGGCATTCAAACACCCATTCTGAATATTAGCCTTATGGGATGACACTATGTAGACACCTACATGCACGCCAATTTTAAAATAAATTTGATCAAAAGAGAAAACTAGGTACCAGCATATAGTTACTTGGATTATCAGAATCAAGTGTGGACTTTGGAGCTAAACTGCAAAATGGATATTAATACTGTATTGCAGGCATTTTTCTATAAAAGTATCACATTGTCTGAATTCAAATAAAATTCCACTGAAATATCTGTGCCTTGGCTGATCATGAAATATTCTCCTAGATGTGCAAACAAATTACAGACATTTCTATGCTTTCCAAATTATTTTGTATTTTAAAGAAATCAGACAACTTCCCAGATTGTCTTCCCAATCCTTTGTTCCTTCTTGCTTCTCAAATACTGAATATGATGGAATATTAAATTACAGCCCAGATTTTGAAGCATATGGGTTCAATACAACTACAGTGATTTTCTGTATTATATATAATGTGGTACAATACACCAGTGAAGGAATTAAAGGAAACCACTTCATTCTGCCAGTGTTAAGACTAAATGTAAGAAATGAATAAACTTCAGATACTAGTTCAATTAACTTCCCTTTATTCATAACCCGCAATTTATAACAATTAATCTCATAATGTTCTGTGTCATTTTATATTATTTATGGCAAATTATCAGTTTGCAGTCCTATATGGCATTGTAATGAAATAATGAAATTGTAGAATCATAAAGTGGCTTAAAAATGGAAAAGATCTCAAAGATCATCTGGTTACAACCCTGTGCCATGTACCCTATCCAACCTGGTCCTGAACACTTTCAGAGATGGGGCATTCAGAGCTTCTCTGGGCAACTTATTCCACTGCCCCACCACCTTCTGAGCAAAGAATTTCCTTCTAGCATCTGTCTCTTCATTTTTTGTGTGTCAACTGCACTCAATCCCGTAGTCTATGTTGTTGTCTAAGATCCTGAAGAGCACCAGTCCCAAAGTGGATGCCAATGGGGTCACTGTTCATCACTGGCCTCCACCTTGTCACAGAGCAGTTGACCTGGTGCCTATGGTCATATCTATCTGGAGAGATATGGTTTAGTGGCTTGTGTTAGAGCAAGGGTAATGGGAGGACAGTTGGACTAGATCTTGTAGGTCATTTCCAACCTTATAATTCTATACCACAACACTCTAATTGTGACCATCCTACCATTTTTTCCATCAAATAGTCCAGCCTTCAAATCAATATTTCTCCAACTTAGAGATAAGGATGTGGTGTGGAACCATATCAAAGGCCTCGTACAGGTAGCAACATCAGTTGCCTTCCTTTATCCATCAATGCTGTCGCTCCATTGTAGAAGGTAACAGACTAGTCAGGCACTGACAGGTCAGGAACTGCCCATGGTGAAATCATGCTGGCTGTCTCAGATTACCTCTTCACCTTAGTGCCTTAGTTACTTGTGCCTTAGCATATCCTTTGAGGGAATCTTTACCACTTTAACAATAAACTCCACATTGATGAGCGCTGGGTCCAGTAACATTTCACCTCTGGTTGTTCTGCCCAATACCTGTCTAAGAATTTGTTATCAACGGACTTCTGGAGTCCCCTGGATTCTTTGCAGCCCACCGTTTTGCTTTCCCGTCAGATATCTGGGTAGTCAAAATCACCCATCAAAATGAAAGCCTGTGAGTGTGATGCCTCTTGTAATTGAAGCAAGAAGTCTTCAAGAATTCTGTTTGGACAATTAAAGTCACTTCCAAACACAGACAGCTTCTAAGCAAGATCCAATAAAAACAATATATGGAAAATAGTAGATTTCTCTATCCCTTTATTGTCTTCTGCTGCAGATCAAATATGTGCAGAGACTCATTCTGGGTGGATTGCTGTCACACTGAATTTTTGGCACTTCTTCACCTTTTCCCCTGCTGAAATGCTCCACCTGATATCAGGCATGTTTTCATAAGTCATACTAGATGAGTTGTGAATGTGAATGTGAAGTATGTATTAAAATCTCTGAATAATTCCATCATGCAACCTACATGCAGCTCTAAATTAACAGCAGAAATCTGAGACATAATTAAGTGCAGCAAATCTTTCTCCAAAATCAGAAATTTTTGGCGCAAGCAATCCAGTGTATTCTAAGCAGAGTGTTCAAAGTTTCTTCAGGCTGAAGAAAACATACCTGTGAACTGAGGAAGATGAAGATAAAATAGTTTCAAATACACAGATGTTTCTGGTTTGGATTTATTTATTTATTTATTTATTTTCAAAATACAAATATCTTAGGTAATGTCTCACAAGAAAAACTAACTTGAGGAAAAGATTTTGTGAAAAATATTCTATTTTTCAGATACAATATAGGAATCCTAGGAGCAATGTTCCTAGGTAAACTAACCTCAAGTTGAAGACTGCCTTTTCTGAAGTGAGTGCAGACAGTATTTCACATAAATGAAAGAAAAGCACTACTTCCTATAATGCAAATACAAACAAAACTACAAATGGATATAAAATATTCCAGTAGTTTCTACTCATGCAGCAACACTTAACTCCTCAAAAACTTCAAAAGCCTAAGTTTCAACTTGGTTCAAAAACTTCTGTCCTCAGCAGAAGTCTGTCTGTATTTGACAGAATTTTTTGAGAACTAACTGGACTTAATGCCAGCCAAATGAATACAGTTGTACTTTTAATTCTTATTTTTATTCATTCAAGGAATTTATATCCATATAATCTACTGAAAAGCTACCTTACCCTGGAATTGTCATGTAATAATTTGTTGTGTTAATTTTCTTCCTATAGTGTGTGTCAGAACATGGAAGAAAAGGGAGAAAAGGAAGAAAAGGAAAAGTTTATCATTAGCAAGTTCTGAATGTAGATAATCCTAAACAATCTTTATTCAAGCTAATATGTATTTCAACAGAAAAAAAAAAAAAAAGAAAGAAAGAAAAAAAAAGAAAAAAAGAAAAAGAAAAAGAAAAAAAAAAGAATTGATTAGTGAGTTTATATATTATGTAATACAGATATAAACTTGCCTTAAATTACTACTTCAGAGGATGCTTTATTCTGTGATAACCAGATGTTCCAGAAGCCACTCTTCATAGTCCCACAAGTTCACAGACACCTTCGGTATCTGGGCTAAGCAATCAAGGCTTACAACATTGTAATCCATCAGCTAAGAAATGAAATGAACTTCATTCTTCTCACTTTAGCAAGAAGACAAACGCATTATCTGAAGCTCTGAAACACTCCTTCACTAAAACATGTAATCAGGCCTTTCAGTCTCTTCAGATCAAATTTTTGAGCAGACAGACACAGGATACCAGCTCTGCTAGAAGCTCCAAGTTGCCACACTTTGATCATCTTTCTGGCTGTCCACAGCTGGAAATACTGAAAACACCAGCAGTGACCAATTGCAATTAATATTTTTCTCTTCTAATAAAAACACTGAAGCTTTACAGATACTCAGAATAATTGGAATGCTTAATGGATTGAAAGTGTAGATAAATTTATTATCAGGCCATTGATGTCTTAAACCTGGATCATTTTTCTAAAAAGTACACCTCATTTCAGTCAAATGTTTGAGATTTGTTTTAAATATCATTTGTTGAAGATCCTTGTATTTACCTGTATATTTGGCTGATTATAACAGTTCCTTATGACCTGAAATTCTAGGAAGCTTTTCACAGAAGAAATTAGTCAGGCAATTAGTCAAATTTTGTAACAGCAATCTCAACTGAGAAGGTTTAACATAGGAGTAGTGCGTTTGTAATTAGGTCAGGAGGATTTTTTTAATGTATGTGTTACTTACCCTAGTATAAACAAACTAAAATTGTCTTGAATAAAATTATCCATTATGACTGTAATGAATTAGTATTCCAATTCATTTCAGTTTGTCAAAGGCTTGACTGTTACCAGACCCAATTAATGACAGTGTTATTGCCATAAATTAAGCATGATCACAACACAAAAACAGTAGTGTTTGCAGTTAAGATAGTAAGACTTTCACGTATCTTGTTGAACAAAAAGTTACATTCTCATTAGATTTTTCTCTGAAACTTTGAATATAGAAAAGTGCATATTTCCAGATAAAATAACATTAATCTTCATCTTTAATTTAGAACAATGTGTATTTCTTGTATTACTTGCCATTCTAGGCAATTAATAGTACTTAGTTTTGTTAATTTTTACCTGTCTTGGTCACTTTTTGATTGGAAAAAAAGATATTTATGTATAAAAACCTCTCGAGGACTCTATATAAAATCCTGCCGAGTAAATGCAAGTGGTGCCTCAGACTGAAAGCTTTGAAATGACTTTCTACATACTCCGGAATAACAAAGAAACAACAACAATAACAACAAAACACTATAAATCTGCCATTATCTGTCTCATTTTCTTTCAAACCTCCCAAAACATTGGCACTTTTTCTTCTACATGTTCTTGATGCCCAAAAGGCTGTTGCTAAACTGTAATGATTACAGGCTACCTACACAGAGCATAACATCTGCAATATATGTGAGTAATGCACATACATTTCATAATTCTAGAATGAAAACTGAAACAATAGCATTTTTAAATGCTAATACTCTTTAATTTTGAAGTGTAACACTTTTATGAAATTTCTTATGTAAGGTTCTTCAGTTTCAGAAACACTTGTAAAAGCACTTAGCTAACAAGAATACTTACTGCGTAATGTTTAAGTAATTTCAATAATTTTAAAGTAAGCAAAGGTGGACTGTGCAATATTGTGCCTATGATTAACTTCTTTTAGATCTTTAGACAGTTTCTTATATACATTTTTATACAGGCTTTAGGAGCTTATTCTAAACCAGCTGAATCTCAAGATTCCTTCCAATATGTGCTTGCAGTTTTCCAACAAGAACACTGTCAGTGCTTTGCCATCAGCCTTACAGGCAGAGTTGCCAAGCATCATAACTCCTTTGCCTGTTCGATAGACATCAAAATGCTAAAAGTCAGAAACTAGTCCACATGTTGAGCAGACAGCAGAGACTGACCACATTCATCTTAGCCTTCTTTTCCTTCCAGTAACTAAAGTCACTGGAAAAATGTATCATTTGTAGTCCTTCTCTCTTCTGCCTCCTCTAGAGATCAGACACAGGCTAGCCTTCATTCTTCCATGAACAATACGATCCTTGGAAACTTTCATCTTCACAATTCCGTGCAAAGAAGTGTCCAATCATTTCCACTCTTTCAAAACCTGGAGATAACATTCCTTTCTGCATGGAACTCATGCTATTTAGAACCACAGAAACATAAAATCAGAGAAAAGCCTGGATTAGAAAGGACCATGAAAGAAAGGACCACAAAAGATTTGACTTGGTTTGGGAAAAGGGAGCATGGATAGGGACTACCTTGCACCCTTGTTCTACGCATCTTGAAAATATCTAATGATGGGGATTCTACCACATTGCTAGAGAGATTTTTTCGGTGACTGATTGTTCTCACTGCAAAAAGTTTCTTCCGAGTATTACAAAAAAAAAACCTCTTCCAATGCAATTTGTACTCATTGTTCCCTGTCTTTTCCACATGGCTCCCTATAGAGAGATTCAGTTCTTTTTTTTTAGTCACCCATTAAGCACTGGAACACTATGAGTCTGAGCCCTCTGTTCTCCAGTGTGAAAAGACTTAGATCCCTCAGTCTTCCCTCAAAGAGTAGATTTTCTAAAACTTAGATCCACTTTGTGGGCCTTATTTGAACTATCTCCATTTTGTTCGTGCATTTTTTGAATTGGGGGGGACCAGAACTGGGCAGGTGTGGCCTGACAAACTAGGAGTATGATCTTATCTCTATCTCTGTTGGTGGTTGCAGGCCAAGATCCAATTTGTCCTTATTGCTGAAGCAGAGCACTGCTGAGTCATGTTCAGCTGGCCCAAGAAGATGTTCAGGTCCCTTTAATCGCAGCTTCCCCTCAGCCATACAGATCCTAGCCTGTACTGAATTCTTTGGTTATGTTTTTCCAAGTGCAGGATCTTGTGCTTGCCCACTCTTCCAGCCTGTCCAGTCTCCCTTCTTACCTGCCTCTCCTTTCTTACATGTTGACCTCACCATCCAGTTTATTGTCCAGGTTTATTGTAAAGGTACTTTTAATCCCAGCATCCAATTAATTTTTGGAGCTGTGAAACAGTTTGGGGACTGCCACTAATCCCTGGGGGTTCTCATTGTGACAGGCTGCCAATCTGAATAAAAACCATTGAACTCTATTCTCTCAGTATGGCATGTAAGCCAATTTCCTATGCATCTTGCAAACCACACCTCCAAAGGAGGGCTATGAGGGTAGTGAATGGTCGGGGGGTAAGATATTTGAATATGGGCTAAGGTCTCTTGGTGTGTTCAGCCCAGAGCAGAGAAGGCTGAGGGGAAGAATCATGGCAGCCTACATACAGCTCCTCACAGGAAGCGGAGTGGCAGCAGAGAGTTCTGCTATCAGGTGACAGAGACAGGGTCGAGGGAATGGCATGGAGCTGTAACAGAGAGGGTCAGGTTGGGTATTAGGAAAAGGTCCTTCAGAAGAGGGTGATCAATCTGTAGTCAAAGCAAGCTGTTAATCAAAGCTCAATTGAATTTAAATTGCAAAGTTGATTTCTCACTAAAGCTGTATTAATTAAGAGCTGGAAACAGTCTTTTATCTTTTTAAGGTAGACCAAGTCTTGGTTTATATAGCTCTGTTACCTAAGGGCAGGAAATAAAACTTGCACTTCTTGCTTTATCCATTTGTCTAGTCCAGTTACCTTTCTGCACAAAATCAAGTACCTAAGTAAGGACAGAGGTCACAACCATGCAAAATACTTTAAACAATACATCCTGTTTTATTTCGGTGATATGTTCTATCTACATTCACACTGTCACCTTTAAGTATATAAGTTAACTTGAACTATGCAATTAATATGTATATCTCAAAGTAAGTATGGTAGTACTTGCTTACCTACTGAATTCAGGAGTCTGACTTTAACCCAAATTGGCCTGTAAACTGCAAGAAATGCAATTACTCTATTTGAATGTAATGAAAAGTAGAAGGACAAAAGGCATTTCTTCTCCTAACAATGCGTTGTTACACCTAGAGAAACAATATGGACTGTAGCAATTGAGCAAAAACCTTATGGCTCTAAAGCTCCACGTGTATTTTCATCTCTTTCAGGACACATTCATTCAGACTTTGTACTTCTACTCTAGTACAGTACAGATTAATCTTTTTTCAGTTATCCTGTAGTACATCCTTGAAGTTCATTATGCTATATTACGTTCAAGAAAGCTGAAAGCTGTCTTTCTCTGGAACTATTTTTAATTAGCTTCTTGAATAAGCATTAAAGTAAGATCTGGGGTGTGGGAATAAGACGGGATTATCTTATTTGGGTCACAGTGACAAAATTAAGATGTAAAATCAAATGAGATTAAAAAATAATAATAATAATAAAAAAACAGAAAGCAAATCTTTTCATTCGTATTATACTCCTTAGAAGAAATGGTCAAAAAACATCGTGCTAAGAATTTATTACTTTTAGTGAATTAAGTTTCTTTAACATGAATCTCTTTTCCTGAAAGGTAATGACTACATCTATGACAAGTGATTTAGAGACTTAGAAGATCAGCTAGAATTAGACAGAAGAAATCCTTTCAAGCTTATGAAGCTACTGATTTTTGAGATTAGCTTACTTTTCAAGGAATACACAATGAGTTTACATGGAATCATAGAATAGGTTGGGTTGGGCTGGGTTGGAAGAGACATCGAAGATAATCAAGTTCCAATGCTACTGCCACAGGACATCACTTATATGTGCATGTCTTTCAGTAATTATATTGGATTGGATTCTCTGCTTCATAGTTCTCACCAGTACCTGATCTTGCAAAATAAAGACAATGACCCACATTACCTCCCAAAGTCCTAGAAAAGAAAAAAAAAGAAATTCTCTTAACTAGCTGAGTTTTCAATTGTCAAATTTTCACACAATTACTCCCTCAGATAGTGGATACCTAGCACCATCAGAATTCAGAAGTAGTGTCTCTGTAGAGATCACATCTTGATGACTCAGCTATGCTTGTACTATGTGCACCTCTTCCATTTAAACAGGAAAAGATATCCTTGATTAGAAATTAATGATACAAAACTACAATCTTCCAAGAAATTTTCATTATGATGATTTCTTCTTCTTAATTCTCTTCCCCAAAGTCACCTAAAAGTCATACCAAACTTGGATCAGCAAACTGGAGAACAGGAGGTTCAGGGGTGACCTTATCACTCTCTACAACTACCCGAAGGGAGGTGGTGATGAGGTGGAAGTCAGCTTCTCCCATGTAACTAGGAATAGGACTAGAGGGAATGGCCTCAAGTTGTGCCAGGGGAGATTCAGGTTGGATGTTAAGAAATACTTCTCCAGGAGAGCGATCAGGTGCTGAAATGGGCTACCCAGAGAAGTGGTGAAGTCACTGTCCCTGGAGGTGTTCAAGAAATATTTAGATGTTGTACTGAGGAACATGGTTTAGTGGGAGATATTGGTGATAAATGGACAGCTGGACTGGATGATCTTAGAGGTCTTTTCCAACCTTGGTGATTCTATGATTCTATGACAACTCAACTTATAATTTTTACTTATTTGGTTTATGGCATTTTCTGGAATGATGAATAAATGGCAGCTTTCTAGTCCCTTAGGACAGTCAGTCTTTAGAATATCATCACTCATGTTAAAGAGTCAATGTGTTGTTTCAATCACCTTCTGAATTGCAAGGCCATTATTCAAGGCTTCAGTATCTTATTCTTTGAACTGTGAGCATTTTATATGCTCTAGGAATTCTCACATTTTAAAGTGACTTTATTTAAAGAAGTAATATCTGGAAAATATTGGTGAAAATATCTTGGGAAAATATTGGGAAAATATCTTGGTGATTGTTTCCCTGTACTCAGCACTGGTGAGGCCGCACCTCGAGTACTGTGTCCAGTTTTGGGCCCCTCACTGCAAGAAAGACATCGAGGCCCTGGAACGTGTTCAAAGAAGGGCAACAAAGCTGGTGAGGGGTCTGGAGCACAGGCCATATGAGGAGAGGCTGAAGGAGCTGGGAATGTTCAGCCTGGAGGAGGCTCAGGGGAGATGTTATTGCTCTCTATAACTTCCTGAAGGGAGGTTGTAGTGAGCTGGGGGTCGGCCTCTTCTCTCATGTCTTTAGTGATAGGACTAGAGGCAATGGTTTCAAGCTGCGGCAGGGGAGATTCAGGCTGGACATTAGGAAATATTACTTCTCAGAAAGGGTGGTCAGGCACTGGAATGGGCTGCCCAGGGAGGTAGTGGAGTCACCGACTCTGGGGGTGTTCAAGGAACGACTGGATGTTGTGTTGAGGGACATGGTTTAGTGGGAGCTATTGGTGATAGGTGAACGGTTGGACTGGATGATCTTTTAGGTCTTTTCCAACCTTGGTGGTTCTATGATTCTATGATTCTAAAAAACATCTGTTGTTTACAGTTGAGTAGAAGTCTAACATTGTGTTTAGCCACAGATGAGACAGATTGAATACCGCTTTCTTCTGCAGCAATGTTACTGTCTTTCAACAGTGAAAACACAGCTTTGGGGGCAGAGTTCTTCCCTTGAAGAACTTGCATTAGTTATATGCGTTGTAAGCCCAGGAGTGATGAGGGTGCTGGAAACATTCTTTACAGAAGTCTCTAGCAGGGACAGTAGTGAAATCCAAAATACAGAATTTAAAAAAAAAATAATAAAATTACTGTTCATCTTCTAAACAAGTTGAATCAACAACAAAAAATTAGCAGTGAAAACACTCTCTGTATTTTATATCCCAGGTATTTATGTAAACTGGGGGAAGATCTCCTTGAGAGTATCCCTGTGGAGAAGAACTTGGGGTCCTGGTAGACAAGAAGCTAGACATCAGGCCAGAAGGCCAACTGTGTTCTGGACTGCATTACAATGGGGGTGGCCACCAGGGAGAGGGAGGTGATTGTCCCCCTCTACTCAGCCCTTGTGAGGCCCCATTTGGAGTACTGTATCCAGGCCTGGGACACCAGTACAAGAAAGACACAGAGCTCTTGGAGCGGGTCCAGAGGAGGGCTTTTTGGATTTTCAGCATCACAGTTATCTGAAATATTACTAGGGTACTCTGTATGTGTAAGGAATTGCCACAGTTCCTTTTTTTTTTTTTTTTTTTTTTTTTTTTTTTAAATAAATTTCCAAGCTCATTTTTCTTATATGTCTTCCTGAGAAAACACTAGTGATTTGATGGCCACTGCCTCTACCTGCAAATATGTTTGTTTGCTTGTTTCTGAGAAGAAACAGATAAGAAACTTAGTGAATTAGCAAACCCATGTAAAAAGAAATCCTTCCATTCAATGTCAACAGAAGCATTAGCAAGAGACAGACAGATGATTTTACAGAAGATTACACACATGCTGGAAGATATGTCCGTGCTTCTTTTCTTTTTTTTTTCTTTTTTTTCTTTTTTTTTTTTTTTTTCCTTTTTTTGTAGGTAAGTCTGTCCTAAAGTCTGGTGCTAAAAAAAATGTGAATGCCATGGTAAGCACTGCTCAAACGATCTCTAATTCAGATATTAAAAACAAACAAACAAAAAAAACAGCAGAAGCTGTATCCTCTTTGGATTCAGCACAGAGAATTAGTCACAAAATTGATTAAAAACTGCCACAAACTTTCACAATTAAGATATCATAGATCACTGCCATACTTAGCAAATATCAAACTATGTAAGGAAATAAACTGCTTAGCAACTGACCTATATTTCATTTAATCATTATACATAACATAAAATATCTTGATATCTGCTATAAAGCTGGTCAAAACACTTATACATAAGAAATATTATAACTTCAAAGAAGCATAATCTTAGGAAATGAGAGAGTTTTTATTAAAATGACAGTCAATCCCAGGAATTTAAACAAGAAAAAAAAAAAAAAAAGCATAAAAACTTTTAGACAGAATCTGTACACAGGAGAAACAGGTAAAGTGAATCCATGTTCATGTTTCAGTGACTGGATTGAGAACTAATTCAGTCCCTGAGTCCCAAATAGGTTCAAATGTATTTTAAGTATTCTGTTACTTATTTCTCTCCTTCTTAAAACTGATCGACTAATTAATTAAAATATAGGCAAATAAATAAAACGCTGGACTTTTCTATGCAATCCAGTATGGTGGCAAACTCTGAAATCTTACTTTCTGATACACTGGAATTTCAAAAGCAAAAGACCCTAAATTTTTGCTTATCTTCAATGTTCTAAAGCAGAACTGTATATGGCAAGGAGAAGTCACTTAGCCCAGTGTGCATTCTTACACTGTACCTAACTCCGTGATCATTGTTACATCTTTTTTTTTTTTTTCTTTACTCGGTCACTCAACTGAATACTTAAATTACTTATTTCAAAATACAATCTAAGTTGTTTGGACAGAGATGATTTCCTTCCGTCCTTTTATGTGGACCTACAATGTTCTTAATCTGATTTTTGCGATTGTCAAGTACAACTAAATAATAATATTTAGGGCAAGACCTAACTGGGAATTCTCCCACATAGAGGTTTGCAAATAATGTAAACAAATGCAAACCAGTAGACATCAAACCGGTAGACATTCTTACATATTACTTATAGGATATGTTTCTGAAAAAAATAAAATAAAATAAAATAAAATAAAATAAAATAAAATAAAATAAAATAAAGCAAGAAATATCCTTCATTCTTTTATAAGTTCACCCCTCAGAAGATTTATCAGTCAGCTTTCTGGACATCTAGCTTGGATGTTATGAGAGACAAAGAGATGACTACTAGAGAGCTAAGAATGATTTTATTTCTATTGACTATTGTTGTTTCCCATTATGTCTGATCTCAGAGGTTCTGAGCCAAAAAAACAAGACATCACTGGTATGGTTCAGCACCCTGAACATAAAGAACAGCCTTGAGCTTAAAATAATAGGCTCTGAAGTATCCGTACTGGCTTTGTGAAATTTAAAGTAGTATGGATCATTGTCAGCATCACCGAATGAAGATAAGCCACAGAAAGATTATGAACATCTGTTTTAATAGTCAAACTCATTTCCAAATGCAATCTGTTTTATTTTGATGTTGTTGTTCCTTTTTTTCCCCGCTCCACACCTCCTTTCCCCTGTACACCCAAGCTCTCTTTGACCCCCAAGACAATTTTTCATGCTCTTTTCAGTTTTAATTTTGTTCTCTAAATTTTGCTGCCAAGCAGCGAGAGCCGCTTCAGACAAAGAATGAAATGATTTTATTCTTATTATGCCAGCAAGATGACTCTCTTGTTCCATTAGCAACATACAATCTCCATTTTATCATGTAATTATGCATTTCTGATGGAGAAAAAAAAATATGGTGATATTTTCATTCAAACATATAAACTGCTCTGTAGTCAAGACATTAATGTGAACTTCAACAGAGATTCAATCTGTTCCTCATTCTTTGCTTTTATTATAGTATGATTTGACAGAGTATATTTTATACCAGCATTTCATCGTATTTCCAAACATAATTCACAATACTTCAAATATTTGCTATCATGTAAAAAGACCTAATTGTTTTTTGTATATTTAAAAATATAATCAATCACTTAAGGAAATTTTTCATTCTAAAGATTCTGTGCTTCTAGAAAGCCTGCATTTTCCTCCAACATTTGTATCAGAAATAGAGTAGCCAGCAGGAGGTGGGGGTTGGGGAGGGGTGGGCAGGGATGGTTGCTCCCCTATACTTAACTCTGGTGAGGCCACATCTTTAGTACTGTGATCAGATTGGGGCCCCTCACTACAAGAAAGACATCAAGCCACGGAACATGTTCAGAGAAGGTAGTGAGGGGTCTGGAGCACAAGTCCTGTGAGGAACAGTTGAGGGAATAGGGATTGTTTAGACTGAGAAGTGGAAGCTCAGTGGAGACCATATTGACCTCCACAGCTACCTGAAAGAAAGTTGTGATAAGGTGGGGTCAAACTCTTCTCCTGTACAACTAGTGATAGGACTAGAAGGAATGGCCTCAAGATGTGTTCAGGCTGAATGTTAGGAAAACCTTCTCGAAAAATGGTCAGGCACTGCAAAGGGCTGCTCAGGGAGGCGGGGTGTTCAAAAAATGTGTAAATATGTGGTACTAAGGAACAAGTTTTAGTGAGTAAAATTGATGGTAGGTGGACAATTGGACTAGATGATCTGGATGGACTCGATGAGTCTTTTCCAACTGTAATAATTGTATTATCCTACAAGTGGAAAATATTTCATGAGCTTAGAAATTACATTCTGCATTATTTAATAGGTTCTTAACGGTGTACAGAAGTTCTACAGAATGATTTTAATCAGAGTCAGATTCAATAAATTATTGGCTTGCTACTTAAATGATTGTCTACCCATGATTTTCGAAAGATTTCCATTCATTTGTTGACTATTCTTGCTGTATTTCTGAGGTCCACAATTAAGCAATTTCTGCATTTTCCCATTCCCACAAGTGGTAAAATAAATGCAGATTGAATCCCTGCATATGAATGATAGGTAAGAACTTCAGTCTTCCCCATCTCATCTGAAAAGTATATAAGCAGCAGAATATTTCATAAAAGATATGACAAAAACAAACAAACAAACAAACAAAAAAAACCCTTAACATCATTTCTCCTGGGTATATTTTCTAAATAAATGACTGACTCTAATGCAGTTTTTGAAAAGGAAAACAGACAGCTATGTCCCAGAGAGATTTATGTACGACATGTGTCTGATAAGTGGAAAGGCCACAGCTGTCTGTGGTCCCCTATTCGTTAACTCTCTGTATTTCTTTCCAGTCAAGGGAATTGTCATCTGAAAAACAACTCAAAGACCAAGTGAAATTCTCAGTGGTTTCACAGACGTAATGAAGATGTCTAAGATTGTACTTCTCCATTACGAGCTCAGTTCTGAACCATTATTAAAAAGTACTTATCTCTGTGCACAGAATTTATACAAGCATTATGGTCAGTGTTCTCTTACTTTAGTGCTCGTTTTTATGTAGTGATCAGCATGTTGAATCTGTACTATTGAAGCTTAATTATCAACATTTGGAGAACAAGTATTAAAATGACAAAAATATTAAAATTCTCATGTACTAAAAAGTTAACTCAGACCCAGTATATGCTTGAAATGTTTCTTTTACTACCAGAAGAAGGTCACTCAAATCGTTCAAAATTAGTCATAAAGCACATATTTGTTCTCCAAATACTAATAATTAAGCTTCAATAATGCAGATTCAACAATTATTCATTAGACCTGATACTCTCAGCTGTTACAAACAGGTAGTGAGTTCTCAGAGATAGATCCAATGATGTAGGTCTTGTTCAACACATCAAAATGAGCACTAAAGTAAAAGAAGCTTGACAGAAATGCTTCTATAAACTCTGTGCAGAGAGACTAGAGAGATAGGTACTTCTCAAGGTCATTTCAGATCTGAACAGTATTAGTAATAAAGCACATAATAGCTCAAGATTATTAAACACACAATTCCATGGTTTTCTGAGACAAAGAACAAGATACCTTCTGGTAGTAGGTTGCACTATTTGAGAACAACAGAACTGAAATAGAAATGACTAGTTTAAACTCATATCCTGAATAGGACAGCAGGGACATTTCTGTCCTTTTGCTTATATCTCTTATGACAATTTCCCAGCGTCTCCTGTGCCACTCTGACTGCTATCCTAAAGTCCTTTTTCTGCTAGTTTGTTTAATAGTTTCTCAGTATGCTCCCTCTGTTTGGCACAACTTTTGTCTTCTCATACTCTGCCCAGCAAGGATCAAAATAATCAAGCAGCCAGTCCTCTGGACAGGAGCCACCAAAAAATGCAACTACTGTCAAATTCCAGTTTGATTTTCCCCACTCTTAGAATCATACTGCACAGCATCTCCTGACTACCTAGAGAAAAAATTATGGAAAAGGCATTCCTGACTAGAAAAACACCTGCTGCACCCAGTCCATGAGAAATATGTGGAAATATATTTGCAATCAGTATTGCAAAAGAATTTAGCTGTCAGTCTCAGGTATGCCTTCTCTGATGCTGTATGAGCTGTAATTTCACTGTGTTGTTTTTGTTGGTTTTTTTTTTTTGTTAAAATTTGGACAATGTTTCTTATCAGCCCAAATGATGTTTCATCTATACTCAGGAATATGAATATTAACAAACACTTCTTTTTTTTCTAAACTGATGACCAAAATGGAATAACCACATGGATTTTGTCTATTCTTTTATACACTTTAACCAAAGGCATGCAACAACCATTAAAATTCTGTCCAAAGCTTGGCAAAATTTCAATCTAAGTTCAAGGGTCTCATAGTAGAGACTGGACAAACTAAAATTAGGTACCACTAACAGTGCAATCTGTTGCTTAGAGCAGCTTCAAGAAAAAGATGTACAATGCTGATGTAACAATGTTTGAGATAAAAGGATTTGGTGATAGAAATGAAAAGAAAGTAATGTACATTTTTTTATTAGTCTGTGGAACCACCACAATGTTTGCCTGTACATCTGCCTCAGAAACTAAATCATAATGCAGGTTTTCTGCCTGCCACAGTATCCTAACACAATCCTAACTGTATTCACCCCTAATAGAGAAGGCACTGATAAAGATAGCAGCTCAGATTTCCTGACAGCTGCAGCTCAATTTCATGTGGACACCAAATTTACATATCAGCTCCAGAATCAAGTGTGTTCCACTTAAATGCTGTCTTGTACTGGACTTAGCATGAATTAAGCATGCCTTATTTACTTCTTTTTGTCTGTTGCATAGGTAAGAATGATTTAAATATTGCCAAACCATCCAAAGTCTTAGAAATCTGGAAAAGAAAGGGGAAAACAACTTGGATGTATTACTCATTTTGTGGTAAATATACTGTCATTTAAAACTATATTTATTACTACTAGAAACTGATACATACTCAACATACAAACATCAAAACAAAGGCCACCTGAAGACATTTTGCTAATGTAAGGAGTGCTAGTTAGCAGTGTAGCTACCTAATGTGTGTTAGGACAGTTATAACCAAGTTGCATAGCACCACTTCTCATTTTTTTTCCCACAAACTTAAATGGTTCAATAAAGAACATACAGTTAACAATATAACAGAAATAAATGGCCCAAGTGATTCTACCTGACATCCTTATAAACCACACAAGCCTAAGCAAATTCAAAAGATTCTTGTAAATGAACCAGTACAAACTAACCTGGAGTTCTGTTCTAATATTGTAAACATAACGATTAGCAGCTGCATGGAGACAATAGAAAGAAAACTCTGAGAAACTGAAACCTTTCTTTAACAGTGCATTTTTGTTCTGAAAATTAAAGTAATATACTTATATCTGTTTGTATCTAATTAAATACAGAGAGGAGTTAAAGGGGGAAAAAACAAAAGCAAAAGAGACACTGCAGATTTAATGTTTGTTGGTGATGTAAGTCAGTCTCATAAACCAACAAGCACTAATTTATTAGGCTTGCATAAACTGTCTCATCATCAAATGAAAAAATGTAATGGTTTTATATTACTCCCCATTGTCCTTTAAAATAATCCATAATACTAGAATGCAGATAACATTATGTGGCTGTAAGAAGTCTGTGTTAGGAAAATATCTTAGTTAACTCTAATTAATTTCTGAATTGTATGGGCTTTGTTGTTGTTTTTGTTTGTTTGTTTGTTTTTCTTGTGTGTGTGTCTGTTTCAAAAATAATGGTTGCAAAATATTTTCTGGAAAATTACTATTTTTTTTCTGTTAATGAAGTCAAACATACAACCATCTATTTATGGAGAACAAGAATATATTTTGCATAGTATGTATAATAAAATAACTAAAAGCACCAATACAAATGTATAGAGAAAATTATCTAAATCACCTCTTCTTTTCTTTTTTCTTTTTTCTTTTTTTTTTTTTTTTCTTCTCTTTTCAGTTGTTTCTAGCATACAGGAGTGAAAATTTGTCTCTTTGTAGTGAATATCCTCTCAGTTCCCTTAGGTTTCTCTTAAATTCTATGCCATGATTGGTTGTGAAACCAATTAGTCACTAGTTATGTATTTATTTTATGAAAAGATGAATTAATCCCACTTCCATTCTCCAGATATATCTTCAACTTTAATTTAATCTTCACATTAATACGAGATCCAGACATAAGAATTGTTCTACATAGCTAGGATCTAGTTCTTAGGACAAATTAAAATGGTAACGAGGCTACAAAAGAGTAACATGTTCACATCAGCAGATGAGAGGATGGAAGTACGTGACCTATTATTGAGTCAGTTTTACATGTGGCACTTCAAAATCAACCTCTTAAATTGTGATTAAGAGGATTCTCAATTATAGTTCTAGAGTAAGTAAGAATTCTCAAGTAAATTCTAGATACCCTTCTACTTTTCAAAATCCTTGCTGTCAAGTAGGACACATTGCCTCTACAGATGAGCGGAAGTTTGAAGAGTAACTACATCATGGAACTTCATGTCTAAAACAACAGGTCCAGGAGACTAAATGTCACTATTTCTGGTGTTCAAATTCTCACAGTTTATCTCCACCATGATCATCATAACATGTATATACACACAAAAAAAGAAATTAGGTAGCTGGCCAGATGTTTCTTCAAAGTGCATTTCTTCTATATGATTAACCAGGAAGTTGAGTACTTGTACACCCAAATTTATATACATACACAATGGATTAGATTACTCTTCATCTCTGGAATGCAAAAGAGTTTAGGCAACAACTAAGTCCCAAGCTCCTCAGACCAAAGCACTTCAGTCAAAGAAATTTCAACAAAAGGGCTTTCAAGTCCTAGCACAGGGTATTCTATGAGTTTTGGATGTGGCCAGTGCCAGGCAGCTGCTGGAACACAGCTGGCCAAAACATATACAAAACATAACCCTCCATATAAAAGGACGAGAAAATCCTTACGGACCTAGGATAACAGTTTAAAATGAGCTGAATTGCAGTCTGGAAGTCTCGCATGTTAGCCAGTCATGAACAAAAATCATAATGCAGAAAACACAAAAGTAGTAAGCAGTTAAGGAAACTGCTAATCTACACAGAATTTATACTCTTGAGAGTAAATATAAGTGAAGGTAATACTCCTCATTTCTGGAATGCAAATAACAGCAGAGGGAAAAGCAAAGAATAAAGATGTTCAAGATAAATTTCCAGAATCACAGTATGCTTAAGAGAAGTATGAGAACTTATCTAAATGCTCTCTGAGATCTCTATCAAATAGAAAATATTTTCTCACTTAGGAAGTAAAAATATCAACACTACAAAGGTAGAAAAAAAAAAAATAAACAGTTAAGTAGTTTTCTAATAGCAGTCAAATTATTGCTGAAACTAGTTCTGTACTATACAAGCCAAATTCTGAACTGATTTAAGGTCCAACTCAGTTTATATTAAGAAAATTGTGAAAGTTTGATTTTAGTCTGTTTTAATCACTGTAAAAGTATTATCCTGTATAATCAAAAATGAAATGTGTCTTTTTCATCTAAATTCTCCCTGTTGAGAAAATGAGCAGCACTGATCTCTACTGGGATATGTGCTTTCCATCTAAAGAAATAAATTGAATGTTTCATTTTTGTTCGTGCTTCCCCACGTCATCAGAAAATCTCTGCAAAAGGAATACATCTCAGAGCTTGTTGCTGAGTCAAATTTGTTTGAACAAATATATAAAAGGTACCATAAGATAAAAATATGTACATAAAGGATAAGAGAAAGAAGAGATCTGTGCATGAAGAGAAATGGTACAAAAAGTACTGAAAAGCCAAAAGTTAGGAATTGTAAGAAAAAATTTTTGAAGATTTGCAAAGTTAACAGTAACAAAAGTGTTCTCTTGGTATGTTTTTAACCACTAATGAAATCAGCATGTGCTTAAAACGTAAATAGTTTTGCCCTGAAGGCCAGTGTATTATGCTACTATGCTGCAATGCCTGCCTGTATAACACATATCTGTATAAATAAGACACAGCAGAGAACCTAAAGGGCTCTTCTTTGTTCCTTGATGCTGATGTCATTGCTAACTCCATGGCAATAACAAAGCAGATTTAGTCTTCCAATGAACTGAATTCATAAATCAATTTATTGCTGGCTGGGATAATCTAGTAGAAATAGTGCTATGTAGCATTAAAAAGTAAAACAAAATTAAGCTAAATTGTAGACACCTGACTTCTAAGAAATGCTCCAGTATTTTCCCTTTCAAAAAATCCATACATTCCATTTTTTACACTTTTCGTATTTTTGTTTACAGGAATAGGTTTCCTAATTGCATAATAAATTAGTTACATAGTTTTAGGTATATATTGTAAACTTGTTTCATTCAATTTTTTTCTTCTAAAGCAATTTTGACAGTTTATTAATGTTAGTCATATTCTACCTTGACTTGTAGATTTACAACCTTATTCCTAAGTAAATAAGTGTTTATGCAGTATGAAGAACTTTGGTTCAAAAACCAAAATGTTAAAAGTAGGAAATTCAGTAGAAAACAGAGCCATCAAATTATATTTTTAAATGACAGTGATGAATACTATGGAAGACATATCTCTATTTATTCCATTGATTTAAAATTTCTGTGTTTTCAAAATTTAAACATCTGAAAACAGTAGTCCTAAATGTTTAGCTTATAATTTCTAATACAATGAAAAAAAAAGAAGACTAGTTTAATGCAATTTACATGGCTTTTATTTCTTGCAATCATACTGAGTGTCTAACAAGGATGAATACACTTTCTCTGTTACTACAATTTCCGCTTTCTCCTTTGTCTTGGGGCTGTTTTCACATAACAATTATAATTTGTAAGAAAACAAAAGTATCCTGCACTTTTCTTTTAGTAGAAGAAAAAAAGCCCAAGAAATTGAGATATTTATTAGTATTTCTTTTCCTAATACAATGGAAATGAGTAATTTATAGCTATATGCTTTGTCATGAAAATAAAATTCAGCATCACTACAAGAAAAAAAACTACTTTTTTTTAAATGTGATTTCAAGCACTAGTTCAATTTTATCTTTTTTTTTAATTACTGTTTATTCAGCATTTACCTTAGAATTTGTCAATCTTGGATTTTTTTCCTTTACCACAACAACAAATATGATTGAGTACTTAACCATCTTCTTGGAACGGGTCCAGAGGAAGGCCACTAAGATGATTAGAGGGCTGGACCATCTCTCCTATTAAGAAAGGTTGAGGGAACTGGGCTTATTTAACTTGGAAAAGAGAAGGCTCCTTGGAGACCTCATTGTGGCCTTAAAAAACTTGAAGGGAGCATATAAACAGGATGGGCAATGGCTGTTTACGAGGGTGGGTATTGATAGGACAAGGGGGATTGGTTTTAAACTAAGACAGAGGTGGTTTAGGTTAGATATTAGTAGGAAGTTTTTCACACAGTGTGACAACGCACTGGAACAGGTTGCCCAAGGAGGTTGTGGATGCCCCATCCCTGCAGGCATTCAAGGCCAGGCTGGATGTGGCTCTGCACAGCCTGTTCTAGTGGTTGGAAAGCGGTTGGAAAGTGGTTGGTTCTAGTCCATGGCAGGGGGCTGAAACTAGATGATCTTTGAGGTCCTTTTCAACCCAGGCCATTCTATGATTCTATGGTCTCACACAACATCCTTCTGTCCAAAATAGAAAAATATGGATTTGACCGACAGGCTGTTTGATGAGTAAGGAACTGGTTATGAGATTGTACCTGGAGAGTATTGTTGCATGGATTAATGTCCAGATGGAGATCAGTAATGATAAGTATCTGTCAGGGTTCTGTAGTGGGATCAACACTCTTCATCAATTGCAACAACAGTGAATTCAAATGCACCCTCGGGAAATTTGCTGAGACTCAGACAGACTCAAGCAGTGGGCCCAGGAGAACCTCATGAGGTTGAACAAAGCAAAGTGTAATATCCAAGATGTCCAACACGCCTCACAGTTCAGAAAGCCAACTGTATTCTGGTTACACGGTCAGCAGGCTGCGGGAGGTGATCCTGCCCCTTAACTCTGTGCTGATGAGCCATTACCAAGAGCACTGCATCCAGATGTGGAGTCCTCAGTACAGGAGAGACAGGGACCTGTTGGAGAGTGATGAGGGGAGAACCATGGAAATAGTCTTGGGGATAGGGGAATAAAGAATGATTGGCTTTTAAGTCAACTTCAAGACTTTATTATCTATTTGATATGACAATGATTAAATTGAATAAACAGATTTTTGAAAATGGAAAAGTTCTATTATAAAAAAATATATCAACTTGAACACTTCCACTTCTTATCAAAGTAACTGTTTTTCATTAATGGTAGCTGATTGCTAATGAAATGTACTGCAACCTAGAAATTGCCACTTTCTAAAAGAATATTCTAATGGAAATTTCCGGTCAGCTCCACCATGTATATGCATTACAATCAAGTAATCTGAATTTACACTGTTCTGAGGAAGAAAGAAAACAAAAGACATTTTTAAACATGCAATGAGTATATATTTTTTATCTTTAAATATTTTAATATTTCAGAAAAAGATGAAATAATCTCAACTGTGATTTAAATGCAATCCAGACTAGAATGGTTAATATGGTAACTTTGAATTTAAAGGATAAAAACTTATGTTTCATTTTAAGACTAGAAATACTGCTGTAAGACCAAATGTTCCCAAGAATTCTTGCCAGCTTAAGATCTAGACAAAATAATAATTTCTGTAATAAATGGAAAACATTCAGATGAGACAAAACAGTTAAATATTCACAACCATATACCTCAACTTTGAAATAGGTTCAAATAGAGCAAGTAATCCGTACCTTCACTTCCAATATGAAAAGTTGAGAATTTGTCTTTGACATTATTAGACTTTATTTTAAACCCTGATTTCTATAATAATAGTAGTAAAACACCTTTATTATGATTTTATAGCTCATAATGTGTATGCAAAGGCCTGTTAAAATAATGATTTTTTTATTTTATTTTTATTTTTTTTATCCTTAACTGTTGTTTCTTTCTTAAGAGTACAAATTTTATTATGAATTTATTTGGAGATTTTCATTCCTGGCATTTCTTTTGCATGAAAGCATGTATTTTTTTCAGCCTATGTTTGAGAAGTTTCTACCTGAGCAAAAGACTCATTGTGCACAGTGAAATGACTAATGAGGATGACTGTTACTTCTTCATGATATAGAACTCAATTTTTTAACCTAGTCTTTACAAGATTTATGTGAGCAAATACATTTCTGAAATACTAAGACATTAAACAATATATTTAACACTGCATCACTTCAGTGTTATTGTCAGGTACATTAGTATTTGATTGAATTAGGCAAATGTTCAAGATAGACCAGTTTTAAAGCTAGTAATTCCTGTCACGCAAGGTGTACTTCATTAGATCCACACAGTAAAGCTGTTTCTACCTGTTTTTCCATACAGTTAACCATACTGTTAATGAAAAAGATATTACATTTAAGCTATGGCTACAGAACAACTGCAATAGGAATACTAGGGGTAACAGAAAGCATCTGGACATGACCTGGCTCCAGGTACCTTGCAGGAGCAGTCTGATAACTCAGAAACCTCATACAGGGGCGCAGCAATCTCTGCATGGATTATGTCAGAATTGAATAGTTAACTCATTCAAGAGGAAAAGGACACATATTGACCTTCAAATTTCTGTACTGTCTTCTCTCTCCAACCTCTCTCCAGCCACATTTTGTAGACTGGGATTCTTACTAAACAAAGCTCTCCAATCTCTGAGTCTAGAGACTCCTTTTCATGGGATTTATCCTTAATGGATCATTATGGATTATACCATTGCCACCTGCTAGGTATGACCACTGAAAATTTTAGACAAAAAAACCTCAAGATTATAAAATCATGCAAAGTTTAGGACAGTGATATTCTGGAATAATTGTTCCTTTATCTGAAGTCACAAATCTTTGTTCAAGTTAGAGTGAAGTAAGGTATCCTTTACTGAGGTGGTTCAAATATTTGCATATAAAGGACAAAAAAGTATAGGTATTAGTGGGCTCTAATTTCTTCCTTGCAAAACTTTTAACAACCACTTAGTACAAATCTTAAAATAACATCATATACAGAGACATGTACTATCTTCCAACAGCTATACCTTAGTATGTTCTAATAAGTAAACAAACAAATATTGTTTTCACAATTCTAGAATGTGGCCACAGCACTGAAACTATGAGCTAGCTAATTTAGTTCCTTTGCTGCTTGCTAAACAAGTAATATCTTTCAGGAGAAAAATTATAAACAGAACTCCATGCATTCTACATATATTGTTTACATTTTTTTTTGTGCATAGACTCTAAATTGTTGTTTTCACTGAAACTAGAATTAATATTATTCATATCTCTAATACATGAAATTTCATGACAATATGGCTGGTAAGGGAAATTCCCAATATCTTTTTATTTATTTTTGTTTGTTTATTTTTTAAAACTTAACTTCGAAGTTTCAACAAAAGTAATAGTTTTGATATATTATCAGCTGATTTGCGTTCCAACCAGACCTGGTTACCTCAGTTGACCTCAATTTTCTTCTGTCTCCCTTGCTTCCCTTCCCATTTTAAGCAGATATTCTTAAGCAAATAGATTCATCTGCTCTTCCTACCTTAACACTGTCTAAACTGGATCTTCCCTGATCCAGCTTGAATATTCTATACCATCTGCCTCTATTGGATCATTCTTCCTAGGATCTTGGTGTATTCACAGGCAATATTCTAGTAACATTTTACGCTATCTTGTATTTTAGAAAGGTCCCAACAGACTTTGAGGGTAAATTTAGATTATAATGAGGATTTTCTGTTCACTACAATTGAAGAATAAATTATCTGAAATATGCTGCATAATAAACGTTATTGAGCTTTGAGGGAAGAGACACACACACAATGTCGTCTCAGGGAAAGGAGATGCTTAATATTTCTTCATATTACTGTTAAAATGGACAGTAACCTTAGAGACTTTTTGCAATATCTGACCATCTCCAAGTCTGAGAGATCTGCAGGTGAGATCTAGGAAAGACGAGATATGCAAATTACAGACCTCATAATGATTACATGGAGAGTAATGAAAATCAGACTAACCTAGGCATATCCCAGATGAAGATCTCTACACGAATACCAGAAATTCCCTCTTTTTTTAATAGCAAATAGATCCATACACAGATCCTTCTATAAGTGACTGGTCTCTACATCAAAGATTGGGAATATTTAGCATAGAATGAAATACAATTAGAATGGATCTTTTTGTTTAAAAAAATCTGGAGGACTTTTTTTTTCAACAGAACGACTGTAAAACTCAAGAGCCATTTACACAATGCTGTAAAATTAGATGTGCTTAATAATAATGTCCCAGGGAATACTTAAGCAAATATTTATGCATCCAGTGTAAAAATACATTATTTTTGAAATAGGTTCAAAGTTCTTCAGAAGGGAGCAACTGTAAGTATATAGTTGTTATACTTCAGTTCCACTACTCTCACAATGTTTATACTTTTCATAAGTCATTGTATTAACTCATGTAACGGTTGTGTTCTAATTACTGTCCTTCTATTAGCATGACTCACCTTCTTGGATTAAAACCTATTTCCAACACTCAGTCTGATTAACTGTTATGTTTACAGCCTTTATAGGTAACACAGTAAATCCATAAGGAAAAAGAAATGTGGAGCATTTATCTGCCTACCAAAGGTTCGATGGCAAAGTACAGACCTAGTATTAGGCGCTCTGGACCCAGTCTCATCACTCCAGGCATCATTAAGGGATATCTCCCAGCTATGTACAACGAAGCCACAAAATAAAAGGAACAACAAGAACTAGAGTACAATAAGCAAAAGTTTTATAAACTTCAGTATAATTTTGAGCTCCAAGTGTCAAAGTACACTCAAGGGTGGCCTTTGTCTACACCTAACTGTTAATAAACCTGAAAGCTCTTTTTGTTTGTTTGTTTTTGTTTTTTGTTGTGTTTGTTTGTTTGCTGTTGTTTGTTTCTGGTATTGGAAATCAACTATAATCTCTCAGATCCTTAATGAAACACTGTCTGAAATAAAGACATTTCCTCTTTACCACAGAAATGTAGGTAAACTCAGTTTAGCCATATTTTTTCTCTTCAGCAGCATTATGGATACTACACAGGCATACTTAATGCTCTTACAGTTCTAATTATTTATGTGTCTGTAACAGTCAGTTGCAGTCCTTGATTGATTATTTCAATTCTCATAGAGAGTTCTTTACTAGTTGCATTTTCTTAAGGTCATTTTACCTGATATTATACCAATCACATATGGGCTACCTGCATGCTAACTGATCAGCTGCAGGATGAGAAAACATTATCTCCCAATGTGAGCACAGAGACATCCACAAGCCACACATGACTGACAGGCTGTATACTGTGGAGGCCAAGAACACCACCAAGTCAAGGAGATCAAAAAAGCTAAAAAAAGCAGATAAATACTTGCAATGGAATGATTTAAAATCACTTACGTAGTTGTGGTCTTTTTAAGCTTCTGGAGAAGTTTACAAGACTTTACACATCACATGCTATACTCATAACTGTCTAGTTATCCTAGTAGATGAAACGTGAAAATGTTTACTGAACTGGAAGCAGAATATAAAATTATTAGGAGAATTTATAGTTTCTGAATTCCTGTAGGACTGAAGGGTAGAATCAAAGTTAAATACTGCCAGAATCAAGCCAATTCTGGACATGATTAAAAGCAGAAAATTAAGTATTACGGGATTATGGCTGCTTAACCCTAATCATTGGTTACGAAATGCAAGGTCTTGCAAGAAACAAATCACTCATGAGTCAATTAAAGCATCTGCCTGAAGAATTTCATTCTGATTTAGTGGGATGCTAAAATTTTTTCAGTGTGCATTCATCCGCAGAGATATCAGTAACATTTCAGGACTCAGATAGATAGATCAGGGCACTAACAATCTTAGAAGATTTTTTGTGAGGGGACTTCATGCAGGACAGCACTTAACACAGCAGAAAAGTAGGGACAGAGGCACCACAGGAGAGGCCTATCTGCAATCTTTGCCCAAGAATGCCAACCATACTGTCCCATTAAATCTATCCCAGATCACTCAGTGTGTCAGGTATGTTGATGTCACATGCTGTAAAGTATGGAAGTTTCGGTTCTGTCTGACAGATCCTCTCAAACTGAAACTGGCAGTCAACTGGACACAATGTTTAGCACCTTATTTTATTTCACTAAGCCAAGTGAAATTATGAGGAGGACCAGCAGTGGTTATATATGTATGCATAGCCCTCCTTCAGAGCAAAGATGCTGTCCCAGATGTCATCTACTTTAAGTTTTCCAAGCCCATCAACAGTACAACAACAAGTTACCACAACACTGCTGGGACAGTGCCATGTTTCCCATGGCAGGAGTTTCTAACAGACCCACATACTATGCCTGACCCAATGTTATTAAGCAATACATCTGGGAACAACCTAGTTATATCATCAGTGAAAGTTATTTCTCCTCCTGAAACCCATTTTTATTGCTTGAAGATGGCACTTAACTCCCTTTCTTAGTCCCAACACCCTCAGTATAACCCTTTTTAGTATACAGATTATAAGTTCTTGGTTTAGGCATGTAGATATCTTGGGTTTATTTGTTATTGTCCTTAGCAGGTATTATTTTCCTGTTTGACTTTCAGCTTATCAAGGTAAAATAATATCTGTTCCTTTTTTCTATTTTTCTCCTACCTGAAACATGAGAACTTTTAAGTCCCATGATGGTGAGCTCACCCTCACCAGTGTCTAAGCACCACACAACCACTTGCCGTCTCCTCCAGCTTCCAATGGGACAAGGGAGAGACTAAAAAGAGCAAAAAAGAGAAAACTTTTAAGTCAAAAGACAGTTCAATAAACACAAGAAAGGGGTGACCAGCAGAGTGCTCTGTCACCCTCAAAGTAAACAAGTTTTTTCTCATGTTCAGATTGAACTTTCTGTGTTCAAACTTGTGTTCACTGACCCTTTTCATGTCACTGGGTAACAATGAAAAAAAATCAGACCCCCTGCACTTGACAAGAGCTCCTTGGGCACTGATTAGATCCCCTCTCAGTCCTCTCTTCTCTAGGCTGAACAGCCAAAGGACTCTCAGCCTTTCCTCAAAATGGATCAGGCCTTTCATCGTCTTTGTAGGCCTCTGATGGGTTCTCCCTATAAATTCCCCATCTTTCTTGAACTGGGGAGTCCAGAACCAGACACAGTACTCCAGATGCAGCCTCACCAGCAAACTGTAATCTGTAATATCAGCAAACTATCATCTGAGGGTGCAATCTGTTCCTTCATCCAGGTGACAGATGCACATTAAACAAGTTTGATGTCTGTAAGAACAGACATCAGGGAGCGCTGCTAGCTACAGGCCTCTAACTAGACTCTATGTCACTGATCACAATCCTCTGAGCTAGGCCAGTCAGACAGTTTTCAGTCCACCTCACTGTCCATTAATCTATCCCACAATTCCTAAGGTTATCAACAAGAATGCTATGGAAAATGGTGTTAAAAGGCAAGCTGAAGTCAAAGTAAACACTATACACTGCTCTCCTCTCATCTACATAGCTTGCTGCAACATCACAGAAGGCTATTAGATTGCCAAATCGTGATTCCACCTTTTTGAAACTATGTTGCCTACTCCTGTTAACCTTCTTATCTATCTTCCACTTCCTTGGAAAAGATACCCAGGATAAGTCATTCCATCACCTGCCAGATATAGAGGTGAGGCTGACTAGCCTATAGTTTCCTGGCTCCTCCATCTTGTTTTTTTGAAGACCAGAGTGACATTGGCTTTCCTCCAGTCCTCAGGCACAATCGTTCTCCATGATTTTTCATAGATTTTCAAGAAGCACATAAGAAGCACAGTGCCAGCAACCTCTGCACTTATAGGTGTATACATCAGGGCCCAGAAGCTCATGTCAGGCCTGCCTAGATGATCTCTAAACAGATACTCCTTGACCAAGAGAAAGTCTTCCTTTCACCAGACTCTCTCTTATTTCCAGGGTCTGGCATTCCTGAGGGACAAGCTTAGCAGTAAAGGCTGATGAGAAGGCATTCAGTATCTCCACCTCCTCAATGTATTCTGTTTGTTACCAGGGCACCTATCTCATTTGACAGCAGACTCAGGTTTTCCCTAGTCTTCCTTTTGCTAATGTTATAATAAAGAGAATATATATATATAATAAAGAAACTTTTCTTGATTAGTGGTAACCAGCATGGCTTCACCAACAGCAACTCATGCCTAACAAACTTGGTGACCTTTTGTGATGCAGTTGCAAGGTCAGTAGATAAAGGAAGAGCAACTGATATTATCTACCTGGACTTGTGCAAAGCATTTGATACAGTCCCACAAACATACTCGTCTCCATATTGGAGAAAAATAGATTTGATAGATGGACCGCTCACTGGACAAGGAATTGGCTGGTTGGCTGCTCTCAGAGTTGTGGTCAACAACAGCTCAATGTCCAAATGGAGACCAGTGATAAGTGGCGTTCCTCAGGGTTCAGTGCTTTGACCAGTGCTATTTAACATCTTTGTAGGTGACATGGACTGTGGGATTGAGTGCAGTCTCAGCAAGTTTGCAGACAACACCAAGCGGAGTGTTGCTGTCTACACCCTAGAGAGAAGGAGCTCCATTCAGAGAAACTTGGATAGGCTTGAGAGGTGGGTTATGCCAACCTCATGAAGTTCAACAAGGCCAAGTGCAAGGTCCTGCACCCAAATCAGGGCAACTCCAAGCACAGATACAGGCTTGGATGAGAGCAACACCAAGAAGGATTGGGAGTGTCAGCTTAAGAAAGACTCAAAATGAGCTGGCAATGCGCACTTGCAGCCCAGAAGGCCAGCCATATCCCGAGTTGCATAAAGAGAAACATAACCATCCAGTCAAGGGAGGTGATTGCTCTCGGTTCTGGGGCCCCCAGCATAAGAAGAATATCGAGCTGTTGGAAGGAGTCCAGAAGAGGGCCATGAAGATTATCAGAGAACTGGAACACCTCCCTCCAGTCTGGAGAAGAGAAGGCTCCAGGGAGACTTTACAGCAGCCTTTTAGTACCTGAAGGGAGCCTACAGGAAAGATGGGGAAGGACTTTTTATAAGGTCATGTAGTGACAGGACAAGGGGAAATGACTTTAAACCGGAAGAGGGTAGGTTTAGACTAGATATTAGGAAGCAATTTTTCACTGTGAGGGTGGTGAGACACTGGAACAGTTTGCCCAGAGAGGCTGTGGACGCCCCCTCCCTGGAGGCATTTATGACCAGACTGGATGGGGCCTTTGAGCAATACGACCTAGTCAGAGGTGTCCCTGCCTATAGCAGGGGAGTTGGAACTAAATGGCCTTAAATGTCCCTTCCAATGCAAACTATTTTATGATTCTATGATTGTTATCCTTGACCTCCCTCAACAGATTTAATTTCATATGTATGTCCTGATAATGTCCCTATAGTCATCCCAAGGGGTGAGGCCCTTCTTCCACATTCTGTAAACTTCTTTTTTCCATTTGCATTCCTCCATGAGCTCCTTGTGCACCCACGCAGGTCTCCTACCACCTGTGTCTCATTTCTTATTCTTAGGGATGCACTTGAGCTTGGAGGAAGCGGTGCTTGAATGTTAACTTGCTCTCTTGGGCCTCCTTGCCTTCCAGAGACCAAACTCAAGTAGGTCTTTGAAGTGGTCAAAGTTGGCTCTTCTGAAGTCCAGAGATGGAATCCAACTTATTGCTTCGTTTCTTCCATGCAAGATCTTGAAATCCAGTTATTGCCACCAGGGCTCCCCCTAGTCTTCACATTCCCAACCTGTTCTTCCTTGTTTGTAAGAACAAGGCCCAGCAGTACACATCATCTACTCTTCAGCTCCTCTGCATATACATCAGGAAGTTATCATCAGTGCTCTGTAAAATCTCCTTGTCTGTGTATGCCTGGCAGCACTGCTTCCCTATCAGACATCAGGATGATTGAAGTCATTCCATAAGAAGCAGTGCCTGCAATTGTCAGACTATTTTCAGCTGTCTACTGAAGACCACGCCAACTTCTTTCTGATCAGGTTGCCTGTAATATCATCCACAAAGTTGTCACCCATATTAGCCTGCCCCTTAATTATTATTCATAAGCTCTTCATTTGTTCATCATTTATCCTTAGGCAGAACTCAATATATTCCAGCTTCTCTCTCTCGCAAAGTGTAACTACATAGTCATCCATGACAGCATTTCAGTTCAGAGCTGTCCCACCATATCTTTGTGTTCACAAAAAGATCACGGCCATGTGATCACACAAAGATCTCTAGTTCTTCCTGTTTATTCCCCACACTGCATACATGGGTATACAAGAATTTCAAAGAAAAGGAAGCAGAGGATGCAGTTTACCATGGAGGGATGAAAGAGCCATACAATCTCAGGAGGCCTTCTGGCTCATCTCATGGGAAACAGCTAAGGAATACTTGTTCCGTTGGCCTGTCTCATTCCCCAGTTGGTTGTAATGGTGTGAGCATTGCCATTTTGGACCCCGCTCCCCAAGTGTTTCAGTGTAAAGACCATTTCACTAGGTTAATGAGTCTTCTGCCAAAGATGGCTCTGCTTCTACTGGAGGAGTACTGAGTGTGTTTGTATGATTTATATTATATCTTACACAGAAGTAGCATACACTTTTATCCAAATATAAAATATAATACAGATCAGATTTATTTATTTATTTATTTATTTTGCATAGTTAAATTTGCGATGTTTTTACACACATAATAAAATGTAGAGGAGTTATAACACTCCAAAGTAGTTATCTAAAATGAGATGCAGCTTGTCCAGCTTTTGAATGCTTTCATCAACAACCCGGTTAGCAGGGGAGAATGCAGACTCAATATTTTTTGGATGTTATTATGTAGAAGGAACGGTCAAAGCCTTACCGGAAGATGTTCTGCTTATGAAGGAGTGAAATTGTTTTCAACAGGCTCCTGGTGCTATCAGGCACAGTATTCACAGGAAGGCCAATAGTCATATACAGAAAGAAAAATGGAGCTCAGTCAACTGGTGAAGGAGATCTCTGGCTATACAGCAATCCACTGCAAGAAGCAGTACAGGTTCCAACCATGCTGTCCCTGTAGTGGCTAGCCTTTTTATAAGTACAGGGTAGCTCCACCCTGGGTCCACCCCTTCTGGTCACATGGGGAGCAAAGGCACAATTTGCCTGTGCCTCTTAGTCCAGCTGTGCTCCTTTACCAGGTGCTCAGTCACCAGTTCAAGTTATTACTTAACAGTTTCCCTAGAGGATGTCTGCTTGTTAGGAGGACTTCAGTGCAATGGAAGAATGGGCTGAGAGAAACCTTGAGAAATGAAGACAGATAAAACTCCTGCACCTGGAATAGAATAATGAATGCAGCTACGTGGTCAAATTGCTAGACTGATTCTTTGCAGAAAAGGATCTGGTGGTTCTAGCAGGCCATTATTTAAACATGAGTCTGCAACTTGATCTTACATGAAGGCTAAGTGAATCCTGTACTGAATTAGCAAAAGCATAGCTTTCAGCTAAAGGAAAACTATTGCTCACCTCTAATTATCACTGAGGATGCCATATTCAGCATACTGTCTGATCTTGGGTCCCCTGCTGAAACAAATGAGTCAGTTCAACAGAGGAATGCTAGGATGGTTAGAGAGCTGGAAAAGAGCATACTTAATGAGAAATGAAGAAACTAATTGCTGCCTGTTTTGAGGCTTTAGTAGCCAAAGCAGGAAGTCCTATATTTTGTGTTATATGTATGTTCCATTTTTGTTTTTTTATTTTTTTCAGGAGTTTATGCTACAGGTTCATGGTATTGTGAAAGTATTTCTCAACAAAATCAACACTATTTATACATATATATATAGGGATAATCTGAGATACAGATATTGTTCAGTCATTCAAACATGGGATATACCCTAGTGCAACCAAAAAAAAAAAAAAAAAGAAAAAAATACATATTTAAAAAAAAAACAAACACTAATTTTCAAATATTTCTTCACTATGGGGTGAATGTCATTTGCTACAGGTCGTTGTCCTTTCTCTCAAAAAAAGCCACATACTGTATCTTGAGAAATGCAAGGGAGGCTCTCAACACTACTGAGGATGGCAAAATGTAACCAGGCAGTTCTTACCTCCCCAATTGTGAAAAAGTTCATAAATCTAAATCCAACACTGTGGGAAAAGTAAATGCAGCTGCATGTGGCTATACTGTCCCACAGCATATTTTACAAAGCACAAACACCACATATTTAATAATGAAATAATGGATTCATTATTCTGGATGAATGGTATTTGATAATGCTTAAGGCAGCCTTATATTACATAAGGTAATACAATAATAGCATGAAGAATTTTCTTACACTGTTATTAAAGATTATTTAATACGCTCCAGTTGAAACTCATTCCAATGAAAGCTCATTAGAGAAATTATGAGAAGATAAAACTCTGGAATGTGTATTTGTACATGATCTTAAAATCAGCACTTCTTCATCAGCTTAGTGACTGTTAGGTAGTTTTATAGTTCCTTCCCTTCCTTTCTCATCTCTTGCCTTTTCTTTCGAGCATGAAGCTAAATTTGGCATCTATGTCATAGTTCTTATCTGATTATAGTATTGAAATAGTCAGGTATATTAGGTCATTCCTAGTGATCTGTTGTCTTCACCACAACACAGTTTTGTTTTAGCAGCAAACTGCATATTTCTGCTCAGTGTAAAATATTTACCTTGTGTTTGATCTAAGATATTCAGGCTTGCCAAGCCTCAGTTCATAGAATCATAGAATCATAGAATGGCTTGGACTGGAAGGAACCTTAAAGATCTAGTTCCAGTTCTTTCATGAACAGGGTTGCCCTAGATCAGGTTTCCCAACCTGGCCATGGGAAATCCAGACCATTGCTTGAATCAGACATGGAGATAGTGTTAAGTTGGTAGCATAATGATTGGTTAGTTTTGCCAGAAAACAACAAATTCAATGAAAATTCTACCTTCACAATAAAAATAATAATTTTTAGTCATTTATTTATTTATTTAAAAGAAAAAGGGGGAGGGGGGGAAAAAAAAAAAAGTAATATCCTCAGGGTACAAGGTCCAACACTGGAAGAACTAGTAAACACATTGGAGCATGGATAGCAGTCCCGGAACTGTGCTAGAGGTTGCTTAGTAATGAGCTGTCAGAAAGGCTACAAACAGGCCACCTGTGGCTAGAGAAGAAAGGACATTCTCCTTGGTGGGATAGAAGTAAAAAACTGTGACACTTATGCCTAGTAGCATTGTTTAACTTGTATCTTTTACAGCTGACCCTCCAGCTTCACAGGACTATAAAAATTGTATGACTGGTATCTGGTGAGTCAATACACCTAGAGTCTCTAAGCTCCAGCAGCAAGGGCATCTATGTCACTTACATTTGAATAGTTTTACACCTAGTGTCATCTAATGTTATCCTTGTTGTACTGTCCTAATAACTCAAGAACTTAACATGCAATAATGTTTCCTCATTTATTTGCCATGTGAAAGAAACACAATTATTAAAGAGGCATCAAGAGACAAACAGGGAAGCAAAAGACAGTGGGTGAACTAAAGGTTCCTGAAGAGTAAAGATTTTACTTTGGCAGAAATAGTCAAAAAGAATAAGGTGACTGGATGGGCAGAATTAATGTAAGTATTACAATTAACCTCCAGTTACTAGTGTTTAAATATTTTTTTCCTCTCCAGATCTCTTCTGTCCCTTTTTTGCTCATAGAGTGGGACTTATTAGTAGCACATATCACAAGTGAACCAAAAGATTCCATTTTGTCCTTTTTCCATGTATTTCAAACAATAGCAGCGATAGAGATTCACAGAGGCCCTGTTCTAGTCAAATTCAGCTTTCATTACTTTCATGATTATCATTGCCAAGCAAACAACAACTAGTTCCAAGTTTATAGCGTGTTTCACTGCATTTATTAAGGAACCATTATAATTGCTTTCAAAATATCAGAGTTTGGCTACACATGTGCAGTATGGAGGTATATGATATTTATTTGAAAACTTTACATTATGTGAATTACAGGAAAATTCTAGATCTACTCATGTAATACCATTTTATTACCCACTTAGAATGGAACTATGTCCTTGCCTATAAAACATTGCTAATTCTGCATCTACAAATTATCTGATGGTAAATACATTCTTTATTATTATAGTCTTCCCTCAGAGCAGATGTTTCCTAAATGGTTTTGTACTTTTTTTCCCCCCTTGTGCTACAATTTTTTTACAGTTTACAGGAGAATTAGTCACTAGTGCCAATTTTATATTTACATGAAACTTCAGTATATTTGGCCTTAGTTTCTCCCATATGGAAGCGAAGTTGCCTTTCTTACAGCATATATTGTTTCATTCATCCATAATTTATGTGCAGATGGAAGATTCTTTTTTGACTTGCTCATTATGTATTACTAAATATCGAACACCAGTATAGTTTTAGAGTTGTGCAGACCTTCAGGGTTAATTTCAGGGGCAAAAATCCTCTGTTCCCAAGCAGTTATGTTGGAAAGAGAACTGCTGTAGATAACTTGTGTGGTTATAAAAGCAGATCACATATGGATCATTTGCAGTTATTGCTACCGTGATTCTTACTTACAACAAAGTTGCAGAAATGAGAGTAATATCTGTCTTTCCATAATTCTATCAATGCAAAACATAAGAGGGAAATAATGGGAAACATAAACATCTTTTGCATGACTGAGTCCCTAACACAGAATCCAAAACTGAATATTTCTGTATGACAGTCTTATCAGAGATCTAAGCTTGGACTTACAAATAAAATGTTTCTAGCCCTCAAGACTATGCATATACTGCTATGGCTAATATTGTTTAAAGGTATTTTCTGCAATTTATAAATGGACCAAACTATCCAATACATTAGAGAGGATTCTGAAAGCCAAAGATCAGTTGAAATTTTACAAAGCATTTCTATTTCCAGTTATCCCAGCCTTCAGGTCCCAAATCCTGTGGGATCCTCAGTCTCAGTCAAAAACATCACCATTTATATTCTCTTGTAGTAAATGTAAATACATATTCAAAACATGACACATGATCAGCACACTAATAAATTTAGATTTAAATTGAAAAGGATATCAAAGAAGAGAATTGTAAAACTACATTATACTTTTTATCTGTTTATGTGACTTTGCTAGTCTAACTAAAGGGCTCATAAAAACCAGAATCTTGTAGAATCTATGGTTTCTTGTATGCTGCATACGTCCAGCTTGCTAAAGAGACATATATTGGTTTTGCTTTCTGTAGTCAACATCTCAAAACTATTAATTCCTTTCTCTTCATTTCTTCATTTATTTTCTGGAGTTTCTCTACAATTTATTTTATTTTATTTCATTTTTTTGGAGAGGGGTGGGGAAGAGAAAGGAGCTAGTTCTTGTGTCTTACTGGACAAATCTCTGAAAACCATGTAAACAAAAGAGCTGAAAAATGAATGCGTGTTTTAAATGAATGGGAGAAAACTTCATTAAGTTCTGTACATGTTCCACAAATTATTTGCAAAATATAATATCTATTAAAAATACACAATTTAAAATTATTATATCTTAGAGTTACAGAATGAGGGGGGAATTTGACAGACTGCCTGAAACTGATCTGTAATCAAATTCACAACCTAATAGTTGTTCACCTAATCTGTTCTTTATATCCTCTAGGGTAGAGGATTCTGTAATCTAGCTTTCCTAGGTAAACTGTTCCAAGAATTTACCACAATGACTGTATTTTTTTTTTCCTTTTGCTTCCGTTTGATTTGTTTGTTTTTCTTTGTACTTAAAGTGCCTGTAATGTAAATAAAGCCCATTCTTCTTATCCTTGTCACAGCAAATCTGATGTACATTTACATTATAACATTTAGCATATTGAGACAGCTAAGAGACAGCATATTGAGAAACACATGTCCTTTTTTGAACTAAACAAACACAATTCCTTTAGTTTTTCCTTGTACATCACATTTTCAAGATATCTATTTTTTCTTTCCAAAGCCTCAATATTTTGAAATTTATTATAAAAGGTATTTCTATCTAGAGAGATCACAAAGAGCCAAGAAACAAAAAACTAATCAACGAAAACCAAGAAATAATCACTGCTAGGCATGTCATATGACTTTGTTGTTAATATACCCCGGAATCACATTTATCTGGTTTTAAAAATCAGCATTAAATACTGAAATTTCTCAGCTTGTTTTCATTTGTTTGCTTGCTGCCACCTCTTTTTTTTTTTTTTCCTGCATTCTAATACACACTTTTTTCTTCTGCTTCACATTTTTCTTTAGTAAATTTCATCTTGTTGATTTTTTTTTTCCTGATTTACAAAGATCACAGTGAATTTTAAGCTTATCCTCTGAGCTTGGCATCACCTTCAGGTTTTATAAACATACCCTGCACTCTATGAAGAAAATAATTAATGAAAATAATGATTTTCATTTTCTGTTGAATACATGTTTTATTCCCACCTGAAGCTTTACTTTGTGACATGATCATTTCCACAGCAACCAGTTTTGATGTCACAAACAAATTTATGGCCTCATGTAGAGACAGCTGGAATAAATGAGCTCTTAGGAGCCCGATTTCATGCATATGTACGTAGTTAAGCAGTGAAGTGTCAGAGATAAATATAGCATTTATACAATATATTAACAGCAGCCAATAATTTTTACTCGTATAGAATTACTACTTGAGAAACTGCAGCATAATGAGCCCATACAGTTAGAGAGTTCATTTCAGAATGACATTTTTAAAATGAAACTTCTTCTTTACTCACAGTAATTAGGAGTTGTAAAGGCTTACCATATGGGGTCAAGAACAAAAAAATATTAACACCAGTACGAAAGTACTGCCATGCGTTTTATACACCACTGACATTTCACTGAAATTTCATCTGAAGGTGTGGAAGACACATGCTAATCTCTTGGCACAGTTTTTACTTCTAGAAAGAAGAAAGCAGTAGGGTATCCAACCAGTTGAAAAAAAGTCTTCTGAGCATAGATGGGAGAAATTTTCCTCACATAGCTCCAGTAAAATTAATATGCTTACAGAGCCAAACCAATTAACATAGATAATAAATATTGCACTGAAACCTTGTTCAACAGGAAAAAAAAAAAAAAACATTTAAAAGAATTTTAAAATTGCACATGCAAACTAGAAACAGCTCCTACAGTAAGACTGACATCCTTTAGCAATTGTCTGGCCATTCTATTCACATCTTCAACGTACCATCTGCTGAGGAAAGCAGGCTTCCTAAGAAATCTATCAGAAATCAACATCACAACATCAAAAAAGAAAGATAATAAACAATGGAACAAAGAAAGAAAGAGAGAAAGAAAAAGGTTGAAAGAGTATGAGGGAGAAAAGAGGAAGAAAGGAAGAGAGAGGGAAGAAAAAGAAAGAAAGAAAGAAAGAAAAGGAAAGGAATTTGCTTATTTTGTTTGTATCTCCTTCTGAGGCACTTTCTTCTAAAGAGGTGACATTTCCTTCAGGAAGTGTATTTCCTTGTTTAGTCAAAGCTCTTTAAAGGAGTTTGATTCAACACAGCTGTTCTGTACATGCCCTTAATAGGATATCAGATCATAAGGAATACACTTTTTCTCTGAGTTTTATTCCCTTCACTCATCTCAGATGCAGTTGCTCTTGTGAAATACTGTTACTCACCTGTAGCATTCTCTTGTCTAATTCTCTTAGAGGTCTTGAACGGGAAAGAAATATTAAAAAGGAGGATAGTTTTATGGACATATTAAATACTCGGTTAAACATTGCTCCATTTTGCTGATGGCCACTTCTGTATCTGTGCTTCTCTATACAGACTGATGTCTGGACCATGCCACTTGTACCTACACAGTACTGTTACTACAAGGAGCAAAAAGTAGGTGTTCCCAAAGAACTCCCCAGCACTGTAAGGCTGCTCTGACCTGAACTTCTCCATTGAACAGATTATTGCTTAAAGATTAAAAGAGAAAGGATTCCTGATGATCTATAATTTCATGTAACAGTGTCTCTCTCATGACTGAAGACTCACTACACTTCATAATTTTGTTTTTTTTTATCCAACTTAGCATATTTTATGGTATAATTGCTTTTATCAATGTGACCATTTATTAAAACTTTCAATGCAAGTGACAGATGATATATATGCTGAGAACTATTCTAACAAAGTTTTGTGGAGCCGATGTTTAGCAGTGCTTTTAATGTTCCTACAGTTCTTCATTTAATATTTCTTCTGAGATTTCTTTTTGTTACCCATCTTTAAAGCTTTAAATAAATGGTCTGAGGGTCATCTATTACTGTGGATTCTCTTTCCTTGCTGAATAAAAGCAATTCCTGACAAGTCTCTAAAGAAGCTTCTTTTTCCTTGTCTGTGTATCCTTTCAGATCTACAGAACAAATACATTTTTTGGGATGACCCGTTATATGACTTTATATGACCTTTTACTATTGTATACCTTATTTATGGAAAAACTAAACAGAATACTATGTTGTTTTGCTGTTGTTATTTGTTGCTATCTATCTATCTATCTATCTATAATTTTTTTTTTATTTTTTTTTACTATAAATAGTTTACTAATATGAAACAAGGAATATCTTATTAACCTTAAGCTTTGTATAACTTTATAATATCTTATAAAAAGAATTCTTAGGCATGAAACTGCACATACCTTTGATATGGCAGTTTGTTTTCTCTGTAAGTCAGGAATGTTAGGAATATCTAAAAATGAAGTGTCTGTGGCTATGAAACACAAAAATTCTGAAAACTGATCAAGCATTATTGGTAAATAGAAAATACAAATCCAGCAATGTCTTAGCATAAGTATTTCACTTACATATGTAAACAGTTCAATTGAAATGAAAAAGATTGTTTACTGATGTCATGGCATAACCTGTTTTGCTTTATTTGTATATATTGCCAAAAATATTCTTTATTTTACTTTAATTTCATTAAAATATGCACATTGATGTCCGTAGAAGATTAACTTTTTAAAGAGTTTTAGTATTAGAATTTATTGAACAGCAGATATCAATAAATTTTAATTACACAACCTACATATGTAACTAGTTAATTAAACTGCTGTACATGAAATTTTATATTTAAGATGTGATTAAATAAGTTACGATTTGTAGTAAAAAAAAAATGTGCAGTAAAACTGTTTAATTTATAAGAGACACAAATCAGGCAAATAACATTTTAGATAACACTTTGTTCTATAATATAATATGATACAATGAACTCCTACGTGGGAGAAATTTTATGGAATCCTGTTGATTAGGTACTGCAACGTCTGAAGGCATGGACTCATATGCGTGAATGATCCAAATAATTTATTGCAGGTTCTCTCTACATCTTAGCAAAAAAGGGATATAATAATATATCTGTTGACATATAAAATAATTTTGTATTCTTTCCTGTAAAATATGCCATATTAAAAATATCTAACCTTGTAATTAGTACAACTTCTGCAGTTTTTACAGGATCTACAACAATATTTTAGAATCCTGAATACTCAGAAGTTAGAAAAATCTAATAAAATTAAATCTATCAAAAATTATAATTGGCAGCAGAGGAATTGGAACTAGATGATCTTTAAGGTCCCTATCAACCCTAGCCATTCTATGATTCTATGGTTGTTTCAGTATTTCTACACACATTCACATAAAGCAGAATGGGGTTCATATGCAGTTAATGTAAACATTGTGAAAACTGCTCCTCTACTTTTTCACTTCTTTTTTCAAAATTCTGTGAATTGAATTGAATCCCCTATATATTCATTCATTCTTTTTCATTAATTTCTAATTATCTAAGTACTGTAGTTGCTAAAAAGCTATTCAGATGACTTTGGTTATTGTAATTTTCAATCATTTAGATCTATAAGCAAGTCCTTCTACAGTTAATGATAACATTTGTATTGGCTTTAGTGAGATACCAGCGAGTTACCAGCCAGAAAGTGGAAAGAGGATTTTTTAAATTTTTACCATTCATTCTCCTGAGGAAGTCTAACCTATGTGTCTATTTAGGCTACATGAGAACTGTCACATCCCCTCTGCATAGATGGTGGGAGTGGGGAACTCCTCCTACTTCAGACAGCTATTGTGTTATTTCAGCATCTCTTTGTACCATGGAGATTATTAAAATGGTTTAAAGGAAAGAACTGAAATAATATTCCCAACTGTCTTCCTGAGAATAACATCCTTCTAACGGTCTAGAATTTTAGACATTAACACACACAAAAAAATGGATTTTTATCTCATTATAATCTCTTGCTATCAGTAAACAGTGGAGAAAAGAAATAATGTAAGCTGATTTTGCATTATAGTGTCATACACTAATATATCTTAAAAGCTCAGGACATCTGAAAACTTACCTTTAAGACATTTTACTTTTTCCCATTCATTTTTACTCTGTAGACGTGTAATGTCTCTTTATTCTCTCAGAAAGAAACCACAATGGAAATCCAGTGATCCTTACAATTGAGTATTCATGGTGGATCATTTCTTCCAATTCCACAAAATTACTGAATCACAAAATCTGGGTAGAGTGTCAGCATATTTTTTTAATATGTAAATTGAGTGAGCATTAATCTCAACATTGACTGAGGATTAAGTAGATGGTGAGAAAACAGATATCCCCATGTACCCAAATGTCCTTATAACTGCTAATTTACTACATGATGCTAATTAAATGAGGCTGGCTTCATAATGGTAATATATGGTGCCTGAGTAGGAAAGCTGTTAACATAATTATGTCTGTTACGCAGGGGTGTAGCAGATTGCAATTATTAGAAGACTGTGAGTTTAAGTCTACCTTGTGTACTCTAATATTAGGAGTGGTATTTACACTCCTTCAGTTTCCAAATAACATTCAAACATGACATTAAAACTTCTTTCTCTCTCCTTATGGTTTCAAATATATGCTTCAAAAAATTAACTTTCCTCCCCTAAGTATTCAGTTTCCAAATGCATCTCAATTTTAATAGTTAAGACAAATGTATATATCCATGGATATTTTGAGAAAATATTGCCACAGCCCTCCTTTGATTAATTAGACATGTAAAAGCCCTATCTAATGCCATGCATAAAAAGCTGTCCTTCAAGAACACAGAAGCCTAGCTCTATACTATGCTACCCACTGCCTTGTCATTCACCCTCTTCTTTCGCTGCAGTTGACTGGAGTAATTATGCGGTTCTATTAAAGTCAAAGGTTTTCCACAACAAGCCTGCATTAACTAACCTTTCAGAAGCATTATACTTCACAAGTCCCACTTTTCATAAACTATAAAAATATTCCATATTCTACAAGGGGTCTCTCAGAAAGATGTTTTAAAATAGCAACACATGATGTAAAAAGCAGGCATATCATTGTTCCAGATTCAATTCATTGCTTAAAGAAAAAATAGTTAAGGGATAATGTTAACTGCAGAGGAGCATTCAGGCTTTAAAAAGCTTTTGTGGATGATTTTAACAAGTGAAGAGATGCCAGGGCATTTAATAACCACAAAAGCTGTTTATTCTGAATGTTTTCCAGTCTCATGATCACTACATCTATTAGACAAAGAAGAAAAGCCTCAAAGCCAATATAGAGAAACATAAAAATGGCTATCATTCTGTTTCTCAATTTGTAAGCACTTAAAATTTCTCACCTGTATATTGCTACATGTGCATTTAGAGTTGTAATAACCTCTACACTTGGGGAATTTCCATTCCATGCATTTTAGACCCTCAATTTTAATCCTATGCTTATACCCATAGCCTGCTATAGCCATAGCTTTTAACCACCTATCCTTTCACATCCAGAAGTAGAGACCAAGGAAGACACAGAGTAATGTACAATATAGAGGAGATATGAATGCAAATTAACTAGCTTCACATCAGTGTTGACAGTTTCTTTCCTCTTAAAGCAAAAACACAGTAACTGCATGCCTAATGAAATCTTCAGCACAATGTAAAGATTCTCTTCCTTTCTTCTGATTTTCTTCCCATTATTTCATGGCTTTTTCTTCTTCTGCGTGAAGATTCTCTTATCCACCCTCCTTAGACTCTATTATTTTCTCAAAGTCTTTACCACTCTTTTTTTTTTTTTTTTTTTTTTTTTTTTGCTCAGATCATTGCTTCAGTATCCTGAACTCCCACATATATCTTGCACAATGAAAGCATTTTGCCAGAGGTCACCTCTATGTATTGCTTGCCTCTCCCCCTGAAAACCATTAATATATTTATCTTTTCCAAATTCTCAGAATAAAAAAGGATAGGATGTAAAAAGAGAAGAATGGAAGTGTCAGCAGCCAAGAAATAGATGGGAAGGAACTAGTAACTTGAGACTTCCCTGATCTTGAAGAGGATCGTTTGTTGATGAAGAAAAACTTAACAAAACTAGTTCTGAGTTGCTGTTTCTTTCAAAGAAGTGTATGAAGACAGTCTGGTATTACTTAGGAGATCTAGTTGACTGAACTATGAAATCATAGGGGGAAAGTCGTAAAATTTTATGATAATCAACATTGTCTTTTCAATGAAACAGTATGTGCAACTTTGTGTAAGTGCAGTATCACATTCACTTTGCGTGCCTGATTTATTTAAGTATATTACATTGATGGTGTATCAGTCAAATTAAGTAAGAGAGAGCATTTATCCTCAGATAGATCATGCTTAGCTCAATGCCTAAGCTTTAAGTAAAGCTCACCAATGCATCTGAATTTCAATTCTTAAGCCACTTTTGGACCACATCTATAATTAAGCTGCAATGAAGTAATAAAGAAGATTAATGAGAAATCTTTATCAGAAAAATCAAAAGTGCATTTCACTGATTGACTATGCACTGGAGAAGTCTGAAGCATGAAGGTTGCTAAGAGAGCTCTACAGAAAGAAACTCTTCAAATGTGAGGTGTTGAGAAAGGTATATACATTTAAACAAAATAAATAAAATCATCTGTAGGATGGGTTAATACCTGTCTTAATCACTAGTATTGAGTGACTTGTTTATGATAGGTCACCTTGTCTGATGCGACCATGGACAACTGTGACTGTGAACAGTTAGATGTTGTTACAAAAAAAAAGCCAGGGAGCAAAGAAAGCTCAAATGTTTTGTGTTTGAGAAATCCCCAAAAAAAAGTTCTAGTTTACTGTTGCTAATGAAGAGGAAACTACAATATCAAAGAAGTACTGGAAAAAAAAAAAAAACAAAAAAAACAGGAGAACTTTATTAAGTTTGTAAAATTTTCCATACCACAGTTATCTTAAATATGTCTGATTAATTCTGTTCCGCAAATTCTTACACTGTGTCATTCTTTGAGTATAAATAATCACTGCATCATTAGAACAAATGAATAGCAACTGTAGTAATTGTATCAAGACCTTCTGGTGATTGGACTACTGCCATCTAATTTCCTGTCAGTGTTCAGGGACCACGTCTAGAACTGTGACTCATCTTTATGGCTTAAGGAAGGTGTTGTGCAAGTTCCTTCACCTGTGAAACCTTTCAATTTCATACAGTAAAATTCAGAACAATTTTCAGGTGGCTATAATTTCTGGAGGTGCAGAAATACAGAAGCAACTTTGTAGCGTGTGGCAAGTACCTAAAGCCTTCCTTTATATTCATCTAATCCTTTCCGGTACAAACATAATGGGTTGAGCACCAAAATCCACACCAAGCAGGATTTGCCATACTTGAACACTTCATTGAGTTTTTTGGAGACAAAAATATTTTCTACAGTTTTGTTCATCACTGAGGGTATTTGATAATTCATCAGCCACTTAAACTAAATAAGGAGAGAGAATCCAAAGTAAAACCTCTACAGTTACAAAAACAACTTAGGAAATTCTTAAAAATTCTTAGCTTTTACTTTTTCTTAGAAGTACGATGTTTCAATTAGTTATTTTGTCTTGTATTTGTGTTCTTCCTTTTTTTCAGGGTGTGTAGTGAATTTATAAATAGGAATCTTTTAAGTGTTTAACATATTTTAGCAGCAGATACTAGAATATTTAAAGTCTTCAGGTTTTACAGTGTCAGAAGTATTCATACACTGAACAAGACAATTCTATGCTACAAAGACAGACAGCAAGAATTTTCTTGCAGAATCTAGTCTCCAGAAATAGCTTCTCTTACTGATACAGATAAGTACCTCAGAAGTCCTGGAGATTAACAGGTTTATTGAAAAGGGAAAATAATGTCCTGACAACTGAGTATAGAAATAAGTCAGCAGCCTCTCTAGTCAAACAAGAAAAATCTCTCCCTCTAGAGAGGCAAACAGAACGTCAGACCAACAAGAAAAGTCGTGGGGCATCAAGAAAATCATCAGTTCACAAAATATTCTTACATTCACATAATCACGCCAGCTAATTCATCTTAACATCTTCATATCAACAGGATCATATACCTCTCTTGCAAGAATGACTATGTTAGTAAAATTGATGAGAAGCCTGATTTTTTTTTCTCCCTTCTCACAGGAAACAGATAGAATACTTACTGTTTCCCTAATGCTCTGCAGATATCCCTTTTCTCTCCCTTCCTTCTCAAGAATCCTGACACAACTGGGCAATGCTGCTGTGTACACAATCTTCTCCTGCAGTGGATGCCACAAGGAGAAATCATCAGTATATTCAGTCTAAAAGAATCTGGAGTGTCCTGAGGGCATCACACTACTGAGTTCCCCTGCCAAAAGCTTTGGTAAATAGACAACAGAAGATTTTAACAAGATATTCAGCTTGCTTTCAAAAGACTGAATATCAAGTCACCTGAACTTTGCTCAATGCAAAACCCAGAGTTGTGAAGTGATGGTTCTTCTGGGCTACAATTATTGTTCCTCAGTTCCCTGCCTGATCAGCTTCGCAAGTGAAGGCATGCTCCAAGTTACATTTCAGGTGTTTTATTAAAGGGGTCCTTTTTAATACCCCCAGCACCATCTTCATGCCCTAAGGGGATCAGACCTTTCAAAATCGCTCAGCTCCTCTCAGATTATTTCCTCTGTTCAACGGTGGCAAAAACACTGCATGGGACAAAAAGTTACGAGTAGTCTAGCCTTAACAATCAAGAAAAGTGCTGCCCAAATTGGCTAACTTATTTATTAAACTGCAGCTTTGATGTAACTCTCTTTTAAACTATCCTTATATCTGGTAGTGAATGTCTACTAAAATCACTTGTAAATTCATAGCTAGGATTACTTTTTCTCCTTATGAATATATTTTAAAAATTACTGCAGCATTTATTCAAGTGATATTTAGAGTTTCTAAAAAATGTTGGAAACTTTGATCTTTCCTGCCTTTGTAGCAATTTTCAGAAGTGTCTTGCTCGGAAAAGGGCAATAAACTGTGAAGACCAAGAAAAGTTAATCAATAGGATGTTTGCAATAGATTGCTTCATTTCAGTTGGAGCCTTCAAAGAGAAAGTGGTTCTGGTTTTTGGCGTTACAGCTGGTCACCCAAGCTTACCCATGTCTGCTCTGTGCTTTCTTATTTACAGTTAGACCATCCTCGTAATGTCAGGCAAAAATGTCTCCCAGAAATTACCAGAGCGGGGAATTCTTTCATGGACAGATTGCCAAGGACTATCACTGACTTCCACTCTGTTAAACGAGTACAAACCTTTACTGTTTACTGAATTGAGAGAAATAAAACAAAAACATCACCCATTCTCCAATCTATTGCTGAAAGTAATAGATTCTGCCTCTGAAACAGGCACAGAATAGATAATTAACAACACCAACTCAACTAAGAAGTTACAAAGCAAAGAGAGTCACTGTATAGGGTCGGTTTCTTGCTCTCATTTTGGCATTAGGAAAATAATGAAGTGAGTAATATATATAGGTAAATTTCACATTTTTTTTTTTTAATAATATTGTGTATATTATGTATGCATATAACACATATAAAGAAAAATCTGTACAAAGAAGGTTTTAAAATCCCCTTCTCTACATTTCTTAAATGTTTTCTTTTAATAGGAGAGGGGAAAAGTCCTTCACAAGCAGATAATTTAAGTGGGAAAAAGGAAAAAAAGAGGAAAGGGAAAAAAAAAAAAGAAGAATGAATGAAATGCATCCCCAGCAGCAGACGATCTTTTGTTTTCTAATGATGGTATTAAACTTCATGGGAAGTATATCTATTTCTCTTTAAAAAATAATTTTTAAAAGTCTTCTCTGGAGAACGAATAATATACCTGAAAACCAAATACATTAAGGGGCTAAATTGTCAATGTCTTAAAATTCCATCCTAGGACAGTGTACACATCATATTTAGCATTCTGAGGACCACTGTTTGAATAAGAAGATTGGATATTCAAGCATGACGTTCTCAATATTTGTACAAAAATGCCCATCTGAGTATGCAAATCTAGATTTAGGGTTTTTGCATATTGGAGATGTTCACCTGAACCCAAGTAGATTCTTTATGATATATTTCAGCTTTTTTTAAATTTTAGACTTCACAAAAGAGCCACAAGGAGACAAAAATCTGCCTCACTTTCTCAGAGCCTCCATAATTTGGCATCCTTCTCCCACAAGATGTATCATGCCCTAGATGAATAAAAAAGACATTCCTCCTGCTTCTTTGAGACAACAACATGGGACCAGATACACATCAGGAAAGAGGTGGACCCCTATTCTTATTCCTATGCATGGTTAATTTAAAAGCCAGAAAGAATTTCAGTATCTGTTCATGGGAGAATATAGGTATGGCATATGGTACAAGGCACATGATATGCCTGCAGTTTAAGCCTTCAAACTAACTGGCATGAATTGTTAAGTATGAGGCTAAGGTGTGAGAATCCTTTTTTGACTTTTTAACCACCACTTAATCTGAAGAAAAATATTCAGCTGATCTTATTACCATAGCCAGCATCGCAGCAAATGTTTTCCAGAGGCTGATATTGCAGTGGTTTTAAAAGCCACCATGTACGCAGTGAATGTTTATTTTTATTAGAGAATGTCTGAACAGACTAAATAATGAAAAACAAAGAATTTGTCATAAATAAACATTTTAATATAACCTACATATTTCTTATCTATTGAAAAGGTAGAGGTGGTAACACTTTGAATGAACAATAGTAGAACACAGAAGTAGTAGCACTGTGAATATGGTGCTATTAAAATAATATTTGATTTTTCTTTCAGTCTCATTGGCAGATGCTTTAATTTTGGACAGTGAAAATAAATGAATAAATCAAAAGAAGAAAAGAAGAAAATAAAGGAAAAAAATGCAGAAAGATCTTTGCAGTTGTAAAAGTCAATGGGAATATTTACCTTTTCATCATTTGTAAAGTCAAAAAATAAGCTAAATATGCTGTGACTAATACAGCTGATCTATGTCATATCAAGGTATTCTCCTTTTTTTTTTTTTTTTTTTTTTTTTTTTGCAACAATTAATTTCAGAGGTTATGACCTCAGCTAAATTCTTTCCCACAAGTTTTGGTGAATTATTTTAGGTTCAATCTATGGGAACTAATATTGCAAGAAAAAAAAGAAGTATATTTTCTATGTTATAAATCATATTTATTTTACAATGTAGGAACCTCTGGCCAATGTCTAAGTTTTTATTTCAATGTATGTAACATTTTTATTGCATCAGCAGATATAGAATGTTTTTTGTTTGACAACATGTTGTCTTAATTATACCACACTTTAAAGTTCTTTATGCTCCTTTGCAGAGACAATACTAGTCAGGCTGTAACTGGATTGCTGGCAAACAGCTACAGACTCAATAAAGAATCCTCACTGGGCATTGCCTAAAAAGTTCTGCTTCTCCAAAGAGCTCCTTCCATAATATTTTTCTCAGTTCTTTTCTGAATAAGTTGGTAGATAACGCAGATTTATTTCAGGTAGATTTTGATCTCAGTTGAAGTTTTTGTGGATACAACAAACTAGACATAACTTTTACTTGCTTTCATATTTTGTTTAATTTTAATCAGAAAACCTGTGAATGCACATATATATGTATGCATATGTTGCTTTTCTTAAAATTTCTTCAGTATTGTAGCGTATGTACTATATTTTATTACAGTTGCTATAGGAACTTTATATTACTGAATAGCAGACAACACCTGGTAAACAGAATATAAAACACAAACTGGTATTTTTCTTAGCTAGACTTGGGACATATTCTGTACTTTTTCAAAGTATCTTTTGTGAAAAACAAATCTAGTCAAGCTGTTTCCTACATGGAAGGTTTTCATGCTTATCTCTCTGTTCTTTTTTTTACAAACTCCTTTGCTATCAACTATATAGCACTGTCCAGAACAGTAGAAGATAATGAACAAAATAAAAACACATTATTTGGACAGATACATATGGATGGATTTTTACAAATCCAGCCCAGCTCCCTCACCTGTCTACTACATTAATCTATCTCATTTTCATCTTTCCCTCAGCTCATTTTAAAGAAAATCTCAATTCTTGAAAGAAAATATGGTTGGTTACACACAATTAATTTACAAAACTGGCTGGACTATTAGGGCAAAAGCTCCTTAAATAACCATCTCAAAAAGCTTTTCGAGTACACTCATGCCATTTTGTAAACATAAACGTTTTTGACTAAATAATGTATGATAAGAGACTTAAATCAACATTACCTGCAACAATAGCAATGTGTCACTTTCCATTCATAATTGCTAGTCAATTTCCTACATTATTTAGATGAATTCTGTTTAAAAACTGAGAAGGTGGTAAAAATACAACTTAGATCATTTACCAAACTACAATCTGAAAAGTGGAGCACTGCTAATTCTGTATTTAGTACCATGAATGCAAAATATCTGACTAAAAGTCGTCTTACACTCTTCTATCTCTGTTCTCCCTTGGGCTTCTCTTTAACATCTCTTTAATATCTTCATCAACTACATTGACAGTGCAATGGAGTACACCCTCAGCAAGTTTGCAGATGATACCAAGCTGTGCAATGCAATTCACATGCTCAAGGGATGGGATGCCAGAGGATACTAGGTAGGCTTGAGCAGTGGGCCCAGGTGAATCCCATGAGGATCAAAAAATCTAAGTACAAGGTCTTGCACCCGATTTGTGGCAGTCCTCATTACTCATACAAGCTGGGGAGTATATTGTGTGGAGCATGGCCCTACTGAGAAGGATGTGGGGTGTAATGGTGGGTGCTAAGTTGGACATGAGCTAGCAATGTGTCCTCATAGCCCAGAATGCCAACCATACCCAGGGCTGCATCAAAACAAGTATGGTCAGAGGGGCAAGGGAGGTGACCCTGTCTCTCTATACTTTGATCCTGTGAGACCTCACCTAGAGTACTGCATCCAGATGTGAAGCCCTCGGTAGAGAAGAGATGTGGACCTATTAGAGCGCATCCAGAAGAGGGCCAGAGAAATGTTCCATGGAATGGTACCACTCACCTATGAGGACAGGATGAGAGAGTTGAGGCTGTTCAGCCTGGAGAAGAGAAGGCTCCCAGGACACCTGGAGATAAGGGTAGTAAAGCACTGGAACACGCTGTCCAGAGAAGTGGTGGATACCACCTTGGAGAAATCAAGTTCAGGCTGGACAAGGCTCTGAGCAGCCTGACGTAGCTGTGAATGTCCTTACTCATTGTAGCAGAGTTGGACTAGATGACTTCTAATGGTCCCTTCCAACTCAAACGATTCTGTGATTCTATCACTCTATGGTTCTGTTCATTCACCTTTCCTCTTTGTTTTTTGGTTTTTGTTTCAGCCTTCTAGAGAAAATCATAAGATTGCTGTGCTTATGTTTCATGCTGACATGGGAAAAGCTCGCTCTGACCCAAAATCTGCAAGGATGTATCTATACTGATCCAAACAGACATGTTTATAATTGCAAAAGAAGTAGAGCTTAATCAATCTTCTATTAATAATCATAGGACCATAGAATCATAGAATGGCCTGTGATGAAAAGGACCATAATGATCATCTAGTTACAACCCCTTTGCTATGTGCAGGGCTGCCTACCACTGGACCGGGCTGCCCGGAGCCACATCCAGCCTGGCATTGAATGCGTCCAGGGATGGGGCATCCACAGCCTCCTTGGGAGACCTGTTCCAGGATGTCACCACCATCTGTGTGAAAAACTTCCTACTAATAACTAACTTAAATCTCCCCTGTCTTAGTTTAAAGCCATTCCCCCTTGTCCTATCACTATCTTCAGTCATTACCCCTCCTGTTTGTATGCTCCCTTCAAGTACTGGAAGGCCACAATGAGGTCTCCCTGGAGCCTTCTCTTCTCCAAGCTAAACAAGCCCAGTTCCCTCAGCCTTCCTTCATAGGAGAGGTGCCCCAGCCCTCTGATCTTCTTAGTGGACCTCCTCTAGACCTGCTCCAAGAACTCTGTGTCTTTCTAGTGCTGGGGGCCCCAGATCTGGATGCAGTACTCCAAATGGGGCCTTACAAGAGCTGAGTAGAGGGGGACAATCACCTCCCTCTCCCTGATGGCCACACCTTTTTTAATGCAGCCCAGGTCACAGTTGGCCTTCTGGGCTGCAAGTGCACACTGCTGCCTCACATCCATCTTCTCATCCACCAGGAAGCTCTGGGTAGCCTTGCCCTTAATTATAGGGAAATCCCAAGTCTACAATAACTTGCATGAAAATCTTAATAGGCTTCTACATACCGTGATGTTGCATCAAAGAAAAAGCCAGCTTGCAACTAACTATATTCTTCCACATTTTTCCTACACTTAATGTTGAGAGAAAATCTGAGAATGAGGTTCACTCAGGACGGCAGGTGTTTTTCTAATCCTCTGTACTTTGACTTGTACTACTGAATGTATGACTACAACAATGTAATACATCCAGAGTGTTTTTTGGTGCCATTAAACAAAGGTAGATTGAAATAAAACAAAACTAAGCCCCAAAAACCTACGCTGTATGTAAGTAGCATAATGGATATCTTGAGTCATGAGGTTTCAATAAGTTACTAGTCTTTCATCCTTTTTTCTCCCCTATCTCCCAGTCTTTTTCTGATATTGCAAACAAAGCTGTTATCTATCCTCTTCAATGAAGGAAGGAAGAAGTGGCTTATCAGAAAATCTTTCTTCATGTTTACCGTAGGCTTTTCTTCACTTTCTTTGATTTAGATATAAAGTCCTCGCTTTGAAGAAACATTATCATTCTGCATGAGGCCTAAAATGTTCTTTTTTACCTATGGTTAGTGAAAAGCTTGTTTTGGTTTTTCACATCTCACAGATTTTTATGTTCTGAGTTACTACTTATCTTCATAATTTTCTCTCTTCTATTGTGAAAATAACATTGTGAACACAGGAGAATGTAACAGAGCATAAAACAAAGACTCTGAATGTAAAGTTATGTATTGAAAGTGGTGCTTTTTTAATGGGAACAATAACCTCAAAGTCCTAGTCTTCTCAACAGAACTATCTTGTCATGGAATACTAGTGTCTAGACATAAAATTAAAGAATCAGAAGAGAATAAGGAAGGAAAGAAGGAATGGATGAGGAATGTTGACAGTGATAAGCTGCTACTTTGCAACATTCACATATTCAAGCTATTGTGTGTAAGTGTTCTGGACACAAATTCTTCTGTGCGCAACTTTTGAATATGCAAAGCAACAGCAGCAAGTCAGGAAGAAATGACGACTTAATATCACAAAATTGTCCTTAAAATTCTGCCTTGCATCTATTGTGTCTACCAAGTTAGCCATACGAAGACATTTGTTGGGAAATTTTTGAAAGTTCCTAATTGTAAGATGTAAACTTATTACTGATTTGGTCCCATTTTTTTTTGTAGAAAATCAGGCTGATTAAATTGTTAAAGTATCTCTCAGATGCTCTGAATTGCAGATTTCTGTGCTCTACACAATTCAATTCATTTATCTCTGTAGCTCTGTACTCTTAATAAGAAGCAATGTAGCTACTTATTAATTAAATATTACATTAGCATGTAACTCAACTAGTTCCTGAAATCTCTGAGTTTGTCTCAGCATGCCCCCACATCCTCTTCTCTGATGTCATATTATCCTTAAATATTATTCTTTTTTTTGATCATTACAAAATTTATTTCAGAACTACCATTATTATTTTGATTATTGTCAAGTTTGGCTTTTTCTGGCATCTCATTTGTTTCCATATGCTGATAACTATCAAAAGTCTCCTCTATTAATATACACTTAATAGATAAGAGACAAGCATAGACAGAAATACCTGAAGTTCTTCTTTTATAACAGAAAAGCATTGATTAAGCAGGTTGAATCTGAATGCACAGAAATGAAGACTACCATAATAGCAGAATAATTTTCATCCCCAGGTGGCAAGAGAAGGAATGAATTAAGTGATAACCCAGATGGTTTTGCTACACAAATTGACCGTTTTGCATTTTACAGCAGTTATTGACAACTCTGGTCATCACTGTATTTTTCTGTTGAAAGCACACGCAGGCAGATCATCAATAATTCCATTTAGAAGAAAGGATAGCAAAATGGCTCCATTGTGGTGTCAACACATTGCTAAAATGGATTTTGACTAGCAAAGGAATCATTTTTTACTCTGTCTTACAAACAGGTGTCTGGCCTATCACTGTAGAAGTAGATTCGCTTTTTTAAATAAATCTTTGCTGATTACTAAGCAGTACAAATTTCTGCACATTAATATTCAAAGCAGTGATAAAGATGAAAATAGGACTAAGGTTATCTATCCTACTGATCAAAATGCCCAGTGTTTGAAGTGAGTTTGCACTCCTCCAGTTATTCAGCTGATATTGCAACCTAGGCAGCACATTTTCAGCCCACATTTTTACAGTGAATTCTCAGTTGCATTTGTTTGCTGCCTATGTGTTGCAATACCCTGGATTACAATTAACAATAAAATTAGATAATTACAGATATAACAATACATTAACATATTGATATATTAGTAAGTTTATGTTAATAACATATGAATTATGTAAAAATGGACAAATATTACTATTAGAGACATTGGCTAGTCTACGGATAATCTTTGTAGTGACATATATGATCCCTTGTTTTAGATTTTTTATGAAAATAACTATAATAGCACACTGACGTTACAGTTGTTGCAGAACAGTGTTTGCACAGTCATGGACTCTTCTGCTTCCGCTGCTGCCTGCCACTGAGAAGGTACGAGTGCATAAGAAGCTGAGAGGGGACAGAACCAGAACAGCTGACCTAAACTGACCAAACCATGTCCCATACCATACAGCATCATGCTGAGTAACAAAAGCTGAGGTGAAGAATGAGGAAGAGAGAGATGTTCAGATTGTTGGCTTTTGTTTACAAAGAGACTGTTTAACTGTCATACATGATAAGCCCTGCTTTCCAGGATTGGCTGAACATCTTCCTGCTGATGGGAAGTAGTGATTAAATTCCTTGTTTCGCCTTCCTTGAGCACAGGCACTTGACTTTACATAGCAAATTATCTCAACCCTTGAGCTCTAACACTTTTTTTTATTCTCTCCCCTGTTCCACCTGAGGAGAGTACAAAGCTGTGGTGTTGTGTGCCTGATAGGGTTAAACCACAACAATTAGACACACACCACATTTAGATATGAATTACAATTAATATATTTTTTGCTATTATTATTATTATTTTACTAAGTAGAAGTAAAAGTAAAGCAAGGATGAAAAACAGTACTACACAATCTCAGTTTCTTCACCACCACCAGAGCAGTGCTAATTGGGGCACACAAGTAAATCAAGCTCTTGCTTGTAGAGGCTGTCAGGCAGTCAACCAGAGCATTGAGTCATCAGAAGTGTGCCTCCAACCCTGAGTTACTAGTTAATCAAGAGCAAAATTAGAGGGCCAGCAGGAAGGACACAACCAGCCATTTGTTATCACTACAGAAGCTGCTTGGGGCTCTTCCTCATTTCTTCCTTCCTTCCTTTCCTTCCTTTTCTTCCTTTCTTCCTTCCCTGCCTTCCCTTCCTTTCCTTCCATTCCTTCCTTTCTTTCCTTTCTTTCTCCCTCCTTCCCTCCCCTTCTCCCTCCCTCCCTCCCTCCCTCCCCCCCTTCCTCCCTTCCTTCTTCCCTTCCATTCTCCCTCCCTTCTTTCTTCCCTCCCTCTCTCCCTCCTTCCCTCTCTTCCTCCCTCCTTCTCTCCCTCTCTCCCTCCCTCCCTTTCTTCCTTCCTTCCTGTTTGTTTGTTTTTTTTAAAGGCCGAAGTTTAAAATAAACCCCTGCACAGTTGGAAAGGAGACTACTGGTAGTTCACATAGTGTGCTAGGGAAGGAGGTGTGTGTTCCAAGAGAGTAACATTGTCCAGCGATGTACACATGTATACAACCATGTCTGGGGGAGGTTTAAGGGACAACCTGATCTAGCTTTTGCTGCCCCTGTTCATTGCAGGGGAGCTGAACTGAATGATCTTTGAAGGTCCCTTCCACCTAAAAGGAAACAGAATCATTCTACTACAATTCTGAGATGAGTTATCATATGAATAATTTTAACAGTCTCAAGTTGCCTTTTTGTTGCTGTTCTTCTAATGCTTTAGTAAATAATCTTTATGCCAGAGCACAGCTTCTATTCTTATACAGTGTTCTATGCCTTAACACGTTGATCATACTTTACATCATAGGATCACTACCAGACCTGTGTATTGTAAAGGTTATTCAAACAAATTTACATGACAGATAAGTATGGACTGTTTTCTAGAAAATGCATTTCTATTTCTCTTCCTGAGAAACACCCTAGCACAAAAATTCCTCTTTTCTTCTTCTTCTTCTTCTTCTTCTTCTTCTTTTTTTAATTTAAGATTTTAGCACACTAGTATCAGTTCCAGAGATTATTTTCTTACTGTTTCAGCCCTATAGCAAGAACAGACACTTTCTGGGAACAGATGAGGTCTTGAAGCACAACCAGCAGGAGCTGAAAGATAGTCAGGCAAGCTAGAGAAATAGACACCCTCCTGGGAAATCATACAAAAGTTTAATCTTGGGACTACAGGAAGAAAAGTACAAACAAGTGCTGCCTGAGATGAAAAACCAGGAGTCTCTAGCTGAAGCCAATGACAACTCATATCCTCTGTGGGTCATCACAGCATGTGGGCTATAACAAACACCAAGCCACAGATCCAAACAAGCCAAAATGTCAGTATTTATGTTAATTATGCTATACCACATGCATAGCACAGAATAGCTGTAAGTGCTTCAGCTGATGATAGCAGTCTCATAAAAGGCCTTGCACATTGTAGCGCAGTATGTGAAGGCCAGATTTTTTACCTTCTCAGATCTTCACCACACTTCCTTATCGCCCATGTAATGCCGTACTGTAATGATCTTGGGCATTGCAAAGTGTGTAGTAAGGACATGAAACAAAGTTCTATGTAGCTCTTCCACCTCTCACTCTTTAAAAAAAAAAAAAAAAAAAGGCATTGTGTGTTTGGTTAGCAGGGCAGACATGCAGATCTCTGGAGCATGCATAGATATAAAAGCAGTTCTCAAGTATTAGATTCCTTGCTGGTGTAAGCAGCTGTTCGGAAAAACATGACTATGCAGATTCAATGGATCTGACATAAACAGCATTTCAGAGAAATTTCCTGAACTAAAGACAAAAGACCTTTCTTGATATCATTTTGTGCACCGTAGTGCCATACTGCTTTGCACTGATCAGAACTCATGTGAAAGAAGAGATGGTGCTGAAATCCCTGCCTTCAATATAACAGAATTTAGATGTATTTAAACTACGGAAAATAGGTTTGTCATTAGGACAGCAAGAAAAGCTATGCATGCTGTAATCAGAGCCTCCCCAAGTAGAGTGTATACCAGGAGTTCCACTGCTACAACACTGTTTAAGCACTGACTACTTTAATTATATTTCAGAAGAGTAAACAGCTGTATGCATCAGTTGGCTATATTTCCTTACTTTGTTGTATTCCACCTCATTGAGAAACTGAGGCACTGAATAAGAAAGATTAATATCCCATCTCATTTCCTAGATCTCAAGGGTCTTGAGTCCTGAAATGTAAGGATTAAAGTAATTCAATTTATGAACAAAAATAGAAAATGTAATGGAAATCTGCATCGGGTCACTGTTTGCTAAAAGTTCACATATGTACTTTGTGAATTTTGTGATTCAGACTGGGTGCAATCACAAATACGGGGCTGAGTGTCTCCTTAGCCCTTATTTAAACAGACAGAGTATTTATGCAGGGTACGACAACAAATTCAGCTGTTGAGCCCTGCACAGAAATGCTTTATGTAAATAAACAAATCTGCATGGTGTTTAGAGCATTACACCAATAGTACTCTAACATCCCATAAGTACTTTCAAAACCAGTGTGACTCCCTTGACTCCTAATTTACTTGGCTATAAGTGATATTAGAATCACATCTACCATTTCTGTTCAGAAAGAAACGTGTCTTTAATTCCTCCAATTAATGTATGAAACAAGCAGTTCAGTTTTACAGTTTCACAGAAGCAGTAAGGAGATAGTTCTTTGTAGCATTGAGCTTTCTGTAAAAATCTCTCTTCAGGTGACTCAAGCTTCTTGATGTAAATGGCTAGAAATCATACCTATGTTATTTTTTTAATTGTCCAATATTTGAAAGAAAGCATTTAGTTGAAAATAATGTGCATATCTGTCTGACTTTTTATGAAGACTTCTATCTGCTTCCCTAGTGCTTTTATGAAGTTTATCTAAAACATTATCGGAAGTAAAACCATATTAAAAAAACCTGGCATGTACCTGACCTCGTGATGAAAGCTATTATAACATCTGTTCATTCTAAATCTTTCAGTTTATGTCTTTTTCATATGCTGGTAAAATTAAGATAGACTTTATACAACTCTCTGAGGTAACCAAGTCCCAAATCATTTAGGAATGAGACCTTCAGTTTAATTCAAGATACCAGCAGCAGAAATGCATACCGCTAGAGTTTTATACACTAAAAACAGCATCCAGCAAGAAACTAACAAGCAGCACACACGGAGAATTACTACAATTAGCATATAACTGCTCTGGAAAAGTATACATCCCTATTATGAAACAGCTTCAATTTCCAGATGGTCATATTAAGATGTAGCCTCAAGTACTGCAGATTACATGACTGTAGTTTTAGAACCAAATCCTCAACTAGTACCAAGTCCCACAGCTAGGATATTGCTCTTTCTATATTAAATGTTTTTAAATGAAGCCAAATCTTACAAGTTTAATTTCTACTTAAAGGAATATCATCTTTTGTAGTCCTGTCTGCCCGCTACTGTTGCACACGGGAAAAAGTGGCACCACAATCTACCTAAATGTTGTTCCTATAATACACATATCTGTACGGATACAGAAAGACTACTACTTCAAGTACCATGTACTTACATTACCTGTTTTTATAGCTAACAATGGTTCACAAGAGGTAAATTCTGCTTGAGTAATTTAATCTCATTTTATGACACGGTTACCCATCTAGCTGACCAAGAGAAGTCAGTTGATAGAATCTTTTAAGATTAAGCAAAGCTTTCAGTACTGTTTCTCACAGTGTCCTTCTGGTCTAAATTTTAAGCATACATCTACACAAATACACAACATGATGGGTGGTGGGTGGAAATAATGGCAAATAGTTTGGGCTCAGAGGGTGTGATATTTTCACACTGATGGCTCTCTCTAATACACAGCTCTCTCATTCCCCCTTCTTAAAAGAATGTGGAGAAAATACAGCAAAAAGAGTTTCAGGGGTTGAGATAAGCACAGGAAAATAACTCACTAACTACCCAGCTCTCCTACCCCACTATGAGCTCCTCCCCACAAGCTGCTCCAGCAGGGGTATCCATGGGCTGCACCTCCTCCAGGCCGTATCCACTTCTGCACCATCTGCTCCTCCATGACTGCTCATAGGGATCTGCTCTGCAAGGTATCCACGAGCAGCAGGGGGACTGCCTGCTCCACCGTGGGCCTCTCCTGGGTTGCAGGAAGCTTCACAATCACTAACCATATCAAAATTAACAAGTAAGTATTGGATTCTAGACCTGAGACAGGACAACCCTGGCTATATGTACAAACCTGGGGACAGGAGACTGGAGAGGAACACCATGGAAAGGGATCTGGGTGTTCTAGTTGATGGCAAATTGAGTCTGAGCCAGCAAGGTGCCCTGGCAGCTGAAAGGACTAATCCATAACCTGGGGTGCATCAGGACCAGGGCTGATGCCAGGTGAGGGAAGAAGCTGTCCTGTTCTATTCTGCACTGTGAAGCCTCACCTGGAGTGCTCTGCTCAGGTTTGGGTGCTACAATGTAAGACCATAAGGCTACTTGAGAGTATCAAAGGGAGGTCCATGAAGATTCTAAAGGATCTGCAGGGCAAGATATATGAGGAGTATTACTCAATTTGCTCAGCCTAGAGAAGAGGAGGCTGAGCAAAGTCCTCAAGGCATCCTACAGCTTCTTCAGATGCATCTCTGAGCTTTGCTCTCTGATGACTGCAACGGGATCTGAGGGAACTGCATGAAGCTGCAACAGGGGAGGGTCATGGTGGGGGTTAGGAAAAGGTTCTTCACCAGAGAGTGGGAAGGAACTGGAATAGGCTCCCAAGGGCAGTGGTCACAGCCCCACAGCTAACAGAGTTCTGGGAGCATTTGGATAATGGTCTCAGACATACGGTTTGAATTTTGTGTGGTCTTTTGTGGAGCCAGGAGCTGGACTTGATCCTTGTGAGCCTTGTCAAACTTGGGATATTCTATGACTCTGTAGTTCTTTGATTCTAACCTTACCAACTCTAATATCACATTCAGTTCTTATACATAGTTAGTAAAAAAGAGCATGGCATTCAGCAGTGAGAAGACTATAGATTTCATGTCTCTCACATACACTGTGAGACATATATTCTCACATATATTCTGCTACTGCCTCAGAGTCCGCATATGCCACAGAAAAGTTAATCAATGAATTTGTGAGATTGTGGATAGAAATAATGTAATAATCTAATATTAAAGTAAATAAAATGAGTAGTGAGAAATGGAAAAATTTCAGTAGAGAACAGCAAGAGCTTTAGGTCATCCACTGCTACACTGCTACAAGTGACTCTAGCAGGCACCAAGTACAGTGCAAACAGGTAAAATGAAGAGGTATACCAGTAAGAAAATCAGGGTATATTAGATGTTCTTAAGCTACTTAAGACACAAAAACAACTGGGGAAAATTCTCATGGGTACGTACAGTCTTATTAAAGAATTCTGTACCTTAGCCTTCTCATTAATCCATTAATCACTCTCATATTACTGGATACTTATTGTTTTAAGCAGTCTTTATTTATTTATTTATTTATTTATTCTGTATCTCTTGACCTGAAGAGCAGCTGAACAAACTAGTGTGCATCCCATTCCTCTGTGGTTACCACAGTGTTCAGCTGCTTTTACAGTTTCATACACCTTGAGTGTCCAACATTTTAGCTTGCCTGGGCTGCAGTGAGGAAAAAGGAATTGTCTTTGGCTGTGTTTACCAAGGTTGCTCTGAAAGTAACATCTCTTATTTATTTCTATAGTAACTACAACAGACACAAAGATTACTATAGCACTATTTAATAGAGAAAATTTTCAGCCACAAAACACTCTTTTTCAAGATAGTAACCACCATTAGCTGTGCATTTTTATCAGTGATGAACAAGAGTGTTCATGCTGCATTCACAACAGTCTGCACCGGAAATGGTGACCCACTGTCACAGTCACCGCTGCTGCAACACACCACATACCATGTCACTGTGCTTACATCCACGGTTTGGTCTCCAGAAACATTCAGCAAGTCAGCCAGTGCCACTTTTTCCTCATGGAGGAATTTAATGACACATTTTTTTCATCGTCACTTCCGTGTCAAACATCATTTTGTCAGACTGTCTCTCTTCTGCCATCTGTTGAACAGTAACAGAATTGAATGGAATATTGGTGGGAAGGTTCAACTTCTGCTGGACCACCAAAATCCACCTCTGACTTTGTAGACCAACATAATAAAATAGCACTACTTTCAAAGCAGTTCTCATAAAATATATGCTACAGTTAATGTATATAAGCAGCAAAACATTTTAATTTATAATATTTGTTCTTAAAATGTTAAAAAAGAGAGGAACAAAAACATAAAACTAGTGGGATATTTGATTTTGTTTTTGTGAAACTAACGTGAAGCTGGCTCAATGGCAATGTTCTCAAACTTTAGAGTTCTCAAGGTCTTCATCAGAGATTTTTGATGAAACTTTACTCTTCCTCCACTTTATTCTTGAAAATAATTTTTCACAACTGTACATACTGGCAAAAAGCAGTGACATGAATAGGGAATGATTTTGAAGTGAGGGATATTTCTCTCAGGAAAGAGAGGGCTTACAGAAGTCTGTTAGAGAGACATGATCAAATTTTTGATTGCAACTCTATGCATTCCATCTGAAATTTTGCAGGTAATGTATTTATGTCAACTAACAATGGAGTTGCAAATAAACCATGCTTTTTTTATTATCTGTTTGTTTGTTTTTGTTCGTTTGCTTGTTTTGCTATCTTGAAACATTTCAAATTCCTTTATCACAGCAGAGAGCATGGCTGTGTATTTTTTCTCTGTTCACAGGACTGTATTTAGCAATTGTGTCAAAACTGTAAACTCATTTACCTAAAGTTAGCACTGCACTGTGCCCCATGCCCTGGTTTCAGGCCAGGTAGGGTTAACTGTGCATCGATCTTCAGATGGTGTTGAGTGATTGTTGGTCTCCCTGTGCAGAGCCACCACCATGATGCAACAGGGGGAACGGGACACAGTGCAAATTGTACCAGTCCACATGAGGCTTTCAAGCCACTGGTTGGACATGCCTGCCCTGCACCATGGTTCAGTTTTCTACAGTACATACTGATCTTTTGGGGAGCTGGCAGTGAGAAGTGTGTGGAAAAAGCATCTTACACTGAGAAGCCTTAAGAAAGTAAGATGCCTGGCATGTTGTGTTCCTTTTGGTAAAATGCCTAAAACCTGAGTGGGTTTTTGTGGGATTTCTAGCACGTACTTACAGCAAACTTGAGTTAGTTGAAACAAAACAGGTCATGCCCACATACTGAAACTCATGGTTTCTTATCATATGTGGGGGCAATGGCTCCACATATAATTAGTGCTTACTCTTTTCAAAACCTAACTTCAGAGGTCTTGAATATTTATTTTCTGTTTTAAATAGAATGGTATGGCTTGGTGTCATACCAGGGAATCCATAGCCAAACCTGCCCTAAGCCCCAACAGCCTGGCAGTTTGCTTCATCCTCTCTTCCCTGAACCACTGCCCTTTCTATATTACCATTTTTATTGGCAGTTCCAGTTTTAATGAGCAGGATGATTCATTCTGTGTTGAGGCGATCAAAGTATCAAATTTTAGGAGAGAAAATCAAGAATTTCTTTCAGGCTTACACACTCCAAGGAACATATTTTAGGTATTTAAATGTCATTTCTTTTTACAGTGGCTATGCACATTCATTAAGGAGAAGTATCTAGATCTCAGAAAGATCACAGGCAGTTTGAGAGCTCCAGTTCTGTAACATATGCAGCTAATTGTTATCTTTGTTAGTACAAGAAAGCTACTTCACGGTCTTTAGTACAGAAAATTAAAGGCTATATATAAAGAAAGAATATGCAAGAGCCATCCACTACTGCAATAAAGGAAATGCGATTAATCACTACGTGTGCTGCCAAAGAAAGATTTGCTTGTGGTAATTATAGAAAAATATAACCTTCCACAGGCAGAAAGGAGAAAAAATGAGAATGAAAGTAGCAAAACACTGCAGACACAAGAATTCAGTTGCTGAGCCCTTAATAAGTTATCAGAGTGTCCTCCCTCTCTGCTTACTCCAATACTTCCTAATCAGTTGTTTTTTTATATTTATTTATTTCCTTCTATCTGGAACAATAGTTGCTATCAAGGACAGCAGGAAAAGCAGAAAACCTTCTGCAAATAATAAATGTCTTTTCACTTGGACTGTATTTCTCTCAGCACATAAATAAATATAATCATTGACTGATGAACACATATTTTCCGGGCTTTGTTTTTGTCCCTTTCCAGTTATCTGCTCCTGGCTTTCATTTGCTTTCCCTTGCATCTTAATACCTTTTTCCTGCACTCAAAATAGGACAAGCTTGTCCCTTGTTCTTCTGCATGAGTAAGTATATATGAACTTGTCTTCAAATGCTTTTGATACTCATCTTGACTTCAGTTTTCTACTCATGTCCAAGCTTCTAGTATCAAATTAATAATAATAAGAGCACACACTTTCTTTTTTTCTCCATGTTAGAATGGGGGACTGAGGTGAGAAACTTATTCTTCATTAAAGCCCAGGATCATGCCCTCAGAGAGGAGAAGAAATAGATATCATCTGCTCTCCTACATAGTAATCTTGTACAGACGGGGAAAGCCAGAGCACTTCCAGGCTGACACTGCTAGTTAATTCCAGGTGAAGGGAGAGTGGGCATTTGGAAAATTCAGAAACATCGTCAAACTGTGGAGACTGCTTTTGCTTGTATGAATAGTACCTGTAGCCAGCCACTGATTTCTGCAGTAAGAGAGGCTCATAGGTCACCTCAGCTCAACAGAAAGAAGTGAAACTAAAGCAGACAAACAAGAAAGACACATCTAGAGTCTCAAAATAATTATCTGCATTTGAATTAAAATATTAAAACATAAAAAGCCCAGGTATTCTTCTAAAAGAGTTTTTTAAAAGATTTCCTCCACATAATTAATTCAGCTGGCACACTGAACATTTCTGGAACTGTGAATTTAATCCAGCTCATCAACCCTTTGCTCCCTTTCCTGTTTAAATGAAAGTTGAGGGCTGAAAGCCTAAGAAGAAACAATTTGATCACAGAGGTGCTTGGTAGATTACATTTGAGTGTTACGTGAGATACAGGTCTGTGAACTGGAAACTGTTAAGAAGAAAGCATTCAGGACAATGGATACTCAGTACAAAGCAGTGCAGTGTCATGGTTAAACCCCCTTGTGGTCAGTGAGGTCATTCCAAGGCTGCCACATCGATCCATGTGGCTGTAGAGGCCAAGCCCCAAGAGGGAGAAGCCTAATTCCAACAGTAATTTTGCTTCCTGAACTCAAATGTCAGGTTGCATGTGGAAATTTATCCCAAGGACTCTGGTCACCTCGCAGTTTCTGCAGAACTGTTTGTACTTCCCTACCGATAGCTTTGTTTTCTCATTTTTCAGCCTGCTCTTGTCATGACAGGAGTTCAGCACAGACCAATAGTTGCTACACTCAAATACTCTGTGATCTGAGACTACAGTGGATGACAAAATACATTATCTGTGAATTAAGACGAGAATTTAATGCAGAAAATCCCCATGATCTCTTTTCTGAGCACTACTCTCATACATAAGAATTTTGAAAAGGAATAGCTTAATTTTAGGTAGCTCTCTGTCTCAAATAGCTTGGAAAAAAATGTGAAGATTACTTTAAAAAAAAATACCAAAAAAATTCACCATCATCATCAACAAAATCTGAAAGGACATTGCTTTTTAAACATACGTGTATAACATAAATAAATATATGAGTACAGGTAAATGATGATTAGACAAGAGGCCGCACACCAGGGTATCTCTCTTGCCTTAAAGGTAAAATCAACAGGGATCATATACAGGGAAAGAAAAACACACAAAGAAAACTTTGGGAGAGAAGAGCTGTTAGCAGAAATTTGATCTCACAGAAATAGTGTATGAAAGTTACAGTGAGGGGCAAAGTTCTCAGTTACCTGTAACTAGGTTTCTGGAATACTATGCTTTGAAAGACCATTAATAGAATTTAGTGGCTCAAAATTTTTAGGAAAATACATCCAGTCTGATCTCTTATAATTATCACTCTCAATACAGGTTCCAATTTGGCTTTCCATGAGTGAAATATATAATTTAAACCTGTGAAAATGTGTTAGTTCAACTTACACTAAAAGCATCAAAAACTATTTAAATGGCCTTCTAAGAACATTTAAACATACGTGCAGAAATATGAGTGGAAATTCAAATATAACAATGGTTTGCATCAACAATAGCTTACTCTTTTTAGGATGCCATAAGTACTTGGCTATATTTTATGTTATAGGAAAAGCCTCAGTTTAAACACAGAAGAATGCGACATAAATCAATTAATTGATTAGCTTAAGGATATAGCCTTAGCTAGAAGTAAGCCCAAATCTTTTTCAGTCCAAGGACAATGTTTTATGTACAAGATTCATCTTTTTTTTCCATTCTAACTTTAGTTGCTAATTGTTTAGACAAATTCAGCACAGTGAAGTGGAAAGAAAAGCATATAGTGATTGTGGAGAGATTATGTTTTCCAACTGGTATTTTAGTATTTTGAGAGTAACCATCAAAAATGAAACTGCAAAATGGAGTAACTAATTTATTTGACCAGAATAAAGAACTGTATGTAATGCAAAAAGCAGACAATAGGACAATATTAGCAGCAAAGATGCTATACATCTTCGAGAAAGTCTGTTGTGCTATGTCATTCTTCTGCAAACTTTATAATGATAAAATTTCTGAATTAGTTACAATGTTATCTCCTAATTTCCAGTCATTTGATTTTGTATTTTAAAACTGTTCCTGAAAAGATTCATAAGAACATTAAATCAATAAATGTCAACACTTTATTAAAAGAAAAGAGATATTATTTATTTTTCTACTTTGAGAAGATAATTGCATGGAAATCTGATTGGTACAAATTACATCTCAAGGTAACTAGATGAGCCAGTAACAATGTTCCATACTCTTGAAAAAGGAAAGAAAATAAATCAGAGGCACAAATTTTAGAGATTTTTTTAAAATGGTTTGTATACATGAATTCTATTGGTTTATATGATCTTGGAGGTGTAGTCAATAATTCCTCATTAAACAGAAATTAATTGGAAGCCTAACAGTATTGAAAAGGTGTTTTCTGTTGTTTGCATTTATAGCTTCTGTCTTAAGGTTTTACAGCTGTGCGTCCAACCCAAAACATGTAACTCCCAGTCTTCATGCAGTCAGTTGTCAGGATACATAAGCTCATTCATACTATCCGTTGTTGCTATTTCTACTCACCTTGTAAAAATTACTGAAAGTCAAGGGTAGGCTTAAAGAAGATCTGGTTTGTATGCCTACTCATTGTTCTTGCACAACTACTTGTAGGACACTGACTACACCTAGCTCTTCTTTCTTTCTTCATTCTTCTTTTGCATCTATCATCATTCACTTACTGTTCCTAGAAGTAGCAATTAGCATAGAAAGACTGCTATACACTGATAATGTTTACGGTTTTTTTTTGTTTTTTTGTTTTTTTTTTTTTCTGAACAAGATTCTTATCTGTAGAGAAGAGCTCCATGTAATAGCCTGAGAATGCCTCTCTTTAAAATAGCATTTATGCCGTTCTTTCTCCACTGGACAGTGTGAGATTTTGGGCTCTACAATGAATCTTGACAGTCAGGAGATCAAATCCCCAAGACAATCTCTTTTCAAGTCTAATGAGAACCCTGAAAATCAAGGTGAGAACTTGAACGGGTTCATTATCAAAACATAAAGGTACTAGACTGTATAAACAAGTTTAATTCTTTGTGCAAACATGAAACTACTGAAACCATTTCCATCATTGATTTACCGTGGCCACTTGGGTTTGAGATTGCACTGAAGCTATGTTCCATTTATAGACGTTCTGAAGCGCAAAGATATAAGGGAGATGTTACAAAATTCAAAGACAGAAAATGCTGAATAATCCTTTTCTTACACTTTCACTTAAGAATCTGGGAATTAAATTAGTGTTAGTGCTTTGATACCATAAAGGCAGCTTTTCCAAGGCCAGCAGGACTGATTATGCAGACTTTGGCTCAAAGACTAGCCAAAAGCTAGCCCAATTAAAACCAAACACACACAACCAACAACAAACTGATAGGGTACAAACTTGTAAAGAAATCATCCAAGCAGTGGAAATATGGTTTTTTATATATATATATATATACACATGAATATATATATATATATATTTATATATATATATAAAAGCAAGGATACTTTAAAATTTTCTTTCTTTTGAGAAACAGTTTATATGTTTATACATTTTTCAGGCAAGACCGAAATAAAATTGAAACCTATAAATGAAAAGGTAAAGCATAGTTAGGGAATTCACCAGGAAATAATGGAAATCCTTCCCTACACAGTCCTAAATAAACAAATTAGCCATGTGTGAAAAATGACTCATCATACACACAGACTTGGCACTTGCAAGTAGGTGTTTAAGAACACAACTAGAAGAAAGGTTGTAGAGCATTAAATCACACCACTCACTAAATGTTTTCAATACTGCTATCATTTACTACAACCTCCAGATGGAAAGTTAAGAAGGAAGAAGGCAAAGACATCTAATTAAAGGAAATAGTGGTTTGCTTTTTGAAGTCTGAAATTGTTCAGCACTCCTAACTTAAATTATTTCCGTGGCAATGTTATACCAAACTTTCTCTTCGGAATATTTTGATTCTGTGGTCCTGATGCAGTTTTGACTCAGGAATTAGTCAGTAAAACTGTAACTGAATTTGATACGACTTGGCTACTTGCAAACAAGAACCTTATATTTTATTCAGGCAGGTCCAAACCACTTTCACTCTAGGAAAATTTGCTCATTTACCAAGCATTCTGCTTCTGTTTTTCTTTTTCCTTAAATATTTGTAATGTTGCAACTAACTCTCTTCCCCAGTATGGTCTTTTCAGAGCCTTTCACAAACTCTTCACTTTCATTCTTTGAGAGCTCTTCCAGCACAATCACTGTCTAGAATTTTAGGACTCCTTTAATGAGTCACCAGAAGTTAGATATCAGAGAACTGGTTCTAAGGCTATAGACTGCTAACATACAGAGAGAGCAAGCTAGATAAGGGAATATGAAACACATCTGCAGAACCCAGTGGAATACAACAGAGAAATCTCACATTAATATTAACTGAAGTAAATTAGAGTATCCACGTGGATACAGTACAGTAGCATGAAGCAAACAAACGTCCCAGTTCACATCTGGAAGTAATATAGCTGCAGCTGTATTGGTTGGACCACTTAAGGAACCAGTGCAAAGCTTCTACTATGTAGAAATATTCTTAGAGACATTACTGACACATTAGGTATTCAAGTATAAAACCAGATCAAAACTGTGTTTGGAACATGGGAAATTCCAGTGCCCTGAGCATAAATGGAGTTGTACAGCACCAGAACCCATGAGTTGCTCAGTACCAAATATAAACTCCAGAGGGATTTCGCAGCTTTCATACTTTGTGTAATTTCAAATACTTCTTATTTCGTTCCAGCAGACCAAACAAATATGGGTCTTCAGAATTCACACCCAGCAACAGAAACAATTTTGTTGATTCACACTTTCCAAAGATAAATGTGTTACAGTGTTGGTGAGGAAGGATGGGAAATACATTGTGGTGAATGAATTGTGGTGGCTGTCACAGGTAACAAAGGCTATGTAGGAGGGCAGATGACAGGTTAGCAACCTAACGGTAGAGCTGAACATTAGTTAAGTTTGTTAATTAGATGATTATGTCTTAGACATGCAGAAGTTAAATGTAGTTGAAAATATTTAACAGCAGTCTGAAAAGGAGATGGGAAAGGGATATTTTTGAAGTGAAGACACCAAAGATGAAAAGAAGAATGAACCACTGATGTTTTTATCCATCAAAACACTTGAGACTTAATGGAAGAAAATTTGATGGAAAATCCATTCATTTACATCTTCATAATCCCAAGGAATTTCCAAAGTTATAATAAGAGATCACTTGTGTTCTTTCTCCAGCAAAATATAAACCTCATCAGTAATCCCCATCTACCTGATGTGAATGTGAAATTCCTTATTAAGTGCCAAAATCTTGCATATTTTTCTTGTGTGAAACAGCAACTCAAGATGGAGAATCTATCCCTAAAGATTAATGGTGTAGAGAAAGATAAGAAACAACACCACAGAAGGGACAAAAATAAAAGAAAAAGAATTTTAAAAGTAAGACATGTCAGAAATTGTAAAGACTTTAAGGACTTTAAGCACTCCGGGAGCAGGTGCTCCTGACAATAGCTACAAACAAAAAACTGTCATGGTTCTGCCTGGTTCGACCTGGTTCCATGCCAATGGGGGGAAGCGACCTACAGACCCATGCACCAGGAAGGTGGAGAGTTAGGCCTACATGAGGAAAACAGGCAGTGAGATAAGAAAAAACTTTGTTTACTAAATGTAGTAGCAGAATATGAGATAATATAATATAATACAATATAATTGAAGTTGAAGCCAATAAATCAAAATGAGAAAGAGTTTCCAAAACCAAAGTCCTGACTCTAATGCTGCAGGTGAGATGGTCAGTGAGCAAAGAGAGAAGTCCTGTGATTCCCAGTCCATTTTATCTTTCCCTCCAAACGGAAAAAGGAAACAGAAAAACAAAGTCTTCTGGGTGTTGTTGTAGTTCATTCTTCTCTTCTGTGACCAAGAGACTTGAACTGTTTGCAATCCATGGAACCGCAGAATTAACTCTTAACTCCCAGTGCACTTCATGATGTTATGATGTGGAATGCTGATGACAAACCATAAATCCATGACAAAAATATTAGGCTGTCTCTTGCATAAGTCATCTAAGCCTAAGGAGAAGTGGTCCAAGCCTACTTCACTGCGCAGAAGAGCAAAAAAACTTTTCAGTCTTGACCAATACTCTCTTGGTATAGTACAGTGTGTATCCCTTATGGAAATGAGTTGACAGCAAATTTAGAGCCACCCTGTTTTGTGAATAATACAGAGAAATAAAAATGTATTAGTGGGGAATAGCTGAACTGACTGCATGTTAGCCAATCTGATATCATTTTAGATGTCTCATAAATATATTTAAATATATTCTGTAGATTTGAAATATCTACAACAATGTCATACTGCATGGCCATCTGAGTACGCGATTCTTAAAAGAGGTAGAAGGTGAAAGATTTTGTCACTAAGACTACAAATCAGTTCAGTACAATTCTTGCAAAGGTAAACCATTTTTCAAATTGCACGACATATTTCTGCTAAGACTAGTCTCTGAGATTTTTAGCTAACGTTTAGGAGCTTTTAGTCCTAAAAGTTTTTTTTAGTTTTAGTTTTATAGTCTGGTTTAAATCTATATCACAGTTCCCTGTAGCCTGAAAGACCAAAAAAAAAAAAAAAAAAAAAAAAAAAAAGTAGCTTGATGCTTATCATTCTTATCAACTCTATGGTTATGTATAATGGTAAAAAAAGTAAATGTAAGCAGGCATGGATTTCAACTTTCCTGGAAGCATCTCCATACTGAAAATGGAGGGTTAAAGTTTCCCTAGCTAATTCCCTGGCCTTGGTTTGAAGCACTGAGAGCACAAGATTCAATGAGCAGCTTTTTCAGGTTTGCAAGAATGATAGTATTAACAATAAGTAAAATGCACTAAGAAATATACATTATCTACTTAGAACAGTTCAGTACTCCAATAGGGTGAAGGCTGCCACCTTTTCAATATGTTCAGCAGAAAGCCTACTCTTAGGTGTCCTGTTCTCATCCTCAGTCAGAACACCAAGGATCCTGACTTCCATCTTCCAACTTCAAATTATTTTCTGTCTTTGTCTAGGTCTCTCCCTACTGTTGCTAGGCTGCCAACAAAAGCTTAAATACCACACAATATACATACTCATTGAACTTTACAAAGGATCAGTGGGAAAAACAAAATATGCACTTGTAAGCACTTGAGATCACAATACGACCAAAATCTTTGTAAGGCAGCTGCGCTGCTTTCATATTGACACATAGACAAACGGAAGGTGAAAAGTAACTTTAATGATCACAAAAACATTGATTTTCTTGCTACTGCTGATTTTAATGAGTTTAAATTCTTTCTGCTTAAAACTACTCTGTGAAAAACTTAAGTACCTTGTCCAATTTTTCCTTTGAAGTAAAATGTCTGTTCAGAACCTTACCACACTAGAAATAATAAAAATTAAAAATAAAATAATTTTAAAGCAAACAAACAAAAACTGATGAAGACTTCGTATAGTGAGATATAGCAAAAAGCAGACACAATGACATAACTCTGTATTATGTGCCATTACAAGGCAAATGGGACTTAAAGAGATTTGAGTTGTGTATCCAAATTTCTTTTTAAATGCATATTAATTTTAGATTTATAGAGAAAACAAACATTTGATCTCAGAAAGAATAAGAATTCTGTTTGCTGAAATTTAACAAAAATGGAAATGAAAAAAAAAAAAAAGAGAAAGAGCGAAAGATCAATCCAGCAAATATTTAATTTATTCAGCTTAAACTCCCTTGGCAATCAGAAAGCTTTTAAAATCTCCTTATGTATTCCTTTTCCTCTTCTCACATTGTTCCTCTATCCTGTCCTGCTTCATATGCATCTTTTAAATAGCATAAAGGGAAGGCCAGTGATCACTCTTGCCCTCCCACAATTCATTTTGTCCCTATAAGCCATTCACTAGAATAGTAATATTTATGCCTCTTGGTTCAGGCCATGTGCAGACAGATGGAAGAATCAGGGAAAAGAATGGCCAGAGAATTGACTGTGTGTCATTATAATACCCTTGAAGCAGGTTCCTTCCACTGCCTCTAGAAACAATTAAATTGAAACAGATCACTTTCTGTCACTGAGTACACTCCCAAACCCATACCAGGATTTGTACTGCAGAGCATGTGGTAAGGAAAGACTGTATTCACTTCCACATGCAAGGCAAGGACATGGTAGCTTCTTTCTGAAGGGGGGAAATAAAGCACTAAGATGCACACATATATGTAGATCTCTTTTCCCTTTTGCTTGCATGAAAAATATGGCATATTTTCCAATTATTTTTTAAATTTTGCAATCTTGGAATTGACACAATCTTGGGAAAAGTTGTAGAATATCTATTTTTTTTAACCTGGCAGCAGTATCAAAAAAAAAATTATTGTACCTCAAACAAGTATGAATTTTTCATATGTGTTTATGTGTGTGTGTAATACATATCGCCTTCTCAAGAGACTGAGAAAGAGTGATTCTGGAAATGAGAAAATGACTACACTGGTCTTCTTTGTTATTCATATACATCTAATCTGTGAATCCTTTGCCCTGTCAATCTCTATAGGGATTTTTCTTGGAGTTTTCCTCCAAGAAGATTTCTTCTTCAGTAGCTGGCTTTCCACTCCTTCTAACCCCTAGGTATAACCTCTGATCTCTCATAAACAGAAGACTGAGTCAGACTGCATGCAAACCAGAAACATCTAGCCCTAACAAAGAGGATTTAAGTTGGCAGTTCTGCCATAGGAAGACTGGCTGTGAAAGCTCCCATTCTGCCTGTGTCAGAGTTCACTTCTGTTACAACAGGCATGACTTAATAACTGAGCTTTGGAAGTGCTGTCGTGGGCATTTCTCTTGAGAACTTCTGTGGAATTTTGGTTTAAATTAGAATTTATACTGTAGCTCTTAGTGGCCAGTATTCCCAATATAGCTGAACAAGACAAATTATTCAACAGCTGTTATTCAAGAAATCTTCCATTTTAACACACATTCTTCAAAAGGAAACACAGAAAAAATAGTGCTGTATAAAACAAAGCATTTTTTTTCTTTGTTTTATGAACATTTTAGCCGTGATTGAATGCCTGAATTGAACTTTTTATATTACAGAATACACTATAAATAAATAAATAAATAAAACTAAAATAAAAATGAGAAGTAGCACAAAGAATGAAAATGTTCAGAAATTATTTTTTTAAGGCATCCATTCTAGCAACTTTGGATATGAAATCAGGTGAAAAGGGAAAAACCACTATTTTGTTTCTGCGAAAATCTGAACTAAATCCAGTGGAAGGAATGATTCCCACTGGATTCTGAAGAAAGCTGAGATAAAACACTTTCAAGGAGAAAAACAGATTCAATAAACCTCACCTCCCCTTTCTCCATCGTCTTTTTTTTTTTTTTTAATGTGGAAGAGAGTTAGATCCTTGTTACTAGATTTAATATTTTCTCCTCTCTTACATATCTCATTTGTAAGGAATTTGAAGTTGATTGTTCCAGATTTTTCCCTGTAATGCCCCTCTGGGAGTTCATGGTAGAAACAGAGATCCAAAGGACAGGGACGCATGCCATGCTAGTGTGCTTTGGAATGCAGTCACTATAATCCTTATGAAAGCATAATATAAAGTTTTCATGTAAATTAAAGCTGACTTTGCTTCCCAGATAAGTAGACTATTTAAAAATATATATTGTGGTGAAAAAAAATGGCTGCACAGGAGACTTACTGTTACAGAGATTTGGATTGCAAAGACCTTATTCACATTGTTTTTTCAGTATATATTTCCAACAATTCTAGTGAACTTTTTGATTTACATTATCACACTTGTGAATATTTTCCATGCTGAAAAGACTCTGTGTTTGAATATGAGATATACTGACTTATCTGATAATATTTTCTCTTAGTTGCAGTACTTCGTGTAATTTGAAGAGAATTTGGGGTTTGGTGAACCAAACAATCCTGACAAAACATTCTGTGACATATACTCACCTGGGTTTGCAAAGTTGTTATTGACTCATTTTCATTTTAAATTCAAAAGAGCATCAATTAAATACACTTTGAGCACAGGGTTACATTTCTAAAGAAAAAGAAATAATGAAAAAAGAAAAAAAGATATCATTCTGCACTACTGTTGAGCACTCAAAAGTATCACAAGAACCATGGAAGTCCTTGACAGCAGTGAAAAATCTAACTGGCCTACAACACACTTGATCATAAAAGCTTTGCATATATTCTTTTTTCACATTGTCTTCCAGGCCCTATGATGATAATTCTATGAAATCAATGCTTAATGTTTTCACAGAAACATCAATTCCACCATTTATTTCACATCTCTCGTATTGTAACTAAGCTTGTTCATTAAGCCTTTGTTTTTGTTTTCTCCACATTTATGTTACAATTTCATTTATCCTTTGTTGCTCATAAGAACAGTAAATAAATAAATAAATAAATAAATAGTCTCACTGATAAATAAGCAGGAATTAAATCTTTGAGGTGAATGTGTATCTCAGCTTGGAGGCAGATAATACAGCTGTCATCATTTTCACCTGTAGTATTCTCTTACTCTTTTAGCAAGATAAAAAATGATAAAATGACATTTCAGATTTTACTTTTTACCAATCCTGAAATACCATTACAAAGTTTAATTATTTAAATTCATTTATGTATTATCTCAAGAGATATTCAAGATTAGCTGTCCCAGTTTCTTATGCTAATCAATATATTTAGAAAATTTCTCTTGCCTGTATGACCACTGTCATACACTGTACTCTTTTTTCTCATCACACAGGAATTCTGTGGTACATAACTAATGTTACAATCAGGAAAGTTCTCACAGAGCAGAAAGCAGAACCATGAGACCTCTTTTAAACACTTCAACTCTTGATCTGTCATTTGTTTGCTATTTAATATCAAACCTTTTATTTATATATTTTGTATTGTACATTAATTTGGCTCTTATATGGTAGAATATCTTATGTTCCCAGATATTTGTAAATGATGACAATAGGTTGGGCAGCCCAACATATGAAAGGTAAAGTGCAACTCACAAAGTGCACTGAAGACTAGAGCAAATGATAGATTTAATATCAAAATAAAATTCATCCAACTCAAACCAAAACCATACTACCTCACCCTTACCTCAATGATATTTTGCTAGTCTGTACACTGATGTTCATCAAGTACTGTTAAACAAAACTGAAAATGTTATTTCTTTGATGATCTTGCTGCTTTTACAGTGCTTGTGGGATGGTCAAAAGTTGCAGTAAATATCAAATTGTGGAAGATCTTCTCATGAGAGCTTGTTAAAATTACTGATTACATTCAAGACTAAAGATACAATTCCTTTGGGTTAAGAACTATAGTTTGGTTGATCAAAGCAAAGCTGAAAATTTGGTTATCATAAAATCACTCTTTGACCAAGACATTAAATTTCAGCAGAAAAGAAATGAGGGAAGGGAAGGAAAAGGAAAAGGAAAAGAAAAGAAAAGAAAAGAAAAGAAAAGAAAAGAAAAGAAAAGAAAAGAAAAGAAAAGAAAAGAAAAGAAAAGAAAAGAAAAGAAAAGAAAAGAAAAGAAAAGAAAAGAAAAGAAAAGAAAAGAAAGAAAAACCAGTATTAGTGAGACACTTCTTGGTAATCCATCCCATAAAACTGTAAGAGTTTTTCATTGCATTTCTGGAATACAGCTTAGTCATCTTCTGATTTATAAACTAGTAACTAAACAATTTCAGAACTATATGCATGTTTGTAATTCATTCTTGGCAAGTTCACTTTCACATCCACCAGATGCTCTGCATTTTGCAGTAGCAATCTGAATCTCTTGTCTGTTATAATCTTTTCTGCCATGCTAAACATATCCATTCATGCTAAATGTATGTATGCTAGTTGATGTGCAAGTGAGCAGTCCAACAGTAGAAAATGGCACAATCAGACATGCTTAAAGTTTTTATTGCAGGTTTTCAGATGGACAGTTTCTGATTTCTCTATGTTGCTCATCAAGGTAGAAATGCACCACTGCAGGCAGCAATTGCTTTGCCTTCAGATGGACTGGTGCAGAACCATTTTGTGCCAGATTTCTCCAGAGGTTCACACTTTTGAAAACTGGAGTCACAGTGCTGCTGCCTTTGCCACTGCTGGGAAGAGCTAAGCAGAGTGAGAAGCAGAAATTTTTGGAACAGCTGCCGCCTGTGCAATATAAGAGTGAGCCAAAGCTTCTGTCATGCCAATTCTGTCTGTGTTTTTCTGTACCCAGAAAACCATAGCTAACCCAGTCCATCATGGATACTTTTAAATGTCACACAGGTCCCCTGACCACTGCAGCTTTGTTGGTGTTCCAGGATCCAAGTGGGAACAGATATTCATATGCTTTCACCACCTTATAACCTCAACAAGTTATGTTTTTCTGCCCTAAGATGAGCTATGAAAAGCATAAGCTGAAGTGAGAGAGACTTTTCCCAGGAAACAGAATCTTTTGTTGCATTTCTTAGGTTTGGGACTATAAGTCCAGTCAAAGGTTATCTCAAAAAGATGTTCATGAGGTCACCTTTGCTGTCTTAAAAGAATATTCTGAACTCTTCTGCTTGTAATTTTGTTCAAGAGTAAAAGAGTTGAGCAAATTAATTTTTTCTTAACAGAAAAAGTGATTTGATGTTTATTGGCATTTACCATTCAAATTATGACAAAAGGAAATACATATGTACATTCCTCAATTCTCAATTACACTTTCTGCTAAGAATTCACAAGGGTAACAGTTCGCTCTGTAGTTTTCTGATACAGACAGAAAGTAAGCTGGGAAAGAGAAAAGTTAGAAAAACCTGACAGAGCCAGCCATTTTAGCATTACAGATCAGATTATTTTCTAAAGTAATTTAGGAAGACCTAACAGGGTTACAGAGTCACAGAACAGTTAAGGTTGGAAGAGACCTCTGGAGATGATAATTTCATTCAACACACCTACTCAAGCAGAGATACCTAAAGTAGGTTGCCCAGGGCCATGTCCAAGTGGCTTCTGATTATCTCCAAGGCAGAAGGCTACACAGCTACTCCAGGAAGCCTGTTCCAGTGCTCTGTCAGCTGTACAGAAAAGAAGTACTTCCTGATGTTCAAAGGGAACCTTCTGTGTTCCATTTTGTTCCCACCGCCTCTTGTCTCACTCCATCTTCTCTGTACTCTTTCAGGTATTTGAATACTGATGTAATCTCTCTATGATTCCTATTCTCTAGGAGAAAAGTCCAGCTCTCTGAACCTCTCCTCACAGGAGACATGTTCCAGTCTTTTGATCATCGTGACAGCTCTTCTTTGGACTTTTTCTAGTATGTCTCTCTTGCACTGAAGGGCCCACAGTGGGTATTGATACTCCACATGTGGCCTCACCAGTGCTACGTAGAGGGGAACAAGGAAGTAACATCCATTCACGAATGGTAACAATTAGGTCTCTCAGAACTCTACTCATGCCTGAAATAGTCCATGCCATGGATACAGTGGAAATTAAACAACCATATACCTTGTTCAGTCTCTCAGAGGGCCCTTCTTGTTGTGGAGTTTCCGAGGGTCCGAAAGTGGGTGCCAACTGCTAACACAGTGGTTCACCTGTGGCAATACTGCACCAAATGAGATTCCCTGGTTCCCACCTACAGTCTGATTAGATGACTGGAGAGTCAAGAATTAATCAGCAAAATTCACTTAAACTTTAGTAGTCCCATGTGGCCAGCATGAAATTCTAAAGGAAAGTGAAAGCCTAACAGTGGACTACTGTAGCCTGAATGAACTCACACCACTGCAGTGTGCTGTCATGTCAGACATGCCAGAACTTTAGTACAAAGTGAAGCCAAATACAGACAGGTGGTATGCCACAACTGACATCATTGATACATTTTTCTCAGTACCTTTGCTAACAGAATGCAGAACAAGTTTGATTTCACTTGAAGGAGTACATCCAAAATCAAATGCCTCAGAGGTGTAAACACAGCCCTACCATTTCACATGGGCTGATCCAGACTGCACTGAAACAGACAAAAGCTCCCGAACACCTGAAATTCATTGATGACATCATTATCTGAGGCAGTGTACCAGCAGAATTTTTTCAGAACAGGAAGGAAATAATCCAGTCCTTCTAAAAGGTATTTTTGCCATAAAGTGAAGATCAAGTGGCCCACACAGTAAACCAAATTTTTGAGAATAAAATACCAAGATGGACATTATCAGATTCCCATAGACATGATCAACAAAATAACTGTTATGTCTCCACCAACCAGCAGAAAGGAATCACAAGTTTCCTGAAGTGTTCTGGGTTTATGGAGAATGCATTTTCCAAACTGCAGTCTGATTATAAGCACTCTTTATCAAGTGGCCCAAAAGAACAATTTCAGTCATGTCCCTCAGAAAAAAAAAAAAAAAAAAAAAGACAACAAATAAAGTGGGAGATGCAGTAACCTCTTAGGCCAGTTTGGGCAGGACAAGATGTAAAAAAATGCACTCTACATTGCAGCTGGGAAGAATAGCTCCACTTGGATCCTCTATCAGAAAACACTAAGGAAGACTTGAGGTTGACACCTAGGATTTTTGAAAGGGGATACAGAGGATCGAAAATCCTCTGCACTTCTACTGAAAAGGAGATGTTGGCAGCATAAAAAGGGGTTCGGGTTGCTTCACAAAGCACAGCTTCTCTTGGCACCCTGACTGCCTGTACTGGATTGGATGTTTAAAGGGAGAGTCATAGAATCATAGAATCATTAAGGCTGGAAAAGACCTGTGAGATCTATTTCAACCAGCTACCTACCATTAATACTGTTCACTATATCATGTTCTTAAGTACCACATCTACACATTTCTTGAACACCATCAGGTAGAATGACTCCACCACCTCCCCACACAGCCTGTTCCAGTGCACAACCACTCTTTCAGAAAATAGTTTTTCCTAATATCCAACCTGAACTTCCCCTGGCACAACCTGAGGCCATTCCCTGTCATCCTCTCGCTAGTTACCTAGTAAAAGAGAGAAAAGGTTGACCCTGACCTCAATACAACCTCCCTTCAGGTAGCAATAGAGAGCAATGAGGTCTCCCCTGAGATTTTCTCCCCCAAATGCTTGTTTTTATCCCAAAAACTAGACATTTTGTCTGTTAAATATCACTTTTTATCCCCAAAATTAAACACATACTCCCTTAAATAGCACTTTTATCCCCCCAAAAATGAGACATTTTCACCCCAAAATACCACTTTTTTTAATTCAAAAAATAAGATACTTTCTTCCCATGCAGGGAGGCCGAGCACACAGCATTGTGTTCTGCTTATCAGGATCAAGAGGTGGCTTGATTACAGCCAGACGAACCTGGCTATATGAGTACCATGGCAGAAATAGCAGGGCAGGTACTTTAATCTAGCAGGGAGAAGCAAAACACAAGCCAGTTCCTCTTCTGAAGACTAAATAGTCTCAGTTCCCTCAGCCACGCCCCAAAATACTTGTGCTCCAGATCTTTCAGCAGCTTCATTACCCTCCTCTGGACATCCTCCAGGGCCTTGACATCTTTCTTGTAGCGAGGGACACAAAACTGAACACTGTATTTGAAATGCGGCCTCACCAGGGCTGAATACAGCGGGACAACCACTTCCCTGCTGGCAACACTATTTCTGATACAAACTAGGATGCCATTGGCCTTCTTGACCACTTGGGCACACTCCTGGATCATGTTCAGGCAAGCGTCAACCAACAACTCCAGATCCTTTTCCTCCACGCAGTGTTTGAGCCACTCTGCTCCAAACCTGCAATGTTGCAGGGGGTTGTTGTGACCAAAGTGCAGGATCCAGCACCTGGTGTAGTTGATCTTCATGCCACTGGCCTCAGATCATCAATCCAGCACTCCTGCTCTGTCAACTAACCTCCCCACTCACTTTCCAGATCTCTTTTGCTAGCCCACAGGCTTCTCTCAGTGACTTCATCACTGCCAACTTGAGCCATCAGTAAAGTATTATAATAATAAGGACAAACCAGACCAGTGAGTTTTCTAGTAATACCCTGACTCAGGCCCACTTCCCTACAGGTTGAGTCTGGCCAACCTACCAGGCCCTCCATTTCTCAACTGTTACAATGGACACCGCGCTATTTTCACCATGCTCTGGGGTTGCTGTGCTCCCTAGGGGCAGCCTTTGTAATTGAAGGATGTGATGCAGCAGCTTCTGGCTCTGTCTTTGCTGCCTCAGAGGTGCTGCTACTGCCACAAGGATAGCTAATGGTGCCCGGCAGCTCCTTGCTGATGGGATTCTTCTTGCCCTGCTGAGGTGATTACTTGCATCAGTGTAGAATGCAACCATACCAGAGCTGACTGCCTTGGAGTCCCCACAGTATGCAACTTATACTTCATAGAGTAAGTGGGTCATTCCTGAGCACACAACAAACTGAAATAGAAAAGCCTGCTCACCCAGGAATCTTGAAGTCATAATGGACTGACCAAAGGGCATGAATTTTGGAACATCACTAGAAGATGTTGAAGAAGCCCCACTATACACCACCTGAAAATGAGAAACAATGTGCCCTGTTCTCTAATGAGTTTTGTTGTACAGCTGGAAAACATCAGAAGTGGAATGCCGTATAGAGTATGACATGACAAGTTGTAGAAACTGCTGAAGAAGAAGGTTAATCAAGCCAGTTTGTAGAAGTGAAGACCATGCAGCTGGCTTTAAGCATTGCTGAAAGAGAGAAGTGAAAGAGAGAAGTGAGTGCTGTATACTCATGGTTGCTGGCAATCTGTGGTGGTGATTACAAGATGAAGGAGATGCACCTGGCATTGTGCTGCATTGTGACAAGGTATTGCTGTGTGGGTTGAAAACCTAGTTGTAAAAGTACATCATGTAGACACTCGCATACCCAAGAGTTATGCCTCTGAAGAGCATCAGAACAACCATCCATGGATCACAGTGCTAAGATGGAAGAGGCTCGGGTTGGTCAGAACTGACAATGTAAGAATGAATTATTTGCAGCTTGCTAGGCCATCAAAGAAGAGATGCAGCATAGAGGTGGGCTCAGGATTGAGGAGTAGGCTTGATCATGGACACTACTGCACGCATTATCCATAAATGTGAAATACATACTGCTATTAAGCAACCCAAGAAGATAAAGCCGCTCTATTATAAAGGATGATGGCTGAAATATCAATATGGAGAGACATAGCTGATTGATTATATCACACTGCCCCAAACCCAAAACTATACTGGGGGGGTTACTGTTTTCAGTGAATAATGCAATATTAAGACAGTCATCATTAAAGATATTCTTCATAAACTTACATTATTCCATTCCAAATATTACATTACTTAGTACTCTATCTCATGCTCCTGATAGAGAACACAATTTTCAGTGCTTTTCAGTGGTTTCTACTATTAGCGTGATAATACTATATAATCACAACAAACACAACTGTGTATGTGCCATGCTGAGAAGTGGTCATTTCTCAGCTCATTGAAGCAATATCCCAGCAAGACACATAGAATATCTTATTCCTTAGTGTTATAAATAATTGTTATCTGCCACTGGGAGAAAAAATCCATATTTTGTTGATGTGGATATTAATGACTGACACAAACTTTAATGCCAGAATGTTTGAATGCCAGCATTTTTCTGTTTGTTTGTTTGTTTGTTTTTCTTCTCTCAGATTTTTTTTATTTTTAATTTTCTTCTTACTTGGGAATTTAATTCACTTGAAATGCATGTTAAATACATAAAGGTAAATTCATTCTGAGAGCATGCAGAACTGAAAGCTTTTTGGTATCCTGGCTTTTGGTGTTGTCACAGAGTTGTCACTAGAAGTATCTGTGTCCATGACAGGGGAGCCACAGGCCCACACCAAGAAAAAGGGGGAAAAAAAGAAAGAAAGAAAAAAAGGGGAGGGGAGGGGGCGGGGAGGTGCTGTCCATGGTTTATGGGCCAGTTCAGCCCGGTTCTAATGGGGCAGGGTACCCACGGGCCCATGCCCCAGGAAAGGAGGAAAGGGGAAAAAAGGGAAGGGGTAGGGAGATGGGAGGTGGGCCTAAAACAGAAGAGTGGCAACAATCTGAAGAGGAAAGTCAAGTTACTAAATATGATATTGGAATGCAAGATAACACAATATAATACAATACAATTGGAATTGAGGCTAATAAATCAAAGAAAATGAGATAGAGAATGTCCAAAACTGAAGGCCTTACTCTGATTTGAAGGCAAAACAGCTGGGGAGCACACACACTGCCAGGCAGCTAGAAAAAGTCCCGTGACTTTTCAGCAGACTTATCTTCCCCTCTGAATGCAGAGTCCTCTGGGATGTGTAGTTCTTCTCTTCTGAGAACCAGATATCCGGAATATCATCAGTCCACAGAAGTGGGGTATTAATTCTTTAACTCCCGGTACCTGACATGATGTTATGATGTGGAATACCGATAACAAAAATCATAAAACCATGGAAGGTGCTATTATCTACCTTATGTTTTGTGTTTTTATCTGCAAAACTTGTCCAACTCGCAAGGTTAAGTTTGGATACTGGTAGAGTAACATCTATCATCAACAGATTCTTCAAGGAAAAGACAAAGACAAAATACAGGAACTTAGAGAACAGAGCTTTATAATCCCTTGGGTCTCATGACAAGTTGGTGAATACTTCGTAGCTTACTCTGAAAGTAATGCCTCCTCTTTATTTCCATAGAAACTGCAACAGATGCAAAGAGCACAGTAGTAATATTTGACAGAGTAAAATCTCAGAACACTTTTTTGACAGAATCATCATCATTAGCTGTGCATGGCCAACAAGAGTGTGAATTGTGAACTCTTAAAAATGCACATGGATGTCCAGAACATGGCTTGTCTTTCATGTTGCTGTTGCCACCGAACCATGACAGCTAGTTATTTAATTCCACATGGTTTCTTGTGCTTGTGCAGCTGAAGGACGTGTCTAAATTCCTAAAACGTACTTCCGCAGTGCAAGTCGGATATGTTTGTGCTCTGACAAACTCTTCTAAACAACTGCTTGTGGTGCCCGCATGAGGCCGATAGGGATCTCCACAGGTGTCAGCCATAACAGCCACATTACATTGATGTCAACTACTACTGATCCTCTCTCCAAGTCTATGCTCCAGTGTTGTAGTTCCTGAGATTTCTTGGTTAGACTCTACGCATATTTCCATTAAATAACTGGAATGCTACTAAGTGTCTCTTCTACTTTCCTTTACTCAGCTGACATGAATTAGCTGTTTTCCTTTTTGTATAGAAATTCTATTTTTGTCATGTAACTTTGTTACTGATAATGCTATTCATCAAAACATCTTACAGAACACTTGCTAGAGAGCTACAGCCTGGCAAGTAGTAAACGGTTTGTAGAGGTGACAATTTTAATACACCCTTTCAAAGACTGTGCAGTTTGGGAATCATAAGCATGAATGGATAAAATCAAAAGGTTACGTAACAGTATTTTAAAACCCTCTCAAGAAGATCTCTGTTTATGATTTAGTTGTTTGGGTTTTTTTGTTTGTTTGTTTGCTTGCTTGTTTTAAGTGTTTTATTTTACCACATTATGAAATAGAAAAACAACTTTTCTTCTCTGCAACTCAGAACTCTTCTGTTCTTTCAGGCAGTAAATAACAGTTTGTATTGTGTTATCTGGAAAATAAAATATTATGCTATCAGATTTTTGTATTCAGCTGCAGATTTGCACTGGGTTTAATGCCTCTTTATTTTCCATGTAAATGGATTTTCAAAATTGTTTCTGTGGAAAAGTGAAGGCATTTTTTCTCTATTTTTCCACTTAATGTCATTGAGCTGGCATTTGAGTGAATTATGAAAAATCAAGAACCTGAAAGCTACAGCCCTGCTGAAGTCCATTGTATAGTCAGAAGCAATTTCTGCAGAACAGTGAGAAAAAAATCCAATAGATCTGGAAATGTGCACTGAGAAAGCAGCAGTCCTTTGTTATATTAATAATTTAGTTCTCATTTTCATCTTAATTCTTCATATTTTGTGAGTTTTGCCCTCTTACAGAAGCAACAGCAGCATGAAAAATATCCGCTAGCACAAACATTTTCAGATAGTTTTCACTAGACTTCTACTGACTTTCTTGGACTTTGGTACAGCAGAAAGTTCAAGTTATTTGTTCATGCTTACTTTTCAGACTGGCAGTTACTAGACGTGTCTTTTATTATTAAAAGATGTGAAAAAATAATTATTCTTCAGCCAAAGTATTCAGCTCCTGATTCTTAAGATCCTATTTCCCACTGAAATCAGTTATGGCTGAGTCTGAAAATTTATTTATGAACTGAGGTCTTTTTTGCTTTATTCACATAGCCAGATAAAGCTGCTATATGAGCCTCTTTAAAGATCTAAGTGTTTCACTGACTTTGTGTCATTTATGCAGAACATCTAAAGATCTGAAAGAAAAAGAAGGAATAAAAGGTGTCACTAGTAGCTGAAAATTCAATCACTTGTTTTCTGCTGGAAGGAAGGAGATTTTTCTTAATAGTCTATATGTAAAATAAATCATACATGCTGATTATTGTTTGATTTAATATTTTTTAAAAAGGAAGTAACATTTCTTTCTGAATTGCAAGCAAGATGAGTTCAGTGTATGCCTGTGACAGTGAGTTTCCACATGAAGTAAAATGGCCTTTACTCACATCAAACAGAAGAAAGAGATAGATGCAACAAATTCCTGATCCACAGGAATACTTGCAATTTCCACAAACAACAGGCTGTCGTCTCATGTTGGAATATGTCTAAAGTGCCTCAGTCAGAGCAATGCCAAAGACTTTTGGACCACATTGTATCAGAACAAGAATGCTGGAGGATAACAGGGAACACATTACAAAGACAACAATCAGGTTTCAGGATTTCTAACACTTGTTTCAGTGGAATCTGTCATTGCCAACTTTTCAGTGCTTGCTCTGTCATATAATGCATTTCATTTCACAGCTCTCAATCAAGTCCCAGAGGCTGCTTAGCTTGTACTATAGTCATAAACCGAGTAAAGTGAGGAGGATATTGGTTGTGTACAAGTTCATAGAGTTCTTGTTTGGATATTACTTTCTTGTGTGACAGCTAACAGTATGTTTATAGTTTCAACATCGAGGTGGCAGTAGGACTAGAATGTTTTGGCACCTGTTTGGAGACTGCAATTTTAAGTCACCAATCATTCCAAATTTATTTATTTTTAATCCTTTCTATGGATTTTTTTCTGCAACTTTGAAAGCTTGCAGTCATTCATAAGTCATACAGTAAAACAATTAAGTCATCTTCAGAATATATTTATTTTCATTGTGACAAGGAATTTGAATGAAGAAAAATATACGCCAATAGTGCAACTGGGAAAGCAAGTACTGAATGTATCACCATGAAAATCAAGCAGATTAGAAACCAGTTAAAAAGCTTTTAGATTGTTTGAAATGACCATTAAATCTTGTGAAAGCTGTATGAAACATCATACTGGGAAATGAGAAAAAGCACAGTGAATTTTAGCCTATGTAAATCCTGAGTGTCCTTGCGGTGCTTTCAAAGCTCTTAGCACTGTGCGATGTCAGCACTGTGTTAATTAAAAGTTCCTCAGTTTTACAAAGAGCCACACACTGGTTTGTTAACATTTTCTTAACGATTCTTTGGGAGTGACAGATTTAATCTTCCAAAAACAAATGAGGAATGTGAAGAGTTCTTGGAAGAAAAGCTTTGGTAATTCTGCTCCTTTGGATTCACAGAAAATCTGAGAACAGTTTATTTTGGAAAAAAATTCGGGTGTCCCTACCTCTGTATCCACCAGTTAGAGCAGTAATAATGTTCCCTTCATATAAACTTTGGATTAATATCTATAAAAGCTGAGCACAGTGAAGCTCAGAGAAGAGCTTCTCCTCACTGTCCATCTAGATCAGTGAGCAGGTAGCTCCATATAGTGGTTATGTAATCATTAGGATATAACGTGAAAAATGACCTCAGAAAATAGAGAGCTCTGGACACTATTATTGGTCTTTTTCATATAGGAAAAACATTGGATGTCATAGACTATTCACAATGTTCTTGCAGTATTGCCAGCTTTTGAGCAAGTTTTCCGTGAAAACAAAGGGAATCGAAAGATTCCCAGTTCATTTCCACTAGGGGAGAGAAAAAAAGAAAAAAGAAAAAAAAAAAAAAAAAAAAAAAAGCAGAGACAGGATGTTAAGTTTGTAAACATACACTGTTATGATGTTTGTTAGAGGATGACAACCATTTCTTTTTGATGTAAACCTAGAAACACTGATCTTTGCCATTTCAAGACACAATTATGAAAATGCATTTCTGTCATGCTATCTTCTTTCCCTACTTCAGAAGGATAGGTGAACGTAGAAAGTAGAGCCTGAATAGTCCATGGATGCTTTCAGGTACACCAAATATCCTTTGATTCATAAAAGCTTGCCATTGCTTTACAGTGTGAATTTCAAATGCTGATATCCGAGCAACTGTGTATGCCCACCCTGACTTGTTGCAGTGATTCAAGAATAATGAATCTTTGGAGAATGTAGATAAATTAATGCCTTGTTTTTAATTATTTGAGTTTTACTCACTAAAATTTTTCCTCTGATTTTTTTTGTTTGGTTTTGGTTTTTTTTATGTTTTGCTTTGATTTTGGTGGTGTGGTGGTGGTTTTTGTTTTTTGTTTTTTGTTTTTTTTTCTGAGAAGGAACTAGGATCACAGTATTACAAAACATCTGAAGACAACTTCCAAACAGTTCACTGTAATCTCATATGCTGTTTAGTTCTACTGGGTATTCTCTCTAGAGAATTAGTTCATGTTACTCTTGCATGTTTCCAGCAGTGAGATAGAATTCAGACCATAACTTTTAAGACAGACTAAATTCTCAGTCACTGTGATATTCAGTGGTTTTCACTGAATTGTGTGTATTTTATGAAATAAAACATTCAGATATCATAACTGGACAATTTCGTAGGAATGCAAATGCCTTGGCAGGATCAAAGGTCTTGATATTCTATCACTTAAATATTTCTGCAATAGTATATTTTTAATGTGAAAATGCCTCAGTAATTTGCAGTAGAAGTCTACATATTTCTAAAGCACAAGCACTTTTTCTCCTTTTGAGAATCACACGAAATCACAGAATTACAAAACAGTAGAGGTTGTAAGGGACCTTTGGGAACCATTAAACTTAACATCGTCCTAAAGCAGGTTCCCTGCAGCAGGTTGCATCCAGACAGCCAATTCCTAATCCACTGTACAGTCCATCCTTCAAATCCACACCTCTCCAATTTAGAGTGAAGGGTGTGGTGAGGGACCATGTCAAAGGGACCATCATAGAAGACCACCAGATTGGTCAGGCAAGATCGGCCCTTGGTGAAGCCATGCTGGCTGTCTCAGATCACCTCTTTGTCTCATAAGGGCCTTAGCATAGCTTCTAGGAGGATCTGCTCCATGATCTTCCGAGGCACAGAGGTGAGGCTCACCGGCCTTCTCTAACAACTCCACATCCTTGTAACTGGGGACCTGAGATCTGGATGCAGTACTCCACATGGGTTCTCAGATTTGCTTCTGAGGAGAATTAACACTCTTGAGGTGCTTATCATGCTTCTTTTTATGCTGCCCAGTACACACCTGGTTTTCAAATTATTGTGTATTTAGAATATCTGAAGTTCACGGATTTCTCTGAAGTGTCCATCACACTCCTAGAGCGATTTGCCGACCTATTATGTAACAATAGAAGTTTAAACCTACTTAACAGTTTGCTTTTTAAGAAATCTGTTTCTTCTGCAATGTACATTAGTCTGTCACCAATAATATTTTTGGGGGAGAACAGCAAACAAAGAACAAAAAAAAGAACTAACAATGAATAAAGCAAGCAAATTAATTAATTTAAAAAAAAAAAAAAAAAAAAAAAAGAAAAGGAAATAATAGAAAACACTGCTTAGCCATATCCACAACTGTCATAGTTGAGAAATTCACTTTAACTGAGGTGTTGACAACTAATATATAGACACTTTCAAGGCTTCTCTAGACATTCTTGGCTGTGTGAAGTAAATAACTCTTATCAAACCCTGAATTGTTAAAACATGTTTAGCTTTTAGATTAGTTTATGTAGCCCCAGGGCATATGGTTCTGCAGAACTTACTCTCATTTATTTTACCGAAACAAACAAACAAAAACACATCACTTATGTCTAGCTCTCATAGCTACAAATTGATCTTCATCAGGTATCACGGTATCTTTAGGAGCACACGTTACTTCAACTACTAATGGACATGTGGAGCATGTTGTACATGCAACCTTCCACCACCAGCTTTCACTCATTTGAATTTTCATCTCCAAAAATACATTATTTGACTTTCAGTCTCTGGAATCACCATTTCCTTACCAGTAAGCTTGCTGAACGAGGTAAAATTCAATACAAGAAAAAAATAATAGGGAATGTGAGATGAGAGGGACTGTAAAGGAAGATGTACTAAATGGAGGTATCTGTCACCTCCTGAGACTATGAGTGGAATGAAAGAATGAAGAATTAATGAAGAACAGTAGTAACTAAAGCTGGTTCTGCTGTGGAAAATGAATTTCATCCTCCCAAGTATCATTACTGTTTTTGGATGATCACTGGGGAGTAAGATCCAGAGGTCTAAATTTCAAAAGATACACATGCCCAAATTAATTCTTAGATATTGTAATAAATTTGTTTCATATACACAAGAAAAATAAACAAGATACAGTCTCTCATGTAATATTTACTGTTACTGATTGCTTTACACTTTAGTACCTTAATCAGTGCGTCTACTATTATTTACAAGTTGACTGCCATTTATCCATATTTTTGCCAGTGTACCATTTGGACTGACATTAATGTTTCAACATCATTACTTTTTTTATATATATATTTTTTAATATTTTAAAATGTTAAGTCCTATTCTGCATTGATTCATTGATCTAAAACATAATTTCCACTTACTGTAGGTAAAAATTTGTATCATTTAAGTAATGAATGATGTAACTTTCCTGACCTATAGTTGAAGATATAACTTTTCTAGACAAACAACCTGTCTGTACTGAACCTGACTGTCAAAACCTGCAGGTTCAACTTAAACTTTTGTTCTGGATGCAAATTGGTATCCAATTTAAAGTGGAGGAATATAATTGGTCTGTGTGTCATACCCATTTGAAAACCTAAAAGCTGATTTGGGACTACTGACAATTATTTTGGCATCTAAACAGGTTCAGTCATCAGCCCATTTAATTAGGAATAGCACACGCCATTTCACAGGAAACAAATAACATCAGGCAAACACAGATTATTGGTGTTATGGCCTAAATCAATTGTGCTTGCAGTTAGAGCAATGAATCCACACATATCTGAACTTGTGAGTAAAACAAAAAGAACAAAAAAGTCCAGACTGAATATAAAGTAGCTTCGATCTTAATTTGAACTTTTCTAACCAATGCATCCGAAGATATATTCCTGAACTCTGTTGATTTGTTACTTCTCTTAATTTGATCACCTGGAAAAAGTAAGAATAGGTCTTTTTTCTATTGTTGAAACTACAGTACTAGATTAAACAGGGGAAGGATTGAATCATTTTATATTTTGCTGAGTAGCTAAGTAACACTTTTATTTGTATTCTAAGGAGTCTATTCAGTTTGGTTTTTTTATTTGTTTGTATATTTGTTTCTGCTAGTTTTGTTAGACTCAAAAATTAATCCTTCAGGGTTTGTTTGTTTGTCTGTTGTTTTTTTAAAAAAATTCATATATGGATAAATGTTATCTAAGAGCTAGATCCTCAAAGCTAGCTGAAAAAAAAAAAATCATTTGATTCATAAAATTGTTTAAGTTAGGATCTGAGACACAATAAGAGTAGTCATTGTCTTAAGTGTAACTTGCATCCTAAGGGTATTTTTATATTTCCACTTTTCTTCTGTTTTGCCTGTTGCCATCTACCGATTTTTATTTCATTGACTAATACTGCCCAACAAGATGTCTTAATTATTGCACCTCAAATTATTGCTTTTGTCTCATTATCAGTCCCTCTAAGCCCCTTGGCACTATTTTCCTCCTGAGAACTATGAATATTACATTAAACTGTCACACCAAAAATTCATTTAGCAAGTCTTCTATCTCTCAGTACCCAGCAGATTTGTAGGGAGGAAATATAGAAAACAATGACAGCAATGATAACTCCAGTAACTAGAGATGTAAGAATTTCTTGTCTAAGGATTATATTCAGAAAACCCTTTTTTTCTGTAACATTTTATCTCAGCTGTATGCTGTGACAATGAGTAATCATACAATATTGTATAATAGCATTTCTTTCTGTCTCTTTTTAGGTGGTTATAACTCTTAGTGTGATACATAATAACTAATTATTCCCAGCATATTTTTGTCATATTTTCTGTGTGTGTGTGTGTGTGTCTGGATTTTTTTAATCATATTTCCTTTGAAAGTTTAATTGTGTGTAGTCTGGTTTTCAGCTAACAGTAAGTCAAGAAGGTGTACCCTCATGATTTTGCAGATGACACCAAGCTGGGAGGTGGTGTCAATCTGCCTGAGGGTAGGGAGGACTTTCAGAGGGATCTAGATAAGCTGGATTGCTGGGCTGAGGTGAATAGGATAAGGTTCAACAAGGCCAAGGGCCGGGTCCTGCACTTTGGCCACAATAACCCCATGCAGTGCTATAGGCTTGGGGCTGAGTGGCTGGATGACTGTGAAGAGGAAAGCGACCTGGGCAGGTTAGTTGATGCTCAGCTGAACATGAGCCAGCAGTGTGCCCAGGTGGCCAAGAAGGCCAAGGGCATCCTGGCCTGTATTAGAAATAGTGTGTCCAGCAGAGCAGAGAGGTAATCATCCCCCTGTACTCAGCTCTGGTGTGGCCACACCTTGAGTATTGTGTTCAGTTTTGGACCCCTCGCTACAGGAAAGACATTGAGGCCCTGGAACATGTCCAGAGAAGGGCGATGAAACTGATGAGGGGTCTGGATGAGGAGATGTAAGATATGGTTTAGTGGCTTGTGGTAGGAATGGTGATGGGAAGATGGTTGGACTAGATGATCTTGTAGGTCCTTTCCAACCTTGTGATTCTATGATTCTAGAAAGTCTTGAATGTTATGGCTTTTATCAACTGCGCATCTCGAATTTCCATCTTTCAACTTATCTAATCTCTCCTCCCTGAAATCCATTCCAAGAAAAAAAAAGAAAAATTACAAAAAATAGTAACAAACAACAACAACAACAAAAACCTACTCCCATAGCTGTTTTACAACAAAAGATGCAAAACCAATTATTACCTTTTAGAACTTCTACAGTCTCAGGGCATTGTTCTAATAAATAAATGTATTTAACTATGGTATATGCAGCTCCGGGAAATAACAAAGCTGTGCAAGCAACATATGAATGATCAGAGAAGACAAAGGAAAATATCTCTGGTAAGAAGGTATTTTAAGAAACTTCTTCAGTAGCATTCATGTGAAATAAATTAACCAGACAGATGCTAAAACCAAAATATAAGTGAGACAATATGAAATGTTGTGTCATGGATGTTTCAACGTAAGTGCAACCTTTTTCATGGTTTTTACATGTCTAGAATGAAGTTTACATCAAGCCATCAATTTAAGAATCTAAATCAATTTTTGTTTGCATAAATAGGTTCCAAGTAACCAGAGAGCTAAATGTAAACAGCAGTATTGTCTGTAGTTTTTCCTGTGATAAATAGGAAGAAAATGGTTTAATAGTAAAGGCCATAATTATCCACGGCTCTCAGTTTACAATTACTTTTCTTTGACAGTTAAAGTCATAAATGCCAGCTTTAATCATGCATTCAGGTTGAATTAGGCACTGCCAATGCTGTAAGAGATCTAATCCTCTTTCTTTCCTTCTCATTCCTCCTCATAATGAAATAATAATGTAAATTCACTTCATTGATGGGACGACCCATGTGAATTTATTACAGGCTTGGAGAAGTCTCTTGAAAGGGATAAATTTTTTCTGGGTACAGACTTAAGGTAATTCAAAGCAGACAAGAAAAAAAATGGAGCTGTCATCAGAGGCCAGGGTATGGAATGGATATAATTTGTATGAATAGGCTTTTTAATAAGTATAACAAGGCTAAGCTCCAGCTTTACTAGGGGAGTATTACTGCTGTCATTTTCCAAATCTTGATGCACTAACTTTATTTGTGGAATGAAGATCAGCTGTAAATCCCATTTCTTGTTCTACTGCAGCTTGCTGTGGACACAGATACTGCACAGTCGGCAGTGACCAAGTCTTCTAATTATTTGAGTTAAGACAAATGGAACAATTAGCTCCTTGTAAAACCATTTGTGGTACTCAGTGACACGTACCAACCTTTCCTGTAGAACAAACTCCACCTTTTAGTTAATGCTCAGATTTTTATCAGGTAAGGCTTGTTGTCAATATGATAGAATACTTAATTATTTTAACTTCCAAGGGCCATTTGAGCTAGTGAGAATATATAACACTTCCAAAAAGGGTAATTGCTCCCAGTAAATAAACATATCAAGAGCAAAGAAATTGAAACAAAAAAATGACATAGCACAGATGTATTAACCACGTATTATATCACCACAATATACAGTCCAATTAGTGAAATTAAAAGGTTTCCAAGTAAAAAAAGGAAGTCCTAATTTCATTAAGCAACTGTCACAAATTTCAAGCAATCTCCATGGGGTTCATAGACATCATTACCTCTACCCTGTTTTATGAAACTACTGTTTTGGCCACAGCAGGCTGCCTGCATTACTAATACTAGGTTTCCCACGAAAAAATAAGGCAAGTGCAATTGTACTGATTTAAAGAGACATGACAGAATGAACCCCTTTCTTTTTACTTTCTCATCTGTATGAATTGCCTGAAACCTGTTTTCAAGTTTCTCAAACAGAAAAAAGAACATTTTTTCTGAACCAGTAATGAAAGCAGTCTTTCTCATCTGTCTTGCATATAGAATCATAGAACTGCGGAGGTTGGAAAAGACCTTCAAGATCACAAAGTCCAGCCACAACCTAACCATACTACCCTAACAACCCTCCACTAAATCATGTTCCTGAGCACCACATCCAGATGGTTTTTAAACACATCCAGGGATGGTGATTCAATCACCTTCCTGGGGAGCCTATTCCAGTGCTTAACAGCCCTTTCAGTAAAGAAGTTTTTCCTGATATGTTCCTCTTGAGCAACTTGAGGCATTTCCCCTTGTCCTCTCACCTGTCACCCATGAGAAGAGACCAACCCCACTCTCACTGTAATCACCTTTCAGATATTGGAAGAGAGCAATAAGGTCTCCACTCAGCCTCCTCTTCCCCAGAGTAAACAGCCCCAGTTCTTTCAGTCACTTCTTGCAGGGCATATTCTTCAAGCCCTTCACAAGCCTTGTTGTCCTTCCTTGACCTGCTCCAGCACATCAATGAAATTTTTTTCACAAATCTTATGAATAAATCTTCAACATGAATATCAGCTTAGTTCTGATTCTGGCCAAAACTTTCATTTTTCTGATTTAGCTACTGTAATAAACGTGGCCTTATTCAACGATTAGTGTGAAACTCAGTGCTAATTGTTCTGTTATTATCTTTTATACAGAAACATAATGTTTTGCTCCATAAACTTTAATTTCATCTTCTGCTCAGCATAGCGTTCCTAAAAGCTTCCTCTTAATTTTGATGGAGTAGAGATATATAGCGTTCATGCTATATGTTGCCAGGTTCCTCAGATATTACTGATGTGCAACTGAAGATTTTTCCCTTTACAATTTAATATTTAAAATATCATAAAATTTCAGTTGAAATACTTACTGCAGAAATCAGCTTTCCTCCAATAATGACTGCATTATTAATTTAATTGCAACAATGGAAATGGATACTGCAATTCAAAGTGATATGAAAGAACACAAAGAGGTGTTAGAACAAACAGTTACCTCCCCTCCTCACATTAATGATGTGAATAATTTCATCCATTGCATCTACTTACTTTCATTTTGGTCCCCAAATTATTTTTATGCATTAAATTTTGCACTAGAAAGGCTGAATATGAGAGTAAAGTGTAAAACCCACTGGAAACCAATATTGCTTCAAGACCAGTACTCAGTCTGCATCAATCAATCTCAATATACATGGGCATATATTTAAGTAATGGAAAGTAAAAGGAGTTTGGACAATTTTGTTTAATGAAGAGATTGCATGGCTGTCTGAAAATTTAATATTTAATTATAATGAAAGTGAGTAGTTCACAACACAGTACTTTGGCTCTGTAAAGTCCTCTTACTGAACTATCACATTCTACACAACGTTAATATTGTCTCACAATTTATATCTGATATTTACTTTAAACTCAAAACTTGAGGGTTTCAGCAGTAGGGAATGTAGGGTCTGTGTAATAGTGATACAGAAAAAAATTGCCTGTATTTTCTGAAGAGAAGGCTGAAAGCTAGACTTGTAACTCTTCCAAACCTCTGCTGATTTTCTAATACAATATTCTAGTGGCTGTTTCTGAACATGGAGAGCTTCAGAAACAGAGTCTTTCTAGTAGGATGAGAAAAACCTAAAATCTTCTAATCATTTTTTACAGATCCCAGATTTGGCCAGGAAAAGATTTTAGTTAGTTCTGGAATAATCAGTGTCTTTGTTACTCTAGGACATTTTTATTCTTTCTAATTTACCTCATCTTTATGTCTCCTAAATTTTCTTTTTACCTTCTACCCAAATCTCTTGCCTTCTTCCATATCTCTTTCCAAAAATACAAGCTTCCATTGGGCTACAACATGAACAAACCACATTTCTGATGCCTTTTGTCAGTACGCAAGCTAGAATCAAATATAATAGATTGAAATATTAAAATCAGGTTTACCTTGTGGTGTTTTACTAATTTTGTGCTATACGAATTTAGTATTTCAAAGACCATTAAGATTTCACGCATGCTGACTATTATTCCTGTTTCTGAAAACACAAGAGCAACAAAGACTTAAAATAAGAAGCCAGTTTGTAAGTGGGAAAATGCAGGAATAAGACATGAACCTCTACAGAAATAATCTGACATTCATGTCTTGAAATATGCCAGATTGGACTCCCCTTCACTTTTATGTGTGTTCATAGAATTACAGTATATTAAGTTTTACCCCATGCACATTCATTTGCTAGATGTCATCAGAGGTTAATATATATCTGATCATCACCCACATGCAAGCACATGGTGACCAGCTCAGTTAAGAGGAAGTACACCATGCTGAAAAAATTTGCAGTAAATTACCTTCCTGATCAGGAATATATTTTCACTGCTTAAGCAGGCTTTTTTGCTAAATACTGTAATTCAGATTTGTTGATATATGTGTCATTATCAGTCATTAGGAGAAAAATCATACATGAGAGGTACTCTTCTGGAAGTAATGCCTCCTATTTTATTATGTTGGCCTAGTATGTCAGAGGTAGATATTGGTGGTATGGCAGTAGAAGTTGAGCACTCCCACCAAAATTCCATTAAATTTTATCGCTGTGTGACAGATGGCAGCAAAGGGGCAGTTTGGCAAAATGGAGTCTGACATGAAAGTGTATATGAAGAAAAGCTGTGGAATTGAATTCCTACGTGTGGAGAAAATGGTACCCATTGACATACACCAACACTTGCTGAACACTTTTGGAGACCAATCAGTGGATGTGAGCACAGTGAGGCAGTGGATAGTGAGTTTCAGAAGTGGTGACAGTGACAGTGTCTCATCTCTGTTTATGCAGACTTCTAAGTGTGGCATCCAGGCTCCTGTTCATTACTGGTGAAAATGCATAGCTGATAGTGGTGATTATGTTGAAAAACAGTGTTTTGCAGTTGAGTATTTGTTCTATCAAATGGTGTTATTGTGCTCTTTGTATCCATTGTAGTTTCCATGGAAATAAATGGAAGGCATTACTTTTGGAGCAACCTTCATAGATACGATGCCGCATGCAGTAGCAGCAGAAGCAAGACATATAAATAAACAGCTCACTATAATCCAGGCAGTGCTATGGAGATGATTGTATTCTGTTCTGCTTTCATCCCTCATACTTCACATAATAGAATTGATTTTGTACTACTACAAAGAGCCTCTCCATGGTGACCAAAGGAAAAGCTGAATTTGTGCTTACAAAAGACAATGCTAATAGTGCTTTTACAGTTGCGCACTGTAAATGTACAATAGTTATTACTGGAACATTTATGTAAAAAATAAAAATAAAAAGATCCTTTAAGTATAAAAATTAGCTTAACTACTCCGATTTCAGTGCAAATCACAATTACCCTTTAAAGATCATCTGTCACTTTACATGTGACACTGTTGCTGAAAAGAAGAAGAAAAAAAAGAAGAAAGATGTGCTCATCTCTATGCTGAAATGTTCATTTCTCCTCTGCAAAGTAGCAAAATTGCTAGATTGTTCTGTTACTGATGTTACTATTTCTTTTCAGGTAGAATGTCAGAGCTGAATCATGACTTCCTTAGTGCAGACTGTTTTTCGTTAGAATGAAATTCATAATCAACAGGTAAAATAATTGAGTTGTTTTCTTAATCTTCTGTTTCATAGACCTAAGATTAACTCCACAAGCTGTCTGTCTTTGTAAATCAGATAATCAGCGCTGCTGCATTATTACTCAGCCTACATATATATGGTGTACAACATTGATCACATTTTCTTTAGTATTGCTACCTTTTTATATCAAAATTTTATTGAACTTTCAAACAATAATTACACAGTAAATGATGAACCCAACTAAATTCCATACTGCCACTGACTAACAATCGAACACATAAATGCTTGTCATCAACACACCTATTAAGTGGATTTTCAGTATGACTTATAACAACTACAGTGTCCTCATTTGTGTGGGGAAGAAGAAAAATAAAAATGCAGTAGACAAGAGATAAAAGCTACAGCCAACAATAGAGAAAACTCAATTTTGTTGTTGTTGTTGTTTTGTTACTATAACATGTACAAAGGAACATAAATGAGCCAAAGGATAAAAAATTCCTGCTGTTTTCACATTGATTGAGATATAGAGGAAGAAACCATATATTCTCTGATACTCCACAGCTTTTCTGTGTGGAAGGAACTCCCCTTCTGCCTGCAAAGCTTTCAAATACTCAGTTTAGCTAGGAATATCAGCTTTTACTGAATAACTGCTTAGTTGAACGGTATGAGAGACTTGGTAATGTCTGATCTATAACAGCCAATAGAGAAAGACATTCACATTTCTCTTCTGCTTTTGAAGGGCAAGAAAGACCTCATAAAGTATTTGCCAAAAATACAGCGAGTAGGAACACTACTAGTAAATTCCTACTTATGGTATTCAATGCATTCTATGGTGGGTTGTTAAATAGGGTGAGGAAAAAAAATATATTTTGCCACAGTGCTTACGTACATGCATATATACCAAAAACTGTATAAGTTCCTTCATATATAGCAGAACAGAAGTTCATAGCGCTACTTGCATAACTCGTTGCTCCAAAAGTAATGCTTTCTATTTATTTCCATGGAAACTACAATGGATACAAAGAGCACAATAACACCATTTGATAGAACAAATACTCAACTGCAAAACACTGTTTTTCAACATAATCACCACTATCAGCTATGCATTTTCACCAGTAATGAACAGGAGCCTGGATGCCACACTTAGAAGTCTGCATAAACAGAGATGAGACACTGTCACTGTCACCACTTCTGAAACTCACTATCCACTGCCTCACTGTGCTCACATCCACTGATTGGTCTCCAAAAGTGTTCAGCAAGTGTTGAGGACACATTTTTACTTAGATATCTTGTATCAAAACATACAATATTTAAACACACACAGAGCAAACCTAACTTTCCTCATTTTGCTTCCTAGAAAAAGAAGGGATAATCATTTTCAGAGAGACCATGCAAAACCATTATGAAGAAAATGTAATTAAATGACCATTTTTTTTGGTGCAGAGACAAAAGACTAGTGTAAATTCCCCTTTTGCCCCACTATCAAAGAAATCTAGTATTTCTCTCTTAAAATACATTGTACATATGGTATCATGTTTGACACAAATTCTGTTTTGACAAATTCAAAACCAGATTTCCTCTATTCTGACTTGATTACTGACTTTCCCACATTTTATTTATTAGTTGTGTTTAGTTTGAAAGTGGTAATATAATAGAAGGGCCAGGGACCTTCCACTCTTGGTAGTAGTATTCCCCCTTTTTTACAATAGCATGAAAGCTTGCACCTTTTCTCCAGATGATTAATATCACGACTTTAATAGAACAATGGTGTAATTCCTAATCTAATAGATAACATCATAGAATCATATAATGGCTTGAATCAGAATGAATCTTAATGATCATCTCATTCCAAACCCTTCCATTCCAAACCACTAAGTCAGGTTGCCCAGGGGGCCCTATGCATCCTGGCCTAGAAGACTTCTCAGGCTGGTTGATGTGTGTTGGAAGAAACAGGTGATTTGTTTATTTTTCAGTGACACTTCTAATCTCATAGTCAATTCTACATCTTCTGCTGTAAGGAGCATTGTAATTTCAACAGGTTACATTCTATATTTTGTTCTGTCAGTGAAACAAAAGGGTACCTTAGAAAAGCTAATACTCTTTCAATTCAAGAGGAGGAAAATCTATTTCATATTTCAATGATTACATCATTTTTACTCTTAGAATTTTAATTTAAAAATAGTTTTAGAAATCATACCTGACAAAAAATCAACAATATTGGAAACTTCAATGCAATCAGGAACTATGACAGAAAACAGCACAATATTTCTTCTTAAGCACAGACAATCCAAAAAAATTCCAAATAAAACGTTTTCATTGTAGTGGAGAGCATAGGAATCACCAAGGCCAACTACAATAACGACAAATGTCCCTTAGCTACCTTCCACAGAATGAGCCAGAAGGCCAGCCACATCAAGAGTATGTGCAGCTATAGGGGGTCCTCTTCCATCCTTCTAGGGAAACCTGCATTCTCTGCTCCCTTTAGTCTTCCTAAGTGCTTGTCTACCAATACAAGCAGGATGGGGAATAAGCAGGAAGAATTAGAGATATGTGTGTAGTCCCAGGGACGTGATCTTATTGTTATCATTGAGAAATGATGACAACAGCTTTCATGACTGGAATGCAGACATGGATGACTGTCTCACTCCAATTACAGGAGGGGGAGAAGGTTCTTTAATATATACGTGTACCTGATGGCAAGATTAAGACACAATGGGTCAAATGTTAGCCCAAGCAGTTTATTACAAATCCTAGTTGCTTAGGGAGATGGGGAAGGGAAGACGGGCAATAGAAAAGAGGAAATAAAAGCAAGAAGTCTGTAGAAAGCAAGAAAGATTGTCGCCACCCTGGGTCCAGGGTGGATTGTAGTGTGCCTGTTGATCCCAAAAACTCATCCAGTCACCGCAGGACATGGGAGAGAGACAGGAAACTTCACATTGTAGCAGCAAGCAGGCCCCAGGGGTTCTTTCCTAAGAAGTTTTGTTTTTGTTTTTGTTTTTTCTCTTACAGAATTTCTCTGCCAGATGTTTCTTTTCTTTGGGAGTTTCTCTCCTAAGTTTCTTTTCTTTGGGCATTCATCTCCTCCAAAGTACTTAGTATAGCTGGGACCTTTTATCCCCCCATTTTTCAGTTTCTTTTTTGTCTTCTTTTCTCTCTGTTAGCATGACACACCTGGCCCTACAGATAAGCCAGAAGGGAGTGGTGCCTTCATTGCCATGCAACATGCCTTTTGCAGTGGTCAGCTCCTTAAGCCACAGCCCTGGAAAAGACTGCTTGTCCTGCTTATGCTTATCTTTAGAATCGTAAGCAGAAGTACTGTGGCATGGTGCCACCCACCACTTGTCCCCCTAGATTATTTGCAGTTGTCAGAGTCTTGTCACCAGAAGGGCTTCACGAAGCAAGCTTTGGGTCAAAAAAAAGAAAAAAAAAGGAAAAAAAAAAAAACAGTTATTGAGTTATTGTCTTTCACGATGCCTATGCATTTTGTAGGAGATACAGGGAAGACAGATCAGCAAGGTGAAGCTGTGGAGTTGCTCTTTATGTGAGAGAGCAACTGGAATGTATTGAGCTCTGCCTGGGGATGGATGGCAAATGAGTGGAGAACTTATGGGTAAGAACTGAATGGCAGGCTAGTATGGCTGACACTTCCGGGGTGTTCAATAGAGGCCACCTTACCAGGAGGAGGAAGTTGATGAGGTCTTCTACAGACAGCCTGAAGTAGCCTTGAGATCACAGGCACTGTTTTTCCTGGGTCATTTCAAACACCTTGTTATTTCTTTGAAAAAATGGCACAGCCAGGTACACGCAGTCCAGGAGGTTCCTGAAACATGTGGAATATAACATTCTGATGCAAGTGGTGAAGGAGACAAAGAGGAGAAATATGCTGCTGGACCTTGTTCTTACAAACAAGAGAGGACTGGTTAGGAATGTTAAGACAGCTTTGGCTGCAGCGAACATGACAGAGTGGAGTTCAAGATCTTACATGAATAAACAAGGTAATAAGTATGATGGCAACCCTGGATGTCAGGAAAGCCAAAAGTGACCTCTTAAAGGATTCACTTGACGGTATCCCATGGGTTAGAGCACTGGAAGGTAAGATAAGAGAGTTCAAGAGAGTTCACTGACATTCAAGCATCACTTCTTCCAAGCCCAAGATTGGTGCAACCCTAAGAGTAACAAATGAGGCAAAGGTTGAAGGAGACAATCATGGATGAGAAGAGAAAAATGGAAAAATACAAATTGAAGAAGAAATACTACAGAATATGAAAAAGGTGCCTGGTCACTTACAAGGAATACAGAAACACTGTACAGGCATAGAGGAATGCCAAAGGGGAGGGTAAGGCCCACTTGGAATTGAAATTTGCAAAGGAAGTTAAGAACAGCAAGGAAGGCTTTTTTAAGGCTCAGCGAGTTTACAGATGACATCAAGTTGAGCAGCATGGTCGATACATTGGAGGAAAGGGAAGACATCCAGAGGGACCTGGACAAGCTGGAGAAGTGGGCCCTTGAGAACCTAATGAGGTTCAACAACGCCAAGTGCAAGGTGCTGCAATTGGGCTGGGGCAATCCCAGGTATTTATACAAACTGGGGGAAGATCTCCTTGAGAGCAGCGCTGCGGAGAATGACTTGGGGATCCTGGTGGACAAGAAGTTGGACATGAGCCAGCAGTGTGCGCTTGCGTCCTGGAAGGCCTACTGTATGCTGGGCTGCATTAAAAGAGGAGTGGCCAGAAGGGAGAGGGAGGTGATTGTCGTCTTCTACTTGGCTCTTGTGAGGCCCCATCTGAAGCACTGTGTCCAGGCCTGGGGCCCCCTGTACAGGAAAGACATGGAGCTCTTGGAGCAGGTCCAGAGGAGGGCCACTATGATGATCAGAGAGCTGGAGCACCTCTCCTATGAAGAAAGACTGAGGGAACTGGGCTTGTTTAGCCTGGAGAAGGCTCTGGGGAGATCTTACCACAACCTTCCAAGATTTGAAGGAAGCGTGTAAACAGGAGGGGGAGCAACTCAGGAAGATAGTGATAGGACAAGGGGGATTGGTTTTAAACTAAGACAGGGGAGGTTTAAGTTAGATATTAGGAGGAGGTTTTTCACTCAGAAGGTTGTGACGCACTGGAACAGGTTGCCCAGGGAAGTCGTGGATGCCCCATCCCTGGAGGCATTCAAGGCCAAGCTAGATGGGGCTCTGGGCAGCCTGGTGTAGTGGACAGCGACCCTGCACATAGCAAGGGGGTTGAAACTAGATGATCACTGTGGTCCTTTTCAACGCAGGCCATTCTATGATTCTATGATTCTTTGTCAATAGCAAAAGGAAGACTAGGGAAAACATAGACTCAGTGCTGAATGAGTTAGATTCGCTCGTAACAAAGGACCCTGGGAAGTCAGAGTTACTTCATTTCTGTCTTTACTACAAGGACTATCAGTCAAGAGTCCCAGACCCTGGGGAAAAGAGAGAGAATGTGGGGAAAGGAAGATTTCCCCTTGATCAAGGAGAAGCTGTTCAGAGATCACCCAGGCAAACTTGATGCACTACTCCGTTCTTCCAGGTGGGATAACCCCTGAGGGCTGAGGGAACTGGCAAAAGTGATTGCCAGGCTACTCTATCATCTTTGAAAGATTATGAAGAACAGGAGAGGTGCGTGTGGACTGGAGGATAGCCAGTGTCACACCAGTCTTTGGAAAAGGTGAGAAGGAAACTACAGGACAGTCAGCCTCACCTCCATCACTGGACAAGTGGTGGAAAAGTTCATCCTGAAGGTCATCATCAACAGAGTAGAAGAAAAGAAGATTGTCAGGAGTAGTCAACATGGATTCATCAAGGTTGGCCACTCTGGTAGCCTTCTATGATGAGGGGAAAGCAGTGGATGCTGTCAACCTTGACATCAGCTGGAAAGGAACTCTATGGAGAAGGATGCGGGTGTCTTAGTGTGCTGTCCGCGGCTTGACCAGGAGCCAGCAGTATGCCCTTATGGCCAAAAAGGACAATATTATCCTGGGGCTCATTAGAAAGTGTTGCCAGAAGGTCAAGGGAGGTTCTCCTTCCCTGACTGTCTGTCCTCGTGAAGCCACATCTAGAGTATTGTGTCAAGTCCTGGGCTCCGCAGTTCAGGAAAGACAGGGAGCTTCTTAAGAGAGTCCAGCAGAGGGCCATGAAGATTATTAGGGGTTTCCCATATGAAGAAAGTCCAAGAGACCTGGGCCTGATCAGGAGGAGACTGAGGGGGGATCTCATCAATCTTTATAAATAACAGAGGTTTGAGTTAAATGGATGTGGCTAGCCTCACAGTGCCCAGAAACATAACAAGGGTCAATAGGCAGAAACTGTAACAACTGAAGTTCCATACAAACATGAGGGAAACTACTTTGAGGATGGCAGAGCACTGGATTTTGCTGCCCTGAAAGGTTCTGGACAGTGCTTCTATGGAGATATTCAAAACTTACCTGGATGCTTTCCTGTGGAATCTACTCTAGTGAATTTGTTTTCACAGAGGTGTTGGACTAGATGATTTCTAGAGGTCCCTTCCAGTCCCTACAATCCTGTCATTCTGCGATTCTGTATTTAACAGAGGTTATGAACATCTGTAACTACATTATCTTTTTCCTAATGTGAAGAGGTGTTCTCATTGCTTTCTTCAAGCACAGAGGGAGTTTCCAGTCTCTTCTACCTAGTCACAGATGACAGATCACATGGGAACAGCACAGTGCTACACCATGGGAAGTTCAAACACAGTATTAAGAAGCATTACTTTACTAAGAGAGGGAGGTGGAAACAAACACTGGAACAAGCTTCCTGGAGGGGCATTTGATGCATGTGTTGCTCAGCATTCAGGAGGCATTTGTATAATGCCTTTATTAATATGTTTTTCATATTTTTGGCTAGCACTGAAGTGGTCAGGCAGTTGTTCTAGATGATCTTTGAATGTTCCTTCCAACTGAACTTTGCTATTGTATTCTGAACGTAGCAAAATAAATAAATAAAGACTGTCAGCTAAAAGTAAGCTCTTAGTAACAGATTCAAAGCACAACATTAAATCTCTTTCCACATTTTCATAATAGCAATAAATAAGAAGAAACAACTCATTATAAAATAATGCATTCTGAAACCATGTGTTGTTTTTGTTTTTTTTTTTCTATTTCACATTTCTTCTCAGAAATCTAAACGTTCACAGAAATATAAAGGAAGTAAGAGTTTATAGAAGCAGTGAGGTATGAACTTCTAAAGATGATTATTTGTATTAGAAAAAAAGTGATACTTACGGGGGGAATAGAGTGAACATTTTATAAGAAATATGTCTAGTTAAAACTAGTCATCACCGTTTGATTCTGTAATTTGTCTTTCAATTATCATAAACTACATACAGAGCAAATATGGTGTTTGAAACTTTTCAGAAAATAATATCTAGTTTAAAATCAAATTGTAAAATGTGTAAAGGATATATAAAATGGGAGGATGGGACTATTGATTGAATATGTTTATCAAAATAAATACTGTTGTCAAAACAAATTCTGTTGTCAAAAGAGATGCAGTATGATTGATTACCTGGTCTGTACTTCCAGCCTTCCTACATCAAACCTCAAAGGATTTCCCAGAAGAGAGAGAAATGCTTACTTTGTTTAATAGTCCTCTTATCCTAATTTTCTATGTTTGTCTGTATTTTGTAACAAACATTCTTATTGTTCCAGTGCATTCAATGATGAATATAAGCAGGAATTACTTTTTCTTGTTCATCTTTCAGTTTTCCTCAAAAGCATGGAATGTTGTCCAGTGAGCCGTTGTTTTCATCATATCTGAAGGAACTGATATTCTGTTTTCCTGACTTAACATTTTTATGTCTTGCAAAAAGCCTATTGCTCTATCTCTTTCCAGAAGAATCAGTACTAAAATTTGTATCCTGTACTGAAAATAAAGGGCATTAAGGGAAATAATTAGTATACAGTAACTTCCCAAGTAGGTATGCAGATAAATATTTTCCAAATTTCAGTGGCTTGCATTTAGTGCAGATCAAAATATCGAGTCGAGATTTTCCTCTCAAGAGCAAGATCTTTCTTTTCTTTCACTGTTCTTACTTTCAGACTATATACTTTTCAATATCGTCTAACTAGTTATTTCCATTTTTAAATACTTTTTTTACTACTCGTTACACTGTGTGTGTCACGCTGGGCACATATCATTATTGCTTTTGGCAATGTTGTTGACATGACATCTCTTGGTAAGAGCAGCAGAGTGACAACCACCCTTTGCCAGTCCTAAAACATTTACTTTAAAGAGAAAGTAATCAATCCTACAATTACCAGCTGCTCTACATAGACAGCTTTGGAATTCCGTGAAGATTTGCATTCATTCAGAAGAATCAATGCTGTTAGGATGCTTTCAATTGAAACTGCTGGCCTTTTTTTTCTCCCAGTTTTCTGATGTTCTATTTACTTCCTCAAGCTCACAGAAAGTACTCTGATGACTATGCCAGGTATTGCGTACTGCTCTCCTTGCTTAAGAGACAAGCCTGATGAAAACTTCCATTTTCTCAGGAGAACTGCTGTAAATCAAACATTTGTAGTCTTTTATTAGACTCAGTAATAAGATCAAAAGGAACGTTAAAATGACAAAATCACAGAGGTAGAAATATCTAATTAACAAATGTAATAATGTTATATGAACAAATATATATGAGCATATGCATATATATATCTACATAGAGTTTTTTCTGTACATAAGCAGGGGTTTTTATTGCTGTTGTTGGGGAGGCTTTTGTCTTGCAAGGTTGGTTTTCTGTCTGTTTTTAATGTAGCCTGTATTTGGCTTAGTTGATTGCAAAGTGCAGAGCACACATACACTGAACAGGTTCCCATTCTAAATATTTCTGCAGCCACCTCTTTTTTTTACAACTTCCTCTGGTACTACCAGGGAAATCCCAACTTTGAAATCATTTGTCACACCATAGAGCATGATATTGATGCCTTTGGTCAGCAATACAAATAGCTCAGATATAACACCATATCTATTTCCTTTAAAGTGCAATAGAAAAACATGATTGTATTGTTAGCTGTTCACAGAAATTTCTTCTCTGAAAGAAAATTCTGGTAAGCACAAAGCTTTACACACCACATTCTTGAAAAAATAGAATCTATATGAAAACCACAACTGAGAAGACTGCATGCAGCTGGTAGAAACACAGATGTGCAATAAGCCCTATCATTGGAGGGACAATTTGTCAGAGCTGCCCCCTGACAGGTGATGCTCCAGGAAAAACAAAATAATTTTCTTCCTCAGGATTTAGATCATATAGAAAATAACTCAGTACAAGATAAATATGTAGTAAGCAAGTAGTTTTACTATTTTAAAAAGTGTTCAACCATCAGCTCAGGACTTTGGTCCTTGTTTCAGCCATGTTTTTCTAAGTTCTGTAAAGGTCACTTTGCTAATAAATACTGGTAAAATTAGTTAATATAGTAAGATGAGGGTCATGATTTTATGGTTTTTGGTTATTGGTATTCCACATCATAATACCATGTAGTGCACTGAGAGTTAGAGTTAATGCTCCAGTTCTGGGTACCTGTCCCAGAAGAGAAGAACTACATTCCCCAGAGGACTTTGAGTTCAAAGAGAAGATAAAGCCCCTGACAGGGTCTCGAGACCAGGTTCTCCTCCTTTCCGCTCATCCTGACCACATGTCTCGCCTCAGCATTAGAGCAATGCCTTCAGCTTTCAGACACTTTTTATCATTTTATTTGAGTTATTAGCTGCAATTCTAATTATATTGTACATATATTGTAATACAATACAATTGTATTGTATAGTGTATTATAGTGTGTTATCTTGCATTCCTATAGCTTATTTAGTAAATTAGTTTCTTTCTCCTCAGGTCGTTGCCGCTGTTTTGTTTTAGGCCCATCACCCTATATTTTTCCTTTTTCCCTTTCAGGGGTGCAGATCCGCACCCTGCTAGTCACAGAACTGGGCAGAACAGCCCCGTAAACTGTTGACAGTAAGTGAAACAAGAACAGACCAGGATAATAGCTTTAAAAATGGTTGGTATTTACAGTTTTAGCTCCAAACTTATGGAGAATAAAAAAAATACAAGGAAGAATACATTAGAAATATTATACAAATGCATTGTCTAGGCAAACACACCCCTTGGATGCACAAAGGTTGAGGAGAACAGAGCTAACTGGTTACAGTAACCAGTATGACTACAAATTGTTATTGTATAGAAGCTATAAAAGTGAGGGAAAACAGAAAGTTTGGTAGTGTGAACAGTGTGGAAAGCTAAAATCTTCGCTTTTCTGACAAAAGTGACCTAACACTAGATTCAGTCTTACCTTGGTTCTAAACACAAACATTGACATTCCACTAATTCTTCAATTCCAATTCTTTAGATACTGCTCGAGTGACATAAAATACTGCAAATCCATACAATCCTGCAACATGTAATTTTTCATAATGTTTATGTTTCTGAAGAGATTCATTTACAAAAAAACCTTGTACATTCAAATGCACTGTAACTGTATCTTCCCTACACAACTCTGGAAGGTGTTTGAATCAGGAATTGCCTGACTTTTAGGACTCTGCCCGGCAAACAGTTTTGCAGCACATCTGCTTGAACTCTTCTGGCATACATCTCTTGTTCATGGCTTATGAGCATGCACTATTATTGTGAATGCTCTCAGGATCACATTAAGTAATCTGTGATGGAAAAGGTATCTTTAGACTTGGACTAAGAGATATACTTACTTTTCCTGCCTGTCATGAAAGCAATCAAATGGTGTTTTAAATCAGAAGAGATTATAATTTGCTGCTTAAAGCCAACCTAATTGCATACTTAGGTAAAACTTATCTTCTTTCCTACTGTATTTTGCTGGACAATCTGACAATTTTTGGAGTACAGAATCAGCTGAAATTTCTGTTTCTCAGCAGTGGTCAAGACTAGTCTGGTACATGCTAACAGAAAAACTTTGTTTCTGGTGTTAAAGTTTAATCACCAGCTTAAATCAAAGGTTGCAATATATTTGTGGGTTCCTCAGTACAGCTCTTCTTATAGCTCTCTCACAGATTTGGCCTTCTATATCTCAACTATCTGTAAAACAGGTGTAATATTTTTTTCCCTGCATAAAAAAAGTTCTCTGGAAATAACAGATATTACGGATTTTTGTATTCTCCATCCACTGAAGCCTGGGATGGTGCATAGTTTAGACCTTCATTCTATGCCTAAGAAACGCTGACAGTGATTAATCATCATCTTTCTGTTCCTACTTGACTCATTTCAAGCAAAACATGGGTTAAAAAAAAATGATACTGGGGTTTCACAAAATTCATAGTGCTCAGAAAAGTGCTCATGAGAACTAATAATCACACCAACCTGCAATGAGTGACTACTGAGATTGAACATGACTCCACATTGATGCAACAGTAAAACTACAGTAAATAGCTCAGAGTTCACTCACAATAGTATTGGACATTGTTGTAGCATTTTAACAATCATCCTAAGCAATTCTAAACATCAGAATCATAGAATCATAGAAGCACGTCTTTAGTGTATGTGTGCTGGAGTACTAGCATAGGCTTCCTGGAGGTGTTGTGCAGTTACCCTCTTTGAAGATCACCGAAAGTATCCTGGACATGGCCCTGGGCAACGTCCTCTGAATGCCCCTGCATGAGTGGAGGTTTTGACCAGATGACCTTCAGAATTCCCTGTCAACCTCAACAATCTTATGATTCTGTGAAGCAATAAAAATATACATAAATTAAGGCATTTTTCTCCACACTGAAGACTCCATCCTTTGAGAGTGAACCATGAAGCAAGAATATTGTACTCTACTTGACTTAGTTGCTTAAAATGAGTGAGTCATGCATAATGTGTCTGAGAAAAGGGAAAGTCTTTAAAAGTATGCATTTCCTCTTTTTCTTCATGATTGTATGTTAAAACCTAAATAGCGTAGGCAACCTAATGTAAACTGTGTATAAAAGAATGAGCTTTTTTCTTGATGCTACCAAGGTTTTCAATATGTTAATAACAGATATTTAGTATTAAACTAGCCTCATAATAAGATGAAAAGATAATGTCCAAAACTTAATCTCACCGTGACAGTCATACTCATGTATTTATTCTCCAAAGAGGATAATTGCTTGAAAGACATTATTACCCGCTATATTCTGTTGTCACTGACAAATTTTGGCAGGAATTGAAATTGCCACTTTTGCTAAGTAGTGGTATGTACCTAGCCTGAAACCTGTTTTAGATCTGATTTTCTCTAATCTAGACAAGATAAGAGAAGACATACTGAACAAAAGCTTTTTTTGAATCAGCATGGAAAACAAGACTGTTTCGATATTTTCATTCACTGGAAAATTAATTTCTATACATGTTTGTGTATATATTTATGTATATATTAGGAAAAGGAAGAAAACAACTGAAATTTATTCACAGTATCCCAGAAAATCAAGAATGGAGCTAGTAGATCTTACAAAAAGAATAATATAAAATCAGAGACTTCCAAACATTAGCACTAATTTTAAAACTAAAATTTATGTAATAAATCTTTGCCTTATACTAGACATAGAGAGCAACAAGACTTCCAACACAGCCCTATTAGCATCCGTAATAGTAGTATTTTCTGTCAAAGATATAGTCTATTGAAAACAAAACACAGACAAAACTACTAGAATCTTCTACAACATGCGTTATATTTGTAATATATAATAAATATAATAAAGTCAAATGCTTGAATTATATATTTTCCATATATATTTATTTTTTTTTTTTCACTAGAACAAGAAAATTTATATCCATCAAAAATGTTTCTATTCATTAAATTAAAACTGAGAGCACAGACTTATCAAATTGGTGCAGTTGGATTGTTTCCCTAACCCTGGACCTCAGAAGAGATTACACGTCTTTGGCCTGCTTACTATCACTGGACCAGCTTTTCTGTGTCTTCACAGAGAAGCCATTGTACTGAACTATTCTGGTCCAAAGTCCACATTTACTTAATAATTTAAATAAACCCCCTTCATTTAACATGTTTAAAAACATACTAATAGCAGGGTTAGACTATTCACTGTGCACATGTGTCTGAGACAGTTGCTTCTAGCAACAAAAGAAAATAAAACAAAACATGGTTGAGGATACTGTCTAGGAAAAACAGGGAAAAGTGCTGCACCTTTCTTATAATTTTAGATGGCAAACCTTGCTCTGGAAAACACTCCAACTTAGAATGTATAGGTGGTCAAATATTTATAATTCAGAAATTAAAATATTTAGTATATGATCAGCAAAAAGGAAAATGTTTTTAATCTTACTCCATCAAGACATAATTTAACATTACCATATTACCCTCTTTTAGAAACAGTATGCATTCAGTTTGAACCACATTTTCTGTCTTTTCAAGAATTTTTGCTTTATATGGTGAAAACTAATAATACACATTCTTTTCAAACACTGTCTTTAGAAACAATGAGATTGAAATATATACAGGCTTCCTCTTGTTCATACGTAAAGGCTATTTAAAGAGGGAGTGGATCTGATGGGAAAACATTTTGAGCATTTGCGCAAAAGAAAGCCAGATGAGATCAGGTTTCTTCTCCCATTGCACAAAGTTAAACAGAAAGGCCAGCCTGTCAGCAAATGTTTAACTACAATGAAATTCCTGCTTGTATACAATACACTAATTGGATATTTCAACATAATTTAAGTATAGGAAATTCCACATAGTAATCCAATAGCAATCTTCCATTAAATTCTGGTCTGAATACAATTAATAATCTCTGAATATTCAGGCTCACAAGAAGGCTCTCTTGTGGTTGAGGCACAAAGAATTTAAAATTTGGAAGCAGTTTGAAAAATGTGATGCTTGCTAGGCTTAAAAAAAAAAAAAGTAAATAAAAATTAAAATAATAATAATAATAAAAAATAAAAAAGGAGTGAGGAAGGGGCAAAGAAAAAGTATTGCAATGTAGCAGAAATGCAACATGAAGTGAATCACCTTCATGAAAATTTAATGTAAATGATATCGCAGCTAAGTTTTATGCAATATTATTTAAAGAAAGATGGTAAAATGACAATGTAGAGACCATTTTCTCTTTCATGTTTGCCATAGGATACAGCAGTAAAATGAAAACCTTTCCTGCATTATTACTTTTGCAGAATATTTATATGTTTACAACTTCAGTATTGTTCTTCGGAGCAGGGTTTTCTTATTATTAAGACCATATCTATTTTCTTCTTTACATCCCTGTTTCCTTGTTTTGGTGTTCTATAGCAGCCATCAGCGTTCCAAATTCGCCTCCGTTACATATTACATAGCAGCACCAGTAAGACCCATTAGGGTCTAATATCAATGAATTAAATGTCATTGATTGTTTCAATGTTCAGATAAAATTCTTCTTTAGGGATAACATTGTCTAGCTCACTCCTTTTGCTAGAAGATTTTGAGATTCCTCTTGACAAAAAAATGTTGTTATGGGACAGTGTATAAACAAGTACCTGCTCTGAAATGTAGTGTGGAAGGCCAAAACTATGCTATAATGAGGAACTGTCTTTTGAAGACTTTGAAGGTTTAGCATGATGGTCCAGTTCCTTCATCCACATTCATCCCATTACAGACAGATTTGGATTACATGGTCATCTATAGAGTATGTCTCCTTCTCTTTTTAAATCTGGAACAATTTCTGTCTTACTCATTCTCAGCTTGTAGCAGAAGAGAGCGTATGGGGTGAATGTTGTGCTTAGGAGGCCTTGCATGTGCTTGTAAGTTAACCCACCCCCACTCTTGAATACCTCAACAGGAAGAACAGTGTCTGATTTATTACAAAAGCTTGAAAATGTGCTGTTAATAAACTAGGGAACTGAGGGAAGAGAAAGGACTTCTTATAGTTAAAATTACTGGAACGTGTTTTCTCACTCCTACACCCCTCTTCAGCCTGCAAATATGTTCCAGTCTCTGTAACAACATTATGGGAAATGACCACAAGCCTAAGAAAAAAGATATCAAGAGAATACACGGATGAGCTTGCCTGTAATTCGCAATGATAAGGCTTTCGTTTGATTAAGTGGTGCCTGCAGATATAAGAATTTTATGCCATTCTGTAGATACTAAAGTTTAGCACTTCAGCAGTCTCGTAGCATAAAAATTCTGCTTCTTTTCGTCCTGAAAGTCTTTCTCATCTTCTGTAGAGTATTCTCTTTGGGAACTGATGCTATTGCTCATTTGGAAAGACAATTTCACATATTGGATAGTCAAAACTAATATGTAGCAAAAGAGCAGAAATTAAAAGAGTAGATACAGAAAATTGATTCTTTGTTTTCAATTATGAATTTGTTCTTCATTAATGAGGAGAGAAATACCTCCAGATAGCTCTGCAGCGTGAAAGAAGTTTATTTACATTTGGCTTTTTTGTGCAATTCTATGCTTGGTTTTATTTATTCTGAATTTAACAAGATATTGTTTGGCTCCTTTACTTATTAACCGATAATACTCCCTTGCTGCCTAGGTTTTCATGTATTTAATATAGCCTCCAAAGACTTTTTAGTTAATGTGTATTTGAGGTATAATTCTACTCACAATGATCTGTGTTGAAAAGTATCATCCAGACTTTAGCACAGAAAGAAATCAATCTAGTGACAGTAAATGGTCTGTGGTCTCACAGGGATAGCCTCATCTGTAAAAAAAAATCAAGCCATGCAAATGAAATAACCTTTCTTTTCTTCTTTCGGAGAAATGAAGTGTAGAACATTCAGAATTCCTTTTTTTTTTTTTTTTTTCCCCCAGGTTGTCAGCTACATGAACAATTAAAAATAAGGGATATATATTTTTTTAACATATACCAGCTAAATTTTAAAAGAAAATGAATAACATATCAAAATATTTAGTCAAAACAGCGGGTTGCTTTCTTCAAAACTCCAGGCAGAAACAGATGTGTATCAGCAGATCACAGCTCTCACTGCTCACATAGATGCATAAAACTTTACACTAAATTGTTTCCAGGATTTTGTTTTGCTTTCTTTCTTGCCTGTTTTGAGCTGTAATGCAATGCTTGTTCACAACTCATTGGTCATATTGTATGCTCCACATTTATAGTATGAGCTGTTAATTTGATATTCACATCCAAGAGGCAATCTTTGAACCTTCCAAAGAAAAGGTGGCATTATTAAAAAAAAAAAAAAAAAAAAAAAAAAAAAAGTTTGAAGTATCTGATGCATCATTCTGAAATAAAGATAGATGAATTATCAGAAAATTTTGTTCCAGCAAATATGGCATAAAAGCCAATATAGTAATTTTTCTAAGAAATAACCATAAAGTTTTCTAATTCAGCAGACTGATTTCTTGAATAATGCCAACCTCATAAAAATCCTTTCTGCAGCTTAATGTTTCTTTTCACAGTCTGATTTATAATCTATTAATTTGGAAGGAAAATTTATACTTCTATTTTCCCTTTTTGTTCATTTTCAAATCAATGATGGGTAAGTGAAAATCCTAGTCTCAACAGAGCCACTTGTTAACCTTCAGTTGCAGTTATCCTCAGTTAAATTTACTTAACCTCTGTGAAGATTAAGGATGTATTTAGCCAAAAATTGTGCTGTAATTCAGAGAAATGGAAGACTTAACTGAGCAAGTTCAGTTGAAATAAGCAATCTATCCGTTTGGCATTGATCTTCTCCTGCATTTGGCATCGAGCTTCTCCTGTGTTAATGCCCCACTGTGTTATTTACCATATCACTGGCATAAATTAAGTCAACAGTTCAGGCCAGTCAACATCACCTGCAGCCCTCGAAAGATGGTGGAACAACTTGTTCTGGCTGCTATCTATCTGCTAGCGTTTGGAAGAGACAAAAATTATCAAGAGTAGTCAACATGGGTTCACTAAGGGGAAGCCTTGCTCAACCAACCTGATGGCTTTCTATAATGTCATGACTGCCAAGGTAGATGTCAGGAGAGCAGCAAATTTTATGAACTTGAACTTTGGCGAGTCTGTTGATACAATCTCCTATAACATCCTTGTCACAAAACTTAGAAAGGGCAGGATAGATGAGTGGACAATGAGATTTGGATTGAAAACTGGATGACTAGATGAGCTCAGAGTGCTGTCAGCAGATGTGAATCATAGAATCTTAGAATGATAGAATGGCCTGGGATGAAAGGGACTATAATGATCATCTAGTTACAACCCTCGTGCTATGTGCAGGGTTGCCAACCACTACACCAGGCTGCCCAGAGCCACATCTAGCTTGGCCTTGAATGCCTCCAGGGATGGGGCATCTGCAACCTCCTTGGGTAACCTACTCCAGGGTGTCACCACCGTCTGTGTGAAAAACCTCCTCCTAATATCTAACCTAAACCTCCCCTGTCTTAGTTTAAAACCATTCCCATCCCCCCTTGTCCTATCACTATCTTCCTGAGTCATTACCCTTTCTGTTTATACACTTCTTTTGAATACTGGAAGGCCACAATGACATCTCTCTGGAGCTTTCTCTTCTCCAGGCTAAACAAGCCCAGTTCCCTCAACCTTTCTTCGTAGGAGAGGTGCTCCAGCCCTCTGATCATCTTAGTGGTCCTCCTCTGGACCCACTCCAAGAGCTCCATGTCTTTTTTGTGCTGGGGGTCCCAGGCCTGGATGCAGTACTCACAGGCCTCACAAGAGCTGAGTAGAGAGGGACAATCACCTCCCTCTCCCTGCTGGCCATTCCGGGTTGCAAGCGCACACTGCTGGCTCATGTCCAGCTTCTCATCCACCAGGATCCCCAAGTCGTTCTCCACAGGGTTGCTCTCAAAAAGATCTTCCCCCAGTTTGTATAAATACCTGGGATTGCCCTGGCCCAATTGCAGCACCTTGCACTTGGTCTTGTTGAACCTCATTAGGTTCTTTGGATGGCTTCCCTTCTCTTCAATGTGTGAACCGTGCTGCTCAGCTTGATGTCATCTACAAACTTGGTTGATGCAAACACGGGAATTTTCATTTTTTTGACCACAGGGCAATTTACTCAGCACCTGGCATGATAGCTACAGATGGAAGTAGCCTGTCTCCAAGGGGTAAGAGGATCCTAGCCAGGGTACTGGCGGGACTTACTCAAAGGTCTTTAAATTAGGTATGAAGGGGAAAGGGGACAAAATGAGGGCCACTGGGGTTGAGTGGGTAGTTTGAGGCTCAAAACAGAGCTTGATGGGTGAAAAGGGTGGAGTTCAAAGGGATGGAAAGGAGCAGGAGGATGCTGCTACCCTAAAGTGTCTGCACACTAATGCACGCAGCATAGGAAATAAACAGGAGGAGTTGGAGATCTGTGTGTGGTCTTGCGGTGTGTTGAAGACAACTTTCTGATGCAGGTGGTAGAAGAACCAATGAGGGGAGGGGTGTTACTGGACCTTATTCTCTCTAACAAGGAAGGACTTGTTAAGGAAGTAAAGGTCAGGGGCAGCTTGGGTTGTAGTGACCACGAGATGGTGGAGTTCAAGATCTTGAGTGGAAGAAGAAAAGCAAAAAGTAGGATTGCTATCCTGGACTTTAGGAGAGCCAACTTTGATCTCTTCTGGGACCTACTTGGAGCTATCCCATGGTCTAGGGTGTTAGAAGGTAAGGGGGCCTGTGAGAGCTGGTCAGCATTTAAACAGCTCTTCTTCAAAGCTTAGGATCAGTGCATCCCTGTGAGCAAGAAATCAGGAAAGAGTGGCAGGAGACCTGCGAGGACAAGCAAGGAGCTCATGCACAAACTCAAAGGGAAGAAGAAGGTCCATGAAGTGTGGAAAAAGTGCCTGACCACTTGGGAAGAATCTAGAAATGTTGTCAAGGCGTGCAGGGATGCAACGAGGAAGGCTAAAGCTCACGTGGAATTGAATCTGGCAAAAATAATAAAGGATAATAAAAAAGGCTTTTTTAAGTATGTTAACAGTAAAAGGAAGACTGGGGAGAATGTGGGTCCCCTCCGAAGTGAGGGGGTAGTTCTGGTAATGGGGGATGCTGAGAAGGTGGAGATACTGAACACCTTCTTTGCTTCTGTCTTCAGTGAAAAAGCTCTCCCTCGGGAATGCCAGACCCTGGAGGTTAGTGAGAGTGTCTGGAGAATGGAAGACTTTCCTTAGTCAGGGAAGAGGTGGTCCGTGCATGCCTAGGCAACACCAATGTTCAGAAATCCATGGGACTCAATGGGGTGCATCCACGGGTGCTGAGGGAGCTGGCAGGGGTGATTGCTGAACCACTCTCTATCATCTTTGAGAGGTCTTGGAGAATGGGGGAGGTGCCTGAAGACTGGAGGATAGCCACTGTCAAGAAGGAAGATCCAGGTAATTACAGGCCAGTCAGTCACCTCTGTCCCTGGAAAGGTGATGGAATTGCTTGTGCTGGATGCCATCTCCAGACAACTGGAAGAAAAGAAGGTTATCAGGAGTAGTCAGCATGGGTTCACCAAGGGGAGGCCATGCTCAACCAACCTGGTAGCCTTCTATGATGTTGTCATTGGCTGGGTGGATGGGGGGAGAGCAGTGGATGTAGTCTACCTTGATTTCAGCAAGACATTTGATACTGTCTCCCATTACATCCTTATAACGAAGCTGAGGAAGTGTGGGATAGATGAGTGGACAGTGAGGTGGGTTGAGAACTGGCTGACTGGCAGAGCACAGAGGGTTGTCATTGGTGGTGCAGAGTCCAGTTGGAGACCTGTAACTAGCGGTGTTCCCCAGGGGTTGGTGCTGGGTCCCATCTTGTTCAACATCTTCATCAATGACCTTGACGAGGGGATGGTGGCCACCCTCAGCAAGTTTGCTGATGATACAAAGCTGGGAGGACTGGCTGACACACCTGAAGGCTGTGCTGCCATTCAGCAAGACCTGGACAGGCTGGAGAGCTGGGCAGTAAGAAACCAGATGAGTTTTAACAAAAGCAAGTGTAGAGTCTTGCACCTAGGGAGGAATAATTGCATGCACCAGTACAGGCTGGGGGATGACCTGCTGGAGAGGAGCTCTGCAGAGAGGGACCTGGGTGTCCTGGTGGATGACAGGTTGGCCATGAGCCAGCAGTGTGCCCTCACAGCCAAAAAGACCAATGGCATTCTGGGGTGCATTAAAAAGAGCGTGGCCAGCAGGTCGAGGGAGGTGATCCTCCCCCTCTACTCTGCCCTGGTAAGGCCTCATCTGGAGTACTGTGTGCAGTTCTGGGCTCCCCAGTACAAAAAAGACAGGGATCTCTTGGAAAGAGTCCAACAGAGGGCAACAAAGATGGTGAAGGGCCTGGAGCGTCTCCCCTATGAAGAAAGGCTAAGTGAACTGGGTCTGTTTAGCCTTGAGAAAAGAAGACTGAGAGGGGACCTGATCCAGGTCTATAAATATCTAAGGTGTGGGGGGCAAAGTGGTGAGGCCTGACTCTTTTCAGCAGTGTGTGAAGACAGGACAAGGGGAAACGGCCAGAAACTAGAGCATAGGAAGTTCCACATGAATGTGCGCAAGAACTTCTTTATGGTGAGGGTGACGGAGCACTGGAACAGGCTGCCCAGGGGGGTTGTGGAGTCTCCTTCTCTGGAGATATTCAAGACCCGCCTGGATGCCTACCTGTGCGACCTGGTGTAGGGAACCTGCTTTGGCAGGGGGGTTGGACTCGATGATTTCTGGAGGTCCCTTCCAACCCCAACAATTCTGTGATTGTGTGAGTCTGTGAAACTTGCTGTGGGTGCACTTGATGGCATTGTCTATGTCATTGATGAAGATGTTGAAGAACACCAGTCCCAAGACTGACCCCTGAGGGCAACTGCTTGTGGCCGTCCTCTACCCTGACACAGAACCATCGACCACAACCGTTTGGCTGTAACCAGCCAACCAATTCTTAACCTGCCGAACAGTCCATCCGTCAAATCCATATCTCTTCAATTTAGAGAGAAGGATGTGGTGAGGGACCATGTCAAAGGCTTTGCAGGTGTCCAGGAAGATGACATTCATTGCCCTTCCCCCATCCACTGATGTCTTCACTCGGTCATAGAAAGCCATCAGATTGGTCAGATCTGCCCTTGGTGAAGCCATGCTTGCTGTCTCAGATCATCTCTTTGTCTCCATGCACCCTAACTTCTAGGAGGATCTACACCATGATCTTGCCAGGCACAGATGTGAGGCCCACCAGCCTGTCGTTCCCTGGGTATTCTTTTCTCCCTTTCTTAAAAATGGGAGTAATGTTTCCCTTTCTCCAGTCACTGGGGACTTCACCAGACAGCCATGATTTTTCAAATGTGATGGAGTGAGGCTTGGCAACCACATCAACCGTCTCTCTCAGAACCCTAGGATGGATATCATCCAGCCCCATGGACTTATATACATTCAGTTGCATGAGGTCTTGGACATGTTCCACTGTTCCATATCACAGAATAATAGAATCGCAGACTGGCTTGGGTTGAAAAGGACCTCTTGCTCAACATCTTCGTCAATGACCTGAATGAAGGGATAAAGTCTACCCTCATCAAGTTTACTGAAAATACAAATCTGATAGGAGTGTCTGACACTAGAGAAGGCTGTGCTACAATTCAGCGAGACATAGACAGAAATGGAATAACCTAATGGTTTTAACAAAAGCAACTACAGAGTCTTGCACATGGGGAGGAATAACTGCATGCATCAGGACAGATTTAGGGATAATCTGCTGGAAAGGAGTTCTGCAGAGAAAGACCTGGGTATTCTGGTGGGAAACAGCTTGGCCACAAAGCAGCAGTGTGCCTTTGTGACCAAGAAGACCAATGGTATCCTTGGGTGCACTAATAAGAATGTGTCCAGCGTGTCAAGGGAGGTGGTCCTCATTTAGAATATTGCATCCAGTTCTGGGCTCCACAGTAAAAAAAAAATACAGTTGTCTCCTAGAAGGAGTCCAGAGGAGGACCACAAAGGTGATAAAGAGCCTGGAGCATCTCACTTATGAGGAAAGGCTGAGTAACTTCAAAAAGAAGACTGAGAGGGGATTTAATTAATCTTTATAAATATCTAAAGGGAGGTGGGAGGCAAATGGATGTGGCCAGGATTTTCTCAGTGGCTTGTATTGACAAGGACAAGGAGCAATGGCCTAAAACTTCAATATAGGAAGTATCCTGCAAACATGTGAAAGAACTTCTTTACAGTAAAGGTGATACAGCACTGGAGTAGGTTACCCAGAGAAGCTGTGGAGTCTTCTTCTGTGGAGATATTCAAGACCTGTCTGGATGCCTATCATCTGTGTGACCTATTGTAGGAAATCTGCTTTAGTGGGTGGGTTGGACTCAATGATTTCTCGAGCTCTCTTCAAACCCCTGCAATTCTGTGATTCTGTGAAAATGTCCAGGCAGATTTTCAATATCTCCAGAGGAGGAAACTCCACAACCTCTCTGTGCAGCTTGTTCCAGTGCTCCATCATGCAGCTCCAGTCACTCCATCAGTTTGATTGTTATCAAAGTAAACATTAACAACAGATCTAGCAATGGGACACTAACTGGTAGGCTTTCTTTGCCTCCTTCTCTTCTTACTTTGTAGGGAAAGACCCAAGGCCAGAAAACACAGGATCCAGTGTACCTAAACATGGGTATTTACTAGCATTTGAGATGCTCTAAGTTACCAAAGTATCTGCACAGAATGGACAAAAATGACAGAAGCATTAATTTCTGGAGCAGAATTGGAATTAACTGGTAAGTCACCCTGCCCAAAGTTACTCTGCCCAAAAGGAGATTACTACCAACTACCAAGATATGTGTAGGCAAATGACCCTCACTCTCTGTCCTGGACAATGACGACCTCTAAAGGGTGTGGACATTATTTCTTTTTTGTAAGGTTCTTGACACAGTTCTGTCTATTACTGCTTCAACACCTACCCAACCTTATGTTCTCATTGTGTTTCAGCCTTCTCAGTACTAGGTCATGATACTCGTTTAAACTTTAATTCTTACTTTACTGCTATCCTTGCTCTACAGTGTCATACATACTTTTTCACACTGTACAGCTGTGTCATAACTTTAAGGCCATGAACTAGAATCAAGTGAGCTTTGGAATTTTGTCAGTATGGAAGTCACACTCATCTGACGGTGAATTCTGTGGCCTGAAATGTATAAATCTATGTATTTAATAACTTATTAGTACATTTTACATAAAATCAGTGACAAAAAGTGATTAAGAAATTGGTTTCTTGTGATCATTTATAAATGTGTTCCATTAAGGAGATTAACATTTCTTTTTGAGTTGCTTTCGAGTCAAGAATTCTTCAATATTGCGTACTTTAAGTAAGAACAGAAGTAATACCTTCCTCTACAACCTGAAAGAGAAAAAAATAATGGAATTAGTTCAATTAGAAAAGAAATAATAAACACAATGTATTTTCAGATATCCTGTGTAATAATAAGTAAATTGAATTAAAGAGATCTAACCCTTGCCTCTTTGCTCAGGCATAGTTGTTTTCTCAATTTAGCACCCTAATATGGGCCTGAAATCAGTTTGTGAAAGATACTCTTATTATCCAATAAAAAAATTATATATATATATATATATATATATTTTTTTTTTTTTTAAGAAAAAGAAAGAAAGAAACTGCCAAAATGCTGATGTAGCCTGTGTTTTTGTTCACAATAAAGAACGTCATTTAGAAAATCAGCCACAACTTTTTGTTTGGATCCTAAGAAAAAAATACCCAATGGTTACGCCCCATATTGCTTCCAGCTTCTCTTTCTTCACATTCTATTTAGGAAAATCCAAGTCCTGATTCAAACAGCTGCAGGCATCAGTCTTATATAATAGATGCCCCATCCTAGAGGTTTGAGTATATCATATTTCCTGTGAGTGATGATCTTCCACTATAAATTATGAAAAAACTCCTCATGAAGTAATGGTGATGTTGAAAGAAAAGCAACTCAAGTTAACTAAAGTGTGTTTACCAAATGGAATATGAAAGAAACTGGGTAACCTAGAAGTGTCAAATTTCCCAAAAGATTAGAGCATGATAGCATTTCTCTTTCTTGAATTGTAACACTAAAAAGATATACCTCCAAGTTAGGCAAAGCTTTGAAATTGATTTTATTCTTTTTTTTTTTTTTTTCCCTGAACAATGTCTTCGTTGTGTAGGCAGGAATCTATTGATAAAAATTGGAAATGGGAGACTAAACTAAAACAAAATAAAAGGAAAATGTGTAAGGTTAATTTCCTAGTCAGTTATACCCAACTTTTTATATTTTGCTTTATCTAGGTAATAAAAGATTTAGAGTAAGGGAGTGGTTGTCTTGATTTGGAATACTCTGAGCTTTGTGACCATGACATCCAGGGCTGTAACCATTTTATGATAATCACGTATCCTAGAATAACCTTTTTCTCACCGTTAAAGTGAAATAAGAAATCTTCATATTGTGAAACAAGTGTGTACGTAGTCTGACTGTAAAATTTAGACTGGCAGCTAGGAATGTTTAACAGTATTTGAGTTGAGACTTGCAGTTCATGTCGATTAAACTGCCCACTCACTATGACAGTGAGGCAGCTAATCCAGACTATGCATCAACATCAGTAGATTATTGGTTTTTTGTTTTTGTGTTTTTTTATTTGCTGTAAAGGACTGCTTTAATGAACCCCAAACTGAAAGTCATAAACCAGTCCACCAATTCAAAGTGATGACTTTTCATTACTTTCTTGTATACATACATATTTATAAGTGCATAGGTTTGTTTGCTTGTCACATCACTGAACATATGTGAATAGTGAACTCCTTCCTTTCTTTTAATATATCTAAATACCTCGTGGCCAAAGAAACAAATTTACACTGGAAGAATCCAAATGTTATTCTGTTAAAACTACCACGTTTCTCAGACATAAAATTGGAAGCTAGATCTAAATTTCTTAAACAAAAATAACTTGTCCACTCTAAGGCTGAACATTCCCCAAAACTGGCTTTTTGCTAAACCAACATTATTAAAAATCTCATCTTCTAAGCTCTAAAATCTTACGATCTGTAATTGTGGTAGGTCATGGCTTAACTGTTCTAAATTATTAGCAATAAAAAATCATTTCTAATTGTACACAAAAGTCATCACTTTTAGGGGAAACAAATACAAGAAGATCAGGAATAAAGGAATATGGGTAGTGAGGGTAACAGATATTGAGAGCATAAATAATTCAGTACTTAAAATCTTTATTTAATGTTTTTACTGAGAGATAGAGGCTTCATTAATTTTACTATTAATTTACCCCTTAATCTCTAACATTTCCTAGGAGACAATGATTTACCACCAGGTTTGTAATAAAATGGGACCAGGAAAGAATCAGAAAGTTTCAGATACTCTAGAAGTTCATTCTTCAAAAGAAAAATTTAATGCAATTCTTTCTGAAAGTCTTTTTAGTCTTCCAGTTTCCCATGTCATTCTTCAAAATATCACAAAAATTAAAAAGTAAATACTGATTTTAACACATGTTCTTATACTACAAGCTATTTTGTCCTTTACAGTCCTGACAAGATTAAGGATTTAAATAAGGAGATTTTGCAGTACTGAAGTTTATCTTTGCTCCTAGTCAAGAATTCTGAACTAGAAATCTAAATTTAAATACTACTAGATTTCTTTAACTATGTCATTGACAGGATCATTAATGTGTCTTTCCACAGACTGAGAAAATAAGAAAGGTTTTAAAAATCAGCATTATTTCAGGGTAAGTCAGAAGCTTCCTTTTGTGTTTTGTTTGTGTCTTTGATTTGATTGATTTGGTTTTTATACATTTAATTTCTTTTATACATTTATACAGTTACATATAAGTGCTAATGGAAATGCTGGGCATGTGGAAAGTGAGCCAGGGGAAGTGAAATTTAAACATTAAAAAAAAATTATGAGGAAAAGGATTCCAATATAACTAATGAAAAATATTTTTATATTGATAAATTACTAGGAAAATAGAAAAAAAAAATCACAGATGACTTTGACATCACAATCAAATTAATCAGATACATTTCTGATATCTTCCCCAAATTATTAGTAATAATTCCATTGGTGCTTTACGGTAAGCTTCTGAGTTTTTTGTATTTTAAAACAGAGGAACCTGATAAGAATATAGAAAGACGTTTGTAGAGTTTGAATTATTTCCTTCCCAATTACATTTACTGTCAAAATCACATAGATGTAAATTAAAAAGCATCTAGTATTACTTGTCTAATTAAATAAAATAAGCATTTTAGGCAACAAAATGAAAAATATCCAAAAAAAACCCTAGGATTTTAATCAGCCTGAGCATAACTGAGTATTGAAATCTTCCTTATTTTGAAAGCTTCTTCTTCTACCTAGTATAACAGTAAGTCTGTTTTAAGATTGATACATATTTAACCTATCTGTCAAAACTTTTCATACCAGTAATTGTCAGTATGGCTGTATCATCAATCCAGTCTTACATTACTGTTTGTATATAGTGTTAACCAGCTCACTTAGGCACCTCTCCTGTTTAAGTGCATGCGTCATACTTTTGACATATGGAATGATGGATATTCTTTTAAACAATGCAATTAGTGGTTATAACAGGAAAAGTCTCCAATTGTCTGCAAAACAATGCAAACTGTTGCTGTACACAGAAATTCCATGGAAATTAGCTTGCAAATAAAATAAATTTTAAAACAGAAAAAAATAAAAAAATAAAATTAAAAAAAAAGGAAAAGATGTGATAAGTCTAATCGCGTGACATAAGTGCCTGGTCCTGCACTTGGATCATAACAATCTCATGTGTCTCTGTGTACCTGGGGAAGAGTGACTGAAAAGATGCCCAGCAGAAAAAAATCTGGGATTGCTGCTTAACAGCTGGCTGAACATGAGGATACCCTGGTGTGATCATCAGGACTGGGAAGAGATAGTCTCTCTGTAAATATGGAACTGCGTTTTGAATGTTTTGTTCCATTTTGGGCCCCTTTCTACAAAAAGGATATTAAGTTGCTCAAGTATGTTCAAAAAAGAACAATAATGCTGGTGAGTGGAATAGAAAATGAGATAAAAGAGATGGCTGAGGCATCTAGGGCTGTTTAGTCCTGGAAAAAGGAGGTTAAGTGTCGGGAATAAACCCACTTGGCCAGGGAACCTGCTGATAAACCTAGGGAAGCACACCAACTCAGTATGAGTGAACAGCTTCGTTTATTGTCCATACTCTGGGTATTTTATAGATGCAGAATCCGTCACCACGATTACAAGCAACTCCATAAATCACATACCATGGATACAGAGATCAAACATGCAGAACATACATCAGAAGGCATGCAACCCGCTTCACTAGTTCTAAACACTCAAAGCGGTTCTAAACAAGTCCTAGTGCTAGGATACGATTTACGCAACACTCCAAACATAATGTCCCCCCTAGCTCCTTAATCACGTAGCATTTGTTACAAGATAGTTTGAGCAAGCTAGTTTGAGCACCTTCTAGGAACCCAACCAGAATAAACTCCCTGCAGTTAAGTGGAGACCTCATTGCACTGCTGAGAGAAAGGAGGTTGCACTGAGGAGGGTACTGGTCGGCCTCTTCTCTCGTGTCATTAGTGATAGGACTAGAGGGAATGGTTTCAAGCTGTGGCAGGGGAGATTCAGGCTGGACATTAGGAAATATTACTTCTCAGAAAGGGTGGTCAGGCACTGGAATGGGCTGCCCAGGGAGGCAGTGGAGTCACCGACCCTGGGGGTGTTCAAGGAACAATTGGATGTTGTGTTGAGGGACATGATTTAGTGGGAGCTATTGGTGATTGATAGGTGAACGGTTGGACTGGATGACCTTTTAGGTCTTTTCCAACCTTGGTGGTTCTATGATTCTATGATTCTCTCAGATGACAGGTGATAGGATGTGAGAAAATCACTCCCAGTTGTAACAGGGAAATTCCTGTTTAGATATCAGCAAAATTATCTTCATAGAGAAGATGATCAGGCATTGGAATGAGATACACAGGGAAACAGTGGAGTTCCTGTTGCTGGAGTTATTTAAAAGATGTGTGGATTTGGCATTGATTTAGTCACGGGACTAAGTCAGGTTGATGGTTGCACTTGAAGGTATTTTCCAACCTATGATTCAATGAAAGAGACTTTTGAGTCTGCTTCTGAAAGAGTGTGGTTAACAGAAGAAATACTGTAGTTTAAAGAGTAACACTTCACTACTCACTGGAAGTATAACAAGAAAATAAGTATTTCTGAAAGAAGTACAGAAAGCTCACTGAAATAGCAAAATAACTGTGAAAGAAGTCCATCAAGACTAGTTTCTTATTTAGTGTGAATAACATTACTGTGAGCAAAGAAATTAATCTTGAGAGACATGCTCAGACTTTCTCCTTGTTTCAACAGAATCACACGGTTATGAGTGACAAGTAGCATAGAAAAGGATAATTTGCATTTTTTCCATGTAATAGAAGAGGTACAGTGTGACATGATAATTACCACAAATATAGCACAGATTTCTCCAATTTAATCATAACAGAAAACTTAAATAAACTGTTGCTGTGATGTGGCTGTTGCTTGCAAATGCTGGATTCTTTATGGTCAGCCATAGAATCATTATTGTAAGCATGACAGTAATACACAGGAGGAAACAAGTAAAATACATTAGTATTTGTGTGCTTTCTTTCACAGAATATCTCCAGTAGAAATAAAAGCTTCTCAGTCACATGGTAGTCAGGGCCACTGGTGTCTCCTGAGATTTTGACTTTGATTTTTTCTTCACTTATTTTATTTCTCCATTTTACTTTTCCTTCAGTGAGAGAATCATAGAAGAATCTTGTAAAAAGTTCAGAATGAAAGATAATGTTAGAGAGAATTGTCTGCTCTGTTTAAAAAATCTGATTGTCCATCCCAAGGCAAAATGACCAGAGATTCATGCAGATAGAAAAATGGACTGAAGAAGTTGGAAATGTAAATTATTATGTGAACAAACTCTTCTATTACTGTGAAATAGTGTGAAATAAGTATACCAAAGTGAAAAGACTAGCTATATGCTCACTCTGAAAAGTTTTTGTTTCTACCACATTCTGTTGAGAAAATATTTTTGGTTAGTTGTTGCTGTGCACCTGGCAACCCATGTTCTTTTAGCTCTGCACCTGTGCTGGACTATCGGGTAAAGCCTACCCGGACCGAAGAACTGCACGTGAATACCAATATGGTGAGCAGAAAAATGGTGTTTATTGCGTCGTGCGATTTACTTATATACCTATCCTACTTCATCTATGCCCCTTAAGCATACATAAACCTTTCGACACCGAGCAAGGGGAGAGTCCTACCACGTCACATCCTGAATCCTCACTACAACACCTACTACAACAGTTAGTTGTTTTTTTTTTTCTGCTGCATTGAAAAAGAAACACAAGCTGGGTCATGCAGACTGAAGAGAAATGCTGTTTATGAGGCTTCAAGTATATGAATTATCATGCATTTTTTCTCTCAGATTTACTCAAAATGTTCTACAATTATTCTTTATTCATAATAATGCTAATATAAAATGATGGTGTTGTTAACAGGTTCTCTTATAAGTCAGTGCATCCTCTAAAATAAAACATAGAGTAAGATTTTCCAATTTAAGAAAATAATTCAGTGGCCTTCTGTAATAATTTAAATGATGGGTTTCCAACCTTTTGGCTTGTCTTGGCTACACTGAGTGAGGAGGAATTTTTTTGGGGCAGACTGTAAATTATGTAGGTTATTCCAAAAGTAATGCCTCTTATTTATTTCCTTGGAAACAGTGACAGATGCAAATAGCACAATGACACTATTTGGCAGAGCAAATACTCAGCTGTAAAATACAGTTTCTCAACATAGTCACCACAATTAGCTAGGTGTTTTCACCAGCAACATAAGCATAAAATTAGCAGGTTATATGAACTTGATTTTGTGAAAGAAATGCATCAGTCTGGTTCAGTGGAAATGGTTTCAATTCTTAGTGAGTTCTCAAGGTGTTCATCAGAGATTTCTGATGAAATTTTATTCTTCCCGTGCTTCACCCTTGAAAATAGCTGTTCACAAATTTACATACTGCCAAAGAGTGAGGACATGAATAAGCTGTAATTGTGAAGCAAGTGATGTTTTTCTCTAGTAAGAGAGGTTATATAAAATCTTAGTAGAGACACGTGATCAAACTTCTGAGTTGAATATCTGATTGCAACTCTGCATATTCTGTACATTGAAAATTCATAGGTAACATGCTTATGTCAACTGAAAATGGAGTTACGTATCTATGAAAAAAAAAAAAAAGTGATTTTTTTTCAGCTATCTTGAGACCTATTCTCAAATTCCTTTATCGAAAAAGAAAGCATGGCTGCACCCTTTTTGCTGTTCACAGATCTATGTTTTGCCAGTGTATCAAAATGTATGCAATTATTTGCAATAACTTGAGTCAGCACTGCAGTGCATCTTCCCTGTGCCCCTGTTTCAGTCCAGACAGTGTCAATTGCACAACGATGTTTGCAATAGGTGTATGCCCATAGCTGGGCCTGGCTGCTCAGTGGGGAAGAGCCACTGCCATGATCGCCTGGGGCAGAGGGAGGCTATAGTATGAGCTCTGCTGGGTTGCATGTGATCGACAGGCCATGGGTTGGACATACCGGATGGAAACTGTCCAACATTTTTTCCATGACCTTTTCAATGGTATTATAATTTGCAATGCTTTGGCTTGTGGTGCTACTTCACTAAACATATGTGGTAGAAACATACAGTATTGTATTAAAACATGAAAAGGATGAATATTTCAGGTTTTGCTTTATTAGTTACAATTTTCATCTGGGTTTACTGGCCGTATGGGAATTCCTCTGCTGAAATTACTTGTGGAAGCTTAAAGCCACAGCCACTGCTCTCTGTGTTAGCTACAAAGGGATGGAGCAAGAAATTTCTGCTTTAGTTCTATTGAATAGTAAAGGAAGACATCTGTTGTTAGCACTGCCAATCTTTTGACTCTTGCAGTGTAGTGTAAAAATGATACAGAAGAATAAATATGTCACTAACACAGCTCTGCCAATTTAAAGCAGTGGAGGCCTGTGGTGCTGTTGTTTGTTTTTGTTGTTGTTGTTGTTGTTTCCTTTTTGCATGCACAAGTATTCAGGATTCCAGCTATTCCCTGAACACTGGCTCCATATTCTGCTTGTATGTGCATAGTGACAGCTTGCTGATTCTTCTTCAGTTTAATGCTCCTAAATAGCTAGAGAAAGCTGCCACGTACACTTTCCTTATGCCAGTAAATTATCTTGAAAATTTGTTCCATTACTACCTTTCTGTAAAGGTTTACTTAAGCCTGGTCGCCTTTCTCTTTGAGGCCATAAAAGTAGGAAGACTTTAAACCTGTTCTTTAGTCTGTCAGATGTGGTAAAACTTAAAATGCATTAAGATTTTAAATACCAGTGAATCATATTATTTGTTCAGTGTTCTCATTTTTTTCATGTCATAAAGAACAGGTCCCACTGTATCAATCTCTTCAGAACAGGCAATTATTTATATATCAATCACATCACAGAAATATATCTTTTGAGAAGTTTACAGGCCTTTATTTTGTGTCAGTACATTTATTATGAACTTAAATTTGATCCAAATATTACAGGAAATACTACTGAAGTTGCTTGCTGACCCTCTAGTGTGATAACAGTACTTTTATAAGCTTCAGTATAATGGAAAGAAAGAAGAAGCACTCCTAAAATAAATCAAAACAAACAAACAAAAATAAAACAAAACAAACAAAAAAGCAAAAACAAAAGTGGTCATAGAGTTGACAACAGGAAAAATAAAGGCCTATATTCAGAATATTAAGCCATTTTATTTTAAGATTAAGAAAGTGCAGAGAGGAGGTATGAGCCAAATTCATCCTGTCTGCAAAGTAGTGATGAATTCTTCCCAGGTTTTACGACCATATCACTCTTTAAAGAGCCCTCAAGTAAGAAAAATTGTACATATATATATGTGGAAGAATTCATCCACACCCACATGAATTCATCCTTAATAATCCACTAAAACTCATAAAATATATACCACATAAATCCTCCTCGGTATATAACTACTTATTAACTGCAAACCCCAATATATCATAAAGCTCAAAAGAAACTGGAAAATGACACTCACGATGTACTGGAAATGTGAATGCTACAAGTCTGCAAAACTGAAAGACATGCAGGTTTAAAATAAACACATTTCAATGTGTGGATGTTGTACCAAAAAAAAAAAAAAAAAAAAGAAATAATATAGAATTAAAAAAAAAAAAAAAGAAAGAGAGATATTAATTGTATTTAAGAGACTCCTTTGGAACATGCAAAATAAATAGTATGCTCCTATGGAATACAGAAAGTTCCTGAATCCACTCACATGAAGGTTTTAATTCCATGTAAAAAGTCTGCTCTTCCTCCAGTTCCCTTCACTTTGTCTGTCACTTCTTGTAAGTTAGGAAATGCTGTCCCACACTGAACTGACAACTCTGGATATATATGCCCCAGAATGAGACAGTTAATTCAAAGGTAGCCTCCTCCTCTGTCTAATAGGAAAACAATAAGATTAATACGGTTGTTTGTAAAGGTTTTAAATATTTCTTGGTTGGCAGATGATGCTAGTCTTTCACAGTAAGGAATGGAACTACATTGTAACTACATGGCATATAATCTGCAGTATATATAATAAAGGTACAGCTCACATTCATGCGCAGATTTAAATGGCTATTCTGGAGAAAATAAGAAAAATTGAGAAATAGGAGATCCCATGCTGACTGATATTTTCTAGGTAATCTGCAACCTCACATGAAAATTTGATTGACCTTTTATCACTGTTGGCAGAAAGCCTCATTCTAATCATAAATTTACAGGAGGAAGTTCAGACAGTTTGGAGACTGCTTATGGAGCCTGGAGTAAGCAGTCCAGAGATGTTCTTTAACTGTTCTCATACTAGTTCTATCGCAGTTTGCAGAGATGTTCCTATTGCATTTCCTATACTGTGTGACCAGTTTAATAAAAATACACTTAACTTTCATGGCTGAACAGGGTGCTACTTTTAAAAGGTTTAATAAAAATGACAATTTCCACACTCAAACTTTTTGTGAATTGTGACAAAGCACTTTCAGAATTATTACAGCTGCTTCAAATAACGTCATTTGTGCTGGCACTTGATGTAGCTGTTAGAATGTGCTTTCTCTTAGTCTTGTAATGAGAGAGTAGAGAAACTAATCCATGTGATAAATTTTATCCATAGTTGGTTTGTTGTACTGCCATGCTCCCATTTCCTTAATCATTACCTACCTGAGCCACATGAGTGAACTGTTCAGAGCAACACCCTGAATGCCAGGTGACCAAAGGAGCTACTGGAAGGGAATACTTTATTCTCACAGGTTTGCAGAGCAGGCACAGTGAGAGTGCAGCACCTTCCCATGTCACCTTCCTCAAAACAGGACTTATTCACTGGGGTTGAAGTAGCCCTGGTGTTAGCAGTTCTCTCCCTGATACACACTGAGCTTCCCAACTTACTCCAGACTGGAATTCACTGGGGTGCTCTCATTCTGTTCCTTCTCTAATCATCACCATTTTTAGCTTCTAACTAGTCCCTCACTCTACCAAGCTGTTATTGCCTATTTTTTCTACTGAAAACTGCAACTTTCATGATTTTTTTCTAGAGTCAGTCATCTTTTTATTGAATTAATTTTCAGAAGTTCAACTGAGTGAATATTGGCTTTTCTAATGAGTTGTCATTGTCAACAGTTTACTGAGGTAGGGGAAAGAAACAGTACGTACAAGTGTTTTCAGAAAAACTATGTTGGTTGACCTGACATTTGTGGGATATGAAGAAGACTTAGAATCTGAGATAGTTTAGTCCAGGAAAAATATGGCTAAATTTTTTAAAGCATACATATCAACACTTTGAAAACAACTGATAGGAAAAGGCTGATTAGATTCTCAAGGAGACTTGGCATCCCTTGAGAAGATCACAGTGCTTTCATTAAATTCACTTGGATGAAAATTACAGTCATCTCCCTTCACTGACTACACAGTTGTTGATTTTAAGAGTAGCACTTTTTTTTGGTTGATTTTTCTTTTTCTTTTTTTTTAGAAACACTCCCAAACCACCCGTACAAAAAAAAAAAAAAAAATCCAAGCAAAACTGAATATTCTCTTCAACTAAAATTTCTCAGAAACTATATTTTGTTTCATCTCAAATTGTTCTATTTCTTCAACTGCCATGGTTTTATGATTTTATATGACATCAACCAACTGGAAAATCAATGATTCAAATAAGATCTCTCTAGTTAGGCTTAAAGTGACTGAATATTACCCACTCAACAAAAATACTGATTGTATACTTTCAATCCTTTAAATAACTGCTATTGTTTTGGCAATCATTGTTAAAAGTCAACTTCCTTGATTTTCCAGTGTCAAAAATTTCTCCTGTATATTTTGCTACATTTTCTTTAATCAAATCAAGGAAAAACAACTTAATGGAAAACTGTACAGCACTATTATCTATCCAGAGTATTCACTGGTATATTTCTTCAAGTTTCTAATACAACTAAGATTGTAGTGAAAATTTAAGATTAATCTGCAACAGCCTATTAATGAAATTGCACTCTTTCACTAAGTCAAACACTGAGGTGTTCTTTGAAAGTACCATTTTGAAAACTTAAAATGAAAAGGAGGAAGATTACAAATACAATGTTAAGTACTTGGAGAAAGAATATTTTCCCTCTTCACACACTGGAAATTGCAGATCAGTAACAGAACTGAATGAAGAACACAAATGTATTTCCACACATGGTATTCTCAGTTCTCTGCCTTTAAATTCCCATTTGCCAGCTGGGACTGGTTTATGCTGAGCTGGAAGGAGTTGGTGATCACTTGTTACTTGCACAGTCTGGTTGCTTCTGTGTTACAATACCTCTCTGAGGTAATCCTGGAGAGAAGCAGTCAAGAAGCAGTCAAGAACCACTTCTTTCTCACATTTCTGCCTACCCTCAGATATGTAAGTCTCTCTGAAAGTAATGTCTCCTATTTGTTTCCTTGAAAACTACAACAGATACAAAGAGCAGAATAACACAATTTGATGGAGCAAATTCTCAGCTACAGTGCATTATTTTTCAACATAGCCAACCACCATTTGCCATTTCATGAAGATGAGTTGATCAAGACACTTCAATTCATGGTGTGAAAGCTCTGCATGGTTGTCCAGAATGTGACTTCTCTTTCATGTCACTGTCACCACTGCTGAAATGCACAGCTCCCCACCCCATTAGGCTCATCTCCATTGTTTCATCTCCTTAAATATTCAGCAAGTGTCAATGAATATCATTTGGGTCAATCTTTTCCATATGGAGAAATTCCCCTCGTATGCACTTCCATGTCAGAATCCATTTTGTGACATCATCCCTCTGCTGCCATCTGTCACATGGCAACAAAATGTAGGGAAGGTTCAACCTTTACTGCCATACCACCATTGTCTGGTTCTGACATCCTGTACAAACACAGTAACAAAGGACTTACTTTCAGAGCAGCCCTCATAGAATAACCACAGATATTTCCCCAACAGAGATTAGCTGATCTTCTTACATCTTTATATTCCTATCTGTTAGTATATATATAATCAAACATGGTCAAAATAGGGTTCATTATCTTCTCATTAGCGCAGACTCTCTAGGAGCCAAGTTATTCTTTTTATGCTTCAATGTTGATAACAAAACAACTTAGCAAAGTCAAGCACTAGGTAAGACTTTGAAATCCAAATAAATTTTTAGTCCTTTCTTGCACAAGGAAAAAATCATCTCCAGAATATATATGCTGGTTTGCAATGGCTGGGATTGCTAGCTACTTGAAGCTGATATTTACAGAGATAAAATCATACATATGGCACGTGTTCAGGAAAGGAACTTTACCACTTACTGGGTTGCTGTAACAATCATAAGAAGATATTTCACTTACTCTAGACTATTTGCATTTAGTAAAAGAATCAAGAACAAATGAAGAATTCTTAGATGCTTCAGCAAAAGTAAATGTAATAACTGATCCCAAGCAACTTTAAAAATTAAGTAATGGTTTCATTCATAGCAAATCTTATTCCCCTGAGAGGCTGTCATCTCTACCGCCTTCAAAGTTATCCATATATGAAATACACTGGCTAGGATTAAGCCATGTACTTAAGAATTAATATCAGTGTAACTTGTTTCTTTACTCAGTTCATATGGAAGTGTTCTTTATTAAGGAAAAACTCTTTATGTATATGACTACTCAAGTAAGAGGTCCACACACTCTATCAAATTTGATTCTATTGCATGTTTGTTTTTCTCTTTGTACTTCTCATGGCCAGGAATTCATCACAAGATCCATTTTGCATGAGCTGAGGTATATTTCTGACAAAATTTTGGTCAGATCTACCTTATTATAGTCCAGCCAGAGATCCTAATATGTCTGTAGCATGTATTTTGAGTTCTGTTATTTTTTATATCTTGTTCTATTTGTGTTTTTCTTCATACCCAGTATTTCTGCCTGGAGCTAATCTTCAAACAAAAGATACAGTAAACCTAACAGCATGAAGAGGAGAATCTTACAGAAACAATCTCTGAGGCTTAAACCTGAGCTTGCAGGACAAAATGGACGCCTAGAAAGAACATCTAGAAAGGGAAAGAGATATAGATACAGCAATCTTCACATCATACTGTCTGATTTTTAGGTAGCTTACTTTTAGCTTGGAATACATGCCTAGATTTCAAACAAAATAAAACAAAACAAAACAAAAAGAGGGAACTCAAGAAATCAACATCACTGAGAAGATGAATAGAGAGCTGTTTGAATTACATTGTCAGGATGATCTGAATCTAGATCCTTTAAAAGGAAAGATCACAATCTGTGTTCTTCTACTGAATTTGGGATTTGGGTTTCTACCTAGTAATTTTAAGTGAACTTCTCTTTTTCCTTTGTTTCTTTCAAACAACACTAGAAAAACAAACACTTTTTTAAGAAAAGACCTATCTCTTATGTGGTTTATGATGAAGGTGGAACAACTGGGATTTGTACACTGTACATTGTAGCTAAAATTTTCTGTGGCCTCTTTAACTTGCTGTGTCCCGCCCCCTACCTCCTCAAAAGAAGACAGACATAAATAGTTCACTTTATACAACTTTAGGTACAAGTTGAATGCTGGGAAGATCAAATACACTCTGATTTAAGCACCATTAAAGTTTCTGGCACTTTACTACAGAAATCTCATTTGTGCTACAAAGTAGTTTTAGAATCATTCCCTCAGATTCCAGAATCCTTTTAAAGATCTAGGCTAGTTGCATTCGCTCGAAGTCATGTTGTAACTGATAGTATGAACTGATATTTAGAAAGATTAAAGCTATTAGTATTGATGCTTTCATTCTACCTATTTAAAGATAAAAGGTCTGATTATTTATAAGCTCATAGCTGAGCTCAAAATCATGGACACAAACTAAACAACTATGTTCTTATAGGTGAGCTAAACATCTATTCCCTTACCAGCTTTTTCATAAAATCCTTCTGCAAAGAAAATGTGTATTTATTTTTTATTTCATCTACTTCATTCAAAATTAGCGTATGCTTCTGACAAAATATGTTCTGTTACAAGAAGAAATACTGACAGAAGAAAGATAGCATCAGAAGACCGCTTCTGTCTGCATACACCCCTTCTGCAACTGCATAACACAAGAGCAGTTCTGAAGTCCTGCCAAGCCAACAGACCATTTACATTGCAGTACACAATTTGTGAGGTGTCATGACTCCCCTCATACCTCATGCCCACTACTAGAGAAGTGGTTACCATACTGGACATCCTGTGGAAAGATTATGTAAGATTCCTCACCCTTATATTCTCTTCAGTTTTGCCTGTTGGATTAAAGTGAAAAGCCAGAAATAGGCTTCTAATGATGCTGGGACTAGCATTAGGGGAGAGCAGTGAATGTTGTCAACCTTGATATCAGCTGGAAAGGAGCTCTGCAGAGAAGGATGTGGGTGTCTTAGTGGACAGCAGCTTTACCAGGAGCCAGCAGTATGCCCTTATGGCCAAAAAGGACAATATTATCCTGGGACAAATTAGGAAGTGTTTTCCAGCAGGTCAAGGGAGGTTCTCCTTCCCTTCCAGTCTGTCCCAGTGAGGCCACATCCAGAGTACTGTGTCCAGTTCTGGGCTCCACAGTTCAGGAAAGACAGGGAGCTTCTTTAGAGAGTCCAGCAGAGGGCTATGAAGCCCTCCTGTGCTGTTCAGCTGGGAGAAGACTGAGGGGATATCTCATCAATGTTTTTAAATATCTAAAGGGTGGGGGTCAATTGAATGGGGCCAGGATCTTATCAACAGTGTCCAGCAACATGACAAGGAGCAACAGGCACTAATTGGAACACAGGAAGTTTCATAAAAACATGAAGGAAAATTACTTTGAGGGTGACATAGCACTGGAGCAAGCTGCCCAGAGAGGCTGTGGAGTCTCCTTATCTGGAGATACTCAAAACTACCTGGACACCTTCCTTATATCTTAATATAAGGATCCTGCTTTAGCACAGAGGTTGTACTAGAGGATGACCAGAGATCCCTTCCACCTCCTACAGTTCTGTGATTTTTTTTCTTCATGTGCTACAAACCTCTACTCTCTTCTTTGCTGACCTGCATGTTCTGGTGTGCATCTAATTTTACTTCCCTATACATGGCAATGGAAATTATCACAGAACAGGAGAAAATGATATGTTCATATGTAAGGACATGCATCAAGATCTTATCTAAATTTAGTGATTCATCAAAGACTGACAACTGTAGTAGAAGAGGCAAGTATAGGATGCATAATGTGCATTTCATGTATGTATCTTTTACTGATGACTTCAGTGAGTATCTGCATCATATAATAAAACTTAAGAATTATAGGAATTACGTAGTAGAATTAATTATGTACAAGAATTAAGAGTTTCTAGCTGAGATTCAAATACAGCACTCTGTGCAGTACATTATCAGGATTAGAACCTCAGTGTTCTTCTTGTCACCAAGCAGACACTAAGAAGTTAGATAAGTTCAAAATCAAACACTTCTAAAAATACTCTACTAGTAATTTCAGCATTTATACATCCTTGGAGCAGTTTAAGCCTTTATGTTATCCTAAATATTATTTACCATTTGGAAGTTTCTGTACTTTCAGAAATCCAACATTTAGGTCTTTCTGGTACCAGAGGTCTTAAAATGCCTTGAAACCAAACCCTTCTCTGAGGATTTGGGGCAATTTAAGCACTTATGCTATCATAAAACAGTTGAAGTTCTTACACTATCTTGAATGTTTAAGATGGTCTAAATGTCCATACTAGTTCATTTAGGATGGTTTGAACACTCAGTTTGTTGCAAGAACTTTAATTTGAGGTACTTTAATTTGTAAATTATCACCCCCAAAAAATCTTGTAAATGGAACATTACCAAATACTAATACAAAAATATCACAGCAACTTTTAAAAAGTGAGATATTTAGAGTTTCTTGAACATTATTAAATAATTTTTATTAAATTGTTATTAAACAGTAAAGCCTTTGAAAATCATGCACGTCCATTTTTTCCAGGAATTACTGAGCATTGATGACTATCACATGCTATTGATTATGCCGTCACTTATGCCGTCAGAAAAATGAAGTGTCTTGCAAAAAAAGGTAGTCTTATAACACTGGTAATGACATTTGTAGATGGTACAGATATGAAAACTGCAATATTTTATTCTTTTGCCTGTATTTCATTCTTGGATATTCTACATGATATCATTGCTTTCTGCTGCTGAGGTATAGGTGTAGAGGGGTATTGTAAAAGTTGATCTATTTTCTACCTAGCTTCCACTGGATTAGAAACAGTGTTAAATAAAAGCATAAAATCTTAACACTACTTGCCAACTTCAATGGCCATATGTTGGTGAGATTCAACAATATGTAAAATTGGTGGAGAGAGCAGTGTTCTCTCAGCTGTGTTATGGCATCTATGTGGTAGGAATAAAACAGTGAAAAATAGTGAAAGTGTATAGCAATCTTAAAGCTTTTCACTGGTTAACTGGAATCAAACAAGAATATTGAGGTATTAGTTGGTTAAAATTTTATTTTGCAAACACAGTATTTCAGTCCCAAATATATTTCCATAGTGTTCTAAAGTAGGCATTTTCTTTACTTATGTATGCACAAAATTATTGTGTTTTTGACATCTAAATGTCATGGTTTTATGGTCATCAGTATTCCACATCATAGCATCATGTAGCACACTGGGAATTAAAGTGTTAATGTCCCAGTTCAACACACTAAAGAGAAGACACCAAATTCCCCAGTAAACCATTCGCTGTGCTGATATCATCCTTGCACAGGGGGAACGCATATAAGGCGCTGCCGGGTCATCTGACTTCCTTTTTGCTTTTCTTCATCGCTTCTGCTTCGTCTCTCCTCGCTGCTGCCCAACTGCGCGTGCTGCTTCAGCATTACTGTAAGGCCTGCAGCTTTTTTTTCAGATACTCTCTCTCATTATATTTAGTAAACTAGTTTGTTCCTCCTCAGATCGTTGCCGCTGTTCTTTTCTTTAATTATTGTGGGGTCCCCTGTTTCCCTTTTCCAGAGGCGTGGACTTTGCAAAGTCCCTCCACCCCACTAGTCATGGAACCAGGCCGAACCAGCCCATAAACTGTTGACACTAAATTTATGAATAACACTCTGATACTAACTGAGAACTTCTCTGAAAATTATGTCCACCAAAGATCTCCATAGTCTGGAATGTAAAGTACTAAACCATACTTGGAAAAATCTGCATCACTGAAGTTCTCAGCCCAACAAGTAAGCTGATACTGCTTATACAAGCTAGCCTTCACTGAGCTCTTAGCATTTCCTGCCATTTGCCAGATGCTTGTGGTAGTGTTTCTGCATACACATACTAAGAAAGACTGTCTTATTAAGCTTTACTTTTTATTTATGCTAGTGAAGTCACTCTACTGAAGAATGGAGTATTTTCTATTCTGATAGCTAAGCAGTATCTGTGAATATTTCTTATGGTTGGAATCCTTAATGAACCTCCAAGTCTTATTAGAAAAAGTAAATTCTTACACAGAAAAATATCTGATCAGATTAAAAATTCTAAAGCAATCAAAATATATGGCATATATCCTGATCAGGTTTAATTGATGTGGGAGATGAAGTACCAGTGTAAAATTCCACAATTAGTTGTGCAGATCTGTATGGTCTCCTTTATAAGTTTAGCTCTGTGAAGAGCTCCAGCAAGTTAAAACTTAAAAGCCATTCAGAGGAGATTCTTTAATTACTACTAAAACAGAAAAAGGAAAAAAAAAAAAAAAAAAAAAAAAAAAAAAAAAAAAAGAAGAAAAAGAAGAAGAAAAAGAAGAAAAAACAACAACAACAATAACAAACCAATGCTGAGCTAGTCACACTCATTCTGGTCTCACAGGGAGACTTCATTTGTGAGTTTCCCAAAGAAGATGACATAGCTGTCATGGGTTCGTGATTCCCACAATGCATTTCTTTTTCTCTTCATTAATCTGTCACTAATTCAATCTGAGAAGGCTGTGTCATAATCATATCTTACATTTCTCCCCATTACTGTGGAACAAATTACAACATTTTTCATTTCGGAAAGGCTCCACTATTATTTCTGCTGTCAATATCAAGTTCACAAGTTAGACCTCTCAGTTTTACTAGCTGTTACCTCTAACTTAAAACCATTTTGTGAAAACATCCAAAAAAAATACCCAAAAAAGAGTATTGTATCACCTTCATAACATATATTAGAAGGATATTAAGTTTTTTAATAAAAAAGTTATGTTTTCTGTCATAGATGAAATCTCAATGTTTTCTAAATGAAAGACATTCTAAAAATGAAGACATTCTTAATGAAAATTAAAATCTGAAAATGCAGACGATCTAAGCTAATGAAAATATTCATTTCTAGCTTGATGTGAAACTGTTATTGTTAAGTCTGAAATAAAATTGCTTCTGAGGCTGGATTCCTCAAAAATTAATAATATCAGATATTTATGACACACCAAAATTCATATGCTAATAAAAAAAAAATGAAATATTATTATGAAAGCAATAGTTAAATTTTTTACCACCTGGTGACTGATTTTTGCCGCTCTATGATTTGCCACTCAGAAAGTGGTGAGAAGTTGGAGCAAGTTACCCGAAGAAATTATGGATGCCCATCCTTGGAGGCATTAAAGGCTGGGTTGAATGGGGTCAGCCCAGTCATCTAGTGCCTGATTTACTGGTTAACAAACTTGCACACAGCGGGGAAGTTGGGGTTAGATGATCTTTATCATCCCTTCCAACCCATGCCATTCTATGACTCTAAGATTCTACGACTGTTTCCATGTGTTCCATGGTCTCAGTCCACTTTTCAGAAGCTCCTAGTGCACAAAACATAGCTACATTTGACACTGGCTGACAAAGGGTAAATCTTTAATATTTATACAATCAAATATCTTACTCCAAAGAGTTTCAAGTTCTTTCTTGCATTTTCCGTTAGAAGTCTGCAGAATCATTTCCTAAATTGAGGCTTTTCATGGTAATAGCAGCTTTTAATTTTCTCTATGATAAACCTGAAATACAACCTGAAATTTGATAGTAAATTTACCATGGAATAATAAATTTTATGCCGTCTATTAAGAATAATGCTGATATTTCTCCATACATTAAGTGTGACTTGATTCTGTTCACATTTTTCTGATGTACAATTTTCAAATTCATTTTGTAATTATGAAGACCAAATCTGCCTATGCTGGGCATATAGACTCAGGATTATCAAAACATTTGAGATATTATTAATGGTAGAAAGTTTAACTGTTTCTCAAGCCACATTTTATTTCCTGGTTTGTTTCATTGTCTAGAATTTGCCTGAGTAATCCTGAGGTATGTCTATGTTATGTCTGCATTAATTCAGTTAAATAAGACCTGACCAGTAGTTTGAAGCAGTGGTGCTTGGAACCCACATCTACATTATTTTCAGTTCAGGACGTTTTCTTCAGACAGCATTTAGTCTGGTCTCCTAGTGCAACACACTGTGTAAGTGTAGCTATGTTGTCCAAAAAAACAGTCATTGGTCCAAACCCTCAAATTCCAACAAAAAGTTGGATCACATCTGGTGCACACCTGGAGCAAAGCTTGCAATTTTTTATTTATATAATTATTTTTTAAAAAGAAAACTGCTTCATGTACCCAAGGTTCTCTGAATTATACAAATCCTCAGTGAATGGAAATGACTGATTTACTTCAAATTGCTCTAATGCTCCAAATGAAAATGCCAACACTGAGGGAACTAATATTGATTTCTTCCATTTTCCTAGAGTGGGTATGGATTGGTCTAAGTGATATGATAAATGCAGACAGAAGACTACCAAAAACAAGAGTAATGTAGATTCGTGAATTTTGAAGCTGTAGTGCAAATGTTGTTTTCACCATGTGCTTTAAGCAGTGAGCTATCACAAGAGAAATTCAGTACATCTGTTCACTATTACTTTGGGTAGCTGCTTTATCCCCAAACACTAATGTAATACTTTCTTTTTGAACAGGACATAGATGTTCTGAGGAGCTGCGTTTTTTCTGTTACTCTAAAATCTCTCACTGTAACAATGCCTCTAGGGTAGAAGTTTCCTTTTCTGTGTTGCTTTTGTTTTCACTGTATAAATCTACAGCGGAAACTATACCTTCATCACAGTATTAAAAAATCACATACAAGGAAAATATGCCTTTTACTTGACACTGCAGCCAGGTGAAGGTTCATTTTTGAAAATGAAACCCTAGAGCTGTAATTCACAGTTGGTAGGATATGCTGTCCAGAATGGTTTTGCTCTGAAAGAAGAGTTAGCATGGAACATTTTTATTGTATTGTATTGTATTGTTTTATTGTATTGTACATGTATAAGCATGGAACAGTTTTATTCAAAATAACACCCAGACTTGAAACAATTACCACAGTAAAGCTGCTATGATTGTAAGAATATGACTTTTTTATCCTATCAGATTTATTCATTACATTTGTTTTTTAAAATTTAAAAAAAAAGTCAGCCCTTCCACAACAAAATACTAGTGAAGTCTTTATATGCGATGTGTATCATCATCAATGGACACTTTCCAATAAACACCTACTCATTGCTATCACTGCAGTTTCATAGTAGTTTGATCTGTAGGTTTAGATCAGTTGCCCTGATGATAATGATGATAATATTTTGCAGTATTCTGCTTTATGTATTAATAAAAGGTACAAATTACTATATATCTCTCATGCTTCTCTCTTTGACATTCGTAGATGTTGGTTAATATTTTATTATTAACAGAAATATTGGTATATAATGAGTATATACTGAGCCAAAATAAAGCTCCATGTATTCACCCACATCATTCCTTACAACCGTAGTTACAACATGCAAGTAGAGTTGCTATGTGAAATCCCCTAGCACAAACAGCTGAAAGAACTGGATAAATAAGGTTTATCAAAGTACCCGTTTCATTAGGACCTTGGGTTACTGGTGGGATACAGATCATCAGCATGAGGCAACTCTAGATTTTTACCTCCTCGCTCCCTTTGGAGCTCCTGTACACTGGAGTGGAACAGGTTCTGTGCAGGATAAAGAATGATACTTAATCTTATTTCCTTACCTAACATCCTCTCAGGAGTACAACTGCATAGAATTTTGCTCCTTACTTGCCCTTCTTGTATAAAAGACCAACAAAGGCATCCTACAAAAGGATGCAAAAATCCCTCTCTGCATTTAAGTTCACTTGCCTGTATCATTAACTTAGCTGTCAAGAAGTGAAAATGTTTTTATTTTCATTTTACCTTCCACCAAACAAATTTCTTTCCAATATCTTTTGTCCAATCCATTTTGAAAATACTTTTTTCATGTTTCCTTTTGTAATATGTAAAATAAAACCTGTCACTGACAGCTTCCAATATTGATAGAATAAAAAGAACTGGGGGAACAAATAACAAATACAAGACCTTCGGATGTCTTTTAATTAAACAAGTTTCTATGTATTTGATCGATTATTGGATTCAGTAAAAATAAGCCCTGTAATTCCGCTCTTCAAGAAAGACCACTATCCAGCTAGACAGCAAATGTTTAAGAGTACTTCATTAGCATACGTGCTTAAATTTAAATATTGTCATGTCACAGATTTCAAGATCAAAACCACTGTTTTCCATTCTGTTCTTCACAAATCACATCTCCTTTTTATAAGGAAACAGAGCTTCATGGCAGTCTTCCAAAGAACGATGACCATTTTCTACAAACTCGTGTCTATACCAAGTGGCATTGGACTGAGTAGTCCTGAATAATGTCAGAGGATAAAAACAAACATTAACTGTTTCTCCACAAAACTACATAAAAAATAAGAGGTAAAATTCTGACAAGCAGAGGATCTGGAATACATCTGTGTCAATTATTTTGTGCCTTTTCTATTTAATGTAATTACCTGTGATTATGTACTGATATTTGAAACGTATTATCTAGGAAATAAAGTATAACAAGGATCTTAGGTGCAGGGTCTAGCAATATTGGCTTGTTTCTTTTTTTTTTTTTTTTTTTTTCCCCTAACTACTACTGCAAATGTATTCGCATTTAGAAGCTATAAGAACAAACAAACTGTTCCTAATACCAAGACTAGGAGTAATAAAAAAAAACTAATTGTTTTTCTACATGAATTACATTGAGGATGAAAATATGTTTATCTTCTGGAAAGAAAGAAAGAAAGAAAGAAAGAAAGAAAGAAAGAAAGAAAGAAAGAAAGAAAGAAAGAAAGAAAGAAAGAAAGAAAGAGAGAAAGGGAGAAAGAAAGAGAGAAAGGGAGAAAGAAAGAGAGAAAGGGAGAAAGAAAGAGAGAAAGGGAGAAAGAAAGAGAGAAAGGGAGAAAGGGAGAAAGGGAGAAAGGGAGAAAGGGAGAAAGAGAGAAAGGGAGAAAGAGAGAAAGAAAGAAAGAGAGAAAGAAAGAAAGAGAGAAAGAAGGAAGGAAGGAAGGAAGGAAGGAAGGAAGGAAGGAAGGAAGGAAGGAAGGAAGGAAGGAAGGAAGGAAGGAAGGAAGGAAGGAAGGGAGGGAGGGAGGGAGGGAGGGAGGGAGGGAGGGAGGGAGGGAGGAAGGAAGGAAGGAAGGAAGGAAGGAAGGAAGGAAGGAAGGAAGGAAGGAAGGAAGGAAGAAAGAAGGGAAGAAAGAAAGAAGGGAAGAAAGAAGGAAAGAAGGAAGGAAAGAAAGAAGGAAAGAAAAAGAAAAAAACACTAAAAAATGTTAAATCTAATTGTGATGAAAAAGGTGCTAAGCTGGTATTGGAATAGTTAGTGTTCAATGAAAGGATATCTGTTCATTATCTTCTTCCATGTCATTGAAAAAGCCTACATTTCTCCACTGAACTAAACCTTCTACTTGTACTACACATTGGATGTCATTCAGCTATTAAAAAAAAAAAAAATAGTTTATTGATAAAAAGTAAATAGTATTTAAAACACACTCTAGGGTATTCTCTTTTGCAAAAACTGAAATATGCTGGATAAGTCCTATTTTCTACTGCAAAATGTTTTCTTCATTGTTTCTGTTTTCGTTAATACGTATTTACAAAATTTAATAAAGAAATCCAGTGCAAACTAATAGGATATTGAGACTCATTAACTTGAATCACTTGCATTTTACACAACTGTAGCATTGTTGGACAAATTCTTTTTATTCTTTAGCTGTAATTCACAGGTGACCAACTATGCTGTGGAAATCTTAAGTGAAAAATGCCAGGAATTAAAGCTAACTATATAGTATACTATCTCATAGTGATTACACTGCAGTGGGCAAATTTCTCCACATTGATTGTGAAAATAAAAAGTCTATAATGTCTAGTTGTTTACTACTGTAATTGTACCTCCACAGTTTTTTAGAGAACCTGTCATGGCTAACTGTCCAACATGTAATGGATATCAGACATAAAATTAATTAGTTTTCTGGCTTTTCAATCACAAGGGAGGTCTTGTTCTTTACTATATCCCTTCTGACATACTAACCTTGCATTTGTCGTAACCATCGCTTAGAGCTCTGCTACTACAAGTATCAAGACAAGAACACAACTACAGACTGATAGGTCATCTAGATATCTTCCTTCCTCTTTTATTAAAAAAAAAAAAAAAAAAAAAAAATGAAAACAAAAACAAACAAACAAACAAAAAAACCTGTTCCTTAAGGGGCAAATCCGAGCACAGAAATAACTGGGGCAGCTTTATTGTGATTTTCACAGTATCCAATTTCTGAAAAATCAGACTCTACCCTCACAAGCAAATCGTTCTATAAGTCAGATGCAGTTTCTTGTAGCACATAAATAATAGGATTCGTGTATGCACATACCAGTCAAGTGTGGAAGAGTTAAATCCTTCCTCGGTGGGTTTCAGTGATAATATCTGATATTTCATAGAATACTTACAAATGATTGCACTTCTAGTTTTAATATCAACAACATAAAAATCTTCTCTAACTTGCTTGTGTACCTTCCTGGTTCTCAACTGTTCCAACTCTTCAGCTCAGGATTCTCATTACTAGTCAGTATTTTACAATTGTGTTCTGAAGGGAGCAAGGGAAACTATAACAATGTCTGTAGGTTGCTTTGGGAAAGTTTATTAAGAATTTAGGTTTTTCTTGTTATTTTGGTTTGCATTTGGGGTTTTGGATCCAGTTGGTTATGGTGGCAGGTTTTTTTGTTTGTTTTGTGGGGTGTTTTTTTGTTTGTTTTATTTGGTTTTGAGGTGAGGGAAGAGGAGATTAATAAGTCCGTATTCTCCTGTGATTACCTTAGGAGGATATAGTCAAGTCACAGTTAAATAATGAAGTGGGAAATAGAGTCAGAAAATGAACAACGATGGTATTAACATCCCCTTTAATATAATACTAAGATCTATATTAATAAAAACGTGAAGAAAGTCAGTATACCTAAGATATGAGCACAGTGAATGTTTCAAATGTGTAACATTTTCATTGCTTTCCCTACCAGAATTTTGGATTTCAACAGAAGAAAGAAAGTGCTTTTTTCATAATCATTTTTTCAAAATGTAGTACCTGAATTAAAGGAAACTTTTATCAAAGTAACTATTAGACAGAGACAATTCTATTAATAATTGTCTTTAATGGAACATGACAGAGATTCTCATGTGCACTAGATTTTTCCTCAGGAAAAAATAAATTACAGTTCTTTAACCATTATTCCCACTTATTATAAAAAGGTTTTATTGATACAATGATATTACAATGCATAGATCTCATTTACCAGAGCACTAGAAGGCCCATTGAAAGCATCCACCTTCAGAACCTGACAGAGGTTTTTTCAGGCCTAAAAAAGTTAAACGTTAGGTAATGATGTTCACACATTGAAAATTCACTACTTTGGGCTGGCTGGGATGTCAGGCTGTAGACTCCTACAGTCCTGCATTGAGCGGACAAAGGTACCAGTAAGTGAAAACCATTTTGCTCCTACAAGATGACAACAAACTCCTATGCTTTTTTTTTTTTTTTTTTTTTCCTCCTTTCTTAAGTTTAAGATATATTTTACCTACACTGGCATTACTCCCTCCTCTTACTCCCACATTCTAGAAGGAACCACACATCAGTAGGCTCAGTGTGGGGTTAAATTGTATCCTTCTACCTTTATACCATGGAGTGATTCTAAGTAATCTTATCAGGACTTTGACAGCTGACATACAACATACAGTAGAGAATTACAGCAAAGGCTGGGAGCCATTTTCTCACAATAAGACAATGGAAGTCAATTCAAAATAATGTAACATAAATAGAGAGTCATTGATTTTCTCAGCAATGTGAGCAGGATCGCTAACCATTGTTGTTAATTGTATGTATAAAGGAGAGCGGGTTAGGACTAATTCTAGAAAAACACTTTCTCTTAATTCTTTAGTGTCAGAATATAGTCAGGAAGACAAGATGCACAAATGCAGACATGGGCATGTGTAAGAAACGGTATTTGAGTATAAGCTTGTCTATTTCGTTGTTGTTTTGAATCATTCTAACATATTTATGAGATATGAAGGGAACTTCAGGAACAAAAATTGGGAAGAAACAGATTCATTTTTAATACATTCCCAGAAATTTGTACAGGCTGTGTTTTCCTATAGTGTCATCAATACCATAAGAAAGAAGCAATCAGGGACTGAACCATCCCTGAATATAAGCATTGCAAATGTAACAACACTTGGTCCTAGGCTAGAATTTCAGATGATAATATTCTAATATCTGCAACTGCTCTTCATTTTAATAGATTGCAACTCAAATCACGGGTGTCAACATTTTGTCCTTTGAGATCTGCCTTCTTGAGACAAAGAGGGTCCAGCAGTATTTCTTATGAAGCTTACAGAGAGGATGCTAAGTGGTGGTATTTGGTGTTTTATGTTTGTTATTTGATTTCAAGCATCCTTGAAAGAAAGCATGGATATGGGGAAGAAATTCATACTTTTTAGTGCTGTTGCTCTTTTGACATTTTTTCATATAAAATTCTGACCTAAATGGAGATTAAAAAAAAAAAAAAAATCAGAACAGTAAATATTAGTCTCTCTAGAAGTGTTCTTGAAAACACAAGACATAAAAGCATTGAGTTTTTGAAAATTTCAGATAATTCTTCTGTATCATCCATTGTGTTTAATTCACAGCTTTTTAATATCCCCATCTGAAAACATCACATGCAATCTCCTACAGAGTGTGTGTGCATGTGAAATCAACCACACATGGGAGTTTTGTGATTGTCTTTACTGGACATTGGAGATGAATTTTAAAACATACATAAACAATTCACTAAAAAACAATGAATATTCCCAGGCGCCTTCTCTATAACAAACAAACAAATAAAACAAGAAAAATTGTAGTTCTATCAACACCAGATCTATCAAGATAAAATTAATTGCATCACAGAATAAATAACCACATATATTCTTAACTGTTTTTGCACTCTCTTGCTGTGACTACCCATTTTTAATTTTTTCTTGATCACGGTTGTCTGTACGTGATACTTATAACTGCTGCAGGTTGATGCTCAACATCTTGTAAATTAGTGCATGTTGAAGATGCAGGAAAAAAAAAAAAATCTAGCAGGAAGTTGAAAATGAAATGCTAGTTACAGAAGGATTTTTCATTATGAGCATGAAATATCCTTGGAAGACATTTTTGTTACTCAGCTACAGAGGTCTGAGTGACATTTTAAAGTAAGTGGAAAACTTCCTAGAATGGCAGTGCTTCATCTAACAGGGAGCAGCATGGCTATGAAATAGAAAGAGACCAGTGCCATAATTGTGGCAAACTTTTCATTGCTGTGATATACTAGGTAAAAAGAAATAGAAAGAGCATCACTGAGAGTGCAGGATAATTTTGGATTTGAATATGGCTGTTGTGGCAAGGAAATAAAATGTTATTTGCCATTTCTCTTCTACAGCCACATTTTCTGTCTTGCTCCACTGTTCTGTTTCTTGTTCTTTTGTTTCTCAAATAGAACAAAAGTTAGATTTTTAGAGAATTCATCCTTCCCTGTCAGTCACTCACTCTAGAGGACAGATAATAGTGACTGTTATCTCGTAGAAGATTTTTCCTACCACCTCCCTATCCAACCTCTAGAAGTCACACTTAGAGTCATCAGACAGGATTTGCTACCATTTACTTCCTACATCAAGCTAATGACATATAGAAACAACACTCCAATTTCCTCACCTCTAGAGCATGTAGGGCATAAAAACAATGTTGTACAATCTGAATATTCTTTTTGTTGTCTGCATGGAATAGATATACAGTATCAAATCAGAGATTACATAGTTAAATCCCAGGGAAAACACATAAAATCCTAGTCTGAGAGCAAAGCACAGAAATAGTTTAGATTCAGGATGATAGCATTGCATTTGAAGGTAGCTGTCCCAGCTCTGGTATGGATAAGCAATCTGATATGCAATCAAGTCAGTCAGTACTTGGCCACCTGTTACACTGGGGAATACCAAACTTGACAGTGCACTGTTAGCACTGATAAATAATGTTCACAGATACTTCTACATCAAAATAAACATTGTGTTGATTATAAACCTCTTTTTAGACGTTGAGAAGATGTCAGGGATCAGAAACAATCTACTCTGTGTTGCTGTCATCTTTCTGTCCCTTCATTATTATTGGCTATCCTTCACTAGAAAGATTATTAAACACTTCATGTAGTTGGATAACCTCTTATCTCATTCTATTCTAGACTAATCAAAGTACATTCATGCTATTATTAACCTCATCAAATTACAAGGTAAGTAATTTTTCTTCTGTGCTTGCTACTATAAAAGCCAGCCTCTCTGTGTTTGCAAAAAGCTCTGTGACATACTGACACTTTATTCATGCAGCAGAAGAATAGGCCATGACTTCTAAGCTGTCCTTCACATTCAAAAGGTGAATGAACTGTTCTGTCTTTGCTCAGCCAACACAGCAATTTCTTTTCTGTGGTAACAGCTATACCTGTAAGACTCCAGTTCCTTTGGATGACAATCCAAGTGCAAATGACATGGGAGAGCAAGAATAAACTTACAAGAATGACAGCTCATTCCAAGTAGGACAGGTTTCCACCCCCTCCTCCCACCTCCTCTAGTTTAATACATATTTTTCCATCATTAAAAAAAAAAAAAAAGAGAGAGAGAGAAAAAAAAGAGAGAGGGGGAGAGACAGAGAGAAGAAGAAAGAAGGTGCAATCAGAGCATCAGAATCATGAATATTTGTCACTGAAGAAACTGATATAAGAGTTTATTATATATGTATGTCTGTTCCAAGCTTTCACCTTTAAGTCTCTGATAAGGAGAAAAAATAAATTGACCTGATTATTAATTAAGATCTGAATTATATACTACTTTGATTTTATTTTCAGTAGCGAAGTTTTAAAAACTTTGAATGAGCATTGTTGTTATTTTCCTCCAGATTGAACACTGAACACTGAGTTTCCTTTCCCTTGAGGGCATGTTAAAATAGCAAGATACTTAGAATCCTAACCACTTTTAAAAACTCATTTTATCATTACAAGAACAAACTGATATCCTAAGTATTAAAAGTGATCTGACACAAAGATTGAAAACCTAAACAAGTAAGCTGTACATGTGGCAACTAGGGATGTTTCTCTAATACCCAATTAGATATGTTAATACCTAACATCAGTAGTCATATTCAGATTTGTTTATCTACACAAATGTTATAGTATGCAGTTCCCTAAATGGATTTACCTTAATTTATGCAAGATCTAGTATGGGCTGTAAAACTCTTCATTTTTATCCTGAACATTTAAAACTGAACTGGTAATATTGATATTGAATATCTAACTTCAATTATATTTTTTTTCCTGTTTTTCTTATGCTATGAATACTCATACACTAGTATTGACTAGCAAATCATCACACAGAAAACTTTTCCACTAACTGGAATGCATTGTAGAGAAAGACATGTATCAGTAGTTCTGTTACTATTTGTAAATTGGTCTCCATGGAACAAAGTCATGAGCATGTGAGCCAGACATCATTAAAAGAAAGCTTCCTTATTGCCCAAACACGTTAAAGGGAAAAATAAGCCACAGGAAGGGTCACTGGAAAAATGGACAGCTTGTATGTAAACTGTATTGCTGAATGTAAAAGGTTTCATCTTGAATGTTAAGAAAAAGTCATTAATTACAGGCATTTTGAGCAGATGCCTTTTTCTGGAGCAATTATGCATCTATAAACTGTAATGCAAGCATTGAATAGAAACTGGCTCATAATGAACAGCAGGAATAAAAGAGAAGGAAAACAAAGTAAAAAGTAAGAGGCCATCTAAAAGCTTTCTTACCTTCCAGCAACACTTTTAACTAACAGATACCTTCCCCTGTGTCTGTCTACAGTCTTTTAAACAATATTTTCTCCTTGTTCTTGGGGGGGGGGGGAAGGCTTTTAGATTTATGAAGAATAGTTTTCCCATACAACATCACCCGTGCCAGTTTGACATACAAAATTATGTTTCTTCAGTATTTCATAATGATACTCAAGTTCAGACAAATGGGTAGGTCTTGTCTACGTCTTGACTCTAGAAGTAGTTTTTCCTAATGTATATTCTATTGTAACTTTCACTTGGAATCTGATGGGCTTTTGGGGCTTTTTGTTTGGTGGGTTGGTTGGTTAGATTTGTTTGTTTTTGGAGGGGAAGTGATGGTTCATCCATTTAACTTCAGTAGCTTAAGGCAACACTTACAGGTTTTTAAGGCAATGCTAAGTATCTGTTCCTATACTCTTCCTTTCACAGGGTGATTTTACATCACATTTCAATTAGAATCAGCTCCTCCAGTGAAGAGTTGAGTACCTCTAGGGGTCTTATTTGTCAAGGATTTTTTTGTGTTTTTTGTTTTTTTTTAATCCTTCTCTGCTTTATTTTTGCCTGCAGCTAGTAAAAATAAGGGCATCCTGGCTGCTGAAGTGCCTCCTCTCCTCTTTTCTCATATTTATGAAAAAAAAGAAACAAAAAGTAATAACATTGTGTAACTTTGCTGGTAAAATGTAGATCAGAGGCCAGTAATATAGCATCCCAGAAAACATAGTTTTTCAGACGGTTATGAGTCTCCAGCTCTTAAACCATTAGATACTGAGAGTGTCATACAGATGGCACATTCAGTCCCTGCGGAGTGATGTTGCTGTCAGAAACACTGTACCAGATGTACAACTAAGGAACACCAGCACTCGTGCCTGGAATTAAAATTCTGGGAGGCAGAGAAGTGGGAACACACACAAATGGATCGAATTCAATTATTATTGTGGCAGTCCTTCTCTAATTATGACTTTTAAATGCTTTGCCATTTATAATTATAAATATAAAATCAGCAAAAGTAGGAAAGTCTGCATATTAAACAAGAGTTTACTAGTATTTTTTCAATTTTATATGTTTCAAACAATTTATTCTTTGCTAAACTAAAAACTGAACTACTGAAACTTAATGCTACTGTCTTTGGAAATGTAACATGTTAAGTTACTTTCAGAAACTTCCAGTAATATATATCCATAAGAATGAATTAAATGAAAAATATGTTTCTGTATTGTGAGCAACAGATTAGTTCTCCATCATATAATTTGTAATACTTGCTAGTTTTTTGCATTCAGTATGCACAAATTCTGTTGCAAGTCTAGTAAGTTTTTCACACAGATGACTCACAAAAAGTTTTACAAGTTTTATGTATCTATCTATTTCTTGTCACTGCTCATCTGCACCCACTACTCAAGAGTTCATTTACTACCAGCAAATTTTTCCATATTTATCATCTTTCTGAATTTAATCGCACTGGTAAGGCCCTCTATCGCAGTATTCACTCACAGTCTCCTTCACCTGACATTTTCAAACTGATTAATTTCTGTTTCAAGAATGCATTTTTTTTTTTTCTTTCGCCTGTCTTCTGTGTTTTCTTTCTTTTTGCTTTTTCCTTGATTTTTATTTTTTTATGGAATTATTCTTTTATGGAAAATTTTAACTCAAAGAAGTGTTCATTTCACACTAAAATCACTACACTGAAGGATGATTATGGTTTCTCTGACTTACAACTTTAGTGTGTTAACAGTTCTGTTATTTTCTTGTTTGTTTATTTTTTTTTTTCTTTTGCTTGTAATTTAAAATCTACAGAGTAGATCAAGTAAGCATATACTGATCACAAGTGTGTTCCACTAGATAAAGGGTGGCATAGGCAAGAGAAAATACATTATCTAATTTATATCAGTAATGAAAATTGCAGAAAACTATATACTAGTACTAGCACTGTATAAAATGTTGAGTTTACTTTATTTCAGAAGTATCACTTCAGAATAAGCTCAGATTAGAATATGGGAAGACATTTAATGGTACCATGGAAATGCTGGCCAACATTTTTGTGAATGGTCTATCTCCTACCTGTGAGAGCTGGTTTGATGGCAGCTTCCTAGTAAATTTTGGCACTAGTTTAAATATTGAAAAAAAATCTGAAAAATCACACTTAAAGTATAGAACTACATCCTGATCAGCTCTCATTCCCTGTACTGTACAACCTGTGCTGCTACAGTATTGTGGTAATATGTTCTCCTTCAATTTAAGCTTTAAGCTAGCAGGGCTCTTTGACCTCTTTGACAGGGCTTTAAATTGGTTTGAAAGGAGTGGAAAGTATTAGCAAGCCTACCCATGATAAGGTGTGAGATGGCATGGCTAGGTGCTAGAGGGAGTATAAAATGCTATAGCAAAGGCCTTCAACCTGCTGCCTGAGATGCACCGGTAAACCTGCAGCATGCTTGAACTCTTGTGACAGTGAGCCAGGGACCACTGAGATAATAGGAGGAGGCAACAGGGAAACTCAAGGGAAATACTTAGAGGAATTAAGGAGTTACCCTCCAAGAAGGTGACAAAGCCGGCTGCTCTACTGAAGTGCTGCTATACCAATGCACACAGCCTGAAAAAATAAATATGGGTTGCAATTTTGGACCTGTCACTCACCAACGCAAGGAAACTGATTGATGACATCAAGACTGGAGGCTGTCAGGGCTGTAGTGAACAATCAGTGGTGCAGTTCACACTCCTGAGGGATATTACAAAGACAAAAAGTAAAATCAGGATTCTAAATTTTGGGAAAGCCATCTTCCAGCTCTTCAGGGAGTTAATCAACAAAACCAGATGGGAAATGTTCTTAAGGACAAAGGAGTGGAGCAGAACTGGCAGATCTTTAAGGAAGATCTTAGTGTACAAGGACTCTACATCTCCCTGTGTAGGAAGTCATTAAAAGAAGGCAAGTGTTGGTGTCAATTAAAGCAAATATAAACTTACAAGAAAATATGTGTATGTTAGCTGACACCACAGGTAAGAATTAGCTTGGGCAAGGAAGGCACTGTGTGAGAAAGCACATGGTGCTTCCTACCCAAGCTGACAGCTGACTAGTTGCAGCACTGAGTAGTTTGGTGTGAGGTATTACAGTATTACAGAAAAGGTAGAGGTAGCAGTTGCAATTCATATGTAAAGTGATTCTGTGGTTTGCCTTTATTATTATTATTATTGTTGTTGTTGTTAAATGCAGCCTCCATGAATAACAGGATATGGGCTCAATGTTACCTTATATATTGAGCTTGATGTGCCCTGGGCTGAATGGAGTGGCAGAGTGGGTGTCTGGAATAGCTGTGCTATTTAGATATGTGATTTGCCTGTCTGATCAATACTCCCTTTTCCCACTCGCTGTTTGTAGCTGTCTTTGCAGGGGAAACCTTGTTGTGTGAACCTGTTTATATGTGCTATGCAAGTGCTTCTGTGAAGATCCTGGCAGAAAGATGTTTTATTCTAATGTGGAATGTGTCACACCCATGAGCAAAACAATTTTGACTGGAGAAAAGTGCAGTAAGAGCCTGTTCTACATTACGAAATTCTTAAAAGACTTTGGAGAGCTAAGTAGTTCATTTTGGCTGTTGCAGGCTGGCTGATTCCAAAACTTGTTTGCAGATTTATTGTCTTTGTGCAGATTGCATAGCTGATGGGCTATGAATAATGTGCTATGTATGCATACATCCAGAGGTTACGTAAATATATCTGTTTTCCTACTTGTACAGCAGGTTAAGCATCTATCAAAAACTAAGTTAGCTGTCTTCCCATTTTGGTGTGCCAAGTGATGGAGTTAAATTTTCATTTCTATTCATGTTTCCATTACGGATTGTGAATGATGTACAATGCTGAAGATGGTGACTTGTTGCAGCTCCCTCTATTAAAAGTGCACCCTTGTTTTAGCTTAAACCAGTGCAGAAATTGAATGTTGGCAGGGTCAGTGACCTGTAGTCTGGTCCGACAGGTCACTGTGGCCTTTTGCTGTGTGACAGTTCCTTTGGGCCAGGTCCATTGTTGCCGTCTTCAAGATTAAAATACTGATGCTATTGTTCTCTGTAAGGCTTCAAGGGGCCAAGTATCATAAAAGAAAAAAAGGCTATGATAAATGGACAACTTCTGTATTTTTGCCTGCAAAGGGTAACTAGCTTCATATACTTCTGTAATAAGAGTTTCCCTACTAGAATTCTAACCAGGCATTTTTTGCTGCCTTTTCACTTGTTTCCCATTCTCAGTTCTCAGCAGCTGTACTGCAACTAATTTTCCTACTTCTTGTACAAAAAAAAAAAAAAAAAAAAAAAAAAAAAAAAAAAAAAAAAAAAAGAGGAAGAAATCACCGTTGAAAAATGCGCACCTCAAAGGAGGAAGAATGTGGCCTGCATAAGCATATATATATATGCACGTTTATACTTTACATAATGCATTCTGTTCTTCCCTCTTGTGTTTCATTTTGGTTTTTCTAACAATAACTGAATTCCGACTTCTAGAGAGTTCCTGATTTTTTTGTTAATACTTATGTACCATTGGCTGTCTTTTCTTGCAAGAAAATCTGAGGTAAGAGAGCCAAAACAAAACAAACAAAAAAAACAACCCATACACTTCTTCCAGTCAGTGTATATGTCACAGGGGATGGGGGAGGCTGTTTGTTAGTGGATTGGTGGACTATAGTCTATAAATAGTCCATCTTTCTACCTATATAACAAACAGCTTACAAAGCATCATTTTCCCTTAAAGCCATAAGGAAAATTTTCTTCTTTCTTATCATTCTGCAGTTAAGGGAGACAGGAAGAAACAAACAAACAAAAAATGTAATTTTACAAAAGATGCTGGAAAAACACTGAAAAATATCAGTGTTTGCCAAAAACACCAAACACTCAAAAAAAGTGCTTGCAGAATCATTATTTATATATAATTTATATTAATATTTATACATATTTAGCCAGTCTCCATGAAAATAAAACACATCTGCAACCTACAGCTGATTAGCTGAAGCTCTTAATTAACAAAGTAGTTCTCACCTCCTATAATCTAGCATAGCTAATATTCTACTAGTTAATAAAGCTGAGTTGTTTAAACCGGGAAAATACTATAGATCCAAAAGTTCTTCTTTGCACATGGATTTCTTTGCAGATTCTTCATGGCTCTGCCTTTAATTGTAACTGAGTATGTTTTGACAGCACGAAATTTTAATTTTAGCATAGATCTCAAATGTTCTGTGCACATAATTATTACTACTTTATCATAACAGACATAACAAATCAACCAGAATCTCTTTCTTACTTGATTTGCACTACAGCTGGTAGACAAGGATTGTTATTTCTGTACTGGATGAGTTCTTCTGATTTAAAAGAGTTCTGAACAGTGTGATTACTGCATGTTTTTTTCTATGAATTTAATCATTCATTAAATCCTGTCGAGGACTCCCAGATAATTTTAAGGTGTGGTAGGTTAAAGCCTCCCACAAGAGAAGAATTATCTTCAGTAAAATAGATGAATATTATAGCCTATCATACACTATCTCTTTGTACTTAAAACATGGAAAACTGATTGACATGTAATTCACATGTCCAATATTAAATTTACATAATTTATGGAAACTTAATGCAGTTGTGCAAACATAATGAGTTTTTGAGGAAATAATTTTTCTATGGCTCATGCAGTTCAAATCTTACTCTCAGAACTAACCCCTGCCACTCATTCTGAAAGTGATAGAGGCAAACAATAATTTTAGTGACAATGAAGATGTCAGAAAAAAAGAACATTCACTGATGGGCTTGACATGTTAATCCTAAAGATTATAGGTTCAACTACAAAAAAATATATTAACAACTTCAGTTACAATAGCCAAGAAATATAAAATGACTTGTACCTAACAAGAATTGAAAATAAAAGATTTACTGCAAAATGACAGAATTTAAACCAATAGGAAGCCAATAGGGAGAAACTCATGGACAGAAAAACGTAGAAATAAATGTTCTCATTTTCATAAAGAACATTCCTAATAGCACATTGTGAAAGGCTTGAAAGCAGCCCCATGGAAAGTGATTTGGAGATTCAGATCAGCAGTAAATTGAATTTGAGACAGTGATGTGCCCTGGTGTCCTGTCTTCAGCCAAGATTTCAATAGCACACCGGTGTTCTGGTTGTTACTGAGAGATGGGAGCACACCCAGAGCCAGGTCAGTTGGTGGGGAAGAACCACTGACATTGTAGTGTGGTGGCAGGGTCTAAGGACAACCCACAAGAGCTGGCCTGAATTAGACCAGGGCTTATTCCATACCGAGTGGCATCATGTGGAAGGCCATAAAGCTGTAGGGAGCTAGGCATGGGCTGGATGCTGCTCAGGGATTAGCTGGGTGTTGCTTGCATTGTTGTGCTGCTAGCAGAGCATTGTTCAATGTGCATTTGTACTTACTGCTGTGCATTGGTCAGTGTGTGGCAAGTAATGGCTTTATGTATGTGTATATATATATGTATAAACACATGTAAATATATACACATATTTTCCTACTATGCGCATACATACACACATGCACACATATATATGTTTATATGTATATATCGTGAATCTGCATACTTATAATTGCATTTTTTTTCCTTTTTTTCCTTTTCTGTCTTATTAAATAGTTTTTATTTCAACTCACAAGTTTTGTTTTGTTTCTTACTCTCTACCACATCCCTCCTGGGGGAAAGTGAGCAGTTTAGTGCTGCCTGCAGGATTAAACTACAGAAGGTTGCAATCAAAAGGTCCAGCCACACCTTGGGATGCATCAGGCTCAGCACTGTCAACCCAGCACTGTTATGGCTTCACCTTGAGCACTTTTTTCAGTTTTGGGAACCACAGAATTAGAAGGGCATAAAGCTATCAGAGAATATCCAAGGGAGGGCTACAAAGATGGAGAGAGTCTGGAGAGTAAGGTGTATGAGAAGCAGCTGAGGTCCTCTGGTTTGTTAGCTCAGAGCAGAGCAGGATGACTGGAGGCCTTATGGAAAAGGCTTTAAGGAAAAGGTTCTTCACCAGAGGGTGTCTGGGCACTAGAATAGGCTCTCCAGTGTCATGATACCAGATGGCTGGAATTCACAAAACATTTAAGCAATGCTCCCAGAATTCAGATTCAGAATTTTTCAGTCAACCATAATTGTTATTTTTTTAAATTTGTTGAATTTACATGTCTAGAAGAAAGGAGCTCTGGGGAACTTTTCCGGCTTTACTGAATAGAATATCCCACAAAGTTCAGGAGCCATAAATTCATAGTTTCTAGACTCCAGATGATACAACTCTGCAAGGGTTAATGAAGTTTAACCTACCTGCAGTCTCCCAGCATTCTTGTCTGAGGTAGACAAAGTAAATAAGTGTTAAGGCTGGTCTGAATTACATCAGCCAGATTAATGTCTCCATATTAATTTATAATTGAATAGTCATACTTAGAATCTCTTTTTTTGTTTGTTCGATTGTTTTTTTTTAACAGTCAGAACACTCTCCTACAGTCAGTCTGGAAATTGAAAAAAATATATAATATAACTCCTTAACCTAGAATCTCTCCATGAAAGTTCATTTGGCAGTTGCCAGAACTAGTGAAGATGGCTGTTCACAGCTGTGGCAATTAGTTGCTTCAGCTCTTCCATTGTCAAATCAAGAAGATTTTTAAAGTATTAACAGCTCTGTCGTTAAAATAAACAAATAAATCTTATTGCACACTAATCCAAATCATCAAGAAGGGGAATGCTTCTAAAAATTTTTTTCTTCAATTTTTAAGTTGTTGTAGTAGGCGACAGCGAGGATTCAGGATGTGACATGGTAGGACTCTCCCCTTGCTCAGTGTCAAAAGGTTAATGTATGCATAAGGGGCATAGATGAAGTAGGATAGGTATATAGGTAAATCGCATGACGCGATAAACACCATTTTTCTGCTCACCATATTGGTATTCACATACAGTTCTTTGGCCTGGGTAGGTTTTACCCGATAGTCCAGAACAGGTGCAGAGCTAAAAGAACATGGGTTGCCAGGTGCACGGCAACATTAAGTATCTATGCTGTGTTGACCTTCTAACTGAAAAGAGATTCTCTATTTCAGCAACAGTAAACACACAGCCCTTATAAGATGGCCAAGAATTCTTTAGGCATCTATATCACAGAATCACAGAATCACAGAATTGTAGGGGTTGGAAGGGACCTCCAGAAATCATCGAGTCCAACCCCCCTGCCAAAGCAGGTTCCCTACACCAGGTCGCACAGGTAGGCATCCAGGTGGGTCTTAGCAGAAAGTAAAGCTGACAGATGAAAGAAAAGCAGGCAGAGCATAGTTCAGTTTGAAACCAACAAGTTGATAGGAAAGTTAATAAGATTCTTTAGGAACAAAAGGTGATTCATGATTGACGCAAAGTGTGCTTGCTTAATTCTTATTGTCTTCTAATCTGCTCTGAAATATTTACTAAATGTACCCATGGAGAAATATGAGACTTCTTGTCATAAGCAGCAGCTTGGAGAGGCTACAGCCCAGAGATAAAGCCAATTTGATAGGAAAAAAGAAAGAGTTAGTTGTCCACTTGCCTCACAACCCTTTATCTTAATACGCTTGGCTGGTCTGTGCTGCATTACTTCATGCAATTCTGTCCTGGCATCCACAAAAATGGCAAAGAAATCCTGAAATTTGAAAAAAAAAAAAAAAACTTGTTTTAAAATCTTATTTTAGGTTTCGTTTTTTTCTTCAACTGTAATACGTAACTTATTAAAAAAGACTCCTAGAAAACTTTATTAATTGAGAGATCAAATTGATTGGTTGCTCTCAGGAGTTGTTTAATTAGATAAAATGATTATTGTACACTGTCAGGGGCAATCCTTTACTGAACACCTGAAGGACACACTAGGTGGCCTAATTGGTCTTTTCCATTTCTTTTTTCTCTGGTTTTATGTAGCTCTGCATGACTGAAAAATCTAATGAAGTCTATTTGAAATAAACAAAGATTAGAACTTGGTCTACAGCCTTTCAAAACCTTGCATCTGTTTCCTAAAGGTACATTTTTGTCTTTGATGTGTTTTTATATGTATTTTCTCTCATCCAAGATGTAGAATTGAAGACTACATCCATCCACTGTAGCAGTCCAGAAATTCAGCACACTACAGTGTCTCCTCATTTTACTTTGCAAAGGAGAAATCACAGCAGTGTCTATCCAAATCTGCTGGTGATGTCTGTTCGTGCTTTATCCTCCCAGTTAAATGTGGAGTAGACAAGGTAAGGATTAAAAATAAATTTGAGATTTAATTTTAAAAATAAATGAATTGTACACTCCTTTCAAATAACAGTATCCGTACTTACTTTTGATCATTTTCTTCAGTCTGCACAGTAAAAGATCATTTTGAAATTATAATAATATAACAGTTCTCAAAACAATTCTCATGCAACATTAAGCATGTTTTGAAAAGACAAAAAGAAATATTCCATGACAGAAGGGGAAAAAAAAAAAAAAGAAAAAAAAGAAAAAAAGAAAAAAGCAGGACTGCTAATGAACAGGCAGGACTGAAGATAAAGGAAAAAAAATTCAGACAGTACAAAGAAAGAGGTACATAAAATATTTCAATGTGTGGTAAAAGCAATCCCAAATTGGACCTTCTCTATATTTTGTTATACGCACTCAAATGAGTCAATTTCCTCTGAAAAAAAAAAAAAAAAAAAAAAAAGCTGAAGTCTAATCATTATTTATTAAACATTGCCAAGTTTCAGTAAAAATAGACTAGTCTGAAAAAGTACATTGATATCCTACTATTACATCAAGCTTCTTTTTTTCTTTAAAAAAAGTTTCTTATTCTTTTTCAATCGGTATTCGTTAAGAGAACAGTACACAAATGGATGCTCAGGCGTATCCTATCAGAGAGAAAATGGTAAAAGAGATTCCTTTCTTATTATCTCTGTGTTAGTATTCAGTGCTTGTCTCACGCTAAAGCACATTAAACTGATTAGCTATGTTTATTGACATAATAGTTGCAGATCAGGACGCATGTTGAGAAACATTATATATCTTATTAATAGGAATTATTATTTGTGTACTGCTACAACTGCTTATAAACTATAAGCTTCACAACTTGTTTTTCTTATTATTTCAGCAGTATGAGAAATGTCACATCTGTGAACTGATATCTACTTCCTTGGAAACTTCCAGAATGTTTTAAAAGTACTTATAGCATCTTCTGTATTTTTCTTGCCCATTTTGGTAAACAACAGAGTAAAGAAAATTATAACTGGTGTAAGACAAAAACATCCTATTTCAAGTTCAGTTTTAAGATTAACTTAGATACATAAGAAACTTCTTAATATTCACTCTTCCTATAAACTCTTATGTCATGGTTTTGACATGACTGCGTTCAGTTGGGAAGATAAGACTCAGAAGTCACAGGACTCTCTCACTGCTTGGCAATGTGTGGGTGTTCTCCCATTTCACCTTCAATTCAAAGTAAGGCCTTTGGTTTCAGACACTCTCTCTCATTTTATTTGATTTCTTAGCCTTAGTTCCAATTATACTGTATTATATTGTGCTATCTTGGACGTATCTTCCCCTCTGAACATGAAGTCCTCTAGGGTATTTCGTTCTTCCTCTCTTCTGAGAACCAGGTATCCAGAAAGTTGTCAGTCTGTGGAACTGGAGTATTAACTCTTTAATTCACCAAGGTTTACATGATGTTATTATGTGGAATACCGATAACAAGAATCATAGAACCATGACACAGACACAACTAATTAACTCAGAAAATTTCTTGTTTCCCAGATTGGTTTATCTTCATAGATATTGTCTATGTAGATGCAAAGTACATAAGTTCTGAATTCAAAATTACAGACAGTAGTGGGATTTATGAAACAGAGCAGAACTATAGCAAAAGATTAAGAAAAGGAAGGGGGGAAGGAAGGGGGGAATGGAGGAAAGAAGGGGGAATGGGGGAAGGAATGGGGGAAGGGAAGGGAAGGAAGGGAGGAAGGGAGGTAGGAGGGAAGGAAGGAGGGAGGGATGAGGAAGAGGGGAAGGGAAGGAAGGGAAAGGAAGGGAAGGGAAAGGAAGGGAAGGGAAGGGAAGGGAAGGGAAGGGAAGGGAAGGGAAGGGAAGGGAAGGGAAGGGAAGGGAAGGGAAGGGAAGGGAAGGGAAGGGAAGGGAAGGGAAGGGAAGGGAAGGGAAGGGAAGGGAAGGGAAGGGAAGGGAAGGGAAGGGAAGGGAAGGGAAGGGAAGGGAAGGGAAGGGAGAGGGGAGGTTACTTTCTGTTTCTATCCTTTTTTTCAAAAGTATGTGTGACAATTTTGTCTCTAACATTCACCTTTCCAAAAGGTAAGGCTGATGCTTTAGATTTTTATGTTTAAAATAGGCTTACAAGGTTTACCTGAATTTTTAAACTTCTCTGTTATAAAGAGCTTTATAAAACATTCTGTCCAAAAAGGATCTAGAAATAGTCTTCATTTTTTTTTTACTCAGTCTCTTTCATTTTCCTTCTGTGTTTATTCTTCACTATCTGACTCAAACACCATTTGTGTTTTTCATTATTGCATCAGATTTACTCCAGATGTTTCTTAATACACTTCCTTACCTTTTTCCATTCTGGTATAATTTAACTTGCTGCCCTGAGCACTGCTTCTTTGCAGGAATATAACCTTTCCTTACCTGTCTTTTTCTACTTGTAAAACCTTCAAACCTTCCTTAAATATTTTCAAATTTTACTTACATTTGCATTCTTGATGTTTAGTATTTGTTTTCTTTTCCTTCTCTTTTTTTTTTTTTTTTTCCTATGGATCATGAAGCCTCAACAATTTTGCTTTGGATTCTCACAATCCTGGACACAGGCTGTCCAGAGAAGCTATGGGTACCCCATCTCCAGAGCTGGTCAAGGCCAGTTTGGATGCACCCTGGGCACTCCAATCCTGTGGGAGGTAACCCTGCCCCTGGCCAGGGGTTGAAACTGCAAAATCTTTAGGATCTCTTCCAGCACAAGTCATTCTATGATTTTGTGACACAAATCTTGATTTAAAATCTTTTCATCTGATTAGAAACAAATTTAGAAAAATTTTCCCTACAAATTCAAAACTTGAAAGTCTACTCCATAGAATGAAAAACCCTAGCAGTGTAATATCTGTGCTAAAAGTCAAATACATAAGGACTATAGCTTGCAAAGCACACAAAGTACTTTCTCACTGTTTTCTATTATTAAGGTCTCCAGCATAATTCAATGCACTGTCTGAAAGCCCAGCTTTCAAGATATACACCACTCCAGTGGACACTGAGAAGAAAGTTCATACTTTCCTGTTTTGAAAAGCTGAGGATCTGGATTTCCTTATCTTCTAGAAAATAATATTGAGAGTGGAAAAGGAACCAACTGACACAAATATGAAAGGAACAAACTTTTTCTCTGCACCTGTAGTAGTACTAATTGTAACTTCAGAAGGAAAATTCAGGCAATCCATCACTGCGCCCTTTCTGTCAGAAAGCTCTAGAAAGCACTGCCTCATGTTGTCTAAACAAAGAAAGAAGTCCTAAATTTTGGATCTCTTTGGCAGGAAAAATATGAAAGAAAATACATCTCATATATATAGCTTGCAATATTCATCGCATGTCAGGCAAGAATGACAGATTAAAATACTTGACAGTTTATTTTTATTTATCTTCATTATTCTGGGAAAAGGGTGCTCATCATACAGCTAGAGAGCTATACAAACATCCTTAAAACCATTTATTATTATTATTATTATTATATTATTATTATATATTATTATTATTATTATTATTATTATTATATAATATTATTATAATATTATTTATTATTATTATTATTAGCTTTGTTCTGGCAGATTTGTTCAAAACCACCTATGGAGGAAGTCCACCCACATTTACATTATACTCAGAAAAATGTCAACACACTTCCTTTGTTTTAAAATTTGTTCATGTGCAGTCACACAAAAAAAAGGCTAAGGGAAGATAGCAACTTGATCAGTACAAATATAAACCCTTTTCTTTTGTGGGTTTGAAGAGATTATGATGGCCAGCTCCACAATGCTCTTTCCTCAACCCCTTTTCTCAGGCATTCATCAAAGGGAAGTGGATGGGAGCAAAAGCATAGAAATATGATACTGCTTCCCCATGTCAACCAGAAGGCATTCTGTATCCACTCCCCGATGCAGAGGACAGAGGGCTCTGCCTTCTTTCAGACCTGGAGGAAACTCTGACCGTCCAAGGAGCAGCCTTCTCTATTGAAAAGCCCTGGCCATGAAGACAACCATGGCATCAATAAATACACTGGCCACAGTTTGGAATATAGCACAGAGTAAATTCTCCTGTTGCATGAAAAACATGAAGCCACATTCACAGCTGGTGTAGCTCAGTAGTCTCATTGTTTTAAACAGATCAATCTTGATTTATGCCAGCTGAGTATCCAATTCATACAACATTGGTTCTTTTGATCTTCAGATTCTTGCAACATGACTAAGGCTGGAGTTCTGAAACAAACTGGAATTTTTGAGGCTATTATTCACGAGTCTTTACCAAAAAGTTTTTCCAGCTCTGAACATATTCGTAAACATGTCAATTTCACAGGTCTGAACTTACACCCTACTGAGCCTGTTATTAGTCTGTGAAATTTTCCTCTTTGAATTGCCTTTTTCATGAGTTTTCTTCCCCAAATCTTTATCTTATTTAAACCTTCCTTCTTTTAAATATAACCTCCTTTTGATCTTCTGCATATAGCCTACTAACAGATATCTCATGGCATTAATTCCTTCTTTGTGTGGAGATTTAGCTGTTTATCATTTGAAACTGTTGGTTTAAATTGTATTATGAAGGAGAAAAAATAAGCTTTAAGTGAAGCTTTAAGAAAAGTTGCAGAAAACTATAATCTTTCCAGACATTTCCTTTTGACTGATATATAGGTGAAGACTAGAGGAAATTGCACTTCTGAGTACTGCTCATATAAAAATGCAAGTAATAAATATTAGCAGAATTGTCTTTTGACACAATGAATGGGAAAATAAATGGATATCACTGTCTGCCAGCAGTCAGAAGGGTAATCTGATAAACAGAAATGCACTCAAAATACTTACAAATACTACACATAGGAGTACCTTCCAAGATCAGAAAAATTCCAAGGCCAATGTCAGCTGATATAAACTAATTAAAGAATTTGACTGTTGTGAAAATCATCACAGGAGCTAAAATGAATAAGTACATTTTTACATGTATTTGTTCCCAGTCATGAGGGATATATACCAGGAGCAATGACATAGTTCTCTTAAGGGTTCATTAATCTCAGTTCACTCCTTCCGTTGCAACAAGGTCCTAGTTTAGGCTCTTTTGCTAGCTGAATTTTTGATATGTCTGTTTTCAACTCATCAATACAGTCGTAGAAGGAAAAAAAAAAAAAAAAAAAAAAAAAAAGTAGTTGCATCAGTGTTATTTACATTTTTAGAGTTTGTTAGAAATGCACCCACATTTAGAGGCAGTGGTTGAACAAGAGATAACTAAATGAAAGACTCTACATTGATTCTCAAAACTTGGATGATTCCCGTTCTTTCTATGCAATTGGTGCTTTCAGAAGAGCAATTTCACACATGTAACATATAACAACTAAACTAACTAATAAAGAGTTCTGGATCAGATGAAACCTCTTTCCAGATCTAACTGAAGATGGCAAATTACCAGCTTTCCTGGTTAATTTTTCCTTCTGTCTCCCACAGCTCCAAGACTCATGCTACTTGCAAATAGTAGCTCAATTTGGAATGTGGGTTTGTGTTTTTCTTTTTAGTTCTATTAAAAACAAAAGTTTTCCAGGATTTTTTAGGATCATGAACATCATCTGCTTACCCTCACTAATGTGTTGGGGTAGTTTATAAAGTAGTTCTAATTATACTGATAAACTTAAAAGGAGTATTGTAATTCTTATCTAAAGCACTAACTTTCACACTGCGGATAAGACAGATCTGTCTTGGCACTTGCAGGGGGTATGTGTATTTTCTTGCATATTATAGGTCTTTTGATGCCAATACTGTAGTTAGTTTTGAAATATTTTATGTGGTATGCATTTTCCATCAGATATGATTCTTGAATATCTACCTCTTTTAAAACCTTCTGCTCCTTCACTCATATGTAAAACATATGCCCAGTTTGACTTTATTAATGACAACTAGTACTCATCAAAACCAACAGATATTAAGACTAATATTAAAATTAGGTTTACTTCTGTCACCCAAGCGAAACATGACTAACTCATTGCTACATAGCTCTTGCAGAACATACAGGACATATTTCAGAAACTGCTGAGATTGCTGAGCATGCAAGAACAGGAATATGCATGTTATAAACTTGCAGGATTACTGAAGAGAATGTACCCTCACAGAAACCTAAAACTTTTCAAGTTCTCAGAAATAACAGCTATTGAAATTAATCTTCTACACTTTAAAGTACTTCTCAGTGTAGGTACATTTCAAGAGAAAGAAGTCACTAATTTTGCAGAAAAGCTGATAATTTATTCTACTGAAAGATTTAAAGAAATATTCAGATGAGTATCAAACTGGGATAAATCCAAATACATATTGCAACTTTTGTATGAATTAAAGGACAGATTGTGCACAAAATAGACTTAGCCTGGGGCTCAAACACTCTTATGAATATGTGTCCTGAAAAGAACATATGTGACATAAAACTGTTGACTGTTCCTATGTGTTGGCTGTCCCCTATGAAGTTACGAAGAGAGCAAAACAACTGAAATATTTCCTTTTCAAGCTGCTTTTGCACTTTGAAGCGCTTGTAAAAGGATAAGAAACACGAAAGTAATAATAATAGATATCCCTTGTTGAGATAGCTGGGATTACAGAATCATGGGATCACATTGTCACAGGATCTTAAAGGTTGTAAGGGGCCTCTGGGAATCATCAAATCCGTCTACCTGCTAAAGCAGGTTCCCTACTGTAGGTCTCACAGGAAAGGATCCAGGCAGGCCTTTAATGATGTCAGAGAAGAAACTTCACAAACTGTCTGGGCAGTCTGTTACAGTACTCTGTCACCCTCACAGATAAGTCCTTCCTCATGTTTGTATGGTATCTCCTGTGCTGCAGTTCTTGTCCACTGCCCCTTGTCCTGACATTGCTGAAAAGGTCTTGAGTCCAACTTCTTAGCATCTGGCTTTTAGTTAATTCATAGAATCACAGACTCATAGAATATCTAATTTTAAGCATTGATAAGATCTACCCTTAGTCTTCTCTTCTAGAAACTCAAGAATCCCAGATCTCTCAGCCTTTCCTCATACAGGATGTGGTCCAGGCCCCTCATCAACTTTGCAGACCTACTGGACTCTCTCTAGAAGATCTCTGTCTTTTCTGAACTGAGGAACCCAGAACTGAAAGCAGATGTTACTTCATAGCTGGGATGCTATGAAATAGGGACAGTAAATGTAATTGATAAAACCAACTGAAGGACTATATTGTAAACATAGTATCCAGAGATGGCTAAAAACATAGGAAAAATGTGAAAATTTCTCCTGACAAGAAAAGAATTGATAAACATTTCTGAAAATAAGAGTTCAGCATTCACTCAAAATTTTGTCTGCTTTTTTTGAGATTGTAATATGTTATCCTTTATTCATCCGTACAGTCTTAATGTTCTAATCACACTACCATGACAGAGTTGGTTTGTAGAAATCAGAGTTTCTATAGGTCAACACTAGGAAAGTAACTTGTAGTTTCTGCTATGTTTAACAGGTATTAGTAAAGCACATTTAAATGGAAGAACAGAGAATAGCTCATTCTGCTCTGTGCAATATTTGGGGTGGTGCTTTCCAAGCAAATAGTACTGCATATCTTGTACCCTCATAGGTAGGTGTTCAAATGAACATTACCTGTTAACAGCACAAATAACTCTTCATCCTGATTAGGTGGTCTCTAACAGACCCCCACAGGATGTTGCCCCTACAGGTCTTCCCCCTGATCCTTAGCCACAGGCACTCGACTTTATCATTCCCAACCCCAAGTTCTTCAACTTCAAAACAGTCTTTAATATAAAGGGCCACACCACCACTCTTCCTTCCTTGTCTGTCCCTTCTGAAGAGCTTGTAGACATCCATCACAGCACTCCAGTCATGGCAGTGGTCCCACCATGTATTGGCAATAGCTACTAGGTCATAATTAGCCTGACACACAATCCCTTCCAACTCTTTCTGCTTGTTGCCCATGCTGTGTGCATTGGTGTAAACGCACTTCAGCCGAGTCATCTGCCTCACCCCCATCTCAAGCATTGTTCCCCTAGGCTCATCTCTGGTGAGCCCTGTTTTGTCCCCTCCCACCATCATAGCTAGTTTAAAGCTCTTTCGATAAGCCCCGCCAGCTCCTGCGCTAGGATTTGTTGCCCCCCTTTGAGATAGGTGGGTTCCATTCATGGACAACAGGCCAAGGGATGAGTAAACTGCCCCACAATCAAAGAACCCAAAGTTTCTGGCTCAACACCAGCCTCTGAGCCAATTATTCATTGCTTGTTCTTTCCAAGCTTGCTCCATGTCCCTCACTGCCCCTGAAGGTATAGAATAAAAAATCACTTGAGCTCCCCCTCCTTGAACTAAACGCCCTAAACCCCTGAAATCTCTTTTCATAGTTTGTAGGCTTCTCCGAGAAATTTCATCACTGCCCACCTGAATGAGTAGTGAAAAATCATCAGTGGACCTAACCAGCTTTGGGAGTTTCCTGGTTATGTCCCTGACCCAGGCCCCAGGAAGGCAGCACACTTCCCGACAGCTTGGGTCCAGTTTGCATATGGGACCCTCTGCTCCTCTGAGAAGGGAGGCACCCACCATGATCACTTTCCTTTCATTCCTGATGGGAAGTCTCAAGGCATGGGGGAGAAAGAGAGATATTGATTTGAAGAATGGACTGTTGGGTGGATTAAGGATTGGTTGGCTAGTTGCAGCCAAAGGGTTGTGATCAACGGTTCAGTGTCAGGGAGGAGGCAAGTCACAAGCGGTGTCCCTCAGGGGTCAGTCTTGGGACCAGTGCTCTTTAACATCTTCATCAATGATATAGACAATGGCATTGGGTGCACCCTCAGCAAGTTTGCGGATTACACCAACCTAAGCAGCATGGTCAGTATACTGCAGGGAAGGGGAGACATCCAGAGGGACCTGGATAAGCTGGAGAGGTGGGCCCAGGAGAACCTACTGAGGCTCAACAAGGCCAAGCGCAAGGTGCTGCAATTGGGCTGGGGCAATCCCAGGTATTTATACAAACTGGGGGAAGATCTCCTTGAGAGCAGCCCTGTGGAGAAGGACCTGGGGGTCCTGGTGGATGAGAAGCTGGACACAAGCCAGCAGTATGCCCTTGCAGCCCAGAAGGCCAAATGTGTTCTGGGCTGCACTAAAAAGGGGGCAGCCAGCAGGGAGAAGGAGGTGATTGTCCCTCTCTACTCAGCTCTTCAGAGGCCCCATCTGGAGTACTGTGTCCAGGCTTGGGTCCCCCAATACAGGAAGGATGTCAGAAGGTCCAGAGGAGGGACACTAAGATGATCAGAGGGCTGGAGCACCTCTCCTATGAAGAAAGGCTGAGGGAACTGGGCCTGTTTAGCTTGGAGAAGAGAAGGCACCAGGGAGACCTCACTGTGGCCTTCTAGTACTTGAAGGGAGCATATAAACAGGAAGGGGAATTACTGTTTACGAGGGTGGATAGTGATAGAACAAGGGGGAATGGTCTTACACTGAGATGGGGGGGGTTAATTTAGATATTAGAAGGACATTTTTCACACAGAGGGTGGTGACGCACTGGAAGAGGTTGCCCAAGGATGTTGTGGATGCCCCATCTCTAGATGCATTCAAGGCCAGGCTGGATGTGGCTCTGGGCAGCCTGGTCTGGTGGTTGGTGACAATGCACATAGCAGGGGGGTTGAAACTAGATGATCATTATTGTCCTTTTCAACCCAGACCATACTATGATTCTATGAAATGTTTCAAATGCATTGAAAGGGAACTCCATGAATACATCCTGTGTTTGGAGACAGTAGTAAAGTGGTTGGAGAAGTGAGATGTTTGCCCAGGTAGCCAAAATGGCCAATAGCATCCTGGCTTGTATAAGAAATAGCATTGCCAGCAGGATCAGGGGAGCAATCTTCCCCCTGTGCTCTTCTCTAGTGAGTATCACAATTACTGTGTTCAACCTTAGGCACTTCAATTACTGTGTTCAGTCTTAGACCCCTCACTACAAGAACGACATTGAGGCCCTGGAGCAAGTTCAGATAAGCACAATGAAGGTGGTGAGGGGTCTGGAGCCTTGTGAGCAGCCTTGTGGCTGAGGGAGGTGGAATTGTTTAGTTTGAAGAAGAGAAGGCTCAGGGGAGACTTTATAGCTCTCTGCAACTGCCTGAAAGGAGGTTGGGATGAAGTGAGGGTAGGCCTGTTCTCCCACATAGCTAGAGGGAACGACCTCAAGTTGTGCCAGGGGTGGTTCAGGTTAGATATCAAGAAAAATTTCTTCTCCAAACGTGGTCAGGTACTGGAACATGTTGCCCAGGGATGTGATGGAGTCAGTGTCCCTGGAGGTGTTCAAGAAATGCTTAGATATTGAACTAAGGAATATGGTTTAGTGGGGAAATATTTGTTGCAGGTGGACAGTTGTACTGGATGATCTTGGATGTTTTCTCCAACCTTGCTGATACTATGATTCTACAATTCTACAAATGCATGCTGTCTTTGGAGAGAATAGTAAAGTTGTTGAGGAAGTACATTGCATCAGGGAGGAAGAATTTATTTGAAATTAACAAACAGTATCTGCTTAGTACACAGAAATTTTAAGTTGAGAAAGTATCCTTTTCAACTACTGGCAAGCTAACACAGTGTCTTTTAAAGCTCTTTGAGTTATATCTTTATGACAACAGTTACATCTTTTTATTATGATTAATTGACTGAAATTTGAGAGCTAATCAGTAATAATAGCCTTAAAATACAACCATGAAAATCCTTTCATCTTTTAGCATATCAACTATTAAAGTGAATAATTGGTATCTGCTATGAACTGCAAAAGGAAAGTGGATCTCAAATATTGTTCATATGTTACTACAGATGTTCAGTTAGGAGTAAATCACAAATGGAGCTATCTGGCACTTCAGTTACATCCCATAGTGGGCACCCTCTATTTCTTCAGATCCCTGTAGCACCTGAATGTTTTCAAAACTAAGCAGGTATTATTGCTACCATCCTGCTCTCAAGCTAATTTTGAGCTTAAATAATGTGGTTGTGCTTCTTAGGCAAGGGATTGTACTTCCTGCATGTCTTGACAGCTGTAAATAGCAGGGCGTACCTCAGGTGTTTTCTCTCCACTCTGCTGCTAGCACTTCCCTCCCTCTACCACTCTTTTTTTTTTGTTTGTTTTGTTTTTTGTTTTGGTCCAGCTTTATGAAATCTATAAGTCTTATTGTCAGGAGCTACATTTTCTTTGTGTGTTGCATGACTTTGTGGTACAAATAGTAAAACCCTGCAGGAATTGATATGCAAAAGTCCATCCAGCTTAAATTAACACCACATACAGTCCAAATGAGCCTTTGGGAATATTCACACAGTTAGTGTACAGTGGAGTTTTCCTTCCTCTGAGGACCTGGTTAAATTCAGTCACTGTACATTCAAACAAATTATTATTCAAATTACACTTTTTTTTAGTAGAATTACAGATGAATCATGTAGGCTGAGAGGGACCTTTAGAGATTATCTAGTTTGTCTCTTGTTCAAAACAGGTCCAGTCAGAGAAGGTTACTCAAAGCCATGTTCAGTCAAGTTTTGACTGCCTGCAAAGAAGGAGATTCCACATCTCTCTGATCTATATGTTTCAGATTTTAACTATATTAATGGTAATAATTAAATTACTTATGATTAAATGAATGAGTAGAATACTGTTTATTTGTATTAAAAAATATTTATATTATTGTATTAAATAATACAATTATTTTTATATTATTGTATTAAAAATATTTTGTATCTTCTACTCACAAAAAGAAAAAACAAAGTCCTCTGCCATTTTAAGTGAATGTATTCATTTGGGCACATCAGTACTGAACATGCTTTCACATTTCACATTCACACTTTCCTCAACTTGTTGCCCCTCAGTGCTTAGCATCCTATCAGGATGGATCCCTCTATTTACCTCTGTGCTCTTTCCATTACTGGCTGAAACTGCTAAACTGCTATGACAGAAATGTGTTTTGGCCTTGATTAGTTTGTTTGAAGCTGCGTACTTAAGAATATTACAGTTGTGTGCTTCAACTGACACATCCATGCTACATCATATAAAGGTAAATGATATGGCTAAAGATTTATATGAAGGGGGGAGGGGGAGAGAGAGAGAGAGACAGATTGAGAGAGAGAAGGAGAGAGGAAAGGGAGGGAAGGGAGGGAAGAAGGAAGGAGGGAAGGAAGGAAGGAAGGAAGGAAGGAAGGAAGGAAGGAAGGAAGGAAGGAGGGAAGGAAGGAAGGAAGGAAGGAAGGAAGGAAGGAAGGAAGGAAGGAAGGAAGGAAGGAAGGAAGGAAGGAGGGAAGGGGGGAAGGAAGGAAGAGGGGAAGAAAGGAAAGGGGGGAAGAAAGGAAGGGGGGAAGAAAGGGGGGAAGGAGGGAGGGAAGGAAGGAGGGAAGGAAAGAGGGAAGGAAGGAGGGAAGGGGGGGGAAGGGGGCAAGGAGGGAAGGAGGGGGGAAGGGGGGAAGGATGGAGGGAAGGGAGGAAGGGGGGAAGGAGGGAAGGGAGGACAGGAGGAAGGAAGGAAGGAGGGAAGGGAGGGAGGAAAGGAGGAAGGAGGGAAGGAGGGAGGAAGGGATAAAAATGAAAAAAAAGACAGGCAGAGCATCCAGAGGTAGGCCACAAAGATAATCAGAGGGCTGGAGCACCTCCCCTACAAAGACCAGCTGAGGGAGCCGAGCTGTTCAGCCTGGAGAAGAGAAGGCTGCAAGGTGACCTCATTGCAGTCTTCTAGTACACAAAGGGAGCCTATAGACAGGAGGGTAGTCAACTCTTTACAGTGGTAGGACAAGGGGAAATGGTTTTAAGTTGAAGGAGGGAAGATTTAGGTTGGATATCACAGGGAAGTTCTTTACTATGTGAGTGGTAAGGTGCTGGCACAGGCTGCCCAAGAGACGTTATGGATGCCCCATCCCTGGAGGTGTTCAAGGCCGGGTTGGATGGGGTCCTGGGCAGCCTGATCTAGTACTAGATATGGAGGTTGGTGGCTCTGCCAGCAGCACGGGGGTTGGAGCCTGATGATCCTTGAGGTTTCTTCCAACCCAAGCCATTCTATGATTCTGCGATTCCATGATACATTCATCTGAAACTCCTTGCCAAAAATCAACTCTCTCTTTTGCCATCTCCATTTTGTTTTCAAGCTGTTACTCCCATCCTATGGTGGTAATATCCTCGCATTCACAGCAGGGACAATCACTGTCCCTTTCAAATAATAGCCCTAACAAAATAAGATCAGGTATTAGATATGTAAATATTTGGTGCTAGACAGAGAAGATCCTGTTTTATCTCCTGTACCCATCTCAGTATTTTCATCCATTTTTCTTTTTTTCCCCCATTTGCTGAAAGTTTAATTCGCATAAGTTTTATGCAGTACATTTCAAAGCATGTAACACTGCCCATATTCCAAATATTTTAAAGGGCAAAATGAGGCATAACCAAAGCTACTTTCAGGGCATTTTTTCCCATTAAAATCTAGCATTATGAAAGCAAAGAAATTTGGCTTAAAATGAACGCAGAAATTGTTGGCAATCATCAAGGCCAAATGGGTGAAATATGTGGTTAACCCCAGATGGCCCAAACTATTTGGAAAATTCCATTTACTTTGCTACACACTTTGAGTGTATCTAAGCAGTACAGAGCATGTTTTTTTAATGGCTCAGACGCTGGAAGGAGGAAGTGGCCTGCTGTTCATTTCAAGATCAGACACAATGCCTTGTCAGGCATGAAGAGTACCAGGTGGGACCACTCAGCTGAGTAATATCAGCAAAAATCTTGCAGAATTCCCTTTAGACTTTCTAAATATGCATACTATCTGCTTTTATCAGAATCAGAAATATGGAGGGGAAAAGCAGTGGAAAAAAAGTTACAGGATATTAGATAAATACTTCTACACTAGTCAATGTATGCTGCACTAGTTTTGTGTCCTCTCACTTTCAGCCATCTGGGAGATGCTAGCTCAGGTATTAGAAACAGTCCAAACTTTAGGCAGAAAGTACTGCCAACATCATCTGCTTGCACAAGGTACAAGAGCTCATCTCCTTGGACAGCCTCTCTCCAGCTCAGGACACATTCAGACTCCGAGTGCTCTTCAGGATCAAGGGGAAGCAGCACAAGGGTCTGGCCACTTTCTGTTGCAGGGACAAGTTTAGCATCCTGAGCCAGCACAACGTACCATTCAGTGAAGCCCGGCCCTCAGACTCACCACACAAGTAGCTGTGTGGCAAGCTGATCAATTACCCTTTGGTGTTAAAGACAGTGTTGTAGGGGTCATCCATGCTGATGATTTTAGTTCTCCAATCTGCTACTGACACTTCTAGGAAGATTTGTGTAGCTAATAACCATTTCTACTGACATCCAAAAGGTGGGAACATCAACCTCATTCAAATTGCTATAGCCTTGTCTCACATCAAGTATGTAGCATGTGACTCATATGCTAGCATATAAGTCGTACTTTACGGAGATTTTAGTAGCCCGTCATCTGTATCTTACAGTTTTATTAAGAATGGTGGCATTGCTTAAGACCATCCTGCTACTGGTGGGTTTCATGAATGTGTGGATGATATTTGCATAAACAAAAATGCTCTAGAGATTGAACAGGTCATTCCATTGCCAAGTCATGAAGAACTAACAGCCCATCAAGTGTTCCACATCCTTCTGATCATATAGCACTTAAAGTGGAAACAGGTCAGGTCTTGCATAGTTCTATTTGGTGTTTTCAAGTGAACTAACTTACTGCTGGGGAACTGAGGTTAAACCCTGGCTTGTATGCTACTAAAATGAAAGTTAGAGCAAATACAAAAAAAAGTTAATGCCTTTAATGGTTCTGCTGATCATCATCTCACTGTTCATGATGAATCTGCATAACTTTTCCATTCTCTGTTTACATCCTAATAAGAAGAATATTTCAGATGTGGAGTTTTGAAAATTGGATTCATATACCCTTTTAATAGGTTTTTAAAGAATTAAAATTATTTTGCTATAGATATGCATTTAATCTAATTGATAAATGTGTAAATTAAAACCCATTTAATTCAACTTTGATGTGATTACTGTCATAGCATGGCAAAGTTTTTAAAATAAACTCAGAAACTGCCTCATACGAAGAAGTTTTTTTCAGCAAATAACATTATCAAAGTACATGTTACCTTCTGAAAGAAAAAAAATTCTTTAATCGTCAGTGAATAGATTTGCTCAGTCAACAACATTAAATTCAAGATAATTGCTTTGGAAGTGCTTGTTTATTATAGGTAGTGACTGTAACTTCAGCACCTATTCAAATTGGATTCCATACGTAGGTTACATCTATTGTTCTTTGTATTGTCTATAGTCATTAGTAATATTAAAAAAAATACTTGAGTTTAGAACAGCCAGCTTGGGATGGAAGAGAACATTTTAACAACATAATTTAAATTTAATAATCTCAGGAGAGATTTAGATTGGATATTTAAAAAAAAAAAAAAAAAAAAGATTTTACAATAAGACTAGTAAAGCACTGGAACAGGTTGCCCACAGAAATCATGAGTGCCCCTACCCTGATGACATTCAAAGTCAGCCTGGACCAGGCTCTATGTTGTAGACATTCATTGCAGGGGAGTTCGACTAGATGACCTTTAATGATCCCTTCCAGCTCAAATGGATGTATGATTCTATGACTGTATTTTATATACTGTATGAACTACAAGTATAAGCTATTCACTGTATTGAACAGTCCCATTCAGATACATGACAAATATCTAAAATCAAGGCTGAATTCTAACCAGTGGAGAAAAAAAAAATCAGGGCAGAGATATAGACAAAAAATAAGTCCTAATAGTAAGAAAAAACTTCATTACAGCTTTGCAGCTCCCAAATCAATGAAGATAAAAGCCACAGAAAATAACAAAAAGTGGTTTGCAAAGATTTTGAGTTTTCCCAGAAAATCTGACCTCTTTTTTCTGACTCAGGACTACTTAGTCAAATGTCTGACTACAAACTGAAAGGATGTTACTCACCGAGGATCTATATTTTTAATAATGACTTCTAGAAAAAAAAATAAAAAACACTTCTGAAGGTGTTGCAAGGTACAACTCACTAACCTTTATCATTGCATGGTGAACTGGTTTGCCATAGTGAATCCTACATGCCATCACCATCGCAGTTTCACTTCCATCTGGAAAACTGATCACAGCTCCTTCTCACAGAAACTACTAAAAGGTCATTGCTGAAGTGTTCAACCACTGCATTAACATCTTTCCTTGTCTCAGTATTAATAACAGTTTGTATTATTTTGAGACAGTCCATGCAGATCATTTTCAATGTTGCTTTGCAAACTGTTGCTTAATTTTTTTTATAAATCTACCTCACTGCTGCTGCTCCTTAGGGATAGTTTTCCTCAAAATAATAGAAATTTGGATGTTATCCTGGTTGCATTTTAATGAAAAGGGTGATGCTAGTCAATAGTGAGGCATAATACTCATAGTTCACAATTTTCCTAATTAATACCAGCAATAACATGGAATTGTAGAGTTAATCATAGAGTCAGAGAATCATAGAATCATAGAATGGCTTGGGTTTCAAGGGATCTCAAAAATCCCTCTGCTTTGAGCAGTGTTGCCAATCACTAAACAAGGCACTAGAAGCTAAGTTTTTAGAATATGGGGACCCCTGATTCTTTCACCCCAAGGCTGCTATCAAAGAGTTCATCCTCCAGTCTGTAGGTACAGACTATCTGGGATTGCCCTGACACAAGTGCAACACCTTGCACTTGACCTTGTTGAACCTCATTAGATTCATACGGGCCCGCCTTTTCAACTTGTTTAGGTCCCTTTGGATGGCATCCCTTCCTTCTATTGTACCAATAGCAGCATTCACCTTGCTGTCATCCACAAACTTTCTAAGGGTGCACTCAATCCCATAATCTATGTAGCTGGTAAAGATTAGGTGTTCAATGTGGTACAAGTATGAGAGTTTAGAAACAGCGTTTAAAACAAACAAACAAAAAGTTATAGATATCTTATTTCATATAGTGAAATTACACTGTTACTATTTACAGAAAAACATGGAGTAATTTTGTTTGAGTTATTTGAGAAGTGACAGCTGACAGGGAGAGACAGAGTCCACCTCACTAAAAAGGACACGTGGATCTTTGCAAACAGGTCAGCCAGTCTGTTAAGGAAGGATTAAAACTAGGTAAGATAGGGGAAGGAGAGGGTTATAGAGACAGGGTATATATGCAAAGCATGGCTTGAGTTGTGATGTCAGGGGATGACAGTAGCTGAGGAAGATGCACACAGAACATTATAATGGAGGATATTTTTGTACTTCTCACAGACTTAACTACTTCTCTTAAATGTCTGCACACCAATGCATGCATTATAGGGAATAAACAGGAAGAATTAAAGATCTTTGTGCATTCACAGGGATACAGTATCAGTGAAATTAGAGACCTGGCAGGATAGTTCACATGACTGGAGCATTGCCATGAATGGCTGTGTGATTTTTAGGAAAAGGATGGGCCAGGAACATGAAGTAATAGAGTTGTCCTTTACATTAGGGAACAACTGGAATGTATAAAGCTCTCCCTTGGGTGGCTGAAGAGTGAGTCAAGAGCTTAAGGAAGATTTAAAGGGCAGGCTAACACAGATGACACTGTTGTGGATATTTACTACTGGGGTAGCTGAAATTCTCACGGGGAGCTTCAACTACCCCAACATCTGCTGGAAAGATTTTCCAGCCAAACAGTCCAAGAGGCTTCTGCAGAGGATTGATGATAACCTGACACAGGTGCTGATGGAACTAACAAGGGAAGGGGTGTTGCGGGACTGTCTGCTAACAGACAAGGAAGGACTGACTGGAGATGTGAAAGTTGGTGATAGCTTTAGCTGCAGTGACCATGAGATGACAGAGTTCAGGATCTTACATGATGAAAAGCAACATGCAGAATCACAGCTACTTTAGAGGATCTAACTTTGGCCTCTTCAGGAACCTGCTTGGAGGAATCTCATGGCGTTGGGCCATAGAAGGAAGAGGAATCCAAGAGAGCAGGACAATTCAAGTTTCTGGTCTTCCAGGTTCCAAGTCAGCGTATAAGACATCTAGCAAAGGAGAGAGGAGACCTGCATGAATGAACAAGGAGGTCATGAGAAAATTCAGACTGAAGAAAAGAGTATACAGACTATGGGAAATAGGTCACTTGGGAGGAATTCTGGAATGTTGTCAGAGTATGCAAGGATGCTACAAGAAAGGTTAAAGACAATTTGGAATTTAATCATGCAAGGAGTATAAGGATAAAAAGAAGAGGGGGTCTTCCAATATGTCAAGAGCAGAAGGAAGACTTGTGAAATTTTGAGCCCACTACTGAATGGGACAAGAGCACTGGCTGTCACTGAAATCAGGAAATTAAACTCGTTAATCCAAATGACAGGGTGGAAAGCTGACATTATTTTGTTGCGGTGCTGGCTGTATGGCGGATTGCTCCTCCTAGCACTTACAGTAAGGAACTAAAGATCACCAATTTTATACATTTCAACATATGAATACTCGTGCAATTTCCATAAAGTGCCCGCCTATTCCTAGAATTGCTACACACTTTAAAAATTAATATTATGCATGTGCTGTGTTAATACGGGGTTCTTTCTGAGGGGTCTTTGGTAGTTGTGAGGCTCCACAGCAAAGTGTTATCTAGGCAAAAGGTCATGTGTTACACAAGTCAGGTCCTATAAATGCTCAGGGATTTATTAACAAAAATCCAACTGTTGACTAAGTTTCTGATTACAATTTTGACCTTGTTATGGCATCTAAATTATCAGCAGTAGCAGAGTACAGTGTACCTCTACAAGGCTTACGGAGTGTTGAGGCTCTGCTTTTAGGCTCCAGATGTCCTGCTTATATAGGGAAAAAGCAGCTTTCACTAGACAGAATGTCAGTTTGATGCAAAATTTGAATTAACTGCTAAAGGCCCTACATTTATTGCCAGGTATCAGTTCCCCACTTTGGAAGTAGGTAGTCCTTCTGACTACTTTGATATACTTCTTTCAGTATATTTTTCAATGCATCTTATACTGAGTCCTATGCTGCTTATGATTACTAGTACACAAATAAGTTCTTTTAGGAGAGAGGCTAACCATCCTTTCAAGGACCATTCTCCTATTTCTTGTAAGATTTCGTTAAGCCAATTATTTTCTGTAGCCTCCCTAATGCCTCTACTATCTTCTACTACATTCCTCATTTCACCCATTTGAACCTGTAAATCATTAATAAGGTTTGGAATGTGAATATAACAAGGTTCTTTGCCCAGTTTTAGGTATCCATGAACTCCTTGGTTCTTTACCAGAAATAAGTCTAAAATTAACCAATTTTGCAAGGTCATTTTGGTATTAACTTGAACCTGCTTATTAAGAATTTGAAACCCCTTTTGAGAGGCTCTCTACAACATTTCTACTTGCTAAGTTAAATTTTCTTGCTACTGAGATCGTGCATCTTACCAAACTCTTATATCGGTGTCAAAACCAAATTTTCACGTATATTCCCATTTGTCACATTGCTTATCACTGTAAGAAAACACAGAACCCAAAGTCTTAACAAGTCCTGAGTTAATCTGAAATGCAATTGTCCTTCCTTAATGAGTCCACCCTGATGTTGCAGCTGGCTTAACTCTGCTGTAATTAATTCATCAGCCAATTCCCTCAAGTTTGACTGCCTAATAGGTGGTGAATAAGATCTGAAAGAGTACTCTACCCTTTTCCTTAAGTGATTAATATAACAATGTCTTCGGTTACCCCAATCCCAGGTTAGTACCTGTGTACAGTATATTCAGGGGTAAAGGTGACCATACAACAACATACCTGTAAGAAGACAAAACCTTTCTGAAGGATAAAATGACTACTATATGGAATCTCATAAGGACTACTATTAGGGTCTTATCTTAATTATTAAGAAGTGGGTCTTATTCTAATTATTAATAAGGTGAGTGGTAAAGCATCTGGCCACTTTAATTGTGATTTTTGGCATATTTTGCTTATTTGACTTTTTAAATTCTGATTCATTGTTCAGCCTGGAAAGGAGAAGGTTGCAGGGAGACCTCATTGCAGCCTTCCAGTATTTTAAGGGAGTTTATATACAGGAGGGAAAAACTTTTTATATGGTAGACAGTGATAGAACACTGGGGAAATGGTTTTAAGCCAAAGGAAGGGAGATTTAGATGTCAGAGGGAAGTTTTCTACTGAGAGAGTGATGAGGTGAGGGAACAAGTTGCCCAGAGAGCTTGTGGATGCCCCATCCCTGGAGGTGTTTAAGGCCAGGTTGGATGGGGCCCTGGGCATTCTGCTCTAGTACTTGATCTAGCAGTTGGCAATTCTGCCTGTGGCAGGGGGTTGGAACTTGATGTCCCTTCCATTCTATGATCTTATGATTCTATGACTCATCCTTCCTGCCTAACTGCTAGACTGATGTCTCCACTGAACATCATGATCTCATTCTATCCCACTGATTCTAGGTAGAGTTTGCACTATTTATTTCTGCAATGAAGTGTGGGCTTCTGTCTGAAGACATACCTGCAGGTACCCCAGATCCGGGTATGATTTCTCTTAATATAACCTTTATCACATCATGAGTTTTGTTGTTGCAACAAGGGAAGATCTCTGGCCATCCTGAAGAAGTATCTACTTGTACCAATATGCACCTACACCCACGTTGCCATACTAATTCACAAAAATCTATATCTGCCAGTTATCTCCTGGACAGTTTTCTTTCTTAGTTCTTTTAAGTGGAGGCCATATAGGTTTATAAGAATAGTTTTTCAAACAGGTTTGACATCTTTATACAATGTTCTTTATGATTCCTGCTATTCACACACTTAAAAATTTGTGTCTCATACTTTCATTCATTGCCTCTATTCCCCAGTGTGTTGAGTGATGAAAATCTACTGCCAGTTAAACCTGCTTTTCAACTCACACTTTTCATTCACAAAGCTGCTGCCATCAACAGCTCCTCAAGAGGAAGTATCTAGTATATTAACCCAACTGGAATACACTTGCTCAGTTTGGAGGCAGCCATGTTTCAGATGCCCTTCCTCTGTGCTCACTGTTAAGAGTACTGACAGGGTTCAAAATGTTAGCCATTATTTTCTGTTTGACAGTTCCAGTAACACAGCTCAATATTTCAGCATGCTGCTGGTGGAAAACCAGTAGCCTCCTCTCTATTCCACAACAGTTGTCACCATGCACAGCACCAATGCTGTCATTTTTTTGCCCTAGAGCCAGCTTTCTAGCTTCCTGTATCAAAAATACAGTAGCTGTCATTGCCCTAAAACATGATGTCCATCCTTTGCTGGCATTATCAAGTTGACTTGAAAAATACCCCACAGGTCTCTTCCAACATTCTAATCCAAGTGCCAGGACCCCGGTGTCAATATTAAGCATTTCAAGCACAAACAATCTGAATTATTTTTCTTACCAGTCTGGCATTCAGCTTCAGGCATACAGTTACCAGTTCAGAAGCTTTGATTATCATGGAGTTTGTTCCTGCATCCCACAGCAATGGCATTATCATGTTCTCTAGGTACTCATGGATTTCATATTCAGGAGATGACTCCTACAACACAAAGACCTGGGCCTCTATGATCTTAATCTCAGGAATAAATACTTGAATTTTTCAATCTACAGATGTAATTCATGCTTTGTAACTTGTTTAGTAAAAGTGGCACAGAACATTCAGACGTATACAAAAACTAATGAGTTAATAATCTTTTCCCAGTCCTAAGTTGTAACTGTTGAAAAGATGGCTTGTTCTTCTTCCTCCCCTTGGCACCAACAGCTGAGGCTGTCTGATTACTTAACTGCTTTTTACAAATAATAACAACTGAGTAGGGTGCTCCTGTATCTACAAGAATTGTCACATCCTGCTTCCCCAGCCTCCCTATAAACAGGGGTTCTGTTGGGGATAACTTCAAATCTACCCCCAGTCCCTTCAGTCTTCATCTAAAGTTGATATTTTCTCTGCTTGGCTCAGCACTCCTCTGAAGCCACCCTGATGCATCTGTTACATCATTGCTGTTGCATTCTTTGATACTCCTCCAAAACTTTTAAATCTCTGCTGATTTAATGGGCAATCCCTTTGCCAGTGGCCTTTTTGTAAGCATGTAAAACATTTTCCCTGTACATTATCTTGTATGTGTCCTCACGGTCTTCTTCTTGAAGGTCCTTTCCTCAGACTATTTCCTCTCCCTGTCTTTTGCAGTAAGGACATCACTAATAATTTTCTCTCATCTCTTCTTTCATTTACTTCTCTATTATTATAGACCTTCCAGTCAGCTTCCAATAACTTATTCAGAAACTGGGAATTGTCTCCTTCTATTCTCTGTAATTTGTGCCTAATGCTTGGATTTGACTGCCCATAAAAACAGATACTAATTTTTCCCCATCCGTTTCCTTATCCAGATCCACACGAGTGTATTTGTTAGCTGTGGTAACTAAACTACTGAGAAAGGCTGATGGAGTCTTGTCCCTGTTCTTCACCAGTTGGTAAAATTTAGACAAGTTCCTTGCTTTAGGGATAGCATGCCTCATCCCAAATGAAATAAATCCCTGATATTTATTCAATAATTTTCATTGACTCTGATTATTCAAGTCCTATTTAGGATCCCCTTGCTACCTCAGCAAGGATTCTTTCGGCTTCTTCCCTCACCTTTGCTAAAACTATACTTCTTTTTTCTTGTGTCAACAGTGCATACAATATCACATGTAAATCATTCTACTCTGGATCCTGAGTTCCAGTCATAGCTTCCATCACCTTAGGTACCTTATCTGGGTCCTCCCTGTAAGCTCCCAGCAATTCTTTCCATGACTGCAAATTTTTCACTGAAAATGGCACTTTAACTCTTTACCAGTCTGCTGTATGCATATGGGTCCACTATTGAATGGGACAGGGGCACTGGTGACAAAGTTTCAGAGACGGTGAAGTAACTGACTGCTTTCTTTGCATCAGTCTTCATTTCTGAGATCAGTCCTCTGGAACCCTAGACACTGGAGATGAGGGAGGAAGACCAGAAAAAGGAAGATGACGGAAGAAGACCAGAAGAAGGATGACTTTCCCATGGTGGAACAGACTTGGTTTACAAATCATTTGGGCAGACATAGCTCTCACAAGTCCAGGGGCCCTGAAGGGTTGCACACATGAGAGCTGAGGAAACTGGTGGATGTTATTAGTAGGCCATTATCCATCATCTTTGGGAGGTCACGGAGAACTGCAGAGGTACCTAAGGACTGAGAAAGCCAGTGTCACTCCAGTCTTCAAAAAGGGCAAAAAGGAAACTACAGACCAGTCAGCCTCACCTCTATCCCAGGAAAGCTGATAGAACAGCTCATCCTGGAGGCCGTCTCTAAGAATGTAGGGGACGAAAAGGTGATCGGGGCAGTCAGCGTGGTTTCACCAAGGGGAAATCGTGACTAACCAATCATCTGATTGCCTTCTATGACAGACTGACAGACTGGATATAGAAAGGGAGAGCAGTGGATATTGTCTACCTGACAGCAAGTTTTTGACACTCCCATAACATACTCGTAGGTAAGCTCAGAAAATGTGGCGTGGATGAGTGGACAGTGAGGTGCTCAGAGTTTTGTAATGAGCAGCACTGAGTCCAGTTGAAGTCCTGTATGTAATGGTATCCCCAGGGGTGGGTTCAGTCTTGTTTGGCTTATTCATCTGTGACCTGGATAAAGGCACAGAGTGCACCCTCTGTACATTCACTGATTATAAAAAATAGGGTGGAGTAGTAGATAGACCAGAAGATTGTGTTGCCATTCAGCAAGACATTGACAGGATGGAGTGATGGACAGAGAAGAATATCATGAAATTCTTCAAGGTCAAGAGCAGGGTCCTGTATCTCGGGAGGTGTAACCCCATGCACCAATAAAAGTTGGAGGCTGACCTAAAGGAAATCAGACCTGTAGAGAAGGGCCTGAAAGTCCTGGTGGATATCGGGCTGACCATGTCCCTAGGTTGAATTAGGAAGAGTGTTGCCAGCAGTCAAGGGAGTTTCTCCTTCCCCTTTACTTTGCCCTGATGGGACAACATCTGAACTACTGTGTCCACTTCTGGGCTGCCATAACTCCTGAATGAACTGATAAGAACATTAATAACCAAGACACAGACTCTGAAGCACAACAGAGAAATAACTTTTCCTGGTTTTGAATCCAGAAGATTGGCATAGAGAAAAGAAGAAAATCTATTTGGATTCTATCCACTGTACCATTCAGATAATGTAACTAATAATTTCCAAAATCATGGCAGGCTTTGAAATACATGATGACTACCTTTCCCTAATAAGCTATTCAGTAGCCTCTGCTTCAACTGCCACCATTTATCTGCCCACAGCCAAAAGGCTAACCATTCAATGACTGCAGTGGAAGATGGTATTTTTCAGAAAACAACACTTCTAGTGTTAAGTGCTTCCAGCTAATATGTCCACATTCACCAGAATGCCAGAAGAATCAATGCAAAGATCTTAAAAAAACAAACAAAAAAAAAAAAAAAGTGTTCTGTTCAACATACTGAAATGTTGTACATATTAGTGGTTTGCAGGCACAGTCATTTTCTCTGTTCAATACTTGTTTTATGAGCCCATAAACATTTCTGCACCAAGAGAAACCAATCCAAGAAACTGATCTGAGCAGCTGGTCAGTGTCCTTTTTGTCCTCCTCATTGTTCTCACATCACAGCTGTAGGCATTTATCTACTGTCAGTGCTGCCAAAACCTCTGCAAAAGCTGTTTGGTAGTCTGGTATTGGCATGAAAAACTGAGGCTGATTGTCAACAAAACATCAAATATGACTCCAAAAGCTGCAACTCATTTGTAATGACCACTGTCACAGTGCTGACCTTCAAATTGGTGACAGCTAACTAACTAATAAGAGATAGATCACAGGCAGCTGTGTACCCAGGGACTCTAAGATTTGCACCTGCTTCTGCCCAGCTTGTAGGGCAAAATAACACAGAGAGTCACAGAGAACACTGTAGGAAAGAGTCTTGCCAGGTGACAGCAGAGGCTCATATAAACACCTACATGGTAGAAGCATACCATCAAATGATATTTGACACAGCAACAGCTAGATATGCCAGATGAAAGCAGGCACTAAATATTTTGTGTACAGTAAGATTAAAAAACATATGCATCTATTCCAAGTATTTGTTTTTTGCACAACTTCTCAAATCATTTAAATGCTTTAATATCACAAATTATTGCAATCTGAAAGGTAAAACAAGAGTTCCTTTAAAATCTAAATATTACTCATAACTACTCTTTATATCCATTTTGGTCAACACTGATAAAAGCCAGTGTTTTGCCAAAAATAAATATTATTCCATAAAGCAACAACATTATCTTAAAAGGAAATCTTCTAAAAGAAGAGGGTCACCTGCTAGAGGATATTGCTGTTCTTTATCAATTAAGCTTTGTATTTAATAGCTTTCTTCTTTATCTTTAGTCTGAACATCTAGAGTCTCTACCCTTTAATTTAATGCATACATTGATTTTACTCTGTTTTACCACACCTAATGAGTGTATTTGGTTCTTTATCAATAAAAGCTAATGACTAAATGAAGACAGCTAATCAAATTAAAATAAAGAGATATTTATTTCATATTGGTTTAGAAAGCATTATTGATATAATCTTTATTTCTTGGGGGGAAAGACAGATCCAGCCTCTTGTATCTTGTTGATACCAACAGGCAAGACCTTCAGGCAAGAATTACTTTAAAGGTTATGCAAAGGTATTAGCAGATATACTACTCAGTTTGTCAGACAAGGCAGTCATTCTACTTTGAGTAAGAAGCCCAGTTATGCATAAAGAAAACAACCACATCTTGCCCTTTTTTCTGTAAAAGATGGCTACTGTTCTTCCTAAGATAAAATCATCAAGAAATACACTGTAACAGAACAGAGGGAGTTTTATCTGTTGTATCAATAAATACCTTCAAAAAACATGCGGAAGCATTAATTTCTTTGGAATATAAATGAAAGAAAACAAGGTACTTTAGATGCTTTCACTGGGGAATAAGTAAACAAAACAAATGAATACAACAGTAAACATTACTTTTTTCCCTTCTTTATGATTGAGAAAGTCAGATACTAACATAGGCCCTCAAAAAATCCCACAGAATTCAAATATAGTATGGTTCAGTATTACGCCTACACAGTGAGAAGCCCATCAGTCCAATCTCTCTTAATTAAAATCAAAAAGGGCTATACAACTTCCATTACCACTGAACAATTATGAAAGAAACAGTATGTGCATACATTAGACAAAGACAGGGATAAATCTGCTTGCTTTATTTTTTGGAGAGAATTATTACTGCACTCTACTTTCCATCTAGTTATAAATGCACACCATTTATATATGGGAAAACAATAGGTATTCTTTGTAAACGGCATGGATAAAATTTACAGAAGCAAGTCTTTGGCTTATATTCCCTTTCACCTCTGAGTTAAATGACTAATGTACCTTTTCTCCTAATTACAATGAGGAGAGTTTGTTAAATATTTAACAGCTTGTATTGCACAGTGATTTAGTGGAAATCATTAATTACACAGTAAAATTATGTGAAAGAAAATAATGCAGGGGGAGGATTCAATCCCACTGACATTTTAACTCTTAAGAATGTGGTTTTAAAAAGTGCTTGAATTGTTCATCAGTGAATCTCAAGTGATAAATAAATAAATAAATAAATGGTAAATAGATAAATAAATAAATAATGTTTTGAAAAAATTTACATACACAAAATTGGCACCTCTACTGAAAATGTTCAATTACATTTTGGGCTGAATTCTGAGTCCATAAGTACTCAACTGGAATGCAATTCCCAGAATTATGTTCGCAATGCCTTCAGGCTGGATATTACTATCACTTTGTAGACCAATTTTTACTTTATCTGGTCCTTAAAACTAACCTAATTCCTGCCCTGTAACTAGCTTTCATATAATCCAGTATGTCAAAATTAATCACATACATTTTCGTGATTCCCTAGTAAGATTTCACTATATATATATACACCCAAATGTCTTTTTCAGAATAGCAGAGAGGAATTTGAAGCATAGATTTTTTTTTACCCTAGACAAAATACTGAACTAGTAATAGCAGTCATAAACTCCATTTTAAGTTCTAACTACGTCGTCTGCAACATATGATATTTTCCATTAGTGTTCTCTCCATTAGTAACTCATACAGTGACAGTCATTATAATAAATTAAGAAATTTTACCTTAAAATTAACTGATTTTAGTCAACTCTGCTGCCAACATCTGTTCTCTCTGCTGCTTCGCTGAGCCTCCTAGAAGTGAAATCACTTCTCAGATTTCAAAGTCACCAAAAAAATTGAATAATTTTACTATTTAAATGGAAAACAACCATAGTTGTGAAGAACATGCTCTGAGCTGTATATTTTCACATCCAACATCACACCCTCAACTTCATTATATACTGTATTCTCATTCTTAATTCTGGTCATGCCAGGATGGAAGTTTTAGCCTTACTCGTGATCCAGTACTCAGAACTTTGCAGAGGTACTCTCCCTGAGTCTTGAAAGGAATTGGTGTTCCAGAAAGTTGTACCTCATGCTGAGATAGGAAGACCATCACATACCGACAGCTTACAAAGGGATTTCATCTTTCAGGTGCCAAATAAATTTTCATTCATATCTGAAATTAAATGATAGCAGAAAGTGGTTCAGCTTAAAGTTCTAACTGACATTAGAACAGTGCTTTAAGTAATCAATAATTCCTTTTTAAGGGGCCCTAAAATTAAAAAGAATTAATTTAGTCCGTACCATAATGGCACAAAACAGAACATTTGTTATCCACAGTTCCACAGAGTATCTGCTATTTTATCATTAGTTAATGGACAAATGGACAATCAAACTAAAAGGTAATAAATGAACAAAGCTGGACATTATCCAGCAGTATGCTCTTTCAGCCCAGAAAGCCAATGGTATCCTGGGCTGCATCAAAAGCAGCGTGGCCATCAGGTCAGGAGGTGATCCTGCCCCTGTACTCTATGCTGGTGAGATCTCACCTGGAGGACTGTCTCCAGATGTGGAGTCCTCAGTACAGGACAGGTGTGAACTTCATGGAGCACACCCAGAGGAAGGCCACAAAAATGATTCAAGGGGTGGAACATCTCCTCTGTGAGGACAGGCTGAAAGAGCTATGGACAAGAGAAGGCTCCAGGGAGTCCAAGGAGCATCATTTCAGTATCTAAAGGGCGGCTATAAGAGAGAAGGGCGTGGACTCTTTAGAAGGGTCTGTTGTGAAAGGACAAGGGGAAATGAATTCAAAGGAGGGGAGATTTCAATTGGATATAAGGAAGATTTTTTTTACAGTAAGGGTGATGAGGCACTGGAACAGTTTGCCCAGAGATGCAGTGAATGCCCTGTCTTTGGAGACACTCCAGAACAGGCTAGACAGAGCTCTGAGCAACCAGATCTAGATGTAGATGTTTCTGTTCATTTCAGAAGAGTTGGACTAAATGACCTTTGGGGATCCCCTCCAACTCAAAAAATTATATGATTCTATGATTTGAATATGAATTGAAATCTATTCAGAGATCTTCCTCTGGCTTCAGCAGAAACAGAATTGATCTTCTTTCAAGTCACTTTTCATCTTGGATTCAGACCCACAGTTATGGTTTTATCATTTCATCTTTTCTTTATTAGGTAAAAATACATTTGAAAGAGATCTTAAGAGATCAATAATTCATTGTCTGCCAAGGAATCTATTCCCCACAGATGGTCATTTAATGTGTTGTAACATATCCCAGTGAAGAAGCTGCAATAGTCCTTGATATAATTCACTGATAACACACTACTAAGCTGAGAAATATTTTTTTCTGGAAAACACTCTCAAACTTGTAATAGTCCCAAAATCTCAGTAAGAAATTATGCATGGGAACTTGACTCAGAATACACACTCAGAAAGTATGCAGACTACACAAACCTGAGTTGTGCCATTGATACGATAGAAGGAAAGGATGCCATCCAGAACTACCTTTGCAAACTGAAAAGTGAGCCCATGCCAACCTAATGAGGTTCAACAAAGCCAAGCCTAAGGTACTGCTCTTGGGTTGGGGCAATCCCAGATACAGGAACTGGAGAAAGAGCTCATTGACATCAACCCTTCAGAGAAGTACCTATGGCTCCTGGTAGCTGAATAACTTAATATGAGCTAGTAGTATGCACTTGCAGCCCAGAAGTCCAACACTATTCTGGGCTCCATCAAAAGAGGCTGTCCAGTAGGGTGAGAAGGATGATTGTCCCTCTCTACTCTGCCCTCATGGGGCCCCATCTGGAGAACAGCATCCAGGCCTGGGATCCCCAGCTCAAGAAAGATGTGCAGCTGTTCAGATCCATAGGAGGGCCACAAAGATGATCAGAGGGCTGGAGCACCTCCCCTATGAAGACAGATTGAGGGAGCTGGGCTTGTTTAGCTTGGGGAAAGCTGAGGGGAGATCTGATAGTGGACCCCCAATACTTACGGGTGCTTATAAGCAGGAGGGAACAACAACAGGTAGAAAAAAAATGAATGGTTTTAAAATAAAATAGTGGAAATTTATGTTAAATGTTATGAATAAATTCTTTATTCAGAGGGTATCTAGGCACTAGAACAAGTTGACCATAAAATCTGTGGGTGCCCCATCCCTGTGGTGTTCAAGGCCAGGCTGGTGAGGCCCTGTACAACCTAATCCAGTGCCTAATCTAGTGACTGGCCACCCTACCCATTGCAGGGGAGTTGAAACTAGGTAATCTTTGAGGTCCCTTTCAACCCAAGCCATTCTATGATTCTGTGATTTTCATACAGATGTGTTTGCCATGTGTTTTTGCAAGAGCTGATGTACGCAAACTGTCCAAGTAAGAATCTTAGATGCTACTTTCTGAGGACAATGGTCTAATACAGATGAAACAAAGAATACTAATGGACTAAGGGACTTTGCAAGTATGTAGGATTATATCAGCTGTGAAATAGAATAATTTTATTGTTTATATATATATATGGGTTTTTTTAAGTTACAAGACAGAAGTCATTAAGAAATGATCTGTGAGGTAAGAAAAGAACCAATCAAGTCATACATATCTCTGCTAGAAGGCAGACTCCTGAATCACAAAAATTCACAAACACATTATTAGATAACAGAATTCTTCTCAATTTCTAAAATGATTTCCTGCATTCAGAGTTTTGGTAACATACATAGATTTATGACATTTTTTAAAAAGTACACAATTGGAAACTAAAGCTTAGAGTCCAGCCGGACTAATGTTTGTGAGCTGTAGGACAAGAGAAGACTGATAAAAGTGGGAGATTTCAAAGGTCAGCATCTCAAGTGAAGTTCATTTAGGAATATCTTACTTTTATATTAATAGGTTTTGTTTCTTCTATTATTTCTTTTTACTTTTTTACCAAGATCTCACTGATAATGACCAAACAATTTTGTTTTATAAGCAAGTCATCTGTAAAATTATTCTGGCACCATGTTTAAATAAGTTCATCTTTGGCTGGCAAAGCAAAGTTGCTGTTGGCATACACGAGACAGAAAATGAACATTGATTTTTGTAAATAACTCTTCTAACAGGTTGGTTACTTTTATTTCATAGTACATGTAAGCTTTTCATTCAGTAGAGTTTAACATACCAATACCTCAGTCCTGAGTCAGCAGATTGCAGAGGTAATTGCCAAATTTTTGAACAGGATTAAATATTCTATATTCATCAAATCTAAGACTTATGTCTTGTTTCCATAAAGGAACAATTTTTGCTCTCTATTGAACTGGAGACATGATAAGACCATACTCCACAAGTCTGCAGACATGTAGATATATATCCACAGCTATCAACATAAGCAAAAAATGTGTTAATTTACTTTATCATCATTGGTTAGGATTTATTAGAAGAATGCATTTGAACAAATCTTGGGAATAGAGAATATTTGTTTTTGTGTGACTATCTATTTCCTAACAAAGTTGTAGCACTTATACTTCCAAGTTGCAGTTGTCATTTCAGTTGACCAAACTCCGTCATTCTGAGGAGCAGAGTCATAGTTTGCCACAAGGGAAAGAATAAAGGTGGGAACTCCCACTGCAGCCTCTGAAATTAGAGCAAATGTCATAACGTTTGCACTGGTGAGGCCTCACCTGGAGTATTGAGCCCAGATGTGGAGTCCTCAGTACAGGAGAGACACAGACTTATTGGAGTGCCTGCAGAGAAGGGTCAAAGAAACGAAGAGAAGAATGGAACACCTCTCCTATGAGGACAGGCTGAGAAAGCTGGGGCTGTTAGGCATGGAGAAGAGAAGGTTCTGAAGTGACGTGAAAGCAGCTTTTCAGTATCTAACAGGGAGCAACACGAAAGAAGGGGACAGACTCTTCAGTAGAGTCTGTGATGATAGAACAATGACTTTAAGCTCAAAGAGGTTTAGGTGAGATACAAGAAAAGACTATTTTACGGTGAGGGCAGTGGTACAGGTTGCCTAGTGATGTGGTTGATGCCCCATCCATGGAGACCATCCATGTGACCAAAATTTCTTCAGAATACTGAAAAATAAGAGTTCATTTTGCTTAGTCACTCTCAGGAAATAGAAGTGAATAGGGTATGAGTGATATGATACTCCAGGTTTAAAAACTGCTAGTTTATATTAGTATCATCCTAAATATCTTGAAATAATCTTTTGCTTGATGTTAAAACAATTGCTACAGCCATCATGTTGTGTAGTAGACTCCACTGGTTGCAAAAGTATTGGGAACTTGCATAGTATTTTCAGGAAGAAAATCAATCCTCATGTAAAGAGATACTGTTTTCTTTACTCAAGTATTCAGCTTCATCCAGAATGCAGTTTGCCCACAATTTTCAAAACATTTTGTAAATGTGAACTAGATAATCTCAGTAGCATTATTAGAACTACTTGTACTCTTCAGTTCAAAAAGCACTGGGCACATGCCCTAGCTTGCTAAAGCCTGTTCTTTTAGGGAATGCATAAGTCAGAAAATGAACCTGTGTTTCTGCTAAGAGAATCACTTGTTTCTTATTCTATATATTTAAATTGGTTTTAATCATCAGCACTTCATATATAACACATCCTTTATCCGTTCCCACTGCACACACACTCTAAATTTAATTAAAATAACTGAAATGAAACTACAGATAATTTGTTTTTTAAATAGACTGCCACATGCTCCATTTACATAAAACCCATTAGTTTGCATTAAATACAAATTAGCTGTTGATATGAAGTAAATCACATATAAATAGTTCAGAATAGCCTAAAAACCATGCATTTTAATTAACATAACTGTTAATCAGATTTATCTGTAAAGTAATCAAGACTCTCAGTCACTCATTTTTCAGTACAATAGCCCACAGAATGAAGAGCTATCCTGTACCACTGTTATTTTAATAGTAAAATCAAAGCATAGGGAAGGCAGGAGGAATGTGTAGATTCAGACATTTATAGCAAATTATGTTGTTTTAAAAGGATAATGCAATAGCCAAACCAGAGGAAACATAAACAAGATCTGCACTGCTGGGAGAAAATGAGTTTTTAGGACATTTCTTCATTAATTACCACCTGATGAAAACAGTCATTCAAAAATAAAGACTCTCAACATCTCTCCCAAATTACAAAAAAGTTACAAATACCAGATAAACAGTGTAGTATCTTGTTAATCACTTTGTCAACTTCAAAAATGAGTACAACTATTTTTACATGAGAGTTCAGTACTTGGTGAGTATATCAGAAGAGTGCAAAACCCTGCCAAAAACTCATTCCCATGACTTTCTAAATAAAAAATTTCTAAGTTAGTATTTTGTCCTGGTTTCTTCTCCTCGTCTCGTCTCGTCTCGTCTCGTCTCGTCTCCTCTCCTCTCCTCTCCTCTCCTCTCCTCTCCTCTCCTTTCCTCTCCTCTCCTCTCCTCTTCACTTTTTGGTTCTCCAGTTCACTCTCCATCCTTCCATGAAGAGTGTACAAAAATAACTGTGTGGTACTTCACTGTCTACCAAGTTAAGCCATAGCATCCAAGTCTATAAATTTGGAACCTTTTTTTTATGTACCTTTTTAATGGAGGGTACTTCCAAATTACAGTACATTTTGAGAGACCTTGTTTCTAAAGCAACATAAATGGCATACCTCAGCATCTCATGGCCATTCAAAATTTGCAAGATTAGAAAGATCTTTAAACTGTAGTATATAACAAATCAAAGAAAAAAACATCCTGTGGAAAGCAACAAATGATGAATTCAGTTCCTCTGCAGTTAAAGATAACCTGGACACACACATGCACACACACACAGAGAGAGAGAGAGAGAGAGAGAGAGACAAAACAACTAAGCAAAAAAAAAAAAAAAACAGGAATAAAGCAGTCAGGTTAAACAAATTATTTGGCAGAATGGAGAGCAATTGAAATAGCACTAATGCAGAAATTGTACACCCGCTGTAGCTTTTGGGCAAGTTAGACTGTCAGCATCCCAGGTGCTGCAAATGATACATATCATTTTGCTGCTGCTGCTATGGCTGTGGGACATAGCAGAACCAGGCCAGATGTTCAGTGGCAGAGACAATATTGACAAATCACTGATCCAGTTTAGAATCATCTTGAATAAGCAGAGCCACTCCATGTTCATATGAGTAAACCAGGTCTGAGTGACTCACTAGCTTGTAAGATGAAGCTTCATTTGTGCAAATGTTAAGCCAGAATTTTTCACACATCCAGAGAGCAGGAAAGCTACTTCTGATCAAAAGTGATAGTTTTAAACTGTTCTTTAGTTCATTTAATATTTTCAGGATCTGTACCTTCTTTTAAGACAGATCAGCTAAAGATGAATTTTTCTTTGTTGTAATTTAATTTCAAGATTTGTCTAACACACGTCGTTTTGTGTTCAACATGAAATCTACAGTGCCTCAGTTGATCATAGAATTCAATACATTTCACAAGTATATAAGGAAAACTTGATATTTGATAATTCTTCAATGAAGATTCAATCTCCGGGACCATTTTGGGATGCATATACTCTCAGAGTAATTCTATTCAGTCAGGAAGAACAAAGCATAATTAGCAAAGCATTAGTCATCCTAGATTCACTGATTCATCTTAGCTGTGTTTTACATAAAGCATTAATATACAGTGCATAATATGCTATGTGTCTTAATTTTAAAGTGATTTAGGAATATTAAGTACACCATAATATTCTCTGATATAGCACAACTGACAGTAATATCCCAAGTAAACGCACAAAGGGAATTATCTGAAAACTCTTACACTTTTAAATAAAAACAAGGAAAATATACTATGTTATAGCACCTCTGAATAGAAAAAAAAAAAAAAATCCATTTTTGTTATTAAAATAAAGAATGTTTCTACATGGTTCAGCTTAACATGGATCATCAGTCATACCTGTAGGTACATGTAGAAAAAGAAACAACTCTAGTCCTAGACCATTCGTACTGCTCCAGAGAGGTAACTATTTACAGCAAATAAGTAGCTTTACCCAGCAGTTATCAGTGAAGTCAACAGTGCATAACAGCTACTTCACTTCTCAGAAGGCATCTTACATGGGAAATTATGCTCTCAGAAGTAAATTAAATAACATATAATGGCAAGGAACAGCAAGATGGGCTCTGTCCTAGGGTATGATTGGAAGAATAAAACAGATACGATGTCCACAAAAGAAGGCAAACACAAACAGATAAGTAACCCCTGAATTATACTATGTATATAGGATGTAGGGTATAAGATATATTTCATATATTTTATGTATGTGAATTATATGTATTATGTATTACATATCATGCATAAATGGATATATGCACTTATATCCATTTATTTTTAGTAAGCCCCGTTACTCAGTACAATAACCTAAGTGAAAATCATTAAAAAAAAAAAAAAAATTAATCTGCTTACCGGGAACCCAGACCTCTAAAATTGATTAATACAACCAATCAGAACACATTTGTAAACACGTCACTACTCAGAAATAGGACCACGCTAGCTGAAAAACTTGCTTTCAGCTGTTTTGCTGCATTCTGGCAAAGAAAAGAAAATGTATTCAAAATCTAAAACCCAACAAAAATCAAAAAACGCTGGATGAAGTGCGCCATGGCAGGAATGTTTAAATAGATGTTCCAGGTCAATTCCTTTGAAAAAAATCTTGTTTTATACATCCTGTAGGACTCTACAGTCCTGGAATCAAACAAGAAGTGTATCTATTTCTTTTTTATTATTATTATTATTTATATAAAACTAAAATACGATTCAGAGCGACATTTTAACATTCCTAACTAGCTAGTGGAAGTAGAAAATTTTAACAATATGATACCTCTAATGATTATTTGTTTTTTTTAAATCCTTGTCCATCAGGTCATTGATTGTTTAAAATATGCTGCAGCAAGATCTTCTCAATGACAGTGGAAAGATACACAGAAGTTTCTTTATAGTGTCATTAATTCAAGTCCCTCTTAGTTACACAGGCAAATTTGAAATTACACTTTAGGTAAATCTATCTGCATTAAGTGACATTGTAGATACACTTTGCTTAGTTGTTGAACAGTAATTGTACTATAATTATTGCCACTTAATGGAAACATGTAATTGAGATGCATACTGTTATTAACCAAGTTCCAATATAAAGCTGACTGCTGTAATAATGGGAGCAATTATTGACTGATGATTTGCTCAGACTGGAAACTGATCCCAGCTAAAATCTAATGTTCAAGAAAGGAAGAGACAGGCACAAGGGCCAAAATCACATTACTAGAACTCCCTTGACATAGGTCCAGTCCAGGTAGTAAACAATTTAAGACACTGAGCTTTAAAATGACATAAAGAGCATAGAACAAAAACTTATAATAATTTTGGGACCTGAAGACGTAAGTCTGCTTTCAAGATGGAATTACAAGAATTACGTTCTGCTAGCCAGAAACTCACGTAGCAAATACAGAGAACTTAACAAGGCTGTGTGAAAGATACATCCCAGTGTAGACACTTTTAGGTTTTTTCTCTAAAATCTAAAGATATCCTCAAGAATTTTAGCTTTGCACATATAATCGTGGAGGACTTAAAACCAGTAAAAGTTTTTGGAATTTTCACAATCCTGCAGAGTTTCTTTGTTCAGAATTTGGTGATCTTTGAACCCCGATACCATGTCAGATGCATTATTAGTGTCTGTCAATTGTGGAAACAAGGAAAGAAGTGCTTTCACACCTGAATTTCCTGGGGGGAAAAAAAAAATGTGACTTTCTTGGTCATCTTTGAATACCTTCCTTTTCCAAGACAGCTGAACAGTCAGTTTCCTGAACTACTTCTGACTTGATCAGAAGGATCCAAAACTAATATCCATTGTCACTCTCCTACGACAAGCAGAAATTCCGACAGGTAATTCTGATGGCTGGTGCAGCAGGTTAGAAATGGCACACGAGCTACAGCTTCCTCACAAATATCTAGGATACATGTTGGGCCTCGAGGAAACCAAACACACAAGAGGAACTCTGTAGTAGTAGAGACTCTATCTGGAACCCATAAGATCTATAAGTACATTAAGATGCATTGGGAAAGATATTCTTATTAAGCCAGCTGATAATGGAAAATATCCTTGACCATTCTTTATATAGGAAGAAGGAACTTAGAGCTAGTTATAATTTGGGGGAAAGAAAAGTATCTCATTTGATCTCAATGATTAAGATTACTATATAAGAACATTTTAGTACTATCACTAATGTCTGGAGGAAGATTACTAAAAATATTAGCAGTGGAACTAGAGCAAATGGCCTCAAGTTGTGCCAGGGGAGATTCAGGTTTGAAGTTAGCAAAAATTTCTTCCCTAAAAGAATGGTTGGGCACTGGAATAAGCCACACAGAGAGGTGCTGGAGTCAGCGTCCCTGGAGGTGTTCAGGAAACGTTTAGATGTTGTGCTAAGGGACATGGTTTAGTGGGGAAATGTTGGTATTATGTGGGTGGTGGGACTAGATGGTCTTGGAGATCTTTTCCAAGCTTGGTGATTCTGTGATTCTATGATTCTGATACTGGAGTTTAGATTGTAAACATTAAAATTCTGCTTGTCTTCCCACTTCCATGTTAATTTATACAGACATCATATAATAGTTCATATCTTGAAGATGGATTACTATTTTCCTCTCCCCCTCCACTCTCTATGAACCCTCAAAATAGAGTAAGAATATAATCATTTTAAAATTAAAGAACATATTGTAACATGATTCTCTAGCAGGAGACGAAGTAAGTAGTAAGCTCAGTATCTAAGCTTGTGGTTTCATGATTGGCTTAAACCTATCTGAATTTTCCTTTCCATTCACCCCTGCCCGCAGCTGAACAGAAGTTTCAACATGTTCTTCAGGCCATTATGCAGGATTTGAGATTTTGATTCGTGGCTGGGTTCAAACACAGAGGGGAGATTTTTTAAAAAAGAAAGGGATTACTGGAGTTGACAGAATATCTCTAAGGGTTTCTAGCAAATAGAAAAAAATAAAAAAAAAAAAAAAAAAGGACTATTGTCAAAATAACTAAAAATAATATTTTCAGGCAGTAAAGTTTTTGGCTAAGTAGTTCCTCAGTTACAAAATGATATGACATTTAGATATGCAATCTACTGAATTATGCTTTTCTCTGATTATATATTCTGTATCCAAATTACAGTTACATTTAGACCCTCTAGGCCAGATTGGCAGACTTTGCACATATTCACATGTTTTGCTGGTTCACGCGTTAGCCTTAGGATGAGAAATGAACTAGAAAGCTGAAAATGTGGCTATTTATATTTACAGACTTAGTTATTTTACATGACACAGAACCAATGGAAGTGAGTGAGATCAAAAAGGAAACAGTATCCAAAAGATTTTCAGGACTTTGGAGCAAATTTATGTTTCATTTCATTTCATTTCATTTCATTTCATTTCACATTGTGCACAGGTCTGTGTTCATAGGTTTTTTAAAAATAACTATTTAATTCAGGGTATTTGGGGGGGGGAGGGGAAAGAAAAAAAAAAGGAGAGATTTCTTCCTTCAATCTTTTTAGAAGCCTGTTTTAAATTCTCTAAAAGAAAGTTTAGTAACAAGGAGATGCTTAAAAATGAAATTAAATTAAATTCACACCTTTTTCAGACATTTTGAAACTCAATCTAATAGAATTTATTAGTCTTGAAAACATGAAAATTTCTTTCACCATAGATCAGGAATGGATGACTTCTCCCTCCACAGCAACCTTGGGTATAACATGAATGATTGCTGAATGGACCAAGTCCACAGAATAGTAGTCAGTAAAGTAAATTCTAGTTGGAGAACAGTAACTAGTAGTGGTCAGGTTTAGCAGTGTCAGGTCTCCCTGGAACCTTCTCTTCTCCAAGCTGAGCAGCTGCAACTCTTTCAGCCTGTCCTCACAGGGAAGATGTTCAAACTCCTGGATCATATTTGTGGCTTTCCTCTGGGCACTCAGTAACAGGTTTGTATCTCTCCTCTACTGAGGATTCCACATCTGCATGCAGTACTCCAGGTGAGATCTCAAGAGCAGAGATCTACTACTTAACAGAGTAGACCACCTCAGGATTCTGGGATGTATCTCATCAGGAACACAGATTTATAGATGTTCAGGTCCCTCAGGCAGTCACTAACCTGATCTTTGCCTACAGCAATAGGGGCATTATTCCTACTTTCTGAACCAATATATTAATATTATATATATATATGTATACATATAAAAAACACATTAACTATTTTTCACATCCACTCTCCTGCTATTTAGTAACCGATACACTAGGCTGGTAGCTACAACACCGCAGCACAGTCTTGAAAATCAAAATTCATTTTGTTCCTCAACTGTTGTTTTAATCATCAGCGCACATTTATATATGACCTCTGTCATGAGAGATACCAAAGGAAAGAATTCTGGGTAACAGTTAATTAGATATGTGACTCCTTAATTATAACAGTAATTCCATTTCTAATTCAGTCTTTAGTCTTGCCATAGGCTTTTATATTTAACTAAAGATATTTCTAAAGCCTTCTTTGCCCTTTTCAGAACATATTCTTCTGAAGTTTCTTGGAGTTCATAAAAGTAATACTTAGTTGTGCGTTGCAATTAAAAATTTCTTCTGTATTTTAGCTGAAGCTTTTTTTTTTTTTAAATTGCATTTTTCATAGTTTTCTATCTAAAACCATACTTATACAGTTTATATAACTTACACAGTAATGATAACTTCTGCTAATTCACCTTTCCTTTCATTTTTTTTCTTCACTTTTTATGAGAAACTACACAAACCATGTGCATCTCATATTATATAGTACACTAAAGCTGATTTAATTTTTTCTAGTCCTTCAGATCACAGTATGCATATTTGTGAAGAAAGAATATGCCTTTCCAATGAAAACACCTAAAATCTGATTCTCAATTTATAGTGCTACAGAAAAAGAGGAATAATGCTAATAAAGTCACATGAATGTGTTGTGACACAATATAGTGTTATCTTTATCACTTCTCTTGCACATCTATAACTACTCACATTCTGAACTTGCTAGAAACATTCTACTTTCCTCATCGTTGTTCATGCTATCAAAATACTGAGTTATGGGAAAAACTTTCTTTGCCAGAATATTTATGTATTAAAACTTAAGAATTCAACCATAAACCTGAGAAGGTAGATACATGTGTTCTCCAAAATAATGCATGTCTGAATAGCAAATCTTTCCTCATAAAAAAGTTTAAAATTTTCAACATTTTCTTACCGTAGATAACGAGTGCCTGTAAAACAAAATGTGATTGTTTAATCCAGAGCCATTCTATGTGATTTACAATTTGTGTTTTCTTCTTTTCTATAAATTAGAAAAGTTGATCTGCCAAGACATGGTTAAAAAATAGGACTAAATCCAAAATCTTCTTTAAGCTATAGCCATGGATAATTCTCTAGCCTTGTAAAATACTATTATTCATCTCTAAATAGTTTATGTTTTCCATACTAAGACAAGATAGAAAACCTTCACTAAAATTGAATTTATACAGAACAAATGAGAATATTTGTCACTGAATAACCCCCTGGAATGTTATTTTTTTGTTAATAAATTGCATTTGGGGACAGCAGCTAAGTATTATTTACTCCTCCAATGAAGAACTCTGAAGTATACGATATTATAAAATGGTTATTTTAAAAAATCCACACCCATCTTCATGTTTTGACTTTGTTTGCAACAACTCCCATTTTTCTTTTGGCCCTTCCAAAGAGTATAAATGTCCTAGATCACAAAATGTAAAAAAATATACAACAGAGCTCTTCATAGGAAATGATCCCCCTTCATATACTGCCTCAAGAGACCTCTACTCACAAACATATGTCTAAAGCTAGTCAATGTGGTAATAAATTATAAATACATCCATTTCATAGAATTTTTAGAATTTGAGCAATATTTTAGAATTTATTTTTAGAATTGAGCAATAATTTAGAATTATTGCTCAAAATCAAATACATACTTCTATCTATTCTCTAGTTTATGCACAGTTATTCCTTTTCTTTTGGTCAAATACTGCTAGAGACAATAGAGACGTTTTCATGCTTTGCCAAATTTTTTTCTGAACAAGGTTATATATTTTTTTTTTCCTGAAGGAACATCTTTTGTTCATATAATTAAAATATAAATCATTATTTAAATTTTGCTGTGTCATCTGGGAAAAATACAGGAATGCTGTTCAGACTTGCAGAGAGGGCATTAGGAAAGCCAAGGCACAGATGGAACTGAACTTAATGTTTTAACTGATGTTAAAAACAATAAGAAGGGATTCTATAGGTACATTGGACAGAAGACGCAGGCCAAAAAGAGCGAACCTCCTATGGTAAATGAGAAAGGAGAACCGGCTGTGGCAGATATGGAGAAAGCTGAGGTACCCAATGAGTTTTTTGCCTCAGCCTTCACTGGCAACCAGGATTCTTGTATTTCTGATGTCCCTGAAGTGCACATCACTGAGCCTCTAGGTGGGAAGTGGGAGAGGAAATCTCCTCCACTGTAAGGGCAGAGAAAGTATGAGAGCACCTGATGAGACATAATGTATACAAGACAATGGGACTAGACAACATGCATCGCAGGGTGCTAAAGGAGCTGGCTGGTGTGGTTGCTAAGCCATTCTCCATCATATTTGATTAGTCATGGCTGTCAGGCAAAGTCCCTGAGGACTGAAAAAAAGGAAACATCACTCCCACTTAGAAGAAAGGGAGGAAGGAGGACCCAGGGAACTAGAGGCTGTTGAGCCTCAACTGTGTGCCTGGGTAGATCATGGAAACGATCCTCCTGGAAGACACATAAAAGCACATAAGGGATGAGGAGGTGATCTGAGACAGCCAACATGGTTTTACCAAGGGAAGGTCATTCCTGACCAATCTGGTGGCTTTCTATGATGGAATGATGACATGAGTGGGCAAAGGGAAGGCAATAAATGTCATCTACCTGGACTTGTGCAAGGCCTTTTACGTGGTCCCCCTGCCACATCCTTATCTTTAAATTGGAGAGATATGATTTGGGGGGTGGACTATTTGGTGGACAAAGAATTCATGGGAAGGCCATAGACAGATGATTGTGGTGAATGACACTATGTCCAGGTGAAGCCCAGTAATGAGCGGCGTCCCCCAGGAGTCTGTCCTGGGACCGATGCTCTTCAGCATCTTCACTGATGACAGGCTCGAGTACAGCAAGTTTGCCAATGACACCAAGCTGAGTGGTGCAGCTGACACACTAGAATAAAGAGATGCTATCAAGAGGGACCTCAACAAACTTGAAAGGTGTGCCCATGTAAACCTAATGAGGTTCAGCACAGCAAAGTCCAAGGTTTTGCACTTGCGTCAGAGTAATCCCAGATGCATATAAAGACTGGGAGAAGAACTCTTTGAGAGTAGACCTGTGGAGAAGGATCTGGGGGTCCTGGTGGCTGGAAAGCTGAACATGTGCCAGCGGTGTGCTCTTGCAGCTCAGAAGGCCAGTGGTATCCTGGGTTCCATCAGAAGAGGAATGGCCAGTAGGGAGAGGAAGGTGACTGCCCCTCTCTACTCTGCCCTTGTGAGGCCCCATCTGGAATACAACATCCAGGCCTGGGGCCCTCAGCTCAGGAAAGACAGGGAGCTGTTGGAACGGATCCACAGAAGGGCCACAAAGAAGATCGGAGGGCTGGAACTCCTCCCCTGTGGAGACAGGCTGAGCTGGGCTGTTCAGCCTGGAGAAGAGAAGGCTGCGAAGATACCTCACTGCAGCCTTCCAGTATTTAGAACGTGATTATAAAAAGGAGGGGAATCAACTTTTTACTTAGGAAGATAGTGATAGAACAAGGGGGAATGGTTTTAAGCTCAAGGAGGGAAGGTTTAGATTGAATGTCAGGGGGGAGTTCTTCACAGAGAGAGTGGTGAGATGCTGGAACAGGCTGTCCAGAGAGGCTGTAGATGCTCTGTCCCTGGAGGTGTTCAAGACCAGGTTGGGTGGAGTCCTGGGCATCCTGGTCTAGTACCAGATCTGGAGATTGGTGGTCCTGTCTGTGGCAGAACGGTTGGAGAGGGAAGGTGAGGTCAAAGGAGTATCAGTGGTCTGGATCCCCAAAAGTGCTTGGGACACAAACACATCAGTAAATGTAAGGACTTGGGATTTATGTCTTAGGTACCTGTCAAACTGTGAAGCCATCAAAGCTGCAATGCATTTCTCTGCTTATCCTTCCAACTTTCTGAGGCATTCACAGTGTTCCTCTGAATGAAGATAACCACTTCCCAGTCTTCTCAGCGGTGTTGTGACCCAGAAGTGATGAAGCCCTGTAGCCTGTTGGTGGAGCTCAGCCACTTGCAACAGACCAAGAGGAGAAATGTCTCCTTCCTCTAAGAGGGCAACTCAGTTGGGCCAATTCATATCACAATTAACATACACTGTATGAGGCAAATATCTGTGAAGGGGCAGGTGAGGAAAAGAAGTTACTGCAGTTAGTTCCCAGGGAAAGAGGAATTGGATGGAAAATGTACCCCTGGGCATGAGGGCTTGCAAATAGCCTCTTGACTTCTGTGTCAGGTCCACAATATCTGGAAAACCCTCGCAAAGGTGTTCTTTTTTTGTGTATGTGTGTGCAAAGACACACACATGCACATAAAAAGTACAGTTTACAGAGTACGAAAAAGAGCAGAATGTAAATATATGGCAATGAATTGCAGACGAATTCGTAAAAAAGACAAGCAAACACAGATCTGCAAATTGGGACAGATTCACAGCCTGTCCTTCTCAGCTAGTTATCTTTACACAGAGATTGATATGGCTTATTCGACACACTTCCTACTTCTGGGAAAAAGGTCAGTTTGGACAGCTTTCTGTATACACTGAGCTGTTCTGCATACTTCTGGAGTACTCACTAGCCTTCCCACACCAGATATACAACAGAGCTCTTCATAGGAAATGATCCCTCTTCTTTGTAAGAGGCCATGTCGTTGTACTTTTGTCTCAAAAATTTGCTGAAGATGGACTATTCCACACCAGTCCTGTCCAGGGATTGAGCAATCCCTTTCTCTAAAGATTTGCTAACTGGAGGCAGTGAAAGAATAAGCACCTTGATGGCCAGGAGGAAACCTTTTGTCTGGGCTTATCAAGATAAGGATAAGCACCTTGATGGCCAGGAGGAAACCATTTGTCTGGACTTATCACCAAGAAAGATGAACCACACCTTGATGGTCAGGGCTTATCAAGAGAAGGATAAGCACCTTGATGGCCAGGAGGAAACCTTTTGTCTGGACTCACCATCTCAAGGAAGAGAGCCATCTCGAGAGGTGGGGAGGGGGGGATACTCATGACCCTTACCCAAGCCCCCAGGAATGTCACGTAGGCAGGAAAAAAACAGGATAAAAGGGCGCAGCAAAAAATCATGAAGTAAGCGCAAGCAAATGCAAGGAAGAAGCGCGAGGGAGAAAGTGCAAGGGAGAAGGCGCGAGGGAGAAGGCGCGAGGGAAAAGGTGCGAGGGAGAAATCTTGAGGGAGGAGGCGAGAGAGAGAGACAGAGAGAGGGTTTACTGCCTTCTGATCCCTTGTTGCTGCTTTGCTGCCCTACTGTCTACGGACTCTCCCGGCCTTGCTGCACGAGACGCTGCTGCTTCCACCGCCACCACCCATACTGCTTGGCACCAGCCCGCTGCTCTTCGTTGCCTGCTTGGACCCCGGACCAACGGATAACGGGACACTGCTGCATCGAGTTGGTGACTATCCCTGCTTACCACAACTCTTGCTTTTCTTCTTACCTTTTCTATCGCCTGTTTTCCCTTCCCCGTCTCCCTAAAAGGCTAGGATTTGTAATAAACTGGTTGGACCAACATTTGAACCATTGTTTCTTAATCTCACGCCTGGTATATTATAAGAATCTCCTCTCACTCCTATTAATTGTCTTATACTGCCTCAAGAGACCTCTACACTCCTTACTAGACAGAGTAAGGTCCTTACTAGACAGATCCATGCCTTCAAACAGACAACTTCTTCCTTGGAAATTAATACCAATTAATACCATTAATAAATGCCATCACAGGAAACACTGACTTCAAAACTAGAACAAGATCTGGCATTACTCTACACCTTCAGCATAAAATAATGGATATCCTTGAGAAGGACCACACTTCAACTGCCCAGTTGCACTTACTTGTGGCTTTAATCATCTTCTTATTTTTGATTTATGAAGAAAACTGGATAAACATTTTCCTGTTACCTCTGTTCACATGCATGTCTGTATTGCACACATCTCTGAAATATATCTTTGGACTCCGTTTCTACAAGGTATATTTTGTTTAGTCCCACATGGAAATCATCTCATAATTGTGATTATGCTTGCTGTCCTCACAGTGATTTCTCACTCTGCTACACTCTGTTGGGCTTATGTGGCAAGGTTTTATTAGGAGGGAAGCTGCAGGGCTCACTTTTGTGAGTAGAGTCCAGTAGCTGTCCCATGTCAGACCAGCAGCTCCAGCTGCTCTGGAAGGGAGTTGCTGCTGCCAGAGCTGACCCATGAGCAACAGTGGTTGTGCCTCTGGGAGAGGGAAAAATGCTGCTTGACAGTATCTGGGAGAAGACAGTGAGAAATTTAACCAAATCAGCCCTGCTGACACCAAGGTCAGTGCAGAAACAGGGCAGGAGATTTTCCAGGAAACAGAGCAAAAGCTTCCCTGAAGCTCACGGGGAGAGTATTCTTCATGATAATATTTTCGCAGAAAACATTTTTTTTTCTGTGCTGATAGCTCTAATAGGCTTATCTTGATTTCAAAGATTTTTAAAGGAATTGTATCTGACTCCATTACAAGTTTTAGTTAAATATCATAATACTCCTTTTTTTTTTTTCTTTTTCATTCAAATAATTTGTTGTTTTACATAATAAGTCAATAAATAGTAAATAAACAACTTGTTTTACATTAAATTCTTTTCAAATCTTCCTACAGCAAAATGCCAGAATAGGCATTCCCTAGAACAGTTCCATACTCATCAGTGAAGGGAAGAATTCACTTTATTTTGTGCTAGTAAAAGGCATAAACCATGTACATCTTCCATATTCTTAAGCAGGTTTTTACTTGCACCGTGTTTGAAAAGTTCTCATTACTAGTGTGCAGAGTGTTTTGTTTTATTTTTTCCTCAGCTTTTTTTTGGTTGTCATTTTGTCTAACGATAGTTTAACGTTTAACTTTGAGAGCTAACGCCCTCTTTTCTGTTTGGAAATTTGTACCACTATTCTAGAGTTGATTTTTTTTTCTAATTGTAGTCTTTTCAATATTGCTTACCATGGATAGAATCATAGAATCATGAAGGTCTGAAAAGACTTCTAAGACCATCTAGTCCAACCATATACCCATCACCACCATGCCCGCTAACCATGTCCCTCAGTGCCATATCTACACATTTCTTGAACACTTCCAGGTATGGTGACCCTACCACCTCCCTGGGCAGCCTCTTGCAATACCTTACCACATTTCCTGAGAACAAATGTTTCCTAATATCCAGCCTGAACCTCCCCTGGTGCAACCTAAGTCCATTACATCTCATTCTATCAATAAAAATCTGGGAGAAGAGACCAACTCCCACCTCACTACTACCTCCTTTCAGGTAGTTGTAGAGAGTAATAAGCTCTCCCAAGCCTCCTCTTCTCTGAACGAAAAAATCCCAGATCCCTCAGCTGCTCCTCATAAGATCTGTGTTCAGGAGCCTTCACTAGTTTTGTTACCCTTCTCCGGATACACTCCAGCATCTCAGCATCATTCCTGTAGTGACGGGCCCAAACCTGAACACGGTATCAAGACACAGCTTCAACATTGCCAAGTATAGGGGGTCGGTAATCTCCTGGTCCTACTGTCTACATTATTTTTTATACAAACCAGGATGCCATTTGCCTTCATGACATCCTGGGCACACTACAGGCTCTTGTTCAATTGGCTGTCAACCAGCACCCCAAGATTCTTTTCCACCATACAGCTTTCCAGCTACTCTGCCTCAAGCCTGAGCATTGCATGGAGTTGTTGTGGACAAAGCTCCAGATCAAGCACTTGGTCTTATTGAAGCTCATAGAGTTTTCCATGACACATCAATCCAATCTATCCAGATCCCTCTGTAGGAACTTCCTACCCTCAGGAAGATCAGCACTTCCTTACAAAGTGGTATCATCTGCAAACTTACTGAGGTTGCACTCAATCCCTTCATCCAGATCATCAGTAGAGATATTACACAAGACAGGTCCCAATATTGACCCCTGGGGAACACCACTAATGACTGATCACCAGCTGGATTTGGTTCCATTCACCAACACTCTCTGGTGGACCAGTCACCTGTTCAAGCCATGGATTGCCACATCCTCTAGAAGGATACTGTGGGAGACAGACTTTACTAAAGTCTGGATAGACTACACCTACAGACATTCTCTCATGCACTAAGCAGGTCACCTTATCATAGAAGGAGACTGGGTTGATCAAGCAGGACCTGCCTTTCATGAGCCCATGCTGGGTGGGCCTGATCCCCTGGTTGTCCTACATATGCCACATGATCCTGCTCAAGATGATCTGCTCCATGACCTTCCCTGATGCTGAGGTCAGGATGACAGATAGTTGCCCAGATCCTCCTTCCAACACTTCTTGTAGATAAGCACCACAATGGCAAGTCTCCAGTTGTCTGGAACCACCCCGGTTGACCAGGACTGCTGATAAATGATATGTGGCTCAGTGAGCACTTCTGTGAGCTCCCTCTGTACCCTTGGGTGGACCCCATCTGTTCCCATAGACTTGTGCTAGTCTAGGTGGAGTACCAGGTCACAATTTTTTTCCCCCTGAGCAATGGAGTGTTTATTTTGCTCCTCATCTCTGCCTTTCAGATCAAGGGTCTGACTACCCTGAGGATAACTGATCTATTAAACGTAGAAATAAAGAAGGCATTGAGTACTTCTGCATTTTCCTCATTCTTTGTAGCAATGTTCCCCCACCAAATTCAAGAAAGGGCAGAGATTGTCCTCGGCTTTCCTTTCATTGTTAATGTATTTGTAAAAATACTTTTTGCTATCTTTTACAACAATGGCTAGATTAAATTTTAGATGTGTTTTTGCCTTTCCAGTATTGTCTTTGCATATCCTATCAACATCCTTGTACTTTTCTTGACTGGCCTCCACTTCATCCAAAGGTGGTAAGCTCTTCTCTTCCCAGAAGAGTTTTGGTGAAAACTCCCTGTTTAACGAGGCCAGACTTTTTCCCTGCCAGTTCACCTTATGGCACATGGGGATAGCTTGCTCTTGCACCTTTAAGATTTCATTTTTGAGAAATGTCCAGCCTTCCTGGATATCCTTCCTCTTCAGGCTTTTCTCCTAAGGGATTCAAAACCAAAGTCCTGAACAGTGCAAAGTCTTCCCTTCAGAAGTCCAAATTAGCAGTTATTTCTGAAAACCATTGTGACTTTACAAAGTACAATGAAGTCCACAAAGAACTCCATCGTTCTATGGTTGCTATACCAAATATTGATGCTTCTGACCACCACATCTGGCACTAGTTCTTCTCTAATCTCAGCACCTTTTAGGTGATATCCTTTTTTGATAGACATATTTATGGTGTACAATCTCTCTTATGATGCCTTCAACACTTGCTGAATTAATTCTTTTTGGCAGTATATTATAATTTCTTTTAAAAGAATTATTAAATCTCCATTTTCATGAACCACTCTTTTCCATAGCTAAACATTACACCATTAGACAGTTTTTTTTTCACTGATGTCTCTTTTCTATACAGAGGAGGCAGTTCTAGAACAGCTCTTTGATTGTAATATTTTGCACTGAGTCATGTACATTGCTGAGAATTGATGGACTAAACCAATAACAGTTCCTTCCTTCTGAGCTTTCTATTTACTATTTACTCCAAGGCAGTGTAAAAATATTTGAATTATGTTTTTATGATAATGTGTATTACACTCTGTTTATTCGTCTACGTAGGCTAATTGAATTCTCCTGCTATTCTTATGGTGTTTTCTGCCTACATGTTTTTTTTCACCCGATACTCTACTTTTTTTTCTGTGGACCATCAGCAGCTTTCAACATATGCATATAAGTTGCCAATTCCACTCAGTGCAGCAAACTCACAAGTGCCAGCCTTCCCCTCTGTCTACATTTTAATTTTATCTCTTTGCCTTTTCGGATTTTTAGGGTTTTTGTTTGTTTGTTTGTTTGTTTGTTTCATTTAAAAACAAGTTCAGTGAAAGAAGGGTCAGTTCTATTTGTGCACTGGAATTAATTTGTCTTGTTTTTCTAAGGAGTTGAACATGATATTTTTGTCTGCAGCTTCCATCATTTGAAGACAAATAATTAGAACTGGATGAGTAAAAAATAAATAAAAGAAATATCTTGCTATTTCAAAAATACATTAGTGTCTTCGAGTTATTCAATTACATTCTCCCATAACTACTTGGAGTCAAATAATTTTTTTTCTTTTTTTTTTTTCCCCCTGTAAATAGTCCCTTTCATCATAAATGACATGGTAAATTAATTTATTGTCTTTTAATGAATAGTGACAGTGTAAACAGTTTTCTGCTATCAATGGAAGGATACTGTAAAGTAAAAAGGAAAGATGTTATTACAAAAAAACATTAATAAAAGAATAATGAATGTGAAATGAAGATGCTTTGGATTCAGGACTATATATTCTACATTTGTAACAACATGTATTGTTAATATTGTGTATTTCATTTTTATTATTGCTATTCTTCCACAGCAATGCCAAAGTTAGAAAATAAGGAAAAGAGTTTCATACTGTTAGTTATTCTGCCAATTATTTTTGTATACTTGTAATTAAAGCTATTCTGAGTTTCCATACCAACCTTGACTTGCAGAGATCAGTATCATAGTTTAACAAAAGAGAAGATGACCTGTGTTTTTAAAAGACTGTTCCCACATTTGTACAAAAAAAAAGATTAGAATTAGCAGGTAGAGAAAGCTACATATAATGTGACATTTTCCCAATAAATGTTTTTCATTATTTTGAAGAATGCTTAAAACCCACAGCACATAAAATTTTCCAACTCTGTTCCATATGTCACTTAGGATTTGAATTCTGTCAGTATTCAACCTACCTGGCAAGAACGTGTCCCAGGTTCTTCTGGGACAGAGTTGATTTTCTTCACAGCGACTGGTAAGATGCTTTAGAGAAAAACGATGCTGAGAATTCACTAATGTTTTAGCTGTTGCTGAGTAGTGCTGTACAGAGGCAAGGACATTCCAGTTTTTTCAGCTTCTCATACTGTCCTGACAGCAAGGAACCTTGGGGGTGGGGGCACAAAGAGCTGGGAGGAGACAGAACCAGGACAGCTGACCTAAACTGGCCAAAAGCATATTCTGTGACTTGTAAAATCATGTGAAAAAAACCTACAATAACTGAGGGTAGTTGTCCAGGTGGGCAGTCACTTCTTGGGGACTGTCTGGGCATCAGCTGGTAGGTGGTAAGCAGTTGCTTGTGCCTCATTTCTTTTGTATAGATAGATAGATAATTGTTATTATTGTTATTTCTCTCCTTCTCTTCTGTCTCAGTAAATAATTTTTAGCTCTACCTACAAGTTCCCCCATTTTCCCCCATTCTCTCATTCATCCCACTGTCCTTATGATGCCCACTGTGGGACACGGATGGCTGAGTTAATGACAGATCTGACCAGAAGGCTCAGTGCTGACATTTCAGCACTCTCAAAAGGAAGAAATTGCCTCTGAATCTGATCCAACTCCTGCCAACAGGCCCAGCCACTGACCTAAACTCTGCAACAGGCCCTGCAGCTGAACTAGAAAAGCAAACTGTACCAGTATTCATTAACGCTTTTCATGAGTAGAAACTATGGAAGAAAAGCCAGCTCATTTAGTAAGTAAGGAAGAAGAGGATAAGGAAAGCTACTCCACACCAGGGCCATCACAAGAATGAGAGGAAGAGGCGGAGATTATAAAATAGTCAGTAACTACATGATGACTATCCCTAGGTGAGCTGAGAGGTATACAGAAAGACTTCAGCTGTCATCTAGGTGAGAAGAGTAGCCCCGATGCTCATTTTCTAGGTAACAGGGCCAATAGCCTAGATTTAGCGGTCACGGAAGCCAGACAGCTTGGATCCATCTCTAGGGGAGGAAGCATCAATAAATGATTGCAAAAAATGAAATTTTTTCTCCCCCTCCAAATGCAACTCCTGTCAGCTGTGAAGGAAAGATATCCCTGCAGAGACAGTACTGCATGTCAGCCAGGCAAATCATAGAATCATAGAATCACTCAGGTTGGAAGGGACCTCAAAGATCATCAAGTCCAACCGCAGCCTAACCATAGTACCCTAACTCTAACAACCCTCTGCTAAATCATATCTCTGAGCGCCACATCCAAACAACTCTTAAACACATCCAGGGAAGGAGATTCAACCACCTACCTCGTGAGCCTATTCCAGTGTTTAACCACCCTTTCTGTAAAGAAGTTTTTCCTAATGTCCAACCTAAACCTACCTTGGCGCAACTTGAGGTCATTTCCCCTCGTCTAGTCACCTGTCACCACTGAGAAGAGACCAGCCCCGCTCTCTCTGTAAGCACCTTTCAGGTACTGGAAGAGAGTAGTAAGGTCTCCCCTCAGCCGCCTCTTCCCCGGACTAAACAGCTGTAGCTCCCTCAGCCTCTCCTCATAGGGCTTATTTTCCAAGCCCTTCACTAGCCTCGTTGCCCTTCTCTGGACCTGCTCCAGCACCTCCACATCCTTTCTGTACTGAGGTGCCCAAAACTGAACACAGTACTCAAGGTGAGGCCTCACCAATGCTGGGCAGGATGACTTCCCTAGTCCTGCTCACCACCGCATTCCTGATACAAGCCAGGATGCCATTGGCCTTCTTGGCTGCCAGGGCACACTGCTGGCTCTTATTCAGCCTCCTGTCCATCAGTACACCAAGGTCCCTTTCCGTCAGGCAGCTTTCCAGCCACACCTTCCCAAGCTTGTAGGGTTGCCTGGGGTTGTTGAGGCCAAAGGGCAAGACCCAACACTTGGCCCTACTGAAACTCATGCCATTAACCTTGGCCCATCGATCCAGTCTATCCAGGTCCTTCTGCAGTGCCCATCTCCCCTCTAGCAGATCAACACTCCCTGCCAGCTTGGTGTCATCTGCAAACTTACTGAGGGTGCACTCAATCCCCTCGTCAAGATCATCAATGACGATTTAAACAGAAGCAGCCCCAGTACTGAGCCTCGGGGGACACCACTCGTGACTGGCCGCCAACTGGATTCAACTCCATTGACCACAACTCTTTGGGCACGGCCATCCAGCCAGTGCTTCACCCAGTATAGTGTACGCCCATCCAGAGCATGGGCAGCCAGCTTCTTCACGAGAATGTTATGGGGGATAGTGTCAAAGGCCTTACTGAAGTCCAGGTAGACCACATCGACCGCCTTACCCTCATCCACTAAGTGGGTCACCTTGTCATAGAATGAAATCAGGTTTGTCAGACAGGATCTACTGTTCATAAACCCATGCTGACTAGGCCTGACCCCCCGGTTGACCTTTAATTGGTCCATGTTGATTCCAGAGATTATACGTTCCATAACCTTCCTGGGCACTGAGGTGAGACTGATAGGTCTGTAGCTACCAGGATAATCTTTCTGGCCCTTTTTGAAGATGCGTGTCACATTTGCCAGTTTCCAATCCACCGGGACATCCCCTGTTAGCCAGGACTGCCGAAAAATGATGGACAGTGGCAACCACATCCGCCAACTCCCTCAGCACTCTAGGGTGCAATCCATCTGGCCCCATGGACTCGTAAGCATCCAGCTTTCGCAGCAGGTCCAAAACTATCTTGTCATGGATCATGAAGGGCTTATTCTGTTCCCCATCCCCATCTACCAGCGCAGGGGGCTGTGTTCCCAGGGGGTAACAAGTTTTGCTATTAAAGACTGAGGCAAAGAAGGCATTAAGTACCTCAGCCTAATCCCGATCCTTGGTGAGCAAGTTGCCCTCAGCTTCCAACAAGGGATGGAGATTCTCCCTAGCCTTCCTCTTGCTGTTGATGTGTTTATAAAAATATTTATTGTTCTCCTTTACCTTAGAGGCCAAGCTCAGTTACAGCTGCACTTTGGCTTTTCTAATTTTCTCCCTGCACAGCTTCACTACATACCTGTAATCCTCATAAGTAGCTTGCCCACTCTTCCAGAGACCATGAACTTTCCTTTTGTTCTTGAGTTCCAGCCACAGGTCTCTGTTCAGCCAGCCCGGCCTCCTTTCCCGTCGGCTCGTCTTTTGTGACTTTGGGATGGCCAGCTCCTGTACCTTTAAAACAGTTTCCTTGAGGTATTCCCAGCCTTCCTGGGGCCTCCAAAACTACCTCCCAAGGCACCCTCTCAACCATGGTCCTAAAGAGGTTGAAGTCCACCTCTGGAAGTCAGTTTTGCTGACAGTTCTCTGTGGTTCAACAAGGATAGAGAAATCTAGCATCTCATGATCACTTTGACCCAGACGGCCTCAAACCTTTACATCCCCCACCAGACCTTCTCTGTTGACAAACAGCAGGTCCAGGATTTTGCTTCCCCTTGTCGGTTCCCTCACCAGCTGTGTCAGGAAGTTATCTCCTACACACCTTAGGAACCTCCGGGACCGTTCCCTGTCAGCTGTATTATAATTCCAGCAGACATCTGGGAAGTTGAAGTCCCCCACCAGAACAAGGGGGAGTGACCTAGAGACATCACCCAACTGTTTATAAAGCGTCTCGTCCACCTCTTCATCCTAGGTGGGTGGCCTACAGCAGACTCCCACAATAATGTCAGTCTTGTTGGCCTTTGCTTTTACACTGATCCATATGCTCTCAACCCTATCATCAACATTATTAATTTCCACACATTCATAGTCTTTTTTAACATAGAGAGTTACACCAGCACCTTTCCTACCCAGCCTGTCTCTTTTGAAAAGTCGATAGCCCTCCCTCACAGTACTCCAGCTGTGGGAGTCGTTTCACCGCGTTTCCGTGATGGCAATTATATCAAAACTTTCCAAACACAATGGCCTCCAGCTCCTGTTGTTTATTACCCATGCTGCATGGATTAGTGTAAAGACACCTGAGCTTGGTCCCCTTGCAAGTGGCAGTAACCCTAATACCCTCATGACCACACTCTGGTGTTTCCACAGCCACCAACCTCACATCTGCCCTCATGTTCTTCCTACAAAGGGGCGAGTCATCCTCCTCCTTCAGCAAGGGACCAGACCGTGGGGTCTTACAAGCACATCCCTCTCCTGCAAGCACAGGGTCGTTCAGTTCAGGCTCCGTATTAGTGACCCCAGTTACACCCCCACCCCCTTTCGTACCTAGTTTAAAGCCCTCTGAATGAACCTAGCCAACTCCCATCCTAAGACCCCTCTCGACCAGTGGGAGAAGCCACTCCTATCGGCCTTTAGACTGCCCAGGACTACCATGAAGAGAGATATCCAGTATCGGAGGGAATCCAGTATCGGAGGTGGTGTAGAAAGTTGACCCGAATGAAAATCCATTATCCAAAAATCCAGATAGCATCACGTGCACACAACCCATGTGGCAGAAGTTTGTATAGTGTTCATCATTTTCATATGCCAGCTGCCTGGTAGTAATGATCTGGAAAGACAGAGAGGAACAAACAATGGATGAATTGGTTTACCAGTTCCAGCAACAGGAAGAACATCTTTCCTTCTTCCCGCAGGCCTGTACTTCAGCTGTGGATAGACTTTCCCGAGAGTTCCAGAAATTCAAAACAATAGACCTTACTCCCCACCTGTACAAACTAATATTTCAGGTATTAGAAGTAAGTGTTCTTCTGCTTGAGAGGGGAGATATAGTGGGTACACACCAGATGCCATCTTCCGGTTTTACCTGTGTGACCATGGAAAGGATATGAGGAAGTAGGATGGAAAACCCGCCTCAGCCATAGTGGCACAGGTGCAAGAGTTGCAAGGGAAAACAACCACAAGAGAGGATTTTTTTCAGGAAAATGGCCACTCCAGAATCTGGTGGACAGTTTTCTGAACAGAGTAGATGGTCTGATCTTATTTCTGAGTTTTATGATGAAGTTATTGGTTCACACTCACAAGAAGCAAATAACAAATACCAAAACCAGAGGCAGAGGAGCCCTTTCTCAAGTCAGGTATAGGAAAGGGGACAATCAGGTTTACTGGACAGTATGGATTTGATAGCCTGGCATTTCAGAACCGTAGGAATACGAGGCTACAGTGAACACTGGAGCACAGTGTCCTGTATTGTCATTAAATTATAAAGAGGCAGAACCATCTGCATTTCTGGAATGACAGGGGAATCCCAAGATCTAACTGTACTGGAGACTGAAGTGAACATCAGTTGGAATGAGTGGCAAAGGTACCCCACTGTGACCAGCCCAGAATCTCTGTGGATCCATGACACAGGTTATCTCAGAAGAAAGTTCTTCAAGGACCCAGAAGGGTATCAGTGGGCTTTTGGTGTAGCTGCCTTGGAGACAGAGGACATTTAGTAGCTGTCTACCTCACCTGGGCTCTCAGAGGACACTTCCATTGCAGAGCTGCTAAGAAAAGAATAACAGCAGGTGCCTATTACTACTATAACAGTGCACCAGAGGCAATATTGCACCAATCAAAACTCCCTGATTTCCATTCATCAGCTGATTTATTAACTGGAGAGTCAAGACATAATCAGCAAGACTTGCTCACACTTTAATAGTCCATATATAGTGTGTGAAACTCCAATGGAAACTGGAGGCTAAAAGGGGACTATTGTGGCCTGAATGATGCCACATCAGTGCTGACTGCTGCCAAACCAGATATGCAAGAACTTCAGTATGAAATGGGGTTAAAGGTAGCCAAGTGGTATGCCACAATTGATATTACCAGTGAATTTTTCTCAATCACTTTGGCAGTAGAGTGCAGGCCACACTTTGATTTCTCTTGGAGGGATGTCCAGTGTATCAGGAATTGACTACCCCAGGGGTGTAAACACAGCCTTACCATTGTCATGGGCTGATCCAGACTGCATTGGAACAAGGAGAAGCTCCTGAACACCTGCAATACATTGATTATTTCATCAGATAGGGCTACGTAATATAGGAAGTTTTTGAGAAAGGGAAGAAAATAATCCAAATCCTTCTAAAAATCAGTTTTGCCATAAAGCAAAGTAAGGTCAAGGGATCTGCACAGGATATATAGATATTAGGAATAAAAATACAAAATGAATGTTGTCAAAGCCTTATGGATGTGATCAACAAAATAACTGCTTTGTCTCCACACACTAGCAAAAAGGAAACGCAAGCTTTTTTATGTGTTGTGGGTTTTTGGAGAATGCATATTCCAGACTCTGATTGTAAACATCTATTCAGTAACCTGGAATAAAAATGATTTCATATGGGGCCCTGAGCAACAACAAGCCTTTTAAAAATTAAAACAGGAGATAGTTCATAAAGTAGCCCTTGGGCCAGTCTGGAAAGAATAAGATGTAAAAAATGTGCTCTACACCACAACCTGGGAGAATGGCCCCCACCTGGAGCCTCTGGCAGAAAGCACCAAGGGAGACTTGAAATCAGCCCATAAGGTTTTGGAGTCTGCAATACAGAGGATATGAGCCCTCTATACTCCAACTGAAAAAGAGATATTGGCAGCATATGAAGGGGTCCAAGCTGTTTTGGAAGTGTCTGGTACTGAAGCAAAGCTCCTCTTGGCACTCCAACTGCCTATGCTGGGTTGAATGTTCAAATAGAAGGTCCCCACCACACATCATCTAATATCTACTGTGGGAAAGAGTTGAAGGTAGAAGTCTGTTGTCTGAAGTCCTATACAAAGTTACAGAAGTTATTGAAGGAAAAGTTGAAATGAGCCAATTTGCAGAATTGGCTCATTTGAAGGCCATTCAGCTGGATTTAGATATAGATAACTGAGAGAAGTGTTCAGTGCTCTACCTCTGTACTGATTCATAGATGGAGGAAAATACTCTTTGGGGTGGTTACAGCAACAGAAGCACAACAGAAGCACAGAGAAGAACCCATCTGGGCTGCTGCATTATGGAAAGATACTGCTGCCTGGGTAGAGAACATGGTTGTAAAAGTATGTCATATAAATGCTCACTTACCCAAAAGTTTTGCCACTGAAGAACATCAAAACAAACAGCAGGTGGATCAAGCCACTGGGATTGAAGTGACTCAGGTGGATCTCGACTGGCAACATAACAGTGAATTATTTCTAGCTTAGTGGACCCATGACACTTCAGGGCATCAAGGAAGAGATGTAACACATAGATGGGCTCAGGATCAAGGGGTGGAATAGAGCATGGACACTATCGCACAGGTTATCCGTGAATTTGAAACATACACTAAAATTAAGCAAGCCAAGCAGATTAAGCCTTTTTCATATTGGGGAAGATGGCTGAAATAGAAATACGGGGATATCCGGCAGGCTGATTATATCACTCCCACAAATGTGCCATGACAAACACCATGTGCTTACAATGGTGTTTACAATGGCTGGAAATGTACCCTGTGACGCATGCCACTGCCCAAAACTACCCTGGACCTTGAAAAGCAAGCCTTGTGGTGACATGGCACCCGGAATGAATTAAGCCAGATACTGGGGCTCATTTGAAACAAACTCATAAATACTTGGGCCAGAGAGCATGGCATGGAGTGGTTATATCACATCCCCTATCATGCACCAGCCCCTGGAAAAAACTGAATGATACAATGGACTGTTAAAGACTACGGTGACAGCAATGGGTGTTGGGACATTAAAATACTGGGACACACATTTAGCAAAAACCACCTGGACAGTAGTCAAGAATCTGCCAATCGAGCAAGTTCTGCCCAATCAAACTTCTTACATACTATAGAGGGAGACAAAGTCCCTGCAGCACACGTGAAAAACATACTGAGCATAAAGGGGAGGGCATCCATGGGATTGCTTTTGCTCAGGGACCTGGGTGCGCTTGCTGGGTAATACGGAAGAATAGGGGGATGTCCAGTGTGTACCTCAGGGGGATTTGATGCTGGGTGAGAACAGACAATAATTTGAATTGTATGATATTAACTGCTACATAGTACTGGATGATATCGTTAATATGTTTGTTATATGCCCAATCAACAGCATTATAGTAAGAATCACCCAGATTAAAGAAAAATAAATTCTGCTGGAACCAGAATTTCTGCATACAATAATTCAACACCATGCATCATCCTTCTTGCACTGAGGGACTGCTATGACAGATGGAGCCCATAGTCATAGCCTAAATGAACTCCATGGAAAATTTAGAGGGTTGGGCCAGAGAATATGAAAATGATATATCAAAAGGCAAGACAAGTGATGGTAATTAGTTGGGATGTATGGGAAACTGTGATATCTGAGCATGATGTAAATGTTATAGGGTAGATATTGTCCAGGTTTCTTGTTTTATACCTATATATTCAATTATCATTACTGTTATTTCCCCCTTCCTTTTCAGCCTTAACAACAAAAAAAAAACAAACAAACAAAAAAAAAACTTTTATCTCAGTCTAAGATTTCTATTTTCCTTTTTCCTATTTTCTCCTCCCATCTTACCTGGGGCAGAGGGTGAGTTAGTGAAAGGCTCTGTGGTGTTTAGCAACTTGCTAGGTTAAACTACAACCAAACCATAACTTCTGTTGCAAAGTACTTTATGTTTGCATACCAATAAATTTTAACATAAAGAATTCACAAATTTAAATCAGTCACCTCCTCCACTATTTCCTTTTTTTTTTCCTAACTTTCTAAAAATATCTGAAATATTGCTTTCTGTGACACAGGTGAAGCATATAATGAGGTGAGAAAGTACATATGGTTTGAATAGTCCAGAATGCACTATTTTTGATGGGTACCACTCAACAACAAAATATGTAACTTCAACATGGGGCTAGGAAGGACCCAGAAGAGAATTACCCATCTGTACAAAAACCCTGTATTTATAATAGGTATACTTAAGTGTGTGTGTGTGTGGGGGGGGGGGGGGGGGGGGAGGGGGGCGGAATTAAAAGGGCACAAAAAACTACAAAGTTCAAGGTATAAGCTAATCATGTACCACTGGAAAAAAAAAAAAAAAGTTTAATTCACTTCATGAATATATACTATAATAAAATCATTACTTCTCTGAAGCTGCTAGTATTTATTTAAGTCAAGATGTTTGAATACATCTGCAAAGGATTTGAGCCACTATAATCTCACATACTGTCTGTTTATTTGTACATGAGACAGAAGTATCATAACGTAGTTTCTTATCCTTTCTGAACCATTAAAGAAATTTACCCGATGATGTGTAAAAGAAAAAAGATAACAGCAACAAATAGTAGCAACAGATACTTAATCCTATAAAAAATCAGTCGTTTCTCCAGCCATCCTGAAGTGTACTGTTAGCTGCATAGAAGTTACCATTTTATGATGAAAATTATGTTTTTGAAGGTCATAACATAAGGTTAGATATTTTTAACAGCTACATTACAGGAAATGCAGCAAATCTACATTTGCAATTCAGACGATGGTGCTGAAACTAAAACTCACTCAATTTTCTAGAGTGGAGAAAAATGCCCATTCATTTAAAGAAATAGAACACTGTTGCAAAACAATTTATTTTGCTTTTTTAGTTCAACAGCAACTGAAAACCCCTTTCTGTTTTGGTGCATTCTTTCTTTCATTGGCAACAGACTATAATAATATCATATTTTCATTTTACAATGGACCCTGCAGTTTCTCTCCCTAATAGCTTTCTTAGACTTTCAGTATCATTGTAATGATTGCAAGACATGAATGCCTCCTGCAGAGTTTAAAGTGGCTTCAGTGTATAACATAACACATTTTTATAAGTAAGTGACACTTCCTTGTGTTTTCAGTTCTCCAAAATAATTTAGAATGTACATTATGAGTTCAAATAAATGTGTTAACTAATAAGCCTGCAGTAATGCAAAGAAAGATTTTATTTTTCTCTTCAATGAGATCCTTTGTTAAATTTCTCTTGCATCTCATTGCAGTGTTCAAAGAAACTAATAAAATATGATGTAATTTAAAAAAGCACATAAGAAAATGGTTTCAGATATTGAAGGCTGCTTGTAAAATGAAAACATACATTTTGAAAGGAAAATAGTATGTTGTTCTTTTGCTTAAAGAGGGCTTCATGTTTTTAATCCTGAGACTTTACAATGGCTGCTCCAAAAGTTATGCCAGTTATTTTATTATGTTAGCCCATGACATCAGAGGTATATGTTGGTGGTACGGTAGTAGAGATTGAACCTTCCCATCGACATTTCTTATTTTGTTGCTATGTGATAGATGGCAGAACAAGGGCAGTCTGACATGGAAGTGCATTTGAAGAAAAGGTGTGTAACTGAATGCAAAAAAAAATAGCACCCACTGACATTCCTTGGTTTTTGCTGGATGTTTCTGGAGACCAAACGGTGGCTGTAAGAACAGTGAGGTTATGGGAGGTGTATTTCAGCAGTGATGGTAGCCATGTGAAAGGTAAGCCACATTCCAGACAGCCACACAGAGCTGTTGCATCCGAAAATGAAGAGTGATCAGCTCATCCATGCAATTCAGTGGATTAGAATGAGGGATTAGAATGTGCACAGAGATGAATATCAGCTTCAGTGTTTTGGAAATAGTGGTGGCAACATTATCACAAAGTTTGCACCAGGTGTATCCCATTAATACTCACTCAGGAACAGAAAGAACACTGTATGCTAGTTTGTCAGAACCTACTGAAATACAAGGACGAAGGTGACAGTTTCCTGGGTTGTATTACAGTCAGTGACAAGATGTGGTGTTACCACTATGGGCCAAGATCAAAATGACACTCCATGGAATGGCTACACATGAATTCTCCATCAAAGTAAGTGATCAAGACGTAGCCCTCAGCAGGTAAAGTGATGTGCACTATTTTTTGGGATAGGAAAAGAGTTATTAGTTAGGATTTCCTGGAAAGTGGACAAATCATCATTTCTGACCACTACACTGTGATGCTTACTAAGCCAAAGGCTAAGACTTCCAGAGTCAGGCTAGAGAAGAAAACCTTTCTCTTGCAATGCTACAACACTAGGCCTTCAGTTTGAAGCACACTCTCAGTCTTGGCAGGACTGTCATAGAATCGTAGAATCATAGAATCACCAAGGTTGGAAAAGACCTACAAGATCATCCAGTCCAACCGTTCACCTATCACCAATAGCTCCCACTAAACCATGTCCCTCAACACAACATCCAATCGTTCCTTGAACACTCCCAGTGTCGGTGACTCCACCACCTCCCTGGGCAGTCCATTCCAGTGCCTGACCACCCTTTCTAAGAAGTAATATTTCCTAATGTCCAGCCTGAGTCTCCCCTGCCACAGCTTGAAACCATTCCCTCTAGTCCTAATGACATGAGAGAAGAGGCCGACCCCCAGCTCACCACAACCTCCCTTCAGGAAGTTATAGAGAACAATAAGGTCTCCCCTGAACCTCCTCCTTCTCCAGGCTGAACATTCCCAGCTCCTTCAGCCTCTCCTCATATGGCCTGTGCTCCAGACCCCTCACCAGCTTTGTTGCCCTTCTTTGAACATGTTCCAGGGCCTCGATGTCTTTCTTGCAGTGAGGGGCCCGAAACTGGACACAGTACTCGAGGTGCGGCCTCACCAGTGCTGAGTACAGGGGGACAATCACCTCTCTGCTCCTGCTGGTAACACTATTTCTGATGCAAGCCAGGATGCCGTTGGCCTTCTTGGCCACCTGGACACACTGTCAGCTCATGTTCAGCCAAGCATCAATCAATACCACCAGGTCCATTTCCTCTACACAGTCTTGCAGCCACACCACCCCACGCCTGTAGCATTGCCTGGGGTCATGTAGCCGAAGTGCAGGACCCGGCATTTGGTCCCGTTGAACCTCATCCCATTGGCTTCAGCCCAGCTCTCCAGCCTGCCCAGATCCCTCTCTAGGGCCTCGCTACCCCCAGGCAGATCCACACTCCCAGCCAATTTGGTGTTATCTGCAAACTTACTGGGGGTGTACTCAAAGCCCTCATCCAGGTCATCAATAAAGATATTGAAGAGGACAGGCCCCAGCACCAACCCCTCAGGAACACCACTCATGACAGGTCACCAGCTGAATTTAACTCCATTCACCTGTCCTACTACGTAGTCCAGATTTTGAGTCTTCTGATTTCCATCTGTTCAGGATGATGAAAGATGAACTCCATGGGCAACATTTTTCTAGCAATGGTGCCATTGCAGCAGTTGTGAAATGATGGGTCACCTCTGAAAGTACAGATTTTTCAGATTTTTTTGAGCATGGCATGCAAGGTCTTGTTCTTCGGCAGCAAAAATGCATAGCTAAAGGTAGCGACCATGTTGAAAAATAATGTTCTGTAGCTGAGAATTTGGTCTATCTAGGCCCGCTAACATACTAATTAGCATTTTAGCTAGAGCAACTAAAATGCTAATCTTTTCCCTAGAATGTTTCTGAATCATGGTTCATCCAGTTTCGAAATGACATTTCAGTTCTAAGCTGCAGTTCTGCTTAACATATGACTATAGATGAAACAATTATACTTCCCCAGGTTGATAGCATCTCAGCTCTTTCAAACCAAGAAACTGATAAATGGGGGTAAGCTGCCTGGCTATAGCTGCCCATCTTTGCTAGAGAACTGCTGTCTTCTGTTTATGGAAGCATATCCTATTCATTTTCAGTTCCCAGTAGCTGACTTACTTACCTGTACTTTATGGATTTCAATGAAAAACCAAAGAGATAAATATTCAGCTCTAACAATCTGACATGTTAAATGAGATCAGATTTATGAAATTTTGTACTATGAAGGGCAGCAGAGATTCTAAGTCAGACACCTAACGGTTCATGTGGGGCCTAGTAACAAATGAAGGCTAGTCTTCTGTTTATCTTAAATCAATAGAATACAAAAGTACAAGCAAGTTTGATCCTAAAAATCTTTCAGAGACGAAAAAGAAAAGAAAATATAAGGGAAAAAAAAAAAAAAAAGTAGAATAATTTGTAAAATGGTAATTTCTGAGTTATAGAATTTTCTTTATTTTTCCGGGTATGTGAACGTTCTTTCAAGTTTACCACAGAGTTAGGAGACCTATTCTAAACTTAAAATGAATTATATCAGTTAGTTAGGACTCGATGATGTCAAGTGTCTGGCTGACAACTGTGAATTAATTTGTAAGTTATTTAAATACCAGGATGCTGACTGGATAAAAGTCAGAGTATAAGAAACATGCCATTCATTCCTATTCAGTAATGATGTTTCTGTATATTAATTCTCGTGCTTTGACTGGTTACTCTTCTTTATATACTCCAAACGAAGAGCTTGGAGTTTCTATAAATCTCAGTAATGTGTTCTCAGAGATTTAAAACTTCAAATATTAAATTTGGACTAATACTTGTCCTTCAAGATGTAATAATATTTGAACAAAGCCAAGATCAAATAGTTAAATGATGTAATAGGAAAAAAAATAGCAATGTTTTTACAGATACCTGAATGGAATTTTTTAGAGATGGAAAGCAGCTAGAAAAGAGTAAGGCATGATAATTTAAGTTAAGAAAAACAAGACAACAAGGGCATAAATTCAGCTGGAGTAGTCATCCACTGGGGTGGAGATTTATGTATACTCCCATTGTCTGAGATGCAGTACCACAATAAGATAAATTGTAACAGAAATGAAAAAGAATCTGAACCTGAATATGCTCCATCTATAAGACATGGCCTTCAAGCACCTAATGCCTTTTAATTGTCCTCACTTAACAGCCATCTTAAGGAGCTGTTATCATATGGGGGATGGAAAACTAAGCGCTAAGGAAGGATGGGTAGAATAGTCCTAAGTAAGTCCAACCAGCAAATTTTTTATGTGTCCTCTGGTGAATAAGGAAGAAGGAGAAAATGACTGAGAGAAGACTTCTATGTATATTTCTTCCTGATAGATAATAGCTCAAAAGTAAGAAGGGAGAGAGAAGACTAAACTCAGGAAAAGTAGGAGAGTACAAGAACAACAGATGGTTAAGGACGAACTGGGGAAAGGAAAAGAAAAAAAGAAAAAAAAAGAAAAAAAAACAATTCAACAGCAGGAATTAGTAGGAAACCCAAGTAAAGTGCTGGTCTGTGTCATTGTAGAAACCAGAGACTAATGACAAATGATGTCAAGAATTCTGATGTGTCTAATTCCCTTTTTTAACTCATGTTCCATTGAAAAGTTTAGCTTTAATCAGACAATTGGCAAGATCATGGAGCAGATCCTCCTGAAGGCCCTGCCAAGGTACGTGGAAAATAAGGACAAGGTGATTGGTGTTAACCGTCATGGTTTCACCATGGGTAAGTCATGCCTGACAAAACTTGGTGGCCTTTTATGATGGAGTTACAGCATCGCTGGATAAAGGAAGAGCAACTGATGTCATCTACCTGAACTTGTGCAAAGCATTTGACACTGTCCCTCATGACATCCTGATTCCAAATTGGAGAAAAATGGATTTGATGTATGGATCTCTCCCTAGATAAGGAATTGTCTGGGTGGTCACACTCAGAAAGTTGGTCAGTGGCTCAATGTCCAAGTGGAGATTAGTGACAATTTAGGGATCAGCACTGGGGCCAGTGTTATTTAACATCTTCATAGGCAACGTGGACAGTGGAATCAAGTGTACCCTCAGCAAGTTTGCAGACAACACCAAGCTGAGTGGTGCAGTTGACAGCTGGAGGGAAGGGATGCCATCCAGAGGGACCTGGACAGGCTTAAGAGATGGGCCCATGCCAACCTCATGAAGTTCAACAAGGCCACCTGCAAGGTCCTGCGCCTGGGTTGGGGCAATACCAAGCACAGATACAGGTTGGGCAAAGAATGGCTTGAGAGCAGCCCTGAGGAAAAGGATGCAGGTGTGTCAACTGATGGAAGACTCAGTATGAGCCTGCAGTGTGTGCTTGCAGCCCAGAAGGCCAACCATATACCAGGTTGCATCAAGAGAAGTGTGACCATCATGTCAAAGGAGGAGATTCTACCCCTCTACACTGCTCTTGTGAGACCCCACCTGGAGTACTATGTCCAGTCCTGGAGCCCCCAACACAAGAAGGACATGGAACTGTTGGAGCAGGTCCAGAGGAGGGCCACAAAGATGAACAGAGATCTGGAGCACCTCCCCTATGAAGACAGGCTGAGAGAGCTGAGGCTCTTTGGCATGGATAAAAGAAGGCTCTGAGGAGACCTTATCCCAGCTCTCCAGTACTTGAAGGGGGCCTACAGAAAATCTGGAATGGGATTCTTTAGAAGGGCAGGTAGCAACTGGATGAGGGGAAATGGTTTTAAACTGGAAGAGGGTAGATTTAGGCTAAATACTAGGAAAAAATTCTTTACTGTGAGGATGGTAAGACACTGGAACAGGTTGCCCAGTGAGGTTGTGGATTCCTCCTCCCGGGAAGCATTCAAGGCCAGGTTGGATGGGGCTTTGAGCAACCTGGTGTAGAGGGAGGTGTCCCTGCCTATAGCAGGGGGGTTGGAACTTTTTATATAGCTGTTATATATAATATATATATATAATAGTTATATATAATAGTTATATATATATATAATAAATAATAATAGTTATATATATATAATTATATATATAACTATTATATATAATATATATATTATATATAATTATATATAATATACATATAATATATTATATATATATATATATATTATATGGATCTATAAATCTTATAGGTCCCATCCAAACCAAACCATTTATGATTCTACATTTGATTCTACATTCTATGATTCTACATTTTATGATTCTACATGAAGGGGGGTGGCGGAGTGTAACTGGGGTCACTAATATGGAGCCTGAACCTAGTGTCCCTGTGCTTGCAGGAGAGGGATGTGCTTGTAAGACCCCACGGTCTTGTCCCTTGCTGAAGGAGGAGGACGACTCACCCCTTTGTAGGAAGAACACAAGGGCTGGTATGAGGCTGGAGGCTGTGGAAACACCTGAGTGTGGTCATGAGGGTATTAGGGTTACTGCCACTCGCAAGGGGACCAAGCTCAGGTGTCTTTACACTAATGCACGCAGCATGGGTAATAAACAAGAGGAGCTGGAGGCCATTGTGTGTTTGGAAACTTTTGATATAGTTGCCATCACGGAAACGCAGTGGAACGACTCCCACAGCTGGAGTACTGTGAGGGAGGGCTATCGACTTTTCAAAAGAGACAGGCTGGGTAGGAAAGGTGCTGGTGTAACTCTCTATGTTAAAAAAGACTATGAATGTGTGGAAATTAATAATGTTGATGATAGGGTTGAGAGCATATGGATCAGTGTAAAAGCAAAGGCCAACAAGACTGACATTATTGTGGGAGTCTGCTGTAGGCCACCCACCTAGGATGAAGAGGTGGACGAGACGCTTTATAAACAGTTGGGTGATGTCTCTAGGTCATTCCCCCTTGTTCTGGTGGGGGACTTCAACTTCCCAGATGTCTGCTGGAATTATAATACAGCTGACAGGGAACGGTCCCGGAGGTTCCTAAGGTGTGTAGGAGATAACTTCCTGACACAGCTGGTGAGGGAACCGACAAGGGGAAGCAAAATCCTGGACCTGCTGTTTGTCAACAGAGAAGGTCTGGTGGGGGATGTAAAGGTTTGAGGCCGTCTGGGTCAAAGTGATCATGAGATGCTAGATTTCTCTATCCTTGTTGAACCACAGAGAACTGTCAGCAAAACTGACTTCCAGAGGTGGACTTCAACCTCTTTAGGACCATGGTTGAGAGGGTGCCTTGGGAGGTAGTTTTGGAGGCCCCAGGAAGGCTGGGAATACCTCAAGGAAACTGTTTTAAAGGTACAGGAGCTGGCCATCCCAAAGTCACAAAAGACGAGCCGACGGGAAAGGAGGCCGGGCTGGCTGAACAGAGACCTGTGGCTGGAACTCAAGAACAAAAGGAAAGTTCATGGTCTCTGGAAGAGTGGGCAAGCTACTTATGAGGATTACAGGTATGTAGTGAAGCTGTGCAGGGAGAAAATTAGAAAAGCCAAAGTGCAGCTGTAACTGAGCTTGGCCTCTAAGGTAAAGGAGAACAATAAATATTTTTATAAACACATCAACAGCAAGAGGAAGGCTAGGGAGAATCTCCATCCCTTGTTGGAAGCTGAGGGCAACTTGCTCACCAAGGATCAGGATTAGGCTGAGGTACTTAATGCTTTCTTTGCCTCAGTCTTTAATAGCAAAACTTGTTACCCCCTGGGAACACAGCCCCCTGCGCTGGTAGATGGGGACGGGGAACAGAATAAGCCCTTCATGATCCATGACAAGATAGTTTTGGACCTGCTGCGAAAGCTGGATGCTTACAAGTCCATGGGGCCAGATGGATTGCACCCTAGAGTGCTGAGGGAGTTGGCGGATGTGGTTGCCACTGTCCATCATTTTTCGGCAGTCCTGGCTAACAGGGGATGTCCCAGTGGATTGGAAACTGGCAAATGTGACACACATCTTCAAAAAGGGCCAGAAAGATTATCCTGGTAGCTACAGACCTATCAGTCTCACCTCACTGCCCGGGAAGGTTATGGAATCTCTGGAATCAACATGGACCAATTAAAGGTCAACCGGGGGATCAGGCCTAGTCAGCATGGATTTATGAACAGTAGATCTTGTCTGACAAACCTGATTTCATTCTATGACAAGGTGACCCACTTAGTGGATGAGGGTAAGGCGGTCGATGTGGTCTACCTGGACTTCAGTAAGGCCTTTGACACTATCCCCCATAACATTCTCGTGAAGAAGCTGGCTGCCCATGGTCTGGATGGGCGTACACTATACTGGGTGAAGCACTGGCTGGATGGCCGGGCCCAAAGAGTTGTGGTCAATGGAGTTGAATCCAGTTGGCGGCCAGTCACGAGTGGTGTCCCCCAGGGCTCAGTGCTGGGACCACTTCTGTTTAACATCTTCACTGAGTATCTTGATGAGGGGATTGAGTGCACAGTAAATTTGCAGACGACACCAAGTTCAGAGGGAGTGTTGATCTGCCAGAAGGGAGAAGGGCACTGCAGCGGGACCTAGATAGACTGGATCGATGGGCCAAGGTTAACGGCATGAGTTTCAATAGGGGCAAGTGTCAGGTCCTGCATTTTGGTCACAACAACCCCAGGCAACCCTACAGGCTTAGGGAGGAGTGGCTAGAAAGCTGCCTGATGGAAAGGGACCTTGGTGTACTGATGGACAGCAGGCTGAATATGAGCCAGCAGCGTGCCAAGGTGGCCAAGAATGCCAATGGCATCCTGGCCTGTATCAGGAATGGGGTGGTAAGCAGGACTAGGGAAGTCATCCTGCCCCTGTACTTCTATGAGGAATTTCTTGATTTCCTCAGAAATTACAATTTGCATAAACCACGGTAGGAGAGATTGTTCAAGGAATCTTAAAGGTGGAATCCTCTTAAAGAAAAGGAATGTCACAATTTTCAAACTCTTCAAAAACACATATGTTCATGTATTGTGTAAAAAAAGTTATTCAATTGTTATGATCTAATGACATCATGAAGTATTGAAATTGTTTTTGGAAAGATTTATTTCCATTTTTCTGCAAATACTAGATGCATTCCCTGACCTTTGGGGTAATACATTGCAGACCGTTATGAAATGAAGCACAAGGAGAAATAACTTGATTTTTTTCCTCTTATTTCAGTCATTTTACTTCTTTTTCTTTACAGTTTTTTATCAGAAAGTTGTAAAGAGCACACCTCTGACTATATTCCAAAATCACTCTGTGAGAACTCCTTTGTGTACTTAAATGAACATTTGGACTGTTTAAGATTGTCTCAAGTGAAGAGAATAAATCCTCTATCAGAAGGAGATTTGATCCATGCTGTTTTTCTAAGTAGCAGAGGAAGCCATTTGAAATCAAAATATTGTGATTCCATTTGCAATATAGTGCTTTCTGTGACACCGGGAAAAGTGTAATGTTGGTATCATTTAAGGACAAAAATGTGTCAAGCGGTTTTCCATATGGTGTCTCCCTCAGTAGAAATCACTCTGAGTAACATAAAAGATATACATAACCTACAGAAATAAATTTACTTTTAATTCATGAAATCAAAAATTAATAAAGAACAGGGAGACCTATTTTCCTTTATGCACATTTTGTCTATATTTGAATTAGAATTCTTTGTTAGTATAAAACAAATTTTAATGTTTACAAATTTTTTTTTATTATTATTTGCAGACTGCTGCAGTTAAATGATAGCAAATCATGAGCAAACCCAAAGACTGTGCTTCAAAGATTTGAGAGAATGTCGGCCACAAGAGCACTTAATGTCTGGCAGATGTTCAAGACTAATGATATACTCCTCACTACAATTAAATTCTAACATCCTCAAAACTAAAAATGGGAACAAATTATGTTCTAATGGATTGCACAGGCAAATATAGCTCAAACAAGTTTATAGATGTAAAACACTTTGGATGTTTTCAGTTCATCATTTTAAAGAATTGTATAGTCTACTTGACTCCAGGTTGCAGCTTGTATTCCCTGATGCAATATTTGCAGATATTTATGGCTTTGTCTTACCAAAATGGTTTGTGTTGCAAATGTGTAAACTTCTTCCTGCATAGTTCTTCAAAATAGTGAAGAGAATGTGAAAAGGATTATGTCAGAAACAAGACATAGAACTAAAATATTTTCAAAAATCTCACCTCCATTGCTGAATAACCCAAAAAAGTATAAGTACATCCACCATCACCTTATCCATATGCCCACTTCTATCCAAAACTATGCATTTATTTACCATTGCTCTGCAAACAAATCAGGTTTGATTCATGATTATCTTCAGTCTGGAAGCCTTTATTTTTTAATAAATAAATGAAAAATTACATGTCAGATCTGCATATTTTACAAAGTGACTATGTTAAGTCTGGGAATGATTACTATTGTCGATTTCAAGCTTTTCCTGAAAATATTTTCCATGTATCCAGGAAAATGCCAGCCTAGCTTTCCTGTATCCAATTTAGTCTACCAGATTTTAGAAATGTGATCTTAGTCAGACACAAACCTTGCAATATATAATGAAATTTAACAGCTGGGTCATACAGACCAAGTTGGAAGGAAGCGTGGATCTGCCCAGGGGTAGCAAGGCCCTGCAGAGGAATCTGGACAGGCTGAGGCCAATGGGATGAAGTTCAACTAGTCCAAGTGCCAAGAACACTGGGCGTGTTCAAAGAAGGGCAACAAAACTGGTGAGGGGTCTAGAGCAGCGTTATGAGGAGCGGCTGAAGGAGCTGAGATTGTTCACTCTGGAGGAGGCTCAGGGGAGACCTTATTGCTCTCTGTAACTACCCTAACTACCTGAAGGGAGGTTGTTGTGAGCTCGGGGTTGGCCTCTTCTCTCGTGTAACTGGTGATAGGACTAGAAGGAATGGATTCAAGCATTGCCAGGGGAGGGTCAGACTAGTTGTTTTGAAATACTACTTCTCTGAAAGAGTGGTCAGGCAGTGGAATGGGCTGCCCAGGGAGGTGGTGGAGTCACCAACCCCGGAGGTGTTCAAGGAATGTTTGGACGTTGTGTTGAAGGACATGGTTTAGTGAGAACTACTGGTGATGGGTGGGTGGTAGGACTGGATGATCTTGTAGGTTTTTTCCAACACTGGTGATTCTATGATTCTGTGAGAACCATGATGCCTTTCTTGCTACACTGAAACGATTCATAAAGCATTAGATTGTATTATTTTAGTTCTTGCAAGGTCTAATCAAGTTGACATTGACCACAGTTCTTTCATTTTAAGCAAAAAATTATAATACTGCTCCTAAAATAAATTTATTTTCATTCAGGAGAATGTTGAACACTCAAGAAGAAAGAGACAACTAGAGCACATGATGATTGCTTGTAGTGGAGCCTATTTGGTCATGCAGCCATGCAGTGATATGCAACCATGATGCCATAATAATTTGCCAAACTAAATGTATGATTGTGCTGTTTTCAACTGCAGATCAAGTAAAAATTACTCACCTTGGCACATGTATAGGAATTAATGTTAAATTATTTTCAAGGGTGAATTTTTTTTTTTTTTTTTTGGTAATAGACTTTATGTAGAAAATTTGTATTTAGCTAATGTAATCTTCCTATATATGATTCTTACTCAGTTTACCATGTAAAATTTGTCTGAATATACACTTCTCTCACATAAACGATATAAAAACAAATGCAAAGCTATTTTATAAAGAAAGAAATATATACTGAAGATTGTTCATATAAAGCATCTTTATTTTTCACAAATATTTTTACACTAAGAATAAGGTAAAATATAAATAATATTCATATAGAATTTAATACCTACAGTAGTAATTTTGGTGAAAAAGCTATTCATGTTGTTAACAGTTAGAACATTAAACTCTAAAATGTAGATGACAATCAAATATTTAAAGAAAAATAGTAACTATTTCCTCTTGCCCTTAAAAGAAAGGAACAAAAAGAGGATATAAGTTTTGTCTGTGGTAGTAGATTTATGGGCTCATCAGGGTAAGAAACATACAGGATCATCTATCATCACTTGCTTACTCCTGCTATGTGTCAACTACAAAGATATACAAACATAAACTGTGAAAAGGTAAAGTTAATTCCTTGCTCTTACTCCAGCAACAACAACAAACACAGGACTAAATATTGCTCCAGAAGCTATCCCACTCACACACAGAACTAGAACAAAATGCTTGAGAACAATTCTGTGCCATCGTACAAATGAAAAAGCAATCTATTTTGAGAAGATCTAGTAGACATCATGCAGCTGGTGAACAGAAAATTTTCCTGGTACTTCTAATAAGCAGGATGACTACACAACCTCCTGTTCATCTGTGCATGCAGACTGTGTAATGCCACACACAGAATATGACATCTTCACACATCACATAGCATCTGAGAACTGAGCAACCTACATTCATATAATTACTGACCGGTTTTTGTTTCCTGACTAAAAACAATGAAAATCATAGTAAGATTAAAACTCCTACAAATATCACAGATCTGATAAAACATATATAAAGTACTAAATGAATGCTTGTAGGAAATTCTTACTGGATTCATGATTAAAACAGTGTTCAGTAAAGCAGAACACTATGAATTTGAATTTGTTAGTTTATAAGAATCACAGCAATGAAGACTTTAGATCATTAAAGCAATCCAATGTTGTGTACTGAAATCTGTACTTCAATAATATGCATTAAAGAGAGCGATATTTTAACTATGCATAACATAGCTTGACCTCTTAAGATGTAAGTACCCTTGATTTTTTTTAAGACAACAACAATATAAAATGAAAATATTTCTAAACCTATAAAAGCATGAAAAAAATATTCAAAATATCTAGGTCAAGAAAGTTGAGAGCATATGGTAATAAGGTTAGTTTTTGATTAAACAGTTCCACAAGGATTTGAGGAAAGATTGCCTACACATCCTATTATAAGGGAGTCTTTGTTAAAATGTGCTCACATACCCATAACATCTTTTGCTTGGAGCACATATAAACTATTTTTCCCTCTGGTAAAATATTTTTTCCCTCCACTTGTGATTTTATGTTTATATCATTGCATAAGCTTTCTTTTGTGCTCTCACTTTCATTATAGTAGACTCACTCTCATCATCTGACAAAAAGCTCATAAACGTGGAGGAATTAGCAAATTTCCTTTGGAGGCTATGACAAGATTCCGTTCAGGAGATGTGAAACAAAACAAAACAAAAGGAAAGTTCCTGAAAGCATTGCAGAAACCATGCATAAGTTAAATATTTTGTGTGTGATAACAATTTACAGAGCTAATTTTGAACAGAAAATATAGACCTAGCCCAGAGTGATAGAATCTAAGTGCTGACACAGTAATTAGAGACCTCATCTTCAAAACTGGAACAAAAATTATTATGATACATAAATTTTGCTAAAATTCTATCTGAAGTGTGCAGTGGGTTGACTCAGGTATTAGTCAATCCTTTCAGACATTCTTCTGATTCTCAAAGTGAGGAAAAGACATTAAAGGAAAGAGAAAAGACTCATGGATCAAAATATTGACGGTCCACTAAGATCAGCAAATACCACATGCTCAAGTAATCCAAAAAGAGGAAATAACTCACTGCTTCCCATCATCAGGGGACGGGCAGCCATTTCCTGAGAAGTAGGGACTAAGTAGAGATAACAGCTACCTGGGAAGACAGATGCTATCATTTCAAACATCTTCCCTCTTTCAGCTTTTAATTTATGACTACGATGTCACATGGAATGGAATACTGCTTTGGTCAGATAGGGTCAGCTGCCTTAACTCCTCATCTGCCTCCCAAACTCTTGCTCATCTCCAGCCTATTTATATGTCTGGGCATTGAAGAGGGAGATACCGGCATGTTATCAACATTGTTTTATCTTCAAATGGAAAGAAAAACACCATATTGGCTGCTATGAATAAAGTTAACTTCACAATTTCATCACAACCAGAATCAGTACAAAAATTAAAACTGAATTTGTAAAATAAAAATCTTCTACAGTTAGAAACTGTCTAGCTCCCTCAAAGTGCTTCATCCAGGAAAAACTTACAAAGCATGCTGGACTTATAAGCATGAACTGGGAGGGAATTTGCACTCACTGTCACCTCCTATCAGAGCCAGACTCTAATCTTCATCATTGCACTGACATCACGTTACTCATCTTGAGAAGCTTATCTAGAAGTTCTATCTTACTATGGCTAGACTGAAAATTAAGTTTCATGTACAGAACAAAATGTTAACACTTCATGCAAACCTGGGCAGTGGGCTGGCAGATTAAGAGCCAGTGAAAGATGGCAGTGGTTCTGCCCATGTAAATGCTGAAGCAATAGAATGAACTGAATTGAAAGAGATTGATTTCTCTTTTCTCTCTCTTGTGGAACAAGACTTCAGTTTTCAACAACATTACTGAAAATAGTCACAAATATTAACTTGAAGTAAAGTCAGATTTTTGAAGTCAAAAGATTGCGATTATTTTTTCCACTTGAGACAACTATCTGGTCTTATAATTTTGAAAAGTTTCAACCACTGATTCAGATACAAGCTGCTATAGATGACAAAAGGCATCTGAACTAAAAGTAGGGATCCCACAAGGCTCAAGACTGACATTTTTTAAGAAGTCACACTGAAGTGTTCTTAGAAAAGGATTTACAGAATAGCTGAAAAGACCTCAAGGAGCATACTTAGATACATTAAGCAGCTCTGGAAAGCATGTGGGAAGAAAACAGGTTAAGTAGATAGAGCTGGACAAAGTTCTTTCAAAAATGAACACGGAGAAAATCAAGGTTATAGGCCAGGGACACTTAGATACATTCCCTCCTTCTCTGATGACACTCATTTGGAATTCAGAACAATTCACATAAATAAAACTGTTCTTCAGTTTTCTAGAACTGCAAATGAGGTCACTAGAAGATGTGCTTTCAAATATCTGGAGTGCTGAATAAATTGAACATGACAATACAGAGCCAAAAAAGAAAATCTCGCTGCTTGTACTGATTTAGCATATCCTCTAACTATGTACATGGAACTATTTTGCAGAATAAATATCAGGTTAAGTTTCTGTATGTATTTGTGAAGTTTCCAGCTATGACAGTGATGAGCACAGTAAAAATGAAGGAATTAAAAAATGTGTTGCCAAAGTGAATTTGGAGATTGCATAGTTGGTAAACCACAGTTTTACATAAGACAGGTAGCTAAAACACTGCCCTTTGAGCACTATCACTCATTACTTGCACAAAACAAATCTGGGATAATACACCAGTGTTTAACAGAAAAATAAACTGTTTCACTGTGCACACGGCAATAATAAAGTTAGCAGGCATCTTATTCTTAAGTTTTTGTCATTTTACTTTGAGTTAATAAGGTTCATTTAATGTTATTTTCTAGTGGAGAAACATACGTATGCCAAGTTATTTAAATAAAGTATCTACAGCTAAGAAATTCATCTCAGCCACCTATATGCTTTATCTACATAGACTTCGCTTAATCTCCATGAGAGTTCAGTTTCAAATATGTATTACAAACCAACTTTCATGAATGAATGCGTTAATAATAATACAGACATTTATATTCAGACTCGAGCTATCTCAACTTTGGGGACCCTCTGTCTCACAGACTTGATTCGTTATTATTATAGCTAACAAGTTTTCAGTTTCTCAATATCGTTCTCTTATTTAGTTATAATTTATAACACAGCAACTTTTGCTTTACGTCTGCTACGGAGAAATCTTCCTGATTCTACTCTTAATATCAAAGTTGCATTAATTCTTCAATGCAGATTTAAAACAATGAAAACATGATATTAAAAGGCTTTTTAATCCAAAGAATTTGATATGTTCTTAGTACCAACATCTCAATATGTCCCCAGGATACAAGAAAATAGCAATTTTTCATCTTGTGTTACAAGTAAGAGGATGGTTATACTTGAGAGATTTTGTAAGTAGATCTGTATCCTGAGCATTTCTAGCTTTTTCCAACTGTTCTGTCTTTGGAAAATGTGCTGCTAATGTCTGAAAAGTAGAGAAATTTTCAAACTCAGGAATTGTTTGAATAAAACAGAATGCTGCTTGCTCAATGCAATTTATCTTATTGTATCATTACAGCTCATCAACATACATTGTTAATTTTCAAAGACATGCAAGACTGTGAAACAATCTATCATTTCTAAGAGTCATGCTACTGGTATTTCATTGCAGGGAGAAGTAGTCATAATGCAAGCAGGCTTTTTTTTTTTTTTTTTTTTTTTAAGAATAACAGTGTTATGTTGTCGGTTGGGCTTTTTTGTTGTTGTTGATTTTTTGTTCTGGGGTTGTTTTGTTGTGTTTTTTTTTGAGAATAAAAGTCGCATTCAGCAAAACAGAACTACTTAGATATGCTAATAGAGAACTTTCCTAACAAACAGAATTAAAAAATATGCCTTAAATTTACAGTTTTCCTGCATCTGACATCCATAAATGAGAAATGTTGACAGTTGGACTTGATGATCATGTAGGTGCTTTCCAACCTTGTGAATCTATGATTCTATGTTTAGATTGCACATACACTTTTTCATTATAAATACACATTGACACTACTACATTGGAAACAACACTGCACAGTAATGTAGAGTTACTGAGAATTTTTCTGCCTACAGTGAGTGTGACTTTCAGTTTCACTAATAACATATAGTACCAGATCCCCTCTCTTTAGATGACACTGACTCATATTATCCTGCACTAACATACAAAGTCTTCAGTTCATTTATCAAAGTTCAATAATTCAAGCTTATGCCAAATTAAATGAATTAACAAAACACTCCAAAATCCAGGTCAACTTCCACACTACTGTAACAGTCCAAGAGAAACTGTAGAAATAGCTGTGTTCCCAGGGCTCAGTCCTAGGGCTGGTCCTATTCCATACTTTTATCAATTGCCTGGATACAGGAATGTCAAATGCACTCCCCAAATTGAGAGGCGCTGTTGAGACTCTGGAGAGAGAAGAGGCCTTACAACAGGATCAAGATATGTTGGAGCACATGGAGTAACAGGAATGATATAAATTCCAAGAAAGGAAAAAGCTGGGCTCTGCACCCAAGATGGAGTAATATCAGACACAAGTATAGACCGGGAGATTAGTGACTGGAGAGCAGCTCAGCAGAGAGTGATCAAGAAATGCAAGCTCAAGATGAGGCAGCAGTGTGCTCTGGCAGCTAAGAGGGAAAACCATGTTGTGGGGTGCATTAAGCGCATCATACATACTCAGTCAAAAAGGATTCTCCCACCATATTTAGCATTGGTGCAGCCTCACCTTAAGTACTGTGTACAATTATGAGCTTCACAATACAAAAAGGATGTTAAGGACCTTGAAAGCACCCAGAGTAGGGCAGCAAATCTGGAAGGCATGTCCTGTGAGGAGAGGCTGAAAACACTTGGGTTTCTAGTCTGGAAAAGTGTCTTGTAGATAACCTGTGCTCTCCACAATTTTCTGAGGCAGAGAAGAACAGAATGAGATGCTGGACTTTCCTCTCCAGTACCATATTGCAAGGTGTATAAGAACGGCACAAAACTGCATTAGGAGGAGATAAGAATGGACATTAGGAAGAATTTCTTTACATTGAGGGTGGTCAAATACTGTAAAACACTTCCTTCTCAAGGATGGTTGATGTTCCATACCATTAGTGTTAGGAGACATTTGAATAATGCTCTTGATAACATCTTTTTGTTAGCCCTACAGTTAGAGAAGACTCCATTCATTCATAACTAGAACTACAAAAATTCAGTCAAGAGTTCCCATTGGTTTCCTGACAAAAGAACTCCAGCAGAATTTCTTTCTTCGATGTTGAAACTCCAGAATCGTAGGTCAAACAGACACACAGACACTTTAACCACAAACATATCTTCAGGCCAATGATAAACAATGATTAGCTTTACAGTTCACAGCAGATCATTCAAACAAATAAAAAACAGTTCTATAATTCAAAGAATAAAACCAATGTCAGTGAATGGAACTGTTAAATATATCTTCCTATTTCTTTATGTGGCACCAAACATCCATTCAATTTTAGAAATAAATCTGTTTTTAGTAGTACAAGATTCTAGATAGAATTAATTTTTTGGTCTCTAAATAAAGAGAATGCCTATAACAGCACAAGAGCTTTGAACAAACGTTAGCATTGAGTTGAAAGTTCTTAAGAAGCCAATGTAATATTTCAAACATAATTATACACATACAATCAGTAAGTTAAGGGAGAAGACTTTTATTGTGATCAGTGGAACTGCAGAAAGTGCCCTGCCTCACTTTCTACACTATTAAAAGTCATAAACTCAGACAAGTTTATTCTTTACATGAAGGATTTCTGTCTTGAGAATACAATTTATCAACAGTCTTTGCTACTTCGGCTAGATGGTGATAGTCTCAAGTATTATTGTAAATGTGATGACTGTCTGTGAGAATCTGTTGTATTGTATTTATTAGGTAATGCATATATTTTCCCCTGAAATGATCCAGTTTCCACTGCTGATTCATTACATATTTTGCCACAGAAATTCATTCCAATATAATAGTAGTAAAACTGTACAAAAGTGTGAATTCCTCTATTGTTCTTAATGCTCATACCTTACCAGAACCATAAACATGATAGAGAGCTGCACTATTTAAAAGCAAATAATATTTTAGATGAGCGGATACTATGATACTTAGTTTTTAATGAAAAAAATAAAAATGTATAGCCAAGGTGATAGGAACTAGTAACATCTGAATTTGCAAAGCAGGTACAACTACCTCATAAATAAAAGCTCTTGTAGTATTTTCTGCCTTGTAATGGATTTATAAACAGTACATTTATGTACACTGTACCATTTAAACATGCAAAAAAACATGTTCTAATTCAGCAAAATATCAAGACATAAATTTGAGAGAGGAAAATTTGCCAGTCACATGAAACAAATGTGAATTTGTTTAGTGCTTCTGAAGTTTGAAGCCCTTGATAGAGATTTACAGAATTTTACTTTTTCTGACCTGGATACAGTACCTTAAACCATCGCAATTTCCAACAGTTATGTTATTAAATACAACTGGATATTATTGTAATAGGTTATTCTAAAACAGTATGCAAGAGTCTGTCAGCAGTATTTTTGTAGCAACGACTGACTGTTTGCACACATGCGCATCCATTTTCTGAATAATTTACAATTTTGCTTATTTTTAGAAGTTTGACCAACAAATAAAAAGAAAGCTCTGAAGCCCAAAGGATGCATTAGATCCAATTTTCATGTAAGTTATAAAAGTACTAAAATACAAAAAGAAATTTTTTCAAGGACATAATTGAATCCTCAATTGATGCTATTTCTAAACAGACTATGAAAGAAGAATGCACAGAAAAAGAAAAAACAGCACAACCATTTCTAAAAATCATATACTCATCTAGTCATGTACAATCATCCTGACAAACAATGAAAAGAATGAAACCAAATTCTGAGCAATTTTTCATAAAATCATGATGATGTCAGCAACATCATCATCAGTATATGTTTCTATTTATCTGCCTCCAGTTTCTCAGATATCTGTCTGAGCTAAACTTAATGTCCCAGTGCTAGAATTAAATAAGAATCTGGAAATAAAATAAAAATATAGAAAACTAAAATATCTACATTAAAAAGAGACTATTACTACAACTTATTTTTGTTTTTTTCTTACTCTGTTCTGGAGCTAACTATCAGTTCATGGACTATTATGTGGCTAACTGTTCTAGTCTCATCTGCAAAGTAGTTGCTCACCACTCCCTGACTGATGCCCAGCTAGTCCTCTGAGCAGCAGAAGCAAACAAGGTGAATCCCTTCAAAACTCCTTTTGCATGATGTCATACTGTACAAAATATCCCTGTGGTGAGTTTAAGTCAGCTGTCCTTATTCCGTTCCCTCCCAGCAGCTTGGGCCCTTCAATGCAAATGGCCTTGGCCCTGTACAACACTGTCTAGCCTCAGCTATAAACATCGGTGGACTACAATGTTATTTTTCTCCTAGAACTAAAATATAGCATCATATCAGATGCTCTGAAAACAACTCCATCCCAGCTGTAACTAAGACACTAACAACATCCAGCTACTGGTAAACCAACAGATTATATTCATTCTCCTGATAATAGAAAATGGAAAATGAACGCTTTGGAAGAAAAATGAACAAGTGTATAAATGTTTCTGGTTTTCTTTTCCTGGGATACGAAGAATGTATACATGACGTTACTTATACACTGAGGGATTTCTGTTAGGTTGGGGAACTACCACTACTCATACCCCCACCAACAAAACTCATTGTTTTACCACCTATTTAAAAAACAAAATAAAAGCAAAAAACAGTCAAGAAGTGAGCATTCACAACATTTCTATAAAACGCTCCTGATGTTATGTAGAATCTTTAGTGTGAAGACATAGTGACAAGTGAAATTAAAGCTATTTCATTAAACATATTCAGTTCATTAAGTTGTTCAACTCTGCATTAGAATCATCAGTATCATAAATGTAGCACAAAAGGTATCTGGCAAGTAGTGACAGGTGTAAACATAAAATAGATATACTTTACCAGAAACAAATATTCACATACGTATATTGAACAAGTAAATATGCATGAGTTAAGATACTCCCTTTCTTACTGGAGTTAGTCTTATAGAATATTTGCCCAAGTTTTCAGATTTCTTCATGGATAATCATTTCAGCAGACTATTTTTAATGGTTGCATCTTTTCAGTATACTGCTGTTTCAATCTGAGGTTTGGCTTATCACTAGTATCTTGCTTTCCAAACTTACTCAGAATTAATCATAATAAAATTAGATAAGTTGTTCTTACTAACATTTGAATATATTTTAACCTAAAAAGTGTTGCTGGTCATTATGATGGGACAGGATAAGGGAGTTACACACTCTTTCACTACTGCTGCTATGTAGCACCCACTTAGCCTCCACTGTACATACAAACTCTGATTGTTGTGAATTTCTTCATGACATACCAAAACTGGCCTCAAACTTACTTACACAGTCAAGAGAAATGCATTACTTATTTTTTAAAAAAAAAGAAAACATGCTCCCTAAAAGTTATCTTCTACGGTGCAAAAAAAATACAGCAATTGTGCAAAAAACTAGCTGGCTATATAAACAGGACTGGATATATAAATCAGTCTCCTGTGACCTTCCTAAACTCCCTGACCAACAGAACACTGTTCAGTTAAATAGCAAGCAATTTATTTTTACATTAATACAGTCAATCAGGACCTACAGAGAATTACAAATTAAAAGCTACAGGTCAGATTTACTATGTTCTCATGAACTAGGAGACCAACATAATTCTATTAGCTACACCATTCAGTACCTGGTAACAGAATGAGGTCCAAGCTTATGATGAATAACAGAAATTGTACCATGAGAATTTTAATATGTATTATAATTTATTTAGAAACAATACCATGCTTAATTTCTCAAGTGATTATTTTAGTAGATATTAGACACTTTGTTCTGTTCTTCTCCCAAATACAGACGTAAATCTTTAACATCGGACCCCATGCATCATACTTTGCTCAAGCACAGTGTCAGAGGAATTCTGCAAAGCAAAACAAAAATTATTTTGAGGGTAAGGGTTCCAGAACAGCTAAATACAGTTATTTTTATTTGTTTCTTTATTACATCTCATAAACAGACAGAGGCACACGGTGCTTTTAATTAAAAGTTTGAACACCACACTTCACTAAAGAGAAACAATGTGAGGAGAGCCAGTTAACGATTAACAAATGTAGGATCTATACAAATACTTTTAAAAGAGAATGAAATTTCTTATTTCCAGCTGGAAAATCTACTTAGGAGAAAATATTTGTACAATTCAGTTAGAAGATCAATAGCAAAGGCTGCTCTTAGGGATGCAATCATTGGGTTTGAAAAAGTTTGACATATCATACAAATGTAGACACAGGATAAACTTTAAGAAGTCACTCCTCTCAGACACTATACCTAGACAATTCTGGTAGAGTCTCATCTATCATATCATCACATTTTCTTCAACAAAGAGGAACATGTATTATTCATTGCACAGTAACATTACAAGGTAACATAGTCATGCCAGTGAATTCTTATCAAACTCCATTTCACCACATTCAGCATTTCTTCAAGGCAACTTGTTAGTTGTCTGCCTGTTTTTGATATGCACTAGAGATTTTTATGCCGATGGATTACTATCATGAACTAATTCTTAATTCAGAAGCTCACATTTGCTCCATTTATGCATGTAAAATACAAGAACTAAAATTTGTTTTAATTGGATTCATTATTAATCAAGAATCAAAGCCAGAATTCCCTTTACTCAGAGTCCTTCAGATTTCACCTTGTTTCTTTGTCAAGTTACCATGCATCCTCAAGTCTCTACTGAGCCATCAATAACTTCCCCTTCTTAACAATAAAGAATAGACTATCAAAATTTTTCAGCAAATCATGAAAATCATCTCAAAAATGAGCACATATCTAAAGCACATTAAAAAAAAAAATAGGGAAATACTAAAAAATATGGGATAATTTTTAGATAAAAAGAATATACCAGAGCTAGATCTACCAAAAACAAATAAATAAATAAAAATCCACAACAGAGAGCAGAAAGCAAAGATTGTTTAGAGATGTAGTGTGTCTAATTCCATGGAATATCATAGTTTGGATACGTCCTTAACAAGAACACAGCATGAGTTTTCAGAGGTCAACAGTTGCATTGCTGGAATTAGTTAAGTACAGACAATTTAAAAAATACCAGAGAAGTGCTCGTTTCTCTATGGAGACCGTATATGGGCGTGTACTGTAACTACTTTAAGCGTACATGTCTTCATCTACTTGTATGTATCAATTTTGTTATATGAACCCACTCTTAACTAATCTTGGTTGCCACCTCTAAGGGATTATTCAGGCACTGAAGAACAGAGATAATCTATTGTCATTCACAGGAATGGTTTCGACAGAACAATTTCAGTGTGCATAAAAGGCAAAGGGAGGGAAAGTTGACTTCCTAGTCTGATCATATGACTGTTTCTCCTGTAAGATAGAGCACTAATGACTTAGTAGATCTGTAGATTATTGTCTTGTTTATAAAAAGAAAATCAATGTCAACATTTCTGGTCCTCCAAGAATCTGTTGCCTGAAAGTTAGGAAAATGTTTCTGATGCATAACACCTGAAGCAAGGAATGTGGTTTAAAACATTTCTGAGATTTTGGATGAGCTACAAACTATATCATACAAGGCCACATCTCTGTTTAGAGACTACAGTTATAGGAATCAACAACATCCGTTATCAGACTATATAGAATTTCTCACAATGAATAAAAAGTAAATAGCTTTAGTTTATAAGGAGCTGAGAAGAAGAAAAGGAAGGAGTGGAAGGAGAAAGTCTGTGTACGCTTTCCCTGAAAATAGATACATATGTATATTTTAAATAATGTACATTTGAAAGAGCGGTTAAGATGGTACTTCATAGATGCTATAGTTAGAAAGATTATCATGGTGAAAAAGAAACAATCAAGGAAGAAATGCTCAAGCGTATCCTAGGCGCACAATCAAAAACTCCAAAAAGGAGGGATCACCAGAAAGAGATCCTTCCCTAGTCTTAGTCAGCCCTTAAATGGGGTCTAGGAGAGGTGGAGCCAGGCTCCACCCCTTCCAGTCACACAGGTGAATTGCCTTCACCTGTGCTCCCACAGCTGACTCAGTGTGCTTGCCTCATGGCCTCAAGTAATCAACCAGTGGTTCAGGCTGTGACTCAACAGTTCCCATACAAATAACAATCAATGTGGCGGGAAAAACAAAAACAAACAAAAACAACAACTCATAACCTGCTTTTTAGAAATAGGTATTTGCATAAGTTGTACTTAAGAACTTCTTGTAGACAAATACCAAGGACACATAACATGCAACTGCATAATGACATAGCATAAATCTCAAGATCCAAACAGAACAAGTGCATATAATTTAAAAACAGGCAGTCCTCCAAATTATCCAAGGGAGTCCTGGTTTCATCACCTCAGAATAAATATGTGGCTGTAAAGTTACTTAGTAAAGCACATCTCCAAACAAAATGTTCAAGCATGTCAACGTAGCTTTGGAATGATTTTCAGTTTCACAGTTATCCTTGATAACCCATACTTTCTGCATTTCATTGCCACTAAGGAAACAGTTGAATTTTTTTGCATGAAATTGACACAGACAATTAAATATTTCTCATGTGTTTTCTTTTCAACATTCTTGTAAATATTTTTCAAAATATAGAGAACAAATCTTATAGTGGTTTAAGACTAAAATACTTAACACCTCGATGTGCATGGTGATGCCACTTGTTACAGCACTTTACAGATTCTGCATGTAAGTTCATTCTGAAATTAATCTGCTTCTGGAGTTTCTGTGTTTGCTCTTAAGAAATCTAATAGTTGTTGGCAGGGCTATTTAAGTAAAATGCAAGCAGGGAAAACACAGGTGAAAAAAAGCACATTGGAACTTGATCCAAAATGCTGACATTTCTCTTCACCTTGGAAGCTCAAGTAATTAGAGACCATGGACTCCTTCAACTTTGAAAATCAGCTACCTGAAATAAGTATTTTCATACCAAACATACTTTATGTCCAGAGATGATGTACAAACCAAAAATACTTCTGTACAATTTTCTCTTCCTAATCTGTACAACCATCAAATAAACCAGGCAGATTTTGTTCATGCTGACCACTCTGTTCATAGCCCACCGAAGGGCAGGATTTTCTCAGAGTCACCTTATGCAAGACAGAAATTGGCCACATCTTTCAGGTGACAGGTGAGTTGTCTGACTGAAAATACGTAACTGCCACCACTACTTTTTCCATCTCATCTAAGGCTTCCTAGAAAGATTCACAACCCAGAAGAATATGCCACAGATACATACCATTGAAACACAAACCAGATATTTCTATATTTAATTGACATAGACCTCAATAACAGCAAAAGCCAGTTTACACTTGCCATGTCTAGAATACAAAATTAATATGACATTTATTTTCTTAAAAATAAAAGAAGATGCCCTTCAATGAACCATGATTTTTTTTCAATTTTCTTCCATGTTGTTTTACTGCTATGTTTTGTATTAGTCTTTCAATTTGAAGCTTTACCACACATGCATATTCTACATCAGAGTGTAATACTACTTTACTTATTTATATTCAGGAAACATTTTTTTCCTGCAATTTTCTCTTTTGGGGGGAAAAAATGAAGAAAGGAGCACCAAAGCAGAGTGATAAAATCTTTTTTAAGATCCATAACTGGAGATACATTGTTTTGAAATACTGTCACACTTTGTTATTGCTTCCATCAAGAAAAAACATTTCTGTCATTTCCCACAATTAATTCTGAGAAGTTTTAATCACATATAATCCCAATCATGTTACTTTTCTGATCCTCTTTATCTTGCTGTGCCATTTTGATGACTTCTTGTCCTGTGGGTTTGAAATGCACACTATTATTAGCTCATTAGGTCTTCTAGCCTCTGGCTCAGTGAAGAATGATTCACTATATTTCTTAGCCATTGACAGTTTCAATTCCTTAACCTCTAAATTTCCCTTGATAGATAACTATGCCTTACCCCTTCTTATTTCAGCTTTCCAGAATATCCCTTGTCATTACGTTCTGAAGTCAGCACCGTAATCCTGTACATAGCAAAACTAAATACGTATAATTTTCCTCTGTCAGTCAAGATTTTAATTCAAACAATCTGTTCTTAATTCATTATAGATTCAACTAACTGACTGAATTGGTTATTTAATATTTAATAATAAATGGTTCAGCTTCTATTTTTCAGTTTGGAATTTTGGATTTTGATACATCACTCCTGCTTGAAAAGCTTATAAACTGTTTTAAAAACAAACCAAATAAAATAATGAATTGTCTACCAAAGTAAGTCCTATCTAATTGGCTGCCAATTGCTTAAGTTCACACGAATTATACTTTTCTAGTAAATTTGCTAGCAATTTTGATGCTGTTTCTAAAATCTGTACAGTGCAAAATTAAAAGGCTGAGCTTACTCCCACTAAGCCAACCGTAAGACTACATTTCACTGTAGTGGTATGAAGACAAAGATCTCTTTTTTTACTGTACAGCTGATAATTTGGTTCACTCCAGACACTTAATGCTTATCTCCTTAGTTGCTTTAGAAATTGGTTCCTAAGTGAGAAAGCATTTGGTAAATTCAGGCTCCAATTATTGCACTACTGAAGCATATTCTATCTCATTTAAACTTAGAAAAGTCTGCTTTTCATTCACAAGATTATTTACATTTACACAACAGGGAAAAATTTAAAAAAAAAAAAAAAAGGATATTTTCTTAGAAAATTCGGGGGTAGATATTTTTCTTCTAACAAAGCTTGGTTCACCTGTAAAGTCAGTGCTGACAGCATAGTATTTTATGAAGACCCTTCTGGAAACTGGCATCAAGAATGGACGCAGAATTTTATTCATACTATTACAAATGCAATATTCAGAAATACTGCTCTTTCTCAGTCAATATTCTTGTACATTCACACAGTTCTCTGATCTTTGTTACACAACTTCAGTTAGTCAAGCTGTCTTTACTTCCAGTTCACAAACACAATGTTCCAGGAAACTGCTGTCTAATTTATAACACAAGCGTGCTTCTCAGAAGGAAAAACTCAGATCTTTTTCTGAGTTAACTGTAGTGGAATTAATTTTGCTTAAACAAACCTTTGGTTATCATACAATTCAAAATATATCCTTTTTTTCTTTAATTTTTTGAATATTAACACCATTCTGCTGCTTCTCTCGAACTTTATCAGTATTGCCTAGATGGATTAGAACAATTTACCCACAACACTGGATTCTTATCTAACTCTCTTCCTACTCTTGAGTACAAATTACCCAGTTTTGCAGATTGTTTAACAAGTCCCTGTAACTTTCAAATTTAAAAGAGAATCTCATTATTGATAGATCCTGTAATATCATAATACCTCACAAACATGAAACAGTGATATTAAGTGACCCCACATCCAGCCAAACTACTTTGTTTATCACCTTACCTATGTTCGTATGTGAATGAAAAAGCATGAGAGAAGAAAGAGGGACAGAAGAATATCTGTGGAGCTTGCTGTTCTTAGATGGCCCAGAGGATACTTTCACTAACTGCCTTCTCAGGGCATAAACTCAGCATTCAGTTCTCTTCCACCACGTTCAGCCTCATTCAGCCAGATCCTAAAGATTTCTCTCTCAACCACTGCTCAGTGCTTAGAACAAGACAAACAAAGGAAATAAGAATATTTTGCTTCCCTAGTGACCAAAATATCTCTCAATGACTCTGAAATCTACAAACTACCCTGGATTAGACTTTCAAACACTCATTGGTATCCTATGATTTACAGCTTCGGAATACAAAGAACTTATTTACAATAAAAGTATTTATAGAAAGTACTAGATCTGAAAGGGTTCCTTCAAGTACATACAAGAAGAGAAGAAGCATATTTTTGCTCTGTTACACATAGTATGTGATTTATTTGACAGTATACTAACACCTAACAGATTACCTTAATTCAATAAATCTCATACTTCATTAAAAAGCTGCATCCTTTCAAACCCTTCGTCAATCAACCTGCAGTCTCAAAAAGGAGAACAGTTGTATTTGGTGTAAGAGATTTAACTAGTATCCATTTATACATGGTCTTTGAAAAGATCCAACAAATAGTTACTAGTACCCAGATCTTCCAGTGGTAAAAATTCATTAATGACCTTGTCTTGAAATTTCTTCTCAGACATATATATTGTAGAGGAAGAGATACTATCCAATGAGAAGGAGAAGGCTTCAGTGGGCCCATATGAATCTAATGAAGTTCAACAAGGCCAGGACAGTCCGAGATACATGTTAAGACATGGGGAAGAACTCCTTGAGAGCAGCCCTGTGGAGAAGGACTTGGAGATTCTGATGAGGGAAAAGCCTGACATGAGCCGAGTGTATTCTTGCAGATCAGAAGGCCAACTGTATCCTGAGCTGCATCAATGATGGCACTGCTAGAAAGAAGAGGGAACTGATTGTCCCCCTCTGTTCATCCCTTAGAAACCCTATCTGGAGCCCAGACCCCTGAGCAAGGCATAAGAAAGATCCAGAACTACTGAAGCAGCTGCAGATGACAGCCATGAAGATGATCGGGGGCTGGAGCATCCTTCTCATGCAGAAAGTCCAGAGAAGCTGGGTTTGTTCAGTATGGAGGGAAAAAAAGTTTCTCTTATAGTAAACTGAAAGAGGAGATTTTGATTAGGCGATATGGGGAAAATTTTCTCTCGGGGAATTGAGGCGCTGAAATGGTTTTCCCAGAAATGCTGCAGATGCCTTATCCATGAATATATTCATGGCTAGCTTGGATTGGGACCCTATGCAATCTGACCTAGCCTGGATCTAGTAGTGGGCAAGTCTGTAAACAGCAGGGAAATTGCAACTATATTAAGATCCCATCCAACCAAAGCCATTCAATGCATGGTTCTGTGGCTCCCTCAGCAAACAGGTGAAGAGGGAATGGCGGTTAGAGTGAGCTCTCAGGGCTTCACACAAATACGTTCTGCCCTTGCTCCACGTGTGGTCCCCCCCACACCGTGCCATCTCTCCCAACCAGATCCTGCATGGGTTTCTCACGCGATACAGCTTTTCGAGTGCAGCTCCAACAGCGGTTCGGAAGGCAAGCTCCATCCTTCAGGCGCTGCCCCAGCGCTGTCCCCGCACCCTGCGGCTCCCCCGGTTCTCCCGCCCCACCGCGGGCCGCTCCCCGTGGCCTGCAGCTCTGGCTCGGGGCCGCTTTCGCGGGTATCCGGGGGCCGCGCCCCCTCCAGGCCCCGTCCGTCGCAGCGCCGCGGGGTCCTCCGTGCTCCGCTCGGTGCCCCGGGCTGCAGGATGACGGCCTGCTCCTCCGTCGGCCTCTGCTGGACCGCAGGGATCTATTTCCTCTTTCTTAAATCTCCTCTCTCGGGCACAGCCCGTGTCATTCATGGCTCAGCTCTGGACAGTGGTGGGTCCTTTTTGGAGCCAACTTGGAGCAAGCTCTGAGTTGCTCACAGAGACCACCCCTGCAGTGCTCCACTACCAAAATCTTGCCACATAAGGCCACTACAAAGATATAACTGCAGAGCCAAAGTATTCTTCCTACTGCAGAATTGCTGCAGAAGTATCAGGTGTCATATGATAATCATCAATACAATACCTTTTTATACAACACAAATTTTTCACTGAGGGAGCTTAATAATAACACAGCTGTATGAGATGTTTCAGGGAATGTATGAATAGAGACAGCTGAACAAAGAGCTCTGGGGAGAAATACTTCTGGACCCGTAGAAAGCATTATAGTACTGCTTTACGTTTATTGGTTACATTACTAAAATATAGGAGGCTATCATTATCACAAAACAAATTTTGTGAAGACAGATGAATCTTTTAGCCAACTTCCTGAATCATAAACAAAGACCTCCTCATACAGCTACTGGATGAAATGTTAAGAGCAGAGAACTGTACGATCTATACTGAATTACTTTTTAACATTTTAGCAGAGCTACCATCAGAAGCTGCATAAATCAAAGATAATGGCTTCAATAGGGAAGCAATCAACTTCTAAAGAGAACGTCTTTTTTCCCTAAGGTTGTGCTGTTAGATTTAGATATTTCTAAATCTTTAGGTCTTTGATGTAGAGCATACTTAAATGATTATAAAAATCCCATCTGGAAAACACTCTGGAAAGATTTCCTGAGGAGTTGATTGGATCCTTCTCTTCTAGAGGCTTAGATCAGTTTGTTATACTGTTATTCCCTCCTTTACTCTGCCTGCATTCTGTTGGCAGGTAGACTCCAGCATTAGAAGCTAGATTGTGCATCTTAAGATACTGTGATGAACCGTTAAGCTTTTCTTCTTAGAACATAAGTTAAAGACTTCCAACTGGTCTATAACTATTCAATACATGCTGTGGTTTGGTTAATTAGAGTAGCTGCTAAATTTGTCCTTGGAAGTCAAGAGATCAGTTACACAAATAGCTCTAAAGGTAATTTAAAGAAAATCTTTACATTCTAACTAACTATTATAAACTTCAAGTACATTTGTATACGTTTTTTCTCAGATTATTTCAGGACAGTCCATAAAAGTCAATAGTAAAATGACTGTACAAATGAACTACATTTTCAGCAATTGCTTGCAACATTAGAAACAGTCTAACACAAAAAGAAAACATGAAGGTTATTCTATACACTTTAAGGTGGTTGTTCAAAAGATAAAAGTCATTTTATCCATTATCTTAAGGGTATTGTAAAGTTTAATTAGATAAGGCTTACAAAGTACTTTGAGACACTTGAACCGTGAGTTGAATATATGCAAGAGCTCACTCTATTTTTAACATTAAAGACAGCAATAGTCTAATTATATTTAGCATTAAATATCTACTAGCAGATAGGAGCCTGACTTCTGCTCTGACCTTTACTTGTACAAGTTTCTGAACCACAGAACTAAATCTACCAGCTTAATATCACGGAATAACATACTGCAATAATGATCTCAAAAATTTACCTGAGTAACAAAAGTTCTGGCACACAATAACGTTTGCTTTTTATTCTGTTTGGAGCTTTTTAAGATCTTTTTATGTTGTTGAGGATGAATAAACTTTTGAATATGTAATTGTCTCTACACATAGCATTAGAAAATGTTAAATAAAGTAAGTAAAGTAAAAGAATTGGATGATGTCAGAGAGAAGATGATCATTGTGATCATTGAAGATGTGGGAATTAAAACCTAGCCATCACGGAACTGCAGAAAATGTGTGTCCTCCATCCACCTCACCCATTACCAGCAGCTGCTGCCATCTCATGCTGCTACATCAAGCAATGTGACCACAGCAGTGCCCTGACAAAGGGCCCCTCGGCCATATTAGGGCTTCACCTCCTGTTTTGTTAAGTCCTATGACTAGAAATTTCAGAATGCCTCATAACAACAAATGCTGTCATAATGTGTCTACACATGAAATGAGGAACTTCTTGAAATTAAAATCTAAAACTGCTAAGAGTAAGCCTTCTTAGGGGAAGCCAACATATAGAACTACCCCATCCAAAATTTCACCTTCTTATTTCCTTTTACATGGCATGCTAACTGGAAAAGTACAAAGATCTCCTCTGCTGTGTAAACTGATGACAGTGATGAAGGGTGCCTCTTCAGGTCTGTGTAAGTACTACAGCCTAGCTGAGGGGTTACCATTCCAAGGGGAAAACAGGGCAATTTATGGGACAGGACAGGAAATGTTCAGTGAATACAAATTCAGCAGTTAAGAACAGGTTAGAAGAGATAAAAGGCAAACAGAACATCTTGACCTGTGTATTATAAACTAACATGACTCTTAACAAAAATGTATAAAAATAGAGAATATACTTGAAGGATGTTTGTTTGTTTGTGGATTACGATTATGAATGCATTTACCCTCTTTATTTATTATAGATGTTATTTAGAGAAGGCTGTAATGATAATTTCTATAACTATAAATTTCATAGTCATTATCTATATAAAAACTATTGTGCATGTACAAGAACAAACTCAGAAATAAAACATCTATGCAAAATGATTGTATTAGCCTTCATTATCTTATCTTAGCCTTCATTATCTTATCTTGCTCTCTTTTCCCATTTCCTCCATGATCTTTTAATTCCCCGGTTGAAAGTCCTGCTACAGAGTTTCACTCAGATTAACCTCTCCAGAACATTTACACCAACATGTTTATCTGAGGACACTCAGACAGACTCCATGGGACACAGATTCCTTTTTGGTCTAGCTAGTCAAGATGTTTTAAACAAAGTTGGCGGTATTTTGTTTAAAGGACTGTAGTCGCTGAAAGACAGTAGAAATAAACAGAAAAGATTCATGTCAATAAGACTAATAATTCAGTCTACTAATTAAAGAACTCTTATCATTTAAATGCCTTACAGTTTACGAGCAGCCTGTACAAAAAGCATCAAAATATCTGGCATAAAGGCCTGGTGAGATAGGGTAATCTGGTCTGATAGATTCTCTGTCTTTGTTTGATTACATGGACTAAAATGTGGAAATACTTTTCCACTAGTAGTTGCGATCACTCTTCTTTGGAACCTAAAATCAAAGAGAAACAAAATGAGTTGTGGAAAACTAGTTCAGATTCTCTATCACACAGCACTCATATATAACTCTTCTTTGTCAAGCATTTCTGAGATTGTTCTAACAAACAGATGATGTTCCTTATGGGTTTCTCCAGTGTAATTTGGTACTTCATTGCACATTTTGCCAAAAAATAAAACTGAGGTCTTTTCATTAACTTGTAGAAACAGCATTTTATCTTCATTAAAGCAATAAAACTTGAAATAGTTGTACAAGGAATAAAGGACTTTTCAATACTATAGAGGCTCAAAGCACCTTACTTCTTTAAGCAGTGTCACATGATTAGCCAAACCACACTGTTTGGATCACTAGAGTGTTGTCAACTGTGAAGAAGGTAAAGCCCAATCTCCAGAACTGCTAACTTTTCAGAGTCTGTAGAATATTTGTTAGAGGTGTCTTACTGAAATGTCCACTTTTTGGGAGAAGGCGAAACCTTAATGATAGATTGCACTGGATAATCCATTCCATTATAGCTCCCTAAGCAATGTGACCCATGACTTTACCTGTTAGCAAACACCGGGGAAGCCTGATAGACTGACTTTAGTTTAAAAACAACATGGAGTGTGGTGAAGGTCCTGTGGCCAAATTCCGTGATCATCCTGCAGGATACGGACTGATGATACTTTTGGAACTAATTATCTACCTTGGTTTTCTGAGTGAGTCCTTAGCCAGAAGTTTCTTACCTTTCTGTCAAAAACAAGTTTTCAAGTAAGCTTTGCAAAACAAAGGTGTGTTTGACTAGGAACACTCAACCTCCACCTGAAAGTTTAAAAAAAAAAAAAAAAGGTATAAAATGGCTTAAAAGAGAAGAAATCTGGGAGGTTAGTGGTTGAAGGATACCATTGCAGACAAGCTGGGATCAGCTGAAAAGCTAAGCCTCTCTCCCCTCTGCATAGGGATGCATATTGGGTAAGATTCACACACATGGAAATCCAGATTCACACCAGAATTATAGAAATTTCTGTAGAGCTATACCATGATTTAATGGAATTGTACTCAGTCACATTATTTCTCATGTTCTTGGCTAGCTTTGCACATGCATTGCAGAGAGCATATTTAGGACTAACAATCCAAAAGAATCTGTGATCTTTCTCTTTAATAAACTGTACTATTCACTAACCTAACATGAGAGTTCTCGCTGGGAGTAGCCAAACTCCTTAAGAGTGGTCATAAGAGCCCACTTTTATGGCATGAATAGCTGTTGCAGCAGAGTACACAGTATATTATTGGCATATGTACACCAAATAAGTTCATATTTGCTTCTACTAGAACTTATACCATCTTCAATTTAAAGACTCCACCAAACACCTTTTGGGAAACTCAACTTCCCTTAACTACAGATTGAAAGTGAATGTTTATGACTTGGCTTTATAGTAATTTATTTCAAGAATCTTTGTTGTCATTAAATTCAAGAGATTGCTATTGAAAATTTTCTAAACGCTTTTTTTTTCCAGTTTCTGTCTCTGAGGTCTTGATCTCAATTTAATTCAGACAGTGAAGTTCTACCAGCAAGAAAACACTCGATGTTGCCTTGGCTTTGTGTGCTGTTCCTTTGCTATCTAATTTGCAGAACTGGCATCAGTGTGACAGAAACTGCACTGATGACTTCAGAAAACACACAAAAAAGCTGGAGTTGCATAATGCCCTTCAACACAATTACAGTCTCTGGAGAACAAGCCATCTTAGTCTTGCTGCAAAAATCCTGACTTTAAGCTTCCATTCATCCATCATGCTTGCAATTGCATTCATGGGACTGTGAGAATTACTAGAAACAATTTCTACCTGAACACCATGTCTACCATGGTTCCTTTGGTGGGAAACAGTTTACATTGGAAGATATCGGCAAAAAACAGTGCCCTTTTCACATACAAGTACAAAGAGACACTACAAAGTATGACAGAGATCAAGAAAATCTTTGTGGAGTCTCCAGGAACAGCTGGAAGCTGGAGGTTGAGCTAGAGAAATACTACAATTAGAAAAGAAGATACCAATTGTGAGAATGAAGGTGATGCCACTGCAAAAAGCCATGACCAGTGAGGAACAAAAGACAGCTCCACCCTGCATAACTGGGGAAGACTGGGGAATGCTTTGATTCTGTGCAGTGTGTGATGGAACATTATCGATGAAACAGACCAGTGTGTCATTTGAGACAACCAATACAACCAATTAAGCATTTATGTAGATATTCTCCCTTAAAAATGTCCAGTTTTAGTTTGACTAGTTAACAATAAATACAAAGTTTACAGACTTCAAGGATCTAACGATGCCAATCTGAAGAAGCTATAATCACAGTACTTAGAATTCAGAGTTTCAGGCATTTCTGCTTTTATTTCACAGTGTTATTTACTTAAAAAAAAAAAAAAAAAAAGACACTCTCTTTCAAATTCACTCTTCACCCTGAGAAAAGATATGTCTATCTGAACAGCTGTCTCATCCTACATACAGAGATCTGTTTAGAACAGAACATGTTCTCATACTCATCTATTTCTCCAGACGTTAAACAAAGGTTGAAAAACAGCAGTTTGCAAATCTACAATAATTGTTGTAAATAATTTCTAAAGTCACATTATATGGAATCATATGTTCAATTTGAAGAGCATAGCAATGTTAACAGTTCTCTAAAACTAATCTTAAAACAGCTTTGAAAATATTATCTACTGAGTCTATTCACATCCATATGTCAAGCTCCACTAATGTACTCCACTTTCTTTAGCTTGCTTAAATGCTGAAATTTTTACTGTTGGTTGAACGCTAGAACAGAACAGTCCTTCTGGACTAGATCCTTCTGGACCTCATCAAATATTCAGTTGAAATATTCAAATATTTCAGTTCCAACATTTTTTAATCATTGAGCCTAAATTTCAAAATAGAATGACCTTGCGAAGATCAAATCTGAAATCATGACCATGATGGGACCCAAAACCACTTCAAAATTAGCCTTTGAAAAATAGTCAGACCCTATCAAAAAGGTTAGATAAAACTTGAAGAGGAAAAGACTATGAGGTTAGGGAAAAATTAGTTGATGGAGAATCCAGAGTGCATTTTTCAGAAGAGTTCAAACATAAAAATCATGTGTGGTATTGTATTATGAAACCTTGGAGATTAAATGCAATAACTGAAGATGAAGGAGTTTCTTTTTATTATGAAAGATGTTTACGTGAAAAGCAAAAAAGACAAGAGAAAGCAACAGCTAAAGAATACTTGATGGGCAGTTTAATCTTCTATTAATATGCAAATTTTGTTCTTTAGGACGCTATAAAGAGTTGTGGGTTTTGTTTTTTTTTTGTTGTTTTTTTTTTTTTCACAGGCTATTAAAAAGTGTCTTACTATCCCAGAGGTCCTTTTTGTATGAATCCAAGTGAAACACTGTATTTATGCAAATTCCCCAGATACTCCCATGTGCACCATTTTTTTATTTTTTTTTAATTATATGGAGTTTCTTGAACCACATTTGTAAAACATCCCACAGCAGATTTCATTCTAAAAATCTTCTTTAATAGAGCTGAATCCCCTGTTGATCTGTGTTATCACGTGAGGATGGTAAGAAAATCATCTTTAAACAACAGAGAAGAAAGAAAACACCTGTGGAAAAAAAAAAAAAATTCATATGAGATTGTGAACAACACTGGACAACTGTTTTTGAACAATAAAACTTAATCACATAGGAGGCTCTGCAAATAGGCAAAAATATTCCAAATGCTACTACTTTTTTTAGTGACGTCTTCAAGATGAAAAAAAAAAAAAAGAAGAAGAAGAAAAAGGAAAAAAAAAAAGTGCCTTAGTGCAGAGATAACACCTCTGTTGGTATAAATTCAAGAACAAATTTCCTGATTTCCTCTAAATCTAGCCAAAAGTGCTGCTTCTATAGTGAAAATAAATAAAAATAAAAACACCAAAATATTGCTTGCTGTCATTGAAGGGGAAGCTTGGAGGTCTTTTATTTGATTGTCGTTTTGTGTATTTGGGATCCTTTCACCTACTTGGCCTGCAGCAAGTCAATCATTTTTCTCCTCTACTTTCTCTAGAGAGATAGAACAACCTTATGAGCCAAAATATGCCTCTCTTGCAAGAAGACTTGCTCATCTGAGGGTTTAGTCATGAATAAGGAAAATGGGATTAGCTTTAAAAAATCTCTGCGGAATTAGGAATCAACATGAAGTCTGAACCTGGTTTGTCTGATAGGCCGCTAATGATTTGGATCTGACTTTCTACTGTGAATCCTCTTTTTCACTGTTCCCACATGAATACCTTCCAACTCATATACCTCACTGAAAGAGGACCTGGGATATGGATCTCTTTTAGCACAGACTTCTATAAGATAGGGATTACTCCATCACTGTGAATACTTTTGTGCAGTTATAAAACTGATAAAGTACAGAGATTAATGCCCTGAAATACCATCAACGTGTTAAGAGAGCATTACATTACCTTTTTGTCTGTGGGCATATTATGGAAAGTTAAAAAGAACCCCGAAGGATGACCATGGAAAAAAGACAGCCTTTTCTAGGACTAGATCCTGGATTTAGAGATTAATTTGATTTATTAAAAATAAAATACAATAAAATTTATTAAAAATAAAAAGAAATTAAAAAAAAATCCTCTAAATTATATGCCTCTACTTGTGCTGATATATTTGTTGTAATTATTCAATTTAAGAAAAACACATGAAAATTACAATAAAAAAGCAGCATACATTCTTCCTTCCGGAAAATGCATACTAATCACACAGTTATTTTTCAGGCTCTTCAAAGGGTATGGTAACAGTAAATAGACAATAGAAGTCACATATGAAAAAACAGATAGTATCATAGGAAGTAAATATGTGTTTCTTTGGAGAGTTCATGTAACATTATAAGCTGCACTGTGGATTTGGAAGAGGAACCTGATGAACTTGACCCAGTTACAGACACAGTTGTGCCTTTGGAGGAAGAAAAAAAAGGGGGGAGGGGGTGGGAAGGGCAGGTTTTTGACAAAGCAGGAGGAGGGGGAGGAGGGACAGGAAGGGTAAAGGCAGGACTGCCCAAGCTAAAAGCCACAGATGGTGACGGACAACTGTGAGAGTGATAGTAGTTGTTTAGAATATTTTTGCCAAAATAAACAGTTTCATCAAAATTAATTAAAATACAGCCACAATCAAGCCATTCAGTCGACATTAGTTTACTGAATAAATTTAATATGATCAGATGTTAGTGACACAGACACAGTGATTTTCATACCCAGTAGAGGAAAACTTAAGCATAAAGTGCAGAAGTGGAACGTGAGCACTGATGTGGTAGATTGAGTGATCGCAGATAGGAAATGTACTGATAATGCATTTCCATAGTCAGCTACATTCATCTGTGGGCACAATTTCTCACCAGGAGCACTCATTACAAAGACTTTCCATATTGTAAATCCTTAAAATCATAGAATCATAGTCATAGAACCATAGAATAACTTGTGTTGGAAGCAACCACAAGGATCATCATGTTCCAACCCTCCTGCCATAGACAAGGTTGCCAACTGCTAGATCAAGTACTAGATCAGATTGCCCAAGGTCCCAGACAACCTGGCCTGTAATGCCTCCAGGGTGGGGCATCCACAGCCTCTCTGGGCAACATGTTCCAGCACCTCAGCACTCTTTCAGTAAAAAACTTCCCTCTGACATCCAATCTAAATCCCCCTCTTTTCGTTTACAACCATTCCCCCTTGTCCTATCACCACCTACCTGTGTAAAAATTTTATTCCTTATGATCATAAGTTCCTTTAAAATATTGAAAGGCTACAGTGAGGTCACTCCCTGCCTTCTCTTTTCTAGGATGCAAGCCCAGCTCCTTCAGTCTGTCTTCATAGGAGAGGTACTCCAACCCTCAGATCATCTTGGTGGCCCTCCTCTGGACCTTCTCAAATGTCCTCGGACAGTTTTGTCACAGGTTAGTGTTTCACAGCTTGCACTGAAGCTAGGAAAAAAATGGTGCCATCCTATTGTATGCTCTTAATAATAGATAGATAGATAGATAGATAGATAGATAGATAGATAGATAGAGTGAGTGAGTGAGTGAGTGAGTGAGTGAGTGAGTGAGTGAGTGAGCGAGTGAGAAAATGGGAGCCCTGAGACACCAATTTCAGTGGACAAAGCGGGCAGGGCGGAGGCGCTCCGGGCGTGGAGTGGCAGCTCCCGGCGGCCCAGGAGAAGCAGGCTGTCCTCCTGCAGCCCGTGGGCACCGCGCGGAGCACGGATGAGCCCGCGGAGCAGCGGCGGGTGGGGCGTGGAGGAGGCCCACGGATACCTTCGGAAGCGGCCCCGGGCCGGAGCTGCAGCCCGCGAGAAGGGGCTGGGCCGGGGAAGCCGCCGCCTCAGGTACCGGGGCCGGAGCGGTGCCTGAAGGGTGGGTCTTGTGTTCCTAGAGCAGAAATGCACATTAAGTAGTTCACCAAGTTTATTTCTAAAGCCCATTTCCAACGGAGCTGAAAAATAGTTTGCTAGAATTAATGCAAATAATTACATATGACCAGGTGGTTTATTTTATGCTGTGAAGATGGCAAAGCTTACAGACAAAGTTAGTTATTCCTTGCAGAAAAATATCACCAAATCACCAAATCACCAAATACCACCAAATCAAAGTCTGATTAATGTTAACTGTAGTAATTTGTACAGGTTTGATAAACTGACACTGAATTCTATAATGCTGTGAAGAGCTCTGTTAAGAATCCCAGGCAGACTATAGCCAGCACACATAGGACTCTCCGTAACAGCAAAGCTCTTCCAGGACATCCAAGACACTGCTGAACAAGGAGAGCAATTTAATCTCATGGATGCTGCAGGCAAGTTGCATTAACATATTAGCATCTTAGACTAGCACAGCTAGTCAGACGGTTTGTCCCACCTCTCCCCAGGACTAAGCCCTGTTCCCCCGTACCCTGTAAGAGGCCATGCTTTTGCACCGTTGTCTCAAAGTTTGCTGAGGATGGACAAGTCCAGGCAAGACCTGGTCAAGGACTGAGAAATCTCAAACTGGGTATACATATATCGAAGAACCTCTTCTCCCTCCTATATATTGGAGTGAGACATACCCTTAGTACATATCATGTAAGGACAAGGCTTGCAGATCTTAGCACAGAGATTCTTGTGTTTGTCATTTGGGGCTTGGTACCCACAACTGACAGGTGAGCAGAAGAAGCAAACTAACCTGAAGGGTTTAAAATCCCACAATAACCCTGCAAGATTTTCTAGATTATACTGTTTAATGCTATAGAAGAAACTTACGATTTAACTGTATTAAAAGAAGCACACAAAGGTGCTGTTATAGGTGTCATCAAAATACCCAAGGTTCACCAGATTGAATTTATTGAGCTCTATTCTACTCTGGTTAGATGATACTTACAGTAACTCATTCATAGGTAGCTCAGGCAGGTCAGCATCCTTAAATACAAATAGAATAGCACATGGTGACAAACATGACATTAGTAAATTCAGTAATTTACTAATCAGGAGTAAATTCACTTTTAGAAATAAGTGCTAAATTTTTTTGAAGAAAATCAGCAGAATATCATGGGAGTTTATAAAGTGTGAAGAACTTTTTGTTAAGTCATTAAGATCTGAATTGTCCAACAAGTTTTATAGTGATTTGTCGTGGTTTTATGATTTTGGGTTATCAGTATGCCACATCGTAACATCATGTAGTGCTCTGGGAGTTAAAGAACTGATGCTGCAGTTGTGGGTACCTGTCCCAGAAGAGAAGAACTACATTCCCCAGAAGACTGTTCGCTGTTCTGTTGTCATTTCTGATTAAGGGGACAGATATAAGGTCTTGATAGGTCACCTGACATCCCTCTTTTCAATTGTCAGGCTCTCCTCCCAGGTGATCAACCCAACTGTGTGTCTCACCTCAGCATTATGGTGAGGCCTCCAGTTCTTAGACACTCTCTCTCATTATATTTAATTTATTAGTTTCAATTCTAATTATATTGTATTATAGTGTGTTATCTTGCATTCTGATACCATAATTAGTAAATTAGTTTGTTTCTCCTCAGATCATTGGCGCAGTTTTTAATTATTCAGGGTCCCCTGTTTACCTTTTCCAGAGGCGCCGATCTGCGGATCCCTTTGCCCCGCTAGTCACGGAACCAGGCCAAACCAGCCTGTTGACAGTGATGCAATACAGAGACATTCTGTGCTGTATCTAAAGCTAGTGATGTGCAAGACTGTGTGTGTGTGTGTGTGCATTTCAAAATGGAAAACAAAACAAATTATTTTTGAGTCATAAACTGAGCTGTGGCAAAGACTGAACAACCTTCAAGCTCTTAGCTAGACAGACTTACAAAGTCAGTTCTTCAAACTGACAGAAATATTAACCCCCAAAACAGTTGGCAGAGACAATTAAGAAGAAAGTCTCAATTATACAATGTCTCAGTCAAACAGATACTTCTGGATTTTTCTCCCCATTAATGTAAATCAAATTAGTAATTTATAACAAATTGGAGGCAATTTTATCTCCATTAATTCTCACCCCCTCCATCTGTGCACATATCTGAATGAATAAATCAATCTTAAAAAAAAAAAAAAAAGTAATTGACAAAAACACACCATTTTAGTTATTTAGATATGCATCAACTTAGTTACAATATATTCATCTTGTGACATGTAAGCAGTTTTTAAATTGGTCTCATCCAACCCTGCTGTGTGCAACTCTTTCAAACAGCTAGAGTAAAAATGGACTAAGAGAATATTCCATATTCCGTGCCAGTTATTACCTAACTCAGAAAAGTTGTTTTTCAGTTAACTGCAAACAACTGAGATGTTTATTGTCATGTAATTAAAGTACAAATCCTTGCTACGTGGTATTCCTATCTTAATTTGTAGACTGCTCAGAAAGTACATAACTGTAGAAAAAAGATAGAAGATAAGGATGCTTGTACATAATGAGTCTTCTGATCTTGTGAATGCTTACACGTCCATAATTTAAAACTGGCTAAATATCACACTGAACTAGTAAGAATATTTTCTTGTTTGACAATTTGTCTTTTACATCTCTCTCCATTGCAAGCACACAGGTTTTAGCCTCAAAGCCTTATTGGTTAGGTTAGTCTGAGATTTGTTATTTCAATAATTTGTTGCAGAAACCCCCACAGCCTGGTAATCAAACTGAAAAAAAACGGTTTTGTGGAAACAGAGTCTGCACTATTGAATTCAGTGGCTTTAAAGAATTGCATTTTGGTTTAATAAATGAAGAACAGTATTTGACTAATATCCTTAAGGTATAAATAAGGAGTCATAAGAAAGAAGCTGGGATTATGTGCTGATGAAATCTTTGCGAGGTGGAAAGAATAGAACATTAAGTAACAAACTGATAGATTTAAGTTTCCCTGTTATTCCTTACAGTTGCATGTATCAATATAATTGCAGGCTATTTTAACATCTTTTGTTCATTTAAACTATTGTCTGAAGGGACATATTTTCCAGGAAGGCAAAATACGAGGAGCTTTACACCTCAGAAGACTGAACAGTCTCCTGTATTTTACAGTCAATATGAGGTCCGACATCAAAAATGAAATAACATTATGTCAAAGGAACACTACTTTCAAACTTACTTGCTATTGTTCCTCAAAATCAAGCTACAATTAGAGCAAAAACAATTATTTTTTTCTTATTGTAAAAAATGTATTTGATGATGTTTTATTGCTGATAGGACTGCTTTACTCTGATCACTGATGTAGACCTAAGTACTACATAAATATGGGAAGCTAGCACTGAAAACAGTTCTTATAATCCATCTATCCTTGCCTTTCCTCTATTAACTCTACTAAAGAGTGCAAAAGAGCTGATTAATCAAAATCAGGCAAATCTGCACAGTAAGAAGAGTATTTTAAGACATCTGAATCATTTCACCCTACCACAAACCTTTTAAAGAAAGCCGTTCTGTGAAAATGGCTGGACATGGTATTTAGTATTCAAAACAAAATGAGACGCAGTGGTGCACTCAATCTTCAGTCAAACTATGCCTTACAAAAAGTGTGTGGGGCAATGGCAATGAATGAATCTCTTGGATCATCAACTCCACTCATCATAATCACTTAATCCCTTTCATAAACTTACTGATCTTCATTTTAGAAATTATTTATTATACCCAGTATTTCTTACAGAAGGCCATTCATGGATCTTAATTCTCCAAACCATGGGCCCTTTCGATCCATTTCCAGGCTAATATTAAAGTAGGCCAGGATTTTTTCCTTATTCTATCAGCACAACCTATTTGCACAGCCTTTTGTTGCTTCCATCATGCTTTTTCTCCTGTCCTTCTCTCTATGACCTTTCTCTTTCACCTCCACCTTCCAATTCTTCTTTCACTAATATACAGATAGTAACCACATACTAAATTCATAATTCATCTGATCTGTTTCAGTGATGTAGACTTTCAAACAGACTTATAACTAAATGAACTGCAGAAAGCAACTTGTGAAGACTCAGAAAATGCAAACATACCCATATAATATCCCAAAATAAGGATGTGCGAGTTTGCAGAAGTAGACTGACTTGAAGAGATCAAGTTTCAGTGGAAAATAGCACCTACAGGTCACAAAGAGTAGTTGCAGGAACACAGAACAATACCTATACACTTGACACCAGCGCATATTACACAGAAACACAAAATCATGGAATTGTAAGGGTGGTAAAGGACCTCTAGAGATAACCTAGTCAAACCCCCAAACTAAAGCAGGTTCCTTAGTCTGGATTAGAGAAGAAATCATCTGTTTCTAATATCTCTAGAAAAGGAGACTCCTCAGTCTCCCTGGCAGCTTGTTCCAATGCTCTGTTACTCTCAAAATGTAAAGTTTGTTCTCATGTTGAAATGGAATTTCCTGTTATAAGTGTTATGATCTCCTCTTACTTTCCTCTTCTCCAGGCTGTACAATAACAGGTCTCTCAGCTGATCTTCATAAGGGAGGTGCTTCAGAACCCTCATCATCTCTGAGGCCCTCAGCTGGTCCCTCCCCAGTAGTTCCCAGTCATTCTTGACTTGGGAAACCCAGAACTGAACACTGTTCTCCAGATGTGGCCTCACCAGGGCAGAGCAGAGAGGGAGGAGAACCTCTCTTGACCTGCTGGCCACCTTCTTTTTAGTAAACCTCAGGATACCATTGGACTTGGCCACAAGTACACATTGGCGTTTCATGGCCAACGTCTCGTGCACCAACACCCCACTGCTTCTCTGCAGAGCTCCTTTCCAGCAAAACAGCTCCTAGCCTGTACTGAGGAATGTGGTTATTCCTTCTTCCTCTGCACTTGCCCTTGTTCAGCCTGATAAGGTTCCTTTTACATCTTGCTCTCCAGCCTGACCAGGTCTCGTTGATTGGCAGCACAGCCTTCTGGTATGTCAGCCTCTCCTCCTAGCTTTGTATCCTCGGCAAACTTGTTGAGGGTGTGTTCTATCCCTTTGTCCAGGTCATTGGTGGAGATGTTAAGGAAGACCAGACCCAGTGCCAATCTCTGGGGAATGCCATTAGCTACAGGACCTCCAGCTAGACTCTGTGCCACAGATCACAACATTCGGAGCTCTGCCAGTCAGCCAGTTCCTAATCCGTCTCATGATCCACTCATCTGTCCTACTCTTCTTAAGTTTACCTATGAGGATGCTGTGGGAGACATTGTCAAAATCCTTGCTGAAGACAAGGTACACAACATCCACTGTCCTCCCCTCATTTATCCATCTTCTCATGACATCGTAGAAGGCTACAAGATTGGTCAAGTGTGATTTTCCCTTAGTCAATCCATGTTGCCTACTCCTGATTACCTTATTTTCTTCCACTTTCTTGGAGATGGTATCCGCAATAAGTTGTTCCGTCTGCTTCCCAGGGACAAAGGTGGGGCTGACTGACCTGTAGTTTGCAGGCTCCTTCTTTCTGCCTTTTTTGAAGACTGATGTGACACTGACCTGTTCTCCATGACATTTCAAAGAAGTCAGAGACTTATTCAGCAGTCATTCCTGCCGGCTTTTGCAGCATTTCTGGTGGCATTCTATTGGGGCCCATGACTTTGCATGTCTTGAGTTTGCCTATATGATCTCTTACCAGATCCTCCTTGACCAAAGAGAAGTCTTCCTTTCTGCAGAGTCCCTCACTTGTCTCCATGGTCTGGGACTTTTGAGGACCTGTCTTAACTGTAAAGAATGAAGTGAAGAAGATGTTTGGTATCTCTGCATTTTCAGCATCCTCCATAACCAGGGCATCCACGTCATTCAACAGTGAGCCCACATCTTCCCTAGGATTCCTTTTGCTACTGGCATACTTAAAGAATCCCTTCTTGTCTTTGACCTCCCTCACCAGATGTAATCCCAAGCTGGCCTTAGTCTTCTCATTTGTGTCCCACCATGCCCTGACAATCATCCTATATTCCATTCTCTCTTGTGGCTAGACCCACATTTTCCATATTCCATGGTTTCTTCTTTCATTTGAATTTTTCCATGAACTCCTTGCTCATCCATGAAGGCCTCCTGTCACCTTTGCCTTACTCTTAGGGATGCACTAATCTTGTGTTTGGAAGAAGTGGTGCTTTAATGTCAAACCCTTGGACCCTCTTGCCCTCTAATGCTCTAATCCATGGGATACCTACTAGTAATTTCTTGAGATAAAGTTGACTGTCCTAAGTCCAGGATCTCAATCTTACTTATTACCCTGCTTCTTCCACACAAGATCCTGAACTCTACTATTTCATGATTGCTGCATACAAGGCTGCTCCCAACACACTCCCAACCAGTCTTTCCTTGTTTGTAAGAAAAAGGTCCAGCAGCACACCTCTCCTTGTCAGCTCCACCACCTCCATCAGAAAGCTACAATCAATGCTCCGTAGGAACCTCCTGGACTGTGTGTGCCTCACACTCTTGCTTTTCGATCAAATATCAGGTTCCCCATAGGAACCTGTGATTGTGAGGCTACTTTCAGATGTCTGAAGGAGGCCTCATCAACTTTCACTTCCTGATCATGTAGCCTGTAGTAAACACCCACAACAGTGTCACCCATATTAGCCTGCCCATTAATTCTCAAGAAGCTCTCCACTCATTCATTTTTCTCCCCTAGACAGAGCTTAACATATTCCAGCTGCTATCTCACATAAAGAACAACTCCATCACTTCTGGCTGATGTGTCTTTCCATCATAACCTGCAACTGATTGTACCATCTTATTCCACAGGCAGTTGTCAGAATATGTGAAAATATCAAATTGGTACTCCAGCCTGAGCTGTGTCTTGTGAGAAAAACGTATTTTTAGGAGATCATATTCACTCACACATATGTTTGTATTCTCAGTACAGGTACTATTGGGATAGCTGCATTTGGCCCAATGAAATCTAAATTATTCACCCGAGAGTGCTGAAGGAACTGTCGGAGGTGATCGCTGAGCCACTTTCCGTTATCTTTCAGCGCTCCTTGTTAACGGGTGAGGTCCCAGTAGACTGGAGGCTTGCCAACGTGACTCCCATTTACAAGAAAGGTTGTAAGGAGGATCCGGGGAACTACAGGCCTGTTAGCCTGACCTTGGTGCCAGGGAAGGTAATGGAACGGATTGTCTTGAGGGAGATCACACGGCAGGTGTGGGATGACCAGGAGATCAGACCTAGCCAGCATGGGTTCGTGAAGGGCAGGTCCTGCTTGACCAATCTGATCTCCTTCTATGATCCTTTGACCCGTCTGATGGATGAAGGAAAGGCGGTTGATGTGGTCTACTTAGACTTCAGCAAAGCCTTTGACACTGTCTCCCATGCTATTCTCCTGCAAAAGCTGGCAGCCCGTGGCTTGGATGGGTACACTCTTGGCTGGGTAAGGAGCTGGCTGGAAGCCCAGGCCCAGAGAGTGGTGGTAAATGGAGTCAAATCCAGTTGGAGACCAGTCATGAGTGGTGTTCCCCAGGGGTCGGTGCTGGGGCCTGTCCTCTTCAACATCTTTATTGATGACTTGGATGAGGGCATTGAGTGCACCCTCAGTAAGTTCGCGGATGACACCAAATTGGCAGGGAGTGTCGATCTGCCTGAGGGTAGCGAGGCCCTGCAGAGGGATCTGGATAGACTGGTGAGCTGGGTTGAAGCCAATGGGATGAGGTTCAACAGGACCAAATGCCGGGTCCTGCACTTTGGCCACAACAACCCCAGGCAGCGCTATAGGCTTGGGGTGGAGTGGCTGGAGGACTGTGTTGAGGAAACAGACCTGGGGGTACTGATTGATGCTCGGCTGAACATGAGCCGACAGTGTGCCCGGGTGGCCAAGAAGGCCAACGGCATCCTGGCTTGCATCAAAAACAGTGTTACTAGCAGGAACAGGGAGGTAATTGTCCCCCTGTACTCGGCATTGGTGCGGCCGCACCTCGAGTACTGTGTTCAGTTTTGGGCCCCTCACTGCAAGAAAGACATTGAGGCCCTGGAACGTGTTCAGAGGAGGGCTACGAAGCTGGTGAGGGGTCTGGAGCACAGGCCTTATGAGGAGCGGTTGAGGGAGCTGGGATTGTTCAGCCTGGAGAAGAGGAGGCTCAGGGGAGACCTTATAGCTCTCTATAACTTCCTGAAGGGAGGTTGTGGTGAGCTGGGGGTTGGCCTCTTCTCTCGTGTAATCAGTGATAGAACTAGAGGGAATGGTTTCAAGCTGCGCCAGGGGAGGTTCAGGCTGGACATTAGGAAGTATTACTGCTCGGAAAGGGTAGTCAGGCATTGGAACGCACTGCCCAGGGAGGTGGTGGAGTCACCAACCATGGGAGTGTTCAAGAAACGTTTGGATGTTGCGTTGAGGGGTATGATTTAGCTGGGAAGTATTGGTAATGGTTGGACTGGATGATCTTCTAGGTCTTTTCCAACCTCGATAATTCTGTGATTCTGTGATTCTGTAAATATGTTTACCCATTTGAAAACTGTGTAATGCTTTATCTTTGTTTTCAATAACATTACTAATTTCTAGTGGATGCAAAGCCAAAGAGCAAGCATAAATCTAGAATACATGCTTTGTACTTACCAGCTGATAGAAAAGAAATAGCAAGAGAAAACTTAACTAATATGAGTTTTGTACTATTTTTGCTGAGACTGGCAGCCTTTTATAGAGAGTATTTTATAATGCAGACCTCTTCTAAAGACATATAACTTTTAAGTTCTGTGTGACCTTTCTGGATTTATCCAGTGACAGTGTTTGTTTTAGAATGATTGCTAATATAGATGAAAACTGTGTAAATTTTTCTCCCCTCCCCTCCCCCCCCCCACCTTCCCCTCCTACTAGATGGATATTGCGTAGAACAGGAAGAAATTAACAGACAGAAGAGCTAACTCTGGTGTTACATATAGTTAAAAACTTTCTTATTTGAGTCCAGAGTGGAGTTCAGTGCAAATTTCTCCACTACTGATGCCTGAAAAGCATATACTGATTAGCAAGAATGGTAATATGCATTTCAACATACATGAACTATCATTCCAAGTTTCAGCAAAATACTCTTGTAGTATAGCATAAAAGATATGGACACAAAATGCTGTTGTCTATGGACCTACTTAAAATTCTACAACAGTACACCACAGAAGTTCTTTGGGGAATGTAACCTGCCCTGATACTAGCAAAAAATCCTTCTTCTTGTCACTACAAATATGCTGGCCATGAGCAGCCACAAGAATCGCAACCAGATGTGCTCCTTCGTACATGTTTTTTAGTCAAGTCAGTCCATGTAGCTGGCAGCAACAGCAGCAATAGCAAATCTCTACACCTGTCATAGCCCCTGTTGCTGTGAAGAAATAACCATTCTGCTTCTGTTTTTATCACATATAAGTAAATATCACTGGAATTTCCACTATCCTTAAGCACCACAAACTAAACATCTTTGACTGATTCTTAAAGTCACTCACTCTTTGAAAGTTAAATGTGCAGAGAAAATAAGAGTACCTGCTTTCCCAGCAGTACATAATACTGTATAATTTTACTACATGGAGAGTAGAAATGCCTAAAGCAGATAAATATTTCAGTACTGCATTAGAATTTGGAGTTTTATTTCCCATATTGTACTTCTATACTTTATGAAAGAGTCTAGCATTTGAGACAATTTTCAGTAAGCCAAATAATCATTTTCTGACTGTACCATGGATCCCATTGCTTTGTCTCTACAGAAAAATGAAGAAACTAGTGATCTGTGGTAATTAAGGTAGGAGACTGAATAAGGCTGTCAATCATCTTTTAATTTAATTTCTCTTCCATTTTAGCCTTAAGAAAACCCATATTTGCAAAACAGAAAGAAAAAAAAGAAAAATGCCTCAAGTTCTCTAGTTATGAGAAATTAAAGCATTAGAACAGTGAAAAAAAAAAGAAAAAAAAAAAAGACATTACTACTAAACAAATTTCATCTATACCAGAAGTTGTTTTCACACATGTAAACATTTTATCTTTTATAATGCTAATCTATAAAATATTCGAGTGATTCACATGTAGAGAGAAGAGATCACATATATGAAGATATAGTATAAGATAAGGCAAGGTTAAGATCCAAAGGACACTCCAGAAGATGTAATAAGGTAATCAAAATTTAATGTCATTAGCGAGGGGGGAAAAAAGTGTGTCAAGAACATGACAAAACCCACAAAAAATTATTGACGTAATGATAGCAAAGGCTTTTGTTTGTTTTGTTTGTTGTTTGATATGCGTGGCATAAAGGATCCAACTGGGAGGAAAAGAGACAATACAAACTCTAAAAAATACATTGATTAACACAAATTCAGGAAAGCTCTGTTCCCAGAACATTTATAAGAATATGCTATATATTAAACATCCTAATGTATTTCTTACTTTTTTTTTTTTTTTTTTCCATTAAATAAATAACCAACAGTTAATCTCGTGAAGTTCTAAAACAGAGTGGAATGATACAGTCACAGGTACTGTAGCTAGCACAGCTTCTTCTCTTGTATGCCTCCAAGACGTGACACGTAATAATATAAAGTTTATCTCCATCCAGCTGAGAATAAGGTAAAGGTTAGAAGGAAAGAGGGATGAGGCTGGATTTTGAGGTTCTTTATTAAAGCAGTTACTCTGACAACACCGAACAACAGTAAATATGGCATAATACAAGAGTTAACTGCTCATAGTTACCTGTCTAGAAATGCTCTATTTCTGTGAACCCATGGTCATTTTGAAGAGAACAGTTAAACATCTTTCTCATATGCAGTCCCAGATCCTTGTACAATTCCTTTGACTTCAGCAGAATCAACTTCTAACAGATAACTTCTTGGCACTAAACAGATTTCTTGCTACTTTGTCCCTTGTCAGCCTGGATGCCTAGCCCCTCAAGGTTACCTGGAGTTTCATGGGAACCCATAATTTGAAAGCAGAAGCAACCTCACTCTTTTTTACTGTCTTTGGCCCTTGCGTACAAACTCTTAATTTCACAATTTTTGCACCAACATTAACTTTCTCTTCATATCTGGCCAAGCTCAAGAAAGTGGTCAAAAACATTACTGCCAAAGTAACTGAAAGAGAATAAAAGGTATTTTTAATGCCTTTCAAATATTTAACTCAGCACGTTAATAAATAAATAAATAAATAAATAAATAAAAATAACACCGAACATTTATCACTTTCAAAGAACAGAAACCTGCTTTCTATTGATAAAGGAAACCTTCTTTGCAGACCATCAGCCTAGTAAGTTGATGGATGTGTTGTACATGGTTAGAAATAATTCATGCAATGAGTTACTGCAATACTCATAACAAAGAGCACATATGTTACCTGAGTGTTTTTAAATGTAGCAATGATAAAGAGGTAGAATTAGTTCTGCTGAAGTTTCACATTCAGGAAACACTTTGAAGAGGGCTTGGACAGAAGTACATTTAACACACACACACACACACACAAAAAAAAAAAAAAAAAAAAAAAAAAAGATTGAAATGATTGAAATAAGCTTTGTAAATTTTACAAACAGGGTGCAGACTTCTGCAGTTTTTAAACCTTTGCAATTGTTTGCAGCTATTTTTAAAATTAGTTTCTTGTTCTTTTACATTTCTCCATATATTTTATAGAGTAAAAGGTCCCAGTTACTTGCCAAGCACTTTGATAGTAGTTTCTTTCTGTACAGTTGGACCTTTGATATCTAAACTATAACATTCAAGGGAGCAGAATTATTTAATTCCTTCAAAAAAGGGTATTTGTTTAACTACTTTATATCCAACTGGTATGAAATAAATTTTTAAAAATCATCTAGCTCTACAAAGTGCAGGAAATATTTATCCACCACTTTTTCTCACATATTTTAAAATTATTTGTGCAGAGATGACTACAAGCTCTGTTATTGAAGTGTACCAAGTTATTAAAAAGTTGTATTTTTCTCCCCAGCTGTGCTTTTTTGTTTTTTTGGGTTTTTTTGTTTTTTCCCAGTTCTAATAGATTGTAACATATTGTTTTTTCCAAAAGGTCCTTTGAAACTTATTTCTTGTCGTACAGCTATAGGTCCTAGTAGTGCAAAATGAAAATATCATTGAAATGTTCGACTAGAGAGTTTGCAACAATTTCAATTTCCCGAACAACTGTCAAGCAAAAGAAAAACTTAAAATGGGACAGTAGATCTGACAGACACCTTTTTCTAAAATACTTAGTATCTAGGTATTAAAATACCTAGTTCTTACAAATATATACATATAGCCATAGTGACACTTAAAACTGAAATTTTAGACATAGAATCATAGACTCATAGAATGGCTTGGGTTGGAAGCGACCTCAAGGATCAACAAGTTCCAGCCCTGCTGCCACAGACAGGGTTACCAACCTCTAGATCAAGTACTACATCAGATTGCCCAGGGCCCCATCCCACCTGGCCTTGAACACCTCCAGGGACTGGGCATCCACAGCCCTTCTGGGCAACCTGCTGCAGGGAATCAATTATATAACAAAGTTATTTACAGAGACTTATATCCCTAAAAGAAAAAATGTATTTGGGCATTCAGACTCCAGTCACATCCTCTTGTTATAAGCATAGAACTTACATTACTTTGAGACTTTGAGGATGTTAAAGGTATTGTACTTAATCATTATGTGTACACAAGTGTACAATTGTTGTAAAAGCCGCATTAGAAAGAATACATTCCACTAGTACTTACACAGTTTTCTTTCACTCACATTTGTTCTCCTAACCTTTACCAGAACCATCATGCTGCAATTGCTTTGATCCCTCAGCCAAGAGAGAATCCAAACCTGCTAGATGGATATTACATTAAAAAGAATTTTATTTTTTTTTGCTTTCTGCACTGAAATCAAATTCTCTAACAACAGTGTTCTTATGCTTTTGTGCCTAAAAGGAGTTTACATCCTAAAACATATTATAGGCATATCAAATTCAATTTGCACTAGTGCAAAAAAAAAAAAAAAAAACCCTCCTTTTTTTGATATTTTTTACAATCTTTGAAGTAATTAGAGTTATTTGTTTAGAAAACTAAATAAAAATACATAGTCTAAGGACACTGAAAATTTCTAAGATAAGATTTAGGTTTTCAATGAGTAATTGAGTTAGACTTCTAGAATAAAAGAGCCACACACAGACGCTCATTTTTAACTATTCCACTTTCCATTGAAGTTTTACTTAGAAACTACTGTCTTTATCAACATATTCTTGCACTGTGCTCTTAACTCCTTATCAGTATCCATTTCTCTCCTCCAACACCTGAAATTATTAATTTTTTTCTGTGTAATTGGTTGATATTGCTAGCCCTTTCTAGACTTACTCTGTAATATTCACTCTCTTGTCACAGAGCACCAAATGTTAGATATTTTTCCTTAGTCTTACCTATTTGAAATATGTAATCAACCGCTAACTCCATTGTTCCTCAGTTCTACCTCTACCTTCTGATGAACTTCATGGAATTGCAGTCATAGAATAATCCAGGTTGGAAATAGCCTCCAGGATCATCAAATTCTACCATGAACATTACCTACTAAGTCCCATAACTAGAACATCCTTAAGCATCATGTCCGCACACCTCTTAAATAATTCTGGGGCAGGGAACTCCAGTATTTCTCTTGGCTGCCCCTTGCAGTGTTTGACTAGCCTTTCTGTAAAAAAAAAAAAAAAAAAAATCTTTCTAATGTCTAATCTAAACATCCTCTAGAACAACTTGAGATTTGTAATTTGTCACCTAAGAAAAGAGATTGGCACCCACCTTGCTGCAACTTCCTTTTAAGTAGTTGTAGAGGCTGATGAGGTGCACCCTCAGCCTCTTCTCCAGACTAAAAACCCCATTTACTTCAACCTCTCCTCATAAGTCTTGTTCTATAGTCTCTCCACCAGCTTCATTGCTCTTCTCTGCATGCACAAGCAACTCAATATCCTTTGTGTAGTGATTGACATAAAAGTAAACATAAGATTAGAGATACTGTCTCACAAGTGCTTTGTGCAAGGAGACCATCCCTTCCCTAGTCCTGCTGACCATACTAATTCTGATGCAGGCTGGGATGCCCTTGGTCTTCTTAACCATCTGTACATACTGTTAGTTCATGTTCAACCAGCATTCCCAGGTCTTCTTTGCCAGTCAAGTTTACAGCAAGTCTTCCCCAAGCAAGCCTATACTGCTGCCTGGAGTTGTCATGACCTAAGCACAGGACCTAGCATTTACCCTTATTGAATGTGATGTGGTTGGACTCAGCCCATCAATCCTGTCTATACAGATCCCAATACAGAGCCTTCCAGCTTTCCAGTAGATGGATAATCCTTCCTAACTTGGTATCATTTATGAATTAACTGAAAATGCAAGCAGTCCCCTCATCAAGAACACTGATTAAAATATTAAACAGAACTATTCCCTAGACTGAGCCCTTGGGGATGGCACTTGTGATAGGATGACAACTGGATCAAATTTTATTCACTATGATTCTTTGAACTCAGCCATGTAGACAGTTATCAACCCAGTGAAGCATACACACTTGCATTCAGACATCTTGTTTTGTGAATCTGGACTAACTGCAAAAAGATTCAAACTTCATTCTACTGAAACCTTAATTTTTGATTTTTGTTTTCAGAAAAGGACACCAAGACTATTTTTATCACAAATAAGATGGTATCTAGTAAGATTCAATCTCTGAAAGAATTTAGATGCTGAATTTTGTGATCATGTTATATCATTGCAGCTCTACAAACTTCAGAAAAATCTCATATGTCAAATACCTTGAGAGGAGGGATGTGTTTGAAAATTACTGACCGGCTCCTTCCCACCTTAGATTCTAGTCTTTTTCTCCCTGTTGTGGTAGAATTAGTTCTTGAGTTTTCCCCCAGTTCAAGAAATTTGAACACATTCAAGTGTTCAACCTTCATTTCATTCTCACTCTCATTTATGCTAATACTTCAGCATAAAATAAGTCAACTAAAATAACTACCCAATCTACAAAATTCAAACAAACAAACAAAAAAGGCACAAGAAAAACATTTCTCATCTTATTCCACAAAACTTGTCTCAGGTAATGTAGATATTATCTGTTTATTGTACTTCCCGTTACATCCTTTCGAGTTAACCTGGGAAGTTCCTCCACATATGAACTAAAATTTTATCTTTTTATTTTTCTTTCAGCATACACCTTGCATGTCCTTGGAGATCCTCAACTCTCCATGCATATTTTACACCTCAAATGTTTCAGGACCTTGGTTCAAAAATCTTACAGAGATTATTTAGATTACTGATTTATCAGCTCATTTCTTTTCAACCACCTACTTTTTCAGGGCCTTTTTCAGTTGCTGTTGATGACTTCTGTTTCAGGTCGTGTCCCACCCTTTCTTTTCTGGAAAGATTTCTTCTTTCGAAAGCTTAGTAATTCTTGGTCCTGCCAGAACTCTTTGTTCAAAAGAGATTTAGAACAAGAAGAGAGATTTCCCATTTTCTTCATTCTTGTCTACTGTCTTCAGTTACACACCCTCTGTCTTCCGCATTACTGAGATTTCACTCCTATGAGAAGATTTTTCCCCTGTGTGTTCTTACCAATTCCCTTTAGTTTTTCCAGCTTGTTTTTGGCCCAGATAGTCTACCTGCTCTATTGCAGTCAGCCACAGAATTTTGCACAACCTCATTGAGAGGATCCTGGCACAGGGTTATTTTTCTTTCTACATAGATGAATTTCAGAATAAAGTTTTCTTGCTGTAGAGATTCTTTAAAATTCAATCTTTGGACAAAATGCTGAGTCAGGTTTTTTTATTCTTCTCAAATGTGATTTATTTATCGGTGGTTCAGATTCTCAGTTTCTACAAGTATGTTTAACTGAGTGAAGCTGAGTTAAAACACTTCCCTCCAACTATGAAACCACTTTACATTCTTTTGAAAGGGAACATTATTGTTAACTTAATCTCAAATAATAATTTAAAAAATAAAATAAAATAAAATAAAATAAAATAAAATAAAAAACTTTCCAGGAAGTAAAAAACAAACAACAAATACAACAACAGCAACAACAACAACAACAACAAACTGGAAGTCTTCTACTGAGGAAGATGTAGAACAACATCAAATCATTTTCTCCCCAAGAGCACCAGATTGTTATCTGCATTAACACACACTTCAGATAAATTTCATTTCACAATCTCTAAGTCTGTATCTACAATAGTTTAAAACCGATATTTGTTACAATGCTCTCAAACTGGGTTTGTTTTTTTTTTCAATTGTCCTGGGGTAAAGTAGGAGAGGGGAAAACAAACAGAATAAACAAGGAAAAAAAAATTAAGATTGTTAGAGCCATACTTCAAACCTCCTTCTGTGTATAGTAACAGGCATAATCTCCATTACAATGTTATTTTCTTATTTCTAATTGCTTTGTACAATCTTTCCTGGACATGACAGGACAACACGTCAGTATCTCAAATTCTTCCTATTTATATGTTACTCTACTTCTTAAAATTCTATTTTTTAATGGAAAGAAAGATGAAAATCACATTTGTATAGTCTACATTTGGATGAAATTAAACCATGAAGAGACAGACTGTGATGCTGAATCTGCTTGCTTTCCTTAAATAGAAAGAATCCTGAAAGCAGAAAGAAAAACAAGGTCTGCAAAGAAGATATTTGGAGGAGGTGGCAAGAAAAGCTTGAGAAAGGAAATACACAGGATTAAAAGAATTCATGAGAAAATACTGACAAGTTCACTGAAGTGTAATATAGACCAATGCAGAAAATTAATTAGTATTTTATAGACTTTATCCAATTGCTGTAAATTAATGGGGTAGGTAATTACTAGTCTTAAAAAAATATTAAGGTAAAAGACATCTTCTATTTTTCTATTATGTATTTTTCAAACACATTACTTCCTGATGGATTAAATTCTTTAGGAGGCAAAAAAAAAATAAAAATAAAAGAAAAAAAATGCAGGTGAAATAACAGGTCTAGCAAGCCTAGAAGTCACCTGGATGTATTTAACAATTCATTGCTAACTACATGCAAGAGACTATTCATGGAATTTCCCTTCTGACTGGAAGAGAACCTTTCTTTGAGGATTTCAAAAACAGAGTTTTCTTCCTGAAGAATAAAAGGGAAAGGAAAGAGTGAGAAAGTGAATGGAAATGGAAAGCAAGAAAAGGTTATCATAAAGAAGATAGGGACCCTTTTCAAAGTATAAACGGAAAGGAAGTAACTGCCATGATCCACATCACATTTCAGGGGGTAGCATGTAGCAGAAGGCTGCAGAGAGGACAATGCTAGCAGTTGGTTGTAGCTCTGCAGTGTCACACATCTCTTGTTACAGCGGGCAGACTCAAGGTGGTCTCTCAGGGAGACCATGAGACAATGTGGATAGTCTGCAAAATTCTTATGTAAAAGTGCTGCAAAAAGACTGTCCCCCAACCCCCCAGCCCTAATAAATATTTATTCAGTATGGTAGAACAAGCTAATTTTTTTTATTTTCCTGTTGAGCCAGTCATGCACTAAAAAAATTATTTTGGAAGTAGCACTATCTTTATAAATTCATCAAACTGTTCTGAGAAAAATAAGAGAGGGCTGGAACATCACGAAGAGAAAGCAGTACTGCCTCACTGACAAGTAACGCAGTAGTTTAGACCTTTGCCTGTGAGACACTACCAAAATTCTTTTCTCTCCTTGATCTGTGATGACCCTACCCTGGCTTCCTGCCATGCCGCCGAGTGTCTTATATGTTGGGGTAATGCTCTGATTTTCTCTCTTCTTGCTCAAGTGTAAGCCTTTCTCAGAGTACAATTTACTGCTAAGAAAATGTCTCTCAGTCCCTCTCTTCCTTGTGCTTTTAAACTGGGGAACGTCATTTCAGAGAGGACTGCTGATATCCCATGGGTTTATTATTTATACCAAGGAGAAAATAATCAACATAAGAGGTAGAGACTACCCTTGGCACAGACTATCCAATGTCTTCAATGCTAGCATGCTCTTTGGGGAGTTCAAGTCTGCTTGGGCAGAGGAAATTTGGCTCTGCAGCAACCTGGCTGAGAGCCCTAAAGACAGGGCTCTCAGAAGAAAGGATCTTGCCTGTTCTGTCAGTATTTTAAAGCAACCCTCATCTTTCCAAGTGCCTGCAAGTGAAATGTTTACTTTCTTATTGAACAGATTTTGTTGAGACAAACACCAAAAAAGTTATTTTTTCTTCATTTTATTACCAAAAACAAAACAAAACAAAACAGAGACATTAATTATTCACATGGTCTTTACAATGCAAAAACACAACTTACAGGTATTCTACAATATCAGCTTGAGGCTTCACTTCTTTTCAAATGTTCAGTGTTGTTACTAGAAACAGCAGTTTGGTAGTCTTAGAGGAAGGTGATGAATCTTTTATTTGGCTGTTGAAATTAGCTATAGCTGTAGATTGGAAGATTCTATGTATGTGCTCCATCAATAAGTAAGTAAGTGATTCTCTAAATAAGATTGTAAACATAAGCTGGACAAGTCTCAACAGATCTTGCCATGTAGACATCAGTACATCCAGTTTAGTTATGATGCTGCCTTTTGCAAGCTATAGTGAAATAATATTTTTCAAAAAGGAGTTTCTTGCACATCTTTGTCTCCTAGTAAGTTACTGTCTTCACTGTTCCTTTTAGTTTACTTCCTTTTAATCTGTATCATTGCTATTTTTATTTTCAGATCTCTTTCTATCTCAGCAGCAAAAAGCACAGTCCATGTTAGCCTGTTGCTAATGTGCACTGCAGAAATGGCACAGCAACTTGATGTATGCCAGAGTCCAGACCTTTGACTACTTCAGCTTCTCCATGCCCATTAAGAGCTCTTTCCTTACTTTGTTCACCAACTTCCTAAAAGAAATCTGGGAGGTACTGCTTCCATTTTAATAACAGTGAATACCTTGTGCCTAAGATGGAATAGTGGCAAAAGGAGCATGGTTCAACTATCTTTTTTATCAAATGCTAGCATTTGACAGAATTTTATTTTATATTTAGCCAAGACACCTCCCAAGGGAGAAGTAAGAAAATTATTATTCAGCAAAGTATTACCCATGTCATTCACAGTATGAGGGGATCTCATGTGATCTGACTTATGTCAACCGGCAACAACCCAGCCCTCTCTGAAAATTAATGAACATTATTTATTAGCTTACAGAGGAGTAAAACATATGGGAAACAGGATACAGTCTCATTGGTACTAAGTCAACCAGTTGAAGTCAAGCTAAAATTCAACAGCTCTGCCAGCACAAACTTGCACAGCCCCTGATTCACATCTATTTATGGAATAAATTGCATTGCGTTGCACAGCCACTTCAAAGAAATCTGAAACTAAAGAACATATAAAATTAATTACAGGAGGTAATAGTTACTTTTATGCTGTTCAAAAAAGCAAAAGCATCAAGTCAAGGGCCACTTATCTGAGGGAAATACATATCCAGGTATAACCCATATAGTTATATGTTTCAGAAAGTCAAACATATGTATTCTCAGTATGTCCAGCAGCACAAACTATTCATCTCAGTATTGTAATTGAAGAGAGGAATTGATTCAGCTACCCATAAATTCTGAAATTGAAATTACCTTTTACAGTAAGTAAGTAGTTCAGCGTATTTAACATATCCATGAACTTACTCAGCACTCACTCCAGTGTATCTGCAAGGTTAAAAAAAAAAAAAAACGGATTTTATGTTAAACTACTTCATTTCTTTCCCAAATTAGCTTTCCTTTTGGAAGATAATGCTGAATAGTTATCCATGTAATACTTTCATTATAACAGAATAGAGAATAACTACATTAGGTTTGAAAGAGATATGAACTGTAAAGGTCGCTTTCCAGATAATGGGATTCATCAAGGAGACTGAGAAGATACTAGGCAAGATTCAGAAAGAGCATCAATTACTTTCCTTCACTTCAGCGATTTGGGGGGAAAGAGGAAAAGCAGATTTACAAATTCAAAAAACGTTTTCTGCTGGCAAAGTGATTTTAGTCCATCACTATACCTTGTTGAATAGGCTTTTAGTACATCTGTGAACTGGAGATGGTAAGCAGCAAAACCTGCATGATAAAAATTCAGGAAATAAAGCTCCCAGGCTCTTCTGGTTTCTGCTAATATATATTCAATTCATTAGTTTTACAAGGAAAATCAGGTTCCTCTTTTTTTCCACACAAGTTTCGTTTCAATTTAACCAGTGCTATAATATTTTTTTCTGTATCTTCATTTGTATAACGCCTTTCATCTCTGAACACTTTAAACAGGTATTATTTGCTTTTTATATTTGATCAGAGTACAGACAGGCTAAGGGTCTGGTGCTGAAGCCTGAACCATGCCAGAGAACCCAAATGATTCAGTATTTTTCTGAGAAGAAGCACGTGAATCTTCCCAAATAACCCCCAGTGCTTTTGTTGCAGGCCAGCAAAGCAATAGGAAGACACAACCCTTTTTTATTCTTTTTTTTTTTTTTATCAGAATGAACTTGTGCGTGATTGTTGTCTTTTGACATGAAGAATTACACTTGTAGTAGATGAGTCTCATTCTAGTGATACACAATTAATCTTTTCCCTTCCACACTCTTGCCAAAATAAATAAAAGCTAGGCCTTGCCTTCCTTAAAATGAGCCAAATTTTCAGCTGCAACAGGGAATTCTGCTGAAAACACAGTAGAAAGTCTAAACATCTACGTTTCTTTGATGAACTAGGAAGGACTAGATTTACTAGTGATATTTCTTTACTATCCCACCTGGCCCTTTTTTCTACTTCTGCTCTATATCTCAGTGAAGTTTTGCAGCAAAGTAGTTCACACAGGCTCCTTTCCTAGTTCTTCCTACTGTGTGGCATGTATTTTCTTTGCAGTGTTCACTGTACTAGAAAGTTATAAAAGCTTCCTCTCTCGGGGAGAAACTCTTCGGGGAGAAGAGTGGATCACCACACTTTTATTTTGTTACTTTATTAAAACTTTGAAACATGGTTGTCCAGAAGTTCAGTACATCTAGTATGCAGATCACTGGAGTGTACCCAGATACTAACATTCATGTTAAAAAGTGAAGTCCATACTCAGGTCCACCTGTGCCGTACAACAGGTGGAAGAGTATTTTAGAACTGTGATTAACACTAACCAAGACTGAAGGTTTTGACAGCATACAAAGAGTCACCAGAGCAATGCATAAAGATGGAGAAGGATCTAGAGGGCAAGATGTGTAAGGAGAATCTGAGGTCCCTGCATGTGTTCAGCCCAGAGCAGAGGAGCTGAGGGGAGGCCTCATGGTTGCTGCAGCTCCTCACAGGGAGTGGAGAGCAGCACTGAGCTCTGCTCTCTGTGACAGCAAAAGGGCCAGAGGAAATGGCATGGAGCTGTGTCAGGGGAGATCAAGTGGGGGTTAGGAAAAACTTCTTCTCCAGAGGCCTGTGGGCATAGAGCAGGCTCCCCAGGGCAGTGATCTTGGCCCCAAGCTGCTGGAGTTTACAGAGTGTTTAGACAGTGCTCTCCAACATAGCGTTTGAATTGTGGATGGTCCTGTGTGGACTCAGTGATTCTTGTGCATCCCTTCCAAATCAAGATATTCTGTAATTCTATGCTTCTACAATGCTTTTATTGCATAATGATCCCTAACCACAGCATCTGAGAAAAATGAACTTTCTCTGATGATTCCAGGCCCCTCTGGATGTCTACCTGTGCAACCTATTGTAGGGTACCTGATTTAGCAGAGGGGTTGGACTATGATCTTCTGAGGTCCCTTCCAACCCCTGCAATTCAGTGATTCTGTGATTCAGTGATACTAAAGATTTACCATCATAATAAAAATAAAAAAGTATATTGAAAAGTATATTTCTAAGGGATGATCAAGCACTAGTAAATATTGCAAATAATTAAACATGTAAGCAGCAATAAACTGACAAAATATTCCTCCTAAGCATATATCTTACCTCAATTGCTTGTATTTCCCCTTGAAGAAAATTATTTTCAAACACCAAAAAGAGACTTAGGAACAAAAGCATCAGAACATGGTAACATTAACATCTGTTTTTCTGGATAGCTTAATGCCAAAAAGAAAACAAGTAGCTTTGGAGAAACCTGAGATTCAATCTTGAAAATTTTATGGCCACATTCTACTAAAATATCCTCAGCCGATGCATCAAGCATTCATCGACTTCCATTTCTGAAGCAGGATGGTCTAACATTCTGCAAGAAGTCCAACTAAGCATACTACAAGTGCCTTTGGCATTTCATCTTCATATTAACTGACTCCTCTAAGAACTGTATAGAGAAGCGAGTTGTTGTTTTTCACCTCAATCTCTTAGTTCCATCTTGCAGCATATATTAGCTAGCCACATGAAATCTGAAGAAGGGTTTTGCATACATGAAAGATACTTTATTGTTTTGGAATCTTCAGTGTATCAGATATTTGTATACTGGTAAAAAGATGAACTCATGATGATGAACTCAACTGAGCTATTGATGTGGCCAAATATTTTCAATTACAAAGAAAAGAGTTAAACTCTTCTAAACATTCTGGACAAAAAAAAGAAAATCCTGAATGTTTTCATTCCTCAATAGTATTGGTGCAACATTTTCACTAATTCAAATTATGTTATGGTGTCAGGCTTAGAAGTTTCACTTTAGATTTAATTTTTTTCATTAGGTATTAACTACTACAGTATTTGACTGCTTTGGTATATTCTGAATAGCTTTGTTATGGACAAAAATACACCTAGATTCTGCTTGAAATATACAGTCAACTTAGTGGATTAGCTGAGAAGGTAATGAAAATCTTTAAAAAACAATACAGTGTCTAATGGATCAGAGAGTGCTTTTTGATCTGTCTCTAACTTATTAAAGCTAAAGTAAATCTCACTGAAGTTCAGTAATTTTAAAAAATTGGCAAAAATTTTCTAGGAGATAGATACATTCCAATCGATAAGAGATAGTAAAAAAAGCATTCCTTCATTTACCTGAGCAGTGTGTTCAAACATGCTAATATGAAGACTGATATTTGAAAATGAGTCAGTAAGCAAACTTGGCTAAACATTTATTCTTATATAAAACATGTATGACTATTTCTAAATACAGCCCAGGACCTATTAGAACTGAAATCCATGATCCAAAGCACATTAAAATAAAAGGAATGACTCCCATTAATATCAATGGCTATTAGATAAGGCCACAAGCAGAGAAAATCCCTACTGAAATCAGTGGGAGTTCTACCTACATAAACTCTCTCTGGAAGCTGATAGTATTTTTCCTTCTTTCATTTTTTCCATAAATATTTTATAGAAAAAACTCACTGAACTTGTAACTTATATGTACAATATTATGCAACACTTTTGTAAGGATCTTGCTAGTCTTAGCAAAGCTTTCTTGTACATATCTCTTTGTCACTTCAGGAGCAATGTGAAGATAGAATCTCCTTTAGGAAGCAAATGCCATGGTTTATCTTGACAGTGTCACTACACAGAAGGTATGGTAGAACAGAAACAGGTCTTATATTTAAGCACAACCTACGTGTTAAAATGTCAAACTAAGTACATTTTTACTTTGTTTCTAACAGAAGAAAGTAGTCATTCTTTCAGGGTTTAATAAAATGAATTACTTCTTGTTTCCAAGCACAACAACATAATACACTAAGTGTGCTATTTAGCTGAGTTTAGTAAGTGCATTGTTAAAGGTTCTATTAAATGTCGTTTGAAATGTCTCCTTCAGGATGAGAATGGCTGTATTGCATCCCAAGGCTAATATACAGCTCTCCATAAGCCTCTGCACAATTAATGGCATGCAAAAGTAAACAGATAGACAGGCTTTTGTCATTTGAGTTCAATTTTTCGTACTATAGACAGCCAAATGGTAATTATGGATAAAGGGTTGGCTTTTTGTTTTTTTGTTTTTAATTTCTTTATGAATTGCGAATTTAAAAAATATCACAAGGAAGCATAAAACTCCCTGAAAAGCATGTATTAGAACATACACCTGGAGATGTTTACACTTTATCTTGAGGGAGTTAGCAAATGAAAGAAATTCTACTCATTGCCTAGTTAATTGTCAGTGGTTCCTGTGTATCTATCTTCTTTAAGTACACTGTAGGAGATTTCTGGAAATGGTTTGAAGTACGGGCTTCACTATTATGACAATCCACTGCTTTTTAATATTATTTTCCAGCTATTTTGTAAAAAGAAGTACAATCTTTAACAAACATGAAAAAGAGCACCATGAAAAAAACAAAACAAAACAAAAAAAACAGTTGAACATTTTAAAAAGACACGAAAAAGCTACAAAACATGTTAACTTAGCAGTAGTAAAAATGCAACACAGTGCCACACAAAGACAAGAAAAAATAAAGTGATAATATCAAGACCTGCAGTATGTGTTCTCCAAAACTCTAAGGTCTGAACATCCTGCTACTGATACCTCCTTATGGGGAGGGTTGATTTGGAGAAGAACTTGTAGTACATAACACTTCAACTATTCCAAGTTTTTTTGTAAGACTTAACCAACCTCTAGATTTATAAATGCCCAGAAATTAGACAGTAAACAAGTATTTAAGTACCATTTTTGCCTGAAGACCCTAAAAACTGCCACTGTATTATAGGTATAAAAAACAACAGAGTAAGAGAATATATGAGAAACAAATGGCAAGCGAATGACAAAGTGAGAAACAATGTCTAGGCCTAGATCTATCACCAGGTCAAATATTTATATTTCTGTATTTCGGCTGCATTATATAATGCATTTATAATGCAATTATATATTATGTCTAAGTTGACATATAGGAGAGCTGGGCTTAACTTCTCTGCACTAGTTATATACATCAGCAATGCTATTATTCTAAATATGAAAAATCAACTCAAATATTAGCACTACTGATACATGCCAAAGAAAGTCTATCAAATTTTATTATAAAATTGTATGTATATATTCACAATTTCTTTTTCATTATTGGATTATTGCTACTTTAAAGAGCTTACAAACCAGAGTTCTTTACATTCGTATAAGCTGAAGTCAAATACTCAAGTTCTACATTCTAAACTCTTTACACCACTGTACTTTGTCAAGGGCTAAAAAGTATCGGGCTCAGTCCATCCAAACATAAGAACCTTATGTTCAAGTCTCTTTGATATCTCCCACAGTGAGGGACACTCTGCTCTGCATTACTTGCCGGCAGAAAGAGACTCAGTGTTCTCCCAGAAGCCAAGCACTGGGTGGCTTGGTCTCTGCCCAGAGCTGCAAACATCATGCCAAGAACTTTCATGAAATGTACCAGAAGCAAAAAACTGATTATGTAGGAAAAAACACCAGCAGTGCTGTTTTGAGAAAACTTCATCCCCAGAGCAGAGCAAAGACCCAGGGAGATGTAACAGAGGACCAGAGCCAGACTAATGCTGCATCTGTCCTCCACCAGGAGCTTGACTTTGCATGGGAATGAGGGAAATGATCTGAAGAATCAGGACTGGTGTAATAGTATGTTTGAATGTGCTTGCACAGTATTTGGGTGGAAATTTTACATAAGCTACTGAAAATTTTAATTAGGGAAGCTTATTCATATAGGTTATCATATACAGACCTGGATATTCAAAATCCATTGATGAAACAGCCATGGTCATTCAAATACTATCAACAGTATTGCTACTAACATCTTTGGGTACAAAATCCTGTGACTAATTTATAGAGAAAGGATAAATCTTCACTACAGACTGAAACACAATGGAAATATTTCTCATTAATCATGTTGGTTTTGATAACATACACATCTTTATATATATGAATAGATGGTCTACACAGTAAGCAAAGAAACCATGCTGATTGTCAGGAGAATAAGACTTATACTGTAGCTTTTGGGTTATTAGAAAAAGTGTCAGAAAGGTTAATCCAATTCCACAGTATAGGATTCCCTCAAGACTCAAAAGCAAAACTTAAAAATGTATAATCTGGTCTCCTGTGTCTGTTAATCCTTTGCTCCAATGATTAGTTCCTGTTTAGGTTAGCAAATAAAAAAAGATTAAATGAAGGTTAAAGGTTCTCTAAGCTTGTTTCTTTTTTTTCTTCTTTTTTTTTTTTTTTTAATAAATCATTATGCTAACAAAACTTAAGTAGGGTTTTAGAGTAGCTACTGGAAGTCTGTCTTATGATAGAATGATGTGTTCCTTGGATACATAAAATGCATTAGGCACAGTCTCAAATAAAATCAAAGCTGTTAGGTTACTAGGGTCAAACAAATTAAGCTTTCTTTTAGATTTGCATCAGCATCTGAGTCCAATAACACGCTACTTAATTGAATACTAAGCACTGTCAGTCAATTCCAGACAAAGCAGCTCTGGTTATGTAATGGTTTTCAATTGTGATTATTTCAGTCTAACATATGGAATATTTCACATCACACTTTGCTAGCTTTGCTACTACTGACATCTTAGTCTAAAGTGGAAACTGTTTAAAGTCTTATGATCTCTAAAGTGTTCTAAAATATGAGCTATTTAAATATGTATTTCTCAGCAATTATTGCCTGTCAATAAAAATAGCTAAATGTTTTAAATAACATCTCCAAATTTATGTTAAGTAGTTCTGCTGATGAGGTAAAGAGAAAGTCTGAGAATATACTTCTATTACTTTTTACATGGAATCATATGATTGTTAAGTTGGAAGGCCAAAGATTATCTAGTCCAACTCCTCTGAAATGACATCTACAGCTAAATCAGAACCACAGAATGGCCTGGGTTGAAAAGGACCATGATGATCATCCAGTTTCAACCCCCCTGCTACATGCAGTCACCAGACCAGGCTGCCCAGAGCCACATCCAGCCTGGCCTTAATGCCTCCAGGGATGGGGCATCCACAACCTCCTTGGGCAACCTGTTCCAGTGCATCACCACCCTCTGCATGAAAAACTTCCTCCTAATATCTAACCTAAACCTCCCCCGTCCCAGTTTAAAACCATTCCCCCTTCTCCTATCACTATCCACCCTTGTAAATAGACATACCCCCTCCTGTTTATACACTCCAAGTACTAGAAGGTCACAATGAGGTCTTCCCAGAGCCTTCTCCAAGCTAAACAAGTCCAGTTCCCTCAACCTTTCTTCATAGGAGAGGTGCTCCAGCCCTCTGATCATCTTAGTGGTCCTTCTCTGGACCCTCTCCAAGAGCTCCAGATCTTTCTTGTGCTGGAGGCCCCAGGTCTGGACACAGTGCTCCAGATGGGGTCTCACAAGAGCAGAGTAGAAGGGGACAATCACCTCCCTCTCACTGCTGGCCACTCCTCTTTTAATGCAGCCCAGGATATGGTTGGCCTTCTGGGCTGCAAGCACACACTGCTGGCTTATGCCCAGCTTCTAGTCCACCAGGACCCCCAAGTCCTGGGTTGCTTAATCAGATTGCTTAGAGCCCTGTAGAGCCTGATCTTGAATGCCTCCGGATATGAGGCATTTACCATCTCTTCAGGCAATCTGTTCCGTTATTGCAAAAAAAAAAAAAAAAAAAAAAAAAAAAAAAAAAAAAAACACAACTTTTTTCTTGTCTCCAGTCTAAATCTTCATTCTTTTAATTTGAAACCTTTTGTCCTCCTGCTAAAGGGAGTGTTCCTTTCTTTCCTATAGCCCCCCCTTTAGAGGCTGAAAATGACTATCTCTTTCCCCAGAGCCTTCTCTTCCCCAGGCTGAATAGCCCCAGCTATTCCATTCCTTGTATCATTTTTTCTGGTTTTCCTTTGGAAATGCTCCAACAAATACTTGCCTCTCCTATACTGAGGACTCCACATCTGGATGCAGTACTCCAGCTGAGGTCTCATCAAAGCAGAGTAGAGGGGCAGAATCACCTCCCTCGACTGCTGGCCATGCTTCTTTTGATGCAGCCCAGGATACAGTTGGCTTTATGGGCTGTGAGGGTACATAACTGGCTCACATCTAGCTTGCCATCCAGTAGTGCCCCCCAGGTCCTTTTCAGCAGGGCTGTCCTCCATTCTTACATCCCCCAGCTTGTATTAACAGTGGATGTTGCCGCAACCCACATTCATGACCACACACTCGGTTTTGTTGAACTTCATGGTCCCACTATTTAAGCTTGACTAGATCTCTCTGGGTAGCATCTCATCCCTCAAGTGCACTGACCACAGCACACACCTTTCTGTCATCCACAAACTTGTCAAGGGTACACTCAATCTCACTGTTGATGTCAGTGATGAAGATATTGAAGAGTATCAGTCCCAGAACTGATTCCTGAGAGACGCTACTCATCAATGATCTCCATCCAGACAATGAGCCATCTAGTACCATTTTCTGGGTACAATCTCACAATCATCCATCTAGCAGTCCACCCATCAATTCCATGTCTTTCCAGTTTGGAGAGAAGGTTGTTAAGGGAGACAATGTCAGTGACCTTACTGACGTCCAGATAGACATCAGTGGCTCTTCTCTTGTCCATTGACATAGTTGCCACCATCATAGAAGGCCACAAGGTTGATCAGGCACGACTTGCCTCCCGTGAAGCCATACTGGTTGTCCTGTATCACCTCCCCTCCCTCTCTTCCACGTATCTTAGCATAGCTTACAAGAGGATTTGCTATGTGATCTTCCCCAGTGGAGAGGTGAGGATGAAAGGTCAGTAGTTCTCTGGCACATTCTTTCTACCCTTCTTAAAAATGTGTGTAGCATTGTATTTTTTTCCAGTCTCCAGAGACTTCATCTGACCACCATGGCTTCTCAAATATCATCAGGAGTAACTTCCAGCAGGATCTGTTCAATAGGTGAGATACTTAAGCTACATTTTTTTAAAATATTCCCTAAGCCACTCCTGTTCTCCGAAAGATCTGAAACAGCTAAGGTACTTACAAAAAAAATGTATGTAGTATATATCAGTCTATCTACCTGCATAAGATGGAAACTAATAGTATCATTATTGGGAGATCACCCTTTTAATTATGTTCTTCCTCCTCTCCCAGTCTTCATATTTCTGTCTGCAGGAGGTGGGAGGAATTTGCTTTTATATTGCACAGTACCTGATACATTGTAAGCAATAAAAGCAAATAAAAGGTAATAGAGATTACAGCAATAATGCCACTAGAAAAGAAAACAGCCCGCCAGGTCTACTGCATCAGTACATTATAATTCCCAGCAGGAGCAACAGGATAATTTCTCTCCTAAGGAAAAAAAAAAAAAAATAGAAGAAATGCTGGCACAAGCCACATGCCAAGGCAAGATCTGTTTTAGTACTTAATATTTGCAGGTCATCTGACCACACCTGACGAATGTCAGGTCTGACAAAGCATCTGGCATCCATGAAGTGGAATATGTAAAAGTTCGTTTTAAGCTACAAAAACATCATGCATCACTCTGTTTTGGGAATATTCTATCGCTTCAGTGCAGTGGCTCTTTTTTTTTAGTGTAGGTAGGTGATGTTTCTGACACAGAATGAAGCACTTACCACTGCACGTAAAGGATTACTGAAATGATAACCATATCTCTTTCTTAGAGATCTTCATAGAACGTAAATAGTCCCTCACTTTTTCCTTCGATGGATTTGCTTGTAAATTGTGCTTTCCCGCACAGAGCGACAGGGAAGCCTTCCAAATGTTCTATTGCACAGGAAAGCCTTTGATGTAAACACTACAGTCAAAATGCATGCACACACAAGGAACCATGAGCTGCTAAAAACATGAGCCACAGTATGCGAGTGGTTTAGTTTACCCATATATTCTGCAGAGCTGGAAACTGGCCTACCCTTCTTTCTGAAAGAGAGAAACAATACCATTCTCACTGCAATTTCCTTCCCTTAACTCATTCTAGCAGACTCTTTAAAAAAAAAAAAAAAAAAAAAAAAGCAATCTGTTAAGGGCATAATGTTCACAAATCAATCAAAAAAATCAGATACTGGTCTCATTTCATTCAACAGACGTTTTGCCAATGGCAGCAGTTGAAGCTGGGTAAGAGTCAAAGATTGTAAAATGCTAATCTGGCATGCAGTCTACTCCATCTTCTTGTGGAAAAGCCGCTGTTCCCAAAAGGGATAATACTATGGCTGGAAGGAATACAAAAAAGCATATGACCATTGCTGCAGTTTGCAAGAAATACCGTTTTGTGGGTGTCATTGAAAAAAGTGTTACCACTTCTCTTTTACAGAGACAAGATAAAACCATTTATCTGAAGCAAAATGCTGATTTAACTTGTAAACATCTTTCTGCAGTTACTAATAAAATACATTTTCTGGCTAAAAGTACTAATTGAAAAGAACGTGTCTTACATGTTAGTATGCATTAATAAGCAACATATTTGAGTTCCTTCTCATTCCTGTCTGACTGTGCTTAAAGTCCCCATTTCCTTTATTTAACTTAGCTCTAACATTACTTAAGTACTGCAAATTAACATGAAATCCCAATCTTTTGATCAAATTTCCCTGAAAGTACTCTTCAAAAAGTCTATTTTCATTTCTCAAACTAGGACAGAATGCCAATCTTTTGTTCTAGTGCTGTCAGAGCAGCAACATGCATTGTCCTTTTCAGTTGAAATTTTTATCTGAGATGCTACACATCCCACAGAACATTGGCAAAGCTCTCTCTTCTGTTTGGAAGAATATTTATACTTACCTAGACATGTATATGCGCACTTTGAAAAAAATCTCATCTGCTCACACTGCAGAAAACAATTTTCTTTATCAATAAGAAAACGTATTTAATTGATTCTATTTGTTTTGTTTTGTTTTAAATTATTGTCATTCAGCCATAGTAAATGGCAAGGATGGATAGTTTGGCTCCTAGCCCAGTGCATTTTAATGCAAACTTGACCTGTATTAACGTATGAGGTGTGAGTGCGCCAGTTCTGGCTGAGAGGCGCCAGGCTCCTTTGAGAGCTGAGGCCTACCCTGCCCTGTGTTGGACACAGCCAGTTTCACATGGCTCCAGCAGCCCCACTGCAGGGCACAGTTGATTTAAGAAACTACTACCAGGCATAGTATGATAGCACTGAGAGGAAAAAGGGGTGAAAAACAGACCTGCAGACACCAAGGTCAGAGGAAAAGGAAAGCAAGTGTTCCAGAGCAGAAATTCCATTGCACATGGAATCACAGAAGCTCGGAATCATAAAATTATTAAGGTTGGAAAAAGCCTCTGAGATCATCTAGTCCAGCCATCAACCCATCACCACTATGCCCACTAAACTATACTCCTCATTACCACATCTATACATTTCTTGAACACCTCCAGGGATGGTGACTCCACTACCTCCCTAGGCAGCCTGTTCATCACCACTCATTCTGAGAAGAACTGTTTCTGATGATCTGACCTGAACCTCCCCTGGCACAGCTTAAGGCCATTCTGGTCCTACCACTAGTTACCTGGGAGAAGAGGTTGACACTTACCTCATTAAAAATTCATTTTAGGCAGGTGTAGAGAGCTACTGGGAGTGCCACTGAGCCTCCTCTCTGAACAAAAATATTCCAGTTCCTTCAGCCACTCCTTATAAGACACATGCTCAAGACCCTTTAGCAGCTTGATTGCCTTCATTTGGACATGCACCCATGCCTCAATGTCTTTCTTGCAACAAAGGACCCAAAACTGAGAACTATATTTGAAGTACAGACTCACTAGTGCCAAAAACAGGGAGTTCAGGGTCCTGAATCTGCCCTTTGCCAGGCCCATATTCCTCAAGATCATGAACTCAGTCAGGGAATAGTGACCACAGCCCAGACTGCCTCCGTTCTTAAGCTCTTTAATGATGTCCTCTGCACTTGTGAGCAACTGATCCAGTAACACCTTATCTCTAGCTGTTCTGTCCAATACTTGAACCAAGAAGTTATTCTCAACAGACTCCAGGAGTCTCCTGGATTACTTGCAATCCGCCATGTTTCTTTCCCAGCAGATATCTGGGTAGTTCCCAGTCTCATCAGGTGGTCTCTAACCTGCTCTTTGCTGTACAGATTCTACTCGCTCAACCCCTAACTAGAAGTTCAGGGACTTGAGAGACATGAAAATCCTGACTGCCAGTGAAGACCAAGGCAAAACACTTGCTGAGTAGTTCAGCCTGTTGTCAGTTCTTCCTTCTCAGTCCTCAGAGGGGGTACACTCTCCTTTGCTTTTCTTTTCTAATATACCTATGTAAACCAACATTCCCCACCTGTCCAGCACTGCTCTAGGTAAGGAGGTAAAGTAGTCAGAACCAAATGATTTAATTTGAGCCTAGAAGGAAAAGCTGGGAGGAAGATGTTTTAATTTTTGTCTCTGAGTTTTACTGCACAATTCTATTCTATTTGGCAATACATTAAATTTGCTTTCCCCGGGACAAGTCTGTTTTGCCTGTGGTGGTAACTGGTGGGTGATCTTCCTGTCTTTGCCTTGATCCACGAGGTTTTCATCTTATTTCCTCTCCCTGTCCTTCTGAGGTGAGGGAGAAAGAGTGGAGCTGGGTGGGAGTGTGGCAGTCAGCCAGTGTCTATCCACCATGATTCCATTTCACTAAAACCAGATGTGAAAAAAATGTAAGCATCCAAAATGACCTTCATCTTGATTTTATTTATGTATTTACTTGATTTCTCTGTGAATCTCTAAGAATATGCCACTTAAGCAAAACTACAAAAAGAAATAGAAATTTTGTCGAATAATTTGCCTCCAAGGAGCCTTTGTAAAACAAACAAATAGTAGGCAATTTATTTTTCTTCCTACCTTCGTCTTCTGCAAAGATCTACGAAGATGCACATATATCACAGTAGCCCGGTATTAAACCCACACTATTTCAGAGCAAGGATAGAGGGCATTAGGAGTTCCTGTGGCACTTACAGACTGCTGCCAGCAGCCCTTTGTTACTTATATTACAAGAGAGTCAGCATCGGTCTCTCTGACTGTGGCGTATGTAGCGAGAAAGGAAATTTACACACACATGCTCTCCCAGCCATCTGGTAGCAGTACAGGCCCAGAGCACAGATATTCTGTGGTATCTGTGGATTACCCTGCTTAAGATGCTGCAGCCACCATTCAGTTCTAAAACTAATTAAAGATGCAGGTCATGAAGAGTTGAGAGACAACCTGGTAACTACTACTGCTTAGTGAAGCTCTTTGCAAAAGACTAAGTTCAGAGCTTTGACTACAAAGCAATTAAGGTAGATGTCTTCAGATATGAAAATATTGTTGAATCTTACATAACACCCATTTGTACTACTAAAAATTGTTTCAATCCACTTGCAAATAGAGATGTGACTACCTGTAGCATTCAAGCTGACAACAGCATGGCTTTTCACATTGGATTACACAGAGTTTGCATCTCAGCCTCTAAAGCAGCGAATATTAATGAACCTTTGCAAATATTATCATTATATCCTTAAGTGTCAGGTACAGAGAGATATTTTCACATTTTCTAATCCATCATTTTGCAAACAAGATTTTTTTAACTAGCATCCAATTAGATATATGGGACTTACCAATAACAGATATCTTACTGTGCAGCAGAGAGGAATCATTAACAAGCCCTACTATGCATGGGGCACTCTGATATTCAATCAGACGGATCAGCAGTTCAAAAAGTTCAGAAAAAAAATAGATAGTAGTCAGCTAAGATTGCTTTATCACCGTACACTCTCACAAACATGTCTGTTGTATTCTGCTAGTGCATAGCTCATTGCAGGATTTAAAATGAAATCCTGTTTTCAGCGTAAAGCTCTTTCTGTTTTTGCAGTAGATTCCCTACTTAATTTGAAAACACATAACAAAATCTGTTTTCATTTTACTCAATTTCATTTTCGTTTCTTCATTTCTTTTTCTCAGGTTTTATTTACCCTTTTCCCTATCTACTTTTAAAATGGAAAAAAAAAAAAGCAGAGTGAATTCCAAAAAAAAAAAAAAAAAAAAAAACAAAACAGAGAAAGAAGTCAACAAAAGAAAAGGCTGTGATAGTGAAGGTACATTCCATTTTTGTGTCTAAAAGGCAAAAATGAGTTATTTTGATAGTTTATGAGTTTTTCCCCCCTCTCCTTTTTCCAGATTTCCAGATTCCCCAAACCATAATTCAAGCTGATTCTCCACTTAATGTGTATTCTGTCAATTGAATGTGACAGCTGCTATACATATCTTAGACCAAGCAGATACTGTCAGTTATATAACTCTGGGAAGGTCAGACATTGGTTAGAGGTGAATTCAGTGTTTTCAGAATTGAATATATATTATCAACATATGCTTAGGGTTTTTTATTATTATTATTATTTTAGGTAAGAGCATAATGGAACTAAAATAAGAAAAACACTTTAAGGCTTTATGCTTTGGGGAGATATTATTTTCATACTCTTAAGTTTCTGTCTGTATTCCTTTAAGGAATAAAATTGTCAGCATATAACAGAAGGCTTCTCATAGGCACCAAAACAGACATATTGTCAACAGCTGTGCTAGAAAACAGGTTTAAAGAAGGGCCAGGGGGAGGGAAAAGAGAAGAAGAGGAAGATATGCCCTTTTCTTTCAGTATCAGTCTAAGAAAGTGCTGTCCAGCAGTTATTACAGGTGAGTACATAGATTTCAATTTTTGTTGTACTCACTCTGTCCTGCTCGTTATCTGAGAAACGTTTCAGCAAGAAGTTTACATCTACAATTAGACAGGATAAGTTAAATACATACTTTGTCCTATTCCGGTTTTTAAAAGAACTAAAGCTTAACACTTTCTAAAATACAGGTGGGTGTTTTTTCATTTATTTTTTTTCACAGACCCTTCCTCATACACGTCCCATATGTTGAAATAGATTTGTACCTTTCTATCAGTGTAAACAGCTGTCATTTTTCGTTCATCAAACTTTATTATTATAGAGAATAGCTTGTGTGTACACGTAATGTATGGAGCCAACGAGCTCTGTGTTGTCTTCAGGTGTCAATTTTGATTATCCTATTGGGTCCCTTATGACATGGGATATTCTGGGATTCTATGTGACACATACGCACACGCAAACACAGAAGTATACAAAGGTGTCAATAGTGAGAGGGACACCAACAGCTAAAGTTTCTCCACCATTTTAATATATCATGATGGTCATGCTCAACAACTCTGAGACTGAACAACAAAATCTCACTGGTATAACTTTCAGTTTACATCTAAGCTGTTGTTTGCGGAGCCTGTGATACAACCTAACCACCTGAGACAGCATGGTCAGCATGAGGTATGCATCAGCTAGAGTATTACAGTTTTAAGGAAAACAAATTCCTACTGTTCTTGGGATTTGCTTATCTGTTGCTTTGTTTGTTTATTTGATTAATTGGTTGTTTGGTTTGGATGGTTTTTTTTACTATTTTGTTTTGTTGTTTGTTTTTTTGTTTTTTTACAATGGAGCAATGGTTTGCATACACAGAGTATTTTCATACCATTATCTTTTATGGTGTTGGCAGCATGGAATAGAAGACTGACTGTGGACCACACCTTCCTGTATTACATGCCACTCTGTATTTTAACTTCTGTTGTATTTAAATATGAAATCTTTTTGTATATGCATGTTTTTATGTTTTCATACTTCTGTATAAACACACACATATAAATGTTAATAACAAATATGATGTTATTAAAAAGTATAGCCGCAACATCTTATTACTTGTAAAGCCACCGTGCTATAGCACTAACAATACAATCTTTCTCTCATTTTTGTAAGCGGGAATAAGTCAGCTCTCCAAGGAATCAGGAAGACCGTGTAAAGAAATATTTATTTTCTTCACAAATATAAAGCGAAAATTTTACAGAAGTATACCTCTGCATTTTTTTCCTGAAAACAACCTTCTAATTTGGTGCAGATTTTATAGAGTAATCATATTTTCTCTTTACTGAGAATATTTCGTACCAAGCATAATATTTTTACCTGCAGTAGTATGAATTCCATTTAAAAATGAAAACAAACACGCATTCAGACATTGTAATTCCCATATATCCCAGGCTATTGCTAGCCTTCTAGCTTCTTGGTTTTGTTACTTTTTGAGTTTTGTTTTGTGTTTTTTTTTAAAAGAGAATCTTCCTCAATGGATAAAAATTTCCATATTTTTTTTTTCATAATATATGGTAAGCAATTCTTCAGCGTACAGAATGTTATAGTGCCCACTAACGAAAACAGGATGATTCCAGATTTGAATCAACATGGTAAGTAGTATATTACCGTAATACTGAATTCAGACATGCTGTAAACTCGCAAAGGAAATGCATTAACCAGCTTATCTTCAAAAGAGTTTTTGAAGTACCCAATCTGAAAAGAATGACCTAAAATGCAGTAATTTTTTTAAAGTCAATATAAGATATACAGTTTTTCACCAAGGAATTTCATGTTGATATGTTGCAAATTTTAAGACATGACACCAACGCTGTTTCTAATATTGGACAGTTCTAGTTACTTGATTATAAATTATTCCACATCACTGGGTTTTACATTCTTGTCTACCACACATAAAAACTTGCATGCTTTTATTTCATCAGCATGTAAGGGTGTATTTGTAGTGTGCTATCTGCCTTCAGACTGTGGTCAGGGAACACCTGTATTTCCATATCTTGTGCAAACTATAGCTCTCTAGCTCCTGTAGAAATAGAAGAGGGAAATGTAGAATAGAGTTTATGGTTGAGCAGCTCTCTGGTATGGCTAATAAATCCGTACAGAGCAAGGATTATCTGCCCACAAGATGTATGACTTTGTAATTCCCTAGCCTCCCCTCTCTTCCAAACCCTCACATGTTCACACTCCCGCCATGACGCGGTCCCATGTTTTTCAAATGATAACAGTGACACTTCCGTTTTCGAACTGCCCTTGCTAGTTTGGAAAGCTTGTGAGTTTCTTGGGCATGTGTAGGGTAACACCAAGGAGAATGTCAGACAATCACATCTTTGAAAGCCTTTTCTTCATATTGAAGCACTGTCCACAGAACATAATTCTGTCCTGCTATGATGTACAGCTCTTGTGTTCTTTACGCTTGAGTTTGTAAATCACAATACTGAAGAGACTGTTCATCTGAGCAGAGTAGCAAAATAAGAAATTGTTCCAAAGTTAATGATATGGGAACAATCACTGCAAAAATAAGAGATAACAGATTCCAAAATCAGAGATATTCCCTGCATATCCAAATAACAAGTTCAACAATGAGAAACAAATAACCAGTATGTATAGATAACAATCAATTATTTCTCCACACATTCTCCTTTAAGCACAGTGATACAACATTCAAATGATTTCCTATCAAAAATCTCTACTGTACTTTATTATACAGCTGGGTGTACACTCATATGCTGCTTTTGCAGTTTCTCTGGGTTAGTAGAAGAATATATGACAACAGCATGACAGAAATAGCCTGAAGCAATAGGTGGCTGAAAGTAGCAAATAACATGCTAAAGCTGCCGAAGTGTTTTTTTAAATATTCTAGTTCTGAGTTTCTGATGTTTAATTTCTCCTGCCAAAGGCACACAGTGGGTGCCTGAAGTGAGAAATTGCATTCTACCTGCACTCTGTTGTCTAGTAACCACAATGCCCAGTACAGCATTGCAACAGTCCTTTAAAACAGATTAAAAAAAATAATAATCTCAGTTTACAGTCCTTCTTCGCTGTTTTTCTTCCCCACAACTGTGACTGTTACTTGTAAAAACCCCGGAGCTAGAGTCAGAGGTCTTGATGTGCCACTAAGAGTTTAGACCAAAAAAAATAGCTTTCCATTAACAAAGGAAATGAAGCCTAAAATAAGGTGACAATAAGATCCCTTTTAGATCATCCAGATAATTTTTTCCTCTTGTTTCTATGCTAAACTGTCTTCTTACACACATCTCTCAGACAAAAGGAGCATACTTTCATTTACAGAAACATCAAAATTCACCCTTATGAAGAAACTAACACCGGTATAAGAACCACTTCTTTAAACTATGCTGTTTAAAGTACTGGCCAAGTTGTTTCACAAAAGCATGCAACCAAATCACAGTAATGAAAATAGTCCAAACTTGGTTCACACTATGTGCTAATAAATAAATAAATAAATAAGATTTTATGTGCATTTCAGCCACCTAGCTTCTTTTGCGGGTGGCTTTCTTCTGGGGCATATATCTCCTTGTGGAGTTATATTCCTTCCCTGAAACGCACAGGATAAATTGGAGTACAGCCCGAGGGAGATAGATATGTTTCTTATCTGCCCGTCTCCACCCCTCACCCCCTATTTATTATAACAATTTAAAACTGAAGTATTATTCTTTCTGTATGAGTAAAATTCACATCTTTAAAGAATTGCGTGATAAGAAAGGTTGTTGGTAACATCAGGGATGCAGACCCTAATGAAGTTTAGGGACCTGTATTTTATACACTATACTGGCACTGAGACATACCAGAGCTTGAATAGTAAAAGTTGATTAGCATAGAAAAATGCTGCCTTTTCAAAATACCCTACAACTTAGTGTTAGATGCATTTGCTTATTTCAAGAATTGTCTTACTTGGAAATTTCAAGATGGAAAGTAATGTTTTGTTGTTGTTGTTTTTCTCTAAGTTCTGCTTAGAACCTACCAAAAAAAAAAAAAAGATCGGTTTGTTAACACAAATAATTTTATGATTGTTCCGTAGTTAAACAGTAGATTTGTACTGTTACATTTTTGGCACTGTTTGAAAGTATACAAACAAAGTGGATTTTGACTTCTTTTAACTGAATCAGAGAGGGAGCCATACCACAAAGTGGAGATTGCACAGTACCACTTCCTCAGCATCCAGTCTGAGCCAAGAACTACTGTGGAAACCGGCAATTTTCAGAAACCCCATTTCCCAGAGTCACCAGTATGAGTTCAAAGGGGTCTTCCTCTAATTGTAATTGTAGCAGGAGAAATAGTTAATTTTTTTTGCTTTCAGAACCAGACCGAGACAGCAACAGAAAATATTCTGTTCATTTGTCCTGTTTAAAACTCAGTGCTGGTCAAAAACTATGGGAGGGAGACTTCCGGCAATACTTCCTCCCGGCAATACTTTTTTGTTGTCAGAAGATGTTGAGTAGGCCGACACAAAACACATCCCCACTACCCTTCCAGCAGTGCTGGGCAAGCCTGTAAGCACAGCAGAGATGCTCAAGCACACAAGTCCACAGCTCCCTGCCTGCCAGCCCTGTGCCCAGCTGCCAGCTTGCTGAAGCCTCCTGGGGGCATCTTCTCAAGATGCCTGTCCTGAGTCACTGGGATGTTCTCCTTCACATTTCCTTCTGATGCACAGAGAAGAGCAACAGAGGCAGAGCAGTTTCTCGCAAAACGAAATTCCCTTCTTTTATCAGTACTTAAAATCTCTGCTACAGCTTTAGTGGGAAAGGTGAGAAGGGATGATTTTTTTCCTACTTTGTTATCGGCAGATTTTAATTATTTTCACATTCCCCAGACATCTTTTACCCTAAGTACCGATAAAGTGCAAAATCACTGAATGAGCTCATCAGGAATCTATTTTGAAGCAATATGAAACAAATGCTGGAAAAAAAAAAAAAAAACAGGCCCTTAAGATTTCATCCTAATCTGTCTCAAACACAGCATCCAAAGTATTCTAATGAAACAGGATAACAATCTTTCACAAAGGAATTGGAAGGTTCAGTAGATCAGTAATACTGATATAAAAGGTCTTTCTAGATAATACCATATATACAGTGTGACAATTCTACCCTGAATAGCATTCCAGCTGGTTTCTGGAAAAGAATATTGAAAACCTTTGTTCATATTAATAAAGTCTGCGCTCTGTCTGATATAAGAGATATTTTTTTTTTTTTAGAGTTTGGACTCATTCTTGCTAAAAGCATGTATTGGTGCACACTACAACCTATCATTAGAGATGCTTACAGAGGGCAGTTGACAGAACAATCATAAGAAAAACATCTCCCATCAGGCTTCCTCAAATGCAGATGGGAAATCAATTTCTATATTCACAGGAGAGAATTCCAAAGGACTCCCAGTGAGAAACTCTCCTGCTGCTGCTTTGCATTGGCCCTTGCAAGAACCAGGGAGAATATTAAAGGGACAAACACTCATTTCAGCTACTGCAAGGAGTTTCTTATTCATCAGAATAAAAATAAAATATAAAACTGATTTGAATTTTCACTTTTTTTTAGGAAACTTCCTCATCCACTTCAGTTAAACAACTGTAGTTTCCAGACACTCAGTCAAGACATTAACACCTGATGAGCGATCTTGCTTAGGATTGTTGCGTGAAACACAAATCACTTTTATTCTGTTAATCTTTTGCACGGAAATACTTATTGTCTTACTAATAAAGACTGCAAGAAAAAAAAAAAGTGATATCTGTAGAGTTTCAGTATAGTTTTATCATTGTTGTGTATGTTTACAAAATTCCAATTAGTATAAAGTCTGAGCAATCTCCAGACAAGCTGGGTGCCACCTGGTTAAATATGCAATACATACTGGAAACTGAAGATTTTGCTCTACTCATACAACTATGATGTTTCTAACCTTAATAATGATTCAGGTTACCTCATTTTCAACTAAATCTCCTCCGATTCAGATAATTCTTCATTCTTGGATAACTCATTACTGTCTGTCTTTTTCCCTAATAATAGACGATGTTTAATGGCAATCTCATGTAAAACACACTGACACAAATTCTTCTGGTTTTAGAAGGGCAGTATAATAATGTTCCACCAAATATGTATAGACATCAAACATTCGTTATTTAAGACCTAAAAAGTTCTTCCAATAGCTGCTCTGGTGAATTTTGAGCTGTATAATTTATTTCCATAGGAGTCTGGAGAAGTGGAATCAAGATAAAATTTTAAAGAGAAAAAGCACTGCAACTTAGAAAATGGATTTTTTAAAAAATACAATTTAATTATTGTAAAAATCCAAAGTTTGACTCAAAAGTCAAGTTTCCTTTCTGGACTTAGGCTCCAATACAAGTTTTCTATACCTGATCATACCTATCCAACTTAACACTGTACAGCACAAAATCTGAGTGCTCAGACAAACACAAAATTTTGCCCAGTTTTTGAAAAGCTCTTTTCTGCTGTAACAGATTGTCTTCAAATGAATGAATCATGATATGAGCCTGGGTACTTAGCTATGACATCTGTTATGTAGTAAATTGCATTCCATGCCACATGCATAATGAAGAGGAAAGAGGGATTGTAGCCTCATTATGTGATGGTGCACGAATACAGGCAGTGACACCCAGGACAGATGGAAAGGCTGCAGTGACATAAAATGTACAAATAATGTTGTTGTTTTTATCATTTGGAAAATGAATGTGTTAACTCTCATGGGGATTAAAAAAAAAAAAAAAAAAAAAAAAAAGGAAAGAAAACCAACCCTGTACTGAATAAAATAGTAAGAAGTTTAAGAAGTTGTGAACACTGATAATAAACATCTCTCTTAAAAGTTGCTTGCATTAATCCACTTGCAAGAAGTTTGACTATTCTTCGTAAGGAACATGTTCTGTTTTCTTAATTCTCTCATTGCTTTCTTGGTTGCTTAGACTTCAAAAACAGTCTGCACACATATCACAGATAGATAGTCATAATATTCAAATATCAGAATCTCTGCTGGAAAATGATTCAGAAGACCAAGGCATGTTTTCCAGACATGCAGATAATTTCCTACCATAATGCAGTCAGGTAGATTCATTGAACAAAAATTAAAGCACACACATTAAAAAAAAAAAAAAGAGAGAGAAATTTTGAAACACCAATCCATTTCCACTGCTAAGAATAATGACTATAGAAATACAATCACTGCCCATTTAATTAATGCTGGCTTCTAAAAGACCTACAAGGACAAGTGCCCTGTAGTGTCATTTCTGAATTTAACATTAAAATGCAGCTGCCTGTGTTTAAACATTTGGGCCCATGCACAATATTTAAACAACTACTCTGGGCACATGGATGACTATGCGTAATGTAAAGCTCACAGGCTTGAAAATAGTGGCCTAAATGGTGTGAGAAAAGAATTATAGCTCTCACTGAAAACAGTAAGTGATAAAGTGGGAGAGTCTGTTAAGAAATTATTTGGATAAGGTTAGGAATGTCTAACTAAGCTGTTTTTTATTGCTCAGGGATCAAGATGGATAGAGCAGAACTAGGATATTTATGGTATTCCAAGAATGGAAACTAGTAAAAGGAAATTCTTAATTTAATGCAGTAATATAGCTATTTCCAGGCTAGGCTCATGCAGAAAACATAAAGCAGGTATAAGGAAGCGATTAGAATGCAGACAAACATAGATCATAACAACAACAAAAAATATATATATATAAAGCTATTCTAATAAATCATTAACAGCATGACAACAAAGGACGGGAAAAAAAAATGGCATTGCTTATGATAGTTTAAAAAAATCGTAAAGTTAATAGTGACAACAAAAAAAAACATTCCCCTTACCCTTACTCAAGAATGTGCCTGTATTGGCAGGCATTGTCTTAAATGATGTGAAAACATCATTCTTCAGAACAAAGAAAAGGAGTATCTATTAAAGCAGATTTATTATTACCATTATTTGGCTGGAAACATTGTTGGAAGTACTAATATCCAGAAATGAAAAACACAAAGAAGGCATTAAAATATTTCTATAATAAAAATACTGTTGTATCCAGCTTTGTTTTACTATTTCCTTCCTCTCTGTATGAATATTGCTGGAAGAGCTGCAAAATATGAACAGGCTTAAAAGTGATTTAACAGATTCCTTCTTTATTTTAATTTCTGTAATTCATGCAGCCAAGAAAGTGTAGCCTAAATAAAATTTAAGAAATCTGGAGAAACACTGACCCTGCTTTCTGCCTGAGTGTTATATTGACAAACATTTATTGCTGCTAACTTAATTGCAATTGTATATCACCGAAGAAAGGCACACACCTATATTCTGTTTTCCATATATTAATGTGGCAAATAAGGAGAAAATTTTTGAATGCTCATGTGAAAGCAACATTGCACAAATCTGAGAAATCAGCTCCAGCCCATTGCCCCAGCATTGTAGAAGGTGGGAGATATAGCTGGAAAGGAACAGTAAGTAAATCTGAGTTACTCACAATGCTCTCCTTTGCCAGCTTGGTCACACTTACACAGAGAGTGTAAGTGTGGCATCCCAGGAGACTATGAACAGCAATATATAAAAGAGACTTAAAGATATTTTTACTCTTCCCGTATGGGTTATTTTCACAGAGTCACAGATACATAGGGATTGGAAGAGACCTCTGGAGATCATCTAGTCCAAACCCTCATTAAAGCAGTAGGTTACATGCAAAAGCATCAAGGCAGGATTAGGATATCCCCAGAGAAGAAGACTCCACCACCTCTCTGAGCAGCTTGTTCCAGTGCCCTGTCATCTTCAAAGTAAAGAAGTTTTTCCTCATAGAGCTTTCAGAACTTCAAGATGGAACTTTCTGCATTCCAGATTGTGCCTGTTGCCCCTTTTTCTGTCTTGGGGTGCAACTGAAATAAGCCTAGCTTCATCCTCTTGACATCCACTCTTTAAATACTTGTAAGTGCGGATAAGATCCCTCTCAGTCCTTTCCTTCTCCAGGTTGAACAGCCCCAGAGCTCTCAGCTAATTCTCCAGGACCCTCACCATCTTTGTTGTCCCCCACTGGACTGTCTCCAGTAGTTCCCAGTCATTCTTGACCTGGGAAACCCAGAACTGAACACTGTTCTCCAGATGTGGCCTCACCAGGGCAGAGTAGAGGGGAAGAAGAACCCATATTGACCTGCTGGCCACCTTCTTTTTAGTAAACCTCAGGATACCATTGGACTTGGCCACAAGAACACACTGGTGTCTCATGGCCAGCCTCTCATACACCAAGACACCCAGGAGCTTCTCTGCAGATCAGAGCTGTTCTCCAGCAAAACAGCTCCTAGCCTGTACTGAGGAATGTGGTTATTCCTTCTTCCTCTGCACTTGCCCTTGTTCAACCTGATAAGGTTCCTTTTACATCTTGCTCTCCAGCCTGACCAGGTCTCGTAGATTGGCAGCACAGCCTTCTGGTATGTCAGCCTCTCCTCCTAGCTTTGTATCCTCAGCAAACTTGTTGAGGGTGTGTTCTATCCCTTTGTCCAGGTTATTGATGAAGCTGCTAAAGAAGACTGGACCCAGCACAGACCCTTGCAGAATATGGCTAGCTGTAGGCTAGACTGTGTGCTGCTTACCACAACCTTCTGAGCTCTACTAGCCATCCACTTCTCAAAGCAGCTACCTCAGGACAGATACCTCACTGTCCACACATCTATCCCACACTTCCTAAGCAAGGATGCTATGGAAGACAGTGTCAAAAACCTTGCTGAAGACAAGGTAGACAACATCCACTGCTGTCCCCTCATCTATCTCACTTACTTAACAGTTATGTACCATTTCAATCCAGGTCCTTCTCCAGGAAGCCCAGGCAGGTCAAGAACCTTTTTACTTGAGTGGTTTTAAACCAAGGCTTTGATCTATTTGGCAGATGCTGAGCAACCATGTTACTGTGCTTCTGTGTGCAGGTGAGGAGTTGGTCCTAAACTGCTTTTTCTTCAGCACAGGAAAGCCAGCTTCTTAAGAGCCAGGGTTAAACACATAAAATTACTTTGTTTTGAAGACAATTGCACAGTAACTATCACAGCAGCTGGGAAATCGAAAGACTGCGAGAAAAGAGGTAGTATATGCAAATAGCTTGACTAACTACTGAAGTGCTTGAATATTTCAGTAATACCTGTGTTTAGAGCCAATCTAAATTTGCAGACATAAGATTACCTCACAGGACTGTCTGGAAAAGACCATGAACATAATGTCAGGCATTAACTGGCCATATGTCTGAACTGAATGTGATTAAGAGTTAGATCGAACAACACCGAAAAGAATGAAATAGGATATATGGACAGGTTTGTACTATCAGAAGTCTATATTTGCAACCAAAAATAATCATGAGGACACAGACAAAGCATGAGTACAGACTAATATTGTCTGTGAGGTTGATGATGGAAGAAAAGTCCAAAAAAGAAAATGAACAAAATTTTAATAACTCTCTAGAGAAGTATTATGAGAATACAGTGAGAAATAGCTGTAAGATATAATATTACAATAAATGGCAAAACTATTTCACAATTCAGAATGAACCTGGAGGAAAATATCAGTATTCTTTCCTACCTGCAAACAGTAAGTACAATGGAAATAACTATTGTAGAAAATACACGCATCTGGGGGAGAAAAAAAAAAAAAAAAGTTCCTATTTGTGTGTAATTAGTGCTTACTTAACAGTAGCTCATTACCTTCTAGATGAAGTTGTTGAGGTAAATGGAACTAAACCAAAAATAATCTTTCCAAATGGCAACAGCGTTAAGACTTTCAATGGAAAAAAATAACATAAAAACAGAAGGCAAGAAAAAAGAATATATGTATTTCAGCTTGTACTTTTCTTATATCAGCTTTTAAATATATGGAATGCTATAAACAAAATCACATCGCATTCATCACTACCTCTACACTGGGGATTCCTCTAGATGCTGTTGTCTTAGCAGATCTGCTAGCCATAGATTATTCATAGTCTACTTGCAAGGACACCTAAGCCTGGCTGATGCTCTACAACTGTCCCTGATGTCTATGAGCATGCAACCTGAATGCTATCCTCATAGATGCAATTCAGTTCTTTATTATTGTCCAGCATGCTGAATGACCAATGTACAATATAACTCTTCACCGTTTCTCAAAACCAAAACATGCCTGATTTGTGGGGAGAGGAAAGGAAGACAATATATGGGAAGGAGGTAGTTCCCTAAAGAACAGTGTGAATATCTTGCCCAAATAAACAAAACAATGGCAAAAAAAAGGTTCTCATTCTTTTCTCTGTCACTTATAAATAAGTAGAAAATACTTGCATCATAACTGTAAGAGATTTCAAGATAGAGAATATTTGAGGTCGATTACTCAAATTTCATTCTAGTATTTTTACCAACTGCTTGTTTTCCTCATTCATTTAAAGTAAAAGTAATATAGATTGAAAATACGTTTTCCTAGTGGTATACCAGAAAGCATAATGGTAGAAACATGGGCTTCGTAGAGTCTGTACAGTATCTCCTGAGAGAAAAAGCAAACTGCTGCATTATGCTAACATTAAATTCAGAGCTTCTACATCTTTAAGGAAGCAACCGTATGGTAAACCACCATTTTTTGGCACATAAACTAATCAATCTATGCCAAACCTTACAGTTTTTACAGGCCTTAAGTTCTTACAGGCCTTTTTTTACCACTCTTATATATATCCATTACATTTATTCCTTCCTAATCCTTTTTAATATGTTATATGTGTTTCACGGCATCCTCACACTAATGCTGTGCAAGTTAAAACACTAAAAATGTAAGATTACACAAACTTTGTAAGCAGCCATTTCTCTTAGATAAATACACTACCATTCATGTTTCAGAGAGGTTTTAATGAAATGCCCATTGGGGCAATGTCTCTGTCTGCCATGTGCATCAGTGTCATTCTTCTCAAGAAGGTGATCATGCTTTTAAAAATAATTTATCCAACAGCCTTTCTCAATTTCATAGCACCTGCAATATTACCATATCCTTGGACATGTGCTAAAATTTTTTATTAAAAATGAATGGAATTGGTCTCTTTTAAAGATTTTCATTTGATTTTCTTTAAGTTTGGTTTGTGAAGCACTATTATTTCAGATGCAACTGTATCTTCAAACTGAAGCATTCATCTTAGTGCCAAATGCTACTACATTAATCACCAGGTGAGTGGTGGTTATGGGACAGTTTTCAGCTGTATGCAAATCAGAAGCCTACAGCTATCCTCTTACAGGAAATCAGTGAAAGTGCAGGAAAGATAAATCGTGGTTCCAGGACTACCACTGTAACCAACAGTAGTAACAGTGTCTTCATAGGAAAGGAAATGGGCAGTAGTAGGCAACTGGACACAAGTAAGGAAGTAGACAGCCAAACAAACTGGACAATATTAGATTGGGTTTCAGGAGTGTCACTTACAGGCACAAGAGCACTGGATTTTCTTCAAGACAATACCATTACTTAGAATTAGTAGTTGATTTTTCAAGAATGTGAAATGTGCCACTACATCCAATGGAAAGTAAGTTTTGATATGAGCACGGCACACCTCTACTGGTCATGATGGTGCCTTAAATGTATGCCTCTAGCTTAGAAATATTCTTTTCATCACAATAAAAATATTTTTGCACTCTTAAAAAAAAGTATGTTTAGAATGCTGGGGTTTAACTTCAAATATGCTGTAAAATGCATTGCTATGAATATATTATATATTTCTATGTTTCATGTCTATCTGTCCAGAAAAAGATAATAATGTGAATGATTTGGATTTTTTGTGCACTCCCAGAAAACTCTCTCACAGTCACATAAAGTTTGAATTCAGACACCCCGGACAGGAAAAGAAGGGGAGAAGTATAGGGTTGTGCCTAGCAAGAGAAGGAAGAAGAAGAAGGGGAACATATAAATACCAAAACCAGAAAAGCCTACCCCCAGTATCAAGGCTACATCCAAAAAGAAGATAAAACAATTATTAATTGTAGATGATCCCTCCCTGAAGGGAACTGAATTCCCAGTACGCTAGATAGACCTTCTTCTTAGTGAATTCTGTTGCCTCCCTAGATTTCCAGTGAGAGGCATCACCAAAATCTTCATAGCCAGGTACAGACAACAGATTACTGCTTTTCCACACAGGGAGTGATGAAGCAGCTATTAAGGGCTATCAGAAGAGACTTCAGAGACTTAGGATCTCTTTTGAAGGAATCAAGGACACAGTTAATGTCTAAATCCTGCTTCCTGCAGTGAGTGAGGACACTGAAATGGCCTCATGTTGGGCCAAGGTAGGTTTAGGTTGGACATTAGGAAACACTTCTTTACAGAAAGGGTCGTTAAACATTGGAATAGGCTCCCCAGGGAGGTGGTTGAGTCACCGTCCCTGGATGTGTTTAAGAGTCGTTTGAATGTGGCACTCGGAGATATGATTTAGCAGAGGGTCATTAGAGTTAGGGTACTATGGTTAGGCTGTGGTTGAACTTGATGATCTTTTGAGGTCCCTTCCAACCTGAGTGATTCTATGATTCTATGAAAGAAACAGGAGGATTCAATTAATAAATGTGGTTTCATGGCTAGTGCCACCACCATCATTTTAGGTTTTTTGACGATGGGATTATCTACATGGCACCAGGCTTGCAGTCACCAGATGGATTTCACCTCTCTTGGTGAAACCAACACAAGTGAAATCAAGATTGGTGGATGCCTGGGCTGTGGTGTCCATGAAATGGTGGAGTTCACACTACTGAAGAGTATCAAACAGGCAAAGAGTAAAAACAGGAAGCCTAATTTTAGGAAAGCCAACTTCTAGCTCTTCAGAGAGTTAGTCAACAAAATCCCCAGGAACTGCCCTTAAAGACAAGAGAGTGGAGTGGAGCTGGCAAGTCTTTAAGGAAGTTTTTCATAGTGCACGAGAGCTCTCCATCCCCAGGTGTCAGGAAATGAAGGCAAAAGACAAGCATGGCTGAACCAGCACCTGATGGTCAAACTGGAGAGCAAAAAGAAATACACAGGCAAATGGAAGGATTGAAGGGTACGCTAGGAAGAGTGTAGGAATACTGCTAAGTTGCGTACAGACAGTGTCAGGAAGGCCAAGAACTGGAACTGGACTTAGCAAGGGATATAAAGAACAAGAAAGGCTTCTACAGGTATATCAACTGGAAAAAGGAAGTCAAAGATGGTTACAAGCAGGCTGATAACAACAAAAGAGGAGAGAGGTCTGAGGTACTCAACAAAGTTTTTGCCTCATCTTCACTGGCAACTGTTCTACACACAATTTGGGTGGATGGACTGGGAGAGCAATGTCCCTACGTGAATACTGGGTTCACAACCACTTGAGGAACCTGAACATCCATAAGTTTATGGATCCAAATGAGATGCATACCAGAGTCCTGAGGGAACTGACTGATGTTGTTGCCAAGCCAAATTCAATGGCATATGAAAAGTCATGGTGCTCAGGTAAAGTCTCTAGTGTCTGGAAAAAAAGGTAATACCTCACCCATTTTTAAGAAGAGTAGAAAGAACGAGCCAGAGAACTACTGACCTGTCAGCCTCACCTTTCTGCTGGAGAAGATCATTTTAGTCCTCTTGGAAGCTAAGATACATGGAAGATGTGACAGGACAACCAGCACAGCTTCACCTAGGGCACATCGTGCCTGACCAAACCGGTGGCCTTCTATGATGGTGGCAACCGTGACAATAGACAAGAGAAGAGCCACTGATGTCATAGAATAATAGAATGGCTTGGGTTGGAAAGGACCCCAAGGATCATCAGGTTCCAACTCTCCTACCACAGATAGGGCCACAAAACTCCAGACCACTTTGCCCAAGGCCCCATCCAACCTGGTCTTGAACACCTCCATGGACAGAGTATCCACAGCCTCACTGGGCAGCCTGTTCCAGCACCTCACCACTCTCTCTGCAAACAACTTCCCCCTGACATCCAATCTAAACCTTCCCTCCCTGAGCTTAAAACCATTCCTCCTTGTCCAATCACTATCTACCTGAGTAAAAAATTGATTCCTCTCCTAGCTGCAATGAGTTCTCCTCACAGCCTTCTTTTCTCCAAGCTGAACAAGCCCAGCTACAGCCCTCTGATCATTTTCACGGCCCTCCATCTCCAACAGCTTCAAATATTTCCCATACTGGGAGCCCCAGACCTGGACTCAGTACTACAGATGAGGCCTCACAAGGGCGTAGTAGACAGGGACAATCACCTCCCAAATGTCACCTATCTGGATGTCAATAAGATCACCATAAAATCCAAATCCTTATCTCCAAACTGGAAAGATATGGAATTGATGAGTGGACTGTTCAATAGATGAGGAACTGGTTGTGAGACGGTACCTACAGCATGATGGTCAATTGCTCAGTATCTGGGTGGAGATCAGTGATGAATGGTGCCCCTCAGGGATCTGATGCTGAGACAAGTGTCCTTCAATATCCTCATCAATGGCATTGATAATAGGAATGAGTGCACCATGAGCAGTTTTGCAGGTGACACCAAGTTGTGTGATGCAGTTGGCACAGCTGAAGGACAGGATGCCATTCAAAGGGATCTAGACAGCTCAAGCAGTGGGCTCAGGAGAACCTCATGAGGTTCAACAAAGCCAACTGTGAGGTACAGGTGAATGGCAAGCTGGATGTGAGACAGTAAGATGACCACACAGCCCGAAAAGCCAACCATATCCTGGGCTACATCAAAGAAGCATGGTCAGCAGTCGAGGGAGGTAATCCTGCCTCTCTACTTTGCTTTGGTGAGACCTCACCTGGAGTATTGTGTCCAGATGTGAAATTCTCAGTAAAGGAGAGATGAGGACTTCTTGGAGTGTGCCCAGAGGAGAGCCACAGGAATGATACAAGAGATGGAACGTCTTCTCTACAAGGACAGGCTGAGAGAGCTGGAATAAGAGTCCAGCTCAGATTATTTCATCAAAAAAAAAAAAAAAAATTGTTTCTCTGGGAACAATTTCTCTGTTGATCCATGGGTGTTTTTTTTAGAAGCCGAGAGATCTATAAGCATGCAGTGTTTCTTGAATAATCAAGCATCTTAAAAGTACTGAAGTGGTGGGTGACAGACTCCTTGTGAGAGCACTCAGAAAGTACCACAGCTCTTTTAAGGAGAAAAAGAGAGCAGGGGAAAAAAAAGAAAAAGAAAAAAAACTCAAGAGTATTTCATTGTTGTGAAAACCTGAAGTGAGAAGTCTTGCCAATGACAATCTCTGCAATCTGTTACGTAAGCACGTGTTTTAGGAATGTTGCTTGCTTCAGTTTTGTGGTAAGACACAAGTTTCATTGAAAATAACCAACATTTTAGGTGTCATTTGATTTTTTTTTTACTTTTCTTTGTTGCCCATCTCCTGGAAACAGTATCCAGGAAAGAAGAGAAAAACAGGAAATTAGGCAAAATATTTATTCCAAACAAACTATTCAATGAACAAAATTGTTTAAAGACTATTTATTACATCTTTCATTATTGTGATCTTCAGGGCTCCTGAAATTATGCATACAGCAGGTGTGGAGGAACAATTTATATCTAGCCAATGTAAACATAAAGTGCAGATAGGATTTTTTTATTACACTTTTTTTTTAGAATCACACAGAATCACAATCTATGTGCCATGTGTCATAATGCAGTAGGTAATAGTAATTCATTTCAGTAAAGCAGCAGATGCAGTTTTGCATAAAACATCATTATAGATCAAGAACCATTATATATCAAAACTAGTAAAAGTGTGAAGTGATAATATATTCCGCTTTATCTAATTAAAGTGAGATAAACTCTTGTAGAGCAAATCAATTCTGATATGCTGTATTACGATCACTTGCTCAGTACAGTAAGCCAATTTGAAGCAACTGATCCAAGAAGATCAGATCAGATTTACTATCAAAGGACTTTAATTTTGATTTAGAACTGAAATATCTTCACTGAAGTTTCGTCAGAACTTGATATTAACCAACTAGTATTATGTCAAATCTTCAAAGAGAAAACCATCCTCTGTAAACACTGCTGGATTATCCTGATATTTCATAGACTTCAACATGCTAGTCTCATTAGTGAAAAGATGAATCTCAAATGGTCAAAAACTCTTTACCTGCAAAAGAAGAAGAGCACTTCCTAGAGATATATAAATCTGTAAGAAAAAAAAAAAATGGTTAAAATTATATGAATGAACAAATTGCAATCCATTCAGATTTCGGCCCAGTAAGGATGTGGCATTTTTTGCCCATTTCTAACCATCGGAATTTTTGAGATGGCAATTTCTTTAAGTCATGTCTACAAGGATCTTAGGCTTTTTCTTTTATCCCCAGATGTTTATATAATAATATATAATAATATATATAATTTATAAGAATGCTTATTTCTGCTGATGAGTATGTACTTGACCACTTCTGAATTGATCGTAGCAAATGCCGGCTTTGGACTCCACTGTTAATTCCGGGTTTCTCTAAATCTGCACTTACTTTTACGTTCTAGAGACAAAAAAATAATAATGATAATAATAAATCTTAGTTGTAATGGAAAGAAATTCAAAATTAATTTGATTTGAATTTTGAAAAGCTTCACAGAGGTCAGAAATGAAATTCTATGCATGGATTTGTTCCTTACTTCTCAAATAGGCAAGCCATTTATTCCAGACATAGTGTTACGGTTTTATGATTTTTTGTTATCGGTATTCCATATCATAACATAATGTGGTACGCTGGGAGTTAAAGAGTTAATGCTCCAGGTCCAGGTGCCTGTCCTGGATGAGAAGAAGAGCTATGTTCCCCAGAAGACTGTTCACTGTTCACTGTTCTGTTATCATTTCTGCTCAGGGGGAACAGATACAAGGCCTTGGTAGGTCACCTGACACTCACTTTTCCCCCTTTTTTTTTTTTGGCTCTCCTCCCTGCTGCTCAACCCAACTGCGTGTCTCACCTCAGCACTATGGTGAGGCCTTTCCACCTTTTGGACACTCTCATTGGATTTGATTTATTAGTTACAATTCTAATTATATTGTATTATAGTGTGTTATCTTGCATTCTGATACCATATTTAGTAAATTAGTTTGTTTCTCCTCAGATCATAGCCACTGTTTTTAAATATTTTTGGGATTCCCTGTTTCCCCTTTCTGGAAGCATGGATTGACGAATCGCTCCACCCAGCTGGTCACGTAACTGGGCTGAACGAGCCCCTAAACCATTTACACATAGATTAATCTCTATCATGCAAACTATGCAGAAATTGAGTTCTACGCATCTTAAGTATGCCTGCCTGCATAGTATAGCACATATTCCATACAAATTTTGAGCCAACCATCTCCTTCTTTCCTTCTTGGCTGAAACTGAAACAAACAAAATGGTCAGCATCATAGAATCACAGAATGAATCGACAAGGCTGGAAAAAACTTCCAAGATCATGCAGTCCAGCCATCCACCTACCACCAGTATTTCCCCACTAAACCATGACTCTCAATACAACATTTAAATGTTTCTTGAACACTTTCAGGGATAACGACTCAAACACCTCCCTGGGTAGACTGTTCCAGCACCTGATTGCTCTTTCAGAGAATAAATTTTTCCTAATATCTAACCTGAACCTCCCTTGGTGCAACTTCAGATCATTCCCTTTTGTCCTCTCACTAGTGCACAGTAGAAGAGGCTAACCTCCTCCTTGACATAATTTCTTTTTCAAGTAGTTGTAGAGAGCTATAAATTCTCCCCAGAGCTTCATCTTCTCCAGACTAAACAATCCCAGTTCCCTCAACCCCTCTTCACAGGACTTGTGCTCCAGGCCCCTCACCAGCTTCATTGCCCTTCTCTGGACACACTTCAGGGCCTCCAGTGTCTTTCTTCTAGTGAGGGCACCAAAAGTGAATGCTGTACTCAAGGTGTGACCTCACCAAGCTGAGTACAAGGGAACAATCATCTCGCTGTTTCTGTTGACAACACTATTTCTGGTACAAGCCAGGATGCCATTGACCTTCTTGGCTACCTGGCCACAAAACTGGCTCATGTTTAGCTGATGCCTGAATTCAGATCAAAACAAAACATTATATTCATCTTTCTCCGTGTCTTTTATTTTAACTCACAGCCTGCATATAACCTGCCCATCTTTTCCTAGAGCTGACTTCAGCATATCTCTAAATATGAGGTAATGAATATTCCTCGAGGGTTTGAAATGCATGCTACAATACTTCATTGTTTCTTGTGCCTTGCATCTGTTCTCTGGCAGCAACCATATTTGGAAACTTAGATTTCTGAAGACAGAAAACCTTGAATGAGGTGACACACTTTACACCAAAAATGTGAAAGGCGGTTACCTGCCTCATTATCCTAAGTTACACAACTGCATCCATTTTTATTGGCCATAAAGTTATTTATTCATTTAATTAATCCAACCAGGAGCTTCTTTGTTTTGTTAGGATCCTGTAGAAAAATGAATGTGTGTTTATATAAACAAAGTACAGACAAATCCTTTTTTTAATGTATTCTGCTGTCTGGTGAGAGCAACAAAGTAATTCAGAATGGTGCAAACCTGGTAGCTGTTTACTATTCTTCAATTGCTGGCATTTAAATTAACTTTCTCAGGAAAGGAAAAAAAAAAAAAAAAAAAAAATGAAATAAAAAAAAAAAAAAGAATGGTTTTATATTCAAATCACAATGAGGTGCTCTGGTCTGGGGATTGGAACAAGCGCTTTTTTAGAAGGCCGCTTAATGTGTCACATTCAGAAGTCTGCTACCAATGGCTCAATAAGCAAATAGAAACCAATGACAAGTGACATCCCACCAGCATTTATTAACATTTTTGTTAGCAACATGGAAAGTGGGATTAAGCAAACCCTCAACAAGCTTGTGGTGTGCTCAACACACTGGAGGAAATGAATGCAATCTAGAGCCATAATGAGAGATGGGCCCATTAAAACATCGTAAGGTTCAACAAAGCCAAGCTCATGGCTTGCACCTGGGTCAGGGCAATTCCAAAGAAAATCTTAAATAAATAAAAAATAAAGCCAAGCTGTCCTATAAATGGATTGAAGGCAGCCCTGCAGGGGACATGAGATTCCTGGTGAATAAAAAATTGAATGTGAGTCAGTAGTGTGCACCTGCAGCCTTGAAACCAAACTGTATGCTGGGTTGCATCAAAAGAATTGTAGGTAGCGGGTCAAAGGAGGTGATTTTATCTTTCTACTCTACTCTTGTGAGACCTTACCTGATGTAGTGCATTCAGCATGAGAAGGACATGGGCCTGCTGTAGTCAGTCCAGAGGAGGGCCGTGAGAATGCTCAGATGGCTGGAGCACCCCTCTGTGAAGATAAGCTGAGAGATGAGGTGTGAATAGAAAATTCTGGGGAGATCTTACAGCAACCCTCCAATAATTGATGGGACCCTACAGGAAAGATGGTGAGGGATACTTTATCAGAGATTGTAGTGATATAACAAGGGGTAACTGTAGTAAAATAAAGGGAGATCTAGGCTAGATGTGGGAGGGAAATTTATTACTCAGAGGTTGGTGAGTCAGTGGAATAGGCTGTCCAGAGAAGTCATGGATTCCCCATCCCAGGAAGTGATCAAGTTTGGATAAGGCCCTAGGCAACCTGGTCCAGTGGAAACTGTCCAGCGGCAGGGAGATTGGAACCAGGTGATCTTTACTGTCCTTTTGAAACCACTTCATGATTCTATGATTGATCCTTTGATCTAGATTGATGTCTTGGAGAAGGAGCCGTGAGGGCTAGGCTCCCATGACAGTCCTGAAGCCTTCTTGAACAGAGTCTTGTGGAAAACTGGGGCAGCCTGAGAGGATCATATTCTTGTCCCAAGTCATGCATCTGCTTCTGTCTGTGCCCTGGAGAATACCCAGTGCCCTGTCATGGCACCCCTGAGGAAGGACATTTCTTATAAGGACAGGCAGGAGTAATGCAACACCAAGTCTTTGTGATTTCTCAGATGACCTACCAAAACTGCCACTGTTGCCTACAGTCTGTCAAAGAAGAGAAGTGAAATATTTACTCTGATACTCTGGATATAAGATACTGTGATTACTGCAGGAGGAATACTTAAAGCTCTATAGTTAAGAAGTACCATGTTTTACTGCATATATATCTATTTCAAGGTTTTTCATGCTTAAGCAAGTGATATGTTAAGAAAAAGCGCGTTCAGTGCTTCATCCACTTTTGAGAAGAAGGAAGTCACTGAAGAATGTATTACAAAGAAGGGCATTAAAAGAGGAGAACAAAGTAAAGTGAATACTTATAGACAGATTTTCCTAATCATGGGGAATTCTTAGGCAAGTAGACATGGAAAATGAAAGCTAGCATACCTACCAGGGTGGAATCTAGAGTCAATATTTTGACAGTGAATTGATGTATAGTTAGAATAGGTCAGGAAAGCCTTTGAAAGTTTAGACAGGCAGCTTAAGTTGGATACAGAAGATAACAGGAAGCCAGATGGTACATAAGGGTCTTTGCATACACGGTCAAATTGACAGACTGAAGTGATCACACAAAAATGGTCCTTTCATAAGCATTCAGTATGGATAAAAGCAGGAGAGTGCTACATTTCTCAAGCCTAGATAAAAATATGTTTAAGGGGAGCTTATAAGCAGAAGGGAGACGGACGTTTTGTGGGGTCTGATAGTGACTGGAAAACTGGGAATGGTTTTAAAATAAATGAGGGGAGATTTAGATTAGATATTAGGAGGAAATTCTTTACTCAGAGGGAAACGAGGCACTGGCACAGGCTGCCCGGAGAAGTTGTGAATGACCCACCCTTGGAGGTATTCAAGGCCAGGTTAGATGGGGAGCTGGGCAGCCAGATCTGGTGTGTGACAGCCCAGCCTTGATGCTCTTCAGGATCCCTTCCAACCCAAGCCATCCCATGATTCTACAGTTCTATGATTTCATGACTCCATGTGGCTAGGGTGAGAGTCTGAATGAGATTTTCAGCTTTGTGGGTACCTGAAGAGCAGTTTCTTGATGTCATTAGGCAGAAAGAATCAATAAGATGTAGAAATGGCTCAGAGAGGATGCTACTATGAATATAAAATGACACTCCAATTAGGTGGCTGATTTAACTACCATAATAACAGATTACCTAATATCTGGATTAGATTCAACATTTATTAATACAGAAGGGACTATGGCAGTAATTCCTAATGGAATGAAAGCACATGTCCACAAAAATACAATATTAAAGTGTCTAATAATAAAGAATTCAGTTGAAATCTTGATAAGTCATTTATTGCTCTTCACTGTTAAAGGTAGTTCCTTCTTTCCAGATATTAGTCTGTATTTTATCTAATACATTAAAGAAGTGCTATAATCAAAGCTCTGTTCTCAAGAAGGTACAAACAGACCTAGTCACTCTTCCTTTGTTAAAGGGAGAGAAGTTTGAATTTTAACCCATCAGGTTTTTATCCTGTCATTTAATCCTTAGCAATGTGCTCTAATTGATTCTGAATTATTTTTCACTGGGAAAATCAGAATAACCTGACAACATAAATGGCTGATAGGCAGGTACTTTAAGTGAAGACGGGAAATGTCTTTTGACAGAAAAGTTTCCTTGATGAAAAGTTTAAATGCTATTAAGAGAAACTTATTTGTGTTAAATCTGTCTACACATACCCTCATTACTGACCCAGAACTACTTTTCAGTTATCAGATTATTTGCTGACAATCCAGATTCATTCCTAAATAGAAAGCCACTCAGTACATAATCCCAGAGAAACTGCCCATGGCAGTCTTCTGAGGAATATTTTTAGCATCATAACTGTAGCCTTTATTTATTTACACATACTGTCTTCTATAAAGTAGATTAGCAGTGTTTCATTAATTCTCCCAGTCACTGACTGGGACACTTGTTGGCTTTGTATTAGGATCAGGTCTCTAAATCGCATTCATTGCTAGTTTTCCACTTACAGTGGTTTGTTGAAAATATATAAGCTAACTGATTTCTTAATCCGTATCATTTGTGCCACGTTACTTTATACCATTGTTATTTCTCAATTAAAACATGCTGCATCAAATCACACAGGAGTCTTATAATAACAATGTGACCTTTATCTACACAGTTTTTTAATTTGACACCTATATACAATTATCAAAATCATTTGACAGGTTCTATTTCCATAAGACTTATTGATTGTCATTATTTCCTCGTTAAGCAAATCTGTAGCAGTTCTCTCATTGTTTTGCTTCGTGTCATGTTGATTAAGAAAGCAAGCTTGAGGTAGAAGGGGAAAATAAATGTTCCATTCTAAAAGTGTTGAGCTACAAAGAGAAATAAAATGACTGGCAGACAGGAGGGGGTATAAAACTAAAAGATGGAAAGTGGGAAAGACAGAATGAAGCCTTTTGTCTTTAAATTGTGAATGAATTGATGTTACATAGTTAAGGGAGAAGAAACAAATCTTACTCCATAGAAGAACAAAGCAGGTACCAGGGAGATGAGGAAGTTCCTCCAGTGCAGAAATCAGCTATGTTTTAGAGACGGAATGGAAGATGAGGTCTTCAATATAACTGTTATTTCTGTAACAAATTAGCACATCCTCAGACACCGGCTTTGCACTGATGGTGAAAAACTTTCAAGAGACAGTAAACAAGCACTTAACATTTTCTTGCACAAAGTAAACAGACCAGACTGGATGAGGCTTTCCTTCAGCCTTCTTGTCAGAAAGAAAAGAAGACAGCTTTCAGTTTAAAGAGTCAACATCATTTTTTGTCTGATGATGATGATAACCGGCATAAAATTTGCAGTTACCTTGATATGTAATGATTGATTCAGAATTATGAGCCACTCATTCTCTGGGGTTTATTTTTATCTTTAATTTCAAAAATTGCAACTCCTGAAGACATCAGAGAGACAACGTCAAATTCTGTATTTAAAACCTTGTAGCAGAAATTGCCTGGAAAATGTTACTGATGTAGTAACAGAACCTGGAATCTGTTAGCCAAATAAAACATTCTCAGCATTTATTTACTATTTTAGCAGCAGGAAGATCACTTTTTAGATAGTCGTTATGTGAGCATTTCCATGTATGAAATCGGCTGTCCTTGTACCCCTCAGCAGGACCTTACTCTTCAAACTAAAGAATACACAGGAACCTGATTGTCTTTGGGTGGCTATAGTATCATCATCTGACAAATATTCAGGTGACTTAAATGACAAAACTCACCCAAGTGTGTCAGACTACATGGCTGGGTTTGAGAGACAGTGCAGCAGGGACTTCTGATGCCTCAGTCAAGTCAGGCTGGCCCCACATCAGAAGCATGCACCCTGAAACTAGAACTTACTGGCAGCAGCCCTCTTCTCATGTGTTTTCACCACAGTGCTGCCCTTCCCCAAGTGTCATCAAGGTCCCAGTTGTAGCCTTGCCCCTGTGTCCTGAACAGAGGATGCACACTCCTCCACAGGCACTTGCCAATTGTAAAAGCAATGCAGCTTGCTAGAAACTTTTTCCAGAATTGCAGATAATTCGTATCGCCTTGACTAGAGTGAGGTGAAAACATCCACTCAGGCAGTTAATATCAGTTACCATGGCTCCGCTGGTGCACTGAAACGTGTTAATCCTTTGCAACTCAGTTGTGTGCCTGGGCTGTAGATCTCCACTGTAAGTAAACTGACATACTATATAGCTAATAATGCCAGCACTACAAGGAAATACAAATGCAGCGATCAGGCATAATAACACAGTCTTTGACTATTTTAATGAGTACTGAAGGCTGCTAGTTCTCTGAATAGCAGTGTGTCAGACTGAAATCAAAATTAACTTAGAGTTGTCATGACCTGAGTAGAGGTCACTCACCTTCCCGTACATGCACTTAGCTGTTTCACTTCATTTTATGATTGAAACTAGTAGAAAATAATAGGGAGGGGAGGGGAAAGGGGAAAAGGAAAAGCAAAAAGGGGGAAGGGAGAAGGGAAAAGGGGAAAGGGAGAAAATGGAAGGGGAAAGGGGAAAGGGGAAACGGGAAACGGGAAGGGGGACAGGAAGGGGAAGGTACAGGAGGAGGGGAGGGGAGGGAAGAGGTCATATTTTGATTATTTTTGTCAAAGTTATTCATAGCTTTAACATCTATATCTTCAAAACTGAGTTCTCCTGGATTATCCTGTTCTCCAGAGAAACTGTAGTAACCCGCAAGAATACATAACTGTATCCTTCTTGCACTGAGGTGGCTGCAGAACAGCTCATAAAAGACTTAAGATGCAGGCAACAAAGAAGAGAAGAAACATGGAAAACTATAGAACAGAGCACAAAATCCCCTATTGTCTGTAAAATTTTCTCCATTCAGAGAAAATCATGTCAAGCAACCTTACAATAAATGGTAGGTGAATATACATCCCATATTCAGGCTCTTTTATACAATTTCAAACAGCTCTGTAATATTAAGATGAAGCTATTCCTTGAAGATGATGTTAGTCTAAAGACATATTTTGAACTTTTGTTACTATACATTTACTAAAAAATGCAATGTAATCCACAATTATCAAATGTATTTTTAATTAACTAGCATGAAGCAAATAATAATTTCAGAACAGATTATGATTTCAAATCAGGATTCTGTTAGAGAATATAAAAACATAGTATTGAGGCATCCCAGGTTATTACCACATAATGTCTTAGGCATTTTTCTGGAAAATGCTGACTATAATAGCACCATCTAGATCCCTTTCATATCAGCAGCAGACACACTTCCTGTGACTTAACTTGAATTTGAATCAGGCGCTAGGCAACATTTCTTATTAATTGAAATATGAGCTGCAGTCAGAGTTAATACATTTGAAACATGAATGCTACCAATTAGCAGTCAACATTTGAAAAAGTTTATACCACTTGCTTTAAAAAATGTGTGCAACAGAAATTCTTCATGCATTGTTCTGCTCATCCACCAAAATAACATGTTTCATGTGTTCTATGCTGAACTGCTACAATTTGCAGTGCAAATCAAGCATCATAAGCATATATAATAACATAATTTACCAGCATGAATAGTAAGAGAATATTTTCCTGTTCCTAGTTTGGGTTAAACCTAAGTTTTAACAAGGGCAAATAATCTAATACAGCCTCACTAAAAAGGCCTGGAAGCTACAGGAAACCTACTGGGCCAAGAGATGATTAGTTAGTAATAGAAAAGCTGTGAGCTACTGAGATAGGCGATAATTAGAATTACAGTGAAGTACGATAACAGAATCCAGGTGAGTGGTTGAAGGACTTTGGATCATGAGGCAAGATAGAAAATACTCTCATGCTATGAAACCTATTTCTTCCTCTACACAAAGCACATTAAAACTCAGTCATCGTTAGTTTCAGCAGATGCCCTTTTCTCCAGAAATTTTTCCATGAAACCTATAGTTCATGGCCCTCTTCACTTTCACTGTTACATGTCCTTAGAGGGGGATGTGACAGAGAACATCCCATCTGTGAACATGCTCCTGCTTGATATCTCATTTTCAGGTAATAACTGCTTGCTGAGGATAGTTAATTTCCCTATTTTTGATATGATATCATCAGAAAGCAGTAGTTGTAAGCTGTATGCACTCTCTTGGGAGTCATTAAGTTTTAGAAGGTGAAGAAACAGAACACACTGGAGCTTGTGGCTGCTTTCTTGATTGCTGGTAGAAGCCATTCTCTACTGCCAGTCAGAGAGAAGTGACTGAATCATGAAATAAGGGCAGTTGATACATAAACATGACATCTATATTTTCTCCTTTTCACTTAGATTCTTTACAGTTCTATGCACTGCTGTTTGTTGTTGTTGTTGTTTTTGAATCTATGAAATAAAAAATAGAAAAATATGTCTGACTAAAATATCTAACAGAAAACAAAGTACCACATACCAAGGAATTAGTTTCTTTTCAACACACACACACACATGAAGACCAAAAAGTTTATTAATAGAGATTAATAATTAACTACTGATACTATAATTAAATTATACATAAAAATATGTTATCAATTCTTAGTAATTCTTACTATAATGAATTAACACATAGTGTATAATGTAAGTATAAAATATGTACTATGACAATAATAGCAATAGTAATAGTAATAATAATAATAATAATAATATTGTTCAATAGAATTTAAATAATGTTCGGTTTCAAATCACAGTTCTGCTTTCTGGGTAAATCTTGTATTCACATCCTAATCTTGAGGTGTGCTGAGAACACTTAATCCCGGTAGCTGACACACACTGGGCTTCTCATATGTGTGACTCATCCACAACATACTAACTGTGCGGCAGTTTTGAGGAGACACATTCTTCCTTTCTAGATATTAGGGAAATCAACCTGGCTAAAGAACTATGAATGCATCATATGTCCTCCTACCTCACAGTGCAACTATTAACTGAGAAATTTCAAAGACAAACAACAAGAACATTTTAGATTAACTTCATAAGCATTATCTCCTTGTTTTTTGATAAGCAATTTGGGGTTCCATAAGTATACAGTATAAAAGTTCCATGGGTTGACTCTAATGTTTAACCGTGATTGCTGCAATAATCCCACCCAGGTTCTTCTATCTGGGAATTAGCAGGAACTGATGCTTATGTGTCATAATCTAATTTCCATCAGGATTTTGGGGAAGTGCAGGGTGGGGCAGAATATATTCAAAGCATATTCCTGAACTCTAGTAAGATAGGAAACGTTACAAATAGAAAATGTCTTTTGGGACTACTTAAGAGAACATATTCAAGTCTCAGAGGATGTGGAATGCTTACAGATTGTAAATTTAAGAGGATGGTCCTCCTTTTTATGAACATGAAAAGTCATTCAGCTCAAAGTTCTGCTTTTAACCACTGGCTGTGCTGGACAGCATTAATATTTCATTGGCAAATACAATGATACTGAAACTCATCTGGAAGAAAAGACAAAAATTATGTTAAGTCTGAACTACACCCCACTGCATCCTGGATAACAGGTTCCAGCAAATCTGTGAATGTTAACATCCGTTGACTCAATGGACTATCTCTGCCTCATCAACGAGGGATGTCCATACAAAAAACAGTTCATTACCTTTCTTTCTAGAAGCATAAGATCTCTGTATATACAGCCCCTAATGGCCTAAATCCTGCACTGTGTCATATTCCATCAGGAGCCAGTGTGCAAATAACATATTTCCATTTTTAAAGTCTGAAAAATGTCACAAAAAGCTTTTGGCATTTACGTGACTCAGACAATCACACTTACACATTCTAATTCTCTCTGCAGATAATTTCCGATGTTCAGTATATAACCACAGCAGGATACCAGGAATAAGTATTAAAGTAAAAACTAAAGTTCTGCAGCGTAGCCATTAAAGTGTACCAGACTACAAAAAGAAGGCATTATAAATGATGTTATTGACAGCTACTGATTAATAAAGTGAAAATCAAAATGTAATGCACTTAAACAACAAATAGTCTTGATGTATACAAGGACCAATTTACAAAATTTCATACCTGTAACTTGGCACAAATTAATGTATCTGCATTAATAAGATTTTCACCTGTGCCTCAGTGAAAAAAAACAAAACAAAGCAAAACAAAACAAAGCAAAAAACAGAAGTAGCTCTGTCTTTTTTAATGTTACATTTCTTTATCACATTCAAAAAAGGTGTGATATTTTGCATTTTTTTTCCCTGACCCTTTATAAGAAGCAATATACCATTTTCATATCTGAATCTGATATGAAAATAACGTGGTACCCGTATCAATTGTATATGCCATGTTTTGAAATTGGACTGACAATGGCCGCCCTTACGAATTCATAATTGCAATACAAAATGTGAGCCCAACAGCTGGAATTCTGTCCTAATAGCATAGAGGGAGAGTAATAGAAAGTTATCATTAGAAGGACGTGTCAGAGTGCTAACAAGATCTGTTCGTACAAGGATGTAGTTTTCCATCTAAGATGAGAAAATACCAAGTGAAACACAGTCATTTAGTTTGGGAAGAATTTGTAGGCATTACTGTTCTCAAGAAATCTTCCTTCTAGGAAAAGAATACAGTAGAAAAATAAGAAAGTATCTGAAGCAGGATGCAAAGATAATGAATAAATGTAGCATGGGTGCAACAGGGAGTATGTCTGCACATGCATAGATGTGGTGGAAGGACTAGTGTAAGCTCACAGCTGTATTGCCATTATTATCAGTCACCAAACAAAACATAGCAGGCATACTTCAGAAAAAGCAGAGAACAGTTCTCCCTTTTTCAGTTTGCCTCAAGCATCTTCTATGATTGCCCAGTATGTTTCTGCTGTTATATATTTTTCTGATAAAGATATGATAAGGTCAACAAATTTGAAGACTCTCATTAGTGCTCTGGATCCTTATTTTAGGGATTAATGAGCATGCTTTTAATTTAAGATGGAAAAGGACTTGAGAGTATTTTGAAAAGCTGAAGTTCAGTTTAGATGTCCCACTTGGAAAATCTACTTCTTCCTGAAAAGAGACTGCTCAGATTTTTAGGCGAGTTCCTCTTTAGGTATGTAAGAGATTCAAGGCATCTATCAATTAACTTTACAAATGCTAACCAGTGTGGAAGAAGCAATAAAGACATCAGGAAAATAATTTAATTCTCCCAGTGACTATTCAGGACATTTTCTTTGAAGATTATGAATTAACTATTAGCATACCTACTGTTAGCCACTGGTGACGACATATATACAAAACAGAAAAGTAATTTTGTTAGTCAGTGTATTTGGGAATGATCATCACAAGCTGCAAAATGGAAGTAGAAGTGAGAAACTGATTAAAGATTCCAGATGTCAAAATAGTAAAAGAACATCAACAATTCATTCAGCAGCCATTCTTCAGCATTCAGCAGTTGCCTAAGCTTATTAATAATGACAACATTCAACTTTTTCATTTCTGCCTCTGTGAAGGGGATAAAACAGAAGAACTCGCACCAGTTTCATGAAATGTATAGAAGAAGTTTGAAACTGAAATTATAGTGCTCCAATGGAATTTAGTGCTTTACAGGTTAAACCTCTTTCTCTTCTATACTCTTGTTTTAAATGGAAAACCTCTGGGAAGAGGCAAACAGTGAGGAAAAAAAAGATGAAATAATAAGAAATACCTCAGTAACATGAAGTATTTAGCAATGATAGCATGTAGTAAATGTAAACAATGCTTCAGAAATTCTGAAAAGAAAGGCACAAGACAGAGATCTGTGCATATTGTGACAAATTTAGGCATTATTTCCTCTTGTTTTGACAATTAAGACCTGAGCTCTGTTTTGTAGCATCAGTAGTAAAGGCAGACAAAGGCTGTTGTGTTATGATTTTGATTTGAACAAAGGAAAACAAATTATTATTCTTTTTTCATTTGAAGGACTTAAATCACACAATAATAATAATAGTTTTAAAATTATTTGCTGCTAGAGAGTAAGACCATAAAACCTAAAAATTTCATATTTTATGCTACCTGTATTGTTGGAAAGGGATAAAAAGTGGCATATATATGTGTCTGAGAGTTATACCTCAAAATAAGACACTCGTCAAGACAGAGATCTTCCCAGATTTATGAGACTATTACAGTCCTTCACATGATAGCTATCTTATGAAAACATTCAAAAAGGAGCAAGAGGGTTGAAAGGCATTGGAAAATATGTTGCAAACGTCAGGCTTCAGTATACCAGCTTTCCCTTGCAAAAATATGCTACATAGTCTGTGGCTTAGAGTCAAGACTTTCTGGTCTGGACAGCAACATTCTAAAGCATACTTACCCTTATGCCCAGAAGGCTAAAAGTGAATAAGGCAAAGAGGCTTTTTTTTTTTTTTTTTAAATCACAGATTTGAACTACTGAATTTAGTAAAATGCCTGTGTGATAGTTAGATTTGTGTGATTTCCTGGGCATTAAAAAAGCTGTGCATAAAAATAGGTCAGTTTCCGAGACAGCACATAATCATGTTAGTAAATGTCATCAGGGGAAAAAGATACAGAAACTGGCACTAGCCTACAAACCATAGAAAATGTACAACTGAACAAAATCAAAGATGTCAAAGGTTTTGTATCCATACAAAGACTAATTTTACAGAATAGCATAATGATTTTAATGTAATCCTTGCTTTACTTTACTGTTGAGAAACTTGTTACAGACAGTCCTCACACCACTTTTTATTAATGGAATTCACCTAAGTAAATTCAGAGGCAATTCTAAAATAAAAGAAACATTTGAAGCTTATGCTAACTGGGACAAGCATCGATTAAATAAATAAATATTTGCTCATAAGTGAGCACTCTATCAGTACTCATAATATAGCACAACCCCAGATGTTAAATTGGAAACACAAAACTGAATTTTGTAATAGACATTGGTAAGTTACATATAGTTTGTTTTTATAGAGCAATAATAATTATTTAATTATAGTAAACTGTTACTTAAAGCATGGTGCCTCAAAATAGCATGCCTCAAAGACACAAAAGTCTAAACAGATCAATCACCCAGAATGATTTATAGCAACGCTGGTAAGGACTTTAAATGGAGAAAAACAAGTCAGTTGGGCTGCAGCTCTTAAGGTAAATAATCCCATGAATTTGCAGAAAGCAGAGAGAAATTAGAAGACTGCATCAATTTTATGATTCAGTTTCAATCTTATGTGATTACGTTATCTGTCTACAAGAAGGTTTGGTCCTTTAAAAATTAAAATACATGCATATTTTTACACAGACAAATATTCCTTGCCAAATGCAGTGCAAAATTAATAGGTAATCTAGGACACCAGTAACAGGTTTCTACAAAGTCTGGACATTACAGAAAAGAAAGAAAAGCCCAATAAATTAGGTTTGTAGCTTGTAGTAACATAGTTAAAACACTTGTCTCTTTTAGCCCTATTTCTTTAGGAAAGAAGGTTTTTGTACACTTGATATTTGTCTGTCATCCACTTTGGAGTGTAAAGCCATCCGAATTCATCTGAGTAGTAAAAAGCTGGAAAATAATGAGTGCCCTGGAGTCATATGGTACTGGGCACCTTGCTAGAGCAGAGCAAGAGATCCGTATTGCAGAATCCCTGTGAAGAAAGTGGCAGGGAACAAGCCGTTATCTTCTCCACTAAGCCTGACTATGCAACAAACATGTTCTTATGACACAGATATGAAATATGTGTCAGGAAGGAGGTGAATAATAATAACACTCTGAAACACATTAGACACAAATCTGCACAACAACAGATGCCATTAGACCCAAAATACATGGAAGAAGCTGTTAAAAAAGTCATGTTATAAAACATTTACTCTTCCTTCCAAACTCAGGAACAAGCTGTTCACATTATGTCATCTAAACAGTTTAGCAAAATCAGATCCTAATCCAATCTAATACAGGCCAGTCAGCCTCAACTTCATCCCTGGAAAGGTGATGGAACAACTTGTTCTGAAAACCCTCTCCAAGCAATTAGAACAGAAGAAAGTTATCAGGAATAGTCAACATGGATTCACCAAGGGGAAATCTTGCTTAATCAATCTGATAGCCTTCTAAGATGTCATCAGTGGCTGGGTAGGTGGGGTAGAGCAGTGCATGTCATGTACCTTGACTTCAGCAAGGTGTTTGACACCATCTCCCACAACATGTTCGTTATGAAACCTTGAAAGCAGGGGATAGATGAACGGACGGTGAGGTGGATTGAGAACTGGCAGACCAGCAGAGCTCAGAGTCATTGGTAGCACAGAGTTTATCTGGTTGTTAGAAACAAGCAGTGTTTCTGAGGGGTCAGTGCTGGGTCTGGTCTCGCTGAACATTTTCATCAGTGACCTGAATGAAGGGATTGAGTCCGCCCTCAGCAAGTTTGCTGATGATACAAAGCTGGGATGAGTGGCTGCCACACCCAAAGGCTGTGCAACCATTCAACAAGATGAGGACAAATTGAAGAGTTGGGCAGGGAGGAACCTGGATGAGGTTTAACAAGAGCAAGGATGGAGTCTTGTATCTGCGGAGGAGTAACAGCATACATCACTACAGGGTAGGGGATGGCTTGCTGGAGAGAAGCTCTGCAGAGAGGAACCTGGGTGTTCTGGTAGACAGCAGGTTGGCCATGAGACAGCATTATGCCTTTGTGGTCAAGGGCAGTAGCATCATGGGGCACACTGAAAAGAGCATGGCCAACAGGACAAGGGAGGTGATTCTCCCCTCTATTCTGCCCCAGTGAGGCCACATTTAGACTACTGCATCCAGTTCTAGGATCCTCAATTCAAAAAAGACATGGTTCTCCTAGTCAGAGTCCAGGAGAGGGCCACAAAGATGATAAAGGGCCTGAAGCACCTCCCTTATGAGGAAAGGCTGAGTAACCTAAGTCTGTTCAGCCTGGGGAGAAGACTGAGAGGGCATCTGATAAATGTTTATAAATATCTAAGGGGAGGTGGAAGGTAGATGGATAAGGCCAGGCTCTTCTCGGTGATGCCTAGCAATAGGACAAGGAGCAGTAGCCTAAAACTTGTACACAGAAATTCCAGACATGTGGAAGAACTTATTTACCGTAAGGGTGACAGAGCATTGAAACAGGTGGTCCAGAGTGGCTGTGAGATCTCCTTCTATGGAGATATTCAATCTAGAACCATCTAGATGCCTGTGTGACCTACTGTCAGGAACCTGCTTTAGCAGAGGGTTGGATTCAATAACCTCTTGAGGCCCCTTCCAGTCACAATAGTTTCGTGATTCTGATTGATTCTGTGGCTAATACTTAATATCAGTGACAAGGTCAGGGCTAGGTGAAAAATGAATCATTACAGAGAAAATGCCCACAGCCACTGTCTTTGGGGTTTGAGGCAGGCCAATATGGGAAGGTGTAGGCTTTAGCTTGGTTTGTTTTTTTTTAAAACAAGAAACAGGTTTATATGACAAAGTTTAAAAAACATACCTTATCAAAACAAAAACAATTTAGTATGTTCCTGACATTGTTTCATGTGGGAAAAAAATAATAATTAGGTACCAAATTATCACCTGTCTCAGGGTACCAATCTCAGTTGTTGAGTGCTTGTTTCAGTTGGTCTTCCCTTCTCACATTCTGTGTCCTGCAGTTTTTAAATTAATAGCAACTTTATATCATACATAAAAGACAACTGAAAAAATAAAAGCATACAAACGTGTTCCTAGCTAAAGAGTTTGACCACATTGTCATTCAAAAAAAAAAAAAAAAAAAAAAGAGCAATATATAGCTTGAATGTCCTAAGGGCTTCAAGAAATATGTCATTTTTCACTCCTCAAGACACAGAAACTATAACTTACAGTTTAATGCAAGACACTCGCAGGCTTTCGCACAACATCCTAAAATATTGGTTTTGTCTACTTTTATTGTCAAGTTGCCAAGAATGAAATTCTTTTTACAACACAAAATTTAAGCGTTGATAATATTTTTTTTTTCCCTAGTTTGATGTCTTCAGCTTCTGACAGTGGCTTTAATTTATTATAACGGATTCAAGGAGCTACATCTGAGCACTGAATGCCATAAGTTAGTGTTAGACACAGAAGCCTGCCAACTCTAATTCATTGAGAATTAGATGAGAGTTCTTTTTTATTCTGATGTGGAGATGCTCATATCCTAAATAGAAAATAAATCCAGATTTGGTGACTGTTAGGCAAGCTTTTAATAGACACTTTTTTGTTCAAAGTGTATATGTGATGGTCAGGGTGGAATAGGGCATCTTCATTGTCCTAAGGAGAGTACTCTTTTTTTAGTCTGCCATATAGTGAAGGATTTTGAGAAAACCTTGCAGCCACTGCGATAAAAGCCATTTCAGGCAGAGAGTGGGGAGCAGAGGGGAGGGGAGGAAAAGGGAGGGGAGGAGAAGAGAAAGGGAAAGGGAAAGGGAAAAAGGAAAATAAATGTGAAAATCTGTCACTTAATCTGAGTCACTGAGGCAAAAAAACAACCATGGAACACTTTAAATTGAAATATCAGTTTACAGAGTTGATTTTTTTCTGCTCTTTGGGACAAGAACATTGGTGAAGTAAAAGCCATGGTGTGACTGAACAGTCTGCTGAAAAGAGACATCTCAGCTATCAAAATGTTATTAATATTTCTCCTATACCCTTTCCCTATTTTCCCAGCATAGACAGCCTTGGTCTGCACAGAACAACAAAGGCGTACTTTGGCCAGCAGTGACTGGCAAGAGAGACATCACATTCTGCTGAGACCAAAAAATGGAGTGTGAGCTACCTCATCAGAATTACAGTTTAAAAACAGTGGCAGTCCTTCTCATTGAAGCGGAGTGTAGGTGACAAAATACTTTTAATGGATGAGTTTTGTCTTTTTCCCAATTTAAGTGTACTCTTACATGCCTGTTATGTCTATGACACAACAGCAGAGGTGAAAACCACTTCAGCCACTTTCCCCTCTCCACAGTAGGAATTTTTACACAAACATCAATCTGCATTTCTATTTGAACCTCTGTGTTAAACACATTTGGCAAATAGTCAGAAAAAGCGAGAAGAAAATAATACCAGTTATGCAAAACATTCTACAAGTGATATCAATATGGGCCACATGTTGTATTATGTTAGCAAGACTCTTGTTAACCAGTGGATGTAAAGTTGTAAGCTTCTCCCCTCTATTTATTTGGCACTTGTGAGGATACGTCTAAAGTGCCCTGTACAGGTCTGGAATCTCCAGCACAGGAAGTATATTGGCTGATTGAAGCAAGACCAGTGGAGGTACAGAGGTATTCAGAGAGTCAGACTGTACAATGCAGGATGAGAAACGAAGAGAACTGTGATTTTTAGTTTGCTAACAAAAAGAGTAAAGGGGACAATACTGCCTTCAAGAACTACCTAATGGAACAATACACCTCCTCAAGGTGCACACTAGAAGGATAGGAGGCAAACAGTCACAGACTGAAAAAAAAAAAAAAAAAAAAAAAAAAATCTAATGAGATATTAGTGAGATAAAATCAGTGAGGCTGAATTGAACACTGAAGCAGGTACCCACAACAGACTGAAATCTCAATGCTAAGAGACATAAAAAACTTGACAAGACTAAGCCCAAGACAGATAATTTTAGCTGGCCTTGCTTCCAAAAGGAGTTTGAACTAAATTATTCTTAAACATTAAATGCATTTAAATTTATTTATACCTTTATTTATTTCATATATGTACATAATTTATAAATAAATTTATTTTATTTATTGTATATATTAACATAAAAAAACAAAAGCCACGTGGGAAAATTAGCAAACATAAAGTGCTTTGTCAATCAATTTCATAATATACAATTTGCCCAACTGTGTGGCAATTCCCTAGTCTAATCTCAACCTCAGTGAGTTTTAAGATATGAATTCCAAATCAAATCAGGACCCTAAATCTTCTCAGATTTGACTCTTGTTAAGCACATAATGTTATTTTACTCATCAGACTGCCACAGCATTTGAATCATGAAAAGTCCACACGTGACTTAAACACAGATGAAGTTATGATCTCACCAAACACCATTTATAGGAACTAATAATAAAGATACATTTATTATTTTAGAAATCAGGATGTGGTTCATGTATCTAGTATATTCCAGATATCATGAGTTCCCAATGCTCAAATTTAACAAATGTTTTTCTTAATCAGCAGAAATAATGACAGATGCCTATTCTGGTTTCATGAAAGGAGATTATTTGATATCAAGGCAGAAATATTTAAATGACAGTAAATGTGCTGCCATTGTAGCACTCTGAAAGAGAATCTTGTTTCTCATTTCATTTTCCAGTGACATTGGTGGAGTTCTTTTTATTTCAATTGGCCCATCTGTTCAGCAGTCTTCCTCCTAAACCTGTTCAATAACTATCTATAATTATACATCCTTTCCCATTTTAATTATTGCCCCAGAGTTCTGATTTCAGCTAAGACACTGTTAATAGCACACCATTGCCTTCGCTGCTACTGAGTGGTGGGTGTGCACATAGGGCTGGGCCATGACAAGCTGTTCAGCAGGGAAGAGTCACCACCATTAAGGAACAGGAGCAGGAGATAGGCTGGAGCAAGAATATCTGGCCTAAATTAGACAATGTGTTTATTCCATACCACATGACATTGTGCAGAAGGCTACATAGCTGTGGGGAGCTGGCTAGAGGAGGCCATTTCAGGAACTGTCTGGGTGTCACTCTGTAGCTGCTGAGATGTTATATTGTTAGTGGGGCATTGGTCAGTGGGAAATTGTACTGTTAGCTGGTCAGCAGGTGGCAAGTAATTGCACTGTGGATATATATATAAACATATATGTACATATGTATATATAATTGCATTTTTGTTTCTATTTTCCTTTTCTGTCTTAGAAAATAATTTTTATCTTAACCCACAATTTTTGTTTTGTTTCCAGTTCTCTTTTTCATTCCATACTGGTTATAGTGAGCAAACAGCTCTGTGGTCCTGATCTGCCTGCCAGCTTAAATCATAACAATTGTTTTTTGCACCCAATGTAAGGTTCAAAATGGAGAGATAACAGCAGATCTGACCAGAGCATGTTAGAAGAAAACTGGTATAAATGTTGTAGCAATTTGATAGTTACAAGTCATGATGTCATTTTTATTATCTGCGTTCTTTCAGATTTTTTTCATTCAACCATAGTATTTAATACCTTACTTGCTGCATACGATCCCTCTTATGCCATTTACCATCTCTAGGGACTGGATTAAGGCATCATTTTTCTGTACAGTGTAACAGAAGACTAATCTGGTATTTGTATTCCATATTGCAGTCGTCTTCATACTTCAGGAAACACATCTTGGGAAGTATTAATAATTTTGCTCTTTACTTTGTCTCCTTGAGTGCCAAGCTATGGAGGAGACAAGGGAGAACATTCAAATCAGTATATTCCTATTGCTAGGTTTTGTTTAAGATTAAACAACTATATAAGAATATCAATATTGGATCTGCCCCAAAGTTGAATAGTTCTGATTGGCAGGAACCTAGAATTGTGGGCACTCCCAGCTTTCTGAAACTTCAAGCCTGAACAAGTGCAGAATTCTGAAAAACTAGTACAATATTTGAAAAAGGTATGCTGTCACCCTGACAATCCTGCAGAAACACAAATCACTGCAGTGTGCTGGGGCCTACTGATGCCTACCAAGTCCTGTTCAACACTACTTATCACTCTAAAGAGAAGGAGGTTTCATGCTGATAACAAGGTGATAGGCCCCACGGTCATTTCAGTCCCTGTGTGATTGCTCGAGCCTCTGTGACACACTTTGCAGTTCATTCAATAAGCATCAGAGAACAAACCTGTGTCAGTAACAGTCACCCTATCACCCCTATACACAAGACAAAAAAAAAAAAGTGTCTGTGAAAGTCAGCTCATTAGTAAGGAAAAAAACTGCTACTAAGATGAGGATGGAAGAAGAAATGGGGATGAAGAATGGGAGGAGTAAAAGGATGAACTAATAATGAGGCAATAACTGTCTGACCCCTGAGTATGGATGAGCTGCAAGATATCTGAAAGCACTTCAGGTGTCATCCAAACAAGCATACTGTCGCCTAGCTGCTCTAAAGCTGGGATAATGGGGCCCATAGCCTGGACATAGTGGGCAGCAAAGCCAGGCAGCTGGGACACTTTTCTAGGGAAGAGAATATTGATGAATGATTGAAAAAGGTACACAAGTCTTCACTTTATGAAGGAAAACCTTGTCAGCTGTGAAGGAAAGATACCCATTCAAGGAAGATCAGATATGCTAACCAGGCAAGCAGAATACCATGGAGAAATGTGTCCAGTAGCTGTGTGAATTAAATGTGCTGGGGGAGATATACAATATTGACCTGGATGACATTATTGTCCTAAGATCCTGATGACATGACACCCACATGGCAGATATATATACAGATTTCACCATTGTCATATGTCAACACGCTGGCAGTAGTGGTCTCAAAAATTGAAGAAAATGCAATGGTGAATGAAGTGGCTAGCCTACATGGACAATATGAAGAAAAAATGTCTTTGTCCCTGTGGGCTTGTGTGTCAGCTGTGGAGATACTTTCCTGGGAGTTCTAGCAATTCAAAGACAAAATGCTCTACTCCCCACCTGTATGGAATATGCCCTCCTCCGGTAAAGAAAGGAGGGTGATAGTCATAGGTGATTCCCTTCTGAGAGGAACTGAGGGCCCAGTATGTTGACCTGCCCCTACCCGTAGGGAGGTGTGCCGCCTCCCTGGGGCCCGGGTCAGGGATATTTCTAGGAAACTCCCTAGTCTGATCCGCCCCTCTGATTATTACCCCTTATTGATAGTTCAGGCTGGCAGTGATGAAGTCGCTGAGAAAAGCCTGAGGTCTGTCAAAAAAGACTTCAGGGGACTGGGACAGGTAGTTGAAGGAACGGGTGTGCAGGTGGTTTTTTCCTCTTTACCTTCAGTGGCGGGGAAGGATACTGAGAGGATCCAAGAAACCCTCCTCATAAATAAATGGCTTAGGAGTTGGTGCAAACATAGTAATTTTGGTTTTTTTGACCACGGGGCAATTTAGTCAGCACCTGGCATGATGGCTGCAGATGGAAGTAGCCTGTCTCCAAGGGGTAAGAGGATTCTAGCCAAGGAACTGGCAGGACTTATAGACAGGTCTTTAAACTAAGTATGAAGGGGGAAGGGGACAAAATGAGGGCCAGTGGGGTTGAGTGGGTAGTTCAAGGCTCAAAACAGAGCTTGATGGGTGATGAGGGTGGAGTTCAAAGGGATGGAGAGGGGTGGGGGAAAGCTGCTTCCCTAAAGTGTCTGTACATTGATGCGCGCAGCATGGGAAATAAACAGGAAGAGTTACAGATTTGCGTGCAGTCGCAAGGCCACGATCTCACTGCAATCACAGAGACATGGTGGGACAACTCGCATGACTGGAATGTTGTCATGGAGGGCTATGTGCTTTTTAGGAAAGATTGGCTGGCAAGGCGGGGGGTAGAGTTGCTCTTTATGTGAGAGAGCAGCTAGAATGCATCGAACTCCAGCTGAGGGAGAGTGACGTAGCTGTGGAGAGCTTGTGGGTAAGAATCAAGGGGCAGGCTGGTAAGGGTGACACTGCTGTGGGTCACGATCCCAGGCTTATGGGGGACTTCAATTATCCAGATATTTGTTGGATGAGCAACGTGGCCAGGCACGCGTGGTCCAGATGGTTCTTGCAGTGTGTTGAAGACAACTTTCTGATGCAGGTGCTGGAGGAACTGACGAGGGGAGGGGCATTACTGGACCTTATTCTCAGTAATAAGGAAGGACTTGTTAAGGAAGTAAAAGGTCGGGGACAGCTTGGGTTGTAGTGACTACGAGATGGTGGAGTTCAAGATCCTGAGTGAAAGACGCAAAGCAAAAAGTAGGATTGCTATCCTGGACTTTAGGAGAGCCAACTTTGGTCTCTTCCAGGACCTACTTGGAGCTATCCCGTGGGCCAGGGTGTTAGAAGGTAAGGGGGCCTGTGAGAGCTGGTCAGCATTTAAGCGGCTCTTCTTCAAAGCTCAGGATCGGTGCATTCCTGTGAGCAAGAAATCAGGAAAGGGTGGCAGGAGACCTGCATGGATGAGCAAGGAGCTCATGCGCAAACTCAAAGGGAAGAAGAAGGTCCATGGAATGTGGAAAAAGGGTCTGACCACTTGGGAAGAGTATAGAAATGTTGTCAGGGCCTGCAGGGATGCAACGAGGAAGGCTAAAGCCCGCCTGGAATTGAATCTGGCAAGAGTGATAAAGGATAATAAAAAAGGCTTTTTTTAAGTGTGTTAACAGTAAAAGGAAGACTAGGGAGAATGTGGGCCCCCTACTAAGTGAGGGGGTTGTTCTGGTAACTGGGGATGCTGAGAAGGTGGAGATACTGAATGCCTTCTTTATTTCTGTCTTCAGTGGAAAAGCTCTCCCTCAGGAATCCCAGACCCTGGAGGTTAGTGAGAGCATCTGGGGAATGGAAGACTTCCCTTCAGTCAAGGAAGATGTGGTCCGTGAGCGCCTAGGCAACACCAATGTACATAAATCCATGGGACCCAATGGGGTGCATCCACGGGTGCTGATGAGCTGGCGGAGGTGATTGCTGAACCGCTCTTTATCATCTTTGAGAGGTCTTGGAGAATGGGGGAGGTGCCTGAAGACTGGAGGATAGCCAATGTCACTCCGGTCTTCAAAAAGGGCAAGACATTTGATACTGTCTCCCATTACATCCTTATAACAAAGCTGAGGAAGTGTGGGATAGATGAGTGGACAGTAAGGTGGGTTGAGAACTGGCTGACTGGCAGAGCTCAGAGGGTCATTGTTGGCGGTGCAGAGTCCGGTTGGAGACCTGTAACTAGCAGTGTTCCCCAGGGGTCAGTGCTGGGTCCGGTCTTGTTCAACATCTTCATCAATGACCTTGACAAGGGGATAGTGGCCACCCTCAGCAAGTTTGCTGGTGATATGAAGTTGGGAGGATTGGCTGACACACCTGAAGGCTGTGCTGCCATTCAGCAAGACCTGGACAGGCTGGAGAGCTGGGCGGTAAGAAATCAGATGAGGTTTAACAAAAGCAAGTGTAGAGTCTTGCACCTAGGAAGGAATAATTGCATGCACCAGTACAGGTTGGGGAATGACCTGCTGGAGGGGAGCTCCGCAGAGAGGGACCTGGGTGTCCTGGTGGATGACATGATCATGGTGGCCATGAGCCAGCAGTGTGCCCTCGTGGCCAAAAAGGCCAATGGCATTCTGGGGTGCATTAAAAAGAGCATGGCCAGCAGGTTGAGGGAGGTGATCCTCCCCCTCTACTCTGCCCTGGTAAGGCCTCATCTGGAGTACTGTGTCCAGTTCTGGGCTCCCCAGAACAAAAAAAAAGTCAGGGATCTCTTGGAAAGAGTCCAGTGGAGGGCCACAAAGATGGTGAAGTGGCTGGAGCATCTCCCCTATGAAGAAAGGTTAAGTGAACTGGGTCCTTTTAGCCTTGAGAAAAGAAGACTGAGAGGGGACCTGATCCAGGTCTATAAATATCTAAGGTGTGGGGGGCAAAGTGGCGAGGCCAGACTCTTTTCAGCAGTGTGTGGAGACAGGACAAGGGGAAACAGCCAGAAACTGGGGCATCGGAAGTTCCGCACAAATGAGCACGAGAACTTCTTTACAGTGAGGGTGACAGAGCACTGGAACAGGCTGCCCAGGGGGGTTGTGGAGACTCCTTCTCTGGAGATATTCAAGACCCGCCTGGATGCCTACCTGTGCTACCTGGTGTAGGGAACCTGCTTTGGCAGGGGGTTTGGACTCGATGATCTCTGGAGGTCCCTTCCAACCCCTACGATTCTGTGATTCTGTGATTCTGTGAGATTCTGTGAACAGTATCTCAGCCATTAAAAGTAAGTGTACCTCTGCTCAAGAGAGAGGCTATAGGAGGTACACACCATGTGCTACCCTGTAGTTTCATCTACATGACCATGGAGCAGGTATGAGGAAATAGGATGGAAAATCTACGTTGACCTTAGAGGTACAGGTATGTAAGTTACAAGGAAGAACAGTCAAAAAAAGGGGCTCTTCCCAGGAAAATGGCCACACCTGATCCTAGTGGATAGTCTCTTAAGAAGAGAGATAAAGTGGCCTGATCTTATTTCTGAGGCTGATACTGAGGCTCATGGAAGTGAGTGACAAGTATAATAACCAGGAATAGAGAGGCCCTGCCTCCAGCAGGATGGAGGAAAGGGTCAGTCAGGCTTACTGGACTTGATGGCCTGGCACATCAGAAGCACAGGTGAACAAGGAACTGGTTGCAAGACTGCATCCGAAGGGTGATAGTCAATGTCTCAATGTCCAGATGGAGATCAGATCAATGATGAGTGGTGTCCCTCAGTGGTCACCGGTACTGGGACCAGTGCTCCTCATTATCTTCATCTACAACATCAACTTGCAAACAGCAAGTTTGCAGATGACACCAAGAAGTGGAGTGCAGTCGAAACACCTGAAGGATGGGATGCTATTTGGAGACACATCATAGGCTCAAGCAGTGGGCCCAGACAAATATTATGAGTTTCAAAAGTGTGAGGTCTTGCACTTGGATTATGGCTATCCCCACTAACAGTATGAGCTGGGGAATGAAAGGACGGAGCACAGGCCTGTCAAAAAGGACTTTGGGGTTGTGGTGGATGAAAAGCTGGGTGTGAGTCAGTAATGTGTCCTTGCAACCTAGAAACCCAGCTGCAACCTGGGCTGCATCAAAATAAGCATGGACAGAATGTCATGAGAGGGGATCCTAACACTCTATTCTGCTTTGGTGGGACCTCAGCTGGCATATTGTGTCTAGATGTGGAATTCTCAGTACAGGAGAGACACGGACCTATTGGAGTGCTTCCAGAGGAGGGCCGCAGAAATGACCCAAGGTGTGGAACAATTCTCCTAAAAGGACAGGCTGAGAGGGCTGGTCTGTTCAGCCTGGAGAAAAGAAGGCTTCGGGGAGATCTGATAGTGCTTTTCATTGTCTAAAGAGGGGCCTACAGAAGGAAGGGAACATGCATTTTAGCAGTGTCTGTTGTAGTAGGAGAAGGGGAAATGCCTTCAAACTAAAACTGTTGTAGTAGGAGAAGGGGAAATGGCTTCAAACTAAAACAGGGAAGATTTAGATTGGATATAAGGAAACACGTTTTTAAGGTAAAGGTTGTGAGGCACTGGAACAGGTTGTCCAGAGAGGTAGTGTATGTCCCATCTGTGGAGACATTCAACGTCAGGATAGACCAGGTTCTGAGCAATCTGATATGGCTGTAGATTGCTGCGTCTGATGCACAGACTCAGATTTGAATGATCCAAATGGTTTATTACAAGTTCTCACATCACTTATATACCTTCACAACTTTTCTTTCCTAGCTTTCCCATTTGCCCCTACAGGTCAACAAAACATTCCACAAACACTTCTTCAACCGTTCACACGGGCATTTATCCAATCAGAGCTGTGAGCTGTTCATTCTTCTTCTAGAGGTGTCCTTGGTTCTCCTGCTATTTATCTTGCTCCACAGCTGCTGCTCCATACAGTCCTTCTTGTATTCCCACAGTAGATGTCCCTATTCATTGCATGGACTAGATGACCTTTGTGGGTTCGTTCCAACTCAAACAATTCTATGAGTCTACAAATATAAAGCTCTAGTGGACCCTGGAGCACAGTGTATTCCAATAGCATCAAGTTATAATGGGGCAGAATCTATATGCATTTCTGGAGTGAGAGGGGGATAAAAAAGAGCCTGCTGCACAGGTGGCCAAAGTGAGCTTAAAGGGGAATGAGAGGCAAAAGTAATCCATTGCAAGTGGCTCGGATGCTTCATGCATCCTTGGTACAGATAACCTAAGGAGGCAGGACTTCAAGGACCCAAGGGAGTACTAGTTGGCTTTTTGTGTAGCTGCCCTGGGGACAGAGGACATCAAGCAGCTGTCTATCTTGCCTGGTTTCTCAGAGAACCATTCTATTTTGGGGTTGCTAAGAGAAGTGCCAGCTCTAATACAACGGTGCACCAGGGTCAGTATCAGTACTTCTTGATTCCCATCCATAAGCAGATCTTCAACTGGAGAGCAAAGGCTTTATCGGCAAGACTCTTTAACAGTTCCATATGGCCAGTATGAAAGTCCAATGGACAGTGGAGGCTAACAACTCACAGCCACAACTCGGAGATCAACTGTAAATCAGTCTGCAGATGGTGAAACATTGTTAGCAGGGCATCCATCAACAAACAATTGTATTGTGAGCTGTGTGTCAAGCAGCTGGCAAGCAATTGTGTTGTGGATATATATGTGTGTGTGCGTGTAGTTATTGTTAACATCTTTTTTTTTTTTCCTGTTTTCCCTTTCTGTCTTAGTAAATCATTTTTATCTCAACCTACAAGTTCTATTTGCTTCCAGTTCTCAGTTCTCCCCCTCATCCCATCTGTGGAGAGGACTGTGTGGTGTTTAGTTGCCTGCCAGGTTAAACCACAACAACTAAGCTTTAATGGATGACTAACACAAAAGGAACAGCAGGCAAGTGCATTCATTTCTTCTGTTCTATGAAGAACCACTTTGTCAGCTGTTGACATAAAGCACTTGTGACAACATGTTAGAAAATGAAATTTTCCCAACAAAGTTCACAAAGAAAAGACTATCAAAATAGTCATCAAGAAGGAGGAAAAAAAAAAAAATCTGGAATTCTTTCATATATTTCAAGGCATAGCAATCTCTATCCAAATTTATATGTCATGGGCTACATAAGCAAAGTGTCACTCAAGCAGAAGAAATGGCGCAGAGGTGCAAAGGAAATTTCATGTTTCTACTCACCTCCCTGCTGATACTTGGTTGCCTTTTTTGGGAAAGGGATGTAGGGGGAGAAAGGTTTGACTGAGATAGATTAAAGGCACAGAAACAAAGGAAAGTTGAGATATAGGCCCCTGTCTGATAGAATTAAGTAGAGAAAACATTTCCCTACACCGCAGCACATCAGCTGTGGCTGTTCCAGAACAGTACTTCCTTACAAATGGTGGTTTTTTGGCTGTGCCAAGTTCTCTGCCCTTCCCAGAAAGTCACAGAGGCCAGAGAAGTCCTCAGACTAAATTATAGATGCGAGCAGTCACTGAACAAGCCTGAGGATGCTTTGACTATTGTGAGCACAGGGCACCTCTTACTGCATTGCAGTACACAAGATATACAAGTAGAATATGGGCTCCTTGAACCACAAAGTAGTTCTTAATTAAATAATTGAGCTTTGAATATTTTTCACATACAGTACAGTCTTTTTACACATTTCATCTCTTTGTATTCCTTATGTCTTTAATTGTGTATATTTTTCCTTGTACTATTCAGAATACTGTATAGATTTAGAGGAATGGTGAGCGCTCAGACCAGTTGAAATTGTATGCGTTTGAGAACATCCAAATTTTTTTCTTAATCTTTTCTGTATCTTAATACCATAGTCATGGTAAATGTGTGATTTCATGTTCACTTCTGCTCACCTTCATGGCACTTGAAGTAAAGCTTAAAAAAAGTTACACGTCACAGACTTCAACTACCGGATTCTCACTAAAGTAAATAAATACTAGACTCCCTTTTCATAGTCCTAATCACTTCTGCATCAGCTCTGATAAAGAATTGTGTGTTATTTTAAAAAATTTTCGCATATTTACTAGAATGTTTAATCAAAAGTAACATTAATTTGGAAGGAAAAAAAATAGTAAGATTTTTTTTCCTTTAAATTGCCACACAGTGTGCTGGCATAGAACGACTTGGTAAACCACAATTATTTTGTTTTGATTTTCATTTTGACAGCATAAAAAGAGCACGGAATGCATTTATTTACTCTCACACATTAGTTGAGACAGATAAGTAATTGTCTGTCTATACAGAACTGATCTTTATCTACCAAGCTTCAGATAATACACAAATCTAATCAGGCTGCATGTCAGTAGTTGGAAAATGCTACAGACCACTACTACAGTATTACATCAATACCGATATAATAAAGTTATAAAGTCATATCAATACAGATATAGATTTTTCTGAAACCACACAGATTACTGTATACTCAAGTACTCCAATAAATTGTATTTCAGATTGTTTGAGCGAACTCCAATGTCACAATCCTACCAGATATATATGTTGTTCTACAAATGTATTGAAATCAAAGAGGAAAATATTTTGTACAGCATCATAAAGCTGTCATTCACTTTTGTCTGTTTGACAGTCTCTTTTCAAGAGAATCCCACACACAAACTAGTAAGAAACTTCAAAATATTTGCAGAGTGCCTTGCAGTGCCTAGTGTCTGCCCTAGGTTACACCTAAGTTAAATCAGTTCTGTTAACTTCCCTACATATATGAGCAAATCACTTAGAAATGTGAGAAGAATAGGAAATTTAAAGCAAGATTTAGGTCACCTTTTCTAAATGCCCATAGCAACGCTTTCAAAGACAAGCAAAATGTATGTTCATCAAAAAACAAAACAATGTCAAGCAACAGTGCATATAAGAGAAAAGCTGGTTCATGTTTTCCTCTGATCTGTGGCATACGTAAAACATCAGAGAGAAACACGAAATCCAGACACAATGTAAAATCTGTATTAAGCAATGAATGGCTATCTATTCATAGAATCTTTAAGGAATCTGAATATCTACATCACAGTAACTAAGCTCTCAATAACTGATTTCCTTTTTTCTATTTCATGAACCAGAATTTTCACTGGATTCCATGGTTGTTTATTTTATACTTAAAAAATTCCTCCATCCTTCTGTAGTTGCTGTGTTCTCCCATTGCAGTTCAAAACTTCTGAGTACCTGATCCACTGTTATTAAAGGAACCTAGATGGCAGAAGATATATAGTATTTAAAATGTTTTATGAAGTACTAGAAAATGAAGCCTACTCTACATTAGAGAGGCTTAGTATTGTATGAAATATGAAATATATGTCTCCATGGTACATATTCATATATTATGGAATACATAGTATACAAGGGAGTGGGTTTTTTTGTCTTTTGCTGTCTTTTGATGTTTTTGCTAGAGGAAGATCTGATCTCTTGTGAACGTGTTTTAGAAAACAAAGGAAGGGAAATGAAGGGGAAAGGGAAGGAGAAGGAAAAGGAAAAGCAGGAAGGGGAGGGGAAGGGAGGAGAGGGAAAGGCAAAAGGCAAGGCTTCCCTTTTTATGCTAAGGTATAAAATAAAATCTAACATAGCTGTCGATGCAGTGCCACATGCATGTTGATTGAGGGTGACAAATTGTCTCAGAAATCTTACAAAAGAAATGATGGTTGCATGTATAGCACCCTAAGCACTGGAGTGAGCAAGTCCACAAAATAAATGTTCTGCAGTCACTGCTTTACCAGCTAAAATATTCTAAGGTTTAGAGTCTTCTCCTGATCCATCACAACCACTTTTGTTGAGGCAGAAAATACATGCAATGAAACTATACCATGGAGCAAAAATGCTCTCATTACACCAAGTAAAAGCAAAGGTTTTGTTCATATGTTCATGGAATATGGATATGGAGCAATCATCTCAGGAAATATTATACTGAGAAATTCTCTTCCTGAGAAGAATATAGAGAACTTCAAATAGTTTTGCAGTTCTTTTACTTGTCATAACATTAATTCTCAAATTCTTTTTGTGAATTAGCAGAACACAAGCAGTCTGGTGATTTGCTGTGTGTTCAGTGGGTAAGGATGTGTGTACAAAACTCAAGGCATTATGTTTACTGTGTGAGTAAGAATCAAGTGTTCTGGCATGCACTGGTCATCTGTCTGTTGTTTAGTCATGCAAAGGATACCCTTCTTACGCAGGAGACTCATGATGATCACTGCTTGGGCTGAATGAAATTTAGAGATTTAGACAGAAGGATAGAGCAGTCTTGGATATTGTCTTATTTGCATCACTCTCACATCAATCTGAAACACCAGGCGTCACAGTGATAGTGTAGTGTATGAGAATCAGGAGGAGCTGTTGCTCTTGCTTTTGGTTTCAGACAAGGGATTTAAGACAAAAAGAGGTGGACTGGGCTAACAAATGCATTAAAATGCTTTATTCATCAAATCCTTCAGGATCTGCTAAAAAAAAAAAAAAAAAAAAACTGGGAACATTACAAAGGTAATTTTAAGTAGTTTTAATTCTGTATCACTGCTTTGACTAGCAAAAATAATAAGATTTTTTCCCCTTCTTAAATATACAAGTATGTCAGGGCTCTGTTACATTGGAGGGGAAGGTATAGCACCTCTGTTATTAGGTTCTGAGGAACATTAAGGCCTGAATTTTAAAACACTCTTGAGAAACTTCCTGTAAGAAAACTGCTGGAAATGGAGTAGGTCCAGTGGGGCAACACACTATAAAATCAATCTAGGTCATATTCAGTCTCATGCAAAAGGACAGCAGGATTTCCATGCATTTACCTATGAAGAAACAGGCTTAGCCGAGTCTTTAATAACACATACATTCAGCCACCATGAACTCCTGCAGCTCTTAATTCATTAGTTTTATCATTAAAAAGAAAAAAAAAAGATAGTCCATCCTTCCTAATTTGGGAAACTGGTCCCACTTTTGGGCCCCATCAAGCAATAATTTTCACAATACAAATGTGTGATAAGTGTAATATGTTATTGCTGTTTTGCTGCCACACTATTTATGGCAAAACTACATCTTATATCAAAGACTGAATGAATAAAATTACATATTTAGAAATTGAATTCAAGTTCTTTTCGCTACTGTTACCTGATAGCAAATTATTCATGTCCATTCTATAATAAACATTAAAATAAGCTTTTTCCCGGATAGGTAACAAGGGATTGTAGAATAATTATGATGTTACAAATTCCCAAGCTGTTTTATTTACATCTTGAATATATTTCACATTAAATCAGCATTGCTAGTTTATTCCACAGTCAGTAATCAGTCAATAACAGATTTTCGTGCAAGTGTGCAAGTGTTACAAGAGAAGTAAAGAAAACATTTACAAATAAGGGGGAAAAAAATGAATTTATTAAACCACAAAAATTGATAGAGAAACAAAAGTAGATCTAATATCTTTAAAAATTTATATGAGATGTCAAACTGATAGAGTTTCTTCAAATCTCAGAAAGTACTGTAGCTGAAAGTGAATAACGCTGGAAAAATATAAGCCAGCACATTTCTAATATCACTGGCACATAGAGGGCATCTCACATAAATTAGCCCCCTGGAAAACAGCATGATAGTAGTCAACTGAAGAGGTATACATAATAATCATAAAAAATGAGATATTGTTGTCATCCTTTTACCACAATGTAACACCAGAAAATAATTTTTAACACCCACAACAGTACAAATTGTCTTAGTGACAAGTGTTTATATATCATATTGAAACCCCATCATGAAACAATTTCAATAACATGTGATATTATTATCTGAAATTAGTTTTCTGGGTCTTCTCTCTTCTGAATTTAGAAAACATAAGGCTGTACTTTCAGGAAGTTTATTTAAGTACGTGAAATTGAAATACATACTTTCAGGGAAAACTGAAATTTTATCCATTTGCAAGTGGGGGGAGGCTGATGGGGGGAGACATGAGAAGGAGTGAGCAATGAAATTTTAACTGAAAATGAAAAGGTACATTCAGTCCAAAATCTCTTGTAGAAATACCCACTGTAACTTCCTATATGTAGAATATGTAACTCTACATATTATGCAATATGTATGTAGTTTATGCAAACTCTATAATGTTCAATTTAACCAAGACGTCAACCAGAAACATGCTTCATAAGTAAGAGTTCGCTTTTGGTTAACTATTTAAAAAAAAAAAATCACAGAATGTTCAGCTCAAAGGAAAAGTAAGCATAAAAAATCAAACCCAAACTAATGAAAACTAGAGATTATTTCATAAAACATTTTTGCATATATTAGCTGTGTCAGAAAGGCACAACTATATTTTGTATGCATGTGCAAGAGTGTTTATTTTCAACTGAATTTATCAGAAGTTTTTGATTGAAAAATGTGTTGCCTAGAATCCTTTTCTTTTGGAACACAATCTATACATACACAGGTATATTGCTATGAGTGCAAAGCGGGTTGCGAAGTTGCATCTGATTTTCTTTATAGTGTTACAAAGATAAGATAGTTCAAACCTAAACAAAAGCCTAAACTGCTTTAGAATACTGAAACTTCAAAGTCCATAACTTTAGATGTGAAACACTACAGGCAAAGGCTCATTTTCCACTGCTTTGATCAATATAGGATTTTTTCTGTTTCTGGTTCTTACATTTCAGTTTGGATCAATGTTCAGTTGGGCTTTTTCTTGAAATCCGTATATATTTGGGAGGGTGAAGGAGACATTTTTAACCTAGCTGAAAATGTTCTTTGTATGAAAAGTGGCATGATGACCTATAGAACATGAAAAATTCTGGGATCTAGTGACCTGTGTAAAAACGAACTTGATTTTACATGCCTTACACAGCACTTCAAAGGGAAGATAACAATATGCTCTTGCACAATTATAAAAATAAGTCTACTAGTCCCTTTTACTGAGTATGTGTTAACTCAGAGTATGGCACTTGTTTAGTAACAGAAAAGCACAACTCTAACAAGACATCTTCACAAGAGTGAATACAGGATTTGCATACTTCATTTAACTGTTTCTAGGGAAAAATGCATATCAAACATTTTTAGAAATCCATACTTACGTTTTGTTCAGCATATAAAAAATCTAAACTGCTGGTTAGCAAAATCTAGCATTAAAATATTCCTAAGGAATGATTCTCATTTTGGAGAAAACCTGCATCGTGTATTCAACCTCTACAATTCCATGATTCTTTGACTATGAAAAGAGAAATGTAAAACAAATTCAGGTATGTTTTAGAGGAAGTCAGTTTCACACAAACACTCATTTTAAAAAAAAATAAAAAGTAAAAATAAAAATAAAAAACTTTTTGATGTTTATTCTCTGTTCTTCCCTTCCCTTCAAACTGTCCATAGAGAATTGTCTTAAATTATGTCATGCAATAACTATCACAAGGATTCATATCTGCTCTGCTGGTTGCTGTATAGAAAAAAAAAACTTGTTTTTAATGCTGGTCTGATCTGTCCTTTTGCTCAGTTTGATTGTAAAGTTCTGTTTTATAAATTAAACTTTCTTGAAAGGGCCTAAAAAGGACATTCCTAAAGGTTTACTCACATTCCAGTTGGTGATCTGTGATATTATTTTACTAAAGTACAGGTGCACAATTCGTGTCTGTTGAGGTATTTCCAAATTTTATATCTCATTTTGAGGTGTTTGTTATATCTTGTTTTTTGATATTCCCGTGTGTAATAGCATGGAGATGTCTTTAGTTGTCCTGAGAAATACAACATTGAAGAGTTCTTTTGAGCTTTTTTTAAAAAATATGTTATCAATTGTCAGTAATGCTAGAAAGTTACAAAACAAAAACAAAAGCAAAAGCAAAAACAAAACAAAACAGAACAAAACAAAAAACACGAGGATCTAGTGCTTTCCAAGGCAAAGATATGATTTGTCTCTGGGTCATATGGGCCCGTATGGAATGGTAATAGCACATCATATTTATACACTTTAAGCACAGGTTCACCAACTGTACCATATTTGGTATGTTAAGCTATATTTTTCTTTTTTTTTCAGACAGCAGAGCTAAGCAAAGTAGATCTATTGCATCCTAAAGGTGCGGGACAGCAAACTAATATAAATAACAGAAAGTGTTGAGTACAAGAATAACGCAGGCTTTTCAAATCTTTTTTTTAGGTCTGGTGTAGGTCATGAGTGGTAGTGGACTATAATTTCTACTGTCCAATTCTCTGTGTAATCACAGAACAAAACAGGATCCCTGCTCCAAACAGCATACAGAAAGAGGGCAAGCAGACACCATCAGACAGACTTGAAAAAGTACAGAGGAGATAGCAGAAACCTTATTCAGAACACATTTTGAATGTTTTAAGAAAAGATGTGAGAATTGACTGACTTCATATGTTGCAGTCACTTGCACACATGTCAAAAGATACGCCATATAATAAAACTAGTTGAAATTTTGCCCTCTTGTAACTCTATGTATGTTTAATTCCTACAGTGCTGTTTATCCTACTTCCCCTACAGACCGTCTTCATAGATCTGATACAAGGGTTATAGACATCATCATTCTCCCAGTAGATTTTTCAGTGTTAGTGGAAAAGTATTGATGATCTCCATCAGTCAGATCCGAAAATCTTGGCTTATGTTACCTCCTTGTATTTGAAAGGTCATATAAATATTGTGTTTCTACAGTCTAGATAGTGTGGAGATGCTAGAGATTGAGCTGCTTCGCCTGAGACACAATTACAAAGTCCTCTGCACAATATGGAACGGACAGAAATGTGTGTGCTGGAGGTCATGGTGGCCATCTCAGTGCTTCTGTGTTTGCTGAAAGTCATGCTGCCTGCCATATAGGCAGAGCCTACTTTCAGCTTCACAATAGAAATCTATGATTAGCATTGGGTTAGTATTAGGCGACAGACTCACACACAGTCAATCATCAAATGGGAAGAAATACTGACCAATCCTGACCAGTCCTGTTTCTTTTAGGTATATTTCAAGGCATAGAACTTTTGAATTGCATTTATTTTTTCTGTGGCTTTTATAACTTCCTCTGCTAAATTTAATAGAAGTGATATAAGTGCAATGTGCAGTTAGTTTAGAGGGAAGGGCAGATAGCATGCCAGGTGCAGAAATTTCATTCCATAGTGTTGCATGCCCAGTCTGATGCCTTACCCTACAGCATGGCATTAACTGCTACCAGAAAAATATAAAAAACAAAAAAAAAAAACAAAAAAAAAACAAAAAAAAAACAAAAAAAAAAACAACAAACAGAAAGAAAGGATAAGCAATTTGGTAATTTTTATGTTTCAGTTTACTGTAAGCATAAAGCCAAAATCTTACTATATATTGTTTGCTTCACCGCATCTTTTCTAAGAGACTCATTCTGTAGTCATTTTCATGGTCCTGCAGATTTTCACTGGTTCTGTCTTTGTGAGCAAGACATGAAAGACGAGACCGTTGCAGAGTGGGAATAACCATTCTTTTACTTCTGCTGTGCATCACTTCAACTATCAAGCTGTTCTTGTCACATATTTTTTACACTTCCTTTTTGGTTTCCTTCCACAATTTTACTTTAAAGTTTAAGAAAGTTTATTAGCCTTTTCTTCTTGAGTTATTTAATTCAACAATTTTTCTTTCACTCCATTTGAATCTTTAGTTTTTGATATTGAATCTTTGGTCATTATTTTTTCCATTTTCATATTCGATATTTTCCTTTCTTCTATTATGCTCTAGAGCTAGACAGTTATTTTTAGTAAGGTTAAGCTAGTGTGACCACTATAAGAAATAGCACAACTGAGTAGGAGCTATCCTTGTATTAATTTAATGTTTCCTTTCTCTTAATAGAATGCTGGCAAGTTCTTTATCCCCTACTCTTACGTACATAGTACAATTACCGAAACAATCTCTATTTTATTACAGCACCTCACAGAACACTTTACCAAAATGTCCAGGTCCATTCTAACTTTTAGATACTTAGTCCATTTCTCTGCGTGTGTCTGCATGTATAAGTACCACCATAATTAAAATGTTTTGAATAAACGTTACAGTTCAACCACAGTAGAAGCAGGATTTATGAAAACAAGATATATATTAATACAATTTAATACTTTGCTCTTCATTGCATACCTGCTAAGCTGGACTATCAAAATTGTTAACATTCTGTCTAGGAAGCACGCTAAATTGCAGAACTTAAATTCACACAGTGGAGAATGGGGAGACAAATAAGTGTTGGATGTGCCAACCACAGAACTGGTTCTTGGTAGGTCATAACAGGATGCCAACCTAACGTACTAATTGTCTGCCTGCCAAGGATATCCATTGTGATAGGGTACCCTACATGCTGTGCCTTTCAGGCAGTGATAGACTTCTCTAGCAGGAAGAAAGGAGAGCCTTGAGCCTTGCTTGTACTGCATTATAACTCATAAGAATGCATCTTCATTTATTCGTATCTCACTAGATACAGCTAATATGGCTACATATACGGCAGCACTCCTTGTTTTCTTCCATCTAGTGTTCCTTTTGCTGTCTGGATACAATCTTTGAGTGGCTCAGAGAAAAGTGTGCTTACAAATGTTTCTAAAATCACAAAATACAGACACTTCACTCACACTATAAACACTAGCAGGTATGACATGTCAGACAAGTTGATTTGATCTTTTGGAAATAGTTTAGTATCTAAAATTCTGTTTGCCATATATGAAGAAATGGTGCCAGCAGGATATTGAAAACCACAGAGAGCTCTGTAGGAAACATTAGGAAAGAATAGGGCAACTAAATGAACACCCAGGAAAAATAGATACTCTAAAATTGGATCCCTGCTGTATCAACATTTTTGGACGATATTGACAATTTGGGAAACAGTAGATTTCAGGGGCTTTGGTAACCAGAAGTTATATGGAATATTTCTGAAGTCTCTTTTCTTGCACTGGAAATTGCAACACTTTTAAGTATAATGGAAATAACTCTATCTTTGCAGTATCCAACAAAATTGTTGTCTCAAACAGTATTATCTATTTGGAGTCACAGTAAAAACGTTCACAGGTAAAACAATGCAAAAACCTTTTGTTAGCTAGGACTGGGGATTAACCAATGTTTTTTTTTTTAGCATATTTTTCACTTAAACCTAGTGTGATTAAACAGAGTATCTGTTACGCATAATTACAGAATAGAAGTAAGCTGGCATAAAATCCATGCAAACATAAATTAGAATTGAGTTGTATAGGAAAAAATATATTGGGTTTTAGTGCTCCAATTTCTTTATGCCAACCTAAGACAATAATGAACAGCCTATTTCCCATGACTGATGAAAACTTAACTTTGTTAAGCTTTCCCAAATCCAAGCTGAAACTTCAGAACCTAAGATGTTGAAATCATAAGGAGTCCTTCCAATCTTCAGTTATTCTGAAGAAACTCCATTTGTTAATGAAATGAAAATGGAAATACAAGTGTGTTTTCAGATGGATAAAAAACTTTTCTGTCAATAAATTTCAAGTTTCCACAGCACATAAACATGAAAACCTTGTTTAAATATCTGTGTGTGAAGTTCTCAGTCTTCTCTCAAGTGCTGTGTTCATAGAACAACACTTACCTAGAAGCACTTTTATTCTAGACACAGTGTAGTTCATCTCAAAGTGCTGGGATTTTTTTTCCATTTTTTTTGTTGGTGCCTAATTTATCACACTATTTACTAAGCCTGTTGAGCAACTAGTATCTAATCGCATACACAGATACATGTACATGTGTGCACATAACCTTCTTGGTGCCTGTAATTCTAGTTTAGGCAACCACTGTATTTTATGATTTGCACACAAAAGTAATTGTTCAGAAAAGATATGAAACCTTGACTTTCACAAGATATACATGAATGCTGTCTCTAAAACATGCATAGTTGACATAAAACAGTCCTGAACATTGACATGAACAGTAAAAGAAATATCATTTGCCCAAAATGTAAGCAGATGAGATACATTTACCAGGGTCAGAAAACTTGGGTGCTAATCATTTTGGATTAATGACATACAAATAATGAGTTGCACTTAAATCAACTATGTTGTCAAAACATTGCTCTTTTAATCCCTGGTAAATGATGAGGTTTATAAAAGCAGATTTTTGTGGATAATTGAAGATTATTTAAACATATGTGGAAAGCAGATTATGCATGAATCGAGTGCTGCTAAAATAAACTATATGTCTGTCAAGAGTCTTTGTACTTCTCCATTTCGTAAATCCACAGCTATCTGTATATGTATTTTTACTATAATCTAACTCTATTTTATATTTAGACTTTTCATGTTAAAAAATGCCATACGTGAACTTAGTTGTAAGGTCCTTTCAGTGCTTCAGTTCACATTAGGTTGTAAAAGAAAACAACTTCCAGATTGGACAGTATTTTGTCTTTTTTCACCCCTTTCCACCTGTCTAAGACTGGAAATATAGGAAGAGCTCTCCTCAGCTTGTTTGCATGGGTACTTTATTAGAATGGTTGTACCTTTTTTGAAGCTGAGTGGTACATCTCCTTGATTTTATTAAAAAAAAAAAAAAAAAAAAAAAGATACTGCTTCCCTATAAAATCTGTTTTCAAGCTAGAATGAAACACAATTTTCTGATAATTATTAAAAACACTCAAATGATCTTTATTTTATGATAAGCGAGTTTCTGCTGATGTTTTATAATATATGGCCAGTTGCCATGAACTACATCCTTAGAAACCTTTTGAACTGCAAGAGCACTAAATGCAAAATTTCTAAATATTTATTATATCAAATAAAATGATATAAATATTCAAAACCATAATTTAGCATCAAATGTTAATCATCTGAGTCTCTTCTCTCTGAATCCATTTCCACAAGCATGTTCAGCTCTAAAAAAGAACACCAAGGATCGCATTGAGTTAGAATCGTAGAGTCATAAAATCATAGAATTGCTTAGGTTGGAAAAGACCTTAAAGATCATCAAGTCCAACCACAAGTCCTAACCATACTACCCTAGCTCTAACAACCCTACACTAAATCATGTCCCCGAACACCACATCCAAACCATTTTTAAACACAATCAGGGATGGTGGCTCAACCACATCCCAGGGAGCCTATTCCAGTGCTTAACGACCCTATCTGTGAAGACGTTTTTCCTGATATCCAACCTAAACCTCCCTTCACACAACGTGTGGCCATTTTCTCTTGTCCTGTCACCAGTGAGAAGAGACCAACCCCACTCTCTCTGCAGTCACCTTTCAGGTATTGGAAGAGAGCAATAAGGTCTCCCCTCAGCCTCCTCTTCCCCAGAGTAAACAGCCCCAGTTCCTTCAGTTACTCCTCATAGGGCATATTCTCCAAGCCCTTCACAAGCTTTTTTGCCCTTTGACCTGCTCCAGCACCTCAATGTCCTTCATTAAGAAAAAGAGAAAATGAAATCTAGGTGCTGATATGACTGAAGTCTTTGTGTACACACCTAGCAGAGCCATTCCATTCCCACTGTCCCACTGCCAGCCAGAGCCACAGATAGTAATAAAGCAAAAGGGGAGAAAAAATTAAAAATGATTATATATGAGTGTAATAAGGTGAATAGCCACTACTACTTTGGACAACAGCTGCTCTAACTTTTTCTAGCAAGAAGAGTTGGATTGATTCACTGATTGGAAAAACTGAGAAAATAATTTGTTTCAACTCTAATATTTTTATCATTTTTATACATGTTATGCTACATTTTGCTCTGGTAGGTCTCAGGTATGTTGATGATAATGTGACCCACACCCTCCCTAGAACAGTCTAAAAAATTTACAGTTAGGAGGCTATGGAGTATACAAATTCTTCTAATCTACAAAAGTTTGCACATACCTTTGCTTCTGGAAACATTTCCTGTGGTTGATGAATCCAGTCACTGGGGTCTGCCATTACCAAAAGTCCAAAAGTGAGGGAATCCTTAAAAAATATACAAATGTTTGCCTTCGTGACAGAAGGTTAAATCTCTTTGATCATGTTTGCACTGCATTTATACTTACAGTTAATCTAACAAACCTCCTAGAAAAGAGTCACCAATTTTGAGAAATCTTTTGCATACACTCTTCGTGTCACTGTGGTTCAAAATCTGTTATCTCTGGAGTGTTCCACTTCTCCAAAATCTGAGGAGGACCTACTTTGATTGTCCATCAGTGCTTCCCACGTCTTGGAACATACAGTTCCTTAGATGCAATTGAGTTAATTGTGCTTAATGGCTGCTGCTTAGCTCCTCTCAGCAGAATTGCTCCAAGACAGCTGTTTCTCCCAAAGTACAGGGGAGATGAAACCCTACAGCAGTAACAGCATCAGCATAGTAGCTGACTTCATGTCTGGAGAGGAAAGCAGTAGAAGATTCTGGGCTTGATGACAAGGGTTTTGTGTTACAGTTTTAGAGGCTTCTTGAGTTTTCTCTCCTTTTAAATTCTTCTTTTCCCTACAAGTCGTATTTCTTCACTTCAATAGCCCATCCACTTATTTTTCTTCTTGATACGCAAACTAAGGCTTCTTCACTTCCCTCATACTTATCTACTTCTACTCCACAAGAAGCAAAGTGAGGGTTGTGGGTTTTATTGGTTTGTTGTTGCTGTCTTGTAGGTTCATGTTTTATGTCATATAAAGAACTTCTTTATATTAGTATAACTGCATCTGCAGTTTGGATATTTGCACTGATCTAATCTACTCCTTTGTTTTTTAGACTGGCAGAAACAAACAAACAAACACAAAAACTGCAGCTGGAAAAAATCATTTCACAGAGTCACAGAATGACAGCATGGCTGAGGTTGTGAAAGACTTCTGTGTCCATCCAGCCCAGTTATGTTCTATGTTCTAATTTGTGCCCATTTGCTCTTGAATATGTACAGTTTTTAATATTATGACCATAAAGGTGTTGCTTAAATTCATTTATATCTTGTTGCCTTTGCTAAGTGGGATGAATTTATGTATTAAGAAACTGACTAGGTTTATTCCAGGGGATTACCAGGATCATAGGTTACTAGCTTCCTTACAGAGATGTTGCTCTCAGACTATACTGCAAAGCAATATTAAAAAAAAAAAAAAAAAATCTATTTTCCAGTACATTAAATTTTAGCTTACTTTCTCTAGATTCAAACATTACCAATGTCTTGTTTGACATAGCAATGAAATTGTCATAGGACAAAGAAGAGTGTTTTCGCTAGGATAAATAAGAATCTTCTCTTATATTCTTCTCAGTGGATTGTCAGACTACCCCTTCCAACACAAGCTTCATCAGATTTTCTTTTATACCAAAATTTCTTTGTATTATGCAGAAAATATCAATCCAATATTCTCTCAAAAAATATCTGCATTGTCATGGAGTTCAAATAGTCTTGTAGCTCATATCTTAATTTGAATACCCAAATGTTTGCTAGCATGACTTTCTCACAGCTTTCAAAGTAATAAATTCTAGTTGGATTACTTATTTTAATATATAAATGTATATATATATATTATATCTACCAGTGCATTCAAAACTCCTGCTAGATATTTTTGAAATTATTTCTCATTGCTTAGACTGCCTTCTGGAAGATTTGAGGGCAGGGATTTGTGTCACACTTCCAGAATCTGCTCTTCATGGATCTCCTAGATACTTCCAAAATAAATACTTTGTTCCCGGACCATGCACAACCTATTGTGACAGAAAGAGAGGAAGGATAAAACACCTCGAAGCCTGAAGAAAGATGAAGGAGATTATGCTTTCAGTGACAAATACCCACACTCTGCTTCATCCTTCCTCAGATGGCTCTCTCTGCAGTTCAGCTATTTCGAGCTGCGCCACTCTCCAGTGATCCTTTCACCTGTGTAAAATTATGAACAGTTTTCATCAATTCTTAGTTTTGTATTTAAGTATTCACTCTATCAGCAAATAGAAAGAGCAGCTGCATGCACATACCACATCTTTTGTCTTTTGGTAGGATTGTCTTTGACTGATTTTTCTCTCATTTGCTAACTGTTTGTCTTCTGAATCTTCCTCTGTCACTCTAACAAATGTGCAGGGTACAGGTTTATAATGTGAACTCAAGTGCTCTTCTTTCAGTCACAAGTTCTAATAGGCATATTTAACTGTGTCCTTAAGAAAGAAACAAGCTGACTGTGTATTATAAATGGAGAATCTTAAAGGAAAAAAAGTTTGATCTTATAGATACTGAGCTTAGATATCTCCCTTTCTTTTTCCTTTTCCTCATACCCTTGCCTCACCTTCCTTGTTCTGAATCAGGAAGGACAGCTTTGGAGGGGACACATTAGCACAGCATTTTTCTGGCAAAGTCAGCAGCTGTGTCTCTTGTTATTTAAAATCTCTTCATTTTCTCATTTTCTTTTTTTCTTTTTTTTTTTTAAATAAGATATATTTCATGCCAGCAACATAACCAGAAGGTCAAATCCCTTTATTTTAGAAAAGCACACCATATTCTGTAGCATAAAGTTTAGATTATCATAAATAGTCACAGCTGAATTATGGAGGGGTTTGGTTTTCCACAGCGTTTTGCCTCCTCTTTGCTGGATTTTATGATTTACATTGGGGTGGGGAGTCTCAGCTAACTGCAACTCACATTTTCTGAAAATAAACAGGTAAAAAAAATAGGCAAGCACAGATACAATTTTCTCAGTCATTTCCAGAAATTATCATAGAGAACAGAAAAACAGATTTCACTTGCTAATAGAGAGATAGACCCAGAGAATGCTAGGATTCCTCAGTCAGGATACATCCATGTAACATATTGCAGCAATAGGCAAGGTCATCCACATTAGCTCTGAGGTTGCTAGCTGGAGACAAGCAACTGCATTAGAGCAGACCGTGGGGGCTAATGATCTTCTCTCAGGGCTCAGTGCTGATGCAAGGATGTAGCTACCAGAGGGCTAGTCAGCTCATCTGAGATGCTGCTATGGGGCACTGCATTGTACTGCACAGTTGTGAGGCTCTTCTCTTCAGCTTACTTAGTGGGGAAATAAAATGTGAAAGGCAAGAGTTCAGCGCTCAAGATAAAATAATAAAGTCACTCGGCTGATCAGCCCAGTCCTACTCACAGGTCTGCCTGCAACGTATGATAAAGTCATGTTTAAAAAGTTCACCAGCTATAGCAGGGATGTTAACTTTTAACACTCATACCACACTATAAAGATCTGGATATGTACATCTGTAGAGTGACCTAGAGATAAAAAATAATGTTTTGATTTTTCTCTTCTGTACAAAATATCTTTAAAGATGACATTTGGTTACAAGCGTCAGCAAAGAAAACACATGTTGAAGGCATTACTGTCCTTTTCTATGTCATAAAAAAAAAGAGAGGTAATGCAGGTCCAATCTTCTTTGCACTTATACAAGTATTGATGACATGTTAATCCTCACATTCACCTCAGAGACAAATGAATACAAGACACTGAAAAATGTTGAGGGAGCTATTTACCCAACAAGGAAAAAGAAAAGAAAAAAAAAACCTTAAAAAAAAAAGTAAAACATTCTTGATAGACAAGAACAGTTTACCAATGTGTGAGCTACCATACATTTTTTACATGAAGAGATACTTCTTCTGCAAGGCCTTTAACATTGATCTACACCACATTCTTATATCTAAATTGGAAAGAGATGAATTTGAAGTGTGAACTCTGCAGTGGATAAAGATTTGGTTGGAGGGTTGCAGCCAGAGAGTTATGGCCAACAGCTTTGCCTAGCTGGAAGTCGTTAATGAGCCATGCTCCCCACAGGTCTGTCTTGGGACCAGTGCCCTTCAACATTGTCTGAGGCTGGTGAGGAGTGTCTCAAATCAACACGAGGCAATCAACATCACTTTGTGGATAATTTTTATATTTGAAATCATCTCTTCAGAGTTGTTTGCTTTCAAGTAGGAGGGCCCTAGTGTATTTATTGGCTGAAGACTTGGCCTGGGAGCAAACGAAAACAGCTTGATACAGAAGACTGTGAGATGATACCACTGTATCCTGTGAAGGCAAGCTACACGCTGGCATCTCCCTGCTTTCTCTTTTCTGCTGACTTAAATTTGCAAGGCCTGGAAGGCAGGAACAAAGGAGTTACTGCTGAGATCCCAAAGCCAAAATCTTTCACTCCAAAAGAGTTGGCTCCATCACTTTGGACTGTAAGTAAGAGCTTGTACTGTCATTAGTAGTTATCAACTGAACAACATCACTGGCTTGAGGAGCAATGAACCACTTTGCTTTTCTGTGCTGGTATATCTGTCTGTCTGTTTCTCTTTCCCTGTTTTCTATCTTTTCCCTTTATCTTCTTTTATTCCTTTACTCTTTGCAGTAGCTGTCTCCTAGAATTATCTTATGTGTAACACTTATTAATCATAATTAGCCAATTAGCCAATTTTACCTCCAAGTAGTTGTTGTTAGTTGTTGTTAAGAAAGCTCTCAATAAATTGGTATGTGTTATTCCTCTGAGTCTTGGATGACTCCATTGTGGTAGAAACCCGTTGACTAGGGGAGGGACGACTCAGGAGGTAGTAAAAGGTTCACCTCCCTCAAAACCCACTGAGTGGGATGAGACAAATATCTTTATCAAAGACACAGACAGTGGGATTGAGTGCACCCTTAGAAGGTTTGCAGGTGACACAAAGCTGAGCTGTGCAGTAAATATAATAGAAGGAAGGCATGCCATCCAAAGGGAACTGGACAGACTTGAAAAGTGGTCCCACATGAACATTACGAGGTTAAACAAAGCCAAGTGCTCTTGGGTCAGGGCAAACCTAGATACACGTACAAACTGGGAGAAAAACTTACTGAGATCAGCTCTCCAGAGAAGAACTTGAGGCTTCTGGTGGAGGAAAAGATGGACATGAGCCAGTAGTGTGTGCTTGTAGACTGGAATTCCAAAGGTATCCTGGGCTGCATCAAAAGAGGGGTGATCAGTGGGCTGAGGAAGGTGACTGTCCCCCTCTACTCTGCGTTTCTGTGGCCTCATGTGGAGGACAACATGCAGATCTGCAGTCCCCAGCAGAAGACAGAACTTTTAGAGCAAGTCCAGAGGAGGGCCACAAAATAGAGCAGAGGGCTGGTGCACCTATGCTACAAAGACTGGTTAAGGAAGCTGGGCTTGTTGAGCCTGAAGAAGAGAAGGCTCCAGGGAGACCTCCTTGTGGCCTTATGCTACTTGAAGGGAACTTATAAATGGGAGGAAGGCTGACTTTTTACATGGTCTGATAGTGACAGGATCAAGGGAGAATGGTTTTAAACTAAAAGAGGAGAGATTTTGATTAGATATTAGGAAGAAATTTTCCTCTCAGAAGGCAATGAGGCACTGGAACACATTGCCCAAAGAAGGGTGCCCTATCCCTGAAGACCTTCAGGGCCAAGTTGGATAGGACCCTGGGCAACCCGGCCTAGTTAGTAGTAGCCCAGTCCCCACCAGGGTGAGTGAAACTAGGTGATCTTTAAGGTCCCTTTCAACCCTGGCCATTTGTTTCCGCAGTATTTTTCACAATTTGGACAATAACTCGCATTTTGAATACTTTAATTTGAAACAAAATTAACTTTTCTACTTTTTTGTTTGTTCGTTTGTTTTAATCTTTTTTTAAGGGAAATGTCAACTTTTAATCCATACCTTAGAGCTGAAATACACAAAAAAAGAAATTCAAATACACCTTTTTAAGTCTCCAGCAATATACTGAGTGGTCTTAAAGAGCACCTTGTGCTTATTTTGACCTAATATAGATTATTACCTTACATTAAATTAAAATTCAAAATTCAAAATCTCAAATTTGCAGCTAATCCCTAACTGTATGATGAAAACTAAAATTGGAAAAAAAAAAAAAAAAAAAAAAAAAAAAGGCATGGATTCAGAACATATATAAAGATCATTAATAGATCATTAATTAACATTAATAGAATATTAATAGATATGTTTGCACCTCACAGCTACCTCCAGTTTCTGTGTAGAACCCCAACACCTCCAAACTTCACTGGACATAATGAATTTACCTGAACATTGATTAAAATCTGTCTGAATTTGTAACAAAATAATGAACCAAGTAGATTTATGTTTTCTTATTTTTATGAATGTTTTGGAGATCTGTAGTCCTCATCTACCCTAAGATTATTAAGACACGGCATTCATAAGCAACCTGAGACCATTGCACAGGTTACATAAACAGTCTTTCAGAGGTACACCGCTGTTCGTTTTCTCAATGTACATGCTCCATAGCAAAAACAAACTTTCTCAGGCAAAACTTACTGAGGGTTTTTATCTGGCATTTAAGGGTAGTGCATAGAGGGCAGTAAGAATGCCTTCCCATAGCATTTACCCTACTATTTAATTTGCATTACAATTATGTCTAGAGCTCTTTCTGGAAGTTTCTTTAGTCTAAATAGAGATCTAGAATTTCACCTTTGTTATTTCTGCTGCTAATACACTGAATTAGAAACAAAACAAACATACTTACAGAAATCATGTGAGACAGTAAACAATTCCAGCATCAAGTTACTATTTCCAAACATGTGTTTCAATTTTCAAACAGAGGCAGACTGAAACAAAAATATTACAAGAGAACAACTCATTGCCAAGTGGAAAGAGGGGTACATTAAACCACAGCCAAATTCTCTCTCGCATACCTTTGTCTGTAGCCCTATCCATAGATGTAGACAAACCTTCACTGAAATCCAGAGGCATTTTGCCACCTCACACTACTTAAGGCTTGCTGGGAAGTTTCCTGCTCATACTGAAGCCCAAGATAGCAAGAAATGCACTCCATATGTTTTTTTTCCCCACTACCTTATGGAATTGCTTTTAAGCACGCATTTTTGTGTATAGATATATATATATGTGCATATCTAAGCATATACATGTGCTTATATAGATGTGTGGTTTTAGTTTCTTAGTATAAGCTAAGACATCTACAAAAGAGTTACATAAAACTCTGCAAATTACAGTTAATGTGCAAGCCTGTTTGATTCATTTGTATGGTGGAGATGAAAAGAAGCATCAAGGACACAATTATGCTCTTTGTCACAGTCAAGATATCTTCAGCTGAGGAAAATTCCGCAGCTTAACCTTTCGTGTGAAAGGGGTTCTATTTGAAGAACAAGCTAATAGCATCTGATTCACTTCTGAATGAATCATTCAATTATGCCACCAGCATCAAGGAAACAGAATGGACTATGACTTAAGGATAGTCTTGGCCATCAGATGCACTTTAAAAGCAGATAAAATCAGTCACTTGAGAACTGTAAACAGAGAGGAGAGATTTATTATAACATTCAGAGGAGCATGCCTTCAAATGCAGGTATGATGAGCCATTCCACACTCCAAATTCTGACTTAGACATAGCAACATTCCTTGCAAATACAGACAAAGAGAAGGTGGGGGGTAAGCTGTTCTTCATACCCTGAGTTTAACAATATGCATTTTAGTGGTGCTTTTTAGTATTTAAGATTTTCACATCAAACACATTCACACATACAAGAGAAAAGGATAAGACTGAAAATCAATAAAACTGAATTAAATACTTGCCTGCAGGAAAGCACAAGACTTTCACAGCTAAAGGCCTGTATCTGTAGTCCACATATGAGCACAACAAGTATTAAAGCAAATTAGTGCATTACAAGCATGGGGACTTATGGACTGAAATACAAAAAGGAAAAAAAAAAAAGTAATGCTAATTGCAATGCATAGAGTCAAATCCTACCTCTTACTGTTTGAACCTCTCAAAGATAGAGGGAGAAATGCAGGATCCTGCATCTGAGGCCATGAACCAAGAACAGACCAGAAGCTCTTCTCTAATTTTGCATCAAACACCTTTCTATTTGAAAGATTTCCATGCGCCTTGCTACCCAAAGCATATGGGGCTGGCACCTGGATAATCTTCACACTCCTGAGCTTGCAGTGTGGAAATGTAGGCTCCCCCATGACTGATTGACACTCAGCCATGTCAGGGAGTCTAATCATCCATATGTTTCCCAAGAGTAAAGGAAACAAAAGCAAAGACCTATTTCTGCCAGCAAATCCGACCTAATTCTAAGATTTATTACTTCAGTCTAGCAATCTTTGCATCTACAATTATATTACAAAAGAGTGAATGCATTACTTATGGTAATCTCATTCTACCATTTTAAGTCACGTGTTTATGTGGGTGATTTTAAGTCTGCATACTTGTATGCAAACAAAATGAAGAAACAGCTAAATGCCTGCCAAACTGAAAAGGAAATAAACAGCAGGGAGTGAAATGATTTTCTTCAGACATCTAAGAAACCATTACAAAGAGGAAAGATGAATGCCCAAAAGTACAGGAAAGAAGTTAGCAGTTGCAGAATCTCACTGGGACCTGGATCACGTTAAAGGATCTGTTCAGCTGTGTCCAACCTCAGTGTATTATCATAAAATTGTAGACTTTTAAGGCCAGGAGAGATCATTAGTTGTGATCATCTATTTTCATCTATCACTGACTATAAAGAAGCCTGAATAAGACCTGACACTTAGTGAAGCAGAAGAATATCTTTTAAGACACAGCCAATTTTCAAGTGAAACCTTCAGTCCTCATTCTTATGGAAACTGTGCCAGCCTAACTGTGCTCATCATATGACTAACGTGGGTAATTCTCTCCCTTGCAGAGGAAGTAGAAGCTTATATGGGATTTAAGCAGAGGTCAGGGTCTCTTCACTGAGGTTAATTTTATCCTGTGCTAGTGCATATTCACATTGAAAGAAGAAATCAACAGGGGACTCAGTAAAGTCTTTTGTTTGTCACTGCAGAGTCTCATTCATTTCCAAGGGTGAGAAAGCAAGGAAAAAACTTTTGTTGTTTAAACAAGAAAAAACAAAGTTTGCTTCTCCATATCATGGAAAGGAAGAACCAGAAAGCGAGAAGTACTGCATAACAAGCAACCCAGCTGAGGCAGTAGCACAATTTGGTGCTTCTCTTGATGGATTTTATATTATCCTAACCACTTCCGTTTTCCCTTACATGTCTTTTCTTGACTCCCTAGTCTAGGTTCTCATGAAGTCTGAAACCATCAGCTTTGTTCACAATCCTCCTCCTTCCTTAGAAGGATGCCAAAGAGGGAATTATCACACTACCTGCTGACCCTACTTCTCTGTTGCAAAACTCAGAAGTGAAATAACATCCAAATGTGGGAAATAGTCTTTAATGGGGACGAACAAGCCTCAACAGTTTATTTCTTCATTTCAGCACTAAACTCCTCCATTCTTGGCAATACAGCCTCCTTAATCGCCTTTAAAGCAAAATATAACCAGCATGGTCTAATGAGATGCATGATTGAGCAAGAGAAATTAAGAAGCCCACCTATAACATGTAACAGAGACTCAAGATATCTCAGATTTGACTGACAAAGTAGGAAAGAGAGTTAAGTTTTCTCATAAGCAGAAATAAGAAAGGACAGGACTGGGAAGGGGAAGGGGAAGGGGAAGGGGAAGGGGAAGGGAAAGGGAAAGGGACAAGGAAAGGAAGAGAAGGGAAGGGAAGGAAAAAGGAAAAAGGAAAAAAAGAAAAAGGAAAAGGGAAAGGAATCGTGTCTGCTGAGTCCTGCTTTCCTCCTTTTTCCAATAAGCAGTAATCAGTGTTAGTCAGGCAATAGGATAAAATAATCCCTCTGAGGGGCTGTACAGAGACTGTTTCAAGAATTTACATTTTACCTCAAAACCCCACACACAGTTCTACCTCACATTGGCAGTAAGTACTCTGACTTTCTGTCCAAGGAAAATATTTCAGCTGGGAATACGTGAATGGGTTTTGTATACACGAATTATAGGCCAAATTTCTGTCTCCTATCTGAGAACAGATGTTATCCCGCTGTGTCTAGAGGCAAAAAAGAGAGAGAAAAAGAAGCAAAAATTGACAAGAATAATTTTCCCCTAAATTGCAAAGGTTAGTCTTTCACCTCTGCAAATAAGCTTCATTTTTGTCAGCATACTGTTACTACTCTATGCTCTCCACCAGGATTTGAAATACCTAGTACCATATTTTTGAAATATTTTGAATTACATGAATATTTTCCCTGAAAAGCTGCATATTTAAAAACTAGCTACCACTAAGCTAACCTGAAGTTCAGCATGTAAAGATGCAAAAAAAAAAAAAAAAAAAAAAAGAATAAATAAACAAACAAACAAATAAAAGGAATTATCAAAATCTGGTCCCCAAATAATTCTGCTTCATTTTATCACATATAAAAACATTTAGTTTTCTCTTCTGTTAATGTTATCTAGAAGTTTTTCTCTCATTATTACGGGAAAAGGTCCATCACAATTTCTAGATGCAAAGGCACATCAGGACTATATCCAGTTCAATGCTGGTAAAAATGTGAATATAAAAATAGAAACTCTCACACTCTCTTAAAGCTCCTAATATTAAAGTAAAGGCATGTTTAATAAGCAGAAATTTCAAGCATACTGTTTCTCATTCTCATCAGGGTGTGGTGAAAAATTATTCTCATGTGGAAAGTGCTTTGAGATCTTTACATGAAAGGGATTACTTTGGTTAATAGCAAAGTGTTATTATTGTTATTAAAATAAATTGGAGACAGAGAACATCTTAAATGTTTCCCTGTAGGTTAAATCTGAGAACAGGTCTCTGCTGCATTGTAGCTCAGGTTTAACCTTTACAGCATCGACATCATGTGCATCTCATTTACACTGCAGAGAGGCTCCCCAGGGTCTCCAGCCTCCCAGTCGTGGCCCAAACAGCTAGTTGACAGCCAAAATGCTGTAATTGTCACTGAACTTGTATGGTAATTTTAGATTATAGAAGGAAGCAAGCAATAATTTCACATCACAGTTTGTCGTTTAGTTTAAACGTATACTTTTTTTCAGGATACACAACTGTACATAAACAACTGTGTGGATCAAATGCAAACCTCTAAATTTTGAAGGCCATACTCTTACATTATGCCTGTAATTATGACCCTAAAATGCATATCTATCCATAGAAAAGCTGCTAGCCTTAGAAAGCTTCTTTGAGAAGGAATAAAATGAAGAAGCAGACTTGACTTGCCAGTGTTCTCTCTGTTCCTCGCTATTGTTTTTAGTGCTAACTACAGCTGTTAAAATGCCAGCCCTGAAGACTGGCATCCTCCTTGTAATCACAAAACGAACACAAAACAGCATCAGTACATTCTTGCTAAATTTTCAGTGGGGCCCTCTGGCAGAGGCCAGATAGGATTGTACTGTTCATGACTTTGCTGTTTCAAAAATCAGGCAGTAGGAGGTCATAAGTGAATGTATCAATTTAATTCGCGTACACTGGTGTCCAACTGGACAGTGGGCTTTGAGAAGTAGTACAAATGCCAGGCAGTAGTAAAAAAAATTTGGGTGGAAAGGCATTAGCTGGGTTTGGGAGTGGAAAAGAGAATTCAGCAGAAAAGAATCAAGGCAAAAATGACAGAGTAAGTGCTTCACTCATAAGCACTGACAGTTTTTTGTTTTGATTTAGATGTCAAAAACAAGAAGGAGGTGCTTAGTTTATAAAGTTGTTATTATTGACATGTTAAAATTGTAAAGCTTTAAAAATCATGTAAAGTTGCCAATAAAATTCATTCTGTATTGTTCTCATAAGAGTTATTTAGAAAGGTAGCTTGGCAAACTGTACATCCTCTTGTGAACACCTGTGAACTGTTGAGTTTAATTGGGCAACAGCTGGTGCTGATTGTGGGTTTTCTTGCTGTATCTCATTACTGGTTTCCCCTTTGCTCTTTCCCAAATCAGTGTTGCTGGTGTGTGCTGCTTAAAGGACCCCAGCAGAAATAGTTAAAGGTAGTCAAAGAAAGTGATTGACAATGCTTTTCTGTGTAATCTGCGTACTAGTGAGCTTACTTAGAGTACAGCAGATGTGTGATGTACGTGGGTGGTGGTCTGGGGATACTGCACGTTGGCTGGCAGTCATTCATTCTCCATCTAGACATCAAGTTTTTCTGCAGAGGTTAGGAGAAGCTCTGGTTTAAAGCCATTTATGGACTAAAAACTCAGGAAAAAAAAATATATAGCACCCATAAAAACCTTGTCATTTCACAGTAGAATATATTCCTTGCTTCCCACTTCAATAAAATTTTAAAGAAGTAATCATGTGCGTCTTACTGTATTACCTTGCTAAGCACTCTCAGGGCAAAGCTGCTGATCCTGAGAGCCAAATTACCATCTTTTGCAACTTTTAGGGGAATTAGGAGTTCAGAGAGAAGGCATTTCGAGCGCTGACCTTGCCAAAAGCAGAGGCGCTCAGAGTGCACAAAGCAGGAAAGTAAATGGCAGATGAAAAATGAGTTTTTCTAGAAAGGAGCAATGAAAGGGAGAGAAGGAAAAAAACCTCTGTAGTGAAATTATCTGTCGATTGCAAAATAGGAAAATAATTCTGAGAATGGCTGGAATTGGTAACGGAAGAAGAGCACTGGATACCTATTTGAAAGAGAAGCTACTTACTACTGAATTGAGTTAGATCAAAACTAGACTGAAGCTAGTTCAAAAAAATTTTGAAAATGGAAATGCCCACCCATTCACCCAATCCAAAGGGAGGAAGCAGTATTAAAACTAAGGATCATGCAAGAATTAGGCCCTTCACCTAGTGCTGTTTTAAAACTAAACAAACAAATTTAAAAACAAAACAAAACAAACAAATAAACAAAAAAACTACCCAAGCTCTAAGATACAGTGCTCTAAATTTGTTGCTAAATGAGCAGTCATTTTAGCATGGGCAGATAACAAGTTTAAATACAGGTCAATGTAGCTTAAATACTGCAGATATTTTATTGATATTTATAAACTAGAAAGCTTTTATTTTGTGCAACACTACAATGTAATATGTACATATTATCACCGTAAAATTTACACTAACCACATTATAACCACTTGAAATTACTGAAGATTTTTTTTATAATATTGTTTTGATTTCAAAAGCCTTTACAATTAAGCTCCTTTTTTTTTCTTCTCTTTAATAAGAACAGGAAAAACAGGCAACAGAGAAGATAGTACTGGTGTGTGTAGCAAGTGAAAATAGGTTTTAATAACAGAGATACCACTCTGGAGTACACTTTTTACTTTATCAATAACTGAAGTGACAAGATTTAGTCCTTCTACACCAAGCTGATGTAATATCTCCCCATGTGGTATGTGACAGACATATATTTGGAACTGTATTATTTTTTCATAGCAATAGAAATATTGAACATATAAATATACTCAGAAAAACTCATTCCTATGAGAGTACAGGATAATGATGAATATTTATAATCCTGAATTGTGAAGTGTTGGAGTTGTATTAATTTGCATTATCATTGATAGAGTTGGGTTTTAGATTTACCTATTAGTGTTCTTCTAAGTCTCATAAATAGAGGTGCCCTTTGCAGTGTGCTTCTACTAGTTCTGCAACCATGGCATTAGGAAGCATTAAGGTGTCCTGAGACAATTTTCAGCTAGAGTTGTGTCCCTGCACGTAGTAAGATGTATTTATTGCAACACCCGTGTTTCATGTCTTTATTAATGCATTATTAGCATTGTTATTACACTCAGAAGAGAATTTCTGTGTATACAGATGCCTAAATAATGAAATACTTATTTACTAGTTCTCAGTAAGTTACAAAACGTATTTGTAGTGGCTTGACAGGAGAAACCCATTCTAACAAAAAGATCAAAATCTTTATGCTGAATTAGATAAACGTTAAGATTACTGTGTTTCTAGTAAGTCCAAAATCTGCAGCTAATTTAGGCTGTAACATTTTATTACTAGAATTTAGTTTGCCTGTTGGCCTCCTGGAGCTTCCACCTCAGCGTGAGGTGGCAGCTAGGTTTTCTGTTTGATAAGAACTTGCTGATTAACATCCCACTCATTAGGCGTCTGTTCCAAAAAAGAAACTTCGCATATCCCATCTCTGTCAGAACCACTCATCGTCCTAAGTCAGATGCAATGATACAACCATGACACCTCTATGCTCTGCTAAATGGCTAGCTCGGAAGAGGAAATAAGAGATCTCTATTCACAAGGTATTAAAAGGTTCTGGTTGAAATAAAGACAGACAAAATTTTAACCGAGACTCAAAAGTTGTTTTTAAGCACCAGGTAAACAATTCAGGGACTGTAACATCAAAAAAATATAGTAATAATAAATCTAGATACACTTCCTGAAGTTTGCCACAATAAAATTAACATATCTTTCCTAAGCTTGGTTGCAAATGAGGGACGTGTCCCTCAGCAGCTTACAGCATTATTAAATAGACTCAGATGATGGCAAGATACCTCAGTTTCATCATACGTTTACCTGCATCTTACAGCTGTAATTTACATCAGAACAAATGCCATATTTCCAAAGGCTATAGATTTTTACATCAAAGGCTTGATTCTTGGCAGAAACAACTAGTCATTTAAAGGAATTATGCCACAAATGCAGAAATACTAGTTAGTTATATCCTGAGAAAGAAAGCATGTAAACTACATTAAAACCTACCAAAAGCTTGGCAAAAAGTTTGCACCTCTCACACTAACCATACCGCTCTTAGACACTCAAAAGATTTTCTTCAGGTCCTCATGAGCCATTATGAATTTTATCAATAGATTTTACTGTGAGATTAACATAAAACATACACACACTAGTGACAACGTCCTGTGTTCATTACAATTAAAGGACAAAGAAGGAAATTACTGAAGAAAAACAAAGAATTCAATAACTGTATGCTACAGGCAACTTTTAATCTACGTGAGACTTCATGATGTATCTAAAGTGAAACCTGGCCCAACTAATTTTAGGTGCACATTTGTTCAAGAATTTATGTCTGGAAAGAATCTAACTTTGTCCCCATGATGGGATAGAACAATTTAAAATTTATGCCATCATTCTGTAGCTCTCTTCTTGTCCTGGGGAATCTCCACCTACTAGATATGTCTTTAAGTATATTTAAGTGTAATCTAAGTATAAGTCTAGAAAATATATAACATTTACAATCTACTATATAGGTTATTTTTAAGTATAATGTAGATGAATCTAAAATCTTTAAGTATGGTCTAGATGGATAGTCTCAAAGATGAATCACCTCTTCCTGATATGAAGAAATGACACAGAGAGAGATAATCACTGAGCAAGCAAAGATAATTACCTGCAACACGAATCTTTCTCATGCATATACACCAACAAGCAGAAAGACGCATATAAGTAGTTCAGGAACCTGTCAGGCTGGATGGAAGGACACGAATATTACTGAAGATGTCAGCAGACTTCTGCAGAGGTGGGGAACAGGGTTTACCAGAGACACCAGCTGAGTGGATGGTGCTGGGCAAGCTATGTGCTGTCATGTCCAAATAATACATAAGCCCTGCCACCCAGTAGGGTTAATTACCATCAGCACAACATTGCACTGATGAGAGCTACACTGTTTCCAGATGCAGTACTAGTTTAGTCACGTTATTTCAGGTCTCCCTCCGTCAAGTTCCATTGTGAAATGTCCCAAGCCTGTAACAGTTAACACCAGGTCCAGTGAATATTGAGACAGCTATGTTCAGTAGCTCAGTAAATTTCAATATGAGAGATGAGCCCTGAAGGTTATGCCAAACCAGCAATCAAAGCCAATGTTTTGGAATAATCAAGAAAGGACTACACAACGGGATGATAAGATCAACTGCACTCAGGAATTCATCTCATTGGCTACCATGTCTGTGCCACAGTTACTGTGGCAGTAAAACTAAAAAATGTCATCAAGATGAAAATTATGAAGTATCCAGCAACGAAATGTGTCCTACGCCTCCATTGTAAAGCCACAAATTGTAATTGCTCAAGCAGCTCATCTGTTATCATCAACTACTCTTTCAATTACCTTGGCAATTAGAGTATTTAATGTTCAAACAAGGGGGGGGGGGGGGGGGGGGGGAGGAAAGTGTGTGTGAGAGAGAGAAAGTAAGAAAAAATCATTATTATTCTGTACACAACTTCCTATTTAGATCTTATACCATTCTCCATGTTAACTGTTAAAACACTTCAGAACAAATCATCACAAAATTCACAGTAAGCCACAGCAGATGTAATTCTCTTTCCACATCTCATGGGCAGCTGAAAACAGAATCAGCTTGTTTCCCCTCTTCTCCCTTTCTAGTTCTTTTCTTTCATTTCTCCTTTTGCCTTTGTCTCTTCTTCCTGGATATTTTTAGCAGCAGCTTCGGAAAAGTGAAGTTGAAAAAATGAGCCTTGGAGTTTGTACTGAAGGCAGTGAGATTTGTGTTCATTCTTATTTCCTCCAGTAACGAGATCCAAACTGCTTGCCTTGGTGCCAAGAAAGCCTCATCTCCAGCTCTCACAAGCTTCACCCTTGAGGGCTGACAAGCTTATAGTTTCCAAGGGAACATGGTTGTCAAAGGATGTCATCAATACAAGGATAGAAGTTTTCTCAGGGAAATCTTGAACATATTCACCAGTGATCCTGAAGATTATTAATGGGACCTTTCATTTGAACCAGTATATTTATGATTTCATAATAAATTTATTAAATATATTAATACATAAATTTTCCAGTTTCCTTCAGCTAAAATCTGAAAATGACTTTATAGAATTGAAAATGGAAGAAAAAAGAATGTACCAACTGACACTGACTATGCCTATCTCATCGGAGCATTATTATTTAGTTTCTATTTTTACCTCTATGCAGGCGCTACTTTTTAGCATTTAGCTAATTAATTATTTCTCTATGGACAAAGTGGAAAAATCTGGATATGACTTTTTTTTTTCCCATTTTACATCCATGGGAACTGGCAGGCCAGCCCTGCCAAATGGAACTTATATATTACCTTTTCCAGCTGCTGTTCCTACCACTCTGCTGGAGTTACCAGAAGTAAACATGAGACAGATTCTCAGCAGCTGTGGCCTACATCTCTGTGTATCAACTTAAACTGAAGTTGAAGGTGGCTTGGATTAGTATATCAGACTCTTAAGTGCCAGCAAAATAGCTCAGCACCGATTCCCTCCTGTTGCCTCTCCCACAGGGCAATAATACCATGACTGAATCATGTATGCACAATACACCAGGCCTTATCTGCTAATTTTACTGAGTCACATGCGGAAGCAAAATCAAACCACAGTATACAAAACCAAGACTTTTCACATGAATGGTGAAAGAAGTTTAATTTTTAGCTCAGAAATAGGTTTTTAGTTCTCTGTTGTCTCCCCAAAGAAATGAGTTTCCATGAGCCAACCAGATCAATCTTTATAGCCTCCAACAAATGTAATAATGTATACTATTTAAAATATTGCCAGTATCTGCCTTACATATTGACATATTAACTACTAGGGGCATTCTAGGCATACTTGCTCATATGGACCCCAAAATCCGAGCTTTCAGTTGCTTGTACCAACCAGCCTGACAGACTCCCTTTTATCGTTGCATACTTTAGTGGATATCTTTAATTTCCATCTCAGGTTCCATTTCATCAGCTCTAATAAATAAACATAATTTATACATTTTATTTCAAAATGCTTACCGATATCCTAGCTCTATTAATGGTAAATCTCACAGGTCTGGTCACTAAAGTGAGTAACAGTCCAGCATTTGCTACAATTTTTCATCATCCTCCTGATTGAAATGGAAATTAAAAACTGCTGCTCTATCACATCCTTGTAAAACAGAAGTGAATTACTCTTGTAAGTAATTTAAAAGTATAGAAGTGTATTATTTACTTTATTAAAAGTAAAGAAGTGTATTATTTCCAATTTGTGCAGCTATCATTTATTTTATCACTTTATTACATGTGTTTATTTCTTCCTGCTTTTCGTTCCTACAATAGAGCTGCGTTTCCACATGCTCTTCTTACACTTCAAATCCTACCACATCATTTCAAACTCGTGGATCAACTTACATAAAAATTTCTTCAATATTTTCACTAGAAAATATGACTTTTCAAACACACATTGGAAAACCTCCTTTACTCTCACTGACAGCTGAATACAGCAAGAAGTGAGAATGTAACAAGGAATGGTACCATGGTTGAAAAAGATTGCTAATGTATAGGATCACTGACATGCCTTGCTCCCAGCCTTGGAAGCAGCAGAAAGCTCTCCAGGGTAATGCTGGAAATGTGTCAAATACAAAGAGTTTTGCTGACTCGCTTTATGGTACTAGTCCCTTCATGATTTCTTTAATTTTGTCTCTTCCTGTTCCTTTCTGTGGTGCTGCCGGCATTGCTGTTTCTTGCCCATTTGTCAGCTTTGATGTTTTTAAGGTGTGCAAAGCCAACATGTCAGTAATGCCAAAAAATAATAATAATAAATTCCATCTGATTATAATTCAACAAGAGCTTGCACCAGCTTGACTGTCCTTTACCTTAAGGCTACCTGACAACACCACAAGGCCAAAATCAGAACTTTATGTGTAGAGTAGTTTGACTTCAAAGGCTTTGAGGTTGGGCTGATTAACCTCCCTGGAATTTCAGGGCTGTCTTCTGCCCCACAGTCCAAGCAGGGATGAGCTTGGGTGGAACAGGTGATTGTATTTCTTCTTCTGTTGCCCTCCAGGGATGTGAGTGGGAGAGGCTGAGAAGACAGCTGAGAAGAGAGTATATGGCACTCCACTGCAAGGGCAGTAGAACCACCCAAGAGCACATCGTATCTGCTTTACCAGCCTGATGATATCTGGCATTATGAATAATCTTACTGTCATATTATTCTTCCTTTAATGTTTGTCTGCAGTGGATGACCCCAAGAGCAAAATTCACAGCTGAGATGGATTCTGGGACTGAACTGTGTATTACTTTCCCTTCCCATTAAAGCTCTGCAGATATCTAATTATATAGATTTTTTCTGACTCCACTCAGCACCTTTTCACACACCTCTTCCCCTTTTTTTTTCAAAGTCATCAAGATTATTTTCTTATTACTTCTGCTACTTCCTAAAATCACTCATTATAAAATTGCTTACATATGACTCTTGAACTTGAATTTATAGTATCTGTCCTCCAGCTATTCTTGTATGGATTGATAATCATACTGCTTATAACCAGTACACCCCACAGAAACAGCTAATGGACTCAGCTGAGCTTTTAATGAAAGACAAAGGGAATTCTACCTGCTAGTTTCATGCAGATCAATATGATAATGTATGAAGCATTAATGGAAAAATGGATAGATTAGTATAATGTTTGATAAGAAAGAAGCAGATTTAGTTTACAAAAATTTTAAAAGTCATGATAGATTTTAGACATCCATATCAACAGCAAGAAATATTGACAGTGATGGAATCCTCTCACAGAAACTGTGTATAACACAAGGTAAAATTTGGAGACTGTTTTTGAAAGCTAAAATTTGGAGAACATTTTTGAAAGCAGGCACTTGCAAAATTTTCCGGAGTAAGAACTTTCCCTATCAAATGCTTAATAAACGCTATTTTGAGAAAACACTTGGAATCATCGAGAGTAATGTAGCATTTCTCATTCAGAAAGGTTTGTTTTCTGTTTTTAAACAAGATGCAAATTTTGAAATGCAGCCAATGAAGCAATAAGAGATATTAAAAGATATGGAAGCCTTCCCTGATTCAAAAGTCATTAGAGGATAATTTGAAGCAGATTGCATAGAGTATGTTTCCTGTTGCTCTCCTCTGAAGGATCATTGCTTACCTCTACAAAGAAGTGTGAAGAAACCAGGAAGATTTCTCAACAGAATATGTGATAATTATAAAAAAAGATTTTCTGGCACAAGACCTTTTTCTGAAAGAAACACAAATAAAATGATAGTGCCTTATCCTCCTAACAAATAAACCAGAAGTAACATGTAAAAGGATGTCTTCTTCCTTATTTAATGAGCATAAAAACAAACAAGACTACTACCTACTTGTGGTACAGCATTAGACCATTTCTAATATGCCTGTGTCTCTCACAAAACCTATTTATTTTGCTTATTTAAGCTAGGCAAGGCTGTCAATAGTATATAGGACAAGATACAACAAAAGACAAAAAGTAATGTCTGTAAGTAATAGGACATATTTGTAACACCTTCCAAAAATAGCAAATTATTACAGAAATGGGATTTTTTTTTTTTTAATGTAATTATGTAAGATAGGTGTTTCCTTATAGCTCTTTCAGGTCTTCTTACCAGGATAAACACAGAGAAAAAGACTTGTAATACCATTCTCTCAGACCACCTACTATTTAGATATGTTACTTTAATAGAACAGAGTTTCCTTTAAAACAAAGAATGCAGTCCAGTTGTATGTGAGAGGCTACAAGCTGCATCACCTGGCAAGAGTAAGAGGACATTAGAGGCTTCAGGCAAATTACACAATAAACCTGGCTCCAGACCAAAGATAATACCAAGTGTTTGTTCAGGAGTGGTACGTCAGTAAGAGAAACAAGAAGCATGTCAGAAGGGAAGTATTTTGGAAAAACTGATGTGGGAAACCTCATTCAGAGGCTGAGAAAAAGACAGGGTAGAAGTTCACAGTAGGTGCCTACCTAACGGTGCACAAGAAGTCAAGAAAGAAGTTAACACTGGTGGTAAGTTCAGGTTTGGTGTTGGCCAGCTACCTTGCAAGCTGAGGCAGAGTTTCCCCAGTTATTCCTGGCCATGAGAAGCGGAAAAAAAAAAAAAAAAATTGTAAAAGCTGTTTTTTCACAAGAGTCATGGCACTGAACTGTGACAGACTCTGTCCCTTGCAGAAAAACCTGCAGAATAAAGCAGGTGTTGGTCCTCCCTGTTCTACTGGCACCACTTCATGTGGCAATCCTTCAACTATGCAGACAAGAATTTATTTGATCAGCCTCCTCCTCAAACTGTATGCAGAATACACCCTTCAGCACCCAGAGTTTATAGAAAATGTAGTTCTCTTCCCTTATAAGGGCCATGATTCTGCAGAATATGAAATTGTGACAGATTACGTTATGAATAATGAAAGTTGACATATTTACATGATTCAGCCAACCTGATACAGAAAAGGAAGAAAAGACTGGGTGGGGCAGGCAAGATGGGAAGAAATGTGTGTGTTATTACCAGTGGCACAACTGTGGCACGCACAAGGGCAAGCCAGTCCCCATCTCCCTACGCACTGTAGATGATATCTTTTCCTGTAAAGACAACCCCAGTAGTCCTCAGGTGAGAGGAGCACAAAATGAAAAGTTGCATTAAGTGTAACAAGCAATCGTCACAATATGGCAGCTGCCCTCCTTGAAAGTTCCAAATGCTGCTGCTCTTGAGAAGTACGCAGTAGTACACTCTGTGTATGCAAACTCACAAAAAGAAAACGTCAGTAATGTTCCTTCCTGCTCCTCAAATTTTACACTGATGCAAGTGCCAAACAGGTTAGAATGGCTGAGTATTTACAGCAGAAAAAAATAATTACCACACAGAACAAAAGCTGGTAAAATCTTGCACACCGATCCTGAGAGGGAGTCTGTGGGGGAGGTGATTATTAGAATAAGCTTTATGATCAAAGGACACAGGAGAACTGTTCTGAAGGAAATTTAATTTTGCAAGTTGCTGTCTTGTAGCAATAATCAAAATGACAGCACTGCTGAGAGTTACTCATTTCCTGCAGACTATCTAATTTGTGATTGTGATAGCAATACGTTTCTATAACCAACAATAAAGCATTAGCTAGGATTTTTTTCCCTTTAATATTGTCAAAGCAAAGAAGGATTCCACCCTCCACCCCTCTTTTCTATTTTTAAACATGCATCTTCATTCAGCAACCAGAATTGGACCCCTCTGCCCTATGCAATTACATTTCCAAGACTCAAGCTGGGTGTTTGTGTTTTATCCTGTTGATTAATAGCATTCACATTTAAATGGTCACAAGCAGCCTTTGAAGTCATTAACACCCCATTAAGATGAATGGAGTAACTTCGCACCTTTTGTTTCGGTCTCCAGACTGTGGAATCAACAAAACCGCAGAATATTGATTTACACAGTAAAAGCTGTCTCCATAGCCATTGAAGGAAAAATATGGAGGCTTCAATATAGGAGAATACTTCAATATCTGCTAAATAACTCCAGATAGTCTGCATCTTGCATTTTCAGCACCTAGAGAGTCGTTGCCACCTTAGTAATAGGGTAATGACATTTAAACCACCAATCAGTCTAGCACAGTTTGCACCATGATGCAGATAATTGTCAGCATGAAACTTCCATTTAACATCTTCTTAGAGAAAATAAATAAGTATTTGCAGCATCTCACTTCTCGGTAGAGAAAACATCTCCCTGGGCTTAAATATCTGCTGACTCTGTTATTTATGCTCATACATAAAACAATAATGTAATCCCTATTGTATCTCTCTCCTCAGAATGCAGCACTGATAGCAGTAAAATTTAGTTATGATTAAGTCAGGGGTAGAGGAGTGTCTTCACAATGAGTAATTGTATATAAAACCACATTGTGTCTACCGTAACGTGTTTTGCCCTAGCTCAGCTACATAAGTTTTGTTCAGCAGAAATGTAATCTACATGAGCTTTATGGTAAAAAATAATAATAAAAAAATAACAATTAAAAAAATCTTTCTATAACAAGTTAATTTGGGGTTTTCTTAAGTTACAAAGAAGCTATGATCTAGACAAAAAGTCAGTGTCCTTTCCCTTGGTAAAGTGTGGATGTCCTTGCCATTTAAACTAGAGTGCATTACAAGCATAGCAAATAGGAGGAAATTATATATAAAGAAATCCACAAAAAAAGTCTTAGAGCTTTATAGGTTATTCTTCATACTCTATTCCTGTAGATTCTCAAAGCCAGGACTGCATTAAAGATTTCACTGCCCCTAGGACTGGCCAGTCCAGGATGGTCCAGCAGACTCAGAGGCAGGGAGGCACACATGTGATGACAGTTACTCTGTTCCAGCCATCCATAGAATGGAAATTCGTTTTTTACATCTGCCATCAGGCAGGACTGCCATAAAACAGGATTGACAATCTATGAAGAGTGGTGTGCCAGACTGTATTTTTCTTCTCCAAATTAGAGGATAACATGACAGTTAAATCTGAGTGTGAGCCAATGGACACTGCTGCTCAGGAGGCCTTAGCTCTCCCCATGTGCTGCGGCTTCCAGAACTGGCCCCGTGGTACACCATTCAAATTCTGGCTTTGAGCCATCTTTGGCTTGTGGTTTTCCTCACAGGTAAAGTTGCTCTTTTTTCTGCCTTTTATAATATTAGAAAAATAATTTTCATTCATCTGTACAATACTTTTTTCTTTTCCCCTTACACTAGGAGGCAGATAACCTCCAGCCTCGTATGAAGCAACCAGATGGTTTAAAGCAGATCATAGAGATCAATGATTTTCCTGTGCATTACTCCAGATTGGAATCATGCGGTGATTTGGGACTGTAGATACAGGAAGGAACAGATAGGATTGAGTCATAGCAACAGATTAATACAGTATTTAATTAATCTTCTTAATACTGTTGAGGGATGGTTAGGCATCTCTATTGCTATTCTAGAGAGAGACAAAGAGCAGCAGAGGCAATGACTTGCCCAGGGCACCCAGCAAGTCAGTGGTGAAGCAGTAATAAGGACTTTGAAATTCCTGTCTCCCTTCTGTCAAGACCAAACTGCCTAATGAACAATGCTCTGCACTGGTTTGCTTTTATAAGGTTATTCTTCACTCCTTATCACTTCTGTTAAGTTTTTCTCTCTGCCTTCATAGAAGAAAACACAAACTGATCTTATTATTCAGCAGCCCAAAGGGCCAACTGTACTCTGGGGTTCATCATGCACAGCACGGTTACTGGGAAAGAGGAGGGATTGCCCTGCTCAGCTCTGTGTTGTGTGGCCTCAACTTGAGCACTGGATGCAGTTTGAATAGTACAATATAAGAAGGAAATAAAGCTATTAGAGATAATCCAAAGGAGGGCTACAAATAGGGTCACAGGTGTGTCAGGGAAAGGCTCTTCACCAGAGGATGGTGGGTATGGAACAGGCTTGGCTCTCCAGGGCAGAGGGCTTGGCCCAAAGTACTGGAGTTCCAGGTACATTTGGACAACACTCTCAGATACAGGGTTTAAATTTTGGGTAGTGCTGTATGGAGCAAGGAGTTGGATCCTTGTAGATCCCCTCAAACTCAGAATATTCTATGATTCTATGATTTAAATTGCAGTGGACAATCTAGTTGAAAATAACTATTATTTTGTTTTCAATAAGAAGAACTTGTTTTGCCATACCATTAGCAAAAAGGCTGCTATGATCTCCTCAGCAGTGATAAGGTAACTTTATTTAGAAGAACTATTTGACCTTCATACTAGTAGTTAATCCACTTGGGATCTGGATTACTCTATTGTAAAGCAGGAGATTCCTCCTATTATCTGTCAAATACCTCCATAGTATTTTGCTGCAAATCAATAAATACAACTTCATTACTACTTCAAAAAGATTATCATGAAAAATGCTCTAGTAACCTTCAGAAAGTATCAGTCAGAGAAAGCAATCCAGTTAACTTTAGCTAACTTTTAAGATTCCTTCTCTGGTGTTTTGTGTGTTCTGACTGGAATTATCTTTGAGTGAGTCATTTTTTATGGGTGTTGAGTTGTCTATTTGGAGTGGTTGTGTTGTTTTATTTTGTTTCAGGGATAGTCCTCTCAGTCATTCAGAAATTCCACCAGAGGTGGAGTTGAGGAGAGCAAAGATTTAAATAGCATTATGTTCCCTCAAATTAGGTTTAAATAGGGACAATATGAAACCTAATGTTCCTATTTCCTAACCTTTTAAAAATATTTTTCCTGCGTGAAACATGAAGAGAATCGATATTTCATAGCAAGTCTGTAGAAGACACAAGAAGCCTACAAGCTATGTGTAGTATGGCTATATATGGGCTAGAATTTTAACATTATTTGGATACAGAAATCAAGAGAATTTATTCTGGTTTATAAAACCCTAAGGAATGCTCTGGGTGTTTCACCACATGCTAGGAGAAATTATGGGAGAAAACTGGCAGAATTTATCTCTTCCCACCCAGTTTAACTGATTCAGACAGGGCAATTTTGTTGGAAGAGTCTGCTGACAATCAATATGTCTCAGCTTGCTCCTATATGCCTTGCTGAGAGAGAGAGCTGTTGGAAGAGAATCAAGACATGAAACTTTTTCTACTCTAGTTTAAAGCTTATGAAAGCAAATGATCTCCAGCGCACTAATCTTTTCACCTTGGTAAACATGCAACTAATCTAAATGAAAGGAAAAGAGGACTCCTCCCTCCACCTCCTCCTTTTGCCTCCTTCTACACTGAGTATTTCAGTCTGCACAGTGGGCTCTGCCTTGCCAGAGAGCTACAGCCATTTTGCAAAACTCAAAAAATAAATAAATTTAAAGAAATCAGAGGAAATAAAGTCAAAGAGAATTTTTCAACATCTTATTTATAAACATCTGTTTTCAGGCAAAAAGTCAGTGCCTTGCCCAAAAAGAAAAACTACAGATTTGACAAGACCGGATCAGTGCTGGCAGTTTCTTTGTACTGCTGAAGACAGGCACCAATTCTCCTGATCAACCCATCTTAGCACCAGCTCTGAAAGTAAAACTGTCTGACTTCATAAAACAAATCATCAGTCAGTGATTGTTGCTTGTTCCTGAAGAGTTATTTTGCAGTGTTTACTTATTGATCAAGTACTTTTGTGCATAATATAAGTCAACTTGGCTTAATAAGCTCAAAAGGCAATATACATCATCAAGATTTTTACTTCAGGGATTTACTTATTTACTTATACCCTTCTGGAAATATAGGATCGGGTCAAAGAAGAAGGCTTAATTTTTGCTCCCTTAAGCAACAATCAGTGATAGTATTTCATATATATTCTCCTAATATTAAAAAGAAGAAAAAGAGCAGCGAACATTATTTTAGTCAGTTATATTATACTTGGATTTTAATCAATAACACTGGACTTTTTTTCACTGGAGGAAGATCAGTTAGTGAGCCATCTCCAGCTCCTTAAGAAATACTTCTAAAGGATTTTAAGTCTACTCTGCTTCTGCTTATTTCTAAATCACATTGATTTCTTAGGGAAGATAGTTTAGTGTTTGTTTGCTGTTAAATGATACAGACCAATAAGACTAGATATTCTGGCCTGCATCACAATGGGCTGACTGTGAATGGAAAAATCTGAAGACAACACCCAACAGTTTAACATCACATGAGTGGGAGAGGAGATGGAGAGAGTAGCTTGAAAGCAAAAACAAGTCATTATCCAATATTTTACACAATTGCTGTTCTGTCACGTTTTTTTCTTCGTGTTGGATACTGTCACATCCTAAGATACATTTCTCCTTTCCCTTTAAAATAAGAAACAAAAACTACACAGCTCCAAGTGGGAGACAAAAGTTCCAAACCTGTCTGAACTGTATTCATGTGGTTCATACTAAACCACGTAAGTGGTTACATCGATGCAGTAGCCCAAATACAGCCAAGTTTACCCAACTTACAGTGAAAGGCACTGTGGATAGGGAGCCATTCTCTCTTTCATGAGGCTCCATTTAAGAGCATTTTTAGATGCTCCCTTCATGCTTCCCTTGCACCAGGCAATGCAGTATAAGTATTTCAACATCCTACAGCTAAGGAACTACTGCATGTAATTCAAATAATGAAAAATAAGCACATAAAGACACAGTAAATATAATAAGGTAATTATCTAAGAGACTTCCTCAGTCCTTGTGTACTCCACCTGTCATTTTGACTGCAGTTAGGTTTTCTTGCATTAAGTTACTCCCTCACTGCCTCGCCTGGTAATTTTCTGTGGAGATTCGGTCAAAATCATGGCTTGCCAAAACTAGAAATGCATGTGCATTTTCCCTTTAAATGTTTAAAGAGCAAAAATCAGCTGGTGCAGAAAGTCAGTGGAAAGTCCTCTGTCTCATCTGAAGCCCATAATATGGAGTAAAGGCCAGGAACAAGAATGATGTTCTTTGTTCATTTCCACTGCCTACTTGGTAGCTCAGACAGGTCAGTGTTCAGTACAAAAATCATATACGCTACGTTGGAAGTGAGCCATGGATTTGGAGAACACCATCACTAGGACTCTCCCCAGAAGTACTCTCAGTAACCCATGAGGTTAAGGTCCACAGCACAAGGCCATCTTCCATAACCTGCTTGGAGCTTCTTAGGTGAGTTTAAATGCACCTCAGCCAAGAAAATCCTGTTGTTCTTTCACCTGTGTTAAAAACAAACTGGCTATGGCTAAGAGTATTCGGTGGGCAAAATGATAAAAAAAAAAGACAGTGGTAGTTTACAACTAGCCACTCTATTTCAATGTGCTCTTGAAAACATTTTCCTTGTTATGCAGGGGCAAGAAACCACAATAAAGCTATTTAGTATTTGCTTGTAAACCATATGCACATACAAAAAGCCTAAGACTCCCACCATGTAACCTAACATCATGGAACCATTCTTAATGCAGTCTGAATGCTGTAATACCAAAGCATGTTTGGACTAGTTAAGAGAGGCAATTAGGAAGTTTCCTCACTGTGTTACTTCATCAAGCACTTTACATAGGAATTAAACATTCATTTACTTCTTTTTTCCTTTTCTTTTTTTTTTTTTTTTTCTTTTTTGCCTGTAGATTGTATTGAAAGTGCGGAATGCTCTCAATTTGAAAAAGCTAACTAATTCCAGAAGCCATTTACAAGAGTTATACAATAAACTGTGAGGAAAGATGTGAAGACTTAAGTTTTGGAAGACAAAAATTTGTCTGTAACTTGTTGATAGCAAAATTTTCTGTGATATTAGTATCATAGTAATAATAATATTACAGTTGACAGAAGAGACTCCACCTGTGATGTTACTTCAAGGCATGGTACTAACACATAATCCTTTCAGCTTAACAATGACTAGTTACAATGGTTAAGCAGATGTTTTTATTTATCTTATTTTATTTGAGGGAGGATGAGAAATTTCTTTGTTTTTTTTAAAGACCTGCATGATGTTGCAGGTTTCTTTTATGCTGAAGATTTAACTATTTAGATACAGCTGTATTTAGGCAATCACCTATTTTCACCTATCATATCACAAGAACTTACTTCTACAAACAACAAATATATGTTGTCCCTATACTCCAGTAGTGTGTCTTCAACAGCGGTCAACACCAGATGCTTCAGAGGTAAAGAGCTGTCAGATTATCTTCTCTGTGTCAGATTAGCTTCTTCACCTCTTCCCAACAATCAAGACTTTTTTCTAATTCTCACAACCAAGAGAAGCACTAAATTTTAAGATGTACTGCTTATATTAGGTCACTGGCTTTTAAATTGTATTTTATAGCCACATACATAGATTTAGCTCTTTACCCCTAAATTGTCTCTGAATCCTGATTCAGACCAATATACCATGAAAATAATTGCAGGAGTGTTTCCATTTCTGAGCTCAGTTCGCCATCTCTGAGAGACAGTAAGTTCCTCCTTGAGTCTGTATGTACCTTCATCAAGCATTTCCGATTTTGCAGTCTCCCACCTCTAGTTTTACCTAAATTTCCATGTCTTAATGAAATGACAGAGAGGGACCTGGGCGTCCTGGTGGATGACAGGTTGGCCATGAGCCAGCAGTGTGCCCTCGTGGCCAAAAGGGCCAATGGCATCCTGGGGTGCATTACAAAGAGCGTTGCCAACAGGTCAAGGGAGGTGATCCTCCCCCTCTATTCTGCCCTGGTAAGGCCTCATCTGGAGTACTGTGTCCAGTTCTGGGCTCCCCAGTACAAAAACGACAGTTCTGCATGAATGTGCGCAAGAATTTCTTTATGGTGAGGGTGACGGAGCACTGGAACAGGCTGCCCAGGGGGGTTGTGGAGTCTCCTTCTCTGGAGATATTCAAGACCTGCCTGGATGCCTACCTGTGCTACCTAGCGTAGGGAACCTGCTTTGGCAGGGGGGTTGGACTCAATGATCTCTGGAGGTCCCTTCTAACCCCTACAATTCTGTGATTCTGTGATTCTGTGACAGACTTAATAGTACTGTTAGTGCTCAGGAGTCGAGTGTAGTTCAACAAGGAGGGGGGAAAAAAAAAAATTAAACCACAAGGTAGCACTGCTACTTACTACATGTACAAACTGCACTTAACTGTACAAAGTACAAACTGTACTTAAAAATTCAACTAAGGTGACACTGAACAGTAAACTATGGAAAATGGCAAAAATGCAGGTTAGGAGATTTGCTTTGGCAGCGTTCTTCCAGCAGAGGCAATATATACCCATGAAGGCATTAGCCCTTCCCTGCTTCACTCATGTTTGCACTCATGGCACAAGATGTAAAACAGTTGTTGTCTCACAGGCTAGACCTAACTTCACTTGAGTCAGAATGCAAGGCATCATCTGTATCTGGAAGGAAAAATTAGAAGAGTCAAATCTAACTGGTTTTCCATTAATGGACTTTAGGGTCATGTGTTCTAGCAGAAACTTACCCTTACCCATTCTGTCTTTCCTGCACTCATTTTTGGCCACATTCTAGCATGCCTAGTCTTACTGCTGCCTGCCACCATTCCCATTTCAAGAAATGCAAGAGAGCTGTTGTGTTGGATTACATAGTCTGCTTTAGGTAAATTCTTGTTATTTGATATTCACATATAAATTTAAGCATTAAAATCAGGATTTATATAGAAGGAAAGGTAACAGCTAGTGTAGTAGACTTATTACTTTTCTAAATTGTTTTGAAAGAAACAGTGAAATTTTCGTTGTATTACTCTTCTTCCAGTACTCACTACAATTTGAGCTAGTGTTCATCAATGTTTCTAAATTACAGAGAAGGCTGTAGCTAATCATCCATTTTCTTATGTTTTCCAACAGCCATGACAACATCATATGTTTGTACAAGCCCTTTAAAACTATAAAACATGCTGTGACTAGTGGAAAATTTTCAGAAATGTGAGTTTAATTATCAGCTAAGAGATTGCAAATACAGAAGATGTGCCAAAAGGAACCTTGTATTCGCATGCTGCAGATGATGTGGTGAAGGACAATTGATAAATTGTCTCTGAAGAACACTTCCATTCTACCAATGTCAATTGGAGCAAAGGAAGGCATTTGGAGTATCCATTTGTTGTTCAGTCCAGTTTTCTCAATGCAGTCACAAAGCTGAAGTTCACATTTCAAAACTGCGGAACGCTCTCTGAGGGTGGAATATATTGGCCTTTTCTGGATTCCCTTACCCAACTTCAGGGGGCACCGGGAATGGTCTCGTGCATAAGTGCATGAGATACAGATAGCTGTTACTGCCATCTGATGGGGAAACACAACACCGCAGATTAGAAGAGAGATTATCAAAGGGTAGTTGCCCATAAAATGCATGTAACGATGGTGTGCCCAAACCTGCCATGAGTAGAAAGACTAAATTAGAAAAATGATCTCAAACTGTGTCCTAGCCTTGATCTTAGTGGGATTTTCCCTATGCTCTAGCAACAACAGCAAACCTCGAAGTCTAGCATAATATACTACTTGAAGTCAAATGTACAGCCTCCAACTCTAATCAGCAACATTTCCCATGCCTGTTGGAGGCTCCTGCTGCTGACTGGACCACTTGCTGCAGCTCATTACTGGTGGGTCCTGCAACAGGTCAGCCCTGTTTGCCCCAGGGCACAGTCTACACCACCAATCTCTGCAACATTTTGATCATTGTAGAATGTTGCTTACAGATAAAAGCTGACATAGAGCTCCCTTGTAGGCAATGTCTTCCTCTGCATGCTTGCATATCCCTTCTGAGCACATTTCCATCTTCTGTCTCTTTTATCCAAAATGAAGGAGACACCTCACAGGCTTCTCTCTCACCAAACTTGGTCACAGTCTGCTCATTTCAACAGGAAGAACATAAGAAGAATATGAGAAGCCCATACTTTTGATGGAAAACTGTGGGAGACTACACAGGCAAAACTAACATTTTCAAAAAAATGAAAGGTTAAAACTTAAATAATATATAACTAATAAAGGATAAAATTATGGATAACATTTAGATTTTTACAATGTATATCAAGGTTGAAAAACATTTTCAGATGCATCAGGATACTCGGCTAACTTATATACCATGTGGTCTTAATCAGCAGGGCCCTACTGAAGATCCCAATAGCTGTCTGTCTACATGTTTAGCTGCTAAGTACCTTTAAATTCTAATTCTTAAGAATTAAGACTAACATCCTTGCTCAGATCAAATCTGTGACAAATTCCCATTGACAGTCCCAGGATTTCATCCTAAATCCATTACCAGGCATCTAAGTAAGTAATCTGTTGTCTTTTTCACTGTTATTTGTATGTGGATTTTTCGAGTTGCTTTATTTTTTTTCAGCATTCAAATGCTTAGCTCTTGAATTTAAACAGATATGAATCCTGGAGCCAAACTGTAAATTTTGAAGTTTAACTTCAGACATATTCTTTTAGAAATATATTTTTTAATTGTACATGTGAGACTTTTCACTATCATAATCATTCTGAAGACATAGAATACCCAAACATGCAATACCATCTTTTGAAAATCAAGATCTACTCAAAATTCCATGTGCCATTCTTTTGCGGGATAAAAGATGATAGAGGTGAATATGTACTGCAGCAAAGGTGCATCTGCAGAGACATTAAAGATCCATTTTTAAGAGCTGTACATTTGATCTGTCTTCATTGCAGGATGTATAGGGAAGGAAAATTACGTCTAAGTGTACAAGCATAAGAAACTTATCACTGGAATGGCCTGAGTGTTACAGGCCAGATTTGAAAACATGCTGGCAATATTGCATCTAAATCTAGGGCAGCAAAGGACAAGCTGGTTTTGTAGCTCAAATCACTTTTTTCTTAAGACAGCGAGACACTCCCACAATTAAAAAGAAAGGGGGGGGGGAAGAAAAAAAAAAAGAAGAAAAAAAAGAACACTTAGAAACATGAAGCTCTCTACTAAATGGTTATTGACATTTGTAAATGGATGAGGTTTTTTAATAATTGATTTTAAAAATTGCTCTTGGTCTGAGACCTCTGTTGCAGAGGTTCTCAGATCAATTTTTACAGCTGAAATAATTCTTGAACTGCAGAGTTCATAACCGAGCAGTGACAGATTTTATGCAGTAGTCCTATGAGAAGGTTTAGAACAAAGGAAAGTATAAAAACCTAAGATTATTTCATTTTCTTTTGTTTATTTACACTACTACACAAAATAATATTATAAAAACCAAACCTAAATAAACAAATAAATTCCTTTTGATTTTTTTTCCTGTGGAGCATTAATAGGTTTTAGAAATGAAATTGTTTTATTAATTTGATTGTCAAAGGAAAATTTGCACTTCCCGTGAATAATTCAGGTTACCACCATATCTTCAAATGTCATATGTAAAACATTGTTATACCTCAAAATTCCCTCACAGTCTAACATACATTTAATTTTCAATAATGTTGATTTATAGTATTATAAAGCAAAATAATAAATATAATAAATTGCCCCTATATTTCCTGATTTCAGTCACTATAAAATAACTGCTGTAGTTTTACATTTTCAGTGTGAAATATTAAATACATAAATCAAAACAAGATTATTTTTCATCTGGAGCTGGAGACTTGTTTCTGAAACTGATGAATTCATTTTAGTTAAAAATGAATGTTTTAGGAAAAGATCTTTACTGAGTGCATAACAGCTCTAAAATAAATGAGAATTTTGCACTTAATATCCTGTTTTGGTTGGCTTCGCTGTGATGCTTGTTGAGTCTTGCAAACACACTGGCTAGGTTTCTCAGAAGCATCATCCTCTTTTCTCCTTTTCCGTAGCCTCCTCACTCTCTTTAACTGACCACAGATGATACTCTTCACTGTACACAACCATATCACTATGAAGCTGGCATTGTCAGCTGCAATTTTTGGTACGACAAATATCTATATATATACATAAATGTATATGAAATACAGAGTTTCTAATATGCGTAAACAGATTCAGTTGTTTTTACACATTCGCTGTCCCAAACAGAAGCTACACTGGGAGCTAGGAATTCTATTTTGATCATTGCTATAAAAAAGTAAATCTAACTATGAGGAATCATTATAACATTTAAATACCTTTCACTTCTTAGAGTGTTTAAATATTCAACCACGACAAGTTTTCCGAAGGACTCATATCTGAATAATAAAGAATTCCAGGGTGCAGGAGTGTGTGTGCAAATAAAGTCTACCTGAGGCTGGACTTTAGAAAGTTCTGAAATCTGGAAATTGGAAACATACTGCTAGCTAAGTTCTAAGTGCTCTTTCCAGGGCCTTGCTTAAATCTGGGACAGATCAAATTTTGACACCTTTTTCTCATGTGTGGAATTCTATTTGTTGCCTACATTTGTATTTTTCATATTCATCCTTTAATACAATTTTATGTTTACTAATAATAATCTAAAAGTATATAAAGTATATCTCACCAACAATGTGTGAAAGAAGCCTATCAAATAGGATCTTTTGGATTTACTTGCTTACCTTGCCTTCCAAAGAGATTATGCTGATTTCTTTTTTTTTTTTCCAAGAAAAAAAGGGAAAAAAATCTGATGATCACCTTACTTGTTTTGAAGACTTCTATCAATGTAAGAAGTTTGTGAGATACTATTTCATAGTTGACTCTTACCCTGACCTAATTGCCTACATAGGCTGTCTAACAGATTACTGCAGGATACCTCAACAGCCTGGCAAATGCACCCACGACTTCCTATGTAAACAGGGCAAAAATAATCCAAGCACATTTCTGAATTTTCTTTCACCAGGGGGGAAAAAAAAAAAAAAAAAGAATATTGAAAAAGATTGTATGAAGTTTGCTGCCTTAGGAAGCACTTGATTTGGCATTTATATAAATGTTTCTTTGCAGTAACAGTACTTTGCTATTGCAGTTTACTTCCTCAGTTATTATTTTGAGATGTTCCAACAATTCTTCTGCTCACTGCATTTAAACTCTCAAGTCAGTATGCCTCTTTGCAATTGCAAATAGATCCTATAGGAAATTAACTTAAACATGCAGCACTTTAGTGGGAAGAGTAGGTTATCCTTTTCCAGTCTGAATCACTGGGAGACAAAAGCAATTTGCTGTCACAAATAAATTAAATTCAGACAGCCAGGAACTTCATTAGTGGTACTTGTTGTTCTCTCTGTTGATTCAGAGCCAAATCTTGAGATCTTTGCATGTTTCACATTAAGACCCAGATAACTAGGAATTTCCTTTTCTCAAGACCTGAGGTAATCTTTAAATTTGCCATGTTGTGGTTTCAGTCCTTCAGGCAAACCTGTAGTCTGAAAAGGCAATGAATCTTGAGATCATCTTGTTATTTCCAGTCTAGTTTGATTTGACAAGAGAGATCATATGAAATCTGAACTAAAACACAAAAAGTAATATATAATTATTAGACTTACTAAAAAGTCTCTTTGTTCATAAATATTCTACCACAAAACTAAGAAGTCACTTTGTTCATAAATATTCTACCACAAATACATGTTAAATTATTTATCCTTCTGGAATCAAAGAATTCAATAAACCATGAGTAGCTTACTCATGGAAGTGTATTAAATAAACAGATATAGACAACTATGGTCCAACTGAGAAAACAGATGATAACTATTAACTCTGGTAAGCCAATCTTAAGCTAGCATGAAAAGACAGAGGTTTAAATTCAGTTATGTAATCTTGGAATCTTTCCAGATGCTTCAAGGAAGTTGGGAATATCACAGAGTCTTAAAAGAGCCAGGTATTCATTACCAGGTAAGACAGACAGGGTGTGCAAATGACCCAATATCCAAGATCCATCTTGGATTTCTCTACTGTGCCGCATACTGTGTCCCATGCTTGTAATTTTCCAGTGGCTCAGCCTTAACGTAAACATAACATTATTCTTTACATCTCATTTGCTGAAAATCTACCTCTGCTAGTCAGTAGTTACCTCTTACAACTTGGGGAAAAGGGGGAGGGGAGAGGAAAACAGTTTAAAGGATTGACAAAGAATCACATAGATTTCTAACACATCTAGCATCCTAAAACATATAGTCTAGTTCTCATGCATACACATAGACTCATCATAAGAAACCACGAGAATAAAGAATGTTGCATAACATACTGTCTCACCCAGATTTTTTGGAAACTCAAAGTAGGTCTCTATTTTTTTCTTTCTTTTTTTTTTTTTTTTTTGCTTTACTTTTAACTGCTATCTTAAAAAATCCTTAAAAAAAGGAGAGGTAGCAAACTGATAACTGTGCATATGCATAGTTGTTTAATGATCAGATCATCTCCATAACTTTATTAATGTTATCAGATTTATTTGTTTTTTGAGAAATCACAGTATTCCTGTAATCATTATTCAAAATGTTTTTATGCAAATTTGCCAGCATTTTACTTTCCTATTTAATGGATATGTCTTTACATATTTAAAATATTGAGTTCCTAATGGTTCTTATGGCTAACTCTGAATTTTAATGTCCTTCTGTTATTTTCAAAATTGCTTTCAAAGTAGAATGAATGTGTCAAAGAAAATACAACACTAAGCATACATTAAACAATGAATAACTGTCAAGGTTACACAACTCTGAGTCAAATTTAGTTTCCATCATGCCCAAGAGATGATGCTTTACAAAAAGGTTAGGTGGAGATCAGATGTAGAGAATTTAGAGAAAATAGAAAGAATTAACGTGTTGAGGCTTTGGAACATGCAGCACTGCTGTGGGTTTTTTCTGCTGCTGATCATCTATGTTGAACTACTTGTAAGTGAGAAAAAGAATAATGGACTATATTGGAAAGAAAGGTTATGATAAATTGAAAGTGGGAAAGGGAATGAAGATAAGAACATTGGGTTAAGAGCATTACATTAGAAGTTATAAATTAGGGCCTCATCACTTATCTAGTGAAAGAGAAGAGAAAAATGGAATTGACTCTGTAGTATAATTTCAGGAGAGAAGAAAAACTGATGGAGCAGCTCCAGAAAGTGGACCCCTCTTCAAGGGCTGACTGTCAGCACTAATCTCTTCAGAATTTAACCCACCGTAAAACTGGTATTCTGTGCCTCTCACAGGTTTCCTCTATGGCCATATCTTGTTAGGCATGTTGTCATTGAGACAGTATCTTTGCTTAAACTGATAGTGATCATGCTAGTATGGCTTATATGGTTTCAATTGCAAAACAGATGTAAGGAAGGAGTTGTCATTGGAGCATGTGGAATGGTGCTATGTGCCTTGAGAAGTGGTTTCAGTGGCAAGTGACCAAAACTCATTTAATCTTGTTTGCATATATATAATAAATCAACATGTAGATGTGTAAAATCAAGGTGTCTATTACTAATATAAAAACATTCAGGAAGAAAGTGTTTCCCGAAGTGGCTAGTTCACAGGCTTCTATGATTCAGCTTTGCTTGATGATAAATATTTTCTAGAGTTTATGTCCATAAGTAAGTCTGAAAGCTGATTGCACATTAGCTACCAGAATACAATTTTTGCCATCACATCCTGACACATCTCTTACAGACTCAGTTGATAATGAGACAGCTGCGAACTATGCTCTGTACGGGAATTGTCAGGGTCCAAGCATACTGCTTTCTCTTCAAGTATGGTCTGTATAATGTCCTCAACAAGGTGCTATGCCATCCTGACTGCTTTTACTCCTACAATGAAACAAATGATCAAAAAACAAACAAACAAAAAAACCCTTTATTACAACCATTAGATGAGTTAGAAATAACAGGTCTAAATGTGGAAGTGAAAGGCATTTTGCTTCAGAAAGAGTGCCAACTGACTGAATCAATTTGAATGGACTCCAAGGCACTGATTCAGTTGCCTTCACTCAGGTGTCTAATGAAACATCAGATGCAATGATATCTCTCATTTGGCCTTCACTGACTTCTCCAGAAGGCTGCAGACCTCTTCTTGCCTTGCATCTACCACTGGAGGCAGATGTCTTAGACACTTTCAGGTGTCTACATAACAATGTTTACTCAAAAAGTCAACCTCCAAATATTCAATTTAAGAGCCCAGTTCAGATCCCAGACAGAAAGTACACACAGCTGAATGTGAACTGCAGTTATGCAGAAACCTCTGTATCTAAAATCTCATTAAAGTCCGTGTAAGTCTAGTAAGTAGAGACTAGAAGGCCAAACACTCTAAAATAGATATCTAGACTGGATCTGCGGTACAATAGCTATTGAAGACTCCGAAATTTAGACATTTTAATCTCAATAATAATACTGTTCTAGGTCAAAAGAAAAATACAGTAGAAGCTAGTGTACAGAACTCACAGTCAAGAAACATACAAAATGAAGAATTCCGTACATAATACGGGGATGGTATGAATACAAATATAAATGAATTCTTTCCAACCAGAGTATCCTAAGTGCTCAGAATTACTGAAATCAACAGAACAAAACATGCCAGTGGAGAACAAGAGAACAAGAGAACAAAATGTATAATCTGATATTGATCCAGTTCTTCTTGTTTCTCAACCTTTTCCAGTCTGTGATCTTCAATAGTTTTGCACCTGTAAGCATACAAACTGCTTTGGTCTGCCTATAGATTGATTCATACAGCAAGTATATAGGATATGTAACAATAACATTTCTTAATCATGGCACAACATGAACCATTTTGTTAACAAGGATTAATCTGACTACCAAATAATGCTCACACCTATTTAGGCAGAAACCTAAAACCTTAATTAAGTGGAATACTTTAAGCATTAAAAATGCAGATCTAAAGGGCTGTGAAGATTTTAAATTAGCAAGTGAGCATCACACTGGTCTAGGCAACACAATGAATCATTGTGAATCACTTGGCAGAAACTGCAACTCAACTTCAAAGCAAAAAATTAGTGGCTTGGAATTCTGGGTGGAGGGAGCCATAAAATACTAGCATCAGCTTTGTATATAACAAGTTCACTACACAAAACTAACCTGGTCCAATATCTTCTTGACTAATCTAGAGACTCTTCTCTAAACTCAGCTTCTTTTCCAGTGTTCTCTTTAAATGCAATAGGTAGATCAACTAAAGTATGTGAACACAGTTTCTTCTTCTGCAATAGACTCTCCCTTTTTACTCATTTTTATTCATTTTTATTCATTTTGCAGGAATTTTTGGAAAATTCCTGTTTCAAGCACGCTAATCCCAGAGGAGGCTTCCAAACTCATTCTCAGGTTATGAGCCCAATCTGTGAGATATTCCTCCCCTCACTGCTCTGTTCAGCCCTCCCACCATTCTGTTGTTCCTCTGCTAGCCTGCTAGTAGAAATCAGAAAGTGCTCCCTTCATTTTAAATTGTAAACAACTGAATTGAGTTAAAAAATTCCCTGAGTTTGAGTTCTTGAGAAACAGAAATTTGAAGGAAAGCTGCAAGACCTGTCCACAATTCCTGCACCCTACTTTTCTACTCATTCTGCAAAGCATATTCAGAAATAAATTTCTTTTTTGAGATACAATGTCTTTTTTGAGATACAAGGCTGAAAGCAGGCACCCAGAAGCAACATAACCAATTTTAAAATTATTCTCCAAATGTCAGAGAGACAAATTTTGTCTATGGCCAGACCTTTTCCAGAACTCTGATATATGTAGGATGAATTCTAGGGGTGGTCTTAACTCCTTTATGCTGTGAGAGCAACATCTTCAAGACTTTAATATAGACAGGAATCAGCCTACAGTGTCTCAGTCTCGTATAATTTATCTGTGGGTATGCCTCCATGCACTGAGACTTAAACAAAAGTGAAACTGGGCTGAGAAGATAGCTCCCTCCTTAAAGTGAACTAATTCACAAATGAAATTCAAAATAAATCAGCTAACTCATCTAAAAAGGCAGAGAAGCACAGCCTACACAGGAGGAGCAGCCAGACTACTGCCATATTCTCTCCAGGGGATAAAAGAGGACATCTGTGAAAAGTCCCCCCCTCCACTTTCTCCAGAGTAACAAGCGCGGGAGTTGAGAAGACATTAATCACATTCCACCCTTTGTATCTGAGGAAAAAAACTCTGCAGGGGGAATAATATGACAGAAAAAAAACACCTACCTTTGGGATCTAATTTTTTTATGAAATATAACCACCTCTTTTTTGAAAAGAGATTCTGACTCCCTACATCTGTTTAAGTGGGAAGTTAGCTGTGCATATATCTATTTCACAGAGGGAAAGATTCCCATCAAACTTCTCTGTCTTATGATACCTTTCAGCAAAGGAGGGTAAAATATATACAGACTTCTTGTGGCCTGAGTAAACTCTTAAGCTGTCCTGTCATACACCACATAAATTCATAGCTTTGATGGTCAGCCCTGGTGCCATTTCTCAATTAGTGTCTGTGTTCTTAGGGCTCTCAGATGTGTGGGTGCTCTGTAATAATTTCATTTGAATATGATTAATGTTCTTTACTTTCCAGCTCAAGCTGTTTTCTTGTGTTGCTTTGCACAGCCAAATTGTTGACAACCCAGTGGTGGCTGAACTTCAGATGGTAGATGAAGTGATTCATGCATATATATTAAGTCTCTAAAACCGCTCCGAGATCCTACAGGATAAAAGATACATTTAGAAGTGCAAGTCATCATTATCATCAATAAATTGGATGCTGGAAACACAAAAGCCCAATTCAGAAGCATGAACACTTTTTTTGAGATTCATTTATATCTAAAAATATGGGAGATACACACCACAGTGCCCAAGAAATTCTTCAAGATGATTTTAATAATAGTCATTATGTTAAAAAATGAAACTTCTCCCTGTGTCAGAGATGAAATGGGAAGAAACAAAGAAAGAGGAGAAGCTCCTGCAGCACCTCTGTGCCCTTCTAGAATTGCTGTTCATCATTCTTTCTTTCAGCAGTTCACTTGCTCCTTTTGTGCAAAAGGTACCACTATCTAATGAAACAATTAAGGCCTGACAGTTTAAATACGCTATTCTGTTCTTTTCAGGCGTAAGTGCCAGCCATCAAGACAAACTATACCCACTGCTTCACTATCAGCAGTCATTGTTATCCCAGATAGAGTGCCCTAAAAATAAAAGCCATTCTGTATGTGCAGCTTCATCAAGTCAGGTCATGTCAGCCCCGCAGGGTAGACTGCACTGTACTAATTTTATTATTCTATTTTTAAACATGGCCTCCTTAGATCTTTTAGTGTGTCCTACATAACAATGCAGAATTGACATATTGTACTCAAGCTCCTACTCCCAGGCACCCTGAATTTCTGAATATTCCACTCAGTTACTATGTTTGTTGTCCGTAACAATGGTGAAGTGGTCATATTTGGCTTAATGACACCTCTTGTGCACTGCTTGGCTGTTAAGATGTCATGATATCAAGTCGAAATTAGTGTCCACAAGACCAAGTCGTGTCAACAGTTCAGTGCCCTGGGAACTATAATTCATGGAGAGTGCATCTCCAAAAGCTGAATAGAATTTCACAAGCCCACAAACATAGTTGCACTGCCAGGGTTTCACCCTGAATTACCTCCAGTACACTAATCATGAGGAGCCATCATGAGTATAATAATCCCTCAGAGAAGAAATAGAAATTATCATGTCATTTTTGTACATATGAGGAATTTTGTTCCTCACAGTTGCTTTCTCATAGCACTGAGGTCACCTAAGCTATTTAAGAGTTATAATACCAGCACAAAACACCAAAGTAGAGGAAGAATTGACTATATTTGTCAAGGCACATTGAGCGAACACCACTGGCACACAGATTTCCACCAGGCTGTGCCTCTTGGATTGACTTTCATGTTTGAACTTTTTACATGAATCAACACTAGAAGGGTGCATACATTGTAGGGCAACTTTCTGAAACAAGAAACTGAATAAGAAAGCCCTTTTCTATCCCTTGCACCTACTCCTTACAGCAATAAAATTCAAAAGCTGTTTTCACCAAAATCCCTAGCTAATAATAACTGCACCTTTATCTGCAGTTTGGAAATCAGCGCTTAGCCCAGTGTTAACTAGAAACCTGGAGCAGTTTCAGACCAATGACAGCTATTGTGATTACTGCTGTGATGGTGATTTTAGAACATAAATGAGAATCCACTCAGTGTTGTGCATGTGCACAATAAAAAATTACTCCATCACATGCGAGAGGAAAGAAGAACAAGGTTGTTTTCAGCAGTTTGGCTGGACAAGTTCCTTAGATGTTCAAGTTGTCGTTTTTGTCATGTTGTAATGTCACATTCTCAGTGACCAGGCTGGCAGCCATCTTAGGAACTCTGAACTGAATCTGTGGACAGCAAACAGCTCGCAAGATTCTGTCACCCTATATGCTTTCCACTTGTGATGTTGACTGGTAGTATCATGCTGATGAAGACTTGCACAAGTGGATGGGATTAAGAGAAATACTAGGTTCCTAGAAATGTCTGGTGCCTGCTGCATTGCATTCAGTCGGTTAATCCCCAGCTGAGTGTCTTCTGATTTGCCAGAGAGCTTCATTATTTTCATTTGGTCTCTTAGTATGTAAGGAAGTTGAGATGATTGTTTAGTTTGGAGAAGAGGAGGCTCAGGGGAGACCTTATCACCCTCTGTAACTACGTGAAGGGAGGCTGTAGTGAGCTGGGGTTCAGCCTCTTCTCTCATGTAACTGGTGATAGGACTAGAGGGAATGGCCTCCAGTTGTGCCAAGGGAAATTCAGGTTGGACATCAGAAAACATTTCTCTAAAATAGTGGTCAGGCACTGGAATAGGCTATCCAGGAAGGTGGTGGACTCACCAACCCTGGAGGTCTTCAAGGAATGTTTAAATATTGTGTTGAGGGACATCGTTTGGCAAGAACTATTTGTGACAGGTGGACAGCTGGACTAGATGATCTTGTAAGTCTTTTCTAAGCTTGGTGATTCTATGATTTTATGATTCTGAGCATTTTGTTTGTTTGGGTTACAGCCAAGAAGGAAGGAAATGTTTGGCTCAAAATTTGAATTACACTTACCTCATTAGCTAAGGAAATAGCGCTGAAATAAGACTTAGAGATGGGTATAATCTCCTCCTCTGCTTGAATACTTCAACATTCGTCTAGTTTCAAAGGGCTTTTTTTGGAAGAACAAAATTGGACCATTCCAGTCCAGGATGGTCGGCAAAGAACAAAGAGTGTGCCTTCACAAAAACACTATAACAGGCAAAAACATCGAAATGATTGGTGGTCATGGCTGTTTTAGACACCAGTATTAACACAAAAGCCTTAGTTTCTGAGATGTCCAGAAAGTTTGCTCAGATGAAGTTTTTAGCGTCCCTACCACAGTTACACCATTGCCATTACTCCAGACAGACAGATGGCACACACCCCAATATCATACCACACAAATACATCCATGGGGACCAGTGTTAATCAGTCAGATACTGAAATTCAGACATGACAAAATATCAACATCACTAAAGGAGGCTGGAAACCCAAGGTTTGTGTTTATCAATACAGTCTGGAGGTGTCACCTCTTTCTAAATGTTTTTGTCATTTAAACCAATCTTGATGCACACTCTTGCCATTAGGCAGATCAACCTCCCAGGTTGTATTGTTAAAGTTTCCTCAACTTCACAGGAAAAAATGAAGAGGAGGTATGCCAAGAACTTCTCGGAAACATTCACACAGCTTCTTCTTCAATGCATTATATAAGCAGACAGAAGAAGAATGCCACAGAACTGGAAACTACTAAGATGTTAGGTAATATCTCCTTTTATTTCCATGGGAACTACAAAAAGGTACAAAAAAAACACAATAACACTATTTGATGAAGCAAATTCTCAGCTATAAAACACAATTTTTCAACCTAGTCACCACCATTAGCTAGGCATTTTTACCAGTGGTAAACAAGAGCCTGCATGCCATGCTCATAAAAATCTACACCAGCGTAGGTGACCCACTGTTTCACAGCTGCTATGATGGTGCCAGTGCTACAAAAATGTTACCCACATAGTTCATCTTTCATTGCCTGTCATGAATGGAGGCTAAAGCACTGCACACTTCACTCATACAGGGAAGGCAGAAGGATATTTATTGATATAATATAGCTATAATATGGTGATATGAACAATGACAGAGACTTAATTAGATTTGAAATGTCTAGACATCTTTGATTATTTGCTACACAAAGTGTGGGGAGTGCATAATGAATCTAAGATCGAATCTTAGTGAAACTGGTATGGCTTAAAAACAATAAATCACTTACCAAGCATCTGTCAGCAAGGCATCAGGAAGTGAATCTCTGTGTAGGCATTAACTAACGTCAAGAAGTGTCCCTACTCAAGAGGAGATTGTGCTGTGCAGCCAGCTGCCTGGAAGGAGAACTCACAAAGGTTTTCTATTTATGGGGTAAGATGATTATAACCAAAAATGTGATATCTATTGAACTAGGTGTCTGTTATCAGTTCTCTGAGCCCCCAGTTTGAGATAACATGGTGGTTGTAAACTGTCTCCAGTAAAATCTTGATTGTTATCAGTCCCAAATGCATAGTTTTTTTCCCCTCACTGTATGTTCTAGGCCTTGATCATAAAGACCAGGCTGGGTAGAGGGGGGCAAGGAGTGCACTGTCACATCAGCCCAAACAAGTGGAAGTCAGAAGGTGCCAAATCCAGACTGAGGGTGTGGTAGGACATTCAAGCCAAGATAGGCAAGGTACTCCACAATCTTCAAACTGGTGTAATGGTGTTGTAAGATAAAGGTTGTCCTCCTCTATGGCCTGACTCTTGAAGTTTGAGCCTTCAGCTCAGTCAGTGCTGTAATGTAGTGATAAGAGTTTGTGGTTTGTCCGGGTTCCAGGAAATCCAGGATCATCCCTTTGCAGCCTGACATCATGGGCTAATATAATATAACAGGAGGCATTACTTTTGGAGCACCCCATTTATTTGTTTGAAATACACATTGAAAGCCGGACTTGTACTGAACACACTCAATAGTGAAAGTTTCACACAAATCAAACCAATCACAAATGATTTTAATCTACCTCACCAAAGCATGCTTATGCTTCATGTCCCGAATAGCGGAGATGCATCCCTGACACAGCTTTTGGAGGAGGAAACCTCCGCAAATGGCCTCTGAGGATTTTGTTCTGGTAATTCCTATCCAGCAAGCTTTGCTGATGTAAGCTTCAAAACTGTTGCTAAGTGGCAACTCTACTGGAAAGCAAAGACGTATTTGTGCTGCTAGAGTTTAAATCCCTCCAAATGCAGTAATCAGTGAAATGACCTTTTCTGCTGTTTGTTCTGTTGGAGCAGTGTGCTCATGTCATTATTTTCAGGCCCTGTATATGACTGTTTCTGCAGGACATTGGCATTCAGTGCCTTCTTTGTTTCTCGAAGAATATGTAAAAACAAAAGTGTCATGTTATTTGAACAGATTTCTGGCCGGCCTTAATTTAGAACTGGAGTATGTGCACGTAGTTGGCTATTTCAAACTATCAGTCACTGCAAAAGGTTTACTTTGTTTAGTTAAGAAGTAAAAAAACAGAGTTGTCAAGGCTAATTTTTGGAGTCTGGAATTATCATATCAAGCAGTGCTCTAAACTTGAGACAACCCAATGTCTCTTCATCTGGCTTGTGCTTTTGGAACAAACAGTGCATGACTTTGACTCAGTTTTCATACACATCATAAACCCCAGCCAAAGGGAAAAATAAAAAGAAAATGCTAGATTGTTATGACATGGCTATAAATACAGACAGTGAATTATAACAGTAAAATATGTTATGCAAATTACAGCTAATTTTAAAATAGCCTGATCTGACTGCCTACAGTGTGAGTGAAGAATTATATCGCGTTGTTCGAACATTTAGTTCATTTTTTACCCCTTCAAACCACTTCTATTACTCCAATTTTTCAGTTTTAACAGCTATTGAAAAAGGATTTATATTGCCACATAAAAAATAGCAGTGGGCAGATCTGTAAAACACTCTAAGTTACAGAATTTTTCTAATTAGCATTTCTTATTTTCTTCAGATGGGTAGCTAGTGATTGCTTCTCCTTGTGCACACAGAGCTTCTGGTTACTGTTCTTTTTCTATGACGTTAGAGAGATTTATAAAGATGCCATTTGGCAGAATATTTTAGAGATTTGTTTTAAGATGAGTGTTTCTTGAGTGTGAGGCATCACAAGCAGTTTTAGCCTCCCAGCTGTGTTTCTGAGCAGATGGGGCTGGCAAAAGCTGCATGTGATGTGACAGCACAGAATTAAGTTTGAAACAACACTTAAAGAAAAGGTTTGAAGAAGAAAACAAGGTCGCCATCCATCTGATGGAAATCACACTGGGTAAACATATTTAGTGAGAAGTCAATGAATTCTAGTTAAGAAAAAACAACAACAGATTCTTGGACTGACAAGAAACAGCACCGGGAGTCTTTTAAAGAGACCACACTGTCCTTTTCTAACTGTGTCTGTCCTCTAATCTGTGTGACATATGTCTCACAAAGGGAACTTCCCAATTTGGGAACACCTACCCGCTAGAGGAGAGCATCATCCTTCCTTTCATCCCCACAAAAGTCCCTCCATGGCAGAGTTAATTACTCTATATAAGAATTTCAAAGAGACAGAGCTGAGTGGTGGTGGGGTTAGAGCAGTAAAAAACTTATTGGGAACCAACTAGGGAGCAGTGCCAACCCCTAATATTAAAGCAAAAGTCTGTTTGTCTTACGGGGCTTTCCCATCTCCTTTTTGTGTGGAGGCTAAGATGGGGTTTACAGGGGAAAATCTCAGGATGGGATGAATTGGAAACTCAGCAACCTCTGGAGTGCCTGCTGCCCATCTTTTTTATACTGCAATTGTTCACAGGAGTTTACACTTCTGGGCAAAATGTACCTCTGCTTGCTTTGTTAGCCAGGCTCAGCACAGCCTGACAATCTGTTTACTATATTCCTTAGCACCCAGAGCATTCTCATCCATGAATATGTAGTTTGTCATATTCATGGTCACCTTCCCCTGTTAAAAATAGTATGTCATTCTGCCAGCGTAAAAGCTTTTCAACCACATGCATGTATCCACACCTAGCATTCTGCCCAAACAAGTTTGTTGCTGCATTTCTCCTGGCTACCTACCCTGCAGCGCTCAGTAATAAGGGGAATGCTTTCAACTGTAATTGGCAAGAAGTGACTGGATGGGGTTGGGCAAAAGGGAGAGAGCACACTGGCTTCCAAGGAAAGTCAGTGTGTTTCCTTCATTTTACTTCAGTTTTGTATTCATTCTTGCTCCCAATTCATTCAACAGCTGTGTTTCAAGAGATTTCTGCCCCTAGGTTTTCATTTTAATATCTAATGGTAGAGTTAACAATTCCCTCAGAATAAATAGACAAAGTAGTGTGAGAGTATATTTTGTCAGTAGCTGGACAAGAAGGCTTGTCTACAGGACAGACTTAGTGTGATAATGAAGCGTTTAAATTCTGCTCTTTCCACCATGCCCTACAGACAGAACTGCTGTTAGATATACTTTCTCTTCTAATTTAGTTGCAGACAGACCAGAAATCAAAAAAACAGGGATCACAGTGCAGCACCAGGTGCCCAATTCTTAAAGCTCCTCTCTGTTTATCACTGAATTCCAAGGACGTGCATCATTTCTCCTTTGCCCCTTTTAATTCATAGTGGATACTCTGAGGTTAGATGAGACAAGATGGTTTCCAGGCTTAGTATTGCTCACTCTGTATGTGCAATAAGCAGTGCGCTGTGTTGATGTAAACAGCTCCTGAATCTGGCATGTTAATATTTCTTGCCTAATTTTTCCAAATGGAAACTGCTTGCCCAGTGAGTCACTGTGTGTTTTCTCCCTCCTTCAGAAGACTCTCCCCAGGAGTCTCCACACCCTGCTGCTCTACCACAAGAATGGCTTTCCTTTTTCATTTCTCTGTGGGATGCCCAATTAGAACATTCTTGTGCTTTGTTTTTTTCCCCCAAAAAATCTTCTGTGCAAGACTGCATGTATTTTCTTTTTCCATTTCTGAGTATGTGATCATTTCCAGTTCCTCAAGCCCCAATTTAGTGTCTGGGGTATACATTCTAGGACTAAGCCTGGGTTACATCCATTAGTGCTCCTGCAGCAGCAACACATGCTTCACATAGCAGAGGTGTCTATGTTCATTCTGGTCTTTTCTACAGCAGCTTTTTCAGACTTCATGACTTATTCAGAAGAAGAAGAGGGAAATGCATGGTTCCTGTAACCAGCCTGCTAAAGCACAGGCAACGTCTCAAAATAGAAAAGAGTTATTACTTTTCGGTATATTAAGCCAGATATTTAAGACAGTTAGCTGTTGCCTATGAGAGATGAAACCAGGGAAATGTCTCTGTCCTTTAATATTCTCCTTGGTGATTTTCCTCCTTTTTGTTTGCTTGTTTTAATTATGTTTGAAATAAGTAAGCAGGTTATTATGTCTGAAACAAGTTTTCATGGTGGCTTCTGGGACAAGTTTTCACTGAAAACATACAGAGCGAAGTGTTGAAAACAACAGTGATAAGATGCCCAGATAACAGCAGCAGAGATAACTTGCTCTGTGACACCGGCAGTGAGTGTGTCATGCCTGCATATACAGGGGAGAATCACCTACCTGTTTCATAGTGAGCTTAGATATAACACGAAATAACTTTCCATACGGAAAAGTTGGGAAGAAAGTAGCATAAGATCTATGCTGATTTATTTTAGTCTGCGCTGTAGATCAAAAATATTTATTCTTTTATCTCCCTGACTGCCCATTCATGGGAATTAAAGAAATCATTTTGAAAGCACTCAGCTGTGACTCCTTTCAAGTCACTCATTGTTTTATATTTTCCTTTTTTTTTTTTTTTTTTTAGGAAAAGTAATTTTACCATAATAAATTCTTTATTTTCCCTCAAATGCATATGCTGTCCTCTATCTCTATGCCTCAAACAGGCACCACTGCTCATGAAGGCAGCTTTTCCAGCTCCGTTCTTACCTGAAGCATCTTTTAGCTTCTTCTCTGAGAGCAGGGCCCATTGGTGGCTCAGTCAGAGGGCTGTTCTCACCACACAGCAATGAACTGTGGCAGGCAGTGGGAGCTGTGAGCAGTGGGGCACAGACCTGAATGCCAGCCTGAAACAAGCTCTGGACAGAGGTCAAAATTCAGGTAATCAATCAGATTTTGGTATCTCCAGGTGACAAAAACATTGAACAGACAGCAGAATACTCATACAAGGATCCAAATAAATCACTTAATTGAGATTCTTTTTTAATGGGAGAGTGGCATTAGAGATGGCAGTAAGCAGTCTGACAGCAGGACAGTGAAGGGAGGACCTTGTTAAAGAGGGAAAGGGTGAGCAAACAGGTCTTTTAAATGGGTGTTTCTTTGTTTGACATCATTCGTCTATGAGCACCTTGCCCAAAACCTGCTTACACAGGTCCAGTACTCCCAGGTACATTCCTCTTGTAATAAACCCTTGTTCTGAAATGTATCAGAGGGTAAAATGCTCATTTTTCCTTCCAAATATGGCATTGTCACACCCTTACAGATCTCTACGCAATCCTGAAGTGGCCAGGCTTTTAGTAGCTGTTACTACAGCCAAATACTGGGACAGCTGCTTCTGTAGGACCACGCAGACTTCTCTAACCCTCTCTAAAGACTTTGTCTAGCAGCAATCTCCCTTCAACACCATCTGGTTGGAGCAGGGAGAAAGGATTACCCTACTCTGTCTCAGCCCATGAAGATCATGTTGCTTTGACTTGTGTACATCAAACATTTTGGGGTCCACAATTTTCTTGTAAACTCTCAGTCTGTTGCTCCTGAAGAGAGAAAGCAAAGTGACAGTTTTAAATTTGGATGAGAACACTGCTAGAGAGCATTTGAAATAAAGGCTGTGTTCAAAATGTGAAGGTCCATTTTTATTCAAAAACCTTGAGCTTCCTCAAATGAATCATGTAGGATGTGGCTGTGGTACAATGTATAGATAAAACACCTGCCTTCTCCAAAGCTATCTGGAAAATCTGCATGTCCTATCAGACTAATTTTGGTGCTAGAGAAAGAGGAAGGGGAAGCAGGAGGGAGGCATGCACTGCCTGCTGATATCAATGGAGTTCCAGCAATAAGAGGTTGTTATATTAACCACTTCACTGTTTCGTGCAGTTATCGGTTCTTGTTAAAATCTGTATTATTCATGGATGCAAAAATCCCATCATTAAAACATCATATATATTCATACTGTGTGCATTTCATTTAGCCACTTGGCAAAATTTCTCTAGAGTACAAGAGTTTTGAGGAAACCCAGATAATGAGACCAGAGCATGGGAAGTATGCACAGGTTTTTTTTCTTTTTTACCTGCAAATAAATGCAGAATAATTAATTAAATAAGCAATGACAAAAGGGGTACTTGTTCACTAGCAAGGATGATATGCACGCTTGTTTTGGCTTCTGTGTGAGGGGAACACAAGGCCTTTTGTAATGCAAGTATGTGCAGGAACCAAGATATTGTAAAACTGATGTAGAAAGCCTGATAAGCATCACTGCAAGGGTTTGTTACATTTGATGTCTAACCATTAACATCATGCATGACCCATGCTTATTCATTCACTTTTTAAGGAAGACCAGCAACATTTCTAAATAAGCTGCATCCTGCCTCCTGCTAATCACATTATGCACCACGCTCCTAATTCAGCTTCGAGATCTTTCTGGCAGCGATGATAAAACTAGCAAACAAACATACAAACAAACAAACAAAGCTACTCTCCAAGCTTAAAAACAGACACTGAAGTATTTGCTACACACTGTGCTCAGCAGCTGCAGGAGACCTCACACAAGGGCCCAATACTGCAAAATCTCACCAGCTCCAAGTGCAGCCAGGAGGAAACCTGAAGAACACAAGATTTCAAGCTTTTCCCATTTAGGGGAGCTCAGGTGAACTCACTGTTTTTAAGTGGTAGCAGCTTTTGAAAAGTGTTCGATGTTGGTCTAAGAGAAAGGTAAATCTTTCCCTTACTTCCATGAGAACAGTGCTTGTTTGGAGGACTGCTTATAGAGGGCACAGACTGGCACCTTGCATGTTTTCCATTCAGTGTTTTTACTATTTTCAACCAACAAGTAAGACTTTTACTCATGGACAGTTTGCACCAGTACCCACTTTCCTTGGCTTAAAGTCTGCTATCTACTTCCCACTGCAGCTGCTTGGCTGTCTGTCACTGAACGAGCTCTGCCTTCCTTCCCCACTTGCTCATTCTCCATCCCCTTTGTAGCAAAGGGAAGCACTGAGATACACAGTGGGAGAGCAGTGTGCCAAGTTTCTGCTGAAGCCTTCACACCCAGCCAAGGGTCTGATTCATCTAACCTTCAGGCAAGGACTGGTGCTGCAGGATGGCAGCAAGCTGTTTCCAGTATGTAGTCCCTTTTTTCATCCCAGTACCCTCCTATAGAAGGAACAGATCTTCAGTATATCAGTGTTGATACTCTGATGCTTTGCTTTTGTTGCATCGCATCTAGATTTTTTTTTCCTTTGTCATAGGTAAAAATAAAACAAATAAGTAATCAAACAGACAAATAAATAAATTTAATGTAATCCTTCCTAAACTTTTTGGTCTAAGTGGTCAGTGGTTAGCTGAAATTATCTTTAGTAAAGATACTAAAATGTATCAAGTGCTGGAGAGTAAGAGGAGTCATTATTTCTCAGCAATAGAAGTAACACATCTATACTTCTATCTATAGTGTCCTATTAATTTATTAGGTCTTTATTTTTACAAACACCATCCAGACAAAAACTTCAGTTTCACCAACAGCAGATTTATCTGTGGATGTGTTAAAAAATGTAAAAATTGCTACTGAAAAATACATATTGCTAGATGAGCAAGTGCATACCTTGAAGCAGCACTTTGAACATGCTCTGAACATGGGAACCGAAAGAATAAGCTTAAGATTGCATGTATACAAAGAGAAAACTTCTTTTTCTGTACTTCAGAGCTGTACTACAAGGGAAATAAGCGCTCCCTTATTTGGCCCTGGTGAGGCCACGTCTTGAGTACTGTGTTCAGTTTTGGGCTCCTCACTACAGGAAAGACATTGAGGCCCTGGAGAATCTTCAGAGAAGGGCAACGAAGCTGGTAAGGGGTCTGGAGCATAAGTCTTAGGAGGAGCAGCTGAGGGAGCTGAAATTGTTCAGTCTGGAGAAGAGGAGGCTCAGGGGAGACCTTATACCTCTCTACAACTTCCTAAAAGAAGGTTCTGGCAAGGTGGGGATAGGCTTTTTCTCCCACTTAACTAGCAATAGGATGAGAGCGAATTGTTGCGCAAGTTGTGCGAGGGGAGATTCAGGTTGGACGTTAGGAAATACTTATCCAGAAGAGTGGTCAGGCACTGGAACGGGCTGCCCGGGGAGGTGGTAGAGTCACCGAGTCTGGAGGTGTTCAAGACACGTTTAGATGTTGTACTGAGAGACATGGCTCAGTGGGAAATATTGGTGATAGGTGGATGGTTGGACCGGGTGATCTTGGATGTCTTTTCAAACTTAATTAGAAATCACTTAATAAGCCTGATTGTGATCATAAGTGTGCACTTTTTTAAAGTTCTAGGAAAAAAAAAAACAGAGAAAATGTTTTTTCTTTCCCTCAAATTAGATATCCAGCTTGCTTCCCTGAAATTTCCTGTATTTGTAGCCATCAAATAAACATGTGACAGGAGAACTTGCTGGAAGAACTGTCACAAGAAGAGCGTCAGCAAGATTTGTCCTTTTCTGAATTCCTCTAAATTAAATATGACTGACAGTATAACTCACCTCACAGTTTTATCTGAGAGGGGAGGGAAGCAATAGAAATAAAAGCTCTACCTTTTCAGTATTTCTGCAGTACTTTGACTTTTCTTGAAAGGATATTTTTGCATCTAAGAAATACTTTGTTTTAAAAGCTCCTATCAGATCTAGGAGAAATTTTTTACAGTACCTTTAAACTGGAACTACTCCAGCTTGCATTAATTCACTGCCTCCAATGAAAGTGATGCTAAAAACAAACAATTATGAGCCGCTGCCTTGTACAAGAGAAGTCTGTATTGCAGCCTTTACAATGACTGAGTCTTGATCTGGTCTCTTAGGCCCACATTGGTAATACAAAGTTAAATCATGTTTCCAACTAAACTTTCTGCTAAGAGTAAAATAAAACAACAACAACAAAAACAAACAAAAAAAAAAAAACAAAAAACCAAACACAAATAAATTACAAGGAAGGAGGCACTTTTCAACCCTCTGCTTTCAAAGCCTGTAAAATTTTAACCATCCCAGCTGGCTACCATATCTCTAACTTATATAAATCAAAGCATTGTTTTGAATGAATAAAACCACTTTGGTACATAACCATATCTTACTGGTATGATGCATGCCTGAATATTCCTAAGAATGCCCTCAGAGGTACTCTGTGAGCAGAATTATTCTGTGGAAGGAAAGATGAGAGAGCACAAAGTCCTATTGTTCACGCTAATGCCAAAAAATGAAATCAAATACCATTCTCAGCAAAAGCAGAGTGTCTTCTGAGCAAAGGCCATTAAGTGTGTCAGGCTGCAGGATATTTTCTGGACATGGCTATTATGTTAAGACATACTGAGCACGTGTCACTTATAACCCTGCCCTGGTTGTAACATCACAGCTCCAGAGGAAGAAGTCTGGTGCATCTATTCTTTTGTATGAAATACTTACACACACTTTTACTCTCACCAAGCTGTCACTTCTCATCTATAAAGAAGGTCAGAATAAGTTATAATTAGTACTTACTGCTCCGTCAACTAATTAAATGTAATAAAAAGCTTTTGGTGAGTTTAATGCTAACAAGTTATAATTACAGTGAATTTCTGAATGCAGGTTGCATGTATTATGGGTTTCGGTATGCATCCCCCACTTTCTATGACCTAAATTCTCAGGTTAAACCACTGTATCTATAATCACATGATTAGTGAAAAGGTACTGCTAAGGACACACATTTCAGACCTAAACACAAATCAGGCCCAGTCCAGTCTTGCACATTTCTGAGGCACTACATCAGCCCCAGGGAGCACAGATGAAAGGAAGAAGAAATATCCAGCACCAGCACTTCATTCCTTCTAGAAGAACCATTGCTCAGATTCTCCCATCCATGAAGCTCCTGCCACTCTCAGCCCTTTTTGTCCCTTTTGTGACTAGCGACACAGTTAAGATTTCAAACCACTTCCAGCCACATCTCTTGGTCAGTCAGAGGGGAGTACAGGGCAGACAGGCACCATGTGCAACTACACTGCGCGCACACCTGGGGCTGGCTCTGTTCCTCAAGAAGCAAGAGTTAGGCCATACAAACAACTGTAACCCTGAAGAGTGAAGAACACTGCTTTGAAGCACCCAGAGCACGTCAAAAGAAACAATGGAAACCAAGTAATGCTCCAGACTTGGCTGGCATAGATCCTTATTCTCCTAAGTATTTGAAAGAGCTATGAACACACACGCACACACACACACAAAAGTGAAGAGCACAGCTGCCAGAGTTTAGATCAGCCAGCACGTAGGTAGTTACACCTCTACGTAGTCAGCCATTGTGCCCACTGCAATCTTCACACTTTCCCACTCATACTCCTCATTGCTTTTCACTGCCCACAAAAATGGAAGATAGGTACAAAGAGCCCCCAAAAAAAGACAAAATTAAATGAACAAAAACATAGCCTAAGAGAACCAATTAAAATGATGAAAATCTTTAATTTTATTTAAGTATAATTGTACGGACACGTGTATATACAAATACAGATCTTATGGGGCAGGGTTCTTTTTTTTTTTTTTTTTTTTTTTTACATTTTGTTTTAGGTTCATATAATGTAAGCATTTCAAAAACAGCACTCAATGAATAAGTGCAAAGAAACTGCAAAGCAGGGCAGTACAAGCACAGGACCACACTGAGCTGGACTTTCATACCCAGATGCATACACAATGAGTGGCTTCAATGGGGGTGTCAAGAGTAAGCATGGAAAGCGGATTTCGCAGACTCATGGGTAACCTCCAACATGCCAGCATCTATTAAACTGTACAGACAATGGCAGCAAGCCTATTGTAGGGAGATTTGTCTCACATCCGAGAAGCTCGGGGGCGAATGCATGGGAAAAACTCAGTGATGCCAGGCCAGAAACAGATCTGCCCATTCACAGCTCCAAATTAAAAAGGGAGGGGGGTGGGAGAGGAGGAAGGGCAGTAAAAGGGGAGAGAAGTGTGGAGGTTTGTATAGTAAAACTGGTGATTACAAAATCCAAGTGTAATGAAAGGAGGGGAAGAGTTAACACTCTCTTCTAAATCTCTCAAAGTGACTGAGCCATTGCTCTCATAAGGCAATGGATAAAATTCATTTTGAGGGGCGGGAATCAACAGGTATAAATACAACCATCTTCCTTCCACAATTATATAGGAAAGGAAACAATCTACTCATCTACTCTCAATACCTCCCACATTTGTTTCTAGTTATTTTGGAACCAAGTACGTATATATCACACATGACACTGGCAAGATCCTTTCTGGAAAAAAAACAAAACAAAACAAAAACCCACCAAAACAAAAACCTACTCATGGAAACAAAATCAGAAGGAATAAAGGAAAAAACCAAAAACCTAAACAACAACAAAAACCCAAACAAACAGAAGAGTTGTTATATCCCCAAAGCAATTTTAGAAACAAACATGATACAAAGGAACAAAAACTAACACAGAAACCACGGGGCTCCAACATTAGACCTTTAAACACTGAGGACAAAACACTGATCACCAAAAGTCATGTTTTCCAGGTCTTGACAATGTGAAGACTTGCAATAGATGAACGATTTCCAAAGATGAGTCCTGTATGCTGCAGTGTCATGGCCACTTGTCTCTCAGTTCTCAGCCATGATCACACTTGATGCTTCAAAGCTCTGTCTTGTAATCAACGCATGATTTTAATATCCTGAAAGTCTATTGTTCTCACTTACAAAAGACATAAGAATCAAATTAATACTTTATTATCAAACACTATATACAACAGAGGTTGCTAATAATACAGAATTTAAAGAACATAGCTTTAAGTTTTACTTGTCTTTCCTTCGCCATCCAAGTAAGTACAGTACAAAACAATATTCTAAACTAACACGAAATGTTACCTTGCCTATTAAAGGATACACAGTATCCACTAAACTGACTGATCCCTATTTTCCCTGCTTCGCATTGCAATGGCCTTGGCAGCCAGGAGTGCAGGTCATGGGGGTAAATAAGCCGCTCAGGCTGGGAGAATCAGTCCCTTGGGCTTGAGAAGGGGCAGATGGAGGGAAGCAGAAAACTCTTAGCAGTTGGCACCAACATCTGCATTCAGAGCCTCCAGAGATTTGCATCCCAACACAAAACCCACCAGCACTTACTGCTATGACTGGAATTGCCTGATGCCACCATGTGCCAAACTGACAGTGTTTCGTGGTCTTCTGGCCACCCCTGGCAGCATAGGGATCTGCTGTCCCTCATCCACCCAGCTGGGCCCTGTGATAATGTGGAGGGCTGAACTCCACATGAAACAGTACAAATGAAAAGCGTCTGCTGTGGACAAGAGTACATCTCAAACTCTGACGTCATTTAGAGACACAGGATGAAAGATGAAGTCACCATTTCTACATAAGACTGGCACTGCTGCTATAACTGCCTGCAACTGCTACAAATCATTTTAATATGATTACTATCATGCAGTATTACCTGTACTCCAGTTAATAATCCATTTGATAAGGCGCATTTTTTATTAACCTCACCTCATCCTCTTTACTTGCTACCTGAAGGAATTATAAGGGTGCTTAACAAGCACATCCAAGTTAAAGAGCAAAAAGTACCAGCTAGACCATAATGGGATGGTGACTTACCTCACTGTTTAGACTCTATGTCTTTGTTCTGTGCACTTAAGAATAGAGGAAATTTCCTACATTCCTACTGTAAGCAAAGGCCCTGCAACAACAACCTTGTTGTATGATATCAGGCAAGCCCAGATTGTGGTTAAGCATGCATAAAACCTTAAAAATCTTGGATTTATTTTCCCTTTTTCTTCTTAACGGAATAGTGGGCTGTTTACAAAGTTTTTCTCCATTAGAAAAGAAAAAAAACTCTCACAAAACATTGCCCATTATTTGTACCACTCAGATTTGTTATGACAGAGGTTTTCTTCAGAATTAATATAGAAACCCCGTTTAGTTTGAACGCATTTCATGTTTTGTTTCACACTTAACATAATTACCACAGTTTTTGTTTAGAAACGTTTTGTTTCAGTCTTTGCCTGATATTTCCTTGATTATGCTTAGCAGTTCAAATTTCATGGTAGCTCAGACAAAAAAAATCCCCAACTCTTGCACTTCCTGGCAAATGACTTTTCCAAGTTCTACCTTAGCCAAGGCTCAGATTCCCTAAGCAGAATCACTCCCAATTCCATCAAACAAGACAGTACCATTTCCTACTTGCATCAAGGGTTACCACTTTTTTCACATGTTTAAATAGGACAAGCATATATACTCACTTTCAGCATAAAGTATATCTAAATAATGTATTTTCTATTCTAGTGGATTTTTAAAAAAATATTTTGTTAAGTCTTTGGGAGCCCATCTAGTTTATCTCTGGCTGATAAACACGTTTCCTCTACTCTTCAAACTGTGCTGGAAGGGGAAAAGACAAAAAATCAACACTTGAATTTGCATTCCACACTTCTTTTCTTTCCCCCCACCAAACGATGCTACTAGACTGTCCTGGCTTCTGCTACTTGTGGTTTACTCCCATGACAGAGGAACTTGCAGGAGAGACTAATCAAGAGCACACTGGAAATCTTGTGTTCCAAATATGATTCCTCTGGCCACAGATAGCATGTATTAACACCCAGAGCAGCATCTAAGGTTCTCAGCTACTAAGTCAGCGCTGGGGAAGGTCACTTTATTCTCAAAAGTGCCTCTGCATTTCAAGAAAAAAAATTTAGCACCACGGTGATTTCTTTTAAAATAAAATAACCCGGTGTGCATTATCCCCTTAAAACGAAATAACAGAGGCACTCACACCCCCAGTGAAGTTTCCTAAATCTGACCTTGCCTGCTGTGTGCTAACATTTCTAAATACTAACCTCTTTCTCTCACCAAAGACAGCATTTCTACTTGAGAGCAAAAAGGGTGTTTCAGGACAGTCCCATAAGAAACATCATCCTTCCCTTTCAGAAGCCTGCTCATTTGGAACTCCCGGAGGAAATGGTGTTGTATCTGCTCTTAATATTTCCCCTCCAGTCCTGACATGGTGACACGATGCCCTGCATGATGACCTTACAGTGCTGAATGAGAAGGTATAAATATTGTATTGGAGAGAAAAAGTCTCCCACGCTTTCATTCAGTTTGCTTATCCTCCACTGACTGTATTTGCCACTACTCTTCCTTGTCTACATTCGGATGACACAGTGAGCTAACAGAGGTGACTTGTTAAAGGAGAATGCAGAGGAAAATAAGAATCACTAGTGTCACTATTATAGTTTGGCATTTTCATTTGGAGTCCTTTTATTTGTATGGAGGGGTTCAGAAAGTCACAGGGTAGGTAGGGATGGGTGCTGAAGCTAGTTATCCCCTTCAAATTTTTGCTGAGTTCAGGCTAAAAGGGAGAAGAAAAGGGAAAAGGGAAAAATAACGATTTGACATCTGCAAAAACAATAAAGTCCCTTTCTTGGGATGAGCAGTTAGGTGGATCTTTGATGTTCCAAGACCCTGAAATTTTCTGCGACAGGTTGCTGGAGCATACTGTGCTATAATATCAAAAGCATTGCCAGGAGGAACAATAGAGTTGCCAAAAGCTGGATGGGTATCCTCGGTGTCTGTGCCGCGTTCTCACCACGGGATGGCTCGGCTGACTCATGTACGGTATCATCTGTTCAAACAGAAAGCATACATTCCAATGAGATTTTGCATCCTTAATAAACTCTCACTGAGCCGACAACTGTAAGTAGATTTCAGTGCCTTTATGAAATAGGGCAATGAACCTTGTGCTGTCATTGACTTTCACAACCGTGTAATACCTCATTATGTAACCAACTTGGGGCCAAGTCCTGCATTTCTTACTGGCAAAACTCCCACTGAAGACCAGAGCAGCAGAAAGTAAGTCTGCCTGCAGTAGACTGAGGAACGAAAGATTCCTCCTCTAATAAAACACGGTAGCTTCAGCTTTGGATGGCTCATTAGATAGCAATGTCAATAGTGAGGCAGCTAAATAAAAACACCTGATTTTCAGAAGGGCTTGAGCAAGAGTTGCACGTGCTTAGAATTAATTTAGATGTTAATCCCCTTACTGAGTTACAGATTTCAGCTTCTGAATTTGAAATGGCAGGCTGTCAGTGCAAGCATTTATTCCACTTTCCACTGTAGTGGAAGTATGCTGCATTTTGAGCTATGCAGGGGATATGAGACAACTCTCTCTCTCTTGAAACAGAATTCCAAAGGCTAAGACAGTCTCTGATTTTCAAACACACTTCCCAAACTTTCATACGGGGCAGATTACTTTTTACAGTAGACAAAATACAGAATTAAAAATGTGCTTGTAAAACTAACAAAAACAAATCAAACAAACAAAAACTGCTGAGTTGTGAAAACACACTCATTAGTGGAAGAAGAGAGTACAGTGGAAAATACTTAATGCGTGATACTGAACAAATTTTTTTTCAATTAAAAATCAGTCTTATAGACACAACTTGTATCATAAAAAATATAAGTCAGATTCAACTCCAGGGCTATTATAGGTGTGCTGCTTTTCTTTGCAAAATCCTCCATATCCAAAGCTATCTGATTTAAATATTTTAAGAGCAATCTGTCTGAGGCTTGCCATAAAAAGCCAGCTTTGAGTTTGAATTTTCCTAGTACTAAATGAACAAATGATCTAAACCATTTTAGGAAGTGTGAAGTGGCCTCAAAATGCATTCACAAGCTATTTTAGGGTGCCTAAGTTTCCAGGAAAATTAACAGTATCTCACTACTTAGTGTAATAAGCTTCCCCATTTTAAGCGAAGTGTTGACATACCTATGATATATCTGTCTCGTAGCTCCCATCTCAACAGACTGCACTGCCCGGATTACACTGGGTGAGAGCCGTGCAACCCCAATTAAAGGCAGTAAGGGAAGACGGTGTCACATCACCAAGATCACCACACAGCACTGCTGTAGAACCTCTCATGCTACTTAGCTTTAGCTAGGGACAAGCTCCCTTCACACTCTTGACACCAAACACTGAAGCAAAGTAGAGCACTCTACAGTATTTGGACTAACAGGCTCTTCAGCCTCAGGCCAGTTTCACTGGGGGACATACAGTAAACTGGATTAACAACCTGTCACATTTGGTTCAGCACTAATGCTACAACTGTATCAGGCTTATCAACATCTCCTCAGCGCTTTTAAGGCAGAAGTGTGAAAGGCAAGCACTGATCAATTGTGAACATTTTCACATTTGCAAGGAAGAGACAATTAAATGTCTAGAAAGGGCTATTTAAAACCACTAGTTCTGGTGGTTGTCGGAACCAAAGGCTGCTCTGTATTTCACCTGTTACACTCTTTGCTTGGGGGGCACTGTAATGACAATACAATACTTCACAGGAGCAGCTTCTCAATTAAAACATACACAAGGTACAAGAAGAGGTATCCGTGCCCTACTGTCAACTCTATATCCTTTCATATACGTTGAGTCAGCTCTGCTTAGTTAGGAAGCATACTCATCACTGATGAACTAAAACTACAAGGGAGAAAGATGTGAACTGTCTTCTGCTTCCTGCATCATCGATAGAATTGCAAGAAAGTCTGAATTTGCAGCGCAGAATGATAACAGTTTTGTCCTAATTACATCCATGAGTCAGTACTAAAACACAACAGGGTAGAACTAGTGTAAAGCAGCAATAAATCCTAATTTTCTTTGATGCTCAGCTACTGGTACAACTGGAACACAGCTTTTTAAAAAAAAATAATAATTAAAAAAATCAACCCCAAAGCCCTAACTAAAAAGATTAATTATTAAACTAAAAATACAGAGATCTTCTAAGATGCCATTTTTATAAAGCCATTTGCCTCAAGAGAATTAATTTTCATGTAACATTAAGGGACTACTTTCAAGAAATCATTCGGGCTTTCTGTCAATGCAGTCCCAAGGTCTCTTTGCACTCATATATTAAAGCACACATTTCATCTGCGGTTCTCAAAATCACTTTACAAAAATGATTTTCCTTGGGGTGCAGAGCTGTAATATGACACAATCCTTAGTGCTTAAGGGGAAGGTCTGGGTTTATTTTAAACACTGAAGACAAGTCACAAATATGACAAAATTGATGAGTAAAATCTGGAAGGTCACTGCTAAAGCCTGAGAATGCTAGCAGTAATTAGAAAAAAATTAATTTGACAGCCATGAATTTTCCAGATCACGTAACTTTACATCACATGCTTCAGGTATAATTTTTCCAGGTATGCACAGCTGCAATTTTTGTTCTAGGGACAAGAGGAGAATATAGACATGGGCCCATTTTCTTCAGTGTCTTCTGAAACAAGAGTGATCTGTATAAATCAGCTTTCTGCAGATTTCTGAATAAAAACAGTGAAAGTAGAGAGGTTAAAAAAATCATATAAATGTTTTTTACTTTTTTCAGAAAATTGGTAGCAGTAAGTAATTCGCTGAATGTGATCTCCCTGCTTCCCAATTTTCCTGTATACTGGAGGAATAGACAGTGGCAGGCTAGGGGAGAGCACACAAGTGGAAGGCGAGCTCCAGAGGCAGGTGGGTTAGTACACATTACACATCACATGCAACGAGATCCACCAAGGCAGGAGCAAGTCTAACAATCCAATAACAGGAAACAGTGATAGCAGACAGCAGATCCGGGAATAGCAGATCATCTGATGGAGACTGGCCCAAATAATAATTCAAATAAACTGATAGAAGGAGTGCTACGAGCGTAGGAGTGGCAACTTTTTGGTACTTGAAGTGTTTAGAACAGAACCATTCTCTTTAAGGCTATTATTCTCCATAATAACACAAATGATATTTCACCTCAGACTTCAGGATTGATTCAGTCCTTGTAGGACTTTGATTCGCTGCTCTTTTTGCTGCATTCTAACGGTATGTTTCTATGATGTTGCTAGCAAGATATAGCCACTCAAGTGAGCAGTACTGCTGAAAAGAATATTCACTACCATCATGCATTTATTACTCAGGTGATCTCTTTTGCAAACCAGTACCAGAAGGGATACACCTGAATTAGTTCATGTTCACCAAATCAAAAAGTGCAAAAGAGCACACAACAAAACAGTTTCTAGATTCACGGGTTACCCAGAGATAGGGGATGATCATCCTAATGCTTCCTGTAGAAGGTGAATACTTTTAACAGAAGTGTAAATTCATCTCTACTGTAAATATACTTTCATTGAATAGAGATCTGCTTAGAAAACATCCCTGATTCTCAAAACCAACGTTTTTAGGACAGTTCTGAAAATTCCATTTAAGAAGAAGTAATAAAACAGTAGAGCATTCAAACTGGATAACTTCTGGAAGTCTTATAAGTACTTTTGCCTAAATAATAGCTTTTAGGTGAAGGATTGGCAAATAATAAAGAGCAGAACACCAGTAAGTTGGTTCACATGGAAGGGATAGTGCTATCTCAATAACACAAGAGAAAAAAAAGAAATAGCTGGGTAATCTGATCTTCAGGGAATATACTACATGAGTATCACGGGTGCTTGTTGGTGTTTTTTTTTTTTTTTTTTTTTTTTTGTGGTATAGTTTGTTTATTTAACTGTTCATTTTAATTATTGAGGCTTGAATATAGCAATGTGTGAACAGCATGTTACACAGAACAAACAGGTAAGTACTATTGTAAATACTTGTCTTACATACCCAACTAATTTTCATGTCATGAGCCATCCCATTGAAGCTGATGAGATTATTCACACCCCTAGAATTAAACATGCTCCTATCTGCCATAGACTTGAGTCACACAACCATATACATGCACTTCCCACACAGAGCCACACAGCTTGATTGTGAAGGATAACACAACTTTGCCCTGGGCAGATAAGGGGCTTTGTAAAAGCAAGCATTACTCTTATTATTAAAGGCAGTGTTTTAGGGAAAGAAAAATAAATAAATGAATAAATAAATAAATAAATAAATAAAACAAAAACAAAACAAAACAAACAAACAAAAAAACAAAAAAAAGAAAACCACAAGCAAAATAAAATTCCCCAGATCCATATCCAGGGTATGAATTCATATATAACAGCATGAACAGGTGTTTATATATGTAAAAACAATACTCAGCCTAAACAAATATATATACAAATGTATATAATTTTAATGGACTGATTTCTTACTTAAACACTAACTCTATCAGCTGCATGCCTGTGTCATGCACTAGCATTAAATAAGGAGTGGTTCTTTGAAAGTCTGTTAGCACCACAAAACAAATGAAGCATGCCCACTGACTTTAAGTCTTTTGGCCCAGTTAGTAACATGAGCGGTCTATCAACAAGCTGGGTGTTTGGCTTGGATGGACATGTGACTTCAGGATACTGGTGAAAATTTTATTCTGGCACACGCTGTATTTCATTAAGCTATATCAGCCAAGAAAGCAACACTTTCCTCTCTTGCATTAGAGAAGGAGACAGGAAATATACCACTATATCAGCAATGCTAGAAACATGCAAAAGCGGAGCAATTATACCATGCAAAGCATGCAGAGAGTAGAAGAAAAGAAGTACTCAAGCACCAGAGAGATACACACATTTGTTAAAAGAGATTCTCTAAGCATACTAACCTGCTGGTTCTAATGAATTTTCTACTTTGTCGTTAACATCGAAAACACGATCATGAACACCTATAGTTTTCATACAGCTGTCTATAACAAAAATAGAGATAACAGCCAAATATGTTAGTGAGACACCCTTAAACTCCACACTTTCTGTTTTTTTTCTTTTTTTCTCTCTGTTTACTTTATATAATTAAGCATATTTATGTTTTATAGTCTATGGCACTTATCCAAATGCCAGTCTTCCATTGGTACAGCAGTTTAAGAAACAACAAGTTAGCAATTGCCATGAAATTAACACAAAGCTTTATGAAAAATGATAAGGAAATACCATGAAAACAATAACACAAATGCCGCTGTAGAGAACAGATATACAAGGTTTAACAGTAAAAAAAAATAAAATAAAATAAAATAAATTTACTGCTGTTAACCAGACCACACAGTAAAGCATGCGCTACAAAGCCACCCTCGAAAGCTTATTCTAAGGAACTTACTTGCAGGTCGCACAAAGACCTTAAGCTTTAGACAGGATCTCCTTCCATTATCTGGGATCGCAGAAGCTGTAAATGAAGAAAAATGAGAGAGAAGTGGAAGAGTAAGAGAAAATGCATATGATCCTTTGTCCTACAGTCAAACATCCTTTATCATCCCTTCATTCGAAGAGCTTGCTACATTTCAGCCTCTGCATGTAAGTATTTCAAGTGTGTAAAGTAGCCAGATAAGACAAAGGCAGTGAGAGAACTGCAGATTTTATTCTAATCCCTTTTTCGATTATTTTTCATGAAAGAAGTGAAGTAAATGATATTCACAATGTTTCATTATCTCCTTTCACCTTTTCACACCTTCTTCTCAAGAGATAGTTTAATATGGTTTCTGCTGTAATGCATGTGTCTACTTTGAAAAATTACACTTGAGAATAATTAAGATCACTTACAAGAAAGCCAGTCCTGAAATGGTAGGACGCAGACTTCGGCAACTCAAAAAGGAATGAAGGAAAACTGACAAAATGATGCTGAAGTTGACTATGTTAAAAATATAAATATGGACCTACTTCCACTGAAGTAAAAATACACACCATTAAATACACCTATTAAATTCCACCACAAAATCAGACTCTGTATTCTTCCAATATGTGTGCCTTTGTTGAGAAAATCCCTATTTTGTTTCAGTTAAAATATTATTCCCGTGTTAACAAACATTCTCAAATCAGTTTATTCCTTATTTCTCTCCTCCCCCATCTCTGCCATTCAAAGTATCTCTTTGGGAGAATACTTACTGTATGAGGAGGAAAAAAAAGGGGGGGGAAAACAATATGCATACCACTACACAAAAGCTCACACAAATAATATTACCATTATCACCTACTATTTCCCAGGAACAACTGCTGCTGTGAAAACTTCATTTTGGGATATATACTTGCCTTAAAATACCTAATCACAGGCAAACATAGAATCCTACTTGACTTGGGCATGCAAATTTTTGCTTGTGAAAGACCATCTTCGGATACGTTATTTCAGCCTTGTAAAACCTTCAAAAGCTATACCTGAAAACACTGCCGGAAGCAGCAGAAGTTATTTTTATTTCATTGTGTAGCCTCTTCCATCAAATAAGAAGCTGGCCATGGGGGCACAACGAGTTGCTTTTTGTAGAAAACTGAAATTATTGGAAGCTGTCTGGATTTATGGAAGATGATTGGGCCAATAAGATGTTTGTTTTCTTTATTGCTGTTTCATCCTTTTTTTTTTTTTTTTTAAATTACATTTCACTGAAAAATAGCTGAAATCATTTACATAAAGACATGAACACACACTCTTTGTCTACATGCCAAACTCACACTTGAAGGGTTTCTCAAGTAACTTAAAATGAATTCCCTTAGACTTTGATGATGTATTTCCAAGGCAGGCATCAGCTTTTTCCTACCAAGAAGAACTAGGAAATTCAGTAGGAACACAAGTAAAGGGAGCACAGTAAGAGTCAAATAGAGCTAATACTTTTGTTCTGCACCTGTTGGGAAGTGCTTGAAAAATTGTTTCCTTCTTTTAATCAAAAGACAAAAGTGTGTAGAAACGATGCTCCCCCCTTCAAAATGACAAGCAGTTAAGAAGTGTTAACAGCTGGCTTTGCTGTAGGCTCTTAAAGTCAGAAAAACTCCCTCTACTGACATTTACAGTAACTGGTGTGTTATTTAGGGCACAATATTTGAACTCTGTGGTTACATTCAGGAAATTGTGTCCTTTCCGTGGCCCTCACTGAGTATATGCAACTGGCTAAATGCTTTGCTCAGACTAAACAGCCACTTGTTGATTTCTCAAAAGATAAGCATTCTATTATTACCATATTACTAACATAAAGGTGGAAATGACACTTCCAGCATTAGTCAAAACAGAAAATACGCAGTAATTTTAGCATAAACAGCTCTTCTTGCTCAGAATTTCAGAAGTGCATCAGGATCCACATTTATTCAAAGGCATATTTTAACTTTGACGTTTACATGCTGCTACTTACATCTACAAAATAAACACGTTTGGGCTCACTGGTGTTTATCAGAACATGCTGTTAGCACTAGCATTGACTAGCTACGATAGCTAGGATCAAATAACAGTCCACTTAAAAAAAAGAAAATGAATGCTATATATAAAGTTTACACATGTATGCAATATTTGTACATAGTTAAGAGCAAACAGGAACTAGTGATTAGCCATGTTCTACGGGAGAAAATTTCAAATCTGCCCTCTGTTTAAACTTCCTTCTTCTACCATTCTGTACATAGCTTTGCATAGAATGTGCTGCATCACGAACTGCAGTCCTATGGCAATTGTATCAGCTGCATTTAATTCATCATCCTTAAAACTGATGCGCTTTTAATGTTAAGTATGATAATGTGCTTTTTTCTTCTCTTAGGAAATTATGTACTGTAAGTGATTTATGAAAAATGGTAAGTAATAAAACTAGAAAGATTCCTCTTCAGCCACAGTGTTTTACTCCTTCAGAGGGAATAATAATAATTAAGAAAAAAGACATTTTGTTCTGCTCTCACATCTGCCTCAGTGACCAAGAACAAGATGATGAAGAGATACAGTGCAACCTCTTCAGCCTTCCCGATAAATTTAAGACCTGTTGGCCAAGCTGGGTGACTACAACGCCTTTTTATTTCTTCCCTTCTCTTTTTCATCTTAAAACAAAAACACTGACAATTTGTAGTATTTCCTGTAAGTCCAGATGTATCACTCACACAGCAGTCAGGTTTGCTAATGTCATCAATCCTGCCCTCTCACACATTGCAGTTTGTCAGTATTGTTCTTCTCTCTTCCCTGTTTTGTTTATTCTGCAATATTTGCACCACTGTCCTATGAAAACCCTGACTCTTAGATTATGGCATCCAATTTATAATGCCGACAGCTAGGGTTTTTTTGTTTTTTTTTTTTCCTCTTTCAGCAACAAGCTCACTATCTTTTTTTTTTTTTTTTCCCCCCTGAATTTTAGGCATGTTACGCTTGCACTCTACTAAGGAAAGCCAAGTGTGCTCATTAAATGTGTTTTCTCGTAGCTAATGCCTTGAAGCTTAAACCCAAGATGAAGTACGAAGTCCTATTCTTCTACATAAAAGTCGCTTTAATGACAAACTTCTGCTAAAGAGCACAAAATTCCCAATCAGGGTGACCCAGTGGCCAACATTATGATTAACAGCTACAGAGGAAACACCAAATGACCAAAACAATACATAGAAAGGGAAAAGCTACATGTATTAGCATATTACTGGAAAAAAAAAACCACAAATGTTTTTGTTTTTGTTTTTGTTTTCTGGAAGAAAAAGAAATATATGATAAGAAAAAGTAATGATGTAGCTAGGATCTCAGAAAAACTGATGCTTTAAAGGAAAATTCAGGGATCAGTTCAAACTGAAAAATTCAAGTCTTTACTTCTAGACCTAAGGTCGGGCCTACTAGTATTAGCAGAATGTTCAGTGGTTTTAAGGTGTTTCACTTTCCAAGAATGATGGGTTTCCAATGCAATTGAGTCTGGTAAATTCCTTACAACTCCTGTACGCTTGCGAGAGTGAAATATTTCTGGATGCTGTAAAGGAGAAAGAAACAGCCCTTTGCCTGCTGGGGTCTGTTAAAGTTCCTTTTCAGCTAAACTTCTTGCTGCTGCTGTTATATTCCATTGAAATTAGCTATGCTACAAGAAAATGTCCTTTCTTCACCTATACAAAAAGAAATTTCATTCTCCTCTCTGCACAAAACCAAGTTAGCCTCTAACCCTTTTAAAGGTGATATTAGCTATAAAATAGAGGCCAGCTCTGAGAGTACGAAATCTCTGATGCTAATGGAAACTGTCCCAAGTAACATTTTCTCCTTCAAAAATTGAAATTCCTAAGGAAAAAAAAAAAAAAAAAAAAAGGAAATTTTGCTGCACAACAAAAAGAATCCTTTCAGAAAAGACCCCTTATAAGGAGCAGAAGAGGTTATATCCTCTTTTCTCGATGAACAATTTAAGAATTGAAAAGGTCAGACTAGCTTAGTTTGTGTCAGTAAGAATGACAAAGAAAAACAGAAGAACTCTGCAGTGTTGCTAATTCCTATGATTTCATTCTAATTCCTACAATGTTTCACTCCTTCCACCCTAACAACAACTTCACGAGAATCTCCTGGGTCCGCCTTATCACATCTTACACTTCGTGATTACATATAGTCTTGAACAGAAGAAGTGCACAGTAAAAATCTCTCAGAAATCAAAATATATGTGAAAACACCTCAGTGACTATAAAAATTTCATGATTAGAAGAAACTCAAGTCATGATCTCTGTATTCTTGCGATGAAAATTCTATATTCATCAGTTAAACTAGAAAAAAACACAGACTGAACTACAGCACATAAGACTAGAGCCAGGCTGAAACCGAAAATGGCAGTAAATGATGAATTAGAATAGAAAATTTCTTTTCTCTGAACTGGCTACCACTTTTATACCCTGTATGGAAAGGGAGTGAGGAAAATTATTCTCGCCTCATCTAGAGCCAAACCATAAATATTTCAGTATTTGTTAGCTATATTTAAATGTGGGGGAAAAAAAAAATGTCTCCCTCCATCCCACTCACTCACAAGCAGTTTTCTGCTACAAAACACATGGTACAACACTAATATATTAGATATAAATAAAAAATTAAGTCCTCCTCAGGCCAAAAAGGCTTAACAGTTATTCAATAACTACTGGAGACACACAGACAGAAAACAAAAAGCAATATACGTAGAAAAGTGTTGGTTATTTTTTTCCTGGCAACAGATTTTCAGTTAAATTGTTATGTCAGACTGTAAAATATCTTTAAAGGAATCATCAAGATATGACCCAATCAGGTTACAAAGCAGGCTAATTAAAAAATAAACTCACAAAAAAGGTACAAAAATTTTAAACGTAATGTGGTTATCAGTACCTGCTAGTCATGTGACAAAAGCCACACATAACAGGTTTCTTTCTTGAGACAGCTGGTAGTTTGGCTGGCACCAATCTAAGGCTCACTTTCCACCTGAAGAACAAGTTACTTGGATGCCACACGTAAAAAAATGTCTCAACCATCCTATTTACTGATAGTCACATTTAATCAGCAGTTTTCTCTGCTTGTCTCCTCATTCATTCTTAGCTTTCTAATTATAACATTGCACCTTTTACTGAAATGCGAGTGCTGATATAAAAAATTAATTCATGAGTGCAATTCAAATCCTCATTTAACATTACAAATATATTTAATATTCAAGCCACAACCCGCTGTGGGCCCTATTAGACAGCAAAACTGGAACCATTCAGTGTACAAATAATGCTTCATTTATCTAAGTCACTCAGATGGCACCTTCATTTTAGTACAGGGGTTATGCTGGCAAAGGAGTATAATTTCTCTCACTATTTTGTTTTTCACGTTTCAATTACCAGTTCACTTGGAATGTTCTTTGAAGGATTATAAACCAGCGCCTGTGAAAAACTGTGGAGATAAGCCTGTTCATTTCTCTCCATATTTCTGAAAGCTGTGATTTCTGTCAGTTTCTCCTTAAGTGAATGTTTTATTTATTCTACTCTCTCCTAAGACGGCCAATAAACTGGGTTGGTCCGCTTGTAGAGAAGACCTGAGAGATCTCACTGAAATCTCTCCTCAGTTCCTTGCAGATGGACTCCTAGCAGCATGTCCGCGCGCTGTACAAATTCCTAGCAGTGATATGTGCTTCCAAACCACAAGCACCAAACAGAAATATCGGTGAAGTTGACACAGAATTAATTTTGAGCTTTTTCCCAGCGCACTAAAAGAGATTCCATACGCATGCAGCTAGACCAGACACTTAACACTGACTGCCCTACCAAAAGGACTGCACTTGCAGCTTTTGTCATCACCACGAAGAGAGAACCTGCAACAACCCCACAGACAGGACACTGTCTGCTGTAAAGCAGAAACTCATGTTTATGCAGCCCTTCCGCTCTCTTTGTCTAGTATACCACAGACAATCTCCTCAGGAGAAAACATTTACAGCTGTGATATGCCTCCAGCCCTTTAAGGCACAATACCACCCTCATTATTCAAATCCAATATCCATGTAACCTTATGTAACCTGCAAGTCATAATTCCACCAACTAGCAGTGTTTTAGCATTCAATATCCTGTGTCAGCTACAGAGCTTTAGAAAGTTTTATTTTTAAGAACAGTCATCTGCTCTTTTCTTTGTAAAGAAATGAGTATGTGTGAGAGCATTAAAAATGCAGTTTTCTATTATGTTTGCCACAGGCAATATTTCTCAATTTGTGCAAGTGAAAAGAAAAAGTAGCCTATTAGTTGTTAGAAGAGCTGAGCCTTTCCCCTGTAGGTTTTCATGTGATTTACCATACAACACAAATGTATGCAAATTAGCCAGGTAAATGCAGAATTAGTTATTAATATTCTTCTCACTGTGTAGATTGAAAAAAAGTTACAAATTTGCATAAACGGTACAACTGAAAAAGTCAGCTAGAATTTAATGAATCAATAAAACACTCCTTTGTGCGCATACATAAAGTCAGACCCATATGTATGGACAGCAAAGGGGACTTCAAATTTATTAATTAAAAGAGAAGCTATCTGGAAGGATTTACAGATTATCTTCTCCCTGTGAGTGTTAAAACTGAAAATCAAAAACAGATAATAGAAGCGCTATAGAAAACCCAGCGTTCACCAGTCCATGAGTTTAACTAAAGAAAGGGGCCTCTGCCTTTCTGTTCTTCATTCCAACATACTTGCAAAGCTTTGTTCTGACAGTATAAACATGACTTAAGTCTGAGAAAATTTAAATATTGAGCATCCACGACTTACTCATTCAGCAGATGTAACAATCAAACACACTTCATGAGTAAATTATGACTAAATTTATTTGAATATTTGCTACTGCCAAACATCTTGTCTACCATCCCTATATTTAGACATCACAAAATGAACTTGCAGAAAAAAAATTACACAGTATGTTAAAAACTCAGACATCTCAAGCCGCTGCAGAGAGAATCTCACCTGGAAATAAACCTGATCTGGACTGTCAATAACAATTAGAAAAGAAGAAGAAGCACCTACTAGAGAAGATAAATGCATAAGCAAATCCAAGGCCATTCCTAATACTTACTGCTTAATAGATTTATTTGCTTAATAGATTTTATTTGCTTAATAGATGCAAAAATACTACAATACTAGTGTTTGCAAATGAAGTTTTGAAATCAAATGCATTACAAGGGTACATAAATGAACATTTTGGTTTATTCCTTCCTTCCTGCTCAACTGCATCTACACAAAATGAAGCACAAAGCGATCACGCCATGTTTCTGTACTCATACTTGTATATGGATACATACACACACATGTAGGGAGGGATGTTGTGAATTCTATGAAAAAACATAAATTCCAAAGCGTACAGCAATAAAGACCCAGCAAAAGCTACGTGCACAACAAACATGAAATATTACTTTCATTTTCTAATGTCTTACGATTAATTCACTCTCCATTTGCACTAGTATAGAAATACTGGATTATTATGGCTTATAACATAAGTGACTATATATTTCAAATACCCTAAAAGTAGCCTAGCAAATGGAAATGACTTGTCAGATAAATGCTATTTTAGTGAGTTCTTAGAAGAAAGTAATACATAGTTTCTGTGTTAGCGTTTAGTGCTGAATCAACCATCCCACTGCAACCGCTTAGCCAAGAAGAACATAATTTTCTCTTGTAGTTTATAATCCACTGCAGCTTATATATCTGGTTGAAGGCAGCAAAGACCGAAAGTAAATTTCACATAAAAGCCACAAAAAAAAAAAGAAAAAAGAAAAAAAGAAAAGAAAAACAAAACAAACAAAACAACAACAACAAAAAAACAGACATCAAATCCAGCATGAAAAGAGGTGTAAACCATGTATTTCCAGTTTAATTAGGTGGGTACTAACATTTTATTATAAATTAAACCATCTGGCCAGTATTTTTTCTTTTAGGGGACTTAGCATGGCCTAGCCCTCTATGCATTTCTCAAAAAGGGCCCTTAGCTGCTCCAGATTTAATGACAAGACTTCTTTTTCACTGGCCTGGCTGATGTACTTGAGTCACAATTTTCAGTGCAGAACTTCAGTGCAGAACTTCCAGCCCTTCACAACCCTGTGAACCAGCGGTGAGCAGAAGCTGAGGGCTCAGACAAGGCAGTCAGCACCAGTTTGCATCCAGTCCAAATGCTTATTACAGTCACACTATTATCTGTCCTACCAAGTTTCACTGTCCAGTTGAGTTCAGGAAAACACAAAATCATCTCAATGTGGTGCACTCTATATATTTCACAATAGGAGAATAACAAAGCACACAATTCAGCTGAGAAAAAAAAAAAAAAAAAAGAGAGAGAGAAAAAGAAGAAAGGAAGAAAAAAACCCCACAAACCTGTCTGAGCCTCCCCTCTGAACAAAACCCTGGACCAACACAAGAACCTACCTCAGTAATGCTCTGCAAAGACTTTTTTTTTTTTTTCATAGAAGTAGAAACAATTACATTTGTTTATGAAGTGGGGCAAAGTGGTTATTTAACTGCAGTCTGGGCTTCCTAGTGAATATGTCTTGCCTCTGCCATGTTTCTCCTCATTAAAGAACAAACAAAGCTCAGCTGGAAATAAATGAAAGGCATATCCTACTTCGAATGGACTTTTAGTTGCACGTAGCTCCTGTGAAATATAAGGAAGGAGAGCTGAAGAATAGATCATAACTGTTGACACATCTTCAGGCCTTTCCTATAAGAAAGTTTCTCTTTCATAAATGCAAACTCCTTTACATACAATAAAATAAGGGCTACCATTTCCACACTAGCACAATACAGATAGCTGATGTCATACTTTTCTATTGCAATAAACCAACACTATTATTAACTGGAATGAAATAAAAAAAACCTCGGATCTCATTATTGTTTTCAATGGCATTAACAAAAACAAACACAGTTATTGTACAACATTAAGACTGTATTAGAGTAAATTGCTAATAAAACAAGTTAATACTATCAAATAGAGCACTTAGAGAAAAAGATACCCTCCTCATACTTTTCCTAGGCACTTCTGTGCTTTGATTTTCCCTTGGTATCACTACAAATAAAATGTTTTTCTTCAAGCAGGCTATCCATTTTGCTAATTTCCATCTCTAAGAACTAGACGTAAGTAAATCCTTTGAAGAGACATTATAGTCTTGTTAGTAATTACCTCCTCTTTTTGATCTTTAAAGCAACATGTTCACCCACATGGAATTTGTGGGTATTGTATCATGTTACTAAACCTCATATACTTTAATGGACTTCATATTACCCATGTCTAGCTTTACCACTGCTGACACTATAATTAAAGTTGAGATGAGCATTCCATTCTATTTCATTTTCATGGGCTTGCCAGCACCTTTAAAATATTTAGAAACATTTCTAGCTTCCCCGTGCTATGCTTGTAAATTCTGTCAGTTTATAAAAATAAAGAAGTAATTATGAATGCTGTATTGTGCTAGGAGTGCGACAAGTACAAGGACATGAAGTTACTTCCGCTGACTCACCTTATCAAAGCAACAAAATTCTTTGTTTACGTCTTTCTCATGGATGGGGAAGTGGGGACAGGCATAAAGGCAGGAAGACACCTAGAAGAAGCTGCCTTAGGCTCAAGGGAAATTTGGAAAAAAAGCACAGACTGTGGGCTGTATTTTATTATTATTTAAAATGAAGAGGAACAGTGAGAATAATGCAGGTTTGAACGTGTTTGAGTGCACATGCATGTCTGAAACTACGCAGAAACACTGCTTAGAGAGAATAGCATTGCTCAACATCTTTCTGAAGGCCCTTTCCTGTTGGCAAAGGTCTAACAACAGCTTGGCAGAGCTTTCACAAAAAAATGCCTTTATATGCACAATTGGCTTTTACAGAGATAAATCCAAATTTGAGCGGGATTAAAAACACATATTAAGTAGAAAAGGTCAAATTTGTAAAGCACGCGATAGTCCATTGTAACTCAAGCCTGTTTTTGGCAAATAAATATTCTCAGGGCAGAGATCTTCTGTTTGATTACACCCACTATACAGGGTTCAAGGTTGTGACTGAGTACTAAAAAAAGTAAAGAGATGCAAGCACTACATTAAAAACAGGTCATCTTTATGAGGTGAACTGCCCTTTTGTTCAAATCATACAGAGGGACTACTGAACTCTGCCTTGTGAGAAAGAAAATTGTCTGCTAGTCCTTCAAAAGATTTCTTTAGCCTTTGGACTTGCCAACTACACCTTGAAACACTGGAACACATTAAGCTGAATTCTTCTTTTTAACTGACATTTGTATAGTATATTGGGCTGTAGCCGTTCTTCAGATTCCAGTCCACTGCTTCTTTCTTTCACTTATTTGGTTGGCATTCATTGCCACAGGTCACACACATGCTCTGACATATGTATTTGAAAAAGCCCACCTACGTGAGTGTTGCTGCTCCCTCATCAAAGAAAGCTTCTTCCTCATCAGGAGTAAGAGTATCTTACCTATACTGGAAAAGGACTGCAGAGTGTCATAACTATGACTGTGGGAAAGTTTGAAATGCCCATGTGACTGCTAACTTTTCATTTTACTCTGCCACAAATCATTTCCTTCTGAGCTATTTTTTTCTTAAATTAATGTATACCACAGGATGTTTAGCCCTTTTTCCAGTGATCATTCCCAGCTGAACTCAAAATTAGATATGTATGTGTTCACTCTTCCATAAATGGGATTCAAAACCCCATGTGGTTTGGAAACCAGCTCCTAAAAGCAGTGAGTACCTCACCAGACCGTTGAGCAGTACAGGTACCTCACAATCTTTTATTTTCCAGACTGTTGCAACATTAGGTCTCTCAAAACAGAAGCATTTCTCCATTGCTTTTCCAGAAAAGTCCTTGTTTGACACTAAGTTTTCCCAAGCAGACTCTTGTCTCTATTTTTCACCCAATCCTTTCTGATCTAATTTGGCATCTCCTCACCACGAGCTTGCTCCTCTACTCTGTACCTGCTGACCAGCTAAGAACTTGCATAACTCAAGTTGTGAGCAGCTTCAAATGGTGCCTCCTACATCCATCTAAGATCATACATACGTATAGAAAACATATGGGATAACATGAAATCACACTTAGTTGACACCTTCTTCCTGACACTTGTTTCACTTTAAAGAGGTGGACAAAACTTCCATCAAATTCACTACTCTTAATCACACAGCATCCATTACTGCTCCATTTACGAGCCTAACGTGGTACCTCCACACCTCCATCAGTAATACCTCAAGCCTAGTCACACTAGAGCAATCCTGTTAGTAAAGAGCATGACCTCTCCATTTCCTGTTACCAGGGGGATCTGCTTATATTTGTATCTCAGTCTCTTGCTAACCCATGCTAGAAATATCTGTGTTAGATGCAGTTCTGGCACCTGCATAAAGCTGCATGCTCCTGCATGCCAGGTTCGTCTTTCCTTCACATTCAAAAGTGGGGTCAGTGTACTGAGTTTCTCCACAGAAGCCTGGATACAATCCCATTTATCTTGGCTAGGAAGAGAACACTAGAAATGCAGGTATTTATTCCTTAAGTTACTGCAGTGAAACTGTTCAAAAGAACTCCCAGCCAAATATAACAGAAAACAACAGTATGAGACCAAACATCTCACTTTCGGATTGAGGGAAATCAACAAATCTGCAAATACACGTGTGTTTGACACACATGCCTACAGCTTGCCTGTGCTTCAGGCACTGCACGCCTGGGAACACGGGGCAGTAGGGCCTAGTGCACCCTGCTGGATTTCCAGCCAGGACAAAAGCAAACCTGCGTCCATCCCGTATTCTCTTTCTGGGGCTGTACAGAGCCAGTAGCAAAGAAAGATCCTTCCCTTTCTGTGTTAATTTTTAAGATCTCTGTGAATTTGCAGTTCACCTTCTAGGGGTCACTGGATAATCTGTTTTTTAGCCGAGAGTGCTAGTGGTACACTCCCACATTTTTCTGTTCTCCCCTTGTGAAATATCCTGCAGAGACAAGAACATTTTTTTTCCTTAGATCAAGCTGGATGTTTTTTTGAAAGCCTACGAGGTGTGTAATCAAAGCTGGCACTGGAGCATCCTAATTACGAAACTCAGCAAGGAACTTTCGCACACATTTTGTGGACTTCAGATTTCCCATTCACAGAACCTTCTTGCTGAGAAAGACAAAATCACAAAAAAAGTTCAGGAAACAGAAACCAGACCGGCTGTAAATAATTTTTCACTTCTGCCTTTTAAAACCAAAACAAAAAAAAAAAAAAAAAAAAAGAAGAAGAAAAAAAGAAAGAAAAGAAAAAACTGACCCTGTATTTGTAACATGTCACTCCATTTTTGTTTAAGAAAACATCCTGAACTCCTCAGGAGGAGGACTGTCACAGGGGGCAGGAGGGAGAGATGAAGGTTCACGTTTTTGTTTTGCTTTTTTCAGAAAAACGTGAATCTTGAAACAGATCTATGGAAAAATATCAGTCTTGAAGCACTATCAGTGCTGGCTGCTTTCTGCTGAGCTGAAGTGACCATTCTCAGATCCTTTCAATCTGTGGTGAAAAGATCATTACCATGCTACTCCCAGGAAGTCAGTCCTCCTGCAAGTGAGCTTCTTTGTTATGAATATGGAACAGATGGAACCAAATCTATCTGCTCTGTAGGAACAAAAACACTTACAACCTAGCTCTCTCTATTAAAGACTCTACTTAGCTCCTTTATACCACTGGCTTTCTGTGCACTGCTGTGAGGTTTTGACTTTATAGAAAAAGGCACTTCATAAAAGCAATAGTTCTTACTCTTAAACCAAAAGCGGCCTAAGAACTGCACAAGATGAATGCGGAGTTTAACCCACATGGCTCCTTGGAGATATGCAAATATTCAATCACTTTTTCTTTTTTTTTTTCTTTTTTTTTTTTTTTAAGCTAGAGAAAGGATTTTTTCCCCTTTTTTTGAGGAGGAGAAATAGCCATATGTTATGGAGACTGTGCATCAATGGCAGTGAAGCACACAGATGATAAATATGCTACTCATTCTAATGAAGGTTGAAGCTAACTTTGTTATTGCAAGAAGGAACACGGATTTGTTTTCTAATTGTGTCAGCATGGATCAAGATCACACTCCTGCAAAAAAAAAAATCTGTATCAGTCTTTCAAAAATTGACTTTTGGTAGGAGACAAAAAAAATGAAATGAAATCCCTACCAAGAATACAAAGAAGATGTAATGCATCAATTTACTCAGAAATACTGCATTGTAGGCCTATTTCCTAGAACTTCAACAGAAGCTGCATCGATATTACACCAATTAACTCTGCAAATTGAAAATATGCATAAACTGTTGTTGAAACCAATAGATCTACAAACAGACTCCACTCCTTTGCAGCAGTGAGAGGCAGGAACATCTAGAGTATCTGTCACATCTCTTACTATCAGAATAATAGTGGATGTTTATTCCTAGCCATGCATGCACACATATACACAGACATTGTTTATATCAACTTTTCACAAAAACCCATGCAGCAGAAGTCAGCAGCCTCCTTTACTTACTATTTAATATGTTAATACATTTACCGTCTGGCTGCCTTTTCTGCAGTAATTGAAAAAAGGATTTCTGTGGCAGGATGCTTTGATTCTGACTAAATCAAGTCTTCAGGCAAATCTTCCCCTGCCAGCAAAGGCACAGCTTGCCTGAAGTCGTAACCTTTGTTGGCGGACGGGAACTGGCCTTGAAACAGATCATGAAGCAGATGTTTTATGCCAAATCAGAGTCTAGGGATACCCAGGCTACTGCAAATAAAACTCTTCTCCTGTCTGTTCAATCATTTCAATTCCCTGCCGTATGAAATATGAACTTGCCAACAAATGGCCAGTGTGCTATGCAGCACAGCAGGGAGAGCAGGAGCCACAGCTGTACCAAGGGCTGCAAAGCTCCTTCATTAGGTCTGCCTTTCAGCCCAAACCTAAGCAGTGACACGTGGGAGCCACCTCCAGTGAAAGGTGATGGTTTTTGTACAGACAAGTCTCCACCAGCTTGAATTAAAATAATTGCGTGCGTTTTCTTGGGAAGAAAGGAGGTTTGTATGGTTGTATCCACAGGTCACATTCATTAGCAGCTCACGACTGAGATGTTTCTTTAATGATACTTCTTCACCATTTTCACACAGCATACATGACTGCTGATAAAACACCCATCTGTGAGTTCACAGAAAAAAAAAGAAAAATTAAAAAGGGAAAAATGAATGCCATCAGCTTAATGTGAGGATACGCTACATAACATATGACAAAACTCTGACAGGAAAGACCACCACTGAGGTGTGGAAGAGCTCTGCACCAAGGGAGAGCAGCCCACAGGTTCTGCTCCCATCACCTCTGAGGAGCACAGTGTCACCCAGCAAAAAGCCAAGATGACCCAGTACTCCAGCAATCCCCATTATTTATCTCCCCATCGAGACTGCTTGTGCTCAATTAAAGCATTACCTGTCTAGAGAAATACCCTTGCTCTTTAGAGATTGCTTTTTAAAACAATAGTTAAATGTAAAAGAAACCTGGCACTTTCAAGTCAGTTTCCATTGACATCAACACTACAATCACTCTTTAATGTGTTTCTAAGCTAACAGTTGCTCTTTGCTTTAAAAGGAAGGAATAGCTAACAATACCAGACAATCATAGCTCATGATTATGGTAGAGGAGAAATGAGGTTTATGTTGATAAGAATTTTTCATTTGCACATTAAAACAACAACAACAACAGAAAAAAAACCCCAAAACTATCGGAACATACAATTCAAAACAGCCTACTGACAGGATTTCAAGATGTTACAATCCACAACAGAAAACACATATTCCACAGTATGCAGTGCTTCATGTGCAAGGCATTTTAGAAATCTGGCCAACTATTTGGATACCTAAGTGACAGCTAAGTACTTCAAAAATTATGACTCTAATTGGGAATGCTAAGCACTTCTGACATATGGCTGGTAACACACAACCTGTTTATTTTACCTCCTTTTGGACTGGGATCAAGGCAGAACAGGATTGAAGAAATATGTGCAATTTTCATACCGCAAATTACATATATTGTTTCTACTCTGTTTTTAGGCTTTTTTTTCTTTTTTTTTTTTTCCCATTTCTGAAAATGTGTATGTTCAGGTGTACTTCAGGTCAGTCCCTTAAAGCCTATATAAAGAATTCAATTCAAACACAGATGCACTGAAATCGATGTCATTTTCACTGATGCTTATGTCAAAAAAGATCACAATGATCAAGTAATCTGTGTACACAGCTGGCATACTTTTTTTTTTTTTTTTTTGGAAAGTTCAGTTAAAGTAAGTCAAATGAATCCATTTCAACATTCAATGTACGCACACAGTCTCTACTTAACATTTCTAATCTGAAACCAAAACAGCAAAGGAATATATATATATATATATATATATATATATAGCAAAGGAAAATAAGTTACTATTCTTTTTCAACCCTCACAGAAAATTATTATTTCAGTGTCTTTTCTTCTTCAACCTAACATTCAGTTGCAGAAGCTAGGCCAATTTCAGGAGACTTTCTGTTGCTGTTTTATTTGTTCATGGTTTATAATGCTGACTTCCTCACAGAATGTATGCTTGCTTTTAATTTCAAGGGTGCGGTACATATTTAAATGTACATGTTAGCACATAGTAAGAACTGGTGTACACAAGCACGTTGTGGAACATACGAACAGTACAAATGGTACAACTCTGTAAAACCTATAAGACATTCGATAATTTGGATAGCAACAAATGTTTTTTTTTTTTTTCTTACAAGAAGCATCAGTGCATTTTGGCAGAGCAGAGAGAAGTTCAAGTGTCTGAGAGTGCACAGGAGCCTCAAAACACCCCTCAAAGCAAGTGTGGACCATTCCATAGAATTAGGTGCCAGGTAACTGCAAAGCTACTTGAAAAGGCATTATCCTCACTCCATGAGGAAGGCAACAATAATATGGGATGACATATAGTTTGGAAAAACTCCAGTGAAAATGAACATTTTGTAAGAGTATATTCTGCATCCAAAGGATTTTGGTTGCAAACCAAAATGCTTCTTTTCTAAAAAGCTCACATATTTCCACATGAAATCTGGAGCACATTTGTGAAGAATGGCTCCTTCTGCATTTTCTTCAACAGTAAAGATTTCAGTGGGAATGTATCTCCTCTAATGCACATCCATTTAACAGAAAGGAGAGGAATTGTGCACAGCAGGGAGGGGAAAGTAAAGGGACGATAGTTGCATCTCTACCCTGAACAGCATGGCAAATAATCATCTCTCTCAGCTAAAACAGAAATTATATTTAACCACATTTTCATTTTATGAAGAGCGAGATACGTGTAGCATGATTATGCCCACAGAGGACAAGAACAATTGGACAACTCAGCCCATTGAAGAGAATGATAATTTAGTGAGTATAATACTATGCACAGGAGGTACTTCACTGGCCTTTTATATAATAAAACATTGATTTTACAGCGAAGCTAAAATTATTTATGTTTTAATATGATAAAATTAGGGTTTAATAATCTCAATAGCTAGAGCTTTTAACATAAAAGTTTTTTGTTTTTTTTTTATAGAAGCTTAACTAATGGAACTTTTTTGTATTATTGTTTATATATATGATCTGAGTATGTGTGCACATACAAAAGCATACATCCCACACAGATACAATTGCTAAAGAAATATATGAGAAATACAGGAAAAAAAAGGTCAGTAAGAGGAAAAGTAAAAACACTGCTGCAAACATTTTCACTTTCTTGAAAGAACAGTCTTCTACACAAACACCAGGCCCTAGGAAAAGAAAATTAGCAATAGATTCTTTACAGCATAGATTCACTGCAAGTTTTGTATGCATTTATATTAAGCCACAGATAGGATCAAGTCCTCAGACCCCACGGAATGCATCAATTCCTCCACAACAATTTGGAGGGAAGTAGGGAACACGTTAAATTCAGTGTCACAGGAGTTCCAAAACCACAATGAGACAAATATCAACCCTGCCAAAACTTTCCAAAGAGAAGTCGCCCCTATTACTGCTGGAGTCTTAGCCATATTAAGATTCTCCAGAGAATAAAATTACCTCTGCTGATTTTATCATGCTCTTTTCTTGCGAAATATTTCACTGAAAATAATTGGAACCTAATGATGCTTCAGAGGAGCCTCTATCCATGAGAAAGAAATAATAGGAAGAAATGTTATGTTTGAGACTATGCTTTCTTTTTACAGGATCCTTAGACATCCAATGGGAACTGACAGAGCCACCAATCAATTAATTTTCTAATCTCTCTGTAATGAGGTTTTTTCTCCTTCAGCCCTTGTTTGTCTCCTTTGTAACAAACTTGTGTTTTGATTTCCTTCATTTTCTATCATCTTAAAATGTAAAAGTGGAAGAAAAAACAAAACTAGCCGTAACAGAATAAAATACAGCATGTCTGTTCTTTAGTTCCTTGGAATATGATAAGCTCAAAAAGCAGTATGCTAGGAAATTGATTTTGTCTGTACAAAACATGTGCAAGAGCGAAGGTCATGCTGGCAGTTTGCCCCGCATTTCTTTTAAACTTGCAATATTCAGTTTGACCTCTTTCTTATCATTCTAGTCATTTCTTCACACCCTGCACTGAGTTCAGTGACTGCTCCTACAGTTTTCCACAGGACTACTTGCATATATACAGAATATTAAATGGTCACTTAGACTACTCTTCCCTGGAGATCTAGACAGGGCACATGAAGCCATCTTGAAGAAATTAGAGACACAGTGTGGGTAAAGAAAGAAGGAAATATGAAGACAAAACGAACTAAAAAGTGCCAGAATGGAAGTATGATGGCCACCTTATTTCTCATATCAGATATCTGGACTTGCCGAAAAATTAAGAGATGTGTGTCTGGTTTATTTTTTAACCTCATTCAGCTTTGTTGATTAACCTGTTTCTACTTTTAAAATGAATTACACCGTCTTGTGTCTCCACTGTATAATTTTATCAAGCAGGCAACAAATCATGCTGGCAGTGACGGTCTGTGCTGTAGTGGAATGTATAGTAAAATACGGTTTTCCTCAAATGAATTGCTGAAACCGTTAATCTTTATCTAAATGCCCATAATAACTGTTTTGTTCTGCCTAACAGTTGGGAGAAAAAAATGTCTTCCAGAGAGCACTTTGGCAGCCAATCTGCTTGTTAATAAAATCTGCAGAAACATTTGTGATTAATATAAATTACTAATTCCACTTTTAATGCCTAAACGTGACAGTGACTAATTTACACAGTTTCGCTTGAGCTGCCACTGAGTATTTCAAGTGGGACTGTGAACAGAATGCTATTGGACTGGTGCACATTCTCAGCAAAGCTACCACAGGTGCAGTGCTACAGATGAGGAACCCTATCTCTGGCAGTCATTTCTAAACACTCTGGCTGGTCACTGTGCTTGGGCCGTGGGAAAAGGGTCAACAGTAAAAGCTACCTGAAGTCCTCTCACTGTACGTTGGAAGCAGCACATTTTCTAAAGACACGGGAGCTGGTTGCAGTTAACTGTGAGGCTACGAGGCAGCTGCTTCGTCTACTGCTTAGACATGAGCATGTTTTTAAATGTTGCAGCAGGAGATATGTAAAGTTTTCCCATTTGAAACTCAGTACTGCAGCAAAGAGCATGGGCTGGACGGTAGGCGCTCTGCAGCATTGTCAAGTCCTTGTCACGCAGACACAGTGCTCCTCAGAGGCAGTGTTGTGAGTACACAGATTGCTCCAGTGAGACCGAGACAGAAGCTACAGAACTACAAATGGTGAAACGTAAATAATATTGATGTTTAAAACTTTCTGACAACTAGTCAAGGTACTGATCATTTTTTTTCTCACAAATTTACTTACGTGTGTTCTTACACAGTGATTCATATATAACTCCAATAGTACTATACTTTGCCCACTTGTATTCCAATGCTAATGAAACAATTTAAATGTCTTGCAGAATATCCTGGAAAATACAATCAAAGAAATTGCTGAGCAATTGCCACCAAGCTTACCACACAACACTGTCATGATCTTCACTGGAGCATAGCTTATTTATTTGTGAATAAATCTGTGCTTTCCTTCTGCATTTCTCTCTGAGGAAGAAACGTATTTTCTACCTTGCTGAGTGATCAGTGGAGCTTTCACGACATGACTTCTCCCTTCAACCTCTTGATGCTGTTTGCATTAAGGACCTAAGTCAGATCCCACCTCCATGAAGCACTGATAAGAACTGCAATATATAACTCCAAGAATCTTATACATGAGAAAGATCTGGGGAAAAACAAGTTCATGACTTTTTTGTGCATCACCAGCCAGAAGCAGAGAGATACTAATGCTAAGCCCTCTTCAAGAGAAGAGGCTGCATTCTCTCACAGTCCCCAGGATGCAAAGAATGACACGATGTCTTTTTTAGCCTGAGGCTACTGTATTTCTGTTTAAGTTCTCTCCTGCACAAATATATTCAGGTATCTACAGATAGCAAGTCCTTCTGCAGCTCCTGCTAGGGATCCTGCCTTCATTCTCAATACAGAGCTGTATGGTACGAAATAGCAGAGCTGCACAGCTCACAGTTAAACAGACCTCATGCAATTTTTAATGACGCGGGCATCACAATATAGGAAGAAGATCCAGTATTACTAGAAACAGATCTGTCCAAAAAACACGTAAGAGGAAATTCAAGCTGCTAACTTCACAGTATCTCCATCTAGTATCTTAAAACATAACGTAAGTTAAGCCATTCTGGCGTATTCTTCCCTGAACACATTCTGAACACCATTAGGACTGAATTGTCAGGGCTCTTTAAATTGATTAATATACTGCCATTATGATTACCCTTCAAATAATTAAGATCATTTTACCCCCAGAAGATCAGCAACAGTAACGTTATTCCCCATATCCATCATCAGGAGCTTGGTTACTTTTGTGCACAGAGATATGGCAGAATGAGATTCTGATACACCTTCAAGCCATTCTTAATTCCCTAAAGCACTGCTGTATCTAGCTGGTTATACTACTTAATTCTTTAAATATTAAATATCCATGATGTAAAGGGGAAGCCAGGGAGATTTCAGACGCAGTAAAAATCTCATTTGGTGAACCATATAGATCTCAGGATGACCTACTACTGTCCTGAGGGAAAATGGAAACATCTGGAAGTCTGAAAAGACTTCTCCGATATTCTTTTCTTTTTTATGAATAAAGCAACTGCGCATTTATGAATACTCTGTTTAAAGGAAAAAGATCTTATTCTACGTAGTTTATGTTGACTTGCTATGAATCTTGGGATGTAACAGTATTAACTGCATGTGGTCATTCTGAGCTTAGAAGCATGCCCACCTTGTCTGAAAAGTTTTTATTACAAGGAAATAAATAGAAGAAAAAAAAAAAGAGAATTCCACAATATTCTCCTGTTTTATAGCTTCCTCTCATTTCAGAGCAATAGGCAGTTTTAGAAACAAATTTGTTTCTCTTAAATCTAAGTATTTATGAAAATACAGAGTTCGATGTTGAATACTTATGAAACAAAGACATCAGCCAATTGTTTGGAATGCTCAAGCATTTGTTCAGCGAGGGAACTTTGTTTTGGTCTGCCAATTGCAGGCACCATATATTGAATTTGTATCATGACAGAGACAGTGTGTGCAGAGAAAGAGCTGCCTTGGTGAGTTAGTCTGAGGAACGGGAAGACTAACATGCTGATGACATGGAGGCAATGAAGTACAACGCTGTTATTCCAAATGTCACTGGTACGCTATTTCCATTTCTGCTGGCATCCGCTCCATGTTACAAAACGCATACTTCCAATACAACAGCTCATTAAACAGGTTTCAGTTTGCTCAGAAATCAAATTAGAACAGTTACAGAGTTATAAGTCTTCAGATAATAATTAATAATACTCTCCACTTCTATGAGTTCTTTCATCCAAGGAATCTACATGCTTCACCTTATTAATCTCATAACATAGTAGTAAAGTACCACTGCAAAAGAGCCTCACCTACCACTGAAGTGCAGCCACCTCTGAGACGTGAAGTCATAGCTGTTGAACATCAAAACTGATTTAAAGCAAGAAATGATGAATAGTCCATCTGCACAAAAGATTGAAAGGGCTGTGTGCAATTCACTCAGTTGTACTTCTAGCATAACACTGAATTTGCATACATAGAGAGGAAGTTGCAACTGGATTTTTACAAGAACTGCAAATGTTGAAAACTAGTCTAATCCATAGACATCAGAACGAAACATTTAGTCACCATTTCCTCTCAGGTAGATAAGTCACATAGATCCTTATCAAGTTCCTAATGCTCCTTGGAGATCTTTCATCTTAGGTCTTTTCAATCTACTTTCTTAACCTTTGTGATTTGATAATCACATATCTATGCTCAATACATGCTTACATACCTACAAAATGAACTGATCCTCTTCCAGCAAATTAGATAAGAAGGAAAAAAGGACTGGGGAATAAAAACCCTGCCCCTCACCCCTTCTGACTGGATGCATTCCCCCATTCTTCTAATGTCCACTATCTGTATTTCTGTGGAAAACAACACAAGTCACTCGTCTTCATGCAGGGGTTAAGATGTTTTACACTATGTATGCTCATAAGACAGCTTTCAAATTTACGAATCTATGATATAGAGGATACAAGTGTATCCTCCCCTCCTATTATATTTATACTGCTATCATGTTCTTAATGGCATTTGAATTTTTTAAGAACATGAATCCAAATCATCATCTTTCAACTTGTTATCTGAAAGACATTTATTGCCTTTGAAAAACTCAAACAATAGAGACCAGCACCTCCACAAGTTCTCTATTCATTTTCCTATATGGATTTCTCCTGAGTCTCAAATTATTCAACAGCTTTTAACGCTCCCTTTGAGGATTTTAACAACACTACCAACGTCAAAATCTATTAGACTCCAGCGATTGTTTCTGCTTTCTTTTTAACAGGACCAGCACTTAATTCTTCTGATGCTTTCTAAAAGAAACCAGTCCTTTAATCTACACACTAGGCTAAGCATGAATTCCCCCTTTAAGGTCACCTTCCTTGTCTGTCTAATGTTATCACACAAAAATATTTTTTAAAGTACACATTTATCAAACCCTTTCAATTGCTTTGATTTCATTCAGAACATCTTGAGTGATTCTGGTAAACCAACTATCAAAGCAGGATTCATAGTAGAGTGGCATATCTGAGCCCACTGCTGTCAAAACAGAATCAGTGTTTACACTTATCAGATCTTGATTGAAAGGTTAATGAGGGGCCTTGCAATAAACAACGTTTCCCCCAAAGAAAAGTGCAATTAACACATTAAAAATGTTTGTAAATCCTTCAGCGTCTGTGAACAACATTCTCTAGTTAACCTTCATTTATTAGCTTTTGGTGCAAACCTGGATGTTTGGAGAGAGAGTTCCAGAAGGGATCTTCAGACCTTGAGTGTTCAAAAAGAAACGAAAAATGCAAAGACCAGCAGTACCCGCTTTAACTAACACCTGTGGAACTGAAGACGCTCACTGAAAGGCAAATCCAGTTTTCACACTGAAAGCAAAATATCTGCTACTTAAGCCAACCACTGCCACTGGTAGAAACAATTTTTAATAAAAGTTTAGCCTAGGGAGTAACTGCAGTGACTCTGCTGCCTCCAATATAAGCAGAGTACAGCATGCCAAGATTCACCATAAATCTCCTCTACTCATTTCACTAGAGCTGACACAAATCAGTACTTTCTAGTGCTGAAGTCCAAACTTTGCCCAAAGCCAGATTTGAGACTGAGTGCTAGGAATTACAGATTCAAAGAGAAAACGAATATCCCAAACCAAGCTTCTAATAGTCTATATATTATTGGCATGATGGAAGACAGAAATAACAAGTATAAATAAAACTAGAAAACACTACCAACAAATACAACAAACTGGAAACATCCCAACCACCACCACCACGACCAAAATCCCACACAAATAATAATGTCCACACTATTCCTAACAATTAGGTACTTTTTCTTACAATTAACAGCTACCTTTCATACAACTCCAGACTGTACTCAACTGAAAAGCAAAATAACCTCTTTTTAAGTATGGATAGACAAATTTGTCCATGGGTATTGTTCAAGAACTCAAAAAGAGATTTAGCCTATGACTGTGTAAAGATAACTTGCACTGGAAACCCATAACCTCACAATTACAAGGACTGCTCAGAAAGTAGTGCCTCCTATTTTATTGTGTTGGCTGATGCAGATGTTGGTGGTACGACACTAGAGGTGGAACCTTCCCACCAATATTCCATTACATTTTGTTGCTGTCTGACAAATGACAGCAGAGAGGCAGTCCAACAAGACGGTGTCTGATATGAAAGTGTATATGAAACAAGGGAGTATAATGAATTCCTCCATGCGGAAAAAATTTCCACTGATGTTCGCCAATGCTTGTTGAGTGTCTATGGAGATCAAAGGGTGGATGTGAGCACAGTGAGGTGGCAGGTGGTGCGTTTCAGCAGTTGCAACACTGGGTCACCTCCGCTGCTGCCAATTTTTATGAGTGTAGCAGGCTCTTGTTCACTGCTGGTGAAAATGCATAGCTAATGGTGGTGACTATGTTGAGAAATAGCATTTTGTAGCTTAGAGTTTGCTAAGATGGCAATCGGAAGCTACTCCAGGTTCCTATTAAGTGTGTTAATTTCTATTAAAAGTGGTCAGTGCCTTTCCTTTGCTAACTCCTGGTATGCATTAGACATACACAAAAGTCCTCGCTTTGAACTACACTTCTAAACTTCGTACATAATTATTCTTTAATAACCAAAAATGCCTACCACAACCACCACCAAGCAGTGACAGTTTCATGCTCTTCTATTACTCCAGGAATTCAGAGTTGGTGCCACCTAGAGAAAATATGTCAGTACAGATCCTACCAAAAACAGCTCAGGTGCAAAGAATAGAAGCTTAATGATAGGAACTTTAAAATAAGCTTGCAGCTTTGAAACAAAAGGCAAACACTAAACATACTCTCCAAACATGACAGAAGAGAGAAGAGAGAAAATTCAATGTAAGACACTGCTACTGCCTCAACTAAAGCTCAAGCACAGACCTTATTACTAATAAATAACTACTCAGCTAACAGGCAGAAATAAGATGGAGAGAACTGGAGGTATAACAAACGCTCTTATCTACTACACTTTTATCTTTCATATCTTCAGAGTCACAGAAGCCACCAGAGGCATGCAGACAGTTGGAGTGAGATGGTCCAGCTACCAGGCAGCCGTTGGTGAAAAATGACATGAAGACTGAAACAGTCCCACAGTTTTCGTAATGTGCTGGGGACATCTTCCAGTCACAGAGATGGAACTGAAGATGCACAATTTTATATTTGAAATTCTGAGAATTCTCTTCCCAAGAAGAAGCAGAGACCATCAGTGTGGAATGTCATTTGAATAAAAGCCCTCAGGGAGAGATGAGTCAGAAATTTCAGGAGAATAAGGAACTAATGCAGAGGAACAAAGACAATGGTGAACAAAGACAGATTTTAAGAAAATCAAGGATCAAATTAAAATCAGTTTTCCCAGAAATGTATCTCTGAGGAAAAGCAATAGAGAAGAGATGTGTTTTGTGTTTTTTTTTTTTAAAAAAAACAACTGTATTTAAAACTCTAAAACCTCACAAGCTCAATTTCTTTCACTAATTCAGGATCTATTAAAAAAAAAATTATAACCATAATTAAATTCAAATCATACGAGCACACTGTTGTGATCAGGAGCATATCAGTAGAAGAAATGCTTCCTGAACCAGCAATCAAAACCTTCGTAAAAATAAATGACATAAAACTAAAAAGAAACACTAACTAAAAAGATTAAAGGAGCTGTATTCCTCAGAAAGTATGGAGAAAGAACCACTTAAAGTGCATTTGGATAAGCTGCATGTAAAGCCTGCTAACAGCCAGCAAAATCCTTCAAAATCTTACAGCAGCAGGACTGAAGACCAATAAACACATCTGGTCTCTCTAAGAAAAGTGTATAAGTATATACAATTGACAATAGTTACAATGATCAAATTACTAAGTAAACAATACATGTAAAAACTTGGAGCATCAGGTAATAAAAATAGCACGGATTTGTGAAGAAAGGAAATGTCAAATACTGAATTCTGTGATGAAATAACTGGGCTGGTGTCAAAAAGGAATCAAATGCTACAGCTTAATGTTAGTTCAGCTTCTGACACTCTGAGACACATTACTCTCAAGGAAAGAGCAATGTGAACTAACTTAAATCAAGAGAGGAGCTTGGTTTGGAAACTGCTGTCAAGATTCTGTATTAATCAGTACCAGTCTGGTTATAGCTGTGCTTTCATCTTTTCATTTTATTAGTTCTGATTGTGTAATTGCCAAGCTATTATTGATATTTTATTCCATATATACTACATTAATAAAAATAAAATACTTATAATTAAGTAATGAAAATGAAAACCATACCCTCACTTTTAATTATATAACATAATACATTTCATTATCTTTTTTTTCCCTTGTTTGCTTTTGCAATCTTCCCTTGCACAGTAACATATCTTAATGTATCTTGCAAACCCAAACTTCACTCCAATTGGCATGAAAATCGCATTTACACCACTAAGTATTTAGTTTCTACTTTTGGTATATTTTAGTGACATCTGCTTCAGTAATACTATTTTGTCTGTTCTCGGGCCAATATACAATAACCTCAGGTGACTGAATGCTAAGAACTATGAAAAAACTGAGACTTCTGTTCACGATTTATTATTTACTTTCCCCCACTATGCACTACCTAACTAAATAAAAATTGTTTTCCCTCTAAATATTTAATAATTTGTTTCTTCTTCTATCAAAAGTAAACTTGATCAGTGCTTGTTGATCGCATGTCTGCAATGCAGAATTCACTTCTTCAATAGGAATTTGAGATCAGAAAGCTAGATTTTTCTGGCACTGTATCTTCCTGGAACAACCATGCAAAGAAGTGAGATTCAAGTTCACATACACAATACATGGAATCATAGAATCATAGAATCGCAAGGTTGGAAAGGACCTACAAGATCATCTAGTCCAACCATCCTCCCTTTACCATACCTACAGAAAACCACTAAACCATACCACCTAGCTCCTTATCCAGACGCCAAGCGTGGCTTAAGTAAGAAAACTGGCATTTTCTGAAACCAACAGTTCAGAAAAGAGCGTCATTGTTTTCAAATTATTGCACTTCCTGGAAAGAATGGCAAATGGAGGCACATTACCTAAAAAGGTAAAGCTCTGAGACTTTTAGAAAACACCAAACAGACAGTAATTAAGTAAAAAACCTAACCAACCACTTAATACTTTGTCTTCCCACGGGTCTAGACTACATGACTTATTTTGTATCCTTTAATAGAACGCAGCAGGTTATATGGTGAGCCTTCCTTCCTCCAGCAGAGAGGGCAAAGGTTTAAGATACGCTGAGGAAAGGAACTTCACTGGCTGAGAAGTGATTTCCTTATCATGCAAATACAGGGAGGTAGTAAAGGCAGTCTCTGTAGCCTGCACTACAGCCTGCTGAAAATTCTGATGAAGAAATAAGGAACAATGTTTCACCATCTTGTTTCTTCAGCACAGACCGGGATAAAAACATAGAAGCATGACAACTCTCCCCAGAAAAACTCTGCTTTTAATTGCTTTTCTGTTCCCTGTACTTGCTTCATCATCAGTGTTGTCCTCAGCAGTCCAAAGGCTGGGGGGACAAATACTAGTAAACAAATATCTCTTTGCTGCTAATTTTTTGCTGTTTTACCCTTCGTTAAAAAATAACTCCATCTAAACTCAATTGAATATTATAAAGCTCTTCATATTTTAAACCATTTTGGAACAATTATTTTGAAGGGAACTCTTGACAGTTAAATGAGTCAGTTAAATGAACGTTAGAGAATATGCATAATGATTTTTAGGGAAATATTGAATTTAACCAGAAATGAGGAAAACCAGGCATAAGTGCCCTGGGTGTATTTGAATTATAATATCTTACTTGAGAATTCAGTGGGTTTTGTCTGTCTTGACAATGAGTCTATTAGCTAGATAGACCAAGTTGAGATCCCCCTTCCTACCCCCCACCCCATATTTCTATTTCTATAAATATTTCTATATTTATTATTACTTCTCTTATGCTAGCAGATACTGGTGTCATCTCTGTGCTACAGTATGGTAAAGACATTTCATTCTTCAGATTAAGTATGCCTGTTTTAATGGTGATGATCAGGAACTGAATTAAAAACAAACAAATACATACATAAAAATCCAGTACTCACAGGGTTTTGAGAAACCCGAAATACCTACTTAAGTTAATGGGAATGTTTTTTGTGAGTGACATAAGCAACACAAGGCACAAACAATACAGATTTATTTATCCTAGAACACTACCCTCATAACCCTGATATTAACCCATATTAAAAAAATCACCATATTTTGAACTGCAAGCAATATTACTGCTTGCTGTTATTATTATTATTACCATGATTCAGAACAAGAATAATGAATGCACTGTTCTTCTGATGCTGAACTGCTACTTATTAGAGGATTTTATTTGCTGGGAGAAAAGGGATTGAATTGAAAGTATTCCACCAGGAATACGTTTCTCTGTAGATTTAGAAAGGGAAAGGAAAAATCTCAAAGCTGAACAAATGAGGCTGAAAAACAGGGATCATACATACTCAAGTTTCCCTGGTGAAATGAGATGGAAGTTCTGTTTCACAGTAGAAAGGCCAACACCACATACAAGGGCAGTGTTTATTGGTACCTACTATGATGCACAGCTTTCAAATCTCTAGCTGAACACTAAAAACAATTTAAAAATGTCGCTGGAACAGCTTATTAACAAGTGGAAAATTTAGGTATGAAACAAATTGTTCAAACAAGACCTTAGTTGGGGGATCAATCAAATATGATAGCTGCAGCAGCGGTAACTGCAGGGAGCGGCCAGGGCACCAGCCAGCTCACCCTTGGGGCTTGAAGCTCCCCAGCTGCTCTCCCATGCCAGGTGGGTTCCTAGTGCCTTCCGTGGGCTGGGAGTTGGCTGAAACCATGGGTGAGGCTTGGTGCTAGGAAGGCTTGCCTTCGGAAGTTACCACTTCAATACTGCTGGGCTATGAACATCAGCAGCTACGCTGCTCACAAGCAACACAGACCTCACTTCTCAGGGATGATAAATATTACAAATAAAAGAATGCCTAATCTGAGCAGTAATCCAGGAATTACACACATGAAGAGTTAATTATTTTTCCTCACACATGGGGAAAGCTTCTACCCTTCCCTTCTTGCCTTCTCCTCCACTTCAGTGTATTGCAGTAAACGTAGCAGCACACTGTGCTTTAAAAGTTAGCCACAGTTCAGTGAACAAGCTGACATGCTATTTCATGTGAGAAAAGAAGCTGTGATTTAATCTCATTTCCACAAGCTAGATTCCTAGCTAATATATCTGGGGATACTTAAGCCTGCATTCACTGCAAAACATCTGTATTATACACAGTTTGGCCCTCTGCATTTCCACAGAGTATAGGTGAAAAACTAGCTACATTTCTTGCACCTGTTAAGCAACAATGGTAGATCTCCTATACTCACAGATGTAGAAATACTCCCGGCCTGGCCTGAACTCAAATCCTAGTGAGAAGGGCGTGAAGAGCTGGAATTTTTCTGAGAACTTCAGTGGTCCATTCGGGGAGTGTGGCCGATTGCACTCCCACCTCTTGAACCCTTTGGAAATGTGATCACAGGAGCTGTAGCCATCAAAGTTCACCATGTACAGAACATAGCGTTCGGTCTTATCTTCTGGCACCGAATCTTCATAGTGAGGGCAGAATACATCCAGGTAGTCGTTGATGCACACATCAATGTGGTAGTCACCCTGCTGGAATCTGAAACCAAAGGAAGAGTTGAGACATTAGCACAGTTAATGCACAACGATCTTGCGGCAGGATAATGTTCTTGTGAAAGAGGCATCACTAATGGCACTTCATTTCACACCATTCGTACTCATTCACCCTCAAATCTAACTCTTAAAATTCACCAGAGCAATCAGAGACCGCTAATGCAGGACTACAGTCCTATGACATTCTGGATAAAGGTTTTTAGTCTTTCCTATGATGAAGTGAATCTTTTGCTAAGGCACACCAAGTTATGTACTATCTTTCTCTATGGTTTACTGAATAAAAGAAGTATTTGCCCGTCAATTATTTATTTAAAAAAAAAAAAAAAACAAAGTGGAGAAAAATGCAAGAAGAAACAAAGATGCCAGAACTATATCAGCCTCCCTGGATAAGTGCCTATAGAAACATCTACTTATGAAGAAAAATAAGTAACCCATGTTTATCCTCTTCTGAGTCAGGCAGCAGTCTTCTCTGTGTTGAAAGCTGACTTGACTGTGAGAACTTTTAGTTACTGCAAGCACAAAAGCAGGTTTGCATTCTTCATGATTAGCAGCAGTTTGTCAAGATGCATAGGAAAGCCTGTATTGCTTTTTTACGATTTTTGAAAACCACTGCGACTCCTTTGCCAGAAGTACACGTACTGGAGACATCACTCAGATAAAAGGATTCTAGGATATGAATTATCAGCTCTCAGCCTTACATGACAGGTCTGAACAAGTGCCAGCTGAGAAACGCAGAGCAAGGCATCAACCCAGATGCACTTCGTTATTACTACTGCTATTGAGGAGTCCTTATAGGCCTGGGATTTTTGTTTTGTTGGGAGGGAAGGTGTCCTTTTTCTCCCCTCTGTTTCACTCACATTACCTCTAACGCCTGCCATAGAGTCTGGAAGAAACTATGGGAACACATTCACTGCCTCCATGGGAACTCATGCCGTGATGGACTTAATGATTCCATAAAGCAGGTCTGTACATCTATCAAAGTCTGCAAGGCAGCCAAGGAAACCAAGCACTGACCTGCTCCACCTCAGGCCGACTGGGCTACTTGTAGCTTCCCTCTTTCACGGATGCAGTTGTCAAGTGTACCACAGAGCAATAAAAAGACCATGACAGATTTAACTATAATACTTCTTTTTAGCTGAGGGGCATATTTTAAACACCTGATGGGCCTGAAATCTGCCATCTGGAGCCTTCTATCTAATTTCAGAGAAAAAGCAATGATCTGCTGGCCCTCCAAGGATAAATTCAGAGCAAACTATACCTTTTCATATCCCTACAATAATTTAGCCTCAATAAAATAGCTTTTTAAAGGGAAAAAAAAAACCTGAACACGCATCAAAGCATGATATATCTGTATAATTTCAGCCAGTGCACAGACTCATAGTTCCATTCTTAAACATGGAGAAGTCTTTCTTAACCACAGTGCTTTCAGGAAAATTCACATTTATCTAAATCACTGGTTAAAAAATATATTTTTGTACTCCGGTGCTTCCAAAACCTGTCACACAAACAGATACGGTCTTAACACACTTGAAAGAATGTACTGCTATGAAATGTGTGCCCATTCTCTACATCAGTTAACGGTACACCATTTCATACATGTAATTAAAAGGAATATCTTGTTAGTTCTGAACAGGAAAGCCGTATTTTGGCAGTGATATTTCTGTTTGTTTTGGTTGCATTTTTAATTTAAAAATTCAGTTAATTTTTAATTAGCAACTAAAATGTTCGCTTTCAAAATAAATAAATAAATAAATAATGTATGCACATACACACATACATTTATTTTAAACACACAGGCCCCGCACTCTCAAAACTGTCTCTCATACCAGCCTGTGCCTTCACAATAACATCCAGCCACGGTTTTGTGAGAGAAACTGATCAGAACTACAGGCAGGAACTAGATGCAAGTAAATGCAGACATTCAGACTGACAATCCTTAATACTGGATTTTTACAAAACAAATAACCTTACACAGGCTGCTTCTCTAGAATGCCTTTAAGTCAATGGAGAGAAATACAGACTTTGAGTCCAATTCATCTGACCTATTTAGGCCCACGGTACACTCTGGTGATGGATCACACTCCAGGAGCAGCTATTTCTCTCCTTTAACTAAAAGCAGAGTCTAGACAGATATTTCACAGATAGACCCTATACTGTGAATAGCTGAATTTGAAGGGGTGAATCTGACCACACAGCTCATGATTAGGGGGATTTGAAGCACAGAAAGGCAACTGAATTTGTGATCGTGTCTTAAACCCATGTTATCAAGGAAATCAAACTTGTAATCTTCACCAGGGAGCCATTCCACAAAGCGCTGCAAAAGAAGAGCTCATCCGATGCCCTTTTACAAAAGGGCTTTTATTAAACAAACAAAATTGCCATGCAACCTCCCTCATTGGTTGCTGTTGTTTCAGCAGCTTCACTCTTGTTTCTTCTTCTGCCAGTGCTGAACCAACCGAGTGTCTCAGTCAAGCACAGCAGCACACAAGGGCAAGAAGCAAGCCCTGGCTTCAGAGCTGGGCTCTGAAGGACCCCCCTGTGAAGGACCCCCACGTCCCCTTCAACCCACTATCCTTCCCTCCTCTTCTATCCTCTCCTGCTCTACCAGTACTTTCAGCCCAGGGTCATTTGCAGTAGCCAGGATGCATTTACATTTACACCTCTAAAAAAGGAGGCGCATGTTGTGCATTTTAAGTGATGTGAACTAGATGATCTTAGTTGGTATTGCAGGCATAGCAGTGAACCTGCTTGAGGGAAAACATGTACCAAGGTGCTCTATTAAGCAGCTCTGAGCAAAGTTTCTTCACCCTGTATCGCAACAGCAGAGCTCAAAGGAGGTTATTACCAAGCTAAGAAGCAGGGGGCAGGTGATTATTTATTTTTCTTCTTGTAATGTCTTAAAGAATTCAGTAATCAAGGACTCAGAAGATGCAGAACAAATTTTGTTCTTCTAAACCAGGCTGAAAAGTCTGCCTTGCGTGAGATGAAGTGAGTGGTGAAAATGTTCCCACTTATCACAGGACGGTTTATTCCTGAAGAGGAATCACAATGGCCTCTGACCTGTGCAGGAAGGTAAGGGGTGGCCATTTGTACCTCATAACAAAACTCATCAGCTTAGACTCCTTTGAGCTACTGAAAGAAAAATACTCCAGAAACACATTCCTAATAATTTTAAACCACATCCAAGAGGAGACACTTAACATTTACAGCTGAAAGCCTCTCAGTAGTGCAAAGTCAGGTATCAACATGAAACAAAAGTTCCACTTCAAGTGAAAGCATTTAACAGCGTTTAGCCACATACGTATGTTGCAGAACACAACACATAAAGGCACGGTGTAATCTGTTCACAAATACGTTTTTAAAGATGACAGGAACAGGATTTCCTATAGACTGTATTCAAGGCATAATAAATTTCTCCCTTTCATGAGACTCTTTCAACAGACTGGAACAACAACAGTCTTTTCAACATTTCTCTAGCAATGCTACTGACATTCTTTGCCTTTCCTCAGCTGTCCTAAGAGATCCTCATGTGGGCCCCTGTGAGCTCCTAGAACCAGGTGGTAATTAGGAACTTTATATATCCCACCATGAAGAAGAAACCAGTGCTCTATAAATTTGTATGACAGAATACAGTGGTGTGGTAGAAATCAACTGAAAAGGCTTCCCCAAACGTGAGACAGGGTCTGCAAATCTTGCAAATGTTGTCATTTGTCTCCCTGCAGGAACAGTAAAACACAGCTACTCCTCAAACACAATTAACCTTTGTTTTGTGTCAGCTGGCATTCAAACAGTGTCTTGGAAACTTGCTCAGTAGAAAGCTAGCTATTAAGCAGTGGGTCTAGAAAAGCAATTTTGAAGGCATAGAGATAAGTAGCTTCTAAACCTCAACATAACCATAACCAATAACCATCAGCTTGCTACTTGAAACTTGCATGCGGCTTCTAGCAAAGGCAGTCATACCAATGTTCCCGAGCTCAAGAGCAACTGCTCAAATATCCAAGGTACACAGAAAGGAAAGAAAGAAATTCATGGTAACTTTAAGTGGGGAACTCTAAGACTAGAAAAATATTTTCTGTGTAATCTTATCTTCTATGTTTTGTTTATCTGCTAATGCAAAAGAAAGCACACAGTCTCTGTGCACATTTTTCTTCACAATTTTAAGCTCTGAAGCACATGTGGCTTATTTTGAATTCAGTAGCTTTGCTGGTCACCAGAACAAGTGACAATTTATTTAAAATAGATACTTAGGATGCAACAACAGTTTTGTTTGTTGGGTTTTGTTTCTTCATTCCTTCCTTTCTTGGAATAAACACTACAAAAACCTTGTTTAAAAACAGCACAAATAACACTAATTGCCCATTATCATTTAAATAGATAAAAAATTGCAATAGCTTCTGCTTTTTGCTTCCCATACAAATCTTGTTAGTTATATTCTATCAGCCTTCCTGTAAAATCGACATGACAGATGCTCTACTTCAAGATAAGTGTACTGGAAAATTTTCCTTTTACTATGTCAACCTTTCTTTATTTTGAGCCTGTTCTGTTAAATGCATGCAGCAAGGCTTCACCAGGAACCAGAAAAGACTTCAAATAGCTACTTTAACTATGAATTATGAAATTCTGGTCTTCAAGTCTGGCACCAGAAATGATCAAATGCAAATGGCCCTGATTCTGCTGCTTGTAGCCTGCACAGCCAGGAACACAAACACATAAAGGACACTGCCACAGCTGAATGCCTTCTACCAATAGCCCAGCTCTCAAAAGATCATCTAAAATGCAAAGCAACATAACAAAATTCAGCAAATTGATTTATTCCTCACAAACCATAATTATCCACAGTGTTCAGGAGTACAGCAAAAAGATACTTGTTCTGTTTCCAAAGGAAATAAGGTTTCTGTGAGCAGCACATGCGCACCCCCAGCAACTGCTGTTCACTTACCTCCCACTTTTTACTTTAATGTCGGCTAAGGCAATTTCAACTAAATTTAACAGAGACAGAAGTCTCAGAGAATACTGCATTCCTATAAGCATTGTGTAAAAAGCAGCCAGGTGAGAAAGATCCTGTAAGCATCCCCAAAAAGACTAAACCACCACTAAATGTTATTATACAGCAGCAACATTTCTCCCTAATGCTCTAGCCATAGAAAAAGCCTCAACTGGAAAAACGTTGAAATTGGCTGAAAATTAAGTTTATTTCTGTCAGCTAGTTATAAAACAGTTTGGTTAATTTATTAATAATGGAGGGATGAGTATAAGGTAGGTATTTGCACATACAACGCACAGATAAGTATTTGTATATGCAATAAAATGTCAAATATGAACTCTTTCCACAAAACTAAACGTCCTTTAAAAGAATAACATTTAAATTGCTCTTGGGATGTCACTTATTTACCATTCCACACTACTGAATTCACACACATTTTTTGCTTCTGTTTGGGTTGCAAGCATAGCAGCATGTTACACCATCCTAAACTCTATGCTTGCAGCAGAGTAACTTGTGCCTGCTTATTCTTTGTTCTCTTACAGACCAAGCCCTCTCATTTCAACTAACTTAAAGCTGCTGCTGTGTGATGGGGGGAAATCTTCTGGCTGTTAATTATCTGAGGGGTTGTGGGATTAAGTGCACCATTTTACTGCAGATAATTTTAAAGACGCTATTTCTGTAGTATGCAAAAATAACCTTTTTAATGCTTTTCTGCTCTTTTACTGGCTTTGTCACAACATTTAATAAACTCTGTTCCCATAGCCGTGCTGACACCAACAATGATTCTGATGCACAAACAATGAAGTAATCAAAGAGCTATTTTAATTTTAGCTCTATTCAAACCAAAAGAAAATTCAACGTTTTCCAGATGCTACGAAAGAGGGTTTGCTAACAGTAGCAAGACAGTGACATTTTAGATCCCTAGCAGCGTATTACTATCATGAGCAAGCAGATGGAAGGAAAAAAAAGAAGTAAACAAAAAACAACAACAAAAAAAAAAAAAAAAAGGAAAAGAAAAGAAAAGAAAAACCATGAAGGATTTGTCTATGACTCTCGGTCCTTAGGTTATATTTTTGTAAGTTAAGAAAAGCTCAAAATACCCTTAGAAAAGACTCTGTAGGAAGTGAAACACTGACAAAACAGAAGAGAAACAACTAATCAAGGCTGTTGTTCAAAAAAGCAGTATTCAAAAATTATGCCTAGACAAGACTGGAAGTTAAGTACACAATGCAGAAAGAAACTTATTCTCTTGTCATTAAGTCCTCTATTCAATTACCATTTATTGGAGTAATTAAACACTGGGAAAGGATGCCAGGCTAATTGTTAGATTATGATAATTACACAGCTTTGCTGTGCTACAGCTGATCAAAATAAGATGTGGTCACACACACTCAGCTAAAGCTTCTCTGCAATCATTGGGCTTCCATGGGAAACTTATTACTATAATAAGGCCACTTATTACTAGTTCATTATCAATCAGGCAGAGAAACTTATTATTTGTAACCTTCGTTTTACTTTCCCACCCACTCTCCTGGAACAAGTCTCCCAAAAGGTTGCACCCAGGCCTCCGCCTTTGGCTGGCTCCCTTCCATCACAATTACACAGCTGAGCAGAATCAGGCTCCTGCACTTGACAGACTTCATCACACTCCCAATTACTGTTTCACAGCCAGCTGCAAGAGACTACCCCATTTCTTGAAAGAGCCAAGTGATCTCCCTGTGTTAAACTCCACATATATCTGTCAGAGATTTACCTTTCCCATTTATTCCTACTGTGTCCATCCTGTCTGGGAGATTTTCACACTGCTTGGATTGAACCAAAAACAAACACCCCAAGCATACATAAATTAGAACAGAACTGTGTTAAGCGGGGCTTTATGAGAAGAGTATTGTTAAAGTTGCTTGTCTCCCTGAAAAATCTCCTTACCCCCTTATCAGCTAGCCAATGGTACAAGACAGACATTGTGCTTTAGTATTAGTTTTCTTCTTGCTAAATAACAGGATTCAGATCAGTTGCCATCCTATCTGGTACTTCCTACTGCCTATTTAAACAAGACAAGTGACCTACTATAATGAACAGATATGGGAAGAAACACGAAACAAATAACCTTCAACTAGCATTCAGGTTTTCAAAAGAAAATAACTAGTTAAGTACTGGGTAGCTTTGAAGAATCAAAAAAAAAAAAAAAACACAAAAACATTTGGCCCTAACAGAAGAAACTCACCAAAGAACACCAAGCTCATTACTTTTGTTCTGTTCTGTGCCCATACAAAGACTTTTGAAATGTTAGAAACACCAACCCCTGCATAGGCATTTAATTAATCTCCTTGGATATGACAGACAATGGTTTACAACATGGTAAGGAAAGGCACACGTTCAAGCCTCAGTCTGGAACTTCACCTCTCCACGTTTTCTAAGTGGATGGCTATGCAGCAGCCCACCACTTACAACCTTCTGATTCACCTAACTTCCAGAAAAAAGAAACCTCCTCAGAATCAGTCTGGTAAAAGTCTACAATTTTCTGGAAAGACAAAAAATGAATAAACATCTGTCTGTATCTATTTATCAAAAAATATCTCTAGATGGATAGAGATATCTATAAACTTAAATAAATATATTTATATATAAATAGAAGCTTTATAAATAAAAATAAAATCTTTTTTATTTTTTCTCCTTAATAAAATCCAATTATTGGAAGCTACCTGATGTCCCTTGACTGAAATACTTCCTCAGCAAAAAGAAGAAAGCCTTTATCTGGATAAGGTTTCTGTTAATTTCATTAACCTCAAAGACCTGAAATACCTTGTATTCTGATTCTTGTGCTGCACAAAAATTTCATTTGCGTCACAAGTTAACAATGCATCAAATTTAAAAGTACAGACTCATCTTCTATTTATTTTTATTCTTTAAAAGCCCTTTAAGGAATAAATTGTGCAAAAATGTGTTTACGCCACTTACTGTTAATAATCTCCTCCTTGCACTCATAACTGTGTTTATTTGTACAGCTGGGTCCTATATTGACTTTTTATAGCTGGCACTGCAGAAAGATATATGCTCAGTGATAATGCAAACATAAAAAAATAGAAACTAATTGCTCTTCCCTGAGTAGGTATGAGGGAGGGGGGAAATAAACAAATCAACATTTATTTCCCACCTATAAATCTGAAAGTACTCCGGAGAACCTCAAATACTGCAACACCCTCACCCACTTAACTTACCATCATTCTGCACCTCCTAATCAATGAGCTAGACATTTTTCATTCTGTTTATTAAAACTGTTTCTTCAGACTCTGAATTTTTTGAAAAGACTTTGGTTCAATACTGGCATGCACAATTTTTGCCTGATCCATCTGAGTTTCTGTTTTGATGCAACTTCTGAAGCAAAATGCTCATCAAATATAGGGGGCTTCAGTGGCACAGTCGTGCCATGGACGATAAGGGTGGCAAGGGGTTCAAAGTACTAAAGCATTGATCCCAAGAAGGTTAGGCTCTCATTTGCAGCTGTCCCAGCTTTGATAGCTTTAATCCCCAAGACTACAGACTGTACCTGGCTATCGATTTTCTATTGCTGAGGGCATTTAACTTGCTGAGATGGATGAAGAGAGAAGGAAGGAAGGGAGGGTAAAGGAAGAGTTATTATTCTGTCAACGGCATCACTCAGACTTACAGGATAAACTTCAGCATTGAAGACCCAAGTAACATACTCTGAAGGATACCACACCCAAGCAGACACTAAAGGCAGCCTGAGATTTGTATGTGGAGCCTCTGTCCACACTGAGTACAAAATGTCTGGGGCTACACTAGTCCCTTTGTTAAGCTGATTTGTGGACAAAAGCTCATTACTTGTGTTCACATTAGTTCTACCCGGTAATACTATTCTTAAATTCACCAGTAACACTTATCCCACTTTATCTATAAGCAGAATGAGGAGATCTGGTAATTACTACTCACGTAATTTTAAATGTGGTCATTAATATCTTCCACACGTGACTCTCCATTTGTCTGTTTTACATGCTAACACCACCCAAGGTTATCGGCTTCATCTGTTATTCCGTGCTCATGGTTGAAAATAAAAAACTTACCTACTACATTTCTGGCCTATGACCAGAAATACTGTAGCTTGCAGATTCATTAGCTAATCCTTTTTTAAAAAAAAATAAGCAAGAAAATCTTACCTTATGTCTGCTGCATTAACACAGACTTTTCAAGCAGACAGGTTTGGAAGAAAATAACCTACTCAGAGTTTAAATTCTTAAAAAAACAAAACAAATACAATAGGTATGAGTACTACTACAGAGCCCAGACTGGAGCTTTCCAACATGTGTTGACCATGTGTCTAATCCAGAAGACACAGCCTATCAGCTCCGATGGAATGTGATTCTGTGACTGGTATTTGCTAACCCTGCCTGAGGCATGTGCTGACATCTATTAATGGATATGGAGAACAATGCCCTATCTGCAGAAAGGTCTCGCTTCTCACACTCACAAAATGAAAGAAAAGAACACTTGCACAACAAGCACGTTGACCTGCACACTGAATGATAGAGAGTAACTGCAGTCTGCTTCCATGCAGAAGTGTACATAATGCAAATCAACTTCGCGAATTTATTTTCCTGCTGATATATTAAAAGCAGATTACAGAGTGACAGCTAACTTATATAAACTGAAATCTCCGCCTCTTCAATACTCCTAGGGAAAAAAACACTGTATCAATTTGCAACAGTAAATACATGGGCGGTATTTGAGAAGAAATATATATTTTGATAAAAGTGCATAGCTGCTGCATACCCGCACACAATTGCTTTTCCATTAGAAATGCTTCCCTCCAACATTAAGATATAGCAACAAAATTCCAGTGAAATTAATTTCAGATGTTTTGAGATCAGCTGTATCTCAGACATCCTAATAAATTTGTAACTGCTAAAATCTAGACCTTCATTCCACAATATACGAGAGTATGAAATGAACTTAATCCTTAGGATGTTTCACAGTATTCATACACTTAATAAACTGCGTATGCTTTAGTAAACTATGGTCGTAACTCCACATCCTCCAGATAAAGTAATTTAATACAGATAAAATATAGGAATAGCTTGAGCAAAATGTGGAGAGAGAGGAAAAAAAAAAATCACAGAGCAAACAGACCTAGAAACATAGCAAGAAATTCCAGTATCAAAACAAAAATAGCTGTGAGCATGAATAACCTCTATATTCAAACACATTCCCAAACGCTACTTGAACTTGCTCAGGTAAAAACAAACAAACAAAAAAACCTAAACCATATTATAATGGCTAACAAGTATATAAATATATTTGCTGTCAGGAAAGTGCTTCAGTCAATGAATTTATTCCTTGCTACACAATTACCTTCTGGTTATTTAAGAGACCAAGTGAAAAAATACTTTCTTTATTGACTTGGAAACAGCAGAGAAAGTTCTACACAGAAATTTAATATTTTTACTGTCTCCCTGTTACCCTTTCATGTTAGTCTCTCTCACTAGAGAAACTGTACTTTAAAGGAAAAATAATCTTATTTTAACATTACAGACTGAATAAGCACCAAGTGGCAGTTATTACTGTTATTTTTTTTTCCTTTCAATCCTGTACTTTTCTCTAAAGACAAACAGCATACAGACTACAAATTTTTCCATCAGGTTTAATCTTGCTATAGTTTCTAAACAATGAGACCTAAAATATTTTCACCCTCGGAGAAATTTATCTTAAGCTTTGTAGGTTGTATGAACAACACTGATCCTGATCTAATGGGTTTCCAGGTTCACAAATGTGACACAAAAAGCTCTGAACTACAAAACGCCAATTAGAAAGAATGTAAGAAATTACAAAGATTACGACCTGATGGGCAATGATTACATTTTGTAATTGAATGAGGTTGATAAATACAGAAATCAACACAATCTTAACATTCTTTTTCACTTTTTCAGGTAGTGGATCTCCCACAATGTGGCTCTCACTACAGGGTTCTGAAATTCTTATTTCTTCAAGAGTAACGGAGGTGGTTTTTTAATATGTATAAATACAGCTCAATTTGATAAAAGGTGCAAAACCTGTTCATTTACTTTTATCCGTATGTATAAAATATTCATATAAGAAAAAAAGGGGAGAAAATAAAATGCATCACTCTCAAATCAATCAAGAATTTCTGAGAGGTAAAACTGAAGCTATTTTCTTAATTTCCCTATTGCATTTTTGTAAAAGTGATTCCAAATTAATCTTAAACGAATTCCAATTTTCAACCTGTAGTGAAATCACTTCACTCAGAATTGAATGATGACCTTGTCTGCATAAAACATAGTTACTATTTCAGAAGTACAGACACTAAGGTTAAGATAAGAAGCAGAGTATATCACAGACAAATTAAGCCTAAGGTTTCTTTCCCTTCCCTCTCCTTGTTTCTAACTTATTATACAGACACCATGAAGCACCTGTCAGGAAGGGACATTAAAGGTCTGGCTGTAACTATTATTATCTACTGGAAAGCTTTTGCATTGTATTAAAATGAGCTATTGAGTACATTAACTAATTCTTCCTTTCATAATTATGCTAAAGTACTAGTTTAACAACAAAGAAATAACATAAAATAAGACAAAATAAAAAGGAAGAAAATAAACTTATTTATGAAATAGGGGTGGCCTGTTTTCTACTCTTTTTTTTTAATAAATCCAGATGTACCCGATCTATCCATGCACAAATGAATTCAATCCTCGGCTCTTCCGTTATTATCCCACAAGTGCCTTCTGCATTACCCAGCAGTATTTCATCCTTTTGCCCGTACCTGATCCAGTATCTACCCCTCATCTTTTCTACTGCCTTCATGAGTGTGTCTCACCTGACTCCTCCACTGACCTCTGCTGCCCACTTCGACCTCCTGCAGAATAGGCTGCCTAGCAGAGCACTGTGCACAGATTACCTCCACAAATCTTAAAACTCAAGGAGGAAGTTTTCACAGCTTAAACATGGAGAATGAGCAGTCAATCTGAGAGAAATATAATCTAGAGAGATAACACATTAAAACTGGACCTATTCTGTGGGCAGACCTCCAGTGTTACATGCAGCAGTGCAGAAGCAGTAACAGCAGTCCTCCTGGGACTGAGCAAATCCGCCAACAAGCAGCTCCCAATAATGGAAAGCAGAGGATGCTCAGACATTGTCAAGCCTCCCAGCATGCCATCACAACAACCACTGACCCTTTGTACTGCCAGAGATTCACGCTCTTCATTCCCAACACATAATAATGGATTTTTCTTCATCAGATGGTCTAAGCATTTTTGGACCCCTTGGAAACTTTGGGAATTTGATGCACAACATTCTGTAGCACTGAATTATACAACTTAATTGTCATATGGAAAAGTACTTTCTCCTCTTCATTTTTGAGCCTGACACCTGGCAGACTCTGCCAAAGATATAATTTATACCTCAAATTTCATAGCAAAGAAAGTTGCTTATAATTTATGATGTTGCATTGTTTAGAAGAGTGTTAAGAAATGATACAGCTGATTACAGATGTGTCTAACCAAGCATAACAGAGCTCAAATGCTAACAACTGAGTATTTTTATCTTTGCTACAAATAGCAGCCAGAGGAAAGAGTATACCTTGTCAACTCCTCAGTGACAAGACTTGTTTGGAGACAAATTCACACTTCAGGAAAAAAAATAAATAAATTTTGATTTCCATAATACCAGTTTGGAATTTTAATTAAAACATGAATATATTAAAAACTGTGTTTAAATGGGCATCAACAGATTTTCAAAGAGGCTGTCACATAATGAAGGATTCTACAATGTAAATTTAGCTGAGGACGGTTTAACGCAGAATACAGACCTCGAGATTTTTTCTTTCATTTCGTACACTCTGACTCAAACCAATAATACAACTGGAAAGGCAACTATTACACTCCAGAGAAAGCTTAGAGTTTTTTATTGCTCAGCTTGTCCTGCACTCTTAAGGATGCATACTTCATAACCAGTTGATTTCTTCAGAAACACTTCTAATGGCTCAAACACATTCTCTAAGTTTCTTGAGAGGTTATCACACCCCAAAGATGTGTTACAAGAATTTTACAGAGAAGCAAACACAATCTAGTCTGTTTTAAACCTGTTTTTTTCCTACTATATGTCAAGAGATGTCCAAAGAGCTCTACATGAGTCCATCCCTCAAATGAAAAACCTCTCCCTAAATTATGCCTTCCAAGCTCTCTGTAGCAAAATTCAATTCAAGACACTGGCATTCACCAAATTCAGAGAAAACATGTTGAATGTTTGGAGCTTGTTTGCTTTGTTTCCTTAGAGTTTCCCTTCACCACTGAATTGAAAAATATCTTACTGTGTGCACAACATATGTCAACTGGAAGACAAATTATGTGCTCTGAACTTATTATCAATAAGTTTGCATTTATTAAAACGGTAATTTAAGTGTGGTGATACTACGGCTTTCACATTTAACAAAGAGAGGTTTTTCTTTTAAAAAAGATTAACAATTCTTCTGTTAAAAGAAAATGCCCAGCATTACTCCCTTTACCCAGACTACAGGATTGTTTCTCATGAGTTGCTGAATCAAGTTATTTTATTTTATTTTCCCATTCAATTTGTTATTTCGCTTTTCTTTTGAACTAGTTTTGTCAGTGATCAAGTATCTTCTTCTTTTAGCATGCATTCCCCCTCACTCATACCTGGGTATGCTGCAACTCAGATACATTAATGCACTTAAATATATGTTAGGAGCTCTTTTGTTAGACTGAAGAGCTGTCTGGATAATCAGCGACTCTGCTCAAGACAGTAGTTAAGCTGATACTTCAAGCACATAGTAAGCCAAAGGATTCAGATAAATAGCTAAATGCTTTCCTGAACTGAGGTGTAACAGTGTGGAAAACTTTCAACAAAGCAGTGAATCTGCATGGGCTATATAATGGTCTAAAATTATCCATTATTATGCTGATGTCAGAAGAAAACTACCTCAGCCAAAGAAGAATGTGTGAAGACAGCATTTTATGACATGAAGCATGAAAACGAATAACTTAATACTGAGAATCATTAATTATCAATATTATTACAGTAATTCCTCTTACGACTTCCATTTCATTATTCTATCTCCGGGAAACTGAACTACAGATATCTTTAGCGCTCAATACTTGACTCTTAATCCTCAAAGAGAAAGGGTTAAAAAGCTTTTACTTTAATGAGTGGGCACCTTTTATACCACGAAAGAAAAAAAGTCTTAGCAGGATTTACATTTTAAATATGGTCCATTAGAAGGTCATGACATCACTGCTATCCCCACACTAAGTGAGATAAAAAACGAGACTTTATTGATATGCTATCATTGATTTTAACTGTAATCTGAACATAGGTGGCAGCACGTAATTCCTATGTGTTCAAACATTAAAGCTTAATTCACTTCACCCATGTAATTTTCTTGCTTTTATGTGCTGAGATGATGCTCTTGATTAACTGCTCAGACAGCAAGAGACTAAATCAGCTCCACTGGCTACTATTAGTTACGTATGTGTATGTTGCACAGAAACACACAATCTGCTCAAGCGTGTGTGCTCTTAATACATACGGTACAGAATATCCATTTTCTTTAAAGCATTTCAAATGACAAAACTTACATTAAGGCTAATTGAAACCTGTTGTTGCTTTCAATGAAATCAATTATTTTAAACTTCTCAACCTGAAACTCAAGAGATGATTTCCAGTGCAGAACAACAGAGAGAATGACTTCTTAATATGTTCAGGTTGACTGGCTAAACATTGTTTCACCTGTTTTTATATCTTCAAAATTAGATGGCTTTTTTTTTTTTCCCTTTGTCTTCCAAATTGAATACTGACATTGATATTTAAATTTGTCAAAGCCTAAAATCCATGTATCTACATGCTGCTAAGACTAAAAAAAAACCAGATTCTGCTCCAAAATTTAATTCAGGAGCAAAGGTAGCAAGATTACGTAATTAAAAAAGGATAAAAGTAAAAATAATATTAAAAAAAAAAAAAACCCAACCCAAAACAGCTTTTTAGCATGCTGTTTTTCCATCAAAAAATAAAGAATAATTTTGACATGACTTTTAGAATAGATGAATTTTGGTGAGAAACTGCCAGATTGTCTCAAGAAGTAAACTTTACATTCAATAACAATTAATGGAATCCATATTTTGGGGGGAGGGGGGGAAGGCCTGAATTTTTTTCCTAACTCCATACCAACTTTGATGTTAGAGAAATACAATGAAATTTATACGAGTAGTACCAGCAACCTTTGAAGAGTGTTAGGGGGAACTGCTGTTTCAGTCACTTTCTCAGCTACTACTATAAGCTAGTAATGTATTTTCTCTTTTACATAAATTAGGCTAATTTAATTTTTTATCCTTAGGAAACAACACGTTTTACCAAAGGAGACTAGAAAATGAAGAAAGAAAAGCAGTACTGAGTCATTTAGAGCTTTTAAGAATACAGCGGAAAAAGGTTATGCGACTCACTGCACACGTGACTTCTGTTGCACATGATCTGCAGGCAAAAGCATCTACTCTTCAAGCCCTCCCAGATTAAGTTTCACCTTCTGTTGTACTACAGCAAAAGTGGGAGTAACTCCCTGTTTTTAGCACATAAATACATACGATGAATAGGACAAAATCAAACCTATGACCTACAGTGTTTTAGTTCATTTAGATATCACGTAAACCATTTAGGTAGAACTCCAGATAAGCGGAGCAGCATTGGCCGAATGCAAAATTTATGGGAAAAACACACTTAATGACTGGAGCAGACCGTTAGCAAAAGGAGCAAGTTACCATTTACAAACACAAACGTTCAACAAATTATGTCCCCAACCTGTATATCAGATTACATATCTGACTGTTTAAGCTTGTTTATTTGCTCTCCTGATGAAAAGAAATGTTACTGATAAAAATACAGAGAAAGATACACACACAGGATATGCTCATGGTGCATCGAAGTAATGTCTACCATTTTATACTACACACTGGAGCTTAAACTCTTATATTTACTATCTAAACTGAAAAGGTTTCTCTTTCAAGGGATAGCTAATATCTTCTGATATCAGTGTAAAACAAATAACCATTTACACAGCCAAGTACTTCAATAGAAGAAAAGAGGTCTTAATGACAACAGGTGGAGCAAAACAGGTATTACTCAAATACTTGTTGATAGGATTCAAGAGTGCTCAAGGCCATCTGATGCTTAGGGCAACAAGAGAAATCAGCAGAGACCTAACCTAGCTAATTGTCTCCCTTGATTATGATGGTTCTGATTAGAAGAATAATCAGCTCTCAGCAGCCCTTAGGCAAAAATGCATACCGAGGGCTTTTTTGTTGTTGTTTGTTGGATGGTGATGTACTGCAGAATGAACACCAGATCATATCATTAACCCATTTCCCCAAATATTAAAGGGGTCCCTATATGTACAAAGCCAATAATTTTCTTCATAATTAGCTTGAACATTTTCCCTCTGACATTTTAAGACAGCTTTCATGTAGAGACAAAAAAAAAAAAAAAAAAAGTGCAGGATTGGCTTGGAAATACAGAACAAACAGTACTCTGTCACAGAGATAAAAAGAACTTGAAATTCCAGCAGCTCCTGGTTGAGTAAAGGATTATCTAATGTTAAATTCAATTATTAAGTGCTGCTGCATACAACACACATTACTTTGCGAACTTTTGTAGTGGTATTTCGACCAATTTTATCTAAATACAGCCATCCACCATAAAACTACCTTTTTCCTTTATGCAATTGATTATCATCCCTCCCTTTTTTTTTTCAGTATCTGATTTATATTCCCAGTCATCAGGAAAACTTCAGTCCAGACATATTCAAAAGAGATTTCATACTATATTTCTCAGTACTGCTCTGCATTCTGAGACTTTTAGTTTTCAACTACAGTAATTTCATTCCTCCATTAGTTGCTCACTGCTGGAAAAAAATGTGAGTATCCCTTTGAATACAGAGTAATAGATTTTGACAATTACATTCCCGGGCTAGTAATTTCAAGAAGTACATCCTGTTACCACTTATTGCACCATGGCAGATTAGCTGATTTAACATCTTCCAAAACTGTTAAGCATATCATACACAAAAAGCTTAAAAGCAAAGGAACAAAGGAGTGCAAAACAGTTACTCTTTTCCTAATGATCTGGCAATCATACATGTAAGATGAGGAAGGGCTTCAGAGCTGCTTTTAGCACTTAAGTCATGGAAGGAGATCTACGGCTGACTGAAAAAGCTGACCAAGAGAACGTCTCCAAAAGAATTACCTACACTGCAAAACCAGCTATTTCATATGGAAAAGCAAAGTCTGAAAGAACTGAGCTTGTACATCCTGTCCTCCCTTTAAGAATGTCCACATTAATAAAATTAAATACCACACCGACACCAAGGTATAAATGTCTGAACAGCAAAAAAAAATTAAAATCAGCAGTCACTAAGTGCACTTGACACCTGAAGGTAATTACATGTATGCGAATCCTGACAAGAGTGATTTCTCCTTTGTCCAGTTTGAGCCATTTGTCTTCCAGAAAGTTCACTGAAAGAATGTGTCAAACTGTCTATTAAAGGGACAACCAAAATATGCAACAAGCACATCCATATTTTAGCCTCTGACCCTTGAAAGCTGGCACATTTTTAAAATTCCTCCTGTCAGGATAAGCAAGAATCAGCTCGCTGTGCGTATCTGTGCTCAGACCCGCTCACACTGCTAATGGGTCTAGTCCAGGGAGAGATCTGCGAGACCCGAACATTCACAGCTGTCAAGCATGTTGCCGGAAATCATTTAACCAAAGAAGGAATGAGTAAATGTGTGAAAGAGCTTAGTGCAGACCTATTTTATGGATCCTCTACATGTCAGGAGACCACACATCTTTGCCAAATAGAAATTTTCTTCGAACAGTAACTGTCACCGTCTCTCAGAATGCTGTGCAAGTACTTAAACAGAAAATATTCTTTTTCAACCCTGACTACCTCTATTCAGACAAATGTGGACTGAAAAAAAATCATCTGTCTCTCCTTGGTTTTGCACTTGGGACTTAGAGTATTTTAGAAACAGAAACCTTTTCAGATGGCACAGCATGAACTGCTCGTTTCACCAAGACTGCTAATGAACTGTAAAACCAACATTTTGGTTCAGTTAACATCAGAATCCCAGTTCCCATAACAGATGACCATACTGACTTACTGAAGCAGAACCTCCCATTTTAAGACTGCAGTATGTAAATTTCACCTGCATCATTTTGTTTTACTTGCAGGATATTAAGTCCATTTTTTATGCATATATACACACACGCCTTACATCGGTAAACATATATATTTTGCACTAACTGCTCTTTTAATATGAAATCCAGTGTGCCACTCAACAACAGCATAATGAGAAGAAATAACTTTCAACAGCACTGCTTTTCCGTTTATGAATTTTGTTGATGCCTATTGGTCAATACTGATGTGATGTGACAGCAGCAGTCAAAGATACCATGTCCCCCCCTGCAAAGCCTGGCCACAACCTGAATCTGAGTCAGCTCTGGATCTGCTCTTCTATTACCTGGTTCCCAGACTCCATTGAGATACTGGCCGATTTCTGTGGCAAAAGTGCTTGCAGTCCAGTGTCCACGGGCTAAAGACTTTCCCTGCCCCCAAAAGCAGTGTATAGTATTTGGAGAACACAGCAACACTACAGACAACAGAAAAGCCAACTGGTCTCAGAACTGCCAAGGAACTAAGCCAAGAAGGACTTGTCTGAACACAGAACATGAAGATGTACCACTTTCACAGTTTGTAACAACAGCAGCACGCAGTTAATCACAGAATCATTCAATGACTCAGGTTGGAAGGGACCTTTAAGGGACAATAAAGCCCACCCAATTCCAACCACCTGCCACAGGCAGATCTGCCATCCACCAGATTAGGCTGCCCACGCCCCCATCCCACCCAGCCCTGAACATCTCCAGAGATAGGGCGTCCACAGCTTCTCTGGGCAGCCTGTGCCAGTGCCTCACCATCCTCTGAGTAAAGAGTTTCTGTGTGACATCTAATCTAAATCTCCCCTCTTTTAGTCTAAAGCCATTATCCCCTGTCCTATCACTATGAAACAATTTAGAAAGTTGGTCTCCCCTCCTGTTCATAAGCTCCCTTTAAGTACTGGAAGGCCAATGAGAATTCCCTGGAGCCTTCTCTACTCCAAGCTAAACAAGCCCAGCTCCCTCAGCCTTTCTTCTTAAGAAAGGTGCTCCAGCCCTCTGATCATCTTTGTAGCTTTCCTCCAGAGCTGCTCCAACAGTTCCATGCCTTTCTTATGCTGGGGACCCCAAGCCTAGACACTGTGTACCAGGTGGGTCCTAACAAGGCCAGAGTAGAGGGGGGCAATCATCTCCCTTACCCTGCTTGCCACCCTTCTTCGGATCAACTGCATCAGCTTAGAGTCATCAGAAAACTGGTGAGGCTGCACTCAATCCCACTGTCTAACTTGTTAATAAAGATGTTCAAGAGTACTGGTCCCAAGATAGAACCCTAACGAACATCACTCATCACTGGCCTCTCCACCTGGACACAGAGCTGCTGATCACAACCACCCAACCAAATATTTATTCACCTAAACTGCCCAGAATTCAAATCCTCATCTCTCCAATTTAGAGATAAGGATGTGGTGCAGGGTTATCTCAAATCCAGGTAGATTACATTAGTTGTCCTTCTTTTGTCCACTGATGTAGTCACTTCAACACAGAAGGCCAACAGATTTCTCATGCATCATCTGCCCTTGGTGAAATCATACAACTGTCAGACCACCTCCTTTTCTAACATGTGCCTTAACATCTCTTCCAGAGGATCTGCTCCATGATCTTCCCAGGCACAGATGCAAGGCTCACCAGCTTATAGTTTCCTGGGTCTTCCTTCTTCCCTTTCTTAAAAATGGGAGTGATGTTTGCCTTCTTCCAGAAAACAGGGACTTGCCTGACAAGCCATGACTTTTCAAGTACGATGGAGAGCGGTTTAGCAACCACACCACCCAGATTCTTCAGTACCTTGGGATGAATGGTGTCCAACCTCATAGGCTCGTACACATTCAGTCTTATGAGCTGGTCTCTCACTTGGCCTGCTCTTACAAAAGTTCAGGGACACAAGAGGCATGAGAATGCTGACTGCCAGGGAAGACTGAGGCAAATAATTTGTTGAGTACCTCAGTCTTCTCCATGTCTATTGAAGCCAGTTCTCCTTTCTCATTCATCAGAGGGTCTACATTCTCTCCTCTGCCTGTCTTTTTTGACCAATGTACCTGTCAAATCAATGTCTGCTTTGGTTATAAGACACGTCCCAGACCTTTTGGTACTCATCAAGACTGCAGAAAATTTAAACATCCACTTGGAACAAATAGTAAAAATCTCAGTATAAACAAATGTTCATATGAGTTTAACCAAACCACTGATGACCCAAAAGCCAAAAGCAATTTCACGTGAGGGTCACTGTAGAAAAACTGCCTTCATCACTGACTTATTACAACTTCAGGAAATAACTTCAGGTTTTTGTTCTGTAAACCCCCTCTTGTCAGTAAAACTGTGATTTACGTAACCAACAAACACTCTTCAGAGATGGGTTGTACTGTGCTGGCAGGGTTATATTCAGCATCTATGGAACTTCCTGCACTTTCATCTCCAGCCTACTCGAAAGGATTTTACAGGTCAGCATCAAACGTTGTTGATACTCAACCTGTAGAATACTTATGCAGAGTCCTACTCCTTTGCTGTTTGCAGATGGAGCTGCGAAAAGCTATGTCTTAACCTTTGGACGGAGACAGTGGGTTTCTTTATACTCCCCCTCAGTTTTGGTCTCAGGCTTTCATAACATCGGCCTGTGTTATTTTCCATCCAGATGGCATTCTCCAGAGCAAAGCTTGTTTGATTTAAACAAAACTCCCATCAGGAAAAATGACAGAAGACAGCTTTTAAGGCTCAGCTCCTCTGACTTAGCAACAAAGTGCAAAGAAGTCTCCACACATCTACAGACTTTTTATCAGCAGCCTGAAGCACACAGAGGACTGTTACCCCCTCCACCTCACATGTGACTGCACATTACTCTGAGCCTTAACCACTGAAGAGGACAGAGGGTCACAGCACTGCGATGAGATTGTTACTGCAAGGTGTCCCTGTTACCATGTTTTCTTGCCCCCATAAACATGAAAATACCTGTACAATGTTCATACACAGTACAGGAAGATCATGAAGGAATTCTGAGACACTGGGATGGCTGGATGTGTTACTAATTACAGACACAAATGTGACTACCAACATTATTTCCTTGATATTACTCATTCTTCTCTATTGAAATCTGCAATAAAGGAATGGGTAGATAGCTTCTACGAGACTGAATAAGATAGCAAGCATTAAGACTGAGACATCAGCAGCACAGTCCATTGTTGGCTTAGTAACATTTCATATGTAGGTCACTCCTAAAGTAATGCCTCCTATTTATTTCCATGGAAACTACAAGATGTAAAGTGCACAATGACATAATTCAATGGAGAAAATTTTCAGCTACAAAACACTGTTTTTCAGCATAGTCAACACGATTAGCTATACATTTATGCATTAACTACAAATACCTGAAGGGAGCTCATGGTGAGGTGGGAGTTGGCTTCTTCTCCCATGTCTACAAGGGAATGGCCTCAAGTTGCACCAGGGAGATTCAGGTCAGATATTACGAAATACTTCTCCAACAGAGTGGTGAAGTGCTGGAATGGGCTGCCCACGGAGGTGGTGGAGTCACCATCCCTGGAGGTGTTCAAGGAACATTTAGATGTTGAACTCAGGGACATGGTTTAGTGGGAAATAATGGTGACAGGTGGATGGTTGGACTGGATCATCTTGTAGGTATTTTCCAACCTTGGTGATTCCATGATTCCATGATTTCCTGAATTCCGTGAATTCAGAGCAGCTGCTCAGAGAAGAGAACAATGCCTAGATTAGCTTCTGCCACCTGAACTTCACCCAAATCTCTTCACAGATGGAAAACATAGGGGTTTACAGAAGTCTGTTGCCTTGATGGGAATTAGTTGGGAAGAAACTAGCTGCACTGTGCAGACTAAAAAACCGTATAAGCAATATTGCTGCACATGTAACTGCTGGTGTGGGGACATGGGAAAAGTTAAACACTTTTCTTAAAATTAGTTGGCACTTTTTTAAAAAATAAAATTTTCTTTTTGAATACTGAGACTATTATTCCACCTTTTACAAGGGCTTACTCTAAATCTACTGCATGAACTGAACATGAATGTACAAACAGCTTTAGTCCACCTGAATCTGGGTTTTTAGCTAGTACTTTCATGCAAAGGTAAAAAACAAAACAAAACAAAACAAAACAGCTGAAAAACGGGACTTAATGAAAGTTAATGAAACACACAATTTGATTTTCTTCCTCTCTCAACAAATTCTAATGCTTCAGGCACCAAACATAACAGAAGTCAGCTCCGTTCAAAAGGGAGTTTTTCCTCCCTTCAGGTGAAGAAGAATTTAAAACACAAATGAAAAATATTCAGGTTAGTGGATGAGCACAACATGCAAAAAGGAGCAGCAAGAAGCTGGGCAATGAGATATGATTACTTTACACAACTTGCTGCAGCAGAAAGCAGAATTTCTGGGTGAGGGCTCAGTGGTCACAAGGAATTCAAAGCAATCTCCCTTCTCCTCCTTCAGGCCTGCTCCTGCTGTCAATCCAGCAGCACTGCCTGGGGCTAACTTCTGCCACAAGTCTCCTGATGCCCCAGTAGGGCCTCCTTCTCACACTGCAACCGTCACTCAGCTGCAGCCTAGCCCCGGTTATCTACAGAGCTCCCTGCCACCACCCTGCCAGCCTCCATAGGCTCCATGATAGGCTCCGTGATACTTTGCAGCTCTGCTGACAAACCTGCCTGGAGAAGTTCATCTCTTGCTCGTTTTTGTTTTCTTTTAAATTATTATTATTATTTACAGCTGCATCATGTTTTGCTTAGGCAATTTGCAGCCGTGCTGAACCACTGGAGTCTCAGGTGCACACCACAGTGAAATGCCTCTGGGAGCTAGTTTGCCAAGTGTGAGGTGACATCGTCTTCACTCCCAGTGCAGCCCAGCTGAGAATAATAAAGTAAAGCTACATTTCAGAAAGCAAATTCAACAGGGAGTGAGGGATGGAAAGAAGAAACTTTTATTCTTTTTTAATGAGGGGCAGCGAAGCCCACTTCTAGAAATGCATTAGCTCCAAGCATCAAAGCAGCAGATGACAACTGGTAGTGTAGGACTACGCTGGAATTTGCACTTAGTGGACACATTTATGGCATCAGCCACCCAAGGGCAATGAGTGAGCCAATGTAATTTACAAGGAAAGCAACAACGGGACAAGCCAGAGAGGAAAAGTAATTGCACTGCATTTAACTGCATTCACATAACTGCAGCTCTTCCAACTTCCTATTCTGATCGATTTCCTGTCCTTTCAGGTTGCCATCTTACTTCCAATTCATGAACTATGTTTCAGAGATAAATCAGGCAACAGAACTGGATAATAAGAGCATGAAATTATCACAGCCCAACTATTCTTCAATACCTAAACATTTACAACACATAAGCAATTAACACCACCTAGATTTTGTTTCCTGTTTATTTACTAAGCTTACATGTTTCTCCACCATACATACCGTAAGTCTCAGCAACATAATACTCTGTACACTGTGGTGATGTACACTGGCCTGGCTGTGGCAAGACTGGGCTGCCAAGTCAATGTCTTTGAACAGAATTACATCCAATAAGCAATTACAGCCAGGCATGGCCTTTTTCTGCCAATCAGACAAGATAGAGACCTTTCCCTACCCTCATTTAACTTTCTGCCTGTTACAATGTAAAAGGATTGATTTGTAAAGAGCTAAGAGTGTATGCGCTTTTTGACTTAGCATCTGCTTTGCACATATTGATGAGGCAAGGAAAAAAAAGAAGGAGCTGCTGCTTCAACGAAAAAGGTTGTGGACTCCATGCATTTTTTGCTCTGTCTTCTCTCATTGCTAGCTAACCATTTCTCCTCTTATGAGAGCATGAACTATTCACGAGTGCAAAACGGATACAGCACAAATTGATTCAGTAACATCACAAAGACACGTTTGTATGACTAATAAGGCTCAGTTGCAGCCTGTCACACAGAAAGCATATCAGTGTAACTGATTTTTTGAAAAGCTGACTAACATGCCATACCATTCATTAAAGAAAAATATAAAAAATAGAGTCTATTTTTTATGTAACTTTTTTTTCTGAATTGTTAAGAACTTGTTTACTGGGAGAAAAGATTATTCAGAGACATCCTGGAGTATATTCCCCTTAGAATTAACTCTGGTAATTAAAAACTGTGATTATCTTCTTGCCCAGGTAACCTTTATTACCTGCTAAATTCAAGTTATTCTGCAAGAACTTGTTCACTGATATGAAACAATCCAGAAAAAGTAAGAATTCCATCTGAAAGTCTTCAATTTTTAATTTCCAGTTTCCAGATGCTTCACAGCAATTTCTAAACTCAGACGAGGTCACTACTCAAAAATGAGAATGGCAAGCAACTTTATTTCCTTCTGATCAATTCATAGGCTATGCACACTGGCCATCAATTTACTCTCAGGATGCAGTTCTCTCACACATGCTTTTCTTCCAGCTAACTGTTCTAGCTGTTCAGTACAACTGGGGAACTGCTATCTTCTGTGAATTACCTAGGGTAAAAGGCAAGTGAATAACTTGGTTAATAAAGAAAAAAAGAAAAAAAAAAAAAAAAAGGAAAAAAAAAAAGAAAAAAAAAAAGAACAAAGGGTAATATATCACAGGATATTCTACTTCAATATATTCACTTGGTATCATGAAGTTTTACCAGCTATGCAATAGTTCAGCTTTGTCAGCCCTACACTAGTTCCAGAGGCACTGAGCAGACATTTTTATCAATCTCTTACATCTTTAGCACGTTAGATAGACTTAAATGCAGAACAAGTGTCTTTATGCTAGCTTTCTGTCCCAGAAGTACTGCTCCTTTCATAGCTTGTGCTTGGATATACTACCTAGCTTTTCCTCTTCCCACTGCTGATGAAAATCCCTGTTCTGGTGGCACGGCATAGCCCCACAGCAGTACAATTCCTGATCGACCTTCCCAGCTCGCAGCCCAGCACAGCTCTCCCACCACCAGGCCCAGCCCACATTACTGTGCTGGATAAGGAAGAAGGAACTTTCTGCTTCAGGCTACACAAACTCCAGTGTGTCCTATATTCTGTAACCTCTAGTTCAATTATTTCCTGCAACTTTTCAAAATGCTCTTCTCTAGGTTTGCCTTGGGTATAGTAGGTAATCAATGAAATAAAGAATAATTGTACTTCATGCTGAAGACCTTAACTGCATGCAGTTATTTGACAGCCTAAGACACAAGCTTTTTAGATGCATGCAATAAGCTTCTGTCCAAAGCACTAGGGCTTGCATTGAAAAATGTAGCAAATAAACAGAAAGTAAAACACCTGTTTCACTGCTGAGCTGGTGTTAGTACTTTGTATTCAACTGCAGACTTAGTTCCAAATAAGCCACCCACAATGCTGAATAAGAGACAACAATTTAATGAAGAAAACCTGAATCTGCTCCCATTAATGTCACTGGGAATTCTACTATCTTAAATAAGATTCCACACAACCCCTGCTTTTTGGCTGCTGATGGAAAAAACAAACAAACAGAAAGAGAGTCTGCACCTGGATAGCTAAAATTTTACTTATGGTTTCCCAGTGAGTCTCACATGTGCCTTTACAGCTGCCTTGCATGTGTAGAGTAGCCTCTGGTCTCTTTACAAAATGAAAAAAAAAAAAAAAAAAAATCTCTTTCCATTAAGGCAGTTTGAAGACAAGGAAAACAGAAAATAAACATAACTCAAGAAATTCTTTCCAATCAGGTGGACATTAACACTGTGCTTACAAAAGGAAAAAAAAGTTTTGGTGGTTTCTTTTTGGTTTAACGAATACAAAGAAGTATTCAAACTGACTTGCTTCCCTTAAGGAGTGATCCTCTTTCTGTATCTTTAAGACTTATTGTTGCTTTTAACTGCATGACCTTTCTCTGAACAATCCCCAAAGCCTTTTCCTAGCCAAAAAATTAGAGAAATGGACTGAATACCCATTAAATCACTATAGAGCAAGGAAACCAATCACACTAAAAATACCTCTTCTAAGAAATCATTCACAAATAAAATCACTTGGGCTTAACATGGCAGACAGTGTACCCGTAACCAATGGAGCAACTAGATCTAGAGTATGTGGTCAAGAAAGCTCTTGCCAGAATTGACATATGAACAATATATCTGCATATGTTTTCCCACATGACAGCTGAATATTAAGTTTTATACAGTTTTAAATAAATCCGCAAGCCTCCCCACGCCCTATTTCTTTCTTTTCTTTTGGGAAGAGGGAGGGAAAGAACACGGAGAATAGAGGCAGCAACAGACTTTCATCCAGAATAGCTACCATTGTACATGACTCATAGTCTACTCTAAAGGAATAAGGATGCAGTTATTGAGCTATATATCTGCAAATGGTAAGTGTTGAGATGGTAAACTTCTTCTAAGAACACTTATTACATAAGTAATTTTTTTACGCAGGGTTGACTTTCAGTAAGGCTGGAAGTAGGAGGGGTTTTAAGTGTGAAGGAAAGTTATTCGAAGCAATACATAAAATTTAAAGAGCAGTTAAGAACTCTAAGTATGAAAAGCTTTTAAGATACAGTAAAAGTAATTACTTGCTGATACAGCATCAGTAGGAAATATATTGCAGGCAATTTCACTGAGAGACAAATAATGACAAATAAGAGGCATTCTTCCACTGGAGCAAGTTACTGCAAAGTATTTTGGCTCCCAATTCAACCTTAAAGTATGCTAGATTTCCGTTCCATGCCTTGCACATGATATATACTCTTGGCTGAGGTTGACTGAGGTATTAGAGCGAGACAACAAACTCAGGCTTCCACCACACTCTCAGACCTTATTAGAAAGAAAGCTGCTGCGGATAGTGTCTTCTGAATCAAAATGAAAAAACTTCATCTGAAATAAACTTCCTTTCTCAATTACTCAAATACTACTTGCTACACCAGACTGTGGGATTAAATCAAATGTTGTATATAGTAGGTAATTATCTCACACACAAAAGGAAGAATGTAAACCCAAGAGATAAGTATCTAGAGAACAGTTTACTGCTTCTCATTCCAAGATCTTTTGTTTAACAGGCCATGGAGGGGTGGCATTTCATGGTTGCCTGTGTCCCCTGACTGAGGGGTGGTATCCATTCCAAATGTAGAATGTAGAATAACGTCCTTATGGTCATTCATGGAGCGGTGAGTTCAGCAGCACCTAAAGGTTTGTACCCACGGCCCAAACAAAAGTATCTGCTGCTTTCTTCAGCAGCCTTTTTTTGTAACACAAACTTTTGATTTTTGATGGTCTGACATTTTCATATGACACGATGGACATATTGGTCATGAAACACAGGAGTATGTCTACATACAATGTTTTTCAGAAACCCATGTCTTTCTTCTATTGATTGTGCTGCTTCTACAGGCTCACACAGTCTTTTCTTGGTTAAAAGTTTTACACAGAAATAAACTCCCTATCCATCTCCCCACTCTAATAAGAACTTCTTCAGCTTCTTTTTCTTTTCTGAAGAAATGGAGAGAAAATGCAACATACCTGAAGCTCTCTTATGATAACTTTTAAAAATCGATAAATAAAACCTCAGGCAAACAAAAATTACATATGTATTCATTTTAAAACTGTTAGCTATCATGTCATAACAACTATAAAAACAATTCAGACCACTCCGGTTGAAAGCATATAAACCAGACAATCAAAATACTTATTAGGCTTGAATCCTAAGTAAATTCATCACAGGTTGCAATAAAAATTCACCGAACACTTAATCATGTAGAGTTTCCATCAATTTCTATTCCAGTTTTCTAAGGGGATTTTCACTTAACAAAATGAGTTTGTCCAAACAGATCAGCCTCACAGCTTGGGGATAGCAAGGAATGCGGAGGAAAACCAGACCAAGGTCACAGCAAAACAGTCCTCCTAGATTCCTGGGGCAGGAGTGCGTAGCAGTGCACTTTAAACCCCTTGCCTCCTACACCATCCACAGGAAAAAGTCTTACAGATTGCACCATGTGCTTCATGATGATAATAACACTTGTGAAACTGTAACTGGGGCAGAAAAATAGAAGGTGAGATTGTGTGAATGTGTGTATACATGTACACATACATGCTACAGCAGGAAATCTCAGGTCAGACTCCCTGTAGCTGTTAGCAGAAAGCACATCTTGTCAGAGGCTGTGAAAAAATCTAGGCTCAGCCAACATAAAAATCAACATCCCATGTAGAACTGCTAATTCAAATAAGGAAAGCTACAATGTTAACATACTGATCTTTATTTCTGAATATTTATTAGTGGGGATTACTTCTCTTTCACATTGGTTAGGATATACTGCATGCACACAAACATCTAGCACTTGCTGCGACAATCACCTGCACAGTTGTGAAACCTGAACAAATCGTAATCTGCATGGATGTAAGAAGAGAGTGTTCCAGAAGATGCAAAATTACAGCACAAATCATAGAGAATTAGGAGGAAAAGGAACATTTGTTGTGTAGAAACAGATTTTTTGCGACTGCATGTACTGGAGTAGAAAAGCACATATTACCAAAGGACTGCAGTCAGAAAAATCTATGGTACCCACAACTGAAATTCTCCTTTTATATTTCGTGTGGTTAGCATCTATTACATAGCTGCATGTATTTTGAAAAACACAGATTTGCTAAATCCTTGTTTTGGTATTATTTGCCTTGCCTGAATTTTTTTGATGAGAAGTATATGCTTCACTGTTTTTCTTTCAGTCTCTGCGGAATTCCATTTGTGTTTGGCTTGAAAAAAAGACCAACTAACATGCATGTCAGCCATCATAGATTAGATAGAACAAATATACCTACATAGAATCTATCCTGAATGGCATGTAAAGCAACATGAAATCACAGACGCTTATGTATTAATTTAACTAGGAGAACTCTTGAGAATGTTTTCTTCTCTCAAATTCTGAAAAGTTGCACACAATTTTAGCTTCAAATGCAAATGGGATTAAATCACAGATTAAAACCGGCAAGATCTATATCATTACAAAAAAAAAAAAAAAAAAAAAAAGAACATTTCATTTTGAATAATCTTCCTTAGTCAGAGAAGACAATTTGTTTTTACTGACAATATTTTGAGCATATACCTTCAAGAAAGGCAGTGTGCATGTGTGTTTATCGCAATATTGATTATTATGAGAGAAAAAGAAAATAAATGTTATTGTTTCTTACTTGTCAGAAAAGAACTTGATAAGAAATCAGCTTGTGCTAGAAGCAATCCTTTCACAGACATTCCTGAACCATAACTGTGCCAATCAACATTATTTAGAGGAGTGGGCTCACTTTCCAAAGGTGTTTTTGAAACACTCCAGTATTCAGCTATCACACTCCTACAATACAGAGAATTCCCTGGGGTCCCACAATAAAACCTCTCCTCCTCCTCAATTTTAAACACACACATATTTTGCTTTGTTTTCACGAACAAACTTTGAATCAGCAGCTCTGACAGGTCTAAGGCCTAACATTTTATGTTAAAACCCTCAGGACTGAAGATTAACCATTTGTACTCCAACAAAAGAGAGCAACAGTGCAACAAGCTTCAGTAATTTGGTGAAAATAGAGCCAAAGGAAATTGTTGAAATATAATTGAACACTACTTTGTATTGCAGAGGCTCTACACAACTGGTAGAAAAACACTTTTCTGTATGAGGCAGTATCCTCATAATAAGATGCCAGCTAATCTCCAGCTGACAAGGGGAGGAAGTGAATAGAAGCAGGCATAGCTTCAGATAAAGGATGGTCTTCCCCTCTTATATTTTTTCCTTTCTTTCTCCATTCCCCTGTTATGTGGAAAACTCTGCTCCATTTGCAGCTCTCCCACTTTGGACATCATGGACAGGTATGGGGGAATATCTGTATAAAAGCCGTCTTTTGAAGCAGCACAGGAGAACAGTACCCCCTTCAGGGAACCATACTGGCTAGCAGTCATGGCAGCTAGAAGGGGGGCGAAGGAGCGTTTCCAGTCAAGAACTCTCCTATCGATCTTTCTTTCTACTTACGTTTCCAGCCTCCTATGGCCCCACTGTTCTAGAGTGAAAGACCCAAAGTTTATTTTTGATAGATTATCTTCTTAAAGATGTAACAAGAGAGGGAAACACCTGCTAAGCTGTCACTTATGTACACTGGGTGATGTTAGCACAAATCTTCCAGTCTGGTTGGTCTAACGACAGCTATGCACTAGCACAAAAACAGCAGGGATGTGCTGCACCACTTTCATCTTCACACACACTTTCTCTATTGTATTCAGGAAGTGCAGTTCGTTGAATATGTGTTGCTTTGGTATAAATCTACTTACATTTGCAGACCTCTACACTTATTTCTTTTTGCTCTGTCTCATCAGGCAAAACGGCAATTGAACCATGTGTCTAGGACTAAGATTGATGAAAACATTTTACTTATTTCAACTGCTTTAGTAACTGAAGATAGCTGGCTTTTAGAGCTTTCAAGGCAAATATCTGGCTGTTTTGATAAAGTTAAGAGACATCATGATCCTGGATATATCAATATTCTACTCAGTCGTCAGCCAAATCCATGCCTAAGGGCTGTTTTCATAATGACCTGAAGTCTGGTACAGCTGCAGTCACCTGGAAGGGGAAAATGTTGGACCACTGTCAGCCTGACTAATCCTTGGTGTTATCTTTTCATTGTTACCGACGTGTCGATCACTGCAACACAGAATGCACAAGTGAGACAGAGAAAGCCACTGTCTTCTGCCAGTGCCCACCGCTACAGACTTCCTACTCTGCAGGACTTCCTGCTCCTGTACAACAAATAATTTTGCCAGTGCAGTTAAGCCTCTAAAAAGAAGTCTGATTAACAAAAGACTACAGAAACAAACTTCAAGAGAATAAAGACATATTTTATGCATATAAATTACACTTTTCCAGGTAAAGATGTCTCATTTGTAGCTTTTCCTGACTGAGTGGTTCCAAATGCTCTTCCAAAGTAGGAAAGTTCTCTGGTGATGAAATATGAAGAGGTAATGATTTCCTCAAATTACAAGGACATTAACAATTAAGTGTTAATGTGAACATTGTTACAGTAAGGCAATCATAACTGTATTCCATGAAGAGCAATACAAAATTACTCTTATTCTCCAGTGATAGTTCTAAGAGAACGAGGCTCGCAATCTTATATTCATTAGATGGACAGCTCTCATTTTCTGGTCTGTGAAATAATCAGTCTTTCTTTACTGGTACAGTATCTCCTATCTCTCATTACTGAAGCTAAAGACAGCATTTTGAAGATATTCATCTGTCTTGAGTCACAGGTGCAATATCCTCCCAATAAACATTGTTCAACTGTTCTTCACTGAAGAACCAAGGAATGCTTATGTTGATTTAGCACAAGAGGTTCCTCAGGTGTAATGAAAGTGCTCTCGGAGAAAAAAAAAATATGTATGGCACAGGTGTAAGTGCAGCACATAGTACAACCACCACTTAAAATTCACAATCCAAAGAAGATGGCCTACAGCAACTTCCATACCATTACTTATCTGACAATGGTCTTTGCAATCTAAATTGTTCAAGAAAGCAAGAGTATTACAATTCTCCAGTGGGCTATTAACCTTCAATGAACTACGGGGGAGAAAAAAAAAAAAAAGAAAAAAAAAAGAAAAAAAAAAAAAGATCAATCTTCGTTGTATCTTTAAAGAGCAAAAGAAGTCTAAGTGCATTTTTGGTGCAAGACAGAATCCAAATACAGAAAAACTTGACATCAGGCGCAATGGCAGCACCAATACCCCTAACTACAAAACATATACTGAGATCTTTCAGCCCTTGGAAGACTGCATTCTTTGATGACTTCTAGAAGCCATCACTCCACACTCTCCATATTAAACACAAAAGTACTGGTTGGCTGTAATAATTAAGAAAGCTTGCCAAAAAGATGTTAGAACAGGGAATGCATCAGGTGACAGAACAGTGCCTCCAAGGACTCTGGGACCTGTCAACCTCTGTAACTATATCCTCCTGGCCTGTCACAGTAGAGTTAATTAGAAACATCTGTAGCGCAGAGATCAAGCAGAGGCAGTAGCGGCAGCTTATTTGCACAAGAAAGGTACAACTCATGTGGGAGGTAAAGAGGGTAGAATCACAAACAGAAACAGATCAGTTACACGAATCTGATCAGTTATCTGAGGTATATGCAATTCTGAAATAAAACTATGTATGTAACACAATGAAAGGCTGATAAAAAACTTTAACACTGGCAAACTGAATTCCTGAAATCTTTATGACAGCACTACATCTTGAACCACAAGCAATAATGCAATTCTCTTTAAACTTAGGCTTACGCTGCTCCACAAGGGCCTCCAAAAATCAAACTATGTTGTTTTACCTTATTTTAATTTTTTCTAAGAAACTCAGTACAAACAAAAAAATTCTTTAATTATAGTTCACGCTGCTGTGGTTTTCAAAAGTCAAATCCTGTTAAACGTGAATTTGTTCACTGCAAAACCATACATATTGGGGCAAACATCTGTTACAGGCAGAACTAAAATTTTCATATCTCCCATACATGAACACACAGGTCTATCAGTTCACTCAAGAGAACCTAAGACAATTTGGGGCTGAATTATTGGTATTACACACCAAAAAAAGACCTTGTGAAATTCAAAAGTAAGTTTACAGTTGGAAGAGAATTTGGTAGAGGTGTGCACATGCACAAACACAATGCTGAATTACTCACAGACCTTTGCATTCCAACAACTCCATCCTCCTACAGCCTCAGGAAAAACCAAGAGCTTTCAATGAATTCAAAGAGGACAATGGCAGCCACATCTGCATCTACAGGATGCAGAGTCCTCAAAGGGAGCATGAAAATTTGCATAAGCAAATCACACAACCAACACATAGATCTGCAGTCAATTTGTGGCAAGCATTTTCCAAAGCCCTCACTCTCTACTTAGACTTAATTTAATTTGACCTCTGGGCCCCTAGCACTTATTCCCCAACCAAATGGATGCAGCTGTTTATGTGGCTGTTGCCCCAGCAAGCCACAGCTCTCACAGGCTGCCTGCTACAGGCCAGTGGACCAACAGCTGGGTATGCCTGCAGGGGAACACCTGCCTTCTGAACAGGAGGCCCATACTTCAGCCATGCCTGTCCATAATCCTTGCGCAAAAGATTTCATGGGCTGCCTAACAAGGCTCACCAGAGCCCAGGGACACAGGCAGACATTCCCATCTGCTGCCAGCAAACTATGGTGGGCAGCTGCGGGCAGCGAGACCTCAGATCATCAAAGCTGCATTTGGTGAAGGTTATCTGTCAGAAATATTAATTTGCCTGGGGATTTTCAGAAGGAGGTCACTGCCAGTCACTGGAAGGAACATCTGATTGCTGATGATGGTACTCCTTCTTCCCATTGGAGTCCCACTCCAAAGAGTCTGCTTCAAAGCTCAGGGAAGTCCAAGATCCTCATTAGTCTATTACTTACTTCCCATACTGCTACACTTTTTTTTTTTTTCCTTTCAATCCCAATCTTTTCTACCCTACCACTTTGAATTTTAGAAAGGTTTGTATTGTTGCATCACCAAGGAACAATTTATAGCCATGACACTTAACTGCCAGATTTTGAAATACACATACTTTTTAAAAGATGTTTTTGTTGTTTCCTGTTTTTGAATGAAGGAAAATCTCCCCTCAGCGCTTAGGACCAACACAGATGCAATGACAGCTGGAAGGAACCACATTAAAGCCTGGAGAAGCTGGGGAGCTAGTAACTCAAGACTGCAAAGATTTACCCATTCTGGATACCGATAACTCTGAATGTGACTGAAGTTTGCAGCACAGCCTGCAGCAACACAAAACTGCAGAGTGGTTGAGCAGAATGCAAAGATTATTACTTCAGTGTTTCATTTTCACCTAAAAAATGCCATCAGCAGTTTTGTACGGAAAAATTCTGGCTAGTTTATGCAAATTTGCAGTGTGTGGCCCTAAAATTCCTGACAGAAAGTAAAGAAGAATCCTGATATTTGGGCATTAATTTAGTATCCCATTACATATAAGCTATATCCTGAAAAAAAACCAAAAACAATAACATGTACTGAAATGGAATAATACTTTCTTTTTACAGATAACTTTTGCTGATCTGAGATGTCCGTGTCACATGCTACTGCAGAAACACTTATCCATCAAGGATATCAGTGTGTGACTTAATAAGGCACCTATGCATCAAACTTGTTAAGACACAAACTTCTTAAAACAAAGATATGAAAACGCAGGAAGTCATTTTTCAGTTTGTTTGTTTGTTTTTACACAAAATTTTGGGTAAAAAAACCAGTATTCCATACCGAATGAAAAGCTCTGTTGTTTCATATTAGCATAGGTTAATGCTTTTTCAGTTGCTTTCAAATCAAACTACATGCTCAACTACTAAGAAAAAATACAAAACAAAAAACAAACAACAACAACAAAACACACACACAAAAAAAACACACAAAATGAACAGATGACAAGAACAAAAACCCCAGACAATAACCCAAGCCTGTTACTAGTATGCTTCTTCTTTAAAAGTCTTCAGAAAAGATGCATATGTAGCATTTTCAAAACACAGAGGTAACAAATGCTTCTCTGAACAAAAGAAGAATTAGAAATCTGTCAGATCTTCAATTGCATAGATTTCTAATTACAGAAAGATTATCTAAACGTAACTGCGTTGCCCAAAACCTTCCCAAATCCATACGTTCTTTGTCAAGTTATGGCTAAGCCCCCCATGCCTTCCTTACTCAGTTTAACAAGCCATCAATTAAAGGCAGATATTTAGAGGAAGCAAAACTGATTGGTTGCAGAGGGATTTCTGGACATTTTAACTGATACCCACTGAAAATACATGAGAAGGATTTCAAGCCTAGAAAAAAAAATAAAAATTGCCTGACAAAAGCTCTGACAGATATATAACACCATGATAGAAATGCTATACATTATGTCATACCTAACAACTCACATGTGCCACATCACACAGCTGTTTTTGTTACACTGCAGTGCCAAATACAGTTCTCCTCTTACTCTCTTGCTCCGTATTAAGAAAGAACAAAATTAAACTAGCAGCAGCTTTGAGGACACCAAATTTACACAGAACAGAAGTTGTATTCTAAAATGAAGTAACCCAGATGAGGTAAGTAATCTTAAGAGGGAATGAAAATTTAGTTGCTTTCCCAAACTCATTAAGAGTGGCTCTGATTCCCACAGGTTTACCAAGAATAATTAGCAGCAACAAACACTGGTAGGATTTCAGTGCATAGGTCAGCCTATAGGATTAGTAACAAAAAGGTTTTGTAAATTTCAGAAGATATCTACACAGATGTATGAAAAAATAATAATAAAGGCTGTATGACGGATGCAGCCAGAACCATTGAGTAGTTTAGAATTTGTAGGACTCACACAACCAGTAAGTTTTATGGAAAAAATCATGCAGGTCAACTGGTAAAAAAAGAAAAAAAGAAAAAAAAGGGCATAAGAATTGCAAACTTCTCGGCAGCTTGTAAAAAAGTGGCAATGCAAGAGGGAAATAGTAAACACACTAACAAGTGTTATCAGTCTTAATAAATAGGACAGGGTCACGCGGGTTTACGTCGGGAGCCTGTAAAGGTCCCTAAGTATCTAATTATTTCTGAAAAAAGTCTGAGGTTTTATTCCCTCCTATTCCTCAACAGATTAGTTCATTCTTCATCAGACACCACTTTAAACTGAAATATACGCTTTCTAAGAAGCTAAAGTTTCTTTCCTATTGACATGATAGAATACTATGCACCATATGTTCTTCCAGGGGAGTATTATTAAACAGTATTAAACACTACATCCTAATGGTGTTTCTTCAGAGAAGCACATAACAAAAATCAGTTGTGGAATCATGCCACATAGTAGCACTGGATTTTGAAGAAAACATGTCGGATTAAAATCAACAGTACTCACTCCTAAATCTCAGCTTTGCTATAAACTACAAAAAATGTCTTTTCTATCACTTTGCTAAGGGAAAGATGCGGATGTTCTGTCACCTTTACAAGGAGGCAATCATCCTCCTCACTAGGCAGATTTTTAGTTCATTGGTCCTGACATAAAATTGACAACTGCTGCTTGTTCATGTCTTTGCGAACAATGATTTTATAGGGCTGCTCAAGCTGGTAACTTCAGAAATCATAAGTAACAAATGTAACCTTTGTGATCAACAAAAATAAATAACATGTCCTCAACTGCAGGGTACATATGTAAGCAAATGCATTGCAACGGATAATAAAAATAGCACTTTGTTCTGACTGTCAGACTAATTAGAATCTGATTTGCCTACTTAAAAGCCATAATTGAGCAGAATCCATGCCAACAAGACTCTGGGGCTGGATTTAGTTTCTACGAACTAATGTACTGACCACAACAGAGGAAAGAGAAAGGAGGACAGGGGAGGAAGGGGGACACGGGCAGTGGGGGGACACAAAGAAAAGGCAAGGGGGACTGAGAGATCTGCAGATGTACTCCTGCTGTCTGTTACTTTGGCCAACTCCTGACTTAGCCGGGAAGCTTCTCTGATGCTGAATATGGCACTGCAGAATACTGGGTGCCGCTGCTGTCAAACAGAGCATCACCAGAGAGCTTTAGAAAGGAGAAGTTGACATGGTAATTGATTTTGAGTCTGCCTTTTCCTCCTGCCTTCATTTCCCTCCTTCCTTTTTACCCTTTCCAAACCTATTGCTTTGGGGTTTGTTTGTCTTTTTTTTTTTTTTTTCCTTGAGCTAGCAGTCTATATTCCACCATAACATACTTAAGAAATTCAACTTGAAATACAGCAGATGATCATCACCTAAGACATAACATTTGTGAGAGATTTATATTCATTAAAAGCGTAACAAAACAAAATAAACTAGACATACAGACATCTTTTCATAAGTAGTAATGTAAATATCAGCAACTCCCAAGTTCTTCACTGTATACATAAAACAGAATGTCGTGCGTGTCCCGCAGAAAGCAAAAATCATTAGGAAACCCAGAGGAAAAAATCAAATCTCCTCCTCCTCTCACCTCCAAGAAGCAACTGATGAAGCCTCAGATAAATGATGTATCCACTTATTACGTTATCTCAGCTATATATTCAGCGCCCCGAAGATATTACTTAAAACCCCCTGGGCTGTTGTCTAAATTGAAATGTTCTCTATCTCCAGTATTTCAGTACTATTAAAAATACAACCTGAAGTCATAATGGGATTTTTTTCCCTCCTCGTTGACTCTAAGCAAAACTATTCTTATATTTTTATGGGCACCCCCAAGCACTAATTTCTGAACTTCTTTATGATTTAAAAGTTTATGTAGGATTCTGTATGATCACATCCCACACACCACTACATATACTAAGAAATTTAGGGGGGGGGGGGGAATAAGAATGTATGAGGCCATATTTCCATAGGCTGGTAAACATAGGCTGGTAAAATCCTAGTTGTTCTCTCCAACATCAAGAAACAGGAATATAATTGTACAACCATGACAATACTGGGCACACCTGATCAAATGTTTAGGTATTTTACAGAAAAAAAATGAAAAAAATCTATCAAGCAAAATACAATTTATGAAGTTATATTTATCAAATTTTTAAAATTTATCAGAGCTACTGGCTCCAACACATAAACTTCATGTTTTACAGAGTACCTTGGATGATTCACGCTACCCAGTTAGTTTGCCAACTTAAAGAAAAAGGCAAATCTCCAAAGCTGCTGAAATGCTCACCCTGCCTAACACCTGCCATTGCTGCTCCCCTGTCCAACCTCCTGCAAGGCACTCAGTCACAGCATGTCCCATGTCCCCATGTGCTCACCCCCATGCTGGGAGAGCTCATTAGCGGAATGTCAGTTTGCTTGTGCGCAGCTTAGCATGCAGCTGGGTGCAGGGCAGCAATAGGAATCCCTCTGGGTTCCTCCTGACATTGTTTGGGCAGTGCAGGTGTGACCGCTGAAAATGAAGCTGGTATTTATACACGGGTATTAAAAGGCGGCCCTCCTGTATTGTACTTAAGATGACAAAATGTCAACTTCAATCATCTGACAGGCTTTGGTCTCCCTCTGTAACCTCTTTCTTTTTGGCTGCTCTTTTTTTTTATACATACATGTGACACTAACAGAAAAATAAATTGAAAAGAGCACTGAGGCAGAGTGTATTTCACGCACTGGTGCCAATGTTTCATATCTCATGAACCTCAGGAAAACAATTCGTTGAACTAATTAGTTTACAGTGTTTAAGCAGCTTGTTTCCCCTCTTTAATCTTCTTTATGTAATACTGCAAACAAAGCCATATTATCTTCTAATTTTTTTCTTATGCAGTTTAACAAATATAATCTTTTTTTTTTTTTTTTTTTTTTTCCCGGAGATTACTTCATTTAGACATCAAACTACACTACCCCCCTTAGTTTTTCTTCTTGGGGAGAACAATATAAATGGCACCGATCCATTTGCTTTCCAAAGACCTTCAAGATTAAGCTACAGGGTTTTTTTTCCTTCCCCCCCAAAACCAAAATCTTACCCAGTTCATTTAATTCCTCACTTTTAACTATTCCTCAGAAAGCAATTGTGCTTGCTTTCCTCCAAAAATAAAAAGCCTGATCTTCTTCCTTGCAGGTCATAATCAAAGAGTATCCTAGCTTAAAATCTTTGTTCAACTTTTTAAAAAACGTACTGCAAAAGCTCACGTTAACTCATTAAAAATAAACCAAGCAAATCTTTCAATCTGCAACAGGTTCATCTTTTTTATTTACATCAGCAGTGATAGGCTTGAATGAAAAGAAATTATATAAACAAACAAGCAAATCAAACAACCCCTGTGCAGAAGCCTGGAAGTGTGCTGATTTCTTAATTCCCTTAACTGTGCCTTTGGTGATGCACTGCTTGGATTATGAGCATACCTGGAGCTGACTCAATCACAGCAGCAGATGATTGCTCTATTTTATGTGGGGACCCAAAACCAGGAACAAGTCCTTCAACATGCTTGTCCCAACAGGGACATGGTACGATACCTGCAAGATTCCAAGACATGATTGTTCCCACTTGGTCATTCTCCCTCTCTCTCTCCTTATTACCATGTGATAAGAAAAATCAGCAAGAAAGAGTCACTAGCATACAAAGATGAGCCCACATTAAGGCAGCCAAGCTAATTTCAACCAACACTGAATGTGGGTTAAGGAAACCTGTATTTCAGAAGATTAGGTTTGTCAAGACTGGTAGTTAAGTTTTTAATACAAAACATATGCACTAGCATTAAAAGGACAGATGGGGAACACAGACTTTAAGTTATTCCAACCAAGGCCGTAAGATGTTTTTATGACCAGTACATACAGACAAGATCAGACTTTTTGTCTAAGCTCAGCCCCTTTCTTGTTCAAATATAGAAAAAGGATACTGTAATACATGGCTTTTGTGCAGCATTTTAATGGTACTCTTTAGCAGCAATACATGTATTACCAGTACAATCCCTCCCTTCTGCATTATTTCTGGTTTTATACAAAGGCTGCTCGATGTAAAATGTACAAACCATACTGGAAGCAGGAAACCAATACTCCAGCTGCAAGGTGACAGTGAAAAGAAAATATATTCTCTTGAACTTTTCCATGGCTGTTATCTCTAAGAAAGATGTCAAATGTCTCAGTGTTTAACTGGTAAGTGCTTAAACCTTTCTCTTGATAATTGCTCTCTCGCGTGGAGGCATCATTTGCGAACAGTGACCAAGTACTCTATTCAGACATTTATTCTGTGCAGAGTGTTGAAGTCCACACTGTCAACATTATTCCTGTCTGATTTCTTTGCTTGCTTTAGAACCGTGTGCTATCCTCTCTTGCTTATCTACATTAAAGTTCATGTTGTCCTTAGTTGTCAGATCCATGGTAACTCTTCATTAGTACAGAAGATGTGACACTGCTGCATCTTCTCAAGCGCACAACACCCAGCAAGAGCTCCGTCCCGTGGAGCTCAAGGGACTTCTCTGCTCTCCCCCAAGGTTAACACATGGAACTCCTTAGGGAGCTAGCAGCTACGTAGGCTGCAAGAACTGAAGAGACCTGAAATCTCCCATCTACTCAGGGTTTTAGCAGTGACTACAGACATCCTGCGTTACTTCTGAATGCCTGAAAGGCTACAGGAGCAAACTTTGTAAATAAGTGAAAAGCATGAAAAATATTAATGCTATATTAACTTCCATTAATCTTCAATTTATATCCTGAACTGCTGGATTAAAACTCCATGAGTTAGAGTTTTGATTAAAACAAAATAAAAAATACATCTGCTCTTTAAGAATACATCCAGTCCTCAAACTGTCTAGTATTAAATATATGCATGCTCTTCTACTTGATGCAGACTTACACCAGTAAGCAGATTGGGAAAAACAGATAATGAAAAGTAACAAGGCTGTAAGTGTGCATAAATCTTTAACCCTTTATTTATGGGGGGGAAAAAAAAGAAAAAATTACAAGTCTTTTCCATTTCTTGCTTCCATTTTATGGTTTACTTTTAGATTAATTTAATGAAGTTTGGATGAAGAATGTCTGTTCCCATTTCCCAGCTCTTGTTTAAAGCACAAACATGTATTTTTTCAACGTAACATTAATCCTCAGTAATATATAAAGCAGAACTGCTTTTATTCTTAATACAACCTATCAGTGTATCCCAACATGCTTCAGAAAGTTGTAATTGCTAGTCCTCGAGGGAAGAGAATAGTTTACTTCCTAGAAACAACAGTGTTTGTGACCCATGGGACCTCATGAAACACTTTTTTTTTTTTTTTTTTAAATTTTATTTTTATTTTTTATGTTTGCAGTACTTCTTAAGAGAATTAACTGCATCAGCTAACACTGGATAAGACCAGTTTGGCAAGAATAATTTTCTAGTCAGCAGGAAAATTCATTCTGCAGCAGAAAAGTCAAGTCTCCATAGGCTCATCTTCATAGACAACTCTTTTAACTTCTTTTTTTTCCCCCAAACCTATTAGCGTGATTGACAAAATGTTATGAAGTGTCACACTAAATGCATTCAAGGGGATGAAATATTCTTATGCAATATTTCATGTTTTTTTTTCATCCTGTCATATTCTTGATAAGATTTTTATTAAAAAATAAATTACTACATGATTTACAGTGGCTAGAAAACATACATGCAAATCTAGAAGATCTCTCATATTCTTCTTTCTCTTTAGTTAAAGTCTACAAGTAAGAATTCTCATTAAAATGCCTTTTAACAGAAGTCTACCATACATCGCTCCTTTTAAATGCAACCCTTCAACCTACATGCTTTTTGATTGTGTAAGAATACCACTCAAGCTCACTTGAATGACTTTTGTTGTTGTTTAAATCACTAGCCAAAATCTGTCTATGTTCCATCTATATGATGTCATACTACAGTTTCTTGACTTTTTTCTATCTTCTGTTTTTTCCAAGGCACAAATTGTATACCTGATCACTACTTACTGTAGCTGCACCTGCTATCATGCTTCATAAATTATAGTGCATGCACTCTACCTGGAACTCTCCCAAGCCAGCATCTTTTTAACAAAGCAGACACTGCTAACACTTCCTTATCTGTCTTACAGTGGTCTGATTCAGGACTCTGACTCCAGTAACAATCAGGGAGACCTAAAAATGCAGAAGCCCGGAAATCTTATTCCAAAGAGATGCGTTACTCTAAGAGATGCTTCCACCCAAAGCTGTTGTATCCAGTCTTATTCAACACACAAAGTTGGGAAATGCAACATATACTGAATGATGTAGAGCACCAAAGATTTCAGGCTTGTTTACACTTAAAAAACAAACAAACAAACAAACAAACAAAAAACCAACAAAACTAAACAGTTTCCCCCTAAAAATTCCTTGCATAGCTTTGCGCTACAGATGATGTGCTATAGTGAGAATTCCACCAGGAAATAACAACTTTCTCATAACACACCGTTATACACACACCTCTCTGTGAAAGAGCAAGTGCTACAAGCTCTACTTGCCCTTCCCAGGAGAAGATCACTGGCACTGCAAGATCACTGCACCCTGCACAGCAGCAGGAGAAGCTCCCACCACCCATCTCAGCCTCAAGTAAATCCTACAGATCAGTAAATCCCTAGTCACTAGCTGAACAGGCAACTAAACCCATTTCCCCAGGTACATCATTAGATAAACAAGTAAGTAAATAAATAAATACACAGATAAAGGTATTTGAGAAATAACTGAGAAAGATTGCAAGGACTTGTCCTCTCCTGATGCAATTTTATCACAAAGGAACACCACTGGGGTTTGTGCTCTGTTTTTATGGGCATCAGATTGTTAATTACTAATCAAGCTGGTTCACAACAACTATTAGTTGGAGGTGCTTGTTAAGCACTAATAAGAATCTCACTTATAATTGTTTTTGGATTAATACAATTTTATCTGGGGAGAAAAAAAAAAAAAATGCCATACACTGCCTGTGAATTACTAAGTAAAAAGCATCACAAGGTTTTGAAGTTAACTTATTTGCTTAAAACACTCAACTCAAACCTTTTGCCCACTGTTGATTTTTATCTACCTGCCTTATTTCAGCTTTTCACCTTGTATTTGAAAGTTATTTGCTTTTTACAAATAGGAGAATAGCTTTCCTAACAGCAATACTTGCTTCTTCAAAGCTGTATCTTTACCTTTAAAAACATTACCAAATCCATTCCACCTGAAATTTCAGTAAAATATCTTCTAATTTTTTTTTCCATAAGGATCCTTTGTTGAAAATCATTACCATAAAGAAAAAGTGCAGGACTTTATTCAGAGGGACAGGTGTTTTCTCCAAAGCTGCGAGCCCAAGAGATAATAAATTAGACTGAAGTTGCTGCTGGGAATTGTATTTCTCACTGAGTTGATGCTGAGATTTTTCAGACTACTCCAAATAAGTGATGGATGGTACTCTTCATACCCTGGTAGAAAGAAATATGGTAGGTCATAACCTCAGTGTTGGTTAATGTAGGTTTTAATGCAGGAATGCAATCACTTTTACCAACGCATGTAGGAACTACTGTAGCTAGAACAAAATTTTAGGTTTCAGGAAAAAAAGAAAAAAGAACATAAGCTAAAAAAAACTACTAGTCAATGAAACATGTCAAACACAATAGCATTAACCTGAAGAAGAGCAGTGTTAAAAAGATTAAATTCTATATGAATGGAATCAGAAAATAAATAGATTGTTTCCTAAACTGAAATGCTTCTGCGTGTAAATTTAATAAGCCTATTGTGGTAACACTGAAGCACAATTCCTTATTTTGCTACTAAGTCACAAGAGCATCTAAACACCCACTGTTATTTATGGCTCTGGTCAAAGTGATCAGAAATATGAATTACAAGGGAAAAAATCAGAATAATCCAGTCTGAATTTACATATGGATGTACTTTCAGTGTTTTCTTCTACTAAAACTTCCTTTTTTTCATATAAGAAAAGTCAGGCGTATTTTGTGAATTGAGCTAGGATATGTTGCAGTGGCATATGACACCAGGCATCCTACGTGCTACTAATTCAGCATTTACACACTTGACTAGAAAAATTCTGAAATAATAATTTTGCTAATTTATTCTGTAATATGAAATACCAAAATGAGACTTTACTCTTTCCCCTTCTTGTTTGAGAAGAAATAAAACAGAAAAATAAGTATCTTGGCATGTGAGCTTGCTGCTTCCTTTTTCTTATGGGTAGTTTTGATGTAGGACGCTCTAATGTTTTACCTTCTCCACATCACAATGTGACTTGGAACAATTTAACTTGCCTCTGATATCCTGACTCTCTCATTGTATTTGGTATACAGTTGAATCTGAGCCATATCTCACACATATGACTCAGAGCTGACGAAGAAATTTGTGTTTTGAAAGTACCTAATAAGCATATTCTGCTTGGAGTAAGTCAGAATACTCACAATTCAATTTCTTTCTCAAAGTTACCTTTCCTGTTATCTGGATCATCTCACTCACAGTCATGCTAATGATACAGAAAAAAATATTTGGGCTTAGTATGTGAGTCAGCCTTAAGACAGCATTGAAAAAAAAAAATCCGTTTTTTGTCTTTTTGTGTGTTCTTAAATGTCTTTTGAAGAAGATCTGAGTAGCATATATACTGAAAAGCTATCTCTTCTCCAAGTCAGTCATGTAATTAGAAGGGAAGAGGTGACTCATATCTCTGCCATCAGCAACACAAAGAAATAGCTGGGAAAATGAAAATTTAGCCATGGAAACACCTGTGCATTTTTACTGTCAACATACAGGTGCACTGGACAGAAAAAAAGTGCCCGTGAAATAAACACAATTCTGTTACCTGCAATGAACGACAGAAAAAAAATCAGTTCTGCCCTGGTCTTGCGTTGTGCTTACAAAACTAAAAAGACAAGTTGACCTGATGTACTAAAGTGAGATGCAACATCAGAGAAGACACACTTTCATTCTAACTGCAGCTGTGTTTATTAAATAAGCATAACTTAGACAACTATGCAAAGAGGCAACAAAACAATAAAGAAGCAGCCACAACATGCAAAACAGTTGGTGAAAAGGGCCAGCTGGCTTGCTTACACTTTCTTATCTGTATTGCATTTCTAGAACCTATCTACCTAACTACTCCAACAGCCCTGCTAAAGAAAAGTATCTCAACTCTCAACAGAGTTACAGAGTTCTCTATGTGGTAAATTAATAAATTACCTAACTGCTTGTTAATTACATCCTTCCACCACTCATCATTCCAAGTACCCCTACACTATCACAAGCATCATCTCATCGTGTGAAAAAGGAAGATTATATGATCACTATAATCATTATTTTTCAACAACAGTGACAAAAAAAAAAGCTAGGTAAGTACTCTTATTTGAAACCATCGGTGCACAGAGAATCATAATTAATCTTCACAAAGCACTGCAATTTCTCCTCAACTACTTAAGTATCATCATAATCGCAGGTCCAAAACAGGAATCTCTTGGCTTTGCTCTCATGCGCTCTTCTCCTAAGACAAGGCTCTGAACTGAGAGCAGAGCTGTGAACAAAATGAAGCAAATACAACTGAGAGCAGGTCCTAATGTCTTACCTTCAGTGAAAAAAGGGGTTAACTTAAAGTAGCTGTTCACTGGACATTTAGAAATGAAAGCAAACAAGATGACAAGGAGTAACAAATTGATACTGGGAAAGGCACACCCTTCAGTCTGTATTTGCCCTCATTTGGAACAATTATTGCTATTATTTTTGTTTTTGTTGTGGTGGTCAGAATAAGTAAATTTTCTTATCTTTTAGAACAAAGTGCTCTATAGAGTAAACTGATGAAGGCCAAAAGAAGTGCATCCTCCTCCTTTTTTCTCCTTGAACATCTATCCTATCTACAGACTTGTTAACTTAAGTGAATAACGAATAAGAAAAATTAAAGGAATCAGCAGTAGAGCATGTTGGTCAAGTGGTCTCCAGTTCCCATATCCCATCGTCTCCCCATCAAAGTTCTTTTTTGTCAGCCTACTAAACAAATCCATTTTGGGGACATACCACAGTTGAGGTTGGAAAACATAGTGGAACAAAAATAAAATAACAGAATAAGAATTAAAATGAATGAGAACCCCACACCATGTTTGGAAGGGTCTAATTTTCTGATATCAAGCACTGCTTCTTTCTTTCATTGGTTTATTAAGACTTCTGCTACACAGTAATTTCCTCAAAAGCCCAAATTTACTACGCGCAAAATTAGAGAAGAACTTGTAAATGAGCATCTCTCTGGCAAGAGAGCATATCACTATGAAAGAATATGACATTCACATTTATAAACTATAGGAAATTAAATTATGATACTACTAATCATAAAACTATGCCATCTCACAGCCTGTACAGAGAGCTTCAGAACAGAAGTGCATGGATGTTTGGACGTTGGTTTTGTTTTTGTTGTTTTTTTTTTGTATGGCTTAGATTGCTACCATAACAACAATGAAAAGAGCAATGAAATTCATCTGGCTTATTCTGTATTAAAGACATGCACTGCAGCCACTGTAGCCACTCCAAGGCTACACCAAGAGAATGGGAGGTGTGAATCCTCTGCCTGTTTTCAGCTAAGTTTTCTTGAATAGTCTAAATTTAGAAGGTTTTATATCAAATACATTTCGCACACAGGCAAATTCCAGCAACATCAATTGCTCTTCTTCTAAATCCTGTAAGTTAAACTGATATGTATTGTTAAAAAGAGGGTGTTATCTCACTATTCTCTGAATCCTCCAGAACACTTCCTTTGTTAAAACTCTGCATTAGATGCTTAAGAGCCTAAAAGAGATCCAAAAATGGACCAACTGCAAAACTGTTCGTATTTAGCAGAATATACTACTGATTTTAGATATTTTTTTTTAAGCAATTCAAACTGAGTTTCCATGAAATTTCTTTACCTGTAACTCCTGAAACTAATTCATAATCTTTGGGAAAAATTCTCACTGAATTTCTCTATTGAAGAATTGGTTACACCATGCCTATCCCAGCTTATTCAGTGAGGGAGGTATCTAGGGAGAAAAAAGAGAATCCCTGGATTCACAGAAAGCTCTGTTTCAGATGATTACACTTAGAGCTTACGAGTTCTCCTCTCTGCCCCTGGATCAATACTTGAAAAATTTCTGTCCTGCATGAAGAATTCTGCAATCAAAGAAGTATCCTCCTAATCGCATGGATAAACTGAGCAGCTGCTTCTGTCTCCTTGGGTCTTGTCTACAAGGAAAAATTATTCCCAAATATGACAGGCTATGAATTTGAAGTGCAATAGCTGTTCCAAAATAGCCACGTATAGGACACACCTATTGCAGTCTAAGAGCATTCAAGCAGAGGAGTCTTCTTGGGGGGTAGGGGGGGGGTGATATTTACATTCAAGAGGGCTTCATACTGCAAGGATAACTCTGTTCCACTTCTGAGGGCCCCCACTGAGAAGTTTTTTCAAGATAAGTTTTTTCAAGATAAGGAATGTTAAAATGTTTCTTCTCAGAAGTCCAGGTTTACTCAGTCAGACTGCTGTACTCAAGTACGATACTGTAGAGTAGACCTTGCAAAGGAAGCTACTTGCACACACACGCCACTAAGACAGCATGAGTACAAAAATGCCATTTCCAACTACTGTCACAGAGTAGGCTAAGAAGCAATGGCAATTACAACAGAAATATGCCACTTTTCTAATGGCTTATTCTTTTCCCTCTGCCCTTCACGCTCTCTGTTCAGACAACTTGGGAAGGGAGGGTTGCTGCTGTTTTTAAGTTTTTCCTGCTAGTATATTTGAATTATGTTACCACAGTAAAAAACACACAAAACAGATCAAATGGTCAGGCTTGTCAGTTGCTCCACAGAAAATACAGCAGCCTGTCCAGCTTTGTAATGATTTTTCTGGATCACAACTACAGCCTCTGAGCTCTGTAACAAGCTTAATGATCAGATCTACTCTAAATAAATAATCATAAAAGTTCTACTTTAGAATACTTGCTGACCTGAAACGGTGCAGAGCTAATCATCCTCTAAATCCTACAGAAAAATCACAAGCCAATGCTGATTTTGTCCCTCACTCATTACTATTCACTTACACAGGGCCAAGGAAAATGTCATAAGGGAGCACCCGGAGGTATCCAGGTTAATTCATATTAAAAATATACATATTATATGTGCAACCAGCAGATGAATTTCAGCAAGCAAACACAACCCATTTTGCTTATTTTCTATCAGCACTTGTTTGTACTTCTTTTATTTGGAGGTATTTCTTCACATGTTTACATCACCCTTGCTTTGTGCCATTTGTGGCATAAAAATCCTGATACATTGTTATCTTAAAGCAGTGATCATCATCTTTCGAAACTAACAGGTACAGGCAATGACGAATAAAGCCATAAACCCTAACACTTGAAGTACATGCCTGACAAAGTTTTAACCCAGACAAACACTACATATAGGAGTACTGACAATCATGCTAGAATATAATATTATTTGTTTTTAATTAAAGCTATCATAATGGGGAGTTTATTTCTTTCAAATTCCCCCTCTCCCTGACAGTATAAACCATTTTATTGTAATGCTTTACTGCAGCCACGGAGAAAAGATATAAATGCCCTAAGGTGGAATTATTACACACACAGATGGATCAATCTTCCAAGCATGGAATGACAAACTGATCACAAAGCAGGTAAAACAAACAGAGTATCTGGATAAAACTAAGTAAACAAAAACAGATCAGTGACTCAATTCTGTGGTGCTCTGCAGCCATTCTGGTAGAGCTAATTTACCCAGCGACGTCACAGCGATCAATAGCTTCAAGGCAGCTGTGACTTGGCTCTGTGGCAGCCCACTGACTAGAGCCTTTTTTTTTCCCCCTAATCCAAATGCCACACTTTCGCAGCCTGACCCAGGCTGCTAAGTCTCATCAGCAGATGTTGACATTATCTCTTCCCAATTGTAACAGCTCATCATAAACAAGTAGTCTGCTATTTGAGCCTTGTTTTGCTTTGAGTTCTTTGAAAAACAGCCACATAGGGGAATAGAGGAGGAAAAAAAAGATTATCATTTGTAACTTCGTACAGAATACATCTTGTCACTTCTACAGTGTATTTCCGTTAAGATGAAAATAGCAGGATGTCATTTAACTTTATTGTCCCATTCAATCAAGAGCCCTGAAGTTCTCCTTGTATTCTGCCATTTCATTCAACAGATCACATCAAGAAATATGCTAAAACAACGGGTTTACACTGCTATTGTTTAGTTACATTATCAAAAGTCATTCTCCTTCCTCTTCTATATCACACTGCCAGGCATAAAAGCTGAAATAAAGTGTGCTACACTTTCACCCATTTTTAAGGTCAATGACACAAGCGTTATTTGTTTACTGTTTTACACGGTGTTGAATAGTCAATAGTCTTGAATAGAATTTCAGAAGCAATCATGATCTTTAAGTATGTCAAGGTAAGGGCTATGCTGTACCATGCAGCCTTGACACCATCATATCAGAAATGAAGACTGAACTGTTCCTCATGCACCACCAAACCAGATGCAGCAGCAGAACAGAGTGCTACTGAAATTCTCTCATGAACAGTCAGCTGCCATGACCTGGAAAAAAACCAATTCCTTTTGATGCAGGTTAGAGATTTTTCAAGCATGGCCTGGTGAATAAATTTATTCATATGGTTCCATGACTTAGACTATCGCCTATGGAATTCCTCGAGGAAACTACTGAGCACCATATCATGGGGCTTATTTGACAGAACTGACCTAAAATGCCACAGATAAATCTACAAAGAGCTCAAGCCAACCTCTATCTAAAAATCAGAGTGTTTTTAATGTTAACTTCAAAGGAAGCAGAGTGAGCTTTCGGGGAAATATGAACCCCACTAACAAGGCACACCCACAAATGCCTCAGACTGGAGTCAGCGAACAGTTGCACAGGCACAATCTAGTATCCAAAATCAGTAAGTAAAAAAAGCCCGATTAATGAAAATTTGACTTCTCTTATTCCCTTGAGATATAACCTGAAAGGGAAGATGATCGGTAATCTATCTGCAATATAATCTAGCAAATAGATCACTTTGCTTTTGAGAGGCCTATCTCCAGTGTTCCAGTCTGATCAGTGACATGCAGCGTCAGAAATTGCACCCATTTACAGGATTACTGCAACCACCACTAAAGACTGTATCTTGCATTTGTTAAATTTCAGCATTATAAATAGGACCAACTCAGACTACTCAAAAACTCTTTCTACTTTCATTTCTTCTTCCCCTTTAAGAAGGGAAAATGCTTAACACTGAGCTACTGACAGGCAATACTGAATACAGATCAGCAATCTTAACTTCTTAGCCATCTATTTCAAATTGAATATGCAGTCAAAACATTTTGTCATAGAAGGAAATCAAATATACTTTCATTAAATTGTTAATTCAGGATTTCAGGAACTTCTGTCAGCAGCATAAGATTTAGTAACTCTTGGCACCTTCCCTTTCCTTCAAGCAGAATATCTGGATTTTAAACGTATGTAGTAGGTATGATACAAGAAGATTTTGATGAACACACAATTCTGTATTCATGTTCTGCCTTTCCTGTTTTACAAAAGTTGAGAGCTGATGGAAAGCACCCACGTTGTGTGGTTCATCAGCAGAAACTGCACATCAAGTGAAGCCTTCACAACAAACCCTGTTATCCAAGCGTGATTAAAACTGTCTGGACAAGTAAATTCTCTTTCCACCTGCACTGACTCAGAAAGGAGATTTAAATGAAGCTGCTAACTCTAGTGAGCAGCACACTGCTGGTTGTCTGAAGAGAGCTATACACCACTTACCATCAAACTGTAAACCAGTCATTTCACTCCACTGATCTTGTTCAGGCTTCCCAGAGTTAAACAGACAACTCATTATCCACTCCATCACACGTTGTCTGTCTACCTCTCTACTCCAATTGTTTTAAGACAGAGGATGAAGCAGCTCATGCTATCTCACACAAACTGTCTTCCGTGGCTCCCTGCAAAAGAAAGCTGCTGCTTTCAGTAGACTGAAGGGGAAAAGATGAACACACAAACAAGCAATTAAAAACAAAACAAAACAAAACCAAAAACAAACAAACAAAACAAAACAAAACCAAAAAAAAAACACAAAACCAAAATGAAGCAGAAGTAGTGGACATACTTGCAGCACCTTTAACAGTATTAATATCAACAATCATTTACAAACTCTCCAGCATACAAAGAATTGATTTCCTATACATAATCCTCCTGCATATCATCCAGCACCTTTTTCATCGCAAGTAAATTAACTGGCAGGAATCTCAGAACTGGAATGAAATTAAAATAACCTAACCCTGACACTTCGGGGTTTACTCATCTTGTTGTGAGTAACAGCTGTATCCTGTTATTTGCAATGGCAGTCTATTGACAGCTACTGTTGGAAAGCACACCCATGGCCATGCAAAGGTTGGACAAATGCGCAGAAGAATTAGGCCTTTTCTTCTCTTTGCATACAAAACTGTGCCTTCAGAATTCCTCTCCACCAAACCCCAGCAGAAATACTTGATGAATGGGCCTTGTGAGAGCACTTCTCCTTGCCTTCGGCGGCAATAGCTTGCAGGCATACGACACTCCATCAATACTGAGAGCTGGCAGCTTGAAAAGAGGGAAGGACGTTCACTGATAGCATGCATCTGCTTACTAATAGCATTGGTGCTCCACTCCTTTTCCCATTCATTGCCTGCAGGAACGACTCCATTGAGAGACTCACAATCAACAGATGGTCCCAGGCTAAGGTGTAATCAGGAGCAGCTTGCTAAATTTACCCAAAACAAATAGAATTACAGGCTTTTGCTGAATCTAAGCTGAATGGGAAACTTGGGTGGTACAGAGAGTGTTAATATGAACATATTCCAAAATGATGATGTGAAGCTGTCAGTGAAAATCAACTCTGCCCTGAAGTTGCATATTTATACTCATGCTGCTTATTGTCTCAGCTTATACAATAGATGCTTGTTTGGGGGAAATTTTTAGCTGCATCCTAATTAAGTCATTTACCTCCTACAGTCCTCTTTTTCCCTCAAGATATACTCTGCTAAAAATATTTTAATGCAAAAATCCACACTTTCAACACCTCCACCTCATGAATATTTCAGTATGTTGACTTTTTACTCTGTTAAGAAAATAAAATCTACTATTAAAATTGAAAAAGCCTTTACCAAGACAGAAAACTACGTTGTAACACAGAATTGGATATGTATATGCCTTGAAAGCATCATTACCTTCAAGTTATTTGCTGTTTTGTTTAATGCAACATTTAAGATTGGAATCATGCCCTGTTACAATTCACTAATAGCAATTCCAAGTAGAAGCAAAGGAAAAAAATATGTATTAATTTCAAATGCAAGTTCTGCAGCAAGATTTAATATTTGAATTTGAATTTACATTCACTGTGAAGAAGACAGATGTTCTGAAATGAGTTTAAAACAAGTTTATACAACACCAATTTGTTAGACAACCTATCTTCTTATTGAAGAATTAAGGCTGACTCTAATGACAAAAATAAGATTTTAAATATGCTAACTTCTTGTAGAACTACTGTATACAAAAGAGGTTGGGTGTTTTGCTGTTGTCTTTTTTTTTTTTTTTTAACAGCCTAATCTGGCATCCAGAGTATCCTTTAGCAATAGGATGGTTTTGTTTAGTTTACTTTAGTTCAGCTCAAAGAGATCCTCGGAGATCATTAGTTCCAAGTGCCCAACTATTCCAGGGCTGACCAAAACTTAAAAGCATATTGAGGGCATTATCCAAATGCCTCCGGAACACTCAGTGGCATGAGGCATCTACATCTCTCTAGGAAGCCTGTTCCAACATTTCACCACCCTCACGGTAAAGGAATATTTCCAAATGCCTAGTCTGAACCTCCACTGCAGCACCTTTGTGCTGCTTTGGTGTCCTGCCATCAGCTCCCAGGAGCAGAGCCCAACATCTCTCTCTGCTTCCCCTCCTCAGGGAGCTGCAAAAAGCATCGAGGTCACCATCTTGGCCTGTTCTCCACTGGACAACCTAGTTGGCCAATCACCTCATTGGAATACGTGGCTATGCTACATGTAATGCACCCAAAAGTGCAGTTTATTGCATGCAAAACAGTGTGCATCTGTGTGTTGGTGACAGGACAGATTTAACTTGTAAAAACAGCAAAGACCGAACATTTTGTTGAATATAAATTTTATCATTCAAAGGGCAAGTCGGTCAGGTGACAATATATATGGAATACCAAAGTCATGAGTGTCACTGCTGAAGGTGATGTATTAGTGAAGCTCTGTTGCTGTGAAACACTCATATGGAATGCAGGCAGTGTTGTTGTTCCACTATACATGATCCATCTGCCTTCAGATGGCAAAACTTAACTGTAAAAAAATCCATTAAAAGATTATTTCTTCAAGCCAGCTTTGAAACAAGCGCATTCATTTACCTTTTAAAATTTTAGCTATTTAAACACAATGAAAATAATCTCTTGAGGTTGTAGCTTTTCAGCAACACAGGATTTCCAGGACTGCTGTTCAGCTACAGGAATTCCCAAACTTCTGCCTCAAGGCAGTAACACTGCCCCATGAATTGTACCAAAATAACTGCTTTTGGAGCTGTGAGGTGGAGCCGGATAAGTGAAATGATCTGTCTGAAACAACAATAGATGGCCCACAACAAAGTTATTTTTGATCTTGATCAATCCCTTGATAAATTTCCCAGTGTGCAAGCTGTCAGCACAACTGAGAATAACAAATGCTTTACTACAGGGAGATCTCAGTAGTCAGCCAGAGGCTAAGACACAAGACCTAAAACCAACCGATCTGCCAAAACCCTTTGCACCATGGAGCTGTAACTCAGGAAAGTTTCAGGGCTGGATAGCACATCACAATATCAGCCTTGAAGTTAGCAGAACCACTTCTGCAGTCACTTGCTTAATGCTTTTTTAACACTGAATGCTTGCCATCAAGAGCTTCTTGAGCTGTCAATCATGTAGAACACTGGGCTTACTACCACTATGGATCTGAAACTTTCCTTCAGGGTTATATCTACAGACCATAATCTACTACGTATAGTTGGTACATGTATCTGCACACAAATCTCTGCTGCAAATGGCTACAACTATAGATTAAAAAAAAAAAAAAAAAAAGAGAAGAGAAGAAGAAAAAAAGTCTTTTTAGTCCTTGCCAAGATCAGAGCTACATTCTTCTTCAGTTTTGCTATACTGCAAATACTGACTTTGATCTAAGTATGTACTACCATTCGGAAACATGTTTAAGATCAAAAGAGATAGTTGGCATGGGACTACTTTTTCTTTCATAAGCTCATTTTTTAAAAAGTAGCTATAGATATTTATCCTTTAAATAAAAGTCAAGATCTAAATGTTATGATTTAGGTGATTATAAATATTTATCAGTTTATAATGGGAAGTCTGGCAAATGCTAAAGTATTTTGACAGAAAAGGTGATCTGCATGCCCCACACAGCCCATACTCCCTTGTTAATAATGTGGGCACAGCCTGTACCTCCCAGTGAGCTATGCAAGAGGAGCTACTTCCTGGAGAAGTTCCTAGACTGTTGCCTCACAGCTTTCTCAGGAGCTAGAGCTGGGTAATGAGAAGTTGCTCTGGAACAGAACCACACAACAGCTGCAGAATAGTCACCCACTATATACACACAATACATGGCCAAACTCAGCTGCAGCTTGAGGTAATATCACCTCTGTGTAGAAGCAGAAAGGTTTCTACACATGTAACTAAAATTATTAAGAGTCGTCACTATGTTAATAGCCAGTAAAATGAAGTTCAAATGAATGAAAAGGAACCAGAAAGGAAATCCTAGAGGAATGCTATAGTAAAGCGAACAGACATACTCTAGAATAATAGAAAATAAGGCTGAGAAGTGCATCTTCTTTGAGAGTTCGCTACTGTGAGAACTGGTGAACACTTAGGCTCAGAGAAGACTCTGCAAGCTGATTACAAATTCTAGATGACACAGCTGTTCCCTAACTGAGCCCTAGGTGGATCTTGTTCCTAAGTTAAAAAAGGAAATTAAAGTGTTCTTTGTGGTGTTCACTAAATTTAGCTTTGAATAATTTCCTCTTAACTTCGTAAATCTGAAAGTTTAGTAAGCCCATGTAACCATTAACAGCAGCTTTGTGTCAAAAATGTATGCCAATACACAGAAACAAAAAATAAAACCACCACAGAGTGACTTATTCAAAAGCCTCCTATTGGAGAAGGCTATTAAAGAGGCAAAGCTTCTTATCTGGGAATTATAGCTTGGTTTAGTAGTCTTGGATATGGAGACTCCTCATCTTGGAGTGCTTCCACTACAGGCTCTCCACTGCTGATCACAGAAAATCTGCCAACTTGTAAACGGAGAATTGTCACCAGAGTATTATCATATTGCCAGTAGGTGGATCTGCCAGCAACACACACAGCCTCTGGCAAGTTCAAAAGGACAATTCCTGCATTAAGTGTGCAGAGGTTTTCCTTTGACCATTCTTAAGGCGCCAGTAGCTGGTGTTTTAAGATAAGGGGCTCCCTAATGAGATTCCAATCTTTGGTTAATTGTGGGATCAGCCAAGAATTTTCTAGTGATTCAGATCTCCCCTTGCTCTCTCCCCAAGCTTTCACACAGTAGCTGGATCCACAAAAAAGCACAGAGGAGTGCAGTGAAGGTGCTTGTTCCCGTCATTCCCTCCCATCCTGCCTTAGTCCCTGAGCCTGGCTCCTCCCTTTGGCCTGCCACAAGACCAGGCTGCCTCATAAATGAACAATGTATGTGCTGTGGGGCTTTAGGGGCCCCATCAGCTGTGCTTCGAAGAGGAGATGATGTCCTCCCCAAAGCCCTCCACGGCAAGGCAGGAAGAAGCAGGCAGAGCTTCCCGCCATGACCACCCTGCTTCTGCAGAGGCTTCTAAGCCACACAGCGGCCATCTTGCTTCACTGATGTCATGCAGCAAACCTCATGCGGAGGCTTTACTTTTCATTCTTTATTATCCAGACATAAATGTGAAATAAAGGTAATTTAGACTCAGGTTATATGCAGTATAAAAACAGGAGGAGGAAGCTAGCAGCAGCAGTCTGACTTTGGGCTTCAGAAAGCCTGTGAGAGCCTGCCAAAATATAATCTTAACTGAAGGCATTAGCACATCTGAAACCCCATGAATGCCTGTAAACAAAGCAAAAAAAACAAACCAAAGACGCTTTCCAGCAAAGCTACTGTCTCCATCTCCTGGTGGGGGGAGAAGCAGAGGTTTCGGCTGATAATCTGAGAGAGACCTGTAACAACCTCCCCAGATGAAACTATATATTACAAGTTCAGCCTGCAGCAAATTTGTACAGCCAAGTTATAAATCCCTCAAACAGGGTCTCATAATGAAAATGTGAACACTGTCTTAATAGATGGCACCTTGACCTGACAGAAATTTGGCCTCCATTCCTCTGCCAGAGCAGCAACAAGACAGCGAAATGAGTGGTCTGCCCCCCAGTGAGGGCCTTTGGAGCGGGAGGAGGGGATTGACGGATGTTTCTGTGGACAAAAGAGAGAGGGATAAGGAATAAACTGCAAATTGATCTCTGCAGAAGAATAAAAGCAGGATGTGGCAAGGCAGCCCTAGGTCAGTGTCACACAGGTGCAAGTCTTGGAATTAGTTTCCTGAACATCTGCAGCAAACATTAAAAAAAAAAAAAAACAAAACTGCCAGTACCAAGGAGGGAGAAAAAATAGCACATCTCACAGTGCACGTAGTGAACCAACCAACAAAACAGCAGAAAAGCCAAAAAAAAAGCTTTTTCTGTAACCATCACATTCACTGGTCATTCTGTTCCTAATTTCCTGGTTTAAGCTGTGTGTTTTGCCACATCATTAAAGAAAATAATAATCTTTCTGCTTTCCCCAGAACTGTTTGGAAACATCCCCCTGTTGAGGCCTGAACTGAGCCAGTCTTCCAGACCTAAACAAAGGAGGACCACTGCACAGAGCTTCTGGCATGTTCCCCCACACCACCCCCCTCCTGCCAAGTACTTCAGACTAAATACAAATTGGAGTCTACTCCTAGGAATGCACAAAGATCCATCTTAACAAAATGTCTACTAAGTATATGATAGGCAAGGAGTCATTTGTGTGTTTTTCTTTGCCTATGAGAATGTCTGGGAGAAGAAGAAAAGGTTACTGTTTTAGCCATAATTATTTCTCCTTCCCCTTTCATCCTTCCTATTCCCAGGGTAAGCAGACAAAACAGCATACCGGCACCCCAAACTGAATTCATTTACAAAGCTTTAATTTTTCACTTAGCTGCATACAAAGCCAAGGTACAGTGGAATGACCTCTCACATGTGAAGGGCTAAATTAATTTGCCTGAGAGCTGAGCTGAGCGCCTCCACTGCGCACAGAAACAACCCAAACAAGAGAGATTCTCTCACCTTGTCAGGGAAACACTCCTCCCTCCACGACACCCTCCCACCTCCCCCCAGACAAAAAATCCCACACAAATGAACAAACAGAACACAAAATTAAGAAGTAACTACTCCCAAAATATTTTGAGCCTACTTAATGAACCTCATGTTTTCGAAGAGATTGTCTGCTGTTTAATGGCCAGAACATTTGTTTCTGAACTGAGTTTAAAAAAAAACTGACTTTTTATTCCTTCTCCTTTCATATGACTTCCACTGCCTTAATTAACTGTCTGTGGTAAATGAAAAGACATACTTCATCTAGTAGGATCACAAAATATACTAACAAATATTTATCTTTTTTCTTTTTTCTCCAGAAGAATAACTTTCCGAGAGGTTCTAGTCTGATAAAGTGAAAAGATTCCCGCATAAAAAAAAGTTTTCAAAACACAAATCTGCCTTTAGCTTTCCAACAGAAACAGTCAGAAAAAAATGTAACATTATAAAACACAGTATGAGAGGATAAACTATTAAGAAGTTATATATATGTATAAGCCCTTGCAGGAGGGCAAGGAGTTAAAGTGTAATTCAGATTGCCTAGTGGTCTGGGGAACATGCATCTTTCCTTCCAAAGTCAAAATCCTGAGCTCCAACATTGTTATAAACATCTTGAGATAGCTCACAGCTGGCCTTGGACACCAGTCCTCTTACAAGGAGTAAAGAAATCATTGGAGAAAAGAGCACAGAAAATCCACAATTCCTGCTATGTTAATTTCTTGATGGGCAACCTCAAGGATGCCTCAGGAGCTGCTGTTCTACACACACACCTCCTCCACCATCTGCTGCATAGTACAAGGGGTCCTTCACTGAAGCATGGTGCAAGCCCCGTTCCTGGCCCATCGGCACCCTGCATCACCCCTGATGCACACAGAATTACAGAATTATAGGTCTTGAAAGGGACCTCTGGAGGTCATCTAGTCCAACCCCGCTTCTAAAGCAGGCTCCCTAGAGAAGATCACACAGGAAAGTGTGGGTTTTGAATATTTCAGAGAAGGAGACTCCAACAGTTCACCTCTGGCAGCTGTGAATTAGTACACGGCTGCAAAAAATACTCACGCTGGTGCATAATACGGGTAATTCGATGGACACTGCAGCAAATGTGCCCAATTCTGACAAGGAGTCTTGTTTCACTCTCCTTCCACCTTCCTTTTTCAACCCAAACTGAAACTTAAACTTGCCACCAAGAAGGTGGCAGCACGGACATTCCTGATGCTGCCACAAGTTCAGTACTACTGACACACTGGAGAGAACAAGTTTGTTCTCTCCTCTGCAACTCACAAAGTGACACTGGAACTGCTGATGGCAAAGTATAGAGAGACCCAAGTCAGTTCAAGAAATGCCATTATGTCTGTGCTGACCAGCTCAGGTAGATGGATAACCTTTCTCTGCAGCCAGAGCTGGCTCAAACATCTTTCTTCACTCCTTAGTGCCAAACAGGTAAAAGAGAGAAAGCTGCTTCAGAAAGAAGTGAAAAAAACTTTGACTCTTAAGACAAACCTTACCCCATAGTGCCTTCTGCTTCCCACAGTTACCCCTTCCAGCATCCAGTCTTAAAGGCAACAGACATTTATTTAATAGCAGCAGCAGAGCTATGGAGAAAGTCTTTGTAGCTACAGTCTGGAGGAAGGAGATGGTGGGGAACTTTTACATCCCCCCTCTTTAAATGGAGCCAGCGTATTCTTTTATACTGAATTCAACCCGGAGAAAAAGTCACTTATGGCTAAGATTTGTGTTGTTGTCTTTTTTTTCTTCATTCCAGGAAAAGGAGAATAGATGGTTGTTTTTATTTAATAAAATGTAACTAACTGGAACGAAAAAAAAAATGAATACAATCTGGATAAAGGACTTTTTAATGAAGACGCTGTAAATGACATTTTCCCTCTACTTTAGAATGCTGCAAATAGCAAATTAGCATACCTCAGAGTGGAATTTCTGCTACAGGAGAGATGAAAGGTTAACTGTCTAAAGAGTAAAGAATATGTTTGACATCCATTTAGAAAAGAAAGAGTCTCCTAATAAAAGCAGAGGCTCCACTTGATGCTCCTAATTCTCCTTCAGTGTTTGCATACACTTTCAAATAATTAGAGAACCCCACTCCAAAAAGCTTGACTGAAAAATAAGGAAAAAAAAAACAAAACAAAACCAAACCACTGAAGACCTCCAGGTCTTGTTTGCTAGGCTTGTATGGGGGCTTAGGAGGTCACAATGATTGACAAGCATTTGGTGCCTGTAGGAAGGCTCATAATGCACACACATCACTATGGAGGCCAGCTCTGAGTACTGATCATGCCTAATAAGCATTGGGCAGCCAACAGCCTGAACAACACAGCAAGCCTACCTCTGTGAACTAGGGGTGGCTCAGAGATTGCAAATTAGGTTCTTCATCAATTAGCACCAATTAAAAAGCCAGATAGTACGGTGTATCATGTAAATAAAGCTTTCCCCACTCCCAGGCATTTCCATAAAGCTACCTTTGTTGCCATTTTTTTAGCATGCACCTTAGTGCTGCATACATACGCCTGGGCTCCCATGAAAGAATTAGCTTAAAGTGTTACTAGGGCCATAAAGTTGTTTAAAAAAGCAATTTGAGCTGGGGCACACAGGCTTGAGTTTCTATAACCGGCCATAACCTAACTGCTAAGAAGGGGGTTTCATAAGGTACGACAGAGTCAGGAAACCATGGCTCAAGTCTGACAAGCCTGTTCCCATCTGGGCTCCAGAAGTACCCACACAACCTGCCTCATCACCACCCTATGCATCACCAGCAGCCAGCTGCTGTGAGGGAGAACACCACCAGGGATGCAGGTGATGATTCTCCCTTTCTCCCAGCGTCTATAAACTAGGTCTTGTGGCACTTCCGCGTTATTCTGTGTACAATTGAAGAGAGCAAACTGCTTCCACAGGTGTGCTCTTAACAGTGGTTTATGAAGTGACTCCATGGAGAGGATGTGTCCTCCAGTGTGTGTGCTGGTCAGCTTCAGCAGCTGTTTTAACTTTGCCTTGTTGTTTCCAGGGCATGGTGTAGCTCATTAGGTTACAGCTAGCCCCAGCTAGCTCTTTAAAGACAGCTGTGCCTGTTTAGCAAGGGAAAAACAACCCTATTCAGTGTTTAAATGCTTACCTTCAATGAACAGACCTATTGACTGATAATATTGATGATGCTTTTCAAGCTTTACTGAACTTCTGCGCTGGCTAAAGGAATAATAACATAAACATGATTAAGCTTTCAATAACAGTAGATGACAAGGAAAAGAGAATTATTTTACTTTACCAAAATCACCCTTGGCACCACACTTGCAATGAGAATAATAATTTGATCTTAGCATTTTTCACTTGCAAAACTGAACCATGTTCTAAAAAGGAAGTCAGCATCACCATTTTGAACAAAGAACTGCTATCCATTTCTTTTCAAGTATATTTTTTCAAATGCTATCGTGACAATTTGAAAAATATACATATATGTTAGGACAAGTGATGGAGCTTTGGCATAGTGCCTTTGTAAGGAAGGTCTTTATCTTCCCATTCACCAAAAGCTGGCTTCTACCTTTTCCTGCCCAGAAAAGACCTGGGATTTGGCCGATCACTGGAGACACTGAGAGCATTGCTGCTGTGCAGCTAAGCCCAGGGAGTCCAGCTGGGCTCTTTCATCTCACCCATTGCTGTGAAAGCCTATGGAGTGCAGTGTGAAAACGAGATGGGGGTAAATGCAGCAACGAAGTTCCAGGGAGAAAATAACACATTCTACATAGCAAGAAAACCGTTTCCAAAGAGACAGAAAAATCTTTTTTTTTTTAGAAAGTTTAGCTGGTTTGATTATTTTTGGCAAAACACACACATTCCTGGAAAAGTGTGTAACACAAAAGAATAAAATGTGTGTACTCCTTAAAAGTGAAGTTAAGACCTTAAATAAGTGCTACAATTACTTCATAGACTTGCTAAAAATGCTTGAGGTTAAAAAACAATAGTCTTGTTTAAACAGCTTCATTTGCATATATTCTTTAAACAAACAAAGCCCACAACCAAACAATAAAAAAAATAACAACAACAACAAAAAGCCCAAGTGCATATTTAAGAAGCATTTTAATATTTCAGCAGCTCTGGAAACTGCACTAAATGATATCAGAGTAAGGACTGGTTTTCTCTTTGGAACAGTAAGTATTGCTCAATTAGTGACAGGTGTGAAAAAAGGAATGTAACTGTGACAAAGCACACTGCCTCACTTTCCCATTCCCTCACAATTCCTCATTCATGGCTTGTTTCTTCCTACTTTGCAAGAGAGGCCTTCTATTCACTTCCAGCGGGGCCACAGAAGTATTTCAGGAGGCAGAGGAACAGGGTGCCACAAGGATAACACAAACACACATGCAAAGAATAGACTTCTCCAGTGGCACCTTTGTTGTATGTTCCATAAATCAGTGTCATTGTATTACAACAACTGCACTCTTTTAACGTACTTTGAGCTACCCCTCTCTCTACGGGTTAGTTGATACAGATTGCAAATGCCACAGCTAATTTGGCAGTAAATGGAGTAAACCAAGAGACTGTTCCTCAATTCTTGGTATGCTTTGTTTACGAACAGATTTCCTGGACCAGACTACCAGCTTCAAGGTGAAGCTTTGACAGAAGTCTTGAGAGAAGTTCTCATGAGAAGACTGTGAGGAGGAGGACACAAAGGCTGGTTTTGTCCTCACACCCCAAGACTACAGCAACTGCTCTGGGCTACACTTTGCTATCACCAGTACTCCAACCAGAGCTAAGTGCAAGTCTACGCATCTGCAAGTCTTAAAAGCCATTTATTTCTACCTGGTTTTATCTGATCTACTCTAGTTTGACAGTGAGAAAGGATGGATGAAGTACTCATGGTATTTCTTGTGAAAGTACACTTCAATTCCAGCTCCACAGCATAAGAAACAATCAACTGACAGTGGCTGTTTATACACACAGCCACCTGTAAATCTTTAAGGCTTGAGAGTAAGGTTTCCTCTCCTTCAAAATCTCCTTCAAAATCTCTGGCCACCAGCACAGCACACAATTAAAAACTAATGATAAGCAACAGAGAAAATGTTAGTCTAGAAGGCAAATTTACCAAAACATTTACCGAGGAAGCATAAAAGAAGAAAAAAGGTAACAGAAGCTATTTCCAAACTCATTCCCATATTGCAGCAATCAACGAAACAGCCACTTAAATGTGAGTATGTGAGAAGACAGACACTGACCAGTTTCTGGAAATAGCATTTCCTAGCCTATTTTTTTTTTATTCATATTATTAATATTTTTTATATTATTATTATTTTTTTTTTTAAATCTCCACCATATTTCTGCCGTTTCCAAGATGTGATTGCTTATTTACTCACGCGCTCACATATATGGTGGTCACGACTATTGGATTCATCACTGAATTCTTGAGTACGTCATTTTTGGTCTGCCAATTAATCCCAACTATTATGTCTTTCTCTAAATTTCAAGTCTTTGAGTAGCTCCAAACTGCCAGAGAAATTCTTTCATTTCCAAATATGATGAAAAATCCATTCCAAATTACAGCCTGGCATAATTTGGTCCTGGACAAGTGACAGATTTAAAGGTCTGATTTCTTGTAACCCTTCACAGCTAGAAATTTCTGTGGCATGGGAAAAATATCATTTTCTAATCCTTGGATAGCATAAAGATAAGGGCCTTTTTTTTTTTTTTTTTTCTCCCCAGCACAGAGAACCTGTTTTAGATAAAATGTTATGGATTTTCATTTATCACAAAGTCAACTATGGTTAGCTCATGAGAAACCATGAAAACCTCTAGAAATATTTAAAATTTCTTTTACGAAACTAAAAGCTACACGACTGTGTTCTTTGTCTGAAGTTTCCCCAGGGCTACAACATTATTTAATTCTGTTAGTAGTATTGCTGGCAGATATAACAAATGTATTTATAGAAAATACATTAACATACCCGTTTAAATGTATAAATGAAATGTTTGAAACGAAACAAAGAAAAATATATTAGAGGACAAATGAGACGGTCAAAATGAATTGTATGCTAATGTTTTAAATTATTCTGACATTACCCAATGACTCCTGCCTTAATGTAGAGGCATACGTGCATTAACATTCGCATATGCTTTTCATCAGGTATTTGAAGCAGGTGGACCAGCTGAAGTAAAATACAAACAGATCATCTATGAAGATAACTTATCATTGCTCTTCTGAAAATTATGGACTGCAGAGTCATGCAATCCATTATGGCAATCTGCTCATATCACTTAACAGATGCTGGTCTGTGAACCTAAAAATAACAGCAACTAACAGCCTGTCATCATTCTCAGACTGAAGAAATACTCTTAACATAGCAAGATATATACACAAATATTTTAGGGACTGTGGTGAACATCTGACTTAGAAATAACTCTGAATTGACATGATGCACTTCCTTTGAACAACATTCTGTAAACACCTTTCTATTAGTCCCTTTTACTACCATACCAACAGGCTTAACATCAGCTCCTGAACTGCCATCACCCAAGCACATCCCCTCTGAAGATGCCACCTATTTTGCAGATACAAAATACCGAAACCACATCATCCTTCAAAAATGCAACACTGATTGTTGTTTCTTTCCTTTCACAATCTCAAAGAAAATCTAACTTTCTCTGCTGAGCAGCATAAAGGGAAGAAAGCTTGATTATATATATATATATATTTTTCTTAAACCTTAGAACATTTATTTTTGGAGCTACACTCATTCTACCATGACCAAGTGAGTAACGGGGAAAGGATCTCTGCACAGGCCAGTTGCAGTATATCTGGTTTTGGCACGGTGGAAGAAGTAAATTGTGTCAGCTCACCTACTGCACTTCTGAGAATGAGAGTCAAAAGGCAGCTGCGTGACTGACTTTTTTGTAAGGATCAAGCCATCAGGTGGTTTGATCAGCCACTTAAATCTGCCTACCACATATGGAGCTCTGCCATAAAGAAATCCAAGTCCCAGGCCGAGACAGAATATGGAAACATGAAGAAATGCTTGAATATAAACGTATGAATGCAAAACATACACCACCAGTTATGTCACAAGGAACAGCATGTCCTTGTTTTCAAAGGTAAGCAGAAGGAAATCTCAGTAGTGCACCTGCAGACCAGGCTGTCTCCAAGGATCGATGCTTCCAGAGAAGCATGAAAAGAGACCACAGGCCAGGCCATGCTGTATTTTCTCAGCAGGGCTCTATAGCTAACAAAAAAGGTAAAGCTTATCGTGCTCAATGCCCATTTCCTACAAGCTTGCTGTAATGCTCAATGGGCTTAAGTGCCCTTATCTGCCAACCCCCTGCTTCATTTCTTCATTGAAATAAATCCCTTTGTAATAACAAACGAGAGTTCCTACTTAGACTGTATGCAGATGAGGAGGGACAGAGCTGCTTTTACATCTGGCTGGCAACAGACAATCCGTACAGGTAGCGTGAACTGCTTAGGGATTACAGACAAAATTTACTAAACGGAACTCCCTGCTCGCTCCTCCTGGACCCCTTCCCCCCTCCACGTTCTTTAACCCTTATTATGACAAATTCTGGTGCTCTGCAATTTAGAGCTGAAACTTTCTACATGGTTTTGGTGACTGTAGCTTTATTTAAATTACTTTAAAATCAGTAATTTTGAGAACACATCTCCTGGACTTGGAGTAGACAGAAACAAGGAAAGAGAGAAGTGGTTCAGATTAATTATACAGCATCAAATCCTGCAGACCTGGCTTTCAGAGGCATAAGTCAGTTAGAGAGTTCGGGATAGCCTACAGTTCACCAGCTTAGGAATGCTTTTTAAAATTGACTGTGAATAGGAACACAGATGTTCATTGTAGTTATTAGAAATAAGGTCGGAGGCTGAGGGGGACCAAAAGCTTAACATAGCAAAATGGTTTCCTGAACATATTTACATATTCTTCAAATTGCAACTATAAATGATGTATTTGTCAGTAAACACAGAAATTAGAAAGTTACAAAAATACTGCTGGAACCATTTTGAGATATTTTTCAAGCTTTTAAAGCCTGAGATTTCGATCAGCAAGGGCACTGAGGTCTTGACTGTATCTGTTATTTCTATCAAGTGGCGCTTGAAGACAATAAAGACATTCACATGAGTAAAGATGATAAAGGATTAGTTCCAAAATGCTGAATTGTCCATTATAAAACAAATTACACAAGTTCCCTCTGCACTTTAAAAGCCCTGATGTTTTACATAGCAACAGCTCAAAATTACTAAGTCAGTCTGCACACACTGTATGCATGCTCAGAATTAAATAACCTCAAAAGTGCAGCAAAAAGAAGAAAATCTGAATATCTGAACAAGGCTTTAACTTCCTTCTATCATGCATTTAATAAGTATTTATATAAAAGACTTCAAACGTGAAACACAGGTTCACACACAGAAATCGTAAGGCATTCAATAAAGATATGAAGTGAAAAGTACCTTTAAAATTCTCTAAGAATATAGAGAACCTGCCTGATGTTGTCTCTAACATTCTGATCTTACTCTTACAATAAATTCTGCCTACAGAATTTAAAAGTAATTGTTTACGTTGATTCTCAGCTCAAGCATGTGTTTCGGAACTTCTTTACGTCTCCTCCTCTACAATATAACTCTTACTTATTTCTATACCTATGTGAAATAAAAACATAACATTTTTAGTTTATCCTCCATACTTTCAGTTGATTTACTAATCTGTCCTTCAGTGCAGTTGTAAGTTGAACACCCCCAACAAAGGAGATAATCAGCACTAAAAATATTCTAAAGCTGCTTCCATCCTACCTGTGTGTATGACCTTCCATACGACTGAACTGGAAGTGTGTAACTATCTGAGTAACCTTGTAGTGAATGGACTGTGTGAGTGGTCGGATGAAGACAATAGTTCAACCAGTCCCCACTACCATGTCTGTGCCGCAGGAGACCTTGGCCACCTATCTTCCTACATAACCCAGCCTTAATTCCTCAGTGTCCTCTATGTTAGTTTATGTGCTCAGTAACATTTCTTTAAAAAACACACCAGGAGCACCAGGCTGCATCACAGCCTCGCATGCAGTAATGTCAGCAGAACGTGGACACCATATATCTTAACTGCAGTTATAACAGCGCATCTAACCTACCTTCCATTGATGTTATCTTGAGTTTAATGCATTAGTGTGTTTCCTTCCTTCTGTAAACTGATTCCTGAAGAAGTTCTCATTAGTAACATTTTAAATCGTCTGATTTGTGATTTATGCTTATAAATACAACTGAACTGCTTGAATGCTCAGAACACTGCATCTAAAAAGGGTTTAGATAACTCCATTTGAGATCACTTTCTCCCTGTGATCAATGTAAGTTATGATTTGTTGAAAATACTCCTGTATACAGTCATCTAACACCCAGCACAGTATAAAAACTTTCCAAAAACCATGACACTTTTCCAAGCCTACAAATCATTACTAGGAAGAAATTCCAGGATCTAGACACTAATTGTATTCTGACATCTATCAGCATGCTGAGTGTGCAAGTAATACATGGTTGGTCTTGCCATCAATATTCTCTACGTAATTTCTTCATTTTGCATGAAACATAAAAAATATTGTATTTAGAACTAACTGGTTGATATTTTTAGAATAAATGCAAAAATTTTCCTGTCCATCTTGACCAGAACAAAATATCCTTCCAAACCAAAGACATTTATCTCCCAAAATAAAGCAAACACTGTAGACTAAAATAAGTGAATCTGCCTCAGAAATTAATTTTGTCATTACTATTCAATTCAGAACTTAAGGTTTTGCATTTCTTCCCAACAATTTTTGAAATAAATTTGTTTACCTGTTCAGTGCTTACAGTCTCAAGAGTGATGTCTATCTAAGAAAGGAACATTACCATGAATTGCTTCAATTACAGTATCCTAATGGACAGATTTAGTAACATGGCTAAGAATTGGACTTATTGTCTTCAATCAAACTCAGATCATTCGTGTTCTAAGAACTCATATGTTTATATAGCAGGTGAATTAGGCCCATAGCCATCAGTCTACAAGTAACAGAGAGATCATTTCTTATGCTAAGGAGCGCATTTCAAAAAGCCATTATATGTTTCTAGAGTGGAAATATCTCATCAGAAAGGGATGTTATTTCACAGGCTGTTTGGGGCTGTCCCAGAATTTTAGTTTTTAAGAGCTCAGACATGAAAGCAATCAAGCTTGTGCTGCTACATAATAGGTTTTCACTGTGAATATTAACAGAGTCTGAACTGTGGCACAAATTGCTTACGTGTATGTTAAATATAAACTCTAATAAAATTTCTCAGCAGAGCAAAGCCTCTGGCGGGCAGAAGGATGTGACTGGAACGGCACTGCCAGCACAGCCCAGGCTGCCTGCCTCCCAGCAGGGCAGTGACAGGGCACTCCTGCCTCCCAAGGAAACCTTCCTGACCCCCTGAAGGATCACCAGCATCCTTCTCTTTCTGAAAGCAGACAACACAATTGCCTGGGAGCCCCCTTCTCATTGTAAAAGGGAAAAGTTCACAGTGCTTCTTGCAGCATGGAGAAAAAAATCTTTTGAATTGACAAGCTCATTTCTAACGGCATCTTCTCATCCCTCTGCACAGCAGGTCTTACAATTTAATCGTATAATCAGTGAGATGAATGGATCAGTTCACAGCTCTCAACTACAGACTTCAGCAAACATTACTGCATTGAGACTCAAGCAAACCCTTTTACACGGTCATGAGGGACAAATGTAAACACAGGATGCAAGAAGCTGAGACCTTCAGAATAGATCTCCTATGCTTATGCCTTAAATCCAGCCTAAAATAAACCTCATGAACATAAGACAATGTTGTTAGCAGACCTACTAAGAAAAAGAAGGAAAAAAAAAGAAGACATACACACAGGTTCAGAATTCCCCAAGCTCAGTAAGTACTGGTGAAATCAATATTTAATCCACATTTGATGTTCTGGGCACAGATGGCAAGAGCCAGAATCTGTTTTGACAGACTTGCAAATGTCTAGAAGTTTCAGACCCATTTTTTGCTCAGTTTACAATCCTATGCCATATGAACAGCAGAAATCCTCTGGACATTTTTCTGTCCTCCTGTACATGCTCTCTGAGCATCAGAGCTTTTGTTACCTCTGTTTTTGCAGCACTGCTCTCAACTGTAGCACACCCATTGTTAACAATTTCCTACTGCTTTTATTTTTCAAATAGTGACGAGCCATGGGCACAGAAGATAAAAATCAGTAAGCTTATAATATGGAACTTAAACCCCGAAGTTAGCATATGCAGCTAAGTAAGTCACATATGTTGAACTGGAACTTCTAAGAACAACAATCATAGTCATTAATCATCAAACATGTCCTGCACACAACACAGAGAAAACGTCTGTCAGAATCTGGATAAAACCCTGCTCACCTCCATCAGCATGAGTATCATCTTTCCAACAACAGCAAAAATCTTTTAGTCCAGCAAGCAACCTCCTGTGCTATCACAACAGCCTGGGCCCCACAGCTACTAGTGTGACTGAGCTCCCTCAAATGAACCAGACGCTGAGACTGATGCCACCGTCAGAATGGTGTTTTGGTTCATGTTTCCTTTTTTTTTTTCCCCTTATTTCTTCTCCGTCAAAACTCAGTCCTCGCTAAATAGCGCATAATTCTAAATATGTGTGGACTACCCTCTATGACTAGAATGTTGTAAGACTAAAAACTAAACTACAACTAAAATTCCAAATAAGGCTAGAAGAACAGCACTATTGCTCAGGAGAACAGCACTGCATGGGAAAGGCATAAATGGAATAAGAAAAGGACTCAAAATGGGATTTCTTAAACAAGATGCTACCCTGTGAAAGGAGTATAGTTTCAGGGATTATGATCAGCGCTACTACTTTGTTCTATTTTGAATAATATTCTTACAATCAAATAAACCTAGCTAACCCAAAGCTACCACTATCACGCAGTGTAACGTCAAATCACCACTACAGGGTGACTGGTTTGAGAAAGAATAACATGAGGTCTCTCACAGGACAGCCCTGAATTTTAAACAGTCTTTCCTTGCCATGGGAAGCTAGAGATAAACAGAAAAATTGATAACAGCAGCATTCCATAAATTACAGGAAGTATTGAGCACCCTGGCAGGGAAAAAATACTGACATGTCATAATTTTCATAGTAGAGCAAGTGCGCTCTGCAAGGTAAACAAAAAACTTTTTTTTTTCCCCCCCATTTTGCACTGCAGTCATCATTAAGTGAATTTATCTGCAGCCTGTTCTAAGTGCAGTTGCAAAAGAACATCACACGAGTGCTAGGAAAGCTTGCCTCCAAAATGCTTAGCTCTAATAAAACTACATATAATAATGCCTTTATTTTGCAGCTGAGCTGAGAAAAGTTGAAATGAAGGCATATAAATCCAAATTGAATTTTTAAATACTTGCATTTAGGATTCCTATCGAAATTCACAATAAACACTTATGTCTGAATTCCCAATATGGAAATTTTATGTTTTTACTAGTCATATTTTTATCTCCTATATTGACATAAATTTGGGTATTTTTTTGCTGTATAAATGGATCCTAGTAACACAAGCGAGGTTTCATTTAAACTCATTCTTTTTTTTTTTTTAATAAATTACGTAATATTTACAGGGACTGGTAATAGTTCCCATGATAACATCAAAACAGTAAAACGGTTTAATATTTTCTACAGGTATTATCTGTGTAAGAAACACCTTTCCTGGAAGCTTAGAATAGCTCTCAAGGCACAATATTATGCACAATAATTAAAACGTATGTATATACTGCACACATATAAAATCCTAGTTATATACTTGGATCTACTTCTTCTATGCTTCCTTATTTCCAGATAACAACCGTGCATGCTGCTGTCTTTTTTTTAAAGTGTGAATTCTGTCAAATATATTTATAACTGCAGTATTGCAGAAGTCGGCGTATATTAACAGGGAAACAGTAATGCACTCAGCTAAAAAATATACTGTGGATCAGCAGAGAAACAAACCAAATCCGCATACACAAATTCCTCATTTTTATTACTCTTTCTTTATTCTCCACTGAATCCACACGCTTAACTGCAAGAGAAGACAGTTTTTACAGGATACCATGTTTTTAATGAGGAATCTCAGTGTTTTAGTGTTTCTTTAGCACCATCCTTCCTTTCATTACAAAATCATGACAGGGGCTCTAACTCCAAGGCAAGTTCAAGGTAAAACTTACTCTCTCCATTTTCTGCATGAAGAAGTGTCTTGATACTACTAGCCCAGTCAGTGACACCTATTTTTTGTTGTTGGTCTTCTTTTCTTCTTCTTAGCCCACTACAGAATACAAAACAAAACAAATGATTTTTAATTCTTGCCATGGGTGCCATAATACTATCCGTCTGTTCTCTTTCGAGCATAAGTAGGTTTTACAGTGAAAAGTGTAATGTGCACCAACTATGTCAAGTATACAAAACTGCCTGCAGTAGCAGCAGGGATAAAAAACATGGTAATTAAGAGAAAATCACAAGAAGGTCTTTTCAGAGCATACTTTGTCACGATTCCTGGACAGTCAGTGTATACCAGATGAAAGACTTCCACGAGTTTTGTAAGGTCTCAAGATTTCATACATAATCTAAACTTTTTATGCTAGAAAATCTACCTTGCTCTCCTTGGCCCTTTTGTTTGTTGTTGTTGGGGTTTTGCTTGTTTGTTTGTTTTGTTTCTGGAATGTCAGCCATATGTAAATGTCAGCCATACATGCAAGGAAAGCACATTCTGTATAAGCTGAGTAACAAGGGGGAGTTACACTCCTCAAAGTAAGGGACAGCTAAGAAATACACTGATGGCAAAGAGGCAGTCCTTAGGCGAAACAAGTATGTATATCAATTAGGCTTAGGACATAGAGGTTAATGGAGTATGCAGATGGCTTTGTTTTATGGCCCCAGCTGAAGATGAATGATAGTAGAGAGGAGCACAAGAAGTCTCTACTATCGAGAACTTAAGCATAAAAGACAAAGCAATGAAGTGTGAACTGTTACACAGGACAATTACTACTGAGATTCCTGCCTGGAAGTGAGCGGCCTGCTGGGATACCAAGGATATTTGATAGGTAAAATCACTCTTGCCATTTGGGTCATGACCTCATTAACAGACAAACAGCACTGTTGAAAAATAATGATCTGCATTTGACTACCCAATGAAAATCTATACTTCACAACAATGTTTACATTTAAGAATGAATTTAGCAGGTAATAGTGACTGTAAACTATTTCAGAAGAATTAATTTTAACTAGAGAACATGAGAGCAGAAGGAATAAAAATTACGTGCTGTGTATTCCATAATTTCTAAGCATTTCAATGGAGACAAGAGTGCAAAGCTCATGAAAGCTCTCTCAGACTCAACTCCTCAGAGCAGAGCACTCAAAAATACACATGTAATGTTAAACAACTCTTCCAGTATAGCAAACCAGTTTATCTTTAAGCAACAATACAGAGGCCTTTACAGCCTATCAGTGGTAAAGCAGACAGCAAACTGGATGCTTTACATCAAAATGTATCAGAAAGCAAGAGGGAAATGAGAACGATATATTCCTTTAAACACAAATATACTGAACACATAATTTCTGAATTTTGCTGACACTCAAGCTGTTTTTGTTGTCAGACTTTAGTTCACAGAAAGTATTGAACTTGAGAGGATAATCAGCTCAGAAAACAGTTAACCAGATGCAAGAAGAAGCCTCTCCAAAATGGTATGATAGCATCCGGTAACATTAATCCAAATTAACTCGCACTAAAATTAAATGCTAAAATTGCTTAATTTTTAAATGTAGGTGTATTTAAACTATTACTGATATAGAGTCCTATAATCATCTAGGTTGGAAAAGATCATTAAGGTCACCAAGTCCAACAACCAATCTCATTTACCAAGTCCCAACGCCCCTATGTGCCACATTCAGATTCCTCTCCAATACCTCCAGAGTCAGCACACTGGCTTTTGGGTGTTTTGAAAATATGTTTGTTCATTTCTTATACACTATTCTTTCTTGGCAGATATTTTAGACTGTTGTAGATCTGATGCCAAATTTAGAAAAAACAAAGCACACTCAGGTGACCTACTTTCTGAGGTGGAAGAACTGGGAGGGAATTCTCCCACTTACTCTACTCAGGAAGATCTAGAAAGGAGAATGTTTCTGAGTCCTGCCTTTCCAACTGTGGGAGAGCAATTATAAGAGAGCCACTGACGGAATACATTAACATATGAAATTAATGATCACAGAGAAGAGAAGGAGCATGTTGAATGGAAACCCAGCAGACAGGATCAGGGACCAAAAGAAGTACTGTGCTCTGAAGGAGAAGAGGAATAAAGGAAAGCGGATGGCCTGAGAGGTCTTATTTACTAAGCAGCTTCTACTAACTTCAAGAAATAAAAGCATGTATGAAAGACTGAAAAAAGCAAGTGAAAAGGAGGAAACAATACTACGTTCCCATTATACTTTAGTCCAAAACAGGGGCTCAGAAAGGAGTGGCACAGAGATGCCATCTCATTTCAGAAGCCTCCAGCTCTCTGTCAGGGAAATCCTTCTCCTGCAAGATCTTCCACAGAAGACCTAACTATACTGGTACATGTACTTATAGAGAATTCCCCATAAACTGAGAGGATGAGGCCAGAATCTGCTCATTCAGTCTTTTACCTGGTGCCTGCACAGTTCAAAGGGGTCACGGCAGGCATAGTTCCAGAAAACTGACCACAGGGAAGGATTAATGTAATGATCATCAGAAAAGATTCCTCCTAGAGCCAGCCTCAATGTCATTGGATTATACACTTCACAAAGGTGACAGTGATAACTCAGATGGTAAATCTTGACAGGAATCAACACAACAGGCTTCCTGAACAATTGCTAAAATCTGTAGTACCATTTACTCATATCTGCTATGAGAGGATACAGGTATTTTTAACCTTCTCAAAGAAAGCCATTAGTTTTCTGCATGTACAGGGAAACTAGAGATACTGCTTCTCTTAAATAAAACAAGCACAGTGACCTTAATGACATGTATGCAAATATCTCTTTTTTTCAAGAAAAATAGTGTGGTCTTCAAGTAAAGGATGGTTTAAAATAAAATGAATGATTTAAAAAAAAAAAAAAAACCAAAAACAAAAAAACAACAAACGAACAAATTTAGCAAATGAGTGCTTCTAGCATCTCAAAGACAGAGCTGCTGAGATTTACCTCTACATATTAGGGGTGTAGAGTAATGATTCTCATATTGTATGGCTTATGGTTTGTAGATCAATGGGGGCTCATCTCAACCAAATTCTTTAACAGCTGATATGACAGAGATGTCCATTACCCAAATGGACAGCACTCTCTATTGATCAGTGCTCCACTTAGCAATCTCATTTGTCATTCTTTTGTCTCTGCCATCATCTGCACTAGATAAAAAGAAGGAAGTTAATTAGGCGCCTCAATAGTTCATGCACCCATATGGCACAATGAACAATTATGACACCTAAGGTGCAGAACTCTTTGCAAGTCTACCACAGACCTACTGAGTTTCTTTGCATCTTCCCCAATAGTAGACAGAATTGAGAAACAGCCAAGTACCATGAAGGCTAGAGACGCTACAGTCACTGTAAACTCTACTAACATCAAGTGTCACTTTAACTTCACCAGTCTTTTATGGGTTTTTTTTCTCTCAAGTTATAGAAGAAGGAAAAACAAAACAACAGAAAGACTACCTTAATCAAGCGGTCACCTGGGGAGATGCAACTATGATAAAATAGATTCGTGCAGTTAGATCACAGTCATTCATTATTCCATGCATACAGTATGTTTTTACACATTCCTGAAAAGAGTAATTGAATTAGTTATGAGAGAAGCAGTACTGAAACATTTCACTTTCTCCCTCATAGTACACATAAGCACCCATGTCACGGAGACAGGTTTTTCTATTCCTTCAGTGAACGCAGTAACAGAAATAATTAAACATCTTTCAGAGCTGAACTACATAGTCATTAGCCAATGATTTGAACTGCCACTAGAGCTTGAACTGTACTTTGTCTGGGCTTTTCTACCCATTTCCATTCGGAAAGACTTCCATATCCAGATTTCCCCTGAGAAATGGTTTATGATGCTATAAAGACTTTCAACCAGAGACGGGAGCTCCTTGGCACCTGAGCCACAGACAGAAGTATCAAATAACACTTAATTGCTGGATGACACTGGGTGGCTGGACTTGAATTCTGATCTCCAAATATTATCCATGCAACTGTCTGTAGAGATAAGACTGTTATGATAGCTGCAGATAAAACCAATTAAAACAAAGAGCAGAGAGCATTTCAAGACCCTGACTTTCACGATGAATACAGTTAAATACACATAAAGGGGAAGATGTAATATGCTCTCTGCTTTGTCAAGAATACCACCTAGGGCCCAGCTCTTTGTCACTAGAAAGAGGGATACATTTTGCTAAGGGAAAAGCACAGTATGACTGAAGAAAAATACCCCATATTGAGGGCCAAATACAGCAGCCATTAATGACCCTTATAAACACTGTGGGACTGCAAATACTGATACCAATAGCAAAGATAGGATCTTTTTAAATTTAGGAAGGTGTTCACAGCTTCAACCACTGGCACAAATACTCCAACGGAACTGCAGTGCACATATTTTTTATTCTGCCTGACATCTGAGCAACTTCTGCTTTCCAGTTTATGCAATTTCACTAGCATCTCTGTCTGGTACTGTTCATGCCATGATATACTTCATGATTTATCTCTCAGTGTTGCTGCCAAAAACCTCAGATGAGGCTGAAAGCTTTAAATTTTTACACACTCAACAACTAAGGAATACAGCGAAGAAGTTGCACATAAAGGGGACAGTGAATAAGATTTTTTTAGTACGCATATAAATTTTCATTCATTTGGCAAGAACAGGCAGGAACAGAGGAGGAGAGCAAAATGGCAGGGTTGAGACCAAGTCTAACTAATGGATCCCACAGGGCAAAACCATAATTGACTTCTGGGAACTAGTGTTAATAAGGAGAATCTGGTAAAATGAATTGTGGACTTAAGAAACAAAATTCCAACTCAAACAACAGCAACAACAACAAAAAAGGCTAAAAACTGCACCAGACAAAATAGTGCTACTTTAAACACCTTCCCCTCTTCTCAAAATTCAGTTTGGCATTTGCAATAGAGAAGTCATTAGAAAAGCTGTTCAACTGAGTTGAACAGTGGAAAAAAAAAAATACTGAAATTTGTCCATACACGATTTTTTTTCAGTGCTTTTCTAATTTTTCAGTCAATTTCTAACTAAATCTATGAGCTTTCCAGATAAAAATGAATTTTCAATACTAGAATTAAAACTACAACAGAATCCTGACTTCATTTTCTTTGCCTTCTAGTTCTTCCTCCTTCTCTTTCTTCAACTGTGCTGCTGTGAGGTTATTTAACCATTTATTGTTATTTCAACTCACATGAAGTAATTTTACAGAGACAATCTTTTACATAGTGTTTCAGACAATTTCAGATGAGCTTCCTCACTGCAGAAAGCAGGAAATTATTTACTTTTTCTCCCCATTCTTGCAAATACTCAGCCTAAACATCCAAACAACAGTAAAAAATGTACAGAAGCAGAACAAAACAAACAGGTAGCAATATTTAACTCTTACATTTAGCTGAAGATTTTGTTTGTCCAAGCATACTCACATTGACATCTGCTGCATCCCTCAAATTCTTCCTCCCATTCTCTTGCACTATGAGTGTAAATCACTTAGTCATCTCCTTTTGCAACTTTCTTCTAGCTCTAAAGAAGCACAATTAAATCACTCTTGAATCATCACCCCTTATCCCAAAATATGGCCAGCAGAAAGGCTGAGTGGCCTATTCCAGCAACTCTTGTTACGATTCCTGTTTTGCTTGTTTGTTGTAACTACAAAAATGCGCTACCAGACATATGCAGTGAAAATCTGTGGGCAACGTGCTACTTCATATACATAGGTCATTTTGAAAGTAATGCCTCCAAATTATGTATATGGAAACTACGACGGATACAAAAGAACACAGTAACACCAGTTGATAGAACACACTCTCAGCTATAAAACAGCATTTTTTCAACATAGGCATTTCCATTAGCTAAGCATTTTTACTCGTGGTGCACGCCTGCAGCCACAATCATCAGCACCAGCGGAAGTGACCCACCATCACTGTTGCCACTGCTGAAACACACCTCCCACTGCTTCACATCCACTGCATGGTTTCCATAAACATTCAGCAAGCATCAATGAATGTGAGCGGGTGCCATTTTTTCTGCATGGAGGAATTCAATGACACACCTTTGCTTCATCCGCACTTCCATGTCAGACAGCATTCTGTCAGACTGCCCCTCTGCTGCCGTCTGTTACAAAGGAAGAAAACGTAATGGAATATTCATCATCATCACTGTCACAGAATGGCCTGGGTTGAAGAGGACCATAATGATCATCCAGTTTCAACCCCCTGCTACATGCAGGGTCACCAACCACCAGACCAAGCTGCCACATCCAGCCAAATCCAGCCTGGCCTTGAATGCCTCCAGGGATGGGGCATCCACAACCTCCTTGGGCAACCTGTTCCAGTGCTTCACCACCCTCTGAGTGAAAAACTTCCTCCTAATATCTAACCTAAATCTCCCTTGTCTTAGTTTAAAACCATTCCCCCTTGGATTTTGATGGGAAGGTTCGAACTCTACTGCCATACCACCAACATCTGCCTCTGACAGCATGGGCCAACATCATAAAATAGGAGGCATTACTTTTGGAGTGACCTATTAATTGCATCCCTTCAGCATTCAGACAATTTCATCTTGTTGAGATCAGTGGCTCACTTTTCTTCAACTCACTGGAGAAAATTAAATACTCCCTTCAGAGCAAAACGTGTTTGGGAAATGGAGATGGTTTGACTGCTAATGGTTCCATATGACTCTCTTATTGAACCAAGCAGTGTGTGAGGCTACACAGCTTGGTTCACCTATAGTGCTCTACTCCTCCATAACATAATTGCGGTTTTTGCATCTTTTCTGTTTACACTCACTTTGAAGTACTCTCCCTTCAGGCTTCTCCCCACCCTCTTCCCACTTGTTTTGATACGACTTGCCCATTTCCTGCTATTACAATTAACAATGCACATACAGGAACAATAGCCACTGTCACAACATTCACAGCTTCAAAGCTAGCTCCAACTTGCAAGACATAATGCACAGAGAGGACACTAATGAAAAGGCTGAATTTAAAATCCCATTTATCCTGAAAAGGTCATGCCACATTGAGATGTCCTTGGGAGATTGCTGGGAGACACTGGGCTCTTTCAATGTTGTTGTGATCATTTTCTCAGCAAGATAACTGTGCTTTACACGTCTGGACTGTTTAAGGGCACAACACGTGCTAATTTAATTTATGTTTTTAGGGGGGCTGAAGCTTTAACAGAAAAAAATGCAAAGGTCTATAAGTGTGCACTGCATGCACAAGGGATTACACCCGTCTTTTACAAACTAACAGTAGAGCCACAAGAGACAGCAATGAACCAGTTCAGTTTCCTGGGAGTGCTCTTAATTCACAATCACTGTCTTGCAAAGAAACTACTCACATACACAAAAGGGATTTAAGAAAAATCCTCCTGGGATTTATAAAGATCTTGGAAAAGCTTTGGACTATTTATATTCTAAATAATTTGACAAACACGTACCAAGGACAGATACATTACCACAGGCAATGGCTACGCTACTGCTCTTTTGGTATTCGAACAGCTTCATGCCATGAGCGTTCAAAATAAAAAATCTCTTAAAAAAAACCCTCTAAAAAATCACCCTGTAGCTCTAGTCACTTATTGCACTTAGAGCAGGTACCAGCCACAGCTATTACATGGCACTTCAAGCTTAAAGACTCATTAGCTATCTTATGGCCATGACTATTTGTTCCAGACTATTTTAGGAAGGTTGGGAAATTTTGTGCAGAGACAGATGGTCTGTCAGACTGAGATCAAAAAAAAGGAAAAGGGAATTTCAAAGAACAACAAAAAAAAATCTAGCCACTTCTTACAGAATGAAGTGTTACCTATGCTGAAATACAATTCTTATGCACAGAGGTACAATTGCACACTATCAATGAACTACCCTATTCAATTACAACCCTTGAATTCATGGATGTTCTAAGCACAAAATAACAAATCCTTTCAAGATACATCTTATAACATTTATTTGAAGATTCAGGATTTTCTTGAAGCTTCATTCATTTACTATTACCCTTGTAAGTTTCAAGAAAACAACGCTGCATGCCCCAGTTTCAGTCTGAGTGGTACTCTCTTTTAGGTATTCATTATATAAATCTCAGCACAAGACTGCCATAAGTAATGTCCACTAATGAGGACCGTGAGTTAATCTGACTTCAACGGACTCAGATGATACTTTCCAATTTTGTTAACAATCCTGCTTGTTCCAGACTATTTCTGTCTGTATCTTCATAGGTTATAGCCTCAACTGGGTATCAATTCAAAGCCCTGGACTACAAATCATCAGTGAAAGAAGGAAGAAGAAACAGAGTAGAAGAGTGTATTTAATAAGTTAGTAAAAGTCAGTAAACTTTACTAACTTCATTCTTCCATTTTTTTTAATCATTTACTTCCCAAGTAACAGTCTTCTCTATGATTTTGTTTTATGCCTTGAAAAGACGTGATGGAAGTGTGGTCAAAGGGCTTCAGGAAGTAAAAAAAATACATATTTTGACACAATAACATCGTGATACTGACTAAGAGAACTTACAGAGTATGAAATACTCTTTCTGATGCAGTCTGTTAGGATACTGATAACCTGCTGTGCAGAACTCAAAGTCTCCACATAAAGAGGAAAAAAAGAAAGATGCAGATTCCAGGCCTTGGTCCAGAAAAGCGAAGAATGCTAAACTCAAACGTATCTAAAAAGTCTCAAACATGACAGGCAGGTAGAAAAAAAAAAATACATGCCTTCTCTGCAGTTTTTAGGTGTGCTTGACCAAGGAAACAGATTCCAAGTCTGTGCTCGCCAGGTTACTAAACAGCATGATTCAACAACTCTTGCCACAGCAATGCAGCAAGAATCACACCCCAAAAACCAAAGGCTTGTGAGTTCCTTGGAAGTTACTTCAACAGAACTTGTTTAGAAAATCATTTCAAGTTCACATATATGCACTGGTTGGACTGAGGGTTAAGATGATTAGATACATTTGGTGGGCAAATTTAATTTTTCCTGGTGTACCTCATACAAGAGGGAAAAAAAAGAAATAAAAAAAATAGAAAGCTTACAACAATCTGACATCTGGCAGTTTCTTCTCAAGAGAGGTCTAGGATGAAAATAGCTGGGCTCTGAAGAGCAGAATCAGCATGTACTGGCAAAAGGTGTCTCTTCAACACAGGTGTTCTCTGTCTCTCGCTTTTGTGATTACAAAGCTAACTTGCACATACAAAAATAGAAAAAAGAAAAAAAATACTCCTACTCCTGAAGCTCTTGCAAGTAGCACTAGCAACTCTGTGTTTTAATTTGTGACCACTTTCTATCAAATATATATGCATGTAGTTCTAGTCTGCACTCAAATTTGCATTCAAATGTAGAGTGTAGATGGAAAAGAGTGAGATTTTGATCAGCTGTGTTAAGGATTTTGTTTGGAAAGTATCCATGGTCTTCAAGTGTATTAATTGATACGGATTCTGCTTTTTTTCTGCAGATTTAGGATTACATACTTCAGAGCATGGCCTTCTGAGTAATTCAAGCCCCAAAACACGCTAAATATTGTGTGATACATCTACTTCCATAACAGCAAGCCAGCTACTCTTCTGGTGATGGCAGCTTGACATCTATAATTCCCATCCATTTTTTGTTTCCTTATTCCTTGTTACATTACTACAGCTACACTCTGAGGACTAAACAGTGAAATATAGCACTAACTGCAACCAAGAAATACATCATATCTTTCAGCAAAGACATTCACATTGAAAAAAACACTGGTGGCAACATCCATTAAAATAGTACAATACTTCCCACTTATAAGCCCAACTTTTCATTTCCTTCTAATTTTGACCAAGTTCCCAGAACTAGAATATTTCTAATGGGTATCTGTAAATTACATAAAACAGGAAAAATGGCTAAAGGAGGACAGTACTGATAAGAAGGCGTAAGGAAGGACTCTGCTGATATCAGATTGATATCAGATTGACATCAGATGATACCACAGTCCATCAGCAAATCCCCCCCTGCACAGTGCTACTCTGTGACAAATGACAACTTACTGCTGTTTACATTTATTCAGTTAGCTCAAATAGCAAAGAATTATGGAGTACATTACAAATTCCAGCATTCCCCATGATCTCCACTTTTTTGTTAAAAAAGAGGCACTTGCAGACTCAGAAAATTGTTAAAAACAACTGTCAGACTGCAAAGTCTAGCTTTTCGAAGTTAGGAAATGTCTGAAAAGTTTGCATTTTCACTTGGCCCCAGTACAGACCCATTCAGTCAGAGTGAAAGGTTAGTTGTTTTTTTTTACAACAGAAAATATCTGAATTAAGTGAGGTTAACTTTTATTCTTTTTTTAACTTAAAAAACAGACTTCCAACATAAAATGTCAGAATCCTCTTCCGGCCATGTAATCTAGTATTTATTTAGGTTGGAAAAATTGATGAACCTTTTATTCTAAAACTGCTGTCAGCTTAAACGTATTATTAACTTTACTGTACAGAGATGGAACTGAGGCAGAAAAAGGTTAATGCTAGGAGTAACCAACAATTTGGGGTTCACAATTTGCAGCGGTTCAGGGTGCTTAGCACTTTGTCATCTTATGTTCAAAGCATAGTTCCCAGTGACTACAACTGCACCTGAGAGAGTTCAGCACTACTGCAGATCAGATCCCACAGCTTCGACCTCAGTCACCCAGAAAATGAGGTGCGTGCAGTTAGTAATCATCTGTGAAAAGTCTGGGTTAAGCCATTTGCCTGAAACTGCACAGAAACTCTTAGAAAAAGTTTACTTCAACTAAATAAATCATATTCTTCCTGTCCCCAATTCATTCCAAACACTAGGCAGGAATTAGGCCCTGGGGATAAAATATGCCTCATAATGCCATATAATAAACGGTACTACTTTCTGTCCAAGATGCCACTGCAACTAATTCAGTTTCAGAAAGAAAATCAATAAAGAAATAAAGCACTCAACATCAAAATTTCTAACCCAAGCAGTGTTCTTATTTTGAAAGAGATGGACCCAAGTGCTCTTCACATACCCGAAGCACTTGGCGGTCACTATTAATCCTGTGTAAAAAGACCTCAGATATCACAGTAATGAAGAGTAGTAAAAATGGCATAAGATAGCTAAGACATACAAAGAAGAAATACAGAGAAAATTTGATTGGATGACTGATTTATTTTTTCTTTAACCAGGTCAAACTAACAAAAGGTTGGAGGCAGAAGGAAAAACAGCAACAGCATGGATTCCTATCAGCATTTATATGGCTCTTCACATGTGTAAACTACTTTTAAAAATTAACTAATTAATCCTCACAACCTCATATTCCCATCTGATGCAGTCAAGTATTATAAACCTGTATTTTCCAAGAGGAAACTAGGGCAGAGAAATTAAAAGCTGTATTTCCAAAGTGTCCATTAATTCTGTGCATCTGTGTGGAGTGCCCAACTTGAGACACTGAAAAAGAGGCCATAAGATATTTTGAGGACTCTCAGCTCCTAAGAACGACAGCACTAGTCATAAAAGAGACATCTGAGAAAAATATCTGAAGCTTGGCGCTGAGATAAAAACATAAAAGTATTATAATTTATCATTTTTTTGAGAGAGATTGATGGGAACTCTGACTCTGAAATGAGTCAGAGACAGAGCTGGGCCTGATATTCATTTAAAACTGAATACAGGACATTGAATTTAATATTTGTTCAGTAGAAGAAGGACAGGTAGCTCAGAAACTTCAGAATGAGCTGTGCTAGGCAACTTCATCAATTTGGGAAACACGGGAAGAGGTCTGTAGAGAAACGGAGACCGGTAAGGCACGGTCCGCCTGCACAGTGAAGAGCAAACCTAGTATTCGCTCAGTGAGAAAGGCAGACATAGGGAGAAAACCACAGTGCTTGCACATACAAGAAGCCCATCTGCCTCTGAGGAGCACAGCAATAAAGCAGCACGCTGGTCCAGAAATCTGGCAGAAATCAAACAGTGCCTTCCAGAGCCCCTGCTGCCATTCTGAATGCACGTGAGCTTCCTTCTCTGCAAACAGTATGGGTACCAAACCACATCCACCTCTCTCTCTCCCTCCGTCTCTCTGGGAAAAAGCTGCCCCTTGGAAGCTCTTGTGATTGCTAGCAGAACTCTAGGCTTTAAACTATGCTGAAGCAGTGCTTGAAAGAACACAACACTGGATTTTTGTGAACTTCACAAGTTATTCTTTTTTAATCTCAAACTCAGACTGCGGACCAAGACAGCTTAAATAAAACTTTTGTGGACCCTGTTCTCCTCAACAGCCAGACACAATTCTTGATAGTCACACCTAAAAAGCAATAATCTATTCTTAAACTGTGAGCTTACACATGTCTACCTATGCTATTTACTCTTTGCAACCAGTATACTTCAGAATAGTGTTAACAAATGTGGTTGACAGTGCGCAGTAACCTTGAGCAGAACAATGGGCTGAGAACCTACATCCCTCTCTTCTGAAGCCTTTCTTCACTCCCCATCAAAGGAGGAAACAAAAACCACACATTGTACCTCTCATGTTTCTTAAGGCATCCAAGCCACTTCTTTCACAAAAACTACCTGTCCATCAAGACACCAGGCTTGGCATGCCGAACGGTACATTAATTTTGTGATCTCAGCTGCTAGCCACATATACTTTTACACCATCAAAAGCTTTGTGTATTTGTGCATCATCAGTGAACATGAAACATTCCTTTACCAAAGCAGTACACAGTTCTTCCTCCTTTTTTTTCTGGCATAAACAAAGATAACTACTTGGAATCTAAACCCCACACTTCAAAAAACATTTAGATCCGCATAAAATGCAACTATGCATTGGGGTTTCCAGTTTCTAATGAAAAAAAAATCCAACCTTTTCAAAGCATATTTCTTTCATCAGTCTTGTTTGTAGAGAACTGAACACAATGTGCTCCCTCATGCACCATTCTGACCAAGACATTTCACAAGAACCTCTATCCACCCAGTGCCAATCTGTTTACAAAGGTTACAAAGAACTACATTTCTGCCCCGAGCTCTAAATGAAAAAGAGTGTCTGCTTCCAAACCTTTCCATTTTTTTTGAAGAAAGACAGGTATTCATTCTCAGCAATTCTTATTGAGCACTGCATCGTTCTGGAGACTGTTGTTAATTACTTAAGGCTGGGGTCAGAAACCTGTGGTTTGAAAGCCACATGTAGCTCTTCAGCAGCATGTGTTTAGCTCTTCAATCCTCTGGCATCAGCGCACAATTCTCAACAGCACACAAGTGCAAAAGGAGGGGTTTTTTGGCAAGAAAGTCTCTTTATGGCTCTGTAATCAGCCCAGCTCCAGCAGTTCTTTTCTGTATCTACTAATAGCAAGTCAAACTCCTCAAAGTCAATTTTGATGAATAACATTATCTCTTGCTTCCTATCAACTTCTCTGAAATATTTACATGCACATAAGACAAACAAGAAGTAAATAATCATAGCAACAGCTTGAAAAAGTAACAAGCAGTAATTTCTAAAGAGTTCTAACTCTGAATTTTGTTTGCTAGACAATGTTGTTTTGTCAGGGTTTTTTGCTTGTTTGTTTGTTTGTTTGTTTGTTTAAAAGACTAGCAATACTAAATGCAGCCTTCCCTCATGGCGTTATAGATTGCTTTGCAGCAAAGGCACTGTAGTGCAGTCGGTCTCTGTTCTTTTTCTCTTGCAATGGAGAGTTTCTTTACAAATAAACACAAACACACACACACAGAGGACAGATCTTTCTTTTCTGCAGATATTTTTTGGAGGACAGGTAACGGTAAACTATGATGACTGAAAATCAGAGCAGGATGGAGGGGCCAGAACAGGAGAGAGATACAGTTTGTAAAGGCTGCCCTCCAACACTGGTATTGCTGTTCACTTCATCCTTGTGATCAATTTGGTTGTCTCCAGAACATCTGCTCCCAAGCTGACAAATGATGAACCCCATCTCAGAATCCTTAAGCAGAAAAACAGCAGTCTGATAAACAGCTAACAGAGGAAAATATATGCACCTTTCATAAGGAAGACAAATCGCTTATTCTCACCAAATGCTTCCAACAGAACACTAATTCTGTATTTATTTGCAGAGCATATGTACTGTGTCCAAAGCACTGCATTAAAAAAGATCTCTAGCAGCCAATTGGTTTGATTACATTACTTTTCCCCTGTGTAACAACAGCTCAGAAACAGTAATAAGAAAGCCTTTATAGAAAGAATGCCTGCTAGAAACATTTTGTGGCTTTTGTTAGTCTTTTTTGCTCCTGTTTTTCATGGGAGTGGTGTTATTATTTTGGACATTTTTCTCCAAGAAGTATCTATGAAATATTAGGGTCACATAGCAAAAGCTTTCATGCACATTCCCTTCAACATGGCACATTATTTTTATTAATCACGGCACACATATACTGCCGGATGCTCTTTGTTTTAGGTCTGGCCATGTGATTTTCCTGACACCAGGGAACACTGGGTAAATTGTAATGCTCTACCAAGGCCAAAGAATGGTCTTTTCTAAAGCTAGGATGTTGATGAATTGTTATTTGCCAAGGCCTAAGTAAGCACAGAACACTCTATCTATTCCTCCTTCTGTGCTCTCAGGAATGATGGATGGAAAAATGAGGCAGGAAAAGAAGCTGGAGACAAGGCTGAGCCGACAACCTAGCAGATCTAAGCAGGATTGTTTTAATCAAACTGGAAGAAAAAGCAGCTCCTTGTATTATTCCTCTAGTCTTGCTCTCTTATTGCAACCACAGAGCATGGGAAGTACCGCATTTCTCTGTCAGAAAATTCTAACACATTGAAAATAATACAAATAGTCAGCTCCTGCATGCTGAGGCACAAAAACGACTCTTTCAACAAAGACAACTTCACATAAACCCTGACTTGCAAGTTACGACCTGCTTGTAATGCCAGCAAAATGCTTGAGTATACATGGATTCAAGCAGTTTGTAAGTGCAAAGTATTATTTACCCTTCCTAGAGTAGCCGGCTGACTTACAGCCTACCATCTAACGCTGATATCGTGCAAATTCCACACTGTAATATTTACTTACAGATAGTGGATAACAGAAAGCAATTATCAGACATGCACGTTTTCAGGAATTTAACAGGAATATCTAATAAGATCCAATCAGCGGTTTCCCAGGAGATGAACTGCATCATCCACTAAACACAAGCACCACTCCACCTGTGGGCTAGTGCAGAGGGATGGCAGGGAGGGCTGAGGGATGCCCATCAGCTGCTTGGTGAGGCCGTGTGGCTGGCAGGCGGTCCCCGAGGCCTGCCTTGCCCCAGCACTTTTGCGGCATCCACGAATGGCCATATACAGGTGCTCCAGTCAGCAACAGGGTGAGGCTGCTAGAGCTCCCCCTCCCTTGTCCTGCAAGACCAGGGGATGAAGCTGGTACCTCCTCTTGGTTCATGCCAGGTGAGGAAGTACCCCCCATGGAGTGCTGCCCCAGCAGGGAGAACAGAAGATACAAGCTCTGTGCTACCAGCATCAAGGGCTGCACTTTGCTGTCTTCACTGAAGCAGTACAATTACTATGTAGTAACGGCATGACCTCCATGACAATGCCAAGACTGCTGCTCCCAGCATAAACAGAGATTCCTGGGGGAGGAGAGAGGTCCTGGAGGAAGGCTCAGAAGTGGGAGCTGCCACCTAGGCACTGCTGCACTTATTGGATTATGGCCTTTAGCTTCTGCATTCAGTTATACCTGCAGTCAGCACAATCCAAGCATATCTAGCCAAAATTGTCTTTGACAGTGAGACAAATCCACCTTGTTCCTGAGAAGAGGTGGAACAACACAGAGTGAGAACACAGCTAACGGGGGCAGGATGATAAGAGATGGCGTCATTCCCAGGCACCTGCTCTGAGCGCTGTCCTGCATGTTCCTATCCAAACGTGCAGGGGTCCTGGGACTGCATCCATAGCAGCAACACCAGGTCATGGTTGGGAGCAAGAGGCAGGCACAGTGTGCTGCAGACGCAAGCAGAAATACCACAGCAACAAGCAAGGTGCCATCCACATCTGTCAGCACTGCATTACATCTGTCTGCTGTACAGCATGTAAATACATAACAAAGAGGGAAAGTGGATAAAATGATTTTGGTTTTTTTCTGGAGATTCTTTTTGGGTAAAAGAATATATCACTGGTAGTGCCATAGAATGGTTTAAACATATTCTTCCTGTAAAGGTCTACATCTTTGCACATTTTTCATGGCTTTAACATTTTTTAAATGTGGAAGTACTTAGAAGCATCACAAGATTACTTCATGAAACTCCTCAAACATTGAAAAAGCACACAAGATCTCCTATCAACTGACACACTTATAAAAAATAAATAGGTTGCCTTCACCCATACAGACAGGTGTCAATGCATGGGAGCTACCATTACATTTGAAATACTCCTAAGTGCTGCTGGTAGCCTTCTGCAAAGAAGTCAAGGCATGAATAAACTAGCATCCTACTTCTCTCTCTCAAATTAGTGCTTTAGAAGCCAGACAAGAAAGCTGAGCAGTGATCTGAACCTTTTGTTTCAGTATTGAGAATGCATGTAGACTGTGGATAATAAGGTAAGAACTCTGTCTCTCACAGTTTCATCTAAATCTATCAGCATGCTCCAGACAGACTTCCAGAAACATTCCATCACCTAGCAAACTTGGCCATACACACAATCTACACAGGCACAGAAATAGCAAAACAGATTTTTTTTTTTTTTTCCCCCCTGTAAACACCTGATAGAAGTCATGGCTGCAAGTCAGCATACAATTTCATATACTTAAGTTCCAAAATCCTAACTGAAAAATAGGGTTTAGATGACAAAGCAATCAGATGCATTTAATAGGATAGCTCAGCACACAAGGAAACCATGAAATTCTTAACAGTCTAGCCGTGTATTTCAGCACTGATCAGTGCCAACCACACAGCTCAGTGCTCTTCCATAGCAATTTTAACAGGAGTTACTGAAGTAAATTAATTCAAAGTTATTAAAACAGATGTGTGCACCACTGCACAGTTACAGCGATCTCTCCAATTACAAAAGGAATTTCTATTATACAGGTGATGCTTTGGTAAAATGGCATTTTTACTTTTTCTTCCCACACCAAATTCCTGCCTATTCTTACCTCTCAGATAAGATATATTCTTTTCTGTTTTGTTTAATATTAACCTCTTGCAGAGGATAATTTCTCTCAGAGAAATTCCTGCACATAAATGAATTTCTCAAAATTAAAAAAAAAAAAATTATTGACTAGGGAAAGCAGAATTTTTACCCAATGACTCAATAATAAAAAGGTTTGAGAATCCCTTTTTTCTCTTCTTTAACATGGAAGTTTTAGTTTCTCTGGCTGTTGTTTTTTGTCTGTTTGTTTGTTTGCCTTTCCCCAAAAACAGACATAAGAAATCATTACTTTTGCAGTAAAGAACAAAAAGGCAGAGATGTTACCGGTCTTTGGCTGTGCATGGAATACAAACAAAAAGCAAAGCAGACGTTACTCTGCCTTTCTCCTACTTCACTACATTTGTCACCACATTTTGCTATGGTGGGATTCTGTTCCTGTGATCACTGCGCCACAAAGGCACCTAAAGTCATTATTCACTCTGTTAATCACTAATATGGATGGGGAAGAAGGGCCAGAACCTTTTAACATTACAGCCTTGTAGTGCTTGGGGGGCTGAAATAAATGATCCAAGTGTTGAAAGGCGATGAGATATAAAATGTCTTCCTTATAAACTTAACTTAGAGGTAAAGCTGCTGCTTGTTTTTAAGCCTTAGCTATCCTTGTAAGCTATGCTTTCCCTGGCCCACTATACTCCACAGCACTTGTTATTAATTAATTCCATTGTTTGCTAAGGTCTGTAGACAAGAGAAAGTATTCAAATACAATTGTCAGAGTCAAATTTAAGCACAGTGGTTTCATGTTTAGTGCCATTGCTTATGCAAATCAGAAAGGTAAAATTTGACCTTAATAAGCCAATTCAGTTATAAATACAGAACGGATTTGTTTTCCAGATGCTGCAGCAACACAAAGAGCTTTGCCTTCTGAGCAAACAAGCTAAAGGAAATTGTTGCAACTGTAAAAAAAAAAAACAACAACAAAAAACCACAGGTAGAAGTACCACATCTCAACATCCATGCACATGCAATCCAGTCCAGGACTGATATGCAGCCCAGGAATTCTGGTTTCATCTCTTCTGCTGGGCAATCAGAAAACATTTGTGCAGTTCACTACCTTTGTTTCCCTGACAAAATTTTCACAGCAGCCCCTGAGGCAAGAAACTGATCCTTCTTTCACAATTAAAGAAACTACTAAGTTGCAACAACTTCATTCTGGAAGAACCGAAAATGGATCTCCATGCTCTTGTGAGACAGGACAGAGACCCATGCTCACTGATTTTTGCAATGAACATGCCACACTGAGCTGTACAACAACAGCCTAAACCACACTGTTCACACATGCAGAGCCCAGCACTCCTGCCAGACACTATTATTGTCACTTTTCACTGTAAATTACAGGAGCCCGCACTGTCACTAGAAATGTTTTCCTCTTTTTATTGTGCAGCCGTAAGTTGCTCCTTCGGTACACATTAATGGCACGCGTGGGACAGGAAGGCCTTAGGAGACCATTCAGATTACAGGAGTTCGACATTGTGTGCCCCATCACCATGTGGTATCTCTGTTACAAAAGGGCCAGGGCAGCAGGTTGTACAGAATTCTTGCAAGACCACAATGCTGGAGATTTCGTCTGTATATCCAGACAGAGCAAACTCTTACCTTTACTGGCTTTAAAAAGGTCAGTGTTTGATTGAATAAACTCCCTGCCAAGAAAGCACGCTCTGTTCTCAAAGGTTTAACATTAGCACTCACTGGGTGGCTGGGTGTCTTGGAGCACTGCTAGAGAGCTACAAAGGCTTTTACATCTGTGGATTTCCCCGTCCAATTCAGCAGCTTCTAAACTTAGCAGCCTCTCCAAATAGATGGGAGCTGAGTTTGGCAAGCCTCTGTTCTAGCTCCACTTTACAAACTCATCACAACACCCGGTAAACTCAGAGGTTAGAAAACTATCTGCAGGGAAACGCACATTTTAAATTAAAGTTAATAAACCTGTCTTCCCTCTCTTTGTATACCACAGTTTTGCTGCCTACACATGATTAAACCTTCATCCATACCAGTAGTCCTACTGACCTCCTTCAGTGAAACTACTCATATGACTTCAGACACATATGTGCTTAGACATTTACATAATTAGGCTAAAACATGTAAATCTGAAGCAGACTATAAAAATAATAATAAAAAATTCAAGCGCATTAACACTGAATGCAACTGAACGTGAAACAAGAATGATCACAGAGTCTCATTTTTTCAGGCTTTTCTGGGTAGACAGATCAATGGAGATGCTGGTTCTTAATCACGTGTTCAGATTGTGCACAAATAACACGACACCCTCTTGCTCCCCTCCTCGCAAATGCTGGCAACTATTAAATGTTCATGCATTACACTTGCAGTGCTTTACTCAGTGAGATCCATCCAAAGACAGCAAGAAAATTCAGTAAGAACTACATGCTCTTCCACGGATGTTTTTCACAAGTGTTATTTCTTCAGTAATATTTCGTGTCCTTCGAATGATTCATCCGAAAAGAACACAGCAAAATCGAAATAGGTTGTAACTATGAAAAACAACAAGGTGTGTACGCAAACAGCACTGCACTGATGTAATACTGTGACAGTTCTCTCAGCGCCACATCTGCTTTAAGACCTGGTTGTCCTATCACCAGCACGCACGATTGGGAACATGACAGAATGTGTGCTCCCTCTGTTGGCTACCTTGTTCTCTGGTAGGAAAATATCAGCCATTTCACATAAAAAGAAAAAAAAAATCTTACCGGGAGGGAGTGCTATTTTAATTTTTTTGATAGGACACAGAAAATTAATTCCTAAGCAACAGAGAATGAATTTTAAAAGCGAGCAGGCACACAAGCAATTAATGTCTGAACTCCGACTGGGACTCGACCAGGCCTTAAATTCTGCAAGCATAAATAACTGCTCTCACAGTTTTCTCTCTGTAACGAATCAGTGACACATACTGCTAACATCATCAGGCTGAGGCACGCAAACAGCTACTTATATGTCAAAGTACTGGCATACATCTAAGCACAAAAAACACTACCAAAAACTGTGCAGCAGCTTGTGAACGCAAAAGTTTAGCCATGAAAACAGATACAGTTTGGAAAAATATTGGACTATACATGCATATTCATAACACGTCACACCAAGAAGCCTAAATCACAATTTCAAATGTAGTCAGTAAGAAATCTCTGTTTAAAAGGCTTTAACAGAATTTGCGGGAATGAATGTCAACAGCAATTTGCTTCAGTAACACAAATCGGGTGATTATATTGCCTTAGTAATTATCAAGTCTCAGAATGGTGATACTGGTCATAATATTGCCTCCACTCTCTAGATAGATGATTAACTTGCATGGTGCCAGCAGTTCAGACCTACTAACTCAGCAGCACTGCCAAACACCAGCAACATGCCTACACCCAAAATGCATCCACATCTCCTGCTGAGAGCCGTCACGCCGCTTCCTCTGCACCAAACACAGTCCAAAGCAGGAACAAAAAAGAATAAAGCAGGGAGATGGAGACGTGAACGGAGCTCTCCTGCACTGCCTCAGGCTGTGAAACAGAAGCAGGTTAAGTAATGACAAGGCTTTGCAAGTCACTGGTTTATTAGTCAGCACGTAGGCATCCTGTCTGTCTGCGAGGTGGGCAGCTCTATCACCCTCTATCACCACACGGACGGCAGGACCGACAGAGAGCCATCAACCCCGCGCCACCGAGCACGACCTGCAGCGAGCACACCCCCCGGCCCTGGCAGCCCGGCCCATTCTCCCTTGACTTAGCTGTTTCCCCTCCCACCACAAAGCCTCCGCCAGCACAGCGGTCAGAGTTTACAGGTTGACATCCTTGCCACAAAAACAAAGTTGCTATTGGCAGCACTACTGTGACACTACATCCAAACCCAGTATCAGCATCTAAAAGGCTCTTTGTATCAGGATCAGTCAACATATTTTGGCTGCTAAGTGCTGTATAGATTGTAAGGTAGGCTGGCCATAGCTCTTGCCTGCTGAGGAATGGAAGTGAAATACAAACACATACAGATATCATGTGGGTTTTTGTTTGTTTGTTCTTGACAGCGGAGAAGTGAAGATACCGTGGTCTTTATATAGCAAGCAAAATGTTACTAAATCCCTGCTAAATCTAATAGTCATTCTGTAACCTGCAGAGATGAAGATCATGCCCTTGACATTAATCAAGTTAACACATTCCTTCATCTTCCTTTTTCTTTCTGTTTTGTTTTCTTTAACCAGAATGCATTACATCCTGATTATTCCTATATGCACATTCTTCCACCTCCAGCAGGACAACACAATAGCTGTGTCATTTCTGCTCCATGGGATACATGCCTTGTACTGCTAGAGTAAAATCCTCACATCTATTTTTCACATACCAGAACGGATGAGTGTGGCCTAAAGCAGACCTTGCAGTGTGCATTACTATGGTAGAGGACATACATTCAGGGCATCAGAGAGCATCTCTACAGCATCTCTTTGAACACTGCTGCAAGCACAGCAGCGAGGAACCTGACAGCCCAGGCTGAGGGCAGTCAGTGGACAGCCAGGTAACATGGACAGATCTGGGGCAGCGGTGGCAGGAAGCTGGAATCCCTTCCCAACTCTCCACCTACCCAAATGCTGAGACAGTGTATGACAGATATAACTATGTTTTATTTCTACTCATCTTCAGCTCTGAGTTGTGCATTTGCATGTTTCTTGAAGAAACACAGACACATCATTAATACCGAGCATTTTAGACAACAGAAAGAGAACTCAAAGCCACCTAACCCTCCACCTCACACACACTATGTGCCAAAGAGGGTAGGTCTTATCTGCAGAGATAAACAAGGCCGCAAAGAGCTGGGAAACTAACACTTAATCCAGAAAATATGCACATACCTAGCATACAAATTCCATGTGTGACAAACCACATTTGAACCTGGGAAGCCATAATGCACATGACACTAGCCAGTGGTTACCCCCGCCCCCAGCACCTCCCTGCTTCTATTACAGAAATTATGTATTGCAGTAAGAGCATTTTCAAAAGGGGAGAAAAAGGGAGAGGAGATGGTAGGATGGTGGGATACAGAGGACATGAAAAGGTCAAACACAGCTACACGGGGGTTTGGCTCCATGGAGTTTTAATATGGAGAATCAGTGTACCTCCTCCCAGAGATTCCAGAAATCAAATGTGATTAAGTATTTATTTAACTATAAAAAAGTTGCTTAAAGGATATTTAAAAACAAAGGTAGAAATACAGTTTCAGTACCATCTGTCCTTTTCAGAAAACACATACACAGTGAATTCTTCAACGCCGTAGTGCAGAACCTAATAATAATCTCTGGCGCTGCTGATCCATCTGTGACCAAATGCAGAGTGAATGTCTCTCAAGGATTCCATCAGCGTATACACTGAGTTAAATAACATAAAGAGCAGAAAGAATATTTTCTCTCAAAGCATGGGAAATAAATTATTGAAAAGAAGTTTTGAAAACAACTCTGCCTTGCTGAAAAGGGAGGCTTCCGTAGTGATCTCTGCAGTATAATGAGTGGAATTACTGAGAGAGAATGTCAGTCGCATTATAACTCAAACATAAACAACACAGATAGTTGCTGATACATCTGGAAAGCCCATTATCCTTTGGAAAAGAAACTTACTCAGATTTGCAACTGTGAAACAGAAAAATCCAGAACACTTTGGACTGGAACTTCTCTCAATAAATATTTTGAAATTGACAAGACATACAGAGTGACTTCCGTTACAACGTGTTCAGATTGGTCCTAGCCACTAACCAATTACTGATAGGTACTTTAAGACACACAAAAAAAATCTGAAAGATGTTGTACCAAATTTACTTTAAATTCCTTCGATTCCTTCCACAGAGGTTTGAGTTCCTTGCACATCACTTTTTTTTTTTTTTTTAATGGGTTTTTCTTACATTATGAAATGAATTACAGTACAAATCTATCTATTCATACTGCAGCACTGACACACTGACATAAGAAATATTTGCATAATGGGCATCAAGAGAGAATCTGGCAGTCAGCTCACATACTGTGCAAGTCCTTGTAACACAGGCCTACTTGAATACAACAATATGGTGAAGTCTTACTGCTGAACAGCATTCCGATGAGTTTGAGAATCCACCTGTGAAGATCTTGTGAACTACGTAATCTACAAGTTGCAAAAACACTTTCATAAGCACTGGGATTCTTGACAGTTTAGTAAAATATAAGTAAATATAACCACAAAATTTTAGGTAGCTATAAAGGTACTTCTGTTATACTTGCATTTGAAAATAAATGAATTAAAAAGACTGAAGGAAAAAAACAAACAACAAATGAAGAAAATCAACAAAATAAATCACCCCTGAGGATATAACAATGTCCTCTGACAGCTGTGCTGTGGTTAAATATAATACATTTTCCCTAATGATACTCAACAGAAAAAAAACAAACAAACAAAAAAAAACAACAAACAAACAAAAAAAAACACAAACAAACAAGGAAAAAAAGCCTGAACAGATCTTTCACTGTAGCCGGACCAAATTCTGACAGTTAGACAAAGGAGTTCTGACAAAATCAACACTTATTTTCTCCTGCCTTTGAGACCACGATGGACTATTTCAGTAAATCATAAAATAGTCTTACATCTTCCTACAAAGACAGCCTGACCTACAGTATAGGCTCACAACCCCTTTGAACAGGTCCACACTGCTGCAAACAGAAGTTTCTGCTGACACAAAGGAAGAGATACTGAGCAAGGAGAAAGAAGATGGAGGAAGAGCAGACAGCCTTTTGCAGTAGCAATGCCATGCTACAGCAAAGGCCGCACTACAAAACCAATCACCACTCATCAAAATTATTCATGAGCAATATGTACGTTATCTAGTAAGTGAAATCCTTTAAGGTTTTGTGGGGTTTTTCTTGTTGTTGTTGGTTTTCAGAATTCATCCAAAATTCCAGACTTCTAGATACTTCTTAGATATGCTGACAACATTTTTCACCTGTTGATGTTTCAAAGCTCCTTCAGACTGCAGAAAGTAGAATTGGTACGCATTTCCAGGTTTGTTTATTATTCTACTTAGGGAACAGGAATTACAATTTGTCAGTGATCAAGATATTTTTTCATGCCTTTAACGCATCACCAAGGCTTCCACATGGTTTTCTGAATCCTAGGATTTCTCAACAAGAAGTGGTAAGGTGACTAACAAGAGCTTATGATAATATGAGTGGTCCAAAACCATTTATGAATAGAAGCAAGCATCAGCTGTCAACAGCTCTGAAGATGCGTGCAGTGCAGAGCTTGTTCTGGTGACAGCAGTATCTAATAGTAGTTGTAATCATACTGCTAGCTCCATCTCAGTCAGTGAAAATATCAGCCTTTCCCCGCTTCAACTCATGTATTCCTCCTTAAGATGACACTGAATTTGAATTTGGAGTAAAAGTTTGGTACTTACAAAGGCAATGAATCAGGGCTGACATGGATGCAGAAATTTTTCAGTCAATTCCAGAGTACCTGCAAGGCGAGCTTTTCTCACATTTTCAGCACTGCTCATATTTCAGACAACAGTGCTGTTCGCTTTGTTACGCAGGGGTTCCCACAAGCAATTTTCAGACAGAGATGAGATATACAAATTTCTAAATAGCATCTATGAGTAACAGAACATGGCATCTCTGCAGTTCTTCTATGTGCTCCTTTTTAACAACTTGCTAAAGGGTCCTTCTTGAGTATCAAGTCAGAAATGCGACAGGGACAGCAAGTGAGCCAGACACTGGTTTAACAGAGCTGACTCCAAGCTGCTAGTTGCTTGCACAAGCTGCTAAGCTCTGTTATTATACTAGAGCTTCCCAGAGGCCAAGTGCACAAGGGTCATCTCTTTGAGAAACTGTATACCCTTTACTTCATGTTCTACTCCCTGGGGTTAGCTGTAACATGACCTTGGGCATGACTTTAGGCTTGAGGCTGCAAAAGTACAAATGCTGCAGCAGATCTGAAGGGCAGCAGTGCTGCGAGCATGGCTCCAAGGAAGAGCCACAAAGACGACCCACAATGGGATGAACAGATACTGTGCAGGATGTGTGTGCTGCCCACTGCAAAGCCCCACAAGTCCTGCGTGCTTTCTACACACAGAAAAAAAAGAAAGAAGGAAAGTCACTATTATGCAGAAAACAAGGGTTATGAATATTTAGGAAAGAGAACAGTGCAAGGCCTGCAGCCCAAGAACTAAGGCTGCAAACTAAAATCAGTTTTCAATTTAGCTAGGACAATCAGAAGGTGATCAGGAAAAAAAAAAGCACACTTGATGCTTTGTATTTATTACAATCTTTATGTAAACTTTTTTATTTTCTATCCTAATCTGACTTCTGGCCACCCACAGTGAAGTCTGTGTTTGTCAAAATCACACTTATTCTGTTAGACAAGATTTTTCATCATCTCAGGGTAAAGGTATAAACAAAAGGCTGAGGAAAATAGCATTCAGTTGCAGCTTCTTTGATGAGGCATAGACCATGCTTTTTAAAAAGTCCTCTGGCTACAGCTTCAGCTCAAGTTCAGCCTTGTTATCGTAAACTATAAATATAATAATTACGTGTATGTTCTGACAGTGGCTGGTATGTGTCTGCTTTCATACATGCACCTAAATAGAAACTGGTTCTGTTCCAAAGAATTTGTACTCCAAGAACGCCACGAAACAAAGGAGCTCAGAAGTTCTCCATCGATCATCCCTTTATGTTTAAGGGACTTGAGGAGAAGGGAGGGAAAGGACAGCAATACCTTTCTCTTTTGGCTCAGCGTTACAAGTGTGTTCCAAAGAAATACAGTAATTATTCCTGCCTGTACTCTTGCCTTGGGTCTTGTTTTTTTGGTTTTATTTTCCTCCTTCTGCTAAATTACAAGAAGATAATGATCCAAAAATCACCGCAGGTTTCAGAAACGAAACATACAAGAGAAAAAGAAAGACAAGATCTGAATGTGTAATGCAGGCAATTCAGAGATACCTTTTTAGGAATTCTTATGCGCAAATGGGTACGGAGAAAAAAGGTTAATTATAAATGACACAGTATAATTCCTACCTAAGAATCCTAAGGTTTGCAAAAGGAAAGGTTAGCTCGAAGTCTAATAAAACATTACGCCTGAATGTCCCTTTCTCACACGCAGAAGGGTTCTGCTATTGTTCCCCGGCTCGGCAGACAGCTGGCACTGCGCTCTGCGCGCCAACCCAGCCGCAGCCAGCAGCTCATTTACGACCCGGCATCAGTCAGTGAAAGCAGATCATTTAGCAGAAAACCTCCCAGGCTGGTCGTCTTCCCATTCCTCACTCCCCCCACATGGTAGCAGGCAGGTCCGGTCAGGCTGCACAATTCCCTGGCCTTCAAAAGCCCAACATTTTTCATGTTTGTTTGAGAGGTTCTTTCCTTCAGACTCAAAGCTGCTTTCACAGACGTGTTAGTGGGTGAGAGCTTTCTATTCTCGCGCTAGATGTGATTAATTTGTGGCATTCACGTGTCTAGTTCTGCACAGACAATGAGAATGGACTGGCTCACACCCCATCTACAAGCAATTTATGCCAAAGAAGTTCAGACTTAAAGAAAAAAAGGCTTTGACAGTAGCAAGCTTGCTGCTTGCTGTGGATGGCGCTGAGTGAACTGCAATCGAGTATTTCAGTGAAAAGATGGAGCTATTACTGTTCGCACCAATTATTATTAAAACAGAACGTACAGAGACGGAATAACATTTTTTTCATAGCAGCACAGATCACAACAAAACACACTAAATAAGCAAAAATGGATTCCTACATTTCCTTGGCTCATCCAGCAATCAATAGGCACTAAGGAAGCTGGGATATGAAATCCTAAAAGAAGTATCTGCTTTAACTCAGATACTTGGACCTCCCTCTTCCACGTACAATTACAGCTACAGAAGTGCAAAGCTAATAGCAGCAGGAATATTTATTGAATTCTCTTTGCTTGGTACATTACTCTGGCTAAAGCCCTGAATGACAATCCTATCCAGTTCCGTAATCAATCTCAGCTTATCTCTGATGGACTAAGTAAAAACTCAAAAGCCTCTGCAATCATCTCGCTTAGAGAATACTCAAACTTTCTTTATTCCGGTTCCTGTTCTGTACAGGCAAATGCTGATGATCACCTTTCAGCCCTGCAGAATAAGCTCACTTGTACCTTACACAGAGAAAGACGCACTGACTCAAATTTATACATAGGCATGAGGGTGCACTAGACTGAGATTTTATCTTTTATCTGCACACATTTGCTGGCCTAACAAAACACATAAAATGTGTTATCAGATGCATATGGTAAACACGCACACTTCCTAATCTGCATCAGAAAAGCAGCCTTCGGTGTTATTCACAAACAGGTTTTCCCAATTCTTCTGAACGGGTAACAGAAGCTCATGACATTCTACACAGCAGTGTGTGAGCACGCTGCCTGTCACTGTTTGAAGTATTTCACTGTTTGCTGCCTCTCTGATAGGGTTTAAGAGAAAATTAAAAAGTACGGAACAAGAAAGCAAAAAGATAGGAAAAATGGAACAGATGCCCACTTAACCATATTCTGCCACATGTTTAAAACTAACTGGACCAAACGGCAAAGCAGCAGCCAGCATGGTGAGCTGCTATTTTGGAACATAATTCAGTAAATGGAAGGTCCTCTTAATTTCTATCAATTAACCCAGTACCTTAAAGTCAGTAATTACATACAGAAGCATGCCCTGCACTGGCCTTGAATTTGTTTCATAGCCAATGCATATAATTAGTCCTGATTAATATCCCACATTGCACATCAACAGTATCAGCAAACCCAAATGATCTTCACTGCTGCTGCCACAGGAAGTCTTAGTGGTCTGGTTGGTGCCTTTATCAAAGCACTCTACCCAAATGGGATTGAGGGCTGATTTGGCACCCACACTGCCTGATTTATTAAGAGAGAGACTGCACTGCCTTCCACACAATCATCTTAATCCCTTGCATCAACTAATTAAAGCACAGGGAAAGCTTTTACTTATGTGTGAGCAATTACAAGTTCCTGGTTGGTGTCCAAATGGATTCATGACATTAATTTGTGAACAATAAAACCTCGTGTAATAAGGAATTTCAACAGGTGACTTTACATAGAGTATACACATTTTCATTAATTGCGAGCACATTAGGGAGCAATAGGTGTCAACCCTATCCACACTTAATACCATTCACAAGATTATTTCCAAAGGGCAACAATTAAAATCAATTAAAATCAAAGAAAACAAAATTTGCAACAACAACATTCACAAAAAAATTGACCACACACAAACAAACAAAAAATACTGCAAGAGTAGCTAACAGTCTGCAGCACGCAATTTCGACTGCTCCACCAGCATGTACATTTTGTTACCATTACCTTTTTGGATTACATTTGTCTGCAAGTGAAACCAAGTGACTAATAGTAGAACTGGTAGCAGCTGTTATTGGGGACCATTCCCAGTTAAAGAGAAAGTGGTCTGTGCACAAAGCTTCATCAAAAGCTGTACAACCTGCTGCGTGGCTTCTGTTCTTCTGGTTTTGCTCAGTCAGAATGGGAAGCGCTCCAGCATCAGGGATGCGCATAATCCGACATGGGGCATAGTGCATGGGAACCCACTGGGTTGGTCATTCAAGCCAAGGCACTCAGTGATAAAGCAACACATTGTGGTTACAAGCTCAAAGCGTACAGCCAGTGAACTTTTCGCTGTGCAGATGGCTTGCCGTCTGAGTACAGCACAACGAACCTAAAACTTGTGACTGTTTTTTCTTTTAGTGTTACATTTTGGGGGAACGATGCTAAGTTACGCCGCTTACCTTATGAACAGCAGTGAAAGAAATCTACATCTGCCAATTAAAATTTAGCAGCAAAGAAATCTATGTCAGCATTTCATTTTCTGCATAAAATGGTACCAGAACTAATAATCCACATTCTCCTCAAGGCTACAAGAAAAAATTTAGCAGGATGTTCACCTGCTAGAATTTCTATCACGTTTCAAGTCCAAGGGCAGTGAGTGGTTCTCATACTGACAAGGGAGCGCAAATACACCCTTGTATGTGGAGGAATACACAGCAGAGGTACAAGTTCTCCTTACTCCAGAGATGAAAGACTTGACATATTTTAGCAACTACATACCGCAACTTGGGAATATTACTGTCTGAAAAGTAACGGTTGTTCTCTAAAGATGATGTTTATTATTCATACACAGCAATTTCCCCACAGCTCAGTAAAATCTCAGTGAAAGCACTGCAATAGAGAACTTGCCTACAGAAATGCATTTTGAAGAGACACAGAGTACTAAATATTATAAAGAATGAACAATTCCCCGGCTTGTGTCAAAAACAAAACGTTATCACTCTATCTTTTCCTTTGGAGTGACGAGAGAGTGAGAGAACGTAGGGAAGGAACGGCAAATGCTTCAGTGTTTGCTAATCCGGTAAAAGGAGTGAAATTTAAATTGATTATGTGAACTCCTCCCCTCTCTGCTGATCCGGTATCCTTCCCACATCTGTCTTTAATCGCCCAGGGCACCTCCTGCTGTCTTCCTCAACATGGGCACGTGCCCTTGCCAGATGGATCCTTAACCTGATCGGCCGCATCCTGGCCAACTGTGCCACTGCAGGATCTCACCAAGGCATGAAAGAAGAGAAGACAGCTCAGTTCAGTGACAGCCACTATGCCACACTACTTGCCCAGCCCCAGTCCCCTTCCAAAGCCAACGCAACACAAGCTGCCACCATTGAGCCCCAGGGTTCTGAAAGCATGCCTTTCCTCACAGAGAACTGGGAAGTGAATGTGAAGTGAGTCCCAGGGTTCTGAAAGCATGCATTTCCTCACAGAGAACTGGGAAGTGAATGCTCAAGTTTTATAAACAAGTATTTATGAGGCACAGTCATAAAATGATTTTACATCCTGCTATCAACAGTAGGGCACATTGCTTGAAGTTACAGTAACATAACCAGAGAATGCAGGGTAGCTGAATCTAAGAGTCCTGTATTTCTTGCTCCCCCTCTTCTATCCCACTCCTATTCTTCATCCTGCGTTCACACTTAATTCAACCCTCCCTTTTCACATTGTTTTTTTAACTGGGGTTTGACAGAAGTACAAAGATATTTTGTAGCGTCAGTTTTCTGCACCACTGGAATAGGCCCCCTTTTATCAACGCCCCTGTAGTACCTCAGGGTTTTGACAGAAAATCCTGTGTAACACAGGCAGAGAGCTTGTCCGCAAGCACATTCCCACCATCATCAATTGGAAACGCTTACTTAAGAAAATCTGCCAATATGTTCCACTCTGCCCGCTCCAACAGCAGCATCGCTGCTGGAAGTGAGTACCGGGCAACTCACGCAGGGCTGCCTTCCAGCGGGCGTCCCAGGCAAGGATCCCTCTCGTGAGCAGTTGCCCTGGGGACCTCCACCCCATGCCTTCTCCTGTCCCTCTCCTCCAAGCACACAACAGAGCAGGGGGATCAGTAAGTGAGCACAGACATAAACATGACTAAAGCAGAACAGCAGGCGTATCAGCCTTTCATTTCTCTGGGCTTGTTTTGCTGCGCTATTTGAGATAGGAAGTTAAACATATGGGAAGGGAGAAAAGGAGGACAGAAGTACGCACGAAAGCAAGGATGCTGCTTTCTCCCATACACATCCTAGCTTCTGGCAAAATGTTCTGGGTATGGAGTGTCTGGCAATAAAACATTATGGTTTCCTTCTACTGGCCATTATTCTCGGCATGCAACATTAAAGTCTGTTTTCTGCAATAACAAGCCTTCAAGGGTTTCAATGGAGCAGTGCTTTAGCCTATCAAAAGGTCTAAAACGGAGTTCATGGTTTCTCTTTCATTTGGGGATGGGAAGAAAGCCATGAAAAATTTCAGAAAAGACAAAAAAGAAATCAATACATATCAGCTTTGGTAGCAGCAGCTGTTGGCAAATGTTCCCTCTTTGAATAAAGCTGTCAATACAGCTAAGAGCTTAAGGGCCAATTTCCAGAGAGAGTTACCTTTCCAGACTAAAAAAATAATGATTATAAACATTCTTTCTTTGTTTCTGCCCCATCCCACACTCTTTGTTTTTCCCTGGTAATCAGCAAAGGCAAGCTGTCACTGCTACATGCATGTCAGGAGCACAAAGGGAGTGAGTGGCTTGCGATGGCAGACTTGCCTCCTCCCAAAACAAACAAACAAACAAACAAAAATGCAACAGCAAACACCACACTAAATCCTACAGGGAAGGGGAAAAAACACCTTAATTTGACTGACTTTGCTTGAGGCTGCGGCGAGTCATGCACAGATAACTACCATACTGGATGCTGGCACTCTCCCAGAAATTTGATGCGCTAGAATTATATATGGTGGCATGTGTCAGGCCATCTCACTGCACTTAACAGTTGTCTCCAGCTTCATTTCAAGCTAATTAGCTGCAAAAGTCACTTGAGAAAATTCTCCCCTTCATGGGGATTTCACATAAAGGTCTCTAAAACACATCATCACCTATTAGAGAACTGAAGAACTGGAAAGACTAGAAAATTCTGTACTAAAACAGGATGACCAACATTTATCAAAAATCAGTCAACGCTATCAAGTACTAATAGGACCGAATCAAAGTAAAAAAATCAATACATTAGCTCTGGCAAGCAACAAACCTCACGGGTTTAACCTGATATGCCATTAATATGAAAAGAATTTGACAGTTTACATAAGGGATGTGACCTAGTGCCAACAACCTCTGGCTTCTACATTTTCCAGATGGCAAGAGATTAGGCTAAAGTCTTTATTCTCATAAGAAGATTTTTTTCCTCCATGGAAATGCTATAAAGGACAATTCTGTTCCAAACTTCAAGACTCCTTCACAAATGTCTACTCAATTCCAGGCCTATTAAAAGAAGCCTTTGGGCCTGAAGCTGTGAAAAAGGAAAAAAAAAAAAAAGAAAAGAAAAAAAAAAAGAAAAAAAGGATGAAGACAAACCTAAGTTTAATGCTTGTCTATAGAAGATACATTGACAAAAGAAGTGGGAAGAGCTTGGACCTTCATTACCTTAAAGGAAAAGATTGACTGCTTGAGTTTGGTCTTGATGGGCTTAAGACCAGGAAAAAGTTAAGTCTACTTACATACTAAAAAATGCAGCAATGTAAAATTCAGTACGTACCATTTTCTTACTTTGATTTATACCCATCACTGACAAAAACTTTGAAGGACATTCCTGCTTAATATGGTAAAGAGCTACAGCACAGGGCACTGTCTCTGCTTTGCAAACGTTAATATGAAAAATTGTCCCCTGACAAAGCATGATGCTATTCCCCATTAATCCCTGAAATACAGCAAAGATAGAAACTAGAGTCTTTCACTGCTTCTTATCCAGGGAAGACATGGATGATTAATCAAAATGGGCCATGAGATGAAAACACACCACACAAAAAATAACTCTCATAGACAGAAATTCATAACCGATTAATCAAATTAAACACGAAAAATAACAATCAAAACATATTCTTCAGAGCTTGAGGTATCCAAAAAGTGATCCGCAAGAGTTGTTCACTTCTCTCTTCAACTGTCACTAAGTATTACCTCATTTCTTGCTTTAGTGGCATCACCATAGAAACCCTTTCCTTGCAGGAAACATTCCCCAGGGTCCACCACCCCATCCAGCACATGCCTTCAACACCTCATAGCTGTGCTGTAAAAATTGACTTGTCTCTGAAGACTGGCAGTAAATTCAAGCATTCAGTGAAAAACGGACTTCAGTCATTAAAGGATCGTCTTCAGACATAAGCTTACTGAGTGCTCCACACAGAACAGATTTTAAAGTGATCAACATTTTGGCTCAATCAGAGATGCAGAGAAACAGAGCAACTATTACCATGACATTGTTTTCTTAACTAGTCCCCTCTCTCCCTCCTGCTGCTTTTGCTAAGTCGTTTTACACATGATCCTTTTTCATTTTCAGGCATATAAACCAGTAAGGATAAGTTTATAGTAGTTTCCACATAAGAACTGTGTCATTCAGACACAAACTAGAACAATCCTGCAATCATACTTCAAAATGTTGCTTAAGGAAGTGAGCTAAGAGCATTAGATCATAGTACAACGTTTAGTTTGACTGCCCGAAGAGGAAAAAAAGCAAAAAGAAATCATTTTATAGACTTCCCTTTAGAAGGAGTAAAATCTAAAGTTTTGTTTGTAAAATAATTAGGGAAATGGTCAAATACTAGGATTTATAGTAGGGACGAGTGCCTACTATAACTAACACCTGCCAAAAAGGGGACTCTTTCAAAAGAAGGCAGCTTTCTTCCAGGGTTGTGGGGTTTTTTTTTTTGTTTTTTTTTTTTTTTGTTTTTTTTTACTATTTTGCAGCAATTCTGGAGTCTCCTCCCATGATTATCAAATTAGAAAAACAGATTAGTTTGACATGCTCCTACACATCACCCGCCTTCTGCCCCACTCTTGCCCAGTTCCACACTACACAGACCCCATCCAGCAGGCAGGCAGAGAAATTCTCCCAAACTTCTCACCCAGCTCCTCACTCCACCACTCCAGGAGCAGAAGAGCACCATGAAGTTTCTGATACATCATAAACAGCTGGAGGACATTTGATGTGTTTAACAAAGAAAATTCAGAAGGTTAATTTGGAACATTGGAGGATAGAAGAAAACCATACATGTATAACCGCCTTTAAATATTCAATTTTTCCCAAGTGTCCTTTGACAAGATGAGTTTCTTCTAAACCTGGTTCCAGCTCTGTTTAAATGTGCTTTAAGTTCTTCCTCTTCTCTTCATACTTCCTTCAGCTACTGCTCAACCAGCTCAATTTTCCCATTCGAAACATGCTGCATTCCTACTCTCTGAATTTCTTTCATCATTGTTTATGTAATGCCTCCCAGGTATACGCAGCAGATAAGTGCAGAAGCTGAAGAAAAAGAGTCCTAACTCTTCTGTGCCTGTAGGAAACTTTATATAGAGAAAAGATCTGGCACTTGATTGCAGCTGAGGGAGCATGAGGTTCTAGACATGAGTAGGACAGCCAAAAATGCCTTGAATGCATTTTGATCTCAATTTCAAAAAGCCAGACTCTTGATATTAAATTAGCAGGTTCTTTCCGAACAGGAAGGGCTATAAACATATGTGTAAAACAAACAAACAAACAAACAAACAAACCTAAGCAAAAGAAACTGAAGTTTACATAAAACAGTGATAATACGGTGCATCCTAGCAATGGTGCCCTTGTAACTCTGTACATCTGACTAAATAATACAGATTTCGATGGAAACTTCAAATACTATTCCTGTGCAGTCTAGATATCCATCTACACACTGCCAATAACCATTAACTAAAAATAAGTAAATATTAACAGCAGTAAATCCCAGTACTAGATTTTGTACTAGAGTGTAATGTTCCCTAAAAAATATAAATAAAAAAAAAACAACCACAACCAGCTTCTTATACACATTAAACAAATTTCAGTTATTTTAGTTGCTAGGGGGGAAGGAAAAAGCAGTCATCTTTAAAGCCCCAGAAATTGATTACAACAGGGATAAGATGAAAGATATCCTTTTAATCTAGTACCCTGTGGCTGGGATGGCTGGGCATTTTACCTTGCAGATGCACAATTCTAGTCTCTTAATCAAAATGAGACTGAACAGTTTCAAGAGCAACAGAAATTAAAGTACATTTGGACACTGCTCTTCGTTTGTCTACTTCCTCCCTGTGCCAGTAGAAGACATTTTCCCCAGATGGTATGCTAAATTGTGTTCACAGATCAAAAAGACCACAGGCCAATCAAACAGGTTTTCATCTTTCCTTGCCAGCACTTCTTTTCAGGTCACAAAATCTAAGCCAAAATCCTCACTTTCAGAGCATCAAACAGCATTCTGGTTTCTTGCGTCCTTCAGAGTTCATCTGAAGCCATCACTCATAATTGGTTATTGTCCCCTTGAACAAATGAATCACAAAGATATAAATACTACATCACTGGGATTCTGGCAAAGGGTTTGTTTGTTTATTTTTACATACACACTGCTTATACAGCACTGTTTCCAGCACGAGGCAAAAGCGCATCTGCCTTTGTCTCAAGGATAGTGACCCCTATCTGTTAAACCCCAAAGAGATAATGTTGACAGAAGCAGAGCTGCAATTTGTCTATTAGCACTTGGCAATTAGAGCAGCTCTTTGCTACAGTGATGTTTCTACGATGCACCTAACACTCTAGATGGACTGCATCCAAAATCCGCTTGTCCAACACAGAACAAGAAAGAATATCATTACAGAATATAAAGAGAGATCAGCTTGGCCTCACTAGAAGAAATCTGGGCACAGTGTTTTGCCAAGTTTTGAAGCAGCAAAGATGATTTTATTTTAAACTGGTGAGTTCTGTAAAGAAACGCTTTTGCAGAAACCTAAAAGGAAAAATTAGAAGGGTGAACTTTAAATGTAAGATGTGTCCCTCCATACCTTTAGTTATACTGCTCATCTCTCCTTTCATGTGAACAAAGCAACATGCCCTGCCAGAAGTTAAATTATATCAAAGACGGAAATCACAGACCTTGTTTATGATCCAAAAGCTGAGAAAAATCTTAGTATCCTGGAGCTTAAAACAACCTAAGCACCCTTTTTCAAACTCGTGTGCCACGCCTGTCAAATGGGACTCAGCTGGAGCAGGGACAGATCTTAGATGTATCTTTGATCAGAAAAGTGTTGTTCATGTCGTACTTTCAAACAGTCTGCTTTCTAAAGGAAAAAGCAGACTACACTATCCCACACTGCTCAGCAGAAATCTGAACCCAACATTCTGTAAAACTTCGGTCATGAGAATCTTCATAAAATCTTTAAAATCCTTCCTCTACTTCTACTTCTTTTTCACTAACTTTTCAGTTACTATCTTTAGCTTCAGAAATCTTAAAATTGAGAAAAGGAAAGTAAACTGCTTTTGCGCTGGAAAGCACAGACCTGTACATGCAGACAGGAGCAGAGCACTCCTGCACCAGCCTCACAGCTAATCTGAGGGGAAGCTAAGGTTCTCACTTCAATGGGCGAGCTGTCTGGTAGAGAGTAACAGGCAGCCCTCCTACCTTCAACGATAACCAAAGCAAAATGTTTTGTTCAAGGTCAGCTCATTTTCAAGCCTTCTCTGTGCTCAAATGGCTCAGCTGCTCCCATGCATATCTCTGAAAGATCCCTGCAGTGTGCTGCAAACATCCTTCAAATCCTCACCAGACTAACACTGAAAACTCAGGATGAGACGAAATTGAAAAGGAGCAACAGTAAAGCCCCAGGAGGCTACCGGAGCACCAGCTGCACTCTACCTATCTGTTTTAAAAGACACACTCTGTGATCTCGTACACCACCCGTAAGACTGAATTAAGTGGTAATTCTGTTGCTGCTTTGTTCAATAGTTTCATGTGATGCTTGTTCTCACTCTTCCCACTCACAGCAACTAAGTTGTGGGAAAAAAATGCCTTTCCAATTACACAATACAGAATACTCACACGTTTAAAGGACATCACCGACGTAAAAACTGGTTTTACATGCTCTAGGAGGAGTGCAGTAATATCTCAGTCTCATCAAAAAGACAAACGTATTAGTCAGCTGCATAATCACATTCTTGAAGCTGCAAGAAAGCATATTTAGCAGCACAGACATCCCTACAACAGCTTCTGAAAGTCACATGGCTGACAGAGTACTGCTTACTACTGCAGGTCCACTGATTTAATGAACAAATTAAGATTACCCACAGAAAGATATCATATTTCAAGCGTATTCATCTCTGGGTCAACTTAAATCCTATTCCCCGGTTGTTCTAGTTTCACAATGACATTCATAAAAACAATGTTTCAAATCTTTTAAATCTTTAATCTGCTTCTACTTCTTTTTCTGTAATTCTTCAGTAGGGTTAAGATCTTCAGCTTCAGAAATTTTGCTGTTAACAAAATACCAGAATCTTTCTACTAACAGGCTTTGGTCTCATGATATTTTCACATTAGTGCATCATTTTCCACCAAGATCAAAAGACACTTTGGTGAGGTGAACAACAGTTCAGATCCCTACACTGCCCCAGAGGAATTGGGGTATATGAAATAACTTACAGAAGACTCTGCACCCTCTTATACACCAAAGTACATAGGAAGACTAGTCAATATTTTTCACTGATCCCAAGCAGCTTTCCCTTTTTTATTTTTTTAACCCTTTGCAACCTAGTGGCAACTAAAAGACAAAGAAGACTAGAGCAATTCTAAGAAATATTTGTAGGAATAAAATGTGTTCTTCCCACACACAGAAGAAAGCTGGTGTTTGTTCAAAATTACAAGTTAAAACGATTGCAAACCTCAATTATAACCAGTATTTTAACAGAATCTCCATTTCAAATAAGATTTATTTTCCTTATTCTAAGGCAGAGGGTGTCAAAAAACAGGCCAATGCATCATGGAAATACAATTATTTATATTTGTAAGGTTTTTGTAGACATTCTTAGAAGCCTTCAGAATAGGTTGCTACCAGAACCAACGACATGGTTCTGTGCAAGACAAAGTTTCAGTATGATCCAACACTGCTGCTTATATCATCCAGACTGTGCACGCCCAAAGTTAACAGAAAAGAAGAAAAAGAAAAAAGAATTGATTCTCTGTGAAAGCATTAATAGCGTTTTTTTCCTAGTTAAAAACAGACGCTTAATGACTCCCTCCTCACAAGTTTATAAAACTTACAAAGCAATTGCAGTAATGCCAGGTGCATAAGTACAGATCAAAATTAGCAAGAGAAGAAAGCAAGCTGTTGTTACAAATAACACTGGAACAGTTAGAACAGAACCAGACTCTTTCAAGCTCCTTTCAGGGACCTCAGTGACATCAGAAAACTTGAAAATAACCCTTCCAGCACAATGTTTTCCTACCTCAACCAACAGTCATGCTCAGGACTTAAATGAGACTCCCCCGCTCAGTTCAGGGAGACTGTTTACCACTGAATTGGAAATTTTATTGCTTATGGTGTATGCACTTGCTTCTAAAATGACAACAAGCTTAACCGCTCAAGAGATTCTGCTCTGAAAAAAAAAAAAAAAAATCCTACAAAATCACTGCTTCTTTGCTTCCATATTGCAACGGGATTACCATACAGTCACAGTCTGCTGTATTAAAAAGTATGACAGACACATAACAAAACAAAACTCACGAACAGCCATCTAGACATTTTAAACAGCAGGCAAGGAGAAAGCTGGCTTTTTGGACAAACCACTATGATCAGGATTCCTTTTATGGTTTCAAAGTAGAAGAGACCCCAGGCTATTCCACACCCCCTATAAGAAAGCAATCGGGTGCTTCTTGACATGCAGAGTAATTACTTCATTTTTTATATACCCCTAAATATTTCAGCGGAAGGAAGGAGATGCAGAAAAGAATTTATCATGCTCTTTTCACAGTTTTCCATTATTTGAGTAAACATATCACATCTTTAGAAAATAAAATGGAAACAACAGCTGAACCACAACTTTTCAGCTTGCCAAGATCTGCAGTGTGAGAGAAGATTAAAATAAAATAGGGTTAGTAAAGCTGGAAGCTTTTCCAAAATATTACAGCAGGAAGGCCTCTTTTCTTGGTTGGAATATATTCTTATAGGAGGATAAAAATACATTTATAAAAACTTTGGGGTGCTATTTACATTCACAATGAGGGGCAAAATGGAAGTTGAGGGGACTGAAGGCAATTGTTAAGATGAATTGATCTCTCACAGAAATCCATACAGATTGAAGTATGTTGATGATGTTGGCTGAACCTGCTTAGAAAACATTGCCAATCAACATGCAGCTCCTCAGCAAAAAAAGAAGCCTTTTTCCAGAAATGTTTCATCCCAAGAGAACAGTACAGCCCTGGACTACGCACTAACAATCAGTAGGAAATGGAATCTGGAAACACACCACTCTGGATAGGAAGGATGACATTACTTAGGTAATAAATCCACATAAGATCCCACTTAATATGAAACACATTTATGCTATCCTAAGCTACACAGTTTAGGAGCAAGCTGATCCAGCAATATATTTTATGCTTTTCAATGAGCTGTTGCAAGGTGGGACAGCCACATCATTACTTAAAAACTCCTGACAAAAAGCCTTGCCTCTTCTGCTCCTGAAGGCAAAAGACCAGCTATCACTCCCAACACAGAAATCACAACAAAATTTCTGTGGGTTTCTTTTTCTTCATCATTTTGGAGGTGGAAGCCCTCAGCTTTTAATAACTTCAAGCTCAGAAAATTTTATCAGGCCGTTAAAAAAAAAAAAATTGCATCTAAAAGAAGAGTATGCTGTTTGTAAGTCCCATAAAATAAGACTGTCGAAGCAAAGTGCAGATCTTACTGCTTCCATGGATCAAAACAATATGAAGGAGGAAAATACTCAGATACAGTAGTTACGTGACCAAAATTAAAAAGAAAACAAACAAACACAAAAAAACCTATGTTAAAACAGCACGAGGTTTTGCAGAAACCTTCGTAACCACACAGTGTGTTCTGGTCTATCATCTTTTTCTTGTGACAAATTAAGACCAAAACTCTGACAAAGCATCTCAACACTGAAGATGACAACATGAGGTCCAGGCAGCTCAGGCAAGTTCCCAAGGAGAAATCTGCCACAGGTACAGAATTTTATGTAACTTTCCACTCTGAATAGAGCAGAAGCTCCCCAAGTGCCAAAGAAAGCATCCTCGGTGAGAAGTTACCTATAAGATGGACTCCTGAGATAACAAGATCTGTGCAGGTACTCAGGCAGCCCTAGATGCTCTGTCACCAATGCATCTGGTACAAGGTAAGTTACCTCACAAGACCTTTCTTTAAGACATTTTCTCCTCAGTGTGGACATGAACGCTTTTTTTTTTTCTTTCTTTCTTTTTAAAGGAAAAAAGAGGCATGTTGGTCTAACAGCAATCAGAGGAGCATCAGGGACAGAAACCTGCTGATGTAGGCCTGCAATACTGCAGTTCACGATGAGAGAACAGCCATCCCAGCACACTGCCTGCCTGAGCAGGAGGCTGACTCTCCCTTCAGCTTTCATGCCCCACTGCAGTGCCCCACCCTTAGTGCAAAAAGGGTCACAAGACAGAATAAGATTTCAGAGATGGGGCAACTGAGGAAGGAAAACAATTCCAGGCAGATTTTTCTTTTTTAACACGAAGCTTTCAAGTTCTCCCCATACTCACAGCTCCTTTATCCTGAAATGAGACTAATCCGCCTTGAAATTGGCTGATTCTGCTCAAACTACGTTTACATGGAAGCAAGTTTCATCTAGTTGTCCTCATTCTGAGACCAGTTTCTGCTCTGTGGCAGGAAAGATTATTAAAAACTATATTACAAGCACATGCTTTAAATTGACTCAGCTTGGAAAGATAACTGTATTATATCAGCCTTCCACTCCCTAGGTCACAGAGAGGGAGAGGTAGCAGCTAAAAATCTCAAATGGAAATTGCTTTCTAAATATACTATCCTCCATAAAAACCATTTAGCAACTGCTAGCACCCCACAAGACAAAGGGAAAAGATAAAAAGTACAAGTGACAGGACATATTCGGGAGGGGTACGGCAGACTCGTTTAGATTACCACACTAAACATTTACTACAAGAAGGAAAAAAACAAATGCTCTCTGTTTTTGCACCAGTATCGATCACGTCTTGCAATTTCACTGATGCCTTTTGAAGAGCAGGTGCCTTGGCTCCACTGCAAAGCACAAATGCATACACCATTAGGGCTGTTACGGCACTGGCAACGTTTCACTGACCTGCTCTGCATCAGGATTCCTCTCCATTTGGTGGAGAAGAGGAAAAAATTTCTAAGACAGTTAGCAACATGAGCAGTCCCAGGTGAAGCCTCAAGCTACAAACAGTACCAAAACCCACACTAGCATATCTTATGGCAGAGAACATACGGACAATTTTATATAAACACACTTCAGCAAGATGCAAACATTTTTACACCTACATTTTGTGTAACACTTTCCCATTCTACAAAAACTCCAGTAAAAGGAAGAAAGGGAAGAAGGGATGCTTCTTTATTGTAGGGGCTAGGAGAGTCCATGTCCTTTCCTTCTGTCTCCGCATTTGTGGTCTGAAATGTTCAAAAATGAACAGCCCTTAGCTTCCCCTTTCCTCGCTGCACCAGCAAGTGCTATTCGTGCTGAGAGAGAATGCCACCAGTCACATTTGTTTAGGGTCACCCTGACCAAAACTTCTTCCATAAGCAAGCCAAAAATGATATTAAGTCATTATCAGTTGTTAACTCCTAATTTTCTCGATCTATGAGCCATGCCAAGAAAAAAAAGTGTTACTAGTTTGCTTCTCATCCATTCATCTTATAGGATACACATGAGATACTGTTAATCAAGTCTTTCTCATCAGCTTTCCAGCCTTCTCAGCTATGGAACTGATAATTCAATGCAAAAAAAGAAAAAGAAAAACAAAAGAAAAAAAAAAACTATTTGCTATAAGAGCTCATAATCTTCACAAAGAAACATGAAGCCAACAGCTGCCTAAATACAGATGCAGTGAGACTCACACCATGCAGATTAGCTCAGTGCAGTAAAAGAAGCAAAGCTGAAGCACCTCGTATCAAATTCTGGAATAACAACCAGAAAATAGAAGTGGAAGATTCACAAATCAAACCCAGAAAAAAGAAACTGCAGTTGAGGTGATGCAGGGAGGATGAAGTATTTCCCAAAATTACTGCCAGCAAGAGATACTTTTGACTGATCTGTAAATGGGATGCAAATATCCCTTCAGTATCCCTTGAAGACAGAAAGAGAGGCAGATATTTGCCCCTCATAAAAGGCCAGGGTGAAAAATGTATTTGGCTATAACTGTATATTTAATTAAATTAAATAAAAATTCAGACACATAGCACAGGTCACTATTTCTAAATATATACTGACCTTCAGAAATGCAAACAGCATTTCACCTTTCTCCTGCAGTGCATTTCTTCTCCTAAACCCTGAATTCTATGGGCAGCATTGAGAAAGATGGATGGAATTCTCAAGTACTTAAAAATAAATTCAATGTCTGTTAGATAAAGGAAATTTATAGACCAGCGTCAAATATGTATGTCCCAGAGCTCTTCGCAAATGCGAGCACAATTTATGCTACACAAACAATCTAATGAGGAGAGATGCCCACAGCTCCTCTACCATTAGCAACAGACTCAGAAGGACTACCACCAAAAGCAGAAATTAAACATGGTCTCATTTTTAGCTCCCATAACATACTGCTACTTTCTAAAATAGATGTCATATGCAAATTACACAGTTGCTCATCCCTTCCCAGCTACATCAAGAGTTAATTAAATGGCAACACAGCTAAGACTTTATGTCTCCAGTACCTTAATACTTGAATGGACTGTCACTTCTAGTACACAAACTGACTCAGTCTGCATATTATGTGCAGACAGTTTGTATTGGTTTTCAGTCCACAGACAGCAATGATGAGTATATTTCTGCCTGCCTCTGTCAGGAAAATGGCAGGCACCATGGTAGGGAACCAGCTGAGATGTAAGGTAGAAATCAAGTGTGTGTTGTCTTCAACTGCAAAAAGAATATTAATAGTGATTAGCAAACATTTAACCCTCCTTGCTACAGAGCTCCCCAGACACACTGAAATAAAAAACAATAGCAAACATAAAACCCTTGAAGTGGAGCCAAAAAAGAGCATGAGCAGGGGCAAAGCACTGTAATTCACCACTGCAGGCAGGCAAAAAATTACCACCTTTGAAACAAAGGATTGGGGGCACTGACAGACATCTCTGGAAAGCCACGCTGGGATGGCTGAACATCAGCTGCCTACCCCTCCATCACTGAGCGACCTCTCAGCCATCTTTCCTCACAGCCTTCCAGGCACATGCTCTCCTCAGCAGCTCAGACTAATGCACTGACCTGTGAATGGGCTGCCTGAGATAAAGGCACATCTTCCCTTTTACCACACAGGTACAAAGCTGGTAACCTCTGGCAGAGGGTTAAGTGAGTACAGCACACTCAACAAGCACGAATTTTGAGGAAAGAGTGAAGCAGGTTGCTGGGGGAAGTAACCTGTTACAAGTGATCAGAGAAGAACCGTTAGATCTGAAGTCCCAAGACATTCAAATCCCTGATTTGCAGAGACTGTCTGATACTCACACGAAAGTCCAGTGGCCATGGTGTGTGTTCATTCAGCTTGACTGAGGAGCAAGGACAGCATACTGCACAGCACTGCAGGCTGCTAGGGGAGAGGGAAGCCAGAGCATAGGAAAAGACAGCCGCCTACCAGACAAAGTGAGGAATCACCCACAAGCTAAGATGAGGAATCCGTTCCTAAAAGCTGATATCAAACAGCAACTATATTATTCAAGCTATCAGTTGAACAATCAGATGCTCCTTAAAGAAAGAGATTATGTCAAGCCAGCAATCCAGAGATGTCTCATTCTCTTTCTTCTTGTAAACACTCCGTCATTTTAAAAGATAAACAACATAAGCCTAGACTAGAAGGACTGGATGGCTGGCAAGCAGATGAAAGCAAGCCTTACCTTCAGGTACTTCCTAAGGACTAAGTGAGAAAATGGGTGAAAAGGAGAGACCAGCAAGAAAAGGTATACATAAAGCAAGAAGGAAGGAAAATTCAACCTTGTGCCAAACAGCACACTGTGATTATCTTGTAGCTGCAGCTCTTGCCCTTGAAATGCCATGCACAGTAAGACCAAAGTCATATAGAAGAATGATCACCCAGCCCTCACATAGTGTTCATCTTGGTCCTTTAGGCTTTCCATTCTCCTTGAGAAAGACCAGGCTGCCTGTTGATTCCAAATCCACCCTCAACCAAAAGCCAGCATGTAGCCTTAGGCATTCCATTTATAAAATCATACAATAGCTACAAGCACAGAAGATATGGAGCACTACAGACTTAGAGGAAGCTAGAACATTAAGAATATTGTAATCCAAGAGCTATGGGTAGTTAGGTACTTCTTGTTTGGAAATTCTAGCTTGTATGAGTTTATTGGAATACAGATACATTTCTCTTGGCAGAAGGGCATGTTTCTGCTATCAGACAACAGAAAAAAATTGCAGCACTTGCCCCACATGATCAGCTTTCCTATCACTGAATGCAAAATGTACACTGAATGAGACATAATAGAGGAACTTGGCTTTAAAATTGTTGTTAAAGTTCTCTTACACAGTTGGGCGATTTTATGAATATGGTAATAACTATAACCTTTAGAATTCAAGACAGGAACAGCAGATGGAATCTAATTAAGAGAGAAAAATTATTAATTCATCTTCATAAGGAGTGGGAAAGGCAACGACTCTTTGCAAAGGGAGGTCCTCTGTGTCATTTAATAAATGCAGAAACAACTAACTAGAGCAGGGACTTACTAAGTAAGAGGTACACCTCACACAGGCATTCAGGATTTGTTACCTGTGGCTTAGGACACGGAGTAGACAAAAAATAAAAGGGATTGGTGACAATTTCTTTCATATGTTACTCTGACTGTGTCACTGCATTCTTAGCTGCAGTACAGAGAATAACCACACAATTATACTTTCCAACTTGTTTCAGTTGTCTTTGTTCAACTTCATCAAAGTCTCTGAAGAACTTGCATTTCTTCTTTCCTAATAAATACAGTCAGGTAGCACACATGTAGCTTCATCTTTTGACAGGCTACCCTCATACACCTGAAGGTCAATGACAGAGGATGGTGAAGAAGAGGCTTATGAATGCCTGGGGAATGGAAGGATATTTGTCCCTTTTGCTAAACAGAAGGTTGTGGGATGATGGAGGGTAGGGTACGCATAAATCTCATCTTAGAAAAATTTAAAGAACAGATTCAAAGCAAGGATCTCAGCTAACATTCTGTTTTATTCTCAAGCTTCTGCCATGTCAAGAATGGCCCCAGCATAGGCATTATTAGTCAAAATGTTAAGGACACTTCATGGGAAAAAAATTAACCACGGGGCAAAAGATCTCACTCCCAACGATGTCCCTCACAGACATCTTCTCAAAAATCATCCCCATACATGATCCTCTTTCCCCCCCCCATCCCCCTCCCCCCCCAAGAACAGAGCCATAGCTGGTTTGTTCCTCTTATTCCAGCTGTAGTGAGTTTATCTCTAAAGGAACCCAAGAGAAGGTAATGATGCAACTGAAGTAAAAGCATGTAAAAACAGCTGATAAATAACAGCCACACAGGGCCCTCCTCCACTCTCTTTTAATTGCTATTTCACCAAGTGAGAGTGACTGAAAACAGTGAAGCCAAATACATACACACACACACACACACAAACCACGCAGCTTCTGCTTCTGTTTATGCAGTTCTCATCCAGGCCCACTAACCAGCATTATTAACTGGAGATGAAAGGAATATTCTGCAGGACACAAGCATGTGTAACTTTATTCAGCTGAGGAAGTACTGGTGCCAGTGATAAACTCCCTTAACCTGTGCATCACTGATGTCTACTATTTCATCAACACCCATCCCTGTAACAGTGGTATAAGTAAACACTACCCCTTCACATTAGCATAAATACACACCTGTGTACATGCAGTTTGTGTGCACATAGTGCATGAGCTGCTTTCTCTCTCTGGAGCAGTATTCATTCATTGCTACCTCCTTATTTCCCCCTTCAGCTTCCAGTCTCTCCTCTTTCCCAGCCACCTCTCCACTTCTGCACTGCTCCTCTCACTCACGCCTGCTCTAGCTCTTTTGCAAGAAGTATACTCAGAGAAAATAATGTATAATTCACAACACAACCTCTTCACTTGGACATAAGCCTCCAGCAGAAATACATCCTCAGCCACCTGATTACCAAAAGGCTTTTTTTTAACTCCTGTTTTTGTCTTTTTTAACAGAACTGAGTTCTTATTGGTGTTTGCACTCATACACTTACTGAAATAAGATGCCACTCTTTAACGCACAAAGCCAGATCGGAGTATACACAAATACTCAGTTTTGACAACAAGATGGCAAAAAGGAGAAACAGCCCAGCACTTACATTAAATAAAAGTGATAAAACAGAAAAAAAAACCTTACGGAGAGCAACTATGGCCCTCAAGCTCCCTTGTTGCTTGTCCAAGAGATGCACGTCAGGAATAATAAGACCCATTTCAACGAATGTTAAATGAGAGATTTTCTATGGGATAAAAAGAAACATATACATTCTATTTTTACGATTGCTTAAGGGAAAGAAAAGTGGAGATTCCTGTGACTCTGACAGTGGGGACAGAATTCATGCTTGATCAAAATCTTAAAAATAAGAATCAGAATATTGGTATTCCTCAACATGAAAATGCACAGAGGCAACTCTTCCTATTACATAATTTCTGAAAGAGGAAAAAATACTAACTCTAAACAGTGCTGTACTTTACCAAAGCAAACACAAAGTGTTTGCAAAATATCAGGAAGGTAGGGAGAATTGTGGGGTATTTTTATAGAGAGAAACCCATACGTACATAGATGTCACAACCCTGTGGTAGGAAGAAATAATCACAGCAAGTGCTATGAAAGGCATTAGCTTTACCAGTCACTCCAAAAATAAAAAAACTCAAACTCTACTCTTAAAAAAGTGAAGTAAAATAAAAACGTGGTGCTGTTATCAGCGAGCAGCCTACAGAATGCACACACAATGCCCCAGACTGCCTCTCTTCACAGGGCTATAGCTCAATACCTTAGCTGCCTCCACTCCAGCAGACTCCCGTCACCACAGCGCAGGCATCTAAGCTTTACTGACATTTCAAAAGGCAGCCCCGCAATTTAATGAAAAACCACATATGAGGCACCTTATGCCACCTACAGGCTCTGATGTTTTCTATCTCTGAAATATCTCTGAAAGTTTTCAGCTTGCCTCCGTTCATGTATCTATTCATTGCTTGGCTGCAGTCCAGCTCCACCTCTCCCCATAGAGCCTTCCCCGAGGTCTCCTGGGCTTTGGCCTCCTTGAACCAGCCTCACACCTCCCCCATCACACCATCATGCAAGCCTGCCCTAGCTGCAGCTAACTACCACTAAGATGCCCTAGCTGCAGCACTACCGCAAGGACCAGATTTTATCTTACAGCCCTTCAGGAGTCTGAGTCTCCCTTGTATCCCGCTTCTCATGGAGCTGTCCACTGGACCTCTGCTGGAGTAAGGATTAGCGATCCAAAGCCAACTGCATTTGTATTCATCGTTAGAGAATTACCTAGATGTCAGTTATTTCAACATCTTAGAAAAAGATGAAAGCAAAATTAAGAAACACAGCTCACTTTCTTCTAAGATATTGTTCTTTCTGAGAAAATGGGAGATCCCATCCAACACAGCACCACACCTTGAGGGCAGCACTGCACAACTCACCACAAGGAATAGTACTAGAGCAAGAATGAGCCTCCTGAAAATCTTCCTCATAAAAACTGCAGACAAGATAGAAAACACCGAACTAGATCTACTTCTCCTCCTCTGTTTCACCCTGACAACTCCCTCCAAAAAAAAATAAATAAGGTGGGAAATGACAGGAAGACAGACAGTGTGGGCATGCATCAAAATTTCAATAGAAGTAGAGCTTCAATAATCACAGAAACAGTGGATCATTAAGATTGGAAAGGACTCCTATAATCATCTAGTCCAACTGTCCATACACAGTGATAGGTTTACTCAAAGAAATACAGATAGCAGGTTAAGATAACGTTGTACTCCAGTATTGTTAGCACAGAACCAGTAACAACCTGCAGGCTAAGAGCTGCAGTGCTGCTTATTTTGGAGACCCCAATATAAAGCCCATTATTTTGGTATCATTTTTGTTTTCCCTTTTTTTGGTGGGGGCAGGGAGGGAAGGAAACTCCAAGAGAATCCTTCAGCTTTTTCTGAAGTATAAACTAGAGTTTTCAGGTGATGTGATAAATGACTCTGTTGAGTTCTAAAGGTTTAATATGCAATCTGTATTTAGATGAGATTAACCTAACTGGACAGGGTTGAGAAAGCTGCTCTGGCCACTCTATACATGCCTAAAACAAAGGCTGGTAATCTCCTCTGCTCCTAAACACTTCCTTACCCCCCCAAAAAAGATACCTTCAAATTTTGCATGAAACTTCACTTTAAAAATCAGCAGACAAATGAAGTATCACCAGATTTGGAAGCTGCAAGTCTTGCACAGTCTGTCAGGTCCCAGTGAAAAAGGAACAGAAACCTTATGAACTGTTAGCAAAGGGCTATGTTTTATCTGGATATTATTTTATTTCAACTATGGAAATATCCAACTATGTACCCTACGCATTTTTAATCTAAAAGGCTTTCTACATGAAAATGTGTTTACACCTGTACTAACAAAACCAAACTAACAGCCCCAGCATTTATTTTCTGGACTGTGACCACATTGTCTTAAGGAGCCTTGACCTGGAAATACTTTTTTGTTCCACACAGGCATCAAGTTTCAATTCAATTTTTCCTTCTTACCTTCAAATAATATACCCTCTTCTTCCTGTCCGAGACACCTGAAAGCTGATGGTCCATTGACAGCTGGCTGAATTGGTTTATTCTTTGTTAACTGTTTGCTTTGGATCAAATGAAAGCAAAAAGGAAACAGAAAACAGCCCCACTGGGAGAAGACTCATGTGGGACAAATTAGGAGCCACTGTCAGATTTAAAAGCCAGGGGGAAAAACAGGACTAACTGGAGGCAGCTGCCAGGATGTGGTTTTTCTGTTTATATTTCTCTCTTTCCCCTCCCTTAAGCCCTTTATGGATATTATGAGAGAAAGTAAGAATGAGTATGTGTGTGTGCACAAGAAGTGTGTAACACTGAGACCTCTTCTCCATACAGAAGGCATGAGGATATAATGTAATCCACCAAGACAGTGACAGCCTGGTTATAAAAACAAGAACAATTGCTAAATCCACTTATTTAAGAAGGAAAAAAAACTTTTTTTTTTCTTATGTATTGTACCACGCTGTAAATGGAGGGGGGGGGGAGAGAAATAAAGGAAGGAAAGGAGGAAAGGAGGAAATTTATCGGATTCACTCTCAGTCTTTTTTTTTTTTTTTTTTTTTCCCCAGGTTGAAAAGACCCGGGTTATTCAGCCTTTCCTCATATGGGAATTGGTCCAGTCCCTTTATCATCTCTGCGGCCCTCCACTGGACTTCTAGGAGATGCCTGTCTTTTTCCAACTGGGGAGCCCGGAACTGGATACAGTAGTCTAAGTGTGGCCTCACCCAGGCAGAATAGAGGAGGATCACCTCCCTCGACCTGGTGGCCATGCTCTTTTTAATGAAGACAAAAAGAAAGAAAGGGGAATAGCAGAGACCTCTTGTTCCAAACCACTGAGCAGCTGACAATTCCAATTCCTCCACAGATAGTACTGTCCCTTCTCATTTTTATTATCTACCTTTCCTCTTCTTCATGTTTCTCTCTCCATTCTTATCCCTCCTCTGAAGACATAACTGAAATGGTAAATATTTGGATTTTAAACTTCCAGAAAAACTGAATTTCACCAAAAACAAACTATACAACAGCCAAAGAAGTCTCCCGTCACTCTCCCCAGACCTCTTAAAAGACATACAGAGAAAGTGTGAAAATATATCAGAAAAGCTGATGCTAACACCATGTGTGATCAACATATTTTGAGGCAAAGGAACATAAAAGGCTTTAAGTCCAGTCACAGAAAGACAAAATGCAACTGCTCATCCAAAGCCAACAGATACAATCAAAAACGATCCTCCCTTAACCGTACAAATGCTTTGACTTTCCCTGCTGGGTGAATGAATAGGAGATCGCTTAGCAGCAGGCATGTGCCTTTCACAGTCCACATTTTCTGTGTTATTGCTTGGTTTAGATAACTTTGTAAGTAAACTACTGAATTATGTCTGTCAACAGGTGATGCTAATAGAGACAATGCAACAACATCATGCCTACCTGTATTCTAGCAGTCACCAAACAGTAGGATTATAGCTTGCTAAAAATGTGTCCAGGAGTCATAAAAAAGATGAGGTTCTGCCTTTCAGCAATGCTGGCAGAACATCCTAAACCTGTTACCCCAATAGCAAGCTACGCGGGACTCGGAGGCTTTTCCTATGTTTATTACTGTCTAATTAAGCATGTTCTCTTTTCTTAAAAATTAAAATAATTTCTTGAGAAGGGAATGATTGTTTCTTTCACTTCAGTCTCAAAATTGATTTTTTTTTTTAATAGAAAACAGGAAACAAAAGGCATCCAGTTTATTGCAGATGGGGAGAAAAAAAAAAAAAAAAAGGTTAAAAAGATTTTTTTTTTCTGAATGCTGTGCTTTCATATCCCTTACAATAAACAGAAACCATACCCAAACCTAATGACTGCATTTCATTCACCCAGCTTCCAATTTCTTGAGACAGTTAACTAACTCACAATCCCACCATAACACCCTTAATGACTTTAGGCAAGAAAGGTATTTCTCTTCTATGAACACACATAACGGAAGAAATTGTTTTCCACATCAAATTATGGGTTCCTTCTTGCAGTACCTACCACTGCTACGGTTATTTTTATGAAAATCTAAAAGATCTAAATGTGCTGTTTGAACTCCAATCTAAGGTGATGCCTAACAACCTCTGGGAAAACCAAGTAGCATTTTCCACACACTCATACAGGAAAACCAATGCCCCGTCAATCTGTTTAGTGCATGTACTTACATAAATCCATTCGCCATCACAGGGCACAATGCTCAACAAAGCACTCTGCCATACATTTAATCAAGACTCGATTTACAGAGTGCAAAAAAACAGAAGAGACCTATCATACTTAGCCTACCTCAAAAGAAAAAAATAAAAATAAAAAAAAAATAAAAAAAACAGCAAGAAAAAACAGTCGTTTCAGTACTGCTGTCACATATTTTTATTTGCCCTAATGCTCATAGGCAGCTGAGACTGTAGTGGCTGAAACCTGAAAAGAGCTAGTCTTGTGACAAAGCAAATTTAATTTTTTTTCTAGACAGCTATAGCCATTTGTTTTTACATCAAAGGTATCAATTATTCATTACCGACGTGAGATTAACGAAAAAGAAAAAAAACAGCTAACGTCACTGAAAGTAGTTGCAAGGGAGTGAAAGAAAGAACATATTTCACGTGTACATGAATGGATTTTAAAAGGTAGCAACCTAGAGCAGGCCTGATGTACCAAACTTCTGCACTGCATCCCCTCCCGAAAATGACTGAAGCAGAGCGCCTTGGGGGGGCTGGCTGGTCCAGCAACCCTTGCCCTTACCCTCATCACCCTCAGACTCTCAGCTGCTTGGGAGGGAAGGTAGAAATGGAAGGAGTGGAAATAAAAGACAGGCAGGAATAAGACAAAAATATTTCAATAGATACTATCCGAAAACAAAGCAGGAAAGAGCAGTGGATTAGACCGAGCAGATGTTAGCAGCACCTCTTTTCACTGAATGAAGTAACCAGAATGCTTGCCACTGCCGTTGGCAAACCCTGCTCATTGTCTGACGAGTCACATCTTCAGTGTGTTTTGCAGGCATAGAGCAGTGAATCAGGCACTTAAAATTAAACGGTGAACACTCGTTTTTTTATTACTGAAGCATCATCCAGCAGATCTGCCCGGCTGCTTACCAAAAGCTAATTTGGCAAGAACCCAAGGCTGAAGAACTTGAAATGGTTTGTTCCATGGTGTTGAACACATTCCCTCCCTTCCAAACACACTTTTTTGGCAGTGGAGGTGTCCTGTCAGCACTGGGCTGCCCTACGCAGCACTGCACCCAGCCCTGCTCCCGTACACAGCCTTGCCACTCCACATATTTCTGTGCCAGCCCTAAAAACATGGCTCACGCTGACTCAGTTCCCAAACCTATGTGGTTAATTCAGAAGCAGGTTATTGAAGTTAAAGATTTCTTTCCTTGGTGATTTTATCAATCAGTCATAGCATGGGTGATGAGTAGCATTATCAGTCCCAACCCCAGAAAAAAAACAACATAAAGATGTGTCTACCGTCTGCTTAGTGTGAGTGGGCAAAAAGAAAAAGAAAATCCTCAACCGTGCTTGTGAGTGAAATAAAGCTGCAATGTTTTGCTTTACTGCCATGCTGTGGAAAACACAGCACAGCATCCAAGCCAGGCTTCTTTTTCCACAGCGTGGCAGTAAAGAGAAGCAGCACAAATGCAGCCCACCTTGGGATTCAGAATGACCGAGGAAGGGTGATGATGAGTCTGATTTTACCATTACCCAAGTAAGGAAAGCACAGTTAGATTATCCCAATCATGTCACTTACTGAGGAGCAGGGAGGACAGGGCCTGCTAACCTCACTGATACTTTAGTGCAAGGATGCCCCTCTTTGTCCAAAGGGTGCAGCTCTTCCCCCTCACTGTCCACATCTTTCGGGTTTTGCTTTTGATCAAAGCGCATGCCCCACTGAAAACACAGATCACAAAGCTACGCAGGTCAACAACTGACACAAAGTAAAGCAAAACCAAGTACTTTTCTTTACAGTGGTGATCAGAGGAGTTGGTCTAAAACAGTTACTACAACTCAAGGAGAGGCAACATAAAAAAAAAAACGTCATTGTGGCAGTAATTCTTGCACAGTGGTTTTCACCAAAGCCTTGCTCTTGCAACAGGTCCTTCCACCAGCACTCGGACTAGTCTCTTTGGCAGCTGCTGTGGACTCAGTTCTGTGATGAGGACTCATGGCGCTGAACCTGGCACCTACCAGCCTCCCTCCACTGGCTGTGTAGGGCGCCCACGGCCTTCTCTCATGCTGTTTTCAGGCCCCAAGTCTGCATACAAGCAACTATTACTTTTAAACCATCACAACTTACTGTTGAGAATACTTATTAATTCACACAGTAACTAAACCTTTCCATTACAAAAGCTTTCCTATAAATTAAAGAAATAATAATCCTAGCAATTACTAATAATTGTCTTTTGTGTTGATGAGGAATGCCCTACTTTCCTCTTCCTGAGGTTCAGATCCTGTGATCTGTCCATGCCTGTTATAAACTGCAGGAGTGGCAGGCACAAATAGGAATGAAGCAAATAATTCCTGAGTAGAACAAAGCCAAAACTGGCAAGCAGCCGAAATGCCAACCCGAACTGCTAATAAATAAATAAATAACAGTAATAATAATGACGATTTTTGTAGTTACCTCTCTAAATAATCCCTCAGAAAGCGCAGCTGGGAGATTCATGTTGAAATGCTGGCAGAACAGTCTTCCATCAGCATATACTCAACTACTGGTAATCTTGAGCAATCAAAAGAAACACTTTTCTAGCTTTTTTCTGGTTTATTCTTCTTGCAAGTAAATCTGCTCTAGACAATATAATCAATATAATCCTTACATGTGAGACTAGCCTGTACTCTCCCTTCCCTCATTTCTTCACCCAATAGCTAATTTAAAAAAAAAAAAGTGACCAGATCGAACGTATCAGAAGATTGTAATAACAAGCCCAGTTTATTATTTCCAGAAGAAAAACGAAGAGGGAAAAGAAAGTGCAAAACAAACAAGAAGAAAAACAGGATGACTGGTAAGAACGGTAAGAGAAACGGACAGGTAATATACAAAAGGATGACAATATACAAGAAAAAATAAAAAAAAGCAAACCACCTTCTGTTCAAAATACAGTCCTAACGCATATTCCATCTTCTATTTTGAGGCTTAAATAGACAAACTGACATTGTACTATAAATTTTTATAGAGGGAAACGTGCTTTAAAAGATTTCACTTGGTGAGAAACACTTTGCTACAGAGCACTTTGCATAGAGCTACAGACACTTCAAGAGGGGTGGGCTTTTTTGTTTCATTACGATCCCCTTACTAGACTCCTTTAACTGAGCATATACAGAGACAACATAATACATGGAGAATTTCTGCTGAGCGTGATACTTCTGCTGTGATTTTTTTAGGTTCAAAAGTTATAACACCCATTTCAGACAGGCTAGTAAATGACGCATCACTGGTATTCCCATATTTTCCAATAAATGAGGCGCTGAAATCATGAACGGTGAGTGTTATAAAAACATAAATTGGCTTACGTATTTGAAGACAATCTTTGTAATAAAATAGCATTAATAAATATAGGTTTAAAACCAAAGAATCCGTTAAATGACTGAGCTGTTCTCTTTTCCATCTTATCACCAAAACTAAAAAAACATGAAAAAAAAAAAAAAAAAACACCACCAGAAATGCTGAACTGCTCTCTTTCCTTTATCCTTCACAGGTGCTTCTTTTCCAGTTTTCTGAGTTTTGCTTTGCTGAGAGTCAGCTTGCATGGCTGCCGGGGAGCTGCGCTCCTAGTGAGATTGTCACAAAAAAAGCCAGCTGCCATTTTCAAGGCAGCACACAGGTTTCAGGCATCAACCCTACGACCACTGAGAACCAACCAGAATGAAACACAATGACGTGACTGACTGCAGCTATCACCCATATTTTATCACCGGGCTGTCTGGCACGTTTACGGCAACCACAACAGCCATAACCTGGGGGTACTCCCCCTTCCCTGGCAGAGAGAGCTTGGCTTGGGAGAGAAATTTCTGGAAGGTGGGCTTTGGTCTGGGGCTGCCTCCGCCTGGCTCCCCAGAGCATCGCGTGCCATGAGCAGCAGAAGAGCTGGGGTGGCGATGCACCAGGCAGCCACGGGGTTGCTGCGCCCGCTCCCCACTCTGTCTGCAATCATTTCCATACCCACGGAAGCATGAAAGAGGGGCAGTGACAGACACGAAACCTTGCACGAAACACTGCGGAGGCGCTCCTGTCTGGTATTCGCTGGAAATTAACTCCTTACTGACGTACATGGCGCTCAGACAAAGCAGAATGGGGAAGGGGGGCCAGCAATGGGGCATGAGCCGTAAATCAGACCTGCAACCCAGCATGGGATGAAGCGGCGAACACCCATACCGACCTTTGCCCAAAATGGTGGGGAAAGCCTGTCTTCTTCGATTGTATACGAAGATGAAATTACCCCTACTCGATGGCTCGCTCATCCCAAGCCAACCCTTTGTTCAGGACACTGCCTGCTCACCAGCAAGACAAAGATAAAACTAAAGCATCTGCTTATTCAAGAAGTGCTGTTCTCCCTCTTCTGCACAAAATGTTCTCTCCAGATTTTGGCTACAATGAAAAGCGGAGGAAAAACAAAGCAAAGGGCATTAAACTGAGCGTGCCTTAGCTCTTCCACTTCCTCCGTCTGAAATGCTGCCATCTAAACACTGAAAATTAATTACCACACTTTGTATTTTTGTACACAAATGACATGTACTTAAAATCAATGTCATTTCCATGCAATAAAAAGCAATTTTTAAAATTTGTTTGGAATGAGCATATACACACAGAGCGAAAGATAGGCACACGCACACATCTACAGACAAATACACATCTATATATACGTATGTATAAGAAGAAACCGTAAGACTATGAAGTAACCATGGAGCCTCGGAGGTCAATAAAACAGAAGTACAATTATTTTAAAAAACTAAAGGGGGAAAAAAAAATAACAACCAACCAACCAACCAGAGATATTTCAAAAAATGCAAATATTTTGCTGTGTATCATGTTTTAGATTAAAATTCCACTAGGTTATTTCGTATGCATTTTTGCTCTGCTCACATTCCTGTTTTCTCCTCCTTTAATATTTACTGAGATATAACTGTCACACAGTTAATAAATACATTGCATACTTAATGCAAATTACAACATAACTAAAAAAGGGAGAAAAATTCACCTGGCACAGTGCAAAATATCCTCCCATAAAATAAAATGGCTATTTATCTTCAGTATCACAACAGATACCTTGGATCACCTTTCCAAATTATTTAGTCTATTCTCAGAATGTTTGGTGTTTTTTTTTTTGAGACTCCAATATCTCTTGTCACTAGAAAATGCATATTAAAAAGCAGTAATTAAATAAGCACGGGAACGACACGCAGTAAGGTTTAAAAAAAAAAAAAAAAGTTTTTTTTCCTTTTTTTACATTTTGTGTGATAAAGGATCAATACAATTTAAAATTACGCTTCAGCATCTCCAACTGACATAAGACCTTTCCATTCAGTGTACTTCATGACTACACAGTTCTTCCCAGCAAAGAATGAAAAGGAAAAAAAAACAAAAACAATTCGTAAACAGAAAAAAAGAAAGAGGGGAAAGAAGATTGGGACAGAGAAGCAATGACATTGGTGATAATAATACAAAAATATCTGCAGATGCACAAGAGAAAAGCAGACGACGATACAGCAAAGCATGCTGCTGCAGGGAACTGACGGTCAAGGCACTTCAGGTGGACGCACAGCCCTATGCTCATACAGTGGAGTAACTGCTGCAGGAACAGAGATCCTGAGAAACTTTCTATTTGCTGCCCCCAAAAGCCAACCCTGCGCTGCCAGCACCCTCACAGAGGAGTAGCTGCTGAAGAAATGTACTTTCCAGCACACGGTATCAAGCACAAGACAATGAGGAATCCAACAATCACCCAGATGAAACCACTAAAAAGACGCATTTTCCTTGTTCACAAGCTGCAAAACAAGACTCATTTTCTTCAACAAGTAATAAAATAACATAAAACGGGTAAAGAAAATTTCCATGATGCCTAAGACTATATAGCCCTAACGCTTTTCCCCTGCAATAAAAAAAATTAAATAGTAATAATGGAAAACCTTGGGAAAGGCAGAGATTTTATTAGTTTTATTAACTCAACAATATAAACTTGAATTATCTCCGTTTGTTTATTTGCTAGTTACTCATTTCGAAGTGCCTCTCAGTGCTAATGAAAATAAAATCTCAAGTGCTTTATAAAAGCAATGGGGTTGGCTGAAATGACTAGAGATTTTTATTTTATTTATGTTAAAATGTTTTCTCCTCATTTAGTAACTAAATTGTTAATTTAGGAAGCAGTAGTTACATTTTTATACCTCCTGTATTAGTAATGCTATCAGAATAATCAAAGCCAAACGAAAAAACAAAACAAAACAAGGATTAAAGTAAATATTATTTGGGCTGTTATTTTTCATTTATTTTCACAAGGTATTCATTAATACCAGGATGCTGGGAAGTAGTACCTTTAACCTTGTTCCCACACCTCTAAATTCGTTAACTGTATGGCACAGTGTGACTACTTGGGCTTAATCTCTTTTTTTCCCCTCTTCCATCCACTTGTTTTCCCGTCAGTTTGTGCTCCCAGCCTGAACTAAATTAAAAAACTATTTTCAACCGATTCAGAGCTATTTAAACTTATTACTCCTTCAAGGATATTTTTACTAGAAGCACTTCAGGAGTTAAATTGCTAAGTTAAAATCAAAGTAATGACCCAAAGCAGAGATTACTGAGTTGCAGAGTAAATTCATATAAATAAAATTGGACTGAAAGGCATTTCCCGCTGAATGATAGTCTCTCGATTAAATCTTGTACTGGCACTAAGCATGCCTTGTGGTTCTAACAGCCCATCACTTGCATTAAGATGATCACAAAGAGAATACCAAACAAACCCAATCAGAACTTTGCCCTCAAAGCTGTGAAAGTCTTCAGTTTTCTAAAATATCCAGATCACTTGAGTGACTGCCTCACAAAACATAAGGATAATTAAACTGACATGAAACAACTGCCTTGATTTAAGTCCTAGGGGCAGTTTGTCTAACCTTCTGATCCCAGAGGAACCTGGAGCCACTCAAGCACCTGCCTGTGGTCAGTATCCGACAAATTTCACAAAAATATTCTTGGCAGTGTATAGAACCATCTACTCTGTGCACCACAATGATGATCCATATTTTACTCTCATTTATGACATCCACCAAACGAAAATCTCACTCTCATCTGCAAATATAAAACAATTTTGTCATGGTTAAACATCAGCATCCTCTAGGTGTAAGAAAATCGAATATTCTGACCAGGTTGAAAGATTTGATATCTCTTTATAATTCGCCTCATTTCCACATTTTTTAAACTGCAGAAATGGAGCATGTATGACTTGCCTTTGGAAAAAAAGAAGAAAAAAAAATAAGAAAACACGTCCGGAATTATTAGAGGTTAAATCAGTTTTTGTTTCCAGAGTCATCATCCTGAATTTACTTAAAGTAATGGCTTTTTTTTTTTTTCACTGACTACAGTGAGATCATGAGTTGGACTTAAAAACTGCAAAATAACACATCTGACTCTTTATTATTCATGTTAGCTGCCAATTTTCTCCCTTAAAAATAAAATAAACAACTTTTTTTATTGTTAGAGCTTCTAAATTATTCACTTTGACAATTCAGTTCTTAATTGTGGTTACCAATTTCAAGTATGTTCAAATGTCTTGTAAAAGCCAATTTCCTTCTGCTATTTAGAATACTCTTAAAGTACACAGGTCTGCAGGAAGAAAAAACATTTCGTTCACTATCAAACTGTAAAACAATATGAAAATAAAAATGTGGAATCTAGAAGGAGATCCACCAGCATCTTTAAAGCCTCAGTCACCATCAGCACTATACAATGAAACAAAAATTCCAAAGCCAAACATCTGAAGGTCAGGAAAAAAAAAAAAAAAAAAAAGCTGCAATACTTGCAAAGATAGAATCTGCAAGAAGCATTATATTTTTTCATTTTTTCTTTTAAAAAAACCAAACCACACCGAAACAGAATTAAAACAAACAAACAAACAACAACAAAAAATACCCACAAACGCAACATCTCCTTTGCATGAAAATAACATATTTTGACTATTCCAGCATCATCTCTAACCCCTTTCAATTTCAACTGAAGAGCTCCTCGGGAATTTCTCCCACTGCAAAAAGCAAGATCCTTCATGTACCTAGGATTTTCTTGTCTGAGAAATAATTTTGCAAGATTGAAGCGTGCACCTTCCAAACGTTGCTAACATTTCATATAGTCCCATTTTATTCTAAAATGCATTTCTTGTGTTAGCTCATTTACAGGTATCTTTCTGAAGCTTCATAATGCCTTGGTAGTCAGCAAGGACTCCTAAGGGCCACTTGATTTCCCTCTCATAGTACAGATGTAATATTTTCTGTATGTAACATATAGCCATCAAGGGGCTCAGTTTTATCATTTCCACATAACCTCCACAGCTTCCATTTTCATCCTCAGAACTCAATCACAGTATTCCACACTTTGCCCCTGCCCAAGGATAGAATGGTGCTTACCTTTTTTCTAAGGTATGTGTTCGTCTGAATGTCAAGTGCTGACTGAGAACACATTCCATGATGATCCCTATTTTCAGTTAAAATACATACTTACAGTTTTAGATTTAACTCCCTGCCTTTTCAGTCAGAGCCATTTAGCTGGAGTCAATCAAGCGTATGATTAGAAATAATAAGTCACAAGCAACGAATTCAGAAAGATTAGATCTTTGCTGAACCGCCACTGTGGCAAGCTGCTATCTATCTCCTCTTACTTCTAAAGAGGGTACTCAAAAATACCTCAATAACCCCAATTCTTGGTCTTCAAACACTGCATTTGTGACTCAAAATATCCAATGCTTAAATTCTTACTTTCCAGAAAATGCTGTATGAATGTGGCTCTTTCCTTGAGTGGATTTCTCCTACTAACTGCAGCGGCAGCTTACTTGGATTAGACAGGATCAGAAATAAAAAGGAGACCATCAGATATTTTTCCAAAGTGAACTACTTACATTCTGCAAGACAGAAAATTGGTTTTTTTCCCACTTAGAACCTAGCGTTCACAATCTATAAATTAAATTAACATGAATTAAAACTGTATGTTAAAAGTTATGATGTTCTAACTTATGTTCAGTTACCCCTTTCAGAAATGACTGATCTCTGCATAGTACAATTGTCAAAAATGATGAAGTAGAACTTCAAAAAAGACATTTTTAGGAAGGATAAAATGAAGTTTGCTTTCTTCTTAGGTTCCCTCCCTCCAAAATCATAGGTCAAAAAGATGGTCATTTTTGTGGTTTTACCTCACTAAGTGAAGGGCCAAATCTCACTCTCTGGTCCGCAGATTTCAGAATATTCAGCTATTATTCCACTTGTTTCTATTAACAGCCTACTAAGAATTACTGATCTTCAGAAAAATCTACCATGCTCAGAGTGGTCTTAACAGGTGTCTGGTTTCACCCATCTTACTATCTCTTATCTGTTGACAGAGCGCAAGTACAAGATTTTAAAATCATTATTTAGCAGCAGCTCTCAGGTATACAATGCACTGTATTTATTAACAGTTTTTATCAATGAGATTTCTGGCAGAAAAAATGTTCAAGTGACTTGTATTAGTTTACTCAGCAAGCTAATCATCAGAACATCTGGAAATACTCACCTTCTAACAACCATACTTAGCTTGTTAGCAGCCCAAATACGTGGACTTGCAAATACTTTTCAACATTACCTTTCCTGAGGTTTTATCTCGTATATGCTAAGGGTCCTTTACAGTTTCCAAAGACAGGTTTCAAAGGACATGCCATGTAGTTCTGCTCCCTGCCAACTGATTGAACAGTCAAAAGAAAAGAAGCAAATCTCATCTTGAACAAACTTTGAAATATATCTGAAGCATATCTCAAAATTCAATGTCAATTTAACACTGCATACAAGAAAGTCTCTCCACTATTCACCACCTAATAAAAAACAGTAATTAATACTGCAGTAATTTGCTTGGCTTTACAATATTTCAGGATGATTATACACACTTAAAGATAACTACCACACTTTAATAACCCAATTTCTGTAGTAAGACTCCACTAATCATTTTGTAACATAATCTGCATTCAGTTAAATATTTATTTCCCATTATTTTACATTATATCTGTAACTCGTATCATCTTCACAGGAGGGAAGGCTAGCACAATAAGCATACAATGAACTTCCATCCAGGAAGAAACCCAACAATTTAAGTATTCACCCAGTAAGAAAAAATATATAAATAGCTCTCCTGTTCTCGTGGTTTTCAACATAAATATCCCGACCAATTCCTACTATCCTACAAAAGGTTAACAATACTTGCAGAAGGTTCTCACAGGCACACCAGGCTCTGCCCAAAAGCACTTGCACTTAACTCTCTCTCTCCTACAAAATCTCTGCATTGTAAAACTACAGAGCTTCCATGGGTTTTCTGATACATGCTTATAGAAAAATATTCACAAAAACAATTACTGAAAAATGATTTAAACTACTGTTGGGAAAGCATATTTAGTACCTCTTAAGTGAACTGGCCAGACACAGTTACCAATCAGTACCATCTTCAGCAGAAATCTATTACCAACAGCTTTTACATTTATTAAAGCAAGCACAACAAATATTAAGAGGATGAAGGGAGGACAACGTGACGTGTCCAAGAGAAAAAGTAGTCAAAGCAGCCAGATTTTTTTTACACAGAACTCAACTGAAATCCAAGACCATAAGGAGTGCAATTCATTCCAGAGCTTGACAGTTATTTTATATAAATTTGAAAATTAATCAAGAATAAAGAAACAGAATCGTTTCATCTGCTGCCCAAGCTGTCCTCTTCACAGACAAAAGAAATAAATAAATCTGCTTCAAAAAGGTACAAACTACACTAAATTTTCCATCAACTACAAAACACAAAGAAAATTATTCTGGGGTGCAAGCCCAAAATCTCTGAACTAGTGAAAACAATCACTTTTCATTTAGAAAAAGTGTCAGTGAAGTCAAAGAAATACAGCTACTTGGTTACACAGACATTTTGCAGAACTAAGCATTTAATCAGGTATAGTTAGTATGTGCTGTTTTCAGAACCAACAATCAATAATACTTAAGACTAAAAAAAAAGTTATCTGACCTCCTGGGTGAAAATATATTCCTTTCTAATTCTCTGGTTATGTCATGTTATTAATTACGAAAATTAGCATATTTGCTTTTGTTGCCCATGGATGAATAAACATTTCTTCTTTTGCTCATTATAAAAGCAAATAGAAAAAAATCGAAATATCAAAATGTAATTAACCCTTAAACTAGAAGCAAGAATCACTACAGACGGTGGGCTTATCCTGTACCATTATTTGTGAACCTCTAGATTGGAAAAAAAAGGAAAAAAAAAAAAAGACTGTGACACTACACATATCATGCGAAACATACAGCTATGTACTCCTTCTACTAATCTTCATTGATAATTTATAGCTACTGAACATTTGTAGATTTAACAGCCCATCAAAGCATTTGAGGAGACTCAGTCCTAAGTACTCATTAAGTGAAATTAAACATAACTTTCCATAAAGTACTACGCAGCATGAATGGGTGAGCAAGCTTGTGAGCTGCTATCACTATAATAATTTATAGTTTGTAATCTTGCCTTATTACTTCCAAAAACATAAAAAAGAACACTTGGCAACTACAAAAAATACTTAGTTCCTGCTATAAATTACACTAGCAGAAAAATCTTTTATGTCCCTGAAGGATGTTCTAATTCTTCCTTCTCCAGTGGAAAAAGATAAGCTAAATACAGAAATACACCACCTTCCTTTATCTGCAGGATAGTATACTCTGCGAAGTTTTCTCCTCACCTATCTATGTTCCTCTCTACCAGCACCAGTCATAGGTAAGCCCATTAAGAATTCAGGTAAATGCCATGGAGCCAGCAAGACTTTCCATATATGCAATCCCCTCGAAAAAGTCTCTGCACTTGTAGAAATATGTCCTTTACTCTTGAAACACCTCTCATTAAAAAAAATCAAGCACAGAACAATGACACAAAAAGGAAAAACACAAGGAAGAAAGAGAGAAAAACTAAATGTGAAAGAAAGTACTATTCAAATATAGGCCTTGGTCCCAAGTTCCTGAGATAACCAGCATAGTTTTAAAAGTAGACAAGTGGGCAACTGGCAGCTTTTGTAATTCAACCACTCCTAGAATTATGTCTCAATTTTTATTTTAGTGACTTATGTAACAGCATAAAAATCAATACAAAACAAAACAAAAACACTAGTGGAGTAAATTTTGATATCTAGATGTTTTGACATTTATACCTGAGAGTGGATTTCACCAAACCATATGTGAGGCAGTACGTGAATAATTTATGAAAGAGACCTGAAGAAACCTCAAGGATTAAAATAAATAATTGTGCTTAACCTGACTGAACAAGAGCAGAGCATACTTAGAGGCCTACACCTCCTGCACCACGAGCCAGCTGGGGGACAGGCCATGCTGGATTAATTCCAGCAGCACATACTCTGCAGCAATAGCTTACATTGGGGTTAGCCCTGCTCTCATGGAAAGATATGATGATTGAGTGAGCCTGAGCAGTGACCATGGCTATCAGGAGATGAGGACAGAGGACACACTCTGCCTCTCTCCATTCAGCACAATGGCTAGGTGGCTTGGGCACTCTGCAAAGGGCCCTTGGCACAGTGCCACAAGGTCTTGTATTTAGCACATTGTTTCGTATGTTACGTGTAATTTCATTGTGTATTATTGATCCAGGTAGATTGAGGTGAGTTGAGCTGAGGGCTGTGGAGACTGTCATGGTAAGAGCTTAGGTCTTGCAGACAGAGACCGAGGGAGAGCGACAGCTCCATGGGAGTCCAGCAGCTACACCCAGAATAGGAGAAGTTTAATGGAGAGTTCTTTAATAGGGTGCACAGAGAGAGTTGAGATGATGGTAATGAACTGGAACAGGAGAGTTTTACACAGGACAGCCCTGAGCGATCCTTTAGCCCAACAGGACAGCCCAGCAGTCTCAGGGGCAGGGGAGAGAGACTCTGGAGTCCCTCGCTGTCCTTGGAGACCTTCAAGACTCAGTTGAACACAGCTCCAAGCATCCTGGCCTGAGCGCAGAGCTGACCTTGAAGTGAGCAAGAGTTGTACTACAGACCTCCTGCAGTCCCTTTTGGCCTGAATCGTTCTGTGATCCATTATTTGATTGACTGCCATACATTTTATAGAAACCTCATTTGCCATCTACCACTGTCTGGGCCAACCAAGCCAACAGTGGCAGATTTTACAGCATTCCCAAGTGTTAACCCACTCATAAATACTGGCTGCTATTTACCAAGTTTGAAACATGATTAACAGCTTAATTGTGGATCAATAGGAAATGTAATTCTACAAGACAGATCCACTGTAATGTGTGGCTTATTAACAGCTACAATGAAGTACGGAAGGATCAGAGCTATCTCCCTACAATGTAATGAGGAACAAAGCTAGAAAGACTTGAGAAAACTGAGCCCTACTCCTATTTCTTGAGAAACAGAAAGGAGACTCAAATTTCAAAACCTTACAGCTACTGAGTGTCTTACGAAAATTGTCCTAGAAAGAGAAGGCAATTCAAAAAACAAGAAACATAACCTTGGAGCACTGAAGTCCTGTGATATAAATAAATAATGCATTAAGGAAAATATATATACCAGCAGCTCATAGCTGAAGATGTTTCAAGAATATTTGATGGAATACCTAACCTCTTAAGTCACAGGCACTCATACTTGCTGACTCACTAAGATGTATATAACACTCAGCAGACTGTAACCATACTTTGAGATATCAAATCAGATTACATATCTTTAAAATGCTGCATTTAAGAACTTCCCTGACACAACCTTTGAAACACAGCCTGCCATAACACAGCTTGCTTTCCACTGTCTTGCATCTCTGCAGTTGCATTATGAATTACTGCCAATGTTAAAATCTTCACTCACCTGGAAGACTGCAGGTCTTGAACGCATATATTTTGAATAACAAATTAAAAGATGAAAACCAAGGCTGAACACAAAGCCTTTTTTTCTACCTCTTTCAGTGCTAAAAGTAAACCATATCTTTAGGCACCAACATTTGTATACTTAGGGTACTGAAATGGTCATAAAAATGTGTACTTGTATAGCAAAACTCACAATAACACATGACCAGCTATCTAACACAGATACCTATAAGCATACAAATCCTGAAAACATAAGACTTCCTCACTGTCAAACACAGATTACGGAAGACACCAAGGAAGGCATGGAAATGTGACAAAACCAAGTTGTTCAAAATGTCTTCTAATTGAAAAGATGTGCTTTTTAATATCATACTCTTGCAAATCTTGCTTAATGCAGCACCAAGCAAAAATATCGTTTGAGGTTTTTTCTTTATCAGCGTCTAATTAGTTTTCTCTCTGTTTTTTCTTCCTCAGTGTTGTGGCACAGGACTTAGCTACCATCATTATTTTCAGAGGGCATAGGTTTCCTTCTTTATAGCTTATTAAGGTATTTTATAGCACTACCATCAAAGAAGCTGTAAGGATTTGTGTTGCTTCATTAAACATTACAAGGCTGCCTTTTCTATATGAAATATAATTTTGTACATTTTTGTCATTTTTATTGTAATAATAATCTTTGTAAGATTCCTATTGCTTCTTTTTCCTTTTCTTGCTGTTTGTTTGGCTTTTCTTAGTAGAATTAATATAGGAAATATTAATGAGACAAGGTTATTAAAGCTTAGGGATGAAATGATTTGGGATCTCTGCACTATTCTTAACAATGAATGGGGATGAAACATTCATTTTCTCAGCTTAGAAATAATAATAAAAGTTATTAGCCACTTTATCACCTGAAGAATTGTCACAGAGGGAGCGTTTAGCATGCAAATACCAGCATTAGCACTACCTCTGCGTATGAAGGTAATGTAAGCAGAGGTTCAGTTAAATACTGTGTGGTCATTTACAATGTGCACACCAAAAAAAAGTGTGTTGCTTTCTATGAAATCACTTAATTAGTACAAGTGCATTAATGCACTACATTTCTGTCAAACGCTCTAGATGTATAACTATTTCTGTATATAAAAATAAGGTGTACAAGTATTCTGTTACTTCAGCCATGTACCCCATTTTGCAATATGTCCCTTGCAGTTACACCAGCCCTGTTTACATAAGCTGCAACCCTTGTTTTCACAGGAGTGGAGAAAGTCCTGCTCATTAGCACTGCTCACTACCAGTTACACAAGAATTATACTTGCAACTACATCACATGGCTGAACACTGGTTTGCCTCAAAGAGAAACACCGCAACAAAAAAAATTCAGTGTATCTGTAGACCAGTAATACAAATCACAATAACTTCCTGACAAACATTTAGTTTATTAGTCTGACCATCAGCCTTGTTTCTGCAGTGAAATAGGAATGAAAATAATCATTTTGTAAAAAATTGACTTTTTATCCTGATGCTAACAAACAAAAATGATGGATATTTCAGCAATTAGGACATTCATCTAGAATTACTAGCAACAAAGGAATTGCTGCTGCAGCAGAATAATTTAGTACTAAACTTTTAAAGATTTTATTAGATATATACCAAAAGCCCCAAACCACAGTAATTGATGTCTAATAAGAAGGTTATTTCTTTTCACATTGGAAAGGCAAGCGTTCCTACTCTGTCATGCCATACTATGGTGGAAAAGTACATCACTGTATAGACACATGCTGGAGAGAAAGAAAAATAAAATTGCTGGCTTAAGATGAACTTAAAAAAGGAAGCCTGACAAGTGAAGAGGGAGAAGAAAAATGAATTTTTGTAATGAGTTCATATTTGCAAATCACATACATTCTTCAGAGAATATTTCAATATTTAGGCCAGAAATGAGACAGTAAATCGCTTTACATATCAGCAGACACTTCTGGACTGTGATTATTTTATAACAATTAGGTTTATTTTGCATTGCACTAATTCCCACCCAAGATGACTAGAGCATTACAGAAGTCAGTCCAAAACATGACAGGCTTCACATTACTTTCTGAGGCAGGGGAGATTCCTACGAATGAAGAAATAACAAAAATTTCTGCAGCCCTATACTCCTAACACCCCTCTTCCTGGCTAAGCAATTCTCTGTACCGGAATTACTAGGGCACTGAGACCTTTCTGCCACACACTAATGCCAGCCATCTAAAACCATGCAGAGTTTGTCCCTTTTTAGGGAATGCCAACTTTGAATCCCTCTGAAAGCACTGTGGAAACGTTTAGTGGCAAACTCTTTGAGCCTTCTGGTCCTTGCTAGCCATGTGGCCGGGATGCAGGAACCCTTCCCCCGGGCCAGGACTGGCCACCAGGTCTTGGCCTGCTCCCTGCGCTCTCTTGGGCACCACGATGCAGCCTGGCAGGCCACACCAGCTGGGTCTGCCTCACTCAACTTTCGCATCACATTACTTCCGCTTTTCTAACTTTTCCACTACTGAGCACCATCAATTATGCACTAGAATAACAGAGGCTTGGCTCAGCAATGTAACATAAAGGCCGATTATGAGTGTAAATAATTTAAACACCTGCGTGCCATGTTTCTTTTAGCAGTGATATGTGGCTGGCGGATGCAGCGCACTCATAGGGAAAGCCCAGCTTTTTAATGCACTGACAACCCCCCCATTCAGACGATGGGGAAGGCACACTGTAATGCTGATGGTGGTGTAACAATGAGTAGGGTTAAAAATGAGTTATTTAACCGGAAAAGAGAAATGCTGCGAGCCACGCATGCAAGATGATGCAAGTTCCAAAGTCCAAGGTGCAGAGAAGTTGGCGAAGTCTGTTTGTATCTCAGTGCAGACTCCCTCACCTCCAGCTCCCTCAAAGATGACCCTTTCAGGTAGAGAACACAATGCTGAAGTTATAAAAAGTAGCTACAAAGCAACCTTAGGCTACTTGAAAGTGGAAGAGAAACCTGCCTATTTAAGGAACAGCATTATAGAGAAATTGATTTTGTACTATTAAATACAGAAAATCTATTTTCCTCTGCAAGGCTGTTCAGTACATTTGTGCTGCCACTTAGACACTGACAACTGATTTTTTCCAACTTCTTTTTACAGGGAGCTTCATTTTGTTCTCCCGGGATGCAACTCAGAACATCACAGGCAGCTAAGATGAAGCACCTGATACCTCCACCAAAATGCATAGGTAGAGCTCAGTCTGGGGCCCTGCTCAAACAAGAACAACTAAGGAGCAAATCTGAAATATCTGGATTAGTTTAAGTATGCTCGATTTCTTTTATAAGATCATTTGTGTGACTCAGCATTTCTGTCATCAGTCCTCACAATAATAAGATGTGGGACATCTCTAACACATACTATTTTAAAACAACCAGGGGACCTTTAAAATAACCTGCAGTTGAGAGAGATGGCTTTAAATTACATTTTTTGTTTGCTTTGAAAATCCACTAGTAATTTGACATTGTAATACAGAATACATGGAATGTTTCCAATTGAAAAGCATAGTCCACACTCCAGTTAAATGAGTTTTGAACAAAAAGTATACATAAAATAATACAGTTCACAGTTTCACATCCGAGATGGGGGTCACGCTACACAGAAGTACTCCAAAAAATGAAGGGTGGGGATGTCTATGGGGACAGAATTAAGAAATAAGAAACCAGTACACGCATAACTGAAATACACAATCTTTCAAACTGAGGTTTCAAAGCTGTATTGGGATTTGACCATGTCAATTGAAAGAAAAGGGTGAAGGGGAGCACTGAGTGTTGTTGCTTAAAACAGCAAACCTTAATAGCATCCATATGATTTAGCAAATCAATGTAGCCAAAGTCAATAAATAATCATGCAGTTATTTTCTGAAACAATTTCATTACTTTCTTTGAGCTGAGCATTGGTAATTGAGGAAAAGTGTTTTCATATTTCCTCCTGTTAGATGCATCTTTGCTAAGTTCCCTTCAAATAAAAAGGAGAATTTGCACCTTTATTGTTGTATGAATATTTCAAAGCAACTTCTTTGGAAGGTTACTAGGTTCCTACCGCATATTTTTCTCCAGTATTGATTGAGTGTGAATAGCCTTACTTAACTCCTTATGCACCATTTTCTCCCAGAGCAGGCATATTTATTTATAAGAGACTGCAAGGGCACAACAGACTGCAGCAGCACCATGGGGCTCCTCTGTGATGAAAAGCACACACATGGAATTTTTGCTGCACCAGTCAGGCAATCTGAAACCTTCCCCACCAAAAAACGTGCAAACCAAGTATAATACCTATTTACTTGTATTTTACCAGGAGGTTTATTTTATGCTGACTGGCACAGCAAACAGTCTTCACACAGCAGTTCTTTGCAGCCAAGCATTTTATGTGCCATAATGAGGGGCATTTTAGAGAGACAGTAATTACCATGGATTTTAGGGCTTAGGTGGCTGACAGCCTCATAGAGAGAGACTTCCCTACACTTAAGACAAAGTTTCTCATTAAGTAATATAGATACATTTCAATTCAGTTCCACATAGGCAGACTGACAGATAAAGCCAAACTTGTAAAACCAGCCATCCATGGAATGAAAAGTCTCAGCAGTGAGCCAAAGTATAAGATAATTTTAATCAAGGATTGCCACAGAAAACATCTCTCTATACGACAATTACCATTTGCGTAGTGTTATACACTATTAAGAACATTAGTCAACAGTATGGAAATCTTTCTCAGACCATTTCCCTGCATCTGCAGTGACAGTATACTATTATGTAAGCATGTGTACAAAAGCATACTCATTTACCCCAAAAGATGAGAAATAAAGACTGATGATACACTCAACCCTTTAAATTTCAGCCACCCCCCAGAATCACAACCTATTTCGCTTTCCAAGTGGACTGTACCATTTGTTGCCCTCCTTCCCAAGAGCAATTAGGCTGTTCTACTGATGAAAATGAGAGTAGTATATCCACACCCTCTCATTAGCAGGAGCATGTCTTGCAAGCTCCAGAGTTTCAGGAATGCTAAACTGAAAGAGTTCGTTACAATTAGTGATGTTTACTATGTTTACGAAATAGTTTAAGTAGTCACAGTCAATGGAAGCATGAACAAATACATATGGTCCACAGATGCTAACAAAAAATGAGCAGAAGTGGGCATAAAAAACCATGTGGGTGGGTGGAGTGTCTTTGTATGCAGAAGGGAAATACTAACAGCAACCATGAACAAATCTCTGAAATTTGGGAACCTAAAGATGCCTCAGCCTCAATCCACCCGCTGGCCTTTTCATGTGCGTGTGAAAGTTTGCATGCCCTACTCATCTGTGAGATCGCAAACAGCCTTTAATATTTCATTCGGCCCAAAGCACAGAGCGTGCTCAAATTCAATACAAGGAAATGCTTTATCTCTTCCTTCACAGACTAATAATCCGACAAAACCAGAAGCACCAGGGAGTCATGGCAAGTTGTGAGGAAATGACGTGCAGACACTTCTGAACATTTTTATTCCTGTTTACTGTTTGGGACACTTGGAGTGAATAAACACCAATTAAGAGTCTTTTGTTCAGTGGTGCATAAAAACCATACCCAATATCTAGGCTCCAGACCACTTCTCAGAGAACTTTTGCTCTGATTAATTCTTTGAAACATTTTTCCCCTCTGGCTTCATACGTGTCATTAAAAAATGAGTTTCCTAATTTTTTTTTTTTTTTTTTTTTTTCATGAGGAAATGGATTTAATTCATAAAGTGGAAAGACAGACAATTTAACAAATCCACCCTAACCTACAAATGGAGCACTATACCTATAGGACACTTTGAAAATGACTGCTGCTTTAACTGCTGTTGTTCGTCATATTTTCAGGATTACCTTAATTTTCCCACGTGCTGGGACTAACACTATCATCTCAATTCCATGAAACGTAAGGCAGTTCTGAGAATATCAGCCATTTACAATGTACCAGATTACGTTGCAGGACAGCACTTTGAACAGCACAGTCTGGACATGCTCACAGAGACAGTTAGATACCAACACCCTTCTCTGCTAACAGACTTTGTTAAAGACAAGAGACAGAAGTCAAGAATTTTAGAAGTTCTGAAATTAAATTACACAATATTTCGTGACTTAAAAAAAATGTGAGTCAACAACAACTGAAGGAAATACATGTTAATAAAGTAACATGTTTGAATACAAAGCTATTACTTCCACTAGAAGGAGATACAAAACTGCTGTGTAAGTTCATAAATAGTATCTACAGATTACAGTAATGGTCTATCAGCCACCTTTCATCTCTCTTTAATTTATCTAGCTGATGTGAGCCTGTTAGAAGTATTTCCACACTGATTTCTGCAACTATTCAGGAATACAAAACACACAGAAGGACAGTCAACAACGCTGTTAAATGAAAGGAAAACTATTTTTTTTTTTTCCTATCTGCTTTTATTATATTCAGATCCAGTAATCACTTCATGGCATATATTACTAACGAGGACAAAATGCATGAATTTTAATTAAGGGTTGTACCTCTTTTAAAACAAAAATGGGAGAATCCGTTCAGGCTGTAGGAGCCCTTAGCTAAATGCCCATGACATTTAGAATGACAAGCACTATAATGCTGCTCCGTGACTCCATCAGGCTTCTAGACTTGGCAGCACTAGACACTGTCAGGTAAATTACCGCGCGTACACTGTCTGCTGACACTGGAATAAAAAAAAAGTGAAAAGACTAAAATCAGACACGTCATGCTGGAAGACGGAGGAAAAGGAATATTTCAGCAATGTACATTTGTGTACGTTATAAACAGATCTTCATATGTTATTCAAGTCTTGTCTTTATTTGAGTCCCCAGCATTCTTTGCTATCAATAAAGAATCCTGATAAAAAACAATGATGGAGAAACAAATCTCTTAAAGGTATTAAAAATTTGTCCTATCCTATGATTGGAGGCAAAAAAAAAAAAAAAAAAAAAAGCAAAAAGAGACAACTGACAAAACACTGAACTTAAGAAAGAATACACGTGTCGCATCAGAGGAATCATTACATGCATAGGTTCAATATGAGAACCATCACCTAAAAGCTTAAAAATGCATTTTGATTGATATATGGGCATCGAATAGATGCTCAAGGATAAGAAGATGGACACAAAACTAACTCTCAGACCACAAGGTGCTCTGAAAGTGCACCATTCTTAACATATTACACTTACAAGAAACCAGAAATACTGGATCAAAATGATCCAGCATGATAATCAAAACAAAGCACACATTTCACACAACTTCAACGTTTCATTTATGCATGCAAACAACATTTCTAGTGTTCTGAATATGCCTGCATGCCATATCTAAAGTTTTAGCCTGATATGTTATGACACTGTTAATCCAGTCTCATATTCACCCAGTTCTGGGACAATCAGTGAGTCACACTGATGCCCCTGAAAAACATAACTTCTACTACGTGTGACATTACACATGCACCTATTATCAAAATAAAAGGCATGTTCCAGTATGAAAGCACACATCCACCCACAGGGGCAATGCAGCCAGACATATGCTGGATGTCCTTAGAAGTGTCATGCCATATAGAACACTGTCTGAAGCACTGTTTGCATCTACAAATGTAACCACTAGTTGAAGTTTTCCAGTCTTATCAATTCAAACTGAAGACCCAAGTTTCAATCTTAAATAAATTGTTCTACTTTATGATGCTGTATCCTGTGCAAATTGAATTTGCGAATTCAAAATGCCATCACTTCTTAAACCTGGACAAATTTGACTCATCCAATTCAATCATTATCCCCACTGTCTTAGTGAATCTACTTTTGAAAACATGGCACGCAGAATTTCTTCCTATACCTGCCAAACTAAGAAGCCGCTGCACGGTTTGCCCTGTCTGGCTCACTTAACTACTGATATCAGAGCTCTTAACATATCAGCAATCTGCATCCATTGCCGAAGTTAAGCCTATTACAAAAATTTATTTATTTATTCACAAATGTGTTCTCCTAGCAACACCTGAAGGTAAGAGGAAAAGGCTCTTTGATGGGACTGCAGGAGGCAAACAGGCAAACAAAGCTGATCATTTAGTTTCCTAACAGAGGCATATTCAAGCAATCATGAGTTTGAAAGGGGTTAACAAAATGTCTCCAGGTGAACTGTCTTCCTGTATTGTTATTTGTTACAAATCATTTCTTAACCACAGAGATATCCCTCAACACAGCTACTTTAAAAAGCAACAGCCCCAAGAAGTCTGTATATTCAGAGAAAGAAGACACAGTTTAGTGATGTCTAAGCAAGTAGGAGGACCCATCTCCATGCTCTAGCCATCTTCAGACCTTCTACAGTAAGAAATTATCATCCTGCTTTCCCCTGGTATAACTTTGAAATGAACTATTTCTGAAGCAGTGCTGTGCACATCTGCATTATCAGCATGCAAAATTCTACTGCCCATTCATTTTTATTATTTTTCTGTGAGAGCCTCAAGTAATCTGTTTGAAACTTTGGAGTTACAGCCATTACACAAATTAACTCGCTACTGCTTACTGGGGTATGGAAGGAGAAACCTTACAATCAATAACTAGAGAATTAGCCCCATTCATCCAAACTACTCGTCCATAAGATAGTCCAGCTGTATGCTTTTTATTTAAGGCGATTTCTCTCTTTTATGACATGATGCATTTTATTTTCTTATTAAATATGATTTAAAAGAACAAACTATTCATTGTAGAAGTCAAAAGCAAATGGGCAGCAAAACTGAGCTCTGTATCACAAATACTAACTTTAATCTGAAGAGGCACAAATGGGTTTTTCTACCATCAGGGGGTCGAAGGATTAAAAAATTAATGTCTGTCCATCCAGACAAAGAACAGCTGTTCAGCTAATAAGCCACATTTCCCACTCCATGCACAGGACTGCAACACCAAAAAGCTCTGGCTGTACTGAAACGAGCTTTGCAAGCTCTTAAATTGCTAAGGAGTGTTCCCTGCAAAATCAACTCCAAACTTTCTCCCCTAGGCAGGCACATCCCCTTCCTTGTTTAGTTGCTAAAATCTCATCCAAATAAGATTACTTTTCTGAAGTCTACTGCTTCATTTCCATATGCTACATTTATTAGCCATGCCATAAGGCAGGTAAAAACAAACCTAAATGTGCAACTCCTCCCAGACAAACATTTGACTGGTGCTCATCAGCCATATTTTCAGATTTTTTGGGCATCCACAGCTACCGATCAGTTCTGACTGCAATTTGAGTCCTCTGCTGCCAGCACTAAAGCAAGAAGAGATCTCGTCCTAGCCCTCTGCAAGTTATTTCTTCCTTTGGGGGCAGCTAAGAAACACTCCTTATAATCAGGGGTATTGTGTTTTTAAATTACAAAGTGCAGCTGCCTTATAGCAGAGGGATATGTAACCTCGAATTGCAGTTCTTAAGAGGTCACAGTTCAAATCCAGTTATGTATAGGAGGATGAGCAAACTTAGCTTTGATTAGCTGCAAAGTGGTAGAACCCCCTTACTCCCTTCCTTTTCTCCCTCTCCCCACTCCTCATCTTAACTCAGGACAAAAAGAAATAAAAATAATAATAAAAATAAACCTCTCTTTGCTCCACTGATCTGTTGTTTGTAGAATGCTATCTGCCCGTGCGCAGCCCCTTGGCCATCTGGACCATGAAGGGCCCTCAATCTCGGCCCTGAATGGTAATTGTCTCAGAGAGCAACCTCACAGGCATTTCAGGCAGTGGGGCTTATTAAAATCCTGAAGGGCAGTAATCCCTGAATGCCACTAAAAAGATCCCCAGCTGCTACCGTTTATGAAGTGGGCTTGACAAGGGAGAAAAAAGGAGAGAGAGCTTGGGGGAGGGAGGGAAGAGGAAAGAGGAATTTAGAAGAGGCAAGTTATCCAAACAGGGCCCCCATCTGAGGAGTCACGTTTTATCAGCTTAGGCTTTCTTGTCTCAGCTCCCAATGGTGTCCCCACCCCAGCCCCTCCTCAACTCCTACTTTTACTTCTTCCCTAGGGGCTGGCAGCACACCTAGCAAACATTCGCTTACAGAAGGTCTAAAATCAGGTACGGAGGCAAGACGAGGATGGCAGCTGAAGGAGCCAGAGGCAGAATGGAGGCCTGCCTGCTCCCAGTCGTTACGGAGAAAATTCCTAGATGTGAAAGCATTCAAAACCAGTTTCCTCTGTAAGCACGTCTGTTCCCCTGTAATTCTGGAAAGGTTTTTTCATCTCATTAGGTTAAGCAGATTAATAAAAATTCAGCAGTTTGCCCACTGCTTCTTCAGAAGTGGTGAAGCAAGTTGAAAGATGCAGACGGAAGGTTTTTGTACTGGAGACAATAAGGGGGATGACTTCTTAAGTCCTTCGTTGTCATCCTCCATTAGAGATAAATAGATACCTTTGCTCAAATTCTTCAAACAAACACTATATTGCTACTCTTCTTTATTTCCTATTAACCTTCATGAAAAGCTTTAACCCTTCCAAAGTGCAGGGACTTTTTTGTTTGTGTACTATAATTCACCATGTAAGTGAAAGCTTTCTCTCATTTCAGTAATTATTTAGACAAGCTGTTGAAAAGGCATTATTGAACACCTATCCAAAAAAGATGGCTGTGAGAAATGAAGAACATACGCTGATCAATCGCTGCATCTTAGTACAACAATGCACTCAAAACTGAAGTTGAATGTGCAATTTGTATTTCTTCAGAAACTGCAGTAACTTACAATTTTTTTCAATTTATTTTCAAAATATCTGAAAAACGTAAAAATTCTGCATTAGTAAAATCAAATGCAATTATATGTATCAGATTTTTTTGTTGTTGTTTTTGTTTTTAAATACTCTGAGTATTTGTCATCTAGGGTCCTAAAAAGATTAATCTGTTTTCTCACTGGAAATTGTATATTTTGCCTTTTTAGGAACTGCATCTGCAAAATACATTCCTTAAAATAAGAATGTGGGTTTTTTCTCAGTATGTCAGAAGTAAAGCAAAAAAAAGCTGAAAAATCAGAACACTTCCGCTTGTTTCTTGACAGGCTATGGCAGAGCCTTTCATAAGCTACAAGTTTCTTAAAACTACATTAAGCATAAATATCACAATATCTTAATGTCAGCCCTCTACCATTTCACACTTTTCTGAAACACAACTATGTCCCTGCACTCTAAAGAAACAATCAGATGAATGCTTAGGTGACACACACAATGTTTACCAGATCAAAATTTCAGGACTTTTTGTTTTTTTCCTGCCAGAAAATGTGACCAACAGCAGTAACTCTCACACAAATGTGAACGTAACACTCTGCATCAATTTCCTTATTCTCTATCAAGGCAGAGGGCTGGATTAGATATGATTAACTGTAACTGCTGAAATGAGCATAGTTCTCCGTTAGACAGGCACCAATTCCAATATGCCGCCACAAGAAAGAATTATTGCTGTTTTTAGGAAGGATCTTTGAGTCAAACCGGCAATTACTTCACTGGACTTATATGTAACATTCACATTAAATGAACATGATAATTTTCTGATTACAAGAAAGACAGAAATCTATGGTATTCTGAACTTTCTAAGTCAGACAAGAGACTGTAGACTATAACCGATCTTCGAAGTTGGGTTTATACTTCGTTATGCCCTGTTCAGCACAGTAATAATATGCACTGGCCTAACTATTTATGGAAAAGAAAATATCAGTGCATGTTTGCGGACTTCATAACATAAAAAGGCAAACATTAATCATTAAAATCATTAAGATCCCACTTTTATTGACACATCTTGAATTATAATATTAAAATTATTATGTTAGAAGAGCAATAAGGAAGTGAGGCACACACACACACACACACAAAAGACAGGAATAGAGAAAGCTTGAAGTAAATATATAGGACAAATATATATTTGTCCAAAGCGTGGGTAAAAGCAGCCATTTCAATAACTTCCCCAAAATGATTTAAACACATAACATTATTTTTTTAAAAACAACTGTATTTTGTCCTGTATGTCATGCCTTAGATTTCTCTCTCTTTAAAACTAAAATATAGCCAAAAAAACCACCAAACAATAAAGGTTACTAAGAAATAAAATTATGTTGCCCAATTACAGTACCATTGTTTGCAACCGGTTCTTACTAATCAAGCCAAGTTGAGTTCAGTTCCGCTAAATCTCTGCTTTTACACTTCTCTGTGGTTACAAATGAACAAAGAGAGTAAGTCAATGCAGAATGTAGTTAACACAGAAATATAAAAGAACTTAAAATTCAACTCCTTACTGAACTCAAAACACAAAAGCAAACCCACATGAACGGTGTTCATAAGAGGTTGGGTACATCCCTGATTAATCCACCTAAAGGACAGGACTGGCGAGGCATGAACCATGGGATCCAGGAAAACAGATCTTTACCGTGTTTTGTGATTCGAGTTTATTCACTGAAAGGCCACACAGCCATACAAAATGGGCTGTACCAAGCAAGGAAGCAGATTACAGTGGAGCAGAGCTGAAAATCAGCACCCGCGCACATGGTAAGGGGTTTCCCTTCTTTTTGTTCTCAAGCAGATTTTTTTTGACGTGAAAGGCGTAAATAGTTAGCAGTGCACTAGGCAATATAGCTCTACAATGGTGCCTACCCCTGCACACAGTACTTCAGTGTTCATGGAGACATGCCTAGCAAGTCTTTGAATGCTTTTATTTTGTTCTTTGTGGACCCCTACTGAACAGTAAAATGCTCTTCTTGGAGAAATTCAGCTCCTCCCAGCCCTTATAGTTCAATTCCATCTTAATTCTTTAAAGCCTTTTAGGAAAATACTGATAAAATTAGATTTATATATATATATTATATACATATATTACTATATATATGTATGTATCGAAAGACTGTAATTAGCCCATTTAATTTGGAAAAAAGTATCTGCACACCATAAAAATTTGTTATTAGTAAAACAAGGAAGATAAATGTGGAAATTCTTAGAGAAACAGTGGACGTGACCTGGGTACGGAGGAGGGTATTTTGCACTCATATGATACAGTTATCATACTCATTTTGAGTATGAAATTTTGAAATTTCCAAAAATGTCCACACAACAAAGGAGTCAATAAAGTCTGAAGAAAACGTGTGACAGTGCACAGTTATAAGAACTAACAACTACCCGTTTTCCAAACTGGCTTTTCCTAAAATGGGAAAACAGCTAGTAAGCATCTTACTGTACAAAATAAAGCTGCATTATGGAGCTATGTGGCAACCATAACATTATTAACCAAGACAAAAAAGAATAATAATAATAAAATATCATGACTTATACATTTTCTAAAAAACTCTTGTAGTTTAGTATTAGCTACAGTAGAAGAACACAAATTCATAAAAATTTTGATTGGCCACTCTTTTAGTGCGGCCAATCCATTCACAAAGTAACTCAGAACAGTTAATTTGATAAGTACAAAGAAAACAAATCTACACTAACCTTCAAACATAGAAGAGGGATAAAGTAAAACAGTGACATAATTTGTATGACTGCACATTGTTTCTAAACCTGAACAAAAACCCTTTCAAAATGCAGACATGTTAGGCAATCACGTGTACATGCGTTAACACAAAAATCTTAGGTTCACGTAACAGCAGAGTGTTCCAGTTGCTACAGAAGCTATAACTGAATTTTTCTCTCTGTACAATATTAAACATAGTATTAAAATTGTTATGTAAGGTCAGAAAGAAGGAAAAATAGTATATACAGGGATGAAAAGGAAATAAAGGAGAAAAGAAAACTGGACTACATAAGAGTCTGGTTACCTGTTTCCTTATACTGGCTTTATTGAAAGACACTTAGCATTTGAGCAAATTAGAACTAATGATGTTTAACTTTAGCAGGGCGGTGTTTGTAATGCATTGGGGTTTTCAGTGAAATGTAATTTCCAGCTGTTGCTTTACAGAGAAAGACATAAAAAAGACATAAATAACAGTTAATATTAGACAACCAGCAAGACGTAAAGCACTAGTTCAAAACAAAATACATCCACAGCAAAAAAAAAAAAAAAAGGAGGAAAAAAAAGTGAAAACCTTTCCTCTTCTGTATCACAACAACTACTATGCCCCAACTGCACACTTCTATCTTCAGAACACATGAAGGAACTCGAAGAGGATCTGGTGAGCAGCATGCAATACTTACACTGAGTGTTCTTCTCAATAGGAAGAAAAAGGTTTGGGGAAAAAAAAATAATAATCATACTTCATCTTACATATTTTATGTTTATGAGTATTTTGCACACCAAATGGCTGATCTCTAGTGAAAGAGAATCCTGGTTAAGTAAAATAAAAGTCACATTCTTCCACAGTGATTTCTAATAGAATGTTGCCTACTTACTCATCAAAAGTCCGTTTTTTATGGCTTTGAAATACTACTGCTCTCTATGAGACTGGAAACAATGCCTTTGCTAGCTGTAATGCAATGTAGTTAAAATTTCTTGTCATCAGCGTATTCATATTTTGAGCAATTTCCATCTATGCTTTACCTTCCTTGCCCCACCCTTGAAGATGAGGTTTCTTCCTGCTGTAGCGCTGCTACAGGGTACAAGCAAAGCACACTGCAAACTCGTTCTTATTAACGTGGTGTCAAGCACTTCTCCTATCTAGACAAAGAGTCAGTGCAGTAACAAGACAATCCTACTCCCATCAGAGGTGAGTAAACAGAATTTGCTTTTATACAGCTCCTTTCATATTCAAAACATCCCAATATGCTGTACAATAATGAGATAGATACACTGTCATTTCCCTAATCTTAAACACAGAGGGCAAGGCTTTGTCTTGCGAGTAGGAAGAAAAGGAGGTCATGGGTTCTTTGAAGTTTCCTTACATCATTCTGACTGAAGGAGAGGAGGGAATGGAGAACACAGCTGCGACAAAACAGACGGCGATGAGGACAGCAGACCATTATGAAATGTGTGAGACACATTTATTTCAACACATTCAAGAAACACCTATCTGGAAGCAAAAATGAATCAGCGGGAAAGTTTTGTTGTTGTTGTTGTTGTTGCTGTTTTTTCCCTCTAAGACTGGCAGCAGGTACAACGTTCATCATATATTTCTTTGAAGGTTTTCTTGGGCGGGAAGGCGGGGGGAACAAGGAAGCCCGGTGAGATGAATTTCACTTTCATCACAGCAAGTGATGAACAGAAAGAGATCTATATGCATACAGAGATTCGGTGCAGGTGAATGTAATCTAGTAGTTGTACTACCTATCTAGTCAACACAAGCAGTCATCCTACACAGAAGTAAAATATTCTGGAAAATGAGAATTTAAAAGGAACTTAAGCAACAAACCTACTAAGGAAAGCAGAAAGGAACCAGGAGGGTAACAGCAGGTGAGTCAGCTCCCCACACTGCCTATGACCAGAGGTCTGTGACCCACTTCGCGCCACCACCAGCAGCTTCTCCAACAAGGAGGGACTGGTTGTGGGAAGCACAACAATCTGCAGTCCGTCTTACTGCCAAACTACACTCCCAAATGAATTAATAAAAATTAGCTGCCTAATCAAAGTACATCCCCTGCATCTTGCCTTTCTGCTGCACAGCCAAGGCAGCAGCTAGATGGAACAGGATTGCAGCAGTTAAACTCCACAGAAAACTCCACAGAAAACATCACCATCCTGGTTAGAGCCTCAAGCAGTAGGAGAGAAACCTGCCCAAGAACCCATCCTCATCACTGAGCTGTTCATAAAGTGTGGCAGAACCTTTACCAGAAACACCCCCTAGGAGAAAGATGTCGGTGCCCCTTCCCGTTCCCACATTACTACTTAATTAATGCCAAGGCTATCAGCTACGTGCATCTAGCACCCCTTGCTGACAAAGAAAGGGTGGGTGCTGTGAGTCATTCCACCTCAGCAAAGTTTTCTGCAACCCACAGCAAGTTCTTGCCGCTGTTTTGTTCAAAGCTTCCCTTTCCTTTGCAGTGATCAGTTAAGTGTTCGGTTGTGTTCTCCCACTGTCTTTCTTCTTCTCCTAACACATGCATGCTTTAGCCTTGGCTATGGAGTGCTGACTGAGGAGGAACAATAGGAGCCTTTCAACTCTTCAGAGGAAGGCTCAGCTCAGAGACCCAGTCAATATTTGCTGCAGTTTCAAGCCACTGTTTTACAGTTCCTTCAAAACGGAGCTCACCAGTCAGGAACCCCCAAGCATTACCCAATTTTATTCGAATAGGGAGAAATGAGGTAAACTGATTACAACCCAAACCACTTTTTCTTGGAAGTAATCACTGCCACAGAACAGAAAGAAAAAAAGGAAATGAGAAGAGGGACAAAAAAGGTATGGAGGACACTGAACAATACCACAACTTAGGTTTGAAGAGTAAATAGCCATTTATAATTAGGAAGGCCATTTTTCTCCAAAGACTGACTAGCAAAGTTCAAAAAGTGCATACCACAGCTGCTATAAACAAATCCACCTAAGATGACCCAAGCAAAGTATGCAAGGAGGCTCATCTCGTCAGCTACCTTAAGTTCTTGTTGCTCTCTGCAACACCCGTGTCACTGCACAGCCACACGCAGACTATGCACCCTCCTGCACAGAGGGATGCAACTTTCTGCTCTGTTTAAATACCACAATTAAAAAACAAACAAACAAAAACAACAAAACACGTTCCGTTTATCGAGAGAACAAATATAGGGAAAAGGCTAAGAATTGACATTTTTCATTTAAGCCACAGCCAAGATGTAATTATTAACCCAAAAAAGAGATAATTTCATGCATAATGGAAATGCCAGTAAATGTTTTTAAAATATGTGCAATATTGGGGTAACCTTCTTTGTTGGGAGAGAATGGTCAATTAAATACTGACCTTCTTACAGAAGCTTATAGGATGGAAACAACAACAACAACAAAAAACGACAAAAAGAAAAGAAACATCCCATTGCAAAACTGAGGTTGTCATTTGTAGAACTGCATCCCTTCTTTTGCTTCTACCATCGCCATTCACATTAAACACACAGAAAGAAAGAAAAAAGAAAAGACGCACAAAAACGTTTCTGAGAGTGAAAATCCGACAGACTGACAATTATCATTTACCTTCTCAAACTGAAAGGCAGCAGTATGATTTTTCCGTTAGAATGGATGGAGTCTTGTCTGAACATGCTTTCTCACATTAGACTGCACTCAAAGTTTTGAGCCAGAGTCTGACAAGCCACAGCTTAAACAGGAAAAATTACAGCTTAGCTTCAGTGGTGTCACGATCTTTTCAAAAACACAGTTTTTGTCAGCCCTAGGGTTAAAGTTCACATATCAGCAGAACAAATGCATCTTCCCACCTCCCATCTCCCCTTTTTCAATGCACAGAGGAGGTTTGATAATCTGAGTTGGGTTTTTTGTTTGTTTTTGTATTTTGTTTTTAGAATGTTGTATTACTATAATGGCATTTGTTTGACTTTTTGAATGAAGTAACAACAGACGGTGTTCCTAACTGCTTTCCATTCCATCTTCTTGTTTTAAAAGAACGCTTATAAGCACAAAAAATAGGTAGAAAGAACCAGTACAATTACAGGAAGACGCAGACACATCTGCAGCAGAGGTCAGACTCCTGAGCAAATGGAAAGTACTTGTTTACAAAACAGTTTAAAAGAGGAAAGTTGTGAAAGTTCCCAGTCTTAAGGAAATGAGTACAAGCTCCTCTATACAAAAATCAGACGGTAAAAAAATTCTATTACTCCCCTTTCAGAGTTCATTCTCCTAAACCTATATGTGGGGTGAGAAATTCAATCAATGTATGAATGAACAAATACTAATTTATTTTAAAAAGCTAATAAACTAATAGAAATAAAATATATGAAACTATGGCTAAACGACGAGCTAAGGTAGAACCAAAGATCTGAAAAGAAAAGAACATCAGTACGCAACAACAGGAAATAAAATGTACTTCACAGAAACAGTAAATGAAAATAAATGATGAATCACTCGATAGAGATTGAATGAAGTTTCATTTTAAAAAGCGCTTAACATTATTAATAATGCTTTCAAATTTTAGACAGAAAAAGAACAAGGCACAGTGAAGTGCCATCCACTGAGCAAGTCATGCTCACTTTGTTCACTTCTATTACTTCCTGAGTCTGAAGGATAAAAATCACAACATGCCCAATGATTCACTAAAGTATATGGAAATTTTATGCAAATACAGCACAGCATCTGATCAGAACATGTTAACACACTGTTTTATTTACTCAAATCAATGAGTACTACAGAACCCCACTTACAGTCTGTTTACTACTGGTTACTACAGAATACCACAGAAAAGAGTAATTAGTAGTTCAGCATTATTATAGATCAGAAGATTTTGTATTGCTGAGACATCTTCTCAACGACAGCCTGTATTTGTGTAAACATCATTACTGCTTCAGATGTATTATTTTAATATCAGCACTCCTGCAGCGATACGGACCATTAGGTACATAGAGCACGAAAGGCTCTCTCTGAAATCTATGAATTTATCTGCAAATCAAAACCAACTAGTCAATAAAATTTGTTTCCTTTTCCTTCTCTAAGGTGGGAATGTTTCTGAGGCCAAAGCAGTCCCTGGCTGTGCCATCCCAGCAGCAATCACAGGAAGCAGCACTGACCTCTCTCTTGCGCGCCACAGGGAATGCCACAGAACTGCTCGCCCAGGCACCTCACCAGACCTCCAGGGAATGGCAGCTACAAAGAGCTACTGTGCCTTAACATTTTGGTTACAGTGTGTAAAACAGAGGACATTCTGTACTGAAGATAAGGCTTTTCTAACTGGAAAGGAAACAAATTAAGACCTACCTAACACTAATTCTCCGGCAAACATCAGCTCTCGTAGGTGCCCTGTACTAATTTCATGAAGAAAACTAGATGCATCTTCCTCTTTACGTAAAATAAAAAGAACAGCAACAAAACAAACACAGAAGCCCAAACGAGCACTGCAATGATCTGATTTACTCACAGAAGTTAGAAACATAAAATTGGTTTCATCACTAATGTATTAGATCCACACTCTACACCTAAAATAAAGTGCCTGTGAAAATCCTCCAAATGCTTTGTTCTGAAGAAGGCCATTATACCAGCACTAAATCAAGAAGGCTAATATGAAAAATGGAAAACGGAGATTTCTTTTTACAGTAAGCTATAAAATATAGTTCAGTCAGAGACAGGGTCTGAAAAAGTAATATTAAAGGGATGCAATAAATCACAAAAAAAAAAAAAAAACTTTTTGTTTTTTAAAGCAAACTACCACGCTTCGGATTAGAAACAGTAAATATGGAGATTCTCTTCATAAAGTGCTCCTGGCAAGTAACTTCTATTGAGAAAAGGTTTGCTTAGAATTTGAATGCAATGAATAGCCAGGATATAATGAGAAACAAGCATGATCTACCTCTCTAATTAATTTTCCTTCTTCACCTACACTGTCACTTGTTATGATAATGTGAATCTTAACCTTAATGAGAAATTTCATACCACCTTGATTAAAGATACCGTGAATAACAACACTCTTTTTATTTTGTTTTTATTTTAATGAAGAATCTCTTTATACTCAGCAACTGTACTGAACTTCTGCTAGCGAAGAAAATAAGCTATCTGCATACAACTTTTGTGCCAAGTGTTAAGAGACTGATTTATATTTCATGTTTTTAAATGAGAATTATGCTATTAAGCATGTTACAAAATGATCATGTTCTCTGCAGGAAACGTTCCTGGTATTTTTTGTAAACGTAGTTCGACTGCGGATGGTTTTAGAGTGTAAATCCCTCAATACAATTGTGTATGCATCCTTTAAAAGGTTTGTGAACTCAACAAAATAACCTATTAAAATTCAGACAATATTCTTAAAATATTAGTAAAAAACAACTTCAAAGAAACTTTCAAAGATCTCTGTGAACCCTAATGACAATGCACTACAAATACATACAAATAACATTAATTTGGGTCCACTCTTCTATTAACTGGGTCTACTGATGCGCAGACTACAAAATATGGTAAAATTTCAAATATATGCACCTTGTATGCAGTTTAAGAATTAGAACTTTCTTTTTTTTTTTTTACATGAGATTCAATATTAAGAAAAATAAGTTTATATCGTTAATATATGTCTTTCTAAATTAAACATTCCCACTTTATGAAAAATATGTCTTTCAATCTTTATGCTGTATTTCACAGCCCCTGGACATCCTCAAGTCCACTGGAAATCAAGGAAAACGTAGTCTTCGATACTGTTTTAAACAAAACTGCTTCATGAAAAGACATTTTCTTATTCTCCTAGCAGGCTAGAACACAGTGACGGGCCAGAGGGGGGCATGGGAGGGGGGGGAAATCTTACAATTTTGGTAAAAATATATGTATATATTTTTTAAAGTAACAAATTGAAGGATCATCATATTAAAGGGTTTACACTTGCAAGGAGGAGTAGGATCCTCTGGCAAAACAAGAACTTTTTGTGCAACACTGTTATTCTATTTTTGACAAAAGAGAGAATTATTTTCTGAACACAATATTTAAATTACATTGCCAAGGAATGAGCTCTCTTGTATTTGGACGTTCACAAAATCCATCCAGTCTTTAAAGAGCATTATCTAGGAAAGAGTGGTGTATCACATAATGCTCTGGAAAACACACAACCTCTATCCTCCTAATTTTGCATTGCTGTATCAGACTAATTTAACTTTCACAACCTCAATGTTTTTTTTTTTCCAACACAATCCAAATCCTGATGTGCCAGGAGCCCTGTACAGCTGCTGCCTGTCTGCTCATGCCTATTGACACCCAGCACCCAGCCCTGCAGCCACCAAGGCACAGCAACCATTCGCCCGCTGGGTGCCCATCATCTCTGCAACCTTCAGGTTGAAAGCCCCAACCCAGAAGAAGCTGTTCAAGAAATCTCAGCCTAGGGTCATCAGTTGGAGGCGATCACACAAATACCCATAGACCAGTCCCCCCAGAACTGGCTCGCACAGCTTGCTAGGCCTCACAAAGGGCCTGACAACTGAAACCATTTGTGCTCCACAACCACCCAGTCACAAATGCCCCTCAATCATGTCCTCTCCAAATCTCTGGGGGCTAGAGCTGAACAGTGCCTGAAACACTGCAGCAAAAGAGCATCAAAAGACAGCGAATTTAAAACAAACAAACAAACAAAAACCCACCAATTTTAGATCCCTTAACATCTACTGAGCATACAACACAAAGAAATGATATTCCATTCACCATTAGTATGCATCAGCTTCTAATTTCAGCTACTTTATAAAAACAAGTTGTATATTTATATTGCTTTCCTCAAGGAGCTTTAGGGACTGTTTTTTGAAGGGTATTTAAGTACCTACGGGTATAAAACGGCAGAAATAAAATCTAAGGCAGCCAGGCACCAAGCAGCCTCAAAAACCCCACATGCTCTTGTCTGCATCTCTACACACCCAAATGTATTCAAAACCCTAGCTCTGAGGATCCATTCTTTTTTAAATCTGTGGGCTAAAAAAATTTGCTTAAATAAATTATTCATTTTACTGGCTACAGAAGAAAAACATTAGTAAATATTAGTGCAACGGCATGACTTCACTCTTGTGATGTCTTTAAGGACAACGTTCTACAGATAATGCACTCTCCAGTTACGCAGTTGCGCTTACAATGGGAAATATCTGTGCACTGACAAACAGAACTGGCACACACTCCACCAGAGCCACCGCTGCAACACTCCGAAACTTCACCCTCCTCATTCCACTGGGGATGACCTGCACACCAGGGACTGAAAACCAAAAAAAAGCTGAACAAGCAAAATTATCTGGAGGTACTTTCATTCAACATTTTTTATCCAGTTTACTATGCAGGACACAAAGAAAAGCATACAAAGGATAAGATGACTCGCACACACGTAATAAATGCAGGCAATTACCGGCTTTGATCCCAGCAATTTCATTGGAAAGCTCAGTTCACCAAAAAGTGTGCAAGACAGAAAGAGAGAAAGGCAGAAGTGACTGAATGCAAAGGGAAAACTGCGTGCAACTAGGGAGAAGTGAAGGGGAAAATACAACCTTAGAATTAAGGTCTTTTGAATACAGGAATAATAAACTTCCAAGTAAATGTCACTTCACTTTGACTGAGTTTCCCCAATTGGGTATTGTATATATATAATTTTATATATATAATTATTAGGCACATACTTTCCATGTTCTTTCCCCCCAAAAGCAGAGCTGACAATGGTGACAGTGGAGTGTGTAATTAGTTTTTATTGTTCCCCTGACAGCCATAGCTCTGGAAGGACCCCTTGCCTTTTCCATTGTAAATGTTATGGAAAAATACACTAATGACAGGCATTTAATTATGGGCACAGAGACCACGATGGGCGCTGTGCCAAAAGTGATTGGCAGATTTGGATACCAGATATTCATAGCAATGGTTCTTTTCTTTCCCCACACCTAGTAACTCTATTACTGGGGTTTTTTTTAAGTACCTTTTCTAAGCTTTACTCGTTGGTTATAGATATTATGACCAACAATGATCAACTCGAAAACACACAGGAAAAACAGAGAGACAAAATGATATCTTTCTGCTCAAAAGCAGCAAGAGGTTTTCTCAAAGAGTTCTATCCAGTGACAGCACCACCAACATAAAAGAAATCCCCAACTCTGACGCACGGATGACATTTTTATTTACTTTTTAAAAAAGAAATTGTATCTGCATAGAAAGATATTATGTCCCCTAACATATCTTTATTAAATATTTACAAGTCTATCCCACATTCAACTGTAGTTGCTGAGGTGCTTTTTCGCCTGATTAATTAGCAATTGGGAGACACGCTTTTTGGCAGCTTATGTATCCCTATTATTTTGTCTGGTTTGGCACAAAAACTCCCTTTTGGGAGCACCAGTATTTGTACTGTACCCCGCTTAGTGATGGATCACTAATTTTTAATAAACTAAGCCCCGAGAGAACTATAAAAAGATGTATAAGTGTTTTGGAGCAATAACTGTAAACAAATACAAAAAAAAAAAATAAGGGGGGGAAGGAGCTTTTTTTCAGTACAGAAGTTTGAGGTCTTTTCCAGACTACACACGGAGAGCCCATCTAGGAGATCACACGTATTCCGAAGACACGAGTCTGAATTGGCTCTTAAATACTCAATCCAAATCTCTGCCTTCATCTTTAAAAAGCTTTTAAAAAAGGGACTAGCTAATGTGGGTGCGTATTTTCCTTGAAGAATGCTATATCTGAATGTCCCCTCGCTGTTTCTCATCCCTCCCCCACCACCAGATGAATGAAATTACTCTGTGAAGCAGATCTCTATGAAGAATGACCACACAATTCTGGACCAAATGGTACTAAGTCTATGTAGCAGTCACAAATCCCTGGCTAAATCGAACAAAGCAACATTATTCCTAAGTGGTAAGTTTGGGAATATAAAAGTGAAGCTGTCTGGCTCTAAAGTGGAAACTTGCAAATAGCTATAGAGTCAATGTTGGCTCTCCATCCCCCATCCAGCTGGCTCTCATATCAGTAACTTCAAAAATGCAGTTTGGCATTAGGTGGCTTAAGGCACTCTATGTGCCAGTGCAATGACCATGCTGTGTGTGTGTGTCAGAAGGTCAATACTTTCAAATTCCAGAGTCTCTCTTTATTTCCTTCTTTTCTGGAAACAATAAGAAAGAGAGGAGGATTGATAGATCCTACTTTGTTAACTTCTGCTCTAAAAACCACCCTGCCTGTGTGAATACACAACTATTTTTAAAATTTGATTAGACATCAACTAAATGGAGAAAACAAAACAAAACAAAAAAACCACCACACACACAAGGGGGGGGGGGGCGGAAAAAAAAAAAACAAAAAAAAAACAACCAATGCAGCTGTTTTTCCTGCTCATTAACAACATTAATTAGCAAATATCTTTGGAGCAACTTTTTAACAACTCTGTGGAAGCCAACATCATTAAAGCTGTTAGCAGTCCTCACCTAACACTGATGAACTAGCAGAGCAAACTGAGAATTGTACCACAAAGATCATTATCAAACCTAGCAGTAGGTGAACTATTTACTTTTCTACCCAATCTCCTCACAAAAAAATACATCTAGATATTATTTACGCAGCACTACCAAACCAGCAAAACCATAGCCACAGATTGAAATTATTTTGTCTAGTTTCGAGGAAAAGATTTAGAATACATTCAGCTCCAGCTTCAAAGGCACAGACTGATATAAGGTACACAAATTTATGTACAAAATTAACAAAAAAGAAAAAAGTAAAGTAAAAATAAAAATCCTGTGTATAGCACAAGTACTGTAATAAAAATTAATATGTATTTCTTAACGATTCCCTGTGAGATTAGATAATGGGATTAAGGGATGTGTGTAGAGAGAAGGAAGAAGTTCTTCTGAACCACAATATGAATATGAAAAGCATTACTTTGAAGTCCACAAAAGCAAAAAGGTAGTTTCACTGCTACCCACAAGGGAAAGGCCAAAGCGCTCAACTGCCGCTGATGAACAAACCACAAAACACGAGTATGCCTCTGCTGACCAGCATCCACCCATAAGCAAAATATGAAATCATCTTGGGGAGGAAAAATTATGCTCTTTTAATGAATAAAGAACACTCACGTTATGCAGTAAACACTAATTTGGGCACAAAATGCATCGTAATAAAGTACGCGCTTCTTAAATGTCATGAGGCTAAACTTTATCTGTAAGAATGAAACAAAAGGACATTTAGCAAAGTGATGAAAGAAAATGTATTTCACACTCCAGATTTTCACCTCATCAAATGATTCGCTACCAAATCATATCCTCTCTGTGGATTTGGATATCTCTCATATCCAAAACCATTCCATTACTGACACACACACACAAAAAAAATGGCCTCTACAAAAAACAAACAAAAAAAAAAACAGGTATTCAAGAGTCCTGTAAGAACAAAACCAAAAACGTGAAAGTGACTCAGTGATAAAAACACAGGATTTATCATTATTATTATAACAGGTATTATTTTTGAGCAACTCCTTACTATGTTAATATGCTGATTCAATGACGGAATAGCGAATATAAACAGTAAAACATTACTAACATTGTACGCATAGGTTTCATCTGTCTATGATTCCTTTTTTTTTTTTACACCATGGATCAGCCTGGATAGGTAAATTCTTACACCAGATTATAGTGCAGAATAAGATCCACAATCACCGAGGCTTTTCAAGTAAAAATCGCCAAACCTGAAGAATTAGATGTTAGGGGCTAGTAAGGGGCTAATATTAGCATTTCAAGCAGATCTGGCTAATTAACAGGGCTCTTGTGTATCTTCTCGTTAGCTGATTTCTCATCTTTACCGGCTATGCATTTAAACAGAAAAAAATGGCCATATGAGTCCTATCACACCAGATAAGAGAAGACAGTCATCTAACTCTTTCCCTACATTTTGCAGCAGTCAAAAACACACCAACTCATTTTTTCATAAAACTAGGACCTAACAATGGATTTTCATCAATCTGTCAATGGTAAAATATGAAAGATGCTTTCCCAGATGAAGGATGTACAGGAGTTTTTCCTTTTCTGTTATTGGAAACCACAGTGCTCTACAGGAACAAAATATAATCTCAATTTTCCCCCCTTTTTATTCTAATTTTCAAATACTTGATTTTAACACAGATTGTTTTTAAACATCCATGCGAGTGGATGTGCGTCGTTCCATAACGTAACAATTTATGCTCATTTTCTTAAAAAAGGGGATTTCACACAACCATACATGTTCACATTTTATAAAATAATACCTACCACTCTAAATGAGTTTAGCTATTATTTAAGAGCCTGTAGAGCCTACAACAAATAGGGAGAGAGCACCAAGGCAAGGAAGGCTTCCGGTATGCAAAGGATTCTCCTCTTCCATTCAGCTATGCCGAACTACATTACAGCAGGGTTTACTCACAATAACTGTAATATCACCAGAAAGCAGTTTCAATAACATGTCTGTTTATTTTAAACCAAACGTTTCCATTTCATTATATTGCTGTGCTGCTGACTGACTTGATTTTAAGCACAAGCGCAAAGAAAACTTAAACAAAACAGGACCCTTTATTCTCCACAGTGAATTACACCATTCAGAAATGCTGGAAGATTAGATTAATCAAGAGACTAAAGACATTTCTCAAAAATCAATGCTCAGAACTGGAAAGCAGCAGAAGAAAATCCCCGTTCCAAAATACTTCTCCCTGCCTTGCAAAACTGGAAAGGCTAACGGTGAGCCTTAGTAGGACAGGTGCGTCTCACAGCTATGAGGAACTACTCATGCTTCCTCTCAGAAAGGTTGCATCTTTGTTAACATTTTCTCTGAGGAGATCAAAATGACCAGCCTTCCTTACGCGCCTTGTTGAAGCCTAATATTCCAACCCGTGGTACACTGCCCAGTGACACGGCTGCTTCAGGCAGCAGCAGTAACAAGGTACTCTAACAAGCCCAGAGAGCTCTCAAAGCACATGCCTGTAATCTCTGTGTCAAGTTACGTCTGTATACTCGGGCACCAACCCACCTGGCTACCATCGGCCTCAGGGCTGCCAGCATGAGATGAAAAGGCACAAAGGGAAGAATGCCGACAATTAAAACATGGAACCTACACCTTTTTAGGTTATTCTTTTTATTATTATTTTACTTTAAATCAAAAAGATCTTTGCTGGAAGTTGAGAGCTACAAAGCACTTTGTATAGCTATTCATCATCTAAATGTTTCAGTTTCAATGTTTTAAGAAGTTCACTGACTAAAAATTCTAGAGATTTCATTCTCACACAACAATCATGATTTTACTCTTTGCCACACCACCATCCAGTGATGGTACATTTCACTGCATACATACATGCACGCTTGCAAAATACAAAGGCTGCTCCAGAAGTAGCACCTCCTATTTTATTACATCAGCCCACAGCATCAGAGGTGGATATTGGTGGTACAGCAGCAGAGGCTGAACCTTCCAAACACCCCGTTACATGTTGTTGCCATGCGACTGATGGCAGCACAGGGACAGTCTGACGACAAAATGGCACCTAAGATGGAAGTGCATATGGAGCAAAGCTGTGGGACAGAATTCCTCCGAGCAGAAAGAACTGCACCCAGTGGTATCCATCGACACTTGCTGAACATCTATGGCGATCAAACTGCAGATGTGAGCACAGTGATGTGGTAGCGGGCGGTGTGTTTCAGCAGTGGTGGCAGTGGGTCACCTCCTCTGATGTGGAATTTACAAGTTCGGCGTGCAGGCTCCTGCTCACGGCTGGCAAAATTGCATAGTTAATGTTGGTGACCGAGCTGAAAAACAGCATTTTGTAGCAGAGAATGTGCTCTATCAAACAGTGCTATTGTGCTGTCTATATCTGTTGTAGCTTCCATGAAAATAAATTGGAGGCATTACTTTCAGAGCAACCCATATATACACCTACATATATGTACATATACATCCACTCAATGCCATGCATACTTACATAAGAACATACACACATACTACACAACAGTCCATAAGACCACAAAGACCATGACTCCTGAAAGACTCACTGCACTGATATACCTTCCTAGCCCAGCATGACTGCTGGTGAATTGCTGGGGTCGCAACTACCCGGGGGGCGGAGAGGGGAGGGGGGGAGGGATGGGGACAGATCTTCTTCACCAGTCCCTCTCCAAAAGGACATGGGGCTAGCAGAAGAAAGGGTAGTAAAGTGTCCTAACTGTGTGCATTTCAAAAAACCTTGGTAAGAAGCTTTTCACGAAGACCATTTAGCACTTAACAAGGTGCCTTTCACAAGAAGGTGGAAGCCAGTGAAACTATTGTTCTTTGTGTGGTTTTTCCATAGAACATTTCCAACTCCCTCAAAAATCCACTTTTAAAATAAACACCAGAATTCTTTTGGAGACACAAAGCGTTAGCAAAACTACTAAGGGTACAGAAAGCAGGCGTAAAGAATCGAAGGCTCTGGTACTGATCTTTTAACTACAATAAATCAGTCAGAGATTCTTTCAGTTCTTGAAACAGGCTGCCGGATAAAATGCTTTCAAAACATCAGCTATACTGCTTATGCACTCTGAGTACTTAAGGGGTATTATGCTTTCTTTGGCACACAGAAATGATATAGAACACCAAAGCCAAACCAATGCCTCGATTTTGCCCTCTTCAGCCCCAGCTTCTTAGTCTTCATAAGCTTCATAAAGGCAATGGCCTCCTTCCTATTCCAATTGCATGGCTTCCCCATCTCCATACACAGACAGAACTATTCCAAGATGGAAAGCAAACAAAAACCAGACAGGCTACCAGTGATGAAACCTTCAATCGCAGGTAAGCAATGGGAGGACGCTGGTCCACCTTGCATGCCCTGAGAAGCGCGGGGCAGCCAGGCACAGTGCTAGGGCTGTGCTGTGGCACTGGGGCAGCACTCACACACGTGTGCAGCCCCACCAACCGCAGCAGGACTCAGGTGTGTCATACATAGAGTGCACCTCGGCGAGGTCAGATGCCCTCCAGAATCAGTGCCTACACACTCAACCACAAAACTCACCTAACTTTAAGCATCCAGGTTGGATAACCCTGTTCCTTGCGGAACATTTACAGAAGCGTCCACTCATTTTCCTGTTCAATGACTCCCAAGTATCTCTCTTAACAAAAAGTCTACCGCTGTTGATGAAAATATGGTATCCAGGTTAGTAATGGGAGCAAGTCACCTGAACATGAAGTGATACCGCTGTATAAAATTCTGTTATCAGCAGATGACTTCTCAGTTTTATCATCCACGTGAACAGATGTCCACATACACAAAGAACATACATCAGCATCCCATGCCTTTCTAAGAGTTCTTTTGGGAACGTAATTTTATACACCATTTTCTTGCATAAGATACAGCCAAATCCAATAATACTCCTAATAAAAAATACTTGCTTTCCTGAGACTATGAGGTTTGGCTTCTCCATCGTCCAGACTCGAACTGCAAGTATTTTTAACTACCTTGAAACCAGCAACCATTCACGAAGCTACAGAACCTGCCTCTGAAATAACTTGGAGGAAAATACCTATATGTAAACCGCAACCATGAAGCACAGTCCTGCAAGTTGAAAAATGTAATAATTACCACTAACAGTTCAAGTTGAACTTTGACAAGATTAAAAGCACTAGCAAGTGCTAAGCCAGTAGACCGCTTCAAAATTTGGCTGAGGTGCATGACACTTTGGCTGGATTTTCATTACAGGGACAGCAGCTATCAGGATTAAATGCATATGCTCCACTACCAAACAAACTCCCAGAACTACTCTGGATTCAGAGGAATATTCTGCAACAAGAATAATCTGCTCTTCTGTGTCAGAACACATACGCAGTCAGCACTGAAAGACATTAAGGAGATGATTAGAATCCACGTACACCTAATTCTGAGTCCATGAACAATAAAAGTACACAAATATCACACACATTTACAAGCTTACTCAAATAATTTTCAATACACACACACACACAAAAGATAAACCAAACCAAACATATTTTATTATACTTCAAAAGCCCGATACTCAAACTCATCTGGCATTGGACTACACCATTTACGGCACTTCTTGTACATTGGCAATTATACCAGAAAACATGGCTTAAACTGTTTGCGACTACAGACGCAGGCTCTGTAAGAACACACAACTTTCTGCTCCTCATTGCTCACAATAATGATCCTGTGGTACTTTTTAATTATTCTCACAGAACTTTGGCAACTTTTCAAGAAATGTAATCTCAACTTTGTTAATGGACTCGCAGGCTCTTTTTATTTACCAGAATACTGTTCACGCAAGGAGCGCTTTTCAAAATGGGCCGCTCATCAATTCACTTCTGTGTCTCTCAATAAGGATGAGATCTTTCTGTATATTTGCTGGAGTTTCATGCTAGGAAAACTAAACATGATGGTATCCGAGGTAAACTGAACCATTACGGAATTCTTAGACAGTGTTTTCACAAAACCTCCCTTTACTTTGCCTTTAATCACTATCAACAGCATCAACATCTCATTCTTAAACTGAATTAATTAGTCCTACACTGGTTTGTTAATTCTGAATAAACACAATAAGGAGGTAAGCTGAAGCAGACTGGCCATGTTTGGGGCTGAGGAACGACAGAATATTTTGCCTTCCCACTTCAAACTGTTATCTCACTGCACGCATTCCCACTTACTTCTACGTACATAAAACCAGACGGTCCCTCTCTGAATCTGCCTATCTCTGGAGGCAGATAAATCACTGTGAAGTTGCTCCTACAGCACTGTTAGCTGACCCAAAAGTGCTGATAACCAAACTGAATTTTGCCTTCACCCCAGATCCTGACAAAGCGATTTCAGAGCAGAAGCGCTCCCTTCCCTCCGGGTCTCCTGCACCAAACCCACCAGGCGTTTGCCTGCTTTTCTGTAATGCTGATGTAACTTAGGAGGCACACTGCTTAAAACAAAGGGGAAATGTGCCTGCACGCTGCTCTTTCTCATAGCTTTAACTCAGGCATAAACATGGCACGTCCAGATAGATGTTTTCATTGTGAGAGGGCAGCGAACGCTTTCAAAGAGAAATAAATGTTTGCTTCCAAATGGGAAGGTTTCACAGCATCTCGCGATCAAGCCTTCGTGAGGTTATTTGGAAGAATAACAAAACTAAGTTTCCTCTGCAGTCTGCTGATGTTTAACGTTGGATTAAGTGCGGATTTCATTAACACTGGTAAAATACCGTTAAACTTATTAAAATCCCTACAAATCCACTCAGTGGACAACTCTTCCGCCCAGACAAGGGCTGGCCGTCCCTTCCCCTATCGCTGCCCATGTGCAGCTCCGCGCGCTCATCACACACAGAACCGCAAAGTTAAAAATCCTGAATGTAAGGTTATGTCTGAAGCATTTCATTTTTAGCTGCTACGCCAGCAACATGTGCAGATCATTTAGGCAAACCTATTTCTTTCAACAGCCCTGCTTCTGCCCAGTGGGATTTGTGAATATCATTTCATTTTTTTTCCCTCCAACTGTAACGTTTCATTTTGCCTAAAGACCACAGCAACAAAGGAAAGAAAAAAAAAAAAAGCTGCTTTTGGGAAAAAAAGCAATTTCTGAGACTGGTGGCGTTAGGTGTAACTTTTCCCCTTATTTGCAACGAACTGTTTTTTTCAAGCAGCAGACATAAAGAGAGGAAAATGCAGAGACGGGCACTTAAAACTGCGGATGCTCATCACTCCCAGGCACTACTGCTACTTTGGGTAAATCCTTTTTGTCTCGAGCTCTTTGCGCCAACCGTTTAGCGCTGCGGCGCTGTGAGCAGAAGGCAGCGCTGGAGAACGGGACAGACTGCTGCCTTTGCGCACTTGGATATTCTGCCCGAAACTTCCTCCATCACCTATTCTGAGGCCGCTCCAGAATACAGAGCAGAGGAGTTTTCTGCAGGCGACACAGATCTATTAAAAAACATGACCTGTGACAAAAATCAATGCGCTAATCTTAAACCAAACAGCAGTATCAGAGGCATAAAAAAAGAGATAACCTAAGATAAAATAGCCCCAAATTTACTTAGACTGGCTTGACAGGTTTAAAAAAAAAAAAAAAAAAAAAGTCTGCTCGCACGTAGCGCAACAAGGCAAAAAAAAAAAACGTAATCCCCAGGTGACTTTTTACCCAAACACGTGGATAACATTTGGACCGGGACTGCGATTTTCAGACGCTAAACATGAGGGAAAACTCCAGAAAAATTACACGAACCTCCCTTTCCCCGGAAGGTTGGTGCAGCGGCGCGCACAGCCCGCGGCAGCCTCCCCCTGGGCACGGCACCTCGGCGCGGGGCGCGGGCTGAGCCCCGCTCCTCCCGACACCGCCGGCACCGCGCTCCCCGCCCGGGCACCGACCTAGCCCGACGGGCCGCGGGGCAGCGCTCCGTCCTCAAGAGGGACGGTGGTTGCCGGCGGGCCGGCTCCCCGCTCCCGGCCGGAGACGTAGGAGCTCTGCGGGGCGCAGCCGCCCGGCGCCCGCGGCCCGAGCGCTGGAAGCGCCGAGCTGCCGGGAGGGGGAAAAACGCTCCCCCCACCCCCCACCCCCAGCATCCCTCCCTCCTTTCTTCCCCGCGCCGCTGCTCGCAGCCCCGGCCCTCCGGAAAAGAAAGTTTTCCGGCCCACCACGAGAACGGGGGCAGCTCCCACAGTCTCCAGGCTGCGGGGTGGCAAACCTGGGGCCGCTCCCCGCCGCCCCCTCCCCGTACCCGCGTACCTGGGGTTGGTGCTGTTCCAGTAGACGGCGTAGCGGTCGGCCACCGCCTTGGCGCCGGGCTCCTGCCCGCGCACGCACACCCACAGCGCCGCGACCGCCAGCAGCAGCATCTCCACGTGCGGCATCGCGGGGAGACGGATGCGGAAAAATTGGGAAAGGGTGGGGGGGTAAATTAAAAAAAAAAAAAAAAGCACAAGTAAAAAAGAAAAAAAATAAAAATAAAGAAAAAGGAGGATAGGAGGAACCGAGCCTTCTCGGTGTGCACAAGGGAGCGGGAGGGGATAACCGCGAGCAGTGGGCTCCGCGCCGCGCCGCAGCGAGCGAGGCGCTTGCGGCCGCAGCAGCCGGCAGGGAGGCGCGGCCGCGGCGCTCAGCGGAGCTCAGCCCGGCAGCGGGCGGCGCGCATTCACCGGGCGTCCCGCGCGGAGCCCCCGGCACGGCATGCACCGGGCACCGAGGGGTGGGGGCGGCGCGGAGCGGGGCGCGGAGAGAGGTCCTCTCGCGAGCTGAGGGGTCCCGGCGCGGTGCGAGCGGCCGGCGACGGGGAGTGGGGCGAGGAGCCGCGGTGCGTCTCAGCAGAAAGTTTGTGCCTTCCTTCCCCGCTCGAATGCCAAACAAACAATGAGAAAAATAAAAAAATAAAATAAAAAGAAGGGGGGGGAGGGGGGAGGAAAAAAAGGGGGGGAAGGGGGAAGGGTGCAAAACCCCTGAGGAGTTTGTTCGCTGCGCTGATGGAGTTGGGGAGCCTGTTCTGCAGCACAGCGTGTCTTGAAGGAGACTTTGTGGAGTGGTTTTCTCGTCCTTCCTGTTCCTGGGCGGTGGATGCACCAAGGGCTGAGCAACAGCAAAGGCGGAAAAAAAAAAAAAAAAAAAAAGGGAATGAAAAAAAACAAGGGGAGGGAAACAGGGGAGGAAAAAAAAAAAAAAAAAAAAAAAGCGCGGCCAATCCAAGAAATATTGCGGCGTGGAAACCAAGGAGATGGAAATAAAAACTGTTTTATGAGAGGGCGTGGAAAAAAGCGAAGCCCCGGAGAAGTGCAGCACCAGGGCCGGGCCGGGCGCTCCGGCGCGGGGGCTCCGGCTGCCGCCTCCCGGAGCGCAGCGGTGATAGCGCAGAGTCCGGTCCCGGGAACATCAACTTCTGCGGAAGGACGGCACCGTGAGCGGCGCGGGGGAGAGAGAGAGGCGCCCGCCCCTCCGACGGTTACATGCGGAGATCGGGAAAAAACGCGGCTCCGCGCGGTCCTGCCCGCAGCTGCTGCCCGATCCCCTCCGAAGCAGCAGCGGCAGCAGCAAGGAGAGACGCACCGCGCCAGCAGGCAAATAAATAAACTTGAATGCAGCGGCAGGCAGGGAGGGATCGCAGAGAGCGGCGAGGATTGGAGGGGCAAAAGTCAGTTTTGCAAAAAAAAAAAAAAAAAAAATTGCTTTATGGGAGGGAAAAAAAAAAGCCTTCGCGCAGCCACGCCCCCTCGCCAGGGCCGGTCCCTCCGCTGCGTGCGGACCCGGCGGCGGCGGCCCGGGGAGCGGCGGCGCGGCGCGGCGCGGGGCTGCGGGAACGCGCGCCTGCGTGCGGCGGGGGCGCGCCCCGTGCGTGCGTGCCCGCGCGTTCCCGAGGCGCGGGGTGGGCCGGGCGCTGCGTGCGGTGCGGTGCGGCGGGGCGGGGCGCACGGAGCTGTTTGCTTACGGATCTATTTTTTGTTGTTTCCCCCCCCTCCCTGTTTTTGCACCCTTAGGCCACTGGCGCGCAGCTCGAGCTGGGGGGAGGCGGCGCCGTGGGGCTCTCCTCCCCCCGTGCCCCACCCTCTATAAACCTGGCTGATGGAATTACCGGCGCGGCGGAGCGCTGCCCGGCAGTCCTTCGCCAATGGAGCTCTAGGGCAAGGAGCGGTGCCCGCGGGCACGGCGCGGCACGAAACTCCCTCCCCGCTGCTGGGGGAGGCCCCCGCCGCCCCCGGGCAGGTGAGCTGCTCCGCAGGGCGGGGCTTCGCCGAGGGGCGGGGCCTCGCCGCGGCGCCCCGCCGGCGTTGCCGCGGTGACGGCGGCCGCGCGGGGCCCCTCGCGTTGGGGCCGTTAGGAAGCGCCCTGACGCCCCCCAGCGGCGGGCGGTGGTGCTGCGTGGCGAGGCGGAGCCGGGCCGGGCGCCGCCCCCCTGAGGAAGGGTCTCGCCTCTTGGTTCTTGATTTATTTTTTGAAATTATTTTTCTTCTAGGGATTTTTCTCAGCGTGTAAAGATTAATCCTCACAACCGGGTCTCGCCGGCATTTTCCCAGCGCAGGACTCCTTTGCCCTCCCTTCAGAATTAGCCAGGGGAAAGAACACACACTGAAGTTGAGAAGAAAAAGCTCAATTCCTTCATTTGTATTCCTTCTCGTTTTAGCGGAGGATATGTGCCGCTTTCAGATCTTTCCTATTCAAGGCCCAGAGGTCTGTGTGAGCATTGTCTCCCCGCGGTTGCCCCAGCCCTCTCACTGCGCTCAGGGCCACAGCCACCGGGTCTGCCGGCAGCAACAAACCACGAGCATCTCTCTTACCTTTTCATTAAAAACAGCCAACATCCCTGCTTTCTCTTGTGCGTTCACTGATGTCCACGAATAGGAACGGGCGCACACAACAGATGCACAGGAATCACTACTACAGAGAACAGAAATAAATAAATAAAAATGTGAAACAAGCTGTTTTTCTTTCTCCCCGAAGAAAAGTTTTCAGCTATGTTTGCTGGGGAAGGTTAACATTTTTTTTTTAACTTTTTTTTTCTCTTTGTCTATATGCCTTGTGAGGAATATTGCAGAATATGCGATGTTCCTGCTGTTCCTGGGCACTTTGGTTGCTGCGCGCATGCAGGTGTGTGAAAAGCTATCCATAACTGAAAGAAGGAAAGAACAGGATATGACAGGAAAACATCTTTTTTTTTTTTTTTTTTTTTTTTTTTTTTTCCTGCTTTGCTTAGCAAGCAAGCTCTGTGTGGCTGTGTCTTATCGGTTTACGGACAGTACGAACACATAAATCCTTTCGACAAAAGTAAGAGGAAGATTAATTCTGCATTCAAATGAGTAACACTTTAATGAGCAGAAGATGGCCTTTTTTTCACACCGTGACCCATCTCGCAGACACACCAAGCGCCCCTCACTCACAGCTCCTAGTCCACTCTCTGCTTTTGCTTCGTGTAGATTGAACAATTACTGATTCCACAGTTATAAACTGCTTCTGTATGCCAGTGCCCTCTGCTTTAGCCTTCGTTCAGCAGAAGCCTAAAGATAGATGACAAATGATTTGACATCAAACTGTTTTGACTGCGGTATTTAGGGGGAAAAAATGGTATATAGGCACTGCAAGGGTCTGCAGCTGCCTCTGACAAGCTGCTGTAGCAGCTTCTGGATCTCCAGCTTCACAGCGCTAATCGGTATTTAACAGACACTTTACAGCATGTACTTGCTTGATAGTTGCTTAGATTTTCAGGGTATTGGATATACAGTGCAGCGGTTGCTACGTTGATTGATCACGTCCCTAAAAATAATTAAACCAAGCGCAGCTCCAGGCATTGTCTCAGGGAGAAGTGATAAATCTGTAGATTTTCTTTTCTTACTGATTTCCTTTAAAAATATACATAGTGTTTCTGTCATTATTCAGCAATACTTACTGTCTTAAATAGATACAAATGACTCCGGGGAAGGAGCTCATCTGCATTACTCATGTAAGTAGTATTGTTAAAGTAATTTGTTTTGCTGATTTCACAAGCGCCATTCAGCACCTATGAAAAAGAAAACAGCACAGACCTTTCTACACAGTTTATTTTTCAGAAATTCGAGTAGAGCTTCAGAAATAAAAGTAGTAGAGCCCAGTCCTGCTTTCTGTGAAGTTAACCCCACTGACTTTTACGCTGTCAGTTACAGAAATAAAACCAATGTTTTCCCTTATCGTTAAAAAGAGAGAGAGAGAGAGAGAGAGAGAGAGAGAGACTAAGTAAAGAACTTTCTGAAGAAATGGATGCGGACTGCAAATAATTTCAACTGCAAATTGCATTTCATATTTTTTTCCTTTGTTTTAAGGAGCATTAATTTTAACAGCAGTTAATTTTTAAATTGTGTAATTCCATTTCAGTACAGTCCAGAAAAAAAAAAAAAAAAAAAAGTCAGCGGGACATTAAATGCACAATTCTACATTTAGTCCGTGTTTTAAAACCATCTTGATATTTTGTATTAAATCTACCACACAAAACTGCATCTTCTCTGTTTATCTGTTACGTGTGTTTTTCATTGCCTGAAAATATCAGGCTTCCTTACCTTTTTAATTGCTTTCTGATCCCATAAATCTGTTCCTCAAGCAGCCTTAGCTTAGAAGCAATCTCAGCTTCAAGTTTTGCAAATTAGTAACTGCAGAGAAGAGTTAGCCGTTATAAATTCTCTCATCTTTTACAATAATTCCTGATACTGTAAGCTGTCAAAAAGTTATACGGAACAAAATCTGAGACTAATTTCCATATGAGAGGAGGGGATTTCAAAGACATTAACAGTATTGTTAGAGAGACTCACCGAGTTCTTTACAAGAAATGTATTAATTATCTGATTGCAGTGGACAAATATTCTTAAGCCAGGTGTGAAGTTTCTTTCTAGGTGATCTCTCTGACTTAAAAATATGTTTTCTTTCTCAGATCTGTTTGCTCATGAGAGACTGTATGTACTGCACACACTTTGTTATTATTATTCATCTGTTTTCTGAGAGTAGTAAATAGTCCTTCAGAAGAGAGCAGAACAAAATGGCTGCAGAACAACCTGACCCAGTACTTACTTGTGTGCGTCAGTATGTTCTGCTGGCCATAAGAGGGGTATTATATGAAGATGAAGATCCTTAGTTTTCTTTTATTAAGCTATCTGGCAACTTCCTCACTTTGCTAACACTCATTTCCCACTGTATCAACCAGAGGTAACATATATGCCTGCTTGACTGTAGAGAGGGTCCAAGACTTTATTTCAGAGGGACAACTCTGAGATCTTTGTCTTTACTGAATAAGAAAGAAAAAGAAAGAAAGAAAGAAAAAAGAAAGAGAGAGAGAGAAAGAAAGAGAGAAAGAGAGAGAGAAAGAAAGGAATGAAGGAAGGAAGGAAGAAAGGGAGAAAGAAAGAGTAACACAAAACATATAAATTATAGGCAGCTTTTGGGGTAACGTTTTCCAGAGACATTTTCAGGATTCTTAGTACATTCAGAAAACAGTATGTATTTCTTTAAGCAGATGGTTCTCAAGAATGTATTATAGTTTTTAATGAAAATTATGTACAATTACCAACCTTGTTTTCATTTTGAGGTGTTAGTTAAATCCTGCTTGTTTGCCTGAACAGTCAAAAGAGCTCAGCTCACAAATTAGGCAAGAGCTGTTCAGCCCATATCAATTCCGATGCTAGTGTGAAAACTTGTGTAAAACTTGTGAAAAAGTGCAATATGATGAGGGAAAATATGAGGAGAAAGCAGAGCATTTCCTGGCTTCATATTGATATTTTATGATATATATTTTTTTAATGTTTGAGCTAAAAGAATTACAAGGGCAGAAGTTTTCAAAGGTGGAAGAATGGTACTTAGAAACAGTGTAAGAATCTACTTTGAAGTTTACATGTAATGTTCCCTCCATGTATATAGCTGTTAACTTGGCTACAGTTTGTTACCATTCAAGCTTGTGGTTGAGAGCTGTTATTTTGAAAGTCCACATGAAGGCTTTTAATTCTGCCAGTCAAGATTCTCTATACAGTTTTGGGCTTTACAAAAATTATAGCCCATTATACTGATTCATCATTAGCATCAAGTCAATAAGAATAACTGAAATAGCCCAACAATGACACCAAAGCAAGAATGCGTGGATATAATCTGTAGTTTCCATTTCTGCCATTCATTCAAGTCCTTCCACAGTGTCCAAATTAAAAACAAAACAAAACAAAACAAAACAAAACAAAACCCAAACCATTAAATAAAAGATCTTTTTAAAGGTCGTTTGAAAGCTATTGCTCAATCTGAAACTCCTACGGAGCCGGTATCTTAAAACAACTTCAATTTTGCTATTACCTCTGTAGACTCAAGTATTTGCAACGTGCAATATTATGTAGATTATGCAAAACCGAAGTATAAGTTGCAAAAAACAAATGGATTCAGCAAACCGTATGAATACAGTTATCCCAAAGATTCCTGCCCACTCCTACAAAAAGCCCGGAATTGAACTATTCACGTTATGCAGATTATGTTACATCAGCAGGTTCTCATTTCAGTATCTGTGCGCTCCAGTGATGGCATGGCAGGAATGAAACCAGCTAAGGTAAAGAATAATCCTGTTTAACCTTGTGATATTTTTATGTGATATTTTGTGATATTTGCTGTTTAAATGCACATGCCAAGACCTCGTTTTTCGAGAATCAACATGATAGAAGTTAGTTTTTCAGATGCTTTCTGTACGCTGAGCAACTGTGGCTGCATACTCTAGAACAGCAGTGTTTGCTTAGGAGTCCTGCTTTCAAGCAGGCTTTTCAAAACAAGGGGCTGTTTAAAACCAAACCAACACTAAGGAACAATAACAACAGCAAAAGATAATCGGAAAAACAAGGTAAAACTAAAATACTGAATTCAAAATAATGTACGACAAGAAATAGGTGTTTTCAGGTGCTTGTGGTTCTTCTTACAGTAACACATTGATCAGCAGTACCTTGCTAAAGGGCATGCTGTCTTTTGTCTGTTGCTTGTTGTGTGGGAAGGAGGGCTAGCTGTTTCTTTCTCCATCTGTGTTCAGATAAGTGGAGAAAAACAAGCAGAAGATCATGGCAGGGATGGACTGCTGTCATCATTTGGAAACTCTGTACTTGACTGTCTCTGAGCCCAATGCAGTATACATGATTATTAATTTTGATTATCAGTAACACACATTATGAAAGTAAAATTAAAAAAAAAATTAAAAAATCCCAAGACAACCTTTAACACCTTTTAGAATTTAATCAACATTCAGGATCCAATTTAAGTCTGCAAAACTGCAATGATTATTCTTGTTGCTCATTTCGCATATGAATCATAAACCATCAAATCATAAACAGTTCCTATCTGTTGAAAAAAACCTGTGCTTGCTTGTGCGTATCTTCCAGTGCATAGCAAAGTCTTAGGCTTTGACATCAATCCCTCCTCATACAGCACCACCTGTCAACTAACATTACTCACATTAGTGAAAATGAATCAACAGGAGAAAAAAAAAAAGAGAGAAAAAAGAAAACCAAAGAGCTGCAAAGTAGGTTATTAGAGATCATGCTGCAACTCTGCTCTCTTAGCTGTTACATACCACAAGGCACAGCTAGAGTTTATGGTCTAAAGACAGCTCTCAGAAGTTTGTGTGCAAAGCTAGCTAAATACCGTGTTGCTCCTTCCATCTAGAAAACAAAAGAGCTTCTTTGCTAATACAGGATTTTGTGCATTACTGTTAGGGAGCCATTTGCAGTGGAGTGCTTCCTTCTGCATAAGCAAGGGTGAGTTCCCGCGTGCCACACACAGCTTGTGCCTGATGTGAGTGGCTGTCTTCAAGGGACAGTCAGCATGGCTTAAAGGCCACCTTTGCGCACACTGACTGCAGCTTCTCACCAGTGCTTATTTGCTTTTTAGGTAAAACTGTTCCATTGGTTCTGCAGCAATGGAACGAAGTTCCTCATGTGGTGGAGAAAACCTTAAAAAGCTGATTAAAAGAACAACAGAAACAGGGCTGATATAGTAATTACAGTGTATTAGCAAGCAAATTCTGGAAGAGTCTGTGAAAGTCTTCCCCTGTGAAAGTCTAAGCTCTGTAAGAAAAATCTCAGAGGCTTCAGAGATGAAAAACTGAAGACATGTTTACTTTACGTGATGTGAAAGATGACTGCAGTGTCTTCTGCTATTCTCTTTGTATTACAGGAGAATTCCTTGTGAAAAAAAAACAATTCTTAGAATCACAAACTAAGAGAATCATAGAATCACAGAATTGTAGAGGTTGGAAGGAACCTTTGGAGATCATCCAGTCCAAACACCTACTAAAGCAGGTTTGGTAGAGCAGGCTGCAGTCCCCTAGAGCAGGTTGCAATCCATCCTTCCATTTAAAAATACATCTTGATGCAGCTTGCAGAGTAAAGTTTGAAGAGTAAACCATAAGTGTTTAAATAAATGGCCAGACAAGTGAGATCTCACGTTCATGGCCAGGTTCCCACCATTTGCAGTCCAATGTTTGTGCCAATTCCAATACACAACAGAAAGAGAGTAGTCATCAAAGATATTTCAGAAGACGACTAAGCCACAACTTTTAAGAGATGGGCATGAAAGATGGGAGGAGGAGAACTTTTTCTTTATTACTGAATCAGTTACATCTACTAGCATATCACTTCTGCTGCAGATTTCTTAGGCAGCCTTTTCCTTTGCATCCAACATACTGAGTTTGGCCGACTCTTGAATTCCAATAGATTAGACTCAGCCAAACAAGAACATAGCAGGATTAGCTGCCCTGTGTGATCTATGCCAACAAAACAGACGTCAGCTTGACAAATGCCAGCCTGATAATGGCCATGGAAAGTCAGATGCAGAAAAGGAATAAGGCTTAAGTTTTTTGAGGCTGCTTCACAAAACTTTGATTGTTGTCTCATCGTCAGAGAAACTACTGTGGATGCAGTAGAGAACGAATTTATAAAAACATTGCAGAAATTTGAATGACATCTTCTGCTTTGTGCCCATTCTAAGTGAATATTATTCTCCTTGTCATCAGCCATTCCACAGTCTCACAAAGCATTGTAACAGCAAAGAAAAGATTAGCTACGAGAGTATTTTTTTGGTTTTTTTTTTTTCCCTAGATCTTAATCTCAAAATATATGAGGCCACACATTTGACTCAAATAGAGAGAAAGTACTTATTTTGGCACTCCTCATCCTTCATTTCATTATGAATTTTTAATGTGCTCCATCTCAGCTTAGCTTTTGCACAGATTTTGCACTACTTAATGTAAATTGTTCATGAAAATATTACTTTTAAAAATTGAAGTCACTGAAATCTTACACAGTTAAGAAATTAATTTCACATCTTTTTGTCTATCACTTGCTTTTACCATCCTCCATCTTGGACTTCTGTTTTATGCGCCTCAAAGAAATGCATCTTAAATTTGACAATGGAAAGGTGTTCTCAGAATTAATTACATCAAACTCTCATTTCAAAGTGAAGAAATCTGAGAAGACGCTGCAGTCCAGCTAACAGATGGCTAAAGAACCACTCTGAAATGTAAAACTATCTTACAGTTGTAGAGGGGAAATGCCAAAGTCAAGAACTGAGTAATTACTAATAAACCATAAAAGGGTAGAAATAAGATCATGAGAAGTATTCATAACTAGATTTCTTAATGAGAAGGGATTATTAACATCTCACAAAATCCACTGTGCTTTCCCAGTGATAGCATTTTTGCATAAACAAAAGAAAGCAAACTGTAACTGTTCAATACTTCTGAAATCCTTTGTTGGCAGGCATATGGCAGAATCGGAGTGGAAAATCGTGTTCCTGTAAAGGCTGCAGATGAAATCAACAAATTTACTATCACTTATGACAGTAAAAAGATTTTCCTTTTGAGTGACAACTGATGTTATCTGCTGTGCTAACATTGCTACTTGTCCTCTAAGCAAATAAATAAGAATAAGAATTAATTTTGTATAACTGTTAAACCTTGCTTCAGAGGAGGAAGAAAAAAAAAATTGTAAAAGAAAAGAAGAAAAAGAACAAATAAACTGACAAATGAAACTGGGTATCTGAAGTCAACAATCACAGTCATTTGTTAGTACTGTTACCCAAGATTTGACCAGTTTGCCATTCCTTTTACATGTATTAGAATATGGTTCTATCCAAATTTTTCAGAAGAAATTTGGTACGTAATTTATCACTGTATCTTACCACATAACCAATTCTTAAGGTTAAGTTCTGCATTTGCCCATATGGCCTTATAAACAAAGTTTGTTGTTTTGGATATTCTTTAGTTCAACAAGCATTGTGGCTGCTGTATGGCAGCACAGTTAAACTTCCTGCTCCTAGGAGCACCGAGTGAGCCTTCCACATGCTGAGCATCTACCTCTTTTCTCATTAACCTTCAGAGCAGTTAAGGATGACTAGAGTTTTACAGGGCCCAATTCAGTGAGATTTGGCCTGCGGCAAGTATGTCTTCCATGAGTTCCACTAAAAGAAATTGAATGTATTGTTAGAAAACATTACTGATTGAGCCCAGAATCCATGCAGATCATCAGAGGAGCAGCTTGCAAGTCACTTTTGAGAAACACAGCAGCAAATGCTTAGAATAGTATTACAGAGACCTGCTGTAGCAAGGTTTCTTTTGCGTGGCTTGTACCTGCTAGACAGTGCTCTGCTGCATGGGTATTAGAATTTGAGGGATTTTTGTGTCTCTTTGTAAATTTGTGACTGAAAAAATGTGATTGAAAAGAAATCAAGATTAATAACATGTATGATAAGTTACTGTTAATATACAGAAAAGTTATGTGAAAAAATTAAAGAGTATTCAACTGAATTAAAATTTTACCTGCAAACATACATTTGCCAACAAAAATAGTGTGGGCTGTAGGTTATGTAGCATGTTTGTTTAATGTAACTGGGTAAAACAGCAAAGGATATCATTACACAACAGTAAATAACCCTATGGTATACACCCTGATATGACTCTTCATATTGGTAGACTAAATACAAAAATTCAAAGTCTTTTTGCAATAAAGTCACTCTTTCATATGTATATGTATATCTCTGAAAGAGAGCTTTTTTTTCTTTTTCTTTTTTCTTTTTTTCTTTTTTCTTTCTTTTTTTTTTTTTTTCTTTCCTGAAAATCCCAAAGGGTTAATCGTGTTTTAAAATAAGTAACTCTCAGTTTTTCCTTTGTGGTCATCAATTCCACTTCTCCAAAGAACCTCATAAAGACAATGGGACCAATGCCAAAACAAAAATTAAATGCTCGTGTGATCCCCAAGGGAAGACATACTTTAACTATGAAGTATTCTCACAAGAAACCTTGTAAACCTTACATGAAAGTGAATGATCCAGAGTTTGTGGAATTCACATTTGTTGCTCTGACAGTGCTGTTTATCAAAATAACAACAATTTTCAAAGAAAGAAAGTTAATTTGGGCTATATTGCTTTTCTGTAGGAAAGAACCTATAAATAATAAGTTCAGTAAGTTTTTGGTTTAGTTCGCAGTTGATCTAGTTTGTCTGCAGCAGTCAGTTAATCCCTTCAAAGTATCATCTATTCGTCAGCTCATTATTTTCTCTAAGCAAAGATGGAATATATTAAAACTATTTGGAAGCATTTAAAAAGAAAAAAGCTTGGAAAAGAATAGTACCCTGCATGTCAGCCCTTTTGAGAAGAAAAAAAAAAAAAAAAAACCAACAACACAACAGATGCTTTGTTGTATTGTTTCCCAAGATACTTCTTCTGTCCTTTCCTTTTTTCCTCATCAACTGTATTTATCCGTGCTTCTTACTCTCATTTAAGGAACTGCACTTAAAAAAGCAAGTCAAGTTACATTTGACAGCTATCGTTGCACTCATATTACCCAGATATTCTCTAGCTTCTCTTTGCTTTTGTTACTGATTTGTAAGAGCTGGCTGTTATTTGGTAGCATGCATTTAAAAGAAGTGGCAGTTTAACATCAAAAGATACAGAATCAGTAAAAGTCTCAGATTTGCACAAGGTTTCCACATATACAATATGCTATTGTTTGTACTGCATATGCATAACAATTGTTTGAAAATATTCAGCCTTGCTTGCCAGTAAGTTCTCAGTCACATGTATGGGCCTAGACTGTTTTATAGTTGGAGTTTTTTATTTGGTCTGCTTAGAAAGATAGCAGCAAAAGTCCTCCTGGACTGCAGAGCAAACTGGATTTTGCCCAGAGTGAGTAAGCAGCCTAACAGCACCAAACAGTCTATCTGCAATATATATCTAAATGGTTTTAAATCTTGGAATACTGTGCCATATTCCCTAACATAAATGTCTTTTATTTGCAGCTAACAGGAAATATATATATTTATAAGTATATAAGTATATATAAAAATAGATTTTGAAACTTGCGATTTTCACTCCAAGTTACAGCATCAGAAAATTTTCTGATTTATTGCATATATACTGCAGGTATAAAAATAGATCTTGGTTAGTCAAGAACCATATAGGAGAATATATGGAAAATACAGCTGGTTGTAAGCAAGGGAAGATATGTAAGGCTGAATATGAGCAGGAGTGAAATTATGCGTAATAGTCAGCCTTACATTAGCAATTTCACTTGACATTATAAGCAAACAGGAGATATTTCAAGCAGGCATGGAAGTTGTAATGATCTAGCTGCAGCGAGCTGGCTCATGGTAGTAGAAGCCATGATGTGCAGCAGGTCTGTACAGGTGATTGTGTGGCAGGGTCAACAACAGTAGCTTCAGTCCCTGGAAGGCATTTTCTCGTTGAATCCTTGTCTTTCTGGCAGTCACCACTGCTAACCTGCTCCTTAGTGTGGCTTACTGGCACAGATTGCCCAGAGAACCTGTGGATATTCCATCCCTGGAGACAATCAAGGATGGGGCCCTGGGCAGCCCCAGGGGCTGGCAACCCCAACCATGGCAGGAAGGTGGAAATGGATGGACTTTAATGTCCCTAAACCATTGTGTGATTCTGTGATTCTATGTGTGATCTCACAGGGACAACAGTTCTCACGTGTCATGTTCAGTTACTCGGTAACTTAAATATATTTCTAGTTTCCAATTATTACTGGGCGTTCGAGGCTCGTGGGCTCAGAACTTTCCTAGAAGCATCTGCGATCTTTCCATAGGTCTCATATGTCCCTGGAGCTAGGGATCGCTGAGGGTTACTGATCATGGCAACCTCAGCAGGCTGTCACTCACTCATTCATTTCCTTTCTGTAAGCTCTCCTCAGCATTTCTTCTGCAGTAACTTGAACAGTAACCTAATGGCACCGTGGCTCCTGTAGGATCCATTCCATTAATTAACCAGGCTGAAATATAGCAACATTGCCTTCATTCCCGGTGGGTGCCCAGAATACTTCCTCTGCTAGTAACTGCACCAAAACCAAGCTACTCAACTCAGGATTGTGCTACATGGAAAACACAGTGGATGGCATGCCTTAGTGCTTTCCATCCATTTCAGTGAGTTTCTCTTCATGCCAATTTAATGAAACGCTGCAGACAACAGGGAGAGATGACTCCCTGGGCAAGCACAGGAAATGGGGAGAGAAAATGTGATAAGCAGTCAGTTTGGATTACTACAACTCTGCAGTGTTGTCAAGGCTGTGGTGGAACTTCACCGCGGGCTGCAGTGACACCGGCAGCGGGCCTTGATCCAGGCCGGGCCTTTGGTGCAGCCGGGCACTGTGCCATGGGTGGGGCATGTAGCCGGGCAGCCAGCCGCTCCCTGCGCCCCGCCCGTCGCTCCCTGGGCCCGCTGCCCGCAGAGCTGCGCTGGGCCGTGCTGGCTGTGAGAGGCTGCATTCCCCATGTGGGCGCTTCAGTTTCACGGGGCTGTGCACCTTGCCTCCTGTGTTCAGGTCTGGTTGGTCCTTTACTTTGTAAGGACTAGATGAATGCCACCTGAACGGTGGAAGCTGCACTATCCAGGATATAACACAGTTGTTACAGTTACGGAGTAATCACAGTCTGCACTTTAGAGCAGTCCTTTACCAGATTGGTGTTTGCTTCTTGCGCACACTTTCGCTACTCATTTAACCTCTCTGATCAGTACCTTAGGAATCTGTGCAGTAGGTGTAGTAATAATCACCAACATTTCACCAGTGTTGAGGGAATTAATTAATGTTTGTTAAGCATGTAAAATTCCTTACATGAAAGGTGCTAAATTAAAAAATAAAAAATAAAACATTCTAGTACAGTCAATTTTAAATGCCCAGATGGAATTATGTGATAATTCATCTGAGCTTTAGTATCTCATAGTCCATATAAATCCACTCCACCTGACCTATGTGATTGCTTAGGAGTTCCTCTCCTAAAATTATGTCTAGTCTCCGATTTAAAAAGTTGAAGGATAGACAATCTGATCTCTCTGGACAGCTGGTGATACTATAAAGCTAGCTGCTACACTACTGGATCATATTTGCTGAGCTGCAGCTTTCACCTCTTGATTTCATCTAGCCTTTGTCTGCTAGACAAAGCGCTCTGTTATCATCTTGTATCTTCTCTTCTAGTTGATGCTTATGTTTCCCCTTGACTGAAATGTCTCTTTGATAAACTGAACCAACTTGAGTGACGCTAGGAGCTCACTAATAATCAGCCTTAGAGTTTTTCTTTCATTCCTGTAGTTCTTCAGTGAACATTTTCCAGATTTTCAGCCTTTCTGTGTGTGTGTGTGCGTGTATGGATACGAGACCTGGATGCAAATGGATTCAGGCAGCCATATAAAGGCAACAGATTTTCTTTCTTCTCACAAATAAGTGTTTTTTGCCTACACCTCTGACTATGCTTTATCTCTATGAGTAAGTTTGAATCAAATAAATAAAGAGGCTTCCAAGCACTTGATTTTTCACCCTAAAGAGAGAAGCGGTGACTCTTAAGCCAAAATGACCCACATTTTCTTTTCTCTATGCCATCGCTTGTGCATAAAATAAGTGCAGCACAAATAAGCACTTTGCTATGATTAGTCATATGTATTAAGATCAAACTCTTTGTTCACAGGAGCTACATGTGAAAATTGATCTCTCTGTATCCTACGAATGCATTCTGAGTATTTAGAGAGACTGAAGTTATGAGTCAGTAGCCTTCATCTCTCTGCAACATGTTTTTGTAGATATACTTGGCTTAGCACTTCTGTGATCCGCAGGCTATCACTGCATCTCACTTGACCTTTTTCAGTGAACTTCTTTCCCCACATCTCTTTCCTCCACTACTTACTTGCATTTTACTTTCTCTTGGACTGACTAAAATAGTCCTTAACAATATTTGCTCTGTTCCTTTCAGACCTCTATCTTTATGCTCAACTGAACAGTGAGTAAACTGCTTTTTTTCAGGTCGTTTTGTCCTAGATCATTGTGCCCTGATTTTTCACCTGAAAATATGTGTTTTCTATTTAATAACATAAGTTCCTGATTTTCTTTGTCCATTTTTAAAATAATGGGAGAGACATCAGTGACAAGAGAACCAGATGCTTCTTAGAGCTAGAAAGAAGCAATGGTATATGCAGACACAATAGATTTAAAATAAGTTACATACATACACACATAGTCAAAATTCTTGTGTAGTCTCTAGTCATTTTAGTAGTGGAGCATTGAATGCCAGGTGTTGAATCTTCCCCTTCTCTTCAGAAGTTGTGCTGTAATACTGCAGATCTAACCATGAACATTTTTGTTCTGACATTCAAGCTACATTTCCTCTTGACTTAACCTCATGTCATCCATTCTATCTGTATCCATATAGCATTATTCCTCCATCATGGGAATTACACTCTTTATGTGTATGTTTAGATTTTGTTAGAAAAAGTTTTAAATGAGAAATCAGGTTGGGTATTAGAAAAATTCAGACTGGAAATTCCCATTGGGTTTTAGGAAAAAATTCTTAATTGAGTGGATGGGTAGGCTTTAGGGCAGGCCCCCCAGAGCACCAAGCCTCCTGGAGTTCAAAAAGTGTTTGAACAATGCTCTTAGACACAGGGTTTGAATTTTGGGTGTTCCTTTTTGGAATCAGGAGTTGGACTTGCAGAGAGGGGATTAGGAAAGCCAATGCACAGATGGAACTGAACTTGGTGAAGGATGTTAAAAACAACAAGTGATTCTGTAGGTACATTGGCCAGAAGACACATGCCAAAGAGAGCGTACTTCCTTTGGTAAATGAGAAAAGAGAGCTGGCTACGACAGATATGGAGATGGCTGAGGTACTCAGTTTGTTTTTCACCTCCGTCTTCACTGGCGGCCAGGATTATTTTATTTCTCACATCTCAGAAGCTCACATCTGTAAATCTCTAGGTGAGAAGTGGGGGGATAAATCCCTCTTCCTGCTGTAAAGGGCAGAGCAAGTCCAAGACTGTCTCAAGAGAGTGAATGTATACAAGACTATGGGGCTGGATGACTTGCATCCCAAGGTCCTAAAGGAGCTCGCTGGTGTGGTTGCTGAGCCATTCTCCATCGTATTTGAAGAGTCATGGCTGATGGGCAAAGTTCCTGGGGACTGGAAAAAAGGAAACAGCATTCCCAGTTACAAAAACAGAAAGGAAGGAGGACCGAGAGAACTAGAGTCTGGTGAGCCTCACCCCTGTGCCTGGGAAGATCATGGAACAAATTCTCCCAGAAGACATGTTAAGGCACACATGGGATGAGGAGGTGATCTCAGACAGCCAACATGGCTTTACCAAGGGAAGGTCATGCCTGACTAATCTGGTGGCCTTCTGTGATGGAGTGACGACATCGGTGGACAAAGGGAAGGCAACCAATGTCATCTACCTGGACTTGTGCAAGGCCTTCTACATGATCCTCCATCACATCCTTCTCTCTGTCTTGGGGAGATACAGATTTGGGGGGTGGCCTATTCGGTGGATAAAGAACTAGTTGGAAGCCTATAGACAGGGTTGTATTGAGTGGCACTATGTCCAGATAGAGGCTGGTGACAGGTGGTGTCTCATAGGGGTCAGTCTTGGGACAAGTACTCTTCAACATCTTCATCAATGACATCAGTGATGGGCTCAAGTGTACCCTCAGCAAGTTTGCTGATAACACCAAGCTGAGTGATGTGGTTGACATGTTAGAAGGAAGGGATGCCATCCAGAGGGACACTGACAAACTTGAAAGGTGAGACTGTGTGATCTTTATGAGGTTCAACATAGCAAAGAGCAAGGTTTTGAACTTGGGTCAAACTAGTCCCAGATATGTATACAGACTGGGAGAAGAACTCCTTGAGAGTAGCCCTGCAGAGGAGGACCTGGGGGTCCTGGTGGATGAAGAATGTAAGATGAGCCAGCAGTGTGCTCTTGCAGCTCAGAAGGCTGGGTTCCATCAGAAGAGGGGTGGCCAGTGGGAACAGTGAGGTGATTCTCCCTCTGTGCACTGTCCTTGTGAGGTCCCTTCTGGAGTACTGCGTCCAGATCTAGGGCTCTCAATACAGGAAAGATGTGAAGCTGTTGGGGAGTGTTCAGAGGAGGGCCACGAAGATGATCAGAGGGCTGGAGCACCTGTCCTACAAAGGCAGGCTGAAGAAGCTGGGCTTATTCAGCCTGGAGAAGAGAAGGCTGAGAGGAAGCCTCATTGCAGCCTTCCAGTATTTAAAAGGGGATTATAAAAAGGAGGGGAATCAACTTTTTACTTAGGCAGATAGTGATAGGACAAGGGGGAATAGTTTTAAGCTCAAGGAGGGAAGAATTAGGTTGGATATTGGGGGGAAGTTTTTTACAGAGAGAGTGGTGAGGTGCTGGAACAGGCTGCCCAGCAAGACTGTGGATGCTCTGTCCTTGGAGGTGTTCAAGACCAGGTTGGATGGGACCCTGGGCAACCTGATCTAGTAACAAATCTGGAGGTTGGCGGCCCTGTGTGTGTGGCAGGGGGGTTCTAATTTGACAGTCATCGGGGTCCCTTCCAACCCAAGCCATTCTATGATTTTATGATCTTTATAGGTCCCTTCCAATTTGTAATCTGAGCCTATGATTCAAGCACCTCCTCTTCCAAGTTCAAAATAAGTGTATCTGTAAGAATAAGAAACCTGCACAGATGAGCAGTGATCTCATGGAAAAAGCCAAATGGAAGAAAAAAGTCTCCAGAATGTGGAAAAAGGGTCTGGCCACTTGGGAGGAATAAACAAATGTTGCGGGGCATGCAGGGAAGCAACAAGGAAGGCTTGGATTCCCACTTGGAATTAAATCTTGTGAGGAAGATCAAGAATAACAAGAGGGGCTTCTTTAAGTGTATCAGTGGGAAGAGGAAGACTAGGGAAAATGTGAGCCTGCTGCTGAATGAGGTAGATGCCCTGATAACAGAGGACACTGGAAAGTTACTGGAGTTACCAAACACCTTCTTTGTTTCAGTCTTTACTCTTAAGACTACACCTCATGAATCCCAGACCCTGGAGCTAATGGAGAGAATCAGGGGAAGGGAAGTTTTCACCATGGTTGAGAAGGGTGTGGACAGAGGTCATGTAGGTGATCTCAGGGCATACAAATCAATAGGCCCCTCAAACAGGATCAATAGGCCCCATCAAACAGGATGAGTGCATGAGTGCTGAGGGAGCTAGCAGAAGTGATTGCCAGACTACTCTCTAATGTCCTTGAAAAATCATGGGGAATGGGAAAGGTGCCTGAAGATTGGAGGATGGCCATTGTCACTCCAGTCCTCAAAAAGAACAAGAAGGAGCTTGGAAACCACAGGCCAGTAAGCTTCACCTCCATCCCTGGAAAGGTGATGCAATGACTTAATCTGGATGTCTTCTCAGAGCAAGTGGAAGAGGAAAAGGTTATCAGGAGTCAATGTGAATTCATCAAGGGAAAATCGTGCTTGACGTATCTATGATATCATGACTGGCTGAGTAAATGAGTGGAAAGCAGTCGATGTTGTCTACCTTGTCTTTAGCAAGGGTTTTGATGCGGTCTTCCATAACATCTTTTTAGGTATCCTTAGGAAGTGTGAGACAGAGTGGACAGTGGAGTGGATTCTAAATTATCTGACTGGTAGATGGTAGAGCTTGGAGTGTTGTGATCAGCAGCACAGAGTCTTGTTAGAGGCCTGTAGCTAGCAGTGTTCCCCTGGGGTCAGTGCTGGATACAGTCTTATCCGGCATCTCCATCAGTGATCTGGGTGAAGGGATAGAGTACACCCTCAGCAAGTTTGGTGATGATACAAAGCTGGGAGGAGTGGCTGACACATCAGAAGGCTGTGCTGCCATTCAGTGAGACCCGGACAGGCTGGAGAGCTGGGTAGAGAGGAAATTTATGCGGTTCAATAAGGGCAAGTGTGGAGTCCAACATCCAGGAAGGAATAACTGCATACATTAGTGTAGATTAGGGGCTGACCTGCTGGCAGGGCAATCTACAGAGAAGGACCTAGACATCCTGGTGGACAACAGATTAACTGTGGGCCAGAAGTGTGCCCTTATGTCCAAGAGCATGGCCATCAGGATGAGGATGGTGATCTTTCCCTCTTCTCTGCCCTGTTGAGACCACATCTGGAATACTGTGTGCAGTCCTGGACTCCTCAGTTTCAAAAAAAAAAAAACAGGAAACTTCTAGAGAGAGGCCAGTGGAGGGCCACAAAGATGATGAGAGGTCTGGAGCATCTCCCTTATAAGAAGAGTCTGAAAAACCTGGGGCTGGTCAGCCCAGAGAAGAGAAGACTGAGAGGAGATCTTAGCAATGCTAATAAACATCTAAAGCGCGGGTGTCAAGAAAATAGGACCAGGGTCAGAACAAGCGTCAGTGGGCACAAACTGGAACACAGAAAGTTCCATACGACGATGAGGGAAAACTTCTTTACTTCGAGGGTGGCAGAGCAGTGTGTTCCATCCCCTACAATTCCGTGATTCTGTGAAAATCATCAAAATTAATTATGATTCTGACTTACTGAACTAGGTTGATGTCAGAGACCCATGCTCTTCGACCAACTGTCCTGATTTTTCAGTTATTGTGACTCTTCAATTTATCTTCAATTTATCATGCTGCCCTGTCAGTGAGTAGCTGGAAGTTAGCAAGGAGCTAGAAGGGGTTAGAAGTGCAACAGCAGATTTAAACTGGCCTTAGGGATGTCCCATACGATGTCGTGTCATGCTGAATAACAAAAGTGCTAGAGCTGACTGGGGATTGGCATTGCTCAGGGTCCGGCTGGGCATTAGTTGGTGCATAATGAGTAACTGTTGTGCATCACTTTTTAAAAATTGTTACTATTTGTTTTCATTTTGTTTTCATTTCTCATTATTCTGCCCATGTCTCAAGCAATGATTTCTTACACTTTTAACTTTCTAGATTCTCTCCCCAGTCCTACTTATGGCAAGGTGACTGAACAGCTGTGTGGTGTTTAGCTGCCTGCTGGGTTGAACGCTAGTTTCTTTTAGATATTCTACACAAGGATGATTTCCATGTGATAATTTCAAATGTTCTTATTTTAAGTCATTTGATGTTACACAGGATTTTGCTTAAATAGGGTGACATAACAGTACACTGAAATCACCACATAAGGATAATTTAGCAATTTCAGTATGCAGTTGAGTCACAGTACAAGCACAATCCCCATAACCAGTCTCTACATACTCATCATCATGGTGCTGAACATCCCAAGTCACAGAGCGGGAATACAAAGGTTAAAGTCAGATCAGGCTAACCTTTCTCTGAAAAGTTCATTTTGTTGGTTGCTCGATCTTTATACTCTCATGTTGGGCATGTGTACACATCTTTTGTGCTGGTCTGGTTGGCTCAGGAGGACATTTACATCCTTACGATTCACTCAAAAAAGGCTATTTGTACTAGCTGATCCACTCAACTGATAAAGCATTTGATCTAAAATGAGGGTCTCTTTTATGCTGGGTTAAATTCAGCATACTTTACCACAAATCTGATCTCTCCCTATGTTCTTCAGTGAGTTTTATGAGTACGGTCCCTGTGGTATTCTCCCCTAAGCCTTCTTCCATTGTGGGGGTTTGCTGATCAATAATGGCTGACAAGGCCTGACCCTTGGTTGTTCTGCAGTTATTTCCACAGAGAATGAAGAACAATTATGCTAAGATACACACACTTTAGCTAATGCACTAGTGAGGTCATCAGGAAAAAGAAGTGGCAGGGATGGAGCAGGCTGTTACATGCATCTCACACCATTCTGAGAAACGTAGCATAATAAAAATACAGTTTAGATGTATGGATCATGCATTATGTTTAAGTATATATATACGTATGTATGAGTACTGTACAGATGTATTTAGTACTTGTAGCAGTGAAGTTTGAGTGCTTTTTCACTTAGGATTTTTTATGTTTATTTTGCCCTGATGCTTTTTTTTCCTGTGTCCCCGGTGACACTCTCATGACAGATATCTAGATATGACAAACCTCTGGTCTGACCTAGTGCAGCTGTTCTTACATTCTTAATGTAATAGGAAAATCACCAAACCTACTAACTAGTGTCAGTCAAACTTGAGAAGTATTTTAATCCAAAAATCTTTTGAAAGAAATACATTCTCTAAATGGATTATGGCCCTTTTTCTTAAATTACCTTAAATAGCAGAGATGAACAAACCAAGACTGATATGCTTAAAACCCAGCTAAGGTTTATTTTTTAAACTCCCTTCAGAAATAAATCTCAAAGTAAATAGCAGTCTTAAGACCACAGTATTCCTCTGGGAAGTACTCTTGATTTGGAATTATTCTAATAGCCTTACAAATGCATGAATAGGCTAAATGAATTATTCCACTCAACTCTGATAATACTCTTATTGCATTTGACTTGAAGACCTAAGCATACCACATAAAAGCGGTGCCTCAGTGAATTAGAGACACTAACAGACCCAGACACTGTTGCTACTGCAGCAAGGCTATAAGCTTGTTATTTCAACTTTAGTATGTCAATATGTATATTTATGTATCTGCATATAAGTGAATGTGTGTTAAAAAGCTGTATACTTGGGTGCAGAATAAGTCACAAAGGAATGTAGGAAAATAAGAATCCTTAGAAATGAGAATTGATCCTTCCTTTTCATTGCTGTTTACTGCCCTCTTTCTATACTGTAGGTTCCCTTCAGTTCCCAAATGCACGTACCAGACACAGGGGGTTAGGTGGCATTTGTTGGATGAAAGGTGGAGGCACCATTCTTGAGATGTCTTTCCTTCTTCCACTGTGCTTTAGATGTGGTACAATCTGAGAGAGAAGAGCCATGTGCCTTATCACTCCTGCTCTTTCTCACACCTATGCCTGTATTTCTAAGGACTAATTCTAAGCTGAAACTTTCATTCTGAAATGTCCTGCCAATTTCTTAAGAGGTGGATCACACACTGGAAACTCATGGTGTTAATCAAGCCCAAAACACAGTGAAAAATAGTTTATCTGAAATTACAGGGCCAAGCCAGTAATTTCAGGTTTCTTCCAAATGAATGAGCTGTGCGTGAAAACTAATTGTTTAGCACAATGTAATTCACTATCTGAGGGAAAAATCAAAAGAAGATGAGCAAATGTTCAGTCTGCATCATAACTAACATTTTATGAACAATCACATGCATTTCATTAATACTCAACTGCATTTGCAAAGTAGGGCAAACTGGCATATACAAAATAAGGTCTGGTTTACCACCCATAGCTGGCACATAGGGATGCAAGTGGGCAGGACACATCCAGTAGAAGTGAGGATTGCTGATCATATGCTCACATGATTCCATGCTGACCATAGTTGACTGTAAGCCTTCTCACAAACTGATGGATCCAGAATTCAGCAGCCAGAAGCACAATTTCTTAAAATGCGGCGTGATCATTTGGGTGCTTGATTTGTCTTCTGATATGAAACCCATTCTCCCCAAAGAAGATTAAGGAATAAAAGCAATGTAGGCATTACTTAATAGCTTTCTGAATCAAGTCTCTCACCTGGGAAAAAAAAAAAAAAAAAAAAAAAGGCAATTGAAAAGTGCCATAATTTAGTCTTTAATTTTGAAAGGTGCTTTTTTTTTTTTCTTTTTTTTTTTTTTTCCCTAATGGCTGCCTAAAATTTGTTTGTTTTGCTATTTCTAGCCACTTTTGTCCAACTGTCTGCTTGTTGGGAATCTCTTACCAGAAACACAATGTGTTCTGCATTCTGAGTGACAACTCTCGATTCGGAGGTCAGCAACGTTATAAGGAGGTCATTGGTGACTCCTCTGACCAACGAATTGCTTTGAGTTTTAACAGTTTCCTCGTATTTCTGGCAGAATGACTGGGTTCTACATAAGATAAACCTTTTTAATAAATCCTGAGGAGACAAAAGAATGAAGTGGAACAGTGGAGTAAATGGAATAAAGTGGAACAATCCCAACCTTCATGGCATGTTGCCACTGTGTTCCCAAATGGCTGCTAAATGAAACAAGGAAAGAATGAGTGATCATCATGGGCAATACGAAATGCTAGAGAAAAGGAATTAAGGGCAAAACATTTTGAGGCTGTGAGGAAAATCAAATCAAAAAGGCCAAATTCATATTGCATCACCACTGGCTGCTAAGGCTTTAGCACATTATTGGGTATGACAGATAGCTCTGAGAACAGGCAAACCACGTTTATTCATTTTTTAAGATCTGTTGCCTGATTGCCTGCTGTGCCAGCTAGGTAATGGAGATTACTTCATGCCCAAGTGGGAATGAATAGGCTACTGTGCACAAGACCATTGAGAAGAGTATTTTGGTTATCTTCAGCTCAGAGGAGAGTGTCTGCCAACAGTTCAAAGCAGTCATTGGCATTCTGTGAACGTGTCAGTAAATAAGAAAACAGGTGGTTTGGGTAACCTTAGAAGTAATTAATAGACTTAATTTATCCATAGAAATTTCACATTTAACTCTTTTCCACATGTGGCCAATCCATTGGTGATGTTCTTCACCATCTTCCTTTGTTAAGTCTCAGCTCCACAAATATCATAGCCGTAGTCTGTCACAGAGCAGCAGCACAAAACACCTTCGTACATGTCTGTATTAGGACAGGTTAGACAATTATGACCCTGTTAGAGTAAAGCACTAATATGTTCATTTGTCCCTGCTACTGTGTTCCACTAGATCAGGAATTTGTCCTGGACAGTGAAAAATGCAAGAGCTTGAGAAGCGAGGCTTGACTAAAATTGCGATGAAAACCAATTTAGCTCTAATCTGGCAGCTGTAAATTTAACCATGATGGCAGAATATATATAATTGGGAACTGGACACGCTGGCAGGCAGGATAGAAATAGCAAAAGATGTTGCAGGCTTTTGCTGAAGTTTTCTAACTGTTCTAAAACTGGCAGAAATTGGTATTAATGAGGATTGTTCAATTATTTTTATAATGTGTGTTTTGCCTGTCAGAGACAATAACTAGGACCAAAAAAAAAAAAAAAAAGTCAGATGAGATAGTCTTATCATGTAAAATTCAAACAAAACTAACGAGTCTCGCAAAGGTATTTTCCAAGCCAGAAGATGGTAGCATTAAGTCAATATGATATACTTTTGACTTTCAGATGAAACTGCCTGATGATCAATAAGAACACTCCAGGTGTGTGTAAAAGGAAAGGACTGGCATGAACCCTGCAGAACTCGCTCAGCAATGGGTTATTAACAATTCTAAGTATATAAAGTAAACCATAACAAAAGAAAGAAGCCTTGGGATTTATCTGAGATTTCCCCCATTAAGGAATTTGGCCGTATAGACTTTGCTTATGCTACTGCACAAGTGAGAAACTCAGTCCAGAGCTCCAGGCACTGCTATATTAAATATTGATGGGAATTCACTGTATAGTAGATTTTTCCTTCCAAGGAACTGATAAATAGTTAATGAGGAGATAGGCAGCTGAGTCCATCCTGAATGGGTAATTCCTTCAGTAACAACAGTTTGTTTGCCCCTTGAGGCTTCATTTTTTTTCCCTTTCACACAACAAAATATAATATAACTTAGGTTTATTATTTTGTAACCTAAATATATATGTGTATTGATTGCTGGGATCTAAATTATCTGAACACCTTTGGAAATCTTTCCCTGCTCATAAATAAACAATGAACAAGTAGCTAGTCAGCATCTGTGTGATGAATTGCGGTGTTTGAAGCATCACAGTCAATGTTGTCTAGTCAATAACAGACAGCAGCAAAAAAGATACCAGCCTACCAAGCACAAAATGAGCCTCTCTCTAACTTTTTTTTCTTTCTTCCTAGCCACACATTCTGCCATCCACTCTAAGATTCTCTAAATCCATGTTGCTCCAGTGGTAAGAGTCTTACTACACTGAGCCAGTCGTCATTTGCCCACCAAGTGCTTATTGGTTGTCACCTGACTGCTTTTTTGTTATTAAAAAAAGAAAGTTGCTTTCTTCCCTGAGGATTTTGTTTTTAGGGAAGGTGGCAGCTGGATCTGCTAACCCTTTATGTATTTACAGAGAACTGCAGAGGCAGGAATTGCTTTCTCCACTGCACAATATTAATATGCCTCAGTCGGGAAGTGAAAGAAAAAAGTGAAAGAAAAAAGCAGCTGCAATTCCTTGGAAACACTGAAATCTGGGAAAAGTGCATTATTTGTCTTTTTTTTTTTTTTTCTTCCAAGAACTGATCCCAGGTGAGTTTTTACTTGTAGCTTGCCTTGGAATGGAAAAGATGAAGGCTCATAAGTAGCAGTCAACAGCTCAAATGAAGTCCAAGTAAGTTTTCATCTGCTTCAGCCGCTCAGTAGCATATGCTACTGAGTTCTTCCTCCAGGTAAACCAGACACAGAGATTTTTGGAAACTTGCATATCATTATAAGCAAGTTCAACTTTTCGTTGTGCCTGCATCTGTAGCCTTTCCTATTCCGATCAGGAGATGGACATCCAGTTAGCGTTTCAGAGAAGTTTCAAGAGAAAAAATATATAAATATATTAAAATTGAGGTATTAAGGTAAAAATTACATATTTGTTTTCTTATAGGTATTTAAAATTGTTCATAGAATGTGTAGGCACAGTCAGCTCTGTGCACCAAGCAGTAACATTTCTGACAATGCAACATACTGTACGATAGACTACTTTGTAGCTGATAAAACAGAATACTTTTCTAGCTGGGCCACCTTCACTCCATGTTACCCTAAACTATCATAAAGTATGAGCTTCTCCAGTGCACAAAAAGGGCTTGCTATTTCTGCTATAAAAGGACAACACTGAATGCAGCACAAGACTTGAGCAGACTTTCCAGTGTGCATTAGGGTGATCCATAGGGGAGGACTGTCAGAACGTAAACATTTCTTAGAGCAATAAATCAGTATTACATTAAATAAGAAAACCTGGGGATAGACAGCCACCTCTCAAGTTAATGGAGGAAGAAATTGTTTGGCTTGCATTTTTATGTTTTACAAGTAGTCCAATTTTCTCCAGACAATATATCTGAGTATTAAGGAAAAGAATTTATCTGAGTACAGTAGAATACTATGTCTGAAATATAGTCTCCTGATCAGTTAGCCCTCAAGTCTTACCACCACAAAATAAGAAGAAGCAATACTATTTTACCACAGCAGACACAGAAAAAATGAAAGAATGCATATTTTAAGTCAAGCAGGCTTTTTAACCCCAGGGGAATTTATCTGAATAGAGAAAAGTTTGTGTTTGTTGCTAGCAGTCCTCAGGAGTTTGGGTTTTCACTACAGCTATTGACCATGCTGACAGCACCCTTTTACCAAAAGCCACTGCTTTTCAGTCTCTTCTTCAGCTTCCCCCATACTATGAATAGATGAATAGCGTGTGCCGTTTTCTGTCACTGCAGCCATGCTCCTCTCTTCTGCAAAGCCTTTCTCCTGTTTGATACCTTATTCACTTTTAACAGAGACGGGAGTTAATTTGACTTCTCATTCTGATTTATTTATTTATTTATTTATTTATTTATTTTGCCTATTATACCTCATAAAATTATAATTATACAGAGGTCAATATACTTACCTGGCAAGCAGAGTACAGTGAGGAGGGCCACAAATAGCTGTCCCCCATAAGACAGAATGCATATAAACAGACAAGGCCCTTGTATTACCCTTTGGCAATACCTGTTGAGTCATGAAGGAGGGAATGTTAGAAGATTAAATCACATCTAGCATGATATCTTGTCTCTGTCAGTAGCCTGAAGCAGATGCTAAGGGGTGCTACTTACAAACACAGCGTAGGCTTATGAGGTCTTTGACTGTGTTGACACATTGTGTTGTACTGTGGGATGCGGCAGAATCTGAAGTTTTGTTCTGAACATAATATAGAAGAATTGATGCCAAAGAAAGAAGAAGTTTGTGCACTTTTGTCAGAGTTCTCATTAAAAAGAAATAATTAATGTAAGAAAGACTGAAGATTGCCTGATGAAAATACGGTGCTAATGCTTACATGTTTACAGCTTCATGCAGTGTAGAACAGAACATCAATAGGCAATGAGCAGCAGCCAAATTAATCTACAAACAACAGCAGTGATGACAACAGCCCTTGAAGAAGCTACTTGAAGGATTTGTTTGTGTGGATAAATCGATGTTCCTTCCATGTTTTCACCACTCCTTACTTAAGTTGGACTGGCTGACTACCTTTCAATGGGTACCAACAGTAATTCAGAGTGAGACAGTTTTTATGTATTTCTTCAGTGGGATGAAAAACGCAAATCACCAGACTGTGGATACAGTTACATGTGTAGAAAAAGTATCTATTTGAACAGTTTGTTTGTGGGGAAGGAAGAATACTTGCAGAGGTTGTTTGTCTTTGCAAATTGTTTGGTGGATTGTGCTGAAGTGAATAAGTTAGTAGATATGAAACTGTTCTTAAAGCATCTGTCCAAGTTGTCATGAATTAGATAAAACCTCACCCATCCTGACAGATTTTGTGAAGAAGCAAGGGCAATGTGGAGAACTCCTCATGAAGAATACCATCACTAAAATCACGTGCTGGAGCACTGTTGCTGGGACAGATAGCTGGAAGTGCTACGGAGGAAAAAAAAGGCTGGGATAGATTTTGGAGAGCAATGGCCTCGGCAGACAATATGCAAATACCGGAGTGATGGACATATCACTACAGTGAATCCTAGGGAACAACTCCTGTAATTCAAGTACAGCAAATCACACAGCTCAGATAAGACTCATCCAAGAGTGCCAGAGGAAATAAAGTGTGATATAGCAGAAACACCAATGAGGAAGCTGAATATAGGGGCCTGTAAACATGGAACAAAAGAAGCAGCTATTTTGTGCACTGCATAATCCACCTGTAGAGTTTACTGCCAGACTGGAGTCATTGAATGAAACTCAGACACAAGGCAAAAAGGGTTGGTTCATTCAGTGACTTGATGATAAGCATGGTCATTCACAAGGTAGACATTCTGCTTTCCATTTTTGCCACACAGAGACTTAAGGGGAAGGGAAGGTTAGAAGAAATGTCACATTCCTCAGCCACCTCTAGTATTAGAAGTGGATATGCTATAAGGTTGACCATTTTCTGTAGGTTCAAGACTGGCCATTTCCCAGGGCCAATGACTGTTTCTAAATGAGTAGACTTGTCTGTTGAAGCAGATTGCTTTAGAGTATTTGTGTATGAAGCCTCTGGCCCATGATCAGCTTCTTGATCAGCTTTACCACAAGAAGCATACTTCCGTGACAGTGTCTGATGTGTTGACTCAGTGTCCAGTGGCAAATGCATTCAAAGACTTACCTCTGGTATTTCTGTTGCACAGAGCTTGAGTGTCTCTCAAGAACTGCAAGGTCATGACTGTAGGGTTAGAGTGTAAGGACACTAACAGCTATGGGATAGTGTCTGCATCTGAGGCTCTCATGGACAGGTGCAGGTTTCTTTACTGAGGGAAGAAGAGTAGGAAGGATTTCACCATTTGTAAAGGAGCTTGACAGCACAGAGCACTGACGTGAAAGTGGAAACTTGTCTTTTGGTGGTCTTTGGATCAAGATCAATTAACCCTGGAGTTATTATGTAATGGGTATGCGACAGTCTGCTCACCTAAAGCATGAGATGATAGACAAGGCTTACTTCAAGTAACAAGCAGAAATCTCCCAGCTGCAGCTTATCTTTTCAAAGGGAGTTTTAACATCCACACATTGTCTAGGAGGTCAACATGGTACTGTGCAAGCAGATGAGATACTTCCTTGTCTGCATTGCTGATGACATCCCTAAACTAATGCTTGATAGGCCAACCAGGACAGGTTCACAGGCATTGAGACAGAATTGCTGGTAAAAGTGGCTCTAGGCTAATGGCTGTGGATACAGTGACCAGGAGATGACTGAGCTCAGGATGGGGAGGAAAGGTGGGAAAAGCAGCAGAGTTAGGTCTTTGGACTAAAAGACAGTAGGAAGTTGCTAAGAGGATGGTTAGTTTTTAAGAAAAACATAAAAAATATAAAGCTCAAGCACAAGCTATGCAACTGTGATGGCTAATCGCAAACTGGTTACTTCGTGAGAAGATATCCTTGACTAAGCCAGGAACTTATTTGCAAACTAAAATTAAAAAAAAAAATAAAAATGCAAGAGGTGGAAACCAGCAGAAGCAACAAAGGAGCATTCTATTGAGGAAAACTTTGGAAAAAATCTTATCAGATGTCTCAGTCACCTCCTTGCTCAAGTAGCTAGGGAGAAGGCCAAAGCTCAGGTGGCGATAAACCCAAGTCTAATCTAGAAGACATCATATCTTCAGTAGATATCTAGTAGTAAGAAGAAGTTTGGAGAAAACATGGAGCTGTTGTTGAATGGAGGAGACAACTTAGTCAGTGGTAATAAATAATTCATTATCTGGTAGACAGATTGGAACAAATACAAAAGAGGTTTACATTGTTCAGTAATTTCATCATAATTTACTTGGGCACTAAGAACACTACTGGTGGATGATACTAAATTAGGAAGGGGTGTTATTAAGCTGTAAAGTAAAAACTCAATCCAGGTGCACTTCAAGAAATGTAAATTATGCACGTGGGAATAAAATCTGTATTCAGGCACAAATGCAGGCTGAAACTGACAAGCTGACTAGCAGCGCTGATGTAGGTGCCTGTAGCTAGCAGTGAATACCAAGGCAAATATGTCTAGTTTTGGGTTCCACATCAAGAGGGGTAAGGAGAAAGAATGTAAGAGGGCTACCAAGATAGTTTGGATCCTAGAGCATGTGACCTTCAAGAAGCTGAGAGAGCTAGACTTGTTCAGTGTGAAGTGAAAGTTATCTGATAGCAACCTACAACAGCTGGAGGGGAATTTATGATTTGATGGAGCCAAACTCTTTTCACTAGAAGAAAATAAAAGAAGCAGTGACCGTTTACTGTAGCTTGGGAGATTCACGTTAAACATTTGAGAAGAATTCCTTGCGAAGTTCAGGAGTTCAGTAGTGGAAGAGTGAAAGGTTGCAGGATCTCCACTTTTGGAGTTTTTCATGATCTGACTAAGCAAGGTCATGTTTGGCCTGATCTACAGCTAGTGATGGTTTTGGTTCAGGGCAAAAGCTGAACTGTACGACTTCCAGAGAAATCTTCCAGCAAACACTCTATGAATGAAAGACTAACTCAAGATTAAATGCATTATTTTCTTCATACACAGTATGTATCTGATTTGCACTGTATCAAAATAGACTTGTTTAGATAAAACTCAGGAGCTACTCTCAGACTGTTCTTTTATATCTCCTTTGCCTTAAGAGTGCCAAGGGAATTATGCTTCTGTAACTTGGCAGGAGACCTATAGCTTAGGATAAAACCTATTTTCATGCTGTTTTGTCTTATATCACCTTTGGCAAGAAGGAGAGCATATTTTGCTTTGCAATGTCACTTTATTTGAGAGGATCCTCTTGAGTTAGTAGCAGCCGCGAAGGTCAAGAGATTAGAGAGGAAAACTAATTGCATGCTATAAACAAACCAAATGTACTTCATTCTGCACCAAGGTTTTTATCAGCTCTTGTTTTATCAGAAATCAATCCGTCCCTTCACAGTTTACTCGTTCATAGGATAACAAATTAGAGTTTGCAGTAGTAAATATGGAAACTATAGCTATAATTCATCAGTTCTTTTATCTCTGATAAGCTTGCATTATTCACAATAGAAGCTCCATCTCTCATTTTACCAGGGAATGTGACATTTGTTTCTTCATTTATAAACCATTTATACAGATAAACTCACAGAGCAGAGTCCGCAAACATACCTGGAGTAACTTCCCAGTACAATTGAACTGAATAGACTTGCTTGGTTGTTTATAGCTTGCATAGTTTCATTTTGCCTAGAAATAAACCTTCAAAACTTGGAAGCCCCCTTTTTTGGGTGTTATAATGTAACAAACCTTAGAATTCTATTCTTCCTAAGTGAATTTGTATTACAGCCCTTGCCTTCAGTGCATGATTTCTTTGAGCTTCAGTCAGAAACCCACATGCAGCTAAAACATAGGCTTTAAACAGCTCACTGCAGTCTTCTTTCAGAGTCATCTAAGCTCAAAACACAGGTGGGAAAGTGTGATTAACACCCACCAAAAAAAAAAAAAAAAAAAAAAAAAAAAAAGGGGGAAAGGGAAAGAGAAAGGGAAAGGGAAGGGAAGGGAAGGGAAACAGGAGAAGAGAGGAGAGGAGAGGAGAGGAGAGGAGAGGAGAGGAGAGGAGAGGAGAGGAGAGGAGAGGAGAGGAGAGGAGAGGAGAGGAGAGGAGAGGAGAGGAGATGAAGAAAAAGATCCAAGTCATTCTCCACACTCCACTGAAGGATTTTTCAGAAGAATGTTGTTTGCCTAGCATCATCAGAAGTGCCTGGTACAGAAGAAGTGTGGGAAAAAGTTCAGACCCATGCTTTAAGAAATATCCAGGATAAGAAAAAAAAAAAAGAAAAGAGAACAGAAAGGGGATGACAGAGAAGGTCATGAAACACCAAAGGCAGATGTTTTCTGGGACTAAGCTCTGCATGGCATGATGGTGGGGCAAGATCTGGCAGTAGGATGCTACCTGCGCATCTGACAGCACTGGCAGATGGGATGCCCAGGCTTTCATCCCCCCAAGTTCAGGATCTTGCAGACCTACATGCAAAGCACAACCATTTGCTGTGATGTAGGGCAGAGGAGAAGGAGGATTTAGGAGAGGCCAGCGCACCTTCAGCTGCCTCTCTCCAGTCTCCAGCTTGGCCACGAGGCCCTAGACCTGTGCCAGAAGGAAACACCAGGAACAGGGAGTTACTAGCTGCAAGTAGTTTTGATGCTGAATTTGTAGGAGAGAAAGAGAGAGAAAATGTCTCTGAAGACCTAGTATCCTGTTACTATTCTTTTCTTACCTGTTTCATATGAGAATTGTTTCAGTGAGGCTGCTGATTTCCTTGTTAGTTCTTTCTGTCTCATATGAAACCTGCTTTTGTTTTTTTTTCTTCTATCTGGATATCTTTTTTTCTATTTGAGATTATTAAAATGTAGTCCTTTCCTTCAGAGTGTAGCCCTTGCCATGTCACGAGATTAAATCGAATTGAACACAAAGGCTTTTGGAGCACAAAGGAGTTTGGAGAGGAACTGAGCAGTTTTAACAAGAACAGACGTAAACACCCCCAGACTGATTGTACTGCCTACCTGAGCTTCCTTATTCATGTTAAGATATTGATGATCTATTTTCAAGATAGGATATCTACTGCTTTGCAACTTTTGTATATGAAATGTTTTTCAGCACTTTATATACCTCTCAAAGACAACATCACATCAAGTTTTCTCACATTCCTTACTATCTAACCACCTACTTTTCCTTGCCATTAATGCATCTGAATAAATGCTTTATGCTGTATTAAATAAGTATTTTTTAATATACTGTTAGAAGGGAGCAGAAAAAAAATCCTATCTTCGTCGGTGTGTTGCTGCTGATTTAGTCAGTGTACATTTGCAAACCAGTAAAGCACACACAATATTTTCTTCCAGTCTCCTGCTTGTTCTCCATTTCTGTTGACAGCATGGATAATACTGGAGCTGCTAATTCTCTGCTTGTGGTGCTTAATGCTCTTGCCAGAGCACTCATTACTAGAAAGAGTCTGAGGATCAAACTCATCCCTAGGGTAATCCAGTGCAACACTGACTGAAGTCAATAAGAATTGTGCCTGCCTATGCCAGAGCTGTATTTATCACTGAAACCAAGCTTTGCTATGTTTATTCTGTCCCACCATGCCCTGTATATTAAGGAGAGAATAAGAGACAAAAAGTTTATGCTGTTGTTCTAATGTCTGCCAGTAACAAGACTGGAGATTTCACAGCACCTGAAACCAATCAGTTTAGCAAAGTGCTCTGCAGCTGCACAAAGCACTCCATCTTAACATTGCATCTGATTGTGCATTACAGAGAATCTTTCAATCTGCTCTTCTAGGCTGTGCTAGCAAACTTAGTAATATACACTCACTTGCTGACTTGCTTAAAAAAGGAAAATTAAATACATTTCTCATATAGCTATATTGTGGAATTTTTCCACACTATTATATAAAATGTTGCTCTAGCTTATTGGCGTTTTCTGAGAGAAAACATTTCTTAAGTTAAACTGAGCTGTGTGGGACTTTCTGTTTGTGCCCACTGTATTTTTTTTCTCCAACACATGCAGTATTTCTGCTGTTGTGCCAGAAACTCATCTAAGGTAGAAAATCAGTAGGTTCTTCATCTCTTACCAGAACAGACCAGGAACCATTTTTCTGAAGTCAGACTATGACTAGTCAGACTATGGACTAGTACACAGGAAGAGAAAGTCATGTTCAGAATGATCAGCTCTGTAAAAGAAAACAAGCTACAACCATTATAATGAATAACTGAGTTACACAAAGTTATTCCTTATTCCGCTCTTTAATGTGGTTTGACTGACAGTGAGTGGGACACTGTAGCAGTGACATTTAGGGAGTAATTAAGAAAAATAGTTGCATGTGCAGTGCATTTCTTTTGTGAGCAACAACCACGAGAAAGAAATTCTTTGAAACAATGATATTTCTTTGTTCATGTATTATGCACACACCTGTGTATTCACATAGGTTAATGGCAGGGCAAAGGGAGCCTTAGTGCAAATGTGATAGCCTGAGCAAAGAAAATACAAAGGAAAGTTATACTGACAGACAGACAGAAAGGTTTAATGTTAGCTATTGGAGCTACTGGAACTGATACTTTGAGCTAGGGTTTCTTAACATTAAGGCTTCCTTCTCTGTCTTCCTGAAAAGCCTATTACATAAGTCTAGTTATTGGGTTAGACTCATTTAAAATCCAGCCTTGTGTCACCTATTAAGCTAACAGATGTAGGTCCACAGATGGATGAATTACTACTAGCTTCAAAGATGCTTGGCTCATGTAAAGGAATTGAGGTGCTATATGATGTTTGGGATTTTTTTCCATTGACATATCCACATGAGATATACTTTGCTAGGCACTAACTTGCTTGGCCTTTTAGTCTCAGTCAGAAATTTTCTATTAAAAATAAAAAATGATTCTAACAGGGAGATACCAAACATCCATCCTTTAATCTCTGGGGTCCTTCAACCAATTTGAAAGTCAACATTGGAGGAAGTAATTTTTTCCTGTTTGTTTCAGTCTGATCCCCTACAGTTGTTTAAATTGGCCCAGCATGCAGGAGTTTTAAATTAGCTGAATAGTAAAATAAACCCATTGTGTATAGCTTTTATAACATTTGCACAGGAAAATATGTCTGTGTAAAACACAGATAAAAATATGTATTTTACCTACAGGCTACTAGGAGGGTGTATTTACCACACAGTAATAGAGAAGGGATATATATTATACAACAACAACAAAAATCCCCAGCCATAAATTCTGCCTTCAGCAGGTCTGAATCTCAGCTATGTTAGAGGTTATCAGAATATTCTTGGTTCTGTGCATCCCTGACTGAGATACAGATAAGTTATGTACATCCGTGCAACCTAGGTTATGTGTATGCATATGGGCACGAACACTCTATGCATGCTGATATCTGCATGTGCTATGGTGTAGTATGGTGCGTGACATGCTGCTCAGAAAGATAACATGGAACGATCTGCTTTTAAAGGTCATTTATAAAATTATTATAAGAAGTTGCTTGGGATTGGGCCAAATATGTTCACCAGCAGACTTCTTGCTTATTTTGAAACAAACAAACAAACAAACCAGTCTGTTGAGTGAAATTTTACTTTTTCAGAACTAAAATGTGGTTTCATTTCTTCAAAGGGAGCAGAACTTCATATTATTTTCTTATTATTTAGAAATACTCAGGAGAATATGATGCATGTTACTTTCATTTTGAAATCTCAAAATCTCTCAAAAAGATTTGTATTGATATAGACAACGTTAGGGAAACCAAATGGTAATACAAAGTCTTGTCCTCTCTATAAAATGTTAAATCCTGCAAAACTAACAGAATGTTGACAGTAAGTTAATACAAAATGAAAACATGAGAAGATGTCATTCAATGCATGAAAGAGCATCCCAACTGCAGAGTGTTGCAAGACTGCTGCTCAGAAAATGCAATGATATAATGGAAATAAGTTATTTCTCATCTTCTAAAGTGTAATGTCAGTGCAGCCCTCTGTGAGGGGGTGGATTTTACCTTCACATAAATACAGCCTGCCAGATAATATACTTGGTGCACATACTGAGGATCTCAGGTCTCAGCCTCTCCAGAAACTGCAAAATGGCTACACCAAAAAAAAACCCAAACCAACAAACAAAACAGTTTTCAGAAGGGAGGAAGCTTAACTGTGTGCCCTGGATTTAGAAATCTCAGTGGTCCTTGAAGCAAGAAAACAACAAACATGACCTGCTCTCCACAAGCTGGAACAGGTGTTGTGTAGAGGGAGTCTTCCTTGGAGACACAATGAAATGAAATTTTTTTTTTTTTTAAATTGTGGCCTGTGACACAGCAAGTTTTCCATTCTTCTCTTTTGCTGTTTGATTTTCACTTTGCAAAAGGAAGAGTAAACTATTGGGTATCAAATATTAATTTATAGATAGTCAGTGCTATCTGTTTCAGCATTTGCCAGGTTTCAGGAAAAAAAAAAAAAAAAAAGGAATCTCATTTTGCATTTCCTTGTAGATTTTGGAGGCTTCCTCAACATCTGAATTCCATAAAGAACTCACTGGAATACATTCAGAGATGCTGGGTAAGGTTAAGGTTTGATATTACTCATTTGATAATCAAATCTCCTATGATGTACACCCTTCTGGAATTTTATGAGAGCAAATCAAGCTTGACGAAAATGATGTGTGTAATCTTTGAATAACATGAATTTGCTATGGTAGCTCTTCTCTTTCTTTTAGTTTTTGAAGAAACCAAATCTTAGTACATAATGTGAACTTTCTTTCTTGCGTGGTTGCAAAAAGCTCTGTGGTGACCTGATGTTTCACAGGAGCTGCAGTCACAGCAATTAAGTTGCAGTTTATGTTCAGTGTACACTGTGCTACTGTTCCCTTCCCTTTCCTCTTCCCTTTCCCATTCCCCTTCTATTTCCACATCCCTTTTCATTTCCCCCTTTCCATTCCTCTTTCTCTTCCCCTTCTTTTCAGCAAATATCTCCTACAGGGCAGAGCTGGAAGGAGGAAGAGCTGAGACCTTCAGGGCTTTCCTGAAGTGTCCAGATGCCAGACACACATCTCACTGATGGCAGTAGGAGACTTGCAGAGGAGTTGTCTGGACCACCAGTACTGTTCTGTCCCTGGTCCTCATGCACCAGGCGAAAGTGGGGTTCAGTGCAGTAGGGCTCAGCAACTCTGGTTGCTGGATTCACTGCCAGCACTTTAACTAAAACATCTGGTTATTTGGGAACTGGGGACAAAGTCTTTTAAATTATTATTTCTGATTTCCCTGGCTGCGCTTCACTGTGAGCACACACTGGCTCTAGGGATTTCATTTTCTGGAACTTCAGTTTGTGTCAATTTTTGACCAATTAAGCTAGGCAATTTCTCTTTGAAATGGTGTTGCCTTCTTTCCCAACAATTGCCTTACATATCATCCTTGCAAGTTCTCAGAACAGTTAAAAATAAAGAAATAAATAAATAAAGCAAGAAAGCAAGCAAGAAAGAAAAAGCAAGAAAGTAAGCAAGAAAGCAAGCAAGGAAGAAAGCAAGAAGGCAAGAAAGCAAGCAAGCAAGCAAGAAAAAAAAGGTTTAAAAAAAAAAAAAGTAAGAAAGAAAGAAAGAAAAAGGAAAATAAAAGAAAAAAGGAATAAACCTCCAGTAAAGGAACACAAGGCATGTCTATGTCAGAAAACTCTCAGTGATTTCTGAACCACTTTTGTCACTGAAACTTAAAGCAAGAATAACAAAACCCTACTATAAAGGAGGACTGAAACATTGTTTCTCCCTTTTACCTCTTTGTATTATCATCTCACTCTGATTCAACTAAAGCTGCACAGAGGGAGGAAACTGCGGTCTCAGTTCCTCTGATTTTTGTAGCAGATCTAATTTTAGAATCTGTTGTGTCAAGTTTTTCTAAACCTGTCAGTTTAATTTGGCAGATGCGGGTTAATGGAGACCTACTGAAAGCAGGGTGAAAATCTATCTGAGTAGAAGAACATAATTCATGACTTTCACACTGCAGCAGTAAGGTAACAGATAAATGTCTCTTCCTTGAAGTTGTAACAGGAATCCATAGACAAAAAAAGAAGGGGGAAAAAAAAAAGGGGGGGGGGGGGGGGGAGAAAAGAAAAGAAAAGAAAAACCTCTAATGGCCATGTAAAGAAAAAAAAACCCTGCTTCTATGTTAGATGGCCCCTTATCTTCAAATTCTGAAGTGGCAGCTGCAAAAAGATCAAGACAGGTAGGGCAGCACAAGGCAGAGGCATAGGCACAAAAAGCTTTAAATGGAAGCAGAGCACGATACAAATCAGCAGTGGCGGAAGAAGCCTTTCAAGAAAATAATTTAATATTTCTTAAATAATTTGTAAGAATTATTACAATATTACTTAGTTCACTTCAGCTCCAGACTGCCAGTGAGTCAGGACTCCGGAAAATGCTGTCCTGACTGGACACTGGTCCATTTAGGTAACTTAATACATAAATCTAATGTAGAGAGCTGAGTGAAATTCAACTTTCTAATTGCATTATACTAATTCTGTAGTGATTTCCATTCTGTTTAAAACAAAAACAAAACAACAACAACAACAAAACAAAAACAACAACAAAAAACCAACCTACATACAAGTAAGCATTCAGACCCCAGGACAGTGAACCCTATAAAGCTGGGGTCCTACAGGGACAGTTCAAAGTCCCCTGTCTCTCTTGTATACTGGGGGGAGCTCCCCTGAGAGCTTCATGGAAGTCTCCTGAATCAATCTCCAATTGCCTTGGAGGCTGTCAGATGGTTCTAGCAATTCCCATTGCCTCTTATAAGGAATAATGCAGAATTTAAGCTCTATGCTCCCCACTTTATGACAGGGGAAACCAAACAGTTCAGCCATTATCTAGAGGCATGCTTTTACAGGCAGGTAAACAAATGCATAGGCTTCTACTTGCTTGTGAAAATGTGAGGAAATAAGCCATCATTCAGTATGGCATATGGTGCACTGTGCGAGTGACCCTGGAAAAGGAAGTCTGGAAGGTTGTAGAGGAGTTACTTTTATACACCCAGGAACTGTCAAACAATACCATGATGCACTCCAGAGCAGGCAGTCACAACCATAATGTATGTCTACCAGCAGCTCCACCAGGGTAAGAGGGGAAAGGAGGAACCTCTTTCCTGGACTAGATCCATGCCAAATTGCACAGCTAAATGTTGCAGAAGTCAGGCCTTTAATTTTCCTAAGAGTGAAGAAGAAATCCTAACACTTGTAAAATTTCTTCCTGACAGTTTTTTTAGCGCAGCGAGCATCACTTGCAGGACATCTTGTAAGCCAGCAACAAAGCAAGGGTGATCAGCACAGCACCCCTCTGGAGACTTAAATCTTTAGTCCCTAGGTTTGTCAGTGGTGACCTTATGTAGCTTTCCTTTCTCTCAAAGGGGTATCTCAAATGTAAATGTAAAAAAGAAAAACAAAAAAAAAACAACCCCAAAACCCAGCAACAACAAAACAGGGAACTCCCAGAGCAATGTGACAGCTGAAATAACATCAGAAGAGAATAAAAAAGTAGGCATATTAATTATATTGGTTTTGGCAGTAAGCTGCCCTTCACTTGCATTTAAGTTCTATATATGGCCTCCGCATTCCCAGGAAACTCAGAAATTCTGGATAAACCGTGGGGCAGTTTGTTGCATATAATAAGGTCCAGGTTGTATCTACAAAACAGTGTCATCAGATCTCTGAGTTTTTGGCCAGTATTCATGTGTTTATCCTCAAAGACTCATCTTAGACAACAGATAGTTCTGAGAACTTTAGTTTTTTGGTGTCGTGATTGTGAAATATCCCTACCATCCTCAGAATAAACATCTCCTCAGTGTAAGCTGCTTCTAGCATATCTTGGATCATTTGTAGAGGTTACATGCTGAGAAAGAGTTTTTGGGCAAGGTTTTTGGTGTGCAAGTCACATCATTCTGTGTTTGGTTCAAAATTCATTGGAATATCTTAACTGTTCAAATTACAGAATTATAGGAAAAGGCGCTGGAGGGGACCTGGAGAGGTCATCTTTTCACCCTCCCATGCCCTAAGGCTGAAACTCCAGGGGTGCTAAGCATTCAGGAGTGATTATCTCCAGTTCTGTGAGAAGTTTGCCTTTCAGACATGCTAAAGGGCAAAGGGCGCTAAGAACAACTCTGATCCGTTGTACCGTGCTTCAGACATTCGCAGTTGTGGGTTAAGGGTCAGGGTCTATCCAGATTATGTTCTGTTGTTGCCTAAAAAGGAAAGGCCTCTCTGAATACTAAGAAACTGCTTTAAAGACTTGATTTAACAGCAGAGGATTTGCTATGCTGGATCATGGCACCAGCTCCACTGAAATGACTTTCCTTCCTCATTTGACAACCCACACCAGAGCCTTCGAAAGGAACTCCATTTGCCTGTACGTAAGCAGGGGAGCTACCTCAAATGCTTTTAACATGTGAGAGAGCCTCAGCCAGTTTGCAGAGTTTCTCCACTGTGCTTAATGCAGTTCTAGTTTGCAAAACTATAAATAATATGAGCTGTAATAGTGTCATATTTTGAGCTGTCATAAAATCATTAAAATATCCAGAGTACTTAACTTGGGGACCTGCCACACCAGTGAATTCCACAGACTGGCTTCTCACCAGGAAATGCAGTATTTCCTTATTTGTGCTCTGAGTGCACTGGCTTGAACTTCCTCATGATCTCTCATACTGTGGAACAGAGGTAACAAAAACATTTTCAGTTTTGGTACGATTTACGTCAGTGTTTTACTACTACCTGAAAACTCCTTCACATTTTCGCTATCATTTCTTCATACCTATTTAAACATTATTATTCTATGCAATTTCCTCTTTCACCTCAACAAACTTTCAACATTCTTTTTGTTGTCTGGCACAGATTTTATGCAAGTCCTGCTAAGGCTTTCTTTTGTACTGGGCCTTTCTAGCATCTGTGTGCCAGATATAACACAGCTCTAACAGGATCGGCAAGTGCTGGTGTCAATATTAGAGTTAAATTTGCTCTTTCCCTTCAAAAATTATCAGCTTCCAATGTATAAGTAGGGTTAAATAATAAAAAAATATAACCGAAGAATGATCTGAAGCCATAGTAATTGTCAATACCTATACTTGCATTTAAAAAATAAATTAGAATGAAATATGGCATTGTTTTAATACTTGAAATTAATGTCACTTTTCATGGTTGGCATGAGCTACCTGTCCCAATTCCTTACACAAGCACTAGTCCCCAAAAGCTGAATGTACCTGAAATGAGATTTATCCTCTGCAATTAGCCTTCTCTATAGATGAGAAGTAACTTTTTCTGCTCATTGAAGTAGGCTTGTAGTACTCCCTTTCAAATAGACATCAGAGTCATGTCTGCAAGTTGCTGTTACTGCCCTAGCAGTAACGTATCAACCATGACTCAACAGCGCCATTCAAATTCAAGGCTCATCAACAGAAAACACAGGTTAAAACAACCTCAATAACCTGTCTAACAGATCTGCAGGGACCAGATTCACCAGAGAGACTGGGGCACAGCATATCAGTCACCAACCTGTAAAAAACATAGGTTAGGTATTTTCTTGGATTAAAACCTGTCTTACAAACTTGATTTGGGTGCAGAACTTCTTACTAGGCACCTGAGAAGGAGATCCAGAATTCTGTAAACGATTTGTTTAAGAGAAACAGAAAGTGCTGACTAAGAATGAAGGGAACTAGATCTGCTCAAGGTTCGCCCTGAAGATTCTCCCGGCATGGCCAACACTTTGAGATAAATATGATCAGATCCTTGTGCTTTAGAAAGTTGGTTTCAAGTTTCTCAGGGTTTGAATTTTTGCATCATATTTTTTAACTTATGTGAAGGCAAGCTGTATTTACTGAAAATAGGAAATAAATAACTACTTCACAAATGTATTTGATTTTTTTATTATTATTACTAAAAAAAACTACCCACTAGAGTGAATTTTATTCTTTTTATAATTCTGGAATATAAATTAACTTAAAAAAAAAAAAAAGTAATTTCATCTCCTACCTTATATTCTTTAGAAAAATCCATTGCTTAATATTTCATATACAAATCATAATTTTCTGCTTTAAAACACTTCACTACCATTAACAAATTAATTTGCCCTTTCATAAATGGCAGTGTTCCACAGAACAAAAGACATCTTAATCATTCCCTTGTTATTTTCTGAACATTCAGGGGCATGGTATCCAAGGCTGCTAATTCCAATATACAAGTCATTTCTGTGGTTAGATAGGAAAAGATTCTTCTTAGAAGATCCATTTGATCTCTACTAGAAATTTATAATCCTGTAGTTCTCCACTGTACACATTAAGACTGAAGAATATAAGAAGTTACTAGGTTGATAAAAACAAACAGTGAAGAGGGCTGGAAAAAGTCCTGAGGTGGACTTGTTGAACTGCTAGCAATTTGGCATCCTGGAAGGCTGTTTCATCTTGGATTGATGTTCTTTTCACTTAGGAGAATTGACATTGAAGGAGGATGTCTAGTCTGAGTAATTGGAGAGTGCTGCAGCAAACCACGGGATCCTGATCTCCTCATCATTTGGCCTACATACCAAATCTTTCCTCCAGAAGCCAAGACTTAGGAAGATAGCAGTGCAGAAGGCGCTGTGTTTATCTAATGAGGTGCAGCATGAAAGTCAGGCCTTTGCATGCAGGAAAGCAGTTAGGGCCATCTATCTCTCTACTCATCCTGAACACCACCTGTATTATATCCTTTCTAGACTAGTAGCCTAGTACTTGCAGTCCCACTATTGACTGTACAAATTAGGCTTCAGATTCATTACAGCTTACTAGTTTATTAGACTGTCCTGTGATACAGCGGGATCCACTCCTGAGTTCTACTGTCACAGCAGAACCATAAAAAGAGTAACAGCTATGGTATGTCAGGTAATTGTTGTAGTAAAGGAGAAAGAAAAAAAAAAAAAAAAAGTTAGATTTTGGTACTTTGCATTAAATGCCAACAAGCTAGACGATAATGTTTCCAAGTCTGCCTCATTTGGGAAAAACAAAACAAAAAAAGAAAAAAGAAAAAATCAAAAAATGAAAACAAATAGAATACCACTTAACCTCCAAAAAGCTGAAAACAAGCTGAAAGATAACACTGAAATAGTAACATCTCTGTGGAATTTCAAAACCTGTGATCAGCAAATATATGTAAACTTGGAATCAGAACAAGTTCTGAGAGTGTAAGTTAACATTGCTGATATTCATACTAATGCAGAAATTGCTCTCATGTATAAAGCAAGTCAGTAGAATTCGGGGGAAAGTTTCAAGACCTTTTAATATTTAGTGGCACTTCCCAATCTATGGAATGATATTCCAGTCACTCTGACATTTTGTAGACATACTGCATTCTTCTTTAGATACTATGGAGTCTGATCCAAAAGTAATGCCTCCTACTTTACTCTGTTGGCACAGGATATCAGAGGCAGGTATTGGTGTGATGGCAGTAGAGGCTGAAACTCCCCACCAGTATTCCATTACGTGCTGATGCTGTGTGGCAGATGGCAGCACAGGGGCAGCCTGACAAAATGGTGTCTGGCACAGAAGTGCATATGAAGCAAAGGTGTGTCATTGTGTCATGATTCTGGCCCAGTTTGTCCTGGATGTGTGACTAATGGGTCAGAGGGACCTATGGGTCCACATTCTGGGAAAGGAAAAAAAGATAGGGAGATGGGCCTGAAAACGAAACAGCAGCAACGAGCTAAGGGAGAAAACTAATTTACTAAACATGATAGCAGAATTTGAGATAACATAATATAATACAATATAATTGGAATTGAAGTGAATAAATCAAATAAAATGAGAGAGAGAGAGTCCAAAACCAAAGGCCTTTCTCTAACACTGAAGGTGAGAAGGCTGGGGAGCACAATTGCAGAGGTGTACAAGAGAAGAAAAAGAACTAGTCTCATGACTCCCAGAACTGCAGTGCTACCTCTGTAACTCCTAGAACACTACATGATGTTATGATGTGAAATACCAATAAAGGAAATCATAAAACCATGACACATTGAATTCCTCCATGTGGAAAAAATGGCGCCTATTGACATTCATCAACACTTGCTTATGGAGACGGAATACGGCTGTGAGCACAGAGTGTTGGTGGGTGATGTGCTTCAGCAGCGGCAATAGCAACATGAAAGACAAGTTCCAGACAGCCATGCACAGCTGTCACACCATGAAATGAACAGCATCTCAATCAGATCATCCACACAAATGAGCTAATGGTGGTGACTATGCTGAAAAATAGTATTGTATACGTATTTTTCTCAATCAAATAGTGTTATTGTGCTGTTTGTGTCTGTTGTAGTTTCCATGGAAACAAATAGGAGGCATTACTTTCAGTGTGACTAACATAAAAGTAACCTCTTTTTCCCCTGCACTCCTTTCTCAGTGTTGTAGTGAGTTCTCTTTAGTGTATGAACTGCACATTTTCTCAGTTTTTGTTCTTTAGTTGATATACTTGATCTCTGGAAGGTAAAAGTTACGTTCATATTCTTGTGACAAGTTCACAGATTATCAAACTCATTTACTTCTTCCCTCCACCTCTTCTTTGCTAGGGATGTTTGCATGAAAACATTTAATAGAAATGAGAATTTTTATGATAGTGGCTAGGATCAAGTTTTCAGCTTTCAAAATTCTCAGTATATACATACAGATCATATTACCTTTGGGAAAGCTTTTATTAATCTCAATGTCAGAACTGTTTCAACAAATCTACTGTAATAATGAAAAGACATCTTATCACATTTTGCTCTCAGTAAATTTGCTATTCTTTGATAAGGTTGCAAACAACTGGGAAGTAATTGATCTCTAATTAGTGTGGCAACTGAATAAGACAGACTGCGCTGGGATTTCATCATTTATCTGTCCTGTGCTGCGCATCCCGCTCTGTAACATTAAATTACTTACCTACTCCCTTCAAATACAAATGGTTTTTATGCATCCTCCAGTATTGTAGGATCTCTCTGAAGATTAAAATAACATTGGAATTTCTGATTATTTGTCAGTGGTAGAGTTACTGCTTTGGCGATCATTTTTCACACATGCCTTGCCATGTCCTTAGTTAGCAAGCCATTGTCTGCCCAGGCCTGTGAATGGACACAACAAAAGACCCTTTGATCTGTACCCAATTTGCCCTATTTGTCACTTGGCTGCACTAAACCTTCTGATATATGTGATCTCCATAGCTGAATTCTTCAAGAGCTTTGGTAACTAAAAGGCATGAGTTTAGCACACTATGGTACAGCATCACCACCATCATCACATTCATTGCAGTTTCCGGTTACGCAGAGGCTGTCACTCTTTCCTAAGAGTGTGTTCCAGGCCACAGTGAGTGTCCATGGTAAGAAGAGTGGCTTTTCAATATTTTTATTTTTAGTAGCATGACTCTTTAAATTTGTAAAATCATATAAATCAGATAAGATTCTTCGATGCTCTATCCTTCCTTAAGTGCAAAAAGTGGAGAGAAGAAGATAGCTGGTTGTTGGCCTGGGAAAAGAAGTGGCCATAGTTTATTTCACATAACTGAAGACGTCAGTTCTTCAGAAGATGAAGAAGAGGGATATGGCATTACCCTTTTCTCACTTAGCTTCATTTTCTTTTCATTAATCGTTACATTATTCAGTTCTCTAAGAAGTCAAAAGGAGAGTCGGTCACTTGAACTAAGAGGTGTCAGGACAGTCACACATTAGTTCATGTCTAGCCTCTCAAACTTTATTAATGTTTACTGTATAACTGACACAGAAAAACAAGCAGAGGAGAATATCAAGTGACAGTCCTCCAGCACTCTATTTAGTAACATGATAAAATTTTAGATATTAGTTTCCATTCTGTTTCTTACATGTTGAGAAATTGGCTTTTTCTCCACAGCTGTATAATAAATCAGAGGTTTTTGATGAGCTGATCAAGTTGATATGCTGAGCTACCGTTACAGAGCATAACAATTAGCCCAAGAGCTTCGAAAATTCTTTTCAGTATATATTTGCTACCAGCTAATTTCATTTGTTCATTTCCTTAGCTTTGTTGTGCCCTCTGAAATGCTTCATGGTGTCATCAGTATCAATGAAACCAATCTCAGTATTCCTGCCTGTTTTCTAATTGACAGTCACTAATGTATTAACACCACCAGTCCTGCCTCAGTACTTTGAATGTATCCTTTTCTGTTGTATACATGCTCTACTTCTCATTCTTGCTGTATGTAGTGCTTGAGCTATCCCTTTTTGAAGCTGCTCCCTTAAGATTCATCTCTTTTCAAATAACAGTTGGAGAGTGTCTAGTCTAGTAATAGGACATGGGCAGCATTTTTTTTCTGCCTACCACTGATAGCATATGTTTTGATGATTTGCAGGTTTCCCTGCAGCCTGTTTTCTAGTAAAAATTACACATGTGATGAGAAATAGACATCTTCCCAAGTGCCCCACCAGATCTCTGTCATGCAGAGCTTCACAGATGGTGCTCAGCCTGCTGCCAGATTTTCTGTGAATGGAAGTGGTAAGTAGGCTTTGAGTGTAAAATGTCTGCAGAGTACTTCTAATATTCTGCATTACTGAGCCATGTTTTTCAGTGGTTGTTTCTGGACCCTGAACTGCTGACAGGAGTTTTGACGGGGAAGGATTCTAGACATATGCTACATTAAGTTAAGTCCTAATACATTCATTTATGTACTTTACTTACTCCAATATTTAATATTTTCTCTGCCCATAATAGCTGTAAATCTCCTTCACTCTGATCCTAATCTTCCTTTTTAATCTCCTAGCTAAGCAGGAATTACAGATTGCAAATTCATGCATTAGTTTGCTCACTTGAACTGTGATACAAAGTAAGAAGCAAGAATTACAGCCATGGGAGCAAGATATATTGTAGTTCCCAAGATTCTGTGTGTTTTAAGTTAACAGTGCTGCAATACATTGCAGAGAACAACATATTCCCATGGCTTTTCACTCGTCTGAACTCACTGTGAAATAGGAAGGTGAAAAGTTGGGGCTTCCAGTAAGTCTCACTGCATAGGAGAGGCGGTTTGAAAACCTCAGAATTACTGAGATTTAGCTTGAAATTAACTTGAAATATATTACTGTGAGAGGAAAAAAGGAAATGAAAAGAAGCGCTAATGACATACCCTGTAAGTCTCTTTGTAGGACCAAGACGCTTACAGTGTGGAATTAGAGGCACAAGGAAGAAAGCATGAAGGCCTGACCAGTTTAAGCTTTTTTACCCTTTGCTGTCTCTTCGAAGGTTTACTTGAGCTCAGTCATACTTTCAGATCTGGTTGCATAAAGTATCTGCCCTTATTTGACTTCTCCTGGGCTCAGACTTACTGAGGAAATCAAACAGAAGCCGAACTTCATTAAGATACACTAATGGGGATCTGGCAGAAAGCCTCTGAACACGCAACTAAATGGCAAAGGGGTACATAGCCAGCACAAAGTAGAGTGTGATGATCACAGCCCAAGGTGAACACTTTGCACAGGTCTTGTGGGTGGCAGCTGGGGCACATTCTCTGCTCACTCAGCCCTTTGGCGTGTGCAGGAGCTGAGGAGTGGCCTCCTCTGCCTGTGCCTGGCGGCCACGTCAACAACAAAACTTGCTCATGCATTTGCCACGTAGTTTCCACAGCCTCTACCTAAGCTAGGAAGTATGGTTTAAAGCTGTCAGTTCTGGTCTCAAACTGTTCCAAGAAGTAGGTGGTGGTGCACTGAAAAAAACAAAAGCTCTGTGTGTTTTTTTCAGAATGACGATAAGAAAAAGCAGGTGTATAAATATGTGAAGATTAGCACTTGGCTGAGGAGGTTGGTAGCTACAATTAGCTTACTGATGTAAATTCAGTTCAGATGACCTGAATTAAATACCAAGTGACAGACTGATGTGCTGGGTGACATGTTTGGTCCCCTTCATTCAGAACAAAGGAGTCAAGTGTCCTCCCTGCAAAATCCCACTGCTGATGCCGTGGGCTAGCAGAAACGAGGAAGACTCCCACAGAGGCTTTAGGTGATTTCCCACACAGTGCTTTTGGTTCTGGGCCTGCTAAGTTTAGCCATGGGGTGTGCATGTGTACATGCATGTGTGTTCCAGGTACTGCAGAACCCATGCCTCTGCAAGCTGTTGGGCCACGGCAGGACGGTCAGGGCAGCATGGGTCCACAGCCCTGGCAGGGGAGTACATCTCTCCTGGGGGACCAAGGAGCAAGAAGCACCATAAACTCTCCGCCAGAGGAAAGGTCACCCTCATGGTTCTCCTTAATCTTTAAGTAAGTGCAAATCTGTTGAAAGTAAAGTCAAACAGAAATTATTTCCATAAACAAAAATGAATGGAAATAGGCAGAATTCTGATGAACCTACACAGGTGTTGTACAGTGGAATGGAAAAAAATGAAACCCTTACACATGCAAACATACATAGAGCCTGCCAAAGTGGGATGTGATCAAAGCAAAAAAGATGCAAACATATGGACAAATTTTTAGCAAAAGAACAGTGTAGCCAAGTTCAGTGACCTTTATTTTAATTTTCTTTAGTTCTCAGCCTTATGAGGAGTGCAGGAAATGGAATGTGCTAATCCCAGCTGGTACAATCTCCAAGAAAGGTGCAAAATCTCCCTGAACCAGATAAAATTGAATGCAGCCAGAAGCCTGTTTAATCAGCCCTCCCCCAGTGTCCTTCCAAATAAAGCTTTCCTGATACTCTATCTGGGGCCACCAAATGAGTCAACAAGGAACTTGCAGTGCGGCAGAGAGCTTGTTTTTAACAATATATTAATACATCTCATAGAAAAATCACTTCAATGAAATGAGAATTTATTTGAAACACTGGGGGATATTTTTTCATATGGCAATGAAGAGCTTCTGATTTTATTTTATTTTTTTTTGTTGCTCCATTTCTTGTACCTCTGTTTATTGTCACATCATTCAAGAGCACCCAGCAGAGCAATAGGGAAATGTTGTTAGGGAACACACTGACTAGGGGTTTAAAGTAACTTCTGGAGGCCTGTATTTGTTTTTTTGTGCGTGTGTGTTTTTTTAAATTTATTATTATTATTTGTCTTGTGATGTTTTCACCTGCTGCTACATGTTTATGAACACTGAGGGTAGAACTGGGAGTTTTCATGTGATTATTATTATTTTGCATTTACAGAGCCATTTTCATCCCAGAGTATGAATTTAAGGTGGAAATCCTTGCCAGGCAAGCAATTTAACACCTATTTTACAAACAGACTATAGCAGAACTACATTAAGTGCCCAAGCTGAGGACATTAACACAATTTCATGAGCATCTCATTCCCATCTCTGATCAGTCCAGTTAGAGCTCAAATTTTGACTGTTCATTGCAGTAGGCTAGAACCCTTCCTGCTCATACCAGTCTGAGTTCTACCACTGACTTTTGTGGGGCTGGGATTGGCTCATCCGTAGGATGCAGTTAGTGAGAAGAAAGGCTGCCAAAGTGACTCATCAACTTGGGCTGACAGCAGAGCAATGTCTTAGCTGTGCCACCTGCTAGCCCCAAAGCTGACTCACAAATGTGTATCCTGCTCGAAAACCTCTCCTACTGAACTCACTGCTATTTAACCTTTCTCTGTTTTCCCAAGCATTTCTGAAGAACAAATCTTTTCTTTCAGCTGCCTGCTGGACCTCAGTGTCAGTAATGCATAGCAGGCTTTTGGGTTGTGTTTAATTTTGACCTGACTTGCAACAGCGTTATCAGTGAAATTCACAAAATGCTGTGATGGAGCTAGTACAAAACCCCAGGACACACGTACACTATCTAAATCTTTAGGATGCTGTCCTAAATTATAGTACAAGCTCTGTAATATGACAACTCTATGGTTTGACGTTTATATGACTGTCTATAAACATTTTTGTTCATATACTTTTTTTAAAACAACATAGCATTTCAAGGATTCATGATTCATCACTTCATTAAACTGTTAAGTTTTTATTCTCACTTGAAGGTAATGCCAATCCACAGATTATCCATTTATCATATAGGTGGTATAGCATCATCATAGTTAATCCTTATGATATGGATTTTAACTGAGCACCGAACACGTAATTAACAGACACCGTGAAACCACAGAAATAGGAGCACAATTGAAAATGCAGACCTTATTGACCAGAATGAAAGGTTTCAATAGGAAGTATCAAGGCCTCTCAAGTAAGTGTTCTTTTCTGCCACTTGATGACAGGAGACCAAGGAATGGCACAGCGCTGCTCCAGGGGAGGTTCAGACTGTACCTCAGGAAAAAATTCTTTACTGTGAGGGTGATCAAAAACTGGAAAACTCCTCCTGGAGAGGAGGTTGATGCTGCTTCCCTTTCAGTGTTCAGGAGGCATTTGGACAGTGCCCTCAGTAACAAGCTTTATCTTTTTGTTGGCCTTGAAGTTGGGCTGGATGATCTCTGGAGGTCCCTTGCAAGTGAAATATTCTAGTCTTGTATATGGTCTTGTACTACAGCTAATTTTAGAAGATAAATGATTGAATGAATGCATAAATATACAAATATTATTGTTTTCTTCTACTTTTTTTTTTTGTTTGAAAAAAAAAAATAGGAACAGAAACATTACTTTTTCCAAAGGAACCAAAATTCATACTTATTGTCTGTTTTTCTGTTGTTGTTAAAAAAAAAAAAAAAGGGGGGGGGTTTTCTTTTTTTGTTTTTATCTCCTTATCCTTTTCTGCTCAGACAATTTTCAAATCTTCTGCAGAGTTTTCAAACTGCCGTGTAAAAATTCTGCAACATTTCCTTTCTTTAGCCACTCTGTATCCTTTCTAAGCCTGAAAATGTATGATGTGCGAAGGTGCAGAAAAGCAAGTACAAATGAAAATATTAAAAACTAGCTGCCTGAGCAAAGGCAAAAAGGAAAAAGCAGGAAAAAGAAGAAAATCTAAAATGATGACATCTTCTCTGAAAAAAAAAAAAAAGAAAAGAAAGAAAAAGAAAAAGAAAAAATAGTTTCACAGGAAATTTTTGAATTTTAACATTAGATAGGAACACCCTACCATAGTTCTCTACTTTTTCTCTTTGTAAGTTGCAATTGAGAAGGTGAAAAAAACAGCTTCAACCTATATAAAGCAGCATGCTGAGAGGGTATGCTGGCATTATAATGCTTCACACTGAATAACTGCCAGGTTCTCTGGAGCTGCATTTTTGCTATTTCTGTTCCAATTCTCCCAATACTCTACCTTTTGATTGGTACATTAATGTAAAACTTTGTGAAGTAACTTTTAAGGACAGCAGAACTAATTCTTTTAATCTCTGACCCACATTATACAAGAAAAGAAAATGAAAACCAAAACAAAGTTATTTTGGAAATTAGCAAAATAAATTTAAGCAATTTACTGTCTTGCAAAGAAGAAAATGACAAAAGGAAATTAGTACAGAGTAATGCACATGCATATTTCAAGGTCCCGTTTTCATAGTTAAGACTATTAGCATAGTTAGAGAGGTTCAGATGCCTTAGAATATCTCCTTGAAATTAGCAAAAGAAATAGAAACTGAATACCAGAGAGGTAAAGCTGTTAAAGCTGTTGAAAAAAAAGCAGTTTTGTCTTGTACATTTCCAGGTACATCAGGCTGAATTTGTAACGGCTCTGCTCACCAGTGTGCACATCCAGTGGCCACATTTGTGCAAGCAAATGAGTAACTACACAAATAATGTTCTCCAACTGGGGCTTAGAAGTGCAGCAACTGTTGTAGAAAAGTCTGTCCTTCCTAAAAAGTATGTCTTTTGAAAATGTGACAACAAATATTCTGTGTTCCTGAATTCACAGAAAAAAAAACAACAAACTAGCCTTAGCCATTTTGATAAATGCAGAACGCCTTGCCATTAAATTAATCACGGTCTTCTCTCATGGGCTTAAAGGGGGAGGATGCAACACAAGCATCATGTAAATCGCATTGTCAGAACTGACACACACTTCTACATGCATTGGTTACATGTATTTATTGAAGCTTCAAACATAAAGGATGAAAAGAATATTTGAATAAATATTCAAAGTTTTGCTTAACACTGTAATAATTTTCTTGTTTAAAACATATAGTTCTAGAAATAGTGTACAGAGCTAAAGTCTTGGGCTCATAATAAATATTTTTCTTCCCAGTGACACTCAGAATAGGTTGTTTCCCCTTTAACTACTTTCCCTTCAGATGATAAAGGAATGCACATTTTGTCAAACTTAGCCTGAAGTTATGTGCAATACAAACTCAGAGGCCTCTTGTTTCACCACCTTCTCATACCAGAGCCCCATTCTAGGTTCAGTGCTATGCGTCTAGCAGTCCCTCTGCTTTTCTCCTACACTTGACGCTGGATGTAGGGTTATTTCTTCCTGTTGCATTTTGAGCTTATCGAAGAGCAGTAATCACCTTTCCAGAAACCCTGTGCAGTGCCTCCAAACACAACAGATTTCAACAGTACACTGTATTTTTGTTTGCCTCCCATGAAAGGGTGTCTACAGCCTGCTCTGTACAGCAGTGGCATCTTCTCTCCTTACTGCTCACCCTGCAGAGCTATCTCACCCCATCTGGGGTGCTCTTCTCTTTGCTATTTCCTCTGCTCATCTGAATGGGAATACTGTCAGACCTGACTGGATTTCTAGCATTTATACTCTCAAATTTACTATTTTAGGATGCCTCATTAATGAGTTTTACAGCTAAGATGTTTGTTCAGCTTCCCCTCACATGCTGTTAAAACTATGCTGTTTTAATAGCTATGAGCCCACAAGATCTGATCTCTGCTCAAGAATATTTATATGTGTGGTAAGAGTATTCAATTTGCCGACAAATGAGGTTACAGTGCCTTGTAAGTCATTCATTTTGATGTTTATTTCCTGTGGAATTGCTCTCGGGGGTAGATCTTACTTGCCGTCAAATGGCTCTACATTCACTTCTCACCAGCTGTTCTTCTGTATCTCTGAATGTTTCCTGGATTGAAAGAAATGCATACTCCCTGACTTTCTTCATTACAACCTGTGACAAAGAAAGTAGAGACCAGCCTATTGTTTTAATAAAATGCTAAGGGAGAAAAGGGAGGAATACTAGGAGAAATAAATTGATTTTTTTTCCTAAGCTCTGCTTCATCTTTTGCCAGCATAAACATTCATCATTCCATGTGGTGGGTGCAGGTTGTGCAGAAAGTCCTAATAGTATTCTTGGTCTGGACCTTAGAATAATTCAGGTAATTCAGTTCAAAGGATGTCACTGTAAAGGACTGTGCTATGTTAGCAGCAACTATTCCCTTTCTCTCACCTGATCTCCACCCAGCAGATCATTTCTGTTTTCAAGAAGATTAAATACATGTCTGAGTAAAGATAGGAGTCCCTCCACACCCAACAGGACAAATAAAATCCTTCCAAGATTAGCACTGAGGAAAACTCAATCAACTGATCCAGGGCTTCATGTCACATTCTGGCTGCATTATGCAGATCCGGTTGACACTGACGTGCATTGGAACCAAGTCCTGAATGCAGGTTAATTCTTCATTAAATCAACCAAAAGTAAATGAGGAGAAGTGACTTTTTTGCAATGAAATGCTATTGTACAAGCTCTGAGTATCAGTTCCAGTGACTTTGTGCTGCTCTTTTTTCTTTTTTTCTTTTTATTTCTTTTCTGTGGGGCATTTTACTGCTAATGGAAACAGAAGCTGCAAAGCATGCATATCTTGATATCTTAATAGGCTTTCTATTCTATGGGGACACCTTAGCATCTTGAAAGTTTTAAGTTGATATACAGTGTAAAAGTAAAAAATTAATTATTATTAAGGGTTAACCAAGGACCTGAATGGTAGAAACCAATCCAGTTGTGTATAATTAGGCAGTAGCTACCTTGTAATATTGAAGCTGTAAATAGCCCCAGCAGGGGCCCTGACAGAAGGCTGAGGTGTTTACAAGGCACAGGAGATGCTGTCTCAAAGTACATAATTCCTGTTGCCATAACTATTGCTGATATAATGGATGTGTTCATTAAAACTGGAGGATTATTTGTTTATCCATCTTCTTCTATCGAAGTCACCTCCTCAGAGGCGGGGGGGGACGTTGTCCTTTCAATGCTTGTTTACGGCATACACCCTTTTTTGCCCAGTCAGAGAATTATTAACAGATTGCTTTATCGATTTTTAACCAGAGATCTGCTCCCCGCTGGGATAACCCACATCTCAGAACTGCTTGCAAACTACCCAGGAGAAAACAAAAGGGAAGGATATGTGCACACATCCATTTTTGGTCTCCCATTGGGTCTTGGCAGCACTGACACTTGTTATATCTTTGTCTGCAAGGCGCTCCCCAGAATGGCTGTTGCACAGCCTCCTCCTGTGTGCAGGCTGGCTGGCTTGCAACCACACTGCACAGATGATAAGAAAGGTACCTAACAATGGAAAATGTTACCTTAGCTCATTGTGTTTTTCCAGAACTCCAGCCTTTAAGTGTCTATGCCTCCGGGGTTACTGTCTGCTGGTCACAGTGGTTCTGGCCGGCTCTAAGATCCCACTGCAGGACATGTGTGGGCCCAGGAGCCAAGATGGTGATGCCTCTGGGAAACAGAGTTGGGAAAGGAAAAAAATGCTGTATGTTAGAGAGAGGAGTGAGGCAAATAAGTATGTGAGAGAGAATCTGGCTTTGCCAAGACACTCCCTACCACATCTGAAAAGCCATAGCTGTCAGGTAAAGTCCCCAGTGACTGGAAAGAGGAAGATATCAGTCTCATTTTTAAGAGGAGTAGAAAGGCGGATGAGGGGGGCTACAAACCAGTGATCTTCACCTCTGTGTCTGGGAAGATGATTAAGCAGATCCTCCTGGAAGCTACACAAAAGGCACATGAAAGACGAGGAGAAAATTAATGATAGGCAAGCAGACACCATCTCAACTTGGTGATCTTCGTAGCTTCCTTCCAACTGGCAAGGCCACAAATGGCTGGGGTAGGGTGCCAGTGGGATTCTTTATGCTTGAGCCTTTATGCTTAAGATGTGAGTCTTTATGCTGAAGACTTCTTCACAGCTGCATGCCTGTGTAAGCAGGCAAGGGGCTGTTTCTCACAGACTGGTGCTTCTGAGTGGGCTTTGCATGTCTGCCAAACTTCAATTTTTTCTCCTTTCATACTATCTGAGGTGTCAGATCATGGCTTGGATTTAGTATATACAGTTTATTTAGGTCTAGAAGGTGCTGCTTCAGCTGCCTTCATGATGATATAATGCCATCACAAGGATGCTGGGACCATTTGCTAATTTTGAAGCGAATGTGAAGAATCAGCTTGAATTTCAGAAGGTGGAGATCCAATGAGAGTCTGCTGAGAGCTGCAAGCATGATATGAATAGTAAGTCAGAGTTACACTTGCTTTTTCTTCAAAATTCACATCAAAATTAACCACACTGCTTGCAAAAGAGCAAGTGCCCCACAGACATCCATAAAATATATCACTTAAACTTGATGATATCGCAGTTTCTATGCACAGCTGTATCTGAGAAAAGATTAATTTATTTGGAGAAGACAGTTTTGCCTATAAGAAGTAAGGACTGTGTCTTTTTGCCTGCAATTATCTGTAGTTTGAAGCTTTCTCTTACCAATGCAGCTGTTCTCACCTATTGTGGCTCATAATTTCATACTTCAGACCTCCTTCCTGTCTTTGGTGTATGCCTTCATCTTCTTTTATCTTTATAAATACATTCATATTTATTATAATCAAATTTTTCCTGTGTCATGTCGCTGTCACATATGTATGAGAATCCAGAATTAGAAAAGGTATGGCTTTTATTTATTTATTTATTTATTTATTTCTAGGCATGCTTTGTGCAATGAAACTCTTGTGCCTTTCATTCCTGACCAGCATAGGAAAATGAATATCCAAAGCGGTGTGTAAGCAGTTGGTTTGGCACAAACAGCGTCACTGCTATCTTGCAGAATAATCAGTAAGTGGGGAGTTGGAAGCTGCTAGAGTCTGGGAAGATAAAAAGAAAGCAGTTGAAAGGACAGTGTTCCTCCTGCCTCTGAGGAGGTGACTTCGATAGAAGATGGATAAACAAATAATCCTCTGGTTTTAATTAAGACATCCATCATATCAGCAATAGTTATGGCATGCAGTGGAATGAGGACCAGTTTGGGAACGGACACGGTCTGTCCCATCCTTCAAACTTCATTTTACTCTCATAGGTTTTGCTGTTGTTTTTCTCAGTCTTTGCAGTTGAAGGTGCTAGCTTGTAGCAAAGGCTCAAAAGCTTTCCAGTTTGCTTTGGTGTCTACCTGTGATGTGCCTAACCTGCTATATTGGCTTCACAGCACATACTGACCAAATTCAAGTGAGCTAAAATTACACATTCTGCCTGCTGACACAATCAGAACAGAGAACAACAATAACAACTAAAGTCACTGCAAGTAGATCCTGGCCAGTTTTGCTGCACACAAGAACACACGTCCAAGAATTCTCCACTGCCATCACTGCCTATTTGTTGAGAATGAGACTGCAGGCCAAGACTTATAAACTCATTCACAGCTATATTTTTTGCCAAAACTTTCTCCTTTCAAAAAGCTGCAAAATCACAACTGGCAACTACCTCTTCAGCTTTTATTGATGCTCATGAAAGTAAAACAGCTCTGTGGAAAGATGAATAATAAGATTATAAGAAAGTGTTTCAAAGGAAATTAGCACTGTGTTCTTAAACAGTATGGAAATACTAATGCAAACCTGCTCATGGCCAACTGGTAAGCATGTGTGCTTAATTTGAAATATTGATTTCATGATTAAGCACTATCCACAGTATTGACATATGTCCCTGAATCAGGGCCATAAAATGTGCAGTTCTTCCAGAATCAGCTCCCAGAGGAGAATGGGTCTTCTAATTAGCTACTTCTAACACTTCTCCATAACCTCTCCATTTTATATGATTGGAGTTTTACTTGCTTATGAAAGAAAATAAAAGCATTCAATAAGAAAGCAGGAAACAGTGAATCAATTCAGACATTTCTCATGAGATGTTTGATCTTGGGATATGCTGAGCATTGGCAGCAGTTGCTGGAAAGCTCACAGTAGAGGCCATCATATGACTTAATCCAGCTTGTCATTAAAACAAAGTATGAGCTGTTCTGGTTATTCATGCTTTCGCATATGAACAAAAATCTTAAAGCATAAAATAACACTTTTGTTATTTAAAGGTATCTTGAGAGACTGGGTCTTCAAGTAATAAATGATTAAAAGGTGACAGCACTGAAAAACAAAATCTGTGTACCCACATACTGCAGAGTACTTTTGCGCAGAGGAATGTAGAATTTTAGCAGCCATACCTCTTGCTAATTTTCAGATAAATTTTGGTTCTGACACTAAACATGAAATTGGCAACTTCAGCGCCTCATTCCAACCCCAAAAGTAGATCACTTTGCTTGATTACATTCATCCAGTTGCAGTGATTAGAAAAGTGTCACAAATTTTCTTATAAACCACAGTGTAATTCTACCCCATAAAGTATACAAATACAATTTACAGTTACCTTTTTGTTATTGATACAGTATTGATACTTCTAAGTAAATAAACTTATTGAGATTAGAATATACGATGACCTCTCATAATGGAGTGGGAAAACAGCAAGCTCAAGGTCACTCACGTATCAGACTCAACCAGGAAAATAGTTTGGTCCTGAGCTGTTGATTAGAGCAATGAGCTTTATATATCTGTGTTTGGAGATAATATGATATTTATTTAACATATATGTCTGGATATATTTGCACTGACCAAGCAGGAAAGGCAGGATGAAAGAGCCAAATGTCAGCTGTTTTGTGTTTGTGTACACACAAAAAGGGAGAATTTACAAATGTCAGCAGCTTGTTTTTGTGTGCCACTCCCTCAGAACATCTTGCCACTAAAATTAGATGTGACAAGAAATTAATCCATATTGTGATCTAATTATTGTTGAAATTATGGGAGAAATGTAAGACGTCTAAAATATTTAATTGTGATAAGCATCTAGTATGCTAAATTTGCAGTAAACTTCTCATAAGACTTTTAATTATTTGTGCCAAGTTTGAAATGTCTGAAGTATCAGATGACTGTGCTTTTCTCTTTCTGGAATACAAGAGTCCCCTGAAAAGGAAAACAAGAAAATAAAACAAAACAAAACAAAAAACACAGGTTTTCTCCAGGTCTCACAATCCATCCCAGGTCCTAGGCACGGTGTCGTTTTCTCCTTGCCATTGCCAGCAGTGTTAATACAAGGCAAGAAGATTTTCTTTCAACAAAAGGTGGCTATGTAGGCACCTTGACAAGCCCCAGCCTCTTGCTGGCCCACCTGTGGTGAAAGCAGCTCTTCCCAAATGAGGTGAAGGCTCACCACTGGGGATTGTTCATACAATCTGACAACAGCTGAAAAAAATATTTTTCTATGTTAAAACTCATTAAACCCTCAGATTTTATCTCACTGAATTGTCTGTGGCAATGGATTACCATTTCAGGCAGTGTCATTAGGAGCATCTATGCTGTGATAAGAAACTTGGAAATACTTTTACTCCTTTCTGCTATTCTGCTACTGTAGTCTGCGGTTGCATGCTTTCATATTAAGCTGTAAGTAGACAACAACGGAGGTTTGTATGTTCCTTGCAGTGGGCCAAACAAAAAGGAAATGCTCAACCTGAAAACCCTCCAGAGACTTTGCAAAAAAAATGCTGTGTACTGAGCTGACCCTTGCAAATCAAAGTGACCCTACACAGGCACAACCATTGACACAACAGTCACACATCACTGTGGCAGAATAACTCAAATGAAATGTGGAAATGAAGGAGTTTTTTTGTTTGTTTGTTTCTTTTTTTTTTAGTAATCATGAACCCAGTGAAGAACATAAAATAGAAGTACAGAGAGATCTATTTCAGTAAAAAAAATAAATAACTTAGATACTCCCATATTGCTGGTATTTACAGTACTCAACACAGGTTTTTAAGGTTAGCTCATTTGTGTTTCTGGCAGGTAATTCCCTCTGTACTCAGCACTGGTGAGGCTGCACCTCAAGTACTGCGTCCAGTTCTGGGCCCCTCACTGCAAGAAGGATATCGAGGCCCTGGAACGTGTTCAAAGAAGGGCAGCAAAGCTGGTGAGGGGTCTGGAGCACAGGCCATATGAGGAGAGGCTGAAGGAGCTGGAAATGTTCAGCCTGGAGAAGAGGAGGCTCAGGAGAGACCTTATTGCTCTCTATAACTTCCTGAAGGGAGGTTGTGGTGAGCTGGGGGTCGGCCTCTTCTCTCGTGTAATTAGTGATAGGACTAGAGGGAATGGTTTCAAGCTGTGGCAGGGGAGATTCAGGCTGGACATTAGGAAATATTACTTCTCAGAAAGGGTGGTCAGGCACTGGAATGGGCTGCCCAGGGAGGTGGTGGAGTCACCGACCCTGGGGGTGTTCAAGGAACGATTGGGTGTTGTGTTGGGGGACATGGTTTAATGGGAGCTATTGGTGGTAGGTGAATGGTTGGACTGGATGATCTTGTAGGTCTTTTCCAACCTTGGTGATTCTATGATTCTTATGATTCTATGATTCCATAAGAGTATATCGGATTGCATAGGTTCGGGGGGGGGGGGGGGGGGGGTGGGTGACAACTGTCTTTGAAAAGCACCACTGAGTCATTAATGTGCACTAAATTGGAACAGTAAAGGAAGGAGGAGGCTCTAAAGTACAGGGATCCTATGACAATGTCTATGGCTTTAAGGATGGATTACAGACAGTTTAATGCGAAAATGGCTATCAGATCTGCAGGCAACATAAAATGTGGGGTTATCTTATGATTTTCCCCTGCTACCGCACCTTCTGACAAGACAACAATAGGTCAGTCATGAGGTAAGTTCATGGGGCTACATGTCTGTACGTCCATAGCAGAATATCATCATGCTCCACAGACTTACAGACAAATTTTACTCCTGTTTAACTTAGTGTTGATTAAGAGTGGGTTCATGTCATTGTTGTAACTAATCCAAACATATGCTGTTAAAATCTTCAGCAGCATGCACCTGTTCAGATGCACGCTCTCTCTATGTTCTGTTCACATTACTTCCCTTGGCATTAACAGGAGGGGATAATAGACATGGAAATGTAAAGAGAGGTTAATACTCTTTCCTGTGACCTTCCCAGGGCTGTCATATTTTCTCAAGCTGACCCCTCATTATGCTGAAAACTGCAAAGAGAAAGAAATGAGGTTTCTGTTGCTATTTTTTTTTCACTTCAGAGGCTACAGACATTTGCCCTAAGTACATTCTGTTAATAATTATTAGGAATGTATTCTAAAAATCCACATCATTCCTGAAGAGGGGAAAAACACAAAGGAAACCCCAGTTGGTGAAGGAGGACAATGTGTGACATTATAAGCAGAGCTGGAGCTGCCTGCCGTGATTGCCACTTGGAGATAAAAATCATTCTTCACACTTTGAGACAAAAGTAAATGGCAGTTTGCAATGTTAAGAACCCCTGTGGAAATAAGATGAAATGAGACGAAGCTTCCAGACCTGTGAGAAAAATCAATCTGATGGAAAATTGACAAACTTGTTTAATGTGTCGGCACAAGATCCGAGAGTTGACCCGTAGAGACCTCCACTTAGGCATACCGTGAAGTTACTGTCAGTTCTCTTAATCTGTTCAATTACACAACAGGATCTCAAAGGGGACTTTTTACCAAACATCACTTTAAATTAACTTTTCTCCTTCGTGTTTTAAGCTTCCAGTCCTTCTTCCTACCCACAACTCCCCTTCCCCCTCCCCACTTCCTTGCAGCAACATGGGTAAATTATTAAATATCTCAATATAGAAAGATTGGTTTAAAATTTTGATTGGAAAGAGAGAAGGTTTGAGCAGTTAAGAAGAGGAAAATGCTCATCTCATTACATGAGGCCAAATTCATCTCCTCTGTAATTTCTCTAAGGTTAAAGGTCTATGGTTTTTTGTTTTGTTTTCAGGGATGAAGAAATGATAGTAAAAAAGCAGCACACCATCAATTTTATTTCATTAGGAACACAAAAATTTTCTTCTTCCCTAAGCCATGGGCCAAAGAACAAAATAGAGAAGGGTTTGAAATGGAAGAAACACTGCACTGAATTGACCCAAGTATCGCTTTCTACTACTTTTTTATTGTTGGGAGGGGTGGTGGGTTTCTTTTTGCTTTCATTTTTGTTTTTCTTTTTTGGAGTGGAGGGAAGTGGAGTCAAAATAAGGAAGGAAGATTTTAAAGAACCAAAGGGACGAAACAAATTTAACTTTGAAGATAGGCAAGGCAGGGCTTGAGAGGAACTGGGCTACAGAGGGCAGCAATGGAGAACATGGGGGGGTTTTTTTCTTCATAAAGGCACCATGGAAAGAAAAGAAATATTTTTCCAGAAAACTATTATGTTTGAATTCTGAAGTGCAAGATGCTGAAACAGAGCAGAAAGACTGAGTAGCAGGAAAATAGTTTATCAATTAAACTGAAATGCCAAGACTCATTTAGATTAATAGATGTTACAGTGAAAACCCTCAGCAAGACTATTTAGCAGGTTCATTCACAGTAAATGCTTGAATACTGGAAGTAACATACCTTTCTGTTAACCAACAGACTTAGAGAAAGTGTCACGGTAGTGACATGCTGCTATGATCTCAAGATAGATCTTGCTGATGAAATCATGGTCTCATTGATTTGGATGGGAATAGTCTATATGCCAGATTCTTTTCTGTTTGCTTGTGTCTGTTTTATAGGTGTTACTGTTTGTTCGTTTTTTCCTCTTGAGCAGATCAAAGCTGACACAAAAATGCTTGATAAAATAGTGAGGAATGAAGAATGAAATACTAACATGACTGAGTGAATTTTTGGAAAAAAATTGCGCATGGATATGAGAAGCTATTCATTTTTCACTCAGAAGGGATTAAGTGATTTTATACTGTGCTTGTTAGAGCAACAACTTGAAGTAAGAACTTACTTCTTTAGCCACTTAAAATATGAAAAGAGAGTCGAATTAGAAGGTCTCATGTTAGAATTGTTAGAGGTAGAAGTATTGATATTGTTATAGTGTCAACAACACTTGACAGAGCAAAATACAATCAATCAATTGCTTAAATAGGTAGTGCTTTAAATAGTTTTTTGGTTCGTAGTGTACACTCCTGGTCTGAAGATTTAAGGTAAAGCTTAAATATAATTTATATTTCATACATTCTCTATTACTGTGTCTTGCAATGCTACCAGAGATATCTTTGTTTTAGGAGTGCAAATAGTTTCTAAATGTTTTCTCTTATATAAGCCAATGTTAGGTTTCAATGGGAACTTATTAATAAGTAGTACTGGCTCTCTTCTCAACTGTTGTGTGATCCCAGGAAGGACTTGTTGTCCTTTTCAGCACCAAGCATTTTACAAAAACTTTGTATTCCAGTGGGGAAGTATTATTTATTCTCTTCAGTAGCTTTTTACAGATTTCAAAATCTTCCCTTCCTTAGCTGTTCTTCTTTCCCTTGTCATTTTTATATTCCTTCTTCCAGCTTCCTCAGGGTATGAGGACGCTGATGTAAGTAAAGTAGGCTGAATAGTAGATACCTTTGTGTTTGTGAATTTCTAACAGTCTTTGCCACCTTCTAGACCCTCAGCTCAGACTGTGCACTCCTGGGGGAACAAATTCCAGCCTAGAGTAAGGAAATGAAATAGGTTCTGAGGTGATGTGGGTATTAGAACTGCAAATGTGATTAAAGAGGCACAAATTTGAGATATCTCTAGTTTGAAGGACGGCAAGAGGTTAGCATTCAACCATTCCTTGAAGTTCTATTGATTGACCCAAGCACAAAGATGGCAGTCTAATGGCTAGAGATCACAACTATTAGCTCCTATATATCACTTACTTGGGAATTATAGACAATACCACAGTGCAGTAAATATGTCTAATGACATTTTTATTTAAAAGACAAAGGTCAAATTCAGAAGAGTAGCAGCTTTACTCTTTTATGGAAATTTTGGTGGCTCTCAATACCTCTTCATTTAGCATACAAAGATTAAGCGTTACTGAGTATTAGCATTAATACTAATGTAATTACAAATGCTAATACTGCAAACTTAGTACTTAACACTAAGTATTTTCCGAGCAAAGGGTAAGGTTCAACAAGAAAACACCTGCAAATGGAACAAAGATTACAAGCCTTACTGTAATATTATGTTTTATAACGTATGCAACACTTACACAGATTAATGTAACAACAATGACATGTTCCTTGTATGAGGTAATGGGTAACTGATAAGAAAATGTTAACTGAGTAGCAATAGCTTTTCTAGGAAGTGGGTTAACTCAGACTTAAATAATAAAGGCTGTGGTTAAAAAAATACCTTATGGGTGATTGTAGGCAAACAAAATAATTGAAAAACAGTCTTGCCAATGTAGCTGCCAGCAAGTTAGACCCACTGTTTTGCAGACATCCTAAAAAGCAGCAAGATTTACATATGACTTATTTTATACTTGTTTTGGTAAAATTCTTTGTGTTTTTGGCAAGGAAAGGGAACTATCCCTGTATTAAACATCATCAGACAGTGAGAGGAGAAATGCAGCAAAAAGCTTTACTTCTGCTTTTATTCATTTGCACTTTTACTATAAATAAAGCAAGAGATAAACTCCTATGGTTCTTGTTTTAACAGTGCGTGGACTTCTTCCATTAAATTTCCAAAATGCCAAGAGGAATTAATGCACATAATTCTTACAGAGACTTTTAAATTCTTTATCTAACACTGGTGGTAACATGTGAGTCATGTCTGTTATGCTCCCAGCATGCTTAGTTACCATTAACAGTCATTAACTATCCAAAGGATTTTCTGGTATTCCAGTTCATGTTAGTCCTACAGAAGAGCACATTTCCTCCCCCCTGGGTATACAGGGCAACTTCCCAGACTAGAAACAAACAAGTGGACTGATTTTCCTTGTGGAGATATTCTCTTCCTTTAATTTCATCCTTTCAGTTTCTTAGATAGATTCTGTCACCCTGGCAAACACGACATCCTTGCTCCTGCCAAGAACCAAATATTATCCTTATGTCATAGTATACTGAACTGTAGAATAGCAAAGAACGTTAGATGGCTCTGTTTGTTTTATAATGGATTCAGATATAATAATTCTCTCCACTTTTCAGGAATATCAACAGAAATTCATTTTAAAAGTTATGTGTGCATTCACTCACAAAAACACGAGGGGCAGAAAAGGAAAAAAGAAAAAAGTTTCTGAGGACTGGGAATAATTTCAGTATTTAACAGTTTCCTGTGTATGCCCAGCCCTTCCTCTGCTGAAGAGGCTTTTGACCATGGATGATTTAGATAAGATCTTTGTTTTTCAGAAGCAAACTTTTCACAGGCAAATTTATTGAGTCTAATATATTACACACCCAGGAATTGTTCTCTGGCCTTTATAGATGTGAAGTCACCAGAGTTGCCAGGCTAAATGGGAAGCTGCCTGATCCTATGTGCCCTTGCCATTAGCCCAGAGGCTCAATTGCAATATCTAATGCTCAGGGACATATGGGAATTTGTGACAGTACCTGGAGGACTTTGCAACCGTAAACCATTGACTGGATTATACTGATCCATAAAAGCATTTTTCTCCTATCTCTGAATAGTACAAAACAAATATTGTTCCCGCTGTTAACTATTTCTGAAAAAACAGACAGGGGAATATAGAGGAAATGGTTTGTATTCAAATAGAATGGCCATTGGGTCATTTGCTCTTTAAGTTAGCAGCTAGCAAAATACTTCAGGTCATTTGTTGCAGGTTGTAAGTACAGAGATAAAACCTAATGCCATTTCTACCAGGAATTTTTGCTAAATAGTACTGACTCTGTCAGACCATAGAGGAAATTGTTGAAGACTTCTGCTATAGAGCAGAAAAGCTCAATTTGGAAGCAAGCTTCCAGGATAAAGTTACAGGCTTCAATTTACCAGTAATTTTCCTCTCTATAAGAACCAAGGAACCCTCCTTTTTGATACCACTTCCTCATTGCCATAGTCTTCACTTCAGCCTGTCACAGTACCTTTGCTGTCTTCAGCCCACTCTGCAGTTACATATATGTGACTGGAAGCTGGCAACAGAGGCAGGATGGATGGTAGGTCTGCAGTTACTCACGTGTCAAAAGTGCAGCAGGCCCTGATGCAGCAAAGCCAAGCAAGGTGAAGGGCTCTGCTCTGCTTCTTCTCTGCTGGGTGGCTGGGAAAGGACTGCTGCACTGTAGTGAGGCACGTGAGACCCAGGCTGATGCTCCTAGGCACGGTGCTATACAGACTGAAGTCATGATTCAGGACTTATGAGCAGCTTCCTGATAGACAGTAGTGATACACAAATAACAGATGAGCTGCAAAGGCTACATCTATACAGTAAATAGGATTTTCCCAGGAAACTTCTCTGGTGCTGGGCCTGATAGACAGAATGCACGCTTGTGCCATTAAACTTCCTTGGCTTCAGAAAGCATTGTCTGCACTGGGGAGCCTAAGGGGCTGGCCACTGGGCATCACTAATACCAAATTAGGTTAGGAGAGAGCTGGCATTTTTGTGTCAAAAGCATGCAGGTGCCTGCTGGAGTGCTCCTGGGGCTGCTATTGTTACCAGGAGAAGTGTAAAGACAGAAACAGAGTCCTTTGGTTTTCAGACCTGTTTTATGCTCCAGTTCATCCTCACTACCTTGTTTTAAACTAAACTGGCCTCAATGCTCCACAACTTCTCTAGGCTGTCTCAACATCTATTTTTACAAAGATGCTGTATTAATATTCTTTTCATCACTGGGTACTAGTCTTTTTTTTTTTCCTTTTTTTCTTTTTTTCTTTTTTTCTTTGAACCAAATAAAATAAAATAAAATAAAATAAAATAAAATAAAAAAGAGTTAAACTTGAAAGCTTGTAATGAACAAACCCTTCCCTTGTTCTTCTGTTGGGAAGATCATGACGGCATTTGGACTTTGGAATTATGTTTATACTTCTGCAGAGTCATTAAAAAGTAATTCTTTAGCAACAACCTCTTCAGTTGCCTCTAAAGATTTCCCTGTGCATTTGCTCCTTGCTTGTAGTTAGTCTCTCTTAAAAACATATTTCTTTTCTGTTCTTTATCTTACTCATCACCTCAGTATTGGATGCATCTTTTAAAGCATCAAGGAAGATGATAAACTTTCACTACATTTTGTTCTCATCTGTCTTCAGGTAAATAAGGATATGAAGTATTTTGTGTGGTATAGAAATATGGCTTTGCTGCCTCTGTTAGAGAAAAATACCCTCTCCTGAGATCAGAGAACAATTTAGTTCATATTGTTTGAAACACCATGACTTGCTCAATGAGCTTTACTGTTGTAAAGCAGTTGGTGACCATAGATGATCCTTTAGTCCTGTACTGGGATGTAGACCTTCATTTAATGGGGAGCTAGATTGAAGAACTTAGAACAAGTAAGGAGTTTTCACTGGAAGGCAGTGTTACTGATTTCTTCTAGCTTTCTCTAGTAGTTGTTATTTAAACAAACAAACAGAAAGGCAACAACAGAAAACCCTACAGAAAGTAGCATGTTGCTGTAGGATATGTAGGGTAGATGATGAGAGCATGTGATTATGAAATGTTCTGTCCAGAAACATTTATATCTTCATGACAGCTAAAAATGCCCAGTAACTCTGGTTGCAAATTTTTCATTCTATACTTCTAAAATTTATTTGTACACAAACTCTTCTCACAAGCTACATATTGAGATGCCTGTCTAAATACCAAAGTGGAAACAGTTCCTTTTACTCTTGTTGATTTCTTTTCCCCCAGAAATTAATTTGATATATAATCCCAGTAGGAAAACTTCAGAACAAAACAAAACAAAACAAAGCTAGATAAATAAATAAAAATCTAGGCCAAAGTTTCTTAACAGCTGTGGAAATGCAACTCTTTCAGAGATCCTTATTTCAGTGCTGCATTATTGCAGAAGTAAAAACTTCTCCAGCTAAGCAACCACGGTGGCAGTGTTTGGACTTCACCTATTTATATGTGCTAATCTAAGCCTAAAACAGATAAAAAGCCAGAGGAACAGCTGAGTTATTCAACTATTCTTCACCAACTTTGTTTGTCTAAATTATTGCAACTGTGGACAATGTATGCACAGAACAGAGCATAAAGAGGTAAGGAATCTCACATCATTTAGTATTCTGAATTAAACAAAAGACTTAAAGATATACCAAAAAGATTAATGAGCAGTCCATACAAAGCAGGACAGGCAAGCTTGGTATAAGCATTCCTTAGTGAGTTCTTGTACTGAAATTTAATACTGGCCCCACTTCACATTCTCCTTCCTTTGCTGAATGTATAAACTGCCCATTTCACTTGTATGAAAAGTTAGGATGAGATATTTCACAATGCAATATGACATGTAGGGTTTTTTCTGATTTAGCTATTGAGTAATATCCACTCCACGGGAATGCTCTGCTTCCTTAAACACTTTGCTTTTGGTGCCCTTTTCATACTGCAGCAGCAGACCAAGGAAAGCAGCACTCAAGAGTAGGATACTATGTTTAAATTCCTGAAAAAGTAGAAGCAAAGAACAGCACAGAAACAATAGTTGTTTCATTTGAAGTCTTTGAGCGTAGCATGTCTACCCGTCAGATGTGTAAGTCCTCACCTTGAGGTAATCGATGCCTTTAGTTTAATTGAAGACTTCTAGTGGAGGCAGACAGTTTGACCAAAATTACTTGTCTATAGCATGGACTACAGAAGTGAAATGAAATTTCAGATTTTTTTCTCCCTATCCAATAATTTTGAACTGTGGTTATGAAACAAGAATTTTTCATTCTTGCTTAAGTTAACCCTGGAAGCATCAGATATACGAAATAGAAGGGGTGCTCTGAAAGTAATGCCTCCTATTGGATTCTGCTGACCCACAATGTCAGAGGCAGGTGTTGGTGGTACAGCAGTAGAGGGGCAGTCTAAGTGGTGTCTGATATGGCAGTGCATATGAAGCAAAGGTGTGTTACTGAACTCCTCCATGTGGAAAAAACAGAAGCCACTGGCATTCATTGACACTTGCTGAATGTTTACGGAGACTAAACAGTGGACATGAGTTCAGTGAGTTGGCAGGTGGTGTGTTTCAGCAGTGGAGACAGCAATGTGAAAGGTAAGCCCATGTTCCGAATGACCATGCACAGCTGTGATACGACAAACTGAAGAATATCTTGGTCAGCTCATCTGCATGAATGAGCTAATGGTGGTGATTATGTTGAAAAATGGTGTTTCGTAGCTGAGAATTTGCTCAGTTGATTAGTGTTATTGTGCTCTTTGTAGTTGTTGTAGTTTCCATGGAAGTAAATTGGAGGAATTACTTTCAAAGCAACCTATGTACTTTATAGACATAACATATACTTTTACTTTTCCACTCACTGTTCTCATCTTTCTCCTGTTATTACATAAAATGTGAGTATTATCATTTGGTTTGGAATTGATGTCCAGCAATAAATTATTTCTTCAATTCCGTCTCTGTCTTTCAGTAAATAAATAAATAAATAAATAATAATAATTGAACAACCCATGCAGTTTTCTAATCAATAAGGAGCTGTCTGTAAAGCTCAGTGTTTTGCCTTGCATACACCCACTTGTCAGCTCAATGCTACTTGCCAGAGTGAGACCTCTTGGAAGTAGAGAGAAGCGATGGTACAGTAGCTCAACAACAGTTGAAGCAGAAGAGATTACAGGGATTTGGGAGCTTAGGCAAATATTTACCAGTAAATCCTTAGCTTAATTTTGATAGACTTCTACATTTAAATGTAGTCTTTTCCCCAACAGAATTACAGATATTTTTTACAAGTTGAGCTGTCTATAGTGTTTCAAGTAAGACTGAGAAAAGACTACAGCATTCAAATAGCACAGGTTTCATTACCAACCTGAAAAGAGGGCTTGGGATTTTCTTTTCCCCTATTTTTCTGGCTTGCAAACTTGATCCAAGACTCGGGCAAACATTAATTCTTTCCAGTTCCCCTCCTCCAATCTGAAAACCAAATTAAATGCTGATTCTTATATTTCTTAATGAAAAATAAATGCATTGTGATCAATGCATCCACAAAAACTTGGGGAAAAAAGAAAAAAAAAGGAAAAAAAAGAAAAAACAAAAACAAAAATGAGAGGAAGATAATAACTGAACTTTCCAATCCTTATCCAAAGTTTTCAAAAACAGGGAGACCCTATTTTGAACAACTTCTATCTCCTGTAGTCTTGAGATCAAATACAATACTCACATATCAAAATATTTCAGATATATTTTTGTGTGCAAAGAAAACATACATACAGATAATGCTACTTTTCATCATCAGGATTGTCATTTTAAGGGTCATCAGGCTTCTGTAGCAAATTTCTACATTTATTATAAGCTTACATAACAGCATCATATATGGATGCTGCCGTATGAATTCATAACGTCAACTGTTTTTTGAAGACACAGCTACACACATCAGTAAGTTAAGCTGCTCTAGGTACCCATCAAAGATTGCTCAAAATCTTCTACTGGACCAAACTGGGAAGAAATGTTTTCTGTCAGTGAACCCAGCTGGGTTACGGGGACCACACAAAGTCATGCAGTCAGTAAAAATAGCAATGAGCAATGGTGCTGAGAATGCTGAAAGTAACTCCCACTAGCCCTCTATGGCTATGCTAGACTCAGTTTTTCCTTACTAATGGTATTTTTCACTTTTTGTTCAAAGCAGACTAGAGGCTGACTAGTACTATACAGGGCATATACTGATAAGGAGGATATCCCTGTTTGGACTCAGTAATTTACTAAACTTCTACTCCTCTGGGAGGCTGGACATAGTGAATTTGACCCTGTATGCAAAATATCCTTGCAGACATTTTTCATGCAGGGACAAATTGTGTAAGAATGTTTCACTCACATCACCTTTGGAATGGTGAGAAGTGTGAGTGACCACCAAGTGAATGATCTGACTGGGGTTGAAAGAGAATTATGTCTAGATTTAGAAGGGTGACTGATTGAAAATAAATTGTTATACTAAGAAGCTGCTTGCACACAAGGTCTTCTTACTGACAATTGTGCTATAATTTCCCCGGGGAGGTCCATATTGGGAAAAGTCAGAGGTCTCTTCTGAGAGGGAACAGAGGGCCTGATATGCTGACTGGACCCAACCCACGGGGAGGTCTGCTGCCTCTCTGGGGCCTTAGGTCAGGGACATTACTAGGAAGCTCACTGGGCTGGTATGATCCTCTGATTATTACCCACTTGTGGTAGTTCAGGTTGGCAGCAATGAAGTTGTGAACAGAAGCCCCAGGGCTTTCAAAAAGGACTGAAGGGCACTGGAGTGGTAAATTGAAGGAACGCAGGTAGTGTTTTCCTCAGCCCCTCCAGTAGCAGGGAAAAATACTGAAAGGAACAGGAAAACTCACCTGATCAACACATGACTAAGAGGCTGGTGTCGTCAGAGATTTTTTGTTTTTTAAATCATGGGGTGGTTTATTCAACACCAGGCCTGCTGGGGTTCACCTGTCTCAAAAGGGGAAAAGGATTCTAGCCTAGGAATTGGCTGGGCTCACTGGCAGGGCTTTAAACTAGGTTTGAAAGGGAAAGTGGATTAAATGAGGCTTGCTAGAGATTAATGTCTAGAGGAACAATGACAAGGTTGGTGAGACCAATAGCCCAGCTGAAATGCACCTACACAAATGCATGTGCAGCATGGGCAACAAACATAGACTACCCAACCAGGATGAAAGACAGATTAAGCATTCTGTGTTCTTGTAGGGGACTTCAGTTTACCAGATATATGCTGGAAATACAGTGCATTAAAGAGGAAGCAGTCTAGAAGGTTCCTGTAGTGTGCAGATGATAGCTTCCTTATACAGCTGGTAAGAGAGCTTACCAAGGGAAGCACCCCTCTAGACCAGCTGTTTTCAAACAGAGGACTGGCAGGAGACATGGTGGTAAGAAGCTGTCTTGGGAAGAGAAACCAAAAAATGGTTCTCTATTTCTGGTGAAGTGAGGAGGGGTGGGCCAGAGAAACTTCTACCTTGGACTGATTGGTTTAGAAAAATAAGAGAGAAATGAATAGCAGACAAATGCAAAACTACTGGAAGTGACTCAATAGCAGAAGTGACAAGAGATGACTTACTACATCTGTTAAATACATGAAAAAACTTTGTTAATTACAGAGTATTTTAGACTGAGAAATATTTCTGGATCTCAGCTGTTCTAACACTGTCACAGCAGGGCCAGCTTAGATCAGTTGGCTCAGGACCTCCAGATAAATTCTGCATATTCAAGACTGAAATTTCATTCTTTCTCTTGGTAGAGTTTAAGTACAGTAGCAGCACAGATGAAAGACATGAGATTTTTATTCTTTCTTTTATTGCAACCCATTGAAAGGTCAAAAGTTTCACGGAAAAATAGAAACTTACAAATTGTGTGAATAGATTTAACGCAGTCATAAAAAGACATGAAAAGAAAATGACTAAGATTCGGTACTATATCTGCAATATAATTCATTGGCTTTATTCTGAAAATATTTGTTGCCATTTTTGAGTAAATAGAAAGCCCAGCATTACACATGTTCACATGTATTTACCATATTTAAAGCAAAAACTTTATTATATATTTTTTTTTTCAAAAGAAATTAGTTCATCCCCATTTTGAGAAGTCTAAGAAGAAAACATTCAACAGACTCACCAGAATTATTGTGAGCTGATGTTTCTCTGGTAAAAAACTATGCCATGGAAATCAACTTACAGTTTTACAGAGTTATGCAGCTATACTAAATAAGCTCTCTAGGTTACACTACATCAGACTTTCTGGATTAGCAAAACATTTTGACAATAATGGCAACTCTTCAGCTGAAGCTTAAGCATTTCATACTTTGGATTAAAATGTTGTTACCCCTAAAAAACAAATATCCAGTGTTATACACATAAAAATATTCTTAACCAAACAGCAATACTCTAAAACTTAATGCAACTTCAAATTGAAACTGCAATATCTATATTTTCACTATCCCCATGTAAAAATTAACTCCTTAGAATGCAATGTGACACAGAAAATTAATCTTTTAATGAATTTACTCTTTGTGGTTTTTTATATACTGTATTACAAAGCAAGTGATCCTACCATACAATACCTACAACAACAGGCCTCATGTTTAGAATGTGTACTTGAGGTAAGCGCTCCTTGCATTGTAAGATCTGTTGTAAAATAACAACCACGCATGAACTGAGAAAAGTCATAGAATCATAGAATCACAAGGTTGGAAAGGACCTACAAGACCATCTAGTCCAACCATCCTCCCATTACCATTGCTACCACAAGCCACTAAACCATATCTCGTAGCTCCTCATCCAGACGCCTCTTGAACACTGCCAGGGACGGCGACTCCACCACCTCCCCGTGCAGCCATTCCAGTGCCTGACCACTCTCTGAGAGAAAAAGTTTTTCCTTATGTCTAATTTAAACCTCTTCTTGTACAACTTGCAGCCATTTCGTCAGGTCCTGTTTGTTGCCTGGGAGAAGAGGCCAAACCCCTCCTCATCTCAACCTCCCTTCAGGAAGTTGTAGAGTGCAATGAGGTCTCCCCTGAGCCTCCTCTTCTCCAGACCAAACAATCCCAGCTCCCTCAGCCACTCCTCATAAGACTTGTGCTCCAGACCCAAATCCAAATTCCCTTATTGTATTCTAACCATTTGCTTGAATTGCCTAGTTCAGCAACATAACATCATAGACAGAAGAGACGAGTCCACTTACAAAACAAAAACGAAAACAAAAAACATTTTTTTTTTTTCCAATCAGATATTCAAGCACTGTCCTTTAATTTACTTTCAATTGTTGGTGTATTCACTTCCTGCTTGACTGGTTATGTAGTGGAAACTGGTTGTCAGTATGAGTTCAACCATTGTTAACTCACTTACTGCAAAACCTGCAATGTGAAAATATTTTGAACAAACAAAATAAAAGAAGACACAATTTCTGTGAAATGATAAAGGTTGAGAGAGTTGGAGTTACTCAGACTGCAGGAGAGAATGCTCTGGGGAGACATGACAGCTGCCTCCCAGTACTTAAAGGGGACTGATGGAAAGATGGGAAGGAACTCTTTAACAGGTACTCTCTGCATCAAGGACAAAAGTAATGACAGGACTGAGGAGAATGATTTTAAAATGAAAGAGAGTGGATTTATATTAGATGTTAGGAAGAAATTATTTTCTTAGCAGGTGATGAGACACTGGGACAGGTTGACTAGAAGCTGTGGGTGCCCCACCCCTGAAGGTGTTCAAGGCCACATTAGAAGGGGTTTGAGCAACCTATTTGTGGGAGGGGGATTGAAATGAGATGATCTTTAAGGTCCCCTCCAACCCAAACCGTTCTAGGACTCAATGATTATATGATTGTCCATTAGATAACGATTCAGTCATTACAATCATTTACTAATGACTTGTATAATTCCCCAAAAGTCTATAAGACAATCACAGATCTTTGTATATTTTCTTATACACTGTGCATCTTAAAACTCCTAGGGTGGCTTTAGTAAATTATAAGCATGAGTGTAGCTCCCAGTTTCAGCACAGGCATCTGCTGATCAGCTATACTGGTGCTAGCACTGAGTTACCATCTACAAATCAAAGGAAACACACACAACCAAGGCAAAGTAAACACAAAAAAAACCCAAGCTCTGTATCTTTTATAACTCAAACTATCCATAGAACTATTAGGAATCCACTTCAAGAAATCTGCCATTTCTTTTATGCAAACAAAGAAATACAACGCATTTCTAAAATTTTGTCTCAATACCAGTACTTAGTTGTACAGTACATCAAAGTCTGTATACAGCTTTTTCCACTTTACTGTAACCTCTGTAAACTAACAATTATATTGCATTCATTGTATATATCACAATGAAAGGCTGTGAACCTCTGCAGTCCCCGTTAGATCTACTGAAAGCAGCAGAGTGGAACTGTCATGTTGGTGCATGACGTTAAGAGGCGGTAGACATATTGGGAGTCCAGCCCATTTGATAAGCTCGTTCCAATGTCCTCTTGCAATCCTGTAGAACAGTACTGAAGGTTATATGTGGATACTGCTGCACCAGCTGCTCCACTGTGGCTTCATTCACCTGCAATTGAAGAAAAGAATCCATGATGTGCAAAAAGTGAACAAAAAGGGCAACGTTATGCAAGCTAAGTAAATAATCAAACTGGACTCCAAGAAGGACTAGCAGAATTGGGCTGTCGACTGATACAGTAGGCTTCATTTAGTAAAAATATTCAGAATTTGATGCTCTTTTAGAGAAAACAAAAACAAAAACAAAAACCCACAACAAACCTACGTAAACAACAGTTCAACTCCATCTTAAAGGGAGAATTTTGAAACAGCATTCTAGTACACATTGTTTGATTATTTTCAATTGAAAGCAAAAAAACCCCCACAAAGACAAAAACATCTCCATTTGAAAAAAAGTGTAGTTAAAAAACTGCAACAGTGTTTAACAATATGTTGAACTATTTAAATTCCATGCTTAAACAAACTGGCCACTCCTACTGTATAAAACCTAATTATTCAAAGATAAGCAGTCTTCTTTAACAGTGCACTGCATACATTTCTTCCTCTGTTTTGAAATAGAAACACACTACTTCAACATTACTTAAGCAGACACACGCTTGAAATTTTTCTTGGCTTTGGAAAATGGAAATTGATTCCATTTTTCAATTAATTTATGGTACATTTTTGATACTTTTACACATGCTATGCAGGAAGTCCACAATTAGCCCTGAAATTAAATTCCACTGTATGGTGGCTTTCAACATAACTGCAATGATAATTAAGAGATAATAACTAGAAGATAAGAATGCAAGCCGTTTTATATTGTAGGTATATAAATTGGGAACACAGGTTAACTTCTGCAAAGGTTCCAGTTCCTGCTTGTCTTCATGTACCTCCCAGGTAGAAGTTTTTATTTTAATCTTTTGGTGTGAGGCTATCAATGACGAAAGGATTTTGTGGGCAGAAATGAGGGGATCGATAATTAAAATATACAAGCTTGTTAGGTCAGGGATGTCCCTTCTAAATCTTAAACATCAAAGATAGCACCTTTCTTCTTGATTAGACAGGGCAGTCAGACAAGCCAAGCTAAATCTAACACCTTTACAATTCCACCTCTGTGAAGGGATTAATTTGTCAATTATTTTTAAGCTGATTGCAGTTCATATCACAAAAGCAGACAGCTTCCTTCAGCCCTTAGATAAATGAAAGATTAACTGAAGAACCATAACTTCTGCGCAGCTCTCTTTAAAATCCTTGCTAAAATACTTGGACATTTTAAAATATGTCAGTGCTACATTTAAGTACTGAATTGCTTAGATCAGTAGCATGTACAACAGATACCATGACTTGCTTTCTCCCCACAGTGTCCCAAAAAACTAAAAAAAAAAGTAAAAAAAAAAAAAAAAAAGTACTAGAATATTTACTATCCTTACAAAGATCCACCTTGTGAATAATATTTTAAAGCACAGTGACCACAATACCTAATAATATTTTTGTCCTTAAAAGATAACAAGGAGTGCATCCTTCTAAGCAGTGATTGCTCACAATGACAGGGATAAATGAAAGGTTTAATATCCAGTTTTTCTACTTTCATAATAGAAACACTCAATCTTCATTGGAAGTTTCATCTAGCTAAGACTGACTTGGATAGAAAACCGGTTTAACTTCCCCTCACAGTACACACTGTACTCTTTTGGCAAATTACTACATTACAGTAACCTCTTCCAGTGCTGATAAACAAGAAGTGACTTTTAATAAATCAAAATGAAATCAGACATAGCACAAGTCCTCCAAAATATTTGATATTTATAGCTGAATACATACATACTTTCAAACTGTCAGCAGCACTTCACGGAAATATTGCTCAGAAGAAATCCCTAAGCCATATTTGCTACTACTTGCCTATTCAAAAATAGCCAAAAGCCTCTTTTCTGTACATTTGTGGTGCACAGTCATGGCAAAATCTGTAACATTACAAGTAACTTCTCTTTGTGGTAAACCAACCAGAATGAAGATGCTCCTTCTAGTCCTTCCTCATGGGAAACTTAGAGAAGAAATACCATCAATCTATTCAATATTTTTAAATATTAACAGCAAATAGAGGCTATTATTCTTTGACACATACCTGTTAGATGTTATTTGTTAGTACAGCATGGATATTATGGTTTGAGAGAGCAAATTGGTGCAATATTATAAGCAGATTTTCTGTTACAGGAAACAAATAATGCAAATTTGTTACAAAGAGGCTGTTCAAGTACAGGACAAGAGGCCATGATCAGAGAAAGCCATCCATCCTCCATACTCTGGGATTTCTGGCTGAAGACCAAACACATTTACAGAAGCAAAACTCTAGCTAGATTAATGTATTTGTTGCAAGGCTAACTTAAGTGAAATAGCATAGCCCAGGATAATAAGGAAGACAGATGATGTTACAATGGTATCTTTTGGTCTTAAAATCTATGAAGAAATCTATGGTAAACCATTTAGCACTAGCCATTGGTCATTTTATTTTTTAAAATAAATTACTGCAGTATAAATAATACATAATACAATTATTACTAATTACTACTTTTGCTATCGAGTGACAAACACATTTAAAAGTAAAAATAAGCATGAGAGAACAGGCAAAACCACTGCAGAAGTGACTTCATGACGAAGTCAGATATTTTATGACCCAAACCTGAACAGTCGGGTTTCCCTATTTTTGTTACAGTGTCATATGAACATTTTTAATTTTTTGATCCCAGGCAACACTAAGTAGCATCAAACCATAAATTTGTCAACTGTTTTAGCTTGGACAGAGATAATTTTCCTCAAAGAGGATTGTATGGCACCATGTTTTAGATTTTTGATGAGAACAGTGTTGATCACACACAGATGTTTCAGTTGCCACAGAGCAGTGCTGCTCAGAGCAAATAATGTTTCAGCTTCTTGTGCTGTCTTGCCAGTGAGAGGCTGAGGATGCATAAGGAGCTGGGAGGAGACAGAAGGGATATTCCACAACATGTGGTATCATGCTCAGCAATAATAGCTGAGGTAAAGAAGAGGGACGGGGGAAAATGTGAAGTGATGCTGTTTGTCTTCCCAAGAAATCATTACGCGTGATGAGTCCTGCTGGTGGGGAAGTGGCTGAACACCTGCCTGCTGACGGGAAGTAGCAAATTAATGTCTTGTTTTGACTTGCTTGCAGCTTTGGCTTAACATAGTAAAGTGTCCTTATCCCATAAGTTCTTGCACTTTTACATTTCTGGTTCTTTCCCCTTCCCATTTGGGGTAAGCAAGTGAGAGGTTGTGTAGTACTGAGATGCCTGCCAGATTAAACCATAAGGAAACCCTACATATACACTTGAAAACATAACTGCCACAGAAACAACCTGCAGTTTAAAAAACTGACTCTCACGATAGAACAAGTTCTCCTCTCAAACTTCATCATAAATGATCAAATATACAAAGGCTGGCCTGAAAGTAACTTCTCCTGTTTTATTGTTGGCCCACAGCATCAGAGGCAGATGCTGGTGGTATGGCAGCAGAGGTTGAACCCTTCCAACAACATTCTGTTACATGTTGTTGCTGTGTGACAGATGGCAGCAGAGGGGCAGCCTAACAAAATGGCGTATGATATAGAAGTGCTTGTGAAGTAGAGGTGTGTCATTGAGCTCCTCCTTGTGGAAAAAACGGCACCCACTGACATTCATTGACACTTGTTGAATGTTTATGGAGACCAAACAGTGGACATGAGCACAGTGAGTTGGTGGGTGGTGTTTCAGCAGTGGTGACAGTACAGCCGTCATAGCACATAATGAAGAGAGTCTTGATAAGCTCACCCATAATTGTCGGATTATGACTGGGCAAGTATGTGGAGAGGTGGATATAGGCTTCAATGAATTGGAAACAGTGGTGGCAATGTTGGAATATTGCAAGTTTTGCGGCAGATGGATCCCATGAATGCTCACACAGGAACAGAAAGAATACTATATGTGTCAACGGTTTGCAGTGTGGTAACACAATAAAACCATGACAATATGCAAGTTTGTCAGGATCCTGACTAAGCTGGAGGCTCAAACATCCACAGTCAGGCCAGAGAAGAAGACAATCTTTCTCTTGCAACATGAAAACATCAGTCCCACACAAATTTGAAGACTGTGGAGCACACTGCCAGTCTTGTCTGTATTGTCCTACCACATCCACCAAAGGTGCCTTTTGTGTTTTGGCTGATGAAAGATGGACTGTATCGTGACATTTTCCCAGCAATGATGCCATCAGCTATGAAACGGTGGGTTATCTTTGCTGGTGCAGATTTTTATGAGCAGAGCATGCAGACTCTTGTTCATTGCTAGCAACAGTGCATAGCAAATATGCTAAATGTTTTGTAGCAGAGAATTTACTCTATCAAATGGTGTTACTGTGCTCTTAGCATCTGTTGTTGTTTTCATGGAAATAAATATGAAACATTACGTTTGGAGTGACCTATGTTTGCAACTTTTAGTTAAATGTAAATAGTTTTAACACAAAGAAAATAACTGCAAACAGTGAAAAAATACTGGACAAGATGGATTCAATGTAAGACTATATAACAAAAGAGTGAAAAAAGGTCCTACTTGGTAGTGGGACAGCCTGCATGGATCCCAAGCTGAGAAACAAAGCAGGACCTTTAAACCACAACTGATTCCATGCCAGAATATTTATAAATCTCGGATATCTTGTCAAAAACTAAAATAGTGTAAAATTTTTAGTATCTTAGCAATAGAATAAATCTACACCATATAAAATTCAGGAAAATATGAGAAGTCAAGAAAATTTTGTTCCCTGTTAATGAATAAGATAGATAAATACCATCTGAGTCATGTCCCTCGGTATTCTTCTCATAAGTTTCCCTAATAGTAGGATTAAGATGCAAAGAAGTCTTATGTCTAACCATTAGAACAGAAGCTTCTGTCTTGCTGTTAGGAAGCAGTCTGGCTGGTTATAAAACAAAAGCACTGAATGCCATTCCCAAAATAAATTAATTACTTAAAGAGCAATCTTCCATTCTCAGTTTGAACAGTTTTGTTCACTGAATAAGAAATAAAGATCTTCACATCTTAATATCCCTTAAAATGTTATATTTTTCTTCCACTTAACTTTTATTAATCTTTATGTTTTGATTTGTCACAAGGAAGACTACTGGCTAAAGATAAACTGGCTAGATTACCTAATGCACAATCACTCATTTGAATTTGAATAGCCCTTCAATTATGTTTTAATACATAATGAAAGAATGCAGTCCTCGCTATTAAGAGTCGAAGTAATAAGTGTGTGTGAATCTGGTCATCAAACAGAAAGAATAAAACAACAAAGTTCAGTTTAAAACTTATCTTTTCTGACATAAAAATTTATTCTAGATCACCATAAAAACAAAGCAGATGAGTTACAGAACTGTCAGGAGAAAGTGATATCATACCCTCCTAACTCAATTGGAGCACTTACCTTGAAATAATGATTTTGAATTCTTGTTGCTTAAAGACATCTGAATACATAACCCCTACCTCCCTAAAGAGAACAACTGACTTTGTGGCAACAGTTTTATTTGGGGCGAGGCCTCTAGAATTTTTTCTTCTGCAGATGGTGTAGATGCTCACAGAACACATCTAATATTATCTGCACTGGAAAAAAAAGAACACTTCCTTATGTGACAATTAGGAATTATCTGGGAAAGAGCATCCTCTAGTCCATATGAAGTAGATGAACATCCACAAACAGACTGAGGGAGCACTTCTTTGATGAACAATTTCATTCTCATTCTGCCAGGTATACATACAATGTGTGTCAAATAATGATAAAAATGGGAAATCTGTCTCTGTATTTCCTTCTGCTCTTCAAGTAAAATGATCATCAAGATGAAAGTTGGAAGAAATTCCCTCCAGTATTCAAATATTTTTCCCAGAAGAATCTAACTGGCACTTATGAGCTGAGATTTCAGGTTAGTGATTTTTTAGGTTTAGATTATATTGAAACTACGGTTTTCAATTGATAATCTACTCACAGAAAAATATTTACTTATATTTTTGATCTAGCATGCTAAGTCTATTCATCTCATCTGTATACCAGTACTTACTGATTAGCACACCATTGATATCTGTTATGGATCACCATGAGAAAGTATTTCTGTGAAATCCTGAGTTGTCACATGAAAATTCAAACTGCAAACATTAAATGCAAAATTCAACAAACATTAATAGCAACTAGAAATTTTTTAGGTTTTGCTATGTCATTTCAGAGAATTGCAGTGATAATTTCAATATTTTTTTCTTTAATATCCAGATCATAAAATAAAGAATTTCTAAAAATTTCAAATTATCCCAAAGATAATTGTTTCGGATTAAGGACTGCTTTTCTTTACCTTTTGCTTTCATTATGTTCCCAGGACAGATCTGATTAAATTCAAGGGAGTCAAATTTTCCTAGTCTTGTTAAGATAAATTAGGGATTACAGTTGAAACCACCAGTTGAACCAGACATTTCTTTTTAATGAGACTGATAGCTTCATTCATAAATGAGTAAGATAAGCAGGAATTTTCCTACACAAGACTTCCCTACTTACTCTTAGCTAATTTGCTAAACGTTGATGTCATGTCCAATAGATGTCTTGGACTGGAATAGTAAGTGGCAAATACAAGGGCTTTAAAAGCCTTTGGTTTTAATTCACAGAACTCCTTTAATACAGTGTTAAGGAGAGTTACAGGACTGTTTGAATCCCCCAAACCCCTCCTGTCGTTGTATCAAGGGTAGTCTCGGAATGCACTTCTGATTCTAAAGCTACTAAAACCTCAAAAAACATTTGTTTTATGTCAGTCAGAACAATACAAAAAATTAAGAGTAGAATCATCACCCAAACTGGAAGTTTTATGCTACTGTACACCATGAAGAAGTATTCACCACTGATCTACAAGTTTTCTAATGTAAGGAAAAGATGCAGGGTAACATCCAATTCAATTGATAATTCAAAAGAAAAAATATCTCCGCCACAAGTTAGTAAGTGAAATCAATAAGAAGAAGCCACATAATTTGATAAGAATTAAACAAAGCAATCAAACTAACAAAAATCTTAGGATCACATTAAAAAAAAATCCTCAAAACCCAAGACAAATCCCGCACCCTCCAAGAAAAGAAAAACAACAACAGCAACAACAAAACAACAACAACAAAAAAACAATAACAAAAAAAAATACAAAAGAGACTTGCAGAAATCTACTAGTGCAAAGACGCAGCACTAGGACTTCTTATGAAAACCCGCCTGTGCTCCTCCATGGTTTGCTTTTTGTAACATCCCAGAGTCACGGACTGCTGAAATAATTGCTGCATACTATGGAATGCAGCTCTTTCACAACACCACAGACACTCTCCTTCTAGGGACAATGCAGGTGTTTTCAGTTATGTAACCTTCCTTTTGTTCAGAAGGGTTTTATTATGAAGTTATTGAAATTGTAGCATTACTGCTATGCCATTCTGTCTCAGTAGAGGTAGGATAGTATTACACAAAAGCCCAATTTGCATTTAGTGGACAAAAGAACCGAATAAGTAGTCACTGTCTGCATCCATAATTAAAAATTTTAGAAGCATTTTATGTTCCAAATTTTTCTAATGTTTTAACAACAAAATCCAAAATATTCATACTCAGAGTTACTAAAAACCATGAGTTTTCATACGCACTTTCTCTTCTCTAAGCAATAGTTTGCTTCCCAAGTCACTGTCCTATAAAAAGTGTACTTAATAACAAATGTTTGATTCTTTTTCTGCTAATAGTTGAATGAATTATATTCTCAGGTGGCCCAATTATAACTGTTGCCTGTAGCCATAACAAAATTAAAGATTTCTGGAAACATTTTGTGTGAAGTGCACTTGATCATTGAAGGCAGACATATTCCACAGAGTTTCAATGACTGCCCTCATGCCCAGGGGCAGACCCTTTGTTTAGGACTTTAATAAAATTACAGCACTACCAATATTGGCACAACAGCCTATAGTACAAATAAAGACCCCTACTATTTCAACAACAACACCAGCAAAAAGATGTACTTTGACTTAATGGATGCACCTGTTAATAAAAAAAAATAAAATAAAGTACACACAAGCACATATAACCATAGCAGTTTTGGACTTACTTATAAATATATGATTCTAAAATATAAGCAAGAATAGATTCCCCCCCCCCCCCCCACCCCCACCCAAAATACTGATGTACTGTGATTTTCATGACATTCAGCAACTTAATTACATCAAATCTCAGCAATTTATTTTCCACTTCTGTTTGGAAAGGGGAGGAAGTTGGTAAGTAGTAATGTCTGTAATTGTTTCTGTGGTATGAAATGAAATAAATGGAATACAGAAACTGTCTAATATTTGATAGTAGCACTTTTGGAAGGATTTCAGGAAATCTAGTAAGGCCACTTTTTAAATAGCCCCTCCTTTTAGTTCTTTGCTTACATATTGACACAAAGATGTAGTCCCAGAGGGATGAGATTCCTTGTTGTTTACACAGGCGCCTCAAACTGCTAGTCCCTGGCACATTTGCTACAGTCACAGAGAGGAAAGCGTTACTGCAAGCTCACAACATAATCCATTTCAGGCCTCTGTGAGTTTGCACAGTTTTCTAGAAGAGTCAGTGTCTCTGGTCTTGCTGTGCTAATCATTACTGCCATCACATTATTGAATATTAAAGTTAAGTGATAAAGATTTTCAGTCTCAATTCTCTTTGCTTACTGTGAGGGCTTACTTCTCTATTATTTCAGAGACACATTTCTAAAGGAGCAGTTTAGTTTGCTGGTTGGTCGGCTTGCTAACTTTGCTCATTGTAATCAGATGAACTTTTAGACTCCACCTACACAACTGTGCAAGGTAAAAATATCACTAACATTATAATTATTTCAAATGTATGATGAAACTCCATGCACTGCTTTGTTCGTACCTATAAAAACTGCAGTTAATAAAGAGCCATATACAATGAAATTACAGTGTTTATTTATATAGTGATAAATATTCTTTCAAATTACTTTCTGCCTATTGAATTAAAAGCACCAAATATTTTCCTTCTTATTCTGTTATACTAAGGCTAATTTGAGTATATTTTAGTTTAGTACTTGTCAAAATGGGAACCTGTAAAAATAACATAGAAATAATCCTCAAAATTTGTCAGCTGGCAAAAATGATTTCAAGTTTTTGAGGACCATGCTGCTTTAAAAATTCTTGCTTTTTTAATACCATAAAAATGCTGACTACTTCACTTTGTGTTTTCCTTAGTAGCTGTCTGTATGCTGATTTCAAACCACTGACCTGTAGTTGAGGGCCCATCTTTTTATTGTAGTATAGCAAATTTAGGAGTTGTTTTTAACAGTACGAATGACTCATTAACTCAAGAAGATTCCATCTGCAGCCTACTGCCACAGATACGTTACTGAACTAATAGCCTGGTGGATAAAAATATTTTGGTAAAATGAGAGTTAAGTCAGAAGTACAAAAGCATTCAGTTTGAATAAACAAATCCTTTTTTGTATTTTTAGCAGATGCCTTCATTCATACATGTAATGGGTCCGTTATTCTAGATAACCAGGAAAAAATATATATTATTCTGTCTTTTAAAATTGTTATACTGAAACTCGAAGATAAATAAATGCTGTTTTTCCCTATTTGTGCATTAGCAAGGATAACTAGTTTCCTTGTAATGAGATTCACAGATTTTATGAATCTAAATTATTCATTGCTTGTGAAGAGACGTTGCATTGGCAGCTTGTATGCTACACATATAAAATTAAAAAAAAAAAAAAAAAAAAAGAGTATCCTTTTTAATATGCAGCAAAACCCCCTCAACAAATTATAGTGATTTAAGAGAAAAATAAGTGCTATAGAAATGTTTTTAAAGGAAAGGATTGGTAGTTTCAGTCCTCTTCAAAATCACAAAACCATAATTTCAAATTTCAAAATGAACCCCTTAAAAATAAAAAGAAGAAATGGTAGCAATTTTTCTACATTTTTGATCAGAGTAACAATTGTTAGCATTCTCTGAAGATGAGAGGCTGATTGCTGTACTAATTGTATTAAAACAAGCCCTGGCCAACTTTTGCTTTTCCACTTGTGATCAAGAACAGCTTAGCTCAAAAAACATATTTGAAATTTAAAGATTCATCTAACATCTTATCTGTAGATATTTTCACTTCCTTTGCTTCAGTTTCAAATTTAAATTAAAAGTTTGTGAATTAAGGGTAAAAATGTTTCCAGACATGCTTAATAATGTATACATACATATAAATTAAAGAGAACATTCTTTTTATCTTTAGAGGGTTTTTTTTTTCGTTTTTTTTTTTCCCCCCACAATCTGGCACTTCCATGCATACAAAAACAACTGCATCCCAGTGAGTATAATGATTTGCAATTTGTGCAGGATATATATATTTAAAAATGTTTCCAAAACAGGCTTTACTGAAGAACAAATCAATAAATAATTTTTTAAAATCTAACCATTTTCTAAAAATCTTACTTAAGATACAAATGATTTCTTAATTGACTATTTCTATGTTTAGGGGTAATTTATCTTCCTCACGGCAATATAAAAGTTTGGTTTTTTTGTCAGCTGTACTGACCATCGATTTCAGCGCTCAGTAAAAGTATAATAGGAAATACATGCTACAATTGATCTGAGAAAGTCATCTGGAATAAGCTGCAGACTCTCAGATGCATTTTCATTAGAAGTAATCTGAATTTCCAAAAAAAAAAAAAAAAAAAAAAAGGAAAAAAGGCCATGATGATTTATTAACTGACACAGAGTATGCATTCACAGCCAACTTTGTCAGACTCACTTCATTTTGTTCACACATAGCTGTGAATGTTGAATTTTGCAGGCCTTTGTTTTTCAGCATCATCTTTCTGCATATTTTCTCAAGAAATGTCTCCTGCATTTAAATGGCAGCATGCTTGATAACCATTGCAAATAGCACCACAGCTATTTGCTGTAAAAGTATCTTGAAATATGAAATTCTATGTGAGAAAAGTTGAAAACAACATGGGAAGATAATTCTGACACATTATTCAACCAGCCAAGCTATCAGCCAGAAAAACATGTCAAGTTTTTTGCCATGATTTCCTAGGTGATATCCAGCCATTTTCCATAAAGGTGAAGAGTTCAAACTGCCATTATTTAGAGCTGGTTGGGATTTTGTGAAAGCACAATAAAAAAGTGCTACAAAGACTTCTTCAAAATGAATTCTAGCAATAAATAGCATTGAGAACATTGCTCTCTTACTCTGATTTATTTTGGAAATATAAAAAATGCGATATTTAGAAATAATAAGTAACTAGGGGTAGGAATGTAAAACATTGCACTCAGGAAAAGAAACTTGAAACATCTGGATTTCAATCTGTGATTCTGATGTGGGCTCCAGTTTACGCCTAGAGGATGCATATAAGGCTTTTAGAGTCCTGATGTCTGTGTTTGTAAAAGAAAAGCAAGTGTCATGAAACTGCCCACATGAATCCCCAGGTATGTAAAAAGTATCCCTTTAGCTGCATGAGAAACCAGTCTGAAGACTTAGAAAATCACCATTATTTACCAGTTGTATTTATAAAGGACACTTTGAAGAATACTCTTTTATAAGCTGTGATAAAAATAGAGATACAATTAACATTTGGCTTGATGGACAGCCATGTTATTGGCTGTGGGAGGCTGGGCAGAAGTGAACTAAATACTGCCTTGGACTTGGAACCAGCACTCTGCCTCTCCTAGCACACAGGGAAGTGAGGAAACCGCTTGACCCAGCTGAAAGGGCAGTGGCCAAGTGTTCCTGTGCCTGCTGCAAGTCCCACGGCAGGGTGAGGGAGGCAGGGCCCACACCTGCAGCTCTCATCTGTGCAGGGCACTGGGAGTGGCATCTCTTGTGTGGCCCACGCAGCAGGACAAGAGGAGGCAGCCAGGGATCACGAGCAATTTGCTGTGCATGGGCCCACAGAAACACTACAGAAATGCCACAGCTTCTGTACCAATTCCAATTCCAAAACTCTAAAATGGCCTGCCTAAGTTGCTAGCAACTACTGATCTAATCATTTACTGCTTTCAAAATAAATGGAGAATCAGAACCACAACATTCATTTTTTTGTGATGCACAGAACCTGTGCTGTTGCACATGCTGCTAGGTGCCTGTAAACACACATGGATATGGAGACATACAGTGTTGTATTTGCACACAGTTCTTGCTGAAAACAGCTTCAGGACAGTGCTGTGTTCTACACTCTGACTGAGAAGCAGAGTGTGTCCCAAAAGATGGGTCTCTTGTCAGGGGTGCTGCAAGGCCAGTGTGCATCCATGAGAGTCACTAAATGGGAGGAGATGTCTCACTGGCTCTGTGTCTGCTGGTGTGCGCTCGCAGGCAATCAGCGATGCTTATTGTCCAAAATATGAACACTTGCAAACATTTAGGGTCTACCTCCTGAGCTCTGAAAAACCTCTGGAGGTCTGGATAACAGACTCTCAGAGTCTGTCCTTTGTTGATAGTTAAAGGGACTTATCTCACTCTGCCTGTGCAGTGCACTGGAGGACTCTGCAGAGATCAAGCTAGCACTACCAGAGCTGGCCATGGAAATACAAGCAGTAGGTTGCACCACCATACCTATATGACAGGATCTCTTGAGTTCTGATTTCCTGGATGAGATGCTTGTCTTTGGCAATTAGGCTGCCATCAGGACACAGGCCCAAGCATTCAGGCTGCCCTGAACCTCTCCAGCAGTACCAGTGCATTCAGAGCTCTACAAAGGCTGCAGAAACCACTGCTATGTAGTGCAGAGAGAACCAAATTTGACTCCATTGTGGAGATGCTAGTGACAATTAGGAAAGAAAGACATTTTCTCAGTAACCTCGTCTCTAGTGATCTTACATTGAAAAGAATACTATCTACCTTTTACTGTAAAACAAAATATGGATAGCTCTGAAAGACTTTTAGGATTTCTTGATATTTGACTTTTTCTGTATTTTGTATTCTGTATTCCATATAATAGCAATTATGTTGCTGTTTAGTAACATCAAATGTTGAAAACATAGTGTTAAAATGCTCATTAGAAAATTTCATCCTAAATACATGCCCTCATTTTGATGATCTCATGGTAAAGTCAGTGGTTTTTATGAGATTTCTAAATACAGTGACATTTATTTTCAGGCAAAGAACATACTGCTCCTGTAATGTGCATGTTAGATGGTAAAGAACATGATAAAAAGAAAGGTCATGGCAACAGCAGTTTGATGAGAAATGAATAATTTGATTATTTTCATGGTGTGGATCAATAATGCTCTGCATCTACTGAAACCCACTGCCTGAGGGCACTTAGATAATCAATGGCGTAAAACAGAGCCTGCCTTTGCCCAAGCTTGCAGCCTCTCTGATCTTTCTTGGGAGAACCCTTGACGCCTTTAATTTATGTCAAGAGCATATCAAAGAAATTCCACAGAGCCTGGGTCATAAAGGGTATTTTAGTGGCAACCATTTGAAGTCTACGTACATATGTTCCTTATGTAACTCTGTTTAAGTACTTCCCCTGCAGTGCCTAGGAATTCCTAGAAAAGCACAAATGCTACCTGGTACCAGTGCAACAATCAGTGTCTTGGAAAAAGAAGGTTGGCTAAATGGGGAAAATCTAACCCCTTCTTCACTGTAAGCTGGCAACAGACCAAGGCAAGAATTTCAGTCAACAGGGCATGTAAATAAACCCTTTTGCACCACCAAAGAATTCCCTCTAATGATGTGCTGGACATTGACATTTTTAATTTAAAAGAGCAGTCACTGGAAAAAATTAGTTCTGCATGATACTGGGGAGAGACAGCTGAAGACATGGTTTTCTTCAGTAATTTCTCTGTTCATTTGCAGTGAAAAAAGGAAGCTGGCATCTTCCAGCTGCCAAAAACTTTCAAGTCAAGGATACTTACTTCATTCTGTCTGTGGAGCTATTTTTCCCATCAGGGCTTCACAAGCAAGAAAATGTTTCCCAGTAGTAATCCTAGCACCACAATGCTTTAACAGTATTTCCTCACTTCTTAACAAGTTGGGCTACCATGCTTTGAACATGAACAAACACACACACACACACACATGCACACACACACATACATGTACACAAACAGACACACATACAGGTATACATAGTCAACACTGTTTCTCTATTTGCATGGAGTTTTTGTCAGAAAACACTATTTTTCCATCTTGCAATTGACTTTAACAAGAAAATAGATGGTGCATAATCATTTGTAAAGAGCTAGGAAAGCATTAACCAGCAATTAAGAGAAATACGGACTGCAGTACATAGAGTTTAAGCAATGAGGTAGTAAAACTTGTTTTCAGCATCAACGTCATTGATTTTCTATAGCAGTTGAAGACTGGATAAAATTATTGTTCTTATTAGATCTTTGTTGATTGTTCAACATTAACTAAATCCACAAAATAAATATATGTAAAATTGATCAGGTGATTCAGGGTCAGATCTAATTCCCAAGGTCAAGTAACCCTTTGAACATTCTCTAAGTACATAATCTTAGCACAATCCATCAAAGAAACTCACACACTCTTTTATTCTATTGGCTCTTATAAAACACTAAAGTTTAGGAGATTAAGTGGAGTCAGCGTCAGTAAGACAGAGCAATTCTTCCCAAGTGCTAAACCTCTCCTTGCAATGAAAACTTTCTAAAGCTGGGTTTACAAAATCCTATTGCTAACTTCACAACTGACATAGAAATTATTATTCACCGCCAGTTGAAATACTCTGGATTTGTTTTGTTTTGTTTTGTTTTGTTTTGTTTTTTTCAACTGTCTTCTGTAAAGTATTGCAAAGGATGTCTGGTAATGTTTTTGAGCATGAATCAGTTTAGAATTAAAAAACATATCCAACTACATCCATATCCAACTAGGAGTTTGCATACCTAAGAGATATGCTTCTGATGACAATCACAAGCTGGACCCTGAAGTTTGGTTTGCGATGGCTGAAGGATACACAGTCCCTGTAGGTGTATTTTCAGATTTGAAACCAGAGACTGAACTTTCAATGACTCTTAGTTATTTCTTCCCCGATCCCAGACATCTTTCCCTCTCATCTCTGAACTAAGCCATGATTCTTGAAGCCTATATATAGAGTGATGTGGGACTGTACTCTCTTGTTCTGTCCTTCTAGTGACATTCTAGGTAAAAGCATCCTTGTCCAGGAGCTTAATAAAAATGGAAAATAGGATGTAACTACTAATAACTAACTATGAATGAATGCTATCTGAACAACAGTAGAGCTAGATTCTGTTACTTGTGCTGGGGAATGCATTTTCATCTTTTTCATCTTTTCTTAGGAGACATGAGGTTTTTTTTCTCATTTGTTAAGCGCAAAAAGATGGAACTGTCAGGAGTACGGCTGAATACATAGCTGAATAAGAACACGTAAGTTAGCATTAGACAACAAGTAATGTGCTTCCAACGCTATGTATCACCTAGTGGGTTCAATTTGCTCATAATTAGAGTGTGAAATGGTGTCAGGAGAAGGCACCCCTCTGAGAGATGTGGGAAGAATTCCCAAAGGAATGCTATATTGTACTTTACAATACACTGTATTTGACATGGTTTACAAAGTCATGAAAAAACTAAACTACATCCCAGGAATCACATTTTTCTCCTTTATGGATGGACAAAAGGGCGATGAACTTTATGGGAAGAAGCAGCAGAAGAAATATATTTGATATAAGACTATACCATATGTCCACATGTTTAAAAAACATCAATCTATACCCACAAAATTTGTCAGGTGGTGAACTAAGGTGCTCTAAACACTGAGGTTCCACCTAAGATATTTGTTATTGGTGAGTCTTAATATACATAATACAATATTTTTCACTTTTGAACAAATCTAGAGTGAAAATCTTTTTTCTGCATGTTTATACTGAGGTGAGTAATAACAGAGTACAGTAATGAAAAGAAAAAGGTGGATAGAGTTTTTGGTGTTAGTGAAAGTCAGGGGCCCCTGAAGCTAAAATGTGAGGGAAAAGTTTAAATTTGAAGGATATTAATTCAACATTAGTTTAAATACATTCATAAAGATACAGAACAAATATTTTAATAGTCTCTGAAAACAAGTAAGACACGAATGAGCCAGATTTGTCTGTCCCCACTCTAACCAATGTTCCTACTTTTTTGGCCACCACACCAAACTGACATTTTGAGTGAGGACTCCCTGATGTGAAATTCATTAGCTCAAACACAAGCCAATCTTGCATCTCCTTGTTTTCCCCAAAGGCTTCCAAACTTAAATGTTATGTAGTTATGCCTCTCTCTCAGCTGATGAGGAAAGTTATCACTTACACTGAGTTCAAATTATGGAATAGTATTGTGTAAAAGAGAAATACTATAAAAATTATTATTTTTAATGAAATTAACTTATAGGCATTCCTAACATATTCCAAGTGAGAAAGCTAGATATTAAGATTTATATATATATATATACATATACATATATATTTTTAAGTATTTTGGTTTTATTCAAATCTCTCCCCATCTGTTTTCAAGACCATTACATATGAGCAAGAACACAGACCTATAGAAAATCACTCTGGAGGTAGCACTGCAGTATTTTTAGTATTCTATTGTTTCTTTTTTCTTCTTTTTAAAAGAGAGAGCAGCCTATCATTGTAATGGCATGACATACCAATCACTTTCAGCCAAAAATACTCAAAATTCTCAGAGGGCAGATTTTACATAAAACTTGTGAGACTATTTGAGGTTGTAGGTGTAGCCTGTGGGTGTATTTTGAAAATCCGTGTCAGCAAAATTTTATAATGCTCTTTTTAGCTCTCTAGATACTTTTTAGCAAAATATATGAACACAGTGTACTAGAAAGTTTAGCACAGCAGTAAATACCAAGCCTATTTGTATAGCAAGACACAGAACTATTTTCCCTTTCTCTCACTCTCACATTTAGACACGTGAAAACTCACTCTCTCACTTGCTCAGAAGCAGGTACCAGTTCATGTGAATGCTGCTTACCTGATCACACCTCATCAGCCCTAAGTATCTGAGAGACTTGCTGCTTTGTGCAATTTGGGTGGCTCCATGGTCTGTAATTTCTTTGCACCATCCAACATCCACCGTCTCTATCGTCATGCTGTATCGTCCAATGGCTATAAGAGCTGTAAAAAACGTGACCCACAGAATTAGAAAAGACAGTAAGCTCAGTTATATGTATATGCTAAATGATACTTAAAAGGAATTGTCAGAAGCTTTTATACGCCTTGTTATAAATACTATGTTTTAGCATTTTGTAATTATAGATTAGCCATCAAACTAGGAACACAGATGTACAAATACAGACACACACAAAACCAGAGATAAACAGATCTTTTGCTACATTTTTCTATCTATTTAATTCACACAAACAGACCAGTTAGAATGGACAATCCATGTGAACTCTTTTAATTAATTTATTGGAAGGATCAAAGACAAATGAACTGAAATTGAAATAACTATAGAATTAAAAAAAAAACAAACTATCACGCTATTCAAAGAAAATAAATGACGTTGACAAAGTCAACACCTTTTTTTTCCAGCAAAGTGATTTTGCAAAGACAGCAGAAAGAATAACAGGACATTTCCTGTGTCAATGAAACAAACAGATTTAGGAAACCCTGAAGGTATCTTACAACATGTATTTTACAACAATATTCTAAAACTGCATTTCCTAATGTTCATAATGGTGATGTGACAACAACCATGTGCTTCACTTTCATGTTTTCTTCAGGAACACTCTTCTAATTAAAAATAAAAAAATAAAAAGCCCAGAAGAAGGAATTAAAACAGGAACTTGAATTTGAACTTTCAAGAAAAGAAGGAAAGAGGAACTGGAAATTCCAAAAAGACTGAGAATCTGAGCAAGCTTTCTCATGACACGGGTAGTCTGGAATGACATACAGGATTCAGATCACTATCACCTTGGTCACCAGAGATTACAAAACTTGTCAGGAAATGTAGGCTCAGAAACTGTTAGTCCAGTTGTATTTTATTAACAGCAAAGAGCAGCTGCCTTCACTGCTGAAAACTCAGCTTAAGAAAAGTCCAAGGGTTCCAGTGCAGGAATTCAAGAGGCAGGATGTTTGTTCTTCTTATTCTAGACATAATGCAGTTGCTAAAATGGACATGAAGGAGTGACTTAATACAAATAATGGAGATATTATTAATTAATTTCAGCAGATGTAGGCCAATTCTGTTCATACTACAGAGCCTCCTGGCATGAAAAGAAAAAGCTGGTAGCTTTTGATATTCCAGATGTTAATCTCAGCTAATTGGGGTATATCTGATTGCTGGAAGCAGAGAGAAGACACCTGACCTTGAAGTAGTTTTGTAGAGACCTGCACTAATGGCAGATGACAGCAAGGATAATTTGTTAAGTTTTGGACTTGATTTGCAACCAAAATCAGCCAAAAGAAGCCAAGTACATTGTTACAAGCTTTGGAAGATGGAGTGGAACACAATTTTTCCCAGCAGTTCACCAAAAAAGAGCAATGATAATTGAATTTTGTAGCTGACATAACGAACTTTTGATACAGTTATCTGTGTAGTTTCATTATTATTTCATTGATTTTTACATGACAATCCAACTCCCTATTTCCAGTACATCCCTAAAAACAAATCCTAATTCTGCAGACAGGTACATTTTTTATATAACAGAATATAAACCTAGTACTTTGTTCCTCAAAGCCATTTAAATATATCACTTTAATAAAAGTCATCAAGAGAGAGTCTGAAACTTTCAGTACTTGTTTTGTAATAACAAAAGCTAGAGGAATTTCAGAATACTTCATGAAAAATGTTTTAGACTTTCTTGTTGCGCAGGACTACTGAAAGCCTACTTTAGAATACTATCGGTTTTAAGTATAATTTGAAACGCTTTTTGTTTTTGAATATTTCTGCTAGTTTTTATAAAGTTACTATAATCTGTCATCATAATGAGAAAACAAAAAAGCACTCCTTTTCAAGGTTTTGTGAAAAAGTGATAAATGGAAGAAAATCAGCAGAGAACACTTTCAAGGGAGTGACATTAAAGATCATCAGATGTCACTGGTGAAGAATTCTTCCAGTAAAGGCATCACAGGAAATTAGACATATAAATTCTGAGAGCTCCTTCACAGCACTTAGGTTAAAAAGAAACTATGGGATGATGCTGTTGCGATATTAAAAAAGGTTGCTAATGCTTTGTGAAGAAGGCTCAAGACGAAAACATAACCTGAGGATCATTACTCCAATAAGTTACATTGAATGTGGATAGCTTAACTAAAGAAATTTCATGCAGTTGTTTCTATTTGCTCATAGTGAACAAACTGGAAGAATGAAATATTCTATTTCTTGCTTATACATACCATTATATAACAAACTACTCAAGCACAACCATTTTGTAACAAAACATAATTTAAAACATGCCTTAATACTATTTAATATGTGTATCCTTGTATTTTGGCATTTTGGGGGGCAAAGCATTTAATTTCTAGAGCAGAACTTTAAATCATACGTAAGTTTTACAATTTATTTTTATAAGAAGACAAATATTTATTCTGAACTAACAGAAAAGGGATTTAATAATTATTGATACAAGAACAAAATAGTTATCAAATAGCATACTACGAAGCCTCTTTGCAAAACTGGCCCTCAGTTCTTGTCTTCTGAGAACCTATACTTTAACCTGCTATTTCACTGAAGCATTTAAAGAATGGAGAGAATGAATAAGATAGTTCCAGGGTCTGGAAAATCTAAATAACTTCTGTAAATGAAAATGTATGCGTATGGTTGGGTTTTTTTTTTTTTCATTCTCACTATTACATTGTCAGTTACCAGATAAACCAGAACATGTGACTTAAAGGTAGTGTGAGACAACCACGATATTTTTCATACAAGTAACAATACTTACAGGAACAATACTAAGAGAAATAAAAATGCCTGAACGTATGTATGAATATGACATAAAAAAAAACTGATTGACAGAAAAAAAATACTCCAACTCTGTGACCTTGGACGCTCTTGGGGAAGAATACGTTTTACAGTTCAAACTGATTTTCAAACGATTGTTAATCTGATGCCTTCACTTGTTCTTCACTTTATTGTATATGAAAATAATCAGTGAAATTTCATGCTGTAATCCATCTATGTGCCTGATCTGTGTTTCAAGTATGTTTTAGGCCAATGATGCCGGTGGTGCACTACAAGTCTGGGACGGCTGCATGGACAATGCTTTTGTCTGGCTGGGCTTTCGCCTGCAGCATATTCACCAGTATCTCTACTCTGACTTCCTGTGGAGCCTACAGATTACATACGCACGTATTTGGTTGCCTGTTCAACAGTATTAAGTAGCTGGGTGTTCTTTAGTAAATAGGTACACATTTTTCTTATTTAATTACAAGTGATGCTAGAAATCAGTTGTGGTATTACAGATGGTGTCTGCCTGATGGCTGTTACAACATTCTCTCAGTGTTCTAGCAGAAAATCACAGATTTATGTTCTACTTTGCTACTCTTTGTCCCCAGATTAGCAGATGTCTTTCCGGAAACAAAACAAAATATTTTGACAAGAGGGTATTCAAAACATTTCACTGTTACACTGTAGTGATATATCACAACAGTTAATCTATGAAATGCACAGAGCATGCCACTTCTTTAAAACACTGACAGCATTTTTAGAAAAATTTACATGTGTGCAAATGCACCCTAATGAGAACAGTGCTGGTCAGAGCACTACTGGTCAGAGATCTACTATCCAGCCTCCAGCAGCACCCAACAGGGGAGGCCACAGAAAGAACACGAGAACAGATGAAAACGTAATAATACTTTCACCACTTTCCTCATGCAAAAAAAATTACAATCTGAACCTTCTGAAGTAAGGCTGGTGCCTGTATACTTCTGTAAGTCCATCTAGTCAGCCATTTTATGTGAAAAATCTCTTAGGCTTCTGGACATCCTGCATTACAGAGTCCATTTGTTTGGCTGCCTTCTGTTTTGAAAACCACCTTCAGTTGTTTGTTTTGAATATGCCCTAAAACTTGATCCATTTTGTGACTGCTCAGCTCCCTTTCAAATGCATTCTGGAAATCCCAGCAAACTATACAGTCTACCAGGCCTTCCTTATCCCTTTCTGACTTCTTCATAGTACTCTGATACAACTGTGAAGCACAATTTCTCATAACGAAGCTGTGTCAACTCTTCCTCGATATGCCATATTTATTCATATGTTCACTAATCGTACTTCTAATTATTGCTAATTTGCCTTATACAGATGTCAGGTTTATCAGTTAATATTCCTCTGATCTTCCCTGAAATGTTTTTCGAAATACCTCTGCCAAGCAGTCCTATGGTAGTTACGCAGGGTGAAGTTAAAGATTAGACAGCTGTTAGCAGCTCGGCGACTTCATCTGTAAGTTTTTTTTATTAGTCTTGGATACACACAGTTCTTCTGCTTCAATGAGCAAAATACTTCAAGCTGTAACTTTCAGTCAGGAGAATGTTTGCATTGCTCAACAGCTTCCTTTTTTTTCTCCCCTGCTCTGACTGCATTTGCCCACAATAAACAGAACACATTGCTATTCTCAGAAAGCCAGGCGGTAATTTAACAAGGACGTGTACAGCAAAAGCCTTATGAAGTAAGTCTGGATTCTTTGTCTTAGGAACTTGTAGCACAATCAGCAATAAAGAACAGCCAAAGGTGTTCTTCTATCTGAGGAGAACCAGGCTCCAGATGTAGCAAATGACAAAACAGAAAAACTCTGCACAATAAAGTTGAGGTGGGTACACAAAAAGCCACCATTTCATTTACAGTTGCTGGCTTTGACATATGAACTTCTCTGAAAGTGAATATTTAACAGTGCATCCAATTCTTTTCTCTACTTTTTCATACTTCCACTTATTTTGGCAAAAGCAAGTTTTCATATTTCTTTCTGCAGAGTTAGGTTGGAGGAATGGAAATCAACTGATGTACAGTTCCTACAAAGCGGAAGATAAAGTGTAATGTCTCTAAATGGAATTGGACAATCACCCCCACAGCCTTGAGCTGTATTAAGTAAAAAATTCTCCAGTTACAGTAGTACTGGTAGTTTGTTGCACCCAAGAGAGTGAAAGGGCACATGCAGGACCAGGTATAGGTCTTTTAAATGATCAGTTGGAATAGGTGGGAAAATAAAACAGATTTTGTCCTTAGAGCACCACCATTAGAAGCAAATAGTAATTTAACTAAATTTCATTTTAAACGGGTGTAGATATATGCATCTACTACCATGGGCACAAGTGACTGCCTTAAAGTGGAAAGATCTAGGGAGATATTAAACTCCTGAGCTGGTACAAACAGAGGGATGAGGCTGCTGCAGTTATTTTGCAGGATACACTTGGAAAACTCTACTTGGCAGTGTATCATCTTGAGGCTTTCCTCCTTATTTCAGCATATATAGTAAAAAATAATAATAATAATAAAAAAAATCTGAATATATTATTATGCTATCAAGTTTCAAAAATTGCAGCAACTAACATTGTCATTCCTTAAGTATGAGAATGTTGTAACATAGAAAGTAACATACTTCTCTTTGGTACGAAGAGCCAATATCAGGCTCAATCTTAATTTAATTTTAATGTATTTTTTAAATCTGGAAATAAACAGTCCAGGTTTTACATAATTTTTACCTCCTCAGATTGCTTGGAAATCTACTATATTAGGCATAATTACTCAAATAAAACAGATTTTTACTAGCACAAACCTACTGAACAATAGAATACTTCCTTAATAATTCCCAGTTCATTTTTAACAGAAAATAAACCTCAGTGAGATTTTCTGTGTTGCTATTCTCCTCCTATCATCACCTAACACACTGTAAATGCAGTCTGCATTTTTTTGCATAAGCAAAAAGCACTGCATTTGGCCAGCCCTCAGTAAGGACTGGATAGAAAAATTTTTAAAAATTACCATTGACATCATCCTGACACTGGGGGCATTGTGTGTATATATATGCAATCACTCAAAACGCATTCTAGCACTTGTTTATTCCATTCTTTCATCATTAATGACAAAAGCATGTAAATGCTCACGAATTAGCATTTAAAATTTCCAAACTCTCTAAAGGTTTTATGCAGAGTAGAAATCAATCAGTCCTCCACAAATTACCAAGTAATAGTTTTCTTATGAAACTTTCCATTACGTTTTATTTATTATATAGCTAAAAGCTATTAAGGTGGCTTTGATAGCCATCTACTTGCTCATGAAAAGCCTGATGTACAACCAATTGTGGTGAAGTACATGAGAGTTAAAATCGCAATAAGTAGACATAATAAAAAGAAAATTAGCAAAGAAAACTATACATCTAGATGTTAAGAAAACGATGCAATAGTTCAACTTCGCAGACCTAAACTATTTAAAACGGCAAAGCTCTGGAGAAGCTGCAAAGAGAACGTATGAATGAAACAATTTAAATGGGCTTTTCTACCTGTTGTTTATATTAGTCTACTGAATTAGAAATGAAACAGAAAGATGTAAATCATGCAGATAAAATATAAACATTTGAATGCGTTGAAGCTTTACCACACAAAAATTAGTTTGATATCCCTTTTTCAGTAATCTGTGGAAAAGTATTTGTAAATTAGCCTGCAATTAAACACAAATACTCATCAATTGTGTAATACACAGTTGAATACAGAGACAATATACTGCCAGCTAGTTTTAAAGTATTACAATATTTAAGAACTAAAATTAAAACATTAACCTAAATATGTTACTAATATCCTATACAGTACACAACAGATTAGCTATTGGATACTTAGTTAACATAAATACTGATTTTACACAGAAAAGGCTCTGCTTTATGAGTGCACACATAAAAACTTATTCTCTAAAAATTTTGCAGTGATTCAGGTTCTTTCCCTGAATGAGGGTGACAGGATTTGATTCTTCAGAGCTAATCTTGATGCCATAAGCAAAACCTTGATGAGTTTATACACATCATATTAACAGACAGGATTTATGGTTACCCTCTGCACCGATGAAGTTGATGGTTATCTGCCATGCAAATTACATGAGATCTTGCAATTCAGCTAATCTGTTATATGCAGAGACACGTATACTATACGCCTAATCCCATTTCCATGTGCCATAAATGATTTGCTGCTCTAACTGCAGGCAGCGGTTGAAGAAATCACTGCATGAATTCCCTGATACAGTCCGTTGCTCAGAATAGAGGAATCACAGCTCACAATGCACATTGTTTCTGCGTTAGAATAAAACTCACTGCATGGTACAACTTCTTAAAATATGCAATTCATCTACTCCTGTTTCATATTTGTAAGAGTATTTCCTTAACTAAATACATGTTTGTTGAATGTTTATTGATATAAATCATGCATCAAGCCCTGCAGTTCATCTGCTATAAAACAGAAGCTACTATAGGCATATCACTCAAAAATTTCTCTTTGTGCTGGCTTCCCAGTCCTAAGCACAGTTCTGCTCTGCCTTGTGTGTCTAGATGACACACAATATGCCTTATATAACATCTACATTTCAGTGTAACCATGAATCACAGAATCATACAATGGTTTTGGCTGGAAGGATCATCATGTTCCAACCCCCTGCCACAGACAGGGTTGCCAGATGCAAGATCAAGTACTAGATCAGACTGCCCAGGGCCTCATCCAACCTGGCCTAAACCACCTCCAGAGACGGGGCACCCACAGCCTCTGTGGGCAGTGTGTTCCAACACCTCACTATTCTCTCATTAAAAAACTTCCCCGACATCTAATCTAAATCCAACTTTCTTTAGTTTAAAACTATTCCCCTTTGTCCTAACACTGTCTACCCACGTAAAAAGTTGTTTTCCCTCACATTTATAAAACTTCCTTTAATTACAGGAAGGCAGTAATGAGGTATCCTTCTCTTTTCCAGGCTGAACAAGCCCAATTCCTTTAGCCTGTCTTCATAGGAGAGGTGTTCCACTCCTTGGATCATCTTCGTGACCCTCCTCTGGATCCTCTCCAAAAGCTCCACAGCTTTCCAGTCTTGGATGCAGCACCCCATCTGGGGCCTCATGAGGGCACAACAGAGGCTGACAATCACATTTCTCGTCCAGCTGGACACCCCTCTGATGGAACCCAGGATACCACTGGACCTCTGGGCAGAAAGCGCACATCGCTGGCTCATGCTAAGGTTTTCATCAACCAGAACCAGAACTTTTCAACTCTTAGAGTGGCTCAGCAACTACATCAGCCAGCTCTATTAGGACCCACCGATGCATGTAATGTGACCCCATGGACTTGTTCACATTCAGTGTCATGAGTAGGTCTCGGACTTGCTCCACTCTTACACTAGAGGAGAGTTTTCTCTCCCAGTTCCCACATAGATGCTCAGGCTCAGGGATGTGAGGTCCAGATATATGAGAATCCTGGTGGCCAGTGAAGACGGAGGCAAAGAACTCACTGAGTACCTCGGCCTTCTCCATATCTGTTGTAGTCAGTTCTCCTTTCCCATTTAGCAGAAGAGGTACTCTCCCTTTGGCCTGTCTCTTGTTTTTAACATCCCTCACCAAGCTCAACTCCATCTGTGCCTTGGCTTTCCTGATCCCATCTCTGCAAGTTAAGACCGGATCCTTGTGTTCTTTCCAGTATACACTCCCTTGCTTCCATTGCCTGTACATGTCCTTCTTTTCCCTCAGTCTTTAATGACCTCCTCCACATTAGTGAGCACCAGATCCAGCAACACTTCACTTCTGGTTGGTCTAACCAATACTTGAACCAGAAAGTTAGCATCAGTAGACTCCGGGAGTGGCTTACAACTTGCCTTGTTGTCTTGCCAGTGGATATCTGAGTGCCTGAAATCCCACATCAGGATGAGAGCATGTGAGCATGAAACTTCCTGTTGTTGAGACACAATGGCCTCATCAACAGGCTCCCCTTGATCAGGTGGCCTGTAGTAAACCCTGATCATCTTCTATTCTTTATTGGTCCCATCCCTAATTTTAACCCATGGGCTCTCCACCTGTTCCTGACTGTTAATCAGAGGCAGCTCCTCACAGTCTATATATATAGTGGGCAACTCCCTGCCCATCTTGCCTTACCTATCTCTTCTAAAAAGTGCATAGCTCTCAGTGGTGGTGTTCCAGTTGTGTGAATCATCCTGCCAGGTTTCTGTTATGGCAATAAGATCAAAATTTTCCAATTTCACCACTGTTTCCAACTTCACTTGCTTATTTTCCATGCATGCACTGGTATAGGGCACTTCAGCTGTGATTTCAGACTTACTGCCTTCCTAGAGGAGCCCTCCCACAAACCTCTGGGACAAATATGAGATTTCCCCTGCTGCTTCCTAGAGTGACAGCGTTCCCTGGTTCTTCTCTGTCACTCAGTAGTGCAGTTCCTTCCCCCAGCAGTTCCAGCTTAAAGCCCTCAGTGAACCCAGCAAGCTTTTTCCCCAGTATATCCTTGCCCCTTCTTGTTAGTTGCATCCTGTCCCATGTCAACACTTCTGGTTCATCAAAGTGCTATCTAGACCATGGAAGCCATATCCTTGGGCAGGACAACACTCGTGCAACCAGTCATTCAACTGGTCAGTTCTCCTCCTGCTCAGATCCCAGTCTCCACTGTGAGGACTGAGGAGAATACCACCTCTGCTCCCTTCAACACCTTCTCGAGGGAAGCAAAGTCCTTTTCAAGATTTTTTAATTTCCTGGTCACAGCCTCATGAGATCCAGCTTGAAAGATCAAGAAAGGATAATCGCCATCCGTGAAAGAGCAACTCAAGACAGAACTTGTATAAGAACAGGTTTTCTGTGAAGGAACTCATTCCATCCCATTCATAATCCAATGCTCAAAAAACATTGTTGGTTATAACTGTATGAGCAGTTACCTTGAAATAACAGTAAACACATAAGTATATTTATGTACCAATATCTAACACAACCATACAGGCAACCAATTAAGTCCTTTTCCCCATGGTATGGCACGCAAATGGGAGAGATGGCCAGTTTTATTTTCTTTGTATTTTATTGGAGGTGCATTTTAATATTTACAGCAAGTGCTCACAGAACACAGTAACCAGACAGGTATGCAAATAGGAAAAGACTTAAACTTTTGTAAATTCTTAAGAAGGTTAGAAAAAAGAGATGCCTAGCCTGAAATATTTTCCCAGTGGAATGCCATATCATCTCTCTGGATGGCAAGTTTGCATTTTAACATACTTTGGTGTGGTCTTCTTCATTCCCCTTTCCCTTTCTCTTTCCCCTTCCCCTTCCCCTTTCCCTTTTTTTCTACTTTCTTCACCTGCCTCAGGATGCTTGAGGTCTCCTGTGATAATTTTATTGTTACACTTTTGTGCATATGTGGCTATAGGCAACACTTCTTGAGAATGAAGAACGAAACTGCAATCAATGCAGAAACATATAGGGGCATGATCACACTGGGAAACCAATCTAATAAGATGCCTTAAGGAAATGAAAAGCAGACAGACTGTATCCCTTGAGCAAACCTGTTTTCTCCAAGAGTTTAGGAAATCTAGGTACATTCCTTCATCTATGGATGTATATTTCAATCTTTACTTGGAAACTTGTCATGATTCTACAGTAATTTTGACTAAAAACTTGCTTGAAAGAGATAACACATACATTTGAAAACCATTTATTTCTGGCTTTTCATTATTTAAAGCACTGGTTACCTTCAGAAAATTCAGAACATTCTTGGAGGCAAAAATAATCCCAAGGAACTGAAATGACCTATTGCCTCTGATAGAAGAGACCGTGATTATCTATCAATTGCTTGTATGCAATAAGAAAATATTTTATTGTATATTTTTGTATGGAAATAATATTTAATACAGGTTGATGTTTTCTTTTTTTTTTCTGTACTGACTCATACCAGTTTTAGCATGGTTACTGTGACACAGTTAACATTACTTCAGTGCAGTATACACTACTGAATTCAATAACAACTTTGTTAGCTGCTTTGTAGAAGAGAGTAACTGCTAGGTCAAATTTTATCCTGTAGTTCAGACCCTGAGAAAACAGGGTAAGTAGAGGGCTACGAATTCCCAGGTAGAATAAATCTTGGTGCTTTCTCTGCTTTTCATCTTGCAATTTTGCAGGTCTACCCTGAATAAAAGCATACACAAAATAGTATGCTTGTACAAAAGTGATTAAAAAAAAACTAATTGCTGGCAGATTGTTTATGGCAAAACTCTGCCAATAAGTGAGAAATGAAATAAAAACAAACAAAACAACAAGAAAATAGAGTGAACTTTCAAAATCATATTTGTCATACAAAAACTAAACATCTGTTTCTCTATAAACCTGCATTCAAAAGAAGACAAAAATCATACAAAATTGAATGCTACATACATGGTTCTGTCCTGCTTGTAAACTCATAAAAATATTAATGAATACCCATTTCAGTGATGGTCTTAAGGAAAAAACAGCCCTCAGATATCAAGCTGATCAAAACAAGTTCTGTATTCTTTCCTGCCTGATGACAGGACAGGGTAACTTATTTTCTTTCCACTATTTTGCATAGGAGCAATTTTTTGTCTTCACAGTCATATTCTGATCACAAGTGGAAGACAGTAAGCCTGAACTTTGTTTGCTGAAAAATTATGGAGCTAATTCAAGCACGTGTGAAAGATGCAAAGATGACTGGGAGCAGCAAGTGCAGATTTACTGTGGGGAAAACATGCCTGGCCAACCTGATTGAATTTATATGATGAGATGGCTAGCTGTGTAGACAAGGGGAATGTGAATAATTTTGTATCAGGGGAGACATCTGAATGTCTACAGCACTTCCTCAAGAAGTATAGGAGTCTCTTACAGATGACCATTTCCTTTTCCATTTCAAAATTGGAAACATTTTTGTTTCAAGGTAAGAAAACTACCATAAATTTCCTAAGCTGCTTTAAACAAGAGTGATACAAGGAAAATGAAATACAGCCTTTTCAAAACAGATAATGTGGTTTGAGTTTATTTAAACAACACGTATCTGTGAAAGCTGTTATTTCTAGTTGGTACTATGTCCAAGAGCTTAGCGACATTCAGTCACTAATGATAACTGAAAACATGGGTCTAGCTAGCACTAAAAATAAAGGCTATAGTCCTGGATGACGTGATATATATGCAACAAGTCAACCTAAAGAGGTATGAAAGAAAGCATCATCTTCTTCTTCTTTTTTTTTTTTTTTAAATCTGGAATCCATATAGAATTAGCATACGTGTCGCTTATGAATTTCTGTGAATGTTTTGAAAAGCTGGAATACAGGGCGCTTCAGGGGCTATGGGGACAGTGACAGAATACACAACATTATATACAGTCCAAATGAAAAGCTCACAAAGTTTTGCTGGAACAACCTGAGTTGATAACTGGTGGAAATCAGATAAATCACTTAGAATATACAAAAGCTTATTTATAAAATCACGTAACAATATACATATATAATAACAGCGCAATCAAAATCACATATTAACCACCACTTAATATGTCAAATTTCTGATGAATGTGTTGAGTTTAGAAAGTCCAAATCTCAGAGGGGAAATAAAATTGAGGATGCTGAGATGCTGATTTTCAAAAAAAAGCAAAATCTTCATTAGCTCTGATTCACATGCTATTGTAAAAGGGGAGGCAGAGACAGAGATTTCTGTCATTGTAAGGAAATTTAACTGCCAAGCCTGGACAATAGTGGAATCAGCTAAGAGACTGCCTTTTTGAGACTGACAGAAAGTAATTCTAAATGATGTGGGAACATACCCTTTTGCGAATTTAGCTTTGTCCTTCTCGCCTGCAGACTCTAACTACTATACTCTTCTGATTAATAAATACTGACTTACTTTGAAAAGGCTGCTTGGTGGTCTGCAAATACTTGCTGAGACAAAGGATGACAACTCTGACAGAGGTCTACTCATTCTGCCATGGAGGGAAAACAGTAAAATCAGAGGTCCTAAACTGAAGAACAATAGAACTGTGCATTTTACCTTTTCAAAAAGGAGGACTCATAAATGTATCAGTTTGAAAGATATCAAAAACTCTAAAACACTGAAGGAAAGCAAACACCTAACAAATGCATGACAACACATTACTTCTGAGTCATTGTGCTAAAGGAATTTTTACTCCCATCAAAATTTCAAAGTGTTTGAAGGTAAGAATGATTACTTAAACCATGATTCAGTATAACAATTCTTAAGATTATATAAACTTAGCATCAAATAGATTAGATGATTTTTTAGTATATGAAATTGAATTTAATCGAGATAAAGAAACCAAATAAATACTTATCAGAAGATAAATACTTCTTACAAAAATAAAATTGTATGTGTACAAACTAAAAACGGAAGGAAGTGGCTATTGAAAATTGTACATTTCAATAAGAAATGCCTGTTGTACACTACCTCATCAAGAGAGTTGGTATCTGACTGCTCTCAAAAATATACAAAAAATTACAGGCATACCCATCATCATAGCACAGCATGATGTGTACACCAGACACTGTCTGTGCACTACAGAAAACATAGAATCACAGAATCACAGAATTATCAAGGTTGGAAAAGACCTAGACAATCATCTAGTCCAAACCTAGAAGATCATCTAGTCCAACATCTGTAGGCTGTGCTTTTTAATTCCCAGAAATATACTCAATACCTTTTTTAAGATACTGATATAATATTTACAGTTCACGAATCATAGAATCATAGAATGGTTTGGGTTGGAAGGGACCTTTAAGATCACCTATTTCCAACGCTCATAGTAAAGAAGTTCTTCCTAATATCTAGTCTAAATCTACCCTCTTCCAGTTTAATATAATTTCCCTTTGTCCCTTTGTTATATGTCCTTATAAAAAGACGTCCCTCCCCAGCCTTCCTGCAGGTCCCTTTCAGGTATTGGAAGGCTGCTGTAAGGTCCCCCTGGACCTTCTCTCCAGGCTGAAGAGCCTCGGGTCTCTCAGCCTGTTCCCGTAGGGGAGGTGCTCCAGCCCTCTGATCATCTTTGTGGCCCTTCTCTGGACCTGCTCCAACAGGTCAAGGAGAACAGCTTGACAAAAATTTGTATATCTATTTTTCTAAGTCAGCCAGGTCATATTCACTCTCCATACCTACTTAGTCTTCTTGTAAAATATTATGTAAGGACTGGAAAAATGAGGTTCATGCAATAGGGCTAAATTCGTTGCTTAGTCTCCTAAAGTTGTATGTCTAGGAACTAGGAATATCAGTTTGACTGAACAGCACTGAGCAGCATCTAAAAAATTATGTGTTTTTCGAGACACTCTGAATTATGTCATAAAATAGCAACTAGTTGTATGAAAGGGCTAGGTGAAGAAGGCGTGCAATCATGTGCATGAAATACAATGCATTTTGAAAGAAGACTAGAGAAAGAAATCCAAGACGCAAAATGGAAAAATCTCTACACATTTACATAGACATATATCTACATACGTAAATCCAGGAATATACCACAACAGAGGGTATCAACATATTTACTCATACTCTTCATAGTTCCCTAACACATGGTTCCCTTTCTAAATACTTTTGTCTTTATTTTTTCTTAATATTTTTCTTATACTTTTCTTAATAATTAAGACCATAGAAGTCTTCTGAAAAAAAAAAAAAAAGAAAATAAAAATAGCATCAAGGCATTGTATTTTGTAATTATTATTTGTAACAATTTCACTGTGTTAGATCTACTAACAAAAATAAATGATGAGTTAAACCACTTCAATACCCAGACTTAATACATCCTAGATACCATGTCACAGACTGACTTCAAAATTTTTCTCCAGGAGGTGCGTATGTTTAATAGTGGTCCACTGGCCTATTGACAGTGAGGAAGACAGTTTGAAAAGTACTGTGTGTCGAGAATCATAGAATCATAGAATCACTCAGGTTGGAAGGGACCTCAAAGATCATCAAGTCCAACCACAGCCTAACCATAGTACCCTAACTCTAACAACCCTCTACTAAATCATATCTCTGAGCGAATCAAGTGGAAATAAGTGGAGAATCAAAAATTCCATACAGCAGTTTCTGATGATGGCACAAAAGCCGGGACTAGTCTATAACATACTAACAAAACAAAACAAAACAAAACAAAACAAAATCTTATGCTAATATTAGAAGTGTAACTTGAAATACAGTAACAATAACAGACATTGCCTAGTGGTGTAACTGAGGTACAACTATGATATTTCTGCAGCATTAAAAAAGGAAGCCCAAAATACAGGTTTGAGACAAAATTATCAAAGCGCACCATCACTGATGTTTCAAATCTTTTACATACTTCATCTCAGATTTCTACCTTATTTAGCTGGATAAAAACAACATAACACATATTAGTTTTGTCTTCTTGTAGCCACAGTGAATATTTATTTACGGAGATAACATCGATATGCCTATTTTATTTGCAAAACTTCTTTAAATTTAAACTAATGTTTTAAAGAATACCTTGAAGCTAGGGGAAACATGGTCTTAATCTGACCACTAGCGATGTTTTTTGAAGTCATAAAATTTGCTACTGATACCAACTGATGTAAAGCATGCATGCAGCTTAAGTATAGTGGATGCATGTTTTTTTCTGTTTCCACTACTGATGGAAAAAGAACAAGCAGGCCAGGAAAGGGTATGCAGCTAGGATGTGTGTCCATCTTACAACCCTAAGCTTGTGCAAAATTCTTATCCAATTATGCTTAAGTACATTTGTATATGAGTGTTGAAGACAGCTCTGGGAATACCATTTGCTGCTAAAGGCTTTGCAGTGATCAGCAGAAGTACAAGCATTGCACTTTGTCAAGGACAGGTGAATCTTCTCAAACAGTGGCTGGACATGCTTTGGTAGAGAGTGTGAAGAGGCCTCATGCAATTAATCTGAAGTCCAGATAACCTTCCAAAAATGCAGTAATGCATAGAGAATCACATGTATGTCTGACAAAAAAAACCTCTAAGATGCCGAGATTTAACTCTAAGCTAAATTTTTATTCAAAATAAAGCAATATTGGAATATATGTTTTTATATATAATTTAAATTAATTTATTGTGCTTGGATGATTTCTAGACTTGATATAATATTTCTCTTAAAACTGCTGGTGAGTAGTAATATATTACTGGAAGTATTTTTTAGATCCCTAAAGATCTCAAAAAAGACAACAATGCAGTTGCTAACAGACTGTTCTGAATATTTGCTATTGTGCTGATTGTTGCTTAGGTCTCAAATCACAGCATGCTGTTACATACTGCATGTGCTGCAACAAATCTACACAATCAGAGAAGGGCAGACTGTCAGCATCAATTTTGCATTTTTCTTTTTTTGTCAGCATGTATCACTCCACATCTCAACATGAATTAACTTTAACACAGGATTTTGCGTCCATTAACATTTAATACGTTCCAATGCAGATATATTGTTCTGCTTTGGGAAACACAGTCAGAGAAAAGTGACGTAACTTGCCATTAATTTCATTATGACTAATGAAACTGAGCTTGCTCATATAAATCAATCTGACTGAATGCTGAGAGTGTGCAGTGAGTACAACTGACAAGGGGAATTGAAAAAAAAATGTAGGAAGGTTCAATGAATCATCACAAGCAAGACCGAAAAATAATAAAGGAACTATTTTCAGGAAAATCATTTTGAAGACCCATCCTGTTAAGTATCTGAAAGGTGTTGTGCATATTTTTGTGAGACAGCTAAGGCCGTGTTTACATGAAAAAAAAAAAAAAAAAAAAAAAAAAAGGATTTTTTCTCTAATTTCTCACAGAATAGTTTAGGGCAGTCATCAAGCTGTCTTCAAATAATGGCAACTACAGTACATCTGCAAGATGTTTGTAGCTGAACGGTTCCATAATCTTCCCCAGAAAAATAACATTTCCAGCATTAATTAGCCGTTCTGCATAATGAATAGAATGAAACTTCATAAAATTAGCTTACTGTAATCACCTGAGGAACTCTTTGAACAACAATTAACAAGATGAAATGCAAACAAAAAATGTTAGTTCCTAAGGGGCTGAAAAATACTTGCTTTCTGAAATATTTATCCATTGCAGTGCACATCTAGGCAACTAATCTATTCCAATAAACGCCATTTCCGTGGGAACTGGCTAGGAACACAGTTGAGCACAGTAAAACCTTTCTTCTCTAACAAAACCTGGAAGTTTTACCAGACTGGATCAGGAAATAAGGAATAGTTTGCACCAATTAGATAATTTCCAACTACTAGTAGCATGCATGTATGATAAAATTTTATATTTGAAATGTAAAAATGGTTTTAAGAACATAGAAATGCAGAGACATGCCTCTTGATGCTTATCTAAGTTGGTCATTGGGTATTAATTTTCCTTTCAGCTCGTTAATATAAACATGGATGTTTTCCGCTTTTAAGATGGTATGTAAGAATGCAATAGCTTACGTGAGCACTTCATTTAAGTCATCTCTTTCAAAAGCAACTAGAGACTGAAAAAAATGCAAGCATTGAAAAAATAAAAAACTTATTGTGAAAACTGGCTAGACAAAGAATTACCATGCACACGGACAATACTAGACTTGAAGATAAAAATAGTTTCTCCAATTTTATACTATGTACAAATTTTTCCAAAATTAGGATATTAAAATACTGAAAAACACACTTAGTTACTGCCATTTAAACTGAAACTTCCAGATACATGATGCCAGGAGATAAATTCACTCTTCTCTGAAATGTCCTCTCAAAGCTTTTATAGGGACTGTGAGGGTCCACATTCCATTATAGACTTCCTGATGTATGGGATACAAGACTTCAGTCTCAGCTAACTATTCCAGATAAAGAAATTTTAATTGTTTTCATATATAATGACAATTTTCTTGTGGGAAAAATCTGGTAAATTCCAATCCGCATGCTATGGAAATACTAGAACTATTACTATGTACTATTCACCATATGAATGAGACAAAATAAAAGGTCAGTACCATGCCATTTTGACTCAAATTCATCATTATCCCTTTCTTTAATAGTGAAGAAAAAGAACAAACTTTTGTCAGGGAGTTAAAGAAGTATTTTTCTCCTCTCTGCTAGCTATAATTTTCAGTAAACATTACTCAGAAATACGAACGCTCCTGCAACAAATAATTTTCAACAGCAAACATACCTTTGTGCATGTAGTGTAAGAAAGTAAAATAAAATAAATTGATCCTTGCAATAGATCAATATCTCTGTTTCTCTCTACTGTGAGCACTGCTTGTATTCTGGATGTCTTTTACTCTTCTATATTGCAGACAATACATCCTCAAACTTGAAATGGACTTCCGCCATATTTTGTTGTTATTGCTTTTTGCCTTACTATCTCTGTCTTCAATCATATTGACAGTAATTGTTTCAAAAATAAAGTTCATACTTCTTTTCATCCAAAACAGCACTCATGCCAGAACTCTGTGTTTACTGCTATATACTTCTATCCCTCTAGAAGGGATAGAAGTTAAACTTCTTGGTTGTTAAAAAAAGAAAAAAATGATACTGCATAGAACCCACCTTGTAAAATCCATCATTAGCTAGGACATCAGTCAGGACACTGCTAGATAACAGTATCTTCCTGATAAGAAGTCTACATTGAAAGGCTAGCCTTTCTTACAGCATTCCAAATTCAGCTATTTCGAGTATTTTCTGTCAGTTCTGTTTGTAACCTTACTTTGCTCTCCTTTTCAACCCTTTTATTGCTCAGAATCATAGGCTAAAGCAGGTAACTCCTACCATGCTAAGAATTAGGAGCAATAAATGATCAAACCGTAAATTGGCCAGTAAAATTCAATAAGGAATCAAACCCCAAAGAATACTTAAACACAAAAGAAAAATTAACAAGTTCTATTTACTACTGATTTGTTTTTATTATTTGCATGTAAGTGACATTAAAAATAGGACAATTAAAATTATTAGGATACTTGTTTTTAATTTGTTTTGGCAAACAAATTATGCACAATTTTCTCAAGTTGCAGAATCTCAAAGGAAATGAGTAACATGTAGTTTGGATGTGAGCATCTGTACATTTATAAAGATGTATATGATCTTTTATTGCCCTCCACAATAAAGTTAAAGCAAAAATTAATGAAATAGAAGTTACTTCACTAAAGCAAACCTTATCTTAGAGGAAAACATAATTCTGTGTTTATTCACATACAGAAAATTTTAGTAGATGCACAGCAAGTCTATCTTCCTCTAGTGGTAGGAGAGAGCGAGTCCGTAATGGCTGATGATATTCACACACTTTTTGCCACTAAAATTCTGCAAGTAGAGGAAATCTGTAAAACTTCTTCTGCTCCGCTAATAGCTGGCTAATGCTAGAACATCTAAAATATAGAAAGTAAGAAAGAGACAAAAGAATAAATCTAGCTGGAAAGTATTGAAATGACAAAGTTTATCTTCTGTTCTCCAAATTCCACAGACTTCATGCCAAAATCACTCCCAAGGCCTCTAAAAAGACCAAATTCCCAGACTGTAAGTCCTCTTCCTCAGTGCTACAAGCTATAGGAAAAGTAATGAAGACAATATTCAAATTTCCCCTTACAGATTCTATCAAAAAAGCCCCAGTTCACCCACCTTCTTGAAAATTTCTTTAAAATTAAGAGAGCTCACTTGTGACTCACTATACCAGCAAGTGATGTTGTCAAACACCATTAATATAACTCATTTTTCTTTACTGAAAAAAAAAAAACAAACTGTTAAGTTAGGAATTTGGCCTTAAATTGTCTTTATAGGTCCATAACTAAGTAGCAGTAAACTTTTTTTGGTCTAAGAATTCATTTAATTTTCCATGCAAATAAAATTGCTTTAAGTATTCTCTTCCTGGGATGTCTGTGTAAACAGAAAGTAAACTTTCCTTCTTTCTTACACAACAACAACAACAAAACCCGAGTAAAATATATCCTGTTTTATAATAAGAAAACTCAGTGAAATTTCTAAGAATGGCAATTGAATTAAAACAAGAAAATAAATAACTATGTCATAAACTAATGGTCCCTGTAAGGGTTATTAATACATTACGGCCAGCATCAGATTGCTGCTTTCTTAATCTAGTCACATTCAGGTATTATATCCTAGCTGAAGTTTTAACCTCAGTCAAGAAGAAATCCAAATTATACCAGGTAGAAATTCTCTTTATCTTTCTAATACCTATAGGTAAGAACATAAAAGGAAAATAATACAGCCAAGTTGAACAGAACTGCACTGCAGATGTCATAAAGAAAAATCATTTTATTATAAAGTTTTCTTATTTTTTTAAATGAAACAACAAATTCATATTTCTATGATACAACTCAATTTATGACTGCAAGATTTGGTTAAGAGGGAATGACTGTAAACTAATTTTTTTGTTAGCATAATGCAATGGTTTTCAAACTGTTCAGTAGACTGCATGGAATCTGTAAAATACTTCTGAAGGTTCCATAGAAGACTCAAATTCAGCATGCAGTAATCTGCACAAACATCAAAAATGACACATTTCCATTAGAAAATTACTAGAGAATTACAAATTAAAGGAGGCTAAACACAACAACAACTCAGTTAGATTCACTGACATAGATATATAATAAAAAGTGTCTTTACATTGTGCATAAATGTATCAGATTCTTTGTTTCTATCAAACAGTGCACAAAATGCACAATGTCATATTTAAAACAGTAAATAGACTGTATTCCATATATATCAAAGATGTTTGATTTAAAATAAAAGCATGCATGCCTGCATGAATTAAATAAATGAGTGTATAAATGTTCTAAGCAATTTTTTTCTGGTCCTTTTGAAAAGATTAAGAATGCATCAAAATAATCAATTGTTCAAAGCGATTCTTCTTCAGTTCTAACATTTTAAAAATCAGCTAAGAAACACACCCTGCCCCAAGCCTTCCACAGACATCCACTCCTTGTTTAAAAAGCCTCAAAAGAAAGATAAAAATGTAAACATTACTCACAAAGAAAGACACTATATGGATCATTGAGAGACTAAAATCCAGGATCTTGAGACATTGTATGAAATCATCAGCTTTCTGCAATGAGATAACTATAATGTCTTTGTTCTAGCTGTTATGAGTTAAATGTTGAACTAAATTTAACTGGTAGGCAGAACTTGCTCAGAGAAACTGGAACAAAATCATACGAAGTTTTACAGTAAGATCAACATCTTGAATGCATTTAAAAACTAAAAGCTAGATCATGCTCTGGAGTATGAAAAAAAGTATCAAAAATTTCCGCAGAGAATCCACTGTGAGTACAGGCAGCAATGTTATGTTCTAGATATAATTTTTCAACAGCTCTCATACGTAGTTTTAAGAAGAGCACATTGTCTTAATGCGCTCTCAAGTCAATAGGTGAAGATGAGTTAATGGAGTAAAGAGTACAGCCAGAAAAAAAAAAAATTGAAGCCTCCTTGCCAAATGTAATTCCTGCTTGTTTATATCTATTTTATCATTTCAAAGCAGGGCACAACTGAAAAATATTCATACGTGAAACAGTTTACCAGAAAATATAAGGACCATCTGATATAAAATCAATTATCTAAATGCTTCTTCTAAACAAATCACTTTTTGCTGGAACCAACCTTTTTTATCTAGTATGACTCAATAGCTGTGTAGGCAGGCCTTTGTCATATCTCACACCCCAATCATAGAGAAACTTCTTATATTTCAATGAAAAACACACATTTTAATTGTTCAGGCCCATTATAAGCCAAAATGTAAGCATCTTTCCCACTGCGTTAAGGGAAATATTGGAAGAAATTTAAATAAGGGAGCATGTTAAAAGAAGAGTTACTGTGCTTTCAAAAAAAAAAAAAGCCAATCACTAGATATGGGTATGTTACCTTTTGTTTATTCTAAATACCTCGAAGATTTCAAGCACTGTTGTAAAAAACATAGAATATGCTATCATGTAGCCACGAAGTTTTAATGAGTAGTGTGCAAATAAGCAATTTCTTAGAAAAAACAACAACAAAAACGTATTCAGAATTTTAAGATTTCAGAGACAATTTTCAGAAACTGAATTAATATAACCCGTACTATATCAAATGAGCTGCTCACCAGTTCAGATCAATAGTTCACATACAACCTAGTTATTCCAAAACAAGTTACTTACACTGCAATAAACCTGTTGCTGAGGCATATTTTGTGTTCACCACAGCTAAATGTTTAACAGGCCTCCAAAGTACAATCTGTCAGAGCTTGAAGATTTTGCTGCAACTTTAAAACCACAGAAATAGCTGCACGGCTCCACAAGGAGCTGTACAAGTTCCTTTCATCAGATCAACTAGAAGAGATGCTTGCCAGTTCCATGGAGCCCAAGGACAGGTTTCACATTATTTCTGGCTTGTCTGAATTTTAGTAAGTTGTTAAGTGATGCTCACCTCCCTAGAACATATGTACACTGCCAGCAGATTTAGGAGGATCAGTTGTAATGCTAGCTTCATCTATACACACATTTGCAAACTCTGTTTCTTGAGAAATCACAAACTATATCAGCTATCGACTCCTTTCTGTGTGATTCACTACAACCTATGAACTAATCTTATAGCTACTGACACTATGCTCAAGTCTATGCTCAAGTGAGCTTTACACATAATCTTAGCAAAAAAGGATTAGTCGTAATGTTAGGATACCAAAACACAGTGGAGAGAATAGCCAGTATGCTTTAGCAATCCTTTTTTTTTTTTTTTTTTTTTTTTTTTTTTAATGTATGTCCCTTTACCAGGTAGACAAAATACCACAGGGGAAAGACAATTGAAAAATCACTTAATATGACCTTATACCCTTTCACCTCAATAAGATGATGTTTTCTAATGCAAAACAAGAATAAGATTTGTCTCATTTATTTTCTTTTGGTTTAGTAAATGTAAAATGTGTAAAATGTACATTTTTCTTGGAATAACACTTAGAGAATTTCCCTGCCATGTGGGAAATACTTTAGATCTGAAGGCAATTAGCAGCTCGCTCTGAACTACTACGGATCAGACATAATAAAGAAGTGAGATGCTGGTCACTGGGGCAATGGCACCAGATGTACAGCTCCCTCTGCAGCAACCTGTCAGCTAATATGCATGCAACCACCTTAGGTCTGCATAATACGAAGGTAGCTCTGAAAGTAATGTGTCCTATTTATTTCCATGGAAACTACAAGAGATACAAAGAGCACAGTAACACTGATAGAGAAAATTCTCAGCTATGTAATTCCGTTTTTTCAACATAGCTATCACCCTTAGCCAATTCATGTGGATGAGATGATTTTGTGGTGTGACAGCTGTGTATGGTTATCCACAATGTGGTTTCTCTTTCAGTACTGTCTTTCTCTGCTGAAATGCACCATGTTCCATGGTCAAGTGGGCAGCAGAGCAATGACAATCTCTAAAAGAAAATCTGAGGATGCTCTCAGGTAACAGCTTCAGCTACATTCTTCCTTGGCAACAAGTGAAACCTATTCCCATAGAAAAATGAAAGCCACTTCCTAAGGAACTACGCTACAAATCAATGCTAAGTATTACTAATTTCAGCACTATAGGTTAGCAGCAGCACATGGAACCACTTGGAAGCTTGCTCCAAGGAAAGCACAAGAACTTTTTGATTTCTGTTACACATGTTCACAGACACACCTACAGTCCATTTACCAGATGCAGTGTCTTCTAATATGGCCAAAGAAATACATTATAATACCCATTATCAGTCATTTCAGACACATCTAACCTGTCATAATCTGAAGTTTCCTTTACTTCAGTGGTACTGTTCTCTTTTGTATATCAGCAAGGATCTGGATTGTATTATGGATGGATTAAATTCTACTAAATGCAGCATTCCTCTAAAGAACAAACTTGGCAGGAAGGTATTCTCATGCTCATGACAGATTGTAGAATATTGCTCATTACAAATACTGAATACGTAAAACAGCAATACTCTGAGCAATGACTACCATTAAGAGACAACATTAGGTGTACCAAATTAGCATGGAATCCTAAAACAACTTTGCAGGATTCGTCAAAGGATGTCTGGGAGACTATAACAAAAAATGGAAAACCAAGAGAATCTCTAGAAAAAATGTCAGAAAATAAAGTTTGTAACAGCTCTTCAGGTGACTTGAAAAGCATGAAAAGCATAAATTATCTGACCCTAAAACTTGGCAAAAATAAATGCTTGGACATGTGTATCAATGTAACAGGTATCACAGGTACAGCTCACAGTCCATTTTATTGAATTAATTTCCAAAGGGTCAACAGAAATAAAGGCAAAAAGATACTTAGGCAGAGAGAATCATTCACCCTCACACCTTGCATTTGAACAGATTACATATTGACTAGACCACTAGAGAAACTGCTAAATCAGGTGACTCACAAAAAGGAAGCTGACCACAAGAAAAGCAAATCACGACTATTTAAAAGAAAATAGTAGCTCATTTAAAAGCAGTTGGTGATGTGGGCTATTACTAAAACTGTTCTCATTAAGCACAATTTGCTGATTTCCTCCTGAAACCCACTGCTTTTCATCAAGGTCTTGATTTTTCAAGATCATTCCATATATGCAAAAACAAACTGCAAGTATTAGATTAGACATTGCATTTTAAAATTTAAAAAAAAAAAACACAAACATTTTTATGCTTAACTGAAGAATAAAAAGGTAGCCCACAAAATCCATTTCAGTACTATTTAAAATGATCTTTTTTAAACTCTAATTCCTCTAGCATTTGACTGCAAATAAGACATCTGTGCATGCAGTTTGCGCAAATGCATTCACCTGTATTATTCAGAAAAATGTTGAAACCAAATTAATCCTCACCAGTGAACTAAAATCTAAATGTCATATATTGGTAGATCAAATTAAAATATGTTTTTATTTTACAAAAGAATTTGGAGGATTAAGTATTTTCTCTATAAAGCAATTTTCACAGATTATAAAAACAGAGATCTAATTAAATCGTACACAGAAAAGGCACCAAGTATCTTATTTTCTTCCTCTTCATTTTATTTTATTTCTTCAATCTGACTTATCTATCTGCAAAGTTGAAGATTATTGACAAATACTGCATAAATATCACATTAACAGTAATAAATTGCAACTCATTCCAACAGGTTCTTTTGTTAACTTGTCTTTTTGCTCATTTAATTACATTTTTTGCCATTTCCTCCATCTATTTTATGAATATACACAGATAGAGTCTTAGGGGAAAGAAAGTGAAAGACCAAGCATAATGTTCAAGGAAAAAATGATGAAGAACATAACTTGTGAAATGTCTCTCTAGGCCAGCTGATTGCAGGGTAACTACTGAAAAGCTGATACACACACTTTTATTTATATCTGCTCAAGAAAGAAAATGTTAAAGAATCAGGATGAAGCTGATTTCCCTCTTGTGTATGTGCATAGCTTTTGATTATAGGCTTTTTCTCAATTGATGAACTATTGCGTTGAGTTCTGAAAATCACTTTACGGAAATAGTGCTGTGTTCAGGGTCAATACCTCTCCAACAGTCAGCTATAAAACTTCCACTGATATTTTTGAAAAGAATGGGATCAGGTCTTTTTTAGTTTGTCTAGAGAGTTCTTGGAACTTCTCTGCCAGGAAGAATAAAAAAACCCTCATGTGATTCATTTGTGGTATTCATTCATCTTTTCATCTCCTAAGAGGACCAACTGAATGCTATTTTACACAATTTAAAAACTATTGTTCACTTCTTGGGAAGAAGTCTAAATCAAATGTCAACTTACCTGAATATTTCTGCTATACTAGTAAATACTATACATATACTAGGAAAGATTTGAAAAAAAAATAATTTGATGTGAATTTTCCTTCTATTAAGGGCTTCGAGACTACATATACTGCATTTGTTCCCTTCTTCAAAAATTCACTGCATTTCATTGTTAATGAAAGAGTTTAAACAAGTGTCTTTCTATGATTTATGCAACACTACTAGTATGATGTGTCACGTTTGACACTGTTTTTGAAAAAACATGGTATCTATCCTTCATTTTTAATGATATAACATAAAAAAGTCTGGATACTCAGAAAACTTGAAAGCCTTCATTCAGGCAAGTAATCCTACAGTAACTCTGCAATATTTTGTCACCTCTCCCATGTCCAGCACTTCCTTTGGTGCACCATTTTCCTCACAGAAAATAGAAACAAGTGCAACAACAAACCGTATCTAAATTCCATGTTTACATTACACCAGTGGATAGCACTCATGTGCTGTGTTTTACTACCACAGCATCTGACTATGGCTGTACTAGGACAATCATTGGTGACACATGAAAATTGTACGTTAGACTTGAGAAGGGTCTTGAAACACTATTCCAATGCAAACATGTAATTAGAATAGAATGTGCTTGAAGAAAGGCTTACTTGTATCTGCAGGTAGTATCTGCCATCTCCAAGTCTTTTCAGAAAAGGTAACTTTATCAGATAGGAAAGGAGAACTGGCTAAAAGCGATTTCTAAGTCATAAAGAAATCTGTGAGAGGGCCAGGAAAAGAGCATGGATTTTCTGATTATCTATCTCTTAGCATTTTGACATGATGCCTTTTCTGCACATGATACAAATATAAAACCAAATTTAATTGACATTAATTATAGGGAGGTTATTACACATGGTTCATTGTTTTTAATGATTTTCTCTAATAATTTCTGCATGTTCAGAATCAATATATTGCCACTTCAAGTTTTGTTGTAGAATGGCTGAAAAGGAAGGCGAATAATAAAACACTGCTTTTTAATTCAAAGCTGAGCAGCACTTGTTCTGCAAGCACTACCACTCTTCCCACGCAACAGCATAAATTACTTCCACCTAGGTTTTATTTCTCCCTCCACCCCTCCTCAACCGTCTTTGGCATTTAAGCGCAAAAAAGAAAGTATTTCAGGGTTGTATGTGTCACTCTCAGAGATCTGAAGTTCCGGTTGCCTGCCGAGGCCATTTAAAAACATTAGCGTTATCCTGGGAAAAGCAGCCTTTGGACATACTCTCATCCATAACAAAAGAGATTCTAAATAATAATAACTGTGAGAATATATTGTTTCTCTTTGACCACTGGTGTAGGAAACCTGGCTGTATCATAAAGTCTCACGAAGAGAAGAAGCATGTAGAGACAAATAATGGGAAAATAGGACACCTATGGTGCACGTTCAAACTCTCAGGAATAGCTTTTGGCAAGATTAAAAAGGGAAATGAAACTGAATATCTTGACTAGCTTTGCAGTGAAGTGAGTATACAGTAGCAATCCGTTCCACTCATGGCTCTAAAACTTTTTTTATGCTGTATTTATGTAAGACAGTTTTGTTTTATGATTTGATTTGACAAGCAGGAACTTGATTTCATTTTCAATAGAAATTTATTTTCTAAACAATAACATTAAAATTGCTTTTTACCTGTAAGACACTGGCATCGTCTATAAGTGCACAGCAATTTTATATCTCCAGTAAATGTCAATGTTTAAAAATGAACTTAGATCAAAAGCCTTTAAAACGATTGCAGCTTTTTTGATCAGTGGCATTACAACAAGTTGGCAGCAGCTGGACGGACAGTTCACGCTTTCAGAAAAGGATCTCTTTTCATTAGCAGGCTTACTGTTGATCTAGAATTACCTCTTACAAAGAGAACAGAAATCAGACTCTTCCAACATCTAAGACAAGTGTTTTCACATTTCAGTTAGCTGCATACAGAATTATAAATACATTAATTACTTTCAATGATAAATAGATGTTTTCTTAGAGCATCATATTTCTAGATATTCATTTTGAGCCAGTTTCTTCAAAAAGTTGCTATATGTGGCAAACGCCTACACTTACGGGAAGTACAGAATATCGTTAGTAATAAAGGACCAGATAATTCAAACCTTGCTTTGTCAAACAGAGTCTTTTATGGCTTATATATCCACAGGTCATTCAACCGAGGGCAAAGAATATCAGGCAATGAAAGGTGAAAGCTTCCTCTCCCTCTCTCTCTCTCCAGCCCCTCAAAGGATCTTGCCATAACAGCAGAAAGAAACCTGACTGTCAATATTGAGCACTCTGATGACTGAAAAGACATAATGACCAGTTCTGGTACTTTGTACCCAAGAAACCATTCTCCCTGTTTCTTTTGGAGGAAGAAAGGGATTCAGAGGTATGTTAGCACATATTATCACTCATAATTCTGACGGACATCAATTTTGTGTATCTACAATTTTGTGCATTCTGTCCTGGGAGATCTTTCCAAAAGAGTCATAAATTACAAACAGCTTTAACAGTTGCAAACAAACACACACACACAGCTAAACCATCTGTTTTCAAATCCCTTCAAGTCTACATAGTAAACAAAAAATTGTTGAGACTACACTGCAATTAGATATTATAAGACAGTCATACAGTAAGAGCACTCCCCGAACTATATGAAAACATCCATACATATACAATGAGTATTTGGTAGAAGCTGACTGGAACAGCCTCAAAAATAACTACAGTAAATATGACAGCATGTCCCACAGTGTCAAATCATGCAGTACACCTTCACATCAAACTGCAGAAATCTACATGGAAAGTTAAGAATCAGATGTGAACTACATGTTTGAGGTCAAGCTGGAGGAGTATGGGTTCTTTTTTTTTTTTTTTTTTCAATTGTGCTGTGAATATATGTGCTGCTGCAAATTTCACTGGAACATTTTCAGTGCTATTTCAGCTATATAGTACTAAAAGATCTCAGAGTACAGACATCAGCACAAATGTATTACAAGTGCTGCAGACTTCTTATGAACTCTGATACGAAAACAGAAATCCTGACAAAACTGCATCTGCTGAAAATGAAAAGATATGTGGATTGCTCAGATTTCAAGTTTTTCTGAGCAACAGCACAATGCCCAGCACGTACCACAGAATTCCCAGAGCCCAATACAAAGAGTTAAAGAGTGGAAACAATCTCAATCTCATTAATAGACAGTTGGGTGTACAATACTACAGTATTGTAACTTTATTTTGAAACCTCCAGAAATAAAGAAAAATAATCTCAGGAAAATAATATATTTGTTCTCAGGTGAAGAACAGATTTCCTTTTATGATGATAAAAGAAAATTTTAAGTCTGTTCGATTTTTCAGTTCTGCTCACAGTAGTTTACAAGATGAGAAAATAAAGATACAAATTTCTCACATAGGGTCTCCAGTGAAGACTTTACCATTTTAGCTTATGTAGATTAAGAGGTGGGGTTTATCCATAAAAATAAAAATAAAACAAAAATAAAAAGGGATACTAGGGGTATCAGGAAAGATCAGATTCTTGCATGGGCTAATAGAAGTCCTCTATTCTCCTGGAAATGCTGCTTCTGAAGAGACACACTACTTCATCACTACTATTACTTTCCCTTGGGAACCTTTGTCTAAGAAAGGATCACTGCCTATCTGTTTCTTCATGGAACAAAATATGACAAACTGAGGTTTTATTAATCACTCATGACAATTTCAATGACATAAACAATTTTTAAGTATCTTCTGACAGATGACACATGGTAAAAGCTGACACAATGGAACTATTGCCTTTTTACCTAGGCAATGACACCCAGGGCTAGTTTTACCCTGTAATACTAATAGAAGCTACATGTAGATGATTAGTAACAAATGTAATCATATTATGCAAATTATACCTATTAAATATGTTACCATAAAAAAACAAACAAACAAAAAAAAAACAACAAAAAACAATTTTCTGGCATTTAAAACAAAATCAATTCCTTAAGTCCCTGACTTGAAAGATCAAAATACCTCACTTTCCCACCGACAAAAAAACCCCACAGGTAGGTGTTTGTTATTGAATCCTAGGGGATATTTTTCGGATGTGGAAAGACAGAGGGGAATCAGACTTCAGTTCCTGAGATCTTGTATGTGGCTGAAATGTGTACTGTCTGGATCAGAAAGCAGACAACACTTCTCAACATGAATTCCAGCAACCAGATTTGGAAAAAGATTTTTTATATTTATTTTTATTTTAAAATATCAAGAACTTCACATTATATGCCAGCATCATGTCACAGCTAACAGTTACGTTCACAGTAACAGATTAACGGTGAACAGAGAGGTCTATTTCCTGTAATAAATTAGATAGTTTCTTTTGGTGCAAGAATTCTAGAGGTACAGCACTTCTCCAGAAGCACAGTTAGTGAACTGAACAATGACTTCTTACTTTGTCCACAACCTTGCAATTGAAACACACAGAAAAGTTACTGGGTCAGGGGGCAGAAATTCTAGACTTCCACATTCCAAAAAGTCAGATCATGTCCTCCTTTCAAAATACAAACATGCTGACTAGAACAAACCACCAAGGAATCTTCAACATGATTTACAGCCTTTACTTTACTTTACTCAGCAAGAAACAGAAGTATGTCAGAAAGGGGTTAGAGATTTTTTTTGTTCGTATGTTTTGTTTTTTTTCGTAAGAGGCATGCTTCACAGAACAAAATTATTTAACTAAGGTCATGACTATACAAGGAAAAATGCATTGATTTATCTAAACTGATTGATTTTAAATCCAGTTAAACTGGTGCAAACATCTAATGTAAATGCACTTACCCCAGCTAAGACCTCACTTAAATTGATTTAGCTTACTTCAGCAATTTATCAATGTTAGCTAAACCAATTCTAGCAAAGGTTAAGCAGGTTTAAGTGCTTCCGTATAAGGAGTTTGAACAGATTTAACTATATTGACTTAAAAACATTTTAATTAAAACAGTGTAATGTCCTGTATGGGCAAGATTCAAATCACAAGACAGAGAATCAAAGCAGCACGCATAGGCAGTTACACTGCTTCCAAACTGAAATCAGTCTTGCTTCCACTTGGGCACCCCTCTGCCAGTAATGAGAACATACATGCCCCATTCTGGGGGAGGCACAATAGAAGTGAGATCAATTTTCAGGTGCTGAAGGAGTTTGTAGGACCAGCAGGAACAGCAGAAATCTGGCTGGGGAGCAAACCTGTGTAGAAGTGACAGTGCCTTCCTCTGCCTGAAGTCACGCAGTTTTAGCCCAGTGTCTTACAAACACATTTATCCCATCTCTACCATACATGAGCAGAATCAGCATATCAGAGATACCTTCAACAACTTTTTACCTTTATGATCTCTAGTTTTATTAAGCCAGGATTTTAAAGGAATATACAACCACCTATCGGAATGCCAATAGGTAACCACAATTCCTGTTAATAGCCAGCTGAGCAAGAATCCAAGAGAGGACACTAATCTAACTCCTTGATGCTGGCACAGCTACATTTGACTCCTCTGCTTCTTGTGTTCTCTTTCCATCAGACCCCTTGGTTTTCTGCTGTTTCATTTTGATTCACAGCTATCCTTCTCTTCTTCCTGAAGTTTGCTAGTACTGCAAGCACAATTCCACGATTCTCACTAAAAAGCAGTTTAACTGCCTTTTTGCCTTTCTGACTCAGCCCTCCTAGATGAATCAGATAAGATTTTATTAGTGGGATGCATGTCCAAATCCCTCTCTTGACACTGGAGATCATCACGACTACAATTTGCTTGGATTCAGCAGGTCCAATTTTTAGCATCCAAATGCTACCTTTCTCACTACGACATATCTCACAGCAAATGCACAATAAAGTCAGCAGTTGCAAGAGCTTAAAACCAAAGCATCTACAGAAAATTAAAAATGTGTTCCAAATTGAGCCAGATGCTGTATTGCCTCTCAATTTTCTGTAGGATGAAAGAAACAACTGCAGTTAAAATTCCTGAAAGATGATTCAGACTTTAGTATATTAAAATATGCCTATAAAATATGATAGTATGTGTTGATTAGATAATCCAATGCGATACTGAAAAATGTATTTGTAATTCTTAATAGTGATAAAAAGCATCAGGTGTTTTAAATGCTTTTTCATCAAATACATTTGTATTTTCATAATTGTCACTTACACTTTGCCAATGGCCAAACTGTTTTCAAATTACCTGGCAACTAACTTCCCAATTAAGCTTAATGTTAAGTGATTTTCATAATACTAAATTTCAAAGTTAGGACTAGATTTGATAACGATATCTCCAAGTCCTTTTCATAGAAACATATTATGAACTGTTTGCCACCAGGAATCCGTATTCTCTCTTTAAAAGAATAGCAACTTTATTCAAAAAAAAAAAAAAAGAAAAGAAGTCAAGGAGAGACTAATCTCATTTCAGCTATGGAAAGCTGGAAGTGTCTTCTTTTTTGTTCATCTATCTAAGCCCTAGGCTAAGCTCAGTCGGTGAAAGCATACTTCTGGAGATGCCTGAAAGAGATGAATCATTTGGGGGACACAGGTCAGATTCTTCTCAGTGGAAAGTACAGATGGCTTAGACTCATGGCCAAGCAAGGTTAGATGAATCCCATGCTAACTGTCTGAAAACTGAAGGAAAATATCAAAAACTTGAATACTACCTTACGTATTTTCTATGAAAACTGTTGTTATTTGTGTAAGATAATACAGCCGTGCCATACTTTAAATGTTATTTTTTTTATAAATACAATTTGTATATTTTACTTCAGCAAAATCCACAGTATTAAAATCTGATACTCACTAGTGATGCATGCTGAAAAATCTGCAACAAAAAGTTTTGCAAGCTTAAGCTTCATCTAAGATAGGGTTTTAATAAAAAGAATAAATGTGCTTGCTTACAAACACCTACTTTAAAATATGTCTGTAGAAACGTTTCTGTCTGTTTTTTTATATTAAAGTCATTTAGAGAGATTTAATCACTTCAGACTCAAAATCTGCTTAGCATATTCCTACTCTTTTTTCAGTGAATTTATTTCTGCTTTATTACAGAAATTGCTATACTTCATGCTGTCATTTATCTTAGTGTAGACCTCATATGAGCCCCTGGCTAGCAAGAAACCTAATCTTGCATGAGTAGCATTTCACTAGCTTGCCACAAAAGTATGTTTTTTCTTTCTTTAATTGCTACAGGTAGGCATTATATAGAAGCTTGCTGCAGATGAGCACCTCAGACAAATACATAGTCTATTTCAGGGGTTAAAAGAGAAAAAAAAGAAAGAAAGAAAGAAAGAAAGAAAGAAGGAACTTGCAATACATGCTCCTAATATATGAACAGCTAAATGCTTGGCTCTTAGCTGTTTTGTACAGAGCACAGACGTTAACATCATCTGCCTGGAATACTATTAACATTTTATTAGCCTCACCTGCAAAAACACCTTTAAATATACCTTAAGGAAAATCTTCTAAGTGTGTCTTCCCAAGACAGCTTTCCTGTAAGCTGACTTTCATTACTGAAAATCTTGAGAGGGTAACAAAAAAACTGATAGAGATCTTTGATTAAGTGCCACAAAACTCTGCCACCAATTTTGATTTTGCCACCATCACAAACATCTCTGCTGAAAGCATAAGAAGGAAGAAATGTGAATACCGTCTAAATCAGTCCAACTGTGAATTCATCAGGCAGACAAGTACTTATGTTGGTGAATATTTATCCTACGCATGGGTGAAATTTCATGTGTTGTACCTATATACCTTGTCCCTCTGAAGTACCTACTGTCAGTGATGGATCAACTACGCTACAGTACAAGTTTTAGCTTTCTGAACTGTTAGCTCAAATGCTGGATCAGATGCTGTTGGGAAGCGCTCATATTCGGGACACAACGTGATGTCAAGGAGGTCTCTATATTTTCTCATAATCACTCAGGTTCTTACAGCAGAAAACTCTCCTGCTCCAGCTGTTATTAATAGAAAAGAGCAAGAAAGATGAGTGTAGTCTGGACAAGAAAGGAAGCAAATAAGGTAGAGAAAAATGTTACATGAGAGGATTGGTTGTTTGCCAGTTATGAAAACGGGAGAGAACACAAATTCCCTACTGAATCCCTCTGCATGAAAGTACAGAATAAATGAAAGAACTTCAGGAGTAGCCCAAGAAATATAGCTGTGGGGTATGATGGCACCACTGTGGCATGAATCACTTTGTTATAATGAATACGAACAGATTTATTTTTTAATACAGAGTATAGTAAGTACACTGTTATAGAAATGCAGTAAGTTGAATTAGATTCAACTTATGAATCTATCCCACTACCCTGTAGCTATATCTTACAATTTTATAATATATACCTTTACAAATAATCTACCCTTCAGCTTTAAAAAAATAAACAGAAACAAGAACTTCCATAACCAACACTGATAATCAGCAAGTGACTAAGACACATTTTTATATCTTCTCAGTAGTGATATATTAGTTTAATCTCTATGGCACTGGTGGTGCAATTCTTTCCATATGGACGCACATGCTCTATATTACTACCAACATATCTTACAAGAAATAGCCATACATTTCACTTTTAAACTTTTATGATTTAAAGAATTCCTTGTATTTTACAGTCATTCTCACAATGCATTTGAAATATCTCTGGACATTAAGTAGCACAAGAATAATTAATGTTAGATTGAACTCTGTGCTGTGCTTTGGTCATTTTCAGCAGCGATTTTAAATAAAGGAGAAATATTTCTTGTCTTCAGTGTTGACTATGCACACCTATTTTTCCTGTTGCTAAGAGCAGTGATATTGACCAGTGTAATACAGGATGAAATGAGATAATAACTCGAATTTGGTCCACTGGAGACAAGGCAATTCAGAAGTCCATGTCTCAGTGCAGCTGTGGCATTGTTCTGGAGCACTGTGGCACTCCGAACATCAGGCCACATTGAGGCTACAAGTCTACGACTGGAAAGTTATACTCAGCAGAATTTGGCTGGAGGAGGATTGTCCTCCTCCTTCATGCTCCCTTTGCTGCATGGAGTTCTGCTTACCCCACCTTAGGGGGCTTGACTGCAAGGACAGACTGCCATTTTAGTTCAGGATACCATGCAAGACACACAGACAGAACAGCTAAGAGACATTTGGTGTAAAAAAAATCACACCTCAATTCACTGTCTTCTTTCTGTATAGCTTTGGGTGTCCCAAGAGACATCAACACAGTAGTGCGCAGAAAAGTGTGTAGAAAAGTGTGTTGAAAAAGATAAGTTTGCAATTGGCTAATGACAAGGGGCATTAACATGTACAGTTCCTGTAGGTCTGAGGAAAAGGGTATCATGGAGATCAGGTATTTATGAACCCCAAAGACTTAACCCCTTATCTCAAAATTCAGTTCCAAAATTCAGTACCTGTTATTGAGGTAAAAGAGTGCACTAGTGGGAAACTAAAATAAGCTTACAGTTTTTCAATTCACGTTTTTCTTGTTGTGTCTCAAATTATCAAGTGTAATGAAAACCAAACGTTAACACTCACAACAAAAAGAGAACTGATAATACCAGTACTGACTTGCAAGATTATTCACTTATATTCATTGGTTTTGAATTAAGGAATAAAATAAAGTTATCCTGTGAATAGGAATCTAGTCAGAAGCTCTTTCCTCTACTGCCATTTGCAATAATATTTTCACTGCATGAGGTTCTTTCATTGATCAACAATCATATTTTTCATGCTGTTTCAGTATTATGTCACTATTTCTTGTTCCATCGCTTGATTTGTTCCCACAGAGATCAAATAAAATGTGTTTATCTGAAGTTTATTTAGCATGCACTTAATCAGATGCTTAATCTCAGTAAGATTTTGCAGTTGCAGTCCTTATTTAGAAATGCACAACAGTTCTTATGAGTTAATTATTATGCATTATTTGAAGAAATTTTCTGTCAAAATGTGGATTGAAAAATGAGTAGTTATTTCAATTTCAGTTGATTTACATCATTGTTTACTCAATTAAAACACACAGGATAATATACCAAACCTTCAAAATCAAGAGCCATCCAGTTATCAAACAGTGTATGTTCTTTTCTTTCAGGGCTGGCACAAGATTAAAATGGTAAAACTGGCAGGCTATGGAGGGACAAGGTAAATTTGTTTGGTAACTGATGACAACCTCTATATTTTCATCTCCTCTCCTCAAAAAAAGAAAAAAACATTTCCAATTAAGGTCACGATTCTAAACACAATTAATAATTTGAAGAGGTTGTACATACACAAAATGTAGTTGCTTTATAACAATGCATAAGAAATCAATCTTCTTTATGCACTGTGAACATTATATATTTCAGCGAGGCTACTTATTGCAGAAGAGATATACAAAATTAAACTCTAAACACAGAAAGGAAGACAAAGAACCCAATACGGTATGAAACTTGAGCTTGTTTCTACTCTTTTGCCCATTGTTTATGACAGCAGCAGCAGATTAATTTAATTAATGCCTTGCAGTGCATTAACACAATATGTTATCATTTAGGACATCGCTTTATCTGCTTGGAGAACCAAAAAGATAGATAATAAAAATTACTACTGATCTCATCTAAGAAAGCGCCAGATATTTTACCGAAAGAGATTTTTTTAATATTTCTATGTATAAAATACAACTCAAAGAAAGCTACATACAATAATGTACTAGTCCATGATCTTGAAGTTACATACAATCTGTGATCAATTTGCACTACAAATCTCATGATATTTTATTGAAGTGCTTGTTTCAAAATGATTAAATTAATTTGTTCAGAAAAAAAAAGAATTTGAAATTTGTTGGAAACTTTAAGGAGGATCACAATAATCTTCTCTCACAGCAATGTTCCCTGTCATTTTCTTTATGAACACAAAACAAATCAAGCATATCAACATGCATTTCTGTTGAATATTTAAATCCTGGAGTTTTTTAAAGGATTTTTAATTTCAGCTCTGTTAACACTGAATATTACTCTTTCTCTGTAATAGTTGCGTATCACAATCTAAATGCCACTAAATGCTACTCAGTTCCAAAAATCAATTTTTGGAATCTGAAAGTAAATTGATTTGCAGAGCTGACTACAAAATTCCTTTGCTGGAATAAAAGATTATAGCATATGAAGATCACCATGACATTCTACTTTCCATATTTAGTCACATCACTGTGGGAAATCTGCTGTGGTGAATTCCAGACTTCATTCTCTACAGCAGACTGCAACCCCACGTATACACATACACATGCCTGCTCGGCAGCAGGACATAAGATCAGACCTGCCAGCAATTGGTGCTGAGTTTTTGGCCTGGTGCCCTGAGGAAATGGAGGGTAAACAAGGCGTATTCAGTGCCTGTGTGTCCATGATTGTCTTTTGCTGAACCTCCACAAACAAACAAAACCCAGTGCTTCAACTGAGCAGGAATTGTTGCTCAGTTCCAAAGAAATCTGATGGAGATGCTAACTTCTTATGAAGCTTTTGAGAACTGTTTTCTGAGGACCTGTCAATGCCCACATGGTGAAAACATTTGCACTATGAGCTCATCCTTGTTTTCAGACATCAGGAGCTCAACATGAGTTCAGCCCACAAATACACATCCACAGGAAACCATGCTTCATTGGTAGTGCTGCTCACAAAATAAATTATTTTCTAAAACCTATACACGATTACACAGAAGCATTAAAGGAACAGAAAACTGAAGACTAAAAATGATAGTTTAAATTCCCTCTCAATACCTTTAAAAATGACACACATAAATGGCGTTCTACTCATGTATTTAGAACAGAATAAACAATGTCTCTCCAGTAAAGTACACAGAAATAGTGCTCCCTATCCTAAAATAATTTAGATATTTAATTTACTGTTATTAATATTACTCCATGACTTTTAGTCCTAAGTAAGCAGCATGATGCAGACGGAAGGGCTTGTTCTTTCTTTTCTTCGTACACCTTCATGAGACAAAGAAGAAAAAGCGCAGATAGATACATATAAGGAAATTCATGGATAATACTGTGTAACTAATGCTACTGTACAAGCCCATCAGCTGTGACAACTTCCTACCGCCCACAACACAGCTGTACCTAAACCGTGTGTCATGAGACCCACTTTACATCTTGTCACAAAAGACCGGGTTACACTTATGAAGTAGTTGAACAAATTTGGTAAAAACTAATATTAATATCGGAAGTTCAGTGTGAACACAGACCTTAATTATCTTCTAGAACACAGCATCTTTGTATGCAGAGAGACAATTGAATTTCAATAAGTTTGTCAAATATTCTAATGCAATATAGCTGAAGCCATAGGTTGGTATAAAACTAGCATAAGATTCCAAGATCATTTAAACATAATTGCCACAGAAGTTTCTATTTCAACAATGTGGAAATATAATTAAATGTTTTTCAATAGAAATGACTTTGCCAAATAGGAAACTCCACTTTTGAGAACTTTTATGTATAGGTAGCTTTACAGTTTATATACACACAACTTATGTTTTTTCATATACAGATTTAAACACATAGAATCATAGAATGGCCTGGGTTGAAAAGGACCGTAATGATCATCTAGTTTCAACCCCCTGCTATGTGCAGGGTTGCCACCCACCAGACCAGGCTGCCCAGAGCCACATCCAGCCTGGCTCTGAATGCCTCCAGGGATGGGGCATCCACAACCTCCTTGGGCAACCTGTTCCAGCGCATCACCACCCTCTGTGTGAAAAAACTTCCTCCTAATATCTAACCCTGTCTAAGTTTAAAACCATTCCCCCTTTTCCTATCACTATTCACCCTCATAAACAGTTGTCCACATATATTCTATATATAGAATAATTTGAAAATAATTAGAATGCTAGTATTGAGTAACTGTAAGCTATCTTTTGCACACCATAGTGACACAAGTCATTCATTATCTGTGACAATCACCATGTGTAAATACAGGAATGCTGTTTGATTATTGTGCTGTCTACAATTCTGGGTGTAACACGTTAACACAGGCAATGTTAGAATTGTAATAATCAGCTTCAAAGTTGTTGCCTTTTCTCGACATAAGAAACATACACATTAGAATAATGACCATTTTTGAGGTCGTATTCAATAGCAGAAAGGGCCAGCAGGTCCTTTGCCTTGTAGCAGGTAGCACAGTGATGATACCGCTAGCACACTACCCATACAAGAAGTCAGAGGTTACTGGCTGGCATAAAGCAAGTTTTATTGCTGGCTCTGGGCAATGTGGTTGAGAATTCCAGATCACTTCTCACAATCCTGTTTCAAAGACTGGTAACACATTTTTGCTGGAGTTTTTAACCACATTTTCAATAAATCTGATCTCGTATGATGTAGTTAATATGTTTTTACACAAGAAAATAAATAAGTAAGGACTGTTTTAACAAGATACCTTCACTATTTGCAATGTCATCCATCATTCTAAAATAAAAAATTAATGTAACAGTATTGGAATTGGATTAGTGACACAGGTCTGCATTTTTAATATTACGTGTACTAACAGGACATTCAAGAAAGCCATCAAGACTCTGTGACATACATATCTCTATTTCCTCTTCAGTCCTAATAATAGAGCATGTCTAATTCACATTTTTTCTGTTTGATTTCAAAATTCACTGATCAATTTTATCTCATTTTGCTTTCAGTCTCACACACTATCATCTCTAGCAATGAGACTTAGGTTATCACCCTTCTGTCTTTCCACCTTCGCAGACATAATGTTTCTTTCATGTTCACTGAGAACAAAAAACCAATACTTTCTTTTTACTAACTTTCTTAAACAATCTTGTAAGAAAGAGCTCATGCAAGAAGAATTTCTCTTTTCTAGTATCTATGTGCATACATTCAGGCATACTTGAGAGTGGAAGAGTACCTGAAATGTCAATAATTAAGCGTTTATTACTTATTTCATTAATAAGGGAGTAGCTCTGAAGTTGTTAATATCTCTTCAGCATTTCTGTTGTCTACTGGAATGAAACAGATTTTTTACCAGAAGGAATGAAGTCCTAGGGCAGACTGGTATTGGATAGCTTAAATATTTTAAACCATAACATTACCATACACTTCTATTAAAAAAAAAGAAAAAGAAAGAAAGAAAGAAAGAAAAGAAAGAAGAAGAAATGCAAAGAAATCTCTCCAAAAAGAACATGCTTAAAAGTCTTGACTAAGATGATGAGTGGCAGAATTCTGAAAAAGGGAGACAGTTAAAAAGACACACAAGAAACTTTCATAGTCTTAGTGGAAAGGCCTCATGCTTTATTTAAAAAACCAACTAGTATGGCATACTCTGTAACATACACACAGTTGCTCAGGAACAGCTACCGGGGAGCAACCAATCTCTAAGGATATTAAATACGCAACAGTATGCAGAACCTGCACGGGACCCAAGTGATAAAGATGTCAGACTTTCCTTAACGTATCTTACCCTCCATTTTCAAGTAATTTTTGCTAGCTCAAAGGGGCTAAGAATCTCAGATTTTCAAAAAACACACTCAGAGTCAAATCACCAGCACTCTGAGACTGCTGTCTTATGTGTTGACCAGTACTGCCTCATTGATTCTTTGTATTTTGCCAATTCCAGAATGAGGCAGTATAGCTTGAGGACACCGTAGAAGATACAGAAACTTTGCCACCAGCACTGAACTTAGAAATGGATTGTTATACAAGGAGGGAGACAGAACAGAGATTGCAGAGGACTCAGATCCAGCCTTCAAGTCTTATGTTGCACATGGGATGCTAATGACTACATGAGCCAGTGCCCTTTATTCACAGTATGCACAACGGGACCTCCTGCAGTACTATAACTCCTTACTACAGACAGGTTTTGAGCATTTATCCCAAGCTATCTTAATATTATGTTAATTAAAAAATAAAAAGAAGGAAGCAAAACAACCAGCTGTATATGCTTATGAATGAATGAAGCCTAGTTTCCTAAGGATTTGTGTTGTTGAGTTTCTAATTGCATTATGCTAAGTCTGTAGAGAAAAACCTTTGTAGCAGAGAATTCATGTAGGAAATAAAAGTTGTTAAGGACTGAAGAACTCAACTGGAAATGGAGCCCTGACTGACCACTGTTAGTCTCGGGCACTCTGACATCTAATACAGCATTCATTTTTATAACTTGGGTGTTCATGGAGGCTCATTCTTATCTGGGTCTTTTGAAATAAGAATTGATAAGTGATATTTTGGACTTTTGGTGCAGTGGGGCACTGCCAGAGTTTATTTTGCCTAGAAGTCTGTTTTCATGAAATTTACTGGAACTTAGCACACCTGAGATATAGCTGAAATTAGCAAAAGAACTTTTAAAAAGTAAATGCTTCTAGGAAGGAAGAGGAACAGATGGAAATACATATTAAAAAACTGCGATAAGGAAATCTGTAAATCCAAATACTCAGCAGTTAGTCAAAACTGATACTGAGGTTACCTACTGACCTTAACATTATCCCTCATGCCTCTTTGGGATGGTGACAGTGGTATTTAATCCTAACAAACCACTGCCACACTGAATGTGAAGAACAGACTAAACTCAAAATATATTGTTATTCTTGCACACCTTTTATTCTTACCACGTAGGGACAACATGAGAAATCAGGATCCAATGGTAGGTCCATTATTAGATAGCACTGAATTATGATGTACAATTTGATACATGGGGAACTGAGATGCAGATTAATGGCAGTAAATAGCCAGAGTGTCAAAACTATCAAATAATGTTGAAATGTCTGATGATAGAAGGTCTCACTAAACTTCAGGGAAGTACCCTGACTTTACACAAGCATTTTAAATACAGCAGGTCAATGCACTGGCACAGAGAGGCCCAACTAAATACCTTACTTCCCAGCATCACGCAAGAACTCTGGCACAGAGGAATGCAGCAATTCAGTTCTCTGGCAGAGCATTCAACTATCTTAACATAACATTATACTTTCTTCTGCAGTTTCCAGTCCATCCAGCAAATACGAATTTTTCAACTTCTGCAATAAAAAGAGCAGAAGTACTACAGACAACAGACTCATTGCAAATCTGATATGTCCTCAGAAAACAGTGCATCATGTTCAAGTGAGAGGAAAAAAGGAATTATGCAGTTAAATATTTAAAATCTATTGTGTTATGAGCACAAAATCACCAGGCAACTAATAATTCAGAATTTTCTCCATCAGTGAGTATTTGATCTTAATAAATACTTGGAATCTTGATGTTAAATTAGATTCAATCTCGTGATTCCTATGAACTATAGAAGTTTTATGAACTATAAAAGTACAAAGATTATAAAATGTCAAAATATATAAAAATATATTAAATAAATAAATAAATAAACATATAAACATGCAACATTCTGTTTCTCCTTCCTAAAAGTAAGCAGACACAGAATCTCTGTATTTCAGATGAGTATGATCTACTGAATGTAAATTCCTTGTTCTTGTCCCTCCTTTTTGTTTCCAGCTCATTTTGCCCTCTGATTCTTATATCTCACCACTTTCTGACATATTCTCTTCCATGCTTAGAAAATCTCTTTTCCCTTTTCCCATGCCTTCAGACCATTGCCTTCTGCTTCACAGTTCTCATCCTTCCTCTTTGATTTTACCCTCCTCCTCACACTTCCAGCACCCACCTTCTACATACTTCCCTTCCCACATTTGTTTGCAAGCTTTCTTGCTTAACTTCTGTCAATCTCTATTCTTACCTCCTCAATCCAGATAATTTTCTTTCTTTCAGCTTGCCACAATCTAGAAGTCTGGATAGAAGGGTGTGAGGTACATGGGAAAGGTTTTCTACTTCAGTTCCCCTCACTAAGCAAATGACTGCTTACTTACAGGGCCTTAAGAGCCCTTGAGGCCTTATACCACAAAAGTTCCTTCTTTGAAGGCAATTTAGATTAAGAGGTTAAAATAAATACACAATAAGGGTCAAATATTCTATTATTTTTGCTATCGTTAAGTCTTGATTGAATACACACAAATAGTCGTTTGTTTTTTCTTTTTCTTTTTAACACTGTAATTTCAACATATGTGGATGAATTTGTACAGGAAAAAATAAAATTATACAAGTAGAATCTTGCTTTCAAACTTCATGCCAGTTCAAAGATACAGCACCTAATCCATGAAATTATTTAACAGTGATTAATACTGTAATGACTGATTAACATTGTAATGGTTAACATTGACAATACAAACAAATTTCATTCTTGAAAACTGTTGAATGGAAGGGGGTATCTTATTAATATATATGTATAATTGAATGGAAGATGCAATGAGAACACAGCCAGGTGTTGACCAGTGCCAGGGCAAGAGACAGTAGGCATGAATTGGAACAGAGGAGTTTCTCTCTGAACACCAGGAATCACTCCGGTGCTGAGCAGGTGTTGGAGCACTTGCACAGGCTGCCCACAGAAGTTGTGGAGATCTCCTCCCTGAGGATCTCCAAAAGCCTCCTGGATGTTGCCCTGGACAATGTGCTCTGCTTGTCCTGCTGGAGCAGGGGCTGAGCTGGATAGACCCAGAGGTCTCTGCCAACCTCAACCATGCTGTCATTCTGCATGAACTGCTTGAACAAAAATGTATTAGAAAGTAAACCTGAAAAAAATTCATGACAGATCTTCGGACAAGTCGTAACAAAATGAAAACAGCTACCCACTGAAGAGTGCCTAACAGACCTTGTTATAAACTGTATTATGCTTGTCAACAACAATAAGGGAAACTATTTCTTAATGACAGTATTAAATAGTATGTGGAAAATCGTATCTAATAGAAATCTGCCATATTTTTCTTAATTATCATTAAGTAAATGCCTTACATTTCACAGAAGTTAAGTTTTACCAAGCTACACTTGCAATTTAGGAATTCAATACTAAAAACTATTCTGTTGAAGGAAACTACCACCACTAAAGCTCATTTGAACGCATTACAAAGTGTTGTATATTCTAAAAGGAGTAACAGCAGCTTAAAGCTGCTAGCATTCAGTGAGACAGCAGCATGCTTAGGAGATGAATGAGACTATCCTATTGATAAGGTCGCAATCGATCTGAGGCAGAATTTTTAAATTAGCAAAATGTTGCAGCACTTTAGAAATTGTCACCAACATTCCTTCCCTATGAAAAATGCCCCAGCTTACAGGAAAACTGATTTATTAAATAAAAAAGTACCCCACCTCACAGTGAAGGAGTATCATCTGTGCCTAATTTCTTCCAAACTTACCCCTTTACTGAAAGTGAGCTTATGTTCCTGGGGATAATATTTAGATCTGTACTCTTAAGTTCCCTCTATACCTACACCTAAAAGATGCTTTTCAGGAGCCTTCTGAACTTCTTGAAAGCCAATGTTGTTTCTAGTGGTTCTTCAGTACATTTGCTTAAAGTACTCTGAGAACAGCCATATTAAATATATATATGAATAAATAAAAAATAAAAATGAGACCAGCCAACTTTACTTTCATCAGTATAAAAATGTGTATAGGAATGCCTAGCGTGGCCTACTTTTTTAATCTCTTCCAGTCTTTCAGCATATAGAATAGAGAGGTGAAAATGAAAAGGCCCACGATCTCATGGAATTTGAAACAAAAAACGTGGATGCTCATCCTCTGTGCCTTTCAAACAAAGGCTGCTCCAATGAGTTGTAAAGCACCTTTATCCTCCATTGTATTTCATTGTGCTCAGGCTCTGGTAGGATCTGAAGTGTTGAGAGCAATATGGTAATGACGTTCACATAGACACTGTGAAAAACTGGATCATTTAAGAAAGAAAAAAGCATAAAGGAGTGGAACACTTTAGTCTTTTAATGCAAATTGAGTTAACTTTTTTTCATAGACTTTAGAAAGAATTTTTCCCAAACACCATAGCTGCAGTTAAGCTGGTGCTTTTCAAGTTTCCTTTAAAAATATGTTTTTGAACAGCAAAGGATGAAAATGCCAGTGATCGGGGTCATACAAGGACACAGTTTCTGTTTAAACTCAGACACTAACAGTGAATAAACTCCACTTTGACATATAGTAGACAAGAAAGCTGTGCTGCAAAGCATGTATTCAGTAAATAAAGCGTTAACTATTTAGAAACGGAAGAGTCTTTAAACCTGAAATGTGTGTCTGCTGTCCTGGCTACATTTGAAACAGTATCTTTTTAATGCTGAGACTTTTCATTTCTGCTTCTAAGTTATTTAACAATTAATCTCAACTCTGTCAGTTTTAGATACTTAACTGTTGCCAGTGTCAGTTCAGGAAAAGCAGAGAGCTGAGCAAATATAACTGTTTATGAAAAAGAGGAATAATTCAACAGGAAATAAAACAGGGCAAGTATCTTGCTTCAGAGCTTATACTGCAATTATGGTCTTCGTGATACTTGATCTCTGGATAACTAACAGCTTTAACTTTGAACAATAACAAAACTTATCCACATAGCACATGTTCACTCAGACTTTTAAATGTATGTTTAGAGCATATATATATATATATATTTTTTAAAAGAAACAAAAAAACAAAAGACAGAAGCAGAGGAATTTAAGACAATATTGGGTAAAAACTCAGACTGTACTGCTATAAGTAGAAGGAAATGCAGTAAAAATAAGACAGTCATATTAAACCCCTGTTAGTACAATGTAACAAATAGAAAAGGTTGATAAAACACAATAAAAAAAGTGATGAAATATTGAATACAGAGGCACTACCTTTTACACCGTTACACTGCATGATGTTTTGCCAAGTATTTTCAAAAGAAGTAAATAGTAACATACTTACTTTTCACTGTAAACATAAAATACATAATCAACAGAAAAGTATGATGAAAATACTTGAATAAGCAACAGGGCTACATTAACAGTGGAGCACTTCTGTCAATTGTTTTTTTTTTTCCCAGAAAATGTTACAGCTTGATTGCTGAAAAATTGGAGTTGAGTTAGAGTGAATCCTCCTCTACCAACAAATTATTTCCTTTTTATCTTCTAGTAAAACTCACAATTCTAGTTCTTCTTAGATGCAGGATAGATTGGCCTATTGGTATAATCTGGTAATAAAATGAAGTACTTTGGGCACTGAAGTTCTCACATTTCCTTAGCTTAGTAACTGTTTATTTCAGAACAATAAAAATGAACAACTCAAGAACGGCTCCTATGCAAGCATGTATTCTGTTTGTAATCCTTACGCAATTAATTCCTGTAATATTCTTTGTCAGGTGTCTTCTCACAGTCAAGAAGTGACGTAACTAGGCCTACAAAGTGAGGTAACAGTTCCTGAAAGCAGCTTATGTTCAAATTCAAAGTCAATTCAAAAAGTTTTAAATACATGTTCTGATACAATTAACTAGGAAATAGAAAAGCTCATCCTTAGGGTATACAAAGGCAGAGGACACAGATCTCGGGCCCTGTAGCACACAGGGAGGAAGACTGTACCAACCAGGACTAGGTGAGCAGAAAAGCAGCATGGTTTTACAGGGTGAATACTTACAATTTGGATGGTTATATGTGATTTATCCCACCACCTATCAGCGTCCTACCAGTTCTTATTAACCTGGGTGGATTCTAGTCTATACAAGTTATTTTGCTCCACCAGAAAAATCTCAGTAGGACTTTTCTGAGCAATTGTGACAGTATTTCGTACGGAGTTCTTCAAGAATGCATGATGTAGTCATGCTTCCAGCTCAGTAAGTCATGGAAGAAAATAGCATATTGATTTATGGCTACACTGTGTCTCTACTTAGACAAATCACTGCTTTATGTCTCACTTCCACCAGGCTGGAAAGTCTCTGTTTCCTCAAAATCTTCCTCAGTGGAAGAGAGTAAGTTGTCTAAGCACCTGGAGGAGGAAGATGCAAGACTCTTGACAACACAGAATAAATCTTGTTCGGAAAACTGTGCATCCATACCTTGCCCGGAGGGACTATGGTTTATGAATATTTGACATGGTTCATCTATTGACAAATGGCAGCTTTTCTAAAACTGTATGAGGTTCATGAGTTGTCATTGCTCTTGACTTTCTGTGCCTCTATAAATGTTCACACTGTTAATGAAAAGTGATAAATTAAGTCTACTGAAAAAAAAATGCTGCTGTAGTTTTTACAAATACAACAAAAATCAAATGATTTTTAAAGGCAAGATGGGACCGAACATTTTCCTAAAAAAAAAAAAATATTGAAAGTAAATAATTCTGTCTAATCAGCAGAAATGCAGAGCAAAGATAAAGAATCTGAATACAAGACTTCCTTCAGACATCAAGTTGTCTCTATAACCACTACTTATCAATAAACAAAGTAGCCAAAAAGGGATTAAGCACCAGTTTTTCCCTCTTTTCTTTCACTGATACCTAGGTAACAGAATATGAACCTGTTTATCACTTTGTGTGGGGTTTCTCTACTCCTTTTCTGTTTGTTCCTGCAGGCCCAGCAACATGACCTGAAAGACCTCAATTTACATAAAGAGAAGGCACTACTGTTTTTACACAGGTACCCCAGTCACAACTGTGCAGACAAAAGTTTTTAAACTCATAATCTCTTCTTAGGTGGATTTGGTCAGGGATGACTGCCTAATTAGGGGAAACACATGAAAGCACCTTACAATCCAATTAGCACTTCAGTGCAATTAAATAGCTTTGCTATTCTGTAGAGACATGGCTTTGATCTTGCACTGAAAAGTGTCCTTCCTTAAAGCTGCTATTTTGATTTTTTTCTCACTAATTAGTGCTAATTGTAAAGCTATTCCTGACATGCTATAAACAGAGTATTTTGCTGTATTTGACACAATGACCTTAAATCAGTGTTCTCTTTTGTCTGTATTGTACTGGTATACTATTGGCCTAGCTACTTTGCTCATTATTAAATGCACAGTATGTAAAACAAGTAAAAGTCAGATGAAACAAATTACCCAGGTTTAAGAGCTTGTATGGATACCTTCACCAGAAGAAATAGATGAAGGAACATAAAATAATATTAGGCTACAATTGCATTAGGCTGCTCTATCAGATATCTTTTCTTTTCCACCCTGCACAGGAAAAAGATTTATTTTGATTTATGTCTAGGTTTGGTGGTTTTTTGTTTTGTTTTGTTTTTCCAATATGCCATAAGATGCAGACTGAATAATGAACTGAACAGACCACTCTTGTTCCAGTTTATTGATCACTCTCTTTTCACTAAGCTACGCTTCCTTTACATGAGAATTTACTAGCTGTCCCCATTTACAAAACATTGTATGCATCAACTCTGCCATAAATTTTTGTCTACATATACTTTCCGTATGTCTTAAGCTAAAAACTAAAAACAGAGATTTAGAAGTAACTGCACAGTAGCAGGAAGAGTTAGCTGCAAATAATTTTCCACTTGAAAATGTTCCACAAGAAAAAAAAATTCTTAAAGGGAATAAACTGAATGTAGTGCACTGACACAGCTACAAAACCATATGGTTTGTATATGTAGCAGTGTCCTTTCATAGTAACTATCTAGAGAGACGAAGCATCATTAGCATACATTTTGATCTCACATTTGATCCCAGTAACACAGGAACATGAACCATTTTATGTAGTCATATTTCACTTCATAGGAAAAAACATCCTAGTAATATTTCTCATTTCACTTTAAGGATTCTCCAATGGGGAGAATCTCTTTAAGGAAACCTCTCAAAAAACATTAAATTTTTGAATGCCAACTGCTGCAAAATAATTATATTTATGAATAAAGGTATTTATAGATTCACAGAAGTCTCTTTGCTTATATTGTGGCTGTTACATTTATATGAGAAGGTTCATAAATGGTAATTATGAACTTTCAGGCAAATAAAGCATCTTTCAGAAAACCCAGTTTCAGTTATCCTAAGAGTATGTGGGAACATGTCAGTGGTTTTGGCTGGCTTTTTTATCTGCATTCAGCTGTCAGAAAAGCACTGGTTATTTGTGCTGCTGCTTCTTCTTTTCCTTGTCCCTATTAGTTTCACAGATCAAGAAATCACCAAAATACAGCAAGCACAACTTCAAAGTCAGACCAAGAAATCGAAACAAAACTCTCATTTCAGAAAACAACTGAACTACTACCTACACAGATCATTAAACATTTGATTTTTCACAGTTCCTTCTAGTTTGATCTGATTAATTTTATATACAATGCTTGCATACTTGGAGTGTTCATACTTAGTTTTGAAAAACAGCTATCTGTCATTATAGAAGGGAGTGAGAAATCCAGCTTTTTAGTGGAAGCAACCAAGATTTTACCATTTTCTGTTTTTACTATAAATGTATGAGGAATAATCATTGAAAAATAAAGCAAGACAGCAAAAAACTAATTTTGTATTTATTTACTTTCATGCTAGTAAGCAATAAATGACCTATTTGTTTAATTTTTTTCCTGGTTTTGGAACTGAAAATAACATCAGTCCTTCTAGACATTCATACACAGAGCACACGTTAAAGTCAGAAGGACTTTAGATCCCAACACCAATCACACTACACTTTCAGTTCTATAATTTCCTACAGCACTTTGGCCCAACATTTTTATTGTCCCTGAGATGAACTTCATGCTGCTGTATGATATTCAAATGAGAATTCCAACTCTGTGAATCCAAAATTGCACCCACAATCTGTGCATACAAGAGCATATATGTAAAATGGCTCGGTCCAGCCTGTCATATTGAAATGCCACTGAGTGGCACTAGGCCTTGTGCCACTGGAACAGAATCAAAGTAGACATAGCTCGAAGCAACCTGAATAACTTTAATGCTGTTCTCACTAAATAAGTGCACATGAACAGAAATTTAGCCTTTACTTAGTCTTCAGTAACACTGGTAGCTATACAGGCTTAAGACAGTAGGATTGATCTTTAAGAAATCTGTTTTTGAGTTTGGAAAAAAAATGATAGCATCATTTAGATGTTAAGAAAAATATGTATGTCATGTGTTCTACTGAGGTTAATCACAAAATACAGCAGATCATATTAAGGCCTGCTCCTGCCCTTTATGACGTCAGTGAGACTCTTACCATTGGCTTCGATGGGAAAAGGAGAGGGCCATTAAAATATAATTTTACTTTTAGTCAGTCTTAATTATACAATGATGGTATGATTCATTCAATTGTTGAATTCATAACATTTTAGCATTTATAAACCTGATTAAAACAGCTTTGAAATAATAATTAAATTTTATGGGCATCTTTTAAAATAACATTTACCTATTAACTCTAGTAACAGGCATTAGAAATAAACGTAAATGGCACGTATTTAGTTTGGGAGTGAAAGGTACATCACTGCTAATACTACTGATGTGTTGCATCAGTACGTTCTACGAAATCAAATGCTTTGACAGAATACTGACTAGGCTGCCAGATTTTCCTCTGCTTTAGGACCTGTGCATTCAGTTTCATTAGTTTTTTATTTTCCCATATATTCTTTTTTAGCACCTTGGTACAAACTCATAAACAGCAGGTATCAAGACTATGGCCAAATTCTAGAGTCAGAAACTCCTGGCACACGTGAAGAGAATGATATTGACCACTTTTCCAGTGCTCCCACCCATTCCAAGCCTACACAACATGTAATCATAAATGAATATTTATCTGAAATACCTACCTCATGACCAGTTAGATCTACTGACAACTTGACTGAGAAGCATGGTCACCAGAGACAAGTAATAGCTGTTGATCCTAACTACACCAGGGAAGAGCAAAAAGACCACTGGTTATTCAGAAAAATTATTGCAAGCTGCTGCACGACACAAGAAGATGAGGTCCCTACTGGGTCCTACTGAGATGAACCCTGAAGGAATGGTTACCTCAGCTATAAAGCCAGTCTTGTCCCAGAACTGTTGGGTACTAACTAACGATCAGAACTAATTGAGCAAATATTGTGAAATGCACCATGCTTGTAGAAAATAAGGTTAGTCATAGCATCTGTATCCTAGAAGATGGCAGAAAAAGCCACAGACAGCCCAGAAACAATAAATGATGTACAAACCAATGACTGCCAAGAAACAAAGACAAATCAGTTAGGTTGTAAAGCCCATTTGAATAACCTGTTTCTGCACTGTACCACGACTTTCCAAAACATTGTACCAAATACAATTTAAATCCCACAAGACAGATTTTTGTGTATGCTGAACACTGAACAGTGTGTTTTCACAAACATTTCACAATAAAATATGGAAGGTTATTTACTATCTATCTATTTACTTCAAAAGCAGAAGAAAAGCAAAAAAAAAAAAAGTGATTTAAAAGTATACTTAAATATGTCAGCAGGAAAAGAAAGACAAGTTCCCAGACAAACAAAAGGATATGTATTTTTGTCAGAAAGGAAAAGGAAACCAAGTGAAAGATAAGCATCTCTGACCAAGTACTAATGGTTTGTATGTGCAGCACCACTTCACAGTTAAAGGCTGAACATACTTCAAGAGCACACAAACACACATTTACTTTTTATCTCCCATTTTCCTTATGAAAAACAACTTCACAGATAAACAGAAATGCACTGTGCCATGGATTACTCTTGAATACTTAAGAAACATTTTGCACCACGTCATTATATATATGGAAAATATCATGGAAATAAGAAGAAATAAACAAACTCTTGGCTTTTTTCATATGAAAATTATATATACTTTTTTTTCAAAAGCAAAAGAAAATCGTTTAGAAGGTAAATAAGAGTTGAAGATCTGCTTTGGCATGTTTTAAGTCCTACGATTTGGCATTCATTCATCTTTTAGTACCTATGGCAATAGGCAGGCAGCGAACTGTGAATGCAGTTCTAACTAAAGATTAAAGAATTTCAGTGTTTGGACTCAAAGGCGTTTTGATAAGCTTTTTGGTTTTCTAATGCATTCCATGCATTCACATTGCATTTGTTTAACCAGTAACACCAAAAATGAGATATTATTTCTGCACATTTAAATTGTATTCCTACTTTCTAGGCAGATATTGCCTGAAACAAAACACACACATGCAACGAAAAATTTAGAAAATACAATACTTGCTGTGTTCTAGCATAAAAGTAAAAAAAGTAAGCCAGTTAATATGCTTTTGCTATGTCAAATACTTGTTTAAACCAACTTCTGGTGATACTGAATACAATCTTGATTAATAAAAGAAAGAATAAGCTTACTTTATTATATATTAAAGTCATTCATAGCTACATCTGTATCTGGCTACCAAGAACGATATTTGGAACATCTTTGGTGGCTAACCTATTAAAACATCTTAGCCACACTTTCTAACCCCAGACCCACTTGGTAGAACCCGATCCTCAGCATGTTCATTCCAAATCATAGTAAAATAGTAAGAAATGAAAGTTTTATGTTGCTCTACCCCCTCCAGCATTCTGAAGCTTTTGGAGCAGGAGTCAGTGCTACTTTGTTGACGAGCTGCCCTAATTCTGAGGCTTCTATTTCATATTTGAAACGCTCTGTGAGAACTGGTGCCCACTTGGCAATGTGCCACAGTAAGGCAATCCCTTTCATGATGCTCAGCATCCTCAGTCTGTCACACTTCTATGTGTTACCCATCACGTTTGTGCAATTATGCACCCACACACACAAGCACAGCACACACAAATATATATCACTTCCTTCTCTGTCCCCAGACCCTCCGCACTCTGAATCACCAACCATGATGACTGTCTCTTTCTGAATGTCCATATGGAAGGTAGTATTCAGGTGGGATCCCTGTAAGCTAGCACAGGATATGGTCCAATTGATTCAGAAACATTTGAGATTGACTGCCATCAATACCACTTCCTCTTTAAATAGCTCCTGCGACATTCACTTTTATGCACAGCTGGGCAAACTGTAGCAATTAACCCTTGCAGCTTCATATCTGACCTTCTGCTTCAGCTGCCATGGCTGTGAGATGGTGAATTACATGAGTGCAAGCTAGAAAGCCTTTGTTACAAGGCTCAGCCTCCCCTCTCTCCATTCCCAAGATGACTATCTAGGCTTATGGTCCTCATTGTCTTCTTTCTGATCCTTTCCTAGTTCACCACTGCCATTTCAACCTCTCCCTCTAAAAAGGAGAGAACAGGTTCCCCTTTTTTCCAGCTTCCAGTTCACATCCTTTGAACTGTCTCCAACTCCCTTTCCCTTCCCTTTCAGTACAGTTTTGAGTACAGCTCCTCAACTTTTTAAACAAAGCTTCCTTCATCATGATAGCAAATTGTCAGCAAAAGTGTTATTGCCAGAAAAGAAGAAATGAATGCACTACTTCCAGTCACAGTGTCTTCTCCTAGCTCAACCCACAGAATGAGTACTGCCTCCCTTACTTCTGTGCTGATTCATGGCCTGATCAGCACAAAGAACAGCAGGGCTTCAGCCTGAAAGGCTTCAAGTGTTTGTTACAGATTCTACAAGCTTGAACAAAGGGCAATGCTCCAAAGACTTATAACTTCGATTAACTGACTGGATATTCCACAGGAGGACAGTATCTTACAGAAGAGCTCATCTAAATGTCAGGCCCTTCTTCTGAAGTCTGCAGGTACTACAGCATTTTAAGGTTTAACATGAGAAAAGCAACATTTTCTCATTGTACAATTTTGACCACCATGAGCTTGAGATGAATACCACCCACAGCAAAATTTCAAATCTAAAGCTAGTTCTTCCTTGAATGCTATATGAAGCACATGTTTTATGAATGCTGAGATACTGTGGTAATAGAGGATACAATGATTTCACTGATAAACTTTCACCTGAATTTTCTAAGTGTAAAATTTAATAAACAGCTGATGATGACAACTGATCTTCACTTTTTGGTTTTGTTTTCATTTTTAACTCTATTGCTTACTGTAGATCAAAGTGTAAATCTTGGCCTTGTACTATCTCATTATGGGGTCTTAGTTCACAATGGGGACTTGTTGGAAGTAACAAAAAAATGAACCCCGAACCAAAATAATAGAAATAAGTGCCTGCTGTATACAAACTTCTTTTTGGGTACGGGTTACAAATACATGTATTATTTGAAGCTTCTCTTTCAGATTCAAAATTCTTGCTGTTATTAAAAACTTCAAGGCCTGGTACCAGGCTCATTTATTTTCCCATGACAAGTGCCAGAAAGAATATTATGGAAGACTACACAGTTCAGATTTTAGATATGTTTTCAGCTGCTGAGTTCTCCTTTTTAAATAAAAGAAGCTTAACTGAGCAGATTCTTAAATATTGTGAAGAGCATAAATAAATATAAAGTAGCACTCTTGCATCTTCTGATGGTTAACTATGATCATACAGAGAATTTGTATAAATTTACATATGGTGTCTATTTTGTAAATAATTCTCAACATCTTTGAGATTCACATTTGTGGAGGACACTGACATTTAGAGAAACAAGAATGTAATGACATGGGTAATGCAAAAATTTGTATGGATTTCTTTTCTATGCATAAAACCACAGAATTATTGGTCAGTATTTTCATTTTGGCATTGGGTATGAGGGCAAGGACAGAAAGTCTGTGCATGTTCTGCAATGACTGGCATAGCTGAAAGCTGTGCTGTAGTGTGAGATATGCTCTGTTGCTTGTTTGTCATGCCATGTTTGTAAGCAAAAGGGAGACATGGTTCCTTTTATGACACAGAATATATACCTACAGTCATATGTCCTTTTAAATGTTATACGTTTCTGTGTTTTGTTTGGATTAGGGTCTTGTTAAAGAAAGCAGAATATGATGTCAACAATAAACTGTTTCATTTGATTTTTACTTGAGAGACAGTAATGCAAAGATCTCATAGAAAAGGTATCATTACTTAAACAGCGATCTTGTCCTTTATGCTTTTGTAAATGGATATCTGATTTTACAGCTCTAAAGCCCTTGGTTCACATTTAAATGTCAGAAACATTGCTATGAATTTCTGAGAAAAAAAAAAAAAAAAAAAAGGATAGAATAACCAAAGTTCAGAAAAAGATTTTTCTTAATGCTGTTTAGAATTCTACAAGTTATGAAATTATTAGGCAGCACCCATTTCAGTATATTCTACATATATATATCATTTATATGAACCATTTCTAGCCAACTGATGTACCCTGAAGCCAATGTGTCTGTAAGTTGCTCTTAATTACCATACATACCAATCATAATGTTATGCAGTATTAGACCACTATCCATCTATTTCTAACAAACACATTTAATGGTTTTCTAGAAAGCAGGTTAGAAGTACAGAATATCTGATGAATTATAGCAAAGCCCTGCCCAGCCTTTCCAGTTAACATTCTGTCATACCTCTGTTATAAAATACACAGGCTTTCTACCTCCATCAGGCATAAACAATTATATGTGAAAGTTTACACAAAATTTCCATTAACTCATAACATTGTGTTTTAGTGAGAAAGATATAAAAAGAAGACAATCGTAACAAAAACCCAACTGCTGCAACATTCTTTCATAGACTTAGCCTTGGAACACTTCAGAATTTGTCTTGAATTCTGTACTGCATATAACACGGCATTAAGTCAACTGTGCTTTCTGTACTTGAAACTCAAATTCTGGTTAATTAATACACAATAAAAAGGTCATGTTAACATTTCAGTCTCAGAACTTCTGGCCAACTTAGTATACATCTCTTGCAAAATAGGTTATATATAAAGAAGTTACAGTCATATTAAAATATTGCATCTTCATTTAAATGAGTTAATTGCATAGAGAACAAGCTCCTGGAAAAAGGTACTAGGAGGATAATATGTTAAAAAACTGAAGTGATATGTCTGCTCAAGTTCTAGTCCAAATCTATTTCAGACTGTTCTGCCATAGAAACAGCCCCCTTCAGGACAGATAAATCATAAACACTGTTAAGTTAATCTTAAATCTTCAGTGTGAGATAAGGAAAATCATAAAACTAATGCTAGTATTTGTGAAACTGCTGAACAGTTTAAACATATGTTTATATAACATATACAAAGAACAGTTAAACACATACATAACGCTATATATGTGTTACATGATGAGTTATAATTTGTCTCTTCCCACATCTCCTTTCCTCTATCATACAAGAAACATAATCAACCATGGGACAAGAACAAAACAACCATATTATGGAACTAGATGATCATTGTCATTCCTTTCAACCCAGGCCACTTTATGATTCTATAACAAATAGTATTTGTTTACATAGAAAAGAATAACAAATTAACATGAATAATACACTATGACTTTATGCCAGAGGTACAGAATAATTCCTTCTCGGGCAGTTTTCTAAATGCCAGGTTTCTTTTTAACTACACGGTCAGCTTCAAACTGAAAGTGACAGAAAGGAAATAAAACAAAATTCCAACTCAGCTTCACATGAAACCAGGTCTACCCATGTGAAACAGGTTTACTACAAATTCTTGTGGCAGAATAAAGATAACTGAAAAACTTCATTGACCAATTTAAAAAAAAAAAAAAAAAAAAAAAAGGCTTGCATTTTGTGATCCAATTTCTGCACAGCTATATATGTTTAGGATGTTTAGTGATGGTGAGACATTTACTTTTGTCATCAGCCTGCTCTGCTGTGTTGCCAGGTGTAAGAGACGGTGTCATGGTGTCCATGAGTTACCCTGCCAGTCCTTGGTATGTTATAGACTGTTGCAGGAAGCATCTCAGTTTGGCCTCTTGAGCTTCTTCTCCCTTTATGCAAGGAACTACATATTAATGTGCCGAAGACCACAACTTGTCATTTTTTACACACATAGGTTTTTTTTTTCAGGTTTATAGACAAACAGTTGGCATTTTTTTCTTCATTTGTTTCTTCATCTCCAAAAAGCAGAGTGAGGGCAAGGGTAAAGTGAAAAGTTATTTCGGCAACTCTTAGGGCATTACTGAGAAGCCAACACTGCACATGCACACTTCACTCATGTATTCATGAAGGACCACCTTGAGCAAAATGAACTAATACTACACTGAAGAGCAAGAAAGTGTGGACAATTGTTATCATTACAATTGCCATTACAGCATCAACAGCAATAGTACAGTACATTCACAGTTAATGGTAGACGTTTGTCAAATACACAGACCATAATGAAAGATTACTAGAAGCCTCTCAGTATGTTTTAAAATACCTTGCAGTTTTAAACAAAACACTACACTTTTTCTTGGAGGCTTAAGAAGTCCCCTCAGCTTATCCATTTCCAGCTCTCAGCTGAATGAAGTGTCTCATATATCCTGAGTTTCTTCTTTTCTGTGAATGCTTATTTACAATTGTTGACTAGACAGTTTTCCTCTTTCTTTTCTCACAAACAAATCATTTAGATTGATGCTGCCTTCTGCACTCCCAAGTCCAAGGAAAATACTATGGAAATTCTGCTGGTACTAAGCAGCTAACTTCTCCACAGTTAACGTGTGTATTGTACTCCTGTGCTGATACGCTGCTCATTTAATTCTCTGTCTTGCTTCCCAGTTCTTTAAGCACATCCTCTTAATCTTCCCCCTCAGATAGAAACTGAAACATGACCAATATTCAGAAGAATTTAGACATTTCCCAACATATCCTACAGAATAAAATAAAAAATACTGTTCACACAAAGGAATACAAATTCAAGTAGCAGCATAAAGGGACAGTCTGTACGTAGCACAGCCAGAATTTAAGGAATCAGTGGGATGTGTTGGCTGCCTTGATAAAGCATAGCACATACAGTTAAAAAGAAACACGTACGTATTTGAGATCATGTGCACGCGGAACAAAATATCCAGGGACATAGGTTTGCAAACAAGCTTCAGCATTTTACAAAAAGTTAGCCCTGAGCTGACAGAGTATGCCTTGCGCATACTTGCATGTGTAGGAGTGGGAAGGATTACATAGTCCATGCACGTCTTTATTCTAAAAACTCTGCTAGACATTTTCCGTAAAGGGCGCTGTTATCTTGACAGATTTGCAAGGCTGTATACCAGTTACAATTACCACATTAAATTTCTGTATATACTTGATATTTGTGGATACATGTATTTGCAGAGAATATTTGCAAGATTTGCACAAAAAAAAGTTTGTTGAAAATAGTTATCCTGCCACACATCAAAAAACAGTATTCACTGAAACAAAATTCACGACATGGACCTTTTACCTCAGATTATCACTATTTGAAAATATGAACTGGAAAACAGTAATAGCTCTGGTACATAAAACAATGTTCCTCTGATTTCTGACCTAAAAAGCAAATGTTTCTAGTGTGTCCTATGCTTGGACTGCACTTTATAACACCAAAACTTATAAAGAAATAAATTAAAAAAAAAAAAAAAGAAAAAGAAAAAAGAAACAAAGGAAACAAAGTATCTGGAGCTGAGTGCATAATTTATTCATCTACAATTACCATAATGCTATTAAAAGATCAAACAAGACCAATAAATTAGGAAGCACCACACATGAACAGTAATATTCCAAACTGCGGCAAACATACGCGCTATTATCAAACAGCAGTTAAACTTCTATATAAAGCTACAGTTACTCACAGCAGCTCACACTTCAATGTTTTCCTGAACAGTGCTGCTGTTCTGAACTGTGAATTAAACTGAAGTGGAACTGATGATGTTGGTTTGTGAAAGTAGCGCATAAAGACATCTAGCTTTAATCATTTTTAACTGCTACAAAACACGAAAACAACAGGCTTTCTTCAATGCCAGATAAATTAATACCTCAGCATAGAGCATTTATTTCTAAGAAAAATATTTCCTACAGTACTAGAAATTGGCCCTTTTCCTTGTTAAACATTTTTTAAACGTGTCTAGATCATAAGGCAGAAATCTGATAAAGATTCACTGCTTATCTGGAAAACTGTTCCATTTGTGGAAGTATCTCAGCACAATTACCAGACTGCTTATTTGATAAAATCATCATCTCATTTTTCAGTTTAATACATCTGTATCCCACACAGAATACGAGATACAAAAGCGAAGAAATCAAAACACTGCTGACCAGTTATGTTACAATTCCATTTTGAAGTTTTGTTGAGGTAAAGCCTGAAAAGGGTTTAGGCTATATGCTAGTATGTGTTGTAACAGCTTCTTGGGAAAAATAAAAAATAAAAAAATAAGAGTATCAATAACAAAATATATATTTTTCAACAGAATTCTTTCGGGCACCTGAAATGAAAATGTTACAAATACATTTCATAATCGAGTAATTGGTTTCCTTTGTATCTTCCAGTTTCACTGTAGATACCTAAGACTTGTTTGCATGTTAGGGAAGTTTTCTAGTAGTTGTGAACACACAGCACTGAAACATTCCCTCAAAAATACTATAATGTCAACCTATAGAAAACCTCACTCATTATGCTAGAGCTCAGAGATGGTATTAAGCCATTCTGTTACATAAGATGCTGGTCAGAGTGTTGCCTTGCCGATGGTCCATGACACAGAATTAATTGAGAAAGCTCAACAGTTCTTCTGATTTGACAACCTAGGAAGACCACAGCAAAATAACTCAGCTTATAACTCAGTTATAACTCAGAACTAAGTAATTGTACTTTCTGCTTCACTAATTCCTTGACTAGACAATTACTCTGTATCTTAAAGTATGCATAGTTGGCTTTGTCCCATATATGGACAATGTAAAGCACTTACAGCTCGTTGATGAGAACATAACAGAGGACATACACTTGCAGGCTACAAGTGATACAGGCAAACATCACATTTCAGTTCCTTTCTTCTAGGAGGAAGTAGAATAAATAGTAAATTGATAGGAGTTAATTTTGGAGTCTGTCTTTCACTCTACATAATGGCATTGGAAGACATTTTGAACACACAGAAGTAGGGTAGTCTGCATCTTATATATATATTCTTTATAAAAAATTCTTTAAGTACATACATAGTTCCTGTCATACATTCTACACTTCCTCATCCCTCCACCTTCTACCTTCGTCTAAATTCCTCTCGCTTCTTAAAAACTCTTTTCTCAATGTCTGACTTTATTTTTCTTCAAGGCTTCATTATGTTCTGTTTCTGACCTACTCCGGTATACACAGTCAATAGTTACACTCAGTAGAGAAAGCAAATTGTTCCTTATTTTTTCACTAATTTCTTGAGTAGACAGTTATTCTGCGTGTTAAAACGTGAATAATTTGTCCTTTCTACCAAAGAGAATAAAAGAGAAATCTAGGAGATGACATCACCCACATGAAGACAGAATGAGTGGAAGTCAAGCATGCAGCAGCAGTGGGGAGGAAAGAAAAACCCGACTAACAGATATTCATAGCATGAAGGGAAGCAGCAGAGCAAAATGTTCTACTTGTCACAGAAACATGAAATCATGGCAGGCAGGTCTAGATTTTTATGTCAAGGCACAGGGACTTCAGAAGCGTGAAGAAGACAAATAGATATAAAAACCTGAAAAATAAAATTTGTCAGGGTTCTTCCAATCCTATCACTTACTGCAACATTTTCTTTCAAGTGGAAAAGCCACAGCAGAATATTTCATCATTAATTTTGTAGCAGTTCTACAGAAAAACAAAGAATTACAGAAAGAAGTAATCTTGGACTGATAATTAATGCAGATTTTTTGCATTAAATAATTGATATTGGCTTTCAAGACAATAGAGATGAATTCATGCAGGATGGATGATTGTTATTGTGCCCATATAATGTGGCTGGCACCTAGGAAAACAAACGTAGTATTTTTAGATGTAAAATACAGTCTTTCTCTTGCTATGAAAACTATCTGCTTCTTAGTATCACATGTTCAAATGCTTACTTATTTTGCTTGCTGAGAGGGATTTGATAGGTTCCAAATAATTCTAGTCATCTATGATATCCAAACGCAAAACTTCAGGAAGCCAATTTCTACAAAGCAGAGAAAATAAATCCCTCTCTCTACAGATTGTATTTTCCTATCATACCCTGGTGGCTTCTCCTTGACTAATGCATTTGCAAAGTTTCTTACTTAGGCTGTGTCCATTTTTCTAACCAAAGTGGTCAGTTTGTCTAATACAGAATCTAAAGAAGACATACATACTTGTGCTTAATTTTCCATTTGTTACCAGATAGTTTGAAGACTACCTTTGCCTACTAGAGAAAACAGATGTCTCCTGGACCTTGATAACCAGCCAGTTATTTCCCAGGTTATTTTCTATAGAGAATTTCCTAATATTTTACATCCTCCTATCCTAATTTTTCCTTTGTTTATCAATCAAGTTAGAAAGGTGCTTTTTATTTATCTATTGAAACTTTTAAAGTAGCAGTTCAATTTGTGAGCTTTCACACAAAATTACTTTTGTATGCTTTATTGTAAATCTTCATTTTTACTTTAAAATATCACTCTGCTTTGTAAGAGCAATCAATACTTTCATAATTACATAAACCAGCTCAAAGTGTATTATGTATCCCTACCACAAATGTAGTTGTTTTTCCAACCTAACTCGGTTTTATGTAATTTCAGCCTATCGTTTCTCCAATAAGAACAAGGAATTGGTGCCAAAGATTCTAGACAGGGTAACAAATATTTTATCAATCAATATTGATCTAGAGGGAAAAAACCCTGCCCAAGTTCCTTTCCAACCCAAGACAGTATATGATTCCACTATTCTTTGACATTGGTGCTCAGATGCTCTTTGGATAGACAGAAGTGTTTTTAAAACCTCTGTTAGCTAATTCCCCTTTTATAGCTTTAGAACTACTAACTGTGATACTCAAAAGAAGCTTTTAAGACAGTTTTCAAATGCTAGATGACAATGTTGTTTATGAAATCTGTTCAAATGCTGTATGTTCAAGAATCTGTTACAGAATCTGTTAATTCTGAATCTGATTTTAATTACATTCATTATTTTAAATTCAGGAATCCATGTGTATTATTTTAAACAGAGTTCTGCACCTCTTATTTTTTTGCTTTTTGCAAACAGAAGAAAAAGCACAATCAAGGATATATTCTGATGACTGTATGAGAGCTAAAAGGAAAATTCTTCCTCATCACCAAAAAAACAACAACAAAAAAAGAGCCATTTTTGAACAGAGTATTCATCTGTTTCAAGAATTAAATTGAAACTGCGGGCATAAGACATATCATACGAACAAATGATTAGAATTTACAAAAGCTTAGCAAAATTTCTGCAGGTAGCAGTGGCAAATTGGGGAAACAAATTTGGAGGAAAAAAAAGAGAAAAGAAAAGAGAAGAAAATAAGGAGAGGAGGCAGGAATGCTTACTCTGTTTATTATATGCCATACAAAAATCCACGGTAAAGCTGATGATTGTAATACCACTGTAAACAGAAAATAGATCTAGACATTGGTTGTAGCTTCTAGTTTAAATTCTTAAAGACAGCAGAGATTCTTCATATGTAGCCACACAAAGCTAGCTATTAGAATACTGACGAGGCCTACAATGGACAAGTAGTTGAAAGGTTTATGAAAACAAATGGTTGCTAAGAATATAAAAGAACTCAGTAAATAAAAAAAGAGTTCTAACTCCAATAAACTACCATAGCAAGACAATTATCTTTCTGTCTGTATTTGTACCAAATAGTCTGCAACATTCTGTTTCTTCAAAATACCAACACTAAATGCACAGAGCTATGAAAAACAAAAGAATGGACTTCACAGTGCATCAGGCAACAAGATGTTGCATGGCTTCAGAGCACTGATCTCTACAACCTTTATTCTAAAGCTGTAGAAACACCAATCCTGTAGAGTATGCCAGCCTAAGAAAAACTTCTGAATATATAATGTATAAGTGTTGTTGTTCCAAATTTAAACATTCTCTAATTTTTGGACATCTATCATAATGGAGATAAGATTTATTGAATGTATGAAACTTGGGAACTGAGTGGGAGAGCTTATCGAAAGCACCGTTACACACTCCTTTTCTGACAGTATCAGAGAAACTGACTGTGGCAGGAATTCAGCGTTCCTGTACAGAAAACAAGATTAACCTGTGTGTGTATTCTTTCACCCAAGCAAAGCGTACTGGCTGTCCCCCTCATCCTGCCACTGAACCTCTGCCTACCATTCCCACTCCATACTTGCAGTTCCTCCTACTTCTGAGATCAAATTATCTATCTATATAATGCATGGCTACTTTCCAGCCTCAGTATCTCCTGTTCCCTTATCAGTTTTCTCAAGGGTCTCATCTCAGATCTCTCCATGACACAGTCCACTCCTCTAGCTGAAGCTGCTTGCAATAACTTCATGTAAGCTAATCAAACTGCTATCAAACTTGTGCACACCTCTTCTTCTCTGTTATTAGCAAGGAATATCAGTACTGCCTGGCAGCATCTGAGCAAACTTGCTATCTTGGCTGGCCCTCCACAAAAAATCTGGTTTGGCTCTTAACTTTGAAGGAGGTTGAAATTACCTGTGCTGTCCTTACGAAAATGTTACGAAAGAGAAAAGAAAGCGCAGCTATGTAAGAGGGCAACTACAATCACATTCTGCAAACAATGTAACTGAAATTCAGAAATCTCATAACCAAAATTTGAAAAGGACAAAGTTAATATTTGATTCCAACTCCCTTTCAAGTCTGGAATCACTAAATCACAGAACAGCAAGAGTAGGAAGGAAACTCTAGAGATCACTGAGTCCAACCTCTTTACTAAACAGGTTCCCTACAGTAGGTCACACAGGTGTGTGTCCAGATGGGTGTTGAATATTTCCATAGAAGGAGACTCCACAACCTCCCTGGGCAACATGTTCCAGTTCTCCATCAGCCTCATCTGTAATGCCTCAGGTTGGCATCTCCAGAACACAGCAAACATGCACCAAGACCACCAACAGGGTTGAAAGTTACCATGATCTCATGTGAAACAATGTAGCAGAATATGAAAAAATTTTACATTATCAATAAAAACTTGGAAAGACAGAATCTTTTTTGAGTTCAAGAACAACTTGAGGGTCCCACTGACAGCAAAAATACACGGCTTTTTTTCCTCCAAATTTTGGCTGCACTTGTTATTTGCTGTGACTGAATGGTTTTATTTTGAGTTCTTTTGCTTTTACTCCAATACATCTAATGCTGCTTTTATTCCCTGTGTCATATCATCAGATGTTCAAGATTTAAAGTCTGTGTCAGCAAAAAAAACAACAAGGTTTTCTATCTTTCACAAATCTGAAGTGCACCAACACTCGTTCAACAAAAGACCTGTCAGTGGCTCCATTATCAAGTACAGTAATAAGCTTAACTTTCTGTGTGCACTTCTAAGCTACTTCCCTTAGGAACTACACAAATGCTTCTTTATTAAATCTTCATTCAAGATTATGGACTTTTTATCTGTAAACTGCAAGGAGCTTCAAAATCTCTACTACTGGAATCTTTTGTAATCAGGTGAGTGACAATAAACAAAGTTCCAAATATGATGAGTAGAGAATCACGAGCATCTTACAAAAGAATCAGCACAGATGTGTGGATAGGTGTACATATTCTACTAAAAAAAGAACACCAAAAAACCACCACCAGAACAACAGAGCTGCTGCGTGCTATCTGAAACAACGAATCTTCCCAGATAACCCATTTGATCAAAACTCCATGAACTTACGAACTGTTCACTCATGTGATGGGTTGTATCATTAATCCCACAGCTTTCCAAATTCCCCTTTTTTCCCTTTTTCCTTTTTTTTGTTTTTCCCTTCCCTTCCCTTCCCTTCCGTTCCCTTCCCTTCCCCTTCTGCTTTCCCTTTTCTTTTGTTTTTCCATTTTAATATACCACAATGTAGTTAGACACTCAATGAGATTCAGGCACTTCATAAATTTGAAGATGTTTTGTGCCTTCATATTTCTGATATGTTTCTCAAAATTGTTTACAGTTCAGCATTGTTACTTCTTTGGCACCAGAAGCAATGTTTACAATTGGATGAATAGAGGTAAATATAAGAGGGTGCACCTAATTTATGCAGTCCATTTCCCTTCCATTAGAGACCTCCCTACTCCTAAAATCAAATTAAGTGGTATTATGCATTAGCAGAGAGTAATCACATTGTATTTTATTTTACCAGAAACAATACATAGTTTGCCTTTTTATTTTGATTAAAGGCATATTGAGAATGCACGTGAGGAAATTCACCAATAATGTACTTTATTTATAAGATGTCCAAGTGCACTATAAATAAGTCACGTACATTGAAAATTTATTTCAAACTGATATTTACTCTTCTTCCTTTTCCCTTACAGATGTGTAACAAAGGCATTTTTTTTTCATTTCTGTTTACGTAAGAAACAAATACTATGAGTATTCATTCAAGATATTTTTTTTCTCCGTGAATATATATATATGCATATGCACTCATGATAAAATGCATAAAAGTGCACATGAATGGCCGTTAGTAAACTACTTCACATGAGATCACAGAAAGACTTTGTGAAGCTACAGAGTCAGGGTTTCTTTCAGCCTCTTTTGCAAAACCTGTGCAAATCCTAACTGGCCATAAATCATAAGCTCATAAGAAAATATGGATTTCAAGGGGAGTAGAGGGAGTAGAGACCTGTGTGAATTATGTTTCTTTTGGTTTACAGTCTCTATTAGTTTCAAGGTGTACTTGTATATCTATTGATTAAAGGACAAAATGCATTTCTTTCTACTTCTCCTCCCCGCACTGCTCTCACCAGTAATGGTGTTTGTTCAGAATGGTTTCTTAATTCCCCCTTAATTATCTGACATGAACAGAGTATGATAAAGAAAACAAGTTCTGTTTATATAAAAACTGTTGAACGAAGTCAAAGAAAAATAAAAAGCTGATGCATCTTTCTGATATGTTTTTTCTCCTTCTTCCATCATATACAAAAAAACCACTCTATCAAAACAGCTCCACATAGACTATACATGCCCAACCTGCCCTCTTTTTGCCCTCTTTTTTATGCTTTGTTACTTACTTACATTAACTATATTATATATTCGATACATGGTCCAAGACAATTCCTTTTCACTCAATGCAGCCCAGGCAAGCAAAAAGTATAGATACCCTCAAAATGTATACCTGGAAGGAACAATGTTCTCTGTGAAGTTATTCTAGTACAGGGTCTCATACCCTTCTTTTTGATGATGTCTCCAAATGCAATAAATCATCCTTGTCAGCAGTTCCAGGCTCCTACATACAGCCAACCTGGAGGCACTTGAAAAACCAGAGGTTTTAAAAAAAAATTCCAAGCACAGCCACAGCGGACCTGATCTGGTGACAGCCCCATCCTGAGTGCAAAGCCAACCTGGATGACTCACGGACAAGACTTCTATGATTTCTTACAAATAGGTTGGCTAAAGTTTATGTTAAACTAGGAAAATCCCACTGAAGCTGCATTAAATTAGGTGCTTGAAAATCAAGATAAAAAATACAGATCAGTTACTTAATGAAAACACGGTTAAGGGAATGTGAACTTCTAGTACTGTTGACAAGCTGATGCTCATTACTATTTAAGTCGGTAGAAATAAAAATTAGCTACAGAATTTCTAAGCACAAATTTCACACAGGATTATTACTACTGCTGATCAATGAACATACATGCTGCCATACCTGAAGCAAAGACACATACTGCTACTACATCCTCGTATTAAAATTATTACTCAAAACTTCAGTGACTATCTCAGTGTTTTAAAATTTTGATAGTATTTAAAATTTCTTCTTTGTTTCATATCTGTTTTACCACCCAGGTCTGGAAATACTACTGAGCTCGTAAGTTCCTAAAAGATAGTTTAATTGTACCATGGACCATCTGATGCCTATTAAAGAAAAAAAAAGTTAAAAAACAATAAAAATAAAAAAACAAATACCACCACCTACTAACATGGGAGAAAAATAATAAATAATGATGTATTCAGACTACTTAAACATTTTTGAACTTTGTAATACTGAATAACTACGTCTAACAACCGATATTCAAACTTTCCCAATATATATGTATATACTTTTAAATGTTTAAACACGTCATCATACAAGTTATACCATTTATTATTTTAAAAATATTAATTAAAAAATGAACAGAAGAATCCAGACTGCATATTTAAAAAAAGAAAATCAGTTATTTATTTATTTTACATTACTCAAGAATATCCCTCACCTACTTCTACTTCTTTCTCTTGCTGTTAGCTAACCAGTAGGCATATACCTATGGACACGTTCTGTTAAACGTCTATATTAAGCTTCTTAAAGTAACGCATTTCAGTGGGTAGAGCTAAAAACAGAGGCAAGGGCACCTAGTCAAGAGATTGCACATATTCTTCTTGCCTTTTTAGAGTAATACACTTGAAATTTAAAAAAAAAAAAAAAATCACACTTGAGTAATGAAGAAATAAAATCCATAAATTAGACGCTACTTTGAGACCAAGTTTTCATACAGAACTATTCTAATCCTACAGATAGATCAAAAGAAAATTTTGCTGCCTATTTAATAATTTTTGAAAGCACAAAAATTACTTGCCATTCAAATTAGTGTCATGGTTTTGTGTTTTGTAATTTTTGCTATTGGTATTCCACATCACAACATCATGTGGAGCACAGAGAAGAAGTACTACACGTCCCAGGGGACCTCGCGGCCAGAGAGGGAAATACGTCACGGAAGCGACGCTCGCTCTCGCTCTCTCTCTGACTGCCTGGCAGCGAGTGTGGGTGTGCTTCCAAGCCGCGGCGCCTTCAACTTCAAAGTAGGCCTCTCGGTGTTCGGAAACCTCTCTCTCTCATTATATTTGATTTATTAGTTTCAATTCTAATTATATTGTATTATAGTGTGTTATCTTGCATTCCGATATCATAGTTAGTAAATAAGTTTTACTCCTCAGATCGTTGCCGCTGTTCCGTTTGTTCCCTTGAACTCCCATCTCCCTACCCCTTTTCCCTTTTTTCCCTTTTTCCGAGGGGGCCGGGGGGCTACGGGCCTACTGCCCCCTCCCCTGTCACGGACACAGATTGATCTCGATAACCCCGTGACAGTTCTCTCTCAATTTCAGAAACTCTATCGCTTTCTGGGATAGTATTGAATAAGGCCCGATAAGCATTAGCCAGGCCCCAGATCATTTGTGCCATTTGTGCCTCCTCAGATCTGCCTGAGCCACGACATTCCTGTCTTAAATAATTGTTTAAGCACTCAGGGTCTTCCAGGTGTTCAGGAGTAAAGCTCCATGACACCGAGGATGGCCATCTCTTTAAAGTCTCTCCCAAGCCTTTCCACACTCCCTGCCACTCGGTACTCTCTGGTTCTGGGGGAGACTTCTTCAAAATATGATAAATACAAATACTGAGTGAAATGATGAGTAGTGCATTCAGGGAGATTAACAGTATTAACAGTGTGATCAAATGGGCATTCAAAAACTGCATAAAGGATTCAAAGGGGGGACTGGGAGCCTGCTTAAAAATCACAAGTTCTGTAAAATTAGCAGCTCCTTCTGCAGTTGTATCCCACATTGTATGCAGGTACCAGGTAGGTATTTCTAAGAGTGTTTTCAATTGACTATATATACTTGTAGCTCCATAGAGAAAAGTGGCAAACTTAATCAGGGCCCAGTATGTTTTGAGCATCAAAAAGGAAACACCAATGGCATGCAGTCCCTTGAAAAGCAGTTTTACAAGAGAAAGCATTTTTTTTTTTTTTCCTTACAGAAGCAAAATATCAGTGCTCAAAGTTTACAAATATCACCAGAATATTGGCAGTCCGCCTGGACTTTCAAGGCCAAGCTCTCAGTGAGCACCTGCAAAAGAGATAAACTTTCCCAACACAGCTAACGAAACTCTCCGAGAGCAGAGATTCGTTCTAACAAGCTACAAAGCAACTTTTTAAGAGCAAAGAGGGATTATTTCAAAAACCAGAAAACAAGCCCCAATATCTTATCTTAATATCTTATCTCTATCGTTGCCCGCATTCTCCACCAAGAACTGTCACGGGGTTATCGAGATCAATCTGTGTCCGTGACAGGGGAGGGGGCAGTAGGCCCGTAGCCCCCCGGCCCCCTCGGAAAAAGGGAAAAAAGGGAAAAGGGGTAGGGAGATGGGAGTTCAAGGGAACAAACGGAACAGCGGCAACGATCTGAGGAGTAAAACTTATTTACTAACTATGATATCGGAATGCAAGATAACACACTATAATACAATATAATTAGAATTGAAACTAATAAATCAAATATAATGAGAGAGAGAGGTTTCCGAACACCGAGAGGCCTACTTTGAAGTTGAAGGCGCCGCGGCTCGGAAGCACACCCACACTCGCTGCCAGGCAGTCAGAGAGAGAGCGAGAGCGAGCGTCGCTTCCGTGACGTATTTCCCTCTCTGGCCGCGAGGTCCCCTGGGACGTGTAGTACTTCTTCTCTGTGCTCCACATGATGTTGTGATGTGGAATACCAATAGCAAAAATTACAAAACACAAAACCATGACAATTAGTTATGACTAATTCATGTTAAAACTCATTCATGTTCCTTACATCAGTTTTTTCCATGTTCTGTCATACTGTGGTGAAAAATCAGTTGAGAGACACAACATAAATTTCCTGTATATATCATTATGGTGGCAGAAATCAGCTGCTTTTTCATAGAAAAAATTAACTCATAATCACCATTATTAGAGGAATGCAGAGCTGAAGTACCACTCATTTCACTTCATTACCTAAAATAATGTGTATTTTGGATTCCTGCTCTGTTCATAGAAAAGATGATTAATTTTATTATTTTTGCTGTTGTAAATAAGGTTTTAAATCAATATTTATGATATTACTGTGATACTAGGCATTTGATTCTATTTATATTTTAGGGAAGTACATCAATATCATAACAAGTACTTCTTTCAGGCATTTAAATACATAACAAATACATTTTCAAGTAACTATTAATGAAATTAAATTATAGAAATGATTAATGAATAGAAAACTTTCTTAAATTTTAGCATTCAAAATAATTGCAATATTAGCATTTCCTTAATTGAATTGATATACATTTTTTAATGGTTGGAGAATGATCCATCGCTTCAGCAATCTGAGTAGTACAGATTCAACAAACATCCAAGAGAAGTTTCTTAACAGAAAGGCAATCCTACCACCACAAGATAACATTTCTAGAAAGTTAGCTTCAGCAATTATGCTGTAACTCGTATATTACTTGCTATGAAGTTTAAACAACTGTTCTCATATTTAAGCACTTGGAAATGAAGCCTATGTTATGAAGGCAGCTTGAAGAAAACACTTAGGCAACACTGGAGTAACACTGTCATTTTAAAATGCAATCTGTTAAAATATATTTGAAAGAGCATTAAGAAGGGGATCATAAAACCAGCTCCTACAATTTAGAAGAAATAAAGTGAAACTGCAACACATCACAGCGAATTTAAAATATAGTGGAAATGACTACTTGGATGATTACATATAGCAGCAAAATTTTTATATCTTAAGAGATCAAATGTAAAAGGATTCAATAAAAAATTTTATTTTTGAATAAAATTTGAAGTCTGATTCCCTCTTACTTAAAAAAGATGCAAGTGCTTTTTCTAGATTTAGAATAATGATATTCCCCACTGAGGGATATACGTTGTATGAAAACATTTTTAAAATTGCTAATGTATGGGGGCTTTTGAAGGGGAGTGGTAATTGCTTCTAAACCAATTAAGTGGTCTAGAGGCAAATTTTACTTCAATTCAAAAGTTAGATGAATAAATATAGAACTAGACTACAACAGCGTAGTAATGAGAGTAATTATTAGCTTTTGTTAGAAAATATTAAACATTTTAAAAATTTCAATTAAATTACATGCTTACCATGAAAGAAATGGACTCTCATTACATACATTTCGACAGCTGTTTTTCTCAAATCCATCTACCACATACAGAAAGAATCAAATGTTTTGCTGTGAATGTTACTATCCATTGCAGTGTGAAATTAACAGAAACCATGTGAAATGAAAGTCTAAACAGAAATACAGAACGACAGCACTTTCTTTAACAGTTTGTGGACTTCTAAAAATACGCAAAAAATAATTACAAGGCCCCAGTGATTATAATATGATCAAACCCGCATGGTTTAAAAGTAAAAATTTATTTGCCCTTCAAATTGGTGCTTAGATGGAAACAATTTCTTAGATTTAATAATTTCAAAACTGCTCTTGCTATGCAGCAGCTCAGTGAAGATGCAATTAACACACTGCTCCCAATGCAAAGAATAACACGCACTCTGAAGGAATAAAGCTTTATGCTATTTTCTAAAGGTCATGTAAAACAGGAAAGTCAAATATTGCAATAGAACAGTAGCTAAGTCCTGGGTTAAATGAAATTTCAGTATTATAATACAGTTTCCTAGCACAGTAAATACAGTAAATGAATAAAACAAGAGTCTGAGAATGTATTTCTGGAAACATACACAGAGGTTGCAGCCATTTCAATTTTTTTAATGTCAGAAGTAAATTTTCTGCCTTGATTCTCACAAATAGGGTGTATTTTGCCAAAGACTAACTGAAGCACCTCTCAAGGGAGCTAAAAAAGTACAAAATTAAAGTTTCTATTACAGTTGATAAAGTACTGCCAAGCTTGTCAAACAAAGAATCGAAATAACACCCCAAAACCCTGTTACAGCTTCTCATAGAAGAAACTGAATGAAATCAGCAGTACCTATGCATCTCCCTACATGAGAAATCAAACCCAAAGTATAACACCTCTCCATTTTTCACATTTAGAACAACCACCTGGGAACAAACTGTGCACAAATCATAGGCTTCTGCTCTGTGCATGTTGATGATTCAAAAGTGCATCTACATTCAGCTTCCTCCAACTGGCTATTATGCTACATTATTTCTAAGGGTACAGGTTAAGGGGTACAATTCATCATCCGGCATGACAAAAAACAGTTGAGAAGTTTGTCTCATCTCATAAAGAGTAAAACCTCTATTATCTACTGTAGGACAAAGGATTTGCAGCTATCTGCTATTTGAGGAACGTGCTGTTGCTGTAATTTATCTCACTGTATGGGTCATGAAGATGCACAGTGGTGTCTCAAATCAGCTTTTAAAGAAAACTGCATGGAATTTTCATGACATTGTGAATACACCTAAAACTTACACAATAAAAAAGAAAAAGTTTTTTCATACTTATGAATTTAAAAGGTTTCTGAAAATTTCTTCAAGGGCTTTTTTTTTTTTGCTTCAGTGATTACTTCTGACAAAGTTCTTATTTGGCTTTGTCCTAACAGTGATTCCTATTGAAAACTCCAGACAGGTGAGTAATGTTATCTCTTCTCCCCATGAACACTCTTAACAGATCTACCAATATCCTCTGATAGGTCCTAAGCTCCAAACGTACCTCTCTCTTTCCTCACAATAACAATCCTCTTTGTTTCAATGTTAGCAGGATCCCTTATGCACAAAAAGTTTTGGGAGTACATGCATATCTGCATATGAACAATCAGTCCAACCTACAGCTTAATTTACAACAATACAAAAACCTCTAGGAATGTCAAAAATTGAAAATAAACAAGTTGAAAAATGCCCTGATAAAAGCTGTGTATTCTGTAATTTTTTCTTGTACTTAGAAGGAAATATCTAGAGGTTCTGAAACACATGAAAAGACTCCAAATCTTCACTGTGCACACTGTGCAATATGAATTGTAATGACTTAAAAAGAGGAAGGGATAGTAATACCCTGTATGGTTGTTTTGTTGAATTAAGTAACACAGTGTAACCACATTCTATTGCCAGAATAAGCTTTCACTGATCCTTACAATAACTTCAGTTTCAATAAAAGTATGAAGTAGGAGCTTCAGAATCCTGAAAGAATGTTAAACAAAACAAAAACTTTTTAATGCATGTTAGAGATTTTGTCGAGGACGGAAGTAATGTTAATGCATACAACAGATTCTGTAACTTCCCTCCATCAATTCTCACCCTATTGCAGATAAAGTTGCAGCCTATCCACAGAAAAGGAAAAAAGAACCTCAACAATTGGCACAAAACTATAAAAATCCTGGTTATTTGCTTCAGTGAGTTCAGATTCACGAACATTTAAGTAACTTAAACAAAAGTAGAAAGAAAACAATTTTGTGGAAAGGAAGAAAATTAAGATAATAAGAAATGAATGCACCCATATCCTTTTCCCTTCACATACTAAATAAATAAATAAATAATAAGCTATTAAACATAATTGATATGCACATACACACAGGCGTACATAACATACAAAAGACTAAAGATGAAGAGGGACCTGATCATGAAAAGATTTTCTGCACATCTATCCAAAGGCATGAACACGCTCCTTAAGTGCAGAGTTTGAATGCTTTGAGCTACTGAAAGCCTGCAAGACAGAAGAAACTATGCAAGAGATAGGAAAACTGAAGAAGAAATTAGTTCTGAGAAAAAAAATAAAAATCAGGGGAAAAAAGTCATGGAACTCAATATATCAGCAATTTGAAACAATTTTGAAAGATGAAATGAAAGCTATACTTATAAATGATTTAAACTAAGCAAGAGATTGTATAAGGGGTAATGTGTGGAGATAAACTTTTATTTTTTTAACTCAGAAAGGCATTTACTACCTGCTCCGCTGTGTTTATCCATGTATGCTGGGTTTATCCCACAGATAATGTATTTCTTTCCAAGTAACTCTATTCAAAATAAATGCTATTTTAAAAACAGAATCAGGTTCAGAAAGACAAAGATCAATATTAGGAAAAGAACAGTTTTAGTGAGAACAAGAATTACTGAGAATTGATCATCCAAATGAGAAACAGAGTTGAAACACTCTTTTGCAAGGAAATACACATAGTATGTTTATTCTGTATGATTTACAAGGCAAATACTAAATATTGGAGAGAAAGCTCAAGAGTATCTCATTAATGTCTAATTATAAATTATAAATTATAGATATAAGAATATGTGCTTATATTCTATATAGGAAGATCCGACCCTTTAAAATCAAAATCCTCTATTTAAAATTAGAAAGCATATGCAGTCAACAAAAAAGCACAACTTCCAATTATATTCTATCTTGTGATAGTTGCACTTGACATTGTATAAACACTTATCCCTCCAGACATCCATTTTTATATGCTTTATCTCATCTGTAAAATTTTAAAATAGAATTTTAAATTTTTTTTTTTTTTGCTTTAGCTTCTGTATAAAAGAAGAAGAGAAGAAAAGCCCTTTCAAAAAATCTTGTCCTCAAATATAATAAATGTATCAGTAAATGTCAAAAAGGGGCAAGACGAGAAAGAAATATTCACGACCTTAGAATGCAAAAAGTCTAAATATCTACAGAACTCTTTTTCAGTATTCATAAGTCTTAAAGGAATGTGCAAAATACCTTTCAATTTAGGCGCTTGTGCCAAGCATTTCATCAAATAAGCTCTGAGCAATTATGTAAGAGCTAGAAATAAATTAGGCAAAATTTAGAACTGCTAGGTAAAAGATGTTGTACAAGACAACTGAAAAGACAAATTGTCATCTTCTGCAGCTTGTAGGAATTGCTATGAGGCAAACATATTCTCCAAACTGTGTCAATTATATTTCTATTAGTGGCAGTTTGGATATTTATTTTTTTCTGAGACTTCTAAGTGATCTCTTACCACAGAGATGCAGCAGGTACTGATTTGTAGGCACTTCCACTCGAACTTTGAAAAGCCATTGTTGATGCTGTTATCTTTTCCTTACTAGAAGGTTTAAATTTTGCTTGAAATGATTTTCTGCATACGCTGACAAAAAAATGACTATTCCAACTACTTTTGTAAAGTTAAACATCGGAGACTTTTATTTTTCATTAAGAATGCAGGTTCTTTTTTAGTTATGCTTAGCATTATTGCAAGAGCAGACCCTTAAAACATCTAGTCTAGTTTCATATGCTAGCTTCTTTTTATCTCTGAATACAAAATCTCACTTTTGTGTTTCAGAGAGCATAGCAATCTGCACCCTCTGCCAACTCTATAAGTAATAATTTGCTTAAAACAAATTCCCAACTCTAAGGATATCAATAAAACCCAGAATCAAGGCATAAAATTGAAAAGACAGTTACACAATTCTGTGTGTGCTTGCTGCCCTGGCTCACTGTTATACATCCTCACATCAGCCTAATTCATTTGACACATAGTCTCCCCACAGCTGAGAAATCCTAGCTTTCTTACTAGACCTTAGGAAAAGCTTAAATACAAAACCTCCTATGTTTAAGTAATGTTACGTTTGTGACACTAATCAACAAAAGGCAGGAAATTCAAAGATAACACTGACACTCCATGCTTAATTCATGATTGTTTAACAAAAGAGCCAAATGATATGAGGAACTAATGTCAGCTTTGACTTCACTCTGTCTGTGTTCTTGGGCAAACAGGTGTTTATCTTGGAGATTATACTAATTCAGCCTCTCCTGTCAGTCTGTGTAAATGCTACTGATTATTTAGTGTTTAACAATATGTTGGGTATAAAGAAAATTTAAACTCTCATTCAACTACATAGCATGTTACATTCTCACAAAAGTCTAATATAAATGTATTTTTTTGAAGTTATGCTGGGCAGAAATCATCAGCCTATAAAGTTTTCAGAAGTTATCATGCAATGCAAAATAGAATAATATATATATTTTTTTAATTTATGAGTTCATAACTTGTAGCATCCGCTCATATTTCAACTCTTCTTTGAACCCTCTTCTGTCTTTTTGTGTAATATAACCAAACATATTTCAGGGTAGCAACTTGCCAGAGTACATAGCAGTACCTATTGCTACGTTATCACTGGATAAGCAGAGGATTTTCACTAGCAGATTTCAAAATACATTTTCCTACTTTTATATTTTTTGAATATTAATTGCATATAAACACGTATAGTTATTTCATTCACTGCTTTACTGTATAAAGAAGAATAATTAAAGAAAATGAAATTATTGCAATTATGAAGGTCACATATAATACTCTTTCCTAGAGTACATGAAATTAGATCACATGTATGTACCTGCACATAAAGACCAGGGCAACATTTATACTTCTTTCTTTTTTAAAAAAAATATTATTTTTTCTGTAATTATTTTATTTCTTAAATGCTTCCTAATATCTCAAGTGAATTTAACTTGTACTGGAAATTAGCAATATCACTTTTTATTTTCTCCAGTCGAACTGCTAAGCAGCCATAAACCAGCAGCCTCAATACCCAGGTAACCACTTTAGCATTACAAGCTGAACAGGTTCGAAGAGAGTTTTTGAAACCCCACATGTGTACTTCATCAAGCTGCAAGGAACCAGCTCACCAGCCCAGGCGTGTTTTAAAAACACAGAGAAAATATCTACAGTAATAATTAAAAGTTGGTGTCAAGCCTCTAATTTCCAAAGCAAAACTAAGAATGTGATGCTTAATGTATCTTCACAAACAAAATAAATGCATTCATAGACTCAGGAGTATTATGAACATCAAACAAAAGAATAAAGTCACATACGACTCTATGCTCCCACTCAGCCATGGTCTCACAGATCTCGAGACCCAACTTACCCACCTCCTGGTCGAAGCCTGAACAACTATGCTTGTGAAGCTGCAAGTCTTCGTAAGACCAGCAGAGACCCAACTAAATGATCCCACAAGAAGTCAGGCATACACTTTTTAGCTGATTTCATCTACTTGGCACAAATACAAAGAGGACACGAGGGCTTGAAAGGGCTCTGAGGAAGAAAATGGCTGCTCTTTCCTTTTGTCAAAGGGAGGCAGCTTCTTTGATAAATGAAGTTCAACAATAAACTGAACTTACATCATGGTAAATGGTGCTCGTTAAACAAATTTTCACCTGCTCTCACAATTTAACATAAGGCAGGATTTCAACTTCCAGACAAAGCACAAATTACAAATTCTACCTCACTACATGGTTTATTTTGTATTCTTGGATAGCATGAGCAGACGAGTACAATCATCAGGCTGGCGTGCTGAAGAGTATAATGATATTCAATTGGTCTTAACAACTGTATAAAAATCAGTCAGTACCACAAATATTTTGCTGGATTGCCTACTGATCCTTACTAAAATTACATAATTTTAAAGCAAAAAGTAAGACCTTGTCAACTGTCAACTAAATTTTTTTTCCAGAATCCCAGTAACTGAATGTAATAACGCTGAATGACTGCAGAATCCAATATATCAGTGACAGGTAAGTATTAATACACAGAAGTCACCAGAAACTCAGGTTGTATGAGTAGGGTTGCCAATTATCATCTAAATGCCACATATATTCTCCGCTAATTCATCCTGTGAAATGCACCTTCCACTTTTCATCTATGCCTGAACACTTCTTCTCTCCCCTCATTTTTGCGTAAGCAAGAGTTTCACTACCCTCAGTTTCTTTGCTTCAGTTCCTCAGAGTGTGTTTTCCTACACAGGGAGAAATCCTCTTTTTCTGTCACTAACTGCAGCCAATGAATGGCGTAATAATTCTGAGAACACTGACTCTCGAGTTGTGGATTCTATTATTTCCATTAGAATAACTTCCACATGGGTGCCAAAGTCAGTAGGGACAGGAAGCAGAGCTAGTAGATCTATAGTACACAAAGAGACAGTTTCACGTACAAAATATATTCCATACCTCTGACATAATAGCAGTGCAAAGAAACATCTGAACTGTCCCTTTGAGTTTTGTGGAGAGAATCCCCTTGCATGAAATTCCAGCAGAGTATTGCCATTCACAGATTCACAAATTCACCTTGGCCAAGTAACACAAAGTCAAGAAAATCTACATTTTCAATTTTAACAGGATCTGATCTGCTCATGGAAGTATAAACGACTGCAGATCAGAGAAAATGGTGGTTCTGGCCCACTCTCCCTCATGTTCAAATACTGAACTCCGCAGAGCAGTATACCCTTGAGTACCCATGCAAACTCCAGTAAAGTGCAAAATCTGAAGGGGAAAATAAAACAATGAGTTTGTGACCACTGGAAAGGTAATTTATCACTTTGACATAGTAATTCTTTATAAAAGCTATGGGGTAAAAAGTTAAAATCAAAAAGAGTGAATGAGAAACAATCCAACAACTCACAGCTTAAAGATATAAAAGTTTGTAAATCCTACCAAAATTTTGATGTATAAGTGGGAGTTTGACATTTGAGAGTATGATTTTACTTCAGAAATTTATGTCTTAATTGAGAACAGTATGTTATTTAGAAGAAGAAAAAAAAAAAAAAAAAAAGCAACCACCACAGAACACAACAAGTACCCTCTGCAAGTATACTTAAGTACTAATGAGTTTTTCTATATCAAGTACGAATCATGTTTCTCTATCTAGTCTACCAGACAGAAAGCATGCTTCCTAAAATCCTCTCTTTTTCTTAATCATAGAAGAATTTTTAAGGGGATCATTGTGTTCATTTAACATATATGGCCTACAAGAGGCAATCAATTCACTCATCACTGCCTGAATATGCTTTCACAGCATTTTAAAATGCACATACCCTTTTTGATTCTCTCTCAAACACTCTCCAGATTTCCAGGACAATTATAAGGACACAATACCCAGACTACACAACAAATGACAGTTCAAATAAGCAATACTTCACAGCACATACATATATACTGACTTTCATATTTCTTAGCACAGATCATTTCAGGCAAGTCAAACATGTCCTATTTTTATTGGTATAAGTTTTGAAAATGTGCATTTAAACATTTCCAACATTAATAGAGTTCCTATACAAACCTAGTGGAGCAAAAATGTTACATACCATAGTCAGTGATCTTACAGGATACTAAATACAGTTCTTTCAGGTTCCGGCCTTCTTTGGCAATCACCTCCACACACCTGGAAGACATACAGAGTAAAATCACAGTTAAAGAACAATAGGTAATTTTTAAAAAGGAACAGTTCAATCCATAGCTGTAATACAATGAACCTCAATTTTTTTATTCTATAAATTATTCCACACAATTCACTGAAAATGCATATGGCAGCATGCAGGCACATTAATGAGTAACACACTGGAGAAAAACATTATTTTACATCGAATACTTGTATACCAATATTCCCATAAGTTTTTCGACATCTGAATTGCTTGAGTATTAACAGAAAAATCCTTTGGAAAATAATACGTGTGCTAATTTCCACTTATGTATTACCGCATAACTTTGGAAAGTATCTCTTGAAAGATCTGAGCTTTGAGAGTTCTAGATAAGAACTACAAATGCACTGTAATGGCGAAGAAAGACTAGAAAATGCTACTTTAAACAATGTTTACATTTCCTCAGTGATTTCTGTAGGAGTCAACATTCATTAAGTCATTAAATACTACATATCATTGCTGTAATATGGTATACAAGCTACAGGGAAGGTTTTGATTGGGTGTTAGAATTTCTTTACAAAGAGTGTGGTCAAGTATTAGAATTGGTTGTTCAGGGAAGTGGTGGAGGCGCGGATTGTACTGAAGTGACCTGTTGATGCGGTAATGAAAAACACGATTCAATGAAGGGACTCAATAGGTAAGGCTCTTGGTTGGACTTGATGAGAGAACAACTCAGAATCGTAGAATCACTCAGGTTGGAAAAGACCTTCAAGAACATCAAGTACAATCGTGATCTTGAAAGTCTTTTCCAACCTGAGTGATTCTATGAGTCTACAGAGATTGTATAGGTGAGAAGACAGCACATTTGTTTGCCTTCTCACAACTATGACAGATTTTCATTGAAACATAAAAATTATTTGATTTCGTGTAAGAGAAAGAAAATCAGTAAGCACGAAAAATAGTAAGAAAATTTAAATTCTTGTAAAACAGTAGCTTTTTATATACTTTTGAAAAAGTTTATAATGAAGTTTTATAAGCACAACTGCTGTATTTATAAATGCGTTCTTTACAGTGCATCACTCCAAACACCAGTTCATAAAATACATTTTTAGTCCAATTAATATAAAATGTGCCACTTATTCATTAGATCAGCTACAGTGATGATTAGGCTAGTCTCCACACAGAGATCCTTTAAAAGGAGGATTTTATAGCATAAATCACAAGAATTTCTTCTGATCTTGTTTATCTGTTATCTGATCCCGATAAACCATTTAATTTTCAGAGTGAATCAGCCACAATAATCTATTCTGACTCTTTAATCAACTCTTCCACTGTACACAAAATTAAATTACTTCCTAATTTTGGAAAAAAAAAAAAAAGAAAGAAAAAAAAGTCTTCCTGAATTTGTCATAAGTTTTTGCAAAATACACCTACACCTCCCAGGGCACTTTTTTTCTCCACTGCTATCACTAAATTATCTGTCTATCTGATTTTACTGCTCACGCTGCCAATTTTAGATTTTAAAAGCAACCACTTAATTCTTAAAGATTACAAAATGCAATTACTTAATCACAGCCCTTCAGACATATTTGTCCTCTGCCTTCTTCCTTCTAAAATCTAGAACTGAAAATGACTACTATTAATAAAATATCATGCGTCTGAAAGAGTACCCTAGTCAGAGTGTCTTTATCATTAGCACATATTTTCAGAAGACCTTTGAAAATTTTGTGAACCTAGTATTTAGAAAATATTGGCAATGCTTGTCCTTGAAAACAGATCTTAGTTTACAATAACACACAGAAGAGAAAAATATTTGACACAGCCTGCCCTGACCCAGAATAAAAACAAATTCAGCCTTCAGATTCTTTACTCATTTAATGAAGATTCTCTGCTGACAATTAGCAAACATGACAATTATTTTTCTTTTAGGAGTTATGTCAAGACAATGTTTTTTAACAACTACGAAGTTGTTAACATAGAAAACATCTTTTCTTCCTGTAAGACATCATTTTGATAGAGACACCAGTCTTTGTTAACTGGCTCATAGTGATTCCTTCCAATAGGGTTGACTCTAAGTGTTAATTTTCTTTCAAATGGCTTGACTGTTTCAAACTCTGTTATTAGTTATATATTACAGTCTGGACTTAATACTGTTCATTTTCTCCTAAATATAAATAAATAAATAAATAAATAAATAAATAAATAAATAAATAAATAAATAAATAAATAAATAAATAAGAACTTAAAATCTTCAGCTGGTTTCAAAAAGCAGAAAAAATAAGCAAAAAAAAAAAAAAAGTAGCTTTTGAGTACCTCACCTCTTGCAATTGTTTTAAAGACAATAAAATCACCTAATATCTAAAGCAATGAGGCAATGACACTTCTAGTTTGGAGATGAGAAATGTTTAATATAGCTTAAATATGGAACTTACAAATTTCTTTATCAAGCTTTAATAATCTGCATAAATTGTACTACGTTCAGTTTTAATTTCCCTTATCCACTCGATGGATCATCCACATGTACATTAACTTACAGTACCAGAAGAGGCACTTTATAGGGCATCATTAGCCTCTGCCCTGTAGAGGGTCACACAATACATAATTATTAGTAACAACTGATGCCTTTGCAGCAAATGGAAAAATAAGAGCAGTTTTATATTTATTATTTTTATCTTTTTAATCTTTGTTAAACATGACAGGAAAGAAAAAGGGTAAAAGAACAAAATGATATTAACCTTTTCTAGAAAGCAAGGATCAAGTCATGATAATTCTGTTGTTATAATCCATCAAAATTATATCCTATGATTGTCACATCTATCTTTTGAAGTACACATGTACATTTTGTTGAATTAGACAAATCTAGGGTGGCATGTGTGTGTGCATGTTTTTTAAGAGTATAGATTTTAAAAATACTCCTTTTCTTAATGTTTGCAATATCGAATGCAGTACCTAAACCAAAATAAACTTCCAGGTAATGAAAATGTTTAATCTCAATATATCAGAATAATACTGATAAAAAGAAGTAAAGATATTATTAGTATTAACAGTATTAACAGATATTAACAGTAGCAAACAATGGAGTTATGGAAAAATAGACAAACAGAACCCAGAAATACTTGAAGACTAATCCCTGCCTGCCAGGGAGCTAACATCATGTAACTACTGCGTGCCAAGGCACAGGGAAGAAGAACCTTTTCCAGTCTCTTAGCTGAAGGGGTCTGAACAGATTTTTTCAGTTCATTAAATCAGTTTTAACTGAAAAAAAAGGACATAAAACACCAAGATGAAGTAAGTAATTTACAGGGAAACAGACACTTCTATTATAGTTTTCTTCCAATGTATTAAAATGCAAACATTCTTCCAGGAAGAAAAGTAATTTTTACAGTCAAAATAAATTACTAGCAACGATCCAAGGGCTCATCAGCCAAGGGCTAGGGAAATAAGACTAAAATTTGAGCTTGGAAAGCATACAAGTTGACCAAAATACAAACCTCCTCTTTTAAAACCAGTGTTACTTAGAACCATATCAGACATGAAAATATCGAAACATGAAATACTTTAGGAAGGAATTCCTAACTCATTTAAGCTGAGAATATTATCCAAGAAATTCTTATGATAAGTTTTTCCTGTATCCACTAAATATTTGATGAAAGCTGTTCTCTGATAGGCTGATGTGCAATCCAGTTTTATTGCACTTGATTCTAGGAGTAAGAAATGAATATCACACACTATGCAAAATTGGAACAGCAGAAACTGATTTCACAGAAAAAAACAGTGAAGCAGTATTTCAGAGACGGACCACATAACTAAAAACACACATACTTATCGCTAATTTAAACTAGAGCTACAAAACCACAGATGTTTGTAGGCAACTAGAACTCAACAACTCCTTTAATTTTGAGTGCAACACCCCAAAGTTCAATTTATATTCCCAGACTGAGAAACCTCTTACTGTAATAATTTCTAAAAATGTCGTCCTGATTGAAAAACCAAGTAAATTTCAAGAAGAAAATGGCATTGCTACAATGTTGCTAAAATTCCAACAATTTATTTCAGGAACAAAACTTTCAGTCTGGGTTAGAGAAACCATACAAATTTATACGCATTACACATGAATGAATATCAGACCAAGCAGACTACATTTGTGAACAAAACGTTACAGACATAAAACTCTTTAAAAAAACAAGTAAACAAGTCTTTTCTGCAAAAGCAACAAAACTGCATGATTGAGAAACTGGTAAGTCCACTGATGACTTATAACTTAGGCCTCTAATCTTGATGGCTCCCACATATGCATCTGTACAATTAATTCACAAAGTCAAGGTTTCTGACATTCCTTCTAGACAAGAGCCTGAAAATGGAAAAAAATACGATCTACAAGAAAATGAATCACTCAGAAAACATCGCTCTTCCTTGAGCCAGCTGAGCCTTACATTTTTTTACTTGCTTAAGGTTAATGAATTAAACCACAAAACTTCCACCTATAAGATTCAAAAGATTTTTGAATCATGGTAAAATAATTGTCCCTCAATTAACACACACAACTGCTATTTTTGGTCTGTTTCTAAAAACATTGGAAAATCATGTTTGTGGCAAATGAAAGGAGCTAACATGACTGGTGTATTTGTTACGTAAGTGGTCCTGGGAGACCTTGTTATAGTCCAAGACGTTCTTCATCCCTGAGTGAAACTAATTAGAGTTGCTATACACTGGTTAAGAGATCACAACTTGAGGATGTGATTTTCAATCACTATATAAGTATTTTTTTAGAACTTCTACAGAGAAGAAAAGAAAGGTAACACTGGAGACATATTAACACACTCCCTTGGTACAATTCAAAACAAACATCGGATTGTTTATATGGCTTCTTTGCATTTGATTGGCATAATTTGTCTCTAAGCAGAAGAGTGAACACTTCACTATTCTTCAAAGTATAACCACAACTGGGAACCAAGAGATCCAGCAAAGAACAAGAACTTTGAAATATGTAACAGAAAAAAAGAAATCTTTCACAGAGAAATAGACATAATTTTTAAAATGCTAGTATTTCAACAGTTAAATTTGGATAGAGATGAGAAGCTGCACACAAAATAGTCACTGGCTTTGATAGCATAATTTCTATGGAAGGCAATAATGCAATAGAGTAACAAAATCTCTTCCAGAAAAAAAGGCAAACAAAATATATAAAAAAACCACCACCACCAAAATACACCTCTTAGCACAAAAAGCAAGTACAGAATCGTAATACACCAATGTAATCTTAGGCCTTCTGCACTCCTAAGGAATAAATGGGAACACTAAAATAGTGAAAGAACAAATATATAACTGAGAGATGTATAAAAATTTGTAAACCCTCAAAAAATAAATGATGAACTTTACAGGCTGTTGGCTAACTGGTCTTGGTTTGACATTTTCTTTTCTTTATCATCTTACTTACATCACAAACAACAGTTTGAAATGTGTACTGCCTAATACTTTAAAAGAATGCAAGGTGTGATTTTAACCTGTCTTTACTTCTTACACTGGCTCAACATTTTTACTGCCATTTGAATGTTTCAATTACACTCAAAATATGTATTTTTAAAGTATTTTTAATTTCAACATTAAGAACTGCATCTATAAGAAACAGTACTAATCACAGAGGCAACAGAACTGTCTAGGACTTTCAATCAAAAGTACAAACTGAATTTTAAAAGCACTTTTCATTTGGATCCAATATGCAAAGTGTTGCTAGCTACACAAGTTAACAGTAATTATCTCAGGGCAGTCATTAAGTTCTGATTAGCAAACCCGTATTCTTTAGAAAATCAATGTAATTTAAAAATTGATTTACCAAACAGTTTTGCTACTTGGAGCTCAGGAAAACAGAAAAGTTAATTTTTCACACTGAAACTCACAAGCTACAGAGGTAAGGGCAGACAAGTCCCACAGTGTCTGTGCTCTATGCTACTCAGATGCAGGCAAGCTCCAATCAGAATTACACAGATAAATTAATCAGCACAATGCTCCAGCTATTATGCTGTACTCCAGCTATTATACCCCGTCTTTCAGCAATAAATATCTATTTTCAAATATTTATTAGAAGTCTTATCTAAAATTAAACGCCTTTATAATTCCTGTTACCCTGACTGTACGTAAAGCCAGCAAGCAATTAAGCCAAGAAAGGAGAGATTTAGCAAATTATTTAATTCTGCTATCTGGCATTTACATGTAGTACTATTTCAGGTGGCCTTTGGTTCCTTTCTGACTAGGAGGAACTAGATATCGTAATGGATTTAACTGAAATAAACAACTATGAAAAATGATTTTATTCTAAAACCCTCATGGATCTGATATCCCACAGGTAATCATGCAAGGGTCTAGGAGATAATTAAACTGTATCTTTTTTTTTTTTTTTTTTCCAGCAGAATATTAAAATATTTTGGAATTCAGATATCAGATGAAAAGACCCAGTTAATACAGCACTTCAAATAGTTTCTTAAATCCATTATGACATCTTGCCAACTGTTACAAACCAGAACTGGTAACACAGGCAAGTCAATGCACATTTCTTAGCAAGATTGTTTGTATTACAAAAATAATGACTTCCTTTTTCAAATGTTTAAATTTTGCCTTTCTGTTAAAAACTGGTAAATACTTGCATTACAGGTACATTATAGCTGGACTACTGTACTGGTTACAAATACACAGCTTTTTTTTCCCACAGCTACTGTCCTAATAGCAGTGGAAAGGTAACTATCTATTCATAAATACGGAAACATACAGATTTAGAAAATCTGCACAGAAGCTATAGAAAGTATCGGGTAATGGAAACTGCAGCTTTTATTTCTATGCATATAAGCAAATCCTTGTGAACTCACTGTTTGAGTTGAACAAGCTGCTTGATCTTCCACTGTTTCCTTTTAATTTACTTAAGTACAATTGAATATGAGATGTGCTGAGATTCAGCTGCTGAATGTGTGTTTTGCCCGGATCTTTAGTTCAGTGACCAGTAATTGATGCTGCACATGGCAGCTCAGAAACAGGCCACCACACTGCTGCAATTTCAGAGGAGCAAAAATGAGAGAAGACATTCAAGAAAGTGTCAATTATTACCATAACTCCTCTGGTTCAAATCACATAGGGCCACATGATAGCACAATTGCAGGATTTCTTGCATGGAAAAAAATGCCTTTGAGCAAAGGTAGCCTTACTTCTTCATGACCTGTTAGAGGTTATATTTACTTACTTCAAGCCTCAGATGGCCCTGGTCCTTGTGACATCTCATTAAGGTATAGCTTATAGAATAAGAGTATTCATATTCAGTTTCCTCAAGGAAAGCTTCCAAATTTAACAGTGAAAACATGACATAGGAACTCTATTTCCCAAAAAAATGTTCTTTATGCCAGTTAGAATGCTTGGATAAACTTCATAACACAAATAAAAATGCAGAAAAAAAAACAACAAAACACCTGCTTTTTTAGAAAATGCTTGGTGTTCACACAACATAGTTTTAGACCTCAACAAAGACTGCACACTAAATGTATCAAATGGAATGTTACCGTATTTACTGCGGGATTTCCAAAAAACAGAGTTTAGCATACATTGTAAAGAGTTTTGCAAACAGGCTAATCTGTTGTACACTAATCTATCCTTTCAATTTCTTTTACATCACTTTGTTTATTCTTATCCACATATAACCATAGACACTGCCAAGTCTTCTGGATCATACTTTCTTAAATGACAATTTAGACCACGGTCAATGTGTGATATTGACTAAGAAAGAACTTGAATTAAGGATCCTACTTGATAACGTTAAGAACACAGCAAAATCTCTGCCTCAGTTTTGCCTTTTGAAAATGGAAATACATTAAGTAAATTTAATTTTTTGTTGTGTTATAAACACAGCAGTCAGTGAATACTTAAAAGCCCTTTACAACTTTGATAAATATTCTCAATTCTGTTCCTAGAAGCAGTAGTACTGTTAAGAGTTAAACTTATATGAGATGAGTAAGTTTTACAGGGAGAGGTAATCTCTTTCATTAGACAGCAATAAAAGTAAAATCTTTCACAGCATATGAGGAAGATTTCTGGAAAATTCTCCCATCACAGTATCTGATTTTTCTTCTCCATCCTGAATGACATTCAAGTTTGTTCAGATTTCCTGCTTCTATAAAATGATGTTAGAGCAGATGGAGAGCCAAGAAAATCAAATGGGAAAATATATGTAAATAAATCCAGTAATCGTCATAATTCATGTATATTTGGAAGTGATCTGAGGTCCGATCTCTTTATACTGTAAGAATTAAAGCAAGACGTAGATCTATTGCATTAATTTAATGCTGTAGATGTTACTAAAACTGACAGAAGAAAAAAGTCAAGCTCAATGCATTTTTGGACACACACTGTAAAGGAGACATTAAACAATGTAAGCAATAACTGAACTAAGCTCAGGCTAACTAAGGTCTCACCCATTGGGTAAACGTCACAGCAAAGCTTGTGTATGAAATTAGGTCTATTACATGCATCGTGCACTACCAGAAATTTTCTAATGTACAATTTTTAGCTGAAACAAAAAACTCCATGTCTCCTAAAATCTTAAAAAACTGTGACTTGCCATGAAATACTATACACATCTTGATAAGAACGCCGAAGTCCTTAGGAATTTTTTACTTTAACCTAGAGAGAAGGCACTGAGATTGCAGTGCAATGACTTTTACTGGGGGAAAAAAAAAAAAAAAAAAAAATGCTTGAAGGCAAATTCCAGAACTTCTTCATTAAATGATTATGCATTCCTTTCCACAGAGCTGCGTGGCTAGCATTTCTATTACTGGTATGCTGCTTGGAGAAAGTGGGAAAAAAAGCTTGATGGTACTTTCTGTGTTTAGTATTAAGCAAAATATCCTTCCTTGAGCTCAGGTAAGACATAAGCAGTAATATTTATTTGAAACTTAGAGAATACTATTTCTTTCCACATGTTAAAATCTTAACAGATTGTCAATTCTATTTTCTAAGTATGGATTTTTAATACCATCTAATAATGTATGATCTTCACGTAATAGTATTCATGGAATAACTTCTAATGTAATCTTACTGGAAAATGATCTGGCTAGACAGGGCATTAGAGTATGCTGTGCCCTTTTAAACTAGTGACAAGACATGGCAGTTTTCAGTACTTGGATAATTTCTAACTGAGTAACTGCAAACACAATGAAACAAAGAAGACAGGTGTTTGTCTTCCTGATTTAAAGCATCACCTCAAACAGTTTCAGTCCCGCCTGTCTTAGGGTTTCCTGAGTCTTGTTGAAATGGTTCTAATTTTGTTATATAACTGAGCATGTTCATAATTACTTATATTTGGTGTATCACTGTACTGCTTATATTTGTTATATAAGAAATATACTCCTAGTGTTATTTGCATGTACTTGCATCTGCAGACAATGTCTCATTGACTGCACAAAACGTAAAGTTAAAGTTTAATGAACTGCCACCTGAAACAAAGTTAAAAAAAAACAACTTTAAGAACAACCGGAAGGACTTTGGAATTCTATGGATTTGATGAATTTGTCCTCCTAATCTACTGGAACAGTTAACAAACCATCATCTTCTAGCTACCTTTCTGTTTCTTCATCTAAATATCCTAAATCTTGTCAAAGTTTAGATGGTTTTCCAGCAAGCCTCAGCTAACTTTGCACTGAAACAGAAAAGAGAAAGTTACCTAATTCCTTAATAACATCTTTGCTTTGACAATGATTATTACATTCTGCTGCAATTCAAGGGAAAAAAGCTCAAAATGATTTCTTAAAAAATTGATCCAACTGGACCCACAAGGGTGCAACTGTCAAAACCGTTTGAAATTGCACAGTCAATTAAAATATACACATTAGAAAAAGACAACTGAATTTCTGTGGGTTGGATTTTTGCTTCTCCAGAGAACTCCAACAAGAATTATGTCATGTATTCCTAAGTCACTACATGTAAATATAACTTCATAGAATTTTCAATAAACCATTATTAACAAAATATTTTTAAAAATTATGAAATTACTTAACTGCAGATCTTCTTTCCTTCAATAATATATTTAAATTAGGTTTAATACAAGCCACATCAATTTCCTTCACAATTTTAAATATATCTTTTCATTCTAAATATCTTGCATTAAAGTAACAAATGTTTGAAGTGATTGAAGCTTTCCAAGGAAAGCGCAATGTTATTATATTGCTCTTAGCTCCAAAATTTGTCAGTCACTTAAACCAGGTCAAACTGAGTTGGAATTGCCAGTCTTTCTGTGTAAGTCATTTCTGTGTAAAAGTAATGCAGGCACATTTCTTCACTCAACAGGGAAGATGGGCAAGAAAGCAAAGCAGTTAGTGTATGCACTTGATAGGAACAGTGGGAAGCAGGAAAATATTACATATTTTCCATATGTGCAACTCTGGGAAATCACAGAAGGCAAAAGCTGGCTTTCCACTTTCATTTCCAGGCAGCTAAGTAACCCAGACAGCAGAAGCATGCTGATGGTCAGCTGGTGCAAGCAATACATCCAGTATTCACAACATTTTGGCTTATTAAGAGATTAATTTGAAGCAAAAACTGTTTGCCAAAATAATTCTGACATAAACCATGTTCAGAATTCATGTGGCTGCCACTGCTTTTATTTTACATTATTAGAAATCATGCAAGAAGAAATCTCTTAAATAACAAGCGAACAGTACTTCAAGTGTAAATACAGGTAGAGGACATTTTGCTTTCTGTAGTGCTCACTGTGTACTAAGATATTCATAGGTTAGGCTGATAAACATAATTGGAAAAGATTGCATTCTCACCCTCTTAGTTCTGATTAAATTACTGGTGTACGAGGTTCACATGGAAGCCTCAAGTAAATCACAGGTTATTGGCAGAACACATAAAGGAGTCTGTTACTCATTGCTAGACATAGCATAGCAGCATATTACAAATTCAGATTATTATCTAGATAAATACCTCCTTTATATTCTTAGTAACCTGCCTATTTCTACAACAAACACAGGTAAACATGAGTTTCTATTTGTCACTAGATCTGTAAGTTCACAGAAGCCTGAAAACTTGTTTTTGGGGTGCAGAACTGTAGCAAATAGCGAATGCATAAAGAATAGGCAATGTCCTCACACTAGTTTGAAAGACGTGTTAATACATTTTGCTCAAATTTCAATTTCTAAATGGCACCTGTTAACTTCAGCATCAAGTATGTAGAGTAAGTCTGGTTTAGAGAGAATGATCCTCTGCTAGGAAGCAAAATCACATTTTTTCCATAAATCATGAATGAAAAATATTTTGCCAAGGCACGTATTTGAATGTGTAACTCCAGACAGCGATGTGGCCAGAAACAGTACAAGGTGTTCAAACGTGCTTGATGTCAAGCTTAACTACCACTGCCACTTCAAAGTCTGAACAAGATCTTCAAATATTTCCATTAGTAATTTGCATCGCATGTACTCATGAAGATGCATTTGAGCTAATGTTATGGTGCTGGGCACACCAGGAAACATTACAGGCTCAAACTATTGCTTCAGACCATGAACGAAATTTATTAGCATTATTTAACTGATCAAAGATAAGAATTCACTTTTTCTTAAAACCAAACCAAAACCAATCAAGTCAACTAACAAAATGTGCTACAAAAAGCAGTCGCTTTTCATATTCACACAGCCAGTTGTTACATAATTGTACTTATGAATTCTGAAGTCAGGCAATTCCATTAATATGTGGAATCCTAATGCCTTTTTTGATTTAAGTGACTTTGGGTTTAATTCTAGATTTAGAATTAATCCATTATTATGTGGAATCCTAATGCCTTTTTTGATTTAAATGACCTTGAGTTTAATTCTAGACTTAGAAGAGAGCTCTCTCATTACTTCCTTCTTGTATCCATATGAATTCCTCTCTAAGTATGCTGCAACACTTTTTGTTTGGCATCTCTACTAGTTTTGAGAAAATAAGGACAATACCTCTGCTTCTTTCTCTTATAAAAACCAAGAGGTTTACCAAAACATTAAGTAGATCTCAAATGCCTTATGCTCACATGATCTTTCTGTTTTATTGATTTTAATATGATCGCTCCCAATAGTTTGACTTGTGTAGCTGTGGCAGAATTAACTGAACTCTAAAACTGGAAGGCCTCAGTAGAGGCCTTTTTTTTTTTTTTTTTTTTGGTAATTTCAATGAAGTAAGGTGTGAATATCCTCAAGCTGTCTCCATCCCCTCTAATGAATACAAGTGAATAAAATTCACCTACCTTGTGACAGGGGCTAGGACACTGAAGAGACTTAAGCTGGAAGAATTAAATAATTTTTCCACGGTAAGTGGAACAACCAGGTGAAGTACTTAAAGATCAAGAAGAGTACAGGTTCCATGTCAACCAACATCATATCCCTTAATAAGACAGTAAATGCCTATTAGAGACCTAAACCGACTAACGGAGTCTGTAACTCATGCTGGAGAAAGTCATGTTTTTGCAGGTTCCATTGTAATGTATGTTTAAACAGGATGGTGACCAGCTGACAAAAAAGCAGTTTAAGTACATGCCACCATACCTTTTAATAAGTTGTAATTCAGCAGTTACTGCTAACTGTATCTTACTTCTGCCCTCTGTAAAATATTGTATTTGTTTCTCATACATACATTTTTTGCCTGTCTGAATCATAGAAGCTACAATTCTCTAAAACTTACAGAACTGCAGGTAGTACAAAACGTGACCATTTTCTGACACGCTTTTCTAGATCCCAGATTACAGCTTGTATTTTCATTTAAAAATATATATTACTGATGCATCTTAGCCGACAAAAATTCCCTTCCATTATGTGACGCAGCTACAAAGACATACTCAAGAACACTGTAAGGAAAAAGGAGGAAAAGATCTTTGAATTATATTTTACTTATATGACAGATGAGGGTTACCTTGTTTTGATACAGTTTTAGATATTTTTGCAAACATTACAGAGTAAATTACTATCAAAGCTAAATTAGGACTTCCAAACTGCATATTTGAAAAGAGTACTATATAATTTACCATTAAATTACTTACCATTTAAGTAAGTAATTATCAAACATCAATTTAGAAATGTAAGGATTGTGACATAACTTTACCCCTTCCTATTAGCCCCCCAAAAGCACAGAAACCCTGCATGTGTTACACATATACATAAAGTTAATGTAAGCCACTACAATGATGTTAGTTTTCTCCTAAGGATAAAACCCACTAGTATGAATATAAACTTTATCATGTCAGGGATGGATAAGGTCACAGTCACATTCTTACTGCTATAAATTCTAAGAGCTGCAACTATTATACAAGTTGACAAGAAATGATTTCTGGAGATCTCCTTTTAGCATTCATAAGAAATAATTCATTTCAAAAGTATATTCCTTCCAGTCACTTTGACTCTGACATTCTATGGAATTTTGTAATTACTGGAGACAGTGTGAATCTTCTACCCATAGATTTCCTTGATTCCAAATCCAGATAATTGGCAAATATCGATAGATAGTGTCTTAAAAAGGGTAGCTCCTCTTTAAAAATCAATTTTAATCAATCATATTTTGGATATAAACAACTGCTACTTATGGTTTTTACTTACTATGGTTTTCTGTGAAATGGATAAACTGTTGTTACTGTAATATGCTGTTACAATTTTACATCCTAATGCAAGAAACTGAAATCTCAGTAATTATACACAAGCGAGAGAGACATCTAACTGGAGTCCAGGTACCTCCTCAGCTAAATCTGGACTTTAAGAGCACTCTGCCCTTTAATAACTTTGCTAGTGCTGGAATAAAGGAAGCAGCTGTAATTCTTGCCCATCAGCTGGCATCAGCATAAGTACCATCAACTGCTGATTCATTATCCTGAATCATTTTCTCTCTCCTTCAATATAAGGAATTATTAAACTGAAGTCTGCCCCTGAACAGAATACCACAGCAATTTAAGAAATCTCAAATCTTGGTTTCTTGTGTCTTTCTCTTGTAGCTATCTGTAGACAATGAAATTCCCTCTCAGCCAGTTTGTTTTTGCCAGTGGCAACCTGGTGATTTCTAAAATGTCCCTGTTTATAAGCATGGCTCGTCTTTGTGAGAAATGCCTGGACACTGGATAACTTTGCCTTCACTGCCACCCTCTGGGCTCCAAAATAAGACTAAGAACTCTGGCACAAGTATTGCAGGATGCCTTGACACACAGCATCTTGTACACATTTACTAACAAAAGAAGTATCTGGTTACATAACATCTGTTTCCCCTAGAAAGATCTCTGCCAAAATGACTTTACAGATTATCAGTCAGATTGCCTTATAAGTTTAAAACAAAACAAATAAACAAAAAAACATAATTATTTTAATCCCAGAAATGAAAATGATCCTATGCTACCATATAAATTTTTGCAACTAATTTGTGACTGCAGACTGGGACACTTCCTGTTGCGAAGGGGCTGTCACATATATTCCTGCTTCAGTTCAAAGTATCAAAAACTCACTGACGAGCTGAAGTACTCAATTTCTAAATTTCTATTTTAAATACCACATTTCTGTTTTATCTAGTATAATGGTTTAAATGACATAGGTCCCATACTATATGTGTTCCTATAATACTTTTTGTCAAACTCCTCAGAAGCTTAACTGTTGGGTTTTTAAAATGTAATTAAAAAAAAAAAAAAGAAAAAGAAAAAAAAAAGGAAGAAGCAGCAACAATAAAGAGGCTCATAAACCCTCGGGCTATAATAGAGGAATAGGTCCTGATGTGTGCAACAACACTGTGTTCATTGCTTCTGTTGTCTTACATGATGCATTCTGTAGCACATTCCCTGACAACGATGAAAATTATTAAATCTCTGTACAGAGGTGGCTACAGTTTCAATGGCTAGGATAGGCTGGTAGCTACACTGGAAAGTCAGAATGAGAAAACAGTTACTCTCTCTTCACTTTCTTAACAGTCTACCTCCAACATCCACTTAAACATTTTCAGACTTACACTCAAAGTTACTTATTGTTCTTACCCAGACTAACAGTGCTTAACATTTGTGATGACAAGTTAATGGTTCAAATCAGACTTGAGAGTTACTAGGGGTGACAACAGTGACATTTGTCAAATACAACAAAAGAATTTTCAGATTAAGTTTGTAGAATTGGAGGATTTCATTTCCTACACAGTTTGAAAAAGTTTAACCTGGACGGTCTATAGGAAAACGAGTGATAAGAATTTATTCCTACATTTCCTAAAAGGAAATGTTAGGAAAAAAGGTGACGTTCATTGCATTTGCCGCTACTTCAATAAACTAAAAATTAAAGCTTTTGAAAAAACTCTGGAAGTGTTGAAGTCAAGGGAAAAGAAAAGGTGTGGTGTAAACACCTCTGACCTTTAAAGTCCGTGTTTTTTCCCCCTGTACTTGTACAAAACACAGGATGAAGAGAATGAAGAAAAAGAATATACTCCCTAGGTTAATATATAACACTCTTCTCAATTTTGTTTATGTCTCACATAAAGTAACTCAGATATGACCACAGTGATTTGTGTAAAACAGCAAAAGTTCAGTCATTCAAATAATTCTTCATAGGCTCTCTACCCATCAAGATCAAGTAAGACAGAAGTGGCTACTAATCTTTAAAAGCACTCAAGTAAGGGTCAAAGTCACATAGAGGTTGTCGTTAAACTGTTCTCAAGGATTCCCAAATACTTCAACAGTGGTCTTTGAAGACAGTAACAGTGATGTAATTAAGAAGTTATTATCATACTCTGTAATCCTCTGTAAACTTACACTCCAGGGCCAGCATCTGAAAGAAATAAAATCAGCAGACGAAAAAATGTGATTTGACTTTCTCTTTCACAGAAAAGGGAAAGGAGTAGCAGGAAAGGATACGACCCATGAAGAACTTCCAAAACTGCAAAGGTATTTACACATCGTAGTACATTAACTCATTGTTGAGGAAAAAAACTACTAAAGTCATCAGGAAAAAAATGAAAATAGAAGAGCTAGTGAATGTTTTATGTGGGAAATTGAGTACCCTGGATTCAAAAGAATTTGAAGCTCATGTTTAAATATCCTTTTGAAAATAGTATTATTAAAAATGAAAGAAAAAATTAGAGTATTTGACACATGTCAAAACTGGATAACGTTGGATATCCCCAAAGGCATAGAAGTATACTGAGTGCAGATATTCCCTGCCACTACTTAGTATATTCATATACACAGGAGGCTCCAAAAGCAATGCCACCTATTTGTTTCCATGGAAACTACAAAAGATACAAAGCACACGATAACACTATTCAAGAGAGAAAATTCTCTGTTACAAAACACTATTTTTCATCATAGTCACCAGCATTAGTTATACATTTTTGCCAATGATGAACAAGAGCCTGCATGCCATGCTTGTAAAAAACCTGCATGGCCATCCAGAACATGGCTTGTTTTTGCATCACTGTCACCACTGCTGAAATGCACCTCAAACAGCCCCACTGTGCTCGCATATACTGCTTGGTCTCCAGAAACAATCAGCAAGTGTCGATGAATGTCAGTGGGTGCCAGTGGGTGAGGAATTCAATGGCACATCTTTGCTCCATAGGCACTTCCATGTTAGACGCCACTCTGCCAGACTGCCCCTCTGCTGTTGTCTGTCACAAGGCAACAAAATGTAACGGAATATTTGTGGGAAGGTTCAACCCCTACTCTCATACCACCAACATCCACTTCTGATGTCATAGGCCAACATAATAAAATAGGAGGCATTACCTTCAGAACAGCCCTCATACTTTCTAACCACACAGTCAGGCCTAATTAAAAAAGTTTTGCAGTTCTTCACAAGACTTTATGCAGGGTGAAAAAAAGCAGTTCAGAATTCTATTTGAGCTCCTTATATTAAGTATAAATACAAATCTAAGTATGAATAACAATGCAAAGCATCCATAAATAGTGTAAATAATTCCAAGAAGATGGAAAAAACTTACATTTTTTACCATATGAGATTTACACATCTAACACAGAAGTTGAAGCAAGTTAGATACCTTGAAAATAAGAAATAATAAAGATGTGTTTTTATGCTGAATGGAATCTGAAATAGCTGTTTTGATTTTAGGTGCACTTATAAAAAAATCACCGAAAAGAACAAGCAATTAACATAACTATCACTTACCATTAAACATGAGCAGTAATACTGAGATACACTGTGTCATAAGTATTATGATGGCCTTAATACTTAACTGTCCATATAAGTCCGAGCTGAGTATGACCTTTCATATCTACATCTGTATGCATGTGACTATACAGATACGGAATTTCCTAATTAACCTTATGATAAAATCTAAATAAATGTGCACAGCAATAAATGTAAATTATGTTTGTGAAAATGTAAGTTGCTCTAGAGTAATGTGGAATAAGTAGTCCAACGTGGCAAGGAGCCAAGGAAAGGAATACAATCGCAAGTGAGATGCAAAAGCAAATTCAGCTGAATAATTTTACAAGACCTTGACTTCTTTTGACAGGTATCTATGAGTGATGGGCATGCAAAGAACGATGGACACTTTATACTCAAGCTAGAAACTTAGAAAGCTGGAGAAAACATGCATAACAGCATCCTGAATGAGTTTTTCCTGTGATTTAGTTCAAAAGTGATCGAGATTTCCTTCCAGTCCTACAGAAAGATATCTCTACATTTCCTTGAGTGTTTCATGCTGACATTGATGTTTTGAGAAACTGTGGCAGCCATCAGAATTTGTGAAAGCAGCTGAAATACTGAATCTGAAACATCTAGTGAGAATGCATGAGACAGGAGAAAATCAGACCAGCTTTCCAAAATAAGTGGGAAGTCCAGTATAAATGATAGTGGCTACTACCTTTAGCAGATCAAAGGGCTTCAAGCCATGAATCAGGGATTGCCTGCTCCATACAGATAACCCTTACATGGGAACAACAGCAACCCTTAATGTCCTCAGGAAAATACAGTGAAAATCAAGGCTCCAGCTCTTTCAATGAACCTCTGCACATTGTGTATCATTCACTTAGACATGTGTCAGAGCCAATACTAGTTTACTGCAGAAATAAATACAGAAATTATGATTTTACTTCTACTTACGCTGTTTTTAAAATCACAGCCTCTTAGCATCAGCTCAATCATCCCAGATAGGAAAAATACATACTCTTTGCTCTTTCTGCAACAAAAAACATCAATGCAATTCCTTTTAACTGTATTGAAAGCAAATGCTTTAGCTGTCTGGTTATTATAACTAAGATAAAATGTGCTACCTCATGTATAAAAATAGCAACAGTTCCAACACTGGTTATTTCCAAGCTTAACTAAATAGAATGTCTACTGAGAACAGCAATTTATGGCAGCAGAATTAAGAAGATAATTCAACATATTCTGTCGAAGTGGAAGATACTTTTGAGTCACTTTTCATGAATCCTTAGAATTTTAACAGTATCATTATCATAACCAGTACAGTAGCATTTTGCCTGAAGTGGAGTAATTAAAACTTCCCAATTTCAGTGGTTCATGTTAAACTACACAAATATCATGTTTCAAACAGTTTAGAGTATGTGGGGAAAGTGAGGCAGCCAGCTGCAAATCTATTTCTATAACTTTATATTTGCACTGCTGAAGATAGACAATTATACAGTTTTATGTACTAGATGAAGTAACTAGACATTCCTGCTTTGTCAGAACACCCCGAGAAAACCAGAAATGACTCCTGACATTTTTTCAAAAATACATGGTCAGAGAATGGTTTCAGAGCACCCCTGAGACTTCAGAGTGTTTGTTGATAAGGAGATCTACATGAGCCATCAATATGCTCTTGCAGCCAAGAAGGCCAACAGTATTATGGGCTGCATCAAAAGAGGTGTGGACAGAAAGGGAAAGGAGGTGATTGTCCCACTCTGTTCTGCTCTCATGATGCTCCACCCAGAGTACTGCATCCAGCTCAGCAGCCCCCAGCACTAGAAGGATGCAGAACTGTTGGAATGGGTCCAGAGGCCACAAAGATGGTCAGAGGGCTGGAGCACCTCTCCTATGAAGGGAGGCTAACGGAAACAGGCTTCTTCAGTCCACAGACAAGAAGGCTGCAAGCAGATCTCACTGCAGCCTTTCAGTACTTAGGAGATGGTCTACAGGAAAGCTGGGGCGTGACACTTTATCAGCAAGTGTAATGATACAACAAGAAAGAACAGTTTTGAACTAAAAGAGGATAGATTTAGATGAGATATATGGACGATTTTTTTATTCGGAGATTAGTGAGGTACTGGATCTGGATGCCTAGAGATGCTGTGGAGGCCCCATCCCTGAAAGTGCCCATTGCCAGTTTGGATGTTCTTTGAACAACCTGGTATAGCAAGAGGTACCAGAGAGGTTGGAACCAAATGATACGTAAGGTCTTTTCCAACCCAAACCATTTCATAATTTTGTCATAGCTCTTCAACATGAAATAATATTTTCTCTTTATCTTTTTTTCTATATAAATATATCAGCTCTAACCATGTTACTTTTTTTCAACTTCACAAAAAATATGGAATTTACTTTCACTTTGAATCCCAAGTTCAACTCCTGTGTTTTGTTGCTTCTGATGCAAAGGCCCTTTGGGAAATGATCCAGGGCAGGGAGCATGCTCATATGTATACCTTTACCCTCGATTTTCTCCTCTTATTTAAGTGGCTCATATAGTTTAATTCCAAGTCTTTTTTACTTTTTAATTACCAGGAAGGGCAACACTGCATCCAGCAAACATGCTGAGTTCAGAAAGGTATCAATGTTGAAATCAAAGGTACAAAAATCCAGATGGTATGAAACAAGGTACAGTGTGTATCAGCAGCAGAATAAAGATCCTAGATTAGCATTTCCTTCCTTAAGGGTTGAAGGCCCTTCATCACATAACCAAGTTGAACGCTACTTTTTTATTTTTTCAACTTCTGGCATATCAACAAATTCAAAACATCCAAACAACAGTGGCTTTTTCTAGATTTTGATCAACACAGTGTTTAGCCTACTGTTTTTTCCTCACCTAACATCTGGCAGTTTGCCCTTCCACTAAAATTTCAGGAAGAGAGGGAATATAAATTTGGTTGAAGTAGAAAGATGGTGAAGATAACTGCTGACAAGTCTTCTGGCAAGACATATAAAAAGAATGACACAATTTGACCTCCAGGGCATAATGGATTTAATTTGCTGTTGGTTCAGACTCATGATAAATGATTAAAAAGTTTCTCTGTCCCAGTGAAAACAGATACACAGCTCACCCAGCATAATATTCCTACAGACAAACTATTTATCTGTACTTTAAGAAGTTGGAAACTGGAGACGAAGTAAGTGGCTCTTCCCACAGAGGTACGTGAAGTATACAAAATCACCCTAGGCTGCTAAAGCAACCATTAATACTCCTGACAAATGTCATCAAATGCACAGATGCAATACAAGGAGAAAAACCATTTTCCTCTTTCATGAGCCTTGAACAAGCAACAGAAAATTCTCAATAGCCTAGACATACCCAACTCAGTCATCCAGCTTGTATTGAAAGTTTGAAGAATGAAGCCTGTCAAGTGACCAGTAAGAAATTTGGAACAACCCTAAATTATTGCTTCAACTATCTATACCAAAGCAAAAAATTGCTCTTAATTATCAGCCATCAAAAACTATGATATACTTTTTATAGAAAACTCCAAGAATAAAAATGTATCAGAACACAAAAGATGTACAACCCAAATTAAAATAATTCTTTCCACAAAATATAGTACATAATTCACCACCTTCAGAGGAGCAGAGAAACAACCAATCCAGCGGTTCCCATCCTTCCATAATTCTTCTAAATGCCACCTATACATGTAAGTCTTTGGATACAAAAGCGTCCTCCACGGTTTGCACCTAAGTTCCCTTTGTACTCTAAAGACCATAAGTGACAACAATAAGTTTGTGCTTTTGAAAAAAGGCAGTAGGTGTAATTTTAAAATACTGAATCTCAGGATGTGAAATATTTTGAAAAAGAAGTTTAAATAATTGGGGAAAGCCAAGAATTCTACTTAGTTTAGTGCTCTGAAACTCAGGTGCCCTGTCCTTGTCAAAAGCCTTTATTTACCTTAGAAACAGAAATGCTGTTTCTTTGCCAAAATGCAGAGAAATTTCAAAATGATGAGTCATGTCCATTTTCTACTTTTACTCAATAAATTACTTACTTCTTTTTTTTATACATCATTTGCACTATTTGAAAGCGCTATCCCAAAGCCCTCACTACCAGACACAGTTGATAAAAGAACAGTTTTCTTCATAGATTTCTTACTTCAGCATACTGTGGGAAAATTACCACAGAAATGTTTACAGAAAAAAAATAATTAATTAAAAAAAATATATATCCTAATTTACCAGTAATCTTTCATTCATCAAGTTACACAGCAATGCTCTTTTGATAGTACAAGTATTGCTGCAAACACCAAGTACAGAAAGCCTTACCAGTTGAAATTGACATGCCATATACTTTAACATGCCTGAACGTGACATCCTGGCTGATTTGAAGCATCTCCTGAACAGTGCATTTAGCAGCCACCTGACGTGCAGGAAAGCTTCATTGGTAAGTAGCTTTCCCATCTATCAAACACCCAAAAACCCTTCTACTGAGTTAGCATGGCCATGCTGGTTATCATTTTACTAAAAGTCATCCTCTTTCTTAGGTGAGTTGGCTTCTCCAGAAGATGACTATCTGCACCTTGGCTCCAGTGTAAGCAGACACCTATTCCAGAAGTCAGTTCCCAACATACAGACCTTACAAGCTGCTGAAACTCAGTTACAAAGCATTGGCTAGCTGGCTACATCTGGAGAGGGTTTTAGCTTTGGGGCTTGACAATTCAATTCTTTGTATTGTCAAGGGAGCTGTTAACCACAAACATATTTGTTAAATTAATGCATCTGTGAAAGCTGCTGCAGCTCATTTAATAGTGTGTAAATTTAACCCTTCAAAAATACAGACATTTTGTAATAGTGTAATACTGTAATATGTGCTTCATAAATCGAAGTAGAAATAATTTTGATCAAGATACATTATGCTTGGTCACATAAAAATAAACCTCAAGCATACCTGTGCTTTCACTAATTTCTGTGACATGAGAAATGTGGTCATTTCTCATTTATCCTTCAGTCAGGATTGCTGTCATCATCAAATACCCGCATAAGAAGCTGGAAAAAATATAATTCTGAAATAAAGCAGCAGTTATGTTCAATACTCGTCTGTGAAAAATGTTACCATAAAAAAGCAGAAGAAGGAAGAGCAACCAAGTTTAAATGTGACACATCAACTTTTCTGGTCAAAGGATAGTTGTACAACTATTTCCTGCCCCAGACAGAGGGAAGATTACAAAGAACCAATTCTAAAAAACAGACTGTACTTTTTAATACAGAGCTTTATCCATCTTTCACAAGAAAAATAATTTACATAATATCTTATTTGGGTTACAAGTCAATTACAAAATAACTATGAATGATTATTAAGTCCTTGTAGAACAGAAAATACTGAAGTGTGATCAAACTAGATAAATCTCGCAAATAATGCCATTACACAATTTTTTTTTTAACCGATAATGAAAGATTATACAGAAGCTAACAGTGCCACATGCTCTAACTTAGACTCAGATGCTACATTTGTACGAGACATGAAAATGAAAAATCATTAAATAGCTCAGTTCTACACTCTCAGTAAAATATATATAGCGAGAGAGAGCCTTGTCTTGCAACACATCATTACAAATCTCTGGCACAGCAGCAGAAAACCTGCAGTCCCACATTTCAGAAATATCTTTCATAACTGCCAGCCTAGCAACAGCACTCAGAAACTGTCCCTTTGAATATTGGTGTGAGTTAATGGGGGGAAAGCCGCAAAAATAACTAGAGGTCATGTGGGGAAGAAAATTAGATATACTGAAACACAGCAATTTCCAGAGACCAGAGACTGTCAATATGTATAAGATTTTATTCCATAACAGCAGATGAAACAACTGTACTCAAATCTTAAAATGGTCCTTATAATTCACAGGTAATGCAATGTCAATAAAAGAAGAAGCAAGTATAAAATTTAATAAAAACAGAGTACATGAATCTTGTGGTGCAAGTGATCACCGGGGACATAATCTGCTCAAAATGGAAAAATGTTAAAAGAAAAAAACCCACCAAGCCATCAGAGCAAAACATTGTACAAACGTCTGGAAAGCGTATTGCTAAATAAAGTACTGCTGCTTTTAAAACAGCCAATTTTAATTTGTGACAAACGACTAAATCACGTAATTTGCTGAACTTCCTTGATCGCCTGAAAAATAGCACAATTTCATACATCTATCCTAGTTTTGACCATAAAAGATTTTGCGCAAATAATTGACAATAATTATTTGACTGTCAAGTAATTAGTTAATGTAAAAATGCATTACTTTTAATCACTAAAAGTCCACCAAAACTAAATGGCAGTCAATGAGTTACATATGCTCAGATTCAGAAATATCAATAATATGCTTACCAGGCTATTTAAAACTCTAGGGGAGACAGGCATAAAAGAAATAGACAAAAGATGAAAAAATAACTACTTCTTTTATATTGTCATGATTTGAAACGTGTCTTGAAAGAAGGACAAGATGTAAATGATAAAAGAGATAAATACAAACATATGAAAGGAAAAATTAGAACTAATCTGGAGAAACTTCTAAGATATATGATAAATACGGTGCACTGATGCATAAAAAATATAATAACATTTTTGAAAATAGGCTAAATTATAAAAATTATAAATTAATTTTTAATTTTTTTTAATTAATTAAAATTTTTTAATTTAGTTTTTAATTAATTAAAAACTAAATTATAAAACTGTTTTTATCTTAACTTCAACTCATTCTATAGGGGCTGGAAACTGTTCTTTTAGGTATTTAATGACAGACATTATGAACAATCCACACTATTCATATTAGTCTCACCCAATAAGCTGGGATTGTTCATTTCATTTGTTTAGTTTAAGGTTTTTTATATTAATAGAGCTACTGGACAAGCCACAGGTATTGTAGCTTTTCAGTTTTTTAATGATAATCGAACTGATTTGTTACCATTACAGTCTGACAAGTCTTTTCATTCATACAACGTTTATTCACGTAATTTCATTCTTGAGTCTTCAACAGTTTAAAATGTTTAATTTGAAGAGAAAAAAAAAACACAGGAAAGAACTACAAGAAGAACGATGATTTAATTAAAATATTGGCTAGCAGAGTATCAATGAAGAAAATATCAAGAATAAACATGCAAACAAAGGTTTGCAGTTTTTGCGGTTGTTTTTATATGAAAATATAAAATATGAAAACTCTATATTCATATCACTTTATTTTTGTCAAAAAAATCAAAGGTCTATCTGAGTTAGATTAAGAAGTACGTGAAGTTCTATACAGCAGAGCAAAGGTACTGCCTCTGGCATGCAAAACAAACAGAGGAAAATTTCAAAGCTTCCCTTTTTTCAAAGCTCACAGCTTTAGATATACTGCGCAAATAAACTATTAATTTTTAATTAAAATACTGCATCATATTTCTTTAGTGTTTTAGATTATGCTAGTGCACAGTTGAAAGATTTCAGTCTTTTCAGTTATCAGATTGGCACCTACTACTAAGTAGGTACTTACTACCTAAGTAACTGATAATCACAGCAGCTACATACCTGAAGGAAATTGAGTCTTGCTTTGCCTTCTGTTTGACTCTATATCCAACTTCACTGTTGCCTGGGCTGAGTCTCTGCCAGTTGTAATTTATATTTATATTTTACCTGACTCATAGTAAAACTGAAAATACTACCGTCTGTGTTTATTTGTTTAAGCAAAAAATGCTTAATAGAAAAGAACATGCATCACAAGATAGAGTCATGCATGAGAACCTCTTTAGGGATCACGCATACTTTCCCATCAATCTCTAAAACAAGATTTAAAGAATTAAAGCTACATCCAAGTAGCTTCCTGCTCTTCCCCAGATGTGATTTGCAGATGAATTAACAATCTCCAATCAAACAGTACTGAAAGAAAACAGACATACTTGCTAATTTCAGCAATTTTACCTGACCTCCATCAATCCTGGAAAAAAAATCACCTAAAACAGAAACTATACAGTAGCCCAGTTTCACTGTCTAAGTTGATGAGAACATTTATGGGCAGTGATACACAGCAAGAATTGCCTCACTACCACGATTCAAATAGGGCACAAGGCAATACCCTGCCATGGTGTCAATACCTAGTGACAATATAGTAAGTGCCAGTAACAAAAATTTCTTAGACAGAATTAGAAGTAAATCCGATGTGTCTCAAGAAGGTACTGACATTATTCAAGAAAATAAATAACTTTGCACTTCTTGACATAGTCTACTCCAAACAGGAACCACACGGATCCTCAGCACTTGTTATGGATCATAGATGAATGAAATAATTAATTTGGAAAACTCCAGCACTAGAATATTAATCATATACCATGAGGTTACATAAATTCAGGCTTCCTTCTATTGTGTGCATTTCCTCCATGCAGCACAAACACCCCACAGCATACCCTACTTTCAATGGTAAAAATAATGCAAGGGACAATTAGTTCAAATTTTACATATTTAAAACAGCATTTTTGTTCCATTTCTATTTACAGAAAATGCATTTTCAAAGAAACTTAAATAAGTAACAAGTTCATAGTTAATGGATCTGTTCAAGGAAAACAATCTTAATGGCTCCTGCAATTTGATATCACATAATTTTTCCTAATTATACAACTTCTCACGACTGACTGACAAATCAATGTAAGACTGCTATTAAGAAGTGTGTTTCATTTCATGAATCAAAATCTGGGCTGAACACTTCTACAGATTGTATTTTTTAGGCTGGGAAAGAGATTTTATTTAACTGCTGAAATCCGTGGAAGTATGTGTACAGATACATACATGAATGTAAATGCACATCTCAAATTATTTTGTCTAATTAATTTAAAATTTAATTGTATGCAACATATTCGCATTATGAATCTATTTAAATTAGCCATGAATATCTGATGTAAATCAAGAGCAACAGTTACTATAAACTTAGTTACATTAAAAATAATCAGAAAAGATGGTTTGATGCACTTCAATCAAATCCAAATGTAGCTTCTCACACAAGTAAAGAAAAAATATACCTTAATCTGATCATTTTCTAATAAAATGCAAACAATAAGGATTCAATTAAATATATACTGAATTCCATGAATGTTCCAGTAGGTATAGATAAAATATATCTTCCTAACTTAAAAATGAAAAAAAAATAAGAAAAGAAATTCAGTTAACATCTACACAGCACAACGCAGTGCTGTGCAGATGCAGATAACACTCCTCAGTAGGGCAAAACAGCCACAGCAGAGAGCTGCATTAATGCAAGATGTGACCTAGCTTCCTTGGAGCACTGCACTGTGTCCTATAAATAAAGATTTCTCAACCATTTAGTTACAAATTGTCATGCTTTGCTGACTGGTATCCAAAGAGAAACTTCAGGTGAAAAATGAAAAGTACAAATGCAAGCCACAGTGTTTGAATCCTGTCTTCCTGCTTTCTAATTTGATTTTGCTAAGCCTGAACACTGAAGATATCTGATGAGAAAGCATACCTTGCTGCCTGTTCTGCAGATGATCTGAGGCACAATGACTCTCCCTTCACAAAACTCCCCAGCCTTCACGAGAGCTGGGCAACTGAATTATTTTTTCATCTTTCCCATCTTAACCCAGTTCTGACCTAAACTGTTTTATTTTATTTACCTTCAATGACTTAAAAGCAATAACAGCTTTTTTTTTTTTAATTTATATCACCTTTTCCTTGTAATTTAGTTGTAAAAAGACCTATATGTATTTCACACTGCAAATATTAAAAGAGCATCAGAATTTCTGATCATTTTGTTTCATGTTTCTGTGCAGCCATGAATGGCTGTACTGCTGAGTGTGTCTGAAGAGAAGAAATGGGAAAGAGAATGGGAGAAGGAGGGAAAAGATGGGGGGCAGAGAAAGGGAGAGCTGAAGAAAGAGGAAGAAAGCAGGGGCAACGGAAAGAAGGGTCGAAAGCAAGGCAGACAAAGAGACAAAGTAAGGAGAAACTGGGATGGAGAGAGAAATGGGGAGAGTGAGAGAGAGAGTAGGGAGGGAGTGGGAGAAAGAAAAGGGGAAAAGAGGGTCTCCGCTCTTTTGGAAAGGAGCTGAAGGCTATCACCTGGAGTAGTAATATATACATATTTCATATATGTGATATACTATCAACAACTCTGACTGCAAACTTACACTATCCTCATACTCTACTGCATTCATTTTCAAAAAATTATTCTTAAACACCCTCTAAAGCAACTAGCAATAAAAACTCTAATAAACATATCCTTCAAGTTTCTGTTTATGCCATTAATAATTATGTTCCACACATCACGACAAAAACTGTAAATATGATTTTCCTACTCTCTTAATAACTCAGGTTATACCTTGGTCACGTATGAAGGACTTCAGTGGCAAGCCTTGAATAATTAAAAATAATTTATTACTTATAATACTAAGACATAAAACAAAGATATGATTTCAAGGTCTGTTTTCTTTCTAAATATACATGATGTTAAGCTCTTCTGTAGAATAAAGCAGAGAACAAGAACAAAGGTTTTTGCTTGGTTGGTTGTTATTGGTTGTTTGTGCTCCCATTTCAAAGTGACATAAGGTACAAATTTATATCAGGTAACTATCAAAACATATTACATCATCCTCAGTTTGAGGCAAAAGATTATAAGTTATATATAAGTTCTTAACGTTTTATGTGTGATGGAAATCTGCAAGAAGCTAAAATGTTAACTAATTTAAAAGTGATCGTTCATTACATCTGTGGTTTTAAAAGATGATTGTTTTAAATGCATTTAACATCTAAACAACCTTATGTTGTTTTAGTTCATGAAAGACAGTTCAAACATGCAGATGTTTTTCTCCCAAATTACTTAAATATTAAAAAATAAACTTTTTTTTTTAAAAAGAGGTTACCTAAGTAAACATTCACCAACACTACAACACCTAAAAATGTGTAAAAAACTGAAACAAGAAGGAAAAGGTGCTAAAACACTAAATCTTTCTGATTTTAAATTATATTTTAAAAAGTCAGATAATACTGAAAAACACAAGTAATTGTGCACCAAACTTCAAATGCTTTATTGATTTGGTTAAGTCAAGGTCTTTCTTTTTCCAGCTGGCAGATACACGCTGAGCCACATGCATAGATCCATTATAACACTGTAGCTGAATCAGAAATCAGGACTGTGAGTAAACTATAATCAATCCCTAATTAACATAAAAGACCTCATATACACACTGGCTTGAGTTTATCATAACTAGTAATGAACACAGCTTGGAGGAGCCATATGCAATAACTAATACACACACATCCGCCACATATCTGCTGTTGCTTCTCACTGGACTTGCAATCCAATTTAGCATGCTTTGTTTCCAGCTTAGTTCAAATTAAGTGATCTCACAGACTTCTGTTTCCTTGCCCTATAAAGTCTTTGTGGCCACTTCATTCTGAGTAATTCTTCATCCTTGTTTTGGACACCCTTTGTCACTGAGATTTCAGTGATTACATCTTTTGATCACTTATAATTTTATGTCACTGGTGGTTCAAACTTCTAATTCTTTGTCATATTCTGTTGGTTCTTGTGTAAATCCATTTGCTGACGATTCTTAGACTTCTTCATACTCTTCTCCCAGTCTGTTTTGCAGAACAGGAGTCTAAATATACCAATATTACCCAAGAAAAATGATTACAATTTATCCTGCACCACCTCATCATTTAAATTCAGACGTTTCAGCGTGCTCTGGTCCATGACTCTCCTATCCAAGCAAGCTGTTATAATGTCCAGTTGCTTGTTTGGTATCACTCCCACCTCAGTCCTTTGATACACATGTAAGTTATTACCTCTCAAATTGTGCTGTACTCTGAAACACGGCTCCTTACATTTTTTTTTGTCTTTTAGAAACATTAGGAGTATCAATTTAGGCAACATTCTGAACATCTCTTAAAAAATAACATTCCCTTACTCATCAGCAGTGCAGCATATTCAGCCATTTTCTCCTTCTTCTCTCCCAGGCTTCTCCTGCACCTTGCTGTACATATGCAAGCACAGTAAGGACAATTCCATACCAGCACGCCGGGCAGCACGCTTCTATTTTCACATGTGCTTCCCACCCAACTTCCAGGGAATGCATAGCATACTAAAGGTACCAATTTCTGAACAGAAAACAGAGTCTCCAAGTGCCCAACCCACGGAAAACTCGGGCCCCATCTTTCTGTGAGCAGAATGGCCTTAGGTCCCTGAGGCTTTTGGTACACACCTCCTCCCTCAGGAGGCTCCTCCAGCAGTGCATTATGGGGGAAATGAAGTACGCCAAAGAGCTGTCCCTTCATTTACTAAAAACATAATAAGGCGATCAGCAGCCTTCTTTCACTCTCTCTCTAACAGAAAGCATCACCCTCCTGCAGAAATTTCTGCTCTTGCAAGGCAGATAAACAAGAAAGATAGAGCAGGCAATACAAGACAAAATCAAAAGGTACTCTACTCAGCAGTCGTGTGCTTTGGAGAAAACCATGTCCCATAGTGAGCTAGTGTACTTTACACGCTGGCTTGATTGAGAAAAAGTTTTTAAAGGCTGGAATAATATTTTTTAGTGTCTTGTACAGCTTTGAGCAGATTGCCAGCACTTAAATAATTAATAACAACAACAATAATAAAAACAAACAATGATAAGTGCACTCTATGGATACTGAATCTCTTTGCAGGGTCCCCTAGAAGTCATTAGGTGTCCTCCCCCATAAATATTTAATAAAGATTTGATTTCCAGGCACTTCCAGTGTCTAAAACGTTCTCTTAAAAAGCCTGTGAAAGCACAGAATTGTTAAACAAAGACCAAAGAGGGATATTACTTTTTCACTTTACAAAGTTTGAGCACTTTATGTCAAATGATACATGCTGTTATTATAGCTTCATCTTGAGTAATGGTTTTAATTTTCTATTTCATCAAAGAAGACAGACCACTGTGTTACTAGTATAGGGTTAGAAGTGAATTATCTAGTTAATATTTTGGGCAGGGGTAACTGTATTGTAAGTTAGCCACTAAAAGTGTAACCTGGTGTCCCCCGATTTACAATTAAAAGAGACCATGTGGCCATTATTATTTTTAACCAGTATTATTTTTAACATTCACTCTGTGGTTTAAAAGTCAATTCCAAGGAAGTCAGAGGCAGAGTCAATATTTTATGGTGCACAGAAACATGTTCTACACAAAACGTATCTGTAATTCATATAGTACATCTGAGTAACATACACAGGCTTGGGGTAGGTTCTCTTAATGGTAATGCTGCTTTCAATTGAGGGAAAATGGTATTATTCTATTTTTCCTCTTTTTATTCCTGTATATTAGTCCTATATACTAATGATGCATTACTGTAGGAAGTTGCAGGGATACCAGAAACACTACAAATGTAATAACTTTAGAAATATATATTTTATTTTCAACTTCAGATTGTATAAAAATTAAAAGGTTTGAAAGCAATGTCCCTGAAGTGCTTCCTGAATACAAAGTGATGCTACACAAAATTAATGAAACCACATAGCTAACATCACTTTAAGACTTCCATAATAAATTCTGCTTATTACTCTGTACCTGTGGCATACCGTAATGACAGACCCCGTGATTCTGCCCTCTACCTCCTCACTTACCATAATCTAAATCATTTTGAAGAATACTTTTATTTTATCTGTTTCTTGCTGCTTCTGTTTCATGAACACCACGGTCCAGTAAGAGCCTTGCGGTGGATGCCCTTCAATGCAAGAGTTTAGCCCTTGAAGCTTTACAGTGGGATGAAAGAAAGACCACCCCCTATAGCACTGTTCTGTAGAAACTCTAGACTGCCTTAGCACAAGACGGGCATGACACTGACCTGGGATGTTTTCTTACAAAGATGGGAACTATTAGGGGAAACTCACTACAAAGAGGAGAGAAGAAGCACAGAGACTGAAAACACAGAGCTGAAGCCCCAGGGAGGAAGAGGCAGATACAGCTATGACTGGAAGGACTGTGATGTCCCTGCTTCCCTGCCTGAGGATATCCCAGCTTCTTCATACTGACAGTACCACTGAACTTTATTTTCTTCATTACAAGCTCAATACAAATAGTTACAGACTAATTTGGGTACATTTTGCTTAGTTCCCTCACTTGTTTTGCTTCCTCGCAAACACATAAATACAGCTGCACTAGTATACACTAAAGCTCTTTCAATCGTCACAGCAAAACATGATGAACAAAAATTTCTCCAGTGCTCTGCTGTACTTCTGTACATTTCATCTTTACCTATCAGATTTACCACTCAGATTTTATCTTTCCCAGAGCAAACACCTGACCTCTGCATGATCTTTAAAACTATAATAAACTTACAACAGCATGAAAACACCCTACTTGCTCTGCAAGTAAGCAAAAAATGTGTTTCTGGAAAGAAGAAGATAACAAAACATTTACACTTCCAGAAAAAAACTCACTATCCTTGTTAGTGGGTCAGTGAAAGTCTGAGTTGCCAGACACGCATGATCTCATCCCCTGCCTCCTCTTGCATCCTCAGCTGGAGCACAGCACTGGTGTCACTCAGGCTCCTCAGCTGGCACGCAGCCCCCAGAAGTGCAACAACCAGCTCACAGTGCAGGGCTCCTGGCCCTGGAGGAGCACCTCTGAAGCCCAGGACCTCTCACCACATCACAGCAATGCCCACACAGCAGCAGGAGTATTGCTCACACAGGCTGAAACATCCCCACTTGCCTTTCTGGTGACCCTCCCATGCTGCCCACCTTGGAAGTGATTTCCTTAAGAGAGATGCTGTTGGCAAGAGACAAAAAGTGCCCTTCAGAATGCAGAAAGCAGCATTATGTTCATCCATCGGCTGTCCACTGGCCACTCTTACATTTTTGTTTTTATTCACACATATACAAAATCACAATGTTTATTTACACAGAAATAATGTTGGCCTTCTGTAGTGTTTTTAAACTGCGTAACAGTCCAAACTTTACATCAAATGGGTTTTTAAAATCCAGCCGCTTTAATCTCTAATTCCTAATTTCACAAAGCGTAACAAGATGGAACTTGCATTATCTTAAATAACAGCACAGAAAAATATTATGCTGTAACTGAGTTACTGTTTGAAGCATATGTATAACTTAGTTAAAAAACACTTAACTGTACCGATGTTCAGCCATATTGACTGGTTTGTTGGACAGATCAGTTTCACTGTGTGACTAAGGCACATATAATGGTTTTATTTAATTTATAATTTAATTCAATGCTTTGTAATACAAAAAACATCCTGAGGATACCCTTTTCATAATGTAAAGAGCCTCTAAATTCAAGTAGAATGATACCCACTTATTTCAATCCTGTATTATGTACTGGCAGAAAAAATCTTCAGTAACTAACAATTTCCACTTTAGAGTGCTGGTTTTGTATCTGCATATATATGAGAAAAATATTCCTGTAAAAGGCCAAGTACTTTTATTATCTATTAGATAATTATGATATTTTCTCCTACAAAAAAATAAAAAATAAAAAAATTAAATTAACACAAAAACTACGTTGTAGATGAAGAATGCCTTTTTTTATGGCAATGTAAAGTTATCGCGCTTCACTAACGCTGAAATCAAAAGCAGCTTCCTAGCTGTAGATATTGTTTTCACAATATTCGGGCCATCTCACACAGTTATTTAATTAGCATTTAATACACATTCCATTAACGACACCAGCCTCATCAACAACTCTCCACTAACTTAAGATGCCACAATCTTGAAGATAATTATAATATGAAGATATTCTATTAATTACTGTTTTTTCACTGGCTATAAAGAACATAAGAGAGCAATAACAACAAATACATAAATTATGCTGCATCTCCAGTGTGTTGTAAAAGCATATGGAAAGCTATGGGAATAACTGTAGACTTACATGCTTTTTTCTCTGAATTTTGAATATACAAGATAACAAGTTATTTGCTAATTCTAAAAAATATTTAATGTTACCAAAATAAAACAGAAGCAACACTAGCTACAGTGAGGACTATTCAGCTGTAAACTTGCAAACTACAGAATTGGACTGGACAAAGACTTGGCACTTTCTTGGCAAGAATTTGCTGGAGAGCAACATTACCAGTGCCACTTCTGATGAGAAGGATTACCTGAATGATCAGTCAATTGCACAAGATAATGACCAATTTCCAAATGTTCTATCTATCTCCTACTCATGGCTGTTTTTCATGAGGGAAACATCTATACCAGAGTTTTTAGGATGCATTTTATCTAGAGGGCTGAGAATGTAAAGTTGAATACAATTTTATGAAAGTGATTATGAACTGATTATATTCCAAGTACTTCAAGTCTTGAACTGGTGTTTCTTTCTTTCTTGTTTTCTTTCTTTCTTTCATTCATCCCTTCTTTCTTTCTAGTAATTAGGGAAACAAAACATGCAGTTCATCTGAATGAGGAAGACGAGCAAGAATACGTTCTGGACATGTCATAAATACTCCATTAAAAACTGGATACTGTCTCAAATGAGTTAACATCAGTATAAAATAACAGACTGACAATGTAGGGACAAAATCAAAAAGAGCTGGGCAAAACAAATATAGTAAAGAAATCTTACTGAAGCCATGTTCAGTATTTACAGGAAGATCTAGAAAAGGATTGCTAGGTTATTCAGTAGCTAAGGAACTCTGTCAACATATGAGCGTAAAAAGATTAGAATTAAATACCCTTTTTTACTTCAGTCTTCACTAAAGTCATCACCTATGACCAGATGGCTAACACAATTACTACAACAACACCTCAGACTGAGTTAAATGATGGACTAAAAGGCAGACTCACTGAATTAAAAACCAGTTTGGAGGGTTGAATTAGCATTCAGAATGAGCAACTGTAGAAATGATTTAAAAATACCATGAAATTCAATGAATACAAATGTAAAGTCCTTTATTTAGAGACAATCAAATTAGCAGAGCTCCAATAATTAATCTCACCTCTACTTAATAATAATGAACAGAGCGAACAGAGAATAGGCAATAACTGAAGAAAATATCTATAAACTATAACTCATAATAAGCTGAAGCTGAATGAATACTACAATGTTGTTGTAAAATAGGCAATCATCATGTAATACTGGATAGTCTGAACAACTACAGTAATTGTTTCCCTTATTCAGTACTAGTGCTAATGAACATCATAGCAAAATTTAAGCCCTGCATTTCAAGAAATCTGTGTATGAGTTAGCAAGAAGAATGGAAAAAGAACAGGGAAAGTGACCAGAGTATCATAATCTAGAAGGACTAGACCCCGAGTTTTTTGGAAGTGATGGTTTAAATTCACTTATCCACTCCAACCTCTGCAAACAGAAAACAACATATTTTCTGCTTTTGATCAACGGTGAGGTTGCCTCAAGCTGCAGTTACATCTGTTAAGAAAAGCCTTCCACTGCTAACAAAATAAGACACTGTAATACACGGTGCAGGATTAAGGTGAAGTCCTGAAGAAAGGAGGCTTAAAGAACAGTACAGATCTGGATACTTCAGGATACTTCCAACCAGAGACAAATTTCAAGCACTGTTTCCTATGGGTCTGCAACATGTGTATGGCTCTGAAAGCCTTTTAACAGAGATTACTGTCAATCTGAAAGGTGTCATATGGGTATAGAACATTATGCAGGATAAGATATAGCAGTACTTTGGCTTCAGTCACTTTACATTTGTAGAAGGCTTTCACAACTACCCTAATGTGCTGGAAAAATTACAGAACACGTAGAAGCACCTCAGTGGTTGTTTTCAAATCACTCAACGTGCTGCAGCACTTAGGAATGAGAGGAGAAAGATGAGAGAATTCAACAGAAAAATGTGAGGATGACAAGAGGCAAGCAATATGTGTAAAATGGTAGAGAAAAGGTCTTAAGCTTGCCTTCTTTCTTCTTACTACAGAAATTCAAACTTTAATTTATAAATGACAGGCAGGCCAAAGATTCCATTCAGTGTCAAAAAAACCTGAATGCCCAGCTGAAGTTAAGACAAGACAGACACACAACCGTGTGCAGCTCAACAAAGTGACTTCCATGCTCTACCACCTGGCCTCCTTAGTACAGACCTCACCACAGGAAAACTGAGCTCTTCAAAACTTTCAACCTCTTCCTCTGAAATTATCTTTGATGTAAATTTCTACATCAGACCAGATCCCAAAACCCAGTCTTGCCCAATGTTTCCAACTCACAGACCTCTCTTACCTTGCCTTTCATTCCTTGGCAACTAGCCCACCCAAAGCAAAATTCCCAGTATTTGTGTTAACTTCTCACTTTTTACCTTTCTTGCTCATACATTGTTTCTACTCACCCCAAGCTCCCACTGCCCATTTGACCCATTTGCTGTCTTCTGATTGACTCTTGAAGCTCTTGGAATTTGTCCCTGAGACTGTCTTCCTTAGTCTACTTCTCTCTTCATGAAAACTACTCAGGACGCAGGCTAAACTTGTAAAGTTACAATCAGGAAGGACTCAAAAGCCTTGCAAAAGTCACTAAATATTTCAGTTTTATCTGAATTATCCATTATTTGCTCATGTCTCCAGCTAAGGAATGAACTCAAGCTTCCCTGCATTCTTATTTTTCTTCTAATAAATTGACAAAAAAGTATTTATTCCCTCACCCTCAACTAGCTGTAATTCATTTTGCACTTCAGCTTTTCTTCAACAACACATAAATACAAACTATAAATAGCTGTAGGGAGAAAACACTAATGACTGGGCTGTTCTCAATAGGTTTTATTTGAAAAAGCAACACAGCAAGATATATTCATGGTACTGTGGAGAGTACATTAGAATATGTTATATTTGCTTGAATACTGGAATACTCAATGCACCAGCAGTTGGCTGAGAGAGACCAGCATAGTGCTGTGATGCAGGGGATCAATAAGCTTTGAAAAGGATATGCAGAATTTCCAGAAATTTTTAATGTGAGTGCTAGAGAATTTATCTGGAGATTTGGAGATCAGAAAAAGATTCCAGAGTTGTATGTCCTTTGTTTTAGAAGCAGCATGATGGACTTGATCCTTGAGAAAATTTAATGTCAAAATGTGTGACTGTAATTCAAAGACATGCAGCTACCCAACAATAACAGAAAAAAATAATGGAGAGTGCAAAACCATGGTTAAATCAACCTTCCTATTCATTAGTTTATTTGTAACCCACTTGCTCTGGATATTAAAATTCTAAAAGAATGAAACGTAAGAAACTATTTCTGGAAAGACAACACACCGAATTACAATTCCATCAGTTAAGATTACTTATAGACTGGATCTTTGTCATTGCTTTTAAACATGGAAAAGCTACTTTCATTCTTTTTTTTTCCAACAAAAAGCTCTGTTAGTATTATGTGTTTAGCAATGAAAAACTTTGTTTGAATAATGTGAAGTATAAAAACAATAGTTTTAATCTCATGCTCCTCAAAATTGATTTGTATTTTTGGCTGTCCTGTAAACTCAATGAGCAGAGATTTAATAACTGCCTTTTCAACAGGAGGTATTCAATACTGTGTAAAGATTGGGAATGTCTCAGCAAATTCCTTGAAGATCTGCTGTTCAAAGTTCAGAGCAGTGATTTTATTTTGATGAATTACTAACAAGTAGAACGTGAGAGAAAGTATGATTGAACTTGTCACTGCTGACATAAACGTCCAAACCAACACACAAGCTCCTGTTCTTAGTTTTTGCCTGCAATTTTAATCAGAGGCAAATGAAATATGAAAGCAGCTGCTTTCCCTCAAAAGCGTTTAATATAATTGCCACAGTTTTATAATTTAGTTATCTTTTAATCAATTTATTTATTTATTTACTTGTTTATTTGAGATACAAGCTAAAATTCAGTTCTCTCATTCCTTTGAATTTTTTCACTCTTCCTCTGGGAAAATACCAATACAATGCTGAAGGCAGTTAAAGTTGGAATAAGGTGGAATCTGTTTCCCTCAATGTGTATATTAGCAGGTGGGATCAGATGATCCTCATAAAAAGTGGTGGAATATTGTGATTCCATATAAAATTCAGAACAGTGACCTTGCAGTGTTTAACTTGCTTATGTATCTGTATCAGTTATCTAATGCATTATACTGAACATGCTTGCTTGCAAGAAATCTAAATTCATATGTTGCTCTGAAAGTAATGCCTCCTGCTTCTATCCATGGAAACTAAAATAGACAAAAAGAGCACAATAACTACTAGTACTACTACTACTACTACTACCACTACTACTATCAATGAAATAATGTGTAAAATTTTAAGATTTAAGAGCATTGGATTTCTTAAAGCAGCATCAAGAAAGGATCTGCAGAACAAAACAATCAACAACAAAAAATATATATCCGTGAGGTATAATCAGACCTGCTAGACACTTTTCAGTTCACACATACAGTGACAACATTTAATTAAAAAAATGAAACAACAATTTTAAACCAGAGATAAAAGCCCAGATTCCTGACAAAAACAAAAATCAGCTTCAAGAATATTTTAAATTTGAAAGCGTGATTATTATTTAAGGCAAACTAAGAGTATGACAAGTTTACTTTTAAAAAATGCATTTGCATTGAAAAATTGAGGATTACAGTTGCACTCAAAATAAATTTGATTAAGTTGGACTATGGAACAGTACTCTATGGACAATTAAGCAGTTTTTTCTGCTGTGTACTGATTCTCTGGGGGAAAAAAAGAAAAAGAAAAAAAAAAAAAAAAGTTGTGCCTCCAACCAGTTAAACATAGTATGAGACACAAGACAGATTATTAGTAAGTTTTCGTAATAATCAGGTAGTTAACAGTCTGGAAAAAGATGGTTATAGAAGGAAAGTTCAGTTGTTGTTAATATGAAACCAGTTCCAAGCACCACGAGTGTTGGTAAATTAGCCTGGAGAATGCTCTCTGTGAATGGATTGTTACAGTTTCTTAAGAATTGTCATCTGCACCAAATTCTCTACCAACTTCTTGAGAGTTGTTTTATTAAGCAACTGAGCATATCTACAGCGTTGCTACTGATTTGATTATCTGAGGCGATTTCATCTTGTTCCCATTTGTTCATTCATCTGTTGCTAGAATATATACCTTTTCTGAATTTATTCAGACACGCGACACTGAAGCTTTACATTAAAAATTCCTCACTTAATGGATTACAGCCTATTCATTTTAAATAAGTTTAGATGGAAATTTTTGATCAAAAATTTGAGCTAAAATACTTGAGTATTCATTCTATGTATGTCAGAGAAAACATTAGTTACCACATACATCGGAAAAAAAACTGGTAATGTAGTAATAGTCAAGATTTCTGAAAAAAAAAACCCAACCCTGGCACTAAGATGAATATTCCATCTTTTCTTGCTACATATTTTTTTTTCCATTAAGTGGAAAACAGAAAGAAAAAAAAAAAAGTCTGTAAGTAAGATTCTGAGGTTTTGACCTTTGATTTCAGTCTATATGCTAATCCTTCCTAGTTAGGAATCAGTTCTAAATCATCAGTATGGAACACTAAGCATAAGCTTGCACTGAGGTTCAAAGAAGCAACTTTGTAAACATGAAAGTTTTCTAACTGATTTTTGTTAAAAATAATATTTGAAAACTCATTGTTTTTAAGTTTCAGGTTGCCACAGAATTTATCTTTCATATTCCTGTATAGTTGCTTTCTTCTACGTTATCAGTAAAACTAACACTGACCTTCCTCCTAGAAGGTTAAACTCCTAGCTTTGTTTGAAACACTAGAGAGCCTTTTCTCAGGAGAAATGCTACACAAACGTGCTGCCAGAAATGAGAAAGAATACACCATTGCTCAGACCCTTCATTAGTCAGGGGATCTTGGCAACTGCAGTAGGGCTTGTATACGGTCTCTGCATGAAAAACTATTTTCAAAGGTAACCTTGCCAAGGGCTATGTTCTGTCTTGGCAAAAGAAGCAAACTTACTTTTCTACCAATCAGTTCACTCTGCGTGAGAAACAGGTGTTACGATAGGAAATGGGACTTGGAGCAGGAACAAAATGAAATTCTCTAAAAATAAGTTTGGTTTGAAAAAATTGGAGATAATAAGCCTGCAGGGCTTACATGTTTTTGCAAAATGCAAATCATGAAAACTGGTGAAGGGATTAAATGCTCTTTTTCAAAAATGACCATGGAGATTACAATCATTAATTAAAATCATGTAAATAATGTTGTGAAAGAACTCCTCCTTTTTATCTCACAGGTTTCAAACAGCCTAATGGTAAAAGGTTTTGTCTCAAAAGAGCTACTCTAATTAAAACTAAAACTGTAGTATAATTAATAAGTGTGAATAAGCTTGCAATCTCATTCACTTGCAATGACAATTTTTTAATAATCATATTGTATTTTTAAGAATCATTACACAGTTTACAATGGATTATATTCTTATATGTCCACTTAAATATTTTCAATCAATTCATTAAATGCTACTACTAAATCTTTCTTGACTTGTCAAGAAGTCTCTCAATACCATTTACTCCTTAAAGCTAAGCATGTGATAGGTTTTTTCTTTTCTTTTCTTTACTTTTTTCTGCCCATACTATTAATAACTTCTGTCATCCACCTGTAAGGATATATACTTAAAACACACAGAATTCAGCAAAAATAATTACAGAGTAAAATGCATCCACATATATAGTACACATATTGTCTGCACATTCTGATATTTCTCCACTGGAATCCAGTATAGGAAGGAAGGTTTTAAATTCAGAGAGAAAAGTTTTGAATAGTGCATATTTATTAGAAATTTCTCATTTATTTCTAAATAGCAAGACTGGAGTATCACTGATGTTTTCTTGCTTATTACTATTATTTAAACATAGAATCACAGAATGGCTCAAGTTGGAAGGGATGTTAAAGATCACGCAGTTGCAATGGACAGGGCTGCTGCCCAACAACTTGTGCTGCCCAGGCCCCCATCCAACCTGGCCTTGAACACCTCCAGGGGTGGGGCATCCACAGCTTCCCTGGGCAGCCTGTGCCAGTGCCTCACTACCCGCTGAGTAAAAAATATCTTCCTGACATCTAAAGTAAATCTCCCCTCCTCTAGTTTAAAACCATTCCCCTTTGTCCTACCACTGTTAGAACAATTAAAAAGTCGGTCTTCTTCTTGTTCAGAAGCTCCCCTCAAGTACTGGAAGGCCACAGTGAGGTCTCCCCACAGCCTTCTCTTCTCCAAGCTTCCAAGTAAGTTCAGCTCCCTCACCCTCACTTTGTAAGAGAAGTGCTCCATCCCTCTAATCACCTTCTTGGCCTTCCTCTTGACTCGCTCCAACGACTCCATGCCTTTTTTGGTGCTGGTGGCCCCAGAGCTGGATGTAGTATGTCAGATGGGGACTCATGAGGGCAGAGCAGAGGGGAAGTCACCTCCCTCTCCCTGCTGGCCACCCCTCTTCGGATGCAGCCCGGGCTACTGTTGGCCTTCAGGGCTGTAGCACACACTGCTGGCTCACTTCCAGATTTTCATCTATGAGAACTCCCATTAATACCAGGATCATTTTCACAGAGCTGCTTACAATTCTTCTCCCAGTCTATAAGCATATATGGGATCATCCTGATCCAAATGCAACACCCCGCATCTGGCTTTGTTGAACATGATTGGCAGGTTATTACATTGCCAATCTGGATCTATTCAATAATGGATATCAATAACAATTCTCCTGACTCACATCAAATAAAGCTCAGGTCTGATAAACCATCATCTATATTCAGACATGCTTTCCTTCACCCATTATGCTGTATAAAGTACCATGAGACTACTGAATTAAATGAGAGATGCAAACCACAAAGGAAACACAATTATACGTAAATAAGTTCCAAGCACCTTTAGATTTTTTTTTTTTTTAAGCGCGAAATGAATTATATAGTGTTCAGTGATTGTTCAAATCTCCTACAAAGTGTGAAATTATGAACTCTGTAAGCAGGAAAAATGTGAGAAACAACCAGTAATTTCAGTATCATTTAGAAAATTTTTTTTTTTAGTTTAGTTTGCTTAAAAAATATATATATATATCATTCATGAAAACCTGGTCCAGAGATTTAAAACAAACATTTTAAAATACAGAATCTTTAAAATTATCAGTTTAATCTTTACTAATTGCATTTCTGGCGCTGGAAAAAAAAAAACAACAACAAAAACAAAAACACAGGTTTCGATGTGCTCTTACAAAATGTTTCTTTTACAACAGAAAGAAATTCACTACAGAGCTATACACTTTTTTTTATGTCACTTTTCTTTTGCCCCAAAGTACTTAATTGAACATAATATTCAAATTGTATAAAGAGCGCTACCTTGTTCGATCAGGAAGAATGCCGTCAATTAAAATTCCTGATATGTGATATGTGCCATAATATTCCTTGCACTGATCCAGCATTGCTAATTCTGTTTTACTGTAGTTAAATCATGTCAGAACAACTTTAGCAGATGATCAGACTGTTAAGTGGTTTATATTTTATAAAATGCAGGCATCAAAACTGAGTCACAGTTTTCTTATTCAAGCACTACAGTACATAAGTGTTATAAACATTTTCATTCCTTGCTGCTGTGGTATGTTACTTCTGAAAATGACCTCTCTTCATACTTCCTGGTCCCTGAACTGAAAATAGCTGGAGGCAAATAACCTGAAGAAGTATTGTGACATGATTTCTTTCTTTGCTCTTACTCCTCTTAGTATCTGATGCTGGTAACCATCTGAGACACGATAACAAGCTAAATAGCTGTTTGGTCCGAGCTGGTGCACTAGTCCTTCTATTGGTCAATTTACAAACCACTGTTAGAATTCACAACAACCAGCAAAACAGGCAACACTTGTCTCAGAGCAGTGACATAAATCCCACACATTCATCATCCTGTCTTAACTCTTTACTTTCCTCATAATATTATTATCTCGCAAATAAAAATATACCAATTATTTTCATGCTGAGTGACAAATCAATACTATTCCTATTGATATAGTTAACAGCAAGCTTTTACTAATTTCCTGTTATTTCTAACTGTCTAGACTTATGGCGAATTTTATACACACACAAGACTAAAAATGCACAGGTATAGATACACACATACACAAATATATATGTATGTAAAGACTTACTTACACAGGGAAAGCTGAACTCCACAATAAACAGAAAGTGGTTAAACTATTCAGATTCTTAGTACTACAACATCCTGAACTGCTTATGGTATGAAGTTCAGCCATAGACATGGTATCACATAGGCATGGTGTCAGAGAAGACTATTTTAAATGATATAAAGACGTATTAGCTGAATAATGAAGACAGGGCCAAGAGAGGCCAGCTATAACATGGTTTAGAATGATCAAGATTAGAAGATAGCAGTAATTCAGCAGCAATGGAACTTCAACTGAAATACTGAGTATTAGGCACTTTCGCGTTTTTGACACTCTATGATTTATGCAAGTTCCTTTTCACGTTATCATTTCCTTCAGTTATTAGAAGCTTATTTGTTTAAATTAAATACATGGCAAGAAAGAAAAAAAATTAAAACATATTTATTTCTGTCTCCACAAGTTATACTTTAAGAAATTGAGAAAAGTTAAGTCCATGAAGATATCTAAATATGAGTAATATCTTTCAAATATGTAAAAAATATATTTTATTGTGTCTGAATTTATGTTTAATACTAAGAACTGAGACACTAAACATTGCAAGGCAAATATAATTTCATTCAAAACAACAAAGTCCAGCAGAATTTCCCAAGCCACTGAAAAATACTCTTGCAGCATGTAACAATACAGATATACCTGTACAAATTCCATGCTTCAAATAGTTATCAGCAAGATTTGGCACAATTTGCAATATAATATTTATTTAATGGAGAAGAATTACTATTTCTGTCAAGAACAGAAATGTTAAATGCTCCTACTGCACTGTTAGCGCAGAGTTTGGAAGTTACATATAGGCATGACTTCTGTTTCTTTAAATAACGTATCTTTTCTGTGGTCTAGAGTGTTTTGCAAGGTATAGAGAAGACTGACACTTTTCACAGTTACTTGTCTGTAAAATCTTTAGACACAACGTGAGTCACATTGGAAATGCTCAAGAAAAGGCCTGAATTGGTGCTACTATCCCATAAACTTGATGTTTTATCTCAATTACCTGTTATACTACTAAGTTAATAAATAAAAGATAAAAGAGGTAAAGAGCAAAAATGTTCAAGAAGCAGAACTTCAGATGTAGTAATCAGATCAATTTTCATGACCTCAAACAATTACTTCACTTTCGTATTTTTCTGCAACTGTATAGAAGGCTTCTGTTAGAAAACAGGTTCTTCAGCTTTATCCTGAGGTGAGTTTAGAAATCACTGCACATTCAGCAGCTATTCATGATATAAATGTGCTATACACTTTATTTTGAATTGCAAATTTCATTATTTATTACAGAATTTGTAACTACTCTAATACAAACAGCCATAAATCTCCAAGCTAGTTTCTAGCAGCAAACGTAGAGAGTATAATAAGTTTGTTTTTAAACTTTTTGATGTAAATTAAATTGAAGAATGATATCAAATAATGGAAAAGTATGTCACCCTTACATCAACTGCCAGTTTCAGAACGTATCCGAAGGACAAAGCATTCAAGAGCCACTTTAGAAATTTGCTTTAAACTTTCAATTATAAATACAATACCATAGTCTGAATACAAAGAAATTCAACATATGTATATATACAAACCTACTGTTCACTGACCAAGGCTTAATTCCCAAAAAGACACAGAGACTTTGCAGTGAACAAAACCCATGTTTAGCTCATCATACTGAAATAGTAGTTGTGCCAACACACTGGATTCATTCCACGTTTATCACAATATATACTAATATTCGCCAGCTCCTGCCAAACTTCATACAGAGCTCATTCAGTGCAAGCTGAATGTTAGGTCCAACCAAAGGAGCTCAAGGAAAACATGAACAAGTATTCTGTATGCAGAGTAGCCACTGGCAGTGTGCTAATGTAGCACTGTTCTTAGTTAATTCTTTGATTTATAAAGTGTCTTTTGCACTACATCAAGTTACCTCTACTTTGAACTTCACTATTGCGCATTTTAGGTGAGGAAATTATTACTGAATTGGGGGGGAAAAGAGATTTATCCCAGCAAATGAAATTTTCACTATTTGGTCTGTCATATAGAATAGGCTGGGGACATGGAAGACCCAGATGAAATTAGAACAAATTTAAAAAAAAATTTTTGATGAGTTACCTTGAGTTTCTAAACAAACAGATTGAGCTTATTCTTGACATACTAACAAAATACTGAATTATCCTACTTTATTTAAAAACAAAAAAACAAACAAAACAACAACAACAACAACAAAAACCCAACATGAAAATAGTACGATCTAAGAATAAATAAATCTTTTCACCTACAATGTTCACCAGTCAACACACAACAAAAGAGAGCCCGGGGTGGGGAGTGTTCATAGGCACAGACCATCAGCAGTATTAGGATTTTAGATGATGTCTCAAAGCAGCAACTGCTTTGAGCTATCTCTTCAAGCAGAACTACAAATGGTGTCCCCCAGAGGTCTGACTTGAGACTGCTACTCTTTAACATCTTTATCAACAGCATAGATGATGAGATCAAGTGTACTCTCAGCAAGTTTGTAGACAACAAACTGAGCAGCGCAGCTGATTCAGCAGAAGAAAGAGATTCTGCCCAAATTGACCCAGTCAGGCTTGAAAATTGGGCCCATGTGAACCTAATAAACTTCAAAAAAGACAAGTGCAAGGGAATGCAAGGTGCTGCACTTGGCTTGGGGCAATCCCACATATCTATAAAGATTGGGAGAACTTCCTGAGAGCAGCCCTGTGGAAAAGTACTTGGATGTTCCAGTGGATGAGAACATGTACATGAACCAGGATTGTGCTCTTCTAGCCCAGAAAGTCAACTGTATCCCCAGCTGCATCAAAACACGGGTGGCCAGCAGAGAGAGGGAGTTGATTTTCCCACTCTACTCTGCGCTTGTGAGGCCCCATTTGATGTGTCTAGCTCTGAGGTCCCCAGCTCAGGAAAGTTGTGAAACTTTAGGAATGGGTCCAGAAGAGGGCCATGAGAATTATCAAAGGACTTTTCCCTATGAAGGAGCTGGGCTTGTTCAGCCTGGAGAGAAGAAGGCTACAGGGAGACCTCTGCAGCTTTTCAGCACTGAAAGAGAGATTATAAGCAGAAAGAAAATCAACTTTTTACAAAGGCAGACAGTGACAAAACAAATGGGAATGGTTTAAAACTAGAAGACAGGAGATTTACTTTAGATATAGGGGAAATTCTTGACTGAAAGTGAAGCACTGGAGCGGGCTGCCCAGAGAAGCTGCGGATGCAGCTCCCTGGAGGTGTTGAAGGCCAGGTTAGATGGGGCCCTGGGCAGCCTGATCTAGTTAGTCAGTGGCAACCCTGCCAATGGCAGGGGGTTGGAACTGGATGATATTTGAGGTCCCTTCCAACTCAGTCATTCTATGATACTCTGTGATATACAAATACAACTTTCACAAGTGCTTGTACATGTACATGTGTAACTGTAAATACAGAACCATATATACTATTATATCATATAGAAATACATAGTTATACATACTTTATTATATGTATAGAATACCATATATAAAAATATACACTCTGTATAGTACACTATATGTGTATATACTATACTGAATACATATACTGTGACGCAGACAAGAATGACTGTTTCCACATACAAGTCTGTGCTTGCAGAATCACTGCAAGAACAGTGTTTCATACTATACTGTGTAGTACTGACCCACAATGTCAGTGGCACATGTTGGTGGCATGGCAGTAGAGATTGAACTTCCCACCAATATGCTGTTCCATTTTGTTGCTGTGTGACAGATGGCAGCAGAGGGGCACCTTGACAGAATGGTGTCTGACATGGAAGTGCATATGAAGCAAAGATGTGGAACTGAATTCCTCCAAGCAGAAAAAAAATGGCACACATTGACATTCACTGATGATTGCTGCATGTTTATGGAGACCAAACAGTGGATGCGAGCAAAGTGAGGCAGTGGGTGGTGTGTTTCAGCAGTGGTGACAGCGATGTCAAAAACAAGATACATTCTGGATGGCCACGTACAGCTGTCATGCTACAAAATGAACAGTATCCATGGAAATAGCTAGGAGCCATTGTTTTTGGAGCAACCAAGAGATATGATCATGCTTAACACAGCATTTATAGGTATATGCATGTACTTATATATAGTGTGAAGATGTTTGAAGATGAAAATATTTAGATATATTAAGATCCCATCCAACATTGACACATTTGTATTTAAGTAATATAATGAGAGAAACAAATCAAATACACATTTTTGTTATCTACCAGAAGATATAAAAACACAAAACATAAAACACAAAACACAAACACACCGGAATGAAAAAGACTCAAACTTTCAAAACAATTATAACAAAAGCTATGGTATCATCAGCTTTTATTTCATCAGTTTTTCTGTATAGTAAAAAAACGAATCTTGTATGATTTCCCACAGGTCTCTATCTGTAGATATGAGGTTCTTTCTGTGCACATTGGCTTTCATTTAAGTTAGACTGTACTTGTAATTCGCTTACCTCCTGGGGCAATAGAAGTATTTTCTTCATAGAGCAATATTTAACTGACATATAGTTGGTTCAAGGTTAGAGATTAATGTGGCCTTAATGTGGCAACAGAAAAAGAAGTTATTTGGAAACGCATGACTTCTCCATGTAGTATTTCACGCATGATTTTCCTCTGAATACTATAAACACGCTAAGGTAACGCTAAATTCCCACAAAATAATATACAAAGAGCAGTAGACTATGTCAAGGAAGAAAGTCTCATTCAAAAATGATATTGTTGGTAGCAAAACACTTCTGATGAAAAATTTACATAGATAAAGTTGATGAGACCCTAGCAAAGTAAACTCTTTCTGCTACAGTTGTTACAAAGCTTTTTGAAAACGTACATTGCATTTTCTGACAATGTGCACTGCACTTTCTGACAGAGTTGTAAGCATGCAGCTCACAGAGGAACATAAAAATATGAAAGCTGTCTCCAGGTGGTGAACATAAAAAGTGAGGAAAGTGGCAGGATGCTTAGAATAAAAGACAGAAGAAACTGCACACTCAAGTGCAAATATTTGAAGAAATGTATACTGATATCTGTTTAATTTTAATACAACACAATTAACTGTTTAGGAAGAACTAAAGGATAAATACATAAGGAAAATGCCTACATACACAAGTAAAATGCACTGCTTAAAAGAGAACATTAAAAATACACAGCCGTCAAAAAAAATCTAAACTAAGCTCCAAATTCAACTGTATGAAGTCTACTAACTTCAGTATCAGCAAGGTTAATGGTATCAATCTTTTCTTTCTAACACATACACACCCTTTTCAAATACCAGGAAAAAACACTTCCATAGGTTTCCATTCTCAGCGCTGTCCAGAGTTTGCACTGGAGTATGTTACTATTACTGGTTGGAAATATGAGATAATAAAAATCCCTCTCAGTGCACCGCAGTGCAAAGTGAAAAACTTCAATGTTCTTAAGCTATGGTTGTAGTACACAAATTAGAAATGGAGATAAAAGTGTCACTGAGAAACAGAAATGAATTATGTCTGGTTACAGCTCATCTCCAAAATATACACTGTTCTGACTAATTATGTGGAATATTCATGCACTCAATTTTCCATGGGAATTTTCCATTTCCAAATGAAACTTAAAAATTACTCTAAAAACACCAAATGGCTATATTTAAAATGAAGCTTGAAGTTATCCTTAGCAAATTTTGTTCATGAGATGACTGCAGCACTCAGTGTCCATCATGTTAATACGTGCTAGTAAGACTTGAAAAATACAAAAAACAAGTTACAGTAAATCACAGAAATAGAGTAGGCTTATGTGTTTTGGATGTCTGTATCTGCTAAACTGAAACCCTCATATTTTAGCTAAATTCAAAACCAAAGGTATTTAGCAATGAGTTTATAGAAATACATTCAGATTTGTATAGATCTGCAGTGTAACTACAGGTAATCTAGCCTACATTTTAAAGTGGCTAGACCACATTAACACCTTTATATAAATCTCAGAATATAAGATGACTGGGTTCGGGAAAGAGGATTTCATGCTTAAATTTCCAGAGTATTTAATGTAAGATATCTGCTAATGACACCATACCAATAGAATTCCTCATCTCTCTTAATCATTTCACAAAAGCCATGACAATAAAACCAAAATAAAAGAGTATAGAATCCAGTATTATGATTGAAATAAAAAAATATGGTCCATTTCACATTATGGAAGGAAAAAGTTCTAGTCTTTTTTTTGTTGTTGTTTTTCCCCAACTTAGGTATTTGCATGCCCAAAGGCTGCTCTGAAAGGAGTATCTCCTTTTTTATGATATTGGCCCAAAAAATCAGAGGCAGATGTTGGTGGTATGGAAGTAAAGTTGAACATTCCTGACAGTATTCCATGATATGTTGTTGCCATGTGACAGATGGCAGCAGTGGGGCAGTTTGACAGAATGGCATTGGACATGGAAGTGTGTATAGTGCAAAGGTGTCTCACTGAGTTCCTTTGTGCAGAAAAAATGGCACCCATTGACATTCACTGATGCTTGCTGAACACGGACCAAACTGTGGATGTCAGTGAGGCAGAATGCATTTCAGCAGTGGTGACAATGGATCACCTCCTCTGGTGCAGATTTTTACAAGCATAGCAGGCAGCCTCCTGTTCATTGCTGGAGAAAATACATAGCTAACAGTGGTGACTATGTTGAAAGTGTTTTGTAGCCAAGAGTTTGTTCTATCAAATAGTGTTATTGTGCTCTTTGTATCTAATGCAGTTCCATGGAAATAAATCAGAGATATTTCTTTTGGAGCAAACTACGTACAGTAAATGCATCATTAGAAATTATACTAAAATAAACATTTTCTACACTCATGCACTGACTAAAGGAAACAGGTAGATTTCTAAGATGCAAAGATCTTGGACAACCCCCATTTTGCAAGTAAAATTCTTAAGGGAAGATGTAATAAGACGCAAATTAAAGCAGAAATTCACTTATGATATTAAAGAGTTCTTGACCTTCATTTATTTGCTTTCCAGACTCCATTTTTATATTTAACAAATATATTTGATCTAATTATAGATAAAAAAATCAGTAATTGCAGTGAAAAAAGACATCCAAATTCTCTGTGAAAAGTCTAATCACTTGTTCATGATCATGATTTTACTTAATTTGACCAAATTAATTTTCAGGATACTACTAGAGAAAGATACTACTCAGCTTACTCTTGCAGTATAACTGAAGATGGCAAAAAATCTCTAAATCCTATGTTTACAAGCAAGCACCATATTTGTAAAATGAGAAACAGGTTTTATTGTCAGAAGGTCTAAACGAGTAAGCACAGCCCAAATGAACCATCAAATTGGCGCAATCAAACCTCATCTGAAAAACGACCAGAATGTTGTACATTTTATTCAGTATTTAAATGAGTTTAATGTGGACATTAAAGTGTTGCCTGGATGCATCTTCATCTCCTATGAGGTATAAGCAGAACTTAATTAATTTGCAGACAAAATATATATTTATTCAAATTGCATGATTTATATCATATTGTTTGATTTCTAGTTAGCCACTTTTTCCCCTAAGACTAGCTTCTGAATTTGAAATTGATGTTCAAAATATTTAAATGTCTTTCTTGATCAGAGTCTTTGATCAGTTTTCTTCGTTAGGTAAAGGCTAAAGACTAAGTAAAAAGCACAAATTTAATAGTCATTCATTTTAAAATGAAGAACAATGAATTCTAGCAATAGGGAAGGCAGAATTAGGATTAGGAAAAAAAACAAAACAAAACAAAACTGGAAGTATCAAAGACTGACAAATATTTTTCTTTGAAAACTGATACAGCAAAATGAACATTCAAACTTTGGAGGACATTTAAATCTTTCTAAAAACAAGTGTAGTACAACATTTTGGTTACAGCACTATTTTCTCATAGTTCAGGTGACAGTCAGGTGACAATTAAAATTAGCATTAGACTACTAGTTGTAATAATGAATCGTAGCAAAACAAGCGCTAAACTGAACTCCTGCCATTTTCCATCGATTCGTTTGAGAAAAAAAAAAAAACCACGTACTTGAAATCCACTAGCATTTCTCACTGTTATGGAATGACCTGTTTCAGCTGAAACAAATCAGTGACTTAATACATATAAACAACTACGAGTTGACAGCATTTTTCAGGACACTGTCAGAAACCAGCCAGAAAAGGGTTAAGGAACTAAAGCCTAATCAAAGAACAACTTAGTTTTCACTGAAGGTGAAAAACAGAACTCACGATGTCCTTCATTATTGATTTCATCTTATAAAAGTTTAAGAATGACTTTAATTACTCGTCTTAAGCAATTAATGTACATCAATGAAAATGCAATATGAGAATTTGAGCTAATGTAATAGTATAATAATGCCTTCCACAACAAATTACAGTACTAATTTAGAATAAACTCGTTATTATTCAATATGACTTTCTAGGAATGTTGCAATTATCTGAGGCATTAAAATACACACATTCTTCGAACACTAAAAAAGAAGTCTGTAATTGTTCAGATTTCACTGAAAATAATTCTGAGATCTTTCTTTAAAATGAGTTAAGATATTGCATTTAGTCCTTCAATAAACACTGCTCATAGCTCAATATTCAGTTTGCTTATAAGACAGAAAGCTCCTCTACAATGGGGAAACTTACAGGCAGTATTTTAAACATGCACAAATATAAAACAATTAAATCTACGATTTCTTAAAATATAGAATATTATACACTTTTTAATTTCCAATGAACAGTTTCAGATATAATATACTGAGATCATTTTAAAAGAAGATATTTTATTCCAAGGGTGCAAAACCAGACGACCTTTCATTTGAGTCAATTTGTTACAGAAACGTCTGAGTTATGACTGTTATGCTATATCTTACTTTAATCATCTCCAATTATTTGTTCATACTGTTTCAATCAAATGCTTTTCCTTAGTTGCATTCTGCTTTTTCCTGAAGAATCCGTATTTAATAGTGAATACAATACCAAAAAACTACCAAATGAGAAAACTGTAAGTGATGCCTCCTATTTATTTCTGTAGAAACTACAGAAGATACATAGAGCATAGCAACACTATTAGATAGAGCTACAAATCAACGTTTTTCAACATAACACCATCAGCTATGCATTTTCACCAGTAATCAATGAGAGTGCACAGTGCTGTCGTAAAAGCCTACACAAGCAAAGGTGATTCCCTGTTTCACTGCTATGATAGAGCCACTGATAGGAAAATGTTCACATAGTTGAATTTTCGCTAACATCTACTGTTTGGCCTCCATAAATGGTAATTGTCAATGGATGTCAGTGGGTGCTGTTTTTTCTGCACGGAGGAATTCAGTTCCACATCTTTGCTTCATGTGAACAGACGCCATTTTGTTAGACTGCCCCTCTGCTGCCATCTGTCACATGACAACAAAATGGCATGGAATACTGGTGGGAACTCAGCTTCTACTGCCATACCACCAATGTGTGCCACTGATGTCGTGGGTCAATGTAATAAAAAAGGAGGCACTGCTTTCCAAGTAGCTCACGTAGGTAATCGATTTTCAGATTGCTCCTGCCTTAGTACATATCCAATGATAAATCTGACAGAAGAGCTAGCACTCCATGATGCAATTACAAATTTATTAATTTTTGCCTACACCACCTGTATTAAACTATACAGTTGTCTATTGATTTATTTTCCCTTTAAGATTTGGTTACACGGCAATCTTTAAAATTTGCTCACTTTTAAGGTATTTTGGATTTGATAGTAACTCATTCCATTGCTCTAAGTTTCAATAAGTTGATCTTTTTTATTAAAAAATTATTACAAATTCAGTATGACATTAAATATAAATCATAATTTATCATAATTGAATTTCAATGTTATTGAAACACAACTTTACACACATCACTAAATGTTTGATTGAAACAAAATAGAGAAGAAAATAATTTTAGTCTCTAGTGAGAAATAAAGCTGTTATGTTCAAAATTCTTAATTCCAAACATATGCTTAAGCAAACACTGAACAAGTTTAAAGCTTTTCTTAAATATGCTTGCTATGTAGAATATAAAAACTTAGAAAGGCGTAGTCTTTAGTATTAGGCAGCCAATGCTCAACTGTCACATAGCTTTGTGTATCTGTTCAAACTGAGAGGTTTACATCTGTTATGAATTTGAACAGATTCACTGAATTTGAAAGCACACTATCGACAAAGTGCTGAACAGTGCACATATAGGTGCAGCTGTCCAGAGGAAAGACATAGGCCCTGAGAAGAGTACAAAAAGCTAAAAAATTTCTATTTGTACTTGGATCATGAAAATTCACTTTCCTTCTATCATCTTCAGTAAGGACTGCAACTGTATGGAATACTTCTTACTTTAGTACATAATTTACTGTGGCTTCCAGGAACATTAAAAAGGAATAACACCTTACTCTCATCTATGCTCAGGTACTCCTTCCTTTCTTCTAAAATTCCCAGTGGTACACAGGTCTCATAATCTATTATTGAATTTAGCATTTGAAGTCAATATTTCACATTTAACACTGAGTTCATAAATGACAGAGAAAGATATTATTGTTTGTTCATATGAGGTTTTCTTTGTTTGTTTTGCTTTTTGTTCTTCTCTTCAGGTTGGGGATTGTGTAAACAGATTGAAAAAAAGAAGGAATTTGAAACAAGAAAATTTTATTTTATTACATTTCCTCATAAACCAGAGAAGGATAATACTCTAATCTTATTACATATAGCATCATTATGGCTTTCAATCATTTTTCTTCGCAGCTTTCACAACTTTGGACAATTCACAAATAATTAAAAATTATTGCAAGACTACAAATGTATCCTATAATATGAAAATCAAACTGTAATCATTCAATTTTATGCTCTAGTATGAAATACAAACAATATAAGCCTAAAATTAGCTTTGTAACATATGAACTCCTTGATGATAAGAAATTCTTCCCATGCTGACAGGACGTGGGAAACGTTGACAAGTTCACAAAAATTCACAACACGGGTTTTTGCAAGTCCCTTATTTGAGAGACACTCACAGAAAAGACTGTTCTTGCGTGGGATGACTACAAGAAACAACTAGAAGGAGCCTTAAACTAAACAGTGAAGAAAACTGGGAAAGATGTGCACTTTATATATATGAGGAACAAGGACAAAGTGGGGTTAATAAGATAAGAAGATATGATTTTGGAACTGGGTTGATATAAAAATATGCAATCAAGAAACACATACACTAATTGAAGAAACAGGCACCAAAGACTGAAGAAAGTAAAACAAACAGAACGAGACATTATGGAATAATGAAAGCATAGTCACATATTGATCAAATGGTTCATAAAAGGAAGAAAACAGGAAGGCACAATTGCTAAGACTACCTTTGTTCAGCAAAACACTAAATTAAAACACTTAGCTTTAAGGTACTGTACATAAATTTAAGCTTATCTGCGTTGTTGAATAGGATTTTTTTTTCTTAACTGAAAACCAGCCAAACTTCAAATTTCTCAAATGAAAACGACTACATTTTACTGTACTACAGTACTGTAGTACTGTGCTACACGAGATCAGAGAACCTCTCCAATTGAACTTCAAGAATCAGTCTTAAATAAACTAACAAAGCTATTTTTGCCTTAATACATTTGCATAACCCATTTCTAGTATGGGGAAATAAACAGACTTAAGAATGTGCCTAAAAGAACCACAGGAAATTAAATATCCACACTTATCATCTTCATCAACAAGCCTAGCAAAGGTGAAAAGGTAGAAGTGAGCAAAATATTTTGGTGATGCTTACTTTTCATTATTAAAGGGTCTAACACTTAAATTTCAGTGCTGGATAGCACAGTGGAATGCTTTAGTCTGTAAGACAAGCAGTTTCCACAACAGAACCATTGCAATGGTTTTACTCCAACTAAATACTGTATGCCCAAGTTGCCACTGTGAACCTATAACCTACCTGTTAGTCTATGATGTTGTTTTATCCCTGAAAAAAAAAAAAAAAATTAAAAAAAAAATTCTCTAAACAAATAAAGTACATAACATTTAACTCAGTGCACTCCATCATTCCATCTTTCGTCTTTCCATATTGTTTCATCTACATATGTCAGCTCCATTTACTATCGTCTTAAACCAACTAAGGATTTATACGTTGTATATTTTTCTAGCTCAAATTTTAAAATTTGTTCCCAGTGGTACCTGGAGTTCTTCCTCCCCAGATGCCACATTCAGCAGTGGGTCCACATTTTCCCTAGCTTTCCTTTTGTCACACACCCACTCAGAGAAACCCCTCCAATTGTATGACATTACCTGTCAGACTCAAATCCACTTGGGATTTGGCCTTAGTAAACTCCTGCATGCTCGGACAATGTCTCTGTATTCCTCCCAGGTTACGTGTCCTTACTTCCACCTTCCTTATGCTTCCTTTCTGTGTTTCTGAGTTTTACCTCCTATTCATATTTCTTGTATAGAAGACGACCAATCCAGACATTGCTGCTATTTCTCCTGCTCATTCAGATTATTAAACAATTATCAGAGGATTTAAGCTAGCATGTTTTATTCAATTTCTTTGCAAGAGCAAAGGATATTCCACTTGCTGCAAGAGGAGCTGCGTATATTGAATTTCCTTATTAAACTTTATAAAAATGTCTCTGTATATGAGATTTCTGTTTCAAGGGTCCAGCACTCTACCTTATTCTTGAGTACGTCAGATTACTTGTATTGATCATAGAAAGTTGTGTGGGAACTAATTCGAAATGTAAAAGGTATCAAGAAACTGTGCATCTTCAACTACCTTGCAGACTTTACCATCATTTCTTCCCATACTTGAATAAAAATCTTTTGACTCTAAGGCAGCACACAGTAAGGGGTCATAGTGTCTTAACTCTGAGAGCTTTACTCATATTCAGCTAGTGGGAACTCTTTTCAACTTTTCTTTGAACCTCTTGATAGGTGTTCATTTTTCTGTGGGCATTTTGTTTGGACCCTGTTTAACAATAATATACTGTTTATGTTTCTCCCTTACACACAAAGAGTTCTTATTAAATATATAACTGAAAACATCATTATCAGATTGTAAAAATAAAATGCCGATGACCACAGAGATACATAAATGAATACTTATTAAAAATAATAGGTACATTTTTCCTGTTGCCTTCTCCTCCCCTGCCAAAGACATCGACAAATATGCCAGTGTAGCTGAGACACCTTCCTGAACTAACTACAAATGTGACAAAAGAGCATTCCTAGTTTTTTAAAAATGATGAGCTTCCTAAAGCTGTATTAGCTAGATTGTATGCTGTCAGCAGGAATATTGTTTTCAGTTCTTTGTCTTTTAAACACTTCTCAGAGACCTACATACAACATTACTGATACACAGAGAAGGACTTAGAATTTTATTTTCTTTAATTTGCCACAGTTACGTGGAATAGAAGAATGCGACTGGGAAAGATATTTTCCTCTGAGAATGACAGAGATTATTTCCTGAATGTTCACACCTCCCAAACAATTTAGTATATTTTCATACTAACATATAGGTTATATAGCCAAGATGTTGTAGAATAACATTTTAGGACAGAAAACCTTTACAGCTGTTTTGTTAATACAGTTTAAACACAAACCAGATTTATGCATGTTGTTCTCCTTCTAAACTTATAAAAGGTATTTTGGGACAAAAGATACTACACAATCATTCCTTGCCCTCTGAGAGTATTGTTGTTTACCACATAAAGACCTCATAGTTCTTCTAAGAAACCATAAACCCTTACATTACCACATGGTATTTTCAGTAGATTACATTCTTAAGGGAATAGATATGTAGCATATGTGTTTAGAGAGCAAATTATGCCTCTTCTTCTTTAGGAATTCAAGCTTCATAACAAATGCCATTCCCTTACTCCATTGTGAAGGTCTGTCAGAATGTGAAAAAAAGAAAGCAGAACTATTACTAATTGACAAAATTCTTTAGCGTTGCTGGGAATTATTTCTTAGAAATTTGAAACGCATAGCATACATACATACATACATAGTTCATTGTATGATGGGGAACCTCAGCCGTCCAGGAATTTTAGAGGTGATCATGGACTGGCCTGAAGGTAAAAAGTTTGGAACATCACCAGCAGAAGAAGTGTCACGTGCTAAAGAGGCCCCACCATACAATGAACTACCAGAAAATGAGAAGGAATATGCCCTGTTCACTGATGGATCGTGTCGTATTGTGGGGAAGCATCGCAGATGGAAAGCTGCTGTGTGGAGCCCCACACGACAGGTTGCAGAGGCCACTGAAGGAAAAGGAGAATCAAGTCAGTTCGCAGAGGTAAAGGCTGTCCAGCTGGCCTTAGATGTTGCTGAACGGGAGAGGTGGCCAATGCTTTATCTTTATACTGACTCATGGATGGTGGCGAATGCCTTGTGGGGATGGTTGCAGCAGTGGGAGCAAAATAACTGGCAGCGGAAAGGTAAACCTATTTGGGCTGCTGAACTGTGGAAAGACATTGCCGCCCGAGCAAAAGATATGGTTATAAAGGTGCGTCATGTAGATGCTCATGTGCCCAAGAGTCGGGCTACTGAAGAACAACAAAACAACCATCAGGTAGATCGAGCTGCCAGAATTGAGGTGGCTCAAATAGACTTGGACTGGCAGAACAAGGGTGAATTATTTCTAGCTCGATGGGCCCATGAGACCTCGGGCCATCAAGGAAGAGACGCAACATATAAGTGGGCCAGAGACCGAGGGGTGGACTTAACTATGGACGCTATTGCACAGGTTATTCATGACTGTGAGACATGTGCCGTAATTAAACAAGCCAGGAGGATGAAACCTCTCTGGGAGGAAGGGCGATGGCAAAAGTACAAATATGGGGAGGCGTGGCAGGTTGATTATATCACCTTACCACGATCTCGCAATGGTAAGCGTTACGTGCTTACCATGGTGGAAGCAACCACTGGGTGGCTTGAAACATATGCAGTACCCCATGCTACCGCCCGAAACACCATATTGGGTCTTGAGAAACAAGTCCTGTGGCGACATGGCACTCCAGAAAGAATTGAGTCTGATAATGGGACACATTTCAAAAATTCCCTTGTAAATACTTGGGCCAAAGATCATGGCATTGAGTGGATTTATCATATCCCCTATCACGCACCAGCTTCTGGTAAAATTGAACGATACAATGGGTTGCTGAAAACCATGTTGAAAGCAATGGGTGGTGGAACATTTAAGAACTGGGAGAAGCATTTGGCAGAAGCCACCTGGTTGGTCAATACCAGAGGATCTGTCAATCGTGATGGTCCTACCCAATCCAGCCCCCTACATACTGTAGAGGGAGATAAGGTCCCTGTTGTACATGTAAAGAACATGTTGGGAAAAGCAGTGTGGGTCCTTCCAGCCTCTGGAAAGGGCAAACCTCTCCGTGGAACTGTTTTTGCCCAGGGACCTGGGTGCACTTGGTGGGTGATGCAGAAGGATGGGGATGTTCAATGTGTACCACAAGGGAATTTGATGTTGGGGGAGTGCAGTCAGTAATTCTATGTATATATATGTATATAGACCTGTGTGTGTAATGCATTTTCAAGTATTGTTTATTCGTATATGTATTTTTAAGCATGATGTAGTGATGTAGAATAAGGGGTGGAATGTCATGGTTTTGTGTTTTGTAATTTTTGCTATTGGTATTCCACATCACAACATCATGTGGAGCACAGAGAAGAAGTACTACACGTCCCAGGGGACCTCGCGGCCAGAGAGGGAAATACGTCACGGAAGCGACGCTCGCTCTCTCTCTCTCTCTCACTGCCTGGCAGGGAGTGTGGGTGTGCTTCCAAGCTGCGGCGCCTTCAACTTCAAAGTAGGCCTCTCGGTGTTCGGAAACCTCTCTCTCTCATTATATTTGATTTATTAGTTTCAATTCTAATTATATTGTATTATAGTGTGTTATCTTGCATTCCGATATCATAGTTAGTAAATAAGTTTTACTCCTCAGATCGTTGCCGCTGTTCCGTTTGTTCCCTTGAACTCCCATCTCCCTACCCCTTTTCCCTTTTTTTCCCTTTTTCCGAGGGGGCCGGGGGGCTACGGGCCTACTGCCCCCTCCCCTGTCACGGACACAGATTGATCTCGATAACCCCGTGACACATACACGTTTACAAGTATCCATGCAGATTTGTCTGTATCTAAACGTTTTTCTTCATTTAGTAATATCATAATAATATCATAATAATACAATTTCTGAATTGCACAGAAATTTCCATGCAAATAATTTCAGTGCCTTTTTCAGTGATGTATTGACTGCAAAATGCATCTTTCAAGAGAAATACAAAGATAAATAATTCCAAAGCAAGCTGAGTCCAGTGCTGTGGGGTATGTTGGTGTTAGGATTTCTGTGTATGCTCCTTAAGAGACATGAACATAGTGGAGAGAGTCCAACAGTCAACCAAGATGATCAAGAGACTGGAGCGCCTCTCCTGTGAGGAATGGCTAAGAGAGCTGGGACTGTTCAGAAGAGAAGAGTTAGGGCTACTGAACACACACAGAACTACTTTTCCACTGTGAGGATGACTGAGAAGTAGAACAGGTCGCCCAGAGAATTTGTGGAGTTTCTATCCTTGAAGACATTCCAAAGCCCCTTTGGTATGGTTCTGGTCAATGTACTTTTGGGGGCAGATGAACTAGGTGACCTCCAGAAGTTTCTTCCAACCTCAACCATGATTCTGTGAATGGAAATGTCTACAAGACCCTTAGAACAGATCCACATCATCTGTTTTCCTAGATATTGTCTAAGAGACTTAAAACTGTGAAAACCATAATTCAGACTTTTCAAAGCTTAATCTGTTGTCCGTTCTATGCATCCTCCAAGAAAACCAAAGAATTTTAAATGTCTTCAAATAATGCCGGAGATTACAGAGAGAAGAGCAGTAAGAGGACTATTTCACCAAACATAGCATCTGCTTAAAATCCTTCTGTGCTGAAAAGACATTTGCAAGTATGCATGGAGTTCCAGTTAATCATTTTGCAATGTTCAGATGAAACGTAGTCCAAAAAAACTCTCCAATTCATGCAGGTTGCAGTGAAATCCAATATCACACCATTCAAATAATTAAAATATTTTTATGGCTGTCACTTTTCTTGTAAAATTTCAAATGCAATAGAAGTCTACTAAGCAGAGCTGAAAATCATGTGAAATTTCATTGCAACATGTTAGTACGTTAATACATAATACATTTTTTAATAAGATGTTGATCACTTTTATCAATTGCTAAAAGAAGTTGCAAGGAGACACTTCAGTAGGCAGATGATGATTATAACAACTTCAGAATGTGAAGTTACACACTTAGAAAAACATTTTTCAGCATTATGTAATTAAAGACATTATCTTCACAAAATGCATAAACAAATTATGTCAGAGCAATCCCACTGCAATGGTTACTGTTGCATCCATGTTTAAATTTATTAATTTAACCTTTTTGTTTCTGATATTAAAGAAGACAGAAACAGTTCATCTTGAGAGAATTTTCATCTCTTTTTCACTTGAAAAATAAAAGTTCGTTCTAAAATTCCACTTACTGATGATATAGGAGTGCAGGACTTTTCCCTTACATGATGTTTATCACATACAAAATTCACTGTATGACAAACATCTTAACTGTGAGCCAGATCTGCAGTCAGCTAGGATTCATTTAGACACTGATCCCCTAGAATCCATGCAAAGTTTCCCAGTTTTCAGTGGGCTTCCACAGAGGTGTTGCTACCTGGTCCTGGGAGAATTTTAAGAGCTGGCAGCAAAACATACCGTTCTTGTAAGACTACCTCTGAATCTCAACATGTAAAACTTCTGCTTTCCAGTACACACAGCCTAAGGCACAACCAAGCAACCACAGTAGCAAGTCCCAGACTAAAACAGATTCACATCCTATCATAGAGCTGGAATTATTTTATAGAAAGAAAAATGAAATCAGAGTATCCAATGTCCTCACATTCTACAGTTAGTATTTTCAGACTCCTGTGTTGAAAAAAACCACTTCATTCATTTAGATCATACTATCTATTTCATTTAATTCTCCCCAGGTATGAATCAAGTATCTTTTGAGCACGCTATTTCACTACTAGGGAAGAGAGCAGATATGTCTTGCATTGTAAATTACAGTATACTTAAAATGATGCCCATAATAGAAATTTTTATAACAATTAAATAAATCTGCAGTTGCAGAGCTTTTAACTGACTCATACTCTAAACTTTCTAGTGTGATTATTAGTCTTATCTTTCTCAGTATTATACAAGTCTAGAGATTGATTTGCCTGAAGAAGTAATCATTCTGTATTTTTCTGAGGACCAGCAATAGTTATGATATAGCCATAAGACAGAGGAGACCTGCAAAAGCTCCTTTACAATGTGTATTTAAATTATACACTCTTAATTCTCTCAGGAAGCAAGACACCAAAGAACGAGTCTTAACTATGGTACTGGCAATGTCAGGAAGTATTATGAATTCTGAAAATTAGTCAAGACTATCACAGTAAGACATAATATACTCTTAGAAAAAATTTGGTACTGCAACACTGTAAGGAATCTTCTAAGGAAAACAAATACGCCACTGAAAATCACTGTTTCTAACTGTATTTCACAAATCCTTTTTCAAAAAGTCTCAGCCCAGGCCTCCTGGTTAAACTGAGTTAAACTTTAAGTACAGTAATATAATCTAAACAGATAATTGGATCCTACCGCATATTCACTACAAAGCTGACTGACATGCATAAGAGAAGGAAGCTACAGGATGCACAATGTCAAGATACTCTGATTTGCCAGTCTGCAGAAGAGAGGGCAATACAAATTCTGCAGGGATACAGGTGATGAATGGGAACAATAAAAATAGATTTAGCAGAGTAGCAGACAGTAGTATTATTCTTTTAATTGTAAAAGATACAGGAGGCAATTTGAAAAATGGTTCTGTTGAAAGGGATAACAAGAACATCAGAGAAGGGAAGAATCCTGAGTGTGAAAAATTGCAAGCTGAAAAAGTGTTAAAATACAAACCTAACTTCAGTGTGTGAAATGTAAGAGGATGTTAGGAAGTTTATTTAAGTTACAAAAACCTCCTCAGCTAAAGCAACAACTACTCAAGTTCAATACATAACGACCAGTAAGTTCTGGAGCCTTACAGGCTGTCTTCAAAGCAACAAATTCAGAGAAGGAAAAGCAAGAAGACATTACTGTAAAATGAGACAGACAGAAAAGAGCCAAGAGTAGCAGCAGAACAAACATAAGAAAAGCAATCATGATGTCAGAGACCTAAAAATGATCAATAGGACAGAAAGGACTATGGGAAGACTCATAGCCTGCAGCTAATACATTGGCAACAGGCCTCAAGAACATGGCTTTGGGAAGGTACAGGCACCACACAGTTGCTCAAGTGAACAGAGAGTAGAAATATTTGTTGCAACTGCACTACATACTGACAAAGAAATCTACTGCTTCAGAGAAATTGTGAGTACTTTGGTTTACTTACATAATTCACAGCTCAACATGTCATTTGCACAAAAGAAAAAAATAACTAAGTTTCAAGACTGCATCTGAAAAATTTTTACATTAGTAACAGCATAAATGGAAAGGAATTGAGACAAAATAAATTAGACCCGTGTAATGCTTTCTCTAGATAGCAGGTCAACACGGTGATTTTCATAACATCAATGAATGACTTCTGTTTATCTTATGCTTTATCTCTCTGCAACTCCACCTCAATGGATTTACAGTCTGATTATGCATCTGGGTTTACAGCTTCTTATTGTCGTCTTTCTATCATATGTCTGTTGAACATAAATCGAGACAAGTCCAAGTGTTTCAGTTACAAGTTACATGGTAATCATAAAGACAGAAGACCAAATACAGAAACATAATAAAAGAAAAAAATATTGTATTGGGTGTAGTGCTGCTACCAGCACTGCTCCAACTCAGGGATTATCAGAACACCAGGATACTAATACTAGATACTGTCATTTTGCCTCAATTATCTGAGAAACTCCAGAACCCAGTTGACTCAGTTCGTCCTGAAATGGTATTTGCTTTCTGAATTTTCATATGGATTCAAGACAGGCTGTCACCAGGGCCCAGCTCACCTACCTTACTCCTTCGAAAGTCATAAAAGAACAGATTTCGTTGATCTGAGCTCCCCCTGCTGCTGTGGGTTTGCACAGAGCCTCTCTGCACAGCTGTATCCTGGCAACGCTCAGGTCAGCACAGCTGGTATGCAGCTGGCAAACCCAGAAAGCAGAGCAGATCAGAGCACATGCATTTGGCAGCACTGTTCTATTGCTTTACATTTACATAGAATGAAAAACTTGGGCTTCTATGGACATAACCAAGCCGCTGTCAGGTCTTCCAGACCTTTTACAGCTTTTGGATATAGCTGTGAAGGACTGAAATCCTGAAAGACTTACTGTGTACAGGCTTAATTTAATATATTTATTTATGCATCTAACAGGTGTCCATTTTTGTGCATGGGCTTTTCCCCCCAAAATACTCCCTCACAGATAGAAGTGCATGTGTGCAAGGAATCCTTGGCATCCTTGACCTTGCATCTCAATTGTAGTAGCTAATCTGAGTCCCAAAAAGCAGCAATCCAACACGGTCAGCACTGAGTGAAGACTAGAACTCCCCTAGACAGGCATTCATGCTTCTGCATCTCATCCTTTCTCTGAATAGAAAATTACACGAACATTATGTTAGCTAAGACATGGTCGGAAAGTATACGAGACATTCCAAGTAAGGAATGGTACAATAATACTGTTTAAGAGCAGTGAGAGACAAGCAATACTCTCAAAATTCTTCAACTACCTAAGTCTGTGAAGTGTCCCAAATGGCCTTTTCAATCTTCTTTTTATCCCAAAACTCCCTGTTGTCAGACTCACTCCCCAGTGTTTCCTAGCATGCACTCAAGCACAGTATTAGCAAAGTTCTATTTATTTGTACTTAAAAATGTTGTTATTTTATTTCTGGATCACTAGCTTTTTCCTCAGGAAAATTTTTATGTAAGGACACTGATCAAGCCTAGAATCAAAATGCGCCATGGTAGTGGACCTATTATCATTACCACATGATAACAGAGAAAATACATAATACTTTAATGACAACAAATTTTTCTATATATTTATTTGTATACTTCAGAAAAGGAAAAGGAAAAAGAAAAAATCTTTACACCAGTGGTTTGCTGTGGTTAGAGAATGAACCATGCAAAAAGATGGCTAAATAAAAAGTAAATAGCCTTCATTAGTAGGCAGCATTGTGTGTAGAGATAACATAACAGAGAACACAGACGATGCATTTTGTTGAATGAATCAGAAACGTTAGGATCAAGGGACACTTTTTTTTCACTCTTGTTTCCGCCCAACGACTTAGAAACTTCTCTGGAACACTTTATTGAGAAATAACAGTGAAATTGTTAATGCGTGTTTCCAAAAAGGTTGCTAAATTTCATCATGAAATTCATGAAGCTCCCACTTCTGTTAGGAGATATGCTCAGTCAGGTATACCTACTCCATTTCTGTGAAAAAGAGGAGTGCTACCCATCAAGTCATGGATGCCCAGCTGCTATCTGAAGTCCTGACATGTCCCACACAGTCTGGTTTAGTCATAGCTCACAGGCAAGAATGAATAAAACTGTACATAAGCTACATGTACTGATAAACACCAGCATGGTTTTAGTGTACTCAAAAAAAGTGAGTGGACTTATATTCCTCCGCGTTATGACTTTATTGTAAATATCCACACTTCAGATGACCACTGGCATACTCCACTTCTCAACAGATATTATTTTGAAACAAAGATAGACAAAGAAACCTCCAAGTATCTATTATTTATATAACTAAAATACAAGACAACTGTAAGATAAGATTTTTAGTTATGGCTAAAATAAAGTTTTTACAGCTTGTTTTGTCTTTTTTGTTTGTTTGTTTGTTTTAAAAAAGATTTTGGAAAATAATACAAAGAAAACAACTTCTAAAGTATCTATCATCTCCCATTGTCATTTGGCACTGTGAGATTTAGACAGAGAGAACTTAGTGCAGACCCTCAGCAGACAAAGCAGAATTAGTGATGTTTCTTATAAGGCACATAAAGAGTAAACTGCACCAACAGAATTAACACAACCTGGAAAGCTAACAAAATTTATGGTTGTAAAACTCAAGCCCCGAAGAAACACATGGATCTTGTAGAACTGACATACATCCAACTTCCTGTGTCTCAAGAGACAAAAGTTCAATATGCTTAGCTGGGCTTTAATGGGCTGACAGGTAATATAAAATTAAGCACCATAAATGCTAGTAGAGACATTCCACAACCATTTGCTTCTTGTCATAGTCAAGCACTTCTATCCTGGAATAAAGCTTTGTCAAGTACTTGAACTAACATCCGCAATTCTCTTAATTCAATCAGTTCACCAATGAAATAAAAGTTGGTTTTTATGTATTCCTCACAATAGCAGTCTCATTCAAATGCAGTTTTTCAGAGATGAAGTACTTCAGAACAAGGAGATTATAATTCCTTCCTCTGTTCTCCCAGTTTAATAGTCATCTCAGGGAAGTATTTCAGCATGTGCTGAATTAATCACCTGAATATACACAAAATGAGATTAACAAGATTTGAGTACTATCAAAAGAAGCAAAGGATTATCCATATGCTTATATTTAACTAATTTTTTTACTTGGAGCCACATATGAACATACAGTAAAAACAGCAGATTATTAGTTACTCCAGGTGAAGCAGCAAAAGTTCTATGAGGCATAGCACAGTTAATTATTGCTCTTAGAACCTCTTAACAGAGCAGGTATATCCCCCCGGCTCTGCTGGCAGCTTTGAGTACCCGAACGACCCAGGTCTCAAGTTTGAGCCCCCTGTTGCCTGGTGGGTTCCTTCGGCAGCATTGGGGACCCTGATGCCCTGGGTCACAGTTTTGAGCCCTGCCTTCCTGGTGGGCTCCACCATGACCCGGGTCATACGTTAAACCCCTCATCACCTGCCCGGCTCCATCAGCAGCTTTGAGTACCCTAACGAAATCTAGCACATGGTTCTTTGAACTTTTCAAGAAACAAGTAACAACTGCCCTCTTACTTTCACCCACTCCATACAATGATTCATCCTTGGTACTTTCTAATAGAAGTACCCTATGCAGCAGCTTCAGACAGAAACAACAGTAAGAAAGATAGGAGTATTCTGCTCAAGCTATTTTGGAAAATGAATCTGTAGTAACGTAGTAGCTGACCAATTAATTCTCCTGGCATTGCTTAAAGCACTGGACACAGAATAACTTTGGTATCACTCTTCTTGCATTAGACCAAACATTCCTCTTTGAAATCCACAGCACCGCTGTTTAGAGTAACTCAATATCAGGAGGTAGCTTCTTGTCTCATTTTCCAAAGAACTAGTAGGCTATGTTTTTTTTTCCTTTCTGCCCAAATTCAGTCATTCACTTTCAGGGCTCAGTACAAACCTCTCAATTTTTTGTGTAAATTCCTGTTTTCCAATTAAACAGCGCACAGTACATAAACTGATGAAGACTGCTACTAGTATACTAAACTAAATAAGTTTTTTTCCGGAAACAATTTCATCATATATGTGACCCTGGTGGACAACAGGTTGATCGTAAGCCAGCACTGAGCCCTCATGGCCATGAAGGCCAATGGTATTCTGAAGTGCATTAAAAAGTGTGACCAGTAGGTCAAGGGAAGTTCTCCTTCCCCCTTACTCTGCCCTGGTGAGGCTACATCTGGAGTAGTGTGTCCAGTTCTGGGCTCCTTGGTTCAAGAAAGATGGGGAAGTTGTAGAGAGAATCCAGCAAGCCAGAAAGATAATTGGGAGTATAGAACATCTGCCTTAAGAGGACACGCTCAGAGAGCTGGGACTGTTCAGCCTGGAGATGAGAAGATTGAGGGGGCATCTTATCAATGCTCATAAATATATAAAGGGCAGAAGTCAAGTGGATGGGGCCAGGCTCTTTATGTTGGTGCCCAGTGACAGAACATGGGGCAAGGAGCACAAACTTAGTCAAGTTTGTAGGAAGTTCCACAGAAACATCAGGAAAAGCCTCCTTCAGGGCAACAGAGCACTGGGACAGGCTACCCAGAGAGGTTGTGGGATCAAAAATCCCGCCTGGACACTCTCCTGTGTAACCTACTCTAGGGAATCTGCTTCAGCAGGGGTAGGACTAGATGACCTCCAGACATGCCTTCCAACCCTATAATTCTGTGATTTCCTGATTAATCATATAAGCCTCCATTAACTGAGATAATCAAGAATATCTAAGGTTTTAATAATGCAAATTACATCTGACAGCATTACTTTATCTATCTATCTTTTGTTTTTGTTTTTGTTTTTTTTAAGAAAAGAAGGTCATTTTATTAAAATAAAATACACAAACTCCAGTTTTGCATATGGTATAAGCAAGGTTTTCTAGCCCATTATTTTCAACCTCTTCATTTGAGAAGAACTGGTACTACATACATCTTTTCTAAATAACTACACCAAATGCACTGAGTTTCAACCTAAAAAGTGAGTTTTACTTACTGTTTCTTCACAAAATATGCTTAATTTCACTAAGTTTCTCATCAGCGCTAATGCTTTGCCAATGCTTTGCAAATATTCCAATAGTGAATACGGAAAAGATACACATCCATAAACTCTACTACAAGTACTTATGCCTTGTCAGTGAGTATCTCTTCTTCAAATATGCTTGTACAAATTATGTAAGTTACTTCTTTCTGAAATTTCTTTCTTTTCCATAAGAAAAACTTAAACCGGAATAAGCGTAAGCTTAACTGAAGAGATTACATACAACATAGCTTGCATAAAACATGAAACAGAATCGTGACTATATCCAGTAAAAAAAGTAGAACTGCACACTTACGTTGTTACAGGCATTGGACAGTACAAACCACTTAAAAAGATTATTTAATAAAACATGAAGGGCTTGTGTCATTTTCTCAGGCTCAACTTGTAATTTCTTAAAAACTCTTTAGGTTAACTATGTAACTAAATACTAGTGGGTTTTTTAGACATTACAGAAGCACTGCACAATATATAAAGAAAAAAAAAATAGACTGCTTAATGATCTGTTAATATCCTAAGGCCTTAACAATAATTACATAGATGCACTGTGAACCAGAATTTATGAGGCTAATCACTGCCCAAAGCACACATTTTATGTGAGACTATCTTGAAAGGTTACTGTAGGTCATATAATACCCAATATACCCATGCTTTTGGTAACACGAAACAAAGATTTTTTACTATACATATAGAAATACAATAATTCACATGTACTCAACAAATTTGGACAAAAATATGAGAGTTTGAGGGCAGCAGCAGGGATCTATTATCTTAAGGCACTATGGTACATTAAAAAAATAGCTGAAAAATTGATAGAAATCAATCTGGATTTACCAATCAACAATAGTTAATATTTCTGTACAGTGTTTTTATTTCTAAAATGCGGGAGATGGAGAGGTCAGCTCAGCCTCATCGAATGCTTACTCTCTGATAATGAGGCTCTGGAAAGGAGACAGAATGCCTGAATAAATGGGGGTGTTTTGTACCTCGGCATAAGATAAGCTCTTTGCTCGTTATGGAACTTGCTTGCTTTCTAGCCAAAGGATTGTTAGTGGAAATGTACTGAATGTGCGTGTTAGAATATAAAAGGCTTGTTTAGAAGAATAAGCCTGGATACACAAGATGATAGGGATACACAAGATGATGCAGATACACATCATGATCATGATCATCACAGCAATAAAGAAATCTTCCTGGCATGAGAACCCTGTGTTGTGATGCTAGCTTGCAACAACAAAATATTTTCATGAATGTTAAGAATGTGCATGTAGTGGCTATGGGAAAACACACACACACAAACAAACAAACAAACAAAACCACCTGAGAACATCTTTCAGAAACAGTATTAAAATCTGCCATTCTATATAGCTATACAATTCTATATGCATGCAGTCTTTGAGTTTTGTGGCACAGTACTAATAGTGAATTCATTGCCATTGTTTTCCACCCAAAATACATTTTTGTGACCTTCTGAGCTAGCTGCTATTATCTGAAGCAACATACAAAAAGCTTATCCTAGGTTAGGGTCATTTTGTCTTTGTAAATCTAGCATGTAGCATTCCTAAAGCACCTATGTCATTCAAAGATCCCACAAAACAACTCCTTTCTCAAGATTTTCAAACACCAGCATAGTTTATAAGAATGAAATAATTGAAGAAAATAATTTTGAAATGTATGAACTCCATAAACCAAATATACTGAAATTTAGTAACTATTACATTATGTAACAACTATGCAAACCAATTTCAAATGTATTAACTTCCTCAGTTTAGCATGGGTGACTAAGGATCAGCTAATTAGTGCTGGGATTAGATGATCTTTAAGGGTCCTCCCCAATCCAAACCATCCTGTGATTCTATGATTCTGTAACTGAGTTCATGTATCTGTTGGCAAGGGAATGGAAACTCTGGAAATGGCACAAAATGTGGATTGTGTAGGAAGCAGGGTGTTGGAAAACAGCAAGATGAACGTGAGCCAGAAGTGCTCTGGCAGCAAAGGTGTCCAAAAATATTCATTTCTGTATTAGAAGCAGATAGCATTTATTCCCCACTACCCAGCTCTCAGAATGGGGGAGGGGGGGGCAGTCGCACTTACAGCCTAGAGGAGGTACATCTCTTTGGGGACCTGCAGCAGCTTTCCTCATCAATAGGTCAGCAGCAGAACAGTGTCAGGCCCCTAACTGCATTATTTACCATCTCCATTCTCCTTCCATCATCCACTGATTTTTTTCAATTAATTTTATGTACAGCTAGAATACATACTGAAAAGCATGAGCAACTGTTAAACTCTTATAAATGTCTTTACACACCTGTCACCAACCTAGGTTCAAGAAAACAAAGTACATTAAAAAATAGGATTGTAATTCTAAAGTAAAAGAAAGATCATATTAACTTCATTTTGAAGGACTGAATTTATAAATATGAGCCTGATGAGTCTTCAAATTCATGAATAAGTAAGTATTTCATAGTTCCTATTCTGAAAAAGATGTGATTATATGACCCAGTAAACAGAAAGAACAAATCTGCCTAGCAATCAAGTGTTTTCCTTGCAAGGGAATACTATAGCTACAAATCTCAACTTCTGCCAAGTATCACAGCTCTCCCTCTCCTACAGCAGTGAGTGAGCAGTCCGAACCCTTTCAGCAACTGTGTATTGAACAGATTCCAATTCTTCTGGGGGGAAGCTTAACACAGATTAAGCACAAAACACACCTTATGTGATTAACACCCAAAACAAGTACACTAGATGCCTAACCCACAAAATATTGAATTTATAAATAAATGATACTAAGCTCTACTTCATTTAACCTTTTCTCAAGAAATGAACAGAATCCTGTAGAGTTACAAATACTAAAAATCCGATGTACCATATTAGACCCTTAAATATTCAGACAGATTTTCATATTATTAGATATCGATATACTGTAATTTCTGCTTTTCTTAAATTCAATTTGTAGTTTATAAAATAAGAATATCTCTCCACATCATTTGGGCTTTGTGGATGCAATAATAAATATTTGTGATCCTTTACTTAGCAGATCTTGAAAAGATCAGTTTCCCACGTTATATTATAAAGGAAAAACAAAAGAGAGAGTTTAAATGAATTAAGCTGAAAAGGACAGTAACATTAAAGCCTAAAACAGCACTCTGTTACCACAATCACATGATCACAGTTTCTCAAAACTGCTCAGCATCTCTTTTACAGGTATTTTTGTTGTTGTTGTTGTTCTTGTTTTTTTTAAGTGTTTCCTTCTTTCTCTTAACTATTCTTGTGATAACAAATCATGTTGCAACAACAACAACCAAAAAACCCCAAACCCTGTCTTCTTCAGGTGCTTCTTCAGGCTGCTTAGTGTAAAACGAACACTTTTGCATTAAGATTCAGCTACTTTCTCATAACTTATGAGTGTACATTTTTTAATGAATAACATTAAGAAAAAAGCATGGGCCAATCTTGAACCACTGAGTATTATACAGAATACTGTTCCAGCTTGTTAATGTCAGTGTCTCTGTCCATTGATCAGTTCCAAAAGCCCAGTATCTGCTCTGTATACCAAAAGCACTGCAAGTGTCCAGACTGCGTCTTCAGATCCTCTGCAACACACTTTCAAGTAACAAAAAAATTATTTTTAAAATGTCTATAAAAATTGCCAAATTTAAAAACAAACAAACAAACAAACAAACAAACCAAAACTGTATATTCTAACCTTTCAAAGGTGATGAAATAATAAGTTCATCAGCTTCCACCTTCTCTCCTAGGTTGTACTGCCTCCAAATCCTGGCCAAATTGCTCTGCAAATCCTGGTCCAATCTTTCTCCCTGCAAGCTGTTTTTCCCATACCTTCCTGCTGAAAGTACTAAGATTTACCAGACAGAATGTTTATCTCTATATCCAGATAATAATATAGACAGAAGATAAATTGGGTAAACAACAGCTGCAACTTCACTTACAACATAATCTATCATAAGCATAAATATCTAAGCATAATATCTACCTCCACATAACACCGAGTTTGTTCTTTCTCTGGAAAACAAGGAGACCACAGCCTGCCTACACTCTCTGCTCTTACCTCCCATCCAGAATAATTGCAGTTCTCATGCACCATTCATCGTAATACCAGCTCTACTAGATATCGATTTTTCATCAAATGTGTATTAAAACTACAAACAAGCAAATAAACCCAGAAATATAATGAAAAATATGCTATACGGAGATGACGCAGAATCCTTCTGCATTGACTGGGCCTGTCAGGATTTCCCCATGAAGTCTGAAAAGCGATCACAAATGCAACATGTTGTCAAAATGCTGGGTCTAAATACAAGAAGTTATGGGATGCTAGAATGACTTCAAGCCCTTCTCTAAATAATATACACCAAGGTAACCTATAGAGGAACCTACAGCATTTCCAGAAATTGCAGTCAATATGTGACGTATAGTGAAATGAGTCACAAGAAATAGCACCTCCACTGCAGTTGTCTTGCGAATTCTTTCAAATGATGTCTGTCAGTCTAAACATCTAGTTAATAAAAATGTAGCTAATTTACAGTTCTTGTTCTGGGCCAGATGTAAATTCCTCTACCCTTTTCCCTACTTTTTCCCATCTTCTTTCTAAATATGGTTGCTTGGTATTATTCCCTGTTTTTCTTTCCAACCGTACTAGATACTTCCACTGCAGTGAATATTTTGGAAAATCCACATCATATTGTTAGGGAGTGTAACACAAAAATAATCCAATTTTGTATAGACTATCTTCTAGGTAGGTAGAATGCTCCAAAAGTAATGCTTCCTATTTATTTTGATGGAAACTATGACCGATACAAAGAGCATAACAACACTGCATGATAGAGCAAACTTTCAGCTACAAAACGTTATTTTTCAACAGTCATCATCAATAGCTATGCATTTTCACCTGTAATCCATAAGAGTCTGCAAGCCACGCTTACAACAATCTGAACCAGTGGAGGTGATCTACGGTCACTATGGCATTGCTGAAACACTTCACCCACTGCCTCACTGTGCTCATTCACCGTTTGGTCTCCATGAATGTTCAGCAAGCACTGAGCAAGGTTAGTAGGTGCCATTTTTTTCTGCATGGACAAATTCAGTGACACACCTTTGGTCCATACTCTTTTCCATGTCAGATGCTATACTGTCAGACCACTCCTCTGCTGCCATCCGTCACACAGCAACAAAATGTAATGGAACTTTAGTGGGAAGGTTCAACCTCTACTGCTATACCAGCAACATCTGCCTCTGACACTGCGGGCCAACATACTAAAATAGTAGGCATTTCAGAGTAGCCGATGTACATATATCTGTTTTCCTATCATATGCATATAAAATAACTAAGAAAATGCACAGTTGAGATGTTAAGTCAAAATCAGATTTCTAGTTGCTTTTCCTTTTTAATTCATTTTGATTCAAAGTTCCAATTTGATATATAAAGCTCTATTTATTAGGTCTTGGCAACATAAAAGAGTAATTTGTGGTCTGCCACAGGCAGAATCTTTTTACAGTATAATGAAAATTTAGCTTTTCTCTTAGAGTATTTCCAGGAATGTAGACTCACAAATTGCTAATTTGGAGAAAAACTCAAGTTTTTTCATTATGTTCCAAATGTGTAGAAATCTGGTTTTCACATTTTTATTTCTTGGGCGATTCCCATTAAAGGCAAGAAATGAGGGTTTCAGATACAGCAGTATTTAACCATAAACTGCTCAATCACTTTACATTCCTATATCAATGCAAAAAAACCCCAATGCCACATTCAACTTCAATCTTATACTTATTTTGCATATTTTAATATGCAAAACATATATATAAATTTATATAATATATTTTATATATATATATATATATAATATAGCTTTCATATTATAAATTTTTCCCACTCTCTGATTCATCCTCATTACAACTGCGGCAAAGAGTCAGAAAAAGTTTACTACCACAGTCACTAATAAGAAATTATGTTTAGACATAAGGAAGAAATTCTTTAACAGCAGTGTGGTGAGGCAACTAGAACGGGCTGCTCAAAGAAGTTGTCAGTGTCCCATACCCAGAACTGTCCAAGGTCAACATGGATGTAATTTTGAGTAACCTGACCTAGTGAAAGATGTCTCTGCCTTGGGGGGGAAAGTTGGAACTAGATGATATTAAACGCCTTCCCAAACCGGCCAGTCTACAATTCTATGACTTCTCACTTTTAGTGCTTCAAGCTGAAAAAAAAAAGGCTTTCAAAAAGCTGCATCGGAGGCGATCAATATCAATGATGTATTTTTGTACTGCTGGAAAATACTCAACTTTGTCTCAAGGTCTCATTTTTTGATGACAACTTTTGCTCTAATGGAACCTGAACCCGTAAGCCTATTTCCCAATTTATTGTTATGCCACGATCCTCTGTATCCAAAAATGTTACTATGCACTGCCATGGCCAGAAAACTGACTTCAAGGGCTGATCTTAGCTTGACCTAGGGTAGCAGTAGGAGATGAAAAAAATATGTATCATAGTCACTCTTAAAAGCTGCAGAGCTTTAAGGGAGCAAGACTAGTTTATGCAGTTCACATATGTGGCAGTTTAACACTAGTAGCTATAGCTAAGCATCACCACAATGCTCTCTAACTCCACCTCTTACGAAGGACAGGGGAAAGTGCATACAGACTGCTCACCAACTAGCCCTCAAAGGAAAAAACAGACTCAGCTAATGGAGATTTATACAATTTATTGCCTACTGATAGCAGAGTAGAGCAGTGAGCACTAAAAAACAAACTAAAACCAAATTTTTCTTCCATTCATCCTCTTCTACCTCCTCCCAGTGAGCAGCATCGAGAAGCAGGGAATGTGGGCTTCATTTCTCCCACACCTCCATGGCCACTCTCTGCTCCCGCTCAACATGTAGTCCCTCCCATGGATGTCATTCTTCCCCAACTGATCCCACATGTGTTACCCACACGCTGCAGCTTTCCCAGCGCTGTTCCAATACAGCTCTGCACTGCAGGGCACATTCTTCAGGAGCTGCTCCAGCACTGTTCCCACAGGCAGCAGCTCCCCCAGCCCTACCAACCCGCCACAGGGCCTCTCCTGGGCTGCAGAAAGCTTCTGCTCTGCACTTGAGGCACCTCCCACCCTCCTCCTGCACTGACCTTGGTGGCAGCAGCACTGCTTCTCTCATACTTCTCTCCTGTCTCTTAGCTGCTGTTGTACAGCAGTTGTTCTTAAATCTGCCCTCCCAGAGGCACAACAAGTGTCACACATGACCATATATAGCTAAACTTACTGGGTTAGAGATGGCTGAAATAGCCAATGAGAAAAATATGGAGATGATACTGTCTCTATGATAAACACCAACAGTGCAGAAATGGGATTGCTAGAAGTTGCAGAATAACAGTAAGGGACAATAACAGCATTGGCTGATGCCTAAACACACACTAGGTGAAATACCAATACCCATAAACAAATTAGAAAAGTGAAAAAGAGAAAAATGGATGCTTTGAAGAGTGAGAACTTGGGGAACAATACCCCTCCAGTTGTAAAGAAAGATCATGACTGCCTGAGGAATGTGAGTAACCGTAAGTGTATAGGTCCTGATGAGATGCATCCCAGAATGCTGAGGGAACTGGCTGATGTAGTCACCAAGCCACTCTCGATGATATCTGAAAAGTCATGGCAGTCAGGTGAAGTTCCCGATGAGTAGAAAAAAGCCAACATCACACCAATTTTTAAGAAGGCTTGAAAGGATGACCCGGGGAACTATTGATCTGTCAGCCTTACCTTTCTGCCAGGGAAGATCATGGAACAGATCCTCCTGGGAGTTCTGCTAAGGCACATGGAAGAGACAGAAGTGATATGGAACAACCAGCATGGCTTCACCATGGGCAGGTCCTGCCTGACCAATGTTGTTGCTTTTTATGCTGGCATAACTGTGGCAGTAAGGCCTTTGACACAGTCCGCCATTAGATCCTTCTCTCCAAATTGGACATATATGGGTTTGATGGGTGGTCTGATTGATGGATGAGGAACAGGCTACAAGATCGTAACCTGTGAGTAGTGGTCAATGGATCGATGTCTGGATGGAGATCAGTGACAAGTGGTGTCCCTTAGGCAACAGTACTGAGACCAGTGCTCTTTATCATCTACATCAATTACAACAACAGTGGGATTGAGTACACCCTCAGCATGTTTGCAGATGCCATCAAGCTATGGTGTGCAGTTGACATGACATGCTCGAAGGACAGGATGCCATCCATAGAGATGCCCCAACAGGCTCCAACAGTGGGCCCAGGAGAACCTCATGAGGTTCGACAATGCCAAGTGCAAGGTCTTGCACATAAGTCATGGCAACCCTCAACACCAGTACAAGCTGGGGAATGAAAGAAGGAAGGGGCACAGCCCTGCTCCCAGAGTCGGGTCACAGAAAAGATCCAAGGGATGGGGAACACCTCCCCTAAGAGGTCACAGAGAGTTGGGGCCAGTCAGCCTGGAGAAGAGAAAGCTCTGGGGAGACCTGACAGCAGCCTTTCAGTATCTGAAGACACTGGAACAGGTTGCACAGAGTAGTAGTGGAAGTCCCATCCTTAGAGACATTCAAGGTCAGGCTGGATCAAGGTCTGAGCAACCTGATCTAGCTATAGTTGTCCCTGTTGATGCAGGGTGGTTGGACTGGATGAGCTTTGAAGGTCCCTTCCAACACAAAAGTTTCTATGATTTTTGATAAAATGGGGTCATTTTGCTATATCTGTAAAAGACAAGACAATTAAAAAAAAAAAAAACTTAAAATGAATTAAAAATAGGTCTATCATAAACGCTGCCATTTCACCTAGTATTTATGCAAGTACCATTAGACTTACTTCTCTTACTTTATCTATTACTACTTACAATAATCATAATAAAAGAAAGAAAAAAAAGAAAGAAAGAAAAAGAAAAAACATTCCCTACTCACATGACTTTCTCAAAGGGCAGAGAGGATACTTAAGCTAGAATATCTCCATTTGTAAGAAGTATCTCCTACGCATTTGCCGATTTTGCTGACAACACAACTAGAATACCTACAAGTTACAGATTTTGTCCTCTCACTCATCATGTATTAACTGCATAAAAATAGAAGGATCAAACCTCCATCTGGCTCATCCATTCCTACTCCTTACAGTAGTTACCTTTTACTGTACACAATTCTTGGGAAATTTGAGACAATGAAAGAATGTGCAATTAACAGACAACAGCTTAAGGTTATCTCTACTCAGCAGCACCAATTGCCTGTACCACATACAAGACGACTGCTGTAATACCAAAAAAGATAAGATTTATATATCCTAGTAAACGTGTTATATGCTGATGAAAAGCATAAAATTGACATAATGGTTCTTCAGGGCTATAAACGTGTTTTCTTTCGCAGCTTAATTGACAATGACTAGATTGACCTTTTCTCTATAATTGTAACTACAGTAGAGCAATTAGACAAATCACCACCTCTATCATTTCTCACAGATATTAAATAAAATGCAAAAGGATGGGATTCTCAATCACCTCTTTATGCTGATGTAACTGCAGAATAGCATTTTACACTTCCACTCATGAGTGAAAGTTGGAATAAAAAAATTATCTTAAATCATACACTAGAATCAAAAGGGACAAATATGTTAGAAATAATCCGCATCACCCAATCTGCTGAAAATCCCATTACTATATCCTAAATAAGCATTCATGCCCTCCACTATTAGCATACCAAAGTGTTTTTTCCTGACAATTCATGCTTTTCACTTACTCATCGGCTCACTGAACCTTAGAGGACCCGTTTTGCAACTATTGTTTCACACAGACACAGCCTAAACCACCGTGCATTTCCAGAAGAATCAAAGATTCTTAACAGCTAGATTTTACATTGGATAATTCAGTATTAGAACTTTCTCATTGTTTCTCATTACCCGTTTCTCTCCTCTACAGGTACATACCATGTGGTGTCAGTAGAAAGATAATGAAACAACAATATATATTTTTATCTCATTGCTGTGTCATTACTCAAAATACACATGACTGTTAATGGGAAATTTTTAACTTGAAGAATTCTGCCAGGTCACTTCTCTTTACTATACCAAGGTTAGATTTTAACATATTGTAATCTGAGATAGGATGTTCATCCAAAGTAACTATAAAATTACCCGTTTGTGTTCACTGCAGCCTTTTTAGATGCAACTGAACACTGTATTTTCATTTGCATACAGATGCATCTTTATATAATCACACAACCTACACAAAAGAAAGTTATTTCATATAAGTGTCTATTCAACACCTCTATTTTTGAGGCATTTGCTGAAAGACACTGAATGTGACAAGCAATTGGCAGTATATAAAGGAAGGTATTTGTTTATAAGGCATCGCCTTAGAATACAACTAGCAATATTTGCAGGCTTGGAAGGAGGAATTTTACTTTCCTCTGCCACACTTTATTTCATCCTTTGAATACTCAAAGCATGTACATAAAATTACATTTTAAAGAGAAGTGTGATAAAATCATTTCCCTAAATTATATTAAATTCAGTGACCTATTCTAACTATAACCTCATTTTTGAATCCTTGTCTTTGGAATGAGGGACAGCGAAAATAGGCATTGGGAATGTCTGGGAAAATGATTCAGTGAAAATCATTATCTAAATCACCTGTAAAATTATAACATAACACCTACTTTTTTCATCCATTTTCCTTCAATAGCATGCAGGGTCACAGTTTCTGATCCAGCAATAAGAAATTCAATGACATGTGCAGGCACATCATCCTCCCTTCTCATCCCTCACAAGCTATAGAATGTGTCTGAACTGACTGTCTTGCCAACATGAAGACTGGACTGAAGACTCTATAAGATGTCACAGAAATAGGACGCATAGGCTTGACTCAAAATACTAACAATGAAAAAGACTAAAAACTAGTAAAGAACAGCAACAACAAATGAATGGTAACATCCAGACAAATTTGAAAAGGTGCTCGTTGGCATGTGAACTCAATTTTAAAAGGACAATTAAGTGAAACTTTTAAGTGAAGCTTGGAGCAGTTGTGAAAGAACACAAAAAACAAGTACTAAAGAATAAAAATTGCTCAAAGATTAATAGAATAGTATCTGATTATGTCACTTTCATCCACAGCATTCACAGTCATTGAGGGGTATCCAAGAAGTTTTAAGTCCATTCCCTGTTCTTTCCATGGATCACACCTTCTTCCGTTCAAAGCAACACATCAACCCTCAAGCAGCTCCTAGACATGGAAGCACCATTATACTCCTCTCGTCCAAACAAGTAGCCAAGGCTACACATTGTGATCTCAAGATGAAAAGGTACATTCACAACATAAATCAAACACTCATACAGCATGGTTTAATTCCTGCTATAATTCAGCTGTTACAATGTCTAAAGCAGGGTTATTATTTGTTTAAAAGGAAATAAAAGCCAATTGCTCTGCTACATTTTCATAGAATCGTAGATTGGTTTGAGCTGGAAGAAGCCCTTAAAGATCATAGAATAGTTTAGGTTGGAAGAGACCTTTAAGATCATCAAGTCCATCCATCCACCTAGCACTACCAACCAACACTACCATTGCTAAACCATACCCAAAGTGTCACATCCACATCCACATGTCTCTTGAACACCTTTAAGGTTGTTGACCTCACCACTTTCCTAGGCAGCCTGTTTCAATGCCTATCCAGTTTTTCTCTAAAGAAATTCTTCCTAATATGCAATGAAAACCCTGAGATTCAAGGGTCTTATTCACTTCTGCATCTTCAGTTCCTCAAGTGGTCTCAAATCCAATCTTCATTTATAATGGGAGGGACTTCACTTCCCCAGTCCCTGCCTTGAGATTCAGGGACCTCAGAGAAGAGAAAATAATGATTACCAGCAGAAAATAAGGCAAAAGAATTGAATGATGCCTTATAGCCATATTAATAATCTCTGTTCCAATAAAGTTAAGTAGATGGATAGATAGGTAGGTGGAAGGCCTACACAATATGATATTTATGCAAATGGAAATTCAGGTCAAATTTTAAAATCTTCTGATATCATTACTTGTGTCACAAATCAAATCTTAATTGAAGCCAATAAAATGTGAATAAATAATAACTAACATTTTACTAAAACTGCAAGTTAAATACTGGAGACTGGGACAAGATCTAGAGAAGGAAAAAAAAAAAGCACCTGTTTTTATTTCTATCCTGCCCACTTGCCTTTTGGCAGCCATTAAAAAAAAAAATGCTGTTACCAAGTCTACTCTTCACTAAATGCCTTTTGTAATGAAAAATTATCAAAGACTTCATATTACAAAAATAAAATAAAATAAAAAAATAATGTGAAAATAGTGCATTCCTTCCATTTCAAAGGGATTTATATGTTATTTTATATGATTATATGATAGAGTTTTTTACATTCATTCGATTGAGGGGTTTCGATACCTAACTTATTTCACTTAGAGGTATCCATATTCATAAGTATCTTAAAATATCATGAGGGTACACATGACATCCTTTTATTGATTTCATTTAGAAAATATTTGACAATATTTACTGTCAACATCTCAGAGAGATACATGCAGTTTGTAGGAAAGTGACACAGCAGAAAAATATACTGTAGGCAAAACAAAAAACCATGCAATTGAAAATTTTCTGAAATACAAATCCACAGTAATAAATGATTTACTAATACTGCAAGTAGGATGATCTGAAGTTAAGGAAGGGCTGCCTAAAGGCAGGAGTCTTTATTTGCAGGTACTGCTTGGAAAAGTAAAATACTACTAGAATGTAGTTTTAGTTGCATTTTTATTTCAATTCTTTTATTCTGAATTGTGAATGCTGAAATTTTAGAAACCGTTGTTTTGTTTTGGAAGTCTACAGGTTACAAAAATAAAATGGTCTTTGCGGTTCAACTTTGAACTGGAATAACCTGAAATTTCTGTGCTTTTATTGCTTTTACCTAAAATCATGAATGTCCTTTACAGTCAGTTCAAAGTTACAACACACAGTGGTAATTCTGCCCTTACTGCCATCAACAGTGAAGCCAGAAACAGGCAGGAAAACAGCCCAAAAGGAGAGCACTAAGCACACGATGTTGTACAGAATGTATTTCCTTTCATGGGTTCCCCCAAGGGGGTCTAAAATAATTCTAAATTCTTGCCACAGTCTCCCAGGACAGGAGACAACTAATGGATGAGAGCTTGTGTGCACACTTTTTATTTTTCTCCTGCTGAAAAGATAAAAGGATGGCACAAACTTTCTAAGTCAATATCTAATTGATATGTCTGAAAGCTGAAGTGGAACTGCAGTTTGCAATACAGATTAGGGAAACGCTTTTCTTGAAAGACTAAGTGATCAATCGTATTTTTGTACTATTAGCTGAAAGTACAAGTTTAACTTCTTTGAACTTTGTTAGAACCCAGAAACCAAATCTGCATGTGTTTATTCAAGGAGATTATAAGTGACAACAGATCCACTCTATTTAAATAAACTATTTTTAGCAAATTGAGTCACTTATCTGCCAACACATGTTCTGGTTTCAGCTGGGATGGAGTTAATTTTCTTTCCAGTACCAGCTCTGTGATTTGGATTTACAATCAAAATAGAGGTTGTAACACACTGATGTTTTAGATGTTGTGGAACATTGCCTGCAGAGAGCTCAGGGCTTCTCCAGTTCTTGCACTGTCCTGACATTGAGGAGGACACAACCAAGACAGTTGACCCAAACTGTATAAAGGGATGGCTCATGCCATAAGAACTATAAAACTGGGGGAGTTGGCTGCGGCTGCTCAGGGACTTGATGGGCATAAGTTAAAGGGTGGGGAGCAAAAGCATCGTGCATTTATTGTTTTGTTTCTTCTTTTTGCTATTAGTTTTTTATTATTATTTTTCCTTTTCCTTCCATTTATTTTATAAATTTCTTATCAAGCTTTCCTTACACAGCAGATGATCTTTAAGGCCGCACCCAAACCTATGATTCCATAATTATCTCCATCTTTTCTTTTGATTCTCTTTCCCATAACACTACGAAGGGAGGGAGTGTGGAGGTGAAGATTATTAATAATAGAGCATTCAGCTTGAGTTTTTCACCAAACTGCTTCCTGATCACAGTTTTCCTGTAGCTTTTAAAATGCAATAGTAACAAAGCATCCAGCCAATACCAAATACTTGACAGAGGTATTCTCTCAATGTAGCCTACATATATCAAAATGGAAAGTATTACTAAGTAAACCAGAACCACCATATACAGATGTGTAGGAAAAGAAACCACTGAAAGATTATCAACCGAAAGAAATACCAAGACAATTAACAACAGGGTTATAAAATTCTGAAGGTAAGACCTTCTGCTTTAAGTGCTTTATTCACAGTAGGAAAGTACATACAATATGTAAAGACTGCAGGAATATCTGAACGTCAACTGAAAGGCCCTGCTCAGTAATATTTTATTCACTATTCCATTTAACAAGCTTATTGTCATGCCTTGTAGACTGACAGCTGCCAAGATCAGCATGGAATAGCAACTTCTACAACAAAGTGATACCTAGACCTCCTGAGTAAGATTTTTTTGAAGAGGTTTTGGAAATATGTACTTCAAGAGTGCATTCTACCCTGGATTACACAAATCCAGGTGTGCTTCCAAGCCTGGATTATACAAACAGGTATCTCAGTCACAGTAACCAAAATCATATAAAATTGAGTTTGCCAAGTCCAAGGCCAAAAAACATGATTTACAAATGTGCTGAAAATAAGTCTGAATGAATGCATTTTATACCATTTTACCCACAGTATAATTAACTGAGAAATATAACAGGTCTTTTGTCTCCTTTTAGCACTCTGACAAAATCAATCTCAATATTTTTCCTATCAAAGCATATAATTTTAAAAAATATTAGTATATTTTATCACCTCATACTTGACTTTTATGGGTTTAAATAAACTGTGCCGCTTTGGTAGCATTGACAAGCACTTTCAAGGAGCTGAAATGCCCTTAAAATTGTTTAGCCAGTATTAATTTGTAGCAGGAAAGAACCAAAGAAGAACAGAATAATCAACAGATACTCCACTGTACACATCCATGAGCCTGAGATTCTGTTTTATAAACAGAATTCCTATTTGTTTAGTAAAATCAGCTTTTGTATTCTGCTTTGTTCTGCACTGGGCAGGGCCCATAAGATGTTTTTTACTGATTGTTTTTGTTTTTTGAACAGTGATGCCTTCTAGATGCTGCATCCAGCCCCGGGTTTCAGTACCCAGGGTTTAGCCTAGCTTGAGGGGGAATAGATCATGGGGTATAGCATTGTCACTGAAAAAATCCCTGCTACTATCTGATATGTTACTCCTGAAGCAAACATGCTGCAGTGCCTGAGATTTAAAGACTTAACTAGATAAAACTCTTACCTACACTTATCTAAACATAAGCAGGATTTGCTTTTGAGAAATATGCCTACTCATAACTGAGTTTTGCCTTATGTTACACAGGAACATAACTTGTACAATGCATCCATCCACTAGAAAGGGACCAGAACTAAAAAAATTCTGGCAAAAAAAAACCCAAACTAATTTATTTTGAAACAAAAGTGCATATAAGAAATACATTTTTTTCCCCTATTCTAAATGGTAGCTATTTTTAAACTCCTGATTTAGGAAGCCTTCATTCCTTCAGTATCTTTAGCAAGCTTACACAAATGTAAAGTATCTTTTTTTACCAATTAGAAAACATAGCATGCAATGGTAATTTTTTTTTTTTTTTTTTTTTTTTGTCATAAGCACATTGTATTAGTTATATAAAAACATGAGTGTTGTAGTAGGCGACAGTGAGGATTCGGGATGTGACGTGGTAGGACTCTCCCCTTGCTCGGTGTCGAAGGGTTAGTGTATGCATAAGGGGCATAGACGAAGTAGGATAGGTATATAGGTAAATCGCACGACGCAATAAACACCATTTTTCTGCTCACCATGTTGATATTCACGTGCAGTTCTTTGGCCCGGGTAGGTTTTACCTGATAGTCCAGCACAGGCGCAGAGCTAAAAGAACATGGGTTGCCAGGTGCATGGCAACAACATGAGTGAACATAGCATGTGAAGTTCAAAGTTTCCTTTGTCATAAGTACATTATATTAATGCACAACAATAACAGAAACAAAGAAACCAAAGGATAAACTTTAAAATATATGCATTCTGAAAGAAAATTAACTAAAGATAAGTAAAATGGGAAAAGAAAATGGAAAATATATCAGAAACTGTCCTGAAACATTAACTTCACTAACCACAGATAACCAAGTTTAAAGTCTGTTTTAACAAAAAAGAATTTGTGTGTGATGTCAGATGTGTTGAGTATTGCTTCTAGTTCTCCTGACTTCTATAGAAAATGACTAGTGTTGTCCCAAAAGTGAACAGAAGAAAAATTCATTTATTTCACTTTTACTGTGTAAGACCACTGCAAACCAGAGACAATTTGAAAAGCTTCCCAAGTAGTTTAATAGTTTACTGTAGCTTTCACTCTTCTGAAAGAAGCTAGGGAAACACTATGGCAGTGTGGTTTCTCCAGAATATATTTCTCTCTTTATTAGGAGAACTTCTCCTTTACTCTAGAGATCCATATGCTTCATCACAGATCTTGAAAAATAGCCTATACTAATAACAGCCTAGCAGGTCTTGGTAAATCCAAGTTGCTATAACAATGTCTCAAGAGATAACATGATCACTTTCCACAACGGAAAACAGAAGAATATTTTAAGGAACTAAAAAGATCGAGTAAAGTGAAGGCATCTGTGCAGAACTAAACACATAGAAATACAAGAATTTTTCATCAGAAATACTGAGTGATTGTGTCAGTGCCAGCAACCACCTTTAAAAATGTTTAAACTCACTGAGAAAACAATGAATATCTGAAAAACAAACAACAGACTGTGAACTATTTTTATTTTAACCATATCCCATTAGAGAAAACGGAAAATTTATAGCAAAGCTGCTTTTCCAACAGTGTTTTAGATGACTTATATTAGCTATCTTCTTTTGGTTAAAACAACAACAACAAAACGATCAACTTTTAGATACTGAAGATGGTATGGATGTAATGCCTGCAATATCCCACTCTAGTTAGACTCTAGAATGCAGCCTGGATTAACTGGGACCTGGCAAATCTGTTCCAGTGCAAAACTTCTGGCACTGCTCTCAACTCTCCCACTAAATAACAGTGGTTTGCATCAGTCCATTAAAAGATGTTGATTAGTTAAGTTACTTACTTTCCACCCATTCATTGAAATCAAAAGCAGATGAACAGAAAAGACAAGAAATATGAGAAAGGAGGAAATGGTTGGAGGAAAGAATAAAAACAGTAACCAATTTTTCTGACCTTTCTGTATGAGTACTGAATACTCATAATGACATCTTACACTCAGCAATAGTCTTCATTAGGTTATACTTGACTAGAATATCTTCCAGAATTAGGACAAATCTTGAAAAGTCAGGAGCCAGCAGAAAAGAGTACACTCACCTATTCTATGCCTCAGCATTCTTAACTGAACAAATGAAACAGTATCTAACAGCAAGCACTAGTAGGTGAATCACAAAACTGCTGAGATCGGAAGCTTTCTGACCCCCACGGCTCACCTGTTCAACACTTCTGTACAGCAGGACACCCAGAACAGGTGCCCAAAGCCACATGCAAGCAGCTTTTGAAGATCCCCGAGGAGGAGACCCCACAACCTCTCTGGGCAGCCTATGCTGGTGCTCCAATACTGGCACAGCACAGAACAGCTTCCTGATGTTCAGAGAGAAACTCCTGTACTCCAGTATGCACCCAGTGCCTCTTGACCTGGCCCTGGGCATTACTGAACAGAGCCTGGCTCCACCATCTTTGTGTGCTCCCTTCACTTATTTGTGTGCATTGCTGAGTTCCTACTTGAGCTTCTCCAGGCTGAACAGACCCAGCTGTCTCAGCCTTTCCTCATTGGAGGGATACTTCAGCTCCTTATCATCACTGGATCGTCACAGGACCCTCGCCAGTCCATCCACATCTCCCCTGTACTGGATAGCTCAGAACAGGATACGGCAATTCTTGTGTGGCCTTGAACCAGAAAATGGTCTACAGATTGTAATAAACGGTTGCCAGTAAAACATTCAAGCTTAACAATTTGTGAGCAGTGTGTTTCCTGTCTTTTCTTCGTGCATTAAAACTGAAATGTTCTGCCCCTCCTTGTACAAGATCAGATGTACAAATTGGCCGAGTCCCATCTCCATTCAGCACACAGAGGTGCATACAACAATTTCTCTCTCACTCCACCTGACAGAAATCTAGATGCATAGACTGAAGGAAGTCTGAGACCACTTGAGTGTCTTTCTGGTAGGGAAAACCAGATCACTAATCACAGACTATGCAGAGAAACCAGTCAGACTCCAATCCAGACATAAGTCACTCAGTGTTCACTCGATATGCATCACCCTGATCACCACTTTCAGGTTAGGCTACCACTTATTTTCCTCATTACATTATTACTTCCTACACTAGAACCAGCCATTCATTCATTCATCAGCTCAAGTTCAATTTCATCACCATCATCTTCCTCTTGAAGCTCACTACAATTTTTCAGAAGTACTTTAATTTCTCATCTCCAGTAGTGTAAACCCTTCACAATTCATCACTTATTAATTAATCTTGAACTAAAAAACAAAGATATCATCTATAACTACATCTAAAATCACAGAATAATCACTATAAATCAGCATCAATCAGCCTTCTTTGACTATAATGAGAGAAAAAGGGGTGATCATTGACTTAAACTGATCAAAATTGAAGGTAATTAGCATATAGCATCTGACTCATTGCCTGTTTATATTCGGCATGTTCCCACCAATAGCATGGATTTTATGTTCATCTATAAAAATCAAAAATTTTAAAAATATTTTAATTTTGAGCTTATATCCCATGTAATAAGAAGTACTCCAGAGCACATTTTAGAAGATGGTTATGCACTTGTCAAAAATATTTTTAATGGACTCTGAACAACATAGTCACTACAGGAAATCATTAGGACAGCCATCCCTTTTTCTCTCTCTCTCTCTTTTTTTTTTCCCCAAGTACTGTGAAGTACAAGTTGTATCCTCAGAATGCAACAATAATTGTAATATGGACTACATCTGCTCTACTGAGCATCAGTAAACTGCATTTTTTATTTCGTTATACTACTTAAATTATACCATCGCAAATATTTTGTCTACAGAAAATGATGTAAAATCGATATATACACATATCCTCTGTGTGTGTGTGTGTATACATATACATATATATACATCTTTTCAGTTTTCATGATGCACTAAGGACTCGGTTTCATAACACACTGTCATTTCCATGCCTTCATGGAATATTGCACTTTCTTAATTTCTGTAAGTTGTCATATAGAAAACAGTTGAGCCACATTTGTGTCAAGTCTGCCATTTCTAATTATCAGCAACCAAGTGTAAGCAGTTTCTCCTTTGGCTTAACACATGTATACCTATCTTCCAAAAATTCTTTTATGCCACAATTCATAAAATTGTTTAGGCTGATGTTAAGTCCCCTGCACTAGATTAATAACTAATTACAGGAGATATTTATCATCTCAAGTTTCCTGCATGAGAATTGTCAGACTTAATCACCTTCCTCATATTTTCACTATTTACAGAAATAGTGCTTCATTTATCATACACTTCAGCAGCGTGACAACATTAGACTATTTTCTCCACTTCTGATGTACTTTAAGAATCATAAAACAGTGGAAAATCTTGACAACATATTGGAAATCTTATTATTTTAGGTAACATTCATTTCCACCTCACAGTGATTCTTAAAAAGCTATTTATTCTAAAACAAGTCAATGCAGAAGTAGAACTGGCAGGCTAAAAACTTAATAAATACACATTTAAGCTTAATTAAGGAAAACACATTCTGATTTTTATCACTGATTAATTTTTGCAGACAGTGTGAAAATGATTCATTTCATATCCGTAAAAAGTCTTTTATCTGACAGCAATGCCAAAGGAACTGTTTCAGAAGTAGTCTTACAGTGGGTTCTGGGCATTTAACTAGAAGCTGAGAGGAGTTAGTTAGTACTCCCCTCAGATCTTGCAGACAGTTGCTGAGATGCTCAGGTTTGTTTTTTTCAAGCCGCTTGCAGACTGGATTGCAAAGTAACTCAACACTTAAAGCAAGGTTATACCGAAAAGCACAAATGTGCAGCCAGTGCTAACTCTAGTGGGAATTTCATGCTGCGTTACTGAGCATAGGAAGATGCCATTCTCACAAAGTATTGCATAATGAGGGCAAAAAATAAATTAATTATTCAAGATATTGTGTTACTTAAAGAAGGTACGAGTGACAAGTCCCAAATTTACCAATGGAAATACTGCAGCAACAATATTACCCCAACGAAACATTACGGGATATCTTCCAGAAAATCAGCTTCAAAACCTGGCAACCAGCTACTAACTGTACAATGAAAATTGCTGTACTGGGTGTGGGTGACCCAGTGCTGTCAAGAGGTTGTTGGGGTTCTCTGTTATGAAAGGTGGGACGAGAAGGGTACAAACAGCAGTACGAATACCAAGAGGAACTGGCGGTGGCAAAGAGGTGGGAATGTTCCTTAGCACTAAAGCAAGCAGATATCCACACCACAGTCTGCAGAGAAGCTCCGCTGGGCATACAGTGCTTGTAAAATAAATGCAGCCCACATCACTGTGGGAGAGAGGAAAAGAGGAACACAGTGAAAAGGAGGACAAGTGCTGCTTCTAAAATCCTTATTCCTCATCCCCCAGCACTGCTCAGGGTGGCAGAGGATTAAGGAGAAAAGGAGTGAAACAGATCCAAAGAAAGAAGCAGGGAAGTTGATAATCTTTGCTGTTTTGTCTCTTATTACCTGAGTCTATTTTAATAGGCCACAAATTAAACTTATTTTCCCTAAATCAAGGCTGCTTTGCCCTCAATAGGCCATCTCCCTGCGTTTATTTCAGCCCACAAGCTTTCTCATCCCTTTTTTTTTTCTCTCTATTTTCCCTCCAGTCTTGCTGAGGAGGAAAAGCGAGAGAACAGCTGTGTAGTTGCTTGGCTGTTAGACAAGGATATCTGCCACATCAGTGAAACAGCAATTATTTATGGCAGAATGAAATAGTAGAGATAGCTGATCAGACAATATTGTTTTCAGTTTTTCAAACATTTAAGTTAATCATTTAAATCAGGTATTATGTCAGTATTGAAAAACTCTGAAAAGTAAATGCTCTTGGACAGAATTCAAGTGAAAATTATTGTGAAATACCTAAACTGAGGTGATAACAGAAGACAGAGACTAAAAGCAAGTCATCTGCTAAATAACCTGAAACAAGCAGCAGAAAAAGCAATATAGGAATTGAAAGATAACTTCTGCTCAGAGATGTGCATGTACTCCTGGTGAACATTTCAGTTGTTCTCTTACTGATCTGTGACCTGATACCACAATAAATACCTTTTACTTAACCATTCTAGTAATGAAAAATATTGATCTTAACACTGGAATATCACTGTATCTATTTAAAAATAAAAAAATACAATAAGTCTGTGTGGATAGGTGCTTTTTGTTTTGGGGGGTTTTTTTGGTTGTTTGTTTGTTTTAAAGCTGTTTCCACATTATTAGGTTTAATTGGAACGCACTCCACTTTTTTCCACATTTTCCATACTGAAAATGAGGGAATATGGGCAATCGATATTTCTTCTGCTTTTTCCATCTGTTAGAACAAGGTTTTAAGGGGATCCTATCAAATATATTAATATTACACAGAGGACCCGAAGGAGATCACCTTTCAGATAATGTTTAAAAGATTAATTAGAATTAAGAAATGCTACAATTCAACTTCAATGATTTATGACAGATATCATACAATACAAAAGTACAGCTTCTCTTTTGGAAGGCTTCTCTATACACCAAGACCAGGTTACACAAAAATACAGCAATAAGTATCAGTGCTACTAGAGCAGGTCTTCAGTCAGACCAAGCTGCTGACTACTAACATGCAGCATTAGCATTTGTCGTCATCACAGATTAAAACACATTTTTACTTGTGTAAAAAAAAAAAACAACCAACCAAACAAAAAACCCAACAAACAAACAAATAAAACCAGTCTAGCAAAAAGGTTTCATACATTTGTAGTTTTAATGTATTTTTAATTAAAATAGTTTCCATATCAAACATGAAGAGTGTTACATTTTCAGGAAGAACAGATTATTTTAGCAGCTTTTGCACTGGAAAATAATTCCAGCATTCACTAAACTTGCATTTTATTGAAAATATACTGTAAGAATTGACCTATTTTTTTTTTTATGTTCATCTCTGCTAATGAAATGCTGGAGCATCCACATAAGGCAGCAACTTTGGGACTAATCTTAGCAAGTAATCACCTGCTCAGAGCATCTTCAGCACTGTGTCCTCTATCCACCACACATCTAGATTAGATCAAATACTCCCAAGGCTTTTCATGCCTTCATCAATTCACATTAACTCACATACGCAGTCATCACAAAATTTTTAAACTCTCCTCTAGCACATGGAAGACCATATTAATAATTTACTCTGGTAAGCAGCAGTGTGGAAAACCCCATATGCTCTCTGCCAACAAATGCAATGCTCAGTTCTAAGAAAAAAATGAGTCTGTTTTAGCAATCCAACTGAAGAAAGCAGATGGAGATGCTTCAAAGTAGAAAATGCTCATGTTTCCCGACTCTGCAGCTGCACACCTTCACTGTCAGGTTTACATTCCAGCTTCCAATCATTTACTATGTTTCTCCTGAATTTCTTCTATATCTCGACTTCCTGACTACTAAACTTGTCAAAGGTCTGCATTTCTGAGTTCATCCACTTCAGACTCCAAGAAGAAATCTCACCACCAGGTCTTAACCAGCACAAGGAGACTGTACCTTTGTGCTGTTTACTCTTATTTATCTACAGTGCTATTTCACAGAAGTACCACAAGACAACAGCATTTTTTAAGAGCGCTGGTATAAGAAGATCAAATTCAAGTTACCCATCTGTGCTCAAACCTCAGGAATGTGCTATGAAAAAAATCACATACCTCTGCAAAACCACGCAATATGTTATGTCATGCTTTGCTGAATCTCCTTAGAGATTTATTTCTAGACGTCATTTGATTTGATTCTGCTTTATCCATTCAAATTTGGAAGAACAAATGCAATGACCATTAAGAAAACTTGAAAGTAATAAGTTTATTTAAAATCAAGCCTCAGAGGAATCATCATGTTTTACTCCTCTGCAATATAAAGACTTAAAGACAAATCTTTTGCACACAAAAAGAATTTACGGGTTTGGGTTTGAAAGAAGAAACAGAATATTTCTATGATGTATAATTAGCATATAAAACATATAAGATGTAATTCGATATATTTGGTGTATAAAACTTCTGAGGCAGCAATACATACCTGCAAGAGTAATCACCATGTTAGATTAATTGAACTTTCTAAGATCTTTTTAACTCTCAACTTCTAAGACACTGTTTTACAAGTCATTATAGGAGACTTATTTTCTTTAACTTTTAAAATGAATGTCAAGACTACTTCAACTGAGCATATTTTTTGTTTCAAGTAAAGAGAAACTATTTTTTTACTGCCCTATAAATGCCTTGCAGACATACGCTTTTAAAAACAAAAATAGCTTCAATCAAAACATAGGAATAATAGTTCTTGCTAATTCCCACAGAACCAAAATTTTGTGCTTGCCATGCAGAGGTCTTGCACTCTTGAAAGTGCATATAACACTGTGTCATGTGTAAGAGAATGCAATAAATATTCTGGGGCCACAGCCTTGCTTGTGGAAAGAATCTTTATGGAATTCTGGAAACAATAAAGAAATCTAAAGTGAAGTTTTAAAATCAGAGATTTACTTCAGTTGTAAAATCTACTACTATTCTACTACATGAGAACTTTCTGGTTTTATTTCAGTCAGGGTTCTGCACAAAGGAATGAAGAAAAACAGTTTTCCTTGGCTATAAAGAAAGTAAACAAAGCCCCAAATGCTTTTTTTTTTTTAAATTTAAAATCCCAACAATTTTCTCTTGTGCTACAGAGAATTAAAGTGTCTTAGTAAGTTTGTAAAAAAAAAAAATTCAATAGAAGACAATAAGTTGATAATGTGTTAAGGGAAAAAAAGAGGAAAACTAATTCAATTCTCTTTTTTTAGTGTCATGCTATATCTTAAATATATATTTAGTGTCTGGTATATCTTAGACTGGTACTATCTTTTATGTGCTGGATACAGTAATCAAAAAGTCTTCTCAAAGACATAAAAATATAGCATATCCTCTGACATCCCTTCTGACTAGGACCTATGGCCTGCTATCAAATAAAAAAACAAAACAAAAAACAAGTTCCTCATGCCTTAGATCATTAACAAACTAAGTGAGCTTAAGCAAAAATAGATTTTTATCTGGTAAACACCCGAACAGTTCTTTGAATTTCTGAACATTCACCCATCTCTTCAAAGTGAATACACTAATAATACTCTGCTGAATGTGCCTCCATATTGATTAAAGGCTATTGGCTGCATCACATTCCTTTCATATTGTTTTCAGTATCTTTTAATTCAGCAGTTGTGGAGAGTAGGGGAAATGCCTTAATACAGATTAGTCTTTGGAGCTAACTGTAAAATGGGAAAAATTCTTAAACTACTGAACAACTACCTCTCATTAAAATTTAATGAACGTGTTCATTATTTTCCATATTTTCTCTGTTCACTTTTAGCTGGAAGATAATTTGAATAACTAAATTAAATCTGTAGCCATCTCTTACTTACCATTTAAGTTTTGAAAACATAGTGACCTTCAGAAGCAAGACTGAAACAACTACAGAGACAAAAGTCAATGATCTAAAAGCTCACAACTGTAGAATATCTGTCAGTGATGGAAGCAGTTTCCTTTTCTTGTTCAATTTCATAACTCTACTTGGCATGAAGTTTTAGAGTTATATGCATACAGGTAAAAGATGCACTTTGTACTCAAGTTCAATAATAACCTTCATAACAGTTTAAAGAATCACTTTGGGTCATAGCTAGCAGACCATTCTGCTCAAAATGTTCTTGCAGTACAGTATGCTACTCTAAACAATTACAACCTTAAAAACCCCCCATCTTTTAAATTTACATTTTTCACCTTAGCATTTTTTTTTCTGAATTATTCTAAAATTATCCAGTACAGAAGTTTTTCTCAAGAAATATGACCCGATAAAGACATAGGCAATTAAGTGCTTTCAAGGCCAAAGTAAGAGTCTCCTTACCCCCACTCCAAACAATACCTAAACAAACAACCCAAAACACAGCCTAATAAGCTAAGAAAGAGGAGCAGTAGTAAAAATTCAATGGTACTTCATATTCAACACATTTCTATATATATAATTTTAAAACGTCATACTTTTATCAAAATTTAAGCTTATTTTCAGTTGAATATATTCTTAAAGAGTTGAAAGAGAGCATGTTTGAAAAAGTCTACAGCCATATGGAAGAAAAAGTCATTCTATGCATTCTTTCCTGTTCTCCTTAATGCAGTGCATACTGGTCAAAAGGAAAAGATTTTGTTAATAATCCAGTTATTCTTTCAGTCTTGTTCTGCTTTATTTGCCAAAAGGTAAAGGATTTTATGCTTTCTAAACAAACATAAATTTGATTACTTAACTCTCAAGCAATTTATTTTTCCTTACATAGACAAAAATATGCTTCATTCTTCCTATATGTTTAAATCTGTTTGAATGCTCTCCACTTATGGAAAGATTCATAGTAAATGCACTTTTCAATCACACATGTTAAAGAGAACATTCTCATGTAATCTACGGCAAACAACCAATTAGGGATGCCATCCAATTATAAACAAACTCTCCACAACAAGAACACATAAGAGCACTATAAGGTATGTTTAGATGATTTACCCACACCAAACAAGAACAACTCAAAATACAGTTTGATTTTACTCATCTCCTCCAACCCCCAAGACATGAAGAAGCATTCTCAACTAATACAATAAGTTGATTTTGCTTAATACTAGTATTAGATGCTATAATGAAGTTACCTGTCATTAATGATCCAGTTCAGACAGAGATTGAGGGAATTAAGGTTTTTGCATCTCTTTACTATTTCCATCACTGTTTCATTATCCAGTTCTGTGATATGACGTAGATCCAGGCTGGAGAGATTTCTTAGCTGTTGAGACAAATATGACAGGAATAAATAAAACATTCATATAAAAACTTATTCATATAAATAATGGTTATAAAAACTTTTAAAAGCTTTTTAATCATGTACTTGTGCAAACAAGTCAAGAAAAATGAAATTAATGTATTTTCCACCAAGTAAATAAATAAATAAAAATCAGATATATTTATCTAATATAACTTAAGCATCTGAAAACTACACTCACATTTGGAATTCAGACAAGATTTCAGTCACTCTTGTGACATCAAGAATCTGTTGTTCATGGTCTAGTCCACATAGTGAAAGGTCTCAGCCTCCCTCCTAACTTTCCGTACAGGGTGTAAGACTCTAAGGTGGCATACCAACTCATTTAAATAAACAAAGAAAGGGCAGTAAAGAAAGGCAAGACAGCACATTTCTGACATTTGCCCTCAATCACTCAAATGCACGTGATTAAAGACTCAACAGTACAGGGTCTTCAAACTGTGTAAATCTCACACGCTCTGTGAAAAAGAACACATTTACACATTAGTCTTACCTGTACAGTCATCAGTAATAACTTTGATACTCCAAATAAAAAAACAGATTAGAGTTGCAGAAGAAGCTGATCTATTATTTATGCACCAATTAACCTGATTTGTTCCTATTATAATCACTATAATGTCCTTCAAAAGCAGACAGAATCTTCTTACTACTTTCATGAGCTACGGATTCACAGAAGGAAATTTATAACGATTTTTGCAGCATCCTCAAACAATAGATCAGTTTAATCATAATAACCTCCAAGTGGTGTTTGCTTTATAAGCTGTCTGAAATAATCTCTGTTATACTCTGGAAAAAAATAATTGCATTAGGTAATACTGACACTTAATTAAATTTACCTTCACTGTAAGAGAGAGAAAATAATCCTATTCAGTGATTTAGGTCACTAAGGATTTGATTAAGTAAAGGCATACAACTGAGATCACATAACTGGTCCACTTCAGTAGTTAATTATTAAGTCAATATATTTAAGAAAAAAAAGAAAAAAAAAGAAAAAAAAAAAGTAGGTAGTCTTCCACAGAAAGTGGTATTCTCATAGTTTGTCCCAAAAGTTTTTAACACTTTCTGATCTAAAATGTGAAGATAAACCATATATTGCTTCCAATAATTGTGCTGAACAAGCATAAAATTATGGAGTCTGACCTCTGAGAGACAATTGCAGGCCATTTCTAGAGGAAACAAGAGGAAAATATTCCTAGTATTAAAAGGTACTGCTGAGTTGCTTGTTGCAGTCCCACTGCACTTCTGTTTCTTATTTGCTGGTTAGAGAGCATATGACTGATACGGGCTTGGTAAAACGGACAGATCTTGTAGGCTCTGCACTCCATGCATAATTATAAATTTCCTGTGAGAGCAGTATCTTCTGTGTACATCTTCCGTGCATCCCTCACAAGCAACCTCTCATTTTTCTCCCTAAGTTACGAAAAGGAGAGGCACAGAGCAACTTGAAATATCCTCACCTCCATGCATGTTAGACAGTTCTGTCTTTGCACTGTGTCAATAATTTGTTCAATGCCTATGACATGCTTGAATCCCTATGTGAAGTTCAAATACAAATTGATGACTCCTATCTCAAATATGCTGCCCGAAATATAGGAAGCACTCTATTATTTTTATTTTGCAAATAAACAGCACGGACTAAATCCAAAAAATCGTTACACACGTGTTTTATATATCAGTAGCAATGTATAAAAGATTTCTCCACTTTGGGCAAAGAATCTATAAATATCAACACACAGTTGCGATGGCACAGCTTGTTTCTGTTCCCCCATAATGATTCTCCATAAAAATACATCAGTGCTGACTAACCCAACTCACAGAAAGTCAAGAGTATTGTAACATGCATGTGACTGGAGTAGGACAACTCTACTAAATTCTGGTTTATATGATTCCTGCAGTGATTAAAATTTCAGTATGTTCCCATGATTTCTATCTATCTCTATGCTTATCTTGCTTTAAATTATTTAGTGCCTTATTCTCTATTTATAAAACAGGGAAATGAGGCACAAATACATTGATTATCATTACATTTGCAGATTGTTATGGAAATGTGAATCAAAGGCAAACATCCTAAACCCATGTCCACCAAAGTAACTGGAAAACTATTTTACATGGGACAGCCGACTTTTTAGCATACAAAGTAAACCTAATGGGCATTTCAGCATAGATATGCTCTATGACATTATGCAAATATTTACTTCAGAGAGCCCTCAAATAAAAGCTGAGAATGTTCCCTCTAAGAAAAACAGAATCCCAACCTATAAACAAACTTACTAGAGTAGGTACCAGTTCTTCTGAGTCTTTGTCACTGAAATTACTTAGAGAGAAAACACCATCAACTTAAAATAAAGATGAGTCAATGCACAAAAATCAGTTCTTTTTTTAAAAAAGCACCTAACATGATTTTAAATCGGGTGATCTCCCCATTTGAGGCAATGATGAATGCAGCAGAAAGAATTTGTTATACCCCAGGAAAAAAAATACTCTAGTGTTACATGGCTAGACTCAAAAGCGATGTGAATTCTATATTTTTTTTCCTGTCATGGGCAAGAGCAATTGCATAATCTTTATATGCTACCTTTAACTCTCACATCTAAAACTAATTCAATATAAAACAATTTCTCTGATGCATACATTTTGGATAGTTGGGACATTTGAGTCTTGAATACGTAAATCCTGAGATGAATAAATCACAGAATCACAGAATTGTAGGGGTTGGAAGGGACCTCCAGAGATCATCGAGTCCAACCCCCCTGCCAAAGCAGGTTCCCTACACCAGGTCGCACAGGTAGGCGTCCAGGCGGGTCTTGAATATCTCCAGAGAAGGAGACTCCACAACCCCCCTGGGCAGCCTGTTCCGGTGCTCCGTCACCCTCACCGTACAGAAGTTCTTGCGCACATTCGTGCGGAACTTCGTATGCCCTAGATTCATCCCATTTCCCCTTGTCCTGTCCCCACGCACTACTGAAAAGAGTCCAGCCTCACCACTATGGCCCCCACACCTCAGGTATTTATAAACCTGGATCAAATCCCCTCTCAGCCTTCTTTTCTCAAGGCTAAACAGACCCAGTTCACTTAGTCGTTCCTCATAGGGGAGATGCTCCAGGCCCTTCACCATCTTTGTGGCCCTCCGCTGGACTCTTTCCAAGAGATCCCTGTCTTTTTTATACTGGGGAGACCAGAACTGGACACAGTACAGGGCAGAGTAGAGGGGGAGGATCACCTCCCTTGACCTGCTGGCAATGCTCTTTTTTATACACCCCAGAATGCCATTGGCCTTTTTGGCCACAAGGGCACACTGCTGGCTCATGGCCAACCTGTCACCCACCAGGACGCCCAGGTCCCTCTCTGCAGAGCTCCTCTCCAGCAGGTTATCCCCCAGCCTGTACTGGTGCATGCAATTATTCCTCCCTAGGTGCAAGACTCTACACTTGCTTTTGTTAAACATCATCCTGTTTCTTACTGCCCAGCTCTCCAGCCTGTCCAGGTCTCGCTGAATGGCAGCACAGCCTTCAGGTGTGTCAGCCAGTCCACCCAACTTCGTATCATCAGCAAACTTGCTGAGGGTGGCCACTATCCCCTCATCAAGGTCATTGATGAAGATGTTGAACAAGACCGGACCCAGCACAGACCCCTGTGCTGGTTTTAAATAAATATTATAAATATTATAAATATATATTATAAATAAAGCACGGTTTTGATCAGCATTTTTTTCACAGAAAAGGATATTCTGTTACTTGACTACTCAGTGTTAGGGCAACAGAATTAATTTTTTTCCTTCGCGCCCCCCCACCCAGATAAAGAAGTATAATTTTTTCACAAAATGTTAGGGCAATTCTTTTACATGTGTTTTTTACACTTTTCTCCAACTCTTAATTCTATAGCTCTACAAAGAATGTTCTTCGTGAACAGAATCTAAGCTCAACTCTGGAAAACAGAATGCTTTGTATTTAATCTGACAATAAAATCGACAATGCAGATAGCAGATAGAGGGCTTAAAGATATGAAATGAAAAATAAGATGAAGCATTAAGGGTAAAGAGGAAAAGTTAAACGAAGTTTATTTGCTACATACATACACGGCTTTTCTATGTTCCTGAATTTTGACTCAGAACTCTGTGCTAAAATTGCATGAAATAGTGTAAGAGCACTCAGATTTTAGAAGGAGTCTGGTTAGATTCATATAAAATCGATCCTCTTCAGAACTAAAGCCAAATTATTTCTGAAGGAAATTACTTATAAGGACTTAATGAGCTTTAAATTCACATCTTCTGCTAATTAAGCTTAATTTACTTGACTCTCTCTGTGTATATATGCCATCAGGGAATAAAATGGTTTCTGATTTAAACCCTCCAAAGGATATGTACAATCACAGGAAGTAAAGAATGAGCAACCACAAAAAGAATTTAAGTTATGGTCATGTTTTTTTCTTTTCTTTTTTACCATTAGGTCAATAGAATCTATAAACCATTTTTTAAAAAGGCACATACATTAATTTTGATTTAAGGATAAGCTGAAGTAACAGAACCATATTATAGAGATATACAGTGTTCATGAAATAGTAATCATATATGGTTTAAAAACTGGAAAATGATTCAATAGTTATGGAAGGAACTATTTTACGATAGACTGATTTAATGTTCTGCACATTCGTGACATTTAATTTAATTCCTTAAACACTGCAGAACATTGAGTTTAAATCAGAAATGCTTAAATAAGGAACACGTGTTCAAAAACTGTGTTAAAAGCACACCCAAATTTCACAACTTACAGAAGACCCAAAATACTTTGGTTTTGATGACTATACAGAGTTGTAAAGAAATTTAAAAACTTAATTGAAAAGGGCAATTTAAAAGATATATTAATTAAGAAAACATTTATTCAATATATTCCTTTATTTTGTCATGTAGCACAACAACCGGAAAGTGAAAGACATTTGTATTCATGGTGCTGTGTCTTCCAACCTGAATGATAATAATAATTCAGGTTTTTCAAACTTTTGCATGCATACTTTCACAAGTCAAGCTACAGAAAATAAATATACCACCTTCCTTTCAATGAGTGAAGCCCCCTGTAAAGCAGCAACAAGCACTACCTGCATGCACACTTAAACTGCATATATAGTACCTGAGATATGAAAGTTGGAATTTATAAACTGGAAATAATAGTTGCTGTTAAAACGCATTATCACTGAGTCATAATTTACTGTCTGTGTTATTTGCTCTCAAGCACATCCAATGAACCATTTTTGTTTTGGAAATTTTCATACGCCCACAGAGTACTGAAACCCTTTCAAGTCAACATTCTCTGCAACGTCTTTTCTGCTTTTTTTTTAACTTAAAAATCTGCAGTTACAAGAATCGAATTCTTATAAATGGTGAGAAGAATCTCTTAGACACTGTTAACTTCATGTACCAGAATGGTTAGGTTTAGTTTTACATGATGTAAAAAAGTTGTCATGGTTTTATGATTTTTGGTTGATGGTATTCCACATCACAGCATCATGTATTGCACCAGGAGTTAAAGAGTTAATGCTCCAGTTTGGAATACCTGTCCCAGAAGAGAACTACATTCCCCAGAGGACTTTGCATTCAGAGAGAGAAAAAATCCCTGGCAAGGTCTCGAGACCAGGCTTTCCTCCCTTCTGCTCATCCTCACCACACATCTCAGCATTAGAGTAGGGTCTTCAGCTTTCAGACACTCTCTCATTTTATCTGATTTATTATCTTCAATTCTAGTTACATTGTATTGTATTATAGTGTGTTGCATTCCGATATCTTATTTAGTAAATTAGTTTGTTTCTCCTCAGATCATTGCCGCTGCTTTGTTTTGGGCCCATCTCTCCATTCTTTTCCCTTATCCCTTTCCAGGGTGCAGATCTGCGGGTCCTTCTACCCCGCTAGTCATGGAGCTGGGCCAAATCAGCCCATAAACCATTCACAAATGTTCTCTTACATAGGATGGTCGCATTTTCAGTATGAAGGCAAACCCCAGAAAGAATCTCACAGAATCATTATGTTCAGAAATCCTTACTTAAAGAATTTTTCCCATGATTGGATGACTGACATTTAAAAGGACATCTTATTTAAATGCAAGCAGATAAATAAACTATATGCCTCCTCGTGAAATAGAGCCTGTTTTACTAATAGCTTAAAAAAATTCTCTAGACCTAGACAAAGACGGAAAAATATGTTAGGAAGAAAGAAGACTTTAAGATTAGAAAGTATGCTGAAATATTACCATAAAAAAGGACAAGTCATTGTATTTTAAGTTAAAATAAATCAGTAACTGAAGAAAGGGAGCACACAGTACTTCAGTTTAGAAAAGGCTCTTGCACAATCAGTCTAGCCATGTGTAGATGATAACATTAAAAATCTATCAAGTGTAATGTCAGTTCTGAATAACTCCACGATATTTGGTCTATAAATCTGAACTTTGACTGACCTAATACTGGCCACTGACTCAGGCACAGGTATGATTACTCGTGACCCTCAGGTACATTATGAGATAAAGATACAGATAACATTAAAAAAAGTTCTCCCAGATAGTACTACTTCAAAATATGTCCAGTTAGGATTCACACTTATTTTGATGACATCTGTAAAAAATTTTACCCAAACACAGTCCTTCAGAAGTCCATAGTGTAGAAGCACAGATAGAAGTACACAGTTATAAAGCAATTACTCCAGTACATGTCAGAACTCAAAGGAAAAAGACAAGGAAAACACTTGGATAAATAGAATTGTATCTCATTATTTCTCAACAAAGTTGAGAAATGTTGGACTAATTGTGACACTGTTTCACATATTACAGTTACAAGACATAAGATTCTAAGTCATCAGAACAAACCCCTGGATACAACTGAGAGTCCAACAGTCTGAATTAGATAAACATGCTCCTTCCTTTCCTCCCTCTCCCTCTCTGTGTATGTAATATGCAGTTCTTCTCCACTTGCCCAGTAATCACTTACTTGGGGTATATTTTATGTAGTTTGTGCTAACTTCAAAGAAAAGAAGTGCTAGAATGACAACACATTTTTGCTATATATATATATATATATATATATATATGTATGTATGTATTATATGTATAATATAATATAATATATATAATATAATATATATATTTAGCAATATATATGTATTATATGTATAAATATAATATATATATATATATTTAGCAAAAATGTGTTGTCATTCTAGCACTGTAATATATATATATTATTTTTAATATCACAATGATCAGGAACAAAAATATTGAAAAGAAATATTGAATGTTTCCTGTTTCCTAAAATACAGAACACTTTCACTACTATATCCCATGATTAGATATTTAAAAAGCTTTGTGATTAAGCAGCACTGTAATGCAGAATTTCTAAGTGCCAGTATTTCTGAAGAGGAGCTAACATTACTAGAGGGAAAATACAGTAATAATAAACCACTCAATTTTTATACATCTGTCAGTCTCAAAGGAATTTTACAACAGCAGTCAGTGCTGTTATCTCTGCTGTGCATGCAGGAAGAAGAACAGAAGAGTACTTGCTCTGCACAGCCTTGCAGGACACACTGACAGGCCAGTCAGAGCTAAGAACAGATTCCACGTTCTCTCAGAATATGGGTTAGCATGACCATTTATGTCTGTTTAAGACCATTTATGAACTGACGGTAACAAATGCACAATATTTATAACAAAAAAAAAGCCATGTCATTAACAGATGAATTCTGGAAAAGACAGATACAGCAGTTTAAGATGAAGCTATTGTTCCACAGATATTTGCCATTATTCCCTGATAGTGGTTATTTCCTACAAACAAAAACTGTAGAAATGAAATGTGTGCTGGTGCTAGATGCTTTGGTGCAATTAGGAGTTCTACTTAAAACTGCCTGCTGTGAAGCAAGTCATCCGGCAGAGGCGCATGGAAACAACTGTCAGCGTCACTACAGCAAGTTTAACAAGATACCACTTCTCAACAGTTTCACAATTAAGAAGCCAGAATTCCAATGCTAATTTTGCTACTGTCTCACTGTATGCTGGGAAAGATCTCCTTACCCGCTCTTTTTGCCTCAAGACATCAAAATCCTTGCCCATAACACAAGTGTTTTTAGTAAGGATCTCACACAGTATCAATAAATATTAGAAAACAAAATAAGAGAAAGCAACCCACCCACACTGCTATCATGCACTGAATGTCACTTGTATGTTAAAAATACACTTAGCAAGCCTTACAGATCATATCACATCAGAAAAGGCATGTCATACAAAAATTATAGTTGATGAAATAATAAGAGATATTCAGACTCTTCCTTGAACAGCCTTTAACTTCCAAACCCAGGAAAAAATTCAACTTCAAGTTACACTTTAGGAGTAGGACAGCAAAAGCTCCTTTCAACCCACAAAATACATTAACATCAGGCATTTCAGAATCACTGCTTTCAATCCAAAAAAAACCTTTCAGTGAACAGTGACACACTTTTTGCTAACAATGTTCCACTTGAAAATACTGGTAAACATAAACTCCTCAATCATTTCTGAGAACTTAAAGAGGTGTAATGTTCAAAGCCACTACCATTTTTCCAATATTGGAATCCTGAAGAAAGTTTATATTAACAAGATTCAAGAGAAGGAAGCAGGAATCCCAAAGTCTCACGCCTTAACTATTAATTCTATCTGACTTTGATGAAGCTTGTAACAAAGCTGCTTCCTAGAGATTTTTGGAAGGACTGCATAAATAAGGATTTCTCATCATTTATTACTCTTAAACAAAATGAAATCAGAATTAAATAATAAGAAGAAAAATCACAATCATTTCATAACCGCATAAATGGGACTACGAAGCCACACAATGGAAGAACAAGACTTAATCATCTATTAAATATTCAGTAGTTCTGAGTCCAAACAACGCAGTATCCAAATAGTGTACCTTAAAAGTGATCTGTGTAGGAGTCTCCAAGAAAACCTTGATTTGCTGAACCTCCCTCTGTCTGACTTCTGAATTTTCAACCTCCTACATTTATGTTGTGCATATAAGATAAAACCTACCAAGAATTATTTAGGAAGTAATCATGAAAATAACTGTATTCTTTCCTCTCATTGACATACACACCTTTTGCAAATTATTTCAATATTCACTAAACCCTTTCTCAACAACATCCCTTGAGGTGCCATAACTTTACCAACTAAATAAATTTATCTGGTTTAGTTCTTTTTGCATGTATTCTGAAATGCTTTCAGTTTATCTGTATCTTTAGCTACTAAGCTATCCTGAACTGAAAATATTTTACAAATATGCTTAACTACTTAGTACAGCAATAAGAGGGCAGCAGAGCTGCAACAACAATAACAACAACAACAAAAAACACCTGTATTTTCTTCACCACATTCCGTTTTCCTTTAATATACTCTACACTTACTCCTTCAAGATCTCTTTATCCATCATCAGGTTAAAGCAACAGTACAAAGTCAACAAAGGAAAGTTTCTGGGTGCTGCACCTGGAAAAGAGCAATGTCAGACGAAAGAACACTGGAGATGAGTGGCTGGAGAGCAGCTCAGCAGGAAGGGACCTGCGGCTGCTGCTAACAGCAGCTCAGCATAAGTAGCAGTGTGCCCTGGCAGTCAGAAGGATAATACCACATATTGGGGTGTGCGAAACACAGTACAGCTCGCCAAGCAAGAGAGGTGATTCTTATGCTATAGTAGTGTTCATGTTGCCTTACTTTGAATACTGTGTGCAGTTCTGGGCTCCATAACATAAAAAAGAATGTTAAAAGTCCTTGAAAGCATCCAGAGGAAGACAACAAAGCTGGTGTCAGGGCTGGGAGGCATCTCCTGTGAGGTGAGGCTGATGACATTAGGACATTCAGCCTGGAGATAGGGAGGCCAGGAGGTGATCTCAGCTCTCTGCAGCTCCCTGAGGAGGGAAGCAGAAGGCTCAGGCCAGGCTCTGCCTCTGGGAGCTGATGGCAGATTGGGAACAACACAAAACTGCACCAGGGGAGGTTCAAACTGGACACTAGGAAAAATTTGTTCACCACGAGGGTGGTTGGCCACTGGAATAGAGAAGTGGTTGATGACCCATGCTTGTCTGCTTTCATTTGGACAATGCTATTGGTAAAATGCTTTATTTAATTAGTGCCAAAGTGGTCAGTTGAACTAGATGCTCTTTGTAGGTTCTTTCCAACTGTACTGTTGTGTTCACTGTTTACCAGAACTTGGTTATACTGAATTTCCATTTCTACAGGTATCTTTACCAATTATAATAGGGGAAATTTAGACTGGATGTAAGGAAGAAGTTTTTTATGATAAGGTTAGTGAAGCATTGGAACAGATTGCCCAGTGAGGAGGTGTATGCCCCATCCTTGGAGGCATTCAAAGTCAGACTGGACAGTCTGAGGAACCTGATCAAGCTGTAGGTGTCCACTGCATGGGAGCCAAACTAAGTTTAAAGGTTCATTGCAACTCAAATGATTCCATGATTCTATAAGTAGGTTCTACTTATTTTCTCCTTTATTATTTTGATTGTTTTAATTCTTAGCTATAAATACCAATAGTTCATTTAAATACTAACTTCTTTATCACAGACGCATTTTCCTATGATCTCCCTGATGTTTACATGATTTCTCAATTTACTTTCAGTTGTGAATTTTAATTAATAGGCTGTTTATCACCTCATCCAAGTAATTCATTTCATTGAGCACTTCCACTAATCTTTGCAAAAAAGTTCTCCTACACATCACTCCTCTTATGTAGAAGTAAAAGGAAAGGAAATAAAATATAATTCTAACACTACATATAAATTATAATATAGATGTGGATATATACAAAATGCGTGTGCACAAAGGATATACTGTAGCAGTGAAGGGATTATCTAAATCTCTTGCACTCAGAATTGTGTACTTCCAGTTCGAGAATTTTTGTTGTGTTACCAATAAAGTCTAGTACAACTAGGCATTGTAAAAACATTTTTCTGTACAGCAGTATTAATTCGGAGAGAAAGTGCCATCCCATGAATATCACAGAATCACAGAACTGTAGGGTTTGGAAGGGACCTCTAGAAATCATCGATTCCAATCCCCCTGCAAAGCAGGCTCCCTAGAGCAGGATGCACAGGTAGGCATCTTGGTGGGTCTTGAATATCTCCAGAGAAGGAGAATGCACAGCCTTCCCGGGCAGCCTGTTCCAGTGCTCCATAACCACTTTTTCTGTCCCCACTGAAAAAGAGTTTGACCATGTCCCCTGTCTCCCACACTTAAGATGTTCATGAATATTGATCAGATCCCCTCTCAGTCTTCTTTTCTTAAGGCTGAGCAGACCCGGGTCACTCAGCTTCCCCTCAAAGTTGAGATGCTCCAGGCCCTTTATCATCTTTGTGGTCCTCCACTGGACTCTTTCCAGGAGATCCCTGTCTCTATTGTACCAGGGAGCACAGAACTGGATACAGTACTCCAGGTGAGGCCTCACCAGGGCAGTAGAGGAGGGGGATCACCTCCTTGATCCTCCCTTGCCACGCTCCATTTAATGCACCCCAGGATCCTGCTGGCCTTTTTGGCAACCAGGGCCACTGCTGGCTCATGGCTGCCAACCTGTTGTGTCCACGACCCAGGTCCTTCCATGCAGTGCTCCTCTCCAGCAGGTCATGCCCCAATCTGTACTGATACATGCAGTTATTCCTTCCCAGGTACAAGACACTACACTTGCTTTTGTTAAACCTCATCTGGTTTCTTACTGCCCAGCTCTCCAGCCTGTCCAGGTCTCACTGAATGGCAGCACAGCCATAAGGCGCATCAGCCACTCCTCCCTGCTTTGCTTCATCAGCGTACTTGCTGAGGGTGGACACTATCCCCTCATTGTCAATGAAGATACTGAGCAAGACTGGACACAGCACCAACCCCTGGGGAACACTGCTAGTAAATATGTTTTTCCAGTTTGTTTCCCCTACAAGGAAATCCAAAGATTTGTTCAAATAATACAAACTTCATTTATCTTGTCATGTTTCTATCCCTGGCAGCATGACCCTGGTTGATATCTACTGTTTGGCAACAGTCAGGAACACTAATGAGAAAATAAAAGCTGCTATGATACTTACATTAGTGAGGTGAATTACTCCTTTAGATGTAACGGAGCAGCCCATGAAACCAACATACTGCAGCTCAGGACAGTGTTCAGCAAATGCTTTCACTGACTGATCTGTCACCTGCAGAAAAGATACACAGGTATAGTTGAGTAGGTGATATGCGTACATACATAATATAATCTATTTTCCCTGTAACTCTGGCAAGATCCTCGGTAACAGTTTTGTTCATGTTATCACTACTACAATTTATTTTAAGACTTTGAAAGAAAATATTAGATATGCATACATATCTGTAGAATCGTATGAAGAGGGATGATGTAAGAGGGGGATCATCATCTTAGAGGAAAAGGAAAAATAGAAGAAGAAAGAATGATGGCAACTGAAATTCAAATATTCTGCTTATCTGCAGATAACCCAAGAGACCATTCTATCCACTATTCCCATAAGTTATACAGAGACATCAAAATACTAACAAATTTGATTGTCATCCTGGAGAATCATGCTGAACATTGCCATGCATCATTTCTTCAGCAAAGAATTTGAACTCAGACATATCCTAAGTTTCCAGTCCCTTTCTAGACAATGCTACTGAAACAAAGACATTGTTTTTAACTAAAAGATAATATTGCATTTATTTTCATCTCATGGTAATATATCATTCAGTGTCATTTACCCATTAAATGGAGATTTTACCTACTTTATTACTGTGATTTAAATGAATTTCTCAACCATTTATTTTGTCTAATAACTATGAAACACAAATTAATGCAATGTTTTGCAGGTATACCCAAAGGATAACTACTTGCCAAATTTCGGAAGGATGTAAAATGGATATGCTTAAGACGTCTCCATATTTTTCTTTAAACAGATTGTATTTTTTTTTTCTTTTCTGAGCCGTATGTATTCTCAATGCAAACGACAGTAATACAAAGCTCTATTTTGATTTTGGGATAAAACCTGTACTGTCCAGCAAAATTGCACTGGAATGTCTCACTATGTCTGGAATATGAAGCCTTAAATGCCTGAAGGCATTATGGATACACAAGAACATATTCTTGTCATCACAGAACTCAGAAGCAAAAGAAATTTTGAAATATCAAGTCTGTAATTCAGCCTCGGGTGAATACATACATGCAAACAGTATTCTTGTGCAACCTTTATCTGCAGTTCCAACTTGCTTGGCCAGCATGTCACTTAAGTGCTTGCTGGCAGCATATGGTGACCTTGGTGAGACTCTGACAAGACAATTTTTGAAAAGATAGCCCAGAGATAAAGGAGACCAGCAAGGTTATAGATACAATACCACATTTAAGCTGTTCTGATATGGGGCTATTGGGTGTGGTTTATATAGGTCTAATGTAGTTTCTCAAAGCAACAGTTTCTCCATGAATAAACAGCTTTCTAGTTACATATCACCCAACCACAAATGAAAGGCAAGACCTCAGGAGCTGGATATTTACAAACCTGAAAACAGACCAAAAGGAAAGGGAAAAAAGGGCCAGAATCAGCAATGAAATGGGCACTGGCCATGTTTTTACTGCATTAACCTATGCTTACAGTCTACTTTCCTAGATTAAAAAAGAAACTGTAATAAAAAATTTCTTCTTTCATTTTGATCTGACAATGTCTTTATCTTATATTTTCATCTTTGCACAATTTTCTCATCTATGGACTGTCACCTTACTTGGGAATTTTGAAGATTCTGACCACTAGAAACCTGTGACAAATAGCACCTGAAATCAAACATGATTTTCCAAACTACAAGAGGTTAAAAAAAGGTAACATTTAAATTAGGATTAGAAAAACAGAATATACCAATACTAGCTTTCTACCTTAGCTTTTCTACAGAAGATGAACTAAACCCTTTGCTCTTCAGGAGAAAAACCATGTTACAAACTTAATCTACTTTCTTTACAGAGGATTAGATTATCATTCTATGCTTCAGACAGGTTTGCCCTGGCTAGCAAGAAAGCACATTCATGGACAATCAATAACATAAATGCCTAATGTGTCAAATTTAATAGAGAAATTAAAGGTTTAATAATGAATAATAAATAATTTCTTTCATATAGCTGCCATTTGGGTGCATGGAGATTTTAAAAATGATGCTTTGACTCCCAATAATAAAATTACTACCTGCATCTTAAAATACCTTTTATTAATTGTATGGAATTTTCAGCATCCTAAACAAAATTAAGAAGTAAAGAGTTTTGGTAAAAATTGGTGACAGCAGATCATAAGTATTAAACAGCCTATAGATTGGGAGTTAACATTCCCAGCGCTTGTTAGGTAACCAAGAACGATCCGGTCAGAAAAAGATTTTTACCTTATTACTCATTACCATTCATGTCCCATGAACTTCCTAGTTTAGAAAAAATTATTTACAACCTGTCAACCTGAATACGCTTCACATTTCCTCTGGGAGAATTCACAACTTTTGTCATGCATTTTGCTACTGCAAATGACAATTTCTGTTCTTAAATCTTTATTTAGAAACGAAATAGTTGTGCACTGAAACTACTGATGTCTTTAAGCAGATGCCATGTTTTGCTGCCAGCTCATAAATGCACCAGATCTGTAGGACGTGACTTCAAGTTTTAATGGGAAACATTGTAAAAAATTCCCAACCAGCACTGCAATATCACAATCAGCATTCTCGATTATACCAGTACCTATAAATATCTCCTGTCTTTTTCAGACCCAGAGTCATTTATAGCAATTTGTATTTTAAAATCATGATTCTCAATGAGACAGTCTGTACAGGAGATCACCAGATACTGTGTTTCATTAACTACTCTTATCATAAAATTCCCTCACTGGAGAGAGCAGTTAATTGGAAGGAAAAACAAACATATGTATTTCTGTACATATCTATGTACATACACACTTGCAGTTTCATGAGAACAATGGTTTCTCACAACAAGAATATAAGATAGCATCACAGAATCATATCATATCCCGACTTGGAAGGGACCCACAAGGATCACTGAGTCCAACCCCCGCCTCCACAACGGACCACCTAAAATCCAAACCCTACATCTGAGAACACCTACATCTATCCAAACACTCCCAGCACTCTGGCAGTTGGGGCTGTACCCACCGCCCTGGGCAGTCTGTACCATGCACACTGACCTATGGTGAATAACCCCCACCTGACCCTCCCCTGACACAGCTCCATGCCTTTCTTCATTCTGTGTTCAACTAGATAAAGAAACATCATTTTTCACACAGAGGGTGGTGACGCACTGGAACAGGCTGCCCAAGGAGACTGTGGATGTCTATCCCGGGAGGCATTCAAGGCCAGGCTGGTTGTGGTTGGCGACCCTGCACACAGCAGGGGGGTTGAAACGAGATGATCATTGTGGTCCTTTTCAACCCAGGCCATTCTGTGATTCTATGATTCTACGATCTAACGATAACTTTCTTAAACACAGTATCTGATGAAGGAGCTAAAATATGTAATTCTCAATATGCCTGCCCTCCTTTGAAGGTCACTGAGAACATAAACCAGCTTGGACTTTCTAGGTAAACAAGTGCATAGGACTGTACTCAAAACTGCTGACCTGCAGTTCAGTAAGAGTAACTGATGCTTGAATACTATCCATCAGTATTCCTATACGGTTCTAAAAACAAACTAAGCCAAGCTTCACAAGTAGAAACAGTATTTTTCATTAGACATGCTTTTACAGAGGAGAAAAAAGCAGTTAAGTTTCAGACAGGTCTGAAACAGAAATAACAAAGCAAAATTTAAAGCTAAAAAAAAAAAAAAGATTCAATGATGGAAAAGAGTTCTTATTCTGTTTAGCTAGACTGACTGCTATGTTATTATCTGCAGTGTCTAGCACTGATATACATGTTTGAGATTTTAAATCTAAACTCAAAACATGCAGGCCAGCTGACTATTTTTACTGTCTCAGGAATGGTAATCTCTTTCATCGTGTTTTAACTTCCCAAGAGATGACTTGCTCTGCACACTGCATGATCAGGGACAGCCCCAAAAAAATAAATAAAAAATGCTTAGCAACAGCATACACGCAATGATTATGCAATCTTAACTCCATTCATAATGCAATATGTAACTGTATGCTACAGTTTCCTCAGAGTCCTCTTTATTACTCAGGAGACAGGACAAGTATGTGAAACATGTATTATAAATATGGCTTCTGCAACCTATCAAGTATTTGTAGCCCTCATTCAGACATACTATATAAGGAGATTGGACTAATAATCTAAAAACACATTACCAAAGAAAATATACTGCAGTTCTATTAAAAAGTCCATTGTCAATGAGGATACAGAAATTCACAGCTGATTTTTTTATACACCACAGTAGTGTTCTTCCAAGAATCTTTAATATCTGATTGTCTAGTCGACCTTCATTGACTTTCATTCAACCTGTCTTGCTTGATATTAGTCTTGGTTTGAAAAAGTAATATAGGATGATGAGGAAAGATTTATAAGTTATGCACTAAAGCACTGTGAATGAGAAATACACTGGTCTGGAACTAATAGCACAGATTTTGCTCCTATTAAAAAGATCTATGATAAGCAAGCTATGGTTTAATCATTTTCTTCTTCCATATTACGGCTTATTATATATGAATTCCCATTCTGTATTGTTTTACAGAAATTCAATATTTTGGCTATTCTGAATTAGATTCTGTAAGTATTAGTTTATTTTATGTTCCATAATTGAAGTAGCAAAGAAGAAGAGTTCTGAAGAATAATTCAAAAATAAACTTTGAGGTGCAAGACAAGCAAATTCTCACTAAAATGCCTAGCAATTAGTAAAAACTTAGAGAATCTCATATAGACATAACAGAAAATAGAAAAAGATAGGAATAAAAGTACTGTCTGGACCAGAATGGACACCACATTCTTTCACTGAAAGGGGCACACTACAAGTCTATGTTAATGCACAATTCTTTATATAAAATAAATAAATAAAAGCTTGCAAAACACTGAAGGATTTTTTTCAGAATAAAGGCATTAGGCATTAGGATAAACTGGAGTAGAGTGAAATATGAAATAAAATAAAGAGTCTGTCTGCCATGTATATATCATCTGAGTGTTCATTGCACAAGTCAGCACTAATGGGAGAAGAAAGCCCTTTATTCCTAATTCCCTACTGCGTAAATCTTAACCTGTCCTGAACATATCATGCTTATCTTGGGCAGCACAAGACGAAAGGAAGGGCCAGATATTATTCACCTGAATTCAGTTTTATACTTGGAAAGATTGGAAAGAGGTTTCTAAAAAACTTGTCAACTGAATTAGCCCTAAAACTTCCTTGCTTTTCTTCTATACTACAGACTTGATAAATTATAGACTTAGAAGAACAACATAAAGCTCTGCATGTAGCATGTTGCAAAGCCCCTCAAACCTGTTTTATATCAGATACTTAACCAATGTCAGTTTTCCTTGGAATCCTTGAACAACAGAATTGACCATAACACGGTGTAGGCTAGTTTCCATATGAATCTACTTATGCATAACCTTGCTTTCTTTCTATTTTAGCACAGCTCCTGAAATGCATTTAGATCACAAGACACAGGAAAATCATGCAGAACAAAAGTAGTTATTCTGCACTTTCTCAAATCCTGAGCTTACAGGAGAGCTCTATTACACATACAAGTACACACACACACAAACACACAAGAATTAAGGAAAATAATGTAGGTTACAAGCTGTGTGCCTTCACGGAGTGCTGAATGGGCAGCTACAGATCTGGCCTTGCTAAGTCTGGTTCTCACTGCTGATAACAGATGCTTTTCTACAGACTTAGAAAGTTAGTACAGACAGCAGGTCTCCTGTTTCTCCAAATAACATCATTAGGTATCTTATCTCTGGAATGCAAGGCAGCAGCCTCGGACAGTAAAACCACAAATTAATGAAGAAAGAGCGGATTGGTGAACGGAGTTGTAACCCATAAGATGACTGTCCAGAGCAAGTCAAGCATCCTCCAACTTGACCCACATCAAAGAGTACACAGCAAGAAACACATACAGCCTTCATCAAAAGACCACCAGACAAATACCAAGGGTACCACACGTGCATAAAAGAACTGAGACTTGGGGTGTGGAAAAATGTCAATAATTTTGGGGACTCATTGTAATAACCCAACCTTTTCTTGGAAATCTAGTGCATATGTAAGCAACTCGTTCTTTAAGCATGTACCTTTCTTGCCCTCTGGTATGCTGACTAGGTGGGAATACCCCCTCTGCATCTGGTGTGTGTGCAGTGCTGAGTAAATATACCTGCTTTATAGCTATTCTGTGGTTATAGATTTTGATTCCACACGTCAATTTGGCAAGCCAGCCAGGAGGCTCTTTGCTGGGCCGTGGGGCTGGTCAGCCCAAAGGATGCTTCTGGTGCACCCCGAGAAATTCAGAGAAGACTCCCTGGGCTGACACATCCATCACGGGGCAGGGAATGAGCCCCAGCTGCAGACTAGGTATGTTGGGAACAGGGAACCTGTAAGTTGTGAGGAGACATCCTACACAGGGTATGAAGGACTGTATGCTCTCCCCTCAGGAATGTGAGCTCACAGGTAAGTTTGCTGGCTAGGGTGGGAAGGCTACTTGGGGAGCTCCCACTACAGCCCATAGGTTCAAGGGAACTTATGGGAACCAATCGAATGGTACTGCATGCAACATGTGAGCTTGGGAGGGTGTTCAGAGCAAATGTCCGAATTGTTTTTATTTTCTTCTCTTTTCTTTCTTTTCTCTGGCCAGTTATAGGAACTACGGTAGTAATTGCTGTAACTGCTTGGTGCTGGTGCTGCAAAAATGTTTCTTGCAGGATCCTGCTCCTTGTATAAATAACTGTATTAGTCATCGTCCATCTTTGTAATTGTTAAATGTGTGTGTTGTAAAAATGTTACTTGTGGAATTCCATTCCATGTTTAAAATACTCTCGTCTTGCTGGGGGATGTTGGTTATGACTCTTGCCCAGGGAATGCAGTGTTCCCATGCCCTGGGGAAGCAGGTGGACTCCATTACCCAGCAACACGATGAGAATTTTTGTAAAAATCCCTGTTTTGCTGAGGGACGCTGGTTACGACTCCTGTACAGGGTATTTGGTGTTCCTGTGCCCTGGTGAAGTAGGTGGACTCCATAACCCAGCAAAACACAAGGGATTTTCACCCAATACCTAAGACCAAGCAGGATAAACAGCTTTTATGGGACAAAGGGTATCCAAAAGAAATTCTGGAAAAGACCATTTTGGCTCACTGGAGATGTTTCTCCAATGAGCCAGGGGGAATACTGAATTGGAAACCAGGAACATAAATGAAGTAACAGGACCAGTTTTTTTAACTGAGTGTTCTAATCATGAGACTAAGTATTGGGTGTTTGTGGAAACTGAATAACTGTATTGTTTGATGCATGGGTTTTGAAGGGAGTGGGGCAAGCTGTTTTGATGGTATATGAAAGTGTAATTGTTAATGGTATTTGGAAGCATAATTGAGGGTACGTGGAAGTGTAATTGAGGGTACAAATAGTCGAATAGTGTCAAAAGGCAAAAGGGTTAAAGAAAAACTGAGTTTATCTGTGCTGGCATGAGAGCAACCCCCCCCGAGCAGAACTCTTGGAGTGAAAGAGAGAGATGGGGCTGGAGATTGCTTCTGTAAACAGCACTACTTGTAAAGGGGGGTAGAGCAGATGGACATGAGGATAGCCTCATCTGCAGAGATCTAGGAAACCCAATATCCCTGTGTTAGCACTGGAAGCCTCCAGAAATAATGTTAGTAGTTTATGTTATGATGAGAGTTTGGAAAGTGAAAAAGGTTTGGGAAAGACACAGGATGAGGACAGCAAAGATGAGCAAGGTGTAGCAGGGATGTCAGGACCAAAGAGAGGTGAGCGATATGGAGAAATTGATTGAGGACCAATGATAGTAAGGAAATTCACCCTAAACTGGGAAGTTTACCCTAGCAGATCCACTGGTTAAATTGCAGCTAGGGGAGCAGGATACAGGGGTTTATTCTCTGGTGGATACTGGTGCCTATTACTACCCGTAGATGATTTTTGCAACAGTAGTAGGAGCTATTGGCCAACAAGAAAAAGCTTACCTTTTAGGATCAATTAAATATAGGCTGGGAATACAATACATAAATTCTTGTACATGCCAGGTTCTCCAAAACCATTACTCGGGCAAGACTTATTAGAACAAATGGATGCAGAGATTAAATTCAATAAAACAGGAGCTAAGGGTCAAACAATATCAACTGATTAAAAATTACAAGCCTGGTTTAACACAAACTCAGAAAGACAATGTTATACCTCCAGAAGTTACAGAAATCTTAAATCAGGTGTACTTAGGAGTGTGGGTATCAGGGATGCCTGGCAGAACCAAAAATGCAGCCCCAGATAGAAGTCAAATGAAAAGCAGGAGCTAGTCCTGGGTACGAGTCAGGGTAAAGCGGTGTCCTTTGAGGATACGAGACTGTAGAAGGACAAAAGAAATAACAGATAACTTTTTGGAGTTTGTATTACTAATTGAATGTGAATCCACATACAATACCCCAATCCTGCTGATGAAAAATCTGGTGGCAAGAGCTATAGTTTGGTACAAGATTTGAGGGAAATTAGCAGAATTGCTGAAGATATACACCTAGAGGCAGCAAAGTCATACATATATTAAACAAGTTAAGGAATGAGTAGTTGGGGTTTACCTTCTGGATTTGACGGATGCCTTTTTTGCCTGGTTTGAACAAAGGAAGCCTAAAGTTATTTGCCTTTGAATAGGAAAACCCCAATACAGGGAAGAAAAAACTCAGTTGACCTGGACAGTGTTACCCAGGGTTGTGAGATCAATGATTTTTGAGAACTGGACAACTCTTGAGCCCGAAACTTGGGTTCCTCCATCCCAGGGTGGAACCTTACTGCAGTACATGGACGCCACAGTAATAAAAGAGGATTTGTGTGCAATGGACTGTGAGTTTGCTGAATCTCCTGGTTTAAATGATTATCAAGTTTCTCAACAGAAAGCCCAACTGATCAAAAAGAAGGAAACAATTTGCCCAGCACCCAGCACACCAACACAGAACCACCTCCAAGCTGGCAGTGTGTGACTGCTTGGAGACTGTCTATGCCAGTCAGCCAAATCTACAGGAGGAACCATTGGACAATGCTGAGGATTCCTGGATTCATCAAAGGAAGCAGTTTTGTGAGACAAGGAAACCGTAAGGCAGGATATGCAGTAACTGCTACTGACAAGGCAATTGAAGCACGACCATTGCCTGTGGGGACTTTCGCTCAGAAGGCTGAAATAACTGCCTTGACAAGAACCTTAAATATATGGACAGATGCTAAATATGTATTTGGGGTGGTACATGCTCATAGTATCATCTGGAAAGAGCAAGGATTGCTCATGCACAAGGAAAACAAATTCAGCATGATGTAAATCCACCGAAGAGCATGGCCATTTTACACTGTAAAGGACATCAGAAAGATAACACTGTACAGGAAACTGGAAATAAGATGGTAGATCAGGTGGCAGAACAGGCAGTTGAAGAAAAAGGCTTTAATTCCAGATGGTAAACTTAAAATCTCTGAACCGGAGTCAGAATCTGTAAAATATTCTAGAGAGGACAGGAATCTAATTAATGATTTAGAAGGAAAGAGAGCAAGCTGACAGATGGGTGCACGCCCAGATGAACACACTGTTATGCCCTTTAGTATTTTATAGAAATTGATTCTAACGGAAGATAGTAAAACATATCAGGGGAACAGAAACTACGAAGTACAATCCTAGTACCAGGAACAGGGTACAAGTGGGTCTACTGGGAAAGGGAACCTTCCAGGGCAACAATGACAAACTGATTGCTTGGAACTCACAAGAAAAATGGGGGTATTGCTATATGTTGGTGCTAAACGATACCTTTTCAGGGTGGCTAGAGGCATTCCCTTGTAGAACTAATGAGGCATGTTAGGTAACTAAAGTATTGCTACAGGAGGTTATTCCAAGATGCCGGGCAACTACCTGGTCTGTCAAATAAAGTGTACCCTTGAAAGTTAAACTCGTAAAGAAAAGATGAATTGGTTACTAATTTGCTCTATCTCAGTGTACACAGGAGGTGTTTTAGCCTGGGAAGAGAACTCCTTTTTCTATGTAATCAGTAACTTTTCTAAAACTTTAAACTTCTCTGATTGCTGGGTCTGCTTATGTGGACAAGATCCATTGCGTAGAAACAGACCTGCAGACCATAAGGGATAAATCCCAGGTAGTTCATTGGGTAACCCAATATACATCACTCGCTGATTTCTTGGGAATCTGGGACACGCCGATACAGGTAAAATGTTGCTTTGCCAAAGGGTGAAGATAGAAATAAAGGCTAGTAATTCAAAAAAATTACAATCAAAAAGGATTAAGTAAGATGATCTATCACAGGGAAAGAGGATGATTTTTTTTTAATTAGAATTTTATAATTAATTTTTAATGGAATGCCAGAAATCCCTATTCTTCACAAGAAGTTAAAAACTATTAAGTTTTCTGCTAATAAGTAAAACTTCTATATGTATATACTTATGCATTATACCTTCCTAGTCCAGCAAATAAAACACTGCAAATAATATTTTCAATTGAAACATTTTTTAATTAAAATACAAATTCAACAGAGTTTTAAAATTCATTTTTACTGTAGGACACGCTACCCAAAGTGTCCACAGACAGGACTCTAGCAAGACTGGCCTTTAGGAATACCTGGTCCCAGAGGCCGGGAACAAAGGCTGGAGCAGGGAAGACAGACCAAAATGAACATTTACAACAACTCTGTGGGATCTGATGGGACACACAACTGAGTGCTAAATACATGACGGCAAGGCCAAGTTGCCCATTGTGGCAACTGAGGGAACCCAAAGTACCCAAAGACTGGAGGAAAGTCAATGTCACTCCTACGTTCAAGGAGTAGGACTCGGGGAACTACAGGCTGATCATTCTCACCTCGATTCCTGGGGAGGTAATGCGGCAGCTAACCCTGGAAACTGTTTGATGATACATGAAAGACAAGAAAATGACCGGGAGTAGTCAGCACAGATTCATCACGAGGAAATCATGCCTGACCAACCTGATAAGCTTCTCTAATTAAATGAATAGCACGATAGATGAGAGGGGAGCAGTAGAGATTGTCTTCCTGATCTTCAGTAAGGCCTTTGAACTGATTCTCATAAGATCCTCATAGAGAAGCTGTTGAGTATGGGCTAGATGAGCAGACAGAGAGGTGGACTAAAAACCAGGTGAATGGCTGATTCAGTGAGCAGTCATCAGTGATGCAAAGTCTAGCTGGAGGCTAGTAACAAGCAGAGAACACAAGGGATCAATACTAGTTCTAGTGTTTTGTTTAACATCTTCATTAATTATCTGGACAATGAGAGTGCACACTCAGTAAATTCACAGATGACATTAAAATGGGAGGAAGTGGCAGACTGACCAGGAGACCATACAGCTAGCCAGAGGAAAATGGATAGAAAGTTACTGGAACACACCTCTACAGGAAAGGACATAGGATTCCTGGAGGACACCAAGTTGAACATGAGTCATTAGTGTGCCCTAGCTGCAGTGAAAGCTAATGATACCGTGAGCAGAATTAGGCAAAGTACCGCCAGCAAGTCAAAGGGGATGATGTTTCACCTCTACTCAGCATTGATGAGTCTGAAGTTGGAGTACTGGGTCCAGAAGAGGTTGGAGCACCTGTCCTATGAAGACTGGCTGAGCAAGTTGCGACTGTTCAGCCTGGAGAAAAGGAAGGCATCAAGGGGATCTTACTGATGTCTATAAATATCTGAAGAGGGGGTACAAAGAGGATGGAGCCAGGCTCTTTTCAGTGGTGCCTAGCACCAGGAAAAGAGATAATGGGCACAAAGTGAAACAAAAGATGGTCAAGGTTCTCTCTGAATATCAGGAAGCATTTCTTCACTGTGCAGGTGTCTGCAGATTAATGTGCACTAGCTCAGAGCAGATGTGAAGTCTCCGTTCCGGAGACCTGCAAAAGCCACATGGATGTGGTGCTGGGCACACTGCTCTGGGTGTTCCTGCATAAGCAGAAACCAGAACACGTGAACCCAGAGGTCCAAGCCAACCTCAACCATTCTGTAGTTTAAACTGTATTAGTCATAAAAGCTCTGAAGAAGCAACTAGTACTGGCAAAGATGTGTTTAATTAATGACCCTTTACTGCAATCACAGAATGCTGACAAAAATAATGCATGGATAATCTGTTACCCTAGTCAAGTTTTCAGGACACCCGAAGTTTTATTAGTGAACTGCAGTAAGACTCAGCTCACATTAACAAACTGCCACCAGACATATCATCTACATCTTCACACTCAGTGCAGATAAATTAAACCATTTGCTTACTCAAAAGAGAGATTCAACAACTGTCATTTCCTTTTTGCTGAAGTAAGAGGAGATTTTAGAAACATTAGTAACTATTGTGAGAAATGTTCAAAGTCATGTTCAAATTTCTACATACAGAAAATGTTGTCTGCACTGCAAAAACACAATCTACCTCTCACACTATAAGCCACCCTCAAAATAAAGAAATTAAAATATTTATATTATTTTGCTTACAGTGACAGCAATTGAAATGAAAATGAAATTACCCCCCTTTTTTAAGTTGCAAATACATATTTGTAATGTTTAGGTTGTATCTTCAAAATTTTCAGAACCTGGGCTTATAAATTTTGATTGTTTCCTTTCATTATAAATTCTATATTCAATACAAATGCACAGTCTTTCATTAAACAGAATACTGCTCCTTACTAGCAGCAGCAGCAATACAATTTGTTTAACTGTTAACCATATAGGATAGGATGTTTCTTGAAACAGCTCTCACCATTGAAGCTGTTATGTAAATATGAAATACAAAAGCAGAGCCTGGAAACTCCTGCTTATTCAGGTGAACTTTACAATATGAGTTACTCCCTCAGAACAAAATGTTATAGCACACAAGATTAATACAATAATTAAAGTACGGACTCACAGAAGTCCCTATCTATGCGAAGCAGCATCATGAAGTACTGTGTGTCCATCTGGGCCTTCTGACTGTTATCCATGAAGCACAAATACTAGGGCTGTCTCATTTTGAGATCAGAAGTGGACATCAACTCTTCTTTCATCCATATATCTTAGTTCAGGAGTTATTACATCAGATCATAATAGAAGAGAAGGCATTCAAGAGTACAAGAAGTCATGTAAAGTGTTGAAAGGATTGCTTCTATTTTTCAGTTTCTTAAATTAATCAGCTGGATTCTTCAACTACTAACTACTGTAAAATACCCTGAGTATAAAAAAACTTCACGAATCAAGTAGTTTTGTAATATGCAGTAAAGGTGGTAAGGCACTGGAAAAGGTTGCCAAGAGAGGTGGTGGGTGCCCCCATCCCTGGAGACATTCAAGGTCTGCGGTGGGGCTCTGAGCAACCTAACCTAGCTGTAGGTGTCCCTGTCCATTGCAGCGGAGTTGGACCAGATGATCTTTGGGCGTCCCTTCCAACTAAAATGATTCTAAGATTCTATAAAAGTTTTTAGACATGGTTCTCACATGTTTTATTATATGTCTTATGTCTCACGTCTTATTATAGAAGGCAGTATTCCTTCTATTTTTGTAGCACAAAGTAAGATCACTCAGTCGTGTTTTCTTCTCCTTACTAATGACAGCCACCAGAACAGACAAATTTCACTTCCTACTTTGATCTATTTTACCCCTGTTTTAATCTCAGTTCTCAATATAACTTACTTTTAATTTCACATTTAACTCACAATTTAATAAAGTACAGTTTGAAGGCCATTATACTCAACCAAGGTCATCAACGCAGCAAAATTTGTTTGCTGCAAAAGTCAAATAAAATCATAAAACCTATTCTTTAGCTTATAAAATATCGCTTGCATCCCAAAAGGGAAAAAAAAAAAAAAAAAAAAAAATCCACCATCAAAATGTGTTTACTCACAATTGGCAAAGTACAGCTTCCAAAACAAAAACATACACGTTTCATCAGAGGGCGTTTATATGTAATACGACAATCATAAAAATTTCAGAAAAAAAAATAAAAATAAAATTGACTTGGTGACACTGTATTACAAATTATACAACAAAAACTACTGATATATTCACAGAAGTTTATGAGAAATTAAGAGTTGCTCAGCATATTTTTAAAAAAGGCGCAAAATTATTTCTCAGAATTTGATATAATATCTTGATCATATTTTTTAATTTGAATATTGTATAAAAAGACAGATGTGTTCACATGTTAAGAAATTTATTTTTAAAAAAATTCACTTATTGTAATTCTGATTACAAAGGAAGAAAACATTTCCATTTAACTAAAAAATAGCCCCACAGTATATTGTTCAATCCACTTCTCCTCATCCACTTGTATAAGGAGTGGATGAGTCAAATATTCATCCATTCTTTGACTTAGCTTCATCTTCCCCTTTTATGCCAAAACAGCCATATAATCCTATTTCCTATTGTGTATTATTAGGAAAAAACATCACAAAAACAGATTATTCAACAGCTTTATTTTTTACCCTTACCAAAGAGAATCCATTCCCATTTAAAATCTTTTTGTAAAGAAATTCTCTTTTATTTTCATTCTAGACCTGCAATTTGATCTTACACATTCTCATTAAAATTATGTCCTCTGGCACATTTATCATTTTATTCTATCGCAATTTCAAGGCTTCTAAGGGGGCTGGAAGATTGTTTTACAATGCATGATCAGGTAATAAATGCTTTATGCTCATACGCTGCCCCTATTGAGCAGATTCAGAAGATGATGGGTGGAAAGAAAGATTTTATTCACAGACAACAATTTTAGATCTTTATGTCTGCAAAATATCAGTCATTGTTAGTCTGCCTCTTTTTGCTTTATTCCAAGATTTTATTTCCATTTCATACAAACACCTGAACTGTTTGATTTTGTTCAGTACTCTGGGAAATTGCTACACTTACCTTCCTAGAGTCTAATTATCCAAATGAACGGTTTTGCTTTTCTTCATCAAATATCTAACAAATACATGTTCCATTCTTTAGAAGTGCCACCGTGATCTTTACCAAAGCAGAAACTAGTTCTGTTGTCAATCACTGCCATGGCCGAACTGATATATTATCTTCTTACTTTTTTATTTCTATGCAATACCAACTCAGCTGCAGCTGTTCCTCATAGATCTTTGTTTATTAAAGCTGTTGGAGTATGTAGAGCAGTATGAATGCACTAACTGTTTGTATTTTTGTTTTGTTTTTTGTTTTTTTTTAACAGAAAATACTGATGTTGTACGGACAAATGCTTTTCAGATCCTTCATTAAGGCTAAAAATGTTTCCTTGGTGAAATAGAGTGATAGGAAACCTGAACAAGCTGTAAGCCTCATAAAAAGAATAATATACCTAACCAAATCCCCCAACTTCTCCTTCTTGTCAAGCAAAAACTTTGTTCAATAAAATCAACAATACAGGCTTTGATAGCATTAATGTAGCAGACTCTGGTAACACAGGCATTGTAACCTTAATGGATATTATGTGCACAAAGACAGCAAGTATCCAGTATTTACCTATATCATTACCTAGAAATCTTCAGAGGGAAAATAGGATATATCCCTTGATATCACACTTATTTTAGGAATTAGCAAATATGACAGAAGTAACCTAAAATAATGAGAACATTTTCTCTTAAGTAAGTTAGACTCTTCAGACATCTAATACAATTATGAGATTATGCAATTCCTTGATCTATGTTTCTTGTTTACATCTTTACTGAATTTTAGAGAATTACCATCTAATTTCCATGAGGAGAAATTCTTACAGCAGCTGGAATTGTGATATACTGCATTTGCACAGTAGATTCTACACTACAAAAAAAAACCCCACTGAAAACCTAATATTTGATTCAGATGTTCATGGAACCAACCTTGGTTTTAAGGTTCTAAGTTAAATCCAGTCGTACTAAGCATAAGAAAAGCTTGAAATACAATATGGCTTCATGAAGCTGACATCATCAGGTGCAATACATAGATAAGGACATCCCCACTAAATATGTAAGCATTGCTAGAACAGAATCTGGAATTGGGCACATATAACAAAACCCTTCTTACAACCCACTCCAAATTACCCTTTCCCACAAAAATATGGGGGGAAAAAAAGAGATTCCCCCAATTTTTTCAGTATAGCTCACAGAACCCTTGTCCTCCCAATCCACCAAAATCTGGAACCTATTCAATTCTGATTGCACAGATTCTATATACAGCGTCTGGCCATCATGTTACAAATGATTGGATCAATATATGCCTTGAGGGAGGAAAGGAAAAAGTCATGTGTTGCAAATTATGCTCATCAATATGAAGGATAGGCTCCTTAAGTAGTAAAAGATCTCCCAGGTCACAGAGGATGATACAAAATAGGATAAGAAATAAAATGACAGAATTTCCTGCTTATTGCAGTAAACTCAACAAAATGGGAAGATAGCAAAAGGACTATGATTACAACTGCACAAGTCAAAGAAAATATTAGTCTTCTTGGGTAAGACATCTATTATACGTTATGTACTTTTATGAAGGAATATGTTTAAAATAACACAAAAACAATACACAGGATATCACTTAAATTTCAGATACAAACTGTGTTAGAGATTGAATGTACTTTAATATACCTCTTAGAAAATACAAAGAAAACACCATTCTCGCAGATTGCTTTCTGATATTGCAAGACAATGTTATAATGAAATTACATTATCTTGATGAGACTGTACTTGTAAGAAGAAAAAAAAAAAAAAGGAAGAAAAAAAGGAAAAAAGAAAAGACTGCATGTGTAGAAAAAAAAGAGTTCTTAAAATATAGGTTAACAGACATATTTATAATTGGCTAACAGACATGGTGTTAGGTATTCACCAGCAATTCTTATTCATCCTGCTCAAATCCAACTGCTAGAAGACTTCCAGCTCTGTTAATTAAAAATCCAGAATATTCCATACTATTCTAACGTGTAAGAAATGTGTAGTGCCAGAATAGAAATTCTAAATAGATGAAAGTTTATTTTTGGAGCACTTGATATTCAGAACAGACAGGAACGACAAGTTCAGATGAAGTCAGGAAACATAGCATGAGCTTAGCAACAGCGAAAATGAGGACAGACTGCATGGAAATTGAAATGGTTTTGGTTTGATTCACGAAAGATCTTCACATAATACAGCTACTACTAAAAAGAAAACAATCATTAGAAGCAATAGGGAGAGATTTTTTCTTTCTAATTTTCGTTAGTGAACCACAGCTGATTTAATTTAAAATAGATCACATTTTCATCAGTTTGATCAAGTACAACAATCAGCCCACATATTCTGTCAATCTGAAACAGAATCAGCTTTAATTCATGAAGCTGAAATCCTGAAAAGCATCGGAAATAGTGAAAAGACTAACAAAGAGTTATGTTAAACCACATCCTCCAGGTCTTGCACTTATATGAAATACCTTTCAACGCTTTCTGTTCTACTCAGCACCACAATCTTTGTATGGTCTGCTCAGTAGAAAACCTCATGTAACATTATGAACCTCATGTTCATAATTTTCTTACCAGCAGCTTTAGGGCTCTGTCCCTACATTTACAAATCAGTAGAGTTCACCATGAAATTTTATGATAAGAAGTAAATATATTACACCCTGTGAGAGTTATTACATGGGTAGAACTGGCCTACAATGAAAAGCTGCAGGAAAATCAGTCATTAAAATGGTAATCTTCAGTGTTCACTACTGTGATTTACTACTTCATTACAATCACAGTTTGATATCAGCAGTAACTGGTAGGAGTGACCTCTGAACATAGGGACAATAAAAACAAAAATTAAAATGGCAGCAATAGAGCTTTAATATGCACATATACAAAAACTCAAACCCAAATAAGACAATATAGTTTAGAAATTTAAAAAAAAAATTTGATGCAGTATAAGATACACATACACATTCTTGCAACTAAATCAGTGGAAATGTAGTTTTACACTTTTTAATAAATATCATCCCTATTCACAGAAAGAAAACCCTTAAGTGAAAGCTCTGCCCATTCTATGCTTTCTACCTTACACATCATTCATTGCTCAAAGAGTACACTATTATACCTTGTGACAGCAACAACTGAAAATCCTAAAAGAGAAACTGAGCTATGTTTTGTTTTTTTTTAAACTGAAAGACAAACGATATAAAGAAACTCATCCTAAGACTTCTGCTTTGTCTCAACTGAAACAGCAAGCAAAACCAAAAAGCATTAAAGTGAAGCAGTTTGTCAAGGGGAACATCATTTGCCAAAATTCTTTAGAAAATACCTGATACTTTGAGAGCATTTTCTTTTTTCTCAAACAGACTTTTTTTTTTTTCCAAAATGCAAAAACAGGGAGATTTCTAGTTTTGCTTTATTTGCTATCATATACTCAGAAAAAGCAGTCTTGAGTTCTGCTTCTGAAAGCTGAGAGAACATGGAAATTGGCTGGAGAATTTGGAAATTGGTTATTTCCAAGGAAAACCATATGTACAGTAGCGTACCTGATTGGTTTCATTTACATCACTAATTTTGTCCTGAAACTGTTCAATCTGAAGAGGCTCTGGGGATGTAGATGGCAAAAGAAATAGAGAATATGTAAAAATAAGCAGAAATAAAATAGAGAGGCACATAAATATATTAGTGATATCCATTTGCCTTTTTGCGATCTGGATTAAATAACTGTACATTTCCAAGACCAAAGACTAAGAGAGGAGGGTCAATCATCTCATGAAGGCCCTCAGAGATAGAGCAGAAACTGATGAATTGGGAAGCTAGAGGTTCAAGAGTACTACAAAGACTCAGAAAGTCATGTTTCTCTCTGCCAACACATCCTAGGCAAAGCATGCCTGAATAATTATGGCTGAGAGATTACAAACAGCATTAGAAATAAGAATGTGATACGATGTGCATGTGAGCATGAGTTAGATTTGATTTTGTATTCCTATAATTTCCAAAGACGGAAAAAAGAGCTGTTCAAATTATTTCAGTCACTGCATATGCACATTCAAGAACAGCATCCTGCTGATGAGAAATGCAAGAAGGACTGCTGTAACAGCTATGACTGCACACAGGCGACTGCTTATTAAGCCTGGAACAGAAGCAGACTTCCATGCAGACAGGCAGAAACAGCAGAACTCATCATTGCACAGATCCACATCTGATGGCTGACAGGTTTACGCTGAGCCCTGCACGCTGTGTGATGATGGCAAGACCAGCACAAGAGGGTGCTGAAGTAATGCAATTCAGTTTTAAAAGGAGAAAAGAAACTACACTCGCACACGAGAAACATACAGGTATGGACTTCCTAGAGTTCAACACATTCAGAAAACACATGACAATTGGTCTTGAGACCATCACAGAAAAGGAAAGACAAAACCAAGTAAGGTAAGAAAGGGAAAGAAAAAAAAATTTTTTTTGAAACTTCTTGAGTTGATTTCAGATAATTTACTAAGTTGGTATCTCAAATTGTTGTTTTGGTTTGAGAAAGTCAAAGGTTTTAAAATCAAAACAACAACAACAAAACAAAAACAAACAAAAGAAAAAGCAACCTAAAACCCAGTTCTGAATATACACATGTAGTAGCAAGCATATAAAGTAGTTCTTTCTAATCAAGTCAACAAGATTTTTAAGAAGTAACAGTTTTTTTCTGCTATTCCTAATCTGTACAAATTTAACTTTTTTCACCCTTACAACTTCATCCCCCTTTCCTATCAGTAAACATGACAATTATAAGCAGCAAAGTAATTTTTTTATGCCAAACCTGTAAAACAAAATCAATAAGGGAAGATGAGCCATTACTTTACTGAAAAACACCCAAAGTATTGCCAGCACCCTAAATCTTTTGATGAATTCCTTCACAAATCAGCTGCAATTTTGTGAATATAGCAAACTATACAATATTCAATGCTTTGCATAATCAATGCATCTTCAGCATCTCCAGTTTGTAGCGAATCAATTACGGTCAGCTCTCAAATAGTCATCAGTAGTGCCCAAGCACACTGGTTAATGACTTTCAGCTGTATTATGTCAGCAATTTTTCAGTGCAGCGATCAAGAGAGACAGAGACAGTTTGTCTGCTGAAGTTGTACATACTCATGAGTATAAAAATTAGAATAATTATTTCTATTCCTAATGTAATACCTAGAAAGGCAGTAGAAATGTACTTCTTTCTTGCCTTTTTCCATCCACATCTCTCTTGTCATACATCTGCAGAACTTGCAGGATACAAATGAGGACTGAGTTCTCTTTGGACTCCATTGGCAAATTCCTTATTCAGAATGAACAGTATAACTAGTTGGACAACCACAAAAATCAACTCCTGCCTTTCTCCTGTATCCCCGCATAGCTGGGTCCCTCAGATATTTTAGTCTTAACGCTTCAAAAACAGTGTCTGGCTCTGCTAACTCATGTATCTCAATTCCTCTTCTTCTGACCTCCTTAATATCATTAAACAATTAACATAATAAATATTAGGGAAAGAAAAACAATGTAGAGACAAATGAAAATTCTAAACAATAGTAGTTTACCTGCGGTAGACTACTATCAACATAGCATCTGTATATTTTACAGCTGTTTTGGGGAGTTATCTCAGATGAAGAAAATGTAACAACAACTTACAAGTAAAGCCCTTCACAGAATATCACCAAGTAACTCATTAAACTGAAGAATGCGGGAATCAATCTGAGAATAAAAAGACAGAGATGGAAATGGCTAAGATGGAGATGACAGTGAACTAGACTGAAAGGAGAATATAACTGACCTGGACAAGATACAGAACTACAAGCACAATTTATTAAAAAAAAAAAAAAAGTCTAGAAATAAGCATTAAGTAGTTTCATTACAAATTTCAATCCCCCCAAAATTCCCCAAACTTCCATAGCAAATTTAGGAGTACAGCAAACATGGATCAGAATAACATCTGTTCATGAGCTGGATGAGTCTGACGACTGAAGTCACTGACATCCACATTCGTATTTAGACCAAACAAACATAGAAAAGAAGCGCCAAAACCATGGAATCAAATGAAATGGAAGCAAATGAGACACTTCAATAGAAGCACAGTTTATCAGAGTCACACAAGGTCAGTATTTGAACCCTCTCCTGAGATGGAGCGTAAGAACATAAGGAAAAATTACCTTTGCTAAGGAAAATTTTCTGCAAAAATCTTACGCAGGCTGATCACAAACAAATGAAGACTGGAATTTCAAGGAAAGTTTCAAATTACCTGTGAAACAACATTCTTAACATTTTCACCTGCCAGTATTCATGAAGTAAACAACATAATCATTTTTGGATGAAAACAGATATGCTTCTGAACAGTACTGCATTGTGTGATTATCTAAGGTAGCAAGCAATAGGACTCCCTAATCCCATAGGTCTCTCTTCCATTTTTGTGTGTTGTTAAACGCCTTACCCCAGATAAAATCATCAGCCAGGTCTCACTAACTATAGAAGCCTTGAGATTCAATCTAATGAGAAATTTTAGGGGGTCTGGGCTATTTGGCATTATACAATAAACATTACTACACAGGAAAATTTTAGAAGTGTTGTAATCCTGAAAAGTTCAGTAGTCAGAGCACAGCAACCATAACTTGGTGGTAGCAATTTCTGCTGTGGATTTGTTTAGTGTTTTTCACTGTTTATTACATATCTCATTAAATTATAATGCAAAATAGTCTTCCAGTTCTTAATAACATCCTCAGAAAGGAGATCAGCGTTAAAACAATATCAATAAGAAGAAATACAATGACTGTGACTCTTACCCAGAAACCAGAGTGGTTACAGATGCGTATATTATTAAATGATCAGCAGAAAGTAATTATTTCAAAAATAAAAACATGCAGTGAGGAATAACAAATTTTAACATCTCCTCAAAAACATGCAATGTCAGAAGTAAGTGGACAAATATTTTAAACCAATTGCTATAAGATGTTGCTTTTCAAAGGAAAAGTACGGTCTCCTTATTTCTGCTGCTTTGGTGTGCGACAGAGCTTGTTGCATTTCTTAATAGTTCTCATGCATTTTCTGGATTTGTGACAAAAAGAAAAAAAAAAAAAAAAGCATTGATAGCACACAAATGTTTTAGCTACTGCTAGTGCACAAGAAACTGGAAGGGGACACAACCAGGACAGCTGATCCGGCTGACAAAAGTGATATCCCATGTGATATAATAACATGCTCAGTAATAAAAGCTGAGTTACGGGATATTTGGAATTATGGTGTTTGTCTTCTCATGTAACTGTCTTGAGTGATGAAGCCATGTGTTCCCAGAAATGGCTGAACATTTGCCTGCTAATGAGAAGCAGTGAATGAATGTCTTATTTTACTTTGCTTGCATAAACAGCTTTTGCTTACCTATTAGACTGTTTTTATCTCAGTTCACCAATTTTCTCACTTTTACCCCTCCAATTCTCTCTCCCAACTCACAGTGGAATAAGCAAACAGTTGTGTCGCAAGCTCTGATGCCTACCAGGGTTAACCCACAGCAGTATTTAAAAAAAAAAAAAAAAGAAAAAAAACACCACACCTGTTACCTTACTAAAATGACAATTCCATCTCTATTAATAAGCTTTTTGTGTTTCTTTATTAAGGTTTTTAATTTCAAGAGTTTTGTCTAAGGGATAAATATCTGTTTCCATGTACTACAAACACTAGCAGTAATTTTCTTCTGACAAATACATCTAGCAAGTGTTCTGTATAAATATCTGTAACTCAAGGCCTTGGAATTGTGCTCTACTGGAGAAAAACCACTCATGAGGAACTGGAAAGACAAGAAGACTTAATATCTAACAGTGATTGTCACTAAAATAACAAAGTTTTCCCCAAACTTGGAATTGTTAGCCTGGAAACATGCCCTAGACAAACAGGAAAAAGTGACTGCTTCATTTTGCATTTGGTTTTATTTCCTATCTCATTGCTTCACTGCACTGTGAGAACCCTAGGGAAGTGGACAAGGTAGTTTATTCAATGTGTTCCTATTGCCCTAAGAATATGAAAACAATATCCCAACTTCACTATGAAATGACCTTGATGATCTGTATAACATTTGTCAGAGACTAATAAAATTTGTAAATATACTTGCTGATATGATTGATTGCATTCTTCACTGTTTCAGTTACCTCAAACTAAATTGCCTGTCATTATAATGATGACTTTTGTAAGTGCAGTTTCCTAATTTTTTCCTCGGCCTTTCAACAGTTATCTCACAACAGATCAAAAGAGTCTATGGATCAATAATGCTGCATAAAATACTACATTCTAACAATAAGTATTTTTAATCTTTCTGCTCACAACATTTTGAGACAGAGCACTGGCAGAGAATGTAATTGGTGATTAACAGTCTGCACACATTGAGCATCATGAACAGTAAGTGAATTTTACAGATTCTGAATAGCATCAGGTGCCAGTGATTCATGGTCGTGCCAGTGGAGTGGACCAAAAAATAAATTAATGAAAAAAAAATAATAACGAAACAATATAATCAAACATACTGTAGACTTACTGATCATAGACTGTCCATTCTGCTGAGCTACACAAGCACCTGATGTGCTCTTCCCTGAAACGAGTTCACATGCATTGCATAAATGCAGTGATAATGAGAATGGCTTTGCAAAGAATGAGAAAAAATTTGCAGCATTTGCTCACTTGGGTCTCTAGGCACTAGGAAAGTGTCTGTACTACTCACTACTCACTGTCTCTAAAAACAACATACTTTCTACTCTGTGGGTTCTCAGTTCATCAGGTCATGGTGACACAGTGTTCTCCGTATTTACAGAAAAGCTTTCTTGGTGATCAACGGTATCTCTGTATGAATAACCATGAATAACCATGAATATTCTGCAAAAGCTTCAGGAAGCTTTTCCTTCACAACCAGATTGCCAGTGTCATAGGCCCAAACACTATAGATAGCCCACTCAGGATATCACAAAGTTGGGTGAAGTGACACTAAACTGGAAATACCTCGCAGATCAACTTTACATGCTAAAAATTGAGCCAAAAGAAGACACTTATTGAGTATTTATTGGAGTTGACTTACTGAAATGACCACCACTTGAGAGAAAGCCTGGAGAAACCTCCAGGGTGGAATACTCTGGATAATCCATTCCATGATAACTCCTTAAGCAACGTGACCTGGGACTTTAGCTGCTAGTGAGCACCAAACAACACGGAGTATGCAGCAGGGTGGAGGTCACGTAGGCAAATTCCATTATCATCTTGCAGAGATGGGGACTTGATGATACTTGTGGAACTGATTAACTATCTTATTTTCCTAAGCCAGCGCAAAGCCAGCAGATTTCCGCCTAACAAAAAAAAATGTTAAGTAAACTTTGAAAGAAAAAAAAATATATATGTTTGTCGAGAGTCAACCTTCACCTGAAAGTAAGAAAATAGTATAATATGCCTTAATGGAAAAGAAAGTTTGGTGACGCTGGAAATATACAATCAGCAAATGCAGAAGACACCACTGCAGACAAGCCAGGACAAGCAGATAAACTGAGCCTCTCTCCTCTCCATAGTGGACACAACTGTTGACTAAGAGTTGCATACTGTTATACTAAGTTCTTCTGTAGTAAATTCAGGAATCTGTAGTTATTCCACGACTTAATGCACTTGTGGTTGGCTCTATTGTTCATGTTCTTACTTTCATGCGCTATGCAGTCAGTGTATTTATGACCAGCAACCCAAAAGAATTTGCAATCTGTTGCATCAATAAACTGCACTATTCATTAATCCACAGTCCCACAGTGGTGGGACCTTACTTGACTACCATATGACCACCAAGCCTCCTTCCCTCTGACTCTTATAGAGTTTATGTTAGATTTTGGGAGTGGGAGAGAGGAGGAGGGACCTGCAAGGGTAGACACTGTAAGCAGAGCCTAGCAGCTGCCCCATGTGAGATGAGAGCCAGCTCCAGCCACAGCTGTCCAAGGGATTCAGCTCGCCTTAGGTCACACCTTCCCGCCACACTGCAGGCTGCAACTCCAGCCCAGGACTGCTCCAGCAAGGGCTATCCATGGGCTGCACTTCCTCCAGATGGCATCTTCCACTGCTGCACTGTAGCTCCTCCGTGCCAGCACAGGAGGTGTCCACAGGCTGCAGGGAGACAGCCTGCTCTAACATCAGCCTAACCTGGGCTGCAGGGAGCTGTTGCTTGATGCCTGGAGCACCTCCTGCTCTCCTCCTCTACTGACGTAGGGTCTGCAGAATTGCTTCTCTTTCTTTTGTTTTTCTTGGTCTTCTCACGTACTGCTGCAGACAACATCCTGACACCTACACCCTGAACACTGACAAAGGAACTCTGCTCTACTGGCAGTTCCAGTCCTTCTTATATTTCTGTAATTAGAAAAAGCCTATCCACCAAAATCTAGTAGTTCTCATTTTCAGAGACTAAGTTTTCCCAGACAATAGCAATAGAACATCTTCATGCAATTACATATACTAAGGCAAGTTCATATTCTCTTCTGGCACCAGCTAGCACCATATTAAAGATGGCCAGACTATTATGAGTCATCACTATAATCAAATATGTCTGTGTCCATGTTCTTTAACAACAGGATACATTAGCCTTTTTTTTTTTTTTTTTTAATCTGCCATCCTATAAATTCTCGCATCACAAGATCTAGGCAGACAACACGCTCAAAAACTTAATAAAGTTCCTGAACCAAGAAGCTCATCTGTCATCCTCCGTCATATAGATTAATTCTTCAAGAAATATGTTATAAAAATATTTCTCAACTTTTCTCATACTTGTAGCTATCTCTTCAGAAATACACATTCAAATAACCGATGTTCAGCTGAAGTACTGAAATGCTTATTAACATATTCCTTTATGTATGTATATTTTTCTAATAGAAATAATAAATAGCATAAATGAATAGCATACCTTTAAAAAAAAAAAAAAAAGACACACTTTTGTTAAATAAGGTTTCTTTACAGATCACTGGCTTCTAATATTACAGAGACTGAGTAAAAGTAAATAAAATTAGTCCCAGTAAAAGAGAGCAATATACTGTTTAAAAAAAAAATAAATTAGAATTTAAAAGCTTTTACGTTTTTATAATTGATGCTCTAAATGTGACTTTCATCTTCTGTTGGCTTTCCACCCAGGAATTAGAAAATCTAGAATAATGCAAATTCAACATAGCAATGAAGTTGTTGCAATATAACTCAAAAGTATTTAACTAGCACAGACCTCCATACTATTAAAATAATTACTAAATGAAGAACTTTCCTTAGTCTTTTTTTATTTTATATTCTTCAGTTAATAAGCTGGGTTAGTTGGTGTTTTTTTGGTGTTGTTTTCCTTTTTAAAAAGGTACGTGCTCATGGCCACACGACTCCTGCAGCTGCATCATTATGAAAAAGCTAGATATCTTGGCAATGCACCAATGGGGAATAACTAAAAGAAACACTGCATACTTTTTAAATTTAAATCTAAGTTTCATATTTTTCTTCTCCACAAGTAAGACGCTTTGCTCTCTTTAAACTAAGGCAGTTGCAATCTACATTTTTGCTCAATTAAAGTAACAATAAATTCTAAACTACAAAAACATTTTATAGCAATGTTATGTTTATATGCTAAAAACATATTACACAGCTCTGATTTTCACTAGCCAATCTACAAGGCTTTTACTAAAGTGCTCCCTACTCATTTAACTGCTTCAGGTCACAGAACTGATCTAAAGTGATGTCAGAAAAGTCTGCAAATCTCTTTAATCCCACACATTTGCTTTTACCATAGAAGGACTGTTTCAGATTTAAATACCTCTTCATTCAAATGACAGAATCCTTTTCACTAATATTTTGAAATATAAACTATCTTTTAGTATACTTCAATTACGGCATCCTAAAACTCAAAGAAACATCGTAAGAGGGTGAACTACAGAAGAAAGTAGAGTTGCACAGAAAACCATGAACATCTTCAGTATTAACTTACTCCAGCCATGTGTTTTTTCAATAGATCTCCCCAGCTTCCCATTTAACATTTCTGAATATGTAAATGAAGGTACATAAAGCTTTGACAAGCTTAATATAAAGCTATACACAAACTTCAGCCCAAGAAATGCTATCATGTAACTATGTGTCAACATTTGGACCTATAAAAATAAAATACATTCACAACATTATAAAATGTATAATATAAATATATTTGCATTTGCCAAGGAACAAATACATTTTTGCCCCAGTTATCAAAAAGTATAAGGAATGCTTATTATCTTTGTATTAATCTTTCAAAGCCACCCCACATCCAAAGGATCCCGCTCCATACAATTTTCTACAATGTCAGAACCTGCTGGAACCATGCATGCTGTATAGAATGGTACTACTGAGAAATCCCAGCTGGCACACAAACTGTGTACATCACAGTCAAACAAAAAAAGACAGATCACCTAAAACTGTTGTTTAATTGGACTATACAACAAAAAAAGTCATTTCACTCACACTTAATATATTTTTGCTGGTTTGATTAACGTTTTTGAGGATGTAAATTTTGTCTAAGTTGGGTTGTTTTGCACTGACTTAAGTCATTCTTTCTGTTTGCATGTTTATACCTTTCCAGCACTTGCGGATGACTGATATGGCTAAAAATGTGAAGCTCAAAGGAACAAATCACTAGAAGATTAATACTGTGCTAGTTGTATCTAAATGGGACCACCTAGTGCTGTGCCCACTAAAACTATTACCAGATGGCTCAGACAACTGACAATAACTTTCTGATTACTGGGACAAATCAACAACAGTGATAATTTTGAAGAGACTTTAAAAAAAAAATAAAAAAAAAATCCTGTCTTTCTTCCGTAATTAGATTTAAATGGATACCAAAATAGATGTCTTTGACAAAAACATGAGAAGTCTTCCACTTCATAAAAACACGTTGTTGATATAAACAAATCAATCATATCTCCTTTCACTGAAGATTGAAGGTGAAAGAATGCAGATCCCTCTTTCTTACTTGCAAAACTTATTCCAAAAGACACAATACTGCCTCCGGAAAGGACTGAACTACTTTTCCTCGCTATTAACCAACAGTGAAAAATGAAAAATAGTAATAACTTTGCTTTTCTTCTGGGAAAAAAAAAAAAAAAAGTACTGTTTATTCCCCTTGTTTATAAAATCAGCTGGAAGACTTCACATGATAAGCTTACAGGGATTTTCTTCTGCTGTCCACTGCCATAAAATTTTCATATGCAACTGAAGAGTGCATCACATTTATAATGGTTTTTGTATTCAGGAGACTTAACTACTGACTAACTCTTCTCCAGTGCTAAACTGTTTTCAGGAAACAAAATGTTCTGGACGTATGTTTTGCACTGATTTTTGTAACAATTCACATTATTAATACAAAGTTCTCTCAATCAGAGAATCACAGAATACCCTGAGATGGATGGGACAAGTCCTGAATATACACAAGGCAATTTATGAGCCAAAATTATAAAACTAGGAATGTTGTCCAAATGTATCTTGAATTATAAATCTTATAATCTTTTCATGTATATTAGCAGATGTTCATTTCGAGAGGTATTCTTTAAAAGAAAAAGATAAAAAAGAGCTACACATGAAAAAATCTGGCACACAAAAGATGAGGGTTCTTTAATACTCTAAGAAATGGTTTCATCAGATATGAAGTAATGCCTCGAGTTAAACTCTCTTCATTATGTAATAACTATTTTCCATTAAAATATGCTGAGTAATTTTATTAAGAAACGAAAATGAATATAATTGACCAAATTCTTAAGCAGGCTTCATTAAGATGATCTTTGTAGATAAAAGGAAATAGAAATAAACAATAATTTCATAAAACTAACGTTAGTTAGTTACATTAAATACAACAGCAATATTATCCATAATCAAACTGTTTTTCTGTATAATTAGCTACACTCAGCATTATAAAACAAAGGCACAAAATTTACTTTCTTGCATATAGAACCCCAGTACGATACTATTCCTCTTTTGATATGACAGTAAGTCAATTAATCTAAGTACATACAAAAGTAATGAAAATAAATTCCATGTATTAAAGGTTCTGTAGCGTACATCATGTGGGTGACAGCAAAAGAAACAGAGTGAAATTATTATTGCTTAATAAAACAATATGCTTTCAAAGTTACACAGAGTTCAGTGGTTTAACTTCTATTTTTAAACTAACCTGATGATTCTTTACACCTAACTCCCTATTTCCCATCTTTTAGGCTGTTATTTTGTCATTCAGGGATATTTACTCTTCTCCTGCTAATGCTTAGTTTCCTTAAGTTTTAACAAGGGTTCATCAAAAAGTGTTTTAGAAATCCAAATTGTCTTCATCAACCAAAACTGCTTCTTTGTGAACTTTAATCCTGTCAAATATTTTCCTATTTACAGCCTCTTCCTAAATGGATCTATCCAAGTAAAGTCTATTTTAAATCATTTAGCTGCATTGTACAGTGTATTTGAAAGGTTTGCTTTCCTATAATTACCTGGACCATGACAAAAACCACTAAAACAACAAAAACAAACAAAATACCTGTTGTTACATTACTGAACATGTGAGGACTGTCACACAGGGGACAAGTCAGTCCCAGGGACAAGTTACATATGCCCAGAAGAAATGCAGGTATTTTATCCTTGAGTCCTTCAAGAGCGCTGCAGTGAATGCCAGCAAGTCCAGCAATTTCTTCATGCTCAGTTCACTATGAACATATGTGCAAACACTCCACATTTCTTCTGCAGGTTCTTCAATTTCAAGCACAACTTCTAATGAGCCCCAGCAAAGAAGGCTCTGGCCTGGGAGTCCTCTGCACTGAATGGTATTGTCTTAGTCACCTGAGAAAAGACCTCTTATCAGCTTCTTTCTTAGACTAGCAGTACTTTTTACTGGTTTTTTGTTTTTGTGTTTACCACAAAGTCTGTTAGATTTCATGATGTTGTCTCCTTCTTCTACTCCATCTTTTAATTGATACATTTTTGCCTCCAATAATCTCAAGTTTTCAAATATTTCACCTTCCTTATTAAGATACTGCCATTTTTTAAATCTTTCTTGCTACACACTCTCTTGTTAAGTATTTTCTACTAGCTGGTTGGATTTTATTTTCTTCACTATACCTTTTACCCCCTTCTTAAGAAACTTTTTTTTCAGTTTTTCTTATTTCCTTTAAGTTGGGAACAGTAACAAGTGCGGACCTTCATTGATGCTTCTTTCTGATTTTTGTGACCTTCATTATTTCTACTGAAACTCAGCATGCAGTCACTTTTACAGACATATGCTCATATCACAAGACTTTCCACCATTGCCCTACTCTACATTGTCAAGGGTTTGATCTCCATTTACACACCCTGTAAGCAGTTCCCACTTATCACAGGCAGGGCCTATAAATCTCAACCTAGTTGCCTCTCAGTGCGAAATTCTCCTGTATCTGACGTCTCCCTTGACTACTATACTTCAAGACTCTTGTGCTCTTTTATCCTTTTCAGTATATTATAGCCAGAGTCACCACTCTGGTTAAGCAGTCAATAACCCAAAACAATATTATATTCCTTTTGCTTAGGGTCAGAATTTCTGTTTATAAAACTTCTGTATGGTGACGTAATCACCTTTGTTAGCTAGATTCAATCCCAAACTCCCTTAGCATATATCACTACCTTAGTGACCTCATTTGCCCTCCCTTTCTCCCAGGCTAGAAGGTGTCCGTTAGGTTTTCATTCATGGAGTCTCATTAGAAACAGAACTTTTCCTCACACATTCACTTATGGACATATATGTTTGATATTTTAAATGCACTATGAATAAGATCTATTTATGACATGAAGCTTAGATTCATAACATCCCATATTAAATTTGCCCCTCCTCAACTCCAATCTTCATACATGAAATAGTACCCACAGCATACAGTCCTTGTTCACAAACTACTGCTTTCTAAAATTGCTGGACACCAAAGTTTCCCTTCAACTGCATATAAATGAAACTGCAAACTCATGAAACAGCTGTATACTAGCAGGAAGCTAAAACACATTTTCTGCAAATAGCCAAAACCAGAAAAAAATATTAATCTGAAGAAGCTCACTTGGAAACAGTCACATTGTAAAAAGTAATTATATTTCATAGCCCCAAGTAAAAAAAAGAATTAATAATAATATACTCTGTGTTCTTCAAAACATTACTACAATATCACGATTACCTGAAATACTTTAACTTTAGGAATCAGTAATCATTACGAAACCCACATATTCCATACAAACTACAGTTTTAGATTAAAACACTGTATTCTATGATGCTAACAGTACCAAAGACAGAACTTTCAAAATAAAAATTATAATTCACAGGAACTGTTAGTCTGAGATAATGGGACATTAAAAAAAAAAAACAAAAAAAAAAAACACCCACCCTTTTTATTTATTATATATTACTAATGGATAAAGTTTAAGACTTCAATGCAGTTCTAATACTTTCACGGCAGTGATAGGATAAAGAAAGCTACCAATCCTTTGTCATCTTAAAGAACCACACAATTTTTAAGTCCTTTAAAGGTCCTTTAAAGCTTAAAAATGTGAGCTTAAACTTACTCCACTGCTACAACTATTTACAACTAGTCTAAAAAAGCATACCTCCCCCCCCCCAAAAAAAAATCTAATTTTTAAATATGGTCTTGGAATACTACTAAAAAGAGATTATTTTTTTTTTCAATCATTTTTTCCACCAAGCTCAAAAGTGTATCTGACTGACAGAGCATCCAGATGTAAATGCAATCAAATATCCGCAATATATGCAACTAGATACAAATTTGCAGTCCTATTTAAACCTATTTTATAGTGACCAAAGAGTGAACAATTTTTTTTTTAATTATATTTCTTGACACCAACATTTTAGTAGTAGAGAACAACTTCCAAGTCTCATACTTCCACCACATCATTACATTTCAATTTCCTCTCATCTACAGAAGAAACCTTACATTCTCAACTCTACCGACTGGTGAATAGCTAAGCAGTTACTTCTCCTTAGGAAATAAAATATAACAAATAAAATTTGAAAGACCCAACGTATTATGAAGTCACACCCGAAGACTTAGTCTTTCCCACAAAATTATTTTTTGAAGTTTCCTATAAATGCAGTTATTTAAGATCAATTTCAAAATTACAGTGAAAGCTGCAAGTTGCAAGCTGCAAGCAAAGCTAAATAAAATAAGAAAATACTTATTTAATTAGTCTAACTGCTTCATCCTTTTTCTAGGATCTCATAATCCTATTTTTCAGAATCTAATTATTTTTCAGAATCTAATTATTCTTCAGAAAAGGGAAAATTTGAAATAAGTCAAAAATATACTGATTTTTATTAATAATTACATTCTTATTTACCTATAAGTAAACAGCAATATACGCTCCACATGAAATATACATTTGTTGTTACATATATGAATGCAAAAAATTTGCAGGTACATAAAAGACAGAATAAATGCCCTACACATTCAGTGAACACACGTTGCTTGCACAAGCTGGCAAACAATCAGTTCCCGAAGTCATACTGAAGTACAAAATCCACAAACTGCATATACAAGCACATACACACAGTAATATTTACATACAAATATGGTGCTGTGCTTTGGATTTTGGATGGGAATAATGTCGATAAAACATCGAATTTTCAGCCGTTGCTGAGCAGTGCTGCACAGTGACAAGGATGTTTCAGCTTTTCAGAATGCCCTGACAACTGGGAGCCAGAGGTGCACAATAAGCTGGAAGGGGACAGAATCAGGATAACTGACCTAAATGACCAAAGGAAACTCATACCTACTGTCAATTAGCTAGATTGTAATGTTATTTTAAAATGCATTGTAATGTTTGGTCAAAAGATGTTACACCAGTAAGAGAACATTCAAACCATTCTTCCTGAACCAATGTAGAAATAAAACATTTTTTGCCCTTAAAACAGCAAACATTACTTCTTTGTGAGGCATTCTGTCTCACACAGTCACGCTAGCAGAAACATGAAGAAAAAGCTGAATGAAATTCTTGATTCTTCCCTAAGCCAGTTAATATTTGCGAGGCACTTACAGCTACATGTGAATTAGAAATAACAGAATTATAGAACAGCTTTGGGACCTCAAAGATCATCTAGTTACAACCGCCTGTGATGGGGAGGGACACTGTCCAACAGATCCCAGGTCCGTATCCAACCTGGCCTCTATGTGGTCTCCTTGGAACCTTCTCCATGCTGAACGACCCAATCTCTCTCACCCTATCTTCATAAGGGGAGTGCTCAGGCTCTCTGACCACCTCCTCTGGCCCCACCCCCACAACTCTATTTTAATGGAGTTATTTTGCTGTTACTCTGGAAAGTACCCTACTTTGTAATTTCTCAACAATATAGAATAAATAAATAAATAAAATATAGAATAAATATCCTGGTATACTAAAGAGCAATAATATAACAACTATCACATACTGCCTGTACCTAACAGAACAGTAACAGCCTGGTTTAGCATTAATTTTCCATACACTAATTTTTTTTTCCTTCTTACACCTGAAGTGAAACACAAGATTTCTCAGAAATCCATGTTGCCAAGTAATCACTGACCAACAGCTGAAGTTTCTGATCTTGATGTTATAAACGTTTTAATGTCATTTTTGAAGCACAGGTTAAAAAGCTAAATGTACATGACAATCTAAGCAATTATACTAGTAATTTTTCCACTTAAAGTATTTTTCATATCTGTTTCACATTTATTCGTCAGTAGACTGGCAAGATAAACTTAGTCTGTGGTCTAAATGCTACATTGTTCTGTGGGACATGTTTAATTAAAAACATGCATACAGCTTAATACAAATTTTACCAACAAGACATTTACTGCAGAACAGAAGGAAAACAAGAGACAGACAAAATGTCCAGTACTCAAAGAAATAAAAATTAATCTTTACTGCAAGCAAAAACAAAAAAGGATATGAAAATGTTTTGAAACATCACTAAAACAGCCCTTTCTGAAATACTTCACTCCATGTTTTTCCAGTGTAATTGTACGTTGCATTTAATATAGTGCTTTCATTTCTCCTTCATTCTCCAAATTTTACTAAGGATGACAATACAATCGATATTAAATACAAAAACACTAATTGAATACTTCTAAAAGCCTTTAACTTAGCTGCTTTCAAAGAGAGGTGTCCCCACATACTGTTAATAATACTGTTAATATACAGTTTCCTAAAATTAAATGTTTAGATTTCCAACAGCTGCACAGAACCAATGCAAACAGATTAAACTTAAAATGAATACAGATTGCATTGTTTACTCATTGCCTTACAAAGCTTGTGGGTTTTTTGTTTTTTTTTCCTGTTGTTTTCTAACTGTAAATAACTATAGGATAAGCATATACTGTAAATAAACTTCATGTGGTTTTCTTGAACATACGTTTAGGCGGCCTTGGAAAAGCTGGGAGAAAGACATAAATGAAATACATTTTACTTATTCAGCTGTACCACTGCATCTACATTTCTTTTCTTCCATGACAGACAAATTTATTTCCACGACTCTACTCAACAATGGATTTGAGGCAGAGGAGAGGGCAGCAGCAAGCATCCCAGAAAATCTCCCCCCTCCCTCTCCCTCTCCCTTTCTTGCTCACTTGGTGCAGTGATAGACTAACACTTCTGAACTGAAAAAGAAAGCAACTGAACAGACGGTGGACAAAGACAGGAGCACAGAACTTTTACGTGGATATAAAATATTTGGATGATTTGAAGTAATCTGGAAACAAAATTATACAGTATTATTATCACTAGTGATTATTCAGATGAGTGACCAGCTGAAATACTCGTATTACTTGATCAGTAACACTGAAGAATATGAAGAGAATTTCCAAAGAGAGGAAAAAAATGGTACTTACTGTGTTCTACTCTCTTGATCAGCTATATGCCATGTTACAGTAGCTCTCCAAAGTTGTAGAAATTAGGCCTGTAGCTGACTCTGACTACCTGGCACTTTCCGTAAGACTCTGTGGCATGTAGCATTAGATAACATTAGGATAACCATCACACTTTCACTCTCACTTAATAGTCATGACTTCCAGAGCACCAGAATTTCATGAGGATAAATGTACCGATTAAACACCTCTAGAGCACAAACATCCCCAGGTATTAGTCATTTCCTCACAGACAACTTAAAAGAACTTTTTTTTTTTTTTTTTTTTAATTATTTTAATCGGGGACAGTATTTCAATAGGCACTATTCAAGCCTCTGCCATAATTCTGTTACACGAATAGGAAGCATATACACAATCCACTAGTTATAAAAGATCTAAGACAGGAGCGGGGGTAAATGAATTCTCAGAATATAAATGAAAAAAGAAGTCTGGGTTTCATGAAGCTTTTCATTGTTCAATTTTGATATACTTCAAGATGAGTAACTACTCCATGTTTATAGAGCAGTTTAGAAATGTGAAGAACTATCACTCCTAGCGTAATGGCCAATAAGCCAAAGACAAGATGATGACCTTTTCAAAAACTCAATTGCACTAAGGAAAGTATTTTCAAAGTTAGTGAACCGCAGTTCCCAGAAGCAGGATCTTCATTTTGTTTTAGAATTTCAAGAGGTTTTTACTTAATCACATAAAACACAGTGGTAATGTATCTAAAAAGACATACTTCATATGCTTCAGCCTAATCGAAGTGTATTTAGTAAACAACATCAAATAAATCTTCCTTGATCAAAACTGCTGAGAGTTACTCACAAAATGACAGTTTTATCTATACACAAAATAAAAGAGTAATGAACAGCGTAACAGTTTTCCTTTAAGATCAGAGCATCAATCATTACAAAGAGATTAAGTACTGTATCTATCCCACCAGCATTCAGAAGAAAAAAAAAAAAAAAAAAAAAAAAAAAAGCATCCCATTGCAATTATATAGTACAGATACTCTATTCAAAGAATCATGGAATCATGGTCAACAACTTATTCTAACTATAACAGAAGCAACTAATTGCATAATTTTCCTGTGTCACATGCACGGAAATGCAATAAAATACAATGATACACATTCTTTGTTCTAGCAAGTTGTCATTCAAGCTTCTGATTTTATATTAAAAATTATAAATTTAAGAGCATTTTTAGAGTCTTCTACCATTCCCTTTAAGGTCAATCTCTTAACAACAGGAGGAGAGAGATTGTTTGTCCAATAGCTGCATTATCTCCATGTAAGTATAATCTATACATAGATTAACTCCTGCTGCTCACATCTTGTAAAAGTCTTCCCAAGACTTAAATGAAAAGCTTACTGTAACTGGTAACACCTCCCATTTCATCTGCAAATTTGCTTGGTAAGTACTTTCAGGTGTTTCTCTTGTTTTGCTTTTAGGCTGCCAATTCTCCTCAACTGGTGCTTTTTTTTCTCCCACCTACACATATATAAATAGGACGAAGAGAGCATAAGCCTTTTTGTCAGAAGTGTCATTCCTCCCATCATAAAGTCATGTTACAAATTAAGAATACAATCTAGGAAAATCATAGTGAGAAAACCACTTACTGCCCAAACAGTAAATATTTATTTACTAAAAAAAGTCACCATAACAAAACAAAACCAAAACTATGATCACTACTGGACAGGCTGGGAAAAAAATTAATGGATCCTTGTCTCTACAGGTGTTTTCTGCTCTTCTCAGCTCTATTTATTTAGCAAAGTATTCTGAACGGGGCAGTAGCATTGAACTTTCTCTAAATGGCTTTTTCTAAATTTCTCTAAATTTTTGTCTACTTATCCTTATTTTCACCACCCTCAACCAAAGCTGACAGATGAAGAATTTAGATACAATTATGTGGCTACAATACTTCATAATATATGAACAATTACACTATTCTTACTACTTGCAACCACTTTTTTCCATTCTAATTATCCCTGTCACAGTCCATGCTTCTTTCATAAAACACTGGTCAATATGGTATTTCTATACTTGTAAATGATACACATTTCATAACAAAGAGATGTACATAAAAGATACGTAAAAACTTCAGTTTCTTACTCTCCCTAAAAATTACTTAAACATCAAAAACGGATCATGTGTCTCTTCCAATCTGAGCAATTCTGGGATTCTCTGAAAACTTAATAAGCTGACTGTAATTTCTCCACCTTCACCGCTGAAAAGAAACACAGCTATACAACATGAACACAAGACTTTGTCTTGCTGGAATGTCTATGAGGTTGTTACCAGTAAGAGTCTAACAGCAGGAGGTGGTTAGGCACTGGCACATGTTGCCAGAGAGGCTGTGGAATCTCTGTCACAGAATCATAGAATCCTTGAAGCTACTCAAAACTTACCTGGACAAGACCAGAACTACCTTCCCTATCTAGCTGGACCTGCTTTGACCAGGACAGTTGACTAGATACCTTCTGAACATCCATTCCAATTTACATGATTCTGTGACAGACAATTCTAGAACTTTTACAAGAGGGCTATTTTTCCTCAATGTTAATTATTGCCAGTATAGTGTATTGCCAGTACAGTGTTTGACAACTATTCTGATTCCCAGATAAATTACTATAATTTCAGGAACCAAATTTGAACACTTTCTACTTGCAAAGTACTTTCCACTAGGTTAAAGCCTTAGTCATAAAGCAAACTGAAAAGACTATTTTTTAAACAGTACATGAGGTTGGTCTTATTAACAGTATTCTATTCACAGTTAGGATGATACAGAGAAGAGTTAAGGGATTTTCCCAAGACGACGGGGAACATTTGTCCTGTTTGGAAAACTCTAGTGTTAGAATATCAGGAAAAGCTAATTACAAACAAGGAAATAACTGAAATTTCCTCTGCTTTCACAATAAGCCCCTGATGGCAGTAAGAAAAATCACTTTGGCTTCCAAGTCCAATGAAGATCCATACGTTGCCCACTTCTCTTCAGTAGTGTACTTGTTTTAGTTATAGAGCTGCTCAATAAAACAGTAAAATATTTTTATGTTAGGCAAGCAGACAAGGATATAAATTCTACTTCAAATATTTTTTGTCATTGGACTGATACCAGACACAGAGTCGGCAAACATTAATTACAATCAAATTTCCAAGGAACAGCACAGCTAACACATACAGTTAGTATGCAACAAGGATGGTGCTTAATTAATGAGAGCAAAACGCTAAGATGAGCTATATTTTTCCAGTAAAGTACTGTTTTTCTTTTATCAGGAGTCACATGTTTTTGCAAACCAAGACAGAAAGAATAAGCTCATTTCAAGGACAAAATAATACATGTTTATATTTTGTTAGTTGTAAATATATTACTATCAAAAGAAGACATAGTCATACATCATTATGCGCACTCTGACAAGGTTCCCCGATGATCAATTCATAACGACAGACAGATTAATCACATTTTAGTTCAACAAACTGCACTGAAAAATGTGACTCCTAAGTACAAAATTTGAGAAGTTAGCCATCTACATCACTTAATAAAGACTCAAAGACTCTTCATCAGTATTGTTTGATTAGTCCTTCTTTCGGAAAGAGCTCTTTCCTTGATAATGTGAAGTGCTAAGGTATTTTCCTTCAGTACTTTTTTTTTTTTTTTTTTAAAGATTTACTATCCATGTACTTGAGATAAAAATTATGAATAGTAAGGTGACAATCTGTTTTGTTTTAGTTGAGCTATACAGAAAATACAGCAACTCCCTTTCATCATCATATAGATCATGCAACATCAGTCAAATACAGGAAGAAAAAGGGACTTGCTTAAATAAAACTGAGAGAAAACCTCCTCTTATGAAATAATCGTATAAGGATACATTTTATATTGTACAGCAAGACCTTTAATATTGATCCCTGCTTTTCAGCTACACAAAGTCAAGTTTACCTAAACAGTATGCATAAATTATAAATAACCTTCACAAACACTGAACTTAAAGAGAGAGATGCTACAATGAAGCACAAAAGAATAAAACAAATTTGAAGAAATAATACAAATAGAACAACTTCAGTGTTCACAGAGGCAAAAAACATCAATTATTCTATTGCATACGCAAAAAAGTAAGTAGTCTAAATAACTCTTCAGTTGCTAATTATTTCAAGACACACAAAACCACCCAAGATACCTTTTCCTTCATTAGCACACTTCAGGCACTCTTCACAACATTTATACTGATAATGAAAATACACTAAATACTTTATAGCTACGACATTAACAATCTGACATTACATATGTTAGCACAAACAGTTTACTTTAACACAAACCTCACCAGCACCAAATCAAGAACTGTCTGCATATCATTCCTTGAGATTGCTTCTCTAATTCAGGAGTTTAATTCTAATCTTTCTGATAATATCTGGTAGAGCATACGTTGTTTACCACTATTTAAATTTCAGTAAGCACTACTAACAAGCAAACCGTGTGACAACAGAATATATAAGCGTAAGCATGAAACCGTTTCTGCAATTATGATGCACAACAACGAGAAAAGTCTATTGAGCAACAGCCTTGCTGATAATAATTATAACCACTACTATATCTTAATGGATTGCATTTATTATGTATTAAATTTCTATGCAGGAGGGGGGAAAAAAAAGAAAAAAAAAAAAGGCTAATCTCATTCAATCATCAGAAGCAAAATCAATGTCATTAATCTTCTGCTGTTATTTTTGTCTGCTATTTGTCTACACAAAATAGTTGGGTAATTTTAAAATAAATATATTTCTTATTAATTGACATATATATTGATTATTCTTATTTACTTCTTATTTATCAAATAAATGCATTATTATTATTATTATATTATTTAAAGAGTACAATTCACATTAATTTAAAAGATTTTCTATGTAAAACTAGCAATCTATAGTGATTAAGAAAGAAAGTATACTGCATGTCATGTTTTCAATTGAGAAGGGCATTTAACAGCTTTGCTTTCAACTGTTTGTATACAATTTCAGTAAGTAGCATGAATGTATAAATATACAATTTGCACTTCATTTCTTTCCTACTTTTTAGAAAGCAAATATCATGTGCAATTGTTAAAATTAAAGCACATTCAGACACACATAATCTTCCTCATGTATGCCCCGATTCTGTACACACCTGAATTGAATTCAATCAAGCATTCATATTACCGCATAGCTTTTTACTTTCTTTAAAAAAAAAAACTTAAAAATTAGCATGCTCTGTGTCTTCAAATGATGTATATTTACGTATAAGCAGATTTACAGTAAGTGATGCATTTAATTGCACTGGTATATTCCAGGTACCTTTTGTAAACCAAAAGATTCTTAAATTCAGGAGAAAAATTCTGTCAGTTAGAATCTTTTGCAGTAATAGGGTCTTTCTATATATAGTATAGATTTTACTGGAAGTATTTATGCACATAATGTGAAAAATAAAGTTATTAAATGTACTGTTTTATCAGCACAATTACTATAAAAGTACATTGGTTTAATTTCTGGTCTTTTAACAGAACACCACTCTGCTGCAGGGGTACTATTACACATGATAATTAGTATTAAAACCACACAGTCTATGACTGAGTAGTTTTCATTATACACATTCGACAAAAAATGAGCAAAAAGCATGCTGACCAAAATATTGTAGGCTTATATTAACCCTGATCTTCATTCACTGTTTCAATTAAAACCAGAAAAAAATATCTCAGGATATCACATACTCCCATGCAGGACTGGCACAACCTGCAAACTTGTCTTTCTCACAGGTGAGAACAGTAAAAATAAAAGCACTACTGCCTTCACTATCAAATGTAGGGGTTTTTTTGCTGTTTTTTTTTTTTTTAAATAAATAGAAATCATAAAAGCAAAATTTGAACACTAAAACTTTTTTGTATTGGTAAGACAAAGCATTTTCAACTAGAGATATCTTAACTGCACAATGACTTGTAAAAACTTTAAAAACAACCATGTTTCAAGAGTCCTTACACACACACACACACACACACAAAATAAAACATTTACAATATTCTTAATGACAAATGTTTCCTAGTTAAAACTAAAAAAAAAATAAGATCTCCAGAAACTGTTGCCTTGATAAAAAAAAATGGAACATAGAAGGGGTTAGAAAATATTGCTTATACTCAAAGACATTATAAAACACCAGTTTTTCAAATTGTTTCAAGGATGAGTCTAAACACACACATCACAACGGAAAAGTGGACACAGGACATTTCTATCCATTACGGTTTTGCTACTCATCTGATAATGTTTTTAGCATTCAATTTCAAATTAACATTTTTGTAAATGCTTACTAATAAATATGATGAAGATAATAACAGAAGCTGAACTTACCCTTCTAAAGGATTTAGTCTACATATTCTTTTCTTTGTGTATATTTGTAGTGTGATTTCTTATAAACAAAGCAAAGATTGCTTCCATAAAAAGATACGAAATAACTGCAGAGTGCTAACATATGTCTCAACAAAACAGAAAAACAAACAAACAAAATCCCACTAACATAGCTGATTATGGATTTTGATTAAATTCATTTTCAGTATGCAAAATATAGAGCAATAATGAAAGTAAAACCCCAAGGAAAAAGGCTGAAATCATCAGCAGCAAATAACATGCCAAGTGAGACCTTACTAACATTCAAGAAATAGCATTGTCCATCACAAAAAAATTGGATGTAGGCATATCACCCACATCAAATGTTTGCTTTCATTTTCTTTACCTTAGAAAAACATTTCATTGGCTTATAGAGTATGACTTTGAAAAACAAAGTTTAAATGTAAACTAGCAATATGAAAATGAATGTATAGTAAATGAAATAAAACAGAAACCTAACACCTTGCCCTAACATTCTCTTTAAATTATAGAAGACAGAATAAAAACCAAGTTGTTTATGCAAGTATCACAGTGATCATACTAATTTCTAATAGTAGGTAGTTACTTTCATGAGTCAATGAGCTAGTGTTACGAGTTAGCAAACAGCAGAACCCTGGAAATAACCTGGAGTGCTTTACAATCACTGTTCTATCACTATAAATTGCTGTATTGTTTAAAAAGTTTTTTCTCTTCAGAGCTTGAGAAGCAAGTCATGTAGGTACCAAGCATGACACAGCAATTAAAGAAGTGTTTTCTGTTGGTACCTCTAAAATTCATCAGGAGAGACACTTCCCAACATTCTTTTCCATACAGTACATGTAAATTCCAGCTGCAGCAAGACTGTTCTAATTCTCAACTGTCCTGTGTTCAACATAAATTTAAAACATTTAAATTTATACATTCCCTACTGTCTCCATGCTATAGCCTGATGTTTTGCCCTCCTTGATCTATTCCTAAAAAAACCTTCCTTTTTAATCATGTATTTACCACTGGCTGGCAGATGAGTGGTTAGCAAACCTGTTGTAGAAAAAGGGATAGTGGGTGAGAAAACGTCCTGTAAATCATCTACATTACCTTTTTTTTCTTTGTTGGTTTAATTAAAAAATTAAAAAAAAAAAAATCAAAGATTGCTATTTCAGAAATTAAAAAAAAATAAAAAATGAGATGCTAATGGAAGGTCTCATCACTGCTGAAGTATAAATAGACCATGAAGCAGATAGTGAAGTTGAAATTTTAAGTTATGCAATTTCTTGTTTGCTTGCTTTTAGTATCTACTGGTCTTCTACACTTTTAAAGATTGCATACTAAATATACCTTTTTAAAAATCTTTCTATATATACTGTGTGTTTGTGCAATAATCCCGGTTCATACAGCAATCAGTATTACAAGATAATGTTAAATATAAGAGATAACTCCAAAAACAGGTTCAAAACATCCACTGCAGACTGCACACACATGATCTTGTATTTAACATGCTCTTCTGGTTGAGATTTAAAATGCTTTTGCATGTTAAAAAAAGAAAAAAAAAATTCTACAAAATGTTTATGTATTTAATATTTAAAGTAAATCAGACTGGGATATTATTCATCTTAAAAGTTAATTACAAGAGATCAATTCTCTTATACTTCAAGTACATGACAAATTTCTGACTGGATTTATTAGGAATAGAACTTTGTATATTTCACAGTTCAGATACACCAGAAAGAATTTAGCAGAAGCAAACTACAGGGAAGTTCTGTTGTGTATAAAAAAGCTTTCCTTTTCCTCCAGAAAAAAAAGAAGAAATAAAAAGCATAAGACTTAAGACACAGAAACAACTTTAAACTGCTGTTATCATTTCAAACACAGAATTTCTTTCAATTCATTTTTTTGATCTACTGCTCTCTCGTTTTCTTTTCAATGCCCTTTCTCGCTTTCTGTATGCAATTTCCTTTAATGTTCATTAATATCTGTTTTGCAATTTGGAAATTATAGAGGATTTTGCCACCTCAAAGATGGAAGGTAAGTAAGAAAGAAAAAAGACCAAATATCTGAAGAAACTTCTTTCAGAATTAAGCATAGACAGCTACCCTGCAAAACGATTACAAGAGAGTCAACAACCACATGGCCTTGACAAGAAATACGATCGAATACCCCTCAAGGTTTACCATCCTTACAATCGTTTTATCATTACAAAGCAGCCTAACATTGTCTAACAAAGACTGTCAAAATATTAAATGCAAACTGCACCGCCATTCTTTTTGTAAAAAAAGAAGGAATAAAAGAAAGAGTGCCTACCATACAAATGCAACTTACTAGAGCTTATTATTTACTGCCATTCCAGGGTTTCACCATCTCTTCCTCCCCTGCAATTTCCCTTTTCTTTCTTATTCCTACCTTTTGTTTTTGCTTTTCTTCTTCCTCTCTCTTACTATGCACTTCTGTTTTGTCATCTGCTCTCATTTGTTACTTTCTTTCAGCTGGCAGCATGTGAACCCTGGGGCGGATGCCCCATTTAGCCATGTCTGAGAATGTCAAGCAATTCTGGCTAGGAAAGCCAGCTACCATCTGGGGAAGCGATAGAGGGGGGCTTAAAGCCCACCAGAAAAGCCTGCCCAATAAAAGTCAGCCTCACAGCCTGTAATTATAACTTCCCATACACATACTCCGGGGCCTTGGAAACTGTCCAAAATTTCCTTCTTCCCACCCCCTCCCCCTGCTGTTTGTTCTTTACACGCTAGCAAACAGATAAGAAACTGAAGTGGTGGTCAATACTTCGGCACACCTCAAGAATATTACCTTATGCATCTGTGACAGCTTCTTGCAAATAAATATTCTACCAATGTGAAATAATATTTGAAAATGCATACAAAACACTAACAACCTTTTATAGGATTTCAAAGTTGTGTTATTCATTTAAATACACAATGCCCTGGTACAATTTTTAAGATACACTGCTGCTACAATGCAGTTTTAAAGTTCAGTTTGCACTCTTGTAATTGCAAATACATTCTTTATGTTCGAAGTACTGTAACTGCTGTGCCCTCATAACAAAAACTGCTGTGCTCTTGTAACAAAAACAGGCTCTGAGCAACCTGATCTAGCTGTAGATGTAGCTCATTGCAGGGGAGTGGGACTGGATGATCCTTAAAGGTCCCTTCTAACTCAAGGGATGCTATGATTTTAACAGTCTTTCCTAATATACTGAAATTATGTTAGAACAATCGTTTTAACAGAATCCTTGAAAAATGCGCAACCTACTTGTATTAGTACTGATATCATCAAGGGATATTTACTGATACATTCTCTCACTGCAAGGGATACTATTTCAATAGCCACACACATCTTACCTGACCCAGGTCAAACAGATATCCTAACATACAGGAAGAGATGACACGTCAATAGCTATGTTTGCAGACCAAAGAGATCTTCCTTTGAAATGTATCTGCAGTATTTCTGATATGCCAAACTGAATTACTATTTCTGCCACACCAAGATTTAAATACATGTTTTCCAATTACAAGTTTGAATATTTAAAAATCTCTATTCTCTTAAAATCCATACATCTCATGTAAATGTATTCTGACAACACTGAAGACAAGACACTGCTCTTTGAGGAACAAGAAATAAACAAACATACTATTTTTAAAAACAAACAACAACAACAACAACAAAAATTAAAAAGAGCTTGGTAGGATACCACACAGGTTTGGGGCTTGAATCTTTGGTGAATCATTTCCTCAAATACTCATCACAAGGCAAACCATAATGTTTAGCTCTAGATTTGAGTTTTGGAAAACCAAGAGGACGTCACCATGTCTGGCAACAAAAATTTATTTTGCTTCATGAAATGAACTATATCCCTGCAATAGAATGCTTATCAAAGTAAGCACACAAGACATCCAGCACACACAAAAAAAGAGCCGCAGTTTCAGCATTAACTTAGCAATAATTGGCATGACATATGTTCTACTTCTTGCTAAAGAAAAAAAAAATGAAATGGAAAAACATAAATACAATCTTAACATATGGATAAGTTTTATGGAAAAACGATTCTTAATGCAAATCTGGTGGATGCAGTATATTTCTCAAGGCATCCAAAGGGAAGAATGAGCCAAAATTTATACCTTAATGCACTTGTTCAAACTCAAAAAAGTAAAAAACACTGCGTACTACGAACCTACAGGGAGAGAAATTCAAACAGTTTTTAAAAGGCAACAGAATTAAACAACCACAGAGATGTCAACTACTTCTGAATTCACTTCGTATTTATAATCAATTCTGCTTTTAGTACAGAAGAATAAGTCCATAAACATACCAGTGTCAGATTAAAAACAAACATGAAATTTAAAAAACGTAACGACAAGTTTTAAGATATTTAACAGAGTTGTGTAAAACAAAATGACCATCTTTATTCACAGTAAAGCATGGTATAAACAAGATTTGTATGAGGTTAAGAGCCAACCACTGCCTTTAAAAAAAAGTCTTATATAGATAGTTGTGACTATTACTAATAGATCACTAGGAGATTAATTTTTTGTAAACATAAGAAGACCTTTAATTTAGTATGGATTTCAAGTAATTTGTTATCTTTTAAGTGAATTTTCTAATACATTACACGTTTTGAAACTTTTTTCCCAGATTGTTCAATGTATTTCTTCTCTTCCTATTTCCTTCCCTTTTAAGTTCAAAAATCCTTGCCTGTATTAGTTGAAAACTTCCTAATGGGAAGTTTTCTTTTGTACCTATCAGTACACAAAGAACTCTGCAGAAAAGTAGAGTTTACACAGAATGCTCTTCAAAATAGGACATAAATTCCTTTGACTGTATCTTAGTTCACTGTACATAATTCCAGAAAAGTTTCTTGTTTTGCAGGATGTTCACAAAACCTTTTTTGCAGTTTGAAAAATCTGAAAGCAATTTTTAAGCGCTCTCTCTTCCTGTGCTGCAAACAGACTGACAAACACCTGCTTATACTGTCCACTGGATTTTTAACACAAGGTACATCTAACCTTGTGTTTAACCTAAGTTTTTCTCTGTAAACTACATTTAAGTATGCAAAACAACTCCAGTTCCAGGCAAATAGGAAGTTATCACACAGAAAAGAAACTGTCTCAGGTTAAAGTCAAGAGGAAAGGAAGGGATGCATACTTCAATCCTGGAAAATTACAGCAACGCTAAGAAAATCAAAGCAAAGAATGAAACATCAAAAAACGGCAGGAAAGAATACAATCTGTTCAACTTATTTCTGACTTTTTTTCCCAAATAGATTTGAAAAAGACCAACGCATCCCTAATAATTTGAAGTGTAGCAATACAATTATTAAACAGAGATAATACAAAAGGTAAATAAGCATTCATTGGAAATCCTTTTTAAACTACGTTTACACTATTTAATATCTAATGATAGGCATCACATATAAACAGATTTGGGGGTTAATATTTGAATTTTTTTTAGCAACTATCACCTAAAATGTCAGGCTGATTATATTACTCTCTCTGAGGTATACAGTGTTATCAATAGCTTGTATTTACATAGAGAAAATACCAATCTACCTTTATTAAGCTATGTTTTTTTTAGCTGCACAGCTGCCCAGATTTCCCTTCCAGAGGAGCTCAGATGACTTCAGTCTTCCTGCTGAGATTGTGAATTTTCTTTTCAACAAATTATTTAGCTTTTTAGTGGAAAAAATCCTGCAATTAAGCAATTCTAGATAGTAAATTATTTGCACATTTAGAATTAAAAAAAAGGTTTCAAGAGTAAACATGCAAGAAGGCTTCACTTCCCAAACATGATAGAAATTCTATGAGGAAAGAAAGATGTTGTGTAAATTTGAAACAAACGTGGAGGTAGTGGGCATCCAAAAAGGAGAACATTAGGGCCCAAGGGGTTCCACATACCCTGCAACTAATTATACAATCGTCACCATAAATCATTGCAGTTTCAAACATACGTTTGTTAACTATGTAAGAGCAAGATGAAAAATAGTATGGAATAAAAACCAGATGTACACACCCATCATGCCTAGAAAAAGTTTTTATGAATTTAAAAAAAAAAAAAAAGTATTTCATTTAAAAAGAAGAAAAGAAAGAAGAGAAAAATAAATAATAAAAGGGAAAAAAAAAGAAAAGAAATGCCTAACCTGCCAAACCTACCAACCAGTCAGAACATTTCAGAACAACAAATCTAATAAGAAAGAGAACACCACTTCTAGACGCTTGGAAAAAAATACCTAATACTAGAATTCTGAAGTGGTTTATGAGAAGATGAGAAGTAACTTCCTAAAACATAATTAACTTAATGCATTAGCCTATGTTATTTATAAATTTTGAGTAATTTTTAAATTATTTTTTCAAACAAAAGTTCTATAAAACATACAAAACTGATATCGCATTAAATAGCTCTAGTACAGTCTATGCTGGTCTGAAGAATAAAATAAATAAGACAAAATACGCAAGAAGTCAAGCAGTCAATTTCCTTCAGATAAGTGTCAGACAAACTCTTTCTTTTGGTCAGAAATCCAGACAGAATACAAAACAAATTTAGGAAGGCCTCGGCAGGGGCAGGACTATACAGGGAAGTGTTAGGGCGTTATGTTTTGTCGATTGAAAGATTGTCACTGCCTGAAGCTAGATGTATGAGTCTGACAGCACTGCAGCTAAAATTGTGTTAGGCTTTACAGCTCACAGAACCTTTAAGATTTTGAGTGCCACTTTATTTAACAATAACAGTAACAAAGAAGTCATACATGCATGGTAAATTTGTTTTATCTAGATTACTCTACAAAAGAAAGAAAAGTGCATACAACCTCATCTTAAACTATATAAATGTATCTTGAGTTTTCTTTGTTGGTTAATTTGTAGTTCCTTCCCTACAGCTCAGAGATAAACAACCAAGATTATCTTTTTCTTTTTTTTCCCTTAAAAAAAAAAAAAATCACTACTATTTTAAGGTTAAAAACTGTGGTCAACTGAAATGAAAGAGGTAAATTAATGTAAAAGTAAAGCCTGAAAAGTTTCATGAATACTGTACTATTACACAATTAAGAACAAGCCTGCCAATTACATACGATCTGAGAACACTTGAATTTCTTTAGGCTTTACAATATTGCAAATATTATTGTTTCTGTTAGTTCTGCACTGTCTTTCAAATGATTTCAGAATTGCACACGTATTTCCATTTTGCTTAGTCAATACTTATCTACACTCTTTGAAAAAGTTTTACTTCATTTTTTTTTTCTAAGTTATCAGCAGAGACAATAATGTACTCGTTTACCATCTGAAGTATCAGCAACATCCAAACAGACACACTTCTAGATTAAAAAATGATAATAAACTCATCAGCCTTAAAAATGAGTCAGGAATTTCCTTTAGACAGTGCTGAAAGTGTAGACTACAATTAGCAGTGAAAAGATTTGTTACTAACTGTTAAAAAAACTATCTAATTTTCAAATAATTTATTTGCTTAAGGTTTGTTTTAAAGAAGACTCTACAAGACTTACATGATTATTTGCTATTTTCAGAGTGGAAAAAAAAAATTACAATTGAAATTTGATGACTGTAGCTCCTAATAAAAGTTTTGTGGGTTTTTTTTTTAATTGCATTTGCTGTATAAAGACAGCCATGAATAACAAAAGATATTGTAAAATATCTTTAATAGAATAAAAAGAATGCAGAAATGAGGAGGATATTTCTACTAGCAAGTTTGCTTAATAAACTACATGATGAAACACCATGAAGAACCAGCAAAGGTACAAATTAAGTTTTACGTGCATCTTTGTAGGTACTTGAAAATTATTTCTATTCCATGAACACCAACTACAGCATGTTATCATCATACTTGAAAACTTATCAGATAATCAGTTATAGCTATTTCATAGCTGTCAATAACATAAGAGATAATGTTCTGAAGTACGGTGTTCACGTATTTAAAACAAAATGTGTGTACTTCCATTACATGCTTCTGCATCTCCATTTCTGTTTAAAGAAATTGACAGATTTGTGAAATTTTGAACAGAATGCAGAAACTGAGATTAAGACGTGCCTTAATGAGTGCATTAACAGGAAAAGAATTTCCAGATCCTGCAGTTCTGAGTTAATCCACATGATATTAATTATTACTGCATAGAAATTCATTAAACAGCTTAGAAAACTAAAGAACTATAACAATTTATCATTTTCTTCAAGAATCTAAAATGAAACATTAATGTATTCTTTTTCCTCAGTCATCAAAATGCAACACCACTGAAAAATTAATCAGTGAGACACTACGCTGGAAACAGAATACCGAAGGCCCGAGCGTTTCATTTCAAGCAGGAGTCTTATGGAGACCCGTCAGCTGCAAAGCTCATGTCAGCATTACATAGTAAAGCATCTTTAACTGCCTCAAAGAAGTGGGAAATGAAAATCTTCCCTCTCCACTCCAGTTTCCATCTTCAGCCATTCTCCCCGCATCAAAGGGAACAAGTGTAACCTGACACGCAAGGCCTATTCCCCCCAGTGCTCTGGCAGGTGCTACAGCCAGACAGAAAGCCTGTTTTCCACAGCCCTTTACCTTGTTTGATCGCTGGTTACTTTTGATCTGACACTGCCCTCACGCTAGTAATGACTTCCCCCTTGCAGAACCCACCTCGCATCTGTCACCCAGAATAAAGGGTATCATGCTGCGCCCTGACAAGGCCTATGGCCATCAGATGTGCTGCCAGCAAGAGGCTCCCCAGCTCCCACCATTTCCAATTCAGCTCCCTTTGTTCTGCTGGGTACCGAGGCCAGGGCACCAGCGACAACAGAGGGGATTATACGCCAGCTGTGAAACCGAGCCTTCATGAATTTGTATCTTTTCATCCTGGCTTCGTCGCCTCCTTAAATGCAGTGAACTTCATGGTGGTTACTATGAAATACACATCTGACAAATGTTATGGAAAGTTTGTTTAAATTCTCTTTCCTTGTAATGAAAAGCCAGTGAATGTCCTGAAGTTAAACTGAGAAGCTTTTTTTTTTTTTTTAACTATTACTATTTAACTATTACTATTATTATTATTGAAGTTTTCCCACTGACGTTTCAGGAGATCACTAAAGGCCAGCTGGCTGGTATCCCTCAAGAGACAGGCCAAGTGAGAGGAAGGATGTGATTTTTGTTTTATAGGTAGAGGTATTTGAGAGCTAAATACGTGAATTCGTTATGTCCATTTTCTCTTTGGAACTACTGTATGATTTAGAAGCAGATAAAGAAAACTACAGGAGGATCTTAGATCAGATCATGTTACTTTGGGTCATATAAAAAATGGTGAAAACGAAACAACAAAAAAATGCAGATAGGACTACACTAAATAAGAGAACAGGGAGTTTTCATTTTAGCTTTTAATTAAAGGGAATCTACTTACATTGTTGTTTGAGTTTCGTTGCATATATTTCAAAGCTATAAAACTTTTTTACATCTGCAAGTCCAGTTAAAGAACTGAAATTCACATAATGAAGAATCCAATCTTGCTTAGAATCAGCACTTAACCATTCAGTACAAACAATTACATTCAAAGTCCTAACAAAAAAAAAAGTTCTGACTTCTTTACTGTTGCATAATAATACTTTAAAGTCAATATGAACTGAGCACGCTAAAAGTCTTTGGAATTAATTTCCTTAGGACTTAAACTTGAGTTTAGGAAACCAATTTTGTTAATTTCCAAATCTGAAAGCACACTTTCTCAAGAGCTGTACATCTAGTTAACATTTAAAGGATTTGGCATCAGTATCTCCGGTCATTATTTAACTTTTAACTAAGTTCTATTGAAAATTTTACCAATTTTTTTCCTTTATTTTCAACTTTAAAATAATGACCTGAGACCATAATCTAACTAGAACAGCGTCTGTCAAGGCCTAGTGAACTTCTTGTGACAAGATAATCATGTAAAGCAATGGTGCATCATAACCCGCTGACCTCCCGACATGCATCCTGAAATACTTCCGAAATGAAGTGAAAGAACGCAGAGAAAACGATCCATCTGCTTCATCTCTTATTCCTCTCCCATAAAAAAACTGTAGCCCCGAATACCAACAACACAATTTACTAAGTACAGAAGATCTTCCAAGATTAGAAAACAAAAACAAAACAAAAAAAAACAAACCACAGAAAGTAAACAAAGGTTCAATAAGAGATGGCTTTGTCTGACTTTGTAACTAATTCAGAATGCTAAATCACTGTGATCGTACAGCTGTGCATAATAATAAAAATAATAAAATAATAAAATATGTGAAACACATTGATTCTCAGGAGTTTTAATACAAAAATGGCTACCTGAAATAAACACCTTCAATTAATGCCATTTTATCTAATAATTTAAATGTATTTACTGCTGTCTACCCCCCATATTATCTTTGTATATTTTTTTTTAACCTAAAGAAGAGACTATTGGATGAATGCAATAGATACAAAATCAGATACAAAATAGGTCTTCAGGACTGACGAACAACAGGTGGACATCAGCTGGTAGCTCTCTAATTTGAAAAAAAAATTATGAAGGTTTCATGAGAAGCTCATGAAAATGACAAAAACTATCACAAGGTCCAAGGAAAGAAAAACAAAAAGCATCTGCAGTACTTGTTGGCTTATCCAAACAAAAGGTAACACATGAAGCAAACTGATGAGCCGCCTTTGCATACAGCAAGACTTCAAACACAGCCTAGCCTAGAAGACAAATAGTTCAAGTACTTTGGAATGGGGGGGAGGAAAAAAATAACTCTCAGATAATGAAAAAAAAAACACCCAAAAACGTAAATTCAGCAGCCTTGAAAGATAATCAAAGCAGTAGGCACATTTGGAGACTGCTAGCTACTTTCCCCATGAACAGTGGGAAAGTTCATTGAAATTGTAACTTTCATGGAAATAGATGGCCAAGTGCAAGAAGGAGGGCCATTTTTTTTCCCTCTCAAACAAGATTACAAACAGCACGCAGACTCTGCAGCCTGGAAATTGAGATGCATTTACCACAACTGAGCACAAAGGCGTATCAATATAGGATTTATTTCAGGTTAATCTTTGTAAATCAGAGTAAATGGAAGTCATCTGAACAAGTTCAGCATAATGCCAAGTCTGAGCCTGTCTTAACGCATGCAGCAGGCTCATACACACTCAGTTCTAAACTAATGGCTTGCACTCAATAAAAGTACTGAACAGAATGCGTTTGTACCTGCTACTGCTACTGCAGCAAAACAAACAACAACAACAACAAAATAACAAAACAACCCCCCCCCAAAAAAACACACACCAGCCCCTCTCCTTCACAGTTCAGCTCCTAGTGAATAGTTATTCTGTACACAGCAGAATATAACTTACAGTCAGCTGAGTGCTCTTATCTGAGGGATTCTGGACAGTAATTTCTGACACAGAACAGTAACACTTTCAAAATTGTAGTTTTTGTACTGGGTGGAGGAAGACCCTTCCTAACAGCATAAAATTTATTAATTTAATGCTAGACAAACTGACCTTGAACAAACTTGGTGTCAATAACCAAAAAATGTAAAACTCTGAAAGTATATCAGACAAAGAGAAAAGTGCTCAACAGAAGGAACGCTTGAGGGAAAAATATCACTTCAGTCAACTTAAAAGGATCTCAGTAGCACTGAATAGCAAGAGTGGGGAAAATTATGGTGTTGCATCGTAATTGTGATCTACTATTTGAACTTGAGAAGGAATTAAAGCTAGCAAAGACAGAAACCTTTCTTTTCCTTTGAATGGTTTACCAGACAATAAAATTCAAAATTCATTTTCAGAGAAATAATATATTGATGAATACAATTTACTTCAACCAAATAATTTTTAAAATAGAAAAAAACCTAAACATTTTACGTATTGATACTGAAAAAATTTACATAATGCAGAGCTTGTATGTAGAAGGAGGAAAACATGCAACAATATATTAACATTGCTGAATAAAATGCTTTCCATTCCAATACTAATTCTAGGACTGTACAAATAGCAGCTCCTTCATTGTGAATGGTTTGATGCTTCAGTGTCTGTGTAATTCACATATATATTCTAGGCACTTGCTGGTTCATAAATTAATACACGAATAGTTTTAAAACTGACTCATAAAAAATTTTAGTGTAGTTGATAAAAATTAAAGAGTTTATATAATAGACTGAACTTACATTAAGCCCTCAGACTGCAAGTAAGTTAAACTAAAAGTTCCAAAAGTTATGAGGCATCACCACTGAGCGGACACCTGTTAGCCTTTACTCATCTGTCTGCTCTAAAGATGATTTTGTACAGCTGAAGTATGTTGATAGATGCTCATAAAGTGCATGTAGTAACACAGAACAAAATGCAAAAAAATGCAGTCAACAGAGTAGAAGTCTACTTATGACAAAAATAGTCCCTGCCTAGCAGCAACTTCATACTTCATATCATACTGGGTTGCAGTGACATTTGTCCAGATGAATCCAAAGTAAATCACAATTCCTGTCAGATGTTTTAAGATCCAATTCCCCATTTATTCCTTTTGTGGAATCAGTACACAGAAAAAAAAAAATAAAAAAAAATCAGTAACAAATTTTTCCCAAGCTGTTTTACACCTTATGATCTGCACCTTTTATTCCATGCATTACTTCAGTTTTATCTTTTTTTTACATACAAGATTATAAAGAGCAGAAATTAGTAATCCTCTGTGATAAAAACAGCTCATGTTTGTTCTCAGAAGCAATATTAACAACAATGATTTATAAAAATGTTCTGAAAACCGAGGCAGGGGGTAGTTCATTTTGGGACAGAGTTATCACCACTCATCATTCCTCTTCAACAGAAGTTAGTCAGAACAGGCTATTAGACTAGATATGTTTGGAGAGCAGCATTATTTATAAGAATGATGAGGCCTCGCCTCAACTGTAAGAGAAATCATGGAAGAAGAATTAAGTTCAGAGCATCCCTTTATAAAGTAACTATTCAATATCACAGTACATATGACTTCTAGAAAACCACACATAGTTCACTCAGCCTGAGGACTTGATCAGCAAGGCTTTCCAGAATTTATTCAATCTGTTCAAAAAAAACAAAACAAAGAAAAAAAAAAAAAACCATAAAATTTCACCACACAGCAACATAATTCTTAACTGTTCCTAAATGTGCCAACACAAAATCACTGCATTTTACCTAAAGGTGCTAAAACAGAAGTTATGTCATAGCATGGCTCTTAGCTCCCCAGCACACTCCACTGATTCCTGCTGTGGGGATGGAAAGTCACTGGAGGAAGTGTGGGAACTCTTTTCAAACCGCTGCATCAATTTGCTAGATTAAAGATAGTGGAAACCTACTGACTTCATCATTTTTCAACATTTCTCACTTACAAAGAAAAAAAAAAAAAAAACAGATACGGGAAACAAATAAATAAACAAAATTGACAGCTTTATTTGATTCTTTACCTACAACAGCCCGTACCATCTTGGCAGAGCAATTTCAGGCAGTCTTCCAAAACATCTCAGCCCCTCCCAACACAAAACGTCCACATTATACCTATACCATGCCAAGACACATTGACACAAATACTATCTAAGTAGTCCTTCTTGAAGGACTTCTAACACAGGCAATGTAAGCAGAAAATAAAAATATTACCTTCCTTTCAAACCTTGGTTTGAACACAAGCACACTACACTTCTCAGAAGGCAATTAAAAAGTAAATTGCATACTTCATATTTTGGTGGTGTTCTGTCCCAAAATTCAGTTTTTCTGTACCAATCAAGGATGCAAAAGCTTACTGTTTTCCAATTCACACGCAGAGATTAATATTCCTCCCTCCCCCCCATTTTTTTTTTATCCTAAACTCTGCTAAGCAAAACATCTTGCTTAGAAACAGCAGGGAAATTTCTGTCCGAAGTAATCAAGGAGTGAAAATTATAAGAAATGGAAAACTTAAGGTCAATCTTTGTACTGCTGTGCAGCTAATAAAAAATGCACAGATGTCAAAACTAAATGAATTGATAGTTAATCAATAATATTCATTTTCAAAATCAAAGCTGTTTATCCAAAAATACTAATTTGTGGCATATAACAGCGATTACATCTTACCCTTACTCATTTAACTTTTCTGGATGACACACTTAAATTAAGCAAAACCATAAGCATAAATCTTCTGAGCACAACTACAAACATGTTAAAAGTAATAACAGCAGCAATAATTTTCTCCTTTTCCTTTTTGGTGTAGTTCAGTACAGAAAAATAATTTTTAGTGTTCACCTCAAATATGTATGTATGAATTCACTTTTACAAATTAGAGAAATTGAATGCTACTCTTAAGATAGTAAAATAGTAAGATTTGTCAGAAACAACTATTGTCGGAGAATTAGACAGATGAAAGAGAATTGCACTCTGCTGTGATGAACAGCAACTATCAATTGTCCTAACAAACACAGTCACAGAATACCAGCATAAAGAATGATATAATCAGCACTTACCAGAAGAAAGGAACAATATCATTTGAGAACAAAGTCATGTGCCAAACTATCTAAATCTTTAATCTGCCTTTTGCCTTTTTTTTATGCAGCTAAATATAAGTTCTTTCATTGGACAGCTTCCTCAAAGTACTGGCAGTAGAAAGAGAAAAAGCATGTTTAATTCAAGAATAATCTATTAACATTTCTTTTTGAACTACTGGACACAATTTTTTTCCAATTTTTATTTTTGCAATTTTTTCTTTAAAATATAAACCCCGTATCATTACAGAATGAGATACCTGAATCCTTGTTCTTCAAATAATACACTAAAAACAGTGCAGCATTTTTATATGCAGCATATTACAATTTCTGCACAGCCAGTAGCATCTGAACCAACTGCAACCAACACTCTTTAGCTCATCAAAGCTATCTCATCACAAATACCGAATTTTCATCTGCTCTGTATATATATTTTCTATCTCAACCATGGTTTATTACTTATAACTCATTTGTCTTCAAGGCAATTCAAGACCAGTACTAAGTGGAAATAGTTCTATACACATGAAAATATCCACACCTCACAAATCATGAAAATAGTTTATAACAGTATCACAGTTTATATTTTTCCATTTTACTAAGTAAGCAGCCTAGATCTGATAAAAACGCTAAATATAGGTATCTGGATTTTGTTATTACTCATTACAATGCTCAGTTAAAATTAGCTGGAATTAAAAAAAAACCAAACCCTTATGCTCCTGTTCTCAATTTTCTAAAACTGTCTAGCTTTATGAACAAAATACACTATTATCATCCTCATAGGATTAGAGCAAATAGTCCCGGGAGATTTTCAAGGTGAGGCTGGATAAGGTCCTGGGCAGCCTGATCTAGCTTTGATGTCCCTGTTCATTGCAGGGGAGTGGGACAGATGGCCCTCAGAGGGCCCTTCCAACTCTAAGGTCTATTCTGATTCTATGATGATATAAATGCCAACTTACTGTAAAAACAAAAGCTATTACTTAACACAGACACTTTCTGCATTGCCTCAACAAGGTTTTATTTTATTTTAGGGAAGATGGAGATACACAGATAGGTCACAGCCACTCTTACATTAAAGCTATCACTGACTGAATTCCTACTTATACGTAAAGGCAGCAAGTGAAAACATGAAAGAATAACAGTATCTCTCCCTATGTACACAAGATGCTCATTCTTTATATAACACTTTTCAGTACAAGTAGAGATGGCTGTACAGGAGAGGAAAACAATAATCAACCTGATTATCAAAGAAACACAGAAAACCCTGAGTTGAAAGGGACTCAAAGCATTTGAGTCCAACCCCTGGCTCCACACAGTACCACCCTACATTCAAACCCTGTCTCAGAGCATTGTCCAAACACTCTCTGAGCTCTGGCCACTTGAGGCCATTTCCACCACCCTGAGACAGCTGCATGCTGTTCCCTCGGGCCCTGTCGCTGTCACAGAGAGCTCAGCGCTGCCCCTCCGCCCCCTGTGAGGAGCTGCAGCCGCCTAAAGGCCTCCCCTCAGCTCCTCTGCTCTGGGCTGAACAAACACAGGGGCCTCTGCTGCTCCTCACACAAATTCTCCTCTAGATGGTTCACCATTTTTACAGATCTCCTTTGAACGCTAACAGCTTTGTGTCCTTCTTACATTGTTACACCCAAACTGCACCCAGTGCTAGAGGTGAGGCCTCACAGCACAGAGCAGAGCAGACAACCCCTCCCCTCTCCTGGTGGCAGTGCTGGGCCTGGTGCACCCCAGGGTACGGTTGGCCCTTTGGGCTGCCACTGCACACTGCTGCCTCATGTTCAACTTGCTGCCAGCCAGAGCACCCAGACCCCTTTCTGTGGGGCTGCTCACTCACAAATTCTGAAAAAGTTCAGAGATGGCTGTGAGTCCATCGTTAACACGGTCACAGTCCTTCATACTCAAGGATCCAGGGGTCCCAGAGCCCATCATCAGTTTTGAAGACAGAGTTGAAGAATGCATTAAATGTCTCTGCTTTGTCAGATGAACATCTTCTTCCAAGTAACATACTGATGTTTTCTCTGGTCTTTCTTTCACTCTTAATAAAATTTTAAATGCCCTTTTTACTGTCCCCCACAGAACTGTTCAGTTTCAATTTGAACTGAGCTTTGGCCACACAAACTTTCTCCCTGCAGTGGTGAACATCATATCCGTAGCCCTCCCATGTCTCTCTATCTCGCTTCCAGTGTCCATACACTTTATTTTCCTGACTAAGATCAAGAATAATAAAATCCCTGTTCATCCAAGTTAACCTTCTTTTCCACCTGCTTGACTTCTTACACTTTGGAATTCGCAGAATCACAGAATGGCATGGGTTGGAAGGGAACTACCTCAAGGATCATGAAGTTCCAATGCTCTGCCATGGGCATAGTTGTCAACCGCTAGATCAAGTGCAAAAGCAGTTGGCCCAGGGCCCATCTAATCTGGCCTTAAGCACTTTCAATGATGGGGCATTCACAGCCTCTCTGGGCAACTTGTCCAGCACTTCACCACTCTCTCAGTAAAAATCTTCCTTGTGACATCTAATGTAAATCTCCCTTCCTTTAGTTTAAAAACATTTCCCCTTGTCCTATCACTATCTACCCACATAAAAAATTGTTTCTCTCATGTTTATAAACTCCCTTTAAATACTGGAAGGCCACAATGTGGTCCCCCTACAGATTTCTCTTTTCCAAGCTGAACAAGCCCAGCTCCTTTAGGAGTGGTGCTCCAGCCCTTGGATCATCTTCATGGCCCTCTTCTCTGGACCCTCTCCAAAAGCTCTACATCTTTCCTGTGTTGAGGCCCCAGACTTGGATGGAGTACTCCTTCTGGGCCCTCACAAGGGCAGAGTAGAGATGGACAATCATCTCTCTTCCCTGTTGGCCATCCCTCTTCTGATGGAACCCAGGATATCACCGACCTTCTGGGCGGCAAGCCCATTCTGCTGGCTGATATTAAGTTTTTCATCAACCAGGGCTACTCTCCAGAAATTCTTCTACCAGTTGGTGTGCGTATCTGGGATTACCTCAACCCAAGTGCAAAACCACTTCGCTATGTTGAACCTCATAGGTTCACAAGGAATTGCTCATTCCAGTACAATTGAGAGGTAGTACCTAAAAAGTGACCAGCATTGATGGACCTCAGTGCCTTCAAAAGCAGCTTCTGAGGCAACCTTGACAACAGGTCCCCTGAGCAGCCTGAATGAAGACTGTCCTGTCCATATCCAGAGATATCAAAGATTTGATGGCAATTTTTTTCCTACCTCCAAAGAGTTTACATTCAACTACCTCATGTTCTCTATGGTCAGTAATAGCCACATCACCTATAAGATCCTCTCCTTTTACAAGTAAGAAATAGGAGGGCACCCTTCCTAGTCTTCTCTCTTAGTATCTGTACCAGGAAGTTATCATCAAGGTGCTGTAGGAATCTTCCGGACCCATTTTCACCAGGTGTATGGTAATCCCAGTTAAAAGTCTGGCAAGCTGAAGTCATCCAGAAGGACAAGTATGTATGATCTCTTAGTTCCTTACAGAATAATTAATTGCTGTAATAATCCAGGCTGGGTGGCCTATAGCAGACTCCCAAAGTGACATTCAATTTATTTGCTTGCCCCTTCTTACCCAGATATTCTCAACCATGTCATTGCTAACTGCAAGCTCCGTACAGCCTCACCCCTCCCTCACACACAGCCACCCTCTTAGCCCCCCCTCATACGCCCAAGTCTGTCCCTGCTGAGGAGACCAGAATAATCTGCTGTGACTCATCCGTCACAGATTTCACCTCCCACCACATTATGCCACTGATATTTTAATTCCGGGACTGGGACAAGGCTCCATATATGTTACCCAGTTAAATAGCACCACACAATAATGTGGCTAAACTGCTAACTGCATGAAAACCACAAATAAACTACTGCCATGTTATCTGAAATATTCCTGCAGCAAAAAGACATGAAATTATCTTCCGAGTCAGAGGTTTGAATTTCCAGACAATTTCACACACACCAAAGATAAGTAATATGGTGGAGATACAGACATTCACAGGACGTCACAGACCTACCAGATACAATCACAAGAACTTTGTTACCTTGTGCCAAAAAAAATTACTTCACTCGAAGAATGATCATGTTGTCTTCATTTGTGTAATACCACAACCGCAAAGGATCACCACTCAAGTTTAAAATTCACTGCTTGGATATATTTTCTACTAGCAAGAGAAAGCAGCCACTTATCTGTACAAGCACTGGAGTCCCATGAGTTTTATATCATTTCAGTGAGCACTTGTATCACAACTGAAAAAAACAAAAGGTCAGCTATAGTAACCCTTCTGTAATAGATTATGTGCAATGCCTTTCTCAAGAGAGATAAAACTCCTACAGTAGAAAAATAGTAGAAAGTAAATCTACACATATACATATTGTGAAAAAAAGTTTCATCTTCATTTAATGGTATCATAGATAAGGCTCACACCTGCACAAGAAATTAAGACAGTCAAACCTACACTCCATTAATAGAACTTTTTTAAAAACCCAGAAAGCTGTACCTCATGTCAAGATTTCTGACAATAAATAATTTTCTGTTTCGACTTTAGCTCAAAGGCATACTGCTTCTACCTCATTTAAACATACTGCAATATTTGTTACTAGAAATTTGTTACAAATACTTCAAAATCTGGAGTATGTATCACAAATGAGCAATATGCACTGCAGAGTGCTTTTCAGACTCAACAGTACTTAAGCCATGGAAAGAAGAAAAAAAGAAAAACAAGACTAGCACAATAACAGCCTTTATAGGAAGAAGTAATTTTCTAAGATAGTCTGAGATGCAATGAGTAGTACTAAAACCAGTAGAAAATGGTACCAAATATAGCTGTTGTGAAGCATAAAAAAGCAGCTTCTAAAGTAGCCACCATTAAGATTTTCTTCAGAAATGTCTAACACACAAATTCTCAAACACTATTTCATTCTAGAAATTCACATTTTCAAATAATGAGAACATTGCAATTTACTTACATGCAGTATGCATTAAAATCATCCAATTTCAATGATACAGTCACAAACCTCTTACTCATCTTATGCAGTATATGTATTCTGCTTATTCTTAAGTAGTCCTTGCTATTTTCAAGAGGCTGCATAATATTAACAGCTATCAGAAGTAAAGTAAGGAACATTGCCCTTGCTCCCTTAAAAAATAAACCAAAACAAACAATTCAGATGACTTCAATACATCCCAAAACTATTTATTATTTAAATATATATATAAATATCAAAAAAGTCAAAGAATTAAAAAATTTAAAGATGATTATAAAGGAAATCATTGAATTGTTTTTATAGTAGTCCCTTTTGGAGATTACAAAAAAAAAAAAAAAAATCTCCAAACATTAACAGATTTGGAAACTAAAAAATACCTGCACAGATGTATCAAGAGTTGCAGGCAAAGCAGATATTCCATGCAAAAAAAATAAACATCATTTCTGCAAGCATTACGTTGCTGTAGCAGAGCCTGTACACAGGCTAACGCCTCCCTGGTGGAAAATTACAGACTATCAGAAGTCCTAGAAACAAATCCTTCTTTGGGAATGTGACATTGGCGTTAATGAGGAAGACAATAGCTAAGTAACAGCTACGCCTTTAACAGCAGCACTGTACATACCACTGTCACTGTAAAAATGTTAGAGAGCTCACAGATGCTTTTCCAGCTTACACAGAATTCAGCTCTCAAGAGCTCTACAAATATCAAGCGACACAAACTAAGTAGCCTTTTACTTCCAGCCATAATCAGCAAGATAAGTTCATTTCAGAGCACTTATTGGTACATTTTTGTTTTATTCTCAATTAATCATTCTGAAACCTAAAAGAAACAAACTTACTCTTACTTCTTATATAAATTAGGCCTCAAATATCAGTACAGTTATGATATTTAAGTTAAAGTTATATAATATTAGCAGTACCAACTTTTGTAGTTGACACTTTACCTTTTGAAGTATCATGTTCCTTTTTAGTTTAAATATTCTCTATACCTAAGCAGAAAAATATTTTAAAAGCAAATAAACACTTGCCACTCACATTCTGTCTTTGTTGTTGTTGTTGTTATAATTTTGTAACATGGGTTTTTGTTTGTTTTCACTTTTACATTTTCACAGTTCGTAAAGAAAACATGCTTACTTCATTCTTCTATATTTATCATACAAGTTGGAGATGGAAGGCCAGCACAATCTTTTCTCAGCAAATCATTCCTATTGTCAGTCTAGAATCACAGAATTTCCAAAGTTGGAAGGGACATGCAAGAGTCATTTAGTCCAGCTCCTGAGCATGCACTCGTAAGTTTACATCCCTGGCAGTTATATATTGTTTCCTAAACTACCAAAAGCTGTTTTAAAATAATTTAATAATTTTACAAAATGACTTCTGAATGGTATAAGAAGGTATAAGCTCTTCTGCAACAAAAAGAATATGGGAACACAATGGTGCAAGGAGACTGAACAACAGTTACAGGCACAAGACCACACCATGCAGAATAGCCATTATGCCCATCCAAATGGACAATATGGTGAAAATTAAAAAAAATAAGAAGTTAAAATGCAAAACAGAAGAAGGGTGGGGGGCATACTAAGCTAAGGAACCTGGAAAATCACTGGGGCAAAGCTGTTCAAAATTAGGTACAGTTAAGTAGGACAGCACCTCCGGTTCAAGTCCAGAAAATAACAGTTTCTTAACCATTAGCATTCTGGATTAAAAGAGCAATGACTGAAAGACAATTGAAAATTTTATAGAACTAAGGCTGGAATTTCTAGGATGAGATGACTGTGTAGAAGCGGAACACCAAAAACAGTTGTAGTTACAGATGATAGTTCTACAACAAAAAACTGTCAGCTAAGTGTGAACATAAAAACTTACATATCTGGTGCTCTGATGTTGTAGTTCAAAAGTCAAACAATTCAATCCTGTCTTGAAAAAAACATTATTTAGGAGAATTTCAGCAGTTCATCCTTCATGCCCTTTAAACATATGCTAATAATGTTAATGTCTTGGTGAACACAACCACCTCGAAGAGCACCTGAAGATATCCATCAGAGACCATGAATACTGTTGTGTTTGCAGATACTGGCTACTGTGTCAAGGGAATGCAGAAATTGGTAGGGCTTCCACCATTACACCTAACAACATGCAAGGTTTGATCTCTCATACTTCAAATTTTATGTACAGTTGTACGTAGGTTCTCCGGTGAAACAAAGTGTCTGTGTCCAGTTTCAGAAATTCAACATGTTCATTTTTATAACTTCATAAGGATAAAAAGCTTAGATGGAATTCGTTGGAATAGATGATGTAAACAAAAACTCTTGTCTGCTGTTCATTATTTTTACATAATATTGTCTTTGTCCCATACAAATAAAATCAGATTTGTATTATCTTTGATGAATGCAAATTACCAGTATTCTAAAATAATGAAACTGACAGCTTTAAGGATTTGCTTCACAACATCAAACTTGCTATCTCTTTCAGCAAGGGGCACCACAACTCACTGGGAGAAATATTATCAGTTTTGATTTATTACTTATCTTCAGGTGAATGACTGAATATTTTTACCAGGAAGAACAGGGATCAAGATAAAAACTTAACACGTGAAGAACTACAAATCAATCATCTGGAGTTTGTCAGTATTCTCTTCTGCCACAAGATATCACCAGACTGAAAAACAAAACTGGAACCAGCTCCACTTGCCAGAAAAAAAAAAAAAAAAATCACCAAAAACTACAGAAACAAAATTGAAAATTTCGGGCACAACACAATTTAGGTAGCACATTCCATTAAAACTCATATTTTAGTGGAAAGATTTTTTACTGTAGTATCACAAAATTTCTGTGACAAAAGAAGACATGGGTAATTACACCTGTTTACTTGACTAAAATGGCAATTAAATGCAATCAAGCAATCCAAAACGCTCTGTATCCAGCTACCAATCCCTGGCCTTTTCTTTTTTTTTTTTTTTAATCAGGTTAAAAGCTTAAATAATTTATTCAGCAATAACAACAAAGACACCCAAGCAAATAAAAAAAGCGCCTACTCCAGTTTAATTAAAGATCTATTATGTCCATTAAAATGTATATACATCTACCCTACAAAATGAAAATTACATATTTTGCTTAGTTCAGTAACAATTTTAGTAATCAGACTAGATTGTAAAATCTATTAATTACTAGAATCCATGAAAATAAACATAATTTCACCACATACATCTTTTTCAGTATAGCAATTACATATTATTGCAGAGGTTTTACTGCTACAATAAAAGCCTCTTCTGAAGTCAAGTACTCTTGCAACTTTCTATTAATTTCATTTACTTGCATTCATTCTTTTTACATAATAAGTAGGTCAAGTTAAACAAAATACTACATCAGTAAATACATTGTATAAGTATCTTCTGATCTGAATACTATTTTTTTTTTCTATGTTAAGCACTTAATCAAGCTGAAAAAAAAAACAAGGGAAAAAAAACTACAAGGAAAAAAAAGTCAAACAAAACAACAACAAAGCAAAATAACACTGTGTGCCCTATAAATACAGACATATCCTACAAATACTACTCATTTCTGTATCTCCATTGCCTTTGGAATGTGTTTAATTTACAACATACAATGGCTTTTTCAATATTTATGCAGGGAGCAGAAAAATTAACTGATATTCAAAATAGCCACCTCACAGTACTTTGCTTTTGGCTTTTTCACATTATTTCTGTCCACGATATGTGTACCCAAATCTTCAAATTTTTGTCACTATGTTGACTAAAGAAAAAAAACAACTTTTCTCATACATACATGCAGTATCAATCACAAGCAGTAACATAAAGCCTTGTTAGTAGTATATCTTATTTCATATAAAAGTTCACAGTTTTTTTTTTTTGTTTTGTTTATGCTTTTCAACTACTGTTTCTAATCTACCACACCACACACAACCTAACCAGAAGGGTTCAAAAACATAATTAATCCAACAATACATATTACAATTCCAGTTCTTCATTTCCTTTTAAAATTTACACACACACACAAACACACTCATACATAACAAGCCAACCAAATAGTTGGTTAAGAGATCAATAAACAGATTAAAAAACAAAACAGCACAGAGTAACAAGGTCATATGGCTCACATCAAGCCATAGCGTTCATACATACAGTCAAGCAACACTGTTTACAACTACCTTTACACAAAAATCAGTCTGTCCACAGAAATTCTGCATAGAACAGCATAAAGAAGCTGTGCTACTATTTCAAGGAAGACTAAAATCGGGAGTGGCAACTGGACATGGAGCCATTCACTTTTACCATGGCCCAGGGCTGCAGTAAGTGAAGTTAAAGCATTTCACAGATCCTCAGTAGTTTTTTTTTATGAAATAAGTTGATCGTTTCAGTCCAGTTCCTGGTTCTTTTATGTTACAGATATCTATCCACTATCACAAATGAGTACTGTACTCCTGTTGGCAGCCACAGTAAAGGCTGAGTGAGCATGGAGACTGAACAAGCCTCTTAACCCTTGCTACAGAGGTATCTCTCTAGGTCAGGGTTTGCAGCGCTTTGGTGGGGCAGTGTGGTGAAGCTTGCACTGCTGTTGCTCATGCTGTACCTGTTCAGTGGACAAAAAGAGGACTTCAGTTTTCATTGCTGTCAGTCTGAAGAGTTTCACAAGCACTGAATTCATCTTAAAATCAAAAATGTCTTTCACTTGCCTTTATATGCAAAGTTTGACCACTGAAAACATATGTGGGGGAGTGAATCATGTGAAAAGATGAAAACATTAATGAATACTAAAACAAAAAACAAAACAAAAAAAAAAAACCAAACCTAAGAAAACAAACAAAACACCTAAGACTGCAACCTTACTTAAAAGTCCCTTTCTGAAGCAATGGCTTCAGGACAACAGATAAAAATACCTTCAATATAACTGAGGAGGACATACTGTGTTTAAATGCATAATGTGGTTTTACATACAAACCTGAGAATTATTACTTTAAGGGGCCCCTACTTTACCCGACATCAATGACTTAAACAAAATTAGTTTGTCTCTAATATATATCATTGAAAAATAACTTCACTGAAACACTCAAGGTATTTTTCTTTTTTCATTATTAAAGTAATAGCACTGTAATAATAAAATCCATACAGAAGTGCATAAAAGTAATGTAGTTAATTAGATTCGGTATTATTTGTTTTCAAAAAAAAAAAAAAAAAGATATATTTTATTAAGATAGTCAGTAGTTGTCTGGAAGTTTCCTGCTTTGCATTCCTAAATACGCATCCCCAGAAGACCCTGGCCTTGAAGGAGGCACTAGTTCAAACCAGCATTATTGCTGCAGAAGGTGCTCTTACTTAGCAACAGGTGAAAAAGGAACATCTGGTTTCCTCTAGGGTTTTACTTGGGATCTCCAGGAGCAGTTAGTTTCAGTTAATTCAATACACACTCAGTATATCTAGCATAGATGTACACGTGTCCATCCTACACCCTTCTATTTTAAGATAGCATAAAATATCTGACAACATCCCAAAATTCTACCCAGTGCTTTTCTTCCTCTTCATGAATACTTAATAATCTGCACATTAGAAATCTTTTGAGGTACTTCAGCAACAGTACACATAAATATACTGCAAAAGTCAAATACTATATACTTGAATAAGCTTAACTATAAACCAGTTGCCAACATTCTGAAGACACTCAAGAACTACTTAAACAGTGATCCTGACAGCTGAACCAAAAAGAAAATAGGTTCTGTAGTACCAGCACAATATTCAGAAATTATCTGCTTTGCGTTGGTAATTTACGGTATCAAGTATTTCAAGTCCTATACAAAGTCAATATCGCCACCTAAGGGTAAATATGAAGTATTGTATTTATTGCCAAATTATTAAAAGAAAAAAATTATAGAGAAAATATGATGAGATAGGATGAATAGTTCAAATGCCTTTTCAGAAAATACATATTTATGCACAAACACATATCTTGACTTTCTTTTTCACCTTTTAGCACCAAAGCAGGCACGGATGGTTCACCTTAAGAACAGCATTAGATAAACAGCTAACAAGGTCAAAAGCAAAACCGTCCTGAACAAAATTAAAATTAAAAAAATAAAAATCTTAAAAATAACACTGTATCATTTAGATTTTCAAGGAAATTATTGAACTGTTTAATTTTGATGTATAAAATAATAGAGTGAACGTTGCGACAAAAAGGAAGCTTTTCAAAAGACCAACTTTCAAAGACTGCTTCTAACACCAAACAGATCCTTCACTTTTCATGAAATTCTATTTTTCCATATCTCAGCTTAGTTTTGGTACCGTTACTGAAAGTTTTTTAAGCATGGCACATTGTTTTTGCAGCACAGTAGTTGTTAGTATATCAGACCAGAGTAGACAAGCTGAAGTACACTAAAGACTGTATCATTATTAATGAACACCACCAACACCGTCAAGTCTAACAAATTTTCCCTTTAGAAAGCTCTAATATAAAATTTGACAAAAGATAAAGCACCATTGACCGCAGCTACGATATACCTACAAAGAAAACTAACTACGCTTTTATGAAGAACATGAGTTTTCAATAAAAATAAAAATAATAATAGAAAGGGAAAAGTTTGGAACAATTACAGTTTTTCAAAACCTTAAAATAATCAAACGAGCAAGTAAGAAATATTTGGGAAAAGTATTCATATGGAAGCATGAGGAAATTATACCCTTTCTTTGAAATTTCTCCAAGCAGAACATTTTAAAATAATTACATGTAAAAAGTGAAATAGAGTATGCAATAGGTTGGGGGTGAGAAAGCAAGGAAATCACATTGTTTATGAAATGTTTTCCCTGAAAAGCCTTTTTTGCTTAGCAGTGAGAGAAAGACTTCCATACACTGTATACTTCAGTACTTCACATTACCAGATGATGTATATTGCACGACTTTTTCCATCAAACAATTTGACTGGACTAAAATTAAAGCTAAGTGTTCTTTACTTTCCATATGTTTGTACTGCTGTCATGCACAAAGGCCTTTGGACACAGTAAGTAAATGGTTCATAGCTGATGTGTAAGAAGAAAGAGAACTGACTTCCAAGCTCAAGAACAGCAGAAAAAAGGAAAATGTATTAATTCTCAGTAATTAAGGATGAATACAGCAAATTACACTATGCCATGAATATTCATAAAATGTGAGAGTTTATTTGGCCCAATACAATTTTACAGTAGGTTAACTCCAGTCAGTGCTTTAAAATGCCTAAGTATTTACCTGTTTGGCATAAGATAGACAAAAACAAAGACTTTACGTTTTATTTTTAATGATTTTTTTTTTTTTAAAGGAAATCTTACACATATCTTAAGCATTACAGGTTCATTCAAACATAATGATTATAGTTAACACAAAATTATATGTTAATTTCTAACAAAGTACTGATCTTTATAAACAGCATATAAAATCACCTTTTAAATTTTTATTATACTAAGTGTCCATATATATGGAGCATGAAAAAGTTACCAAACACCAATGTGCCCAGTAAGGCAAAATTTTGCCTTACTGAAAATGCAAGATGCCTTCTGCTCAGAGTAGACAGTGTTCCTGGACAGAGTCAGAAGACGAACAAGTGACTAAGGTGAACAAGTGACAGAAGATGAAAAGTATGGCTAAGGTAGACTACAACTGTCCCAATGAAAGTATATGGGAACTGTCAAACAAATCATCTTTAAGCCATTTACTTAAAAAGATCCTGTTACTGGGGTGGGAGATATGCTGTCAGGATTCCAACTGTAGTAGCTTCAAGTATTATTTCCTGTCTACTCCTAACCAACTTTAAAAATATAAGACAGCACAGGAAGTATGTATAGTAGTAGGAAAGCTGCCAATCTCTCACATCATCTAAATCCTCAACTGCATCTCCTTTATCCATCAGAAGCTCCTTGACCTAAGAACAATCCAAAAAACAGACACTGTGTGCAATATCACAGAACTGTAGGGGTTGGAAGGGACCTCCAGAGATCAAGTCCAACCCCCCTGCAAAAGCAGGTTCCCTACACCAGGTCACACAGGTAGGCGTCCAGGCGGGTCTTGAATATCTCCAGAGAAGGAGACCCCACAACCCCCCTGGGCAGCCTGTTCCAGTGCTCCGTCACCCTCACCGTAAAGAAGTTCTTGCGCACATTCATGTGGAACTTCCTATGCTCGTTTCTGGCCTTTTCCCCTTGTCCTGTCTCCACACACTGCTGAAAAGAGTCTGGCCTCACCACTTTATCCCCCACACCTCAGATATTTAGAGACCTGGATCAGGTCCCCTCTTCTTTTCTCAAGGCTAAACGGACCCAGTTCACTTAGCCTTTCTTCATAGGGGAGATGCTCCAAGCCCTTCACCATCATTGGGGCCCTCCACTGGACTCTTTCCAAGAGATCCCTGTCTTTTTTGTACTGGGGAGTCCAGAACTGGACACTGTACTCCAGATGAGGCCTCACCAGGGCAGAGTAGAGGGGGAGGATCACGCTCTTTTTAATACACCCCAGAATGCCATTGGCCTTTTTGGCCACAAGGGCACACTGCTGGCTCATGGCCAACCTGTTGTCCACCAGGACACCCAGGTCCCTCCCTGCAGAGCTCCTCTCCAGCAGGTCATCCCCCAGCCTGTACTGGTGCGTGCAATTATTCCTCCCTAGGTGCAAGACTCTACACTTGCTTTTGTTAAACCTCATCTGGTTTCTTACCACCCAGCTCTCCAGCCTGTTCAGGTCTCGCTGAATGGCAGCACAGCCTTCAGGCATGTCAGCCAATCCTCCCAACTTTGTATCAGCAGCAAACTTGCTGAGGGTGGCCACTATCCCCTCGTCAAGGTCATTGATGAAGATGTTGAACAAGACCAGACCCAGCACCGACCCCTGGGGAACACTGCTAGTTACAGGTCTCCAACCGGACTCTGCACTGCCAACAACAACCCTCTGTGCTCTGCCAGTCAGCCAGTTCTCAACGCACCTCACTGTCCACTCATCTATCCCACACTTCCTCAGCTTTGTTATAAGGATGTCGTGGGAGACAGTACCAAATGCCTCGCTGAAATCAAGGTAGACTACATCCACCAGTCTCCCCCCATCCACCCAGCCAGTGACAACATCATAGAAGGCTACCAGATTGGTAGAGCATGACTTCCCGTTGGTGAACCCATGCTGACTACTCCTGATAACCTCCTTTTCTTCCAATTGTCTGGTTATGGCATCCAGCACAAGCTGTTCCATCACCTTTCCAGGGACAGAGGTGAGGCTGACTGGCCTGTAATTGCCCAGATCTTCCTTCTTGCCCTTTTTGAAGACCAGAGTGACACTGGCTATCCTCCAGTCTTCAGGCACCTCCCCCATTCTCCAAGACCTCTCAAAGATGATAGAGAGCGGTTCAGCAATCACGTCCGCCAGCTCCCTCAGCACCCGTGGATGCACCCCATCGGTTCTCATGGATTTATGGAACATTGGTGTTGCCTAGTTGCTCAAGGACCACCTCTTCCTTGACTGAAGGGAAGTCTTCCATTACCCAGACGCTCTCACTAACCTCCAGGGTCTGGGATTCCTGAGGGAGAGCTTTTCCACTGAAGACAGAAACAAAGAAGGCATTCAGTACCTCTGCCTTCCCAGCATCCCCCGTTACCAGAACACCCCCCTCACTTAGTAGGGGACCCACATTCTCCCTAGTCTTCCTTTTACTGTTAACATACTTTAAAAAGCCTTTTTTATTATCCTTTATCACTTTTGCCTGATTCAATTCCAGGTGGGCTTTAGCCTTCCTCATCACCATTCCTGCAGGCCCTGACAACATTTCTATACTCTTCCCAAGTGGTCAGACCCTTTTTCCACATTCCATGGACCTTCTTCTTCCCTTTGAGTTTGCGCATGAGCTCCTTGCTCATCCACGCAGGTCTCCTGCCACCCCTTCCTGATTTCTTGCTCACAGGAATGCACCGATCCTGAGATTGGAAGAAGAGCTCCAAGCCCATGAGATAGCTCCAAGTAGGTCCCGGAAGAGATCAAAGTTGGCTCTCCTAAAGTCCAGGGTAGCAATCCCACTTTTTGTTTTGCTTCTTCCACTCCAGATCTTGAACTCCGTCATCTCATGGTCACTACAACCCAAGCTGCCCCCAACCTTTACTTCCTTAACAAGTCCTTCCTTATTAGTGAGAATGAAGGTACAGTACAGTAGGAAGGTACAAATCTGTGACTTCCACCTGCTATGTGTAGGCAACCACTGTCAATATAATTTTAGCCCTTAAGTCATTACATTAAGGAAGGGAAACGGAAGGAAAAAAAAAAAATCACTGTAAAGAATCAACATAGTTATGAAGAGAAAGATTCTCCCATCAGCTATCAAATTGAAGTTTTTTCATAATGACAAAAAGGAGAGTTTAAACATGGCTTGTATAAAATTCCTTCTGGGGACATATCTCCCATTTAGGCTCTGTAGTCACTAATTTGTTGTGCACCTCTCACAAATAAATCACAAAACCTTTTAGGGCTCCATCTATCCTGTTATTTCTCAGTCTGAATATTGTATGTAAATATGGAGCAGTTATCTGATTTTTCAACAGAAGCTAAGTACCTTTTCTCTGCTGTGAAAGGTAAAAAGAAAAAAACAAAAAGCTAACAATAAAATTTACCAATTCATCTTGCACCACCTTCATTCATATCAATCATTCATATGAGGCAAACATGAAACTCACACTTGTGGAATTCAGTCCCAGTGAAGAATATAAAACATTATGTCCAACAAAACTCAAGAAGCTAGGAGGGTTCCTAGGATTGTTTGTTCTCCCCTTTACACTGAATTTCTGTGAGACAGGTTGTTTATATGAGACTGTTTTGGGAACAGACAAACAGACACTTCAGAAGGCTTGCAGATTTTCACTAGGTTCCTCATTTGGCTTCAGAAAGATTTTGCATACAATTACTCTTCCATTGGAAGGACAGAGGGAAAATAAAAATGTTTTGAAGAAATGTAAAGCATAAACAGTTATGCCAATGCCTTATACTGTGAGCTTTGTGATGCTTAACTTTCTCCTCATGCATTCTTTCGAACTGTTTATTATTTGTAGCTTTTGCTTATTATCATTATGCAGTCAGTATCTCAAAGAAAAAAAAAGGGTCTAGTTTTTTCTGAGAAATTCTAATATATTAAACAATCAGAACATAAATTCTTCTTTCTGTGTTTCTGCTCAGCAGTTTGGTAATGGAGTTACTTAGCAACAGATGAAGCAACAGAACAGTGTTCACCGATCCACCTTTCACTGTAAAGTAACACTCACAAAGGCATTATTTAGCTGCTGGATGCCTCTCGATAGATGTATTTTTGAAGTACAAAATCCATTAGCCTGAGACAAGCCTACATGAAAACGCAGCCATCATGTACCATCTATAATGCACTCTAGTTCAAAATTAGTAAAAATTGCCTGTAAGATTCACATGACTTTAAGCACCTATGAAAAAAAAGGGAAAAAGAAGAAAATAAAAAACATAATACACAGACACAATATACAGTAGCAACAGAAGAGATTTAAAAAGAAGAAAAAATATCTGACAATCTATGTACTTCACGCAAACAGACCAAGGCTGTATGTCAAGGACACTTTCTTGCCACAGAATATTAGGATTTCAAAAAGAATTATTATTTAGTTCAGGAATGAACACACCCATTTTTTCCCAAAACCATCTTCTTCGCATAAGAGTAGAAAATAAGATGTATCACAGCAAGTATTAGCAGTAGTTTTATTTTAGAAGGCAGTCAAGAACAAAAATAACACACAGGAATTAACAAAGCAAGTAGTGGATTAGCATTTACAACCAAGCATTACTCTCTTTAAAGCTAACTATATGCTATTTAAACAATTTTTTTTTTTTTTTTAATTATGGAAAGTAGAAAAGTAAAAAATCGTCAATTTACAAAACACATACAATTTGTCTTGTTTCATCACATAAGATTAAAGTTCCACAACAGAAAGATTTGAAAATATCCAGCCCCAAGGAAGTGAAAAGATTGGCAGTTTTAGTGGTTTTGTCATCTACTGGAATCATGCATGAATACTTAATTCTAAAAATTCAATCTCTTGGATTTCATAATGCAGTTTATTTCATGTTTACAACTGTTGACTGGTAAAGAGCTGAATTTGGACTTTACACATAGCTAAATTGAATTCTGCCAAAACATACTGTGCAGCAGTTTAAATAAAATTTGAAATTAATAACTACTTTCATGAAAAACTGTGCAAAACCTGAGTTCTGATGAATTATTTGACAAACCTTCGGAAATGCTGAAATAATAATAATAATTTCTATCCATTTGAGAATAGATGATAGATTTACAAGGACCTACTTTGACAGTACTGAAAGAGTTTCTTTTGTAACTGGGGTAAGGAAAGCAACTGGAAACACCACTGTTTTTTTCCCTTTGAACTATTCTGGCATCTCTGTTTTGGCTATTATCTCCTATTTCTTAAGTCCCCACAGTTTGGTGAAAACAAAAAAAAAAAACAAAAAAAAACAAGCAAACAAAAAGGTGCTATCTTAAAAAGAGAAACTCTTCTCAAATGTCTCGTAACATCTTAGGCATCAGTATGTTTGACGATTTGAAACCACACATCAAATGACTCAGGGTACAACGTACGCCGTTTCCTTACAAGCAAAATTTATTTGTTCTACTTCACCAACTTTCAAACCAAAGGTTACAACACTGGCCTAAGCTGAAAGCTAAGAATTCAGATGCAAGCAAACTTATCTATATTTACATTCTAAAAAAAATTAGTTAAATAGATAAGTAAACAAATAAAGCCAGTGCTCTAGTATACCACTTAGTGGAAACTGGCCTTGAGCTTTGGAAACCGTGCCTTCAGAGATCACTTGCTGTGATTAAGACAAGATACTTGCACTGCTCCTCAACACTACTTCATTCTACCAGCACAGACACACAGCTCTACTGCATCCTGACAAGAAAGTGACAGATTTCAAGAAAAGATAATGTGTGTTTTATTTGTAGTCAACAACCTCAACCTACTGAAATCTTTAAGTTCATATAAATTCGCATTGCACTGTAGAAAAACATATTGGTATAAACAGAAGAAACGCTTGATATGTACTAAACATTCTCCCACACAAATATCTACCCAACACTTCATTCCTGGAATGTCGTGTCAAAAAGCAAGTTATTGTGTGTCTGAAATAGCATTAGTTTAACGTGCTCAGAGTCACCTTCTGAGCTATGTCTGTAGAATCTACATCTTCTTATCTAAAAGAAGATTGTAGATGTTCTTTGGAAGTGAAATGCTTAATCAGACCAAAGCTTTAAACTAACAAAAAGGGAAAGCTTTGACAATAACAATGCCATGAGGAAAAAAACTTGACGTATACTTACTAATTTGTTTTCTTGCATGTATATTCTTTGCAACTTCAGGCAGCCTTTAGCTATAATAATCATTCCTTCATCTGAGATCTTGTAACACTGACCAAAATGAATGTCTTTCAGTTCTTTGCATTTTGAACCCAGCTGCAATTAATGAAATCAGAGCAAGTATTTAAAAATAAAGGAAAAACAATGTTTGACTGAACTAGAAAGTGATGGTAGTTAAGATTTCTTTGGGTTCCCGCATTCCCCTTAAAATCATCTTTATCTGCAGGTTGTATTATTACTACATGAAAACAAGAAAGATTATAAATATACACATGGCACAATGAGACTTCTACAGACTTCTACAATCAACAAAAAGAAAATAAGAGTAGCATTTAGGAACTAAATAAATTATAGGACATACTAAAGCAACTAAAAATGCCTGCTCACTAGATAATTGACAGGATATTTAATTAAACACAAATGTATGCTAAATACTCTTCTTAACAGAAGAGACAAAACTGATGAAAACTTCCTTTATGCCTAATAAAGATCTCAACTGCCTGCTTTTGTGATGAAAAGATCCAGTAAAATCCCACCAACCTGAGGTAAACTACAGCATGACAAACTGGATATTAAGTATGGTCCTTAAAAAATATATAACCGTATACAGATCTTTGAAGTGGTCATCTGATTTTAATTATATCCTCAAAAACCATCTTCCATATTCATTTTTGTACTTGACAAAAAGTCAAAAGACTAAGATTACAAAAAAAAAAAAAAAAAAAAAAGGTAGAACAGATGGTTACCTGCTTTAAACCTTCATCAGTGAGTCTGTCTTGATTGCCTACATGTACTTTCTGAAGAAGCGGACACTGAGAGGCAACTGCCATGATAGAGGTGTCAGAGAGCTGCTTACACCTGTATGCAGTATACCTTAGCAGTCCAGGACATTTACATGCTAATATGCAAACTCCTGTATCAGACACATTGCGGCAGTCTGAAATATTGATTTCAGTAATATTCTGGCTTCTCGATGCTATCTTTTCCAACAATTCATCAGTGACCTGCAAACAAAAATCAAACACTTAAATTTAACTTATTTTGTAAGTATCTTCTATTTCATCAAAACAAAAGCTACTGTGTTTACATAAGCTATTGCAATAATAAAAAGATGTGTCTCCTGAAATAAGAACATACTGCTGTGACCAGTTTTACAGTTAATTTTAAAGAATTCTGCTCTAATGCTTGGAGAAAATAAGATTAGCAGCTCACTTCACATTCTAGAGAAAGTGAATTTCCTCCTTTAAAACCAAAGGATTTGCTTGCTCTTCTGTAGTAGCACTCTGTTTAGCTAAGGTAGTATTTACAGGTGAGTATATGGTTTATATGTCTCTGAAATGCAACAAGTTTTCACTTCAGCTTTGGTAATCATCCAAAACTGCTTGTCAACCAGCAAATAAAACAGTGATGCAGGTAACAGTGAGCATCTCAACAACATAAAACAGTAACCCAAGGTACCAATGAACAAAAGGGAAGAAAAGTAAAGGATACAATAGTAAGAAAAGTAATTCTAATACAAAAGTTTCTTCCTATTGTTTGCTCAGCTTTGAAGGGAATATTTGTATATTTAAATGTTAACAGAGGAAAGACCATTAAATCAAAGAAACATGCATTATATTCCCAGAGCTCTGAATAACAAAAGCATCTGCTTTGTACCTGCACATATTGTTAACTAACATGCCAACCATATTAAAAGATAGCAGTACTACAAAGAAGGCAAGAAAGGTAGCACAGACTTCATTCTGAAGCACATAAGTTGAGGCAAGACAAAAACAAAGTCAAAGCAGGTAAGAATAAATGCATTAGATTACCCTGCTTAAAAGGAAAGAAAAAAAAAAAAAGTTGCATTTAAAAAAATCTGTCTAACAAAACCATACAAGAGCAGTTATCCATTTAGTGCAAACGAGACTTAGATCATTAAGCCTGGACAGGGCAACAGAGAAGAACACAAATCTTTTCTGTTTTTCTCTCTTTTGTGGCTAAGAAACAAACACTTTCTTTGCCGCACTCAAACTGTTTTCTGTTACTAGTAAGTCCAATATTATTGAAGATAAATTGAAAAAAAAAAAAAAAAAAAAAAAAAGAAATAACTCATACAACATTGTTCTTTTCTGTCATGCCATAAAAAAGCCACCAAACCCTGCCCACACAATGAGAGGGACAATAATTTTTGTTTACACTGGTTTAGGAACTCAATGAAGAATTGACAGGACAGGTTTCTTAGGGCAATGCCAAAAATTACAAAGTTCAGTGAGATCCTAACATATATTACAGGCAAAAATATTTAGAAACTTAGCAAATAGAAGTAAAATTACTTCTCAAGAGGGAAGTGATTTGACACACAATATCTGTGGTCTGTATAAGCTTGGGAGTCATTTGGCAAAAATACAGACAATCTGATTTTCTGTAGTGGTTTAGAAATACATTAGTTCACTAATAACTCTAGAAACAAGATAGCTTGTATGGTTTCCTATGAATGGATGATCTGAAAGAAATATCCCACATACAATCTTTGTGTTTAGAACAGATGAACAGCATCTTGAAAAGGGATCTTCCCATGGCCCTTCCTCTTCATCCACTAGCTACACAGAACTCTCAAGACACAGTTCTACAGATCTCCATGTGTAATAATGTAACAAGAAGCCTAGAAAGGTTGGACAAACAAAACAGGCATCCTTAAGCAGCTTTTCTGAAGAAAAGTCTAGGCTCTGTAAGAACCCCAGAAATATTAACTCTAGGATATGATGAAGACCTCAAAAAAACAAGATCTATTGTTTTATTGGTAGGAATAGTGTCAGTCATAGAGAAATGAAGGAGAACTCGCATAGGCAAACATGCTAGTTGAAAAATCACTGTTCAAACTAAAGCATCATTACATTTTTCAACTGAAAGATACAGTAGTTCTTAGGGATGAAATTACCATTACCTCACGTAGAACAGAGATAGGTAGCCCACAATCATTTCAAACAACACTCATCTCATGCTGTTTAATAACTGATATTTATCAAAGGAGGTTAACATTCAGAAGAGTTAATCTATGGGTTCGAACTTTTTCAGCCTCTAGTATGAGAATCACTGAAAACGCAAATATCAACATGTAATGGATTTCTTTTTTTTTTTCCTTCATTTTTTTTACCTTTGATCAAGAGTACAAGTTCTAAGAGCAAAACTTTTTTAAAGATCAAAACCTTTTTTCCCACAATGATGCTTCCATACCTGTTGGCGACTACTCAGATCCAGCTGCTTCCAAAACTGAAAATCTAAACAGAGGTCACGCCAGTATTTACAAACTAATGATGCTGAAAGGCAGCGCTCATTCAGGGATAAATTGGAAAATATCTGTAAAGAAAGGGAAAACACCATTTGTCAAAAGTAATCATCTTTGAGACATAATTATTTCATTATTAACATATCTCATAAAAGATAGTAAAGTTGCATGCTAGTGCATGCAATGCATGACACTTCAGTAAGTTGCCCTCAACTTGATTAGTCAAGGACAATAACAAAAATCTACACACCGCAACAGCTGACAATATGAATAAGTCATATTAGTAAAACCAACAACAAAATACATCCCTCATAAGCACTCATTTCTTAGACCAAATTACAATTGGCTTTTGAGATGGCATACTTAAAGAATTACAAATACAAGTATTACATGGATTATAGTTTGTACACATTATTTACTAACCACAGGAAAGGTTTTTTCCATCTCTGTTCTGATTTAGGTAGGAAGACCCTTTCTTTTCAATTCAGTAAAGAAAAAAACTCATAAGAGCACTGAAACATCAGTCTTGAGGGAAGGAGATATGAGTAAACTGCAACTTTACAGCAGGCTCAAAGGATGGGCCTCTATTTATTATATTCAGTCCTTCCTCAGAATTACTACTGTTTAAAAAAAAAAGTCTATCAAGTCTTAAATGTGAATACACTCTGCAACCACAAATGGACTCTAATCCACGGGTCACCCTACAATGAAAACAGGCAGTCATAACATCAGGATACATACAAAGGAATGCAGTCTGCAAAACACAGAACAGTACTCCCAGACAACCGATGAGGACATCAGTTACTAAGCTGAAGCCTTAGTAGAAGTCTTCAAGAAAATCTGAAAATTTTGATGAGTTTATAGGAAAGCACTGAGTTCTAGAGAACATGACAACATTCAAAGAAAAATCTAAGACAAGAAAAGGAATGTCAAAAGGAGCAACAAGCAAGAGAATGCTTCCATCACCTCTGTGGTAGACTGGACAATTTGTCTCAAAAATTGTTAAGATTTCTAAAGTAGGAAAAATAAAGTATTAGAATATAACTTATTTCCATCATTGGTCACTAAAACATATTAGACAATCAGCTGTCAGCAATAACAGCGAATAATTGCCTCTCCATTCAAGAAGACAGCTTAGCGGAATGTAGGACAGTTGACCATTCCTTCGGAGTGTCTGGTGTAAGTGCTACATTTTGGCTTTAAGAGAAAAGCAATGTTGATAACACACCAGTGAGTTTTTTTTCCAGTCGTTGTTGAGCAGTGCTGGACAAAACCAGGGCAGCTGACCCAAACTAGCCAAATGAATACTCCATACCATATGACACCATACAAAACAAACTTGAAAACTGCAGGTGGTGAGCAATTTTGCTGAGCATCACTTGCTTTGTGTGTATATACATACATAAATACGTGTATATATATATGTGTGTAATAATTATAATTTGGGACCCTCACTACAAGAAGGACATCAAGGCCCTGGAGCATGTCCAGGGAAGGGCAATGTAACTGATGAAGGGACAGGAATACCTGTGCTATGAGGAGTGGCTGAGGTAGCTGGGATTGTTTAGTCTGGAGAAAGGCTCAGGGAGACCTTACAGCTCTCTACAACCACCTGAATGGTGGATGTAGCAAGGTGGGGATCGGCTTCCAGTTGCACCAGGAAAGGTTCAGCTTGGGTATTAGGAAAAATTTCTTCTCCAGAAGAGTGGTTAGGCGCTGGAACAGGCTGCCCAGGGAGGTGTTTGAGTCACTGTCCCTGGAGGCGTTCAAGAAATGCTTAGATGCTGTACTACAAGACATGGTTTAGTGGGGAAATATTGGAGGTAGATGGATGGTTGGACAACACGATCATTGAGGTCTCTTCCCATGTTGGTGATTCTATGATTCTACAATCTGATAACTATAATCCTTTATTCCTTTTCCTTTTTTTGACTTAATAAATGTTTTCATCTCAACTCACAAGTTCCATTTCAGCGTTTTGTTGTTTTTTTTTTTATTCTCTCCACCCTTCCACTGTGGGGGGGAACTGAGAAAACAACTGTATGGTGCTGAGCTGCTGCTGGGTTAAATCACAACACCTAGCTTGACAGTTTTCAATATGTACATGGATGAAAGGCCTCCTGGGGAGGGGGAGATGGTTGACTGTTCCTGGAAAAGCTACCAGCAATAACAGAGAAAAGTCAAATAACTACCTTCTGTAAATGGTTGCAATATTTCATTTCCCCTTTTGCTTCAATTTCTGAAAAAGTCACTGTTTCTTATCTGCTGCAGACATCCTGAATGAGTCTCTGTGAACCCTGTTTTCCTGAAAGCCTATGCTTGTCTAAGAAGGTATGTTTTCCATCAGGGCATCAGTGGACTGTGGGAGACAGAAATATGGATGAAACAATCAACGTCTGTCTCCTCCCTGCAGTTCTTTGTATTGGTGAGTCCAAGCACAGAGCAAGATGGCTGTGAACAGCATCCAAGAAACCTCCAGTCAAACAGTGAAAAAGCACACAACAAAGAGGTGATTTCACATCTAACACTCTACTGCAAGAGTGTAGTTTAAGCTGCTAAAAAAAGAAATCACAGTCTGAAGATTCTCTGAAACTCTAAGCTAATAAAGCAGTAGGGAATTTGAATTCCTACTGTCAGTAGAAAACAGAAAACCAAATCTTTTAACAGTCACAAAAATTGCAAAAGACAGCAAGGCAGCGTGATCCCTGTTATGTTCAGACATGCATCTGAATGACTCCAGCTAATACTAAGAAGGGATGATAACTCTGGCATTATAAGTTACTTTAAACTAGTAAGCCCTTACTACAGTGGGAAATAAACACACTCAGTTGTGGAAATATCTTCTTTCTTTGAGAAATAAGAGTAGGCAGTTCTTAAAACAAGAACATAGCAAACAATGAACAGGAAAGAATGCTGCTAATCTAACCACTACTGTAAACATGAAAGCTCTTAAGTTATTTTTGTTCAAAATGCCATCCTACCAAAAGCCCTCACCAATCACAGACCTACAGCTAACTTCAGCACATGAATCATCTGAAAGCATTTGAGATCATGGCTGATTCCACAGTGTACGAGGTCTGCAGGTGTCACAAACTGGCTCACTGGAAAAGCAGTAATCAAAATCCGCCACTAGGGGGAACGCAGGTGCTGATAAAGTCCTTGCACACTAAATCCCAGTGCGGACAGGAGCAGGCACACAGACAGAGTCTTGCTGGTTTCATGTTTTTTTTGTGTGTGTGTATTTTCATTGACCTGCTGCCTATGACAGACAAATTCTGGATGGGCCGTGAGTCCAATACTTACCACATTTAATTTCTGAGAAGTGTACAGAAGCACATCCTCCCGCATGTCCAACACATTTTTCCCATCAGCTCCCTGCCTAATTCCACTAAGCCTAAAACTGAAGTATCTCTCATCACACTCTAAAGAAAATGTATATTTAAAAAACATGTTCTAAATGCATTTCACGTTCCTTTTTCCATGGCCAAAAGGCAGGCTTAGAGAGTACACGTTTCTGCAAAACAAATAAATAAAAAACAACTCCGATTTCACTCTCACATCTCACCCTCTTTCAGGCATCAGTGCCTCCTGCTTCAGCTATTTGAGTGACAGGTAGTATTGGTGGCCCTTCTGCCCTCACAGCGGGTACCAAAAGGCTTTCCAGGTCTCTAGGCCACATCCCAAGTAAGAATCTGTCTATGTTCATCATTAATGACCTTACCATATCTTCCAGAAATAGTTAGTTTTTTAACGTCAATCTCTTGCTTCGGCATAAGCGTTCACTCCGACTAATTAATGACTAAAATGAAATGTCAAAAATGCAATACTCAGAACAGCAAAGGTCATCTATCAGATACAGCTGTCTCTCAGTCAGACCACATTCAATCTGCTGAGCTTAAGCAGTCCAATATGATTTCAGTGGCAGGTACAATCAAACGAGGATTTTTCCTTTATACAAGATTTGTATGCAAGTTGTTTTTATCTTCAAGCAACAAATCATAAATATGCTTAGGTTGGAAGGGTTAAAGCTCAAACAGCTCCAACCCCCCTGCCATAGGCAGGGTTGCCACCCACCAGACTGGGCTGCCCAGTCCCCTATCCCACCTGGCCTTGAACACCTCCAAGGCCAGGGCAACTACAGCTTTTCTGGGCAGCCTGTGCCAGTGCCTCACCACCCTCTGAATAAAGGACTTTTTCCTAACATATAAGGTGAATCTCTCTTCTTTTAGTTTGAAGCTATACCCTCTTGTCCTATCACCATAACACTGTACGAAAAGTCAGTCTCCCTCCTGCTTATAAGCTCCCCAGAAGTACTGGAATGCCTCCCCAGAGGTCAGCCCAGAATTATTCTTCAAACTGAACAAGCCTAGCCCCTTCAACTTTTATTCACAGGAGAGGTGCTCCAGCTCTCTGATCATCTTTATGGCCCATCTCTGGACTCACTTCAACAGCTCTACATCCTTCTTCTTAGACTGAGAGAAGAACTCATTGAAAGCAGCCCTGCAGAGCAGGACTTGGGGGTCCTGGTGGACAAGAAGCTGGACAAGAGCCAGCAGCATGCACTTACAGCCCAGAAGGCTGCAATATCCTATATTAAAAAGAGGAGTGGCCAGCAGGGAGAGGGAGGTGATTGTCCCCCTCTACTCAGCTCTTGTGAGGCCCCATCTGGAGTACTGTGTCCAGGCCTGGGACCTCCAGCAGATGCAGAGCTCTTGGAACGGGTCCAGACGAGGGCCACTAAGATGGTCAGAGGGCTGGAGCACCTCTCCTAGGGAAAAAGGCTGAGGGCTTGGAGAAGAGAAGGCTCTGAGGAGACTTCACTGTGGCCTTCCAATACTTGAAGAGAGCAGATAAACAGGAAGGGCAAACTCTTTACATGTATTTATAGTGATAGGACAACGGTGAATGGTTTTAAACTAAGACAGGAAAGATTCAGGTTGCATATTAGGACAAAGTTTTTCACTCAGAGGGTGGTGACACACTGGGACAGGTTGCCCAAGGGGGTTGTGGATGCCCCATCCCTGGAGGCATTCAAGGCCAGGCTGGATGTGGCCTTGGGCAGCCTGGTCTAGTGGTTGGTGACCCTGCCTGTGGTAGGGAGGTTGAAACTAGATGATCTTTGAGGTCCTTTTCAACCCAGGCCATGCCATGATTCCAGTTCTGGGGAGCTTAACTTACATGCAGTACTCCAGGTGGGGCCTCATGAGTGAGGAGCAGAGGGAGAGAGTCACCTCCTTTGCTCTCCTGACCACACCTCTTTTGATGCAGACCAGGGTACTGTTGGCCTTCCAGGCTGCAACTATTCCAGTTCCACAGCACTACTGTAAGTGTGCTCATACACATATGTTACAATCCATAACTCCGGATCAACTGGTTCAACTGATTTGAAGCCAGCCATTAGTCCTTGCAACAGCATGCTTCAGACTATCAATTCCAGTGCCTGACAAAATTCTACTTGTTTGGTGTTTGGGTTGTTTTTTTTTTTTTCCCTTTGTGGAATTAATGTTTTGTATGACAATGTATGGGAAAGGGAAAAACAAATTAGGCTCTCTTTTCCCATGAAAGGCTGGATCTGATAATCTTTTTCACCCTGGATTGTTCCATGACTTTATGATTCCAAACTGTTTAAGAACTGAAACATTAAAGGATCCAACCAGAAAAGCTAGAAATAAAAGATTTTCTTTGTTATTGTCTCCTTTACTAATGAGTCTCTGTGTGATGGATTTTAGGCATAAAAATCTTCACTTGTGTACTAAGCATTTTATTTCAGAGGGAAAAGAATAAATAATAATAATAATAATATCCCTCCTTCTACTATATTTTCTTAAAATCTTAAAGGTAAGACTTATTGTATTTAAGTCTGTGTATTAAACTGGATTAGTTTACCTGTAAATACAGTAACTTTTGCCTAGCAGAAAAGCTCTCTCGATTGAAATCAATCAGATGACCACTAAGTACACTACTAAACAAAGTCAGCAAGTACTAAGTACTGCTAAGTAAAATCAGCAGATAAATGAAAGTTGCTAGTTCGTTGAGATCGTATCCTCAGCACCAAGTTTTCCAAACTCTTGACTTCACACCACACAAATTAAACTATACATGCATGGAACCCAAGGATTTTAACTTTTCAAATGACTACTGACTTCTAAAACAAATGATTAAAACAAAACAAAAAAAATATCAAAGAGTTGCATTACTGAATGCATGGAACTAAGCAGATTTTCATTATGAACAGAAAAAAAAAAAATTAGTTGAGTGCTAATATCACTTTTAAGAACACTACAAACTTCAAGAAACACAGCTTAATGAACATGGGCCAAGAAAACAGAGCACAGTCCCCAAGGCAAATTATATTCTAAAAGGTGAATTCATATACCCTCTAGTTCTGACCATCATTCTCACCTGATAGACCTCTCAATCTAACTTAACTAAAAGAGCAAAGGTTTCTGCTCATTTGAGAAATTGTTTCCATTGTATTATGTCAAACAGAACTGTTTAGAAGCCTAAAAGCTCATGGTATTAGCAAGAACAGCATAGACAGAAAACATTAAAAACTAAACTAAAATATTTCATGCTGCTATTCACCACAGCGCCTAATGAACTTGGAAAACTAATTCTTGGAAAACCGCCCATTTGTTTCATCAGCTGGGTGCAAGGCTTTACAACAACTAATTGAAGACTTATTAAACGGTACTTAGGAATTATATTTGATAATTAAAGGAACGTGCTTAGTACATGACATTTTACTATTAACAGTTAAACACAGCAATTAATTACAGGCATACTGAAGTTAGGCTTCCAGTGGTTTTACATTTATGTTGTTCCATTCTGTTTCAGAAAACTAATCAATCTTCTATCAAGAGAAGATAAACAAAGGATAGAGGAATGTTTGCCTAGTTTTTGAGAGGTTTCGTCATTTTATCCACACATACTCTCAAGCTAGATAAAGGAAACATAAATGACTCGTCAGCACCTGAGCACATAAGGAGGATTTATGAGCTCAAGGAAAAGGTCTCTGAAACAAAAAGTATTTTCTGTCTCACTACACCAATAAAGGTAATCAAGTTAGAAGGAATTAACACAAGTGTGACAGCCAGAAAAAGTGATGTGACTTTTTCACAACACAACCAGCATTCTCATGGCAAACTACAATTAGTAGGGGCTGTTTATTTGCCCATTGCACCTGGTTACCTGCTATGCTGAATTTAGTGACTATATTCAGAGAAAGTCTTTTCAGGCACACCCGATCCTGAGAAAAAGTTTTGCAACATTAGGTTGGTGTCTGATGATCACCCTGCAGAGCACAAAGGAAACAGCAAAAGCATGCATCCGGGGGTTACAAAGTGATAGACAACGCTCTTAACAGCCACTTGCTAACAGACTGGTTTAGTTGTAATGCAAACTTTAGTTTATGTCCTTAAGAAGTTAACAGAAGACACTGATGCCATGTCTTTCATACTAAGAAAGAAAGGGTTCTGGCTAAGAAGAAGAATATCCTTACTTGACAGGGATGATAAAGTCATATCCCCATCCACCCACAGCCTCAGTGTCCTCACTAAAAGACACCTGAGCGAGCTGTCAGCGAATCACTGCAACATTTTAAAACAGAGACAATGAAACAGTAAAATCTGCAAAAGATCAAACACAGGCACCTCTGAACAACGGAGGGAAAAGAAAAAAAGAAACAACAAAAAAGAAAATGTTACAATTGATTAACTTCGCATTCAAACAGTGCACAGCTTGGATTACCCTTCTCAATACAGAGTTTCAAAGATGCAGAGCAATCCTAGAAACACCTGAACAAAATCCAGAAAAGGTTTTTGGACACGTTAGGCCAAGGTGAGCTAAGATAAACATGAGTGCCAAGGCACTCACCTTCAGGAAAAGTAGTAATTGCATTCCATGATTTCTGTCTCTCCCATCACACAGTTAATTAATTCTGTAACATGAAAACCTACATGCTTACATGAAAGCCACCTTTTCACACACCAGGGAAAGCAAAATACCTACTTATTTTTACAGTTCTGCAACCAATCTCAGAATATATCAGGCAATAGTCGCAAGAAGGGGAAGTTCAGGAACAATTTCTTCACTGAAAGGGTTCTGAAGCCTTAGAATAAGCTGTCCAGAGAGTGGTAGAGCCACCATCCCCAGGGTATTTAAAAGTCACGTAGATGTGGCACTTAGGGACACGATTTAGTGGCAGATTTGGCAGTGCTAGGTTGACAACTGGACTTCATCATCTTAGAAGTCTTTTCCAACCTAAATGATTCCATGTTCTTTCAGAATTTTACTATTGACAACATTCATATACTACCCTTGCTTTCACCAGTATGTTGGCAAACTTTTCTTTCAGAAAGTTTCCTTCCTCTGCACTTCCATAAGTTCAGCAAATCACACAGCAACAGCACAGTAAAGTTAAAAGTTGTTTCATTTTCCTACTGTAGTCATACAGTGACAACAAGCTTCATGAAAACAAAACAGCATTTTGTTAAACATTGCTAGAGAACAAGAATCAGTTAAGACTGAAAGAACGTTTACCTCTGCATCAACCACAATTCTTCTCAATGCTCAGAACAAGTTCTAGACAAAATAAGTGAATGGAAACTAATATAAGTTGTTATGTTTAGTAACAGGAATTCGTACATTAGCTTAAGAACCAATATATTAGTTTAGCAAAAAGAATCCATAAGTGATAGTTCTAAAAACTTTCTATTTAGTGGGTGAACAGTCTTGTTTTCATAATTCTTTTTTTTTTTTTTTTTCCTCAAAACGTGCAAGGACATTTGCATTGGATTCCACATACACCGTTTTTAAAAAGTGGCTGACTGTGGCCTAATAAGCAATGGAAATCTTTCAAACTGGGGAAAAGTGGATGGAAGTGGATCAAATGCTTCAGTGATGAAGCTGATGTTGAAAAAAGGGGAAGAAATAGGTGGGCACTCGACCACCCTAGATACCACTGAGCATGCCCAAAGAGACATCAGCACATATTCATTATTTTTGAGGTCTAATAGATACGTACACCAATGTACTGCATATGCATGTCTTAAGTGTTCACATCTAGAACCTGAACTTTGAGAGGGTATGTTTGCTTGTCGAGTCACCCAGTGCACATCTTGAGGAATAAAGGAATGCCACTGTCTAACACCACATTGGAATTTCGAGTTTTCTTCACAGTTCAGATGGCAATGGCTTGTATGAAGCAAACTGATACAGAAGGTGTCATAAGGGTCAAATACTCATTTGAAGAGCTCCTGTCTGTCCCAAGGCAAGGTGAAATACACCTAGAACACCCCTGATAAGGCCATCCCACTGGTTGTTCAAAAGGAATTACAAAGAAAAAATTCCAGCTCCTCACAAATCCTGAGACAGGAAACAAGATTGTCCAAGACTGAACTTTCTCTCAGTGTCCAAGAATCCCACCTCAATTTCCCCCACGCCTATCTAAGCACATTGTTTCTTGTTACATGACAAAGAACAGGTACATAATTAAGCTTCCCACCAGCTTTCTCACAACAGAAGAATGCATGTCTGTATTTTTAACAGAACTGTTCTTCAGCTTGAACAGTACCTTCAAGCTGTCATCATAAGCCACATTTCCACACCCTCTGCATCTCCTTTGATCCCATCCCAGTTCCTCTAATGGTTTTCTAAAGAAGGCTCCAATGCCCACAACTTAATGTAGTGGACCAGTGAAAAATTTACAAACATCAGGCAGATAAGAGAATTTCTCTTCAGTGTTCTACACACACAGCTCAGTTTCTGTTGGAACAGCCCCAAAAAAATAAAAAATAAAAAAAATAAATCTGAAATAAGTGAATAAGCATTCCCAAGTTCACTTAGCCTGCAGACCTCTTTACACCAGTTACTTGTTTGCGACGCAGCTGTTAAAACAGAAAAGTGAGCAGGTTTGGAAAGAAGATTAATTTCTGCTTTTCACAAAAAAAAAAAAAAAAAAAAAAATTGCAGTGACATGGAAACAGGCAAAGCATTTGCTATATGGCCCAAAGTTTTCAATACTTAGTGGCACATAGCACAAAGTTTTCCAAACTTCTCCGTTTTGTGCTCAAAAACACTGGGAAGGAAGAGCTGGCAGCTCTGTGTTACCTGCCAGTAAGGAGGAGCTCAACAGCTCTACCAGAAGCCAGGCACTGGTCTCTGTCCAGAGATGCAAACATCCCAAGCACTTCACCAGGATCAACAAACCAATATGTGACAAAAACACCAACAGCGCTGTTTTGAGAAAACTTCAGCCCCAGAGCAGAACAAGGATTCAGGGAGATGTAACAGAGGACCAGAAACAGTCTAAGGCTCCACCTGTCCTGCCCCAGGAGCTTAGCTTTGCATGGGGATGGGGGGAAATGATCTGCAGAGTCAGGAGTAGTGAAACAGCACGACTGGATGTGCTTTCACAGCACTTGCTTGCAAAGTGTATGTAAGCCACTGCAAGATGTAATGGGGGGCCGTCTCCCACTCACTTCTGTACTGGAGGAGTGGGGCCTCAGGACCATAACCGTAGTAAAAGTCTGTAAATCTACCCTTAGATCTTGTTTCTTCCTCAGTGGAGGACATCCTAAGTCCTTTCTGTGACAGATGCCTAAGGCTGGAATCACTTATTCTTCTTTCAATGTTTGTTTCTCCACTCACCATTACAAAAAGTTAATTAAATACTTGAGGGGATATTTACTTCACACTCTTCCCACACTAAAATAGAATCAGTGGAGAAGGAATTCTATTTAGGTTATCTATATGATAACCCAGCACATGATGAGGCCTTTGGGCACCTGCAAAATCCAGCAACAAGAACACCTCAGAAATCCAAAGTGAAAAGTCACACTACAGAAAGGGATGACAGGGAAGCACCTCAGAGCAAAACAAACACACAAAAAAAAAATCTATCAAACTCACTAAAGACTGAGGGGCAAGATGAAAACAGGTATGGAGGTTGGTGGTGCTGCTGGAGTTACAGACGGACTTCTCCGTAAATGCAGCAGAAGGAGCTGAGCCACAGAGAGACTGAAGACAGCCAGGGGGCTTGGGGCAGGAGGGATGGGAACATGCCAAAGAAACCCTCAGAATACAGATACGAACATGGCACCATATGAACATAAAACAGAAAGGCACAAAGAAGAACATTTAAACTACCTGCAGGTGAGAGCAGCATGACAAAGCCCCACTATTAAAAGAACCAGTTTATGATCATGTTAGACTGCCATTCTTGAAAATGTGAAACTGGGAAAGTGCTGAAAAGACTACAAAAGCCATACTACTGATGAGAAAAAGTCATCAAGGTGCACCTACACCAGTCTGATTTCAAATGCTAACAGCCTAATACCAAGGATAACACAAGGAGTCACCATCCCTGGAGGTGTTCGAGAAAAGACTAGATGTGGCTCTGGGGGACACGGTTTAGCAGGCGTGGTGGTAACAGGTTGATGGTTGGGCTAGATGATCTTGGAGGTCTTTTCCAACCAACCGTAATGATTCTGTGATATTAAATTAACAGTAGCAAAGAAATAGATTATTTATTTTAGTAAAACTATGAGGCAGAGTTTTGATCACAGAAGAGATTAAGTCAGATATGACAGGTTGTGATTTCTTAAATATCTGCCACGGGGGAATTTGGGCAGTGAATCTATTAAAAAAAAAAAAGTTGTGTGCCATTACAGCGTAACTAAGAGAGGCATGCATATTTCCAAAACAAAACAAACCACCACCAAAAAACAAGCACAGACTTGATTTTACATGGGAGACCAATAGTAGAATGTCAGTGTTTGTGGACAAGAGTTCAGAAATCACTTTCAGCGCTGGGGTTGCACAACCAGTGTTTACAGAGAGAACAGATCTGGTCACAGACAGGAAGAGCCATCTGTCACACTGCTCTGTTGCCACTGTGCTTCAAGTTCAGCCATCTGACCCCAAAGAAAACTGCTGCAGTACTCCAAGTCCAACTGGTTCCAGTCTGAAGGCACCCTTGCAACAAACTATGGAAAATACCGCAGACTCCAGCCCCAGCAAGGGTTCTCGTTTGGTCTAAGGTTCAGCTGAAGAACAGTGTGCAGAATGACAGACTGAGCAGCCTGAAACTAGAAGTTACTCTAGAAAGCGAACAGTAACCAAGTAACCAAAGCACAGCAGAAGGGAGAGGGAGCAAAGCAAGACCTGGCATATACAAAGCAACAGACTGTTAAAGAACAGAGCTCAGAAGTGCTACAAGAATTCAGAATGACTGAGAGCTCGGTAAAACCAAGACAAACTCAGAATACAGCCTGGAAGAAACTGTGTGCCCCTCAGCACAACCTGCTTGTACTGCTCTGACTCGCACAGAACGAGCCGAACTCAGCAACTGCCCGCCCGTTCGCCAACAGCCGACCCGGAGAGCACTACGCGTGCGAGGTGCGTTACAAAGTCATGCAACAGGCTGGAGCCGAAGTGCTTCCGAGGCAGCGCACCGTGATTGCCTCCGCTTCAACTTCAGGGCTCACGCCGCCCCCGGTAAGGGACCAAGGCCGCTCCGCCCGTGCCTCAGCCGGGCCGGGCCAGGAATTCGGGCAGGGGCACAACGAGCGCCGTTCGCGCCTGTCCGAGGAGCGGCCGCAGGTGAGGAGGCTGAGGCGCGACCCCCGGGGCAAGGCGGGCGGCTGCAGCCCCACCCAGGCCTACCGGCCCCCGCGGCCCTGAAGGCAGCCCCAGCCCCGCGACCCACCTTGAGCAGGATGGAGGGCGGCAGTTGGTTGATGTCTGGCGGCGGCGGCGGTTCCCGGCAGCCGTCTCCGGGGTGCTCCAGCGGCTCCTCGCAGCCCACCTCGCCGCTCCGCTCCTTCGCTCCCTCCTTCTCCCTCTCGTCCTCGTTGGGATGAGGCGGCGGCGATACCGACCGGCCCCCGCCGCCGCCGCCGCTCCCGGCGGGGCACCTCGGCGGCGCGGCCCCGCCGCTCCCAGCGCCGTCGGCGGCCGAGGGCAGGGCGCAGGGCTGCGGCTCCGCGGGGCACTGGCAGGCGGCGGCTTCGGGCTCCGCCGCGCCGGCGGCGCAGCGCGGCTGCTTACAGGGGGGGCAGGCGGGCAGGCCGGCCCCCTTGCGCTTGCACACCATCTCGGAGACGGCCTCGCCGGGCGGCCCGGCCGGCCCCAGGAGGCCTCGCACCGGCGAGGGCAGCAGGCCCGAGAGGAGGAGGCGCCGGCAGCGGCCGCGCGGCTCCCAGGCGGCGGGCGGCAGTCGGAGGAGGCGGCGCGCGGCGCGCTGCTCGGCGGCGGCGAGGGCCGCGTAGGGCGGCGGCGGCGGCAGCAGCGGGTCCCCGGCGGGCAGGGGCGGCTCCGGGGCGGGCGAGCTGGCGCCGTGCACGATGAAGCAGAGCATGCAGGGCCCGCGCAGGAAGCAGCTCCGGCTGCGCGGCTGCACCTTCCTCCCGCGGCGGCGACGGCGGCCGCCGCTGTCCCGGCTCAGGCTGCTGGCCTCCTTGGAGAGCAGGTGGCCCATATAGGAGGCGGCGGCGGCGAAAGGGCCCGCGGGGCGTCACCTGCGGGCGGCGGCGGCCGCTGTCATGCTGCCGGCGGGGGCGGCAGGTGGCGGCGCCGGGGGCGGCGGAGCTGGTTCCGGGACGCGGAGCCGGGAGGGAGACGCTTCCGCTACCGCCGCCCTGACCTTCCCCGCGGGACGCGAGGAGGCGGCGCTGCGGCGGGGCCGCCGCCGCCGCCCGGTGGTGCTGCCGCCAGCGGCCGGGCCGGGAGCCGCCGCCGGAGAGACGGCCGGGAAGGGCCTGGAGGCCCGGCGGCCTCCCTTGGGTGGAGCCGGGGCCGCCCCGAGCGGCCTGCGCTCTCCCGGGCTGCCCCATCACGCTCGGTTCGGGTGTGCGCAGGTAGAGCGCGAATACGATGATCGCACGCGCGGCGTCTGTAAATACGCGCGTGCAGATGGGGAGCTGCGGTAAAGCAGCCCTTGCGGCCGCGCTGAGGATGCTCTGGCCCCCGCTCTGCTCCCGGGCGCTTGCGGCTGCGATGTGCAGGGCCCGGAGTAAGGCTGAAATAAATCGATTGGTCAGAGCCGGTGGGGAAGCGGACAGGAGTGCAGGCGAGGCGTTTGCGGCGGCCGAGTAATGCAAGCTGAGAGACTGATGAAAGTGTTCATCTTCCAAAGTCGTGTCTTCTCTAACAATGCCTTCTTCACAGCTACACACTCCAGCAAATCCCTGCTGTTTTGAATCGCTGACCTTTGCCCCTGTGTTACAGTTGCTCAGAGTGTGTGCATCTTTGCAAATATGGGCCGCAGTGCTCTAATTAATACTGTCCTCAGCAAACTTATTTTGCGTTCAGTTCTAAATTATTGACATAAAATGACTTGCACATATCGGTTTAAATATATGCAGGACATTGCCTTTAGTAAAAGGTGTTTGGGGAGGGAGGAGACCAGCTGTATCTAGGATATGTATGGTGCAGTGTTGCTGTTTAATAATGAAGGGCCACAGCAGAAGTGCACAGTGCCAAGTACTGTGAACAAAATCTTTCGGCCTATTGCCCAGGAAAATGTTGTGTGAGGATTAAAATACCTGTGACACTATTTTTGTTTGATTCCTGTGTTATTAGACTTCAACCATTCAGTAAAAGTAGGCTAGCTGAGAAGAATACTAATATGTTATTGGATAAAAGTAGCATAATATATTTTATCTGAATTTTTAACTCACTGACACCCATCAATTTTTTTTTTTTTTTTTTTTGCAGCAGATTCTGGCAAAAAAAAAAAAAAAGGCAAGTCTATTAATCTCTCAGATTTAAATCTGTTATTTTTATAAGAACAAATTCAGCTTGTAAAGGCAGTTAAAGTCAAGCACTCAAACTGAACAGCATTCAGGAGAAATGCTTACAGTGTCAAATATTCCAAATAAATTAGCTGTGTCTGTGCAACTTCTAAATAGTCATTGTGGCTTTGTCTTTACTTACATGATTACATAACTGCAGTAATTTTGCCAAAGGTGGCTGACTTCTCTATGTTGCTTTTACGCCTTACTGTCCGATATTGTCCCATTATTTTGAACCATATTCATACAATATATAAATACGTATAACTCACATAGGGAGTTCTTCCTATTTCTGAAATATTTACCTAGATATGATCCACTTCTTCTGTCTCCTTTTGAAATAAGTTGACTTGCCCACAACACAGACAGGAATTTTATCATCTCTTCTAGCCTTGCCTTTCCTAAGTAATTTCATCTTCAGGTAATTTTCCTACTCAATTCTTATCATTTTTCTGTTGTCCTTGAGCTTGGTCTGTTCCTGTGGTGGTTTCTTGCTATAGATTTCAGAATGCAAGAATGAAAACAGATAAGAAGCGGTAACTTTTCATAAACTGCTCATTCTTTTTGTACTCTTTCACTTAGTAACAAGATTTTGGCCCTAAATATGGCAACAGAACAGTTCTACCAGTTTTACAGGCTGATATTAGAATCATAGAATCATTTAGGTTGGACATTTAAGATCATAAAATCCAATTGTCAACCCGGCACTGCAAATTCTACCACTTAACTATGCCCCTAAGCACCATACCCACACATCTTTTAAATACTTCCTGGGACGGTGAGTCCACCAGTTTCCTGGGCAGCCTTCTCCAGAGTTTCATAATCCTTTTCATGAAGAAATTTCTCCTGACAGTGAATCTAAACCTCCCTGGTGCAACTTGACGCCATTAAGTCTCAACCTATCACTGTAATGTGGGAGAAGAGGCCAACGCCCACCTCGCCACAATCTCCTTTCAGGTAGTTGTAGAGAGCAGTGGGGTCTCCCCTGAGCCTCCTCTTCTCCAGACTGAACAATCCCAGCTCCCTCAGCTGCTCCTCGTAAGATTTGTGCTCCAGACCCCTCACCAGTTTTGTTACCCTTCTCTGGACACGCTCCAGGGCCTCAATGTCTTTGTTATAGTGAGGGGTCCAAAACTGAACACAGCACTCAATATGTGGCCTCACCGGAGCTGAGTAGAAAGGGAGGATCACCTCCCTGCTCCTGCTGACTTGACTATTTCTGATACAAGCCAGGATGCTGCTGGATTCCTTGGCCACCTGGGCACACTACTGACTCATGTTCAGCAGATTGCTGACTAACACCCCCAGGACCTTTTCCACTAGTGACCATTCCAGCTACTTTGCCCCCAGCCTGTAGCATTGCATGGGATTCTTGTGTGCAAGATGACAGCTATGTCAGTAAATCCTTTCTGCTATTACAGTTAAACTTCTGAAGGTTGTAAGTAAGAAAAAACATCCCCCTTCCAGTTTTCTTTCACTTGGCATAGGCATGTTTCCAAACCTAAGCGTGTATCGAAATACAGAAATTCAGAAAAATTTGTCATTGTCTCATGAAAGAGTGTTTGCATGATCATTTGGTCGGGAACTATTAAAAAATTACTCTCAAGATACATACATCAGGCAAGGGGGCTGGTTTTATTATATTTAAGGGTCCTTTCTGATCCAAACTGTTCATGATTCTAAAATGTATGAAAAAATATATGACTGGTATTTGGCATGCAAAGTAAGAATCTCCATGCCCGCGCTTGAATGTGCATGCCATGTTAGCTGGTGTACAGATAATTTATTTGAAATTCAAAGAAACCATAGTATGTTAATCTCAACTGAAAATAAAGAATTACTATTAATCACCAGTAATGTTTTTCTACTCACCAGACTCCTGAATACTTTGAAAACAAGAAGCTGGAAGAGGGAGAGGGATTTTTTTTTATCTTTTTCTCAAACCCTTCTCTGCCAAAAATGCCAAGCAATAAGGAGAACAACTTGAAGATTTAAAAAGTATAAAGGGCATGGCAATATTCAAAAGAAGGGTGGGTTATACCATCAGAGGTAACAAATTGTTCAATTAATCTGATACAAATTCTGTCAAGTATCTGTCAAGTGAGCTTTTTTAAGGTGCTTCTGTTAGCTGGAGAAACATTAATTTTAAAAGTACTGCAAAAAGCATGTACAAAACATGGATGAGTGTGTTCCTAACAGCACTTCAAGACTACACAGAGAAGCATTTCCCGCATGATTAGCATTATGTCTGCAGTCATTATGTTCGTTAACAGTTTAGGAGGTTACACAAGATCTCAATGGGATAGAATTAACTTCTTTAATGGCAGCCTTTATGGTGTTGTGTGTTGGATTTGTGAATAAAACAGTGCTGCTAACACCCCAGGGCTTTGGATGTTACTGAATAGTGCTAGCAAAGTGTGAAGACTGTCTTTATTTCTCACTCTGAGCAAGTAGTCAGGGAAGGAACATAGCTGAGATGGCTTACCCAAATAGGACAGAGGGATATTCCATTCCATATAACTTCATGCTCAGTGTTAACAACCAGTGGATTTAATCTTTCTAGTTAGCCATTGAACAGAGACTTGCTGAGGCATGGGTCTGCTTGTGGGAGATAGAGAGCAATTGTACTTGTATCTTTTGCCTGATTTTCTGGGTTGTCTTGTTTGGTTTTCTTTATTTGTTCCTTTGTTCCCCTCTCTTTTCTTCACTTATTAAACTATGTTTTTATTGTTCATCTTCCTGTTCTCTCCCATCTCCTGGGGGATAGACTCAGTTCTGCTGGCTGAGTTCAATCCACAACAGAAGTAAAACATAAATTCGCTATCAGTAAAACTACAGGTAGTACTAAGAATTGTGACATGATGACAAATGATGGCAGAACAGTCAGAAGAAAAATGTTGTATGAATTACCAATTAATTTTGGAAGTACAGAAAAAAATACTTTTTTTTTTTTTTTTTTTAGATTTACATTAAGACAAATCTATTCTTAGAATCATAGAATCATTATGTTTGGAAAGAACCTCTAAGATCATCTAGTCCAACTATCCACCCATCTCCACCATGTCCACTAACCATGCCCCTCCGTGCTACATTCACACATAACACCTCCAGAGACAGTGACTCAGTCACCAGCTTGGGCAGCCTGTTCCAATGAATTACTGCTCTTTTTGAGAATAATTTTTTCCTGATATTCAACCTGAACCTCCTCTAGTGAGACTTGAGTCCATTCCCTCTCATCCTATTACTAGTTAAATGGAGAAAAAGTCCAACCTCGACCTCGCCACAGCCTCCTTTCAGGTAGTTATGGAGAGCTATCAACAAGCTCTCCCCTGAGTCTTCTCTTCTCCAGACTAAAAAATACAAGTTCCCTCAGCCAGTCCTCATAGGAATTATGCTCCAGACTCTTCACAGCTTCATTACCCTTCTCTGGACATGCTCCAGAGCCTCAATGTCTTTATTGTCTTTATCTGTGAATATGCCTCTTGTTTCTAATGTCTCTCAATTTTCTGGATCCCTATGAATTCTTCATTGGATAAATGTCTTCAGAAATGTTAATTGAATATGTTAGTAATTTTTCACTCTAGAAGATGACAGGTTGAAAACCAGTAGCAACTCAGGTGGCAGAATATCTTTTGATTATGGTGGTGTGACACTGTCATCCTCTTACTTTTTTAATCCTCACAAACCAAGGATCTCTCATAATCAGTCCAACCTCCTTTGTCAAATTTTCAAGTAATAAATAGCTTCTAATTTATACTTGCTACTGCACATTTTATTCTGCCTCCTCTGCCCAGCTGTTATATTGATATTTTAATTCACTGAATGCATTTCAGCACTCTGTCAGGATTAGGTTTTAGCCAATTCTGTCATTAATTTGTAGCATCATGGTTTTCAGTCATCTGATGAACATTTTGAAAAGAACACCAGGATGCAGTCCCAGACAGTGTAATTCAGCTGCCTTCAGGCAGTTCCAACACTTTATCACATACTCTAGGGGACTGAGCAAAGGGCTGAGAGCTGATGGGTATAGTATGGCCCTCTGGAGCAGCAGCTGCAGACCAGGTAGGCATTTTAGCTGCTGTATGTTGTCCCATGTTTAGGCAGCTGAATGTCTAGCTGAATGGAATGTCTTCAGAAATGGAATGTCTTCAGAAATATTTTTGCCTATCACTAATCCATTGATGAACAACATGCTTTCTTTCGCAAAATCCTACCTGTTCCATTGTGTTTACTATAAATGCTCAGTATGTTTGTTTATCCTTAGGTTATTCTTCTCAGTGTTTTTGCCATTCTTTTCTCAGAACAACAGTATTTTGTGCAGCTAGGCCACTGTCATAAAAGTTCGCAAACCTAATGTGCATCATAAATTATAGTATTTCTGAAGCCTCCATGTAATATGGTATTTCAACACCATAACTAGGCAAGTTACAAGCCAACGTTGCTGTCAGGGTTCTGTGGAGGCCTGGGCACAAGGGACCACAGAAGTTTCCCATGGGTCAGACAGGATGGGACAGGAGCTCAGCAGCTGTGGTCAGACATAAGTTTTACCCACTGACTAATAGCATTATTTTCAACTATCTTTGTTACTTAAACATGAATGTGTGTGTCTAGTCATCTGGCTTTTTGCATTCACTAGGTCTTTGCAGTTCCTCAAGGATTTACAATTAGGCAGTTGGAGAAGTTGGAAGCGGTTACTTCCACTGCTTTCTCTGTTCAACCTGAAGTCAAAACTCAAGTCAAATCTCTCAAAACGCTGTCCTTTACTGTGGTGAAAAGAAGTCTCTTACTGCAAAAGGATAATGGTGTAGGTACCAGAAATAAGTCTTACCTCTTTTTAACCTAGCTTTTTAATAATCTAGGCAAGACATATATATATATAGCTAGGGAGACTATAAGCCAGCTTTTCAAGATGATAAACTGTTGGGGTTTTTTGTTCTTATTGTTTGTTTTGGTTTTGTTTTCTGATACTCTGCACACTTTGAACAAATTTTATATGACCATAATGAATGACAAGTGAGAAGCATAAAAACTGCAGGCTGCTTCTGTTCAATGCAAGGTTTTTGACACTGGATGTCACTATTGTTTCATGCAAGGGAAGACATTAAATATTTGCTGCAGAAGTAGAATGAGCTATTACATGACCAAGCATCTTTATCAACTGTGAAGTCTTCAGTGCATTAACTTAAGAAAGAAGATATAGCTAATAGTGCACTTCTTCATTATTATTGCCTACATCTCATGAGATTAGAAGTCATAAAGCCAGTAATGTTGGAAGCCTAAAAACTATTCAAACTAACACAGTCTGGGAATTAAGCAGTAAAATCCCCTCCATTTATGATATTATTAAAGATTTATTACACATATAGAAATAGATTTTGACATTTTTCAATGTTATGTCTGTGCATATTTGAATCGGGCGCACATACTTATGACCCAAGACTGGGACTGCATTTAATTTTTAAGCTGCCAAAGAACACAAGAGATTATATTTTTAAAAAGTCATTATGATATTCTATCACAGAAAACCCAAGAGAGAGATGAGCCTCATTTTCTAAGGCTCTTTTTGCACACTTCCTGTTCTGAAGACCTTGAAATCTGTATTGAGATGTAGTGGAAAATTGGTAATGTGAAAGTAGAAACTCATCCTGAACATAAGGATTATCCCTGAGAAATGGGAGATGAATTTTTTTAAAGACTGAATGGCTTAATATCTATGTGCAGAGAGATGAAGACTGTGTACTTATTTATTATCATGCTGTTGAATCAAGTTTTGTCTTTTCAAAATCCATATAAATATACAGGAAGAAACATCCACAGTAAATTAACCTTGCCATCATGGGCAGTTATTTCATGATTGGATATCACCTACTTGTTTTCAGATAAAATTTATTTGCGATCAGTTTAGCTGCCAATTTCAACCCTGTTTACACCACATCTGCAACATAGTCTACAAAGTTCTGGGATCAATATTACCTTGTTCTTTCAGATTTAGCGTATTAAATGCTATTCAATTGCTTTTTATCTCAGTGTAAGCTAAAGCAACACTGAAAAATACTAAACAGGAATACAGAACAGGAAGTCTGATTACTGTAGTTAGGCAGTTGACATGTTGGTGTGTGTGCATATATGACTGATAAGCAGTTAGGTAACAGAGTAAACAAGAAACTAACTAGTAAAAGCATTAATGAGGTTTAAACACTACTATGGTATTGATCTAACAGAGATGTGCAGGCTGGTTACAAAAATAAGGCATTTAAGATAAACAGCACAACTTGATCACATGAGAGTGAAAAGTGATCAAGCCTGAGTGCCTGCATCATGTACAGAGGGGATATTAATTAGATAAACAGGTGATAGAAAATGGTATCTAATAGAGAGGTGAAAGGTACCATAAATTCTATATGAAGAAAAGCTGTTCATTTGGGTTGGGTTGTTGGATGCCATTGCACACGATTGTCCACCAACACTCATTATTATTGTTGTTACTTCTGATACTGCCTGAAAAAAAAGTCTGGGCTTGGATGGATTGTGTGGCTGAATGTTACGTAAAATCCTTACTGGGAGACAGGAAAGCACTCTGGAGCAGTGAATATTAATACTATGTGCAATATGAAAGTCCACCCCTGGAATTCCCAAGTCAAGGTCCCAGATGCACTAGCAGAAGCCACTGGAAGAGTCAGAAGCTCCTTTGTAGAGAGGTTACCTTGAAGCTCTTGCTTTTGTCTGTGTTATCTGGACGTCTATTTTGCAGCTTCACTTCTTTCTTCCTTGCTCTTTTTCTATTCCCACAGAGGACTATAGAAACTCAATGGAAAAGCAATCGTGACTGAAAAAAAAATAAAAAAGAAAATTAGAATATGTGCTGTTGAAGCCTATATATACAGTATAGGCTGCAGATAAGTCATAAAGCTCATAATAAATTGCAAAGAAATCAGACTTAGTACAGAGGACTGTCAAAAAGAATGTGAACAGAAGTTTCCGTATCCTCCATCCATGTAGACCTGTGATTTATATCAAGATACTAGGGTGCTAAAGTTACTCCAGTATGGAGCAGTAAGATCTCCTGATCTCCTTACCTAGCAGAATATATTGAGGAGAATTATAAGCTTATTAAGATAGGGTCTAGAGTTAGCTCGAATTTTGAGAAGGATCTACCTGCATCTTAAAAAAACAAAAAGAAAAGAAAAGAAAAAGAAAAGAAAAGAAGAAGACTCTTGCAATTATACAGCTGTATTTTACTGGGGCACAACAAAAGCAGCATTTTTTTTAGGCAGAAAATCTTACACCTGCTGGATGAGACCTAAAAATCTCTACAAGACAATCTCCTTTCTACACTCTGTGTTCTTCTAGAGCTGGTCTTTCCAGCAACTTTTAGGTACCACCTGGATTGCAGGCACTCCATGTGGGGAGTGACAAAGAGATATTGTAAGTCTTTCTTTTGAAAGTTCTTTCTATGACCTGCCTTTTAAAGAATCCTATGCAGCTGCCGCACCATCTAGCATTTCTTGCCCATCCCATCCCATCCCATCCCATCCCATCCCATCCCATCCCATCCCATTCCATCCCATCCCATCCCATCTGTTTCTTGAGCTGAGCTATCTCCAAGATTATGCTAGCATTTGCTCAGGCAGAATGCAGGGTCTGGGGAAAGTAGCCAACCTCCTTGCTGCCTTTTCCTCAGAGAATCATTAAGTCAAAGAATCATAGAATCAAAGAATGGCTTGGGTTGAAAGAGACCTTAAAGATCACCTAGTTCCAACTCCCTGCTGTTGACAGGGTTGCTGACCAATGGATCAGGCTGTCCAGGGCCCATCCAGCCTGGCCTTGAACACCTCCAGGGATGAGGCATCCACAGCTCCTCTGGGCAGCCTGTGCCAGTGCCTCACCACCATCTGAGTAAAGAAATTCCTCCTAATATCTAATCTAAATCTCCCTTCATTTAGTTTAAAGCCATTCCCCCTTGTCCTGTCACTATCTGCTCAGGTAAAAGGTGATTCTCCTTCCTGTTTATACGCTCCCTTAATGTACTAGAAGGCCACAGTAAGATATCCTTTAAGCCTTTCCATGCTGAAAAAGCCCAGCTCCCTCAGCATTTCTTTGCAGGAAAGGCATCTTATAGATGACAAGACAGTAAGATAGAGATGGTCTTGTACTGCATGAGAACTGCTATGGAATTCCAAATGCAGAAGCGAGGGGAAAAGGGAAGGGAGGAAAAAGAAAAAGGATCCAAGGTGATATTTACCTGGGAAGCTGGCACCCATGTAAGTGCATGCATTTATCTGCAATTATGGAGGCATATTTGGCCATGTAAACTTTATGTATAATTTTACACAACAAAAGTGTGTGTTACTTCAGCAAATTTTGAGTCTAGGCTGACCAAATTCTCATCCAGCATAGCAGCTGGAGGAAAGGACAGTGGATAACTTTCAGTTGTCTTCACATTTAGCTGACCGTGTTTTGTTTTCTGTGACCATTAGAGCAAATAGTAGGTTTGGTACTTCAAAATCATTATTTTGACAAAGTAATTTGCCTTTATTGTGTATGATTTTCCTAATGTTGAAAATCTGGTAATTAACGAAGCTTATTTTTTTGTATATACTAGTAGCTGGTAACTGCAGGCTGTCACAGTTTAGATCACTTGCATACTTTATCAAGTAGAATATCAGCCAAGGAAAGTGACATTGTCAAATTTTACATGAAAGTCCATAGAAACCTTTGTTTGTCCTTGGCCCTTAGTACAGCACACATAATAATACATTATTATTTTGTCTCCCTACCACTTACCCCTTCAGGTATCGCTATCTGATATTTGGTGATATACTATAGATACGCACGTATTTTCATACTTACTTTGATTCACAAAAAATTTACAATGTCAAATTTTCATATATCAAAGAGCAAAATGTAAATCACTAAGGATCAGAAGTATATTCAGTACCAGTCAACAGTTCTTGCTCCTTAAAGACCAGAGGCAATTATTCCACAGAGATGAAACCGCAACTTATAATCCAAGAATACTGATGTTTCATGTTACAGTCCTCATGGTAAGGGAAGGAGGTACCCAAGAAGAACTACTTAGAAGAACCACTGAACATCTGAGAGTTTTACTTACTGTTTTACAAGTTTGAATAAGGAAATTAATTAATAATCAATTTTTTTTCCTGACACAAAAGATTGAAGCAGAGGTAACAAAAGAAATGTTTGGAAAATAGTAGGACAGGGCCAGCTTCTATAGTAAACCCAGAGAAGAAGGAGAAATTGAGGAGACGCTGGCCCTTACTCTGAAAACCTAGCAGAGATTCAAACCTTTGTCTATACAGCAGGGGAAATTCAGTCTCTTTTTCAGGATTAGGCGATGAAACTCGGGAATGGAAGATTTTTGAAGCCATTATGCGTTTGATGAATTATACTGTAACTTTTCTGAAGATACTGTTCTTCTGCAAAGAAGTGACTTTTTGTGGTGGGTGGGAGGAATCACTTTAGAGAGTAGGTTCCCCGACACACAGGCTGTCTGTGAAGGCATAAAAGAATATTCCCACACAGAGAGGAGAAAAGACTTTCTCTAAGATGTGAAGCTCATGCTTAGTAACAGATCTCAATTTTAGTGACAATAATAAAAGGCTGCACAAACAAGAAATGAAGCATCACAAGACATAATGTGTAATTTGACTTTTTTTCGTACGGTGTTACAGAATATGAAAAGCCTATCTAATTCTAACTGAGTTACTTGCTTGTTTGAAAACGCCAGTGGGGATCCAGATGTTTTGACTTGCAGTTTGTTGGCTGAAATTCTGATTTATTTGTACTGAATACAGTATGTATGTACAGTCATATCATATCTTGCTGGTACAGTAAGATAAGCATCAGTGATTCACATTATGAAAAAAATATTTCAGGAAAAATGTAAGTATCTGATCTGGCATGCTAACATGGAATTAAAACAAAACAAAACAAAACAACACAAACTCATGTCTTATCATTAAATGAAAGATTTAGCCACTTATCTCCACCGTTACAGACGCAGTCTTTATTTCAGCTATTGCACTGTCTCTTTCATTATGTGATCCTTACGACGGAATGCAGCAGGTCAAACCAGTTTGGGGGCACTGTCAGGAGAAGAGATTGTTAATGTTACTGCTTTGCTGAATACCCCGGTAGTACAATTTATATATTTCCCAATGTAAATTACCTTTTCTAATTTCTTTTGCAGATGCAATCATGTTAGTAAAAATGATAGCTTGAAGTTCTGCTTTTGTTGGAAGGGAAGAAAAAAATGTATAAACATGACAGATCATTTCATTTCATGTTCTGCACCACACCCTGCCTTAAGGTAGAAGGCGACCTTTCAAAAGCCCCTTCCGTCTCATGCTGGATATTAATCCCTCAGCTGGTAGCGCGCAGGAGTAGCAAGTTTGTTGTTTGTTTAAGGCGGCGTTCCACTCAGCTAGCCGAAGCTCCTCGCGCTGATAAGCACGTAAAGCCGTCTGCCTGAAGATGGCGGTGTTTCATTTGAAAGAAGAAATCCTGCAGGGGTCGAAAACTTGGATCCTGTTTTATTATTCATTGTACCACAGCACGTAAGTGACAGGCTGTCAATAATTAAAAGCAGGGCAGGAGAGGAGAGGACGCGTTTCACAGCCTTCTCAACCTGCTATAATTTTTCCTTCTCTCTCAGCATGAAGTTTCTCTGTGACTGTGTAGTAATAATCTATTTACAGGCATTACAGCACCTGCATTCCTGTCCCCAGAAACACTTCTACTACGAAATCTTTCTTTTTTTTTTTTTTTTCTTTATTTTATTTTATTTTATTATTTTATTTTATTTTATTCTTTGTAATCATTTGCCAGTTCAGATTTACAACGAAGCGACTGTGCTAAAAGTGTTGGTGGTTCATTGCTTCCACCTCACAATTTTTTGGTTGTTTGAGAATACTTTGAATTTCCAGCGCTAACAATCATTTTGTATAATCATATGTATATGCAGCTTTGAAGTGGCTACTACCTTAGGAGAAAATAAATTTGGTAAGTTATTCAATACTTACTGTGGTTTTCTTCAGTAACTCACAGTAACTCATTATAGCTATCTTCTGGCATTTTTTCCTTATATGATTATAATGTGAAAACCTACTTGTATAAATAAGCAAATAAACCAGATCAAACAAAAATAAAAGCTATCTTAATACTTGGACAATACTTATTTGTAAGGTATCCTTAGGAATCCTGGTTTTATTATGCATAACAGCTTTTTTCACTATCCAAGTCATTTCTTTCACTGGTTTATATGGGTGCATAAATATCTTTTTACTGCTCTGATTGCAGACTTCACAGTACAGAGGTTCAATGCAAGACATAAAAAAGCATAATGAGTACATGAGTTCATGTCTGGTTACAGAGTTGAAGAATTAGTTTCTGATGACGTGACCACGTTTTAATATTTACGAGCTGCTTCCAAACAAGACCTGTGATTTCCAGACTGGGTTATGAGACTTGCATGATTGGACAAAAGGTAAAACTGGGGCTTGCAACCAGCAGTGAATTCATAACTCCTCACCATAACCAGGGATAAACCTTTGCACCATAAATGTGCTTCTCTAAATTATGATATTGGTTGTGTATCTCACATGGCAGCTTAGGTAACCTTCCTTGAAAAGGGGAAGGGCAGAGCACATGACCTTTCATTTCCTCTGAACGATTTTACCTCTTCTGCTTCTCACTTACGGTCTACCTAAGAAGTTCACTTTCTACACTGATCTTGCTTACTGTACTTTTAAGATCACAGACTTTGCATCCATTTGATATACTAATGTGTGCTGATCACATCCTTGTTGTCATAGTCAGATATTCCGTGTCAGGAAAGGGGCAACAGCTTTTTAGGACTCTGGCAGCTGAAAGGGGATACAAAATTCAGCAAAGTAGGAATCAGCCAAGCTTAGGTCACATTAAAAGAATTCACCTTGAGACAGGCCTGTGAGCACTCTCAGCCAGCAGCTGCTTGCTGCCAAGACACAGCAGTCACAGCGAGCACTGCAGGCCCACAGCACGCCATGAGGGACTGCTTGCTGCCCTCTCTTCCTCCGGTGTGCACCAGGTGCCTGTGAGCAGGGCAGCGTGCCCAGGCCTCACTAAGTCAGACATGCAGACATGCCATTTATCTCAGTAATTATTTACCAGTGCTCAGAGGCCTGACTGGATGTATGCAGTCCCTAAAGCTAATCGTTACAGCTCAGAGTTCCTGTAACCAGCATGAAACAAAGGAATGATGGGGGAAACACAGTGCCTGCAGCTTGTGATGTTCCAGTCCCCATGACTTGTGCGTGTTTACAACTGCACTGAGCGGGGCAAGCTCTTGGCAAGTCCAGAGCAACGCTCTAATTTTGCTCACGTGTATGCAGAAAGACACAAGAATTGTTACCTGGTATTCCATATGCTATGGGATTTTTGTGTGGGATTTCTGGTTTGTGTTTGTGATTCTTGGTCCTTTTTTTTGGCTAAGGGGTCATTTGAAGGACACGTAGAGCTGTATGGAAAATTTCTTAATGCATGAAAACATGACATGCTAAGTGGTTCCTGATTTTAACTGGGGTCATTATTTCTAATCAAGGCCTGTCAGCAGATTTCACTTCATTTGTTTTGCGTCGGAGAGTGATCTTGGAAAAGGCATGTAATAGAACAAATCACTGCAATTTAAAGTGTTACAGGAGATGGAAGGAATTTTAAAAACTGGGAGGTGTTTTGGGGGATGGCTCCCGAACAGGGTTCATACAGTGTTCCTTCAGGTACAAACAAACCAAGAAAACATCCCTGTCCCCCCCCCCCCCCCCCCCCCTTCCTCTTTCTCATCTCTGAAGAAGATGAGTCAAACACTGGCTCACAGGCATGCACAGGTAGAGAACACACACAGCATTTGTCTAGGCATGGGGGTAGATGCTGAAGCCTTCTGAGAAAAACCCACACCAAGAGCCTCTGATTTTTGTTATAGAAATAACTGTGGCAAGCAAGGGAGCATTTTGTCTTGTGAACCCCTCAGATGGTAACATAGCCCACTGTAAGAAATTTTTATGGTCAATTTATAAACTATCAACTTCATTCACATCAAAATCTCTTACTTGTCTGGATTCTTCTTCATCCCTCTGTCCCTCCCTCAAATGTTTCTGTTTTTAGCAGCCGAGAAGCAGAATGGCTGAAAAACAGCCGACTCCCACTGCCTTATTACTCTGATCTGTATTCTTTCCATGAGGCTGATTGTATGAACTCATAACACTGGTAGGTGTATAAACAAAAAAATAAATGAAATCAAGCATAGATGAAAATGTTTTTTTTGAAAATATCATCTTCGGTAGTGTAGCATCATTTTCAGTTGGTGCCAGGTCTCTGCAGTCTCTGTCTTTGAAAAGAAATTGGGGTCTTTGCCAGAATTCATGTTAACTACTATTGGCAAAATCCTACAGGCAAACTGGCCCTTTATCTGGAAGTAGCAGCTGCAGCACCACATTTCAGGGAAACCGCATCTCTCGGTAGCCTCTCAAAATATCATCACCCTGCTCGCATAAGAGCAGCTATGATCAACATCTGTACTTGTGCAAATTACATAGCTCTAAAACCAAAGGAGTACCTAACAGGCAAATATGAGGAGACGGTCACCTTGACAGGTTATGTGAATGCTGCTAAGTATGTGTTAGTAGTACACTTTGGTAAAACAGAACGTATTCTTTAAGAGTAGACACACATTGAGTGACATGCATGTATCTTCCACCTGTCACCACAGAAAGAACATGTATTATTAGACAAACTAGCTTTGCTAGAAAATGAAAGACATTTCTGGGTACACAAGGCTATTCAGGTTCTGTGCTGTCCCGTAGTTGAGGGGTGGAAGGGAACAAAGCCAAATGAGTAAGAAAATAAGCTTTGCATGCTTGATGTGTACATTTAAACTCTTTTCTACTGATGTGTTTTTAAAGAGAGCTTTTTCTTCAAATCCTGAATGCTCTGCCTGACACCCTGAAACTGTCCCAGATTCCATATGCAAATTGCACTTAGTTCGCTGAATGCTGAAAAGGCAGTGCAGACTTTCCAGTTTTTATCCACACAAGCAAAGTCCAGCTTAGCTACATGAGACTGAAGATTCTAGGGTCAAATACTGCATTATGTACTGTGACAATTCTGCTGCACTAGCAAAGGTGCAACAGGAGCGCAGGAAATGCTGGAGACAGCTGTGGGTAGCCCTCATCTCTGGTGTTCAATGCAGGACTTACAAAATAGGCTGCTGCTTTGCTCTCCCTGTATATTTGCACAATAATTTCTTGTATATTGGCATGGAGGGAGGTCCTGCAACACAACTGTTTGTCTTGAGCTGTTAACAGACTGTGTCTGGTGAAGAGGACCCTAGACTGAGAAGAAGCCCATAATGCTCCAAGGAAGGGAGCAGCACTGGGTCCTGTCTCCCACCTGCGGTCCTTTCTTTGCTACTTAGACTTAATTTATCTGTCTGAGACTTAAAGTGCAGTTTGCATACTTGTAATTAAATACACAAGGGCTGCAAAGCTGGGGAGAGAAAAAAAGTACGGCAAGACTTGCTTTCCTTGAATGGAAAACTCAGATTTCAAAAATCTGTCTTGGACATAAAACCTCCTCAGTGGAGATTCAGATCGGATATTAGGAAGAATTTACTTTCAGAAATGCCCTGGAGGCATTTAAAGAAAGGGCAGATGTAGTTCTTAAGGACACAGTTTAGTGGGCAGTGTTGGTGGTAGGTGGACAGCTGGATTAGATGATATTTCCAGCATTAATGACTCTATGATTCTACTCAAGACCAAAACCTAAATAAAAGTGCCTAAATAAAACCTGAAAGCTGTTCTTTCATAATCTGAACACATTGATCATTATCATCCGTGCAGAGGACAACTTTTCACCCACCTGAACTTGAATGGGTGGAGTCAGCAGTCTTCACCTCGTAATGCTATTGTTACTATCCACAGAATACCGTATATTCCTCTTCTCACTAGCATGTGCAGTGTGAGGAATAGCTCACATGTAGGCTGAATATAATTCAGAGAATTCAGAGAGGTGGCTCCATTTTGAAGCACAAATAAAGGACAGTGTGGCATGGCCATGGTGGTTGCAGAAAGCTCGACATCATTATGGAAAACTGGTACTGAAACACCTGCTTGTCAATGGTTACAAGAACTTGAGCATATGCTACCTAATTTTGTAGAGTGACATACCTGTTCTTCTGAAATTTAATATTTACTCAGCTTCTTTTCAGAAACCCGAAAACTGTCTTGTTACAAAGTGAGGTTATTTAGAAGTAATTGCACAAATTACTTGTCACATACGATATTCCTTTACTGCTTGAGAAGTACTCTCTCAGCTGCAGTTAATTCAGGCAGTAGCGCCTAATATTCTTTAATTAAAGATCAATATTCCCCATGGATTATCTTATGCCTTATTCTTTACTTTGTACACTCATGTAAATTTGAATTGGTTATGATTATGTTTTCAGATAAGTATTCGGAACGAAGCTACTTACTCAGCTGCTTTGGTCACCTTGCTGTCTAGAACAAACCAAAGGCACTTTTTAATATTATTTTCATACAGTTAAAGTTGTTCTGTGGTGACTTATACTCATCCAGAATGTTTTGTGTAGTGGCAAGTGTTTAGAAAGCTAAAAAATACTATTATAACAGGTGTCTCAGATGTATCAGGGGATGGTCGTAAATGTTGGGAATTATATATATGCATGAAATGAAGCTGTATTACTTGCATGAAGTGTAGTTATGCTAAAAGATGTAAGAATGAATGAGGGGCTAGTAGAAACAGCTTGGTGCAGCTGTGGTTTTGTTATGAAGACATCTGGAACACAGTTAAGATTAAAGGAAAAAATGCACTTGGCTTGACTTATTTTAAAGTTTCTTACGCTGTCTTCAGGTTACTCAGATACTGATTCTGTAGTGCTGCCAATACTAAGGTGGATGGACTACTAGCTTGTAAGATCCACAATACAGTTCAAGCCAGGGAGTTACCGCCAAATAATCGGCTGCTAAGTAGCCTCTGCTGTGAAAATCTGTGCTGGTGAATGGAAAAGTACATTAGTCCTACTCTTCAATTCCTCAAATGCAATAGTAGAGCATGCATAAAGTATTTTTTCTCTTTTCTCCATAAGGCATTTGGAAATAATATTCAAGGCATTTTTTTCAAAGGAAGTTTATTTTAAGATACAAAAAAAAAAATCTCTGAAGCTATTTTTGTATAACTAAAATCAGAGGCTGCAGATTAAAGCTTTGATCTGAATGTGACAGAACAGTGAAATAAAACTATTTTGGTTTGCCGATGCCCTTTTCAGCTGGCAGACAATTTACAGGGACACTATTCCAGGAAGCTTTTAAGCCATGAAACTTGGATATCTTATCAGTAAAAGCATTCTGATGTTTCCATCCAAATCAACTGCTCCAATCAGTTGTTTGCCGATCGCTTGATTTGCCTGCTCCTATGATAACAGGCTTTTCATAATTAATTGTACATTTCCACACACATCAATGGGGCACTTTTGGGAACAGCGTAGCTGAAATGGAAAATGAATTCCTTAGAAATGGTTACATAATACTTAAGTGTTCAGAACTTAATTGAAGAGATAAGCCTCCTCTTCTGTTCTGTGTAGTTCACAGTTCTCAAACAGCTTTTCTTAAGGAAGAGCCTTAAAGTCAGCACTGGCAGTCACAGCCACCAGTAAAAGGAGGACAGAGGGGTTTTCTGTTGCCCTAGAAAGGAAGTCTTAGCCAACTGAAATAGCAATGGCTTCAAAAGTGCAGGGAAGGAAAAAAGAATAATGTGAGCTTTTTCCCTGGTTACTAAGGGCACTGTACTCAGCAAGTGTGTCTTTTATAGGAGACACTGACTTCTAAAGATTAATGAATCCAGATTCACGTTACCATAAAGAGGGGAAAAAAAAAACAAAAACACGTTATCTGTATTCACAGAAGGGGAATATTAGGCAGAGGCAGGATAAGAGCCTATAGTCACATAGGAAAGCTGTGGCAGAATTAGAAATAAAATTCAAAATTTGACAGTCATTTCCTATGGTCTTACTTGCCTCATTTTCTCCTTAATGGGTGCTGGGAATGAATTTAGTTCCACATCTTAATATTAGAACCTCAGACTGAGGAAGTGGGGAAGAAGTGTACGGCACTGTCTTGCTTCCCTGAGCAACAGTAACTCTGAGACAAATCCTAAAACTCTGAAGTGTCTTAAAATGTCTGAAATGATTCAACATCTTTAGGATTAAGCGTTCTAAAGACTTTGTGTTGCAAAACGTGTGAAATAATTTCCGGCTTTGAAGATGAAAAGGAGTTTCCAGCTTGAAGAGATATGAGTTTTCATATAATTTTATATTATTTTTTTTACACACAACTTACGATCTATCAGCATGAAATCTCCAGAATATAAGAAAATTTAGTCTTAATTAGGATACAGATGAAAAATTATAAATCCATCCAGCTTCCTCTACTGCACTGCGTTCGATTTAACAGCATCTTAAAGTCATTCCTATCTTTTATGTTATTTCTTATTTCTTTTTCTTCCCCCTTTAACCAGTTCTTCCCAGCTTTTGGTTCTCAAGCAACGCATTGTTTATAGGATCTGAAAATAGCACTCGTGGCCGCCAGAGTTATCAATCCTCGCACCCCATGGTGACAGGAAGTGCCATTAGGATGTTGCCGTTGTCATGTCAGTTTGCTCCGCAGCTTCACAGGAACAACCGAAAGTAGGAGGCAGCTTATTCAGAGGGGGAGAACTATTCTGAAGAATAGTAACTCTAGACAGGATTCGGGAGACTAATTGTGATGTGTTGATTTTGATTGGGTGCCAGACACCCACCATCTCTCTTTCTTCCCACCCTCAATAGGACAGGGGGAAGAAATGCAATGAAAAGCTTGTGAGTTGAGGTAAGGACAGGGAGATCGCGCACCACTTGATGTCATGAACAAAACTGAGTTGACTTGGGGAAAATTAGCTTAACTTACTGCTAATTTAAAAAAAAACAGAGTAGGATGGCGAGAAACAAAGACAAAACTAAAAACACATACACTCTCTTCTTCATCTCAGGCTCAGTTTAACCCCTTCAAGACTGATTCCTCTACTTTCTCCACTCTGAAAAGCACGGGGGGGACAGGAAATGTGGGTTGCGGTCCATCCACCACAGCCTCTCTCTCACTCCACCCTTCGCCCTGCTCCAGCATAGGTCTCTCCCATGGGGTTGTGACGTTTGCTCCACCGCGGGCCGCTCTCCGCGCGCTGCAGCTCCGGCCCAGGGCCACTCCTGCAGCTCTCCGTGGGCCGTGCGTCCTCGGGGCGGTACCCAGGGGCTGCAGGGGGTCGGCCCGCTCCTCCGTCCGCCTCTCGGGGGGCGCCGGGAGCTGCTGCTGTGCGCCTGGAGCGCCTCCCGCCCTCCTCCTGCCAGTACTGACCGCGGTGCTGCGCCTGGTGGGAAGCGCCGGTTGTTTCCCCTGGTCGAGCCGGGCCTGGAAGGCAGGTTTCTGGGACGAGACAGGAGAAGAACTGACAGGGCAAGGACCGGTAGCAGGCGGTGAGAAAAGGCGGAGTCCCGGCTCCTGGGCGTCCATGGCAGCTCAGGAGAACGCATAAATTTTTCCTGAAGGCCAGCCTGAATTATCCTACCAGAGCAGTGGCAAGGATGGATCAGCCTGTCAGTCCTCTAGATTCAGTCTGCCTCCATTTTGTCCATGTTTCCTAAAACCTTCATTCTGTACTAGTCGGCATTCAAATGAAAGACAACTTTAGTCATCCAAAGCCAGTTTGTGGTACAAGTGGAGTTACACAAAAAATTCTCTGGGGTCCCGTTGTAATTCCAGTTGTACTTTTGTAAGTGATGTACTGGCTGCTTCCGTCATCTTGCTGACTCACAATGCTTTCAAAAAAAAAAAAAAGAAAAAAGAAATAATTTTCTTCGCCTAACATGTATTTATTTTTTGTCATCCATTTCCTGAGTATTTTTTTCCAGCATTTTGAAGTGATTCATTTCTGGGGATAGAGATATCGTTATTGAATGTGAGCTAAGAATAACTGAATAGGATGATCTCATTTTATTTATGGCTTCGTAGATGATAGAGGTTAACGCCGTAGGCCAGGGGTTAATGTCCAATTGTTTTCTGCTGTGCTGTGTAACTTACGTAGAATTACAGTAGGGGCCTATACACTGGACAAACAATGCCCTCCCAGTAATCGCATTGTGCGCACTCCCAGTATTACAGCTTTCAAAAAGCTAAATGAGCAGAAGAAGGTAGAAGGAGAGCCATAACCCGAAACTGAATTCCCGGTTTGAGTCCAGACCCCACCGACCATAAGTGCTTGGTAGCTGACACAGACCTGTGCATTTCTTTTTTTCTTTTTCTTTTCTAGGGTGACACTACAGTTAGCAGTACAGATTATACTAATTTATTCCCTGCTGATGTGAAACAGCTTTGAGGGTTGGGCCAGCTACATTCTTTTCCTCTTGCCATGCTGTGTGTGTTCTGATAGCAAGCCACAGAGGCTCCAGGAGCATATCACAGGTGATATAGTCAAATGGATATATGGGAGCACTAAGCAAAAGAAGATGTTTCCAAGGCAAGCTGTACTTGCATAAGCCTGCCTCTCCTCCAGCTGTGAAAGAAGGGCACAAGGCACTTTCATTTTGTTTTTTCTTTGTATGAAAATATGAAAATAATAAATTTCAACTGCAGTTCTTGGAATTGATTTCTTCTCAGTATATAAGTTTGATATTTTAGCCACAACTACAAGTGCTTCACGTTGGATGCAAATATTTTGCCAGATAATAGGACAAAAAAAAAAAAAAAAAAAAGAGGTCATGGGATTTATCTGTTCATCCACACTGCCATTTGTTACAGCCAGTTTCCCACATTGTTCCACGTGCTGAAAAGAAAACAGAAAACAAACAGAAGCTATTACTCTTTCACCATTAACATCTGCATTTTCATCATCTGCATCTTACTGTCAAATACCTGTTATCAAAAAGTTGTTCTCAGTGGCTCAGTTATGGTGCCATAGGCATATGATGCATATGCTGAGGAACAGTTTGCCCAGAAGTGTTTTTGATCAGTCCTTATGTTGTGCTGAGCAATTTAGAAGTAGGTCAGTTAAATATTACCTGATTACAATTAAAGGAAAATCTCATCTCTTTGGCATCAGCTCTGGAAGCTGTGGGTGAAGTATCCTATGCCACTTGCGTGGGTTGCCATGCGCTGATGTGCTCAGTAGCATCAAAGGTACCAGGAGCAGAATACGGGTGTTGTGTTTCTGATATAACACAGCATTGCTAATTTAAAAGAATTTCTAGTTTTCATCAGTACTCTATTTTATTTTATTTTATTTTTTTTAATCATAAGGCAGTTCCAAATCATTGTTTTAAGCTTAGTTGCCTTTTTTAGAATATTCAAACTGGTATTTTGATTACTTGCACTGCATGCTGTGCATACAAATACAATTAAATGATGATTATTTGCACTCAAGCAACCACTAATTTTATCTTTAAATCTGCATTTCTGAATACATTTGGTGGGGAGTTAACACAAGCAGAAGAATTTTGGTGCTTGAAATGAAAAAGCCTTTATATTTTAAAAATCTCAAACGATTTTCTTACTTGCTGAACACAGACACTTTGGAAGGACCCTCAAAATTGCAAAGGTCAACACTGAACCATATTAAAAGTCATATATGTGTGTCTGGGACTGAATCCTGATCTCAACTGAATAAACTGGAACTTAAAATGTTACTTCTTTTTCCTGAATTTGTTGCGTGAAAGCAATCAGGCTCATCTTGAATGAATCATAGAGTCATAGAATGGATTGTGTTGGAAGAGAGCTTTAAGATCATCTAGCTCCAACCCCCTGCTACAGGCAGGGACACCTCCCTCTAGACCAGGCAGCTCAAAGCCCCATCCAGGCTGGCCTTGAATGCTTCCAGAGAGGGGTCATCCACAACCTCACTGGGCAACCTGTTCCAGTGCCTCAGCACCCTCACAGTAATTAATTTCTTCCTGATATCTTGTCTAAATCTATGTTCTTTTGCTTTAAAGCTATTTCCCCTAGTCCTGTCACTATTTGCCCGTATAAAAAGTCCCTCCTCAGCTTTCCTGTAGGCCCCCTTCAGGTACTGGAAGGCTGCCATAACATTTCCTTGGAGCTTTCTCCAGGCTGAAGAGCCTTAGCTGTCTCAACCTGTCCTCATAGGGGATGTGCTTCAGCCCTCTGATTCTGCATTTTAGAGAGGTGACAATTCGCACCGTAAGCCATACAAACCATAAATACAGATTCTATACTCTCTTAAAATTCAGCAGCTGCTTTGGATACAGTGAGCTCAAGGTTAAAGCCATATTTGTTATGTATATAAAGCCATACGTATTATGAGGCAGTTAGATGAGGCACTGGCAATTTAAAATTGTAAGAGAATATAAAACGTGCAAGTCTCAGGATGCAACAATATTGAGCCTCATTCCCAGGAGCTAACCACAGTAGAGGTTATAGTACCCTGCAAATCTGAGGAGTTTTGCATACTGAGTTGGGCCATCTCGAATCAGGGATGGTTTGAAAAAATACCCAAAACAGCAACAACAAAGTAGTAGAAACGTTTAGGCTTTTTAAGTTGGTTTAGAGTAAAAAAGTGTTTAGGGGGAAATTTGTGAAACCCTGTATTGATTTTCTACCTGTGCTTTCTTAAAGTAGGCAAATAAGTGGCAACATTTTTTAGAAATTTGCAGAAGAACCAATGACGGTGAATGCTGAAAGGACTTCTCGTGTTTGTTCGTTTGTTACCATTCTGGAAAAAACACAAGCCCAATACTTGTGTTCAAGCAATTGTAAAATTTTTCACTTCCCCTAGTATTTTAAGTTTTAATAGGAAAATGTGCAGTAAGTACTCCTGTTGCAATCAACATTGTATAGTTTCAAAGCAGTCAGCCACGGGAGAGTGTAGAACTGCAGCAGATATGTAATGGTTGAAGTTGTACTGCAGTGATCCTTACTAATTAAGACCAGCTGAGCAAGGTGTGGCGTGGCTATTGTGCCCTTGTAGTGCTCTCAGGGATCACCTGCACAGTGACTGCTGAAGCTGGAGTGCAGCTACAGGAAAGCAGAAGGCAGTGGAGCTCAGCTAGATGTGCCAGCAGCAGCAATACCGCTTCTGCAACACCCATAAAACCCCCTCTCCAAGCACACAATAGCAAAGGAGTTTCAATAGACTGTGCGTTGTAACATAGATAGTATGTATGTTTTGCCAAGATTGAAAAATGTTTGTGATAAATTTCTCATTAACAGCCATCATGATAAACAGTTAATATAACAGATGCGCTCCAGCTGTCTTTATTAACTTGAGAACAGCAATTAAAATAGCATCTGTACTTAACTAAATATAGAGTGTGAAAACTCTCTTTTCTAACTAGTTAATAGCCTAAGAAATGTTTTTAAAATATCCAGAAAACATTCATGTTATGCCACAAATTTGTACACCTCTAAAAAGAAAAAAAAAAAAAATTACACAGTTCCCCCTTTTAAAAAGGAGCCCCTCCTTCCATCAGTGAGTTATCAGGACACACTATTTGCTTGTCCTTCAGGTTACTGCCCTTTGGTTTCAAGTAGAAACTGACTCTAAACATGAACCTAAAAAGGAACCCTCTTCTGATGAAAAATTGTACTGCAGTAGAATGAAACGGGGCATCATGTGGAAGAACATGAGATAGACAGTAGCCAAGGGAAGGCATGGAAAGGCGCGAAAAGGGCATGAAAAGATTAAGAGCATATTACATCTGCAAGGTGTGAGGGTTTTATAGATAGGAGATGAAGAGAAAAATCAGCAGGCAGGACCAGCAAGCCTCTGCTTTCACCGGCCTCTGGTATGCTTAAAGCAGATGTATGTACAGCAAAATATAAAGAAGATGGGATCCTTTTGCTGAGCTGATTTTGTGGATCACAGAACCAGTAATGTAGTTTGCTTGCTGTACAGAGTTGCCCAGCACAGAGCTGCTGTGTATCATCATCTCACAATAATATAATTATTCTCTCTCCTCTGGTTTATCTATGCAATAACAAACAGATATTGAAAACAGAGGCAAAAACAAAAGTATTCCAAATTCCAATATTATTACCTGAAAAAAAGAAAGTTCACCAGAAGACAAATTTTCTAAAGTTACAGCTAGTGTGAAGTTACGTAGGTTGCTCCTACAGTAATGCCTCCTATTTATTTCCAAAGAAACTACAATAGATACAAAGAGCACAGGAATGCGATTTGATAAAGAAAATTCTCAGCTACCTGATATTATTTTCAGCATAGTCACCACCATTAACTATGCATGTTCACTAGTGATCAACAACAGCTTGTATGTCGCACTTATAGAAATCTGCATGACCACTTGGAACAAGGTTTGTCTTTCACATCATTGTCGCCACTGTTGAAACACAACACCCACCACCTCAGTGTGCTCACGTCCGCTGTTTGAGCTCCAGAAATATTCAGCAAACATCAGTGAAACTCAGTGGGTGCCATTTTTTTTCTACATGGGGGAATTTTATGGTACGCCTTTATTCATACACACATCCACGTCAGATGCCGTTTTGTCAGACTGCCCCTCTGCTGCCATCTGTCACACAGCAACAAAATGTAATGGAATACTGGTGGGAATGTTCAACCTCTGCTGCCGTATCGCCAACATCTGCCTCTGATGTCATGGACCAGCGTAATAAAAAAGGAGGCACTAATTTAGGAACAGTCTTCTTTTTAAGAAATGAATACATTCATGTTTGTAATGATTGTATCAAAGAAGATGAAGAACAAAACAGCATACAGAATTTGGAGGCAAAGGAATAAAGACTTGGATATATTTCAAAACATCTATTTATTATTATTATTATTATTATTATTATTATATTTTTTTTGCAAAACTGACAGAAGCTATTTCTTGGACAAGCATGCGAGTACAAAATCAGGATAGATTTACAGAATGATCTAAAAGTGTAAGTACATTTTCCAAGACCACCTAGAATTAAGCATCTTAGTTATCCAGTTCATTGAATGTAGAGGATTAGCAGCCTCCAGAATGAGATCCACAGAAATCAGTATGCTCGGAATATACTTAAGAGATTGAGACTCAAAAGAAGAGTGTTTGGTATCCAAATCCTGCTGGAATATGTGTTTTGGTTGCATGCCTACTTGTCAGCTTTGCCGCTCCTTTGCATTAGACAGAAGTACCAAGTAATAAACTATTTACAGCTTGCTCTTTTTCCCTCCCCTCGAGGGTGTTTCCTTGAGGAGGTGAAGAAATTGATTTTTCTCTGCCCAGTGGTTCTCATCTTATACTTGTGTTCCTTAAATACAGTCCTGTAACTGAGTTGTCATTGGAACAACAACCAGTGATAATGGATGAGATTTAGCTTTTTCTGACTATGTGCAGGTTTGAAATTTATTCTGATTTCGTAACGTACTCCAGCAACTGGTCTGAAAGTAAGAGAGTACAACATTTAATTAACAGACAGTTTGATAAACTTATTTGAGTTCAGCGTCAAGAAGAGGGACTTGAATTTTTCATTAACCTATGATATGCTTGAATAAGAACTACCTTGAAAGCACTACTTTTATTGTAGGAATGACTCCTCTAACCTGAGTTGGGTTAGGATAGAAATGCATGTAAAGAATTCTTTCAGAGAAGAAACAGATGTCACATTCCTTTTTTTAGCAGGAGCTCTTTTCTGCTCTTGGACCTGTCAGGAGAGTTGACAGTACCTTCATCAAACATTACATTTCTGTAATATGAAAAAGCTTCTGTGAGATAACTGAACAGGTTCAGATTCTTTTCACAAAATTTATTCATTCTTATTCTTCCAAACGAGGGGTCTCATAAAGACTGTCCATGTCAATTTCACAAGCACTGTTAAACACACATCTACTTTATTTATCACTGAAATTTCCCTTTTTAAAGCTGAAGTTTAAGGAAGCAGACAGCAAAAGCTATCAAATATTTATATGAATTTTCTTATACACTTAAATAAGAATTTCTTCCTTCAGTAATTTGCTTTGAATTTACTTAAATCTCTTCCAAGACTTGTTCTAAAGTTACTCCTGTGACAGTCCGATGCCAAAAGGATGGGAACTCTGCTTGCCAGCCCCCCTTTTTAATTCAAAACCTGAAAAGTACTGAGCAAAAAAAAAAAACTAAGAAAAAGTTAGGTTCCATTTTCTACAGATGATGGGATTCTTTGCCTAGGGCACCTTCCATAAGCATTCTTCCCATTGTTTTTCATTTACTTAGGACAAAAACATAAGTAGAGAAACATTTATGGCTTTGAGAGAGGGGAACGTGTTAGGATTTGAATTGCTTAAATTATAAGAAGGCAGAGAGCAGAAAGTAACTTCGAAATATTCTAATGCTACAGTGCTGAATCAAAAATCACATTCCTCTAATTTCTCCTATGCAATACTTTTCTCTATTATCTATTTCTCTATTTAACCTCTATCTGGTGCATAAATTAAAACAAGATGAGAAAAATAAGACCATGTGTACACTGAATTTTTTATATTTACTGTACCTTTGTCTTTTTCTCACTACCAAATTGAATTATTGTTCAATTAACAGGATTCTCTAGATCACCACTGAGTAAATGATCTATGTTTGTTATCATACTGAGTCCTCCTATCAGAACGTTCATTGATACGAGTTTGCCTGATATAAGAAAGAATGTTCTTCCTGATTCTGTGCTGCTAACCCAGCAGTGTTTTTTGATGTTTCCATGAATTCTTTGTGCCATACAGTAGGATGGGTTTTGTTCAGATATGTTGCATTGCCTTCATCCACTTGACTGTGTGTCAGAACAGATGCATAAATTTTGGTGTTCTCTGCTTGACAAATTTCTGCTAGATTTTTCACTTAGATACATACATCCCATCAGCAGGAGGTAAAGCTCTTTAAAAATGCAAGGAAAGGAAAAGTTTTTCAGTGTTGCCTTTCCTCCCTTAGCAGTTCTGCCAGATTAGATGCCTAGATATCTAAATGTTCAAATTCCACAAGATCTAGTAGATTCCTATTTTAAACAAGCGCACATTGCCAACACGATTCCCAAGTGCCTTCTATTCCTATTAAAAGAAATGTTGCAGAACATTACTTTAAAAGGTTAAAAATAATCTTGCACCTCTTGGAATACACAGCTGAGAAGAATCACACCATTGTGGGGCAGTAATTGTACAAACTCCTTGCAGGCTGATTGGGTGAGCTGGTTCTAGGTTAATTCCTATGTACATTTAATCTGGTATTATTGAATGAAATCTTTGCAGTAAATATGTTCTTGTCTTTCAGCCCTTGACACAAAATTAAAAAGAAGTGATTTCCTTAAAGAGATTGCTTTCCACCTTGGTGTGAATAGTAATATAAGCTTTGAGTTTACAAGGAGTGCATTGGTGGTCTAACATCTTGAATAACAAAACAAGCAGCTGGAATACAATTAGAACTGGTTTCATCAGGTGCAGAAGTGAAAAATCAATGCAGTAGCACTCCAGCACTGTTCAGCTGTGGCTACAACTACATCTTAAAGCACAGCTGTAAGGCGCTCTGTATTCCTAATGCTCAGGTTTGCAGCGCCTTTTTCAAACTGATTTGGAGGTTTGTATGTTTACAAAACACGTGAAAGCTTTATCGCTCAAGTGCTTGGTAAATTAACAGAAAGAAGTACTTACACCGGTAGTAAGAAAGAAACAAAGAATTCAACATTTGAAACTAAATGGAAGCATATAGGAATGATTTTCAGAGACCACAAGGTGTGAATGCCACTGCCGAGAAAATATTGCAGACAATTATTTCCATAAAATTTATATGCCATAGGGTATTAAAATGCAGATGTATTGCAAGAAGGTCACACATCCATTTCTGATAGAGCTCGCATCAGCAGGACATGCAAAGCAAACCCAGGTAAGTGCAAGTCCCCATAAAACCACCTGAAACCTAGGAAGTTGATACAGAACCTGGGAGATTCTCTAGTACATACAAAAGGTCTTACAATGTGGTTCCTCCTGCAGCTCAATTAATTCTGCTCCACTACGTTAAGCACGATGAAATAAAAACAGTCTTGAATAAAATTGTGATTTTTATTTTTTCCCAAATCCACTGTTTTTTGACTTGGCTTTTTTTTTTTTTTTTTTTTTTAAAGTGAAAATAAAACAAAACACAACACCTGCAGTGCTTGGCAGAATGGCTGGCACAACGGTTACAAAACACGTAGGCTGAAGAGCTCTGTACTGAGCAACAGCGAAAAATGAACTGACACCGGCTAGTGATTTCCACAGGAAATCTCTTCTAAGGGAAATCTTCGTTTTTACTGTTGCTCCTCTCAGTGGCAAAGTAAGAAGAAGAACAGGTGTGTGGGAGACAGCTAGAGCTGCAGAGGATCCAGCAGGCCCTGCGGTTGATCCCTTGCACATACAGGCTCCACTGCAATTACAGTGTGGATCTGTTCTTGCTCTTATTTCTCCATAGGCTTAGAGGCTGTGTTTTGGGCAGTTGCAGGGGGCTTTCCTATTGTTCCAAGCACAGCTGCTTTGTGCAGAACTTCTTATCTATTCAGACTTTTTCACAAGTACTTAAAAAAGGTTCCAAGAACTGAAAGCAAATGTTCAAAGTTTTTGTTTGCTTTTTTTCTTTTTTACTTTTTTTCCACCTATTTTTTTGTTATTTTTACTACTGACTGCTAAGGGTCAGTCTGCTCTTCGGAGAAATCGTATCTTTTCACTCAAAATAGTTCTCCATTCACTCTCAAGGGGAATCGAGGAAAGGCATCAAGGCAGTGTAACTGCACACTGTTTATCCCTTGCCTCTGCAACAGAAGGAAGGCCATTTTTTTGCTGTTGCTTCATACCTATAGCGAGCGGAATAGCTCTCTTTCTCACTTGTTCTAGGTATGACCCAGAAATTGCAACAAAATTGCTTTTAATGTGAAACAGTTAGAGGACTGAGGCATTTACTAAAACTTGAATTAGATTTGAAAGACGGCATATAAACACCCGGAAAAAGAGAGGAAGCACCACAAATCTGCCAAATTTAAGAAATATATTGGCAAGCAGATGGGAATGAAGACCTTTTCAACACAAGTCCCATTTGTCTCACTGGGAACTGTAATTGTGATTCACTCAGCCAGAGCAATGTGTCCCATAAGAGGGTCTTGTTTTGTTTTGTTTTTGCCAACTTGTTGGCATGGTCTTCTAGGAGGCAGAGCTGATACCTGCCTGTCAGTAAAAGGCAAAACATAAAGTAGCTGCATTCTTAATGTCTCAGGATAAATAAATAATATACAGAAAATAAATGCTCTTTCAGTTTAGCTCTTTATCTCAAGAAATAGGTGTCCCTGAGACAGGAAGAAAAAGTCAGGCGTTTATCACTTTTGAGTCAACACTCAAGTTGACTCAAGTCTTTTATGAGCAATAATTGTGATTTGCTTGTGATGTGTCTTGAGATTATTGCTTCTTTTAAAAAAAAAAAAATCACAAAACAGCTGGTAGTAGTGATCTCAGTACAGCACTCAGTTCAAATCGGATATATGGGAAAAGAATGAATGCTAGAGATGCAAATGAAAAGTTATGATTGAAAGCAAAAGGTTGTTTAACTCTATTTAATCAACCAAGCAATTCTGACCTGAGCAATCACAACAATTTTAAAGCTATACTTCAACCTACAGAGAAAGATTGAGGCCACATACAATTTCTCACACCTCTGAAGTAATAAGTGTTTTAAGTAACAGAGGATAAACCATTTAAAATAGAGATAGATAACATAAATGGTAAATTAATACAGTGCTGTAGCTAAGCTTGATGCTTGTACTGTTTAGTAGAAAGGTTTGTAGACATTGCATTGTCTGCCAGAATTCAGGAATACAGTCTCAGAATCAAGCTGCCATAAAAGATAATGAAACGAGGAAATCGTTTTGAAGGAAATTAACAGCAAAAGTTTTATTACTGTTAAGCAGGTATTTTTGTCAGCAGTGCTGGGGCAGCACTGGGATAACTACAAAAACGCTCCACCAGTTGGTCATTCGTGAACAGATTATATTTTCACATTTATTATGTATTCATTACATTCCCTAAATCATTATCCTGTCCACTCTCAATGACTGCCCAACTGATATAGCCTTATTTGGTGGTCTTCAGTGTCATCTAGCAGTTTTCTAGTATTGTGAAGTCACGGTCTGTTGTTAGTCCTTTGGTGGCCACCTCCAACATAACAGTCTTAACCCATGGATTCACCTTCCACAGGTGGTTAATCTCCATGTGAGACCCCATGCATAGACTGCTTTTGTCCCAAAGATTGCTCTGGGACCTATCCTGGCTTAAGGGCTCCACAAAACTGGCACACAGTTTTTCCCTTGTCTGTTTCTTTTGCCTTGTTAAAGCAGAACTGTCTTACAGCATGCCTCCTTATCTACAGTGCTATGTCACAGTTAATCATCCACAACATCTAAAGGCTGCTTTGGTGTTGCATGCAAGCATCAATCATATTATACAACAATTCAGTGGCCATGCTTCTGACGATATATTATCAGAATATTTTGTGTAATTACTTCTTCAAATCAATGAAGTTACTTTGTTTCAAAACTCCAAGCTTTCACATTAATTTGTGCCCTCAGCTGATATAATAGCCTCTTCCTTTCTTTGTCTTGCAGAGAGCTAAAAATCCTTTCAGTAAGTAAATGAAGAATATGCGAGAAACCTCTGAGCAAACAGCCTGTAAGAATCCAAATATAAGCCAGAGATATACTGAATGGGTGAAGAAAGTTTACCTTCTTATCCGACTATTGATTATTTTGTTGGCTAATAATTAAATAGTAACATTTCCAATAGGCAGAGGATAACAGTTAGGAAAATTTCTGCCCCAATAAGCTTGCTCAATCATCTTCATCCCAAAAAGAGATAGAGGAAAGTCTTCAGCTTTCTTTATTCAAATAAAGGGGGAGTCCACCGTGGCATACCCCTGTGGGACACAACTTCTTTTTTATCCCTGTACTCCATCACTAGTGAGCACTTCCCCCACTGTCTGAGTGGTGCTTGGGGTTCACATTCTTCTTGATTCAGCTACCAGCCATCCCCCCGGTACTAACCCCCCTCACCCCTCCCTCATTTCCATTGTTTCACCTACTTTGTAATCTAGGTTCAGAGTTTGCTGTTTTGCCCAACTATAACTATCTTTGTATCCTGTAAAGTCTAACACTCTTTGTTCTGCCCAACAAACATGATTTACACACCGGTGCTAACCTAGCTCCTTCTGCCACATATTTGCAAGATAAGTTTGTTTAACCAGATCCCTGTGACTGAAACCCTTCTTCTCAGCTTTTTCTTTGTCTCATTTTGCAGGGACGCCCTATCCTCCCCTTGTTCTTCCCAACTTTTATTTTGCAAGGACATTTTATCCTTGTTTTTCCTTCAATGACTAAAATTGAATAGCAGTACATTTACAAACTGCCCTTTAATTTTGTCTGCCCTCCATCCTGGGTAACCATCTTGCATTACCAAAGGAATCGTCTCACTTGGTCAGACTGCTGATCCAGCTGACAATGGCACTCTGAGACCAGTGCTCATCTCACACAGTTTAAATCTCCTAATATTTTGAAACCAGATAAAAGATACCTTAGGGTCACTTACTGAAACTCTTGCAATTGTGTTTAGAGCTCAATATAATGATAAGCTTTTAAATGTAAGCAGAGTATTATTAATTTCTTATGGCAACTTCAAAAAACTGAATCGGTTCTTTCAATTAAGGCCCTAGCTTCCAGACAGCAACTTGCCCCAGGACAGCTAAGTGTGCAGAACTGCAAAGTATCTACTGAAGTGTCTAAATCTCAGATGTGGAGTTTATACTGTTGGAGCCTCTGCTTTGCTCTCCACTGTCTGCAAAGGATAATGAGAACAAAGTTTTCTCTAGTGAAGCTGCAGAGAAAAACTCCAGTCTGCTTCTGCCCAAAATGTGGAAGTAGCTGAGGTCAAGTCTCAATTACTCAGTTCCAAAATTCAGATTTATATAAAATCTTCTTAAAAGTCATCTGAAATAATGGGGGATTCTCCTTTTTGTTTCAGAAGGTCAGAGGAACTGACAATTCTTGCTCTTACACTGCAGAACAAACATACGTATTTTGCTGAGTGTTTTGCTCCTTAAATTGTACCACTCGGGTCCAGGGAGGTTCTGGTACAGAGCTTTCTAATGGGAAAACTCAGTAGATTTCAGGTTTTAGATTGCAAGCTAATTCAGATTTCAAAGCAAGAAGCTCCTCATTTTTATTTGAGGGGCAGTGAAGCAAGGGGAGATTAACTGGAAATGAACTAGCCGAATGAAGTAGACTGTGTAATCCTTGACAAAGAATTGCTATTTTTAGCAAGAATTTGAATACCTCTGAAACGACAACACTCTATTTTGAGTTGTTAGTGAATTTGTAATAGCTCATTCCTACTTTCTCTCTTAAATATTATACTTGGATGTCGCAGCAAGACCAAAGCTGGATTACAGTCAGATTCCTGTCAGACGTCACTGTGCTAACTCTGGGAGATCTGATTACCATGCATAGAGAGTTCTGAAGGCCCATTCAGTTCTGCCCAACAGCAGTAAAGCCCTTTGAACTAAAAGTGGGCAGATAGATACCTCAGAAATAGTATTTTCACTTTCTTATACCATGAAACCTGGGAAAATAAACTCTGCCTGGTTGAACTGGCACCAGTTGGAGCTAACTCTGGCGTTCTCCACCAGTGGCACCAGATAAAGTAAATAGTTAGGAAAGGAAACAAAGTCCAGAACGGTATGTTGTTACAGACAGCAGCGATGGAAAGATGTTCTTGCTCCTCCCAAACTAAATCTGCATCCTCATCCATTACCTTTTAGCTTGAAAGTAGTGACACGCGAAAGGAGGGTCTGGAGTGTGGTTTGTCTTTCCACCGGTTCCTTCAACTCTTTTCATCCATAACCCTGACCTCTGGCTCATTCACTTCCACAGCAGGCAGCTCTTGGAAATTAAATAATATACTGTTTAGGCTAGTATGTTTTGAGGGGGAAAATGAAGTTTTCTGCTGGCAAAGTGCGCTTAGATTCTTTTATTTATATTTTTTAATCAACTTTCTGAAATCTTATTCCTGCAGTCAAAGCTATCCAGAGAGGGTGAGATTGTGTTAAACTTGAGCTTCCCAGGACGAATTTGTCAGAACATGGGCAAGATAATTCATAAATAGTAAAAGACTAAGCCGGGAACAATAAATATGATTTCCTGCCCGTTCACAGAGTTCCTGGACTCCATTAAAAAAGTATATAATAATCTTATTAAAACAAAAAAAAAACAAAAAACACACTGTCAATTACCTTGCACATAGCAATGTAAATTTGACCACAAATAATTAAAATATTGAAATTCATACTCCATATTTTCTGATGCGTATGTGCAAGATTAATATGTGGCAACTAATATTTGCCCAGTTAAGTAGAGATTTGTGAAGGGCATTTCCATTTCTGAACTTCTCCACTCATCCAGTTCTGAGCTACCTCAAAAATGTTAATGATGTTTTTGCATGATATCCAGATATAATTTTTGAGGATCAAGAATTAAATCAGATGAATAAAATGATCAGATTGCAACTACCACACACCGTTGCTTTTCTTTGTTTCATGTATGTGTTTCCTGCACAAGAGAAGAAAGCTCATTAGCAAAAAACAATTTCTTACAAACAAACCTCGCTTTAAAAACTGTTGAGCAGTGTAGTTTCACTTTTGATTAGATTCTACCTATCCTGGGTTGGAAACATAGACAAAATTAAAATTCCCTCTTGGTGGAATACTGACTTCTAAATAAAAACAAAATATGTATGGTCTTTTTTTTTTTTTTTTTTTTTTTTTGTACAATCAACTTGAATTCCAGAAAAATAAGTACTATTCATATCCATCAATTTGGAAAGCCTTTAAGTTTCAGTGATATTCCTTCCTGCCATTTCAGGTTTAGCAGGAGGCTAATTAGGCACAGTTTCAACACCACTGTGCTGCTTTAGCGCATAGCACAATAGGCCAATTTTAAGCTACTTACAAACTTAGCAGCACTAAGAGATACCAGCTTGAGACTTATGGCAAGTTTAGATTGCTTTTTTTCCTTGCACATTTACAATACATACTGAAATTCTGTTTCCCAGCATAGACTAATTGGACAAACTTTTTTCAGTGATGTGTGCTTAAGGTCAAAGCTTACTAAATGTTAATTTATTTTATATGATGGCTTTTAAGTACGATGAAAATGATAACATCCAAATGTCCATATACACCTGGGTTTAGAAAGTTATACACCAGTCTTGTTTGTCTTGGTCATTACACACTAACTACTATATTTGTATTTGGACATGGGTGATGTGAGACAGCCAGCATGGCTTCACAAAGGGAAATTGTGCCTTACCAACCTGGTGGCTTTCTATGATGGACTGATGGCATCAGTGGACAAAGAGAAGGCAATTGATGTCATCTACCTGGACTTCTGCAAGGCCTTTGACATGGTCTCCCACTGCATCCTTATCTTTAAATTGGAGAAATGTGGACTTGAAGAGTGGACTATTTGGTGGATAAGAAATTAGTTGGAAAGTCACAGTCAGAGGGTAGTTGTCAATGGCTCTGTGTCCAGGTGGAAGCTGGTAGTGAGCAGTGTCCCCCGGTGGTCCATCGTGGGTCTGGTATTCTTTAACATCTTTACCAATGGCATAGATGAGGGTATTGAGTGCACCCTCAGCAAGCTTGCCAATGACACCAAACTGAGTGGTGTGGTTTATACAGCAGAAGGAAGGGATGCCATCCAGCGGAGCCTTGATAAACTCAGAAGTTGGGAACCTAATGAATTCAACAAAGTGAAATGCACAGTTTTGCACTTGGGTCAAGGTAATCCCAGAAATGGATAAAAACTGGGAAAAGAACTCCTTGGAAGTAGCCATTCCAAGAAGGATTTATGGGTTCTGCTTGATGAAAACCTTCACATGAGATTGCAGCGTGCAGTCCAGAAGGGCAATGGTATCCTGGGTTTCATCAGAAGACGGGTGGCCAGCAGGGACAGGCAGGTGATTGTCCCCCTCTGTTCTGTCTTTGTGAGGCTCCAGCTGAAGTACTGTGTCCAAGTCTGAGGCCCCAGTGCAGGGAAGATGTGGAGCTTTTTGACAAAGTCCAGAGGGAATTTCAGTGACTTTATTGTGAAGACAAGGACAGTAAAGGAATGGCCTTCTGTATGAGTTGGAAGAAAGAAATAAAGCTGAACTATCTACACCATTGCTATTGCCATAAATCTGTAACCTCTTAATTGTTTTGTGTTTTAATTAATCAGTGATATTGTTAATCATCCCTTTCATCTGGATTACACAGAGAAAAAATAAACAGTGGCTGTAATCATTTACAAATGAAATCCACACATTTTATCCTTCGTTACCCCATGGCTTTGCTTCAGTACCAACCCCATAGTACATCCTTTTGACTACATATACAGAATCACAAGATTAATTTAAAAAAAAAATAACCACAGTATGTGAAGACTTTATTTTCCTTTGAGGTGGGATTCTGGGGAGTGAGTATAAAGGCTAACTAGACCTGAGAAAAATTATAATCTGTAGATATTCCATTACTTAATAGAAAAGAAGGCAATGTCTCCATAAGAACACAACTACACTTATTCCTAGTGCTGTTCTATAGAGTTCAAGAGTTGATTCCCAACACAGCAATTGTGTTTTCTTACACAGACTTCTACATGTGTGGTTTTCCTTTTTTGCCTTTCACATGTTGTTTTTCTCTGTAAATTTATCGTTCTTTCCTTTAAATTGCAAATAAGCAGGTTGAAAAACTTAACATATCCAAGATAGTCGATGGATAATTCTATCCCAAATGTTTCTTACTGGCTTATCATAAAAATCATTTTTCTCATTCATGAGTGGTGTAGGAATGAATGTGTTTGGAGCTGATGCTCAGCAATTTGTTTTTTGAGCCTTTCAGACGTGTTTTCTACTTGACTTGGCTGACTCAATACCCAAGACAAAACATGGATTTGTGTTTGGAATATGACAGATACTCCAATTTTTGTTTCAATTTGTTCTCTTTTAGAGCAAAGTCTGATGAGTTCATTTTAAATTAAGCTAAAATACAGATTTGAAATTCAGCATAAAACTAACTCTCCTGAAGGATTTAGTAGCTTCTGGAAAATGTTTCCTTTTGCATGTGAAGTGAACTCTTCATTATTTTCACACTTGAGGATCCTCCATAAGAAAGTGAAACTAGCTGTAATTTTCATCAGTCTGTGTATTTCCTTCTCTATTACCCAGACTTAAAAAGCCTGCATTATCATGCTTGGATACAGACACTTGAAACTCTTTTTTTTTTTTTTCAGGATCCTGCCTTCTTGATAGGATATTGAAATCCTATCTACTTTTATTTCCAGTATGACCTGCTGCACTTATGTGGTTTTAATAAAGGGCTTTGACTGTTTTGATTACTACTTAATATTTTCTTTCCCCCTCCTCAAGTTCTGACTTCTTGCTTATTCTCTCAGAAATCACAGTATACTTCTGAATCAAAGCTGAGAGTTTCCTGGGAATTGATTTATCTGTCTCTTCTTCTGAATAGGCTTTTTAGAAGTGATTATATTTTCTAGGACAGGCTGCTCCACTTTAATTCTCTCTGCAGAACTTCCTTCGTTACAGTATTTCAGACGTACCAGGATGGTGCAGTATCCGTACATCCTTGTTTTTTTTCCTGATGTCTCTTCATTCTCTGACTGAAGTGGAAGAGAAGACAAGATACTCACCTGTAAAGGGAACAAAGCATGTGCCTTGTCTTTGTTTTCTTGATATTTTAATGTATGTTGTTTCTACTCTATCACTAAACTTTCCTATCATATTCACATTGTGTGAGGAAAAAGAAAACAGTCACAAAGAAAAGCCTTGATTGGTTTACAAAGGCAATTTTTTTTGTGTGTAATTGAAAACTCGATTTCAACTCGTCAGCATCAACACATACTGTGATATCTTTATATTTCTAATTTTTTACTGCAGGTCATTCTTCTTTTCTCAGTGTACTGTATAGGACTCCTTGCTGCCAGTAATTAACAGGTCAAATGTTGTCTACTGTCCTTGAATGGGATCACAGGGAAGAGAAGATGCCTGTGGGTACAAATCTTAAAATTCAGTCCTATGTAGGCTGCAGATCTCAGAGTCTACACAGCCAGAAGAGAATAAAGAAAACAGAGCTGTAATCACCATTCATTGGTTTAGAAATGTCATGCCAGCCACATTTCAGACATTGTATGGTATTAATACTAATCAGCATACATTAGCAGCCAGAAATGTTCACAACTGTTCTAACAGCTGAGTGCCTCCGAGCTAAATTGAATTCATCCCTTAGACACCCATTAACACCTCTCCTTTCCATTTAGATAATAGAACACAGTTGTTCAGGAGTGTTTATGAAATGGCATTCATTTGATTGATAAGTGACCTTGACTGAATGAGAATATACGCTTTCTGGAGTTTAAAGGATCTCCCCCTTTTCCAGCAACCTTGTCAGGGTTTCAGGACTCCAGATCCTTACAGAGCTCATAGGTGTGCAGTCAGTTATTACTGTGGGTTCTTGGCAGCAGTGGTGCTTTTTTTTCCCTGTAAGAAATGTGTTTGGGAGGATTATTGTTTTTTAAAAATAAAATCTCACATTCACATCTTAATATTCTTATTGTAGAAAGTGATAAAGAAATCTGACAATGGTGATCTGTTTTTAAAAATAAATCAGTATTAATTATTTAGGTGGTTTTGTTTTTGGTTTTTTTTTTTTTTTGTAGCTTAATCCACTTTGAAAAACTCCCTGACTCCAGTGGAACATTCTTATTAAGATCAAATGAAATATTGAAGTTTCATATATTGTTAATTTTATAGGACATATACCCTAGCTATGATTAATTAAGGATATTGGAAACCTCTGATACAACAGCAGAAAAAAAATCAGTTTAGTATAGGAAGGCTTTGTAGAGCTGCATTATAAGAGTTTTTCAATAATAGATTAAACAGACTAAATAATTAAAATGTCATTTGATGGAAATCAGACCATTCTCCTTTTACTTCAGCATTACACACTGAACTGTATTACTTCAGCTCATTATATGGAGGTGATCCTCATCTGTTCTTTCCTTCAAGGAAAACTTCAGACAGGATCTAAAAGAAAATGACTGTTGTTGACTACAATATTTATTTGTAAACTTCAGTGGGAAGCTGGGTTCAAGATTCTTGGGCATGCCTGACTACGCTTACAGAACCACACTGGCTTTGTGCTGCAGGAGACACTTGGGATGAGAAGATGCAGCCTCTGCTGACTGCCTCCACCACCATCAGCACAGTCCCCAGGGGATGTTTTTGAGCTCTGCAGCCCTGAGCAGCAGTGATTGGTTGTGCCTCTGGCAGAACACGAGGCCTGAGCAGCAGCATCTCCATCACAGCAGACCCAGGTGTTTATTGCACAGCCTGAGAGCCACAGTGGATGAGGCAGCAGCACACCCACCCCAGCATGCGGCACGGAGCTGGCAGATGCCAGCCTTGTTGGGAGGCTGCAATGAGCCCAAACTGGGCATTGCTGCCTGATTCTGAACACACAGTGGAGTGGAAGTCCTCCACTTTGTAAGGCAGCACTGCAAGCCCATCACTGCCCTTGTTTTTCCTTTAAAATTTTTTAATGCAAATCCTAATTTAGAATTTTTTTTCCCACTGCAGATTTGCCAGTAACTGTTACAAGCTATTTCCTTTCTGTAGAACAGCTGCTTATACTCAATTTTGTTTAAGTGAGACACAAATAGAAGTAGAGATATTCCAAAGCTGGTTCGCAGCTATTTGCATAGGTTAATTTCAGGTTTTTTGGAAGCACGTTTTCTCTGTTCCACTGTTACAACTTCTCCTGTATTATTTATTTTTCTCCCTGCTGCTAGAATTGAAAACTCAATCACATAAGATGTTCACAACGTGGAGATCACTTGGTTGTGACTTTTCTGAGGATATTCTTTGCACTTATCAAGGATCTCCTGCAGTTCACAGTTCAGTGACCATGGTACATGTAATACACTGTTCATCCTTTCCTACTGAGCAGTGCTCTGCACCCTACAGCTTAGAGGTGAGCTGGGTCTGTAGAAGCAAGCTACTGCCCTTGAGATTTTAGCAGTGGGATATGTGCCCTTTGGCTGTATTTGCGAACTCATCGCAGCTGTAGCACAAGGTACTGTGGGTTTTCCTGCTCCAGAGATTACATATGCCAGGCAGAGGTGCTGTGCCAGGGCATTGCAGTGGCAGGAGCTGCCAGACAGAAGCCAAATGCACCTTGAGTATCTGGTATGAATCTTGACAATCCTGAGTAAAGCCGAAGACTTCTGTGAAGATGAGGATTTAGCCCTGAAAATAGTCAGGACAATGAACTTTATAAGTAGGTATGGCTGACAGAGCATAAGGTAATGAACATAAACATTCTGGTTCAGTCGGGCCAATGTTCAGGAAAACAGGGGTTAATGCAAACAAGAAAAATACAGAGCTGCTGTTGAATAACATATGTGGAGTTGTTAAGAGGGCATCGGCACTGTTCTTCCTAATTAGTACAACTGGCAATAGTCCAGGCTTTTGTCTAGCTGCGTGGGTCAAAAGTGTAGCAACAGTTTGAATGTAATATAAAATAAATATCACAATGGATATTATACTAAGTGTAAGAATAGTTTGGCATGTAATGCATCATTATCTCTCATATTAATTTTGAACTCGCATGACACAAAAAAAACACAGGGCCTTGCCATTGAATTTAAATGTGGCTGGCTCTTGAGTTCACAGAACTTTCTTTCAACCTTTAACAATTGATTCTTCTATCACAATCTTTATGCTTTCATCTTTATTGATACAGGAACGGACCCCTTGCAATCTCTAGCAGAAAAGAGAGATGGAAAATCTAAATTACAGCTCCATAAATAGAAATAGAATAAATGTAAAACATTTTGTTCACATGGGTGATTTGTAGATATTATTTTCTCTGATCATAAAGCCTTCAGGCTGAATTTCAGTTGCCAAAAGCATGCTGGTTGTGAAGTATAGCGTTGGAAATTTGAAAAAAATTTGAAAGATAAATGTTTAATTTGTGACTATCAGACACTTTACATTTCTGAATGATCGTTGAGTACCCATAAGATGACCATGATTGCCAATCCAATGATGTGAGCACTCAGGGAACCCTGCTTACATCTGCTGCAAGCAATTAATGTTGGTTGCCCAGTTAAACGAATCAACACCTGTACCCAGTACAACAACAGATGGCATTATTTTTATATTTTTGCCAGCACTTTTGTTATACTGCAGCATAGTAAATCTAGAAGCAAAGCATCTAAATTTAAAAAGTATTGTGAGAGAAGAATACTGGTGTTTTGAAAAATTAATCATTTTCTTGTCTTCAACAACGTTTGAGATGAGGAAGAACAAAAGTCTACAGATCCTACACACTCAATTTCAAAATCTGAGCACTTGTTATGGCAGAAATTGCAAAGTAGTTTGATGCACTGTTTCCTACCTGAAAACAAAGGACTATACTCTGCAGTGATAAGATTCTGCATTTGACTTTGCTACTTCCCATTTCCCGATTCTTCCCTGCTTATGCATCCCAGAATCCCCCTCCACCCACACCACTTGTGTTGCCAGCACAACTGCTTGTGTGGACATCCTATGGAGAAAATCAGGGAACTAATCTGACAGAAAAAATCACCTGGCAAAGCAGAAGTTTCAAAATTCAGATTAGTGTCTACGTGCAGTCCTCCTTTCCCAGGTAGCTGTACTTTCACAACCGGTGGCATTACACAGGGCTAAGGCAACGAAATAAGCAACATGAAAACACAGTTCACAGTGGGACATGCATTTTTAATCCATCATCGATTAATGAACCAAAATTTTAAATTGAACTTTGTTTTCCGTGGTCATGGCAAGCTCCCAGAATGTGTTGTTGAAAAAAAGGTGAAAAAAATTTCCCTGAGTTCAGTTGCAACCGAGTTTATTCTTACACAGCTTTGCCTGCACCGAATTCTCAAGGAAAAATAAATAAAATGAAGTCAGTGGGGTATGGGAACACATGGGGGATGTGGGGATGTGGGGGATGGGGGCACAAGGGACACGTAGATATAGGGACCAAGACACAGGGATGGGGACATGGGATACACCAGGAGGGGCAGCTTGGGGCTGTCCGGGGGCAGCAGAGTGTGGGCACCATGGAGGGCCACCACCACGAAGGCCTTCAGTGACACGGTGGCTTCCGGGCCAGGGTCTGCCACAGGTCAGGTTTCTGCTCTCTCACGTTTTTGTTTCCTGATTATTTTTATCTTGTTAGTATGAACACCAAAGTCAATCAAGAGCTCTGCTTGGTTTCACTGAAGGTTCAGAAGCTACATGTCCTACCTGCAGCATTTATTAAAGAGTATAAAGATGCAGTAAAATGTTCAAAAGTTAACACTCACTGAAGGACAGTGCTAGCTTTATTTATTATCGCCAAACTCATTAAGGTAAAAAAGACAAATCTCACTGGATGTTCCAAAGTGATTCATCCTCATTGTTTGAGAGAAAAAGAAAAAAGCTATATGCTGAGAAACGAATTGTTGTAGACCTGTTTGTAATACATTGCTCCACAGAGGCAGTTCCTTCCAACTGCAGGGTGATTCACTCATGACTGTGACAAAAAAAAAATAGGCAGGAAGAGTGAGCTGGTATTTGGTAGAAACTCTGCATGGCTTGGAGCAAGGCTTGTCGGACCACTCTGATTGAGGCTGGAGAGCTGGCAAAGGCTGAAGACAGGTGGGTATACTGACAGTGCAGCACAGACAAAGCAAAGGCACACAGAATAGGTGGCAGTGAAAAAGTGAGCTCTTTACTTGCCCAGAAAGGAGAACAAGCAGTGCCAGGAGAGCATTTAATCTGCACGGCATGCAGTAAAAGCCTGGGGAGCTCCTGCTGGACAGGACCAGGCTAGAACAATGTGACAGTTTGACTTGAAGGATGGCGTGATTTATGTGAGGTAAATTTCCTATGCACTGTAAACTCAAAAAGGTTTTGTCTAGCACGTCATACGTTAGAAGATGTTTTAGTCATAAATACTGGCCTTTAGAAAAAAATGCTCTGGATAATGAAATAAGGAATATAATTGTGACTAAACAATGAATTCCACATGCATTTTATATTTAATATCCTTGATCTGAAATGAATGCAATAGCAAATTCCTTCTGAACGATGTTCCTTAACTTTATTAACCTTCAGGTTAGCATGCTACATATAAAAAAAAGACTGATTCAGATTAGGTCTAGAGGTGAATTGCAATGTAGCTCATATAATTTAAATTCAATAATATACTTCTGATTAATTGTTTTGATAAAATGATTATGTGCATAAATAACTGGATCAAGCACTACCCCTGCATGGTAAAGAAGTGTCTGGGTCATCTGGAGAGAGCCCTGGCAGCTGGCAGGCAGTGAGTTGATCAGCACACAGAAAACTAAGCTACATCACAGGAATACCCAAAATCCAACATTATGTACCTAGTGCATGCTGCTGTTGGAAACAGAAATACTCACTGACTTTAAATAAGTGTTGGGATAGACTGCAGCTCATCTGGAACGTGAAAGGCTGTTGTTTCAGCTTAAGTGCCTTAGAATGGGAACTGCTAACTCTTAAAAAGACAAATCCATTTTTGAAGTCTCCAGTATATCTTGGTGTTCTGCTTTCTCACAAGAGTATGTTAGGACATTTAAACTGACTTTTCTCATAACTCATTTCTGTCACATGACAACAGTTGTGCAAGGTGCTGCAACTTGGTTAAGGCATTCTCAGATATATGTACAGACTGGAAGATGAACTAACTGCAAGCAGACCTGCAGACAAGGACTTGGGGGATCCTGGTAGACAAAAAGCTGGACATGAGCAAGCAGTACACACTTCCAGCCTGGAAGGCCAATGGTATCCTGGGCTGCATCAAAAGAGGGATGGCCTGCAGGGAGAAGGAGGTGATTGTCTCCCACAGCTCTGCCCTTGTGAAACCCCATCTGGAGCTCTGTGTCCAAGACTGAGACCTCCAGTACAGGAAGGATGCGGAACTGTTGGAGTGCATCAAGAGGAGGGTCATGAAAATGATCAAAGGCCTGGAACACCTCTCTTATGGAGAAAGGCTGAGGAATTTGGACTTGTTTAGCTTGAAGAAGAAAAGGCTCCAAGGAGATCTCATTTCTGGTCTTCCAGCATTTCAGGGAAGCTTGTAAACAGGAGGGAGACCAACTTTTTACACAGGGATAGGACGAGGTGGAGTGCTTTTAAATTAAAAGAGCAAAGATTTAGATTAGATAATAGGAAAAAATTCTTTACTCTGTTGTTGGTGAAATACTAGCAGAGGGTCGTTAGAGTTAGGGTACTATGGTTAGGCTGCAGTTGGACTTGATGATCTTTTGAGGTCCCTTCCAACCTGAGTGATTCTATGATTCTATGATTCTGTGATTCCAGAACAGGCTGCCCAGAGAAACTGTGGATGCTCCCTCCCTAAGAGTGTTAAAGGCCAGTTTGAATGAGGCCCTGGGCAGCCTGATCCATTGGTTGGAAACCCTGCCTATGGCAGGGAGGTTGGGCCTACATGTTTAATGTCCTTTCAAACCCAAGCCATTACACAATTCTATGGTTTAGAGATATATAGCATTTATATGACGTAGAAAAGACACTGGTGTTTTCTTTTTGGTGAGTAATCCAAATGCATTCAAGACAATTTGATTTCAGGTTATTTGAAGCAGGTAATGACAATTTTGACATACCATAACACTATTTCTTTTTCAATAATCTACATTTTCCAAATACATTATGACAACTGATTTTCATCCCTTTCATATGAATATTTCCAAAAGGTTTCTCTCATACAATAAGGATTACAAACTTAGGATTTGTTACCAGTTCATATCATTAGATATGTAGCCACAGAACAAGTCGAATATGTAGGATCCAATTACTCATTAAGGAAATGGTTAGTAACTTGAGGCCTTAATTGAGCATTAGAAGCTTACATATTATTTTGGACCTAGAGGGTCCATGGTTTTAGCAGCTTGGTTTTGGTGTTAGATTATATTTTAAAAAGAGACTCAGGTTACCACCTGTGAAATTTTGAAAATTCTACTCACAGTAAATAAACACTGATAAACTCACATGCAGTAACTTCCAGCTTCTTCTTTCCAAAAAGGCTCAACTGTAAAGCGAGAAACTTGAGTATGAATGTCTTTGAGATTCAGTAATGTGCTAAGTAATATTGGTCTTTTCAAAAGTCTGTCTTGTTTGTTTCAATAACAGAGCCAAAGGAAGTGAGAGGCAGCCAGATGGCCAGAACACAGAATCTTACAAGGAAAAAAATAAAATAAAATAAAATAAATTAGTGTGAGAAGATTATATAATAGAACAAAGTATCTCTTCTTCATCAGAATATCCCTTTTTCCTCAAAAGGTGAAAAATTGCCAAACTTGCCATCTTGCATTAGAAATGTCACCATTTGTTGTAAATGTGAAATGTAGCCACTTTCAACTACTGGGTATAAACCCATCAGCCATGCCAGCTTCATCTTCATTGAACCGAAGAGGAATACGCTGACCTGGCAACTCTTTTGTTCTACTTTGAGCCTCCCTAGTATTCTCTGATTTCCTACAAGAATGTTTCTCTTTTGATCTTTTTAACCATACCACAACATCTAGTAGAACATTTTCACATCATTTAGTTCTACCAATACCATCCACCCAGTTATGAGGCACAGGTGAATGTTCAAGAATAGAAAGATGGGTCTGCTAAATTGGTCTGTTACACTCATTTTTAGAACCGCAAAGTACTTAAAATATGATACCATCTACTACTGTCTGTTCCAAGAAACAGGAAAGAAAAAAATGTATCACACCAGCATAAGGAGAGATTATAGGATTATAATAATATTGGAGTATAAACTAACGTGTAAAAAGAAATCAGGCAGTCAAATTTAAATTACTTTCTATATATAATCATAGAATTATTTAGGTTGGAAAAGACCTCTAGAGGTCAACTGGTCCAACACCCCTGCTCAAACAGAGTCTTCTAGTGCAGGTTGCTTAGGACTTTGTCCATACGGTCTTTGAGTATCTCCAGGGAGGGAAGCTGCAAAACCTCTCTGGGCAAATTGTAACAGTGCTCACACGCATGCACAGTAGTGTTTTCAGATATTCAGAGGGAACATTCTGTGCTCCAGTTTATGCCTGTTGCCTCTTGTTGTGGCACTGGGCGCCACTGATCTGCTTGAAAAATTCCCAAGAATAAAGCCCTGAAGAGAAGAAGGACCCGAGAAAGCTGGTTAATTTTCAGTGATAACCTCCTCCAAGCTCATGAGAGGCCCATCCCAACAAATAGGAAGTCAGGCAAAAACTCAGCAGACGTATGTTTGTGACAGATTTGCTCCAAGCCAAACTAAAACATAAGAAAGCATGCACTGGGAGAAATACAGAGATACTATCTAAGCATCCAGGGCTGAGGTTAGGAAAGCCAAAATCCAACTGGAATGCAATCCTGCCAGTGATCTCAAAGACAATTAAAAAGGACTTCCATATATACATTGGTGGAAGGAAGGAAGAGAGGGAAAATGTGAACCCACTGCTGAAGGTGGTAGAGTACAGTGAAAAGATAAGGTACTGAATGCCTTCTTTGCCTTCGTCTTTGCCAGCAAAAGAGGTCCTCAGAGATCCCAGGCCTCAGAGACCAGGAGTAAATGCTGGAGCAAGGAAGACATACCCTTGGTGGAAGATTATCAAGTCTGGGAGTGCAAAAGCAAAGCAGACACACATAAGTTCACAGGCCCTGACAGGATACACAGATACCAGTGCTGATGGAGCTGGCAGATGTCATTTTGAGGTCACTCTCAGAAAACCATGGTCAATCATGGGGACAGGGAGAAATATTTGAAGACCGGCAGAATGCAAATGTTGCTCCTATCTTCAAGAAGGGCAGGAGAACATACATAGGGAACTACAACAGTGCCAGTTTCATCTCCGTCCCTGAGAAGGTGACAGAACATTTAATGCTGGAAAATATTTCCAGGCAGATGAAGGAGAAGTCAGTGTGGATTCACCAAGAGGAAGCTGTGCTTGACCAACTGGGTAAGATTCTATGATTAAATGAACAGCCTGGAATGCTTGATTGCCCTGAATGAAGGGAAAGCACCTGTAAAGGTTCTAGGCATCCTGAATGAAGGGTAGCTGATCATCCTTGTCCAGAAGCTGCTGAAGGTTCTTCAGGCCAATGTCCTTGAGACCCTCCTTATCTTTTCCTCACATGGCAGCAATAGTAGTTACCCTCAAATTTCTCAGAGGTTTCCTAGGCATTCCCTGATGAACACAAATCAAGGCACAGCCAAATATCGGATTACATTGTTTCCTCTATCTTTGGATCATCATCACAGAACCAATAGCTAGTCCTGATCTTTGATTAATATGTCGTCAAGAGTGTGACAGTTCCTATCCATGACAACCCATTTTTCCCCATTGTCCACTGAGAAGAGAACTAGTTCAGATGAGGGAGATATAGGAGATCAAACTGAATTATATAATCAAGCTGCTCCATAGGAACGTTATTATAAGCCCTTTATTTGTAAGAGGCAAATTCGTAGTGCCTTCCATTTAAAGATCTTCAAGACATTTAAGAAGTGCCAAAGAGAGTAACATTATTCTCATCATATGGGCAGGAAAAATACATACAGAATCTGTACAATCAAAAGCCTGCATGTCGTGTTCATAAAAATCTGCACCAGTGGAGGTGACCACTCTTGCTGTTGCCACTACTGATACACACCATCCACCATCCCACTGTGCTCACATTTGGTCTCCATTAACGTTCAGCAACCTTCAATGAATGTCAGTGGGTGCCACTTTTTCTGCATGAAGGAATTCAGCGACACAACTTTGCTTCATATGCACTTCCATGTCAGACACCATCTTGTCAGGCCCCCATTCTGCTGCTACCTATCACATGGCAACAAAATGTGATGGAATGTTGGCAAGGAAGATTCAACCTCTACTGCCATACCATCAACATTGCCTCTGATGTTGTGGGGCAGCATCACAAAATAGGAGGCATTACTGTCCAAGCATCCCTCATACGACATCAGATCACACTTCATTATAGCTTTAGTGCTCCAGTCCAAACTGGAAGAATAGAAGAACAAAAACATTGCAGTGAGTGTTCATGGAAAGATGCTGCACTCATCAAAGAAGCAGCTTAAGACTGCATCAGTTCAAAATTGGAGTTCACTGTAATCCTGTGCCCCGATCCTTGTTTAAAAATAAATAAAATGCCACCCTGATCTGTACAGCTACATGATGATTTAAAAGCAGTATAAAATCTAATAAGATGCCCTCAAATTAGGAAGTCAGCTGAAGTGACAACTGATAGATGCACATCCTCAGTAAAAGGTCTGACATCGTCTCTGTACCTTTGCGTTGCTTTCCCAGGTCCCATCATCTTATTATTAATATCCAGACTGAACTTTAATCAATTTGCTTTCAACCATGCCACAGCCTCTGCTAAGCTCTTAATGAGATGCTTGATCACACTGTCTGTGCAGGATGAGCCACAGATACAAGATGACTGCATGCAGTCGTCCTGAAAATGTTTATACCTATACTTTTGCACAGGCGCTCTTAATTGCAGTTCCCTAATACTTATATATTGAGCAGAACCATGACACAGAATCCCATAAAGTATCCTTCAGGGTAGAATAACTACAGATCATTTAATGATTATTCACTTGCTTATTTAATAACAAAAATCTATGTAGGAATCCCAACACTGCATAAAGCAGATTTTTACAGAATGTTTCAGTGCCTCAGAATGTATTTAATTAAGTTTTGACTCTTTTTTGCTTTGTAGGATTCTTGCATCCTACTTTTCTACAGTAATAGGATTATTGAGTTTAACTGCTTATATTGGAAGAGAAACTACATCCACACAGCCAATGATGATATGATAGAATTGCAGCAGCCTGAGGGGTTTCTGAGAAGCATCTTCCATATATTGTTTCCCACTATGTGTGGGTTGGTGTAATCATCTCCCATCCTCCAGCAAAATAAAATCAAGAGTAGATCAGTGAGCAAGCAGTGAGAAAGAAGCATTCTTAGGTGTCTCTTTTCACTGCATGCATTAATCGTCATGTCTTCCTGTGCTGCTCCTCTTCTAAATGATTTACCATTCTGCTAATGCTACCATGCCTATTGCCTCACATAATCATCTACTTTTTCAGACTGAAGCAGACCAGCATTACAGTGGTGACAGTGGGATTTCTTTTTAATAACTCAGTGATAATAAATGGCATTTAATGAGTACCTGCAAGACACAGTGACAATATACACATAAATATATATGCCTGTTCATATTACTATGCAGTTTATTTCTTCTTTGCATGATGGTTTGAGTAGTAGGATTTTGGTATCAGGGTGCTGCAGCAGTGGTCTCTGTGAGAATAAACCAGGAGCTCATTGTACTCTACAGCTTCCTGAAGGGAGGTTCTGATGAGGAGGAGTTTGGCCTCTTCTTCCAGGCAACAAACAGGACCCGAGGAAATGACCACTAGTTGTACCAGAGGAGGTTTACATTAGATATAATGAAAAACCTTTTCTCTCAGAGAGTGGTCACAGAATCACAGAATCACAGAATTATCGAGGTTGGAAAAGACCTAGAAGATCATCCAGTCCAACCATTACCAATACTTCCCAGCTAAATCATACCCCTCAACGCAACCAAACGTTTCTTGAACACTCCCATGGTCGGTGACTCCACCACCTCCCTGGGCAGTGCGTTCCAATGCCTGACCACCCTTTCCGAGTAGTAATACTTCCTAATGTCCAGCCTGAACCTCCCCTGGCGCAGCTTGAAACCATTCCCTCTAGTTCTATCACTGATTACACGAGAGAAGAGGCCGACCCCCAGCTCACCACAACCTCCCTTCAGGAAGTTATAGAGAGCTATAAGGTCTCCCCTGAGCCTCCTCTTCTCCAGGCTGAACAATCCCAGCTCCCTCAACCGCTCCTCATAAGGCCTGTGCTCCAGACCCCTCACCAGCTTCGTAGCCCTCCTCTGAACACGTTCCAGGGCCTCAATGTCTTTCTTGCAGTGAGGGGCCCAAAACTGAACACAGTACTCGAGGTGCGGCCGCACCAATGCCGAGTACAGGGGGACAATTACCTCCCTGTTCCTGCTAGTAACACTGTTTTTGATGCAAGCCAGGATGCCGTTGGCCTTCTTGGCCACCCGGGCACACTGTCGACTCATGTTCAGCCGAGCATCAATCAGTACCCCCAGGTCTGTTTCCTCAACGCAGTCCTCCAGCCACTCCGCCCCAAGCCTATAGCGCTGCCTGGGGTTGTTGTGGCCAAAGTGCAGGACCCGGCATTTGGTCCTGTTGAACCTCATCCCATTGGCTTCGACCCAGCTCACCAGTCTATCCAGATCCCTCTGCAGGGCCTCGCTACCCCCAGGCAGATCGACACTCCCTGCCAATTTGGTGTCATCCGCGAACTTACTGAGGGTGCACTCAATGCCCTCATCCAAGTCATCAATAAAGATGTTGAAGAGGACAGGCCCCAGCACCGACCCCTGGGGAACACCACTCATGACTGGTCTCCAACTGGATATGACTCCATTTACCACCACTCTCTGGGCCCGGCCTTCCAGCCAGCTCCTTACCCAGCCGAGAGTGTACCCATCCAAGCCACGGGCTGCCAGCTTTTGCAGGAGAATAGCATGGGAGACAGTGTCAAAGGCTTTGCTGAAGTCTAAGTAGACTGTTGTCTTTGTTGTGGGGCAGCATCACAAAATAGGAGGCATTACTGTCCAAGCATCCCTCATACGACATCAGATCACACTTTATTATAGCTTTAGTGCTCCAGTCAGGCACTGGAACGACTGCCCAGGGAGGCGGTGGAGTCGCCATCCCTGGCAGTGCTCAAGAGGCGTCTGGATGAAGAGCTACGAGATATGGTTTAGTGGCTTGTGGTAGCAACGGTAACAGGAGGACAGTTGGACTAGATGATCTTGTAGGTCCTTTCCAACCTTGTGATTCTATGATTCTGTGATTCTCTGAGATACCCAAGGTGGACACTGCTGGCTCCAGCCAAGTTGGCTCCAAAAGTGCTGGCACAGGCATGGCACTGGCCAAACCTGAGCTCAGCAGTCATGCCAGTGGCACTCCATGACAACAAATTTATAGTGGGACCAGTAGTTCTTGGATGGACCCACAGTGGAGCAAGTGGATGTGGCCTGCAGGAAGCTGCTGCTCAATGGAGAGCCCCTGCAGGAGCAGGCTCTGGGCTGGAACTGCAGCCTGTCAAGAGGAGCCTTCAGTGGAGCAGTCTTTTCCTGGAAGGACTGCACCCTTTGGAGAGGGCCGATGGGGAAGCAGTTCTTGAAGAATTGTACTCTGTGGGAAAAACCCAGCTTGAACCAGTTCACAAAGAACTGTGTCCCACGGGAGAGACCCCAAGCTGGAGTAGGGAGGAGAGTGAGGAGGCAGGAGTAGCAAAGAGGAGATGTGATGGACTGGGCACAACACCCATTCCTTGTCCCCCTTCTTCAAACCTGCTTCTCAGGTTTGAGGGGAGTTAAATGATTAGGAGTGAGGCTGAGCCTGGGAAGAAGGAGGTAGGATTGAGGGCAGAGAAGTTATTTTCTGTTTTGTTTTTATTTCTCCCTCTCCTACTCTGCTATTACTTAGCAAAAATAAAATAAATAAAATAAAATAAAATAAAATAAAATAAAATAAATAAAATAAAATAATCTTCTCCAAGTTGAGTGTGTCTTACCCATGATAGTAATCACTGAGCAATCTCCCTGTCTGAACCCTGACCCAAAAGCTATGATGTCACCTTATTTCCTCCCTGTCCTGCTGAGTGGGTGAGAGAGAGGCTGGGTGGCCATCTGGCAGCAAGACAAGGTCAACCCACCACATTTTGACATAAAACTAAGAGTCTTTTTTACGTTGTTCCAGAAGAGTAAATTTCCTCTGTATTTTCCACTCCTTTTATCTTTTTCTTTTTCTTTTTTCTTTCTTTTTTTTTTTTTTTTCCCCAAATTTTATTCCTAAATAATCTGTTTTCTCTGAACAAACAGAGAAAAAATTTTCATGTTCTCGGTCATATTTTTTCATATGTTTGCTGCTGACAAAGTAAGGGTTAATATCAGATATGTTCTACTTCTGAAATAAAGACAACATTCTGCTTCTAAAATAAATGCAATAAATCCTTATTTTTGTAACTGAAAAGGAAGCATGACTAGAATGTATTTTGGATTAGGTTTGCAAATGACAGAAAACTGGGAGGAACAGTTCAGACCCTCAAGGGCAGAAAAGCCTTGCAAAGATCTTGACAAATTAGAGGCTGAGTAATCACAAAGTTTAATAAGATCAAGTGCCAGATTCTGCACCTGGGACACAGCAGCCCTGGCTACAGACTGAGGGGTGAGAGGCAGGAGAGCAGCCCCATCAAAGTGGATCTGGGTGCTCTGGCTGGCAGCAAGTCGAACATGAGGCAGCAGTGCGCAGTGGCAATCCAAGGAGCCAGCCATACCCTGGGGTGCACCAGGCCTAGCACTGCCACCAGGAAAGGGGAGGGGTTTTCTGTTCTGCTCTGCACTGTGAAGCCTCACTTCCAGCACTGGACGCCACGTGGATGTTGATAAAGGTTGGTCTGTTTAGCAGTAGGGATCAGTACATTAGTACATTAAGAACCAACATTTTGGTTTAGCAAAAGGAATCCATGTGTGATAGTTCTAAAACTCTCTGTATCAACTTTAGTGCTTGAATAGTCTTGTTTTTCTCAATAACTTTTCACTAGGGACATAACAGAACACTTTTTTTCCCTCAGTGGTTTTGCCTGACAAGAAACACATGAGTTGCAATAGAATACTATTATATTTTGCAACCTGCAGATGCAAGGACATCTTCCTTGAGTTCCACATATATTGTTTTAAAATGTTGCCCACTGTGGCCTAATAAGTAATGGAAAATTTCCAAACTGGGGAAAAGCGGCTGAAAGTTAGTCAAAAGGTCTTAGCGATGATGCTGATGGTGGGAAACACGGAAGAAGTAGGTGGGCTCTTAACCATCCTAGATGCCACTGAGCATGCCCAAAGGCACATTAGCACATATCTATGAGTCCTTGACATGAGATGAATATGTATGCCAATGTACCGCACATGCGTGTCTTAACTGTTTAAATGTAGAACCTGAACTCTGAAAGAGTGAGCTGGCTTGTATAGTCACCTGGTACATATTGTGAGGAATAAAGGAATGCCTCTTTCTGACACTGCATTGGGGTTAGTTTTCTTCCTGGATTTTGAATGACACTGTCACAATGTAAGGAAGACATAAAATTATGTGAGAGCATCCAAAGGAGGTCTGTGAAGGTGGTGAAAGGTCTGGAGGCCAAGATGTGTGAGGAGCAACTGAGTATGTTCAGCCCAGAGCAGAGGAGCTGAGGGGAGGCCTTATGGCAGCTGCAGCTCCTCACAGGGAGCGGAGGGCAGCGCTGAGCCCTACTCTGTGTGACAGTGACAGGGCCCGAGGGAACGGCACGGAGCTGTGTCAGGGGAGGGGCAGCTGGGGGTCAGAGAAAGGGTCTGCACCACAGGGCAGTGGGCATGGAATGGGCTGCACAGGGAAATTCAGAAGCATTTGGACAGTGCTCTCAAGTCTGAATTTTGGGTGGTCCTGTGTGATCCAGCTGTTGATCCCTGGGGGTCCCTTCCAATTCTGGATATTCTATGATTATTAAATCAATGACTGTAGAACAGGCAAGGTTGGAAGGGAACTCAGAAGATCATCCTGTCCAAATGCTGAAATCCATTTATATCATTACTTAACAAACAGATTTTTAGCTGAATCATTGCATATCTTCCTGTGCAGGAACAAAAGGCAACTTTTCTATACGTGAATCTTCCATACAGCCCTATATATATATAGATATATATATTTCCAAAATATATATATATTTCCGAAATACATATATATATATATATTTAATGTGCTATATAATTGCTATATATTGCTGTCACGCTGATGTTATTTAATGGAACTATAATAGTGTTAAAAGGTCCTAACTGAGGTCAGGATCCCATTACAAAGCTGCTCCCAAGGTGCGGAAAACCATACAACTTTATCACCTGACCTTGTGAAATCAGAGGAATTAAGCACAGTAATAATGTTAACAGCATACATGTTAGACAATGAAAACTGTGGATTAAAGAATGGGAATACCCCCATTTTGTCCATAGGGAAGAAAATCACAGTGAATTTTGGTGATTTATTAAGTCCATACAGGAAAGTGTGGCACAGTCACATAATTTTTTTGCCATTAGTAATCTTATAGTTGTTTTTCTTTTTCTGTAAATTCTTTATCAGTAGAAAAAGTAAGGTTTAACTTAAACAGTGCAGGAACAATTTTATTTTGAATTATAATGTATCTAATAGAAACAAATGTACTACACATTAAGTACTATAAATGGATTATTGAGCACATAGAAATCACTTAAAAGGCAACACTGAGACAATATGACCCAAACAGATATTTTGTATGCCATCTTTTAAAATGAGGTCTTCCTGCAAAGCCTGAGATTTGCTTATGGCTCCTAGAGAAGAGAGCTGATTAAACAAGACAGTGAGATTTGTGAACAGGCAGAAAGTTGCCCATCTCCTGGAAGTTAGTCAGAAAGGGAACAAAGCTACAAAACTAGAACTCTCATAGACAACAGAGAAAACAACTGAAATCCAACTTTGCAAAAGAGGAGCTCACAGTAGCACCATCTTGTTTAGAAATAAAACCAATTCTTAACATTTCCAAATCTCGGAATCTGTGGGCTGTCAGCAAATCTCTCACAAATCCTCCTCATTGTCAGACAATTTAAAGACTCTGTTCCTCTAGTCCATGTCTGAGCCACCTAAAGATTTGGCATGAGCCAGGTGAGTGTCTGTGTGACGAAACACAGTTCAGAGCTCTGTGTTGCTTTTTTCTTGATTTTTAAAAGAGATCACATGCAAAAGCATAGAAAACATAGTTTAAAGCAATCCTGGATACTAGACACATCTTTCTTCTGTCTTTGCTTTTACAATTTTTTTGTCTGTTTTGCTTTTTTTCTTTTTTTCTTTCTTTTTTTTCCTGTGCCCTCTAGATAGTCTTGTTCTGGGGGCAAATCAAAACTATACAGAGTAAGATGCTGGATAATTGCTACATTACTTTTGCAGAAGTTAGAAGACATGCAGTAGTGGACACAATAGAAACTACATGAGAAAAAGCAGTGGTTTGAATACGTAGTGGAATCAAATAGTATTCCAAACAGCTATTTTTCTCTCTCTGTCACAGATCTGTGTAATACTAGGCATAGATCAAATCACTTAAACAGTACTTACAGCAAGTGGTCACTTGCTCCGTGCTTCTCTTTGTGGCAGCTTGTTGTGATTTGAAAACGTTAAATACTGACATGTGCAACATAGTCAGCAGTCAGAGAATGTATACTGTAACACACACTACTAAACTATCTGAAAAATCAGCTCCTAAGGGCCTCAAATTGACTGTCAAAAAAAAAAGTAGATATTTTCTAATTTATTCTGTCTCAGTTCTCTCTCTGTCAAATTAGAATAGTAATTCCTCTTCAGCTCATAGAAGTGCTCTGAAGATAAATTCATTAAGATTTGTAAAGCACTCAGCCACTATAGTGATGAGCACTACAGAAAAGCCCAGGAGGAAATAAAAAATTCTGTCTTCAGAGCAGAACTTAAAAATGTGGTGTGGGACCATACACTGAACAATAGTTACTCATTCAGTGAGCATTATCTATATATTGTGCACAGCAGGAGACAAGAGTCCTGGGAGGGAAAAAGTGTATGTGATTAGTTAATTAAAGCCAGGCTCAAAATGTGTACTGGAAAAAGAGGGAATAAGGGGTAGGTGGGCAACATAATTCTAGCAGCTCCAACGTTTGAGTACTTTACATTTATATACCAATAAATTTTTTTATGTTCATTATGGAAAAAAAATAACAGTTACCTACCTTAATTCTTTCTACTGATATATAATAACAGAGACTATAGTCATGTCCATTGTTACAGTTGGCCTCCCAGTTCCAAAGATTTGGTGCTCTACCCTTCCTCTCTCAAATCATCCTGACACTTTCATTACAATGCGTAGGATCCTACCAGAGACAACCAATGCTTTATGAATGTGATGTTTAAAGTGAGTTGCTGTTGAGATAATCTCAAGAAAATTGCATATATGAATCTAACTCATGGTATAGGAATGAAATCTAAAATTTGATTGCTGAGTTATCCAAAGAACATCAGTCTTATCTGAGAATACATTATGCTTAAGTATACTTTTTTCTTTTTCTTTTCTTTTATTTTTCCCCAGCATAAATTCTCTTGTTTAAAGAACTGAAAGACTGCCTACAGCATTCATTAGGTATTAATTACAGGAAAAAAAAAATGACCTTTATGTTTTGGTTTTGCCTTCAAAAAATCACTTTTTAAATTCTGTTGAAATTGCTCTGGTTTTCCTATATCTAGGTTGCTGCCTCATCCGTTAACAAGTGATTCAGCAAATTCTCCACGTTTTTATAGCAAACCACTACATTAAATCTTCCTGCTTCACAAAAGGCTTGTAATAAAAGTTGAACTAAATATATGGGATTAAGTTTCTTTACCAATATATTTCCTTTTTTTTTTTTTTTTTTAAGTTTTATTATGAAAAATTATTTAAAAGAGAAAAGAGCTGCAGAAACTCTGCAGGATGAAACAGAGAAGTATTTTTAATGAATGTTTTTAGTACCTTTTGAATTTTATCCTCAGTTTTGCAGAATAGCAGATTTTGTTTGTTCATTTGTTCCTTTACAAAAACACAGACCTGACAGCTAATCTTCCATACAGTAATTAACAATCTTACTAGTCTGTAATTTCTTATATCTATGGAAAAGAAAGCATAGGCAAATTGTGTGTTGGATAGAAGTACCTCTATAATAGTCTTGTAGTTTTGTATATCATTTCACAACAAAGGTGAATTGATAAGGTATAAAGTAGATTGAATGTAATCATGTTAAGATATATTTTGACTCATATACCTGAGTCTTTTAGAATCACAAAATCATAGATTGGCTTAGGCTGGAGGGGACCTTAAAAACCATCCAGTTCCAACTCTGCTATGGACAGGGCTATCACCCACTGGATCAAGCTGTCCAGGGCCCCGTGCAACCTGGCCTTGAATGCCTGTAGGGTTTTAAGCATTTTAATCTTCTTTTCTATTTACATACATACAAGTTTCAATTTCAAAGCTTAAAAAAAATGTTTAAAATTTTGTGATAGGGAAAAGGAATTTAACTGATCAGCATAAAAACTATTTGAAGTTTAGAAATATCATCAGTTACTTATTAACCGTAATTAACACTTCTACAATTGATACTGAATGTTTGCTGGGCTTAGTGCTCTTCCATTTCTAGATTTTTTCCACATTGACAAGACTCACGTGAAGTCATAATATGGCTGCAATGGAAGAACAGGACTTTGCATATAAAAACTATAACAAACATTATAAGTGACAAAAATATAGATAAGGAGAACGTAACTAAATCTATTTCACCTCACCAAAGAAACGTTCGGTTTTTGAAAGATATCAAGCAGTATTCCTAATTTAGGACAATATATTAACTTTCATTGAAGCAAGTCTTGAATCAGACAGAATGACATCATCAACAAACATAATATCAGCTGTATTTGCTTGAGGGAAGTGTCTGTGTTCATCTTTCTGTGACAAGAACAAACAGATGGGTTTAAGAAGAGCCCATGTAACAGTACACAGCACATCACCTAGTGCTTAAGGCACCAATTACCTTAATAGTGTTGGAAGTTCTCATAATTTGTTAGAAAATTGGAAATAGAAAATGAATTTGGGATTTCCAAAGAATTTTAAAACCCTCTGCTTTACATGGATTTAAATTATTTAGAAAGAAATTTCAACCATTGCCAGATAATTGCTAAGAACTATCAAGAAGTTGTAATAAATAATGAGCTTCAGCATGCCTGAGTATTTCCGAGATTGCTCTTTGTCAGTTAAGGGTAACAAAAGGTTTAATCATTTGTGGGAGGTTCACAAGATTCAAGCAGAAACCTTAATCCTTACTATAACAGTTACAGTTTGGAATTTAAGCAAAAACATCACTTGTAATAAATAGCTAATGTACTTATAGTAATTGTTCTGCATATCTGAATGCGGGAAAAAATGAATTGGCACCCAAATCAATGTGCCATTAATATCTCTTTTTTTTACCTCATTGTCTTACTGGTAGAAACCAACTGCTTTTCCAAAAAGGATGATTGCACTTATTTGTCATATGAAAACAGAGGACAAATTCCAAGACAAAGGAATGGAACATGTGAAATGAATTTTCTCTTCTAAAATACAGTGATACAACATTGCTTTCATTTCCTTCTTAATGCGTGTATAAACATAAAGAGATCCTTCCTTTCAGTGTTTCAGCAGAATATCTGATTGTTAGTGTTAAGTATCATTATGCATAAAGTTGAAAATGATTCTGTTTCAGGCCAAATCTATCACGATTTGTCGGTTTTTAATTGCCAGTATCTAATTGTCCTCTCCCTTTCAAGATCCTGTAACAACGGACAATTTTTTGTACCCTTTCATGAATGTGGATTCAGATTTTGAATTTGGATTGGATTCTTCCTTCACAAAGAATAAACTTACTCAAAGTCACAGAAACAGATAAACGAAGGCCAGTTTTTCTAGTATCCCTTGGACATAGATGTAAAATATATTAAATAGATTCAAATAATACAGTAGTGCATGGACTTTTATAAAGGCCTATGTCCTACAAGTTCATTCACACTGTAAATTTTACTTAGACTGTGTGACATTTAAATCTACTGTACCCACTTCTTATTTTAAAATAAGTCATGTAAGGTAGATAGAAAATTGTTTGATAAGAATTCCTGTACATGAGGTTCCTTTACACCAAGTCAAAAGACTGTTAGCATTGTATTCTGTGTGAAGTAGAACATACAAATCATGTCATGGTGTTATGATTTTTGCTATTGGTTCCACATCATAACATCATGAATTAAACAGTTAATACTCCAGTTCCGTGGACTGACAACTTTCTGGATGCCTGGTTCTCAGAACAGAGCCACTACATACCCCAGAGAACTTTGCATTCAGAGGGGAAGATATGACCTGCAAGTCACAGGACTCTCTCTTTTCTTGCTGTCTGGCAGTGTTTGTGTGTGCTCCTCAGCCATTTTGCCTTCAATTCAGAGTAAGGCCTTTGGTTTCAGACCCTCTCATTTTATTTGATTTATTAGCCTTGGTTCCAATTACATATTGTGTTATATTGTGTTATCTTGCATTCTGATACCATAGTTAGTAAATTAACTTTCCTCCTCAAATCATTGCTGCTGTTCTGTATGTAGGCCCATCTCCCTACCCTTCCCCCTTTCCCAGATAAAGGGGAAAAGAGTCCCCTGCCCCATTAGTCACTGTACTGGGTCGAACTGGCCCAAAAACCATCGACACCCCCGCTACCCCTCCTTCTGGGCTGGTGGGCCTGTGGGCTTGCTGTTCCACTTTCATGGACACAGATAGCTCTACATAACACCATGACAACATGTTTCATTCAAAATTTCTCACCGGTATTTCTCATGCTTACAAAACATGCCATAAGATACTGCAACTAATTGGTATGAAGATTCTGTGGAACAGCACACAGATTATGTACTTACTTCAGTAGAGTGCATCCTTTCCCAAAGATCAACAATTGCAGTTATTAAAATCTGTCAGAAGACAGACAGTATCCAAAGAAAACATTTATGATTTGATTCCTGAAGGTTAACATGTAGTAGTTGGTTCCAATTCCATCAATCTGAGAAATCAAAAGGCACATCTAGGAAAATGATATATACTCTGATAACAATGGCTGAAAAGAACTTTTTTTAAAAAAAAAAAAATCCAGGAGTGACAGAAAATCTAAAAACTCTGTTTTTAAGGTTAGTTATAGTAAGATGGTGAACCAAAAATTTCATTAGAGTTCAAGAAAATCAGTAGGAATGTAGTATGAATATAAAGCTTTGGATTCCACTTACCACATACTTCCAGTGCTACGGCACCTTTTTAAACAGTCCCAATGCACATCCATGGATAAAGGAACTTTACAAAAATATTTATACACTTTAGCTTCCAGCTGCTGGAGTGACCAGAAGCCTCTTTAACAGATGAGGGCCAGACTGTAAATGCTGCTGACTCAGATATGTCCAAACTGAGCAGCTTATGATCATCCTGGCCATCTCTATTGTTATTACATGCTCTCAGATGGAACCCTGTAACACATCAGTGATCCTGAGCATCATATCAAATCAATTTGTGTATGACAAGTGTTTCATGTAATGTTTAGTATCTGAGTATGCGATATGATTTCTGCTCTCTGAGCGATGCTCACATGCTCATGTGCTCCAATGGCTGCAGAATCAGCAATTAATGACAGAGAGGAATACAAGTTGTAAGGAACCTTGGGCATATTAAGGGAATGAGTAGTTGGGATAACCACCCTGGCAAGGGCTAAGTTTTAAGTCTCTTCAGCATGCACAAGTCATTGTTCCTGTTAGAAGAAACATGCAAAGAAGAAACCCTCTTCCTTTTTTTCCTGTCCTAGAGATGTGGATGTACTCTGAAACACCATGAGGTATACTGCAACTGATGCTAAGTGGTCTTTGGAAGCTAAGAAACCTCATATACACTCATAAATTAAATATAACACGGAAATGTTTCTGAAAATTGAGGCCAACCAGCAGGACTGCTGCTGTTCTCATAAGGTCTCTAGGCACGTATCCCCAAGCATGGTCTACAAGTAAATCACCTGCTGGAGAATGGAAAGGCTTCCAAATATTTTCACTCCTAAATCATGTCCAAGAATAACTACAAAGAGTATTAAGCACAGGACAAAAATATGAGAAGAAATATATCAGTATAAGCCTATCCTATGAGTTTGGTAGACTTAGGATTTAACATCTAAGAAAGTAACCTTTGTGGCCTACCATGAATGACTTTACCCACAGACCTCAGGAACAGGCAACTGAGTACACAGTTTAGACAACTGAGTACACAGTTTTTATGGCATTTTTGTTTCTGGGGGATGATCAATGCTACATAAATTTGAATGACTTTATTATTAGGTATTCCAATCTTAAAAGTATTCTGGAAAGCACTGCATGATTTACACAGTCTTAATCAGAGGTTTATGCCAGAATTCATAGCTGTTACCTGGGAGTTTGAGCAGAAAGTTAAAAAACTCAGTGCTCAGTTGAGAGTGAGGCGTTTATCCTGTGAAAGTAAGAGGCAGGTTCTAAGCAAAATTTCATCTAAATTAAATTTAATCTCCTTAAAAGTGCCGGTAGTATTATACAAAAATCAAAAGAATGGCTACTAATTAAACAAAAAGAAGCAATTTAGAAGGTGAACAGTTGGACTTCGAGAGATATCCAAGTTGATGGACAACTCACAGCTTCATGATCTTATTGCCCACTAAATCTAAACTCTGACTCAATTAGTTAATTCACAGTAGGGAAAAGCACTTATGACTGTGATTGTTTTTAATTCAGCTTATCAGATAATAATTTTCAACTGTAGCTATCTGACAGTTTCCACCAGTGACAGGCTAAGAAAAATGAAACAAAAACCAGATGCATTTACCACAAGCCTTTATGGGTCTTCTAGAGAATTGTTACAGACATTCACAATAAACAATGAACTTTTCAGACAGCTTGTTGGTGAGACTCAACATCCATTATGCATGGAACCCAATTTGTGCCAAGTAAGCAATGAAACTCAAGATAAGAAAAACAAAGGATTTCTTCCTGGATTTAATGATGTAGCTATCATCAAATCCAGCTATCAAGTGAATATAGAATTAGGGATGGATATGACTCTCCAGCTTGCACTAAGTTATACCAGATTTTCTGTAGTGCCATCTGGTGACAGCTGGCTTCATGTAAATATTCATGTGGCATTTCAAGATGAATGTGAGAAACATTTTTAGATAGTGCTATTGTTTTAAAAAACTGAAGAAAGAAAAAAATACAGAAAGGACAGATATCACTGCTTATACTTACACAAATTATTTCTGTACTGAAGAAGTAAAAAACAGCATTGCAGGGAATGTAGTAAACTTATTATAACTTCATTTAATTGCATACAAAGACCTATCTTAAAATATACTCATTAAAGTTGCTACAGCGGGTACTCTACGGGAGGGAAATATCAGGGTCATGATTCTAAAACTGCTACTAATACACTAACACCATGCAAGATCTGCACAACAAAGGCATGGAGAGAATCCAACTCCCTTGATCAACATTCAGCTGTCCTAATCCTTAAACTTTTGAACTACCTTTTCTCTTTACTGTTTTTAACTTCATTCACTAAATATATTGCAAGCCTGGCTTGGCTTTAAACATTATCTCTTGCAGTATTCCTATATCCAGGTTAGGCTTTTATGGATGCAAAAAGTAAAAAATTTGGAATCTGCAGTAGTGGAAGACACATGGAGGTCCTGCTATGCAGTAAGCTTTGCACAAGCCAGCTGTATGGCTGAGCAAAACAGAAAGCCATCATCAACCTGGACATCACTCACTCAAGCACAGACCACAGCAAGGGGCTACTCAGCTTTATGCCACACTTTGTAAAGAACAACTAGAGTAATATTGCATCCAGTTTTGAATACCTATTACAAGAAACGTTGACAAACCAGAGCAGGTTAAGCAGAAGACCACAAAAAGGGTCTCCATCTCTCTCAAATATTAATTCCTGGTAACCTGCTGCTACGATACTGAGTGCATCAATAGATCTTCTAATAGAATTTTAGAATCATGGGTTGGAAAAGATCTCCAAGATCATCTAGTCCAACTGTATACCTACCACCAATATTTCCCCACTAAACCCCGTCCCTTAGTACAACATCTAAACATTTCTTGAACACCTCCAGGAACAGTGAATCAAGCACCTCTCTGGGTAGCCCATTCCAGTACCTAACCACTCTTTTGGAGAAGAAATTTTTCCTCATATCCAACTTGAATTTCCCCTGCCACAGCTTCAGGCCATTCCTTCTAGTCCTGTCACTAGTTAACAAGACAGAAGCGGTCGACCCCTACCTTTCCACAATCTCCTTTCAGGGTGTTGCAGAGAGCAGTGAGATCTCCCATGAGCCTTCTTTTCTCCAGAAAACAATCCCAGTTCCCTCAGTTGCTACTCATGCAACTGTGCTTCAGGTCCCTCAACAGCTTTGTTGCCTTTCCCTGGACACACTCCAGGGCCTTGATGTCTTTCTTGTAGTGAGGGTCCCAAAACTGAACATAGTATTTGAGGTGTGGCCCAGAGCTCAGAACAGAGGTATAATCACTTCCTGTTCCTGCTGGCAACACTATTTCTGATGCAAGCCAGGATGCTGTTAGCCTTCTTTGCTACCAAGGCATACTGCTGACTCATGTTCAGGTGAGCCTCAACCAACACCCCCAGGTGCATTTCCCCCACACCATCTTCTAGCCACTGTGCCCCAAGCCTGTAGCATTACCTGAGGTTGTGGCCAAAAAGCAGGATCCGGAACTTGATTTTGCTGAACTTCATCCCACTGGCTTCAGTCCAGCTACTCAGCCTGTCCAGATGCCTCTGCAGGGCCTTCCTACCCTCAGGCAGATTGACATTTTCTCCCAACTTAGTATCATCTGCAAGCTCACTGAGGGTGTGCTCAATCTTCTCATCCAGCTCATCAATAAAGATATTAAAGAGGACAGGCTCCAATACTGACTCCTGGGGAATACCACTTGTGAGTAGTCAGCACATTTAACTCCTTTCACCTCTCTGTGCCCAGCCCTCTACCCAGTTCTTCACCCAGCAAAGAATGTATCTCCTCAAGTTGTGGGCTGCCATCTTTCCCAAGAAAATAATGTGGGACACAGTGTCAAAGGCTTTGCTGAAGTCTAGGTAGACTACACCAACAGACTTTCCCCTCATCCACCAGTCAGGTCACTTGATCATTGGAGGAGATTAGATTGGTCTAGCAAGACCTGCCTTTTGTGAACTCACGCTGGCTGGGTCTGATCCCATGTCATCTCACACGAGGTAATTCATTCCACAACGCTCCCTGACACTGAGGTCAGGCTGACAGGCCTGTATTTCCCCAGATCCTCCTTACAAGCCTTCTTACAGATGAGTCACATTGGCCAGCCTCCAATCCTCTTGGACCTATCTGGTTGTTGATAGATGGTGGAAAGCAGCTTGTCAGTCACTGCCATCAGCTCCCTCAGCACCCTTGGTGGATCCCATCCTGCCTCATGGACTTATGATGGTCCAGGTGGAGTAGCAGGCCTCTAATTATCTCCAAATGAACTGTGCTACCCTAAATGAATGTGTACCCTACTGGTATGACTTTTAAAGACAGAAGTAAAGAAGGCATTGAGAATCTCAGCCTTTCCTTTACCCTCAGCAGTCATGTTTTTTTGCTGCATCAGCAGTAAAGGCTGGAGATTCTCCTTAGCCCTCGCCTATCTGTTAATATGTTTGTAAAAAAGTTTTTTGTTCTCTTTTACTACACTGGCCAGGTTTAGTTCAAGCTGGGCTTTTGCCTTTCTAATTTTCTCCCTGCATATCCTAAAAACTTCTTTGTACTATCTCTGCCTTACTTTCCCTTCTTTCACGAGGCAGATTTTCTTTTTCTCTTTGACCCTCAGAAAAAGGTCGCTGTTCATCTATTCCTGCGTTCCTCCCCACTGGCTCTGTGGGCTCCATGGGATCCTCACGCACATAGTGGAGCACCACCGTCCCAATGGGCTCAGAGGTTCCAGTTAAGCTTATCCCAAGACTTTTGATTCTTAGGAGTGCTGCACATACGCCCACACATTTTACAGATGCTGACCTGTTGGCTAGCCTCTTGACTTGATCTTGGATCTGCCTGATCCTCACAGATTCATGAAGTGTCCTGAACTTGGGGCTCCCATCCTAAGTCCAACAGCCCCCACCTACCCTGCTCCTTCCCTGGTGGGGATGGTGGGCTGGCCATTGAGGTCTTTAGAATTCTCTTGGACTCCATGACTCCCGGGGAGACACTGGCCTTTAGAAAGCACCTAGCTCTCCCTGTGACCTCGCACCTCTACTCTCAAATACATTTTGAGGAGGCCAACTGTCCACATTTACATAAAAATACTTAAATTTAGGTGTCTAAATTGGCACGATGGGGATAAGGCACCTAAACTTGTCACATAGTGACGAATACTTCTGAAGTTCACACATAGTGAGGGTTCAAGATAGTAAAGCTTCCATGTCTTGCTTGAACTGAGACAGAATAATAACATCAGATGTTGATATTTACAAATGCTTGCTTGGATAATCCATAGAAAAGGTGCCACTGGAAACATCATATTATGTATTTTATTTGAAAATCCATTTTGAAGTCTTATGTGATAATTAAACTCACCATAGTGCAAAAAGGCCAGTCTTCCCACATGCTGTTTTCAAGGCTGGGCATGTTGTTGCATTTATAAAATATATGAAAAAGAGACTCAGATAAATATGTAAAATGTGTCTTTCCATGTGCTAGCTTGATTATCTGAAAGGATCATAATAAATCAGAACAAAATTGTATTTTCTGTCTTTGAAAAAGTTTTTTTTTTTTTTTTTAGCTAAACACTAACACTCTTCCACATATTTAATACAAAATATCCAAGCAATTTCTGTAATTTCATATTTAACAGCATGTGAGGAATGCTGATAAGCTACAGACATTTTATTCTGTGTACTTACAGTAGCAATTCTAGTGCAGGTTCTACTAAAACAGTCTCAATGTAATCATAGAATACCTATCAGAGCAGGAAGAAAGCTTGTGCATTACAGTAAATACTATCATCACACACTGTACAGATAAAACAGAGATGAGGTTAATATTTCTGAAACAAAGCAAATGATATTTTCATAAGCAATGAATCTGAAGCAACTCAGATTGTCTTACAGTTCTCTGGATTCTAGAGGGCACAATTGATTTACTGTAACTGATGAGACAAGGGCAAAGAAGGAAAAGCCACTAATCAATTTATTACAGTTTTATCTGCAGTTGTTCAAAGCTGGAGGTTGGATATCTTCCTGTTTTTCATTTGGTGTATATTGTTGCAAGCTGTGGAATTCGTATTCTTGGGCACTGGATGTACTACCACTCCACTGATGTTGATATACATTGACTTCAGTATACAAGGTAGCAGTACTTTACAGGGAATGCCTCCCACTATGTGGAATAATGATATCTATTCCATAAAATTATCATTTGCAAATCCTACTGATGGTTTCAGTGTGCTTTGCTGACCAAAGAACTCTCTAAAAAGTGTGTGCACACTCACTCATCCTTAAAAGACCGTGTAGACCTTCTAGTGGCTATCTAAATTGTAGAGAAGTGGTACAGTTTGATAAAGACTTACTGACTGACCAGTATTACAGTATTACATTACACACCCCAGGAAGCATGAACTGAATTTCCAGAGCTAGGAGCTAACCCACTGGCTATACTTTTAATAATAGCATGTAGCTGTAGAGAACTTTGCATTTAAACCTAAGAAATCTATTGATTCTTTCTTTCTCTCTCACCTCCCAATTTAAAAATCTTGATAAGAAAGTTCTTGTGTCTCTCCCCAAGAGCTTCAATGTCAATAATGATAAAATTGACTTTTTCTTCCTTGGAAAGACTGGAGTTGTCTCTTCCTAAGTTTTCCTGCCGCATGTCATGCAGGTGTTTCTCCTGTTACTAAAAGGTAATGAAAAATATTGCCAGACGAGATGTATCTGCTCTGAAAAGACACAGGATTTTACTATGCTTTTTCTGACACCAAAGCATCAGTAATACTTCAGCTGTTTCCCTGACCTGCATTTGGGATGCAAAAACAAAATTTAAAGCACAGAGCAACTCTCATTCCACACAGGAAAAAGAAAAAAAAGTAAAAAAAAAAAAAAAAGTACAGAAATGGGAAGCTGAGGGAAAGTCTCTAAACAGGATTTAATATTAAAATTACCTTTGACATCAGACAAAGGATGAAATATAAGTAAAGGAACTTGACTACACAAACAGGCATCCTTGGAGACTTTCAAGGTGAGGCTGGACCAGGCCCAGGGCTACCTGATCTAGTTGTGGATATCCCTGTTCATTACAGGAGAGCTGGACTAGATGACCTTTAAAGGTCCCTTCCAACTCTAAGTATTCTATAATTCTATGATTCTATGACCTCTCCTCATCATCAGTCTTTGAAAATGTCAGGTTAGTCAACTCACCATGTTGCATTGGGCCAGTTTATACACTCCTCATCCTAAATGCTTCTCCTTAGAAAAGACACATAAAAGGAATGTTATCTTACAAACTCCCCCTTCTGTGTCCTATCTGCCTTCTTGCAGATTTTCAAGGTAATCAAGATGTTGACCTTTATCTTTTCCTGAAGAATTGTCTTCAGCTGCTGCTTTCATTTTAGAAAAACTAGTACCCTTCACCACAGCAGGTGTAATCATAAACTATTCAGATGGATTAAATCATCATGCATCGGAAGAAAAATGATGTCTTAAAGCAAAGGCCCAACATATAGTTCATGGATCAAAACCTCCTATCTTAAAGATAATTTTGTTTTGTTTATATTTCTGCTTATCAGTTTTGTTAAGACGATAATCCTACCCATAGCCGTGTCAGTTTGACCTAGGGTAGTGGAATATATTGTGGCATGAGAAAAGGGACATGCAATGTGAGAGAGGGATAGGATTACCTGAAAGTGGAGTTCTACTTCAATGTGCTTTTTTTTAAACACAACTATTTCATCCATTTATGAAGCTATATGTGCAGCGAAACATTTAACATAGTTAAGCATGTGTGAAACTACACTTCGTCTCCTCCTCCGAGTAGACACAGCAGTGACCAAAACCAAAAATTTATGTATCTAGAATCTATTTAGAAGGATAGCAGACTCTTATTTTCAAGTTGGGTCATTTCCTTTGTCTACCTCACAGAACTGTTGCATAAACTTCTGAATGTCTGTGGGCAGAAGTAGTGGAACAGCATGACGGAGAGTAAGGAAAGGAACACCTGGTGGTGGAAGTTTTGGTAGAAGGTGCAAGACTGATCTAAGTTATTCTACCTGCAGACATCATGAATCTACAGTCTGAGAGAAAAGATCAACAGAAAACTCATAGTGCTTTTATTTTCTATTGACCAGGTGGTTTTTAGACCATGTGAATCATAAACATCCACATCCTTTCTCCAGTCCACATAACTAAGAAGCACAATAAAAATCCCGTGACTTTCCAGGAGAGACATTCAGCTGAGACATCAAGTTTAAGAGTAATGACTAGCTTTTAAATCAGAAAGTGAATGGGAACTTGAAATAATTCTTCAGAGCAGATCACACACACACATATATATATTTTTCCATGAAGAGAATACTACAGATCAGCAACGCTTGCGCCATAGAACTAAAGGAGGGAAAACAAAACCAGAAAACAGTGCATCAGTCCACGATGCCACCTGATGTACACAATAAACTGGGGTTTACATATTAAGAATAAGGGTCCAGTGTCTGCAGTGACTTTACACGAGCTCTGTAAATGACTTTTTCATTAGCCTAAGCACACAGGAATGTATGCGGCTTCTGACCACTTTGGTTCCCTCCCACATCACTAACTGGTGCAGTGCATCATTTACATCCCAGATTCAGACTACAGCTCTGTCTGTTCTGGGAACTGAGCAGCATATCTGTGACTACCTTTTAGCTTGCATCATATGACTCAAATTAATGATAACATCTGTAAATTTATCAGGAATTTAAACAGCCTTAGGAAATTGGAGATTTGAATGCTTGTCCTTAGCAACAGATTATGTCTGGCTCTCCATTAGGTGCTTGTTTTCTGTTCAAGCATTAGCAAGAATCACTAGCCCTTTATAAGAGTGAATCATGCCTTCAGTTTTCTCAAATCATTGGTAATCTTCCCTTCTGACTGCTGAGTTTTTCTTCTTGTCTTTAAAATTACGCAGAACATGCTTGCATCTATTTTTTCTGGTGTGAGTAAGCTGAAAGTCTGAATTCTCTCAAAGAGGTTTTGTTGCAGAGTCCATCTTGCACACAACTATTACAACTAACAAACAGTGCGTGTCAGTGTGCCCATATGCACATGTGCCTACCTGCCTGTATATATTCCACATATAGGGAAATATATCTCACATATAAATGACCAGTGCTTTCTTCTGCAAATCCCACTGTCTTCTATGTAGCCACCATGCCCAAGGGAGGCAGTTATTCAAGGTAATCTGCAGATGCACAGAAAAGCAATAAGCAGCAGCTACTAGGGTTTAAAACTGGGAAAACCCTGTCAGGTTACTCTGAGGAAATCTCCAGGCACATTAAACACAAAATGTGTGGTTTTAAATAACATAGCACAGACTTGAAAAGGGTCTGAAGGCAGCACTAGTCAGATCGTGGTGTTGTCATAGCAACAGACATTGAAATTCAAAATATGAAGCACAAAATGGGGGTAGGAGAAAAAGAAGGGTAGTGAACAGAAAAATATCAAATAATCATGACAATCTTTAAAAAGAATATGAAAATCAGACTTTCATGACCAGTGATAGAAATAATTCAAATATACTTATTCCGCGCATTACTGCTTGCATTTGTTTACCTTTTCCACACAACAGTTTGAAGATGCTTTATAAATATTGATAATCTATGCCTTCTAACATCCCTCAAGGAAAGTATTAAAGTTACTATTTATAGATAGAAATACTGAGGCAGCGAGAGAGGTTTGTTCAAGTAGAATGCCTATGGCAGAGGTGAAAAGAAGAAGTTCATCTGCTTGCTCTGCTCCACGCTCACATGGTCTTCATTTTATTGCTTTAACACGCCTAGGTTTTATGATGTTATTCTCTAGTTATGCAACAGAAGAATCAGAGTAAATTTCATGCATTTTCATAATAGTGGTAGTAACAGTACTCTATATCTGACACAAAAGCTCCAGTGCCTTTCCACAGTGTCTGCAGGTATCAAAATCTGTCTGTAGTATTTTTGTTATAAGAATAATAATAGTAAATACAGGGGGAATAAGTAAGAATAAGTAAAATAGTAAATTTCCTTTTTTTTTTTTTCTTTTCTTTTCTTTTCTTTCCTTTTTTTTTTTTTTCTTCCCCCCTAAGATGTACAATAATACAGAAAAAGATACTCATTCATGCCTAACTCATCAAGGAGCTGCAGCAAATCTTACTTAACAGGAAAGAATTCATGTGCTGTTTTCGGGGGTTAAGGAATCTTGTTGGTCAAAAAACTGAGATTACCAGACATTTTTTCTTTCTATTTTTATCCCTCACTGACATCTCTTTGCAATATTTTATTCTACCTCTATAACTTAACTTTGTATTACTGACTTGTGTATAACAGAATTCTGAACTATATCCATGAGATTTTTTTATGTCGAATTTTGCAGTGACTTCCACATTAGTTTAGCATCTTGAAGGAGTGATAATGAGGAACTTTCTCTCTCTTTCTCTATTTCCTACATTTTTATTTCCCTTCCAGGCATGTAGTATAATTTGAAGTTGCTGTCATTCTTGAAGTAATATAACACTACAGTATTTGTCTCCTAAGAATAACTTCAAGGTTTTTCAAAATGAGTATCAGCAATATAAACCAGACAACTTGTATGTAGCATTCAGGAAGTTTAGGCCACGAGCGATAAACAAAGAAATTAGATAAAGGTACAGAGGAAGCTTTCAAAATGATGAAAATGTGCTAACTGAACTATGGGCTGGCAACGTACCAGAAGTCTGCAGAAAACAAACAATCAAAATACAAAAAGAAAACAACTACTGAAACCTAGAGCTTGACTGAGTAGAACTAAACTACTACTTAGGAAGCAAATTCCCTGGGATTTCTAGGGTCATGACGACTCTAGAAGGACTAGATCTATTCTAGGGTCACAATGACTGAAAATCATCTGGTAATTAGGAAGCTAGCAGAAATTAAAGCATGAGTTCACAGAGAATGAATAATGTGAGAGGTGAAGACAGAACCAAGGTACTACATTGAGTTCTTCATGTAATTTTCCTAGACAGATACTATTGCTCCAGCTAATGCTCCAGCTTTTGACCAGGAAGAACTCTGTCTGGCAGATGTTGAGGTGCTGTACCAGGGTCCTCAGCATTTGTCCAGGAACTCACTGTGCTCCTCTAGTGCTTTCGGTATTTTGCAGCCAGGTCTGAAGCCACACTTCTGTGCTACCACTGTCCGTATTAGCAGATTCAAGGCAGAGACATTGTCCAGATTTTCTTCAGCATAAAACTGTGGATTTATCTCGAGTAGGAGTGAAGTGGGGAGGCTGGAAGACAGTATATTTGGGAATTTTGAGAGAATGGGCTGAAGCAAGATCTTTCATTTCCCTGATCCTCTTTTTCTCCTTTGGATACTTGCAGAACTTGGCTCCGCTGCTTCCTGAGAGGTGCAGAACAGATCATTCATGCGTTGCGCTCAGTGGAGAACAAGAAGTCTGGAGTGGTAAAAACAGAGGACTGTATCTTCAGTCTGGTAGGAATAAACTTGTCAATTTTGGCTAAAAACTGCCGTACGTCTAATGCTTTCCACATTCAATTATTGGTTGCAATTCTGAATTTCAAACAAGCTTGCAGATGTCTGCACTACACTGCAGTGACTATAGTACAGGTGTACAATTTTTTTTTTGTATTTATTTAATAAATGTGTGAAAGGTTTAAAAATATAAACTTACCGCAAAAAGGAACCAATAATCCTTTCTTCCTCAAAAAGCTAAGACAGTCCTTGAGTAATTCTAATTCTAAAAATTCTAAGCAGAAAAATAAGTATTTTTTTTCCACCCTTAATGCCCATGCGTACCAGTTTTCATCTGGTTCTAGGCTCTCTGGGAGAGATAATTTATGAAACAACAGACATAATCATAAAAGGTCTTCTTTGGCCCTCTAAAAAGCTTGACTGAAGCTACCTGCCCAGTACGATAGGATATATGGTAAGTCTGAACACAGCTGAAATCAGACTGAGTAAGGCTGTTCATACCTGCACTTTTCATAAAATCATCAATTATTTCAATGAAAATTGAGTTTTGCCATGTAAATTATTATTATTATTTTTAATCCAAAATATTACACGGTTGTAAAGTACCTGCCGATAAAATGCATCTTAAACCACCAGTATTTTTTATACAAGCTGGCCTGACAACAAATTCTAGCTCAGGAAGCCTTGGTTTGGAATGTGGTTGCTCTGCTCATGTCCTTTTTTCCAGACCACTATTGTCAAAACAGACATGACAGAAAACTTTGATATTCATAAAGTTTCCCCAAACCTCTTAATTTGTTGTCATAGTAACACTTCAGCACATAACTCCATTTTGTTTTGTCTTGGCATTGCTTGCTGCCTGGTCATCCACAAGCAGCAGCACTCGTCAGGTATCTCCTCATGATTTGCCATATTCTTATTGCACTCTTATCTAATTTCTGTGATTTACTATTAAAAAATCACCGTCTAAATGCTTGAAACCCACTGTACTTGCAGCTTAGTGTTGTAATTATGCAAATATTCTGCTCCAACTATTAACACCTGAACTTAGCCGCCCGCCTCACTCTCAGGTGGATTTTCTATGTAGCCATATTGGCTAGTGAGTGCGTGTTGCTAACAAGAAGACATACGCATATTTTCTGAGACTGCTCTTAGGTGCCAGAATTATGAAGGTTAAAAGTAGCATTAAAACATATTTAGTAAAAACACAGCCCAACAGTAAGCCGTGGAGCACAGTTTTTCAGTGGTGTTGTATGATTTATATCTTTATTTATACTATTTATCTTCAGCAGGCGCATCTCGGAGCTGTCTTGCTCCCTAGGACATTTCAAGCCCGCTTCCCCTCAACCGCACCCGCAGCCACCGCCAGCCAAGTCAAGTCTGAGGCTACCCCGCATCACGGCCTCCCCTGCGCCGTCGGGGAAACCCACCCAGCACCCCCAGCCCTCGACGCCGCTTGAGTCCCGCCCCTCCCCGCCTTCCACCAATCAAGTCGCCCCCTGAGCCGAGGGGCGGCAGCTGTGGCGCGTGTTCCCTCGCTGATTGGCAAGTAGCCATTGAGCGTCACCCGGGGGCGGAGAGCGCCAGGAGTGGCTGAGCGGGAGTAGGCAGCCGGGAGCTGATTCGCCGCCGTCTGTCACGTGGTATTGGAGGGGTTGTGACGCCCGCCGTGGCGGAGGGGCTCGGCTTGTCAGGTAGGTGGGTGCCGTGCGCGCCGCCGGCGCTGGTGCCCGCGCCCCGCCACCAGCGCTGGGCCCTAGGGGGGCGGCTGCCCACCTCATGCCCGGTCTGGCCCGGCCGTGCCGCGGGGAGGGGGACGCGGAGCGTGTAGGCCAGGCCCAGCCCGGCCAGGCGCGGGGCTTCACCTGCAGGCGGGGCGGGGCGGGGCGGACGCCGCTCGCGCTTCTCTCCGAAGGGGCTGTGGCGGCATCCAGCCGCCGCCCCGGGCCCGGCGCGGGGCGGTGGCTCCGGTTCCAGCCCGCCCGGCGGCGGCGGCGGCTCCGCCCCGCGAGGCAGGAGGCGCGGCGGGCGCCATCCCCGCCCCCGCCCTAGGGACTGCTGCCGGGGCCGGGGGGTCCGAGCTCGGTGGAGCGGACAGGAAGAGGGCAGCGCCCGGCGCCGTCACTGTCGCCAGCCGAGGGTCAGCGACTGCCGCTCTGCCTTGTCCCCCCAACGAACACCGCAGTCCGTCCCACCTCTCCTTGTTCCCCTCTGGCAGTGCCTTGGGGGCTGGAGACTTATTAAATCCTCGGAGGTTCGGTTTCGAGGACGCAGCAGGCACTTCTTAAGGCCGCAGCGTGTGTGATGTTCTCAGAATCTGCTCCAGGCAGATACAGCGTGTCAGCTCCTGGGTTTGGCGTCTTGGGGGGCACGACAAGCTCAAGTGTGCGGAATGGCATTACCTGTTCTTTTCCATGCAGGAATGCTTATTTTCTATTGAATGTACTAGTGTGGACTCCTCTGGGTTTGTTGCTCATTTCAACAACCCGTTTTCTGTTCTCCTAACAGGAGAAAAAGGAAGTGGAACCTCCCAACAATGTGACATAACTTTCCCACGCTCTTTAACAAACTTCCTCAGAGTAACTCTGATGCTCTGCCTTATCTTGTTTTCAGCATCTTTGAACTAGTTGCAACATGGGCCACATCTGAAACTCTTGATTTTCAAGACCAAAAGAATTTAATGGGTGTTATTTTAAGTGTACTGACAAGGTCATACACGGTAAAGGTGTGTTTTCTAGCTGAGATCACTGATGCAGTGAGCTGTGTGTGCAAGTCTTTGGGAGGTGCCAGGAGGTGGGAAGTTGATACGTGTAATCTGTCTGCAGTCAAAACAAATTGCTACTGATGCACATATTATGGGATGAGTTATGGTCATGATTATTGTTAGTGTGGCAAATACCTGCTTCCTCCTTTAACTAGTTCAATTTTGATCTATTGTGGCACACTGTCAGTGGTGGTGCAACTTAGGGATGTCCAATTGTGCAGTGTTACCCCCAGAGGACCTGAGGGTCCTTCTTCGAAGGGAAAGATATAAGAAATAAGAAGAATAAGGGTAAGATATATAAGAAGCCCTGTATGTGCAAGGTTCCTTTCTGACTGACTAAAAGCTCGGTAAGGCCTTATGTTGTACCGGGGAGGTTCAGATTGGATATTAGAAAAGGTCTCAGAATGAGCAGTAATGCATTGGATCAGGCTGCCCAGGGAGGTGGTGGAGTGAATGTCTCTGGAGGTGTTCAGGAAACATATGCATGTGCCTCTGAAGAGCATGAGTTGACAGTTGGACTGGATGGTTGTAGAGGTCTTTTCTGACTTGATGGTTCTATGATTTTATGATTTAATTATCACCAAGATCCTCAGAATCATAGAATGATTTGCATTGGAAGGGATCTCAAAGATTGTCTAATTTCAGCCTCTATGATGCAGGCAGGATTGACACCTTCTCAATCAGGTGCTATCCAGCCTGACCTTGAAGAGCTGCAGGGATGGGGCATCCACAGCTTCTCAGGGCAGCCTGAGCCTTCCCTGCTTTCCCACACGCGTAACTTCATTCATTACTGAATCTCTCAGGAATGTTCTCCTTCAGTTGGTGTTTGGACTGCTGTGTTAAGCACATCTGAAATCTCTCTGTCACTTGACTGTGAGCACAGGCTAGGGTAGGGGATGGGAGGATTCTAAGACAGGGTGATGTGAAGGAAAAGTGGGTGGCCTTCTTTAGGAGGGGGACAAGTTAACATGTGCCTCACTGTAAGGAGGAGACTGATTACAGGGAAGCAAGAGCAAGTGACTGCATGCTGCACTATAAACAGGTATTGCAGTTTTATTTCTCTCGCTGAAGGCATTCTGTGCTTGGGTTGGTGCTTCACAAAGCATGCAGGAGGGTTTGTTGACAACAGGCAGGCTGGTTCTAGGCTCCAGCCCCAGGCAGGCTTTCCGTGGCCTGTGCTGTGCCTGTGCAGAGACCCCACTTCCTGCCTGCTGCAAGGGGAGGTGGGCCGTACTGTTGGCCCATGGGCTGGCAGCTGGCCGGCGCTGCTCCTTACAAGGAGGTGGGCGAGCTGCATGAGGTCACCGCTTCACAGGGAGGGGGATTTTCTTCATTGTGTGGGAAGTGGGTCTGGAAGAGGAAGGGGGAGACTTTGGCTGAGGGGAGGGAGGAGGAGCGGCAAAAGGAAAGCTGAAGTTCACTTCTGCAGAAAGTAAACTGTGTACGCCCTCTTATCTGGAGATAAAGGAGGCTGCCCTGTAGTACTACTAAGTTACATTTTTCATGTATTTGCCTTATAAACAAAGATTTAGGAAACTTGAGCAGGGAGGACTGATACATGGGAGAGGGAGACTTGGAATGGTTGAGTATTTGGCATATAATTAAGGAGTAAAAGGATTTAAAGTACTATGTGTGTAAGTATGCACATTTCTGCTGTATTACTTTTGCATTAGGTGACTACAGTGAAAGCAAATTTCACTGTAAGAAAAATAAAGAAGATTTATTTTGAGAAACATTGGAATTCTCGACTTCATTTTTGCATTCTAAGAGAGGATGGTTGCCTGTGTATTTAAGAGAGACATGTGTGGTGGTGCATGGTGTGCAGTGCACAGGAAGTCTTGTAAGTGCTGAAAATGCAGGGCGTATCTGTAATTACTTGTTTTTTCTTTAAGGACAACTTCTTGTGATGAGGAATTTGGATTGCCATCATCTCATATCATGAAATCGCATTTCAGGGTACGGCTGTAATTTTTTTGAATTATTTTGACAAGTTCAATTGCAGAGCTAGGTTTGTTTCAAGTGCAGTGAGTCTGAAGCAGTTTAGATTTTCTTGGTGCTGGGTGTTCTTCTGATGATAAGTTCCTGAAAAGTTTGTGCTCAATGTGGTTATTAATCTGAGTGACTGAGTTGTACTTCATCTTCTACTTTAAGTCTCAGACCACTGTTTTATCCACAGTCACCAATTTCCTTTACATTTCTGCCTTTCTGCACTATGTGGAAGGTGCCAAGTGGTTTAACTTCAATTTCCAGTTTTCTTTCCCACATCTGAGCTTGTTACTAACTGGCTCAGTACACACGTGTAGTTGACACAGCCAAGCATGGAGACAGCTCCTCGTGCCCATTGCTGTTCTGTGGCTTAGTGACTGTTCTCTTGCCAGGGGTACTAGTTTGTCAGAGCTCCTCATCTCCAAAATGTATTAATCAGCTTGAGAGGACATAGTTCTGGTTGCTTAGTCATGTCTGTGTTGTGAGCCTTGAGCAGCAGGGATATTTCGTTAGGATTTCTGGTGTCACTGTGCTTTTTTTCTGCTGAGGGCAGAGGTACTACTTGAGCCAGGACTTGCACTTAGTTTCTTGTTTGGCTGAATGTGGTGTAATAGCAGTAGTTATGTGCTTTGAGACGTTCCTGTCACATAGCTCTGTATTGACACAATCTCATGAAGCTTTCTAGTATTACAGGAAAAATGTCATTTAGGCTGTGCTTTACAATAATGCTTTCATGATAATGTAATCCATTTGGAACTATGGTCTCAGTAGGTGCCAATAATGAAAATACGCAATGAATAACTACTTAATTGCTTATAATGTTAAGCATTTTTCTACATGGTGTTCAGATCTTGGTTTGAAGACTGTCCTTTCACAAGGTCTTTTGTAATTTTCATCATAAAATCTTAGTGCCTCCAGCCTTTATTTCATATTATGGTTTTGGAAGCTATTTATTTTAGCTGAAGAAGCTGAGGCATGAAGAAATTAATACTTAGCATCAAAATAAATTACCATAATTAAGGCCTAATGAAAAATCAATTATCTTTCAAATAGAGGCAACCCGTGAAAAGTTTGTGAATTGTTTACTGTTATGCGAGAACTCTTCAACAGAAGAAGAAATGGAATCCAGAGTAATATTAATGGTGTATTAATCGCAAATCATCTGTTCCTTGAAACTGCCCATTTGGAAACCGGGAGACATAAAATTACAGCAATGAGCGTGATGGCATTGTGGAGCTGAGCCCCTCTGACAGAACGCTGAATCGTCCTTAGAGCTCTCCATCCTCTAATAAATGAGTTGGGCGTTTATTGGGGGTTGTAGTTACAAGATCACATAATGCATGTTCCAAGGAGGGTGGCATTTAGATTTTCAGCCTCAATTTTTTTAATTGTTTAATTTCTCTGATTTATCAGCTCTGCTACTTTTCTTCAGCTCTGTTTATGCACGACTTTTTGCTTTAGAAAAGCTGAAAAATCTGATTCCATACTTTTACAGCATATCGAAACTCACATTGTTATCATATTTACATGGTTTGCAGTTTGTACTGAGAAAGGTAATAGTAAGTTGTTTGTTTTTTGTCTGAACAAAACAGGCTGGATTACTATGAATATTATTTTCTGAGTATTTAGTAAAGGCAAGAATAAGTTTATTGAATATTTGGTGTTTAATACTCAGACAAGTAACGCATTAATAATATTGCGGCTGGTGTTGAATAAATGAGTTTAACTTTGATGACCATATGAGCAATTAAGAGTATGGTCTTAGTATAAATCTGCTTAGTCTTTGAATACTTAAAGCCTCTCTTATCTGTTATGCAATTTTATGCAGGATTTTTTTTTTTAATTTTTTTTTTTTTTAAATAATGAGGTTAGTGTAGTATACTGCCACCAGGTCTGTTAAGATATAGCCTTTGAATATGTATTTTTTTCTTTTGTTTTTTCCCCTTCAGGGAACCACTGCTCTGTAGCAGTGGTTTCTGCTTGGAGGTGTTCATTAATGTGAGATGGGCCCCACAAAACTTGTTCCAGAGAAAGGGTGCAGCAAATAAGGTGACTAAATTTAAAAAATGTGAAAGCGTGGACAATTCTACAAAACGTTGAATAAAGGTATTTAAAAAAAAACTGTCCTATCCCTTCAGCAGACTGTTGTTACAAGTGCTTTTGTAACCAGTTTCAGTGAAAGTCATTCAGCTTTGGAGTACTCTTCCACTGACAAAAAGCTAAAAAGCATGGAAGCAGAGCACACACCTGGTTTTTGTTGGCGTGAGTTTGTCACACACACACAAAAAAAACCCCAACCAAAACACTATGAATGGTGTACTTTTTCTGGAGGAGAGTTGCCTTTCCATCATTTCCATAATATGTATGTTTGTTTACCAATTCAGTTCAAAAGATGTGGTAACTGAAGCTGAGCAGATAAAAGGAAATGCTTGATTTGCAAACGCACGAGCAAGTCAGCAGTTAAAAGTTGGAGACAAATGGATTTGATGGATGGACCACTCCCTGGATAAAGAATTGGCTGGATGGTTGCACTCAGAGAGTTGTGGTCAGTTGTGGAGACTGGTGATGAGTGGCATTCCTCAGGGATTGATGTTGGGACTGGTCTCTTTGCAGGAGACATGGACAGTGGGATTGAGTGCACTTCAGCAAGTTTGCAAAGAACACCAAGCTGAGTGGTGCAGTCAACATGCTAGAGGGAAGGGATGCCATCCAGAGGGACCTGGGCAGGTTTGAGTGGTGGGTCCATGCCAACCTTGTGAAGTCCAGCAAGGCCAAGTGCAAGGTCCTGCATGTGAGTCAGGTCAATCCCAGGCACTGATACAGGTTGGGTGGAGAATGGCTTGAGATTAGCCCTGAGGAGAAGGATTGGGGAGAATCAGGTGATGAAAAGATTCAACATGAGCCAGCAATGTGTGCTTGCAGCCCAGAAAGCCAACCATATCCTGGGTTGCATCTAGAGAGGAGTGACCAGTAGGTCGGAGGGAGGTGATTCTGCCCCTTTATTCTGCTATTATAAGACCCCTACCTGGAGTACTGTGTCTGGTTCTGGAGCCCCCAATGCAAGAAGGACATGGAGCTGTTGGAGCGGGTCCAGAGGAGGGCCGCAAAGATGATCAGAAAGCTAGAGCAGCTTCCTTACGAGGACAGGCTGAGAAGGTTCCAAGAAGACCTTATAGCAGCTTTCCAGTACACGAAGGGGGCATCCCTGCCTGTAGCAGGGGGGTTGGAACTATATGATCTGAACAGTCCCTTCCAGCCCAAACCATTCATGATTCTATGAAATGTGCAGTTGAGAAACTGTAGAGAATTAAAGGTTTGTAAGAAAGATTCAGTGACCTTTCAGTGACCATTTCTGCCTTTTGCACTAGGTGAATGTTGAAACTGAAGTGAGAAATCCCTCATCAGTAAATGTGTTAAGTAAATCTGATTAAGAAAATTGACATCTGAAAATAAGTAATTTGTCCAAATTAAGAAAAATAGTCATTTTTTTAATTGGAGAATTACTTGCTTAACTCTGATCAGAAATCTTGGTTTTATTCAGTCCTTGTCTTCCTCTGGAGGTTAAAAATAAGAATATCACCAGCTTATGTGGATTGTGTCTGCAGTGTGGTCCATAAAGGCATTACAGATTTGGCTGTTTAAACAGATGGTTGTTACCAGTTATTGCAACAGGATGGATCATGTCTTACTGCATGGTTTTTCTTTGATTAATTTGGGTTTTCAGATTTAAAGATGCAGTTAGTGAAATTCCATTAAATTGTCCCCGAGAATAGTAAGGCAAGAAATCACAGAGGGATTTGAATAATTCTTGTATGAAATACAAATGTTTCTATCATCTTTTTTTAATTTTTTTTTTTTTTTAATGTGAAGAATCACTGTCAGTGGTTCTGTGTTCTGAAGAGTGTTGATTTCATGAATAAAAAAAATTAGCTGCTCGGTATCCTCTCTGGAAAGAACACTTTTGACACACAGAATGAAATACTAGTGTAGGGGGGAAAAAAAAAAAGCTAACAAGCTGCTGTTGTAATAAGTTCGTTTAGACTGAGGCTTATGTGTGCAAATGCATTTCCACATCAAGCGTTTGTGCTTTTTGTTAAATGTCCACAACTTGTCGCAATTTGTTCTAACATTCAGTATGCTATAAGTAAACATATTTAAAGCTTAGTCCATTTATACATTTTCAAATGAGATATGTTTCAGCAGTGTTCTTTATAACTGGAAAGGATGATGATATCCAAGCAAAACTGACTGAACCTGAAAAAGTAAGATAGCTTTTTCCATGTTTCCTGAATAGTTATATGTTTATAAGGTGTTTGTATTAAAATTTGTTACGCATCTGAATTTGCACTTCAAGAGTAATATTTGAGGAGTTGCAAGTGTCTGGTTCAATCATCTGTCTTTTGGGTGACTGCCCTTATAGTGAGAATCACTTTATCTCATCTAAAAGAAGGAATTATCACAGTAAGCATCTTTCAGGATGTGGAGCATACAAAGGAGAAGTCATCCAGATGAGTTACAGCAAATAAAAATTTCAGGCAATGCCTTTTATCAAATCACATTATATGATTTATATCCTGCAGTGTAAGAGTCTGGAAAATCAGCTGTGAGGAAGGGACTCTGTTCTTGGACTTGCATTTCTTATGGGCTAGTTTCCTGTGTAAAGTACCATGAGGCTCATCTACATTTAATGTCGTACAGTGCCAGGGAAATAAGTGACCTCAGGAAGACTGAATGAACTCTGAGTTAACAAAGCAGAGTGTTTAGTAAACCAGAAGGATGTCCTTAGTTTAATGAAGGAGGAAAGAAGCAGCCACTACCATATTACTTTCCAAGTTCCTTTTCAATGAATGATAAATACTTGAAACTACACTATTTTTCTCTTACAGAGACCTGTATTGTCATCTATTACAAACCATTGGTGAGTCTTTAGTCTAATTGTTTTGGCTTCAGGGAGAAATTCTGTCTGATGTTGGGCCACATGGAGAAAATAATACAGAGAAAATAATACATAGTAGCCCTGTTCAGCAGTGTAGGCTTGGGAAAGGGTGGCTTGAAAGTTGACTGTCAGAAAATGGGGTAGAGGGTGCTGCTTGTCAGCTAGCTGAACATCAGTCAGCCAGCAGTGTGCCCAGGTGGCCAGGAATGCCAGTGTCATCCTGGTCCTCTGTGTGGCACTGGTGAGACTGAACCTTGGGTACTTTGTTCAGCTCTGAACCCCTCTCCACAAGAGGAACATTGAGTTGCTGGACTGTGTGCAGAGGAGACCACCAAAGATGGTGAAGGGATTGGAAAACAAGCTATGAGAATTTACTGAGGGGACAGAAATTGTTTGGTCTAGAGAAGAGGAGGCAGGGGGGAGACCTTATGGCTCTGTACAACTGCCTGATAGGAGATAGAAGCAAAGAGGGTTTTACGCAGAGAATAGCACACGGAACTGCAGGGATTTGAAGGAACCTCAAACGATCAAGTCCAACTCCCCTGCTGAAGTAGCTTCTTTACAATAGGTTGCATAGGTAGATATTCATATGGGTCTTGAATATCTCTACAGAAGGTGTCTCCACAACTTCTCTGGGCTGTTACAGTGTTCTACCACCCTTACCATAAAGAAATTCTTCCGTGTGTTTGTATGGAACTTTCTGTGTTCAAGGTTTAGGCCATAACTCCTTGTCTTATTGCTTCACACCAGTGAGAAGAGACTGGCCTCATCCATTTGCTTTCCACCTCTGTTTAAATCATGAGTGTCCAACTTCTGGCTTGCCTGGGCTGGATGTAGTCAATAGAAATTGTCTTGGGCCAAATATAGGTGGTTTGCTCCAAAAGTAATGCCTCCTATTTATTTCTATGGAAACTGCAACTAATACAAAGAGCACAATTAACCCTGTTTGGTAGAGCACATCTCAGCTACAAAACACTGATTTCCAACATAGTCACCACCATTAACTATGCATTCTCACGTGTGATGAATAAGAGCCTGCAATACTGCACTCATAAAAATCTGAACCAGAGGAGGTGACTCACTGTCATCAAGACTGAAACACACCATCCACCACCTCGTTGTGCTCGCACTCACTGTTTGATCTCCATAAATGTTCAGCAAGCATCAATGAATGTCAGTAGGTGCAATTTTTTCTTCATAGAGAAATTCAGTGACCTGCCTTTGCTTCATATGGACTTCCACGTCAGACACAATTTTGTCAGGCTGCCCCTCTGCTGCCATCTGTCACACAGCAACAAGATGTCATGGAATATTGATGGGAAGGTTCTGTCACTGTTGTCATAGGCCAACATAATAAAATAATAGGCATTACTTTTGGAGCAGCCCTCACAAAATGCACACTATTGATAATATATAAGTAACAAAACATTTTAATTTTAAATATTTGTCTTAAAATATATAAAAAAAATAGAAACAAAAAAAATAAGACTAGTGGGGTTTTCTGTGAGGCTGACACACCAGTTCAATGGCAGTGGCTGCAATTTTTAGTGAGGACTTAAGGTATTCATCAGAGATTTTTGATGAAATTTTACTCTTCCTGTACTTCATTTTTTACAATAATTGTTCAAAATGTGTGTACTGCCAAAAAGCGAGGACATAAGTAAGTTATGATTGTGAAGCGAAGGATGTTTTTCTCTGCTAAGATAGGGATTATGAAAGTCAGTAAAAAGACAAGCTCACATTTTTTAGTTGAATGTCTGATTGTAAGTCTGTACATTCCAATTGAAAATTTACAGGTTGTGTATTTATGTCAACTGAAAATGTTTTCATACACGTAATTGTTTTCTTTCTTTTTTTTTTTTTTGGTTGTAATCTTGAAACCTCAGGGTGTGGGGTGCAGTCAACATGGCAACGTGATCAAGGGACAGAGCGCTGTCTGGAGAGTCCTAGACAGGCTCGAGCAGTGGGTCCAGGAGAACTTCGTGAAGTTCAACAAAGCCAAGTGCAAGGTCTCGGACATGAGTTGTGGCAACCTCCACTACTACCAATACAAGCTTGGGGCTTAAAAGATGGAAAACAGCCCTGTAAATGACTTGGGGGTACTAGTGGATGGGGAGCTGGACATGAGGCACCAGTGTGCCTAGAGAGATGTGGACTGTTTGGAGCGTGCCCAGGGGAGGGCCGCAAGAATGATCCAAGGGATGGAAACACCTCTTCTACGAGAGAGTACACTGAGAGAGCTGTGGCTGTTAGGCCTGGAGAAGAGTCTCCAAAGAGACCTGAAAGCGGCCTTTCAGTATCAAAGATGGGCTGTAAGAAAGAAGGGGACAGACTTTTTAGCAGGCTCTGTTGTGACAGAACATAGGGAAATGGTTTCAAACTAAAAGAGTGTAGATTTAGACTGGATATATGGAAAAGGTCTTTTATAGTGAAGGTGATAAGGCACTCAAACAGCTTGAGTTGCCCAGAGTTGTGGCAGGTCTGTCCCTGGAGACATTCAAGGTCGGGCCAGAGGGGGGCTCTGAGCAACCTGATACAGCTGTGGATGGTCCTGTTGACTACAGTGGGGTTGTACCCTAAGAATTCTGTGATTTTGTTTTCAAATTCCTTTATCAAAACAGAAATCACAACTGCATATTTTTTGCTGTTCAGAACTCTGAGTTAAGCCGATGTATCAAAATGCATACAGTTTTTTTTTATTTTTTTTTTTTACCTTTGATTGAGTCAGTGCTGGCTTCCCCATGCCCTGGTTTCAATTGCCAGAGCATTAATAGTGCACTGATGATTTGGTTGTTGCTAAGCAATGGGCAGGTGCCCAGGGCCGTTCCACTGGCAAGAGCCACAACCTTTAAATTGCAGGGCGGGGGGGCATGGGCTGCATTGTGGGCCATGCTGGGCTGCATGCTGTCTGCAGGCCATGGGTTGGACATGCCTGCTGTTGGTATTTATAAACATTAATCAGATCCTCCTTCAGTCTTCCTTTCTCCAGGCTGAACAATCCCAGGTTACTCAGCCTTTCCTCATATGAAAGATGCTTCAGGTCCTTTATCATCATTGTGGCCCTCTACTGGACTCCTTCTAGGAGATCCCTATATTTCTTGAACCGGGGAGCCCAAAATGGGACGTAGTATTACAGATGTGACCTCATCAGGGCAGAATGGAGGAGCAGAATTGATCACTTCCCTCAGCGTGCTGGCCACACTCTTTTTAATACACTCCAGGTTACCATTGGTCTTCTTGGCAACAAGGGCACACTGCTGGCTCATGGCCAACCTGTAGTCCACCAGAACACCCAGGTCCTCTTCCGTTGATCTTCTGCAGTGACAGGTGATATGAAATGAGGAAGTGGCCTCAGGTTTAGATTGAATATTAGGGAGAATTTATTTGTAGAGAGGTTGGTTTAGTATTGAAAGGCACTGCTGAAGAAAATGGTGGAGTCCTTATTCAAGGTATTGAGGGATTTGTGAATGCAGCACTAAGGAGAATGTTTTAGTGATGGGATGCAGTAGCTCGGCTTGGTAACCAGCAAACCTGATGATGGTTAGGGTCCTTTCTAACTTAAATGTGATTCTGTGATTTTGAGCAAGTGAATCAAGAAATGAAACTGTAGCTTCAGCTTCTTCCTAACCAAGTGAAGATGATGTCTAATAAGATAAAAGAAATTAGTGAAGGAATACATAACTGTATGTAGAACAAATCATTAGTAAACAAGATTATCACAGAAACACTTAAGTTTCGCATTGATTTTTGCTGCCCTTTTAATGGCAGTTGTTTCCATCTTCACTATTCATTCAAGTCCCCTCCTCTTGAAAATGCCATATGTGACTTGTCTTTTGTTGTTCCTGCTTGTTTAGAAATTTCTGTAATGGACTTGAAAATAAGCATGAGCCATTGATGTCTGTGTTTATGTTTTGTTTTGTTGTTTTGTTTTTGTTTTTGTTTTGGTCTGTTTGGGGCCAACTCTTTTGTAACTTCAGCATTGCACGCTTCTTTGTAACAGCTCTCTCCTTTAGAAGGTAGAACCTTTGTAACATCGGAATAGCATAACTGCTTATATTTCTTCAGAAGACCTGCCAGACACATGAAATGATGATGGTAATAATAAAAAGCAGATAACTGAATTAGATTTTTTTAGGCTGGTATTTCTCTGCTATTTGTCAGACCTCACTGGGGAATGCTGTTGTTAATGACATTAATATATTCATGTGAAAAAAGGAGAAATTTGTCATGGTGTTGGTCCATAGTTTCATTCCTGCTTGCATTACATTAATTTTTGAATAGGCAGGATATGCATCATACACATATATGGATATACATGAATGCAGACTTGAACATGCAGAAAGAGCTGAGAGAGTCATGTCCTTAGTTTGGATCAGTACAGTTAGAAAGATGGAACAGCTACAGCTATAATTCAGGATTTTGACTTTCCACTCTGAAACAGATCAGAGTAAGATACCCTGTACTGAGTGACTGGAATTGTTCCTCACAAGCTATGGAACCCCCCATTCCAATTTTGAATAAATTTGCAGGGTAGCCATGATCAAAGGAAGACTACAGGAGCATAGCTGTAAAGGGAAGAGCTCTGCGGAGAGCCTGAACGTTTAAGAAGGTTGGATATATTTGATCACAGCTTCTGCTGAGATAGAATCGTCTTTACCAGCCTCATTCTGTTCAATCAGTTTTTCTGTTAACATCTAACATGGAGATAATTGTTGCACCACTGTTGAATACAGAGGTCAGAGGAAATTCTTTGTTCAGGTCCTTTCTATTCAGGCTGTGCTTTTCTTTGGCTTCCCTTGCAGTCTGTAACCTAATTTAAAGGAAGTTTGATTCCTGGAAAAATACAGGAGGAAACCTGTCTTTATTTGTAATCCTGTGGGAGGTAATAAGAAACTAGGTGTGTATCCCCTTTGTAAGTGAGCTGTGGGGTCTGTGTGTTGTTTTCTATGTGACATTGCCTCTTTCAGAGTTACTGGGAGTGCTGCAACGAGTCTTTGAGGTAAAGTGGCTGAGTATGATTGTGGCAGTCAGTCTTGCTCTACTCTTCTGAACCTGTAGCTGCCTTCACCTTTGTGTACTCTTCTGCCTGATGAAATTCAGTCTCAGTCATTGTCAGTGGTTCTGGCCCAGTTCAGCCTGGTTGTGTGACTAATGGGGCGTGCAGACCCACAGACCCATTCCCTGAGATAGGTCTGAAAACAGAACTGTATCAGTGATCTAAAGGAGACAACTAATTTACTGAATATGATAGTGGAATGTGAGAAGACACAATATAATACAATGGAATTAGAATTTTAGCTAACAAATAAGATGAGAGAAAGAGTGTCCAAAACCAAAGGCCTTACTCTAATGCTGAAGGTGAGACAGCTAGGGAGCACACACCATGGTGGTAAGCTGTGGAAGAAGAGGCAGACTTATAACTCCTGAGCAGTTTTGTCTTTCCCTCCAAATGGAAAATGGAAACAGAGCAGTGAAGTCTTCTGGGATGTAGTTCTTCTCTTCTGAGAAAGGTACCCGGAAATATCATCAGTCCATGGAACCGGAGTATTAACTCTTTAACTCCCAGTGGACTATATGATTTTATGATGTAGAACACCAGTAACAAACATCATAAAACCATGACAATCATCTGCCTTGATATTTGCCTATGGCTGTTGGGTAGAGTTTTCCTCATGATGGATGCAAGCTTGGTTGAGCAACTGCTCCTGAAAAGCACCTACTGAGTAGCTCACTGCTCCATTGCAAGCTCTTGCTCGTTACCTGATCTTTGTTACAAGAGTCTGAGAAGGTGGTGAAGTGGCTGGAGGACAGGATGTGAGGAGCAGCTGAGGTCTCTGGGTCCGTTCAGCCCAGAGCAGAGGAGCTGAGGGGAGGCCTCATGGCAGCTGCAGCTCCGCACAGCGCTGAGCTCTGTGACAGGGCCTGATGGAATGGCATGGAGCTTTGTCAGGGGAAGGGCTGGGAGGATGTTAGGGAAAGGTTCTTCACCAGAGGGCAGTTGATATGGAGCAGGCTCCCCAGGGCGGTGGGCATGACTGTGCTGGAGTTCAAGGGGCGTTTGGACAGTGCTCTCGTACATGGGGTTTGAATTTTGGGTGGTCCTGTGTGGAGCCAAAAGTTGGAGTCAATGATTCTGGTGAGTCCCTTCAGGTTGAAGTATTCTTTCGTTCTGTGATCTAATATAGAGCATATTAAGGATGTTTTCAGATCATAAGGAGCTGGGAGTGACTGCAGGTGTGGAATGAGAAAGTGAGACCTGCTGGAACAAAGCAGTTGGTGTCATTAGGTGAGCAGGATAGTAGCGTACCGTGGGTCATAGATTAAAATAGTGTTTTGCCGTTGGGAAAAAAAAACACAAAAGCACTAAGGTTTGGAAATCATGTGAAGCAACCTCTGCTCTTCTCAGCATTGGGAGTCCACCACCACTGCTCCATGTTAGGTTTTGAACTTAACTGATTTGGGGACCAAATTTAAGGGAATTAAGAGAGCCATCAGTGGTCTAGAAAATGATTTCAAATAAAAGACTGAAAGAATTAGAATCGGTTAGGCAGAAAATGATATTCAGTTGCAAAGAAGGTATTCTCTTTTCTCTAAAGTCACAAGAAAAAATTTGGTCACTGAGAAACTTTTTCCCATGCTAGAAGCAGAGGAGTGCTAAATTGGAGAAGACAGGCTTGACAGAAATCTTTCTGCTGTGGTAAGTAGCTTTCTTTGATGGTAAGGGAAAGATTTAGGTGGTGACTTTAGATTGTATTATGTGATTGTTACTAACTTAATCCCATCACATCTATTACTATCATTTACATATTTGAAAATAATACCTTCAGGTAAGCAACAACTTTTTATGCCCAAAGATATTTTATTATTCTGATCAGAGAGGAGTCTAAAATTGATCTTATTCTTCTTGTTAGCATCACAGCTGCTTGAGAAAATTGTGATACTCATCTAGCTACAGGCAAGAGCCCAGTGTGTGAGTTTGGCTGTAAGCAATCAAGGTGAAGTCCATCCAGTTCAGAACTTGCTGTGGAGAAATGTGTAGAATAATAGTACATCTGGCATGTTTTTCCTACTTGTGCAGTTTGGATATGTCTTGAGGTGTACGTTCTGTGTATAACATTTGTTTTATGAATTTTTGTAATAATTTTTGAACTTGTTTGTTTCTTGGTCTCAAAATATCTTTGGGCGTTAAATTCGTTCAATTATTTACTTGGTGAAGAAGTACTTAAGAGCAGCTTTTTAAAGTTTCATTTGATGTTCCCACATTCTTCTGGGAAGCACTTCAGACATCTGATGCATCATGCCACTTTTTGCTATCACTTTTTTTTTGTACTTTGATCTGACATATTGTAGTTATCTGTTTTGCAAGCTAAAAAATTCTCTTTACTTTCTTTGTACAGAAGCTGTTCCATTCTCTGATCAATACTGCCTATACTTCATGTTCTTCATGAGACAGAATAATTAGGAGATAGAGGAACACCATTCTTACCAGCAACTTAAGAATATATTCTCTGATGTTCTCTCTTCCCTTCATAAAAAAAATAAAAAAATAAAAAAATAAAAAAATAAATCTGATATTCTGGATATTTCCAAACCTGACCACTTCAAAGTGCTGAACAAATGTTTTTGAAGGTATATGCTCAGGGACAACCAGAGTATTCTCCTGTGTGATGTTAAGCAACCTAGAATGCTTCACAGCATTTACTGATGTGTTATTTCACCTGCTGTTTTACATGCTGGTGGCGCAGTATTCTGGAGTTTGTCTGCAGGAGTTTGTCATGTAGTGTCAGTTTTGATTGCATTTGTTTTGTACTGTTTACAAGCTTAAGCACAGATTATATATGAAGTAGTAGATATTTAGGTGACCAGTCCATACAGATGAACACGGCCTGGCACAGATTCTGATGATTCTTCTGCCTCCCTCCCCTGTGTAACTCTGTTCCTTAAATCTCCTGCTACAACGGCTTTCCTTCTGTAACAACTTTCTAGTAGATGATACAGCTGAAACTTTTCAGATGTGTTTTCTTTGCTACCATGTCTAACACCTTTGTCTATCAGCTGCTTGATTTCCCAAAGAACTCTTCGAATTGCAGTGCATGGCTTTTGTTTACAATCTGTAGTGTTTTTCTCACCATTTTCCAGTTTACAGATTTTTTAGTATGATTTTAACATCTTCTCTGGTATGGAAGTCAGACATTGTTGTACTTTTCCCTGTTAAGTTCTGGAAAAAAAAAAAAAAAAAAAAAAAAGGGTTTATTTTCTGCTCTCCATTCTTCTTTACATTACTAGTCAATTATCACTTTAAGCCTAAGTTTTTGTAGAATTAGTAGTCTGACAGTTTCACACGTGGTACTGCAACACTTCTGTTGAATAGTAGCTGCTTCTGGTGAACTCTTACTATTAATTTATTATTTTTAAATGTTCTTATGATACTTCAGCATGCCCCAAGATCTAATGTGTGATTTGCTTTGACTTCCTCAGCAATAATTGAAGAAAACAAGACTTGGTCTAGATTTTCTTCTCTATCCTTATCATCCTTTAATTCTCTCTTTTGTATCTTCATTGTTTAGTGGTTTATTGCACTGAGGAAGCAAGCTGTCTGTACCTTTCAGTTTCTGCTGTGTGGGAGGCCAGAAATAGTGATAATATTTTGTCACTGTTTTATGGGTAGCTATACAATTAGTTTACTGACAGAATTTTTTTATTCTTTTGTGTAGTGGTTAGTATATTCCTGTCAATTAGTCCAGTATTGGAAAGATTTTGTGTCACCAGTTTCAAATTCTACAAATGACCTGCATGTAGATGAAAACCTCCTTTCTGACATTCTGAATAGTATTGTGTTTAAAAAAAAAGATGTGAATTTTGCCTTTGTGCAGAGAGCAGAAAATGCAGCTTGTGTCTGTTTTGGTGGCTGTGGTCTGTTGTTTTACTTAGAAACAGAATTTTTGGAAACAATTATTTCAGCACGTTGGTTTTTTTGTTTGTTTGTTCGTTTGTTTTTGGGGTTTTTTTTTTTTGTTTTTTTTGTTTTTTTGTTTGACAACTGCCTTCATTCAGGTATTGATAGTGGTATGCATTTTGCTTCATGTTCTATCTGAAGCAAGAAAGGAGAAAAAAGAGTTTTTCTGTCCTGTGGAATGCTGACATTTCTAATTGGCTTATATTTGCAATGGGAAGATAGAAGCCAAATTTATGAGAGGTGTTTCAAAGGTAATGTCTCCTAGTGTGTGATACTGGCCCATGATGTCAGAGGTGGTATCACTAAGTAGGGTTTGAACCTTCCCACCAGTATTCTGGTACATTTTTTTACCGCATGAGAGATGGCAGCAGAGGGGCAGTCTGACGAACTGGTGTTTGGCATGGAAGCGAGTTTGAAACAAAGTTGTGTCATTGAATTCATCCGTGCAGAAAACATGGCACCTATTGACATTCATCAACACATGCTGAATGTTTATGGAGATCAGATAGTGGATGTGAGCACGGTGAGATGGTGGGTGGTGCATTTCAGCAGTGACCAGAGGTCACCTCCTCTGTTTCAAGCTTTTACAAGCATGGATGGCCTGCAGGGTCTTGTTCATTGCTGGTGAATGTGCCTATCTCATGGTGGCTACTTTGTTGAAAATTAATGCTTTGTACTTGAGAGTTTGCTCTATCAAAGTGTTCTTGTGTTCTTTGTATCAGTTGTTGTTTCTGTGGAAATAAACGGGTGGCACTACTTTTGGAACAGCTGATGTATATGTTTTGCTCTTGGTGTTTTGCTCTTGGTAATTGCTGGTGGAGACTTTCTTTTATGTACTTAAATCTTACACTTTGCAAATTCTTGCAAGTATTCACTTCTTTTGTTTAAGATAGTGAATAGTGCAGCGAGTCTCATCTAGTGCATTTTTTCCTCCTTTCATATAACCACATATGACTGCTGTTTTCCTTGCAGCGACTGAATGTAAGCATTACTTACAGTCTTTCCTATTTTTGGTCATGGAGAATGAAAGTTTTGTATTTATGTTAGGCAGCACTGTTTCTAGAATGTCACTAAGTAACGAGAAAGGAATACTAAATAATATCTGCTTGAATTATATTTGTTCACATTCTATCCTTTTGTAAGATTTAAAACATGTGTTCCATTGTTAATGCTTTGTTTTAAACTTAGAAAATAATATGCAAAAGATTCCTGACTTAATTTTAAAGAGAGATGGTATGAGATTGTGTGTAAATGCTTAGGACGAGTAAAAAAAAAATATCTATCTACCTATCTATCTTAAACAGAATAGCTTGCACTTGCAAGCTACATGCAAAGCATCTTTCTTAATACTTTTATTTTATATACTTATTTAATATAAAACCTCAAAGATTCAGCCTTGTGTTGCTGTTTGCTTCACTGAGATTGCAGTTCAGAATTGCAGCTTCAAATTTGAGTGCTGTAGTCTTTTTAACTGTTTGTCTTTTTGCTATTCTGGATATTACAGTAACTCGAGCTGCAGAAGAGTGCTTCTGTGTTTGCTTGATCCCTTTCTTGTGTTGCTGTGTGTTTTATTGCAGTCTAGTGAAAATATTCCTAGTAGGTTTTTCTTGCAAATTTTGTCAGTGAAGTATGTCACTGAGTTTTAGTTTCCCATGCTTTCGGTTTTCTTATTGATATTTTCTTTTTCTCCTGTTTTTATCAAAAGTAGAGTGCAGCAATGTATTAATTTGTCTGATTTTCCAGCCTTAATACACTGTTTCAATAGAAAAGAGTTTTTCCAAAAAGGAAAGTAAACAATTAAATATGCTTTGCTTGCTTGTGTGTAGAAAAAAATACCTCATCTCTCAAAACTGGCATAAAATGATAGCATGTGACGACTTGCAGAAATTTTTGTTTTCCTCAATTATATATTTTCTGTTTTTTAAATATTTTCTATGGTTAGAAACTGAAATGGAAAGCAATGTATCTAGTTCTAATTTTGCAATGTATTTTAAAAATGCTGAAATAAGACCCAAACTATTTGGTCTCTTTTTATTTTGCAGTGCTTCTGGAAAGTGAAAGTATATTTCTGAAAGTGGAAATCAGAAGAAGTAGCAGCTGATGTAAAGAGAAGTACTCTAAGGATTGTTACTTGGGGATATTTTTTAAGGTACGTGCTCTGTATTTTGCAGAAAAGTAATCCTAAAAATAAGCTGCTTGTTTTGCCATGGGTTGAGTATTATTTCAGACTTATTTTATGTTTATGCTGCTCTTTTGGGTGTTTCTTGGTGGCAGTAGCTCTGTGGAAGCATTAGTTCATCTTGACTGTGTTTGTACACTTAACATCAAATGCATGTGTGAATAATGTTTTGCATACGTGGTTAGCATAAAGAAATGGTAGTTAAAACGTATGTTTTTTGTTTCATAATGTACATTCTGGGAGCAGTTCCTTTACTAGAAGAAATTCAGTAGTCTAATTTTTATTTAATATGTGGATGGATGGATTCGTAATGATTTGTTTCCTTGTTTTAATGTAGAATGACTAGTACAAGCCTCACATTCAGAAATTGAGGTGGACTGTGTAGCAAATTGACCACTTTTTATAAAATTGTTTTAAAATCTTTGTGGAATCCTTGAATTTGAGTATTTATTTCTCCTGAATTCAAGTCTTCCTTTTTCTGTTTTTGCAATATTGTTAACATTTCTAGAAAGGGACTTCAAAATACATGCCAGCCACAGTCATTTGGAGCCTATGTATGTTTAGGAGTACAGGCGTTCATAGCAGATCAAGTGTGAGAGTGATGCTCTGACCATCTAATGTTTCCATTCCATCTGCTGGGGGTGCAGATGTGTGCTATGCTTCCTTCTTCTGAAAATAACCGGGGGCGTGGCATGCTTCTGTTTTGTGGTTAATCAGTCACCTGCCTTGGCCTGGACAGTTCATCACTCACATTACAAAACCACAGGTTCCAGCTGATGGAGATGGATCCATCATTATTTTTAAGATTAGCAGTCACATTTTTAGATATATTTCATAGCAGTGTGTTAGAGAAGACACAAGCCGTTTAGGGTAGGTGAGCATCCTGGAGAAGTATTGCTATGTACGTGCTGTTCTTCTCTACTTGTTTGCTTTTGATCATTGTTAGGCAGCCAGTACCTTTGATCTGACACACTGCAGATGCTCTCATGTGTTGGGATAGATTGCAATCTTTAGGTGCAGATTGGCTGTGAAAACCACTTTCTTCAGTAGCTGGAATCCAGAAAGACTAATAATGCTACAATACTGGCTTTATTTGTTGAAAGAAGTGTTACCAGATAGGAGAATATAGTGACTGTCATTTAAGCTTTTCTCTTAATGTTGAGAAATTTTAACATTATTTCTTTAGAATCATAAAATGGGTTGGAAGAGACCTTAATTCCTTTCAGTTCTGACGAGCTTCCTATGGGCCACCCACCAGATCAGACTACCCATTCCACCTGGCCTTGAACACCTCAAGGGATGGGGTGTCTACAGCTTCTCCAGGCAAACTGTTACAGTGCTGCACCACCCTCTGAGTGAAAAATTTCCTCTTAACATCTAACCTAAATCTCCTGTCTTTTAGTTTAAAACCATTCCCCCTGTTCTATGACCATCATATCCTGGAGCCTTTCTCTTATGCAGGGCTGAACAAGCCCCACTCCCTCCGCCTTTCTTTATAGGAGATTTGCTCTGGTCATCCTCATGGCCCTCCTCTGAACACTCTTCAACAGATCTGTGTCTTTCTTGTGCTGCGGGCCTCAGACCTTAGCCCTCTGCCCACATGAGTGCAGAGTAGATGGGGACAATCCCTCACTATTCTGGCCACCTCACTTTTGATGCAACCCAGGATACTGCTGGCCTTCCAGACTGCAAGTGCACACTGCTGGCTCATGTCCAGCTTTTCATCTGTGAGGACCCGCAAGTCCTTTTTGGCAGCACTGCTCTTGGTGACTGCTTCTCCCAGTCTGTACACATTTGGAACTGTCCCATGCTAAGTGTAGCATCTTGCACTTAGCCTTGTTGAACCTCATTAGTTTCATGTGGGTCCTCTTCCCATACCGGTTCAGGTCCCTCTGAATGGCATCTCTTCCTTCTGTTACATAAACCGCGCTACTCAGCTTGATGTACTGTCTGTGTCAAAAGATACTGAAGAGCATGTTGCTGTGGTAGTGGCTGAGCTGAATCACGTGCTATCTTCAGTAAATACCTAAATATCTAAATGTAAATATCTAAATGTAGAAACGTTTGAGGATGGTTGCTCATTTGCAGTGCATTGTTGAATGTACATGGAGAGTTTACTACCTTTCAATGATGTACTTGTAAAAAAGAAAATGACTTATTCTTTTGGAATTGACTCCGCAACTATTTTAACTGTTGAAACTTAGCAAATATTGATTGACAAATTTGCATATCCACTGGTTTTAAAGTAGTATGTATGCCTCAAAATAAAAACTGAATTAACTGAGGCTCATTTGTTCTCTTTGGTACCACTTTTATGAAACATGCTAAAATTCACTGTAAGACATCTTTGGCATGTGAAATACAAGATAAATCGTGTGGGTATCTATCAGAAGTAGGAAAGATACCTTCTCAGTGAGAGCAAAGAGCTCTTGAAGGTTTTTGTTTGTTTGTTTGTTTTGGTATAAATTTGTCATATTGTGTTTCCATCTAGCTACTTCAAAGCATGATGCCATCTTAATTTTCTTTCCCTTTAAGAGCAACTATTTTTTATAATACGATTTTTTTCATAATATTCTTAACATTACCTCCCGTTGATTCCACAGTAAGTTATTCCTTTATTTACATGCTGCATTGCATAGCTCAATTTTGCCACTAGTAATAGTGATCATGGCGAAGTACGAGGAGAAGCAGACCAGAGACAGCGGCCATCCTACATCTTCTACTTCTGTGATTGTAACAGAGCACCAGTTTGATGTGTCATTGGTCTGACCCTGAAAGGCAGCTATCAGCTTATCTGTCCATACTAAACAGGGAAATATGGAAAAATACCTGTCTGCATCAATGCCAGTTGAAGTCTCTATTAACATTGGACCTTTGAAATAGGTTTGCACTTTTAAATTTAAAGTATTTTAAGTACAGATTACATAGAAAATGTCTATTAATCTGTTCACTAAATCCTACAATTTTGACTTCAAATAAATGACTTTATAGTCTTTGGGTCTCATTTGTTTCCCGTATAGAATAAAAAGTGTTGGGTTTAGCTTCTAGACCATTAAGTAGCTCGGATCTTGGAAATGTGTTAAGTGCTTTTTTGCATTCATAATCAGACACATAAAATGCGTCTGATATTACCTGAAATCTTTGATTGAACATTTTCGAATCTTATGAGGGTGCACAGAGGCTGTGTTGAGAATCATCAGCAATTAAACTTTATTCTTCATAGTAATACCAAATCAGAGTTTTATCACTTTTCTAAAACAAATTTTTCCTTTGCTACTTCAGTCATAGTGTGTGGAATAATTGAAAACAAAGATTGGTGTCTGGAATGCATGCATTTCTTGTCTGTGTACTCAGGCATCTACTGTTGTAACCTAAAACTTCTACCACTTAGTAAAGAGAGGCTTAGCAAGTTGCAGTAAGTTGTTATTGGATCTTCTGCCCTATTGATTTTTGTGGTCTTGCTTCGTAGTAAGTCAGTAGAAGAAGAATGAAATATCACATGCTGAAAATGTTTCCTGCCTCTCTTGCTCTTCTGCGTCTTAAAATGCAAGGCCAGACTTCATCTGGAGATTCAGTTCCTATGTTTCCTGAATCTGAGATGTAAGAAAACGGGCTTACAGCTTCTCTTGTTGCTATGTGCTTGGCAATTTAGTGAATGTACTAAAATATGCTGGGAGAAAAATGTGCTTGGACACAGAAGTAGATGTAGATCTAGATAGTGTTGAAAAATCATGCAAGTCATGCTAGGACATACATGCTGTAAGACTGTTTCTTTTATGTGTCATACTAAAATATTAGTGCTTTTGTAAGATGCTTCTTTAACTGTGAAAATGATTTAATTAGTGCAACTAGTTAAACGTAGTTCATCCTTTTTAAATACAGCAAGTATAAATTACTCATAGTTGCTGTTTATGACTGGGCTCTTACCCTTCAGGAAGAGTTTTGAATGTGATGTGTGGCTGCAAAGTTAAGAACATGAGGAAGCTAGTGATAGCTCTGTGGTTACTCACATAACCTTGATGTTCTTCTGTTGTACATGCATAATAACATCATGTCGCTTGTATTTTCTTTATGGGAGCTGTTGTTTCTTTCATTAAATAGCATGGCTTGTGAATAGGTATGTAATGTGTGAGACTTATTTCTGTAATTGATTGAAGAGCAAGGACATCCAGGAGAACACTTTCTGGAGTCAGGCTACTGTGAAGATTGTTCTAGGTTCTGATGAAAAATTCTGAAACTTTCTGTGGTAACTGAGTTAAGCCAACAACATTGTTGTTCTATATGTTTAGTATGGTATAAATGGTAGGCACTTTCAGAAGAAGTTCTGTCTTCAAACTTTGGGAATAACAGTATTGGCCAGTACAACACTGACATTGATATCCGTGTCTCAGTTTGCTGTGCATTAGTTCTGTTTCACCTCATGGGCTGCTAAGAAAATGAATGTACTGATGTTTGTAAAACACTGCTAATTTGGTCAGCAATTTATAGCCTATCAAAATGAGTACTGCATTCATACGTGCTAAAGGTAGGCTAGAATGCAGGAATAAGTGAGGAAGCAATGCACAGGCAGTGTCTATGCAGTCTTGAGCTGCATTTGCAGTTTATGAAGTTCATTTTAAGAAGCTTGAGGCTGATCAGTGTGTGAACAGGTTTTTGCTGTTTGCACAGAAAACAGGAGGCAGCTCATTAAAAAAAATATGCAAGACTGTGGAAATTACATATGTGGGTTCAAGTCTTAAATGATGTGACCACGTGATTTATCAGAAGAGGATGGTGGTGTTTAAAAGCTACCACAAATGTGTATTTTTGACTGCAGCACTTCTTACAAGATTATCAAATGATGTCCATGTTGTGCAATGAGACTGGACTGCTTTAGGAGAAAGTTGTGAAATTAAGGACACTGTCCTGGTGTGTTTATCATGAGAACAGTGGAACGTGGCATAGGAACCTGTTTTGGGGTATTTTTTTTACTTTTGGGAGGTTGACTCTCACTGTTAACACAGTGTTTAGGAACAAACTATCTAGTGATTTACTAATTATCTATTTACTGTAGATGCAGTGCCTGAGAACTGATGATTTATTTGGAATTTTCTTTGTTCTTTGGACAGTATCTGTAAAAGCCAAATATTTTGGGTCACCAGTAGTGGAACAATATAATGGCAGTTCTTGTCATGTGCATACATGTGTTTTTCTTTGCTTAAATAAATTGGTTTGGTCTTCGGTACTCATAGGTAGTTTTATGTGTTCCCTCATAACTCCACCATCAGTTAGGGAAGCAGTGTTGAACAGCTGTGTTTTACAGAAGACGTACTGGAGGACACAAGCTAATATTAATTAATCTGGCAGTTGTAAGTAACAGAAAGGGCATGAGATCTCTTTAAGACATAGCTTGGTGTTTGGTTCTCTGACATTTCTCTCAGTTTGCTTCAAGGAGACTTAATGTTGTAGCTAAGTCATTTCAGTGTTAGATATTAATAGGTGCTCTTTGTAACTGTAAAGCTTCTTTTTGGTTTGTTTCTCATGATTTTTGTTTTGCTTTCAGATGTGGTGAAGAGCCTCTGTTTTCACCTGTACAGTTCATAGTGCCTTAAAAATGGGGTTTGGAAGTGACTTGAAGTATTCTCATGATGCTTTGTTAAAACTGCAAGACTGGGAACTACGACTGCTCGAAACGGTCAAGAAATTTATGGTCATGCGTGTAAAAAGTGATAAAGAGTATGCCTCCACTTTGCAGAATCTTTGTAATCAGGTAGATAAAGAAAGCACTTGTCAACTGGATTATATAAGCAATGTATCCAAGGTAAGAGTGAAAAATTATGAATTTGGAATATCCTTAGAATTAAACGTTTGATTTTTATGTTTGTTTTGAGTTGGATTCTTCTTGATTCATCTTCTTGGGAGTTAATGTTTCTGAAGTGTTTAAAATTAACTCCTTTTAGTTCTTTGCTGGGCTGTGGAGCAGCTGAACTCCAGTCTTGCTTTGAATTTAGTAAGTGAAATAAAATCCTAAATTCCGAAATTTTGGTATTTTATGTCTCTGTGTTTAGCCTCCTACTTTGTTTTAAAGCAGATTATTTTGCAGCGAGCTTTTCTTTTAAGACAGTTAAATAGAAACTATTGTTTATGTTGCATAGAATTTGTGACAGAAATAGAAAAATGCCAGGAAACTTAAGGCAAAGCTTAGCATACCAACTGTTATTCACACCACAGTGTGTGATGTTAAAACAAAAGGTTAATTCAGGATGTTCCTTGTATTTGTGAAGTCACTTTCCATCCAATTTACAATAACTTTGTTGACCTTTTTATGAAGGTAAAGCTATGCTTTCCCCAGATTATTAATTGTCAGACTTGGAGTAAGTACAGGGAATGTACAGATGAAGGAAACTTCCCTGTTCCACCTGCAAGTAACCTTTCCTCTTGACTTGGATTCCTTTCTGACTAGAGAAAACAATTCTGTTTTATGACTTATTCAATTTTTGATCCTTCTGCTGCTGCAGTGCTTACACAGTTCCTTCAGTCTGGCATGAATCCTGATCTCTGCAGGAAAAGACTGGTTTGGGGACAAGTTAAATTCTACACAAAGCAGTTTTTATGCAGTGTGCTTGCAAAATTGCTGCTTGAGTACAAGTTACGGTATTGCAGCAGGAACATCAGTGCTCTGTTTGCAGCCGTCTAGATTTGTACTGAGCTGAAGTGACTGTGTGGCTTGAAGGCTGCACTGAAGTAGCTAGCCTGCTTCAGCTGCCCTGAAATAGCTTTGGGTCGTGTTTATCTGTAATGAATTCTGTTGTTGCCTGCCCCACCCAATATTTCTTGCCTTGTAAGCTGCTGCGCTGTTTTGTTTTTTTTTTGTTTTTTTCTTTTTTTTTTTCATCTATGTGTTTTGGTGGTGTGTTTGAAATGCTGTTCACCTAGTTATGTATCTTACCTACAGTTGTGATGATTTTGGTAAATTTACATAAAGCATTTTTGTTAGCTGATGTATGGCAAAATCAATTTTTTTCAAGCTTTCTGCTGTCAGATCCCAGAGTTTTTATAGAATTACAATGATACCCTTAACAGTCCATGCAGTTGCTGCCCCACTGGGATTATTGTTATGTGGTAGCAAAACTGCCTTGCAGTGCATATGGACAACGAAACTGTGCATTCTGGCTAAAATGATGAAGGAGCATTGACACCAGAATGCTGAGCATTGCAGCCCTTCATGTTCACCTTCAGGTGACCAGCTCTCTGCTCAGCTGAGCCTCTACTGTTACTTGTGTTTTGTTTTGTTTTTATTTTTTTCCATGTGAACACGTAAGCTGTAAGAAGCTGAATACGGATCTTAAACCATTTTCTATGTGGGTTGAACAGAAGTATCTGTTTCACATTTTTAAGTGCTGTTATATACTCAAGTTATTCTTTCAGGTTACTTTTATTCCTTTTATTTCATTTTTCGATTGAGGAGGTGGTGTTTTTCTCTTAAGCCCCTGATCTCTGATCTTTCACAGAACTATAAAAATATTCATGTAATACTGATAGATCACTTGTATAGGCTTGCCTTGAAATTGCACTGTCAGCTTGGATTTTATGCTAGCATAGTGATATATTGTCATATTGATTTGAGTAGGTAAAATATCTAAATTATTGTTTGACTACTTGAACTGTTTTAGCATACATTGCTATTTCATGATACTTTTTGTCTCTCACATTTTACAGAATTAAAATCTGACACAATTTTTGCGGGATGTAAATTAGTATCTTGTATCTCTTGAGTTAAAATACCGTCTCTATATCTATGTATGTTGTTTTGTGTGCGTATGTGTCTAAAAATACTGTCAAATCAAATATTATATTTTACTGCTTTTGATGGATTGTGGGTTTTTGTAGGAAAGGAAATGCTTTGCCTTTTCTGATGTCCCCACCCAGCTGCTTTTTTGTCCCGTATAAATCTTAATTTTTGTAGTTTTTCTCCTATTATAACCTTTCATCTTACTTTCTGCTATTTTAAAGCAGAAATCTTGTTCAGTCAGCGCTTTCTCATGTAAGAAGAGGAATGTGAGGAAAGGAAAAATCTGCAAATTATTTTATTTGTTTTTTTAAATAGATGATTTTTCTCTTGGTGTCAGTCTTAGGTTAATTTTTAAATAGAAGGACAGGTTTTTGCTAGGTTTCGGACTTACTTGAGCTTGTTTGGTGAATTGTAGGCTAAATATTTCTTTAGAATTGATTGAAGCTGTGTCTCACTGGTAATAAATCACCCACAGAAATACATTATTTTTATTACTTTTTCACCTTTGAGAGTGCTCTGATGAGATTTTTTATAACCACTCTTCTCATACATATTTTTGATGTTATTTTTATTGTACACAGCTTTGCGACATGGCTTCTGAAGTCATTTGGAAAGTTCTCTGTAAATGGAGAGATAAAGAGTTTTCAGACATAACCAGTAATCTTCAGTCTCTGAACTTATTATACAACACAACACTTAAAGCAGTTACGCCAGCAGTTGCTAGAATGCTTATCAGCTAAAGGAAATACTAAAGATGGTTTAGTGTGTAGAGGAATTAACTGTCTTTCATCTTGTTCTCTAAACTCCAGTCTGGCTAGCAGCATTGTTGTGTACAGACAGAAATATTTGTATGTACATATATGTATACATGTGTATGTATGTACATGCTCATATATACATATACATGTATGTTTGTATATGATTTAAAAAAGTTTGTTTGATCTGCCAAACAAATTAATTTTGTAAGTTTTCATGATTTAAGGTGAATTTCTACCTTTAGAAATATTAAGACAAGTGCCATTAAAGCTGATGTACTAGCTGTGTTCAGTAACTGGTAATTGTATGATGAACAGCCATGCTGAAATGCTAACTGCAGTGCAGCAGACTATGTTATTGAATTATATCTAATGAATCCAATGCTGTTCCTATCAATGAAGTGTAATGTGCAAGGATTTTTAAGGGTAACGAATACTTCCATCTGAACTGAACTCTTAATTTTTGACTTCACATCTGTAGTGCATCAAGTCTCTCTGTTCAGCACTCAGTTCTTAATCAGAGGCCACGATATACTAAGCAGTCCTGAAAACTGACTGATGGGAAGGCTAAAGAAGTCATTGAAGTAAGGTTACAGAAAGCCACTTGGTTGCCATGGCAGATAGGTCACTTCTAACCTGTGAGCAGCGTTACATTGTGCTGCTGGTGGCTCTGATGCTGCCAGTTATGCGAAGCAGCTGGCAAATGGTGGCCTCTTGAACAGTAATAACTCAAATGCATATTTTCACAAGATATTTAGACCAGGGCAAAGAAGTCATATGTTGGTCAGAGTAACTGTGATCAGGTGGTGGAAAAACAAAGAGCACAGGAATGTGTGTTGAGGATGTGATCTGAAAAAAGCTGTAGAGCTTTCATGGCTGATCAGAGGTGCAAAGACTACCCTGCGGAGTGACTGTCTGATGCTGCATTTTTGCCTCTGGTGCTTTTTTTATGAGTTTACAAGTAAGTTCACTGCACGGTTTTGTTACAGGAGAAGGAATTTTTCTGGTAGATAGCAAGTGAATTTGGGAAGTTCAGTTTTTATTTTTTGGTTTATTTTTTTTCCTGAATGCATGTTTTAGCACAGTTCATTTTCATTGTTTGGTTATTTGTAAGCCAGAATAAATGACTCTGCTCTTCTGATTTTATTTGTTTTTTATTTTTTTACAGTCTTGGTTGCTTGTAGTACAACAGACAGAACAGCTGAGCAAAATAATGAAGACACATGCAGAAGATCTTAATTCTGGGCCTTTACATAGGCTTACCATGATGATCAAGGATAAGCAGCAAGTGAAGAAGAGTTACATAGGTGTTCATCAACAAATTGAAGCAGAGATGTACAAGGTATTTTATTCAAATGCTCTTTATAGGTCTACTGAAATTTTGTGTACTTAAAAAATAACATTGAGAATTTCTTTAGATTTTCTGTTTTTGTTTTTACTGTTGTAGAAGTGGTATCTGGACTGCCTTGTTCAAATTTTAGTTGCTTCCTATATGTTTTCTTTCCCCTGCTACCTGACAATTCAGAGAAGGAAGTCTTCTGTGTGAGTTGATTTGGTCAGATGGTGTAGGAAATGCTCCTAGAGGATGATTCTGTGTGACACTTCTCTGTTCCATCTTTTTTACTGAAAGCTTCTATTATTAAACGATTCTGGCAGCCTGGACTGTTTTGGGTGGGAATGGGATTCTAATCCTTGTTCTAAACTGTAAGTCAATTGTAAACCAAATATTAAGGCAGTAGGTGGAGCTCTTCAGGACCCTTTCTGTTGTCAGCTGTATCTGTGATATTGACAGTACTGTGTCTAGTCAGTAAAGCTGACAGAAATCCCAGTTTAATTCAGGTGCACTGAGGGAAGATTAACAGCAAATGTGAAGAAACAGATTGGTAGTCTAAAAGGTCTCATGGGAAAAGCAATGTTTCTTTCTTTTAGCAGAGATTTGGAGATCTGGAGTAGCATAAAATATAACGTATGAGTAATATAGTACAAATATCGCAGACCAGTGAGAAAAAGATTCTAGGACAGGTAATGAGAATAACCTTACTCTAGAACTAAACATATATCATGTTAAATCTTTTGGCTTTAATAGGACTGCTTCCATAATCTTGCGATTTTGGCATCTTGCCTGGGTATTAACTGCGGGAACTACATCCTTTTTAATGCATGATTGGTAGAGACTGTCTTATCTGGTAGAATTTCCAAGCCAAATAATCACTCACAGGCATTTATGGAGTAGTGCATCTGGAAATGCTCAGGATCAAAGGTGAAGAAAAAGTGGTGTGATAAACTTATGGAGAATTTGAGAAATTGAAAAAGAAAGAAAATACAATAAAGAAATGAAGGATAACAGCAACAAGATTGCTGGGTATTCATATATGCTTTTAAAAAAGCCTGTATGAAACGTGCTTTTTTCCCTTTTTAAGTTCACCCTGATAAAATGCTCTTTTTAAAAGAAAGGCAGTAAAATTTTTCAACAAAATATAAAGTAGATTAAGCACTCCCCAAGTATTTGATTACAGGCTATATTGATTTTAATCATAGGGTGCACAAAGTACACGATCGTGCATGTTTTTTCCATCCTGATAAATAAACTTGCACTGATTTTGTATTCCTTCTCTCCCCACTGCCTCCTTCTGCCTTCACGGCTTTCCTAAGAAGCATTTGGATAACATTTTAGTTAGGTGTGGTATGTTCTTTCTTTGTTAGCTGACATCATTATTTTTTGATGCAATTATTGAGGGTAATGAAAGGCATGTTTTTTAGTAAATCTTGAAGTTTATTTCAGTTCCCATTGAGATCTTTTGTATTTTTTCTTTGTGAGTTTTAAGGGGAAAAGGTAGAGAGATAACACTAGTTAAGTGGGCAAATGTAGTGTAAATGTAAATTGGGATTAGGATAATCCTTAACTACTTCAGCTGCTTAAGAGTAAATTGATGATGGAGGTGCTTTGTTTTTCTGTGTTGGTGGAAGACTACTTTATGAAATTAATTTTCCTATACCTTAAAGTTATTAAAAAGGCTTTCTAGTATTGATGGCCTAATTTAATTTGCAGTTTTCTGTTAGAAAAGCACATTCATTATTATGTGTGTATTAATTGTGTTCACTGCTTGCTAATAGAGGTCTTCTGTCCATCGCTTAAGGTAGCTTTATAATACAAGTGTGCCATAAAGGTTATTTCTCTTTTACTATCTCTATTAGTCAATAGTAACAGTAGCTGTGAATGATTTTACAGTACAAATAAATATGAGATGAGAATATGGGACAAATAGTTCACAAAAGTTCTTATCTTTAAATTGAGCCTTTGCACACATGGCCCAGAAGTAGGAACTATATGTAACATCCTGTTCTCTCTTGAGAGAGTTTCCCTTAGTCTTCAAATTTTGGTTTTGATAGTCAGAATAATGATATCTGGGCCTTACCTCACAAAAAAAGGAGGGATTGTCAATGCCAGTTTTCTTCATGCCATTTGCACAAGGAGCAGTTTTTCTGTAGAACAGACTTCCTTTTCTATGCTGCGCAACACATGCTTTCATTAGATTAAGTTCCTCTTCCATGGTAGCCCATTGTAAGAGTATGTTGCTTTGTCAAAGGTTTTACATTTCTTTAATATTTATGTCAACTTTGTGGTGTTGTAGTGGCTAGGTTGTAATTAACTTTTTTTACAAGTTCGTGAATTATGAATGTTTTTGAGCAGTGAACTAATTTTCACTCTGTAAATGAATACAGGAGGTTGAAGAATCAGCTTAGCATTTTGTAATGCAAAATGGTATCAGTGTAACTGTGTCTGCTGAAAGAAACTCTGTGGGTACTTCATTCCATGGTACTTTTTAAATTTTTTTGTGAATTTAAGTTTCATGGCAGATAGATATATTCATGCACAGTTGCAATTTCTAAGCTATTTGCATAAAATTTTAGATCCAAAAGTTCTACTGTATTTGTATTTGAGACAGTAAAAGAATTCCTTCTTGTGTGTAGAATGTTTTCATCTTGTATGGTTTAATGATCATCCTTTTTGGTGCTTTCTTTGTTTTGACTGAAGTGGAATAGTGTTTATAATAAGTTAGTTTTCCTAAATGTTTCTCCTTACGCTGTACTGCGCTGATGCAAGTGGGGAAATCACTTTCAGGCCTCTTATTTCATTCTGTACATTCATTGATTTTTGATTTTGTTGCGCTGTGTAATAGCCTAATAGGATTATTGCAAGCCAATAAAAAGTGGCAACATCCTTATTTTTGGAGTAAAGCTTAGTAATTCTCTTTTAGCAATAATATGACATTTTTAATGTAGAGGATAAGTGTTTTTAATGCTCTTTATTTTTCTGTTTTCTTAAAGGTCACAAAGACAGAACTTGAGAAACTAAAATCTAGCTATAGGCAACTAATAAAAGAAGTAAATTCTGCCAAAGAAAAGTATAAAGAAGCCGTGGCTAAAGGTATGACTGACTTCAGTTGATGTGTTTGCTATTGCCTTTTTTCAAACGTACTGTGACTTTACAGTGAAACAAGGTACTTCTTTTATTTTGAACAACTTAATGAAAATGTGAAAGCTCATTCAGAATCTTAAGTAAGAAAAGCTAGTTGTCATTAAGATAGCTTGTTGATACTCTGAAAATGATAAAAATGAAAAACAGTGGTAGTCTGTCATGAAAACATAAAGGTGACTTCTTTAAGCTTTTCAGTCATTCCTTTAGTGGATGCATTAGAATGTAATTGCTCTTATGAGCAGTGTTAGTATTGAGAAACAAGTTGCAGCTCCTCATGTATGTCATATATGTCAATCTGCTTGCATCTCATGACCTATTATGGTTTGCTGAACAGCATCAACATCAATTCTCATGACAGTAGAATAGATCTAAAAGTTTTCAACATTAAGGAATAGGAGAAAAAAGTTTTAAAAAGTGTTGTGACCAAACTTCATGAATTTTGATTTCCAGTGAATTGTGTTAACGATTAGAGCAATGAAAGACTTCGCTGTATTTTGAAATACCTTATTAATAATTGGTCTCACTTGCCTTTGATTCTTTTTCTTTAAATAAGATCAATTGCATGATGATACATAAATATAATTCCAACTGCAATATTTTGATGTCATTCTGATCAACTGAACTAATACATGTTTAGACAGATAGCAGCCAAAAGCTGTGTTTGGGGCACTTATATCTTGCTGTGTATTTTCCTGATTCCATTTAGTATTTGTCTTCCATTAATACAGTTCATGGTTGATTTAACTTTCTCTACTGTTTTACTATCTTAACAGTCTCTGACCATCAGAAAAATTGTTTTTCCTCCTAAGAATTTCAGAATTATTTTGCTGCTACTACATCTCAGACCATGATATTCCTTCTCTGTTACCTGTATGCAGCTAATATGGTTGTGTATTTGCTGGTCAGATGAGCTGTTTAGGTACTGTTCTGGTTGAGTTGTTAAAAGATACTTAGATTTTAAGGTAAACACTTAGAGTATTTAAGTGAGAAAGCTGAAATCTGGCAAAATTAGGGATTATTGAAAGTGGTTTTCTTTAGAAGAAGTTGATTTTATAATTTTTTTAGTTCAGGTAAACCTCAGCTAACCTGTGTTATGCTTTACACCAGCTGACTGGGCAGTCACTTGGAATCAACGTGTTGATGTTGTAGAGAGTTACAGCTGCTTTCTTCTGTAACTGAAAATACAGAGATAATCTGTGGAATGAGAATAAAAGTTAAGCATTGAGTAATGACACCAAGTAATTACCAGCTTTGTTTCTAGTGGGGAATGAGAAGGCTACTGGTGGAGATTTTGCACAGAGAAGCTGTCTTATAGTGAGGAGAATGGAACTGCTTTCTGAAGGATGCAGGAGCTTCATTATGCAAGGATTTGTGCTCTCCAGAGTGGAGAAAGGTGAAAGTGGCAGAGATGGTGTGTCAGGAGTTCTGGGAAGCCCTCCTGTAGCATATCTTTTCCTCTTCCCTTTGAGAAAACAGTGGCACAGCTGAGTTGTAGGGGATGCGCTGCTCAGTCCCGGTTGCTGTTTGGTGCTTAGACTGCATTGTACTGCCCTATTGTGGCTGCCGGTGGCTGCTTGCCGTGTCAGTTCTAAATCGTTGAATCACAGGATCGTTCACAGGATCGTTAGGGGTGAATGGGACCTTAAAGATTCCCGGTCGCAGACAGGGTTGCCAGCTCCTAGATTGTGCTCCCCAGGACTCCATCCAGCCTGGCTGTGAAAATCTCCGGGGGTGTCTCATTCACAGCTTCACTGAGCAACCTCTGAGTAAAGTGTGTCCACCTAACATCTAATGTAAATCTCCCCTCTTTTAGTTTAAAACAATTCCCCCTTGTCTTATCTCTATTCAGACTGTAAAAAGTTGGTCTCTTGTTTATAAGCTCCCCTCAAGTACTGAAAGGCCACAGTGAGGTCTCCCTAGAGCTTTCAGTTCTCTAAGGTGAAGAAACCTGACAGCTTGGGCTGTTCTTTGTAGAAGAGGTGCTCCTGCCCTCTGATCGTCCTTGTAGCCCTTCCCTGGACCTGCTCCAATAGCTCCTTCTCTTTCTTTGCTGGGCTTTTCAGACCTGGGGCCTCACAAAGGCAGAGCAGAGGGGGACAATCACCTCTCTCGCCTTCCTGGTCAACCTGTTTTGATGCAGACCAGGATACTGTTGGCTTTCTAGACTGTGTGTATGCACTGCTGGCTCATGTGAAGCTTTTCATCCACCAGATCCCCCCAAATCCTTATCCACAGGGCTACCCTCAAAGAGGTCTTCCGCATACATGTAATATTGACCTAACCCAGGTGCAGTATCTTGCACTTGACCTTGCTGAACCTCATTGGGTTCTTGTGTGCTTGCTTCTTAAACATATTCAGGTCCTTTTACATGGCATTCTTTCCTTTTGTAATATCAACCGAACCACTCAGTTCAGTGCTGTCTGCAAACCTACAGAGGTCCCATTATGTGTGTTGGTAATAAGGATGTTGAAGAGCGCTGGTCCCAGGACAGATATCTGGGAGACACTGACCTGCGGAACGGCACTCAGACTCACAAGAGTCAGAATGTAAGGTAGTTTATTTTAGGTGTATACACCGGCACACTGGGGGGCTTGCACCACCCCAATTGCGCAACTAGTGTCTCTCAAGCAGCCATATTTATACCACACAAAATGCACACTCACGATTACGCAAAAGCAGGTATAGCTAACTCACTCTAGACAATGGGTTGTCCTATGCTAACTAATTCCTTGAATGTTTTCTCGTTTTTCACTCCTTCTTGGACATGCGCATTGTATAGTCAAGTCAGTTTGAATGAGTTTTCCTATATGGTGATTGGTCCATTTTCTTATCTGAAGGTCTCAGGCCTGGAATTCCAAGAGCTTCTTCCTTTGCAATGTGCTATTGATAAGCAAAAGCCTTGCCTCCATTCTACCAAACTCCTCCCAAGTCCTGCCTATTCCAGGTAATCCCCTCCCAAAACTCCGCCTAAACTCCCCCAAGTCCTGCCTATTCCTAGTAAGCCACACCCCAAACTCCACCTCTGAAGTAAGGATTCCTCCCTTCTTTAATTTCTATGGAATTGAAGTGAGGGCCCCCCCCCTGTACATGTACAGGGGCCCCCCCTGTACAACCCTCCGGTACAACCCGCCTGTACAGGGATCATCCTAGGGTTTCTACCTTTACTCAACACCATTCGTGACCAGCCTCCACCTGGATGTAGATGTGTTTACCACAACCCTCTGGCTATGACCATACAACCAGTTTTTTTTCCACTGACTAGTCCAGGCTTCAAATCCATATCTTTCCAGTCTGGAGATAAGGATGTGGTATAGGACCATATTAAAATTAGATGACATTGGTCACTCTTCCCTTTCCAACTGATGCTGTCATTCAATCTTAGAGGGCCACCAGATTGCTTAGGCACAATTTGCTGTTAGTGAAGCTGTGCTGGCTGTCCTGGATCACCTCCCTGCCTTGCATGTGCCTTAACAGAGCCTCCAGGAGGATCTCTTCCATGATTTTCTCAGGCACAGAGGTGAGGATTGTTGGCCTGTAGTTTCCTGGGTCTTCCATTCTACCATTCTTAATAATGGGAGTGACGTTTTCATTAGCTATGTGATTTGCTGTTCTTTTTTGGACCAGGAATAACCACGGGAGTCACAAATGTAGCTTGGCAGGTTATTCTTGGGTGTGGAGATCCCTGTGTCATGCAGTGTGGTTGGTGCTAATCATTTGATTGATGAGCAGTTTTTGTCTTTTACAGTCCTTACTTCTGTCTATGATTTTATGGGTGGTGAGAGAAAAGCAAGTTGGGAGGAATAAAGTCAGTGAGCTGAACTGGTCCAGTGCTTCACTGATGATATATACTTAAGCAACTGAGGATCTGCACAGATTCTTTCTAATAATCTCTTCTGGTTTTAAAACATTGGAGATGGAACATTTTGTAATAATGTGCTTGGAATGCACAGTGTGTTCATTTGCAGAATTGAGCCAGTAGGGTATGTTGAGATTGTTTGGAGAAAAGCTTGAGAGCTACTGGGTTATCTTTGTATAATGAAATAGATGGCCCTTTGTAATCTGCTGTGGGTGTGATATACAGAAAAAAATGTGTCACCTTCTTACAGCAGTGGCCCATAGTGACAGTCACATATTATATGTACAACTCTAAACCTACAGCGATATTCTAACATCAATGATACTGAGTAACAAGGTAAATAAATAGAATACAGCATGTCGACTTAGCTGCTGCAGGAAAATGCATGAAAACCAAATTTATGCCAGATGTGAAGACATTGTTTTTCCAAAGAAGAGGTCACAAAGTTCTAAAAAGTTTCATAAATAACGAGTAAAGAGCACAACCTGGAAACTGTAGAAGAGTTGTTCACATTTCTCACTACAATTTGAATCTCAGTTGATTGAATCTGTAACTGTTTCCAAATGAGGATATTATTTACAGAATTATTTTTGTAGGGCACTTTCATACTAAATTTGGTTGAGAATGAGAATGTGTTCATGGGGATTTTTAATGTTTTTTTTTTGTTTTTTTTTTGATGTTTTGATGAAACAGTACTTACTGCTAGATTAAAAAACAAGATTTCAGTGAGATCATGAGTAATATACAGAATCAAAAGTAATACTGTGTTCTTTTCCCTGCACTTAAAAAACAAAACAAAACAACAACAAAAACATTAATTCTTAGACTAGCATTTATTTTTATAGCTGATTTTTGTGTTTGATGTTAAAATCTGAAATGGTTTTGTATCAGATAATCTTTATAAGCTGAAATAGAGCCTGTATAGCTGTGGTAGGTTCATACTGGATTTTAGTACAATATCATCTTTACACAGCGAAATTTGTAGTTTTAGTGGAAACACATCTTGTACAGATGTTTACTGTATTCTTGTTGCTGGTTAATTACTGACTGAATGTGGAAACGATTGTAACGCTTTTAAGTAACAATGGATCTGAAATAAACAGTAAAGGAAAAATATATTGATTCAGTATATTATTTCTTATTTCATTTTATGCTGCTACGTTGTTATGGAATAACACATATGAGATTTCCCTGGGTTGGCTGATGTTCTCTGACGATGTTGTGGTTTAGGGGAGACTGGAAACAGTAACAGTACACCTAGCACTTTACAGAGCATTGCATCTGTTGAATGCTTTTTTAAACCTACAACTCTTGTGATATGATACTTCAGATTTCATTTGTCTTTTATGTTACATATCGAATTTCCATAAATAAGAAAGGTGTTGAAAAAGCTTTTGTTCAAATTGTTGTCCTATTATTCTTTGTGCTGTCTGAGTGGCCAGGAAATACTTTTATTAGGTGGCTGGTGTGTTAATATTGTGTATTAAACTGCTACATTTCCTGGTGGCCTGTGTTGCCTTTAGGGTTTGCTGAGATAAGAAAAACTGTCGAGTTTATTTTTGACTGAATCTGACATTGTAAGATGAAACAAGTGCTGTGTGTTGAACCAGTCTATCTTACTCACAGATATCAGTAGGCTGGGATGGATTTCAAATCAATCATAAAATCATTTGAATTGAAAGGGACATGCAAAGGCCATCTAGTCTAACTCCCCTGCAGGGGGGACCAGAACACCTAGAGCCAGATCAGGTTGCTCAGAGCCTCATCCAGTCTGACTTTGAATGTCTCCAAGGATGGGGTATCCACCGACTCTCTGTGCACCCTGTTCCGGTGCCTCACCACACAGCTGGATTTCTGGGCTAGCTCATGTCCAGCTTGCCATCCACCATCCAGCCCATGTCATTTTTGGCAGGTCTGTGCTTTTTTTGTCCTACAGCTTGCATTGATAGTGAGGGTTAGTACTGTGTTGTAGCTCGTAGGCACTACAGTAGTGCTTGCAGATGCTAGGGTTGTTTCTTGTGGGCGAAATAAAGCTTCTAGAGAAGGAAACTCTGTGGACTTCTGATGGAATTTGGAACCAGCTTGAACATATCGTTTCCACTCACAGAACGTGCAGCACCAGGATGTGCTCCTCAGTCCTCACAAATCAGCGTTTATGGGTCAGAGAATATTTATTAATGGTGCTTACTCAAACATCTTACCGCAGATTGTGTTTCAGTTCTTTTTATTTTTGTACTTTGTTTAATTTAAGTGCTGATACGCATAAAGTAAATAAATTTATTGAACTAACTCTTAATTCAGAAATTTAGGTCTTCAGTGTTCTGTAAACTTGAAATCTTGAAGCGTATACAAATAGTTTTTTCCCAAAAGAAAAGTATTTGTTACTTGCACTCATTAATTTGTTAGGTAAGGTTTGGGAAAAACTTGCTGTCTTTGTCTCAGAAATAAGTTGAGTGGAAGAGGAAGTCTGTGATTTTCCTTGTAGAATTCATGTAGGCTTCTTGCAAGACATAAAGGGATGAAAAATACCTTAGATGAAAAGAAGGTAGAAGTCATATCTTTATAACATGATCTGAGACGGAAATCATCTCAGTTAAGAGCACTGTGCTTGCACCTCTTTATTTGGAGAGTAATGTTAAGGTTGACCAATATCAGACTTTGATTCCCACGATAGAAGTAACAATCAGAATGATCCTAAGAGGGCTGCTCTGGAATAATATATTATTTTATTATGTTGGCCCACAACATCAGAGGCAGATGTTGGTGGTATGGCAGTGGTAGTTGAACCTTTCCAGCAACATTCGTTATGGTTTTTCGCGTTGTAACAGATAACAAAGTGGCATCTGACATGGAAGTGCATATGAAGCAAAGGTGTGTCACTGAATTCTTCCATGCAGAAAAAAATGCACTCTTTGGCATTCACTGATGCTTGCTAAACATTCATGGAGATCAAACAGTGGATGAGAGCATAGTGAGGCAGTGGGTGGTGTATTTCAGCCATGGTGACAGTGGGTTTCTGCTGCACACCTCTTCATTGCTGCCAAAAATGCTTAGCTTAGGTGGAGACTATGTTGAAAAACAATGTTTTGTAGCTGAAAATTTGCTCTATAGAAAAGCGTTATTGTGCTCTTTATAGCTGTTGTATGGAAATACATAGGAGGCATTACTTTCAGAGTAACCTACGTATCTCAGTTGCAGCAGTTTGCATATAAAAGGCCTATGTAGATCAGTGTAAGTTATTTTTAAAGTATCTTGACTTCTGGTCTTATGGAAGTGAAGCACGGCTCAGTGTGGGAAACAGTGCTTTAAAACTTGCATCACTGGGTCATGCACTGGCACTTTTCTTGGGTTCGGTAAGAACTTTTATAAGACAGACTTGTTTTGATAGTTGCTATTGATACTTGGATATATGTAGCATTATTGAAAGCCGATAATTCATGGACTTCCTAAGATCAATCATGTAGGTTATACATAGTAAATATTCCAGGGTCTACAAGCTGTTATAACTTCGTTTCCAGTTCAGTGGTGAAAGTTTGAAAATATCAAGCAAACCATGAGGAATTGCTGGACAGGTGAAATGAAGACATTATAGAGGGCTGCTTCTGAAAGCTGGAAGTAACAATTTTTTCTCGAGACTTCACTGTGAATTGTGTAACATTTTCTTTATTATTGAGAGCAGTTACCTTGAATAAAAGTAGTTACTTGAAATATCATTGTAGTCTTTCTTCTTTCTGTCCTGTGGTTGGATCATAGAATGGCTTGTGTTGACAGGAACTTCAGGGATCATCAGATTCCAATCCCCTGCCACAGGCAGAGTTGCCAGCTGCTAGATCAGCTACTAGGTCAGATTGCCCTGGGCCCCATCCAGGCTGGCCTTAAACACCTTCAGGGACTGGGCATCTGTGTTTTCAAAATTGTTTGCTTTAATTTCAAAGGCGTGTGCAAAATTCACTTGAGAGAAGAAGAATGCAGAGGTCCTGCTAGTACTCCCTCCATCCATCAATCTGTGGAAGCAGTTACAAGGACAAGTTTAGGATTCTTTAATATATCTTATTGCTTTGAAAAAGTGTTGCTAGAAGATGACCTATGTGAAAGTGTCAGTCATCTCACTGATGAGTATTAAAAGCATTTTAAATAGAATAATACAAGGAGATAATAAAAAAGGTGCATACTTTTCTAGGCACAGTGACATAATGCCCTGTGAAAATGTTTATCTCCAGAGTTAATAAGAAGGATTTTCTTTAAACAGGAAAATTACCACAGGAGAGGTTTGTTATATTGAGAAACAAACAGAGAAAAAGCAAAATGTTCAGGAGTTAGCTCTGTTACTGGAATCACTGGGAAATATGTATATGAAAAGATAGAAACATTCCTAGGAAATTACTTGAAAAACTGTGATTATAAACACTATTCAGTATCTAATAGATAGACTTTCATATGTTGCTGCTGACACTTAGGAAGAAGATTATAAAGTGAACCAAGAAGAAATATTTTTCTGACTCAAAAAGAAGTTTTATTCCGAAGATTTGCCTTGTGTATCAAAGGATGATTGATGTTTTATTCCACAATAATAATAAATTTTAAAAAGCCCTGATACTTTCCCTCTTTCCTCCGCTTAAAGCTCGTCTGAAACCCAATGCTGTGATAACCCAGTGAAATTTTAAGTGACAAGCTTCTTGGCTTTTCACAGGAAGAAAATCTAGACAGCCTAATAATGGCAGATGTTAAGTTAAAACCACTCATTGCATCTGAGCCACAGAATATACCAAAACAGAGATGAGATATCCAAAGGAACCTTAAAAGGTGACCAAGGAGTATAACTTATTCTGTGCTCGTGCAATGCAGTGTGAGATGTGATGAGAGGAGAGAGCAGAGATGGTGTGCCCGCTGTCCTCCCACCGTATGCAGTTGGTTGCACAGTGGACTAGGCTGAGCAGTGTGAGACCAGAGTTCTGTCTGTTATGACCCATAGTGTGTAACAGATAGTAAGATAGGAATTCAAAGATTTAGTTAAAACTGTGCTAATATAAATCACAAGGTGTAATAATGTTAATCTGATGTGAAGAGTACTGCACATGTAGCTTGAGAATTGGGAAGAGGACTGCAAGGTCCGGCTTAGGTAGGATTCAGCTACTAATAACGCATAAAATCGGGCACGTTAGAGAAAACTTGATTTTTTACATTGTAGTGAGTGATTGATTCCTGGAAGAATTTAGTTTCCAAGATGAATCAAGCTGAGAGAGGAAACTATTTTGAGCTTGTTTTGAAGCAACTGCAGTGTCTTTGTTCTTGGCAAAATCTTAGAGGATGCAATGTGCAAGTGTGAATCTTCACTACATACCTCTGTGACTGTGCAGTGAAGCTTTTGAAAAGCTTGCAGAAAGAAGTGATGTCCCTCTTCAGACTCTGAGGACTTGTACAGCCCTACCTGCCCAGCCCCCAGTGTCACCATCAGACATCAGCCCCTGTCACAGTGAGGCCACAACAGGGCTGGGCTCCAGCTCTGGGCAGTCTTGCTCCACCCAGCCACAGCCCCCAGCTGTAAGGCTTGAATCAGCATCTGCAAAAAAAGTAGTTGTCACTGTCTATCAGTAAAGGAATCCCATGCCATCTTACTTAAGGGTAAAGCTCCTTCCTGTGGGCACTTGCTTTCTACTGCTGGTGTGCTTTTGTTTGTTACTGTTCAGCTTGTGTAACACCTAGATTAGACTCCTGAGTAGCACAGGTTGGGAAGAACTGTTCTAGCATGAACTTTGTCTTATGTAGCCAAACACTGAGTTTCCTTCTTGCTTCAGCTGTCTCCAGTACCTTCAATTTCAATCTGTCAGACTGTTGTTGTTGTTTTTAAGATTGATACCAAATTTCTTTCTTGAAACCAAAGTGATATCCTTTGGTTTTCTCTGTCATCACTAATCATTTTAATTCTCTGAAGACATGTATTTTTTATGTCCTTAAACTCCTATTTCTATGGCACTTAAAGGACTATGCCTGTCTTCATTAATATCTGTAGTAGTTTTAGATCTTTGGTACCTTTACATCTCTGATTTTAATCCTGATTCATATCTATTTCTGTCTACTCAGATGTAAAATTTTTCTCTCTTCCCACTTCTTCCATCAAATTACTTTCTATGTTTGTATGTGTTAGTATTTTTCAGTATATCAATGAGAATTGAATTTTAAATAGATTTATTTTTAACTTGCGTCCTCCAGTGTGTGTAAAATCCTTATCTTACTGTGTTCTAAGCATTATCCAGACCATTTATGTATTTCCTTATGATATTGCGTGGTTCCTTGCTGAAGGGTTTTTTTAGATGCTTGCTATTGTTTGAAAAATGAGTTGTCAAACACACACTGTCTGTTTAGTATGGGATCCTCTGTCCCTGAATCAGTTGTTCCTATCTTATCCTGTAATCTCTTCATTCTCCAATAACAAAGTACTGTCTCATCACATTGTACTACTCTTAAACATAGCCTGTGTTGTTTTTCCTGTTTCACCCATAACCAGAAATTTGATCAGATTTGCTTTTGCGCTTCCTGAACTGAGGAGGCAGCGACTTGAATTCTTGACATCATGTCTTGTCTTATGAGTTTCTCTGAGATTCTTGGCTGTAGTTTCATTTATCTAATTATCTTCTTCCCCACTGCTATTCATGTATGGTCTGTCAAGATCTTCAGATTGCAGTTTAATTTTTATTTGATCTGTCTTAGAATTCTGCTGCTTTTCTCTCTCCTTTGTTGAAGGAACTTAAGCTCAGAAAGTGATACTTGCTGTGGTCTTCTAGACAATTTTTCTTAATGGAAGTTAATGTTTATTTAGAGTTCTTTGGTCGAGATATTTGTGTGAGCTGTAGGATATATTCATTATTTTTGCAATGAAGAAAAGCTCAGGGCTTATAATAGCATATACCCTTTAAAGTGCAGTGTTATGAGTGGTTTTTTTTTTTTTAATTTTAATTATTTTATTTTATTTTATTTTATTTTGCATACTAGCTGATGTTCTATGTAGATACTGGGAAATTATTTCTTAGAACATTTAGTTTCAGAATTCTTTATAACCGCTTTTTGTGTTTAACCTATACAAAATGTTTATATTTGAACTTCTGATTTCAAGAGGAATGCTTTGAATTTCATGTTAGTCAAACCTGAGATTTTCACTGCATGCCTTTTCTCTTTCTAAAGGGTAAATTTGTAATAAAATGATTTTATGGACCTTCACTTGTGTTGTTGGATGTTACTTAACATTTATGTGAAAATCTTAAACTGGAAAGCTTAACTGGAATCGGCTGTTGCAGAAGCAATAGTGTTGGTCATTTCTTAACTTATGCTATCATGAAGCTGAATTTGACATCTGGACAGCTAAACTTGTACTAGTTCCTAAGTGTTGCACTACAGATACCACCCATAAGTAGGTGAATCATTGTTGCATGCAGATGAGTGGATATGTTGCTCTGTATGTCAAAGTATTACAGTTTAACTATTTCAATAGAACGGTATTATCTGTAGAGTAAATTTGGAAAATTTACAAATGTTAAATTTTATTGAAGTTGGTGATAGTTAAAAATAATGAACATATAAAAGATTTTAAGCCTTAACTTAACACTTCTGACCAAACATTAAAAGTTGAGGGTAAAAATTGTAAGGAGAAAAAACTGGGCTCCTCAGTATAATTATTTCTTTTTAATCCAAAATATATATGTTTTTTTTTCTGGTTGTGCAGTGTTTATTTTCTGAAGGTCAGTTTCGTTGAGGTGTTTGCACTGTGGATTAATACTTACTAAAAATATGATAAAATGAATTGTATGAGCCAGTTTTTTTCTTAGTTCTAAAGAGTTGTCCAGTTTACGTTTTGCCGTTGTGAGTGAATCTATGCTTTTAATAGAAGACATCCTACAAGAGTTTTCCTGGATGGCTCCTGTATGTAGCAGCGTTTTTACTAGAAAATGAAATACTGGACTATTTAGAGTAGTTTAACAAGAATGCCAGCCTTTTCTTTGCAAATGTCAAACTTTCATAATTGAATTTTTCAAGCTTCACAATACTGTTTGTGATTTGACGTATACTATACTCAGTTTGTTTCTGTAAACATTGAACAGATTTGACAACAACTGATGGTAGTAGGATTATATCTATTCATAAAATTCTGTATACAGATAAAGAAAATTTGATGTTTTCCTCAAAGTTAATTGACACATAGAACAACTGTGTAGTCTGCCCCACTGCATTTTTCTGCTTTCAAGAATGAAGTATGGGAATAGTAGTGTAGTGACCTCTCTTTTATTAATTACATGTTCAAAGGCTGCATTTGAAAGTAGAATGTATATGGTAAGTTGATCTAGTCCAAAATTTTTGGAGGTATTTTCCTAATGAATAATGAATAACAAAGGAATTTAGTTCTTACAGCATAAAAAGGGGTAGTTTAGGCATTTGCAAGTTCTATGAAAGAGATACAGTGCGGATAGTCTCTAGTTATGTAGTTTTGATTATTAGTGGAGTGAATTTTCAGTTTAGTTTAGCTGTTGAAAGCTGTCTGTTGTGATGTTTACTGATGGAGCTCTCTATGGTTTTACGTACGTTGATTTTTGTTTAACTGATAGAATATGCAGCTTAAGGACATGCATGGACAAGCTGCAAGTTTTAAGCTCTTAATTTTACTGTAATATTTGGAGAGAATTTTGGTTTATGTAACCTAAACAGTTCAACAATTCTTTCTCTGCTGCCATCATGACCTCCTTTGCCAGTTTCCCAAGGCGTTCTCAGTCCAGTGCATCTCCTCAAGGGTTAGGCTGTGTTTATGCAAAACTGAGTTCTTCCAGTTCTGAGTTCCAGCTGCCTTGTCTTGCCCTCTTTCATCCAGTCCCCGAACTCTAATTTCTACTTGATGGCTTCCCCTCCAAACTCTCTTTAGTCATTTTCCATTATCTTTACATGTTCACATGCCTCTTATTCTCCACAAACACCATGCAGTGTGTATGTTTTGTCTGTCAACAGCCAAGATGATGCCATAGCCTACTGTATTTGAAAGCTGAGCCCTTATTACACTTTGATTCATTCTCAGATTTGCTGAAGTGTTTTGTTAAGGGGTAATGTATTCAACCAAGTACTTGAGGAATGGGAATATGGGATATACTACAGTGTCCCATGTGCAGTACTATCCTGTACTCTTGGTACGCTGGTGTCAGATGCGTTCAGTAGTTTCTAAGTTCTGTAATGCTGTTCTGGCCATCCTGTTCTTTTCCTGCCCTGCAAATGATGGAGGTTTAATTTAGAAAAAATAGCTCTGTGTTCTTATGTTTTGGCAAAACAAAGTCTTCCAGCAAAGCATGAATTTTTTGGTATTTGCTTGAGTCAGCATCTTCAGCGGCATCTTTATCACATATATTAAGCCCCAACTAACATTTCTGAGGGCTATCCACTGAGTGCCTACTTCTTCCTGTAAAAACTGACTGTAGTATTTCCATTATAACTTTCTCAGATACCTTCAGAGTTCTGAAGCTAAACAGCTTCCATTCCTGCTAATTTCTGATGCCTTAGAAGAGAGATTGTTTATCTCTATCATAAAGAGACATTTCAGCATGGAAAATTCTAAACGTCATTCATAATGAATATGAATGAAAAATGCTCATATTCTTTCTTCCCTACCAGCTCTTTTCATATAGCTAACTATCGTTTAGACTTTCTGACAAGCTTGCTGACTCCTGTGTGTTTGAAAGAGGACCTGTTTGTTGCTGTTTTAGAAGTTTGTCTCTCAACGTTTTTTGACATGCCTTGATGTGTTTCTGTATTTTATCAGAATATACAGTCCAGTCCTTTGTGTGTTTCTTGTTCGATAGCATTTCACCTTTTCCAGTTATACATTAAGGTTTTAAATTTGCCGTGTCTTCTTTTCTCTAATGCTTTGTGATATGTGGTTGAAATGTTGAAATAGTCTTTTATTATTTAATTTAGTGTAAAATTATAAGAAATGCAGCAGTTTAAATTAGATTGTTCTAGTTAGCGTATGTTAATTTGTGCAGATAATTGTGAATCTGCACTTGATAATTGCAGATATAGATTCATTTAAAATGCTTTTAATTCCTGGAAGAAGAAATCAGGCAATTCATAAATATCAGATTCTTTATAACAAGGATATGAGGAAGATCTTATAAGTCACAGTAAGGAATATATAATGTATTATCCTTTCACGATGATGACAAGGGCAATGCATGATCAGGTAAGAAATGTTCTAGTAGAGGTGCAAATCTCTCTGCATAAAGCTGCTTGGTGAATAGGTATTAAGGGGGTGTATCTTGTGGGATACTGCAGGATATATGTTGGGATTAGATGTGGGCGGTCTTTCAGTGTTTCATCATTTGGATCTAGAGTTTGATTATTAAATTTACAAGTATCAGTATACCTTAAGGGAATTTAAAGTGCATTGGAGAACAGCTATAGAGTTTCAGATCATTCAAGAAATTCAAGGGATGGCTAGAAATAAACAGTGGTGTGTGTATGTTTAGGGCTAATGTGTATGAGAACCCTTAGGTCACAGCCTGAACCAGTGACTGAGCACTGGGAGTACAGATGCAAGCAGTTCACCTGTATGACTGGAAGGGATGGACTCTGGGTCCTAGCCCCATTTTAGGGCTGATAGCCAAAAGGAAGCATTTCTACTTGGAGATCTCCTCCTCTGGGAGTTTCTGGTGAGCACTGATCTGTGGAAAAGAGTGAGCCATTCCTTCTTTATTACTGAATTGCGATCATTGCCTTTTTTTTTTTTTTTTTTTTTTTTTGGCATAGTCGTGTAATTCACCCTTTGGCTTCCAAAGTTGAACGCAGGATTTACAAGGGAAGGTTATGGCTTGGTTAGTGTAAAGATTAGAAGGTTGCGTGGATGAGGAGAGTGTGTAATCTTCTGATACATAAAAGATGAATTGCAGAGGGCTGTGGAATCTATTTTTCATGTGACACATGGATGAAATAAGCAACAGTTTAAATGTATAAATTTCTATTGGAGATTGAAGGAATTAGATGATAGGGGTGTTTTCAGCTAGCACAGCACTAGACCTGAATTGTATCGGGAAGTTGCGTAGTTGTCACTGGAGATCATGGGAAGACATATGTCGCATTGCTGCATAATTACTGTGGCTAAGAGTAGCATAGATGACCTCCTGCAGTACCTTGTAGCTCTCTGGTTCAGCACTGAACTGACCTGATAGAGCTGAGATTGTAGTGTTGGCCTGCTGATCAGTATACTGACAGTGATGAGGAAATGTTAAGTTGTACTAGTAAAGCTGAGAGTTTTGTACAGGAGTAGTAGTGCTGGAGTTCAGCTACTGATACAAGACTGCATCAGTGCTTGCTTGGATGCGTCTGGATGAGGAGCTATGAGATATGATTTAGTGGCTTGTGGTAGCAGCGGTAATGGGAGGACGGTTGGACTAGGTGATCTTGTAGGTCCTTTTCAACCTTGTGATTCTGTGATTCTATTGGGATGATATGCAGCATTAAAGTGCCCAAAATAAAGGACAGCTTCTGTCATAGGTCTCAGCTGGTAAGACTCTGGTTGTCCTCATTTAAAATGTTTATTCACTTTGAGGCAAATGAAATGTTAGTGTTTCTGTAGTTGTGTGTGTGAATTTTTTAGTCTTAACAGTTATATTATTTCTATACCAATGTAGACAGTGGTTTCCATGTTCTTTTAGATAAAGAATTCTTGTCAAAGTAAAAGTAGTTTTTTTCTTACCTACAATAAGAAAACCAAGAGATTTGGTCATATTAGAAACTTGAGAATGGTCAAATTTACTTCTTCAGTGAAATACCTTGGAAAAGGTGTATTTCCAAATAATAAACCCAAAAACATGTATTACCAAATACCTTGGAATTGTCTTTCTGCAGAATAGTAATGAAAAAAAAAAAAGTGCAAACCTATTATGAATGAATTAAATATCAATTAGATTTATGCCACCTATAAATCTGTGTACTTTTAATTCACCTTTTACTTTTTTGTTTTGTTTTGATTCTGTTTTCCCTTAGGAAAGGAGACTGAGAAGGCCAAAGATCGATGTGATAAAGCCACTATGAAGCTTCATATGTTGCATAATCAGTATGTATTGGCACTGAAAGGAGCACAGTTGTATCAGCACCAATATTATGACACTACACTTCCTCTGTTACTTGATTCGCTACAGAAAATGCAAGAAGAAATGATTAAAGCCCTGTAAGATACTTTCTTGCATATTTTAACTTTCAAATGTGTGTAGTATTCTGATTTATAGCATTATTAAAAATTAGTAAACTGTAATCAATTATTTGTATTTCAGTTGACAGTAATTGTGCATGAATAAGTCTGTTCAAATACATACAGTAGTTTTGAGGGATTACTTACGCATTTTGGCAGGACACTGTCTTAACTTTTCAATTTAACACATTAATTACTGTGTTTACAGTTTATCCTCTCCTTCAGCTGGAATAATATATAAGTTTGCTACCTCTCTAGTAGTCTTATTCTTAGGAAATTTTGCCACTGGAAGCTTAAGCTGTCTAGTGATCTTGACGGTTGTTTTGGAGGCCTACCAGACAGATGCATGGTAGTATGGGTGGGCAAATAACAGAATCATGTAAACATAACCTTACTATGAGGAATCCAACCTTAAAAATGAAGCTACCTTTTCCCTGGAAGATGATTCTCTGCATTGCTACAGAAGGTGTGTAAACTGATTATCCTGGAGAACAGACATCAGGCCCTCTTTTCTGGACTGTAGGTGCCATGCTGCCTCTGTGACTTTCCTGAAGAGTTCCTGCAGTTTCCTGAGGAGTTGGTTAGGCCTTCTTCTTAGGTGTTTTGTAAGTCACTAAAAGGCAAAGTGACTACTGCTTTTTGTAGGTATTGTTCAATTAGATATGAGGCAATCTTCTGTAACTCATTTTCTTACTTTAACAGAAATGCATGTTTATATTGATGTCAGCAAATAGGAAATGAGGGACAATTAAAGATTTCATGCTCAGTAACACAGATGTCAGGGATTGGAGGGACCTCGGAAGATCATCTAGTCCAATGCCCTTGCTGGAGCAGCAAGACCTAGATCAGGTCACAGGGAGTGAATGTATCCAGGCGGGTTTTGAATGTCTCTAGAGAAGGAGACCTCACAACCTCTCTGGGCAGCCTCTTCCAGTGTTCTGTTACAATGTGTTTGTGTGAAGCAGTCATTAATGGCCGCGTTATCAGTATTATTGTATTACTGTCATTGATTCTGGTGCAAGAATCTAAATTAAATAGACCTCTGTGGCACTTTAAGTCTTTTTAATCTTAATGTGTGTGTAGAATCACAACAAGAGAACACAATTAAACTTCTGCATTGTAATTAAGGTTTTTTGTTTTTTTTTTTTTTCCCCAGAAATGTGAGTTAAAGTAGTGCACTGAAGAATTTTATTGTATAAAAAGGGACTATTGAGCCCACTTCCATTTGCTGTCTCTGAATACAAGCTTGAATAGTATTTCTGTCAATTTCTAAACTTTTTGGGAAATTGCTGCCTTCTGATATTGTGGCTTAATTCTACAAAAAGAAATGGTGATTTTATATATGGGGCTTGGTGCTGTTGCCATATGTGTGAAACATACTTCCTTAATAGTTCTGATTTTGCAGACCAACTAGCTTGGTTTTTATGTAGATAGACAGTAATTGTCATTGATTCCCTTTCTTTTAGATGTAGCATTGTTGTGTCTGATACTGGCCTGTCGTTTGTTACACTCTTTGAACTGTTTTCTGGAACCTTTTCAGATACATTCACAGGCAAAAAAAAAAAAAAAAAAAAAAAAAGATTCTTTTGTGGAAAGCTCAAACTTAGAGATCGCAGGAGAGTATTCTGAGGAAATGTCACTGGATGCTCTTAAAATTTGTGGTAAAATACTGCCTGTTCTTTTACCACTCCTTTATCACTTCATTTTCCCCACTTCTGGAACCGACTAGTTGGCTGAATGGCTTGTGCTTTCTTGTGTGAATTTCCTCTTTGATGTTTTTTGCTCTTCTAGTTTGCACGTCAAAGTGAAATGTGTTTGTTTTTGTCTAAGTAGCTAATTCATAAAATAACTGTATGATGAAGGATAGATAATGATGAAGAAAACATTGTTAAAGGGAATTCTCATTCTTCAACTCATTTTCCATAGTTTCAGAATGTATTTTGTTACTTAGGAGTACATGAGATGCTTTAGTGTAGATTATAACAAGCATGATGAGTCCTCTGGTTGTGAAAGTGTCATCAGTAAGTTGTGTATGTTCCTTTTTCTTGTAATCTCTGCAGCTTTAGTTTATCTACTCTGTGTATTCTGAAATCAATACAAGGATCGTGGTCTTAGAGACATCTCCACTCACAGCCAATTTATAAAGAAAAGGCCACAAATGCTCTGTTATTGCTTTGAGTTATATACACTGTATTATTTTTTCCCTTTTTAGTCAGTTGCAACAAGAATTTATAGAAACAGCAAACTGAAACTTTGAAGTGTTTCTAATACCAGCCATGCTTTCAGTGCCATGTTATACACTAGAATTTTTTTTCCTCTCTAGAAAAGGAATCTTGGATGAGTATAGCCAGATCACCAGTCTTGTTACAGAAGAGATTGTGAATGTCCACAAAGAGATCCAGACTTCGGTTGAACAGATAGACCCTAATTCTGAGTATAATGACTTCATAGATACTCACAGGTACACATGTTCGTCTTGGTGTGCATGTTCATATTATATTTTGAGTAAATCTTGCATTACACTGCAATACTGCTTGAGTGATCAGACTTGAATTTGTTTTTTTTTTTCACCTCATTACTTATACAACTTTATCCCAACTTGAAAAATTGTTCTACTTGCATGTACAGAATGCTGCTAGATATTTGCTTAACCATCTACCTCTTTGGTTGTAGAAAAACAAAATCCATGTTGATGTTATTGCATGTGTAAAGTCATAGCTTGGGTACTGACAGTGGACTATAAATTATGATCCATTTTCAGTGCAATCTAATTTGCTGTGTATTTGGTTGGAGTTTGCATCTATTATAATGCTATGTTTGTATGCTTTATTTCTCTCACTATCCTGTTTGTGGGTAAAGTGAATGTTAGGCATCACAGTGTACATTGTGGTTACTGCAGAGTGAGCAGCGCCTGAAACAACAGGGCATGCAGATAATGCAATGGAGTCTTGTATTTTTAAAATGTACTGCATTTGTTATTTATTGAGCTGTTACTCCATGTAGGTACACATGGAAATAGTTCTAAGACCCCTTATTTTATACTTTATTGTTAAAATGTGTGAATTAGTAATTGTCAAGTGCAGGCTTATAGTGGGGTCGGTGGCCTGTGCACATAGATGTCTGCTGAGAAACTTTGGTTATCCTACAAACTTAATTCAAAAAATTCTATTTTATTTTATGCTCAGATGGTTTTAAGACTGTATTCTTTATTCAAAGGAAAAAGAAGGTGCATGCAATTGCTACATTCTATTCTTTCATATGTAATTTTAACTATGTTTTATTTTAACTATATTCCAATTTTGTAAATACAATATTTATTTAATGAATTAGATCTTCAGAAGTTGTTGAACAAGAAATAGAATTTGATACATCCTTATTAGAAGAAAACGAAAACCTTCAAGCTAATGAGATCATGTGGAATAACCTAACAGCAGAAAGTTTACAAGTCATGTAAGTTGTCTGTTTCAAAAATCTCTTCTTTTGCTGTCATATACTTCATATTAAATGCTTATACAATTCATTGCATTGGTATGCTCTCATTTTTAAGGTCCATTTTCTCAAATCAGTATTTTCAAGCTGTAAACTCTTCCTGATTTCTGTTCTTACTGCTCCTTTGCACAACATACCCAGACCCTCTGAAAACTTGCCAGTACTTTCAGTATAGCTTCACTTCCTCTGCAATTAGTTTATACAGTACCCCAAGTCCATCATTAATCCTCCTTAGACATTTACTTACCTTCCCAAAACTTTTTCCACATTTAGTACTCTAGAAAAAAGTACCGGAATCCACTGATAAAGCCACTGAGTACAGTGATGTCATCAGTGACTTAAGTTACCATCCACGGACATTTCACAAATGTTTTACTTCATTTGATTTCTGTTTGCTTTAGTTTTCTAATTATTAGAATTTAAGTAATTCTAATGATTTCCATTATTAGAATTTAAAATATACTAACTTATTAAAACAAGTATACCTTTTGTATTACGTTTCATGGGAACTTTAGTTGGGGTGATAACATGCATATTTTCATATTTTGCTTATTTCGTAGTTAAATCTTTTCATTAATTTTACCAGCTTTACCTTTAGTCAGTTGCTACTGGCATGCAATTCTTCTGCTGAGGTTATTATTCTTAGTATGTTCTCATTATTTTATTAACCTCAGCTTTTCCATGAATTAGTCCAGTGTAGTTGTTTTGGAGATTAAAAAAATACATGTGTACAATTAATATTTCTTACCGCAATTTAAAACTGTAAAGTGAGAATAATGATCAGCTTGTGATTCTTTGGTGTTTGACAATCCATGTTTGACAAGCTTGTGTGCTATAGAAAGCATAACTAGGCCAAATAAGAACAGCGGTGAGTTGTGGTTTTTAACGTCTTTTCTGCTTAATTAAATTGTTTCTTGTAGATTATTCTGAAAACCAATGTTATAGGGAATTGTCATAGCAGTGAGATATTTGGAACAAAAACATAATGGTGTATCTTCCATAGATTATTCTAATCCTAGTTCTTCTTCACCATGTGAGATCCTCTGGATTTTGTTTGTTTATTTTTCCAGGTCACTAATTAGCGTATCTGTTCATAAACTTACTCTTAAATAGGTATTGAAATTAGTTTTCAAATGTAAATTTTTAACTTTCCTTGTTAAACGCCTCCTCCTTTTTACTGAAGGAGCTTCATATATCATGTCAAATAATCCTACAATAGTTAAAACCCCTTCCTTCTTTAAGCATGCTTCTAACAAATTCTGCATGATTACTGAACTGAGATCATCCCTGGGTAAACTATTTAAACGTTGTACATGTAAATCAACTTTAGCTCAGTAACAGGAATTATACACTTATTAAATCTTTTTGGTCCATCTTTATGTTTTTTTAAGATTCTACATTCAGTAGTTCAAAAAAATTAATAACTTTTTTTTGCCTTTATGAATAAAACATTAGCATTTTTAAGTAAAACATATGAAAGGCTAGTTTTCTTGTGAAAAAAGATTCTGTCAAAATGTCTATTTATATTTGTAAATATGCACTTACATATTTGTCGAATTAAATGCATTTTCAATACAACTTCCAGTCTATTCTGTTATAAATTCAGTGTTAAATTCAGTGTTCAAATTCTTTTGTGCATTTGATAGACAAGTTTTATGGTATGATAATATTTTTAGAACAGGAATCAAACAGCTCTTATAAACGTTGCCTTCTCCAAGGTGTTCATTTTCTATTGTAGTTTATACTATTTTTATTTTTTTTTTTTTTTAGTAAAAAAGTTTAGGTGTGTTATGGTCACACCAAAGATTGTCTTAACCAACTCTCTTAACACTGACCAGCAAGGAGAACTATGGAGGAGAATAGTAACAGGACAACCATTCTGTCATCTCAGCCTATCATATTTTTCAGCTAGGTCTGAATGTTTTGGGTCTGAAGTATTATTTGCAATAGTATTAGACATATTTTACTTCTGTGATTTTTGTCCAATCAGTTTTAGTATGTACAAGTATCTACTGTCCACAAAATTTCAACTCTTAAGGTCTTGTTTTGGGAGAAAATAGGAACAATCTACTCCTTTCTACTCATGATAATCCAAACTTGTCATAATCCTACTCTGTTATCTATTTCTTTTTCTTTCAGAATAGTATTTACCTGTAGTTACCCCTTTCACAAAACTTACTTGTACCTTTTATCAAGTTTTTCATTTGTCTTTAAGCATTTTCCTGGTTACTGTCTGCTTTTTGAGACTTTTGGATTTCCATGCTCTTGTTCTGCTTTATGTTTAACAAATCCAAGATTATTATTCCATTTGATTTCCTGACTGAAGCAGAATATCAAGTCGGTGTTTTCAAAGTCATCTACTGTAATTCTAAGGTGTTGTTTCCAAGTGGTAATGGTCAGCTTAGAGCTATTCACCACATAAGTACAATTATGGATTGTTTTTTCCCCCTATTTTTTTTTGTAATTTAGTGTTTGCTTATTTCGGTATGTACTGAAAGTAGCCTAAATGATAATCCAGTAGTAACGTAATTTGGAGTATTAGGATTTTTCTGGGTCTTATGTTCTTTGCATTCAGATATCATTGTATCAGCATTCTTTGTCACTTTGTTTAATTGCCCTTTTGTTTGTATTGTTACGAACATGCTAAGCAGTCCATATTTTTGTGGAGATACCTGTTTCCTTGCCCAATGAAAGCTGACTGTTTATTCTAATCGAGTTTGTTTTTGTTTTTAATATTTGCTTTTCATTGCAAGTGAGAACTTGCAGTTCTCTTCAAACTGCCTTTGCTGATGTGCCTTGTTAACTGCTTTTTAGAAATTTTTTACTGTAGTCATGTGTTAGAGACACTAGAGGAAAACAAAACTAAGCAGGTATTTTTGTAAGTGGAATGTGTGTTACTAGAAATCTGCAAGGAAGTTCAGTATATTTATCAATATACAATGGCTTCTTAAATATACATTCTACATGTGCTAAAACAGTAAGAATTTGGCTGTTGAATTCAGCTTTGGCATTGAAATCGGTGCCTTGGATCTTGTAAGTACATTGAAATGTTTCTGTGGAGATATGCTTTCATTATTGACAAAATGGAACTAGATCCAGTACACAGACTGCATTTATTTTCTACACTTTAAGGAGATTCGAAGATGTGTATTGATCCAAATTTAATAATCCTGCTTAAATCGGTTGTCTTGTTGAGTATGTTATGGAAAAATGATAGTTCTACGTGCACTACTTACTGGAGAATTTAATGAAATATGCGTGTTTACAATACACTTAAGAATAAATGATGATTAAAACTGGTTTGGTTTTATATTTTTAGGTAAGTTTAACTGAAAATTTGACAGGGAAGTAGATCCTCCTGGAACCTGTGCTAAGGCATGTGAAAGACAGGGAGGTGATATGGGAAAACCAGTACAGCTTCAGTAAGGGCAAACCCTACTTCATCAGCCTAGGGGCATTTTATGATGATGTCACTGCATCAGTGGACAAGGGAAGAGCAACTGATATAGTCTATCTTGACTTCAGTGAGGCCTTTGACATGGTACCCCACAACATCCTTCTCTCCAAGTTGGAAAGATATTGATTTGATGGGTGGACTGTTTAGTGGATGAAGAAGTGGCTGCAAAATCGGGTCCAGAGAATGTTGGTCCATGACACAGTGTCTGAATGGAAATCAGTAATGAGTGGTGTCCCCCAGCGATCAGTGCTGTGACCGATACTCTTTGATATCTTTATCAGTGACACTGACAGTGGGGCCAAGTGCACACTCACCAAGTCAGCATGCACAGAGGGACAGGATGCCATGCAAAGGGACCTAGGCAGGCTTGAGCAGTGGGCCTAGGAGAGCCTCGTGAGGTTCAACAAATCCAAGTGCAAGGTCTTGAACCTGGGTTGAGGCAACATCCACTACTAATACAATCTGGGGATGAAAAGGGAAGAGCACAGACCAGCCAAAGAGGACCTGGGAGTACTGGTGGATGGGAAGCTAGACATGAGGCAGTAATGTGTCCTCACAACCCAGGCAGCCAACCGTAACCTGGGCTGCAGTTAAGCATGGCCATCAGGTCAAAGAAGGTGATCCTGCCCTTCCATTCAGTGCTGGTGAGACCTTACTTGGAGACACAGATCTGTTAAAGGATGTCCAGAGGAGAGCCACAAATAAGAAAGAAGTCTTTTACAGTGAGGGTGGTGATGCACTGGAACAGGTCACCCAGAGATTTAGTGGAAGGCCAGTTCCCAAAGACATTCAGGGTGGGGGTGGATCAGTCTCTGAGCAGCCTGATCTAGCTGTGGATTTCCCTGTTCATTGCAGTGGAGTTGGACGAGATGACCTTTAAAGGTCCCTTCCAACTCTGAAGGATTCTGTAATTCTAGGTGGAAGTTGATGGTGACTAGTTCATCTTTCTAAGTAGTGTGGGAGATGTGGTGTCTCCCGATACACATTGATGACTGTCTCAGAATGGAATAGGGAAATTGCAAAAAGCATAACAATAAAAGTTTATGCTTGTCAGCTTTTAAAGTATCTCAGAAATTTTCAAAAGAACTACACTGATATTCAGTTTCAATCTCATGCTGTCATATAAAATTAGATATTTTTGAAATTTTAAAGCATTTCAATGTATTGATTCTGCATGCATACAGTCATATATATTCCAGTGATGAACAATCTCATTAGTTTGGTTTTAACCTACTGAATACTTGTGCTTTACTGTATTTATACTTGGTATATACTGAAGCTTGTTCTCCTCTGCAGAAACTTTCTGGTGCAGTATTTAGGCAATCTAAGCCAATGATTTTAGAACTCAGGGTCATCAGTCAGTTTCATGTTGTTTCAGCACATGCAGAATGTGTATTTAAGAAGTCATTCTCTGTTCGTAAAGAATGCAGTATATTGATTTTACTTGCAAATTTGTGAATGTAACATCTGTTTCCTTTATGTTAAGTCAAATACAACGTTGATTAAAATACTGATTTGAAAGCTGACAAAAACAACAGTATTGTCAGTTAGAGAATTGGTAATTAATTTTTAAGCAAGGTATTAAAATTTGATAGTTGATATTAAATCAGAGAGTCAAGTGTAAGAATTGTCATTTCTGAGAAGTTCAGTGTACAGATTTTGATAATCTAATGGCAGTAAAACTGCTTATCAGGAAAAGAGATATTGTTTTACATGTTGCTTTTTATCTAAAAATAAATATGCAGATGCTTGTTCATTCGGGAAGCAAATTATTATCTTTCACTATATGGCTTTTTTGTAGTCATTTAAGTCTTGCAGTATCTAGGACTGTCTGAATAAAGAATATGTTTAAGCATATTTGTCTGTGTATATTGTGTATCTTCTTTTGTATATTGTGTAAATGCAGTGGGAAAACTAGTTCAGTGTTAAGATCAAACTATTTATTTTGGTATAAATGACACACTGGACATAGCTCCTAGAGTCTCTGTAAATTGCTCTGTTGTCCTCTGCCACTCACTGTTCTGGGATGGTTTAGGGCAACATATTTGTGTAGTAGTATGTATTGTATGTGTTTTGCTCTCGTTCCACTCTTGACACATGTGTGTGCACATGCACACCCCTCCAAAAGTAATGCCTCCTATTTTATTATACTGGCCCATGACATGCAAAGTGGATGTTGGTGGTATGGCAGTAAATTTTGAACATTCACCCTGGTATTCCATTATGTTTTGTTGCTGTGCAACAGCTGGCAGCAGAGGGGTGGTGTGACAAAATGGCATCTGACATGGAAGTGTGTATGTAGCAAAGATGTGTCATGGAGTTTCTCCATACGGAAAAAAAGGGAACCTGCTGACATTCGTCTATGCTTGCTGAGTGTTTATGGAGACCAAACAGTGGGTATTAGCACATTGAGATGGTGGCGTTTCAGCAGTGATGACAGAGACATGAAAGAAAGGCCACAGACCAGGTGGCCATATGCAGATTTCACACCATGAAATGTATGTTGATTAGCTCATCTATACATGTACAGAGCTGATATATCGGCTTCATTGTGTTGGGAACGATCATGGCAGTGTAGGAATATATGAAGTTTATGCCAGGTGTATCCCATGAATTCTTACATAGAAAGAACACTGTGTGCCAGTCTGTCAGGATGTACTGAGCTGTTCATGGAATCACAGCATTGTAGGGGATAGAAGGGACCTCCAGAGATTGTCTAGTCCAAACGCCCTGCCAAAGCAGGCTCCCTACACCAGGTTGTATAGGTAGGCGTCCAGGTGGGTCTTGAATATTTCAAGAAGGAGATTCCACAACCTGCCTGGGCAGCCTGTTCCAGCGCTCTGTCACCTTTACCACAAAGAAGTTCTTGTGCACATTTGTGCGGAACTTCCTATGCTTCTGTTTGTGGCTGTGTCAGTCTAATTTTCTCAAGGCTGAACAGACCCAGATCACTCAGCCCCGCGAACTGGACACAGCACCCCAAGTGAGGCCTGACTAGGGCAGAGTAGAGGAGAAGGATGACCTCCCTTGACCTGCTGGCCACGCTCTTTTTAATGCACCCCAGGATGCCATTGGCCTTCTTGGCCTCCGCACTTCTGGCTTACAGCCAATCTGTTGTCCACCAGGACCTTCAGGTCCCTCTCTGCAGTGCTACTCTCCAGCAGGTCATCCCCCAACCTCTTCTGGTGCATGCAATTATTCCTCCCTAGGTGCAAGACTCTACACTTGCTTTTGTTAAACCTCATCTGGTTTCTTACTGCCCAACTGCTCCACTCTGTTCAGGTCTTGCTGAATGGCAGCACAGCCTTCAGGTGTGTCAGCCATCCCTCCCAGCTTCATATCATCAGCAAACTTGCTGAGCGTTTTTTTTGAAGACTGGAGTGACATTGGCTATCCTCCAGTCTTCAGGCATGTCCCCCATTCTCCAAGACCTCTCAGAGATAATAGCAAGTGGTTCAGCAGTCTTCTCTGCCAGCTCCCTCTGCACACATGGATACATCCCACTGGGGCCCATGGAGGTGTGTACACTGATGGTGCCTGGACACTGTCACACTATCATCTCTTCCCTCACCAGAGGGGAGCCTTCCAGACTATCACTTACCTCCAGGGTCCAGGATTCCCGAGGGGTTTTTTTGCATTGAAGGCAGAAGCAAAGAAGGCATTCAGTATCTCTACCTTCTCACATTCCCCATTACCAGAACAACCCCCTTATTTTGTAGGGGACCCACATTTTCCCTAGCCTTCCTTTTACTGTTAACATACTTAAGAAAGCCTTTCTTACTGTCCTTTATCTCCTTTGCCAGATTCAATTCCAGGTGGAAAGTCAGCTGGGAATTCCAGCTGTTAAAAGGCTGATAGTATCGTTTTCCTGAAATACATCATTACAGTGTGCCCTTGTGGCCAGGAAGGCCAAGGATATCCTGGGATACATTAATGAGGATGTGACCAGCAGGTTGAGGGAGGTGATCTTCTCCCCCTACTCTGTCTTGGTGAGGCCACATCTGGAATATTGTGTCCAGTATTGAACTCCCCAGTTCAAAAAAGACAGGGATCTCCTGGAAGGACTCCAGTGGGGAAGTAACAAAGATGATAAAGGGCCTGGAGCATCTGCCGTGCTAGGAAAGGCTGAGAGACCTGGGTTTGTTCAGTCTGGAGAAGGGAAGACTGAAAGGGGATTGGATCAATGTTTATAGATATCTAAAATGCAGGAGGCAAGTGGATGAGGCCAGACTTTTTTCAGTGGTGTGTTGTGATAGGATAAGGAGCAGTGTCAAAAAAGCTTGAGCATAAGAGGTTCTGCACATAAGCGGAAGAACTTCTTTACAGTGAGGGTGACAAAGCACTGAAACAGGTTGCCCAGAGTGGTTGTGGAGTCTCCTTTTTTGGAGATATTCAAGGCCTATCTCGAAGCTTGTTGGTGTGACCTACATTTGGGAACCTGCTTTAGCTGGGGGGTTGGACTTGATGACCTCTTAAAGTCCCTTCCAACCCCAGCAATTCTGTGCTTTTGTGATTACTAGTGATGAGACATGATTCATCACTACAGGCTAGAATCAAAGAGGCAGTCTGTGAAGAGGTGGCTTGAATTCCTCATCAAAGAAAAGATGCAGCTCTGAGTGGGTAAAGTGGTGTGCTGTTTTTTGGATTAAGAAGAGGTGATCCTTCTGGATTTCCTGGAACCCAGACAAACCATTAACTTTGGACAGCTATATCATGACTCTGACTAAGCTGACGGCTTGAAATTCCAGAGTCAGGCCAGGGAAGAAGACAACCTTTCTCTTGCAACCTGATAACACTAGACCCCATACTAGTTTGAAGAAAGACAGTAGATCACATGGTCAGTCTTGGCTGGACTGTCCTACCATACCCACCTTACCATCCAGTTTTAGCACATCTGACTTTCATTGTTTGGGCCAACAAAAAATTGTGTGGTCAACATTTTCCCAGCAACGATGCTGTCATAGCAGCTGTGAAACAGTGGGTCACCCCTGCTGTTGCAGGTTTTTATGAATGTGGCATGTAGGCTCTTGTTCATCACTGGTGAAAATATATAGCTGATGGTGGTGACTACATTGCACATAGTATTTTGTAGCTGAGAATTTGCTCTATCAAATAGTATTATTGTGCTCATTGTATCTGTTGTAGTTTCCATGAAATTAAATAGAAGGCATTACTTTTGGAGCAACCTACTTATGTAGTGATGTATATGCCGCTTTTTTTTAGCACTCATCAACACACATGCATGCAGGCATTCATTAGAAATTGTTCTCCTGGCTTAACAATAGTTTGATTTGAACGTATCTTGTTATCAAAGATTGTGTGTTGTTAAAAAAAATTGTTAAGAGCAATTAAAAAATTATTATTAATTTAAAAAAATTGTTAATGCAGCTTGCTCTTAAAATAAGTATTGTATTAATTAATAATGTAGGACTTGTTTCTTTTCATTATTTTCTTATTTTATCCCAGCTATCAATTCTGTGTATTTATTTAAAATGTACTTTAGCAGTCAGAAAGTTATTAATTTCATAAAGAATCTCATATATCAGCAGTATGCTAATAAGGCTTTAATTCACAGAACTCATCACGATTTATAGATGAAGTTTTCTTTTAGAAGAGCCTGTGGGCATAGATCATTTTGCAACCTTGTACATGTACATAGCTTTGTGTAGATCTGTTTAAAAATTAAAAAAAAAAAAGAATGCTTCTCAGGGAAATAAAGTTCCCAAATATGTACAGTTTCTATATATTTACACCATGGATTTTGGTAATGTATGTCTTACAGGTTAAAAACGGTAATAGAAGAACTCATTCAAACACAGCAAACACTTTTGAGCAAAGAGGAACTTGTGTTGGAACTAGAGAAAAAAATAGAAGACTCTTCTAAGACTTGTGAAAAGAAGTCAGAGTAAGTGGAATTAAAATTTCCAGTTGTAATACTGTGAAGGGAAATGTCTATAATGTATTCCTAATTCTTAAATAAGAAATAATCTCCACCGGTCTTGTTCTGCTTTTGTGAGAAATTATTCTTACTTATAAATAAGTTTTCAAATTCTAAAGTAAGCCTTCTTGACTCCAGATCCTAATTAATTAGAAAATTGAGAAGCTCTATTAATTTAATTTTGTTGTCATTTGATGTTAGCTCAATAACTGAACTTTTCTTAGCATTATAACTTCAGCCCAAATGAAGAAAAAGAATCAGTTCAGGTTGTCTCTTTGTTTGACATAGTTTGTTGTATACATGTGATTTTGTGGAAGACTTTTCAGTTATGTGGAAGATGTGTAATCTTTCTTGTGCAGTAATGTTTAGAACTTGTCAAGTTAAGTTCATTCTTTATGGCATTTGCATTAGAATAGCGAATGTAAAACCAATGCCTTGTGGTACTGCTCAATAAATAATAAAGGTGAGATATTAATGGTTGTTTTATGTGTCATAAATAAAACATGTATTGTAATTAATATTTTTAGGGCAGGATCTTTCACCTCTATTTCATGCCCACATCCCAATCTACAGTGAAGTTGCTGTAACTGATAAACCTTTATTTCTGTAGTGATGTCTCTAGTTCTTTTTGTGGTAAGTCGTAGTCGTACTAAACACTTAGTCATAAATACTGATTTACAGTAACAGGAAATTGGAATGCAATACCTCAGGTGATCTTCATTTGCTGTAGACACATTCTTAGCTCTTGGAAGGCAGCTTATCACCTGGTACTGTCAAATGCATTTCAGTCACATTCAAAACTTTATGTAAGTGTACAGTTATGACTAGACAAATTTTCTTTCATTGACAAAGGACACGTACTCACAATATGTTTTCCATTTATTCAGTTCTTGACCTGTCTTCCTTTCTTACAGGATAAATGGTTTGAACTAGATGGATTTTGTGCTGCTTTTCCATAGGAATGTTTCTTCATTGTTTTGCTGTTACATTTCTCTGAAAATAGTTCGTACTCTCGCTCTGTTTCCTGCTGTGTGCAAGCTCCTTTGAGTAATCTGTAGCAGGTGTTTGTATTGTTGAGATGTTTTCAGTCCAGACTGTGCCTATCTTGAGTCCGTGTTATTGTTGAGCCTCAGGTCTCCCCACTTCTTTCTGACTCATTTTCATCACTGCTAGTCCGAACAATTTGTTGACTTCTCAGTGGCAGTCTGCACTGGGTATTGTTTCTTTGTGTCTAATTATGGCAGCACTATGAATTGAGCTTTACACCTATTGCACTTTTCATTAAGGCATGTGTTGGAGCGCGTCTTGAAGTGCATCACTTTCCCACTTGCTGCCCTCTTTCGATCTTGCAATGATTCACTCCTAAAAGACACAGGCAGAGTTTTATAGATAGTAGTTCCTCACAGGTAAAAGGAATGGTCAGTATTCTGTGATGGATTGAGGCAGACTGTCACGTAGCTATCCTGTTGTACATCATGTCACAGTTAAGGAGGGAATAGCTCCTGAGTTTCAACATCTAGGATCTCATCTGTGGTTCATGATGAGTTGTAACCAGTTGGCATCTGGAATGCTGTCATTCTAGATGATAATGTGTATTCACCAAGGTCCTACTGGTGGTGGAAAACCATCATTTTTGTGGGGAGATGCTTGCTCTTTTTTTTCCCCTCATTTTGAGGATGAGATGAAGAAAACTATCTTGAGTTCATATCTTTGTGTGATGTTTTTAAGTGTCTGCTTTCTCATGCTGAACTTTACTTTTCAAGTCTTCCACTTATGTCTTCGTATGCTGTACTTGTCCTTTCCACACAAAAAATCTTTTGGAACTTGTTTGAGTAACCACCTAGCTCGGGATAATTTTCTGAGGGAGTAATCTTGCCGTCCATGACTTTCAGCTTGTATTGCATTCAGCATATGCCTACACAATGTTTAGTGTCTGTATGTTTAAGTTACGACAGAGTAACTTCTTCAATGGACAAGACTGTGTCCCCTTCTTTGTCAGACGCAGCTCAAACTGTGGATATATAGAATTATGAGGCTTGCTTTTGATTTTTTTCAGGATTTGCCAGTGGTCTTTTGGGTGGTGTTAACAGAGCTGCTTGAACTTTGTTCATGAGTACAACAAACAACTTCATTTCTGAAGTAGAAATAAAGGACTTGGTAATCAGGAATAATTTTTTTATTTTTTTATTTTCTCCAAATGGAGATCATACAGAATGACAGAATACTATAATTTTTCTTTAGTGTCCTTGTTCTTGGTAGCTCTGGTCCCTCAACTGCCTTTATCTGCTCTTTCAGACTGTGAGAATTCTGTGTTTCTTTCTAGATCGAGTTTCTGGGCTCAAGTGGAATGTTCTAAGTGTGTCAGTGTTGTACCATAGATGCTTCACGCTGTTGGGCAGTTTCTGTCCATGTTTGGTTTTGGCATTTATTGAGGGTGATAGCCATCTAGGTTCCAGGTGGATGTTCTAAATGGCCTGCTTGTCCTTTGCTAATGTTTGATCGTCTGTTGTAGAGTACCTGTTGGAGTTGAACATGTGTTCTCTTGTACCTTTATGTGAAGAACTGTTTTTATGGCCACCCACACTGGATTGATCTCCTGCATATTCGTTATTAGGAAATCAACTTTCTGTTATTTCCTTGGTGTTGTCTCATGCTTTTAAGGCTGAATTTGTACTTGCTAGTCTCAGTGTAAGGTGTGTGTTTCTCTTTTATTCACACAGGTCATTTCTTGGAGAACTGAAGGGTCTGGGGCTATTTCTTTTTTCTCTATGCAGAATGGTTCTCTAGTGGCCTGCAAGAAAGGTGAAAACCTTGTTGATTGTGGCACAGGAAACAATTAAGAGACAAGTACAATCTTTTTACATGCAGCTGCAAGGCCACTTGCGGGTTTTTTCTTCCAGATCTGTTTCATGCACTGTTTCTCCCAGGTAGTGTCTAAAGCTGATGCAGCCACCTGTGGTGCAACTATTGTTTGAGAAATGAGAATCTTTGGTCTTCTACGAGGCTTTTTTTAATAGGGCAACAGTCTGAAGTCTGTCAGTGTGAGAAAGGAGACATAAAATCTCTTTAAAAAGAAGTATCAATAAATAGACTGAAAACAAGAAACTGGACAGAAAACATAACTGTAACTAAATATTAATCTGAAATTCTGACTTGGAAGAGAACTAATGGATAAGATGAGGTGACACAGTAGTAAATCCATACAGCATTCTGTATTGCACTTCTGTAATGATGTTTTAATAATTCCAAACGAGTCACAGGATGGTAGAGGTTAGAAGGGTGCTGTGGAGGTCTAACCTCCAGAGGTTAATCGAAGTGTGAATTTACACAAATAATAATGAAAATGTATAGTTGTTGAGGGCCGCCATTGCTCTGCATTTGGAATAAGGTTGAAGGTAACGAGTGGGAATGTGAAAATATTCCCATGTTCTCTTGTATGTTAATGGTGAAATACTGTGTAATAATGGTATAAGTGAGACCACAAGTAGATTATGGGATATGGTTTCAATAGCTGTTGAAAAACAGAGCAGTGTTCAGAGAAGAGTCAAAATAACTTGCAGAAGACAAGAAAAACATTGATTTGTAGCTGAGTTCCAGTATTGAAAATGCTTTTATGTTGTTGCTGTCGTTTTTAAGCTTTCCTTAAAAAATATATATATACCTTAAATTATGTGCATTTTAAAATTAATTTTCTTTTCAGTATCGTTCTCTTGCTGAGCCAAAAGCAAGCACTGGAAGAACTTAAGCAAACTGTTCAGCAATTAAGATGCTCTGAGGCAAAATTTGCAGCCCAGAAAGAGCTACTGGAACAAAAAGTGCAAGAGAATGATGGGAAAGAACCACCACCTGTAGTGAATTATGAAGAAGATGCCAGATCAGTCACTTCTATGGTAAGCTTTACTGAATTATGCAGTCTTGCTATCATATATTGTTCCTTAGATCAGAGTTTTATGACACATGAATGGGTGACTGGAGTGAATAAACTTCTCTTTGCAGAAACTGACTAGTTGGAAAAACAATTCAGTAGTGTGGTTTTATTTATTTATTTACTTATTTTTAAGTTGCAGTGATTTACATTACTCTTTGTATATCCACAGACTTCATTTGGCCTCCTGCACCCTGGAGACTTAACTTCTCATTAGATTGTTCTATAATTAAAGGTGTTAATCTTTAAATAGATTTAATAAACATGACTATGAGTTATTGATAATTTTGTTGGCTTTGTTGAAGCAATATGTTCAAAGTTGTAGACAGAAAACTAACAGATAAAAGCTGTTGGAATTACTGCATACATTATGTCACTGAGAAATTAACTTCACGTGCTGTAATCATTCCTTTTAACTCTTAGTTGCTAACACCCAATTTTTAGCAGCTCATTTTTAGATGGCCCTTTAATTTTAGATGGCTCTTTGTAATGAAAATAAATTTGTGTTAATTTTTGAGATTCTTTGTAATCTTAAAAAGTACTTGGCTACTATTTTGGGACTTCCTTTTCTTAATTATATGCAGTTGTGTGGAGATAGTAGTCATGGAAACATAGAATGGCTTGCATTGGAAGGGACCCCAAGGATCATCAAGTTCCAACCCCCCTGCCACCGGCAGGTCCACCGACCTCCAGATTTGGTACCTGGACCAGGTTGCCCAGGGCTCCATCCAACCTGGTTTTGAACACCTCCAGGAATGCACTATCCACAGCCTCTCCGGGATGCACTCACCACTCTCTCTGTAAAGAACTTCCCCCTAACATCTAATGTAGGCTTTGCCTCCTTGAGCTTAAAACCATTCCTCCTTGTCCTATTACTGTCTGTTCTCCTCCTATTTAAAATTCCCAGGATTACTAACTCCAGGTAAGGGCTCACAAGCATTTAGGGCAGGATCACCTCCCTCAACCTGCTGTCCGCTCTTCTGGTGCAGCTCAGGTTAGGATTGGCCTGGGCTGCAGGCACCCGTTGGCAGCTCATGTTGACTCTTTCATCAGTTGGCACTCCCAAATCCTTCCCCCCCAGGGCTTCTCTCAAGCTGTTCTCTGCCTAACCTCTATGTGCTTGGGATTGGCGCTACGCAAATGTAGGATGCTTCACTTGGCCTTGTTGAACTTCATGAGGTTGGCATGGGCCCAACTCTTAAGCCTGTCTAGGGCCCTCTGGATAGCATCTCTTCCCTCTAGTGTGTCAGTTGTACTTCTCAGCTTGGTGTCGTCTGCAAACTTGCTGAAGGTGCACTTGATCCCACTGTCTGTGTCACCTACAAAGATGTTAAATGAAACTGGTCCCTGCAGCAGTCCATGAGGAACGCCACTCATCACTGCTGTTGACCACTAACACTCTGAGTGCAGCCATCCAGTCAATTCCTTATCTAGGGAGTGATTCATCCATCAAATCCATCTTTCTCCAACTGATGACCAGAATGTCATGAGGAACAATGTTAAATGCTTTGCATGAGTCCGGGTAGGTGATGTCAGTTGCTTGTCCTTTATCCACTGATGCTGTAACTCCATCATAGAATGCACCAGGTTTGTCAGGCATGACTTGCCCTTGTTGAAGCCATATTGGTTACCACCATTTTCTGTGTGCCTCAGTAGGGCTTTCAGGAGGATCCACTCCATGATCTTGCCAGGAACAGAGGTGAGAATGACTAGCCTGTAATTCATTGGATCTTCTTTTTTTTCTTGAAAATGGGGGTTATGTTTTCCCTTTTCCAATCAGTGGGAACTTCATCAGGCTGCCATGACCTTTTAAATCTGATGGATAGCAGCTTGGCAACTTCATCTGTCAGTTCCCTCAGAACCCATGGATGAATCTCATCAGGTCCCATGGTCTTGTACGCTTTCAGGTTCCTTAGGTGGCCTTGAACCTGATTTTCATTTACAGTAGGCAGATTTTTCTTCTCCAGGTTCATACCTTTGTTTTCTGCAACTTGAGTGGTGCAGCTAGGACGCTTGCCAGTGAAGTCTGAGGCAAAAAGTCATTGGGCACCTCAGCTTTCTCTGTATCACTTGTGACCAGTTCTCCAGTTTCCTTCTGAAGAGGGCCCACGTCTTCCCTGGCCTTTCTTTTATTACTGATATACCTGTAGAATTTCTTCTTGTTCCACTTTACGCCCCTGGCTAGATTTAATTCTATCTGGATTTTAACTTTCCAAACCCGATCCCTGGCTGCTTAACAACTTCCTTGTAGTTCTCCCAGGTAACCTGTTCCTGGTTTCACTCCCTGGAGGCTTTCTTTTTGTGCTTAATTAAGTCTGGGAGCTCCTGGTTGATCCACAGAGGCCTCCTGGTCTTCTTGCCTGCTTTCTTTTTTTCTTGGGATGCACTGTTTCTGGGCTTGGAGGATGTGGTCCTTGAATATTGTTTTTTTGGTCCCCTCTTCCCTCCAGGGCTTCAGCCCATGTCACCCTGCCAAGCAGTCCCCTGAAGAGTTTGAAGTCTGCTGTCCTAAAGTCCTGTGTAGTTTGATACTACATTTGATTGCACTTATTTGCTCTTCTTGAAAAATTTGTTGTAAATGCATGATTTGAAATGTAAATGCATGGTTTTCCTAGTAGTTCTCCTTCTCTGGAGATATTCAAGACCCGCCTGGACGCCTACCTGTGCGACCTGGTGTAGGGAACCTGCTTTGGCAGGGGGGTTGGACTGGATGATCTCTGGAGGTCCCTTCCAACCCCTACAATTCTGTGATTCTGTGATTCTGTGATAGTGACTAATTTTTTGTTTGGCTTATGTTGTGAGTACGTTTTGATGTTTGTGAATTTTTTGGATAATTTTAAGTTCAAAATTGCAGACCTCTGTATATAAAGAATTTATTTGGTGCCACACAAATGCAGCCAGTTTCAAAAGGGAGTAGTTTTCAAATTGTTTTCCATCTCGTAGAATACGTGATAGTATTGCATGACTCCCACAAGTAGTGAAGTTCTAAAATGCTGTTTGATGTGATTTTGTAGGTAGGGTTAGGTTACCTGTATTTTGTTTTGTAACTTCCTGTGTTTCTGATTTGCCTCTAATATCTGTAGGAAGGAGATCAATACTATGAAATAGATTGTTATTTCTAGTAAAACAGCTGTCTTCATGCCAAAATGATGTAGTATCAAAGTTGTTATAGATTATGTAATTGTCACAAAAGTTAACTGGAATCTTGTGCTAGATTACTTACTGAAATGTGCAGCAGTGATGCGCATGTTAAGAGGTTACACTTAGAAAATTGACTAGAAAATTGGTATAGAACAGGAAATCTTAAGGGACCGCAAAAGCCTGGCAGTAGATTTAACTGATATAACAATCATAATATGAAATAGTAAACAATTTCATTTAGCAACAATATAGTGGAATCTGTATTCCAGTTTAATGTATGTTTTCCTATATCCTTATGCGGACAGTAGAAAGAACTCTTGTAACAGTACAGAAGAGTATTTTAGAGTATTTTTAAGTAGAATACAACAATTTGTAAACTGTTATACTATTTCAGTGTAGTCATGGTTCATGTAGTCACCATTCCTGGAGATGTTCAAGAAACATTAGATATTGTACTAAAGTACGTGGTTTAATGGGGACATATTGCTGGTAGGTGGATTGTTGGACTGGATGGTCTTGGAGGTCTTTTCCAACCTTGTTGATTCTGTGATCCTGTGATTCCGTATTACGCTGCAACCATTGGTAAAACTAAGACTTGGTATTCTGACTCTGTAATCTGGAAAAACTTGTCAGCAGGTGGAGCTCAAGCTTTTAAGCCAGAAAACTGGTTATGACTGAATAATCATCATTTTTCATCATTGTGTAAAAACGTTTCATCATCTATGTTTAAAAAAGTTAGGTGAGACATAGAAATGTATGTTCTCATTTTTCTAACATTAAATAGTCTAAAGAAGTGGTGCTTTGTTGTATTTGTTTTTGTTTTTGTTTTTGTTGTTTTTCCTGTTGTTTTTTAAAGATGGTAAAATATAACAGTGATGTAGAAATACCCTAACACATGTTCTTTACTAGCATGTAAGCTAACCAAAAAACCTGCACAGCTTTGCTGTTTAAGGAGCAACTGTACGAAGTTGCTGCATGCTTTGCCTGTGCTCATTAAAGGATTTCTGGCTGAGTTTTGTTGTCAGTATGGAAGGCACCTGGACTATCAATGAATTGTCAGTGCATCATTGTAGGAGGGTGCTGTCCTTTTACACTTTGTGCAGTAGAGTAACTGAGAGTAGGTATGTATTAGCATGAGATTTAATATTTTTGAATTCCTATTGTATCTGTTGTAGCTGAAATATCCAAAAGAATCGTAGAATCACTCAGGTTGGAAAAGACCTTACGATCACTGAGTCCAACCACAACCTAACCCTACTACCCAAACTAACAGCCCTCCACTAAATCATGTCCCTGAGCACCACATCCAAATGGTTTTTAAACACATCCAGGGATGGTGACTCAACCACCTCCCTGGGAAGCCTATTCCAGTGCTTAACAACGCTTTCTGTGAAGAAGTTTTTCCTGATATCCAACCTAAACTTACCCTGGTGCAACTTGAGGCCATTTCCCCTCATCCTGTCACCTGTCACCAGTGAGAAGAGACAAACCCTGCTCTCGCTGTAAGCACCTTTCAGATGCTGGAAGAGAGCAGTAAGGTCTCCCCTCAGCCTCCTTTTCCCCAGATTAAACAGCCCCAGTTTGCTCAGCCTCTCCTCATAGGGCATATTCTCCAAGCCCTTCACAAGCCTTGTTGCTCTTCTTTGGACCTGCTCCAGCACCTCAATGTCCTTTCAGTACTGAGGTGCCCAAAACTGAACACAGTACTCAAGGCAAGGCCTCACCAATGCCGAGTACAGGGGCAGGATGACTTCACTAGTCCTGCTCACCATGTCATTCCTGATACAAGCCAGGATGCCACTGGCCTTCTTGGCTTCCTGGGCACACTGCTGGCTCGTATTCAGCCAAAAGGAAAAAAAAATATAAAAGTTCACAGCATTTCTGATTAGTTTTACCATTTAAAAGGCTTCAGAGATTCTGGTCTCGGTGATCCCTTTAAAAGTAAGGTATGTTACCTTTTAGTGGAAATTGTGGCAAATATTAAAACAACAACAACAAAAAAACCACAGAAGAAAGAGCATGGTATTCCTATCTCTGTTTTCTAGGTACTGTGAGTCCACACTCCTTCTAATAGTGTGATCAATATTGTTTAAGGATTTGAGACAGATATTTTTAGGATTCTCACTAAAATTGAAATCAATAAATTTCAATCAATTTCAGAGTTCTGAACTTTTCTAAGCCAACTGTGTAGATCTGTATGGGAACTGCTGAGTCATGGTCTGAGCCACAGATTGAGCACCTGGGGAAATGACCAGGTCAGCACTGGGAGCACAGGTGAAGGTAATTCAGCTGTGCAACCAGAAGGGGTGGAGCCTGATTCCACCTCTCTTAGACCTCATTTAAGGGCTGACTGCCACAAAGGATCTCTTTGTGGAGTTTCCTTTGTGAGCCTAGGTCTTCAGAGATGGGGTGAGCACTTTTCTTTGTAACACTTTTTTGTTGTGCTAGTTCCCTTGTCATTACATCTCCTGTAACACCATTCCATTGTATTGATCTTTCTATTTGTGCAGATATTAAAGAATGTTTACAGGAATTGACTATGTGATTAAAAATATATTGTTAAATGAGTTTTAGGTGTCGTATAATAAAGCTCTAGAGATGTAACACGCTCTGTCTGAACTCTTTACGTGGTTTACGTGGTGCCTGGCTTGATGGCTGCTGATGGGGTCCACCTAGGTCATAGAGGGGAAAAAAAACTGCCCCAGGAGCTATCGGGGCTCACTGACGGAGCTTTAAGCTAGTTTTGAAGTGGAAAGAGAGTGATAGTGATCCTGTGCATGACCAGATAGCATAGCAAAGTTAAAGGCGCAGAGTGTTTTTGTGGCCCTCAACCTGGTGCGTCTTAAGAGGATGAAAGCAACAGGCAAATCCTTCAAAGGAATTAAGGAGTTATCCTGCATGAAGGTGAGAAGTGCTGCTGCCTAGCTGATGTACATACAACTTTGGAGACAAACAGGGTAGGCTGGAAGACACCATGCTACTGGAAAATTGTGATGTAGTTGCCGTCACTGAAACCTGGTGGGATGATTCCTGCTGGAATGTGGCTATTGATGGCTACCAGCTACTCAGAAGGGACAAGCAAGGAAGGAGGGGCAGAGACATTGCCCTCTACATCAAGGAAGGAATAGCGTGTGAAGAACAATTGCCAAAGAATGTCCATGAGCAAATAGAAAATCTTTGAGTGAGAGTTAGAGACAACAAAGGGATTCTTGTAGTTGGTGTCAAACATTAGGCCACCTGATCAAGCGGAGCCTGCTGAAGAAGCCTTCTTCCTCCAGCTACTGGAGGCATTGCAATCACAGGCCCTTGTCCTGTTTGGGGATTTGAACCTTCATGACATCTGCTGGAAAAATAACACAGCAAGTTGTAGGCAATCTAGGAGGCTCCTGGAATGTATTGAGAATAACTTCTTGAGCCAAGTAATAGGAGCCCCACAGGGGGTTGTAATGCTGGACCTGTTGCTCAGCAATGTGAGTGAACTGATAAGTGACATCAGGATTGAAGGCTGCCATTTCTGTAGAGAGCATGCAGTGGTGGAGTTCAAGCCCTTGGGGAATATCAAAGAGGCAAAGAGTAAAATCAGGATGCTTAATTTTGGGGAAGCCAATTTCCAACTCTTCAGGGAGTCAGTGAACAGAACCCTCGACAACTTGTCCGTAAGGACCAGGGAGTAGAGCAGAGCTGGCAGATCTTTAAGGAAGCTTTCCTTAGGGCACAAGAGTTCTCTGTTGCCAGATGTAGGAAGTCAGGAAAGTAAGACAAGAGAGCAGCATGACTGTGCTGGGACCTGCTGGTCAAACGAGAGCAAGAAGAAAATGCACAGGCAGTGGAAGCAGACAGGTAACCAGGGAGAAGTACTGGGATGTTGCTAGACTGTGTAGCGATGGAGTCAGAAAGCCCAGGGCCCAACTGGAACTGGACTTGGCAAGGGGCACAAAGAATAAGAAGCGTTTCTTATAGGTACATTGACTGGCACAGGAGAGCATGCCCTCCTAGTGAGCAGCACTGTCAAACTGGTAACTACAGACAAGAAGACTCAGGTATTCAGCAACTTCTTTGCCTCAGTCTTCACTGGAGAGTACTGAGACTGGCACTCATTTTAACATTTTCATAATAACGTTAACAGTGGGATTGAGTGCAATCTCAGCAAGTTTGCGGATTACACTATTCTGTGGTGCGTGGTTGATGTATTCAAGGGGGTGGGATGCTATCCAGAGCGACCTGGACAGGCTTGAACAGTGATTTCAGGAGAAGCTTGTGAGGATCGACAAATCTAAGTGCAAGCTGTTGCACCTGGGTCATGGCAACCCTTTCTGTCAGTGCAAACTGGGGAATGTAAGGATTGAGTGAAAAGGACTTGGAGGTACTGGCAGATGGTAAACTGGACATGAGTCAGCAGTGTGCCCTTGCAGCCCAGAAAGCCAACCACATCCTGGGTGGATGCATGTCCAGCAGGTTGAGAAAGGTGATTCTGCCACTCTCCTCAATGCTGGTGAGACTTCCCCTGGAGTACTGCATCCAGATATGGAGTCTTTGGTACAGGAGAGATGTGGGCCTGTTGGAGTGCGTCCAGAGGAGGACCACAAAAATGATCCAAGGGATGGAATACCTCTCCTAGGAGGACAGGCAGAGAAAGCTGGGGCTGTTCAGCCTGGAGAAGAAACGGTGCCAGGGAGATCTGATAGCAGCCTTTTAGTATCTAAAGGGGGGCTATAAGAAGGAAGAAGGCAGACTCTAGGAGGGTCTAGCAGGGTCTGTTGTGATGGGACAAGGGGAAGTGGTTTCAAACTTAGAGAGGGGAGATTAGTTTGGAAATAAAGACAAACTCTTTTATGGTGAGGCCCTGGAACAGGTTGCCCAGAGAGGTGGTGGAAGGCTAGTCCCTGGAGACGTTCAGGGTCAGGCCAGAGGGAGCTCTGACCAACATGATCTAGCCATGGATGCCCCTATTCATTGCAGGGGAGGTGGTCTAGATGGCCCTTTAAAGTCCTTTCCAGCCATAAAAATTCTATGATTCCATGGCATCTCATTTTCTCATATTGTGTAAGGCCATGCAGAATTTTCAAACAGATGCAGGGAAGCAGCTTCTGTGACAGCACTATCAGGAAGCCCGATGGTATAGATAGAAAATGTATTTTTTTTTCCTCTTAGTGACTCAGAAGAATTGAGGCATTTCTGTGCTTTGTAATGCAGTACCAAGCAGATGCCTTATCTGGTCATGTAAGTAATTTCCTGTTAATTTGTGGCTCATTATATTTATATAAAACTAAGATTATATAAGAACCCACTTATTAGGAAGGGGTAAGGGAGTTGTTCACTCTTCTACTTGCAGACTTCTACCATGTTATTTGAGATCGTAAAATGTCTTATCAATGGAAACAGGACCAGTGTAAGTCTATGCAACATTGATACCCTTAGCCTCTTTCTTGTTTATCAGCAGAAGAAACACTGACAGTGCAGTCATCTTGTAGAAATTGTGCCTATTAATTTATGTGAGACTTGTAAATAAGCAGCTGTAGGATTCCTGGGCAGCTGAAGTTCAACTTAATGATTTTTTGCTTTGTGCTGCTTTTCAAGCTTGCTAGCTGGGACTTGTGTTTTTGGCTCACAGACAGAACTTAACATGAAGCAAAAATGCTCCAAATGTCAGATGGTTGTGGCAGGTGTGGAGAATGAGTTATTGCTGTAAGGTTATGTTCTAGTTCTGTTTTCTTCTTTTTATAAATCCCACTTTCCTGATGGACATGCATCAAAGAAAGGGCAATCCACAAAGATATACTAAGGCAAGATACAGTTAAATCCTATCACCCTTTGTCCTGAGTGGTGGATGTTACTGTCTGGCCCAGAACTTAAGAGATAAGAGATAATGAAGCCTCTGAGCCTCTTTCCACTGAACGTACCTGGAAATTTCTGAAGTAAAAGATTAATCTGGCAGTAATATTTTGGTAGACTAGGAATCAAATTATACATAGTTTTCTCTGAAAGTAGTGTCTCCTGTGTATTTTTATGGAAACTGCAATAGATACAAGGAGCACAAGAACATTATTTAGTATTTGATTTGCAAAATACTATTTTTTAATGTAGTGACCACCATTAGTTTTGTATTTTCACTGGTGGTAAAGACAAGCCTTCATGTCATCCTCATAAAGTTTTCACCAGTGGAGGTGATGCACTGTTCCTCAACTGCTGAAACACCACCTGCCACTTCGTGGTATTCACATCCACTGTTTGGTCTCCATAAACATTCGACAAGTATCAATGAGAGGGTACAGTTTTTTTCTGCAAAGAGGAGGAGTTCAGTGGCACATCTTTTCTTCACATGCTCTCAATGTCAGATGCCCCTCTGTTGCCTTCTGTCACACAGCAACAAAATACAATGGAGTATTGGTGGGGAATTTCAGTCTCTACTGCCATGCCACCAACATCCACCTCTGACACCGTGGGCTGGTGTAATAAAATAGGAGTCAGTACTTTGAGAGTAACTCTTGCATGTTTCTTAAAGTCAGCATATTATCTGGGGAAAAAAAAAAAAAAAAGGAGAAAGGTGTTGAGCAAAAAAAACTGTCTTGGGGAAGGGGAAAATTAGAAATATGAATGAACCTTGAGTGAACTTTGGAAGGAATTGAGGAAAGTAGCTTGTTCAGAATATTTTACATGTTGAATTACTAAATCTCTCTGAAAAAAGGAGAACGTATGTACTTCTCTTTAACTGCCAAAAATAGTTCAAGAGCTTTCAGTATTCCTTAAGGAAGAGATCTTCATTCTGATGTTGTAGCATTGCATACCCCTGGGGGATCTATAATTTCATTCAAAATCATCCCTGGAATTAGGAACGTTTTATACAGAAGATTTGGTTTGAACAGAAGTCACGTGTTGGTATCCAGTGTATGCTTCTGGATGATTCTGTGTGTGTTGGGAGGAAAGTAGTAATTCTCTGCTGGAATTGTCTTTGGCTTCTTAAATCTTTTTCACGGTGATTGGACTGATTTAGCATAATCATTAACTTCTTATAGCCTTTAGGGAACTCACAGAAATAATGAGACAGAATTTGCCTGCTGTGTATTGTCTCTGTCTTTTCTTTTTTCTTTTCTTTTTTTTTTCCTTTTTTTTTTTTTTCTTTCTTTTCTCTCCTTTATTCTTTTTTCCCATATCTGGTTGAAAATGCCCTCATTCTTGAGGGCAGTGACAATGCTTCTGAAAGTACATAGAGTAATGACAAGCCTTCAACTGTTACTTTAAATCTGTGATTAGTGAAGATCATTTCCAGTTCCAGGTGACATTCTTTGGCAAGTGTGCTGCTTTCTAGGGATGTGATGGTGTGTACATGTGGCATGTGTGAATGATCAGCATCATTTCTTTATATCAGCTATTAACCATTGCAGAGACCAGTAGGAATAGAGGCTCAGCAATCCTGCTCTCACATAACCATGTTGCAGAGATGTGCTACATTTGATTAATCTGCTAAATTCATTGTGTGGGGCACTGTATCTATAGTTTGTTCCTTCAGCCAGCTGCGCTGTAAAATTGTTCATGCTTAATGTAGCCTGGACGTTTTTTGCCTCTGTCTTCATATTATTAGCTCACAGTTCTTTAACTAAACTTTTTAAATTGCCTTGTTTTGATGGCTCTCCTGAACATACGTCAGTAGAGATTATTCTGACTGTATTTATTAATTCAACTTTATTATGAAGTTACTTTTGTCCTTAAGTAATATTTGTCTGTTTGATGTATTACATGTCAGCTTTTTTAAAAAAAATAAGCTGTCTGCTGATTACCTAAAACCTAATAGCTCCACTGAGAAAGTGTTAACTTTGGTTAAATGGTTTGTGGATGCACATGTACTTCTAGCTATTAAAGCATGTGTGTTTTTAGTACCTCTCTGACAGACTGTAATGTTTAGATGACGGTAATAAAAAAAACTTCTTCACTGTTGGTTTGCTTTGCAAGTTTTATGTTCTTCTAACGTATTTTTTTTCCCCTCTAATATATATTGAGCTTTATGCTGTTTTTAAATTTATGTTCTTGACATTTCAAGTCACTTTCATAAAATCTCACTTGATTCCCTGATTGCTTATTCTGACATTATTAGCAAGCAAGTAAACAGAAGGGTTTATATGTAACTGCTGAACAATAAACTGTGGATTCTAGGTTAAAAATTATATCTGGTCTAGGAGGATGAAAATGCTTGGAAGCAGAGAAAGCAGCACTGTAGCCAGAATGTTGAGCAAAATTGTGACTGGCAGATGCTGACTTTGACCAATGGCTAATACATCATTGTGGTATTTTTGAATGATGAGCTGCAAGAGGATATGGAACAATTTAGGTTTTCTTGCTTTTGTGAACACAAGGTACTGCAGTAAAACCTGGACTACTCAGTGTAGTCCGTTTTAGATTCTCCATTTATTTAGACAGGACTGTAGCTAGAGATGTCTTGTGTGCTTATTCAGGGATGTATTACTGTGATGTAACAGTGGAAAGCAAGGAAGAGAAGGATCGTGTTATGACTGTATTCTCTTTCAGCATTGCTAATGCTCTATAGACTCCAGTTGGGATCATTTTAATGACTTGACGCTAGTAAAGTGAAAACAGAAGAATTAACAAAATAATTGTACATCAAATTAATAGTAGTATTTTAGTCTTAATAGTAGATTAATAACACTGCTGTTATTATGTAAATATACATATTTGTGTGTTAGAAAGATTTGCTAATTATTTTGAGGATGAAGGTGACATTTTGCTGACATTTTGTATGTAGCTTGAGTAATTGGTCCTTTGATACTCTAATTAAAACAGAAAATATAGTACAGTCTATACAGTTTAACTCTACATTTTGTTCCAATAGTCACTCAGAATGAATTGAAGGATCAAAACATGATATTATATATTTTTTTAAACTAGTTTCCTAGGGCTGAAATATAAGATTTTAAAAACCTTCAGTAGATTTTACTTAGCAGCTTTTCGTCTCCAGGTAGTTTGCCTACCTCTTGTTTAATGATGTTTTTAATTTCTGTTTTTCTGAACCAGTAAACCAGCTGTCTAGCCTCTGTTAACCATCAATGATTCTGATAACTGTGAAGCGATTGTTTTGCATGAGAGTTATGATTTATATTTTCATAATTGTTTATTCTTCCCACTTTTTCCCCATTCTTGTCCTGCTTTTACTTCAGTTTGACTTATACCTTATTTGTCTCTGAACATACCTGCCTATGTATGGAGAGGAGTCTAGGTGGAAGCCTGTAGCTGGTAGTATTCCTCAGGGTTTGGTAGTGGGTCCGGTCTTGTTTTACATCGTCATCAGTGACCTGGATAGAGGGAATGCACCCTCAGCAAGTTTGCTGATAATACAAAGCTGGGTGGAGTGGCTGACATACTAGAATGCTGTGCTGCCTTTCATCATGACCTGTCAGGGTGGAGAGCTGGGTGTAGAGGAACCTTTTGAGGTTTCACAAGGGCAAGTGTGGAATCCTACACCTGAGGAGAAACAACTACATGCTTCAGTACAGGTTAGGAGCTAACATGCAGAGAAGGACCTGGGTGTCCTGGTGGACAACAGGTTGACCATGAGTCAACATTGTGCCAGTGTGGCCAAGAAGGCCAATGGTATTCTGGGGTGCATTAAAGCATGTGACCAGCAGGTCGGAGGAGGTGATTCTTCCCATCTGCTCTGTCCTACAGAGGCCACATCTGGAGTACTATGTCCACTTACTGGACTACCCAGATTAACAAAGACGGGGAGCTCAGAGAGAGTCCAGAGGAGGGCTGCAGTGATGGTTAGGGGCCTTATGAGGAAAGGCTGAGACAGCTATGACTGCTTAGCCTGGAGAAGTCTGAGGGGCATCTTACCAATGATATCTAAAGGCTGTGAGTCAAGTGAATGGTGCCGGGTTGCTTTCTTTGATGCCTAATGACAGGACAGGGAACAGTGGCCACAAACAGGAATACAGGAAGTTCTGTATGAACATGAAAAAATTTTACTTAATTTGAGGGTGATGGAGCACTGGAACAGCCTACTGAGAGAGGTCATTGAGTCTCCTTTTCCAGAGATATCGAAACCCACTTGGATGCTTTCCTGTGTAACCTACTGCATGGAACCTGCTTTACCACGGGGTTGAACTAAATGGTCTCTTAACAACTCCTATGATTTTGTGATAAGTAATCTCAAAAGCAGAAAAGCTTATTTGGAAATAAAGGTTGTATTTTTTTTATAATAAGCTAATGATATTCTTTCATATTACATATTATATGAATTATTGCTAATAGTCTTTTGATAGTAACTTCATATTGCGTAGTTACATTTCTACAGACCGGATTGTCACAACAGTGCTCCGTTTCACATAAGTCAGTAATGAACTCTAGGTTACCTTTCGAAACAAGGTCTAAAAATGCCTGGAAGTATCAGGTCACTATTTATTTCATGTTCAAAATCAGTAGCTGTGCTAGAAATTATCAGGGAAGGAACAGAATAGAGAATAAGATACAGAGTTTCTGTAATCTGATGCGTGTCCGCTTCCTGAATATTGTAGAACTGCAGAATAATGTGGATTTGAAGGGAACTCAGGAAAGCTATCTGATCCAGCTCCTTCCTCACAGGCATGTGAGCTTTGATATGGTATCAGTCTGCATGGGATCTTCATTTGAGTTCTGGACAGCACCAACAGTGGAAATCTCTCTGGAAAGCTTCTGTATTTAATCACATTCTTTGTTGTGGTGTTTTATTGTCAAATTTTATAAAAATTCAGTAAACAGATGAAAAAAAATACGGAACGAGAATCCTTCCACGACTCTTCCTGTAAGAACTTCATGTTTGATGCAGGCTGCTCTAACATTTCAAGTCTTCAGAGGATGAGGAAATGCTCTGGAGCGTTATCACTGTCCTTTTCTGAATCAGGCCATCAGGATTCTGGTACGAACTGGGAAGTATCTTTCATCTCCAAATGAGCTGTTCTCAAATTTCATGCTGGCAGATCTGTGCTTTTTAAGCTACCCCTCAATTTGGAAGGTGGAACATTAATTTACATCTGATGCAGAGTTTTACAATATGTACACATCAATTATGCATCATGCGTGTTGCTTTGGAAGGTGTTACCATTATTTAAAACAGGAAATGCTAGCTTATTTGTGAATGAATTTTGAATAGCTGAGTTGTTTAATTAGTTTCACTGTGTACTTTAGGTATTTTTAATTAGCTTTAAATGCTTTAATTTTTAATGACTTTGTTACTCTTCATGGCTCTGCGCAGTGCTGCCCCCAATTCTAGATACATACAATGACAAAATAAGAAAATGCAAATCGGTATTCCTCCGAAGGTTCTTCTGGTCTGCTGAGCTTGAACAATCAACTTATGTTCAGTCAGCAACCAATTCTGTCTGGAGATACCATAATAGTAGTTCAAAATACCAGTTTTTGTTTGCACAGAATGAATGATTCTCCATTTTTTGTACATCTGTTCTTTCTGAGATTCTCAGTTCTGTCATGGATGAGAGGGGTGGAGTAGGGGGAAGAAATCTTTCAGTGTTTTGGCTTCAGGATTTCAAGGTCTTCTGACATGTTCTACTGTACATTCAGGTTTTTGATGTGACAATATTTACCATTCCTTTAATGAAATTACAAATGATCAGTAAGTGCTAGTATCTGTAGAGAAGGCATTAATGATAAAGGTTTTGCCATTAGTATATTTGCATATCAATAAGCAGGCCAGAGCAGCTGTTATATGCTAAGTGCATTGCATGTTTTTCGGACCTCCTAAATAACATCTCCTCTGCTGAGGTGACTAATGCAGAGTATCACTTTCAGAAAATGACCCTCTCTCTCTAGAGGTTCTTTGAAGAACTGCTTATAAATCACAAAACTTCATTCTCATGCTAGATGCCTGTAGCGTTCTAAGAGAAAAAAATCTTAATTCTCCACCGTATCTGCATTTGAGGCCTTAAGGTGAATATTGTTCTGACACTTTTTTCATCAGAGAAATCACATTTCTTTAAGCAGAAATGACGCTAGCATTCACTTCACATAAATAAGAGTGTTTTAATTGCTCTTGCAGTTGCTGTCTACTGTCTCTTTTTTATCTGTATGTTCACTAAACATATCATTTGCAATAACTACCAGGAATTCTTCCAGTCTAGTTTCATCTCAGAGCTCTTGTACATTACTGAAATAATTTTTATTGAAATCTCTGAGGACCAGTTCCCTCATCAAACCTCAGAGAACAAAGATTATCATGCTCATCTTTTAGATATTACTGATTGTGTTCTTCCAGTTATAATCTCTTTTTCTTGTGGGATCATGTTTCTTTTCTTTCAATTGAAGAGTCCTTATCATATTTACTTTACATTTCCTCTGAAGTTTTTCTGCTTTCATTTGCAAGCCTGCATCCATCTTCTGTATCTGTGCTGATGGTTCGTATCTGACACATTAAGTAGGTTTTTCTTTGTGTTGAAATATTGCCCTATTTGTATCACCAGTGTACATGTCTGGCCAGTATTCAATGTATGCTGCATTGTAAGTTGTGTTTCTTATTGCTAATCTTCTACTTTTTGATTGAGATAGTAACACTGTTTGCCTGTCCCTCAGTAGCACTAATACTCTCTTTATCTTAGATTTTTTTTATAGCTTCTTACTTCCTTGCTTCTCTAAAGAGGGTATATATTATTCTTCTTTTCTAATAATGTCTGAGATGCAGCTATTTCTCTGGATTCTTACAGCTAAAAAGCTTTTTTGGGCTTTTACATTATGCAGTTCAATTTAAACAAAATCTTTTGCCTTACTCTTTTATCCTGCCCACATTCATTTGGAATAGTGTTGTGAAGATGATTCTTTGACCTTGTCATTTTGATTGTCACACCTCTGGGTGTACTGTATTTTGCATGCACTCTAAGATCTGCAGTTTTTGCCTATTGAAAGAACAGCATGCTTGGCAAATGGGAGATTTTTGCCCATGGGATGCTACAAATTGTAATGCATGGCCACAGAAGGTCTGGTGGAAAAAAAAAATAGGATTTCATGTTGCAGAAAATCCCCCAAAGTGAACAAGCAACATAAAAAAACCCTCTGCTTTCTATATCTTGCACGTGAGGAAATGATCAGACAAAAGAGCAAGTGCTTTACTTGTGGTTTTCAGCTGAACTGAGTCCTGCAATTCTTCGTGGGCTCTTACAATTCATTTTTTTCTGTCTGCACCTTGTCAGGAAAGGAAAAAAAATAAAAGGGAAGTAGGAGTGCCAGAGTGGTTGTTTTCTACTGCGACATTTCTTTAGAAAAGCAGGGGTAATATTTCAGACCACTAGAAATGGAAAAACGTAACCAAAATGATAAGGGCAGCTGAGGTGTGTGCAACTGGAAAGAGGGTTTCAGCATCCTTATTTCATAGTAGTAGAAATATAACATGGCTGCTTCTAAAATTGATTGCTTTTAGAATACGACAGCATTCTGATCTGATGATTACAAGTAGCTGCCATCATTCAGTTACTCAGTAACTGTTTAATTCGTATTACAAAATCTGTAGAAATAAGAGCACTAATGCTTTGCATTATTTACCAGTGGTAATGACAATAAGTCACATCTGTAAAATGAATTTTTATATTCCATATGGAAATTTATCCATCAGTCTTGCATCACTTTCAGCTAAGTGATCGGAATATAAGTATTTTTAGGTTTACCTGTCCACCAGCTGGAAAACTCATGACCATCTCTAAGAGTCAGCCCCAAGTCTGGTGGTGACTCATATTCTTCCTGGAGGGTCAGAAGTATGGCTAGTTCAAAAAAAGAAGGTATTAGCCAGTGCATTTTCCCTAATGTATTTTTTCATTTGCTCTTGTGCTATAGGTTTTTTAAACACTGTTGAAGAAATAAGTAAGTGTTCTGTTCTGTATGGACAGTATTTATTTTCATGTATATATAATGGTAAAGTATAATTTATTCTGCAGTAATTCAGTCTTTGCATAAAATATTATAGCCCAGGGATTAGTTTTCTTTTTAATAAAACACGTCTAGTGTAAAATAAAGGAAAAATCAAATCATGCTACTATTTTGCTGGTATCTCAGAAAGTAATTAATTCAAGCTAAAATGAAACTGAACCAGTTAATCCTTTTTAGTAGCTGCATTGTGTATGTTAGCAAGCATGCTGTTCCATAGGGCTCTTTGTAACAATCCCTGTTGCTGAATTCTTAATTTCTTCCCAGCGTCCTTCTCAAGTTTGTTAGTGAAATAGTAGTGTGATGTGTGTTGTGAGTGTATCTGGAGCATATGTGCTGACTGCATAGACAGTGTGGCTGTGCTGGTTGGTCAGATGCCTGGTGTTAATGCTGGAATGAGTTCTCTTGAAACAAAATGAATTTTTTTTTTTTTTCTGTGGAGACACAGAGCGTCTGTGCTCTCTGTTGGGTTTCCTTTGGAATTTTTAAATAACTTAATATCCTGAAATAATCCTTTTGCCTACTGAATTCTGAGGGCCTTAGCCAAGAGATTCAAAATCTGTTGTGGCTGTGGTGAAGATTACTGAAAGACAGCTCTGTTGTCAACATTTTATTCAGAAACCAGGCTTAAAATAACACCTCGACTTACCTAATAAGACAGTGTAGATTAAAGAAAAAAAAAGTGGCTGAATTCTTCTGAGTTGTATTCTTATTTTAGTTTAGGAAATGATCTATACTTGTGTGTAAAATGTCTTTTAGCATCCTCAGTGAAAACTGATTTTCTGCAAGAACTAATTGATCTATCTAAGATACTCTGCATCTGAGCAATGGCCAAAATATCAGTGTTGCTGTTCTATAGTTCTGTTCAGATTTCCCTATGAATAGTTAAGTGGAATAAATAAACTACACACTATAGTTCTGTTTGTCATGTGTTTGATGTGTGCTGTGCAGGCAATTAAATAGTCTGTAAGATACAAGAATAGTTTCAGTATATCAAAGGGAATGTGCAATGAAAATTCTGAAATATATTTATAAATGTACTGCATTTTGAACAGAGCCCAAGTTTATGTCTTTAATCTGCATTTTGGTGTTCCTTCTATTTGAAGTATCTAGTAGGCTCTGTGTGATGCTTATCAAAGCCCTGTGATATGGTACAGTCCGTAAGTCTTATGGGTACTTTGGAAAAGAAAAGAACCTTGCTGAAAACCCTTTTTGATAAGGAAAACCTGGTGAATGTAGGCGCTTGTAGTTTAATGTAAGCTGTTAGTGTAAAACAGAATGAAAACTGAGTTTGCTTAGGGGAAAATGCAATGGAATTCTCCCATATTTAGTAACTTGTTTACTTCTAAGATGACAGAAAAAAAATGTAAATTAGAATTAAATCTAGTGGCTCACTTCTGAAGAGGCATATGAAATGAGATGGTCATTTAACACTTGGCAAGCATGCAAACAAAATTAGACTACATCCACTTGTTAATGAAATTTTTTATCGGTGTAGACAATTTAATTCTTTTTTTTAATTAAATTTATTTTATTAAGGCAACGCTTAAACTATGTTTTCTAAACTGAATTCCATTTGGTAGTGATTGTAGTATAGGAATATTTAGTATATGGGGTTAATAGATTTTTGTTTTCTATTCAGAAGTTGTGGAATAAACTGAAACTGGATTATTATATTAACAGATTTTCAGTTTTTGCAGTTGAGGATGTACATTCAAAACGTTGAAGCAATCTCTCTTGTAACACTACAAAACAGATGTAGTCTGTCGTCATTAATGATTTAGTTAACCTATAGCTAATTGGGAAGAGATTGTTGACTTGTGGCCTCTGCCCATGAGTTGAATGGTGTGTGTTTCTTAAAATATCTTGGCTTATCCTGAGAGTAAAATTGCAAGAAATAAATCCAGTTTGTCAATGTTAAAAATATTTACTGTTATTATTATTGTTCTGTGAGAGACTCTTTGATATTGAGAGCTGATGATGAATTAGAGGTATAGAACTATGCAGTCTTTGGACTAACTTGCATTACAAACACCTTGGACTTGTCACTGATTTATGCTAAATTAAAAATGATTAAACGCTGGTTCAGTGTTCTGGTTGCAGTGGCTAAGCCTCTTTATTCAGAATTAGGAACTTAGACAGTGGTTTCTGCTCATGTAGTTTTGCAGTGCCAGAAAAAGAACTTGATCTTTGAACTGATTAGTATTAATATTTACAGTTAAGGTATTGTTAGCAAAGAACATATTAGTTAAAAAGGAAATAACTGCACATACTTGAAGTAAGAGTAAAGTAAGTGTATTTTTTGAGTTCCATTACATGGGTTTTCCTTTTTTATTGTTTCAAACCAATATTTTTTTGAAAAAACGTATTTCAGGAGAACTGGGAATTAAATGCTCTGTTTTAAGGTACAAAAGAATTCTCCTTATAGTTAACAAATAGTGATATTTAAAATTGTGGCACTAGACATTTAAGGAATTACAAGTTTGCCAGCTTTTAAATTTGTATGTATTAGTTTAATCCCACTGATGTTGTGACATAGTCTTGCTGGTTTGTCTTAAAAGAGCCTCAGTGACTCTCTCAGTCCACGATTCTAGATGCCATGTTCTCCATAATTCAATTACTAACACTTAGAGGTAAACTTGTATTGATTTGGTTGGTTTCACTGGAAATTCTACTTTTCCTTCTAGGACAAGAAAGACAAAGTCTCAAGATTTGACACTATACGTCACTCCATAGCTGGAATTATAAGGTCTCCAAAATCCATGTTGGGCTCATCGTCAGTAAGTAATATCAATAATTCAGTGTTGCAGTACATTCTCTTGTTTTTCAGCCTACGCAAGATTCCCATCCACATAGACAAAAATTGTAATATTATTAAAAACACTGTTCTGCTTGATCAGCGGACATGATAATACTGTTGCATAATAGTGTGTAAGAATAACTCTGATATATCATACCTCTAGGAAAAATGAATTGTATATTCTTTGCAGTATCCAGCATCGTGCTGTAATTTTAAGAATACTCTTTCCTGTGTCAGTTTTCTGGGAATGCTGTACAATGTGATACTTTGTAATGGGATTGCCAAGCACATTATAAGCATTTCTGCAATAAGTATATTCCCCTATGTATATCTATGTACTACTTCAGTTACTGAGGTACTATTGAAGTTATTAGGTATTATAACTCTTGTTTCAATCACTGCTGAGAATAGTTATTCAGTATCTCTTACAGTTTGCGTTTGTTAAGGTTCCTCGATGGAGGAACTTTCTTGTTGCCTGGATGTGGAAAAAAAAATCATGAAACAAGGGAAAAAAAAAAGAAAGCTGCTTTTCTAGTACTTCTGTACTTTTCTTTTGCTTTTGTCTTTTAAATCTTGTGGAAGCTTGCAAAACTAGATGAAATACTTGAGCACATATTAAGGGAGCTGGTAGGTTTTGATTGAAAACCTTCCTTCTGGAAATTTGGCTGAGTGTTCCTGAAGTGGAATGGGAACCCTGCCCTCCTGCCTTCCCTTTTCAGCCTTCCCTCTATACTCCCCCCTGCCTCCTCCAATAAATTAAAAAAAGTCCCAAATACTGCTCAAATTGTAAAACTTATTTCTAACGGTGATCTAGCCACCTGAAACTGTAGCTCAAAATAATACTTTAAGGACATTTTAGAATGAATGTGCCTTCTGTGTTCTCGAGTAATTTCAAGGTTGCGTTCACAAACCCATTAAAGGATCTACTAAAGTCCATTTTAGCTAACAGTGTTTAACGTGAGTGTATATATATATACATACATATAGAATCAGACTGTTTGAGACGTAATGTCAAATCTGAGTTACAAGTGCACTCTTAGCTACCTATTACTTAAAAAAGTACAAAGTCAGACTACATCAAGTAAATCAGATTTGGTTTGTGCATGTTATGATTCATCAATTTCTGTTGTATTGGGAAAGCTAATTATGGATATACAAATGAAATTTGCTTCACATTATTAGTTTTTAACTCTTAATGTGGTTAGCTGTTCATCTTTTTCATGCTGACAATTCCATAACTGTGTTGATTGCTAACTGGTGTGAACTGGTGTCTGCAGCTATCATAAAACTGTACAAACTGCTTAAGGAAAGTGTGCATTATAGTAATAAAGTGCATAAAATAAAATAGAGAAGTACAAACAAAAAAGTGTGTTAACTACCTGTTTTCATGTATATTTAAAGCTTATTGAAACTTCAGATGTAAGACCGTATTTTGGTTTGAATGCAGTGATATTCTAAAAATGCTGTCCCATATTTAGTTGGTTACCGGAAGTTAAATATTGTGGTTAATTGAAGAAAAATAAGAATTTTTTTGTATCTTCTGAGCAAAGCTGTGGAGAAGCCTAAAATTTCCTCAAGCAGCCAAGAGTTAAACTGTTATTTATGACTTGGCACTTACAGGTTCTGAGAATAGAAAGGTAAGCAGTAAAATTAGTTTGATCAAATGATGAGAGGAAACATGAGAGAAGAGCCAACTTTCTAGCACCAGTAAGTCTGTGCTATGTATTAACAGTATAAAGAGTCTGAATGAGTTGTATAGTAAACATCAGCTTCTGCCATTCTGATTGAATGAGTCTATTTTTTATCAATGAAGGATTTCATCTTGGCACAGATGGCTGGTTTTGTTTATAGGATAACTGCACATGCTGTTTCTCTTACATCAAGTAATTTTTAATTTTTTTAGATTTAATAATGACAATCCTAGAGCATCACTTTGTACAAACTGCAAAGGATAATTTTATTATAACAACTTTTATCTTAGAATTTTCAGGTCTGTACATTTTTACTTTTATAGGATTTTTTTTGATAGATACTTAAAATTTTTCATCTCTTTCTCGAAGTATTGACTTTGTATGATATATTCACTTGTAGAACTGAGCTAGATTCACTTTGTCTGCTGGCAGAATATTCTACAGGGAAGTGCCTCAAAAAATCTGTATGACTGTATTGCTTTATTTTCTAATCTCTGTGCCACTTCTGCACCTTGCGATAAAAAAAAATAAATCCATGTAAAATCTTGGTTTGTTGAAGAGTGGAAAATAAGAAAATACACACAAAAAAGACAAAGCTTAGAATATATGTGAAAACAGAATTTCAACTAAGCTATTTGTTTAATAAAATGTTCCTGTTATTATTCTTTTCATTGACAGAATAAGTACGGAAATAGTTTCTCTTTTTCTGAAGTTAGAAATAATACAGTACTCTTTGTTTCTCATTTCTTTTTAATAAGAACAGTAGCTGGGGACTGCTTGATTTTTACTGTTGTAGAAAAGCTGCTATTTCAATGGATTGTTAATTATAGGGAGGGAAAGAGGTTCAGAATAAGTTAGGAGGACAGTAATAACCTGAGCATGATTGATATGAGGGAATATTTTTCCTCTCTGAATGAAAAGCAGGATGAAATGTATGAGGGTATCCCTTTGCCAAAGTAGCTGGTGAACAAACTGGGAATAAATGAAGAAAAAACAAAAGAATAAAAAAAAATATGAATTTAGGAAGGAGAACAAAAAATTTTCAGTGTGGTTTCCTTTCCCTCTATGATTTTGTTATTTTTTTGTTTTCCATTCAAACTAACAACAGAAATCTTAAAAAAAAATATCTTTTTTCTCCATTTAAGCTACTGAATCATGCATTTGAAAGCTCCTCCGTGTTTATGTGTATGTGACGTTTTCTTAGTCAGAGCGACACTGTAAAGCACTGGGGCCTAGAATGAATACTTGTTCTTTGAGGTATCTCAATATGGTAGTGGTAAGCTCTTTGAACTTACTGAGAATAAAGATGGGATTGGTAAGCTAATTTTGAGTGAGTAGTTCCCCCCCCCCCCGCTACTTTGAAGACTAAAATTTCTTGTATTTTAACTATTTAAATGCAACCACAAAAAGCTACATAAACTCAGCACAAACTGGTAAATTTATTTGAAATTAGTATTAAAATGATGATATATCTTGCACTTGTACTGTTCTTTTTGTGCTCTCAGCTATGTGTTTTTTTTCAAGGCTGGGGTGAATATCATATCATGTGGAAAATATTTTTTAAAATAATTAAATTAATATTCAAAACATCAATATTTACCACTTGTTAATTCAGAGAAAATAGTGTATTTCACCTTCTTTACAAATAACCCCCCAAGGTAAGGTAAAAAATATAGGCAGCGTAAGGTACGAGATGTCAGCAAAGGATAGTACTTTCTGTTGTTTACTTCCAAATAAATAAATATTAGTGTAAACAAATTTGAAGTTAGAAGGAAGGTTGATATTTGTATCATAAGCATCATAGCTAGCATTTTTAAAATGTTTTCTTATTTCCTCATGAGCTTTTTCTGTGTTTTATTCTGGGGATGTGATCATGATTTTCTGTCTAAACAGCAACTCGCACTTGACCCAGTTTGAACATAAGGAGGTGTTATTATCTGGTGACTGCCTCTTCTGTAAGCTGTAAAATAAATTACGTGTCAGAGTTTTTTTTAACCTTCTTTTGTGAAGGGTATGGACTAGTTTATTGACCCTGAGCTGTCCTTTTATCCTTAGAGGCATTTCCTTTGGAGTAGAAATGTGTTTATGTGGCAAAGGCTTTGCTACTTTGAACCCCTTAATGCTTTTGATAACATAGCAAGGATCTGTTTTTTTTTTTTCTCAGCATTTTTGATCCATAAATGTTCAAGTGAATAACCTCTTAAAACAGTTTGAAAGCTTTTATTGTGTGTGTGTGTGTGTGTTGTGTGTGTTAGGGATTTGTGCAGGAGAATAGCTTAGTGTCATTTAACGATGGGAGACAATTCTAATCTAAGAAGTATTTAACTTTTGATGAAATTAGTGCCTTCTTGACCAAACAAAATTCTGGGCTTTCATTAGTTTGCTACACAAATAAATACAGTACCTTGGAGTACATCTTTTTCTCCTAAAAGCTTTGATACCTTTCTACTCAAGCTGTAATTTTTTTTCTTCATAGTCCTTCATAGTTCTGAATCTGTAATAAGGCATAATTGGTAAATGAGTATCCTTAGTCTTTCTAGCTGTGTGTTGCATCTAGCTGTGTGTGCATTTCGCATCTGAAATAATCTCTGATAAAAGAGACACCCAAGGATGGTAGATCCCACTTTTCATGTCTGAGAAGAGGAGGCCTAGTCAGACTTCTAGAAAGGGTCTCTAGTTTTCCATGAAATTCTTGGACTAATGAACTATACCTTTTGAGGTGTCACTTGGGAAGACAACCAAAAACCCATGGACAGAGGCGTTTGTCATACCAGGTACTTTACTGTGAAAGAGCTCAAGAATTACATACATTTGGAAGCAAGTTATCAGTAGACTCCCTTTCTGTTGTCATTTTTTTCATTCATTCAAGCTCATTTAAATTAATATGTGAAACTGTAGATTAAAACTCATTACCTTCTGCTTACAGCCAGTGAAAATGGTATCGTATAATCATTATGACTTCAGAAACTCATTGCAGGTTCATGGGCATAGTATACCCACATGTCTATTCTCTACTATCATGTAAATGCTGGGAAAGATGTCTCTTAGAGCTATTAATTGATTTGGTATGGAGCTTTTAAATTGCATTAGAACAATTTATCCAATTTAAATGCTTTTTGAATTCAGTTTCTTATGTTTTTCTTTCAGAAGTTTCTTTATATAAAGAAATTCTTCATTTTTAATTGTTATTAATAGCACGTCAGAATGTTTAAGACAGTGAAAAAGAGTCACTGGTCACTATTGGCCAATACAGCTTAAGAAAAACAGCCAAGCTAAAATTCTTCTGTATTTTTATGGATATTTCATAGACTTAATGCTTTTCTTGTAAACAGACTTAATTGTTTAGCTGATAGAAAACAAAGATTGATATTTTGTGTAAATATGCAAGCCTTAATTTTGTTAACAGAAATACATAATTTAGATACATAAGTTAGAAATTATTGTTGTTTATCATGCTTTTCATTTAGAAGTAAATTCTAAAAACAAACTGTCACAGTAACATTTTTCTTCAATATCTTTCCCAAGTTCTTTGATGTAATATCAACCACTGAGAAACCGTTGGCAGAACAAGACTGGTATCATGGTGCAATTCCAAGAATAGAAGCCCAGGAGCTGTTAAAACAGCAAGGAGACTTCTTGGTGCGAGAGAGCCACGGGAAACCTGGTGAATATGTCCTTTCTGTGTTTTCAGATGGACAACGGAGACACTTTATCATACAATATGCTGATGTACGTCTCTGCTATAGTTCTAAATACTCAATGTTAGGATGTCTATTATTATAACTAAATGATTTAGTATCTAAATAATGTGATATTACACACAGCTCTAATTTTTATATTAAATCTGGTTCAAATATTTCCATTAGTACTCAAACCAGGGGAAAAGGTCATTCTGGGGAATAAAGGAAAAATATTATTTTACTCTATATTGAAAAGCCAAAATATTTCTGTGAATGTTATGAAATCCAGAACTTGTTACTACTTGTTTCTGCATGTACATGTATTTATTTTTAAACCAATTTTTGTACTTAGTACTAATTAGGTTACTTTTAATTCAGACTAACTATTCTATTGAATCTAACTGAAAAATTCAAGTAATGTGTGCTGGTTCCTTTACAGCTGAGAGTTTAAATCTCTGCTGCTGTGGAGGTGCTTTAATTCTTTTTTGCCCAATGAATGCTGTTTTGTTCAGTAGAGATCAAAAGGTTGCGAATATTACGCAGCACATAGGACCATGTACCCCTCCTGGTAGTAACTTAGAATCTAGAATGAGACTGCCATTCTAGGAAGTATGTCAGTATTCATATGCCATTACCCGGTGTGTTTCTTGTATTCTTGTTTCTTGTTTTTGCTTACATGTGTATTTTTCTAATTACCTTTCAGAATTCCAAATTAATTCATAGTGCAGCTGTTCTCGTGTCTGTTCTCATATAACAAATTCTTCTATGTCTTCAAATGTAGTATCATTCTTTGTTTTGGTTCAGTAATGTTGACAAAACATATTTGAGTCTTTAGTTATAAGGTCTCCCAAAATTCCATCAAACTTTATAGAAGAATGCTCATGTTCGGTCTGATAACTAAGTTTACACTATGGAAATTTTCCATGTCTAAATCTCCATCTGGGAGATAAAGTGTTATGTACTGGTTAATTTCTTTTTAAAGAAGGGCTGTGATATTTTTAAAACTTCATAAAAAGTTGAGGCCTTTTATACACTTACCCAGCTGGATGTTTTATTAATTTTCATATGGGATTCTCCTTGTAAAAGTGGACCTTGACACAAAGCCCATGTTATAGTTCAATTTTTTTATAGTCTTGATGTATTTTGGAATATCAGAGTGCTAGGGAAAATAAGAGCAAATTACTTATAGCTAGACACACAGAATCTTAAAGGATTCTTGTTTCGCTCTGACCCAGCAGAATTAATTACATGTAATATACTTGGTGTGATTAAAATCATTTTGTGTACATCACTATAGATTCGGCTTTAAAGTCAGAGCAGAGAAGTTTTTCCAGTAATTGTTACTTTGGGGGCACTCTGTAAGCTGAAAAATTAAATAGAGCTGTCTTTTTTTTCCAATAATTTTATTACTTTCTCTCAGGAATCATATTTGAAATAACAGAGACATTGTTTAAAGTTGCATAGCTTGTCATAGTGCAAACATCATCATGTCACTAGATCTTTTTGCTTATACATTAATTAACAGAGTATTGCATTAATCTGTTCTTGGGGTGCACTTAGGGAAGATTTTGTTGACAATCATGAAAGCTTAAACTTTTTCTAAAGAAATGCAAAAACTCCTTAAGCGCTCTGTATTAATTGTGGGAAAAAAAGGCTTTAATTTTAAAAAGAAAGTAAAGCTTTTTAGCCTTCAAAAGGAGTTATAACTAGTGGGGCTGTTAGTCATACTACAAGAGGAAATGGATTCCTAGACATGCCTTGGTAAGCACGTTGTCAGTATAGTTCAAGAGTTTAAAAATTTTGTTTATGTTGGTAGAATTTCTGACTGGTCAGATCACTGGGGGTTTTCATTCACAGTTATTTTTCTGAATCAGGGACTGCAGAATGTATTAGGATACATGCTTATTTTAAGTGTGATTCTTTACATAACATTCTCCTTTGTTTTATCTTGTTTTAAGTGTACATCTTAATAAAAGCATATGTGAGATAAATGAGTTCAATTGTTTAATTTTAAGCATCAAAATTCACTGCTGAATTTTGTTAGTCACTTGAGGCTACTGTTTTTTAGTTTCCTTTTCTTCTGTTTTGAGGCTATACTGCTCCAGAAGTATTTGATAGTGATCTTAATGGTCAAGATCCTGTGAAAATATAGAGAATAAAGCAACATTCTTTGCCCTAAAGGTTTTACATAGATGGCAGCAGATGGGTATAAGATTGGGGCTGCAATGAGGGAATAAAAGCAGTATCTCACTAGGGTGATACTTAGAACGTCAAGTTTTTTGGATCTTTAGAACAGAAATAAAATTTTTTAAAATAAAAATATTTGAAAGGAACTGGAATTAGTGTACTGCTCACTGAGCTGGGATCTATTTTTACACTTAGATATGATGTACCATCTAAGACATGAAGAAGAATGAAATAAACACTTATTTACACCTTTCTTACCATCAAAGATATGAAAATACTTTTTTTTCCCCCCATAGTGTTATAGTGTTTTGAAGAATGCTGTGTTTGCTAAGACAATTTTACATATCTCTAGTAATATGAGACTTAATTGTTCCAGTTTTGTAGATTAAGTAGCTAAAATGAAGTAAATTGGCAAAGATAGAGGAATTGAGGGGAAAGAATTTTGTCTTGGTCAAACGTACTCTGTTGATTATATGCAAGACTTGCCTTTGTTTTTAGCATCCATACCATTCTAGTTTCCTCTGATAAACACTAATTATTAAAGGATGACTCCAGGTCTTGCACTTTATGCTAGAGTCTACTATTTGAATCAAACATTGTAAATGCAGTAAGGTCTAAGTGAAAAAAAAAAAAAAAAATGTTACTTACATCTTGTATAGTTTATTTCCAGATGTTTGTTTTAGTTCCTTTTCTGTTATTTTTAAGTAAAATATATATTATATTATACAGTGTTAAGTGCTTAGGAATTTGGTGTTGTTTCAGGCTTATAGTATTTCACTCTGTCATAATTTAAGTACCTCATCCCATCTTTGGAAATGCAAGTGCTGCCCTTTTCTTTAAGCTTCAAAATTTGAGTACATAGTTATTTTATTCTTTTACTGCAAATGAGTAATTCAGTATTTTTGCAGTTATTCATGTATTGTCTTATCATTCCATGTAATTCAGTAGAAATGCTATTAAATAGACTAAGACAAAAATACAATTTTGTGAATGTGAATGTTTCTTTGTTTTGTTACTGTTTAAGGAAGCTTTGAAAAGCTTTTTTGCAGTTTTTACTTATAGAGAAACAGTTATTTCCTTTTACCTCCATACAGAATCAGTATCGTTTTGAAGGAACTGGATTTCCAACTATTCCTCAGCTCATAGAACATCATTATACAACAAAGCAAGTTATTACAAAGAAATCAGGTGTTGTTCTGCTGAATCCTGTTGTGAAGGTAATGCATGCATTTCAAGAACTCTTTAACTGAAAAAAACAGGGAGGGTTTGTACTGTTACCTAAAGCAAATTCCCATGCAGCTTGAAAGATTTTTCATTCTTGCTTATTGTTCTGTGACTTTTTTTTCTGAGATTTTTCCAGCCTTCTGTGCTCCACCTGTAAAATAACACTCCATACTGATTCCTAAAATAATTTTTTACTGTCTTGAATAACAGCATTCAGTCTTAAAATATATCCTTGTACTTTTCCTTTCTCTGCTTTGCATTTCCTTTTAGAATTTTACTGCTGGCCCAGTAGTTCCCCTAAATCTGTAATGAGGAATTTTTCTCAAATAAAACAATGTTCTTTAAGTGGTAGAATTCTAGCAAAGTTTGGAAACTTGTGTTACCTCATGGTTTTGCTTCTATTTCGTATAAGGTATTGATACAGGCATGGAAACAAGTATTACCATGACAACATAATTGCAAATTTGAAATTAAGATTTCCTTATTAATCAGTGTCATAGTATAATTACTTATGTGAGAGTGATGATAAGGGATGGGACTATTAAACTGTACAACTGTTTAGGAAGCTTAAAGAGTATCTGTGCCATTTTCCCAGAGTTTTGAAGTTAATATCTACTGAATTGATACTTCATGCATACGTGAACTGTTTTTAACAGCAATCTTGAACTATAAGTCATTTGTACTCGGTTTGAAAAAAAAACAAAAAAAACCAAAACCCAAAAAACCTCACACCAGTCTGAAGAATATGTACGGCACCTTCTGTATTACAAAAATTCTTTAAAGTGTAACAATTTCTATTTCAGTTTCCTAATACAAACTCCCTGTCCTTTACCTTTAATAATCCTAAGAAATTAAAGCGTATTCATTTTCTCAAAATTAATGTGGTTTTCATGCTTTTCTTTGCTTGCCTATTATATGTACTTCCAAATCTAAAGTATGGCAATTTTTAAATACATATTTTTAGTTGGTGTCACGGTGATTACAAAATTGAGACTCTACTGAATAAAATATTGCTTAAATTCATTGCTGAATCTATGAGAAAGCTTATTACTTCATTTTTGATGTGCAGATAATTATATTTTTTTCTATAAACTCTTTAAGCTAAAAATAAAAGGCTGCCAAACTCCAAAAGAAATCATTTTGTTAATAAGTTCCTTTTATAAAACTGTTTTTTTCTGTATTTCTGCAATGTACGTATTGTGAGAGCTGCTCAGTTTTTGCAAATGTAAAATGATCGTATGGTGTGTTACTACCTACTAAATAATAGGATCATTTATTCTTATTTATTTTATTAAGGTTAAACAGGCCTGAAAAATACAATTTCTTTACTGACTGTTACTGACTTTGAAGGCAGGGAGCTTCTGTATTCCTGACATTTTCTTTCATCTTTCTGGGGGGGTGTGACATTAGGTTTTTATTTATGTATAGTTTTCTGTAACAACATACAGGGAAAGAGTGTTTCTATTACATACACTGCTGAGGAATTATGGTCCCAAATATGTTTCCAGATATCTGTTACTGTAATTTACCTCATGCCCTTTGAGGTATGAATGCAAGTAGAAATGGCGTGAATGGATAACTTAAAGTGCAGACGTTCTAAGTTAATTTCAGAGATGGCATCTGTACTCTGACAACTAGTTTGGATTATTTTCCACATCATATGCTAATATTGGAGTATCTTTGATCTTTTCCTTAAAATTCATTTGACATCTGCAAGGTCTGTTTCTCCCGTCTTCTTACAGCTGCAAAGTAGTCTTTGACATTTCATGCAATCGTTAATCTTTAAATGCAAATTGCTGCCCCTGTAAAAACCTGTTTAGGAAGTGAAAGTTAAATATGATGGAGAACTTCACGGAAAAACAATTACGCCATGTAGTTCGTTTTTGCTTTCCTTCCTTCCCACAGTCATTTATCCTCCTTTACCACATTAGCAAAATTAGTGTTCACCTTCTGTGACGTTGCCCTTGAAAGGAACACTCTTAATTGTGCTACAAAAGGCCTGTCCTCCATCCCTTTTCATGCAGACCAAATCAGCCTGCTTGGAATTTTAATGATATATAGTAATAGGATTTAAATAGAAAAACTACTGTCATTAAAATGAAATCTGCATGTGATTTTTTTAAATGGAAAAGCCTCTTATTTATATTTATTTATAACCTTTTGGAAAATTGCACTGTATATTCTGCAATATATTATTGATGAAATAACTGATTTGAAGAGTGTTAGAGTAACCTCAGTGCATACCCAAGGACTTTGTTAGCAGGGAAGCTATTTTAAATACATAAAACATGCTTTTACTTTCTACTGTCTTTGACCTCATGTTTTTGAAATATTTAAATTTCCTAAAACACATTTTGTTCACTTAAGAAATCTGTATTAAGTTGCAGATATGCTCAGTATGTTTAATAAACAATAAAATCATCAAGGAAATAATAAACCAATTTTATTTGGATATATCTGCATTAACTTTTCAGCTTAGATCAGAAATGCATTTCCGAAGCAAATCTGCCATTACCCCTTAGGTTTTGAACTTTACTCCTTTAAACGGGAACAGAATAATAAGATGCCCAACTGATGGTGGAATCTCAGTCTTCGTAATCTAAGGAGATCTGATCTGAAATACTCCCTTGTCCTCCCATGTTTGATTTAGGGCCTCATCAGCAATTGTTTCACTCTGTAAGTCTGCTACTATTTGAGTACCGTCAACAGTCATAGTCTTTGGACCTTCTGCAGTAAATTCAAATTCCAGTCTCATGGAAGCAGAATGCCACTTCTTTGTCAGATCAGTTGGGCAGTACATTTGTTGCTAGTGGCTTTCAATTCTGGATCTATTTTGAGGTCACAAAGAAGTCTTTGTTGTGGCCTCAAACAGTCACACGGGAAAATGATGAACTGTAAATAATGTTAAGTGAAATAAAAATAAAAGGTGTATTTGATTTTAGTGGGTCCAGTGATGAACAAGTTTGCAAATGACTTGAGGATTCCATGTGGGTCTGAATCTCAGTTGCAAAATTTTAGTGTGTTATATGTGTGAAATTATGAAAAAAATATGTGAGAAGATAGAAGTAGTGATATTCTTTTCATAGAAGTCACGCGTAAAAATATTATATGACCTTAATTCTTCATTCGCAAAACCCATTTTAGTTGTGGTTCATGTTTAGATGTGTTTTGATCTCAGCTTTCAAAGGCTGAAAGCATAAACAAGTTATGTGCTCTGTGTTCCAGCTTTTTGGTACTTTTAGAACTGATACTGACTCCTTTGTCATTGAGTTGACATACACAAAATACAGTGCAAAACTAACCAAAAGTTATTTTCCCAATTTTAGGTTTCCCATGGTGTTGATTGGTTTTGCAGGTATTTTGTTTGCTTTTACTCTGTTTACAAAAGTAAGTTCACTGCTGCAGACAGCATGCGTATCCAGGATGGAGGCAACTCATGTTTCATAGGCCTTCAAGGTTGAACTGGAGGAATTAAGGGAAATTGCTAAGTAGTCTCATTTTCAGTCAGACTTCTAAGAAGCCTCAATACTGTCTCAATAAGGAGACTTTCGAGTTTATTATAGAGCAATGCTAACACTCAATTAGAAATATTCATCTGGAGACATTAAAGAGTTAAGTTGGTGAACAGGAAAACAATTGCAGTAATTGGTGCTGCCTGCTGGGAAGAACATCTTATGGTTGTTAGACCTAAGAGCAGCTCTCTTGGAGCAGAACTCTCATGTAAATGGAAGGAGGCTATAGCAGCAAACAGTTCAGCTATCACAGTGTCATGTAGGCTAGTTTTTTGGTGCCAGAGAGGATCAAATTGTGAATTACCCAGATGATACCCACACATCTGGCCAAGCCTGTAGAAGTGCCAAGAAGAACCTTCTGTTCCTGGTCTATGTGGGATGATTTTGGGCCAAATCTGTAATTCTCCTGGACACAATCAAAGTCTGATATGTGCATGTTAAAATGTTAAAATAGATCTTTTAGTTTTTTTAATGAATTTATACAATAAGAAGTATGGACTTGACTTATAGTACCTACAGATATAGATCATCAGCTTTGTGCGAAGTACTTAACCAGATTTAAGGGCAATTTCAAATACTTTGAAACTTGAGAAGTTAGAGGAATGTTTTTTTGAAGAATCTTTTAAAAATGTTTCAGTAGCAGTGGCACATTGGAATCCGTAAACACAAAGTAACAAATACTGTTTTGTATCCAGGTATGTTGTGATCAAAGATTTAAGTAGCTTTCATACATGGCCATGGAATTAAAAATCTGCTTTAGGGAATGTATCTGTTTTAGTCTTTATAGTAAAACTTTCCGTTTTCAGTTTTAGGGCAGAATTAGAAATTAACATTCTTAAAGTGTGTAAGCATTAGTTTATATTCAAGGCTACAACAAGAAGTGTATTCTCATGGAGGATATTACTTTCTTTTTAACAAAGTATCATGTTTAAAGGATCTCTTAAAGAAAATTTTCTGTCCTAGAAATAGTGGGCATCTTGTCTGCGCATTCACTCCTAGTTTTTGTACATTCACATAAAATTAGTGCTGTAGTACTGCACAGGTTGCAACTTGGAATTATCTTAAGCACAACTGAAACTGGAAAATAAAGCATTTTGAAAGCAATGGAATGTTATGAAGAAGATTTTAAGACTGGCTTTTTTTCTAAAACAAAGAAACAAACAAACAAATAAATAAATAAGGGTTGTTAAGAGGGTAGAAAACACGCTCCATGGAAAATTTTTAAGTAAGGGTATTTTGAATAAAACTGGTAAGTAGGAGAGTGTTTCAATTAAAGCATCTTTCAGCAAAGGTGGTCTTCTCTGATAGAGTGATGGTGTTGGTGGACAAAGGAGGGGCAGGTGGTGCTATCTAAATGGACTTCTGCAAGGTCCTTGTCATGGTCATGCATGACGTCCTTATCGCTAAATTGGGAAAATAAGGGTTTGAAAGGTGACTATTAGATGGATAAATAATTGGTTGGATGGTCATAGCCAGAGTGTTGTTGTCAACAGCTCTCTGTCAGAGGGAATGCCAGTGATAAGTGGCGTCCTCCAGGGGTCCAACTTGGCACTGGTGCTCTTCAGTATTGTGGTCTCACCATCTATGTCATTGACAAAGTACACGTTCAGCAGGGTTGCTAATGCCATTAAACCAGATTATGAAATGTAAGGATGGGATGCCATCCAAGGGGACCTTCTGAAATGGTAACACGTTCAGGAAGGCCAAGTGCAAGTGCAAGGTGCTGTGCTAGTGTTGAGGCAGTCCCAGATATGTGTACAGGCTGGGAGAAGAACTTGAGGGTGGTGCTGGGGAGAAAGACTTAGGGGTCATGGTGGATGAAAAGCTGGGCATGAACCAACAGTATACGCTCGCAGCCCAAAAGGGCAGTTGTATCCTGGGCTGCATCGAAAGAAGAGTGGCCAGCAGGGTGAAGGAGGTGATTATCCCCCTCTACTTTGCCTTGTAAGGCCCCTTCTGGAGTACTGCATCCTGGTTTGGGGCCCCCAATGCAGGAAAGATGTGGAGCTTTTGAAGAGGGTCAGTGGATGGGCCATGAAAGATGATCAGATGGCTAAAGCACCTCTCCTATGAAGACAGACTTAGGGAGCTGGGCTTCCTCAGCGTGGCTCAGGAGAAATGTCATTGCAGCCTTCCAGTATTTAAAGGGATATTATAAACAGGACGGAAGTCAACTTTTTATATGGTCTGATAGTGATGGGACAAAGAGGAGTAGTTTTAGTAAAGAAGGGAAGATGAAATTAGATGTCAGGGGAAGTTTTTCACAGAGAGGGTGGTGAGGCATTAGAACAGGCTGTCCAGAGAGGCTGTGGGTGCCCCATACCTAGAAGTGTTCTAGGCCAAGCTGGGTGGGGCCCTGGGCAGCTTGATATAGTGGTTGGTAACTCTTCCCATGGAGGGGAGGTTAGAGCAGGATGATCATTAGTGTCCCTTACAACCCAAGCCATTCTGTAATTTTATGATTCTGCATGCGCAGACTTTTGTCCAACACTTGAACAAAACTGGGGCTTTACACGTAGCTTTTCAGTCTTTATCAGAAATGTTATATGAATCACTGATACGGCACAATAATAAAGGTTTGATTAGAATTGGGTAGGATTGCAATAATAAAATACTGTCTTTACTAAAATAATATCCTAATTTTAATGGATTCTTACTGCTTCCATGAATTTGTAATTCAAATCTTCTATAATAATTGTTCTTTGTAAAATGTGAGCTAACAAACTTCTTGAAGTCCTCTAATTTTATACTTACTTTTTCACTAGTGCATTCAGTTTGACTTCAGTAGAAATAAGATTCTGAATTTACAATACTACTTTTATAGTATGATTGAAAACTGTGAAACCTTACGTAAATGTAAGCTTTCATGACTGAAAATACAGAATGCATTGTGATCAAGACTCTGTGTCTGTGCTCTTAGATAACTTTGTAGGATTAGAGCTCTACACAGTGAGTTATTGTGGAGTAGCTTGCGATTGCCTTCACCAGTTTAAGTGGAACAGCATGTTAAAAAGGAGTGACATGTGGAGAGGAATCAGACAGAGCGGACCTCTGTTGTCAATCAGTCAATGAAAAGTCAAATATTCTGTATTTTAAAATAGTCATGAGATTGGCTGTCACTTTTCCTGCAGTGGTACCACAGCAGAAGTCCGCACAACATTTTTCTTCCCCCCACAGAAAAGTAGTTGGCACATTGCCTTTATACATATTTTAGCACAGGTGACCTAAAGCAGAAGGTCTAAGCTAACCATACTGTGTAAAAGAACTCTTCTAAGAGTTCATGGTTCCTTAAAGTTCCAAAACAGCTCCTCATTTAGAAGCTCAAAAGAATGGCCAAGAAATGTATTGCGTTCTGATGATGAAGAATTCAGTGAGGTTGATAGGTTATTTCCACAAATCAGCTGAAGATATACATATTATGTAGGCAAGACTTTTTGATTTTATTTTTTGTTAATGTGACCAGGTGATACCAGAAAAGCATGGGATTGTTCAGAAAGGCAGTAGTAAGGAACTTAACATAGTTTCTGATTGAGTTTTTTAGGCTATTTTTTTTCTTTTTCTGGAAGAAATGGCTTCATCCTGGCATTTGACATTGTGCAGGTGCTTTATAAAGAAAAATGTAATTTAGCTAATTTAGCTACAACTAAGAAGAGTGCTGAATGTTTGTTCTTTTCTGTCATTACAGCCATTAAAATTGTTTCTTATGATAAATTGGAGCTTACGTTGATGTTGTTAACATGGAATAGTTGAGGTATTAAATACCTAATGTACATTTATATGGTTTCATATATTTTTTCGTGTGCAGCTTCATTTGATCGCAGCAAATCATGTGGATGTTGCAGAAGTACTTGTAATAAGTTAAATGTTTTATCTGCTGGGGAAAAGAAACCATCTAAATGAAAACAGCTGGAAATTTGAAGTGTATGTCTAAATATTTGGGTTCAAGGAGACTATCCTGGACAGTTTTATACACATCCGTAGTCTCTCAGCCCAGTGAAAAAAGTACATGAAATTCAAAAGGTTCAAATGTAGCTGGATTGGGGAGGAAGAAGTAAAAGTGTGTGTGCTTGTCTTTGTGCATCTGTGAAAATATTTTAGCCTGCTTTAATAGTTGAAGTGAGTTCTTGCTTGTATGCATAAAACAACTGAACTTTCACATTTTCTTCTCTTTTCAAATCATACACAATGTTTAAATGAGTATCTTCATGATCAATTTTCTTTTCTTTTGAGTCTGCAGAGTACTAGTGTTTTTTTAGAGGGCGTTTCTCATAAAGGGCAGATAATTTCTGTGAGCATATATTTGAGACGTGTATGATTTGGGGTACTTCAGTTTAGGAAGTGCAGTTACTGTATGCAGTAAAGATCAGCGCTATTAGTTTCCTGAATGCTTTTGAAATGCAGTGGTTTTGACATAAATTCTCCTTTCCTTCTCCTGTGCTTACGGATTTAATGTTCTGTCTTTTTCTTCACCCTTCTCAGCATTTTTTTTCTGTTATTTTTCTTTATTTCCTGTACTTTTCTTGAAATATAGCCAGTATCTTTCTAGTCATTCAATGAATAAAAGAACATAACCTTTGCAAAATACTGCACATCCTTCCAAAAAAAAGCAAAGAAATCTGTGATTTTTTTTATTATTATTTTTGTTATGTTTTATATTGTTTTCTGGAGTCATTTTCTTTAGTGACCTTCAAGAAAGAAAGCTCACGGAAAAGCTATGCAGTTAATTTGAGGTCACTTCTGCAGTTTATATGCTGCATACTAGCTTTTAAAAATCTCAGTTCTTTCTTGCTGGTTTATGGCTGCCCAGAACTTGGTTTAGCAAAAAGGTTGAAATTTACAGTCTTTTTTAATGAAAAATATCAAGTCATATGAAACAGGTTTACCTTTGTGAAGAAGAGTTAAATCTGCACTGTCTCTCTGTTTTACAGCTCACATTAAGTTTAATCAGTGTGTTCTAAGATGGCTTAATACACTGCTGATGAAAATGCAAAACATTTCTATAACATATTTTACAGGTCATGAATCTTTATTCTGAAACAGTTTTAAAGATGTTGCGCTTTTTCAGAATCCCTCCTGTAAAACTAGCTTGTTCTTACAAAAGTCTTTCACTATCTGTATTTCTGTATTAATTTGGAGAACCTGAGACACAGTTTATGATTCACAAAATTGATATGCATATTATATCTATTGGGGTAGGCAGTGTAGAAAATAGAACTTCTATTGTGGAAATGAGAAATGATCTTAGTAGGCTCTATCCACATATACATAACTGTTACTGGTTTTTTTTTTGTGTCTGAGTTTTTCTTTTGTGTCTGGGTAAATAACACTACGAAGAACAGGTGGTAAGTAAATAACAGTGATGATGAAATAGAACTTTTCTAATTTATTCATCTTGTGATGGAACTTGATCAGAATTGACTCCCTCTTATAAATCTTGCTTGGGAGTCTTCTATGTAAGAGTTGTTTTTGCCTGATGATTCTTTGAGACACGATACAAAAATAGATGGCTGTTTCTTTTTCTCCCCTTTTCACTCTCCTGCTGAAAGTGCTACAGTTTTTAAAAACAAGTGTTTAAACCGATCTCCATAAGTTTATATGTAGTTCCCAGGATGTCTCTTTTTAAAAGATTTTGTACCTAATTGCATTACTGCTGGTTGCTAATTAGAAAAAGTGCTATTTTAGACTTGTTCATTATTGAAATTGTTACCAAAATTGTAGAAAAATGATGCTGGGGAACTGTAACACTAAATATTTACTCTGGGTTATATTTTTCATTTTATTGAAAGCTGTTAGAATTTACTGTAGCTAACAAGTAAACCTTCTTTCAGGCATAATAATTTGTGCCTTCTATTAGTGATGGAAGGTATGCACAAGGAAAACTTTGCCTCAGACTTGAGCTTACTACTTTGGAAGAATTTAGGGTAATACTAATAGCATTTTAGTCTCACAGGTTAGAAAACGGAAAATAATACTGTGTTTTGTACAGGGACTATCAGCTGTGATACTGTGGTCCCCAGTGGCTTTGCACACCATTCCAGTACCAGTATCTCTCCTGAATAAAGGGAATTACATGTGATTGATTCCTTACTTATTACTCCAGGCATGACACTTATAATTGTAAGTGCAACCAAGGAAACAAATATCCTGGATAGACTCAAAGTCTGGAAAAAGTACTTAGTAGGTGATATTCATAGAAACCTTAAGTATTATGTGGACAGCAAGCTAATACCCAAATGTCTAGAGAAGTAAGCAGCATCAAGGCTGACCAGGTTCTCTACCATGTTGGCAACTTGTTTCTCAGTCTTTGGCCAACAGTTCATCTAGCAGGATCTCGGTAGGTTAAATGCAGTGTTAGGAGTTATTACTAGTGTTATTAGTAACAGCTACCTCAGTAGGAGTCCTGAGAGCAGCCTTCACCTGGCCAGGACCCAGGCCCATACCTTATGTTGGTGCAGCTGTGTGCTGCGCTGTCCACTGCTGACTCAGGGGTGATGCTCTCAGGCAGGGCTGAGGAGAGGTGTCTGCCAGGGTCAAATGCCATGCAAGGGAGCTGCATCCAAAAGCAGCTTCACTACTCAGCCCTACCCTAGCCCCTGACAGCTCTGTCTGTACCAGACCACGTGCCCTGTTGTCTGGAACTGAACCCTGACCCACAGGATGACTTTTGGGCTGGCCCTGGCCCTCCCTTGTCGCTGGCAACCTGCCCAGCAGGTCTGTGGCTGACCCTGTTATGATGCCTGGCCTTCATCTGGACCCCAACCCACAGGCTGATTTCCCATCTTGACAGTGCCCTGCTGCATCACAGCAAACTTGGATGATCTGAATTTGAGGCTGCCCTGCTCCCATGCTGGAGACTGTTGTATGTATGCTTTCTGGAAAGACCACTGTCCTGTTCAGTCCCCGGTGCCTCCTGTCTCCCCATTCCCCAGGGAACAGCCAGCCCTCACTGCAGTTGCACTCAGGCTGATTTGTAGCTAAAAAGTAGATGGTAATGCTGAACAAAATGGTTGAGACTATGTGGCTTCCAAAGACAGGAATGCTTTTCTCAGCCGGAATCTAGATGTGGGCTGGGGAAAAAGGACCCCTTTTGCCTGGGTAGGAAACAGTCTAGTACTATCCAGAGCAGTCTCAGTGGGATTCTTGCTCACTGTTCACTTCCTTCTCAAGAAATTTCCACCTTGAAGTGGTTCTTTCTGTACTTTAGGTACTTTGTCATTTCCCTAGTACTCTTCCAAATAGTATCTCACACGCATTCTTTTGCCAGGTAGCTCTTCATATCCAATAAATGGTTATCTCCCAAAAGGCAGTGAAGCTCTTTCTGAGCTAAGCCAAGTCACTTAATAAAGTATGGTATTCCTGTAATTTAGTTTCTGTTTCTTTAATATTTATCTTAAAATTTTAATGGTAGGTTTGGATGCCAGAGGACATGTGGGGAAAAAAAAAAAAAAAGTAATAAAGTTTATGCGTTTCTTAAACAACTCTGTTTGGAAATAAGGTACCTCATTAAGATAACAAGCATGTATGTCCAAGCACCAGTTTTTGTAATAGATTTGTCTGAATTGCTTTCAGATTCTCCAGTCCAAAATTAGCAGTAAAAAAGAAAAAAAAGCCTAAACAAACACTAGGTAAAGTGTGATTTATGGTTGATTTACAATAAGGTTACGTCATAATACGCTCCTTTTGCAGGTGTTATGGTTTAACCCAGCGGGCAGCACAGAGCCATTTGGTCACTCCACCCTATGTGGAATGGGCAAGAGAATTAGGGGAAAAAAAGAGTAACGACAATTTAATAGAAAAGTAGGCAATGGGGGGTTGGGATGAAAAAGAAAAAAGAATACACAAAACAAGTGATGCACAATGCGATGCAATTCCTCACCATAATGGGCTGACCGATGTCCAGACAGTCCCTAAGCAACAGCAGCCTCTTCCAGCCAACTGCCTCCCAGTTTTATAATTCTGCATGATGTCATATGATATGGAATATCCCTGTGACCACTTTAGGTCATCTGTCCTGGTTCTGTCCCCTCACAGCTCCTCGTGCCTTCCAGCCCTACTCACAGTCAGGACAGCACAAAAAGCTGAAAAATCCTTGGCTCTGTGCAGGCACTGCTCCACAAGAAACTGAACTGTCAGTGTGTTATCAACATTATTCTCATCCTAAATTCAAAACACAGCATCATTCCAACTACTAGGAGGAAAATTAACCCTATCCCAGCTGGAGCCAGGATACCTGGAAATAGCAATGGCAGTAATAGTCTCGTTTGTTCTGACCTTCTCTCTCATTCAGAGTAGCTTATGGTTAGGTATGAAAACCTAATTAATTTGCTCTCTTTGATTTAGAAACAAGTCTATTGAAATGAGATTTTTTATCACTCAGATTGGCAGTCTTTAGTATCTGATGATCATCCATACCTACATTAAAGTTTATTTTTTGTTTCCCACTTTGCTGCCATTTTCTTTTATATCACTCGTTTTTTGGGGTTGTTTTTTTTTGCTCACATGATTCATTTGTAGGGTATTTATTGGCAGCTGTCCAAAAGTAAGGAGCATTACCATATTTAACTCAGCACAATTTGAGCAGAATTAGTGAGACAATATACCTGCAGTAGGAACAGTCTAGTCCTTGTGGCTGTCTGCTTTGCAGTGCTATTCCTAAGTTTAAAGGTAATTATTTGAACCAACACTATTTCAAAGCAGTATTTAATTGGATGTTTATCTCATTACAAGTTAGATTATTTTTTTTAAATTTTCTAATGCCAGATTTACACTTTGGCATGGTACAGATAACAGTGTCTCTCTTATCTTAGTTTCTTTCCAGCTGCCTGCACTGAAGAAACTGCCTTGGTGCGGGTTGGTAGAATGAACAGGGGTTAAATCACTTCACAAGTGCTGAAAGATACTAGATAAAATTTCAAGGTCTAACTTTTTAATACTACAAAACATTTTCTTCAACCTGATAAGTGCTGTGATACAGGGGGACCATCTACAGTTTCAGACTTGCATTCATAGATGAACTTGACAAATTTTGGGGGACCCCCGCACAAGAAAGGTGTGGAGCTGTTCGAGTGGATCTGGAGGAGGAGCACCTCTCCTATAAGAAAGGCTGAGTGAGCCGGGGTTGTTAGGGCTACAGAAGAGAAGGCTTTGGGGAGACATTGTGGTCTTCCAGTACTTGAAGGGAACTATTAAACAGCAAGACCGACTTTTTATGTGATCTGATAGTGACAGGACAAGGGGGAATTGCTTTTAACTAAAAGAGAGGTGATTTAGGATATATGTTAGGAAGAAATCCTTTACCCAGATGGTGGTGAGGCACTGGCACAGCTGCCTAGAGCTGCAGATGCCCCATCCCTGAAGGTGTTCAAGGACAGGTTGGATGGGGGCCCTGGGCAGCCTGATCCGTTGGGTGGCAACCCTGCTTATGGCAGGGGGGTTGGAACTAAATGACATTGGAGGTTTGTTTCAACCCAAACCATTCTATGATTCTATGAGTTTAGTACAGTGACTGCCATCTTTTTACTCAGAAGCTCAATATTAACATCCACAAGGTGAAAATTGTATTAAGGCATGGGGCAGTTGTGTTTTAATACTTCCTAGTGGAAAAATTTCTCTTCACAATCTTTGGAGGTGTTTTTCTGCTCCTTTAAGGTTTCACTGAACACGAGAGAGAGCAGAAACCAAGAGGGAGTAACATAACGGAAAAACTTAACAGATAAGGGGAGTTGACTTAGAAGTTCTGGGTTACAGGTTCTGTTCTGTTAATTGTTTTACAATATGTATCTTTTGCTAATTTCTCCTGGATAGTCTGGAACGTATTACTGGTGTCAGAATCTATTATATATACACAGAAGTTAAAAAACGAAATGAATGATGATTGCAGTCAGACGGAGTATAATGTGTCAAGGGCTGCATCATTTTGCTTAGCTGTCTGCTTTTTAGGTTGGTCCAGATGGTGCCTAATGAGTAGTAAAATAACAGTTTTGAAGAGGTATCAATTAGAATGAGGAGCGATTGTCTGAGTGTCTGCTGCAGCTATACCTGCCAACTTTTCACTCAGGTAGCCACAGGAATGACTTATGCAATTAGTCTGTTATGTTAAGACAGAGTCTGTGTATCTACAAAAGTAACTAAAGATTTCTGATCACAGAAAACTCTAATAAGTAGGAAGTTAATTTACTTATCATTCATATGAATATTCATTTATAGTACCTTGTGAAACAGACTAGCAAGGCACTAACTGTTTGCATATGCTCATGAATAAATAATATTTTTGAAGCCAACAGTAGGAGCTTTAGTAACAAAGCTGATCAAACTTTGAGTTTAAAAAAAAAAAAAAAAAAGGCAGAACCAAGACGCTCAATGAAGATACTCAATGTAATTAATAGCTCATGTTGATATAATAAAAACCAGGTTTTCCTAAAAGAAAAACGTGGGTAGTGATTAATATGCTACTATAATAATAAATATTTTGCCAGATCATTTGATTACAGCGTATGGTGCCTTTTTGTTTAATTATTTCTCTGAAGGATTATGCATCAGATTTTTACTTCATAAAGAAGTGTTTGAAATGCCGCATTGTCCGTTTTCCAAAAGTCGTTCACTGATATATACAACATTGAGAATTAAGAGGTTAAAAAGGCATTAATCTTTGACTTTATAACATACTGGCTTTTGCAGTATTTATTTCAAAGTTAAAAAGCCTTATGTTAGTGCATCAAGTAGTCATTTGTATGCTTTATTATGTTTTCTTTAGAGCTTTATTTCCAAATTGTTATCTTAAATTGAGCTTTCCTAGTGAAGGAAAATGCACTTTGACGGCCTTTCCTAGCTGTTCAAAATGTAACAGCTTCTGAATGAGGCATCCAGTTAGCAAAAAATACCTGACAAATTTTACAGACTTCAGGGAGCAAAATATTTCTAATTTTTAACAAAATCAAATTGAGAAGGTGAAGGAAATACTCACTCATACAACTCTTCAGCTTCTCTTAAAGTAAGATTTATTCTACAAAAAATGTTGTTCAGAAATCTCTGTATGCAGATTGCAGTGTTCTGCACTTTCTATCTAGTATTCAGCCATAGGGGTTGTATATATAAATTTTTTATGGCTTTCTTTCCTAGGAAAGCAGTACTTCCTATGTTGGGATGCGTCTTGCTGATTAATGTAAAGGCAAATAAATGCAAATCCAGTGTTTCTTTTTAAATTTGAAAATATGTTAAATGTAGTTATGACTGTTGCCTTGCCTTCAGTTAGGATGCAGTCTTTGGCAGGAAATATAATGTATGAAATATCTGGTTCTGAGCTGGTAACCTGGCTTGACCTAGCATGTTACAGGCATGTTGATTCTATAAAACGAGAATGAATTCCCTACATTAAGGTTTAATTACATACGTTTCTCACGGGCTTATCTAGTTTAGTAGAGACTTGAGATCATCCAGTCCAGCCCCCCTACATAGAAACTGTCAGTCAGAGTGGGTCCAGTTGAGCACTGATGTCTCTGCAGATGAATACTCAAAATCTTTCTTGGCATCCTGTTACAGTCTTTCATCGCTTAGACAAGAGAAACACTTTCTCATGTTCAGAATGCAGATCATGTTTCATCATTTGTGCCTGTTGCCACCTGTCCCATCGCTGGGAGCCTCTAAGGAGCCTGGCTCCCTCTTATTCCTTCCCTGCCATCAAATTAAATAAATAAATAAAGGTAAATAAATCTCCTGGTGCAAAACAGGAGGCTACTTGTGTGCAAATAAATATTTGTTAAGTGGAGTCTGTTAAGATCCCACTAAGAAAGTGAATAGGCAAAGCCAGCATGGTTGGTTTGGTTTTCTATGAGCTTTAATTAGTTATTGTTAAGAAAAAATGCATAGAATCTTACTATTAATATGATTAGTGTTAATGGTGTTTGTGAGGTAATAAGTCGATGAGGTGCTAATAAAGAAATAAAGTTGTTAGTCATCAGCACTGCATAGATCCAATGACTTGTGTTTATTGTGCTGTCTTTTCAGGCTGTTATGTATCAAACTACAAAAGAAGATTAAGACCTAAGACTTAAGATATGCTAAATGTACCTTGTTAATAAGCAGAAAAATTAATTGTTTTATATTTACATTGAGAAAATAAATGCTGCTGGTTTGGGTTTGTTTGTTTGGTTGGTTGTTGGTTGGGTTTTTTTTTTAACACTGTAGTAAGTTACTTCATATTCTAAAATGAAAGTTCTTATGTGCTTTTGGCACATGTCATTTATAAAAACAGGGCACTAAATACTGTTTCCAGAGCTTGCATGAGAAAGTGCATGTGTTCCATTCTATTAGCACACATACTGTCGACTTAATTGATATACTTACTACGGTATACAGTACATTTTAGCATTTCTTTGAAAAGCATTTTTTCTAAAAGCTGTTTTTAACTTCCTGATGTGCTTTTGACTGGGCAGTATGTACAAAACGCTTCATTAGATACATTTCAACTTGCTGAAGCGTATGTAATAGAAAGTATGTATTTGATACTACTGAACATTCTTCTTTCCTTTTCTTACCATAGGATAAGAAATGGGTTCTCAATCATGAGGATGTCACACTGGGAGAATTGCTGGGCAAAGTAAGTAATCACGTGAGCTATCAGCGTTTAAACAAATATATATTAGTCATTAAGCCTATATATTTCCTATTGCTTTATCCTTTAAATGACTGTGATTTTTATACCAATTATTTTGCTTTAATCAGGAAGTAGTATTGTGCTTTAAATAAATGCTTATTGCATGTGATGGTGAATCGTATGATGCGTCTGCTGAAAGTATTTAGCACACATTTTTCTTATTTTTAAGGATTTTAAGTTAATTACATATCTGTAAAGCATTATGTTACAGTTTAAATTGTACAGGCTTGGGAAAAAAAAAAAAAGAATATTGCTTAAAAATATGAAAGGCATGTAAGTAAAAAAAAGATATATTGAAATAAGTTGATAGTGCAGGCAATACTCGTTCAATTATATATTCATTGTTACTGTATGATTTATTGTGATTTTAGGTAATCTCTCAGTAGTATATAGGTCACTCCAAAAGTATTGCCTCCTATTTCCTTGAAAACGACAACTGACACAAAGAGCATATTAACAGTATTAGATGTAGCTGGGAATTTGCTGTAAAACAGTATTTTTCAGTGTAGTCATCACCATTAGCTGTGCATTTTCACCAGCAATGAACAGCAGCCTGCATGTTGTGCTCATAACAATCTGCGCCAGCAGAGGTGACCCTACTGCTGAAACACACCACCCACTGCCTCACTGTCTCCCATGCAGTGTTTGTCTCCACAAACGTTCAGCAGTCATAAACAAATGTCTGTGGGTGCCAGTTTTTCCACATGGAGGACTTCAGTGATGCATCTTTGCTTCATAAGTGCTTCTGTGTCATATGCCATTTTGTTGGACTGCCCATGGGGTACTGGTGGGAATGTTCATCTTTTACTGCCATACCACAAGTGTCAGCCTCACACGTCATGGGCCAACATAATAAATAGGAGACATTATTTTTGGAGCAATCCTTGAATGTGTATAAATTCTCAAGTGAAGCAGTTGGTAGCACTAATTCTGCATAGGAGCTGCAATTCTTAGAACAGCTTCTACTGAAATACAATACCTGACTTAAATTTTCAGACCTTTCGCACCTATCAAGCCAGTTTCAAGTGATGCTTTTTATCCATTGTTCCAAAAGATTTCCATAAATCTGAAAAATTGGCTTAAATGAAAAGCAGGCAAATGAAAGCAATGGTTACATTACTATGTGATACACACTAAAAGAACCCATAAGCTCTTCAAGAAATGAGGGAGTTAAACACTGTCTGTAAATTCAATTTCCTTGGATAAAATCTCTTTGACAGATTAAGATGACAAAAAGTATTAGCTGTCTATAGTTAGAGCTGTGTCACTTTAACACCATGCAGGTACCATGGCAGTTTCCTATTCCTGAGCAGAAACATACCAAGAAAAAAATAATGTTCTGTCTATCAAAATAACTTTGTGTGGTGGAAAAATACATATGAACTTATCTTGAAAAGTAAAGATAGAAACAATCTGAACATCGATTTCTAAAGAAGTTTAAGTATGTACTGCACTTTTTTGACAAAACATTGTAATAAATAGATAAAAACAATGCAGTCTTGAAGCTGACTTTAGTAGGACATGCAGCTTTAAAATTTTAAAATGGAATAGCAGCTTTCTTGGGAAACTATATAAGTCTGTAATATATTCACTTCTGAGAAGATATAATCAAACTAGAAAATACAAGGATGAGAAGATCATTAGCTTCCATATGTGAAAATACTAAATAAACTGCAGCTGTTGGTCCTTCAAGTGAGAAATCTGAGTCTACTGGAAACAACTGCTAGGAAAATGATGGAACACTGATGCCGACTTAGCAAAGTGATTCTGTCAAAAAGGACAAGAAGGAGGATCTGAGCAACTGCAGGCCAGTCAGCCTCAACTCCATCCCTGGAAAGGTGATAGAACACTTTGTTCTGGATGCCAGCCCCAAGCAATTGGAAGAGAAGAAGGTTATCAGGAGTAGTCAGCAGGATTCACCGAGGGAAAATCATGCTTGACCAACATGGTAGCTTCCTGTGATGTCATCACAGGCTGGGTAGACGGAGGAGAGCAGTGAATATTGTCTGCCTTGACTTCCTCAAGGTGTTTGACACCATCTTCCACAACATCCTAGGTATGAAACTTAGAAAGCATGGGATATATAAGTGGACAGTGAGGTTGACAACTGGCTGACTGGCAGAGCTCAGAGGGGTGTCATCAGTCGCACAGAGTCTGGTTGGAGGTCTGTAACAGGCAGTGTTCCCCTGGAATAGGTACTGGGTCTAGTCTTGTTCAACAGTTTCATGAATGACCTGGATGAAGGATAGAGTTCACCCACAAAAAGTCTGCCAATGATACAAAGGTGGGAGGAGTGGCTGGCACACTGAAAGGCTATGCTGCCATTCAGTGAGACCTGGGCAGACTGAAGAGCTGGTCAGGGAGGAACCTGATGAAGTTTAAAAGGAGCAAGGATAGAGTGTTGCATCTGAGGAGGAATAACATGTGCATCAGTACAGATTAGGGTACAGGTTAGGGGATGACCTGCTGGAGATGAGCTCTATGGAGAAGGACCTGAGTGTCCTGGTGGACAACAGGTTGTCCATGAGCCAGCAGTGTGCTCTTGTGGCCAAGAAGGGCAGTGGTAACATGGGATGCATTAAAAAAAGCTTGGCCAGCAAGTCATGGGAGGCAGTCCTCTCTCTTTACTCTGCCCTAATGAGGCCACATTTACGCTACTGTCTCCAGTTCTGGGCTCCCCAGTTCAAAAAAGACAGGGATCTCCTAGAAGGCTTCCAGTAGAAGACCACAAAGGAGGACCACAAAGATGATCAAAGGCCTGGAGCACCTCCCATGTGAGGCTGGGGAGAAGAAAACTGAGGGGGGAATCTAATAAATGGTTATGAATATCTGAAGGGAGGCAGATGGATGAGGCTGGGCTCTTGTTGGTGGTTTATAGTGAAAAGACAAGGAGTAATGGCCTAAAACTTGTACATAAAAAGTTTTGTACTAACATGTGAAAGAACTTATTTACAGTACGGGCAATGGAGTAGTGGAACAGGTTGCCCAGAGAGGTTCTGGAGCCTCCTTCTATGGAGATGTTCCAGACCTGTCTGGATGCCTATTTGTGCAACCTATTCTAGGATATCTGCTTTGGACTCAGTGATCTTTTGAGGCCCCTTCCAACACATGTGATTCTATAATTCTGTGTCTCTCTGAAAGTAGAAAATTTTGCTTCCCTTCTGCAGTGAACAGTCCATTTATTTACACAATATTAATTATATAATACACACAAAATGAAATATACAAATATGTAGTATATGCAATACTATATTAAAAATTATATATAAAGTGATAAATATTTTAAATAAAGAGTTGAAAGCATTTAAAGTAGTTTAATACTATTCAATTTTCATTGTTAAATACTCTTAAACAGGACACTAGAGGAAGAGCAAGTTAGGAGTCACATAGTGCTTTTCTAGATATCAGAGGTCCTCTAAAAGTGCTGTTTCTGATGCGTCATAGATCTTGAGCTGGCATGTTTGCCTGCTGTTTCTTAGACATCTTAGGGTCTGTGAAATAATACTTCAGTCCTGTGTTTAGACACCTGCATTTCTTCCCTTGGCATTACTACTGCAATAGTATGTTCCATCTAGGAGTTTCTTCTGGTAAACTGGTGGAGTAACTCCCTGCAACACCTGAGAGAAAGGCACCAGACAGTGGTGGACCTCCTGCCCCGCCATTGTTGGGCAGAGAGAGGGGACATAAGAGATGAGGAGTGGGAACAGGTCCCAGCTTAGTGTTGCTGGCAGACCCCCATCCTTAACTTCATCGATTCCCCAGGTGCTCTGTGTAAGTTCTGTGTAATAGCTTTGAGGCTCTGGAATTCCAGGCAGAGGTAAGTAAGGATGAGGTGGAAGGTCCATCCAGGAGGTTTTCTAGAGCAAGAAGGTTGACTCCACACCCCAAGACTGCCTCCTCTGAGAAGGGAAGGTAATTGTTGTAGGCTACTTCCTTCTGAGAGGAACAGAGTGCCCCACAATGTCAGCTAGGCCCTACCAGTAGCGAAGTGTGCTGCCTCCCTAAGGCCCAGGTCAAGGACATTACTAGGAGCATCCCTCATCTGGTTCATCTGTCTGGTTATTATCACCTACTGATAGTTCAGGCTGGCTGCAGTGATATTGCTGAGAGAACCCCAAGGGCTGTCAAAAGGGGCTTCGGGGCGTTGAGGTGGTTAGTTGAGGGAGCAGGAATTCAGGTAGCTTCTGTCCCTTCAGTGGCAGCAAAGGATACTAAGGGGAGCAGGAAAGCCCATCTCATAAATATGTGGCTAAGAGGCTGGTGAAGTTGCAAGAATTTGGTTTTTTTTTGACCATGGGGAGGTTTACTTGGTGCCTGGCCTGATGGCTGTGGCTAGGTCTCGCCGTTGCAAAGGGGGCATCCTAACCCAGGAGCTGACAGGACTCACTGGGAGGGCTTTAACCTAGATATGAAGGTGAAAGGGGCTAAAAAAATCATAGAATCAGAATTGCTCAGGTTGGAGAAGGCCTTAAGGATCAAGTCCAACTGCAGCCTAGCCATACTACCCTAAAGAAGGCTCACTAGCGATGAGCCTAAGAGAATGTTGATTAGGTTGGGCAAATGGCTGAGCTGAAGTGCATCTGCAGCAATGCGTGCCACCTGGGCAACCAAAAGAAACTGGAAGCCATTGTGTATCAGGCAAACTATGACTTAGTTGCTATTACTGAAACAGGGTGTGATCGCTCTCGTGACTGGGGTGCTCACAGTATTCTTCTGGGAAAGGTGGCAGCCCAAAGGCAGGTACACACTTTGCTGGGTAAAGAACTGGCTGGAAGGCTGGGCCCAGACAGCGATGGTGAATGGCATTAAATCCAGCTGGTGTCCAGTCACGAGCGGCATTCCCCAGGGGTCAGTATTGCAGCCTGTCCTCTTTAATATCTTTATTGATGACATGGATGAGGGGATTGAGTGCACTTTCAGTAAGACTGCAGATGACGCTAAGTTGAAAGGATGTGTTGACCTGCCTTAGGGTAGAAAGGCTCTTCAGAGGGATCTAGACAGGCTGGATAGCTGGGCTAAGTTAGTGAGATGAAGTTCAACAAAACCAAGTGCTGCACATTGGCTACAACAATCCCAGGCAAACCTACAGACTTGGGGTAGAGTGGCGGGAAGACTGTGGAATCAATGGACCTGAGGGTGTTGGTCAGCACTTGACTAAACATGAATTAGCAGTATGCCCAGGTGGCCGAGAAGGTCAGTGGCAACCTGGCTTGTATCAGAAATAGTGTTGCCAGCAGGGAAGCGGTCATCCTTCTGTACTCAGCCCTGGTGAGGCCGTACCTTGAAACTGTGTTCAGTTTTGGGCCCCTTCACTACAAGAAAAATACTGAGGCCCTGGGGTGCATTCAGAGAAAGGCAATGAGGGGGTGAAGGGTCTGGAGCGCAAGTCTTATGAGGAGTGGCTAAGGGAGTTGGGGTTGTTTAGTCTGGAGGAGGCTCAGGGAAGATCTTATCACTCTCTACAGCTGCCTAAAGGGGGGTTGTGGTGAGATGGGCCTCTTCTCCCATGTAAATAGTGATAGGACTAGAGGGAATGGCATCAATTTGTGACATGGAAGATTCAGGTGGGATATCAGAAAAAAATTCTTCTCTGAAAGAATGGTCAGGCACTGGAAGCTGCCCAGAGATGTGGTGGAGTCCCTGTGCCTGGAGATTTTTAAGAAATGTTTGGATGTGGTGAGGGACACGACTTAGTGGGAAATACTGGAGGTACTTGGACAGTTGGACTGGATGAGTTTGAAGGCCTTTTCCAACCTTGAAGATTCTATGATACTCCTCATCTATTTTTTTTTTTTTAAATTTCTCTTACCCTGGCAATAGGGTATTCACATATGTTGTGTAAAGAAATCTTTATCGCTGAGGAAAGGAAGGAAAAACTTCCAGCATTTTTTTGTTTGTTGAAGTCATAGATAGCTCTGTGTACCAGAACACAGGGCAGAGATTCATGTGGAAATATATAAGACATATATTTACTTATTTGGGAAAAAGAAAGCTTAACTAAAACTGTGAGACCTTGAGATCTCTTTTTTCCTTTCCTTCCCATTTTACATATTCTGCTTGACACCAGATTTCTGTGATACCATAATTTCCTCTTTAATTCTTGTCCTAATTTCTTTTTTTCTTTCTTTTCTTTCTTTTCTTTTTTTTTTTTTTTTTTTAAGTTAAAAACACATCTGATGGAGATGTCTATCTCAGTCTTTTTTCCAGGCAAGCTGGATAAAATAAATAAAAATAACTTACAGTGGGTTGTGTATGCTACATTGTGATTGGAAAACTTTTGAAAAAATACAGTAGTTTGAAAATGAAAGAGGGTAGGACTTAAATTATTAAGAAAATTTACTTATTAAGAAAACTGTAATTATGCAACATATTTTTCTTGCAAGCCAAATTGAACTCGTATGGCATATTAATATAATAGATTTATTCTCTCTGTGTGCACTGATTGTGCTGAGAGCATGTTCTTGAAGAATATGTCATAAACACATTTCAAAGTAATGTAACAGTTATTTAACTGTTTGTATTTTATTCCTGGGTATTTGTGAAGACTGGGTTACTTAGGATTACTTTTTTTCTTATTTTAGGGTAATTTTGGTGAGGTATATAAGGGAACATTAAAGGATAAGACACCAGTTGCTGTAAAAACATGTAAAGAAGATCTTCCTCAGGAACTGAAAATCAAATTTCTGTCAGAAGCCAGGTAGGTGTTCTAAGTTTATTTTTTCCCCCCAAATTTTCTTACTGTGTAGGTTTACAAAATGGGACCTTTGCAAGAATTCAAAGAAGTAGTAGTTGTACTTCTTCCTCTTTATGCTCCCCCAGTACTTGCACTCACTTTGCCCTGATGACTATACATACACGTTTTTAATGTGTATAAACGGCAAGCACCTGCACTTGAAACCACCTTGGCAAGCTATACCTATAATCCATAGTTTTGATATTGTAAGTGGATCCATTTCGAATTTCTTTGATACATGCCACAAGGATTATAATAAGAAGCCTGGAAGATATTATTAATTTAAATGAGGTTATACCAGTCACAAATTCTAACTTATGTTAGAATTCATGCATTTGGTCGCATATGTCCAGATTATGGTACAGATATAGTAAGTTCCTCCCAACTGCTATATTGGGCAATAAGTGGCATTCATGTCACGGCACACTAAATATTCTGAACACAGACGAATTATGTGGCTGTCTGCATAGATAGTTTCTAAGAACTCAGGCTCAGGATAGAAGAATCTATTGAGATAATCTCATAATTGTTTAAACTAAAATTAGCTGTTTTGGCTGTGAAGCCCCAAGCTAGTATAATCAATATAAATATGCCACTGTATCTGCTCAGTGTTCTTAAACAGTTCATAACTTGGCAACCACAGAGATTTTTTCATTTTCTTAGCAGCCTGCCACTAAAGGAACAGTGTTGTATGGAATATTATATGAAAAAAAACCACCTAAATCGTTTATTTTTCATTAAATCCATATGTCCCAAGTTTCACTCTCATTTCTAGAAAAATTAGGAAAAAGATGAGGTTATTTAAGTTATCCAATAGTAGAAGAAACATTTTAAAGTTAAAAGGTCTCTCTGGAATTCTTCCTAGACCTTCAGTTTGCTTATAAATCATAGCACGCTGGTTTAGGCTGTGAATGTTCTTATTAAAGTATCATGTAAGAAGATGTAAATGTTGTTGCTTAATTCCAGAAATTAAACTTGCAGTATGTATATTCTTCTAAAACTTACTGTATCAATTAATCTTGTGAATTAAAACGGAAATAGGTGTGCATTTGGAAAGTGCAGCAGAAAAATGTAGAGGCATGCTGTGCATGCATTTTCAATAAAACTTCTCTTCTGATACACCACTGAAATGCTGTTCAATTACCAGGATTCCTGAGAAACTAACAAATCTCTTGGAATATTTTTCAGTTACACAGATAAAATGTTATGCAGACAAATGTTAAAACTGCAGTGAGAATGAACTACTAGTGTTCAGTCTTGATTTTTGAGTAAAAATACCCTCAACCAGAAGAATGATTGATCTATGACATTGATTTTTTTAATTGATAACAATAATTCTGTTGAAAATTCTGTTGAAATAATATTGAGTGTAAGATATTTTTCTGTTTAATTGGTTTGTACAATAAAGTTTATTAATATAATAAATTTACTGTATGTTTTTCAGAATACTCAAACAGTATGATCATCCTAATATTGTAAAACTCATAGGAGTCTGCACACAAAGACAACCTATTTATATTGTTATGGAACTTGTTCCAGGTAATTTTTTCCCTTTTTTTTTTTTTTTTTAAATTAAAATACATTGTTTTCTATGTCTGTATTTGTATTCTTATAATGAGCCTCTAAAGCTCCTTCACTGCAAATTCCTAGAGATTTTCTTCTATCATGTACTGGCTTAGGAGTAGAGTAAGCTCCTTGAACCTGTTGCAGATTTTTCTGTAGTCATTCAAGGCAATAGAATTTGCTACACAGGATTTCAGCCATATCTTCACTTTTCTCCTGTTAAGATATTACATGTTATTTCCTTTAGCAATAATTTTGTGTAGTGATTGTTAAGATGCTTGTATTTAAGAAATTTAATTACTGAGTAGTGTTTAATAAATCAGATTTGGATAATTTTTATATAAGAGATTTTTCTTTGTCAAAATATATGCTTAGTTCCTAGGTTGCTCTTGATTTATTTTTGGAATCTTGCATTCATGTTGCTCACCAATGTCTGAAGAGAATATCAGGGGATGAGGCTTTTCAACAATTTTACCTCTCTGTTGATTCTTTTATCTGTAAATTGTGTCATTTTGGTGGCCTGTAGTACTATTTAGTACTGCAACACTGATCTATCACTGAATTTATCCTAAAAACTGTACTGTAGGGTGTTTTAAGAACCATTTCCTTCATGAAGATTTAGATTGTTTATAATTCTTGAGGAATTACTTTATTACAAGAGCAAAAATACAGTCATTGACCTATTAGATTCTTCTGCTTTTACTCAATTAGGTAATCACAGAATCAGAGAATGGCCTGGGTTGAAAAGGACCACAATGATCATCTAGTTTCAACCCCCCTTCTATGTGCAGGGTTGCTAACCACCAGACCAGGCTGCCCAGAGCCACATCCAGCCTGGCCTTGAATGCCTCCAGGGATGGGGCATCCATAACCTCCTTGGGCAACCTGTTCCAGTGCATCACCACCCTCTGAGTGAAAAACTTCCTCCTAATATCTAATCTAAACCTCCCTGTCTCATTTTAACACCATTCCCTTTTGTCCTATCACTATCCACTCTTGTAAACAGCTGTTCTCCCTCCTGTTTATACACTCCAAGTATTGGAAGGCCACAATGAGGTCTCCCTGGAGCTTTCTCTTCTCCAAGCTAAACAAGCCCAGTTCCCTCAACCTTTCTTCATAGGAGAGGTGCTCCAGTCCTCTGATCATTTTAGTGGCCCTCCTCTGGACCTGTTTCAAGAGCTCTGCGTCCTTCTTGCACTGGGCCCTCCAGGCCTGGACACAGAACTCAAGATGAGGCCTCACAAGAGCCAAGTAGAGGGGGACAGGAGCTGAGTAGGGGTTGGGGGGAGCATCTTATATATTAGATCAACGTATTTATATTTCTGATTAACTTGATTAAAATAGAAGCTAGTAGTGGTGTTCTAGGTTTTAAGGTCTGCTTGGGTAATCAACTTTTCCAGACTTCTATGCCAATTAATATAAATCCTAATCTTCTAACACCTTTATCATTCTATTTCAGGCTTATCAAGCTCTAGAACAAGTTGTTGAAACATGTTAATGCCATTTAAAGGCATTATTGCCATTTAAAGGCAATATTTAAAGGAAATATTGAAGATCTTTTTATGCTTCCCATACCCACTTTGCAGTCCACATCTGTGCAGAAATTCTTCTTCCTCCAGACTTTTAAACTGCAATAAGCTTTTAAATTCCTATCCCATTTTTTGCTGTTCTGCAAGTCCTCTGGCTAGTGTCTGTGCTTCCTACCCTCTGAAATACCATGCTGTGTCCAGGCCATCACACTTTCCCATATTCTTCTGAGAACTCAAACTTGGCTACCACACTGAGACTGACCAAATTGTCTGGAAAAGATAAGGATGCCAGCTCTGAAGAATTTCACAGATGAAAGACAAATCATCTAAGTTAGTTCAGGAAAGTTCTTCTGACTTAGTTTCCTGTTTTCTAATGACAAGTTTGGTTGAGATCACCTAAAATAATTTTTATTAGTGCTTAGATTTGATATTCAACGCTTTGGATGGTGGTAGGTTTTGTCTGTGTTTTGTCTTGAACATACTTTCAGGTACTTAGGGAGTTTAACTCTGCAATTCTTTCTAATAACTTAAAAATGGCATGGTATAGGTTAGAATTCTATTCCATGTGTCTGAGTAGGTTTATAGTTTATAAGTATCTGACTATTTTCTTCATGGGGGAAAAAAATAGCAGCAGTGTCATTAAACATGGAATTTCCCCTGTCTTTATTTTCCTGTGTTCTTTTTAATGTTTGCACTTTTTCTGTTTTTATATTCCAAATACATATTTCCTGTGTATTTACTGTGCCTTTCGAGGCTGCTGTGATGTGATTGCTTCTCACTGCAGATTTAGATTGCAATTCAGGGATTCTGTTGTTAACTATCTTAGCAGAGACATCCCCCCCACCCCCACTGTCCCAAACCTGAATAGACTTTGTAACTATGCATCTGGTTATGTAGTTGCGTTTATGTAACTGTGCATCTGTGGAAACAGCAGAGAAGATGCAAATTCATGTTTAAGCATCTATGCATCGTTAGTTTCATGCAGAAATAACTCAGATGATCTCCCTTCACCTGGCTGGCACCTTTGGAGCCAGGTCTCTTCTCAGCCTTGTCCTGCACTCATTCCTGCAGGAACCATCAAAAATGTAAAGGGGAGGAATAATTTGTTAGCAGACTGAGGTGATTTTTTCAAGATTGTGTTGGTGTGAGGACAGTCGACAGTCTAGTCCTTCTAGCTTCTGAGACATGTAATGGAAAGGGCAGTCTTAAATTGACTGAGATAGAGGATCTAGAAAGAAGAATCTTTTTTTTTTAATACTTTAACCATATTTTTACAGTGATACTACTGATGATCACCCAGGCTTAGAAGGTTTTATAAATCAGATTGAAAACATAGGTGTAAGAGACTTAATTATTTTTTTTTAATTAAGTTTTATAAGTGATACTTGTAGTAATTTGGCAGAATCCAGTAAGCTGGTAAAAGACAGTTTCTTCGAAGGACTGAGATCATAGCAAGTATTTTAAGAAGTATATGCTTTAAAATTCTAATGAAATATGCCCACTGACCTACACAACATACAATCCTTTTTACATTTTAGGAAACCTTTATTGAATGATATGCATTTTAATATAAGAAAAAAATAATAGAATATATTTTTTAAATGTTATGTTTTCATGTTTTCCGGGTAAGCAGCTGACATCACTGTACAAGTAAGGAGGCATAAGAAACAGAATCTCTGAAAACAAAAGATGATATTCTGCCAATGGTTTCATATTTTTTTTGACAAACATAGCACAGATGAAAATCTCAGCAGGTTCCGTTGGTTACCTACTGACAAGAAACCCATGGTCACTATTCTTAGGAGCATTATTTTGCAGATATTTGCTTCAACTTTGCTTAGGAATGTGTTCATTGTATAATTATGTTTATTATTGCTTTCTGCATGCTGTTCTTGTAATTGATTAGAAAAACACCTTTTATTTAAATTGATTCACTGTGACCTTTCCATTTTTATGTATAAACAATTCATGTCCTTGTACGTTAACAGAGGCCTACAGAAAAACCCTTGATTAACTGGCCTAAATTATGGTAAATAGCTACTGTGAAAGAGCAGCTTAGCAAAGAATTGAGTTTTTAAAAGTTGATTTCTGATTGCATGATGGATAAATCTGTAATAACCTTCAAAGCACACTTGCAAATAATACATTTATACTTTTTTACTTAAATGACATTAAATTATTAATTGAATAAACCTATTGCCTAGATTCTTTCAAAGGCACAATATTGAAGTTGCTACTTGGTTTCTAGACTACCATGTAATAAAAACAAGTGTACATTTTACAGTAATGTATTTTTTTCCATAATTTGTATTTTTTGTTTTTATTTTTTAGTGAACAACTAAAAAATCATGTTCTATTAGGACATGATGTTTGTGTAACAGCATCATGTTAATGGACTCCTTCTCATGGGAATTTTTTGTTCTTGTTGGGTAGTTATGACTCTTCCTCTGTGACTTTAGTTATCAGTTTGAAAATGCTAAGACTCCCAGAAAGAAGGAAAATTTGAGAATATTCCCCATGCATTTATATGTCCATTATTTTTCATCACTGTGTTCCGGATGGAAGCTGGACTTCTATTTCACTTTTGTTGTAAGCTTACCCTTCCTCACATTTTCTAATTTCATATTCATGTCTTCTACTCTTCTCATTCCTTTTATGGCTCTGACTTCAGAATGGTGCTTGGACAATGTACGTGTGCGTGCCCAGCAGATCCTCCAAGTCAGATGTTCAGGCTTCCAGACAGAGTCTCAGCCTTAGGCTCCTGGGCATGTGTTGCAGTTTATCCTAAGAAAAAGCTGAAGTTAAGTGAGAATTGCTAATGAATTTCAGGAGAAGAAGCTTTTGAGATGAGCCAAATGTGTGATGTTAGTTTAGAGCTTTGAATTTGTATTGTCACATATACTTGACTACAGATTTAGTCTAACTGAACAGTAATGTTGTAAAGGTAGGATTCTGGTTTTACAGTTGTTTAGGGAATGTTGCTGCATATTTGAGATTCTAGTCCACTGCAGAAATGTTGTAATGTAGATAAGGCTTTCTGAGGAGCAGTTTCCATTATGAGGAGCAGAATATGATTTATGTTATTTCTGGGATGCCACATCAGTCTACAAAATTGGGTGTCATACCCATATTTTCTAGGTTAGTTATAGAAAGAGAAGTAATAATGAAGAGCTGCTTTGATATTCAGAAAAAGAAAAGAACAATTTGCCAGAGTCTTTTTAAATGCCACACAGGCCATATGGAGTTTTCATAACAGCTTGTTTTTAGCGAGTTTAGATAATGAACAGAGAAACTGCTTGGAATGCTGCTAGTACTGTATGTAAACAGGCTGGAATCTATACTGACAGCCTGAGAAAAGAGATCTAGAATTTTGCTAGGATACAGAAATTACCTGGAAAATGATGAAGGGGTTGATAAACTTTCTTCCTGTTGATTCCTTCCTTGCAAGTGAACCCTGCATCTTTCCATGGGAAAGACAGGAATGAGAGAAAGTAGGACACCTTTCTTTTATCCTTCTTAAGTAAAGTAGTATTATCCTGGTCCCAACTTCTGTCTTAACAGATCATGAGTCTTTTAATGGTGCTTTTGGTTTGAGAATAAATTATTTTTATTCACTTAAGTCACTGAAACAACCTCAGGGTCACTTAATTGTATTTTATTTTGCTCATAATTATAAAATCTCCTGTGCAATCAATCAATCAATCAATCAAACAAACCACAACAACAAAAAACTTAGAAGAATCTTTTCTTTTTCTTCCTAGGTCCAGGAAGAAAAAAAGAAAACCAAAATACTATGTGATCTATAAATGCATAGAACAATCCCAAGTCACAGAATTCTTTCTCCTCCTACTTCATGTTTGTTCCAATTAACTTGGGTTTTAAGTTGCCCTAGTTTATTTTACAGCTAGGAACTTTGTATATTTGTGAATTGTGTGTTATAAGAGTGAGGGATTTTAAAGGTAGCTGTATAATCTTATGGTACAGATACCACCTCATACCAGTCTTTCAGCAGTTTAACCTTAAGAGGTTCCTTCAGAGTCTGTACAGGCTTTCAAGGTAAGAACCATTATCATGCCTCCGCTGTCTTACCCTGGAAGGATTTTCTCAGTTGACTGCAGATGCATCATTCTAAGTTCCAGCCGTTGAATCATGACAATAGAAGGAGGGTTGCAGTGAGATTTTTCATGATCTATTCCTTTCAGCTTTTGGACTGTTTGGTCACCAGCATATATATTTCATTGTTTCTTGTTTCTACACAGTTGAACGTTTTTATAATTAATAGTTAAAATTACACCCCAAAATATTTTAAAACATTTCTTTCAAAAAATTCCAAAAAAGGAATTCCAAAAAAGGCATTTCAAGAATGCAGCTTATCTGTTGAGTGCTAATTTAACTTCGTCTAGCTTATGATAAAGACTTTAGTAACTGAATTTTCTCTTTGTATTATATCTTTGCCTCATTTAGTTCTGAACAATTTTCCAGGAGTTGTTTATCTTCTCTAACTTTATTCTGTAGCCATCATCTAATCTGTTGTATTAGTGATCTGCTCTGAGTGTGTGTTTTTTTGTTCCCCAATGGACATTTCTGGATATTTTTCACTGTAGTGCTAAGTGCTCTGTACTGAGACACTTGCCTGCATTCCCAGTTGATCCACAGAATTCCTATTTGATAGCAGATACGTGTTTAGAAAACAACAACCCAAATCCCCCCTATTTAATTGCATGCTGTGTTTGTGTTCCTTACTTTGTTTAGACTCTTGCCGACTTATATTGAAGTAGATCTCTTGAACGCTTGCAGCTGGAAACAAGTTGAGAGGTGAAGATGTTCAGTAATGTGATAGTTTGATAAGTTTGTCTGAATTGGCCGTTAACGCTGGGTTTCAACTATTTATGTTCAGCTTTTATCTAGACATGCCCAACTTGTTTTCAGGGTGATGTTCAGCAAGGTCATTAACAGCTATCTTTGCAACTGAATAAGGTAACCTGCTCAGATTTGAACTGAATTACTTGGGATGCAAATTAAACATGCCATTAACAAAGAAGCAATTCAGAGGTGACAAGTCTTATTAGCTCTGGAGCGGCACTGCATGATTTCTGCTATTCTGGCTCCTAGACTCAATCGGAAAGGGCAGAGCCATTTCTGTAACACCTGTAACAGAATCTGATACAGCCATTACTAGCCCAAGCCTTGGGGTTCTCTCTGTGCATTGTTCATGCTGATCTGACTGTATTTAGCTTTGTTCCATCGTGTTTTATTCTTCTGAAATTGTGGTGACTCCTTTGCTACTTTCTGTATGTTACAACAGTTTGACCTCCAGAGGACGTGTTGGTTTGGAGGCATCTGCAAATGAAGACAAGCATTCTTCCTTACCTATTAGGCCCTCTTTCTGGTCTTTGGCAGATATGACTACAACACAGCATATAATGGAGGAATGCCTGCAGATTCAGTGTAGCTGGTCCTAAGGTGAAGCTGATGCAACCTTCTAAATATAACCTGACTTTTGTGGAATTAATCATATTTTTTGTATGCAGTAATATTTTATGGCATAGCACTAAATCACAGCTGACTTCATATATTTCTGCTGTTAGCTATGCTGAAGCTAAGCTCATTTGTGACCAAAGTCTTGGTGCTGAGACTGAGATATGTGCCATTTATTTGCTAATATGATGAATAATATCCACATAATCTGAGATTTACTGCTAGTTAGAATGACTAAATAAAATACCTTGAATGAACAAGACCTGACTGTACCTAAGGGTAATGTGTATACTACGGCTTTCCTCAGCCTCAAATTTAAGTCTGCTGTCTCTGACAGCAGCTGATTACATTCATAGGCTGGGAATTCTGATTGATGTTAATTTTTTATTTTTATTTTTTCCATGTTCTGTGGCTCAGCTTCTGTGTTGTTTTCTGCTTTGTATGTTTTATCTGTTCTGTGCTTCTAGAGGCAGTGAGATCTGAATAGAGATTATTCTTTTTTCCCCATTACTTTTTCTTTAGGAATTCCTTAATTCTTTAGTCTCTTACTACTGGTTGTATTGCAAATCAGTTGCTGACTTTTGCCAGAAGATTTCAGATCTTTGTCATGTCTCACAATCCCATATAGAAGGCATGCACAATGCATCAAAAATCAATATGAAAGAAAAAGCATTGATTGAACTCTAGGCAGATTCAGATAAGGTGCAGATGTTTAACAGTGATAGTGACTGTGACTTCGTTTTTCATTCAAGTTTTGGGTTTTTTTTTTCCCTCTGGAAGATAGGTTTTAGTCAAATAAACTGTTTGATTCAATACCTGACTTCTGCTAAAACCATTTTCTGTCTGCCCTGCAGCTGCCCTTCCTGCAAATACGACCTCTGTCTCTTTTTCTTGTTTTCCCTCTATTACTTTATGCTTTTATCTTGCATTCTGTTAAGCTTCCAGCTTCTTTTTATTTGTCTTAACTCTTCCGCAAGCAGCCTTGCTGCTTATTCTGCCACCTTCTCTTTCATTAGTAATGTCAGGCTGTGAACCAAACACCTGTCTGTGGCTTTCTTCTGTCTCCCAACATCACCCTCTCCCATCCAGCCCTTTTGCAAAGCACACATGTGCAGTTAGACCTCATTTCTTCTTCATCCCTTCTGCTTTCTTTTAGCATTTTGTTGTCCTGTGAGACTCTGCCTTTCTCCTACTTTCTGTGTGGTTTCCAGCTGTAAAGATAGTAGGAAAGTAGGAACAACAGTCAGATTTCTTTGCTGCATAATAGGTAGCGGTCATTAAGAATTCCTTTTAGCTCAGACCTTCTGATAAAATCAGATCAAGTTGATAAAATAAGACCAAAATAAGTCATCTTTTCTTGTAATATTTGAGACTAGTTTTAGATTTTTATCTTTTAAAATATTTCAGGTTTTGATGATAAAGTTTGTTTGAAGGCTGTAGAAAAAAAAAATAAAATGAAAATTTCACCCATTATCAAGTAGACAAAAGATATACAGGAATCTCAAATCAACTAAATATAAACATTCAGTTTTTCTGTTGCTACAGGAAATTCTCTGCTATTGATTTTTTTTTAGTTTTATTTGTTGGTATTCATTCACACTATCATTTTTTGTTTTACATAAAATATTTATTAAGATATCTTCATTTAGAAATAAGTGTTCATTGTTTTTCTTTAGGTTAAAAGAGAATTGTTCTTTGTGTATATTCTATTGGGGAGTCTAGTCTCCAATCTTTCTAATCCAAGCTTTCTAATCTGCTGTCCCTTTAATGAATATTGACTCTCAAATGACAGAGTTTCTGGGGGAAGATGATTCTCTTTTTTGTTAGTTTTTGAACTAGGTTGCTTTTAACCACGCATAGACGTGTATCCTCATCACCTCAAAATGTCCGAGTAGTCTTGGCAGAATTATTTCGTGTGGCACGAAGGACACAATGTTGTCCGTTGATGCCTTGCTGTAATTTCTGCATTCCTCTCAGCTGTTGATTATGCAGGCTAATTTTGGGGATTGGCTGTTACTGCAGCACAGTCATCAGCTTCATGCTCCAGTTTAAGACAAGGTTGCTGGTCTTTATTAATATTTTCCTTGTTTGTAGTATATTACTACAATAGTCCCTTATACTGTTAAATGAAAGCAAAATAGCATGTAAATGAGTTCAGTCCTTTTTGTCTGCTTCGAGTGCAGTTTGTACTAATGAATCATCTGCACTGTGTTGTCATAGAATCATAGAATCCATAGAGCTGGGAGGGACCTATAAAGGTCATCTAGTCCAGCTCCCTTGCAGTAAACAGGGACATCCACAGCTAGATCAGGTTGCCCAGAGGCTGATACAGCCTCAACTTGAAAGTCCTCAGGGTCAGGGCTTCCACCACATCTCGGGGCAACCTGTTTTATTGCCTCGCTACCCTTATTGTAAAATTATTTTTCCTTATTATCTAATCTGTAGATCAGTCTTTAAGCTTGAAACCATTTCCCCTTGCTCTATCACAACAGACTTTGCTAAAGAGTCTGCCCCCTTCTTTCCTGTAGCTCCTCTTTAGATACTGAAATGCCACTATCAGGTGATCTTGGGGCCTTCTCCAGCCTGAAGAGCCCCAGCTCTCTCAGCTTGTCCTTGTAGGAGAGGCATTCCATCCCTTGGATCATTTTTGTGGCCCTGCTCCGGATGCACTCCAATAGGCCCTTGTCTCCTGTACGGAGGACTCCACATCTGGACGCAATACTCCAGCTGAGGTCTCACCACGTGTCACTGATCTCCATCCAGACACCGAGCCACTGACCATCACTCACAGTCCACCTACCAAATCCGTATCTTTCCAATTTGGAGAGAAGGGTGTTGTGGGGTACCATGTCAAAGACTTTAGTGAAATCCAGATAGATGACATTAGTGGCTCTTCTCTTGTTCATTGATTCAGTGACACCATCATAAAAGGCCTTAGGTCGGTCAGGTGGGATTTGACCAACCTAGTGAAGCCAGGTGTACCTTCAGTAGGTTTTGAAGCTTCGTATTGAAGCCATGCTGATTCTTCCGTATCACCTTTCGGTCTTCCATGTACTTTATCAGAGCTTCCAGGAGGATCTGCTCCGTGGTCTTTACAGGCACAGAGGTGAGACTAATATGTCAGTAGTTCCTAGGGTCATCCTTTTTACCCTGAAAAGTAAGTGTGATGTTGCCTTTCTTTCCAGTCACCACAGACTTCACGATTGCCATGACTTTCCAAATACCTTTGAGAGTGTCATCGTAAATCTTCTGCTCACAAGTCATTTTCAGGTTCTGGTGCAAACAACATTTTCTCCATGTTTATCTCTTTGTTGCTGCTTATCTTGTCCTTGGCTCTCAGTGCGTGTTTTTCTTTCAAGTCTTGCTCTCCTTTCATCTTTTGCTTTCACCTATATGCCCCTCCACTCATACTTTGTTTCCATCAATGTTAACAGTGCTATTACAAAACTTTGCATGAGAGAGACTTTTATTTGGTTTGGTTAACAGGAAATATGAAGTTTTAACTGGATTTTGCAACACTACTTCTCAGGTAGTTGAAAAACCTCTGGTTTACAATTTCTGTTACTTCTTAGTTACAGTGAGAAAAAGTAGGGGAGAATTTGGAAATACTGCCTTATGCAGAAATGATCTATTAGTAGAAAAGTGATATCACAATGTTTTAATGAAAGTTAAAGCATTTTTTTTTTAAATGTTATGCATATTTAAAGCCATTTTGAACAGTTTCTCAAACAGCTGTTTAATTAAAAAAATTCTTGAATTGCTACCAATGTATGCTTAATATTTAAAATCCGTAGTTGTAAATAGCAGTGCTTATTTGTCTGTAGTTGAAAATGCATATGAGCAGCAAGGAAAATGTGCATTTGTTGACTTGAGACAGTCAACAACAACAACTGCCAATATGAACCCTGAAATTTACAAATGCAGGTGCAGATAAAACATTTCAGTAATATTATTATAGCTTATAAAACACTTATGAATATTGGGTCATGGATCTCCTCGTAGTCAAGTGACTATTGAGAGTTACAGACAGAAGCACTTTGTGATTGTGCACTGGTTAAAGAAACTGCTGCTCAATAAGGCTGCTTAGTAAAGGAAACTCTCCCACTCCATTAAAACTTACAAGTAAGTAATAATTTCTACTAAGTTACTATATCAATATTGCTATGATTATTGTTTTAAACATTTTTAATCTATGTTATTATTTAATCTAGGTGCAATATATACACTATCTGGATATTGATACAAACAGCTAAAGTGGAAGATTACCTGTCATAATTTCAGAAGTTTATTTTACATAAGTTCAGTATTAGTACTGATTATGACAAAAATACCACGAGCGCCTAGAACAAGTAGGATGGTATCATTTGTAGCACCAGCTAAGGGGAGCATTGAAACATGAAATGCTCCTTGTCATAAATGCCTTTTAAGTCAGAGATTGCTAAAATTAAACAACTTGTAAACAGTTATTATTTATTTCTTTGCTGTTTCTTGGCTTTTGGCTTCTTCTTCTAGATCACAGGATTTGTTTTTTTTTCTCTCATGCAGAACATCAGCTTGGTTTTGCATGCTCTGTTAATTGCACTGCATAGTCATAAAATACTACATAAAGTACAGTATAAAGTTTATGTTATGAAGCATGCCCACTTGTAGGAGATGTTGATATGTGGTATTGTCTCTCTGTTAAAATGTCTGTATATAACGAGAAGTAGTTTATATTCTCACATGAAAGTCTGCTCTTAAGGAATCCAATTATTGCAGGGAGCCCTAATATAATAATAACACTTCCTGCTTATGTAATACGTATTGTCATTTACTTAATAAAATAAATCAATCATATTAGGTAGACACTCCAGTTCTGTTATTTATTTCCCTATAAACCCCAAACTGGTAGTTGATTTCTGCTTGGTAATTCTGTAATGGTCTCATTACTCCTATAGTGGTTGGAGCAGATCTCATTTCATAGTGGTGTTGTGTGCCGTAAACTGAAATATCAGTCAGCCATGTAGCATACAATGGAAATTCTGCGTCTAGGAGAAAGCACTGCTTACTATTTTCTTGCTATCTAGTTTTGTTTCAGTTGCTTCATAATGTAGTTGGTTTGTTTATTTCATTTTTATCAAGTTATTACATTAGAGGTTATGTTCTGACACTTTGCTGCAAATAATGAATTGGGGAGTTATATTAAAACTTGTTTTCAGAAGAGCATAGAGATACTATATAGCTAAAGTTCTACACTAAGGAGTTTGTATTGAATCATAGAATCACGAGGTTGGAAAGGACCTACAAGATCATCCAGTCCAACTATCCTCCCATCACCCTTGCTACCACAAGCCACTAAACCGTATCTCGTAGCTCCTCATCCAGACGCCTCTTGAACACTGCCAGGGATGGCCACTCCACCACCTCCCTGGGCAGCCGTTCCAGTGCCTGACCACTCTCTGAGAGAAAAAGGTTTTCCGTATGTCTAATCTAAACCTCTTCTGGTACAACTTGCAGCCATTTCCTCAGGTCCTGTTTGTTGCCTGGGAGAAGAGGCCGAAGCCTCTTCTATTGATATCCTCAGTTCTGAAAGTATTCATGTGGATGCTCTCCTGCCAACATAAATAGCTGCAGTAGCCTATAAAGAACAGTCAGTTTTGTAACAATAATGAGGATAATTGGGTTTAACCTAGAATGGCATGTATCCTGTATAGAATGAATTGTATGTACTGTTGCTATTTTTATTTTGACAGTAGCTGAGAGCACTTTCAAATCAATATTGAACATAGTATTTAAAAGGCTTTTTCATTACCTCTGCTGAAGGGGGTGTAACAGAAAACAGAAAAACTAACAAAAACATACTTGCTGCCTTTTTTCACTTTTGTGACAATGAGACAGATAAGGATAATTTTTATTGAAAGTGTGTTTTGATGATACGCATAAAAAATACTGTATACAGCTTGAGGTATACTATTCTAGTTTTGTTCACAACTCAAGAAATGCATACAGTAAATAGCGAACACTGAAAATCAGTCACATCCTGATGGTGCAAATATGCATTAATACCATGGGAAATTAAAGGCTCACACTCTGCCAATTTGACAAATTCTGACAAAATAGGGCAGCTTTCAGTGCTGGTCAAGATTGAGCCAATGAAAATAGGTATCTTACTCTGATTGTCTGATGTGGTATAAACAAATTTATAACCTGTGTTATTTCTAAATTTTGGAATGGAGACGGTTAACTTTTCTTTTGATACCTCATTGCCACTTGTTATTTGAGAACAGAGCCCTTACTGTTGATTGCGGAGAGCAGTAATTCATTTGTACAGGGAATTTCTGTGCATTTGGAGGAAAACTAATTATTTCACTTATTCAATTTTTCATATTCTGTTCAGAATTCTCTTTTACTGTTTACATAATTCAGAAGGATTTTTTAAATGTTTAAATAATGTTTTTACCACTGATTTTTTTTTTCTGTGACCATTTTATCTGAAACCTCAGTGAAGATGAGTTTACATTGTTAGATAAATAGAGTTTTGATTTAAGCAGCCTCTGTTTTCTGTGTGTTAAATGATGAAAGATAAATTATTTCTTAACAGTATTCTTCTGGAGAGACAAAATTTCATACACAAGTGTCTGGGAGAAAATACTGCAGTAATATGGAAGACAGAACCTCTGTCTGTGGCAGAGTTGCTGCTTTATCCTGTGCGTTTCGTGGAAGCTTGGAGTTGTTTAATAAAGGGAATTCTGTGTTTAAACCAGATTCTCACCTTAAGAAAGTGAGGTAGAGCAGCACACGGCTTGTTAGCTGGATTCACTCAAGCATGGTGATTTACAAGGCTTGTGTGTGCTACTGTACTCCTTAGAGTGCCTCCTTAGAGGTCCCTCAGCATGAGGTAAGAGGTTCCAAGGCAGTTAACACTTAAGTGGCCCAGAACCTGGACCTTACATGTCCCTGAAGTCTCTCTGTCTCACGTGACCAAAATTCAGACATCCTCCAGCATAATGTTGAAAATTGAATATTGATTAATTAAGGATTTTTTTTAATTTTTTTTTTTTTTTTTTTTTTTTAAGAATGTTGTAGCATCATAGAACAGCTTGGGTTTGAAGGGACCTTAAAGATCATCTGGTTCCAACCTCCCTGCCCTGAGTGAGAGCCCCTCCTAGTAGATGAGGCTGCCAAGGGCCTCATCCAATCTGGCCTGGAGTGACTCTGTGTGTCCTCACATGCTTTTTGTAGAAGGTTCCTTGATGTACTCTTCCACAACTGTGATTCAATTTGTTGAGATTGGAAGAATTTCACATTCATAAAGGCTTACTAGTCATACTTCCTAATTAAAAGATGATTCCTATGTACAGAGCAGTAAGTGCACAGTATATAAACACAATGATTTTCATCAGCTCTGAATGCAATATTGCTGGTTTTTATGTGTTCAAGGAGTGATGGGGGATTGCTTAAAAATGATTTTAACTGTCTCCTATAACCAGAATGTTTCTGTTTATACATGCAATAAATTACACATACTTCAGTGGAGTTTTTATCTTCCTTCCCTCTGGCAATATCTATGAGTCAGCTACAAGACTGTCAGCAACCTCTCAGATTAAAAGAAGGATGATTGTTGCTCAGTTGAATTTGCAATAGTATTCTGTTCTTTTAAGATTTCATGAGAATTTAAATATTCCAAGATAGAACCTGTCAGACTTTGAAGGTGTAATGCATGTAACTATCTTTTGGAAGATAAAATGGAAGTCATTTGAAATTGGCTTTAGTTTCAAGGGCATCCAGTCAGGCCTTCATTTTCCATCTGTGGATTATCCAGCCTTTGAGTGAAGGACATTGTAGGCTCCAGTGCACCAGCAGTACTGTTGGTGCACTCTGCATGCAATATTTGCCTGCTCACCTGCCTGCCCAGAATAATCTGTGTTTAAAAAAAAAATAAAGAATTGCTCACTTTTCCTGTCATCATTGTACACTGTGTTCTGTCAGTCTAGTTTTAAATATGTGGATGACCGACAGTTTCAATTGTATGGTTTGTGCAAACCTTTTGTTACTCTTACAAATTACCTTAAGCAGACTGTGTTTAGCTATTACGTATATTCGTTCCTTCTTAAAAATTGCCAGAGTTCTGTGACTGCATAAAGAATGTATCAGATAGTGTTAATCACGTGTTTAATTGGAATCTGGGTAATAAGAAAACTGAATGCCAACAACTAGAAGTGTGCCCCAGGGGCCAGTACTGGGCCCAGTCTGTTTAACATCTTCATTAGTGATCTGCTTTATGGGGCAGAGTGCGCCCTCAGCAAGTTTATATGTGACGCAAAACTGTCCAGCAAAGGGCCGCAGAAGTAATTGAGTGGCTGGAGCACCTCTTCTACGAGGAGAGTCTGAGATTGCTGAGACTGCTCAGTCTGCAGGAGAGGAGGCTCAGGGGTGATCACATCAATGTCTATAAATACCTTAAGGGAGAGGTTGAAGAGGATGGAGTTAGGCTCTTTTCGCTGGTGCACAGTGCCAGGACTATGGACAGTGGACACACACTGGAACAGAGGAGGTTCTTTCTGAATGTCAGGAAGCACTACTGTGCTGCACAGGTGGTAGAGCACTGCCACAGGTTGTCCAGAGAAGTTGTGGGGTTTCCTCTTTGGAGATCTCCAGAAGCCACCTGGGCATGATCCTGGGTACCCTGCCCTGGGTGTTCCTGCTGGAGCAGGGGCTGGGCCAGATGAGCCGTGCCAACTACAACCACGCAGTCATTCTGTGATAATATTTTGTGGCTTTCCCATAGTACTACTTGTATGTACAGAAAAAGCAAAATGGAAGAAATATTTTCTGTGTATTTTTTTTTCAGAGTTTTCATTAAGAGACAGCATATCAAGCCATCATCTTCAAATTATTGTAGTAAAATAAATTTGATTTCTGGAAAAAATGAGTAAACAGAGGGTGCAGTAATTGGTAGTTAGGATACTAATTCACTTTTCTGTTGCTCCATGATAATATTTGAAGGGCCTTAGAGTTACGCTTTGCAACAACAAACTATTTTCTTTAACAATCTCTGATTGTATTTCTTACAATCTGAAATATAAATAGAACTGGATTCCATAGAAAATTCCACATGAAACTGTTAGCTATATAATGTCTTTCTGCTTTGCTAAGAAAAGGCAGCTTATGAAATTGTATCGCAGTACAATTACTTCCAAGAGAGAATTGCTATTGTCAGTTTAGTGCAATGAGAAGAGAAACAAAAGGCTAGAGCAAGAGCTGGCTACGCCTTTCCAAACAAATATTGTGATGTGGAAAGCTTCACTATGATTTTTAGTCGTGGCCTGGAACAATGAAGTGTATTTTCAAATAAATCTTTAACACGAATATTCAATCTGAACATGATGAACTGACACAGTGTTTGTAGAAATGCCTCCACTACTTCGTTCTAAGTCAGGTTTTCAGAAACCTTTGTTTGCAAACACAGATTGCCTTTCAGGAGTCCTTTCTGCTGGCAGCTTCTCCTCCTCAGACAGGACAGCAGCAAATTAGTTACTGCAAAACAATAAACTGTGAAGCCACTGTAATATTTGTTTGTTTTTAATTGCTAGCATCAAATAGGTGGTTAACATTGCCCAATAAGTAAAACACTTTACTATCCCTCCAGTGGCTTCGGTGTACTTTGAGAAACACCACTGCAAATGAGTTAAAAAATCATTAGAACATGAGGAAAAATTTCTTTACCGTGAGTGCAGTCTGGCACTGGAACAGTCTTTCTAGAAAGGAGGAATGATGCCACATGCCTGTCTGTGTTCAGTAGGCACTTGGATAATGCCCTCAGTAACATGCTTAAACTTCTGGCTAGCCCTGGAGTGATCAGGCCACAAGATCTCCAAAGGTTTCTTCCAGCCATTCTGTTGTTCTACTCCTCTCTAAAATCAATAGGAAGTAATCATTTTATTTGCAATTATTTTAAACTTTTACAATAGTCATTCTGTGATTAGAGAACTGTATTTATCACAAAGTGTAAGTTGTTTTTGTCAGCAATTTTCACGAATGTCTGTGTTTAATGTTGCACTGCTAAAGATTATGTTTGTAACCAAATGCAGCTTTTATCCATCATGCAGTGTGCAGTCTTCATCCTGGTAATTAATTATTTCCTTCCTTCTCTTAGGCTAACTTCAAACTGATGGGTTGAGATTTACATTGAATAGCTTCATCCTGTTTGGTGTCTTGACAGTAATGTGAAATAAATATGAATATCCTATCTGTCATGTCTCATTGTCCTCCTTTGTCTTTTCTCTAGGAGGCGATTTCCTTTCCTTTTTAAGAAAAAAGAAGGATGAGCTGAAAACCAAACAGTTAGTGAGATTTTCATTAGATGCTGCTTCTGGTATGGCATACCTCGAATCAAAAAATTGTATACACAGGTAAGGAAAATACTTTTTTTCTCAATATTGTAATTTTGATGATTTGGAATGCTGGCAGATTAAATGTTTTGGGGGCTTGATATCAACACAAAGGATCTCTAGAATTTTTTTTAAAAGCTACACTTTTTCTGAAGGCAGGTCATTATTGCTTGTCTAATACTAAAGCGTTCTGTTTATTTGGGTCAAAATAAATACTACAGTGTTTGGTTTGAATAGTTCGTTTCTTTTCATATAGATTGACAATGATTTTTTCACCATAAGAATTTGCTTTATGGAGAGCATGACTCGTACAGTGCCAACAAATCATGTCAAACAAATATATATCTGTGAAGCTTATATCTTCATTTACAGGTACCTGCATAGCCAAAACAGAAGTTAAGGTATATGTACAGTGTGTTTCAGGAGAATCTACTGATATCTCAGATGATAAAGTAGTATTATCTGGACTTCTTTACATTAAAATATTAGAAATTGCCTAATTGACTACATTCTCCAAAATATGGAAGAGGGTCAGGCTTTATGCTCCCTGGATACACTGTTTCTGGTTTTTTGTGTGTTTGTTTTTCAGTTTGGCTGTGTCCTGGAGCTACTTATTCTCAGCTTCTATCAAAGTGAATATGCAAATGTACATAATTTCCACCTACTTTCTCTCAAAATATGACAGTGTAAACATTGATAGGGCTGAAATATGACTAAAAAATGATGTTAGTCCACTTTTCAGGGAAACTGTAAAGAACAAGTTGTCATTTTTAATACTTATATTTTTCACTTTTCTTTGTGTGACATTTGTAGATAAACTGCATCACTGAATGTACATCATTAGCCCACTTCATATTTAGCACAGTTCTAATGAATAGTGTTCTTGGAGATCTGAATTGTGTTTCTCTCTTTTTTTTTAATCAAAAATGAATTGTTCTAAAAGCTGCACGTAAATAGGTAGATTTATCTTTGAAAACATTCCTCTATCCACTGTAGGCTTGAAACCTTTTTATGAAGTCTAAATATATTTTTTAAAATTCTTTCTTGGGCTTATCTTAAGAAAGCTTAAACAGAATAGCAATCTTCTGAATTTCTATTTTTCCCTACCATCTGTATTCAGTTTTTGTTGCAGCTTTTTTTGGGGGGGAGTGTTAAGGGGAGGGGGGTGCATGTTTACAAAAGCAGTGATTAGAGATGCAAAAAATACATTTTGGAGAGAGTATTCGTACAGAACTGTCTTACCTAGTGTGAAAAGATTAGGAAGCTGAGCACACTTATACTATGTGGATCTAAAGTCAGGAAACACAGCTGAAATCTAATCTGTTTTTCTAATGTGATGGATTTACCAATTCAGCTAGTACGATTTAAACATACAAGTCAGGAAAATGTACCTTCCTTTTTAACTTTCAAAATCTTCACAGAGGTTATTTATTATTACCTCAGAATATCACAGAAGATTATTGTTGAGAACTACCAATTCCTATAAAGGCAGAAGCAAAATCTTTAGTAAACCTGTCCTGAAGAAAATTACAGTTTCAAAATGCAACCAAACAGGCAAATGAGCTCTTCAGGAACACTGTTAGTTTTATGAAATGCATAAGTTAATAAATCTAAATGTGCATTTCCAGTATTATTTTATCATTCTTAATTTCCAGTAGATTCAAAATTTATTCAGTTTTATGTCACTGGGCGTATCATATGCTTTTATACTTGCGTTCTGGACTTGATACCTAAATATAATGAGAAGCTTTGAATCAGTCAGCAAGCAACCAAGGTTAGTAAAATTAATAGTAGTAGTTCTGGTTTTTTTCTTCTTTTTTTTTTTTTTTTCATGTCTGTTTTCCTATCTGAGGATTTTGAATGCTTGTCCAAGATTTCTGTGTGCCATTAAGGCTGGTTGGATAGACACGGGTCACTCTGAAAGTAGTGTCTCCTATTCATTTCCATGGAAGTTACAACAAAGGGAACAGTAACACTATTTGATAGAGCAGATATTCAGCTAACAAACACTACTGTTCAACAGCGTTACTATGCATTCTCACCAGCAATAAACAAGAATCTGCATACCACACTTGTAAAAATCTGCACCAGCAGAGGTGACTCACTGTCCCTGTCGCCATTCCTGTAATGCAGCACTGTGCTCCCATCCACTGTTTGATCTCCATAAACATTCAGCAGTCATCAGTGAATGTCCATAGGTGCCGTATTTTCCACATGGAGGAATTCACTGACACACATTTACTTCATCTGCACTTCCATGTCAGACACCATTTTGTCAGAGTGCCTCTTCGCTGCCATCTGTCAGACAGCAACAAAAAGTAACAGGATATTGGTGAGAAAGTTCAGCCTCTATTGCTGTACCACCACCATTTGCCTTTGGTGTCACATGGCAACATAACAAAATAGTAGGCATTACTTTTGGAGCAGCCCTTGTACATTTATCGAGAAATCCCATCTGCTACAGAAGCACAGAACATCTGTTACTTGCTGGATATTCTGAGCCAGTGAAGACTCTGGTGTTACGCAGCAGATATGTTAAATTAGGCAGCACGTTAAAGTCCCACTGTGTAGTGCTTTGTCAGCAAGGTCTTAGGTGTACAAGGCTCAGAACTCCTTTGGAGTTTAAGTCCCTCCTTACCTGACCACTGAAGATGCAATTATGTGACAGCGTGATCTCTTCAAGGAATATGGGAGTCTTTGTTCCCTCCTTGTTGGGTCAGGGTAAGACAAATTACTCATGGGTAAATTTTATGTTGAGATTAGAATGGAACAACTTAATGTCTAGCAGGAAGAAGATTTAGTATAAAAGGAACATGAATTGTTTTGAAATAACAGTAAATTTGTTCTTTTTTTGTCAAAAACTCCAAGTAAAAGCGTTTCTTAGATTAAAAGGAAAAAAGAAAATTAGCTACAGACAAAATGGAATGCACAGCAGAATATTTTTTTATTTTGATTAAAAGTCAGAAGGATGTAATTACCGTTACTAAAGAAGTATCTGGAATAATATATCATTAGATATATCTGCAGCAAAATTATTATTATTTTTTTTTATTTCCATGTTATTGATTTTCCACAGCATTCTGTTTGTTGTCTTAAATATTTGTTCAGAAACTTGCTTATTTTGTTTGTAGCGTAGGTGACCATTATTTAGTGCCATTTGTGTTTGACTAGCTGTTAAAGACTTGAAGCTTATTAAATGATTTTTAGTGCCACTTTCTAGTTGTAGATGCACTAGCTATACCTAGCCAGTATATTTTAAATTTAAATCTGTTCTAGCTTTCTGATATTGCTATCCAAGTCACACCTTGGCTTAGTCTTCCAGTAACTGGGCCAGTGCAACAACTAATCTGCCTTTTGATTTTTATTTCCATGCATGCTGTGGTGTTTCATTGAGTGCAGGTATAAAGTTTGAATTTGTCAGAATTCTTAATGCCTGTGAGGGATTATTTGATCTGCATTTCCATCTCCTCTGGAGTCCAGAAATCACTTGTTCTTTGTTCTCTCTTTGTTCCGTTTAAAATGCAGAAATGAGTAGGCTTAAATAAATAAAATAATAATAAAAAAACCTGCTGCATGAAAAAATGCTTTTAAAAGAAATAATATCTACAGAGCTATGCAGTTATTTCATCTGCATATGATTAAAGTGAGTTTAAAGAATTGTTCCCTGCTTTTCATTTTTACCCCTTGCTATTGTTTAGATAGTTCCATTTTTTTTGTTGTTAATTAGAAACAGAAAATTAGGATGGAGGTGTGATAACTTCAGTTGGTTTATTAAGCATTCATGAGTGATCTTCTTTAGCAGTATTTGATTTGCATGTGTTGAATGTCCATAATTCGTTTTTAGTTTCCAGACCTACCCAGGGCAATTTTGTTGCTCAGAGCATTTGAGCATTCCCCCACTCCCGCTTTCCAGTATCATGTTTTAAAGAAAATAGCTGAAATTATGGTAGTACTCAATTGGTAAGATGTTTTAATACTGAGAAAAGCAATTATGTTTTGTGTTTCCTCTGTTTCTGTCATTTGGTAGTCAGTACAGCCTTTCAAAATTATAAAGTCAGTTTTGTCTAGAAAATATTATTTCTGTGTGGAAAATTGTGTTGTAGCTTTATCTACAAGTCATACATGCATAATACTAATTCAAACTAGCGGAATTTTTATATTTTTTTTTCCAGTTAATTGTTTTGTTCAATTGTGGTTTCACTGCTTTACTTGAGAATTAAATTGCTTTTCTCCTTCCTGAAGAGCTTTCACAAACAAGGAGTAGTTTGATTTTAAAAATAACAGCATAAACAAATTTCAAGATGCAGTATTAGGAGAGAACCATATTAAAAGTTAGAATCCTAAAAGTGGTCAGTTAGTAAACATTTTCACCAAACTTCAGCAGCCTTCATTTATTCATCTGCCAAAAGTAGCGTAATGTTGGTGTCAGACTCTAATGATTTATTTTCAATGTGTGAGAAGATGGGAAAAAACAGAATTCAAGGTGTATCTCTGTCGTCAAGCTTTCCTTTCAGTCTGTGCAGCTACTATTCTGGAAATTTGCCATACTTAGAATTAAAGATGTATTTAATGGTAAGACAATCATGTTGTGTATTCCAATTTTTCCATTTTTATTCATGATACTACAACTTTTTTTTTCTTTTTTTTTTTCCTTAGTGCAAATACAATATTATTTAATGTTGTTTTCTAGGTACTACAAACTCCTCATTAAGTTAAAAGTGGTTGGCTTGGCTTCATACTATGAAACTCAGGCTCTGTGCATGCTAATTTGCGATTTCTATAGTTCTGATTAAATATGGGCAGTTAATTAAATTATAAATGACTGGGAACATGCCTCTTTTATCTAGTGTGCATGCTATTCTTTGTTCCCAGATTTTTATTTTTATTTTTCCCTTCCAGTGTGTAAACTGTTAATGTAAAGAATCTTGGAAAGAGGTATCAACTCTTTCCCAACCAGGAATTGGAACTATATTGAGTAATTTAGTTAGTCTTTTCTTTCCTGAATCTTTTGTTTCTTTCTGTTGCGGTAGCTCAGCTGCCACAAAAAAGATGAAAAGTGATCCTTTCAGCTTATTTGATCTGCTGATTTGTTTAGTGTGTCAGTAGTTAATTTAATTATCTTGGGAATCAAGAGAGTAGTGGTTTAAATCCAGAGCTGAGCAGGTCTCCTTACTAAGAGCGTGGAAGAATCACAGAATAATGGAATGGTTTGTGTTGGAAGGGACCTTTAAGATCACCTAGTTCCAACCCCCCTGCTGTATGCAGGGACACCTCCCCCTAGACCAGATTGCTCAAAGCCCCATCCAGCCTGGTTTCGAATGCTCCCAGGGAGGAGGAATCCACAACCACTCTGGGCAACCTGTTCCAGTGTCTCACCACACTCAAAGGAATTAATTTCTTCCTAATATCTAGTCTAAATCTACCCTCTTCCATTTTAAAACCTTTTCCCCATGTCCTGCCACTGCATGCCCTTCTAATAAGTTCCTCCCCAGCTCTTCTGTAGACTCCCTTCAGGTACTGGAAGGCTGCTATAAGGTCTCCTAGGAGCCTTCTCCAGGCTGAAGAGCCCCACCTCTCACAGCTGGTTTTTGTAGGGGAGGTGCTCCAGCCCTCTGATCATCTTTGTGGCCCTCCTCTGGACTGCTCCAACAACTCCATGTCCTTCTTGAGCTGCGGGCTCCAGACCTGGACACTGCAGAAGTACAGAATCATTGAATAGCTCAGGTTGGGAAAGACCTAAAAGGTCATCAAGTCCAATCACAACCTAACCATACTACCAGAACTCTAAACAACCCTCTGCTAAATCATGTCCCTGAGCACCACAGCCAAATGGTTTTTAAACACATCCAGGGATGGTGACTCAAGCACCTCCCTGGGGAGCCTGTTCCAGTGCTTAACAACCCTTTCTGTAAAGAAGTTTTTCCTGATATACAACCTAAACCTCCCCTGGCAAAACTTGAGGCCATTTGCCCTCATCCTGTCATCTGTGAGAAGAGACCAACCCCACTCTTGCTGCAATCACCTTTCAGGTATTGGAAGAGAGCGATAAGGTCTCCCCTCAGCCTCCTCCAGACTAAACAGCCCCAGTTGCTCCAGTTGCCCCTCATACAGCATATTCTCTAAGCCCTTCACAAGCCTTGTTGCCCTTCTTTGGACCTGCTCCAGCGCCTCAGTGTCCTTTCTGTACTGAGGTGCTCAAAACTGAACACAGTACTCAAGGTGTGGTCTCACCAGTGCCAAGTACAGGGGCAGGATGACTTCCCTAGTCCTGCTCACCACACCATTCCTGATACAAGCCAGGATGCCATTGGCCTTCTTGGCCACCTGGGCACACTGCTGGCTCATATTCAGTCGGCTGTCCATCAGTACACCAAGGTCCCTTTCCATCAGGCAGCTTTCCAGCCACACCTCCCCAAGCCTGTAGGGTTGCCTGAGGTTGTTGTGACCGAAATGCAGGACCCGACTCTTGGCCCTATTGAAACTCATGCGGTTTACCTTGGCCCATCGATCCAGTCTATCCAGGTCCCTCTTGTAGTGCGTTTCTCTCCTTGGGCAGATCAACCCTCCCTCCCAACTTGGTGTTGCCTGTAAACTTACTGAGGGTGTACTCAATCCCCTTGTTCATGCTTTTCCTGATGCAGCCCAGGATATGGTTGGCCTTTTGGGCTGCAAGTGCACATTGCCTGCTCATGCTGAATCTTTCATCGTTTGACACTCCCAAGTACTTCTCTTCAGGGCTTCTCTCCAGATATTCTCTGCCCAACCTGTATCTGTGCCTGGGATTGCCCTTACCCAAATGCAGGACCTTTCTGTTGGCCTTGTTGAGCTTCATGAGGTTGGTACAGGCCCACCTCTCAAGCCTGTCCAGGTCCCTCTGGATAGCATCCCTTCCCTGTTGTGTGTGAACTGTACTTTCCAGCTTGGTGTCGTCTCCAAACTTGCTGAGGATGCACTCGATCCCACTGTTCACGTCGCCTACAAAGATGTTAAATAACACCGATCCCAACACTGATCCCTGAGGTACCCTGCTCATCACCTGTCTCCACTTGGACATTGAGCCATTGACTGCAGCTCTCTGATTGCGACCATCCAGCCAATTCCTTATCCAGGGAGTGATCCATCCATCATATCCATTTTTCACAAATTTGGTGACCAGGAGGTCATGCGACACATTGTCAAACGCTTTGCAGAAGTCCAGGTAGATGATGTCACTTGCTCTTCCTTTATCCACTGACACTGTAACTCCATCATAAGAGGTCACCAGGTTTGTCAGGCATGACTTGCTCTTGTTGAAGCCATGTTGGTTACCACCAATTACCTCGTCATTATTTTCTGTATGCATTAGTTGGGCCTTCAGGAGGATCCACTCCATGATCTTGCCAGTAACAGAGGTGAGACGACTGGCCTGTAGTTCCCTGGATCTTGTTTTTTTCCCTTCTTGAAAACGGAGGTTATGTTTTCCCTTTTCCAATCAGAGGGAACTTCATCAGGTTGCCATGACCTTCTAAATCTGATAGGTAGTGGCTTCACAACTTCATCTACCGGTTCCCTCAGAACCTGCTCACTTGATTTCTGTACCTACGTACTGTGAAAGACAGGAGCTAAATACATGTCACTGTCTCCTTTTGGCAATTCAGTTCTTGGTAGAATGGTTTTTTTCATTCTGAAATACCTTGTTCTCCTTGAGCATGTTTCCTCATATACCACATTCCTCCTACAGCATGAAGAGCTTAGAAGTTGGTGTTGCAGTTGTAATTTCTGTGCTGGTGATGTCTTAGGAAGAAAGACTATGTTTCCGTGGAATGAATTTGCCTTTCTATCATCTAGTTGGGCTCATAAAGTTTTATTGTGCAAGCAGTAATTTCTTATAGGATAATATCCACTTCAATAATTCATGAATTTCCCTGAGGAAGTATTAAAGACTTCATAAAGGAAAATATTAGTGAAATAAATATTATGTTTGAGACTTTATTTATATTTTTTTCCTTGGGAGGGGTGTCACACAAACTTTAGTTAATAATCTTCAGAAAACTTGTTAGTCTTGTGTCTGTATGCTTCCGCATAAACTCATTGTCATTATTAATTAGCTTTTTATGATTCATTCAGAACAGCATGTATAAAATTAAGTGATGGTGCAAAATTCGGTTTCTGTACTGTTCATATTTGATGGTTTCTTTAGTACTATATCAAAAATATCTATACTGTTGATGGTTAGTTATAGTTGATTGTGCTTCTACAAGTAAATCTTTCAGAGATTTATTATCAGTGGTTGAAATAGAACATCATTGAATAACTGTGATTTTAAATGTTATTTTTGTGATGTCTCTGTTTTGTATAAAATTGTATTTTTTTACAGTATGGGTATTAGAAGTCAAATCTATTCTATTTAAAGCTATAACAACAAATGCGAACACTGATAAAGTGCTGTAAGTGTTTCTTGGCTACTTACTTAATATAGGTATGTTGTTATTGTTGAGGGAAAAAGAAACTTCTTTCTGCCATACTGTAAAACATCTGTGTCAAATTTTACATTTCATTGCCACATTACAGTACTTATTTTTTATTTCTTCCTTTGCATGTGTTTTATGAAACCTTCCATTTTGCCTCTTGTCTAATAAGCTTTTTTTCACTAAATCCTGTGTCTCCAGTGAATTTATAAAATTATACTGCGCAGCTACAACAGTGTGGATTTTAGACAGGTTATTATTTTTATTTGGTTTATTAGTCATAATGTAAGTACCGTAAGAAGTGGAAGAACCATTACAAATGCGCAGCATTTATGTGAAGAGATGATCAGACTTGCAGTAAGTATTCAGGAGGACTGAATACTTTTCTCTCCTACATGTTTTGTTCATAACTGATGATCTATCTGCTCTTTCTGAAAAAAGTAGGTTTAAAAGACAGCTCTTTGGAGTCCTAATTGTTGCTAAGCAGTTCAAGCAAGTGTTGATTGTTGCCTGAACAGTGGCACTGCTCTGTACGCACACCCCATGACACTCCTTCTCATGCAGGGAGTGGATGCTGCAGTCCTCCACAGGCAGCAGTGAATATGGACTCTGCTAGTGCTGCACCAAGGCCCTTGAAGTCTTCAGCCTGTCTCTGTTCTCAAAGGGCATGGTCCTGCTGAGGTACTCTTGTCTGCACAGAGTACCTTTATTCATAGTTGGCTATTAAATTTCAGGTGTTTCTTGTAGAACTTTGGAGTTTTTATCATTATGCTTTAGGAAAAAAAAAACAAAACAAAATGACAGGAAGTATTTTCTAGGTAGAACTCGAGGACTTATTGTTTCATTTCAGTAATTTTAATTTCTTTATTTAAAGTTTAAGTTGGTGTCTTTGTTAGAGATTATTCAATTGCAGTAGGACAGGTTCATGTTTTTTAGCCCTCAAAAGAGATTTTTGCAAATTGACCTGTTCTTGACAACAAAGGGATCTTTATTTCACAGAACAATACTACCTTCATCAGCATTGCCTTTTGTATATTCCATGGTATTGAGAACCTTTATAAAAATACTTACAGTATTGTAGGAATCTGAAAGTGAGTATTCAGAAACTCAATTCCTGTGACTGTATCTAGAATTAATAGATCCAAGTATTCCTTTCTTAGAATTGTTTTCATGCCTAACATAAATCATTATATATTCAAATATATATGCTGATTAAAAAATTATAATAATAAAAAATGGGGCATAAGGCCACATGCATCTACATGATTTCTTATGGCAAGCTTTCATTAAAAGGCTTTAGACTCTTGTTCTCTTGATCTGATGACTGAGAGTCTGCTACACTCTGCTAATGTAGGTTTCTGATCCATATCCCTGGGCTGTTGATTAATTTTTAATAGTTTTTACTTAGCAATGTCATTTTGTCTTCAAAACCTTGTCTCAAATGGCAATCTCAGCTATTGCTCTTAGGACTCAGAAAACTGAGTTACTAAGAAAGCAAGAGCAACTTAACAGTATTTCAGAGTTCTAACAGCTCTAAGAGTTTGGAGCTTCTCAGTCCTTTCTTTCAGTCTTCTTGAGGCAGTACATTCAGATAATCAGAGGCAGTATTGCCTTTTTTTAAAAGGTAGGGAAGTGAAAGTTTTAATCTCTTCTTACAGGAATTTGTCTTCCCAAACATTAATGTCAAAGACAAACAGAAGTCCTTGAAATTCTGTTCTAACAGTGCCTGGACTGTTGGATCCCAATCACTTGATTGCATAGTTTGATAGTCCATAGCCTTCTCGATTCCATAGTCTGTAGCACTGTCTCACGCTTTTCACCCAGTTCTCTCCATTAACAAGGCAGGATCAAGGATCAAGTAACTTCCCTGGAAATGATTCACATTTTGTTTGTTTGTTTGTTTGTTTGCAACTTTCAAAGTATCTAATCTTAATTCATTTCATACTGTTGGGTGCTATGACTGTTTATCACCCGACTACTTGATATCTATGGGCTTTCCACTTCAGATTCTAGTCATGCTTCCATTGAGGAGTTTACTGAGGTTTGCAGAAGTTGTTGTGTTTGGAAACATCACTCTTTAGTCTTCATCAGACAGGGAATCTGTGAGTTTTCCACCAGGTTCTGTGTAGTGTAGAGTACTGCTGGGAAACACTTGTATTCTGACTGTACATACAGAATGTACAAGCTCAAGGCTACATTATTTCCGAGTTCTCTGTTGAGTTGCAGGCACAATCAAAACTAATTCTGGTACTCTTCAGAGTGCTATCCAATCTTGGGAGTCTTTGGTTGAAGCCTACATGAAGGAAAAAACATTGTTCTTTTATTGCTGCATGGACTGTCTGTTCAGTGCACAGCGAGGCTCAACATTGGATACTGGTAGGATTAAAAAAAATCTGTATGGAGCATGAAGATTTGTGTCAAAAATGCATCTCAAAGTATGGCTCTATTTTTGTACTAATATAGGTGATTCTTGATTTCCAAACTTTTCTATACAAACAGTAATCACAAGTTTGGAATACAGAATATGGAAGTCTCCTGAAGTACTGTACTGCAGCATCAGGTATAGTCTCAGACAGTTTGGAAACTCAAAACCATTACCAGATTAACAAATTCTAAATATGCTGTAATGTATCTGGATTTGACCTATGATGAGGAAATGCTTCTGAAAAAAGATGTGAGCTTCCTTCTGCTCTGTTTCCCTAAATTATTGGATCTTGGCATAGCTGAATAACAAAAGATTTCAAAAGGGAGAATAATACATTTTTTTCTGTGCAGACCCTATGTATTTGTTATAGAGATTGATACTGCTTTTCATTGTGTGCTTTATTTGAAATTCACCCCAGCCTCCAATAAAAGCAAATTAGTTACATCCTGCATCTCCAATTTAGCTTTCCACAGCTGCAGAAATAGTTCTGAAGGTTTCTGATTAGAGTAACAGATGCATGGATTTGGATGATCAGTGTGTGATATAAAAATGTCAGGCTGCATTTTTGTTGACTCTAAAACTCAATATATCATGCTATCTCAGTAAGGCCATGCTATGTTACATATACATTCCTGAATTGTATTTGACTCAGTCCTGATACCAGAGAATTCTGTAATCACAATGAGCAGAAAATGCATGTTTGAATAGTAGCTTTTTGATGTTGTGCTGTTTGGTTTAAATAAGCAGTAGAGTCCCACAGGTGAATATATTCACTTGTGAGTTAATCTTGGTTGATCACCAAGTGCTTACCAGGATGGGGGAGAACAGTCTTGTGTGATTCAATAACTATAGGCTTACCAGTTACCAGCACGGGCAAAACAGACTTAACTTGAGAAACAATAATTTATTGCCTATTAGTAACAGAGTAGTATAGGGAGAAGTAAAAGCAAACTTAAAACACTTGCCCTCCCCTTTTCTTCCCTTTGGAAATGAGGTCTGTGCTCAGTCCCTTACAGCTCCCCTCTGCTGCTCTTTCCTCCTCACACTCTTCCCCTTTTCCATTGTGAGCCCTTCCCATGGGATGCAGTCCATCACAGGATGCACCTGCATGAGTTGTTTAAGAACTTCTCCAACATGGGTCATTTCAGTGGGCTGTGGACCTTCAGGAACAGGTTAATCCACTGTTTGCCACCCACTGTCTTCAGTTCCCACCAGCCCTCCTGCCCTACCACGGGCTGCTCCTCAGAGGCTGCAGCTCCAACCCAAGGCTGCTCCTGTGCAGGTGTCATCCGCTGCTGCACTGTGAACTCCTCCGTGGCCGCATGGGGAGATCTGCTGCACACAGTGCCTGCAGGCTGCAGGGGGACAGCCTGCTCCCCCATGGGCCTCTCCTGGAACTCCTGCCCTCCTTCTTCACTGACCTGGCCACTTCTTTCCCATTTCTCGCTCCTATCTCCCAGATGCTGTTGTGCAGCAGTTTTCCCTCTCTTAAATCAGCTCTCTCAGAGCACAGTCAGCATCGCCCATGGCCCAGCCCTGGCAGTGGCGGATCTGACATGGGGCAGAGCTGAACTCTGCTCACAGAGGCCACACCTACAGTCCCCCGCTACCAAGATCTTGTCGTGTAAGCCAGTGCAGTATCTGATGATTAACACATTAGCGATGTAACTTGAAGTGCTATTGTCTTCTTTTTCTTTTGTTTTTCTTAGTTTTTATTTTGTTTTTAATCCATGCCACATGGCTTGCTCCAGCTGCTGTTAGGGCAGATTTTGTTTGCTGTTGGTAATTTTTGGCACAAATTATCATTGCCATTTGCTAATTTTCTCATCAAATATCTCATTACTCTGGCATCTATTAATAGAAGTGCAAAACAAAGTTGTTGTTTAACTATGATTGTTCTGAGGCTAATATTAATTCTGAAAAATTACCAGAGGCTAGTTTTGTATGAGACATAATAAATTCTCTTGTTACTTAGTTTGTAATGCTGAATTGGAGTTTCTTCATAGAAAATAAACAGAAATTTACTTTTTGTTTCTGTGGAGGGCTTTTCTTTTCAAAAGGCAGTTATAACATTTCATCTCTATTATTTGAAATCTTTCGGTTTCATCTTGTATCTTGTTATTACGCAGTTTGTCAGCTGAACGGCATCCTGGGTAATTCAGTCTAATAGTCCTTTATATTCATGTTTAAAATATCTGTTAAAGGTCTTGATGGAGTTGTTATTTTCATTCTGTGATAAACTTTCCCTATTAATGATCATGCTTGAGTATCATCCTTGCTATATTCTCTGCAAAATGGGGAATATATCCTTCGAGATTTCAGTATGTCACTTTTCAAAGGATGATGATTAGAAATATCACAAAGAGAGAAATTGTTTGGGCATGTTATTGCCTAAGAGTACATAAACTACACAGATTATCTAAATTTTCCCTTGTCGAAAGTACGTAAGCTAAGGATGGTTATAGATAAATTGTTTAGCATGTTATTGCAGAATTAATGTTTAAACCTATTTATTTTTAAAAATAATGTTCATATTGACAACTACGTATAAAAATACATATGATAGAATTCACCAGTAACTAATATAATATAGGGAAAACTAAGAAGTCAATTGTTTTTCACAATAGCTAGAAACATATAGCATTCCACTTCTGCTTTTTGGGTTGGTACATCTCATTCCTCAGCAACTGGAAGTTTTTTCCATTAGAATGTAACTTTTTTCTAACAGCTTTACTGCCTGCGTTGTCTTTTTAAGGAAACATGAGTGTATATGCAACCTACACATTACTTGAAATCTTAATCTAACACTTGTGAATTTTTTTCTTCTGAAAGAAACTAATATGGAGGCCTTCAGGGATGAAATCCTGTGGCTGGGGGTGAAACCAGAACAAGGGTCCTGTTCAAACTGCCTCTGGCAGTCCATCCCAGCTATTAACTGCCACAGCATTCCTCAGGTTTTAGAGATTACATGACCATTCCTGTTTCTTGACTTCTCAGCTCTGCCTTTCACTGAAAGAAAGCATAAGATACGAATGACCAGCCAGAGTAGTCAAAAACATCTGTGTTTTCCATTAAGTTCATGTACTGACTCACATTTTGGTAGTTTGAAGGTGGGGAAAACGTGGTGCTTATGGTATGTGTGCAATACACAACTTAAGTTACTATCAGCTACAATCCAGGCATTTCTACTTCGTATCTTTTTAGTTCCGTAGTTCCATGTCTTCCTTTGCTCTCAACAAAGAAATTTTAGCTTCTGTGCTTACTACTGAACTTCAAAGAGGTAAAATGTGATATTCCAGTATCAGATGTGTTTCCTCCATGTTTTGTTAGCTGATGCAGTCTAGTTTCTTGGAGAAAGGAAAGGGAATATCTGCAAGTAACTTCGAAATTTTCTATTATCTCCTGTAGAGGAAAGTGTACCCTTGAGCAATTTAAACATTTACATACATTTCAAGAATAGCTCTATTAACTACTTTCTTATTCAGTATACTCCTATTTTTAAAACATTATTTTTTTTAAGTTGATTTAAAAGTGAAGTTTGGAGACTATTTTAGCTTTAATAATAATACTTAGGAGGAAATGGTAAAAATGTGAATTTGAAAATATCAAGATATCAGGGGAAATCAGTATTCAACAAAGGGTCCTAACCTCCCACTGAAAGTGAATAATAAATGAAAAACTCAGATTTTTTACATCCATGAATTAGGATTAGCACTGTCTGTTAGCACTGGCTGTCTGGTTATTTAAAATAAAATACTGGTTTGCTTGCCATCTTTGTGGCAAAGAATTTTACTACTAAATTTTACTGAAAAATTAACTGAGTCCACAAAGTGAAGGTTATTTGCAAAAGATACTGCAGAGCCAGTGATGTGTGTTTACCTAAGCACACTAAATACAGCTTTGAAGTTAACAGAAAAATTATCATTAAACTCAACTGTAAACACTGTCCTTAGATGACAACAACTTTTTTTGTATACTTCAATATATGTTACTCAGAAAGTTGTAATCAGCGTGAAGCTGCAGTGGTAATTCTTCTCTGTTTACTGTATTTTAGAGTTCAAATATTTGTATTAAAACTACTGAGAAAATTGAGGCACCCTCTGGTCCAAAACCATCAGATACTAAATGTAACCCTGCAGATGCAAGCCATATGTATGATTGAGTATACCACTGATGGTGTTTTTACTGATTGTTTTAAAACAATTTTTTTTAGTATTTGTTCCAGAAAGAAAAATGTACTGCAGATTATAGTATTTACAGTGGGTAAATGATGTGCTAGGGCTAGATGATGAACAACCAATTAGATCTTAGGATAGGACAAAAGCAGAAATAGATGGATTAGGAAGAGGAGGAAGAATATGTTTAGCTGTATGCCAGTCACCTTGGAAATGAGATACAGGATTCTTCTTTGATCGTGCATCACTGACCAGAAGGTAAGTTTGTGTAGCAAAGCCAAAGCGTGGTATAATGTACACTGTGCTGGTTTTTATTTTTTTGGTGTGTTTTTTCTTAAAACAGAAAATTCTAGTTAGTATTTCTAGAAGACAAAATATGTGTTACATTAATACATTATGTATTGTTTTCTCATTCTGATTCTTGACAGTACAAAAGTGAGTGTGCCCCAGTTCTCTCAGACAGGAAGATACTTCAGATCTAATCAAAAACTCGTAGGCTATTAGTCAGTGGTAATAAAAAATAAATTTCCAGATAGCTTTTTTGAGGGAAATATTCCCATTTTCTACTTTTTAAGTAAAGATACTCGTACATACGTATGCATACAAGGTTACAGCTGTTTCATCAATTTAAAAAAAAGTTTAGCTGCTCATTCTTCTGTATATATACCACACTGTAGTATAGTTGTACACTGCACTTTAGAAAGTTTTTTCTGGAGTTCCTCAGAGCTTTACATTGCTGCAATTTTATCGCTGAATTATTAGATTCACTGTAGGCATGTGTCTGCATGTGTAATGAAAAACAGATGGAGGAAGAATGTAAAATGAATTTTAGTGTGCTTTCTTGAAAAAAAAAATATAAGTTTATGCAACTGAAGAACAGTGTTTTGGAGAGGATAATATTCTGCAAGTTTCTTAGATGGTGTATAGTTCTGCATATCAAATTACAAAGAAAATTCTGTCCAACTTACTGTTGGTCTCCTTTTGAGAATCAAGACATTTTTCTTCTAAAACTGAGAGAAACTTAGGTGAGGTTATCCATGTTCAGCTCAATTCAAAGGAAAATTCAGTTCCACAAGGTATTTCTCATAAAAAGGTTCTGAACAAATTTAATGTATCTTAAAGAAATCACAGTTGCTAAGAATGAGTAAAATAGAACAGACAGTGGGCTAAATGCATGCCATGTTTTCTTTTGTCATTTGTAGTTTTCAGCCTCTTTCTGTGTTGTTTGGCAGAATTGTAGTGTGAGGATACACTTTATGAAACATTTTTGTATCACTGTGAGTATTGATTGAAATAGGGTCTTACAGTTTGTCAGGGGATATTTCAAAATCCCTTACGCAAGGCAGTAGTCAGTAAATAAGGCTTTATTGGCATGTTAGCTGATTCGGAAGATTGAGAGAGATCATCAAGGTATATGGAACTGTAAGAACTGTTGAATCAATGCTACAGTATCTTCTTGTTCACAGATAGAGGCTGAGTCACTCAAGCCTGATAGAAAAAGTTTCTGGCAAAGCTGGATGTCAGATACTTCATCAAGTCTCATGGGTTCTGGGAAATATAAATAGATGGGTGAAATGAGGGCCAAGTCCTAGTTTTGACAAACTATATATAGGAATTATGATGGCAGAATAAGTGAAAATCCTTGATTAGAAAGGCTTTCTACTTTTGGATTAATTTCTGGGCAGGATTTTTGAGATCAGTGTGATGAGTAAGCTTGTAAATGCTTATACAAGTAGTTTTTAACCTTTCTGGCTGTGAGCATCACTTCTTAATAGTTAGCTGGTTATAAACAACTTAAAAATGAACAAATTGGTTGTCCTTCGCATTTGGTATAATAGACTGTCCTGACCTCTCTTTCATTGCCAAGAAGCCATCCTCTCTTCCCATTATTGCTTATACAGTCTTTTCCTGCATGCCGTTATTCAGACTAGTTTCTTCTCCTCTAAAGGGCACAGGTGGAATCCTGACCCTACTCCATTGTCATTTTTATTTACGGGGACCACCTCTGCCTCCTTTTCAAATTATTGTGATTCTTACGAGAGTTAACATAACTGCTGGAATGAAAACTAGCCTTAAATAGAAGCTTAGTGTCATTCTAGCTTGATATGATCAGGGATTATCTTGTTCCTGAGAAGAAATTCTGAGTACTGTGAACATGGATGGCAAAATTGAGAGGACAGAACCTCCCATGCTGCTGTTGTCTTATTCCAGCTGAAGTCAAGTGTGTAATAGTATTACTCTGGTAACAGACATTTATTTATCCTGTTTATTTTTCACTGTGTTTTAATTTGCAAGGGTTTGTTTGGCTTCTCAGAGTAAATTATTATTCTCCTATAACACAGCTGGACTTCAATTATAAATTGAAATTAATGATTATAAGTAAATAGCCATCTTTCCTACCACAAGAGAGCGTTGTAAGCTTCAGAGAGACTAAGGCAGAGAGAACTCTCAGAAAAAAACTGAAAGTTAGGGAAAATTTTTGTATGTTAAATATAAAGATATATTTTTTTCTCTCATGTAGCGGTTGCACTTTTTAACTGCTAAGTAGCTACTAAACTAAAGTCCTTCAACTTTATTTTGATTAGTATTTTATAACAACTGATACAGGGCTTGATAACCTTTTAGATTTCACAACCGGACAAATTCATTTATCATGCAGTGTATTGTATCATATCATATGTATGCCTTGCATGTTATGTTTGACTGCAGTGCTATCTGACATATTATTCTTGGTAAGAAAAAAGAGAGAAATATTTAAAATTCATACATGAATTACCTAATGTCTGTTCCAAATAACCTGACCTATCTTTCCTGTTTGAATAATATGCATACCTCTGCAAACAAGATTTTGTTCTACATAGTTTTAAGAAATAGTAGTACGTTTTATTTATTAATCTCTGAATCCACAGTATAACTAACATATTTTAAAACCAATGTAGAAAAAACAAAAATATATATTGCCATTTCTACTCTATTGTTGTACTCTTTCTTATTGTTCTGAATTATTTAACTTGTTATTTTGTTTCTTGGCTCATAAATACTGGCTTGGCTACAATAATAATCTGGACTTCCTGCTTTAAAGCTGTTCTTATTTCACTGGCCTTTACTGTTGGTTCTGCCTTTTATTTTATCTGCTGTAATACTGATGTGGGGTTTTTATTCCCATTTCTGTATATTTTAGCTTCTGTTACTGTAGAAAGTATAACACCTTTTCTGTTTACGCATACAATTGTAGATAGTAGTGTTAATGAGCAGAAGAAAGTTACATTCCCAAATCAAAGCTATAAATAATTTTGATTACCTTTGATTGATACTGTGTTATGACTATTAATTTGTCATAGTTGAGACTGCAGAAAAGCTTAATTACAACAGTAGGGCAAAATATTTCTTGCCTCCTTCTGCAACTCATCAGGCTATGAACACATTAACTTTTTGCAGTGGAATGAAATCAGCAGAGCTAAACTATGCAAGGGAAAGGAAGATTCGCTACCAGTAAGAACTGGAACAGTTACAGCTTTTTTTTGCTGAGAGGAGCAGTAGTTATGAGGAAGCTGTATCTCAGAAACATCCTCCTTGTGTTACAAGAACACAGTGACTCATAAGCAGAGAAGAACTGAAGACAAATATAATTCTGCAGGAGTTGTAAATTGGGCATTTATTTAATAGTGGATCAGAAATAAAAACCAAAACAGTATGAAGATAGTGTCAGTCCCGGTAAGGTAATCTAAGAATATAAGGATCACTTACAGTTACAAGTTTTTGCAGATTATGTCCAAATGTTGAGGACTGGGACATCAAGAAAGAAGAGTGAGTTGCATGCTTTTTTAATGGGAGCTTTTTTCTTTAAGACTGTGCAATGGGTTTACGGTCATTGGTATTCCACATCATAACATCATGTAGTGCACTGGGAATTAAAGTGTTAATGTCCCAGTTCAACATACTAAAGAGAAGACACTACATTCCCCAGTAGACTGTTCGTTGTGCTGATATCATCATTCTTGCACAGGGGGAACGCATATAAGGCGCTGCCGGGTCATCTGACTTCCTTTTCGCTTTCCTTTATCGCTTCTGCTTCGTCTCTCCTCGCTGCTGCCCAACTGTGCGTGCTGCTTCAGCATTACTGTAAGGCCTGCAGCTTTTTTTTTCAGATACTCTCTCTCATTATATTTAGTAAACTAGTTTGTTCCTCCTCAGATCGTTGCCGCTGTTCTTCAATTATTTTGGGGTCCCCTGTTTCCCTTTTCCAGAGGCGTGGACTTTGCAAAGTCCCTCTGCCCCGCTAGTCACAGAACCAGGCCGAACCGCCCGTAAACCGTTGACAGACTGAAAAGTAAATATTTCTAACCCAACACTTACAGAATCACAGAATAGTTGATGCTAGAAGGTACCTCTGGAGGTCATCTGGTCCAATAGGGCCACACAGAGCACAGTGCCCAGGATCACGTCCAGGCAGCTTTTAGAGATAGAATCATACAATATGATGGAAGGAACCCATGAAGGTCATCTAGTCCATCTTGAGACTTCACACAGGACCATCCAAAATTCAAGCCCTATGTCTGAGAGCATTGTCCAAACACTTCTTGAGCCATGCCCAGTGCCCTGGAGAGCCTGTTCCAGTGTCTGACCACCCTTTGCTCAGAAACCTTTCCCTAGTGCCCCCTTGATACTCCCTGACACAGCTCCATGCCATTCCCTCAGGCCCTGTCACTGTCACAGAGGGCAGAGCTCAGCGCTGCCCTCTGCTCCCTGTGAGGAGCTACAGCTGCCATGAGGCCACCCCTCAGCTCCTCCTCTGCTCTAGGCTGAGCACACCCAGGGACATCAGCTGTTCCTCACACATCTTGACCTCCAGTCCCCTCACCACCCTCTTAGCAATGTGTGTCAGTGCTCTGTTGCCCACACAGTGCAGAATTGCTCCCTGGTATTTAGAGAGTTCAGTTTGTGCACATTGCCTCCTGTCCTTGCATTGGGCTCCCTCTTTCCAATCTGTGCCCTTCTTTCAGCTATTTGTGTGCATTGTTAAGATTTCTGTCTAAGCTTTCTTTTTCCCAGGGCAAAAAAAAAAAAAAAAAAGTCCCCAAAAATGCCTGGTTTTAGGCTTTTTTTTTTTTTTTTAATATCTTCATTTTTGTTTTACAGATTGTCTGATTTTCTTGTTTCCAACAGACATTTCTCTATTCTTTATTTCTCTAATTATTTTTATTTCTTTGCCCTTATTGGTGTTTGCAGCAGCTTTTAATTTGTTCTCATTTGGAAATTCAATTAAATTGCTATTTGACTTTTCCTTCAGATCATTAACGAAGCTGATAAATGAAAACAGGCAACTTTGGTATATTGCTGTGTGTTATGACACTTTTGCTAATCTTATAGGAAATGTCCAAAATACATCACAATACCTATAATCGCTTTATGCAGGATGGTTTTAGGAGTTTGGCAAATGCTTAGGTGAACTTTGCTTATTCATTGTAAAGCTTTTGCCAACAGCAAAATGAAAAAAAAATGAAGGTAAAGTGTTAAACAGCCAAGAGGATCCTGTGTATCTAAAAGGTAGCAGTAGAATTTTGTGGATGGAGAGATTTCAGAATAGTAGCAAGATACAGCAAATCTAAAGCTTTCTTGATACTTGATTCTGTTCCCATTTTTAGATTAACCACAGGAATGTTTTTCCAGCACCTCTAACAAACTTCTGAGTTTCCAGAGAACATGAGAACCTAATCCATTGGCAGTAGATTCTATACGAGTGAGCATGCTTCAACAGAGAAAGAACAGATAGATGGTTGATGGCTTCTTCCACACAGAGAAGTCTGGATGTTCCGGGATAAGACCAGAATTGTAGCAGATGACTTCTTGAAATAGCGTGAAGGTTTAATGAGGGAGGAAGGATGGAATTCAGTAGGTGATCTACTTAGAGCCTGTATGGGTCAGCACAGGCAGACAGCAGGAACAACCACAGACTCACAGTTTAAGAGTGAAGACTAAGTTTATTGCCATTACCTCACCAGCCAGAGGATCCCTGGAGCAGTGCCTGGGCTTGGTCCATGCTAGAGGTTCAATGTCTATCAAGTTCACACAGGTATAGATTACCATGTTGTGATCCTCAGTGTGCTTTGATCTCCAATCTGTACCAAGGTGGAGAGCTCAGGCATGTCTGATGAGGCACCTCCAAGACTACCAAATGCCTGTGTTATCAGTTGAGAATCTGACATTAATAGAGGACGTATAATAAGGGGAGAAGTTGGAATACAGAACCATACTGCATATTCAGGGTGTGTTATATGAATGTTCGTAGCACGATTAATAGATCATAATCCTACCACACATTCAGTCAGCATAAAGTAATGTGCCTTCCCTTCTAGGGATGCTCAGTCAGTTCAGTTCACTGACTCAGATGTCAGTACACTTTTTTGCCATAGTGTAATTCCTGGAACTGGAACATATGCAGCTGTTTTCTGTTGTCTTTGTCCAGTTGCAGTGCGTATTGCATTTACATTGGTAAACCAGGCATCATCTTGTGCCAGTCACAAAGAGTCACTTCCTCTACAGGAGATGTGAGGATCTCTGAGAGTGAGGGAGATGTTTCCCCTAGCGTGGGCACATGATTAACTGATACAGTTCCTAGAAGAGTGGCATATGGAATGGTTACCAATAATTTTTCTGACGGAAACTGTTGCTGTAAATCATGCTTCTGTTCTTATTATATGGATGCCTGGGCTACCCCTCTGTGGGCGCTAACAGAGTTATCATAAGCAGAAGCAACCATTTAGAGCCTCAACTGTCTGTCCTGCCAAGATGTCAGTACCCAATACATATTATTTGATTGGTGCAATGAGCACCATCATGGCAGATGGGGTAGTGTTTCCTGTTGTTAAGGTAACCTCAGGTAAGAGGGCATGGTGAGATTTCCCCATAGCTACAGGAAGGTTTCTGCTCATTTGGCACTTGCTTTTCCAGACGGCAAGCAGCAGGCAGCATGGACAGGGACAGTCTTTTAACTTTTGCTATTGTTTAAACAATGCTGATGTTTTGGTTCAAATCTACTTCTGATGGTGGGACACCAGCTCACACAACATCTCTCCACATTTGTTTCCTTGTCACCCGTGAGTTAACTATTCTTGGTTTTGCTGACTTTTCTTTATTCACTGTCCCCTCAGATGGTTCTGGAAATACAGCCTCAATTTCCCTAAAGGTGTTTGCAAGGGCATCTGTGTTCCCAGTAGTACCTGTGATTGTTGGTATGGTCAAAGGTTTCACTGAAGCAGATGCCCCTCTCAAAAGCTGCGTTTTGATGCTTTTCATTACTGATGCCCTTCCCAGACTGTAATTACCAGGTGTGCCACCCCCATCTGCTACACTAGACTAATATCTCTTTCTGCAGTACACCATTTTCCCAGGGATGACACTGCTTCAGCTGGGTCTATGTAAGTTTTTAAAAGTGTTGAACACAACCATTGGTACAGTGCAGGACCCCACAGTATCTGATCAACATTGGTAGTAGGGTTTAATGGATCCTTTTCACCCACTAATAAGAAGATAGATGCAGTGTCACTATTCCAGGCTCACAGAACCATGCTGGTACACCTTCCCCACTCTTCTGCTGATAGATCTCTAAAAAATGGCTTAACTCTTTTGGGATGTGAGCGTGCATGATCTCTGCCCTCCTTCTTGTTGCTTCCTCACTCATACAGCCTCAGAGTCTGAGGACTCCAGATATTTTCATCCTAATTCTTTGCATCCTGTGAATTTTTAATGGTACTGAAGTGCCATGGGGTACTAGGGTGCTACCCCAGTACTACTGGGGAAGTCAAAACTTCACTTTCCCATATCTGCAACTTCGTTTGTTAGCTGTACATGCGACCAGCTGTTTTACAGTGCATTGCAGCTCATAGCACTGCTCTGTCTGTGCAGTAATTACTTCTTGTGCGATCACCTTTGCATCTTGTAACTCTCTCACTGTACTGCATGGTGCTATAACTTCACAGTCAAGAGCTCTAAGACCATCAAGAGCTAACAGCCATCCAAATCTACCCGTTAACTGGCAAGAGGGCTCCGATGCTATTCTCCAGGCCAATCTGCAGTAAGCCTCTTCAGTCACCTTGGAGTTAATAACTGCTTCATCATCGACTTCAGATCCCTCTTCCAGTGGAGGCATAGTAGTCAGGGAAGCAGCTGGGCAGAACTGGCGTTCAGTGTTGGGCTGTTCTGCAGCACCAAGAGTCCCCAGTGCCACCTCCCCAGACCCCTGCTCTTTTGCCAGCCACTATGTGGCCCTTCCTGAATCCTGCCTTCTGTACCACAATTGTGAGCCAGTTCAGACAGGAAGAAGGAACCAGCCTAGACCCGTGGTTGAAGTGGAAAGAGTGAATTTATTGTCATTACCTTGCCAGTCAGATCACCCCTGAAGGAACATCTGAGCATAGGCTCACAAGCACAGGGATGCAGGCACAGTCCATGCTAGATGTTTGCTGGTCTGTTGTTTATGCCTGTTTATCAGTGGTTCACTCAAGCGTAGTTTACCACCATGCTGTATTCCCAGCTGCAAGGTCATTTGAGCTTATTTACATTCCTCCCTTGGTTCTTTTCTCACAACATCCTTGTTGCCAGTTTTCTGCTTTTAACTCATTCCTCCTAACAGAAACTTCAGGCTTATTAATGTGAATTCCTTGGCTCATCCCTGCTGTAAAAGCTTCCTGCATGTACATATGATTTTTTTTGTGGTTCCAAAAGCTACAGCAATCTCATTACTTCTGCTGTGATCCTGACACTTAAACAGCACACCGAGACCTCACGTTTCTTCCATATTGTCTGTGTCAGGTTCTACACACAAATTTTTCAAAATCCCATTGCTCTCTTCCTCTTCTTGTGGCCAGAGGAGCACTAAACCTTTTATTCCACCTTTGTATTTTTTTATGTGTGGATAGAAAACCTTCTGCAGAACACAAGTAGACGTGGCCACGCTATTCCTTTCTATTTTTACTTATTATAGTGTCTACAACTTATTAGACATAAAGGTTCTAACATATTTCTGTTGGAATATTTCTTACATCTTTCTAACTGCAAATCTTGCTTAGCTGTCTGAGGAATTACTAAACTATTACCCATCTTTGCTTCAGATTTTTTTCTAATTCATGTAATAGACTATTTTTAGAATGCTAAAATATCTTAGCATGCTAGTAGTCATTTGTTTTTAATCTTTGATTAAGTGTAGACAGATACACTGCGAGGTACAAACTACAAAATGTGTTGTTTTTTTTTTACGCTGATGAGAAAATAATGTTAGCAAACAATCATTATGTATCTGTGTCAATTTTGTTTCCAGTGCTAAATTACTATGTTACCTGTGCCATCCACCTGAATTTTCCCTCACTAAATAAGAAAAATCTACAACGTGATGGTGGCTTTGAATTGTAGTTGATTTTTCTAACTCTCTTTGGTATCAGTTTTCTCTATGTCTTTCTTTTAAAGGAAACTTTGTCTTAAAAGAAACACTCACCCAGCAGTCCCTCATCCCTCTCCTCAGCAGAACAGGGAGGAAATAATAGGAGGAAAACCTCACGGGTCAAGATAAGCACATTCTTACTGTCATGGGCAAATCAACTTGGGGAAGAGTAATTTAATTTACTGCCAGTTAACGACAGCGAAAAGGGTAGTGAGAAATGAAAGCAGACTTGCCCCACTCCCCTGCCAACATTGTTTTTACAACCCACTCTTCTACCCCCTTCCTGACAAACAGCACAGGGGACGGGGAACGGGACTTGTGATCAGTTCCTGCAGCTTCTCCTCTGCCGTTCCTTCTCGTCACGCTCTTCCCTGCTCCAGCGCGGCTCTGTGCCGCCGGGCCCAACCCTTCAGGCGCTGCTCCAGTACCGCTCCCCGCGGGCTGCAGCTCCGGCTCGGGGCCGCTCTCGCGGCTATCCGCCGGCCGCGCCTTTTCCGGGCCCCGTCCGCCGCTGCACTGCGGGCTCCTGCGCGCTCCTCGCGGTGCTCACGGGCTGTAGGAGGACGGCCTGCTCCTCCGTCGGGCTCTCCTGGGCCGCAGGGAGCTGCCGCTCCGCTCCCGCTGTGCCTCCCGCCCTCCTCCTGCGGTGTGCCGGCTGTCCGCCGGTCTCCCGGGTCTCACCCGTTTCTCCCGGCTGCTGTTGTGCAGTTTTCCGTTTTTCTAATCTGCCCTCCCAGAGCACACCCAGCAATTCCCACGGCTCGGCTCTGGCAGCGGCGGGTCCCTCTTGGAGCTGCTGGGACGGTGCACTGCTGGGCTCTGCTCACTGAGGCTGCTCCTGTAGCCCCTGCTACCAAAATCTTGATGCATAAACCCTGCACACCTCTCATCCAGCGCACCTCCCTCAGTTCAAGTACAGAGCTTTGCTGTACTGTAAGTACTGAACCCCAACCCGAGAAGAAAGATTTTAAAATATTTTGTTTTTAACTGAGACTTGAAAAGCGCTGCAAGTTCTATTGTACTCATTTCTATAGAAAAAGGTGTAAGAGACAGAATGCTGACCTGACATTCATTGTGCCCTTGGTTCCTTGAGTGCTTGTGATGTTACATGTCAAATTTTCATGCTCTACTTTTCATTGTAAGTGTTGAACTGTTTTTAAACTGCATACAAAGCATAATAATATTAACAGTACTTTTTTTCTTTTTTAACAAAAAATGAGATACTTTGCTAAAAAGCTTAAGCATGAAATCAGAGCTAAATACTATAGTGCTTTTGACATTTTCTTTAAATGCATCCTGCAGCCTTTTCTATCTATCTGCATTGTGTAATTGTTTATCTCTTCACATATTACTAGGTTTAAAAACAACTTAAACCAACATTTAATGCCTCTGTACAGAGAAATGGATGGTATTTTGACATAGTGCTAAGGAACAGAATAAGCAAAAGATTCAGAACAATTCAGAAGAGAAGCCGTCCTTTTATAAGAGGGCAAGGACAGTTACTGTAGCAAGTTTGTGTCATCACATAGAGAGAAGAAGACCATGATATTATCGCATAAAGAATGTACAAGTTAATAGTCATATGCACTAGTATTGTGTTTCATCTTAATGGCTTCTGTGAATGCAGTAGTTGTTGAAATTATTACATGAAAATGTTATTTGACTTACTATGAATAAACCATCTTCTTGTGTATCTGCTTTTGGAATTGAAAGATGTCTGTGCAATGCAACTTCTTCAAGTACAAAATGTAAACTTCTGTTCTGGACCCATCTTGGGTAATTATTCATCTTGGTTAATTACTGGACACCCAATTTCCTCTGTAATTCCACTGAATATCAAATATATTTTGAAGGAATGTTAAAATTTTTTTGAGTATCATAAACATATCCATATTCTCTCTTAACAAGTAACGATGAGGAAAAAGTAGTGGCATTTGATGCCTTTTTTGCCTCATTTTTTAGTAGTAATGATAAATTTTGAGTTGCCCAGTCCTCAGAGTTGGGGGACCTGTGTTTGGAGGAGCAGTAACTTTCTACCTAGAGTCTCTGGAAATGTAAGGGAACATTTCTAACAACCCAACATTCACAAGCCCATGGGATATGACAGGATTCCCCGCCAGAATGCTGAAATAGTTAGTGGATGTTGTAGTTGGACTCTTCTCAACAATTTGCCAAAGATCTTGGAGACTGGTGGCAGAAGGACAGGTAATGTCAGTAGTTCACAAAAAATATCAGTTTCACATGTAGATCTGCTAACAACCCTTCTCTTTTAATCAGATAATAGACTATTTTGGCTGAATTAAATATGCAGAGGGAATAAACTGATCCTGTTCACTAATTAATTACTTGCTTTTATCACTTAGGAGCATTTTAACTGCATGATCCAGGGAGGAGATATAAAACGGCTAATTAGTTCAGAGAGGCAATCTGTCCTGCTGCTTTAGTAATGAGAAGTTTACTCTTTTGGTTTTCTTTAGTTGATGGAATTCTATTCGAATACTAGGTATCAATTTCTGCATAGTTCTGTAGAGGTGGAGTCCTTTGAAAAAAGTTTGAGGTTTATGTCTTTGCTGATGGATACGAATCCAGATGGTAGCAACTCTCAGCATAGAGGATATCTACTTCTACTTCGACTTGCTATTGAATTCTTAGCAAAAGCCTTACATGAGCTCTCTCTAACAGCTTCAGCATATTCAACCAGTGTTAGTGACTTGCAGTCAATGCCCTGTTTGCATTTAAAGGAACTGCTTAAAACTCAGATCTCTGATTTACATATTAATTTTTATTCTTTAGTAGTTGGGGAAGAACATTTGTTTCCAGTAGCACTGTGAACTTGCATAATCATGATATTAAATAGTGATAGTCATAGCTTCTATTTTAGTAAGGAACTTGTTCTGTAACAGCTCCGTGTAATTTGTGCCTAATTTGTACAGATTTCACAGCGTGAAGTAGGGAATATTTGTTGATTTTGTTTGTTAAAGATGCATTCTGATTTTATGGAATTACTGCAGCAACTAGCAAATGCTGCATGAGAAGAAAAACAATGGCCCACATGCAGAGAGAGGCACCTAATTCCATGCAATTATATCTGCACTTCTTCAGGATGTTTGCATTAGGGACCATTAAGGAGAAGAAAGTGAAAACAAATAGAACATTGATTTCCTTTTGTATGTTTTTTACAGGCTGTCTAGAAGGTGGGAAGAGTTACTACAGATATCTCACTGAAATTATCTGTAGTAGTGACTCTTCATAGCTGTTTCTGTCACAGGCGTTATATGTATACATGTCATGTACACTCATGTCACTCATGTCATGCACCATACATAATGACTCTTGAATGAAACCCCGTTGTGTGTACTTTGTATGGAAGGTTACAATGCAAAGGGTTTTCTTTAAACTCCATAAAAGATGGAGTTTTTGGAGCTTTTTCCTTATATCAATATCAAACTGAATGAATTAGAATCCTGGAATCTGAAAGAAAATCAAAGCTGTAGCTTATTAATTTATATTAATTTTTTATAATATCCTTTTTTTTATCAGATTCTCACTGTAAGTTATAAATCATAGTGGTTATTTGCCTCATATTGGGACAGAAAAATATGAATATCATCTTAAAGGGGACTGTCAGACATGAGGAGAGGCAGTGCAGAAGCTGCTTAGAATATGTTGAAAAATCATAGCAACCTCTCATAATAAAAAAGCATGAGGTAGCTAATGTAATATTTTTTAATACGCTCTTAAGTGTGCAAATACAGAAGAGAAATGCTAACAAGGTACCCTAACTTTCAGGGCAATTATAAGATGTAGGACTTAAATAATAAAATAGATAAATAGACACTGTTAAGAAATTACAAGAGAGAAGGGAGAAAAGAACCTGAAAAATACATTTTAAGTGGATGCAGTTTCAGAACCTGAGGTGGCTGAAGGTGGACCACTGAGAATTTTGCTGTACTCATACTGTTTTATCCCACCAAATGGCAAGGTATTGGAGATGCAAAGGAGGAGAATTTTTGGTGGGATTGTCACATCCTGACCGTGTGGAGGGAGGAATGACTGAGATTTGCAAATCCACATGGTTAGATTAAGGTGCAATAGGAGCTGTGTACATGAGCATCAGCTTTAGTGGGAGATTTCTATAGAACAGCTACCCTGCATGCACTGGCCCTCTCACAAGTGCATCTGACTAAACTGTGCAGATGTGTGAAAAATCAAAGTAAGCCTTTGTATTACTTATGCAAAGTAATACTTTGCATTATACAAAATAATTACTTATGCAAAGGAAAAACACAAAGAAAGATTGGGGGATAGAGAGAGCACCCATCTTGGATACAGCATTGGACCTGCCAGTGGGGCTGTTCAGTGTAGAGTCTCTCCTCGACTTGCATGTGCTCCTGTTTATTGGCCCCAGTTCCTGAACTTCTGGAGCCTTTTCTTGCTCCAGTTCCAGGATTGATTGAGTGACAACAGGCCTCTCCTCATGACTTGGCTCTTGCTCAGCATTGTACTTGACCTTTCTTTCAGCTCAGTTCCAGGAGTGGCTGAGATGAAATCAAAGGAAGATCAAGTTCATTCCCATGGCTTAACTGTCTTGTCTAGGGCTCATCCCTTACAGATAGATAGCAATAAAAATACTTCTCAGTGTGATAGATGGGTAACTGACAAAAATAAAGCATCAACAGTTTGCCCAGAAAAATTGATGATGAACTTGATGGTTATGTCCACTCTCACAAGTTGCAGACTATTATTAGCTAGCCAGTGGCCCATGATTCCTCCCTTGGTGCTTGTGTGCCGGGTGTCATCTTGAATGGTATCATTCTGCAACCCACTCCTAAATAACAGACAGCTTGAAAATCACTTGCATGATGCCAACACTTCTATATCTGTAGTTTTTTAGAAAATCTGGTGTTAATTTAAGTGTATCTAGAAGATAGTTGTAAACTTTACCCACTTTCTCCTATTCCAGTTCAATTTTCTTGGAAATATAATCGGGAATTTTTAGTAATAATGACAAACACTTCTTCTTTTAAAGTCATCTAAAAGAAAAAGAAAATTGTCACATGTGAAACAGACGAAAACTATGTGAACTGAATGTAAGCTTTGCATACAGGCATTATACTATTTACTGTATACTTTCCCTAGTGAACAGAATTATGAGGAACAAACTTAGGACAGCTCAGTGTTTAGCTTTTTCTAAATCTCACTCAGAACAGGTTTAAATACTGGTCTGACTCAGGTAGGAAGATGTGTATGGTTTTAACTAACTCTGTAAATTTTCTTTCACGTGTGACCTCTTTGCTTTTTCTACTCCGTATCAGCATTTGTCACAAAATCCAGACTAAATGGAGTAAAATGGTTAAAACAAACAAACAAAAAAAACCACCAAAAACCCACAACTCTCGTAGCTGAAATGTAACTGGAGCCTCAGCTGTAAATACTGGAAATTTCATGGTGATACATTTTACTTGAACATAAGCAACAACAAATTGACACTGGAACTGAACAATATCCCATGCTAACATTAAACTATGTATGATGGTACATATTGAGCCATTTTAGATATTTGTGTGTATCTTGAGCTGCAAACTATGATTTCAGATGTGTTTTTAAGGAGCGCAGTTTCTTTAAATGCAAAAATAACTGAATTTGTATTAATGCAGCATGACACTCAAGAGGCATAAATGATCTTACTGGCAGCATAACTGTGTGAGTCAGCTGCAGTTTAAATGTTCTGATCAAGTTTAATGGTTACCTGCAAACAAAGGCTCTGTATGTAGCAAATAACGCAGTGCAAAATCACCGTGCATCAATCAAAGTAGTTGTAGACATACATAGGAACTCTAACACCTGTATATATGGATCAAGACTTTTACTTACGATTATTAGTTCAGGCCAGTGTCCTGAGTGTCACTGCCATGCAGAGAGCTTAGAGCTGTTTGTCATTGGTTCAGACTTTTCTTCCTGCTGTGGGTATGGACACAAATTTGGTGCACACCTTGGGCAGAATTCCAGGTTAGTTTCCTTCAAAAATAATCTAGTTTCCATGCTCCAAAGTCACTCTTCAAAACCAATGAATGTTCAGTAAGGGCACAGGGGATTCACTTCAAAACCTTGCTGCATCTCCAATCCAAAATGTGAAAGATAATGTAGTTATTAACCATGGAATATTAGCTATCTAAGCTAAAAATATCCACTGCAAATTTTGTTTAAGAGTACTTTACCCAGGAATTGTAGCGACTGTTACAATTCAATCCTATTGTTTAACATGTTTTTCCTCTAAAAAATTCTGTATGTATTTTCTTACACTGACTGGAATAATAATAGATATTATTCACTATTTTAATATACTGTGAAATAGTATGTTAATATATATATATTAATATACTAGTATATACTATATATAATAGTGTATATTCAATGTAATGAATGTATGCTGCATTAATAATACATTATTTTTGTGTATTTGTATCTCAAACATATGCTGTATAGTAGCTACACTAGGTCTTTTATCAGATATTACTGCAGCCTCTCTCCTAATCTAAAAAGGTGTATTTGAGATGTGGGAGAGAAAGGAAGGTTGTTGATTTTTTGAGCTTCCCACCTATCACTGTGCCAAAATTCCTTTTCCTGTAATACTGAGTAGCTTTATTTTCAAAGGAAATTCTAATGATAATATATGTAAGATGTAAGAGCTAGTTCTCTGTTTCTTTTTTTTTTCTTTTCAGTGTCTTTCATAACTATGGGAAGATGTTTTAGGCACCTACTTTGAATTCTGTATCATTTCACAGAAAATCTGATCTGCTAACATGCAGATTTGCTTCTCCACTCAGCTGCTCCTTCTTCCTCAGTGCAACGCTGCCATGGGCTGCAGTCCTTCAGGATAAACCTGCTCCCTTGTGGGCTCCCCCCACACTGCAGTCTGTTCAGGAAATACCCACCTGCTCTGAGGTGGTCTCCCCACAGGCTTCCAAAAGCTTGATGTGTGTGGTCCCACACTCACTTTCACTGGCAAACTGAGCTGTAGTAGAAAAGGCTTGGTAAATTGTTTCATGTTTTTCTTCACATTTTCCATGTAAGTTTTATGTAGTTTTAAGAATGTAAAAATGTGGAGTTAATGTTTCTTATTCTAACCTAGGGACCTGGCTGCAAGGAACTGCTTGGTGGGTGAAAGCAACGTACTGAAAATCAGCGATTTTGGAATGTCTCGTCAAGAGGATGATGGAGTATATTCATCATCAGGCTTAAAGCAGATTCCTATCAAGTGGACTGCCCCAGAAGCCCTCAACTATGGTAAGGATGTATCTGTAACTTCCCTGCAGAAAGTATCTGCAGTACAAGAAGCAGGAGGGCTATCCCATCCACAATATTTCAGTGGATATACTTTTTCCTTGTATTCACTTCAGGTCAAAAAGGTTTAAAATATTTTAGTGGATCATCATATTTAAGTGGTATATAAAATACTGTTCTACTTCTGAAAGGAATAAGGCAGCGACTTGCTGCTGTTATGTTATTATCGAGCACTAAAATAATGCTCTAGCTGTGCTGCCAACTGGTTTTAGTGGGCTGCTTTGTTCGTCATCTGAATCATTACTAAAATTGCTGGCAGGTTCTGCATACTTATGGCAGTGATTGCTCTAGCATTTCTTTGGAAATGGTAGAAAGTGTTAATATTCTTTGTTAGGTAAGTCATTGCACTGGAGAAAAATGAACACTGCTTCATATTTTTTCAACTGCAGTTTTTGTTATTGTTGTTTTAAACCTGTATTTTTATGTAACGCAGTGCTGTTCTTACTGGGGGAAAATCCATTATTTCTGTTTAAGGGAAGTGGTGCATACTATGTATTAGATACAAAACAGAAATAGAAACTGTAGCATTTAGCTTTTTAACTTGTGAGTAAAACTAGAAAATACGATTTTCTAAGTTAAATTAACTGTGAAGAGTCAGCATATTGAATGGATGATGTCATATTTTGAACGCAGTTCTCTCAATCAGATCTTTATTTGATTACTTAGAAAAAAATGTTTTAAATTTTTGAAATGAAATGTCTACAAATATTTTGGCCATCTCTTAAAGCTGGAGTTCAGAATCCTGCATTGGAAATCATAACTTCGTGACTTGACAGGAAAATGCTTGATTTAATTAGCACTTTAGCAGAAGTTAATTCCGTAACACAGTAAAGCAGATAAAGGCTAAAAATAAATGTAGTTACAAAAATTGATCCCATATTACCTGTTATTCTGTGGAGTGCTAGTGTTGCTGGTGGTCACTGTGGAATACACTTTCTATTCTGGTGTTTGTTGCGCTACAACAGGTGTTTTGAAAGCTTTATTCTTACTGTTTCAAAAGTGCGTATGGTTTACTTGATATATAATGGAAACCTGTTGCTCATAGCCTGATGCCGTCCAGTGGACTAAATAATTGACAGTACCTTAATTTTGTACGTTGAGGGTATTTTTCTGCAGATTACAGGAGAAGAAAGTGCAGTTGATTAAAATCTACTTACATGGTGTTTCCTAAAATGCACCTGTACCCAACCAGCTTGAAGTAGTTTTCTGTAGCATTGAGAAAATCAGAGGGCAGTCATCAGCAGCACAAAGTCTAGTTGGAGGCCTGCGACTAGCAGTGTTCCCCAGAGGTCAGTACTGGGTCTTCTCGTATTTGGTTTCCTCATCAGTGACCTGGGTGAAGTAATAGAGTGCACCATCAGCAGGTTTGCAGATGAGAGAAAGCTGAGAGTAGTGACCGACACACCAGAAAGATGTGCTGCCATTTAGGGAGACCTCAGAAGGGTAGAAAGTTGTGCCAAGAGGGACCTGATGAGGTTCAACAAGGGCAGAAGTGGACACTTACACCTGGGAAGGCATAACCATATGCATTTGTACGGATTTGTACTGCTGGAGAGGAGCTCTGCAGAGAAGGATCTGGGTGTCCTGGTGGATAGCAGGTTGGCCATGAGCCAGCAGTGTGCCTTTGTGGCCAAGAAGACCAATGACATCCTGAGGTGCATTAAAAAGAGCGTGGCCAGCAGGTCGAGGGAGGTGATCTTCTACCTCAGTTCTGCCCTGGGCAGGCCACGTCTGGAGTATCGTGTCCAGTTCTGGGATCCCCAGTTCAAAAAAGAACTTCTAGAGAGAGTCCAGTGAGCAACAAAGATGATGAAAGGCCTGGAGTATCTTACGTTCAAGGAAAGGCTGAATAAACCGTGTCTCTTCAGCTTGGGCAAAGGAAGACTGAGAGGGAATATAATAAATGCTTATAAATATCTAAAGTGTGGGGGTCAAGTCAATAGGGATGGACTTTTTTTTGGTGGTGTGCAGGAATAGAGCAGGGGACAATGGGCAGAAGCTGGAACACAGAAATTCCATATTAACACAAGGGAGGACTTCACTGTGAAAATGGCAAAACACCAGAACAGGCTGCCCAGAGTGGTTGTAAAGTCTCCTTCTCTGGAAATATTCATCTGTCTGGATGCCTACCTGTGCAACCTGCTGTAGAGAACCTGCATTAGCAGGGTGGTTGGATTTGATGATCTCTGAAGGGTGCATCCAACCCCTACAATTCTGTGATTCTGTGAAAATGAGCCATCTTGAATGTTTTTTTATGTTCAGCAGTCTAACATATAATATTCAAAAAGTGGTGGTAGGTTTCTGGGTATTTTTGAAGGACTATATTTTCTACTCCCTTGAAAGAGACAAGTAAAAATGGCTTAGTGTTTTACAATCCTAATAATGCGGTCCTATCTACTGCATTATTTTTGTGTGGGTATTCAATAATACTAGAATGAAACAGAGCTAAACCTTCCATGACTCAAAACTAGTTGGAACCACTGTTCGTGTTGGTTCTCAGTAAATTTTCTTAGGAAAAATTTAAGAGTTTGGAGAAAATGAAAGGTAGGGAAATTTGGCCATTACATGAATGATACAGTGCTTAAGAAAATAAAGAGTTTTTTTTATCACTGTTGGATTCACAGTATATAACAAATGAATAGCAGTCACACACACGCAAAAAAAACCAAAACCCTAGAAACTGAAGTTGTGATCTTTAAACTGGATTAGGGCAAATGGAGTGATCAGGGAGCTGTGTCTGAAGCCATAACTGAAATCCTGATGCTACTGGAGCTTGTGAAAGATTCAGCATTCACTTCGGTGGGCACTGTTTAGTGCCATTCCTTACCATTATTCTTATTTGTAGTTATATGATTTCCACCACTTCCAGCAAGTGAAAAAAATGCTTTAAAAGCTCTTCATGAAGTTACATACGTAGGCCAAGTATAAGATATTCTTGCTTTCTGTTTCAAAATTAAGGTATATGTTTAATATATGCTTATTTCCAGTATAACTTTGTGCTGTTTGTCATGTTAACAAATTACTGCATGGTGAGTAGTTTCTTTGTGAATGAATAAGTGGGTTTTTTTTGTTGTTGTTTTTTCTCCTGGATAATAGCATAGTCAGAAGGCAAATTAACTGTGCAGAACATGTATTTTCTTTTTTTTTTTTTTTTTTTTTAAAAACCACCCTCATCGCCTATCTTGCATTTACTGAATGATTTCAATGATAAGTGTTAAAATTAGTGGATGCCAAACTCTGAAGAGAGTTGATACACAGACAAGAAAACTAATCTTACTACAAAAAGCGTAGTGAATGTCCATAATCACCACCAACGAGGCACACCAGCTAATGTAGCACAGCTGGAAGTGATACTTAGTTTAACAGTAAACTCAACTTTCTGACGTCAGGGCAGTTGACATATCACCGTCACTATAATTTACATGTGTTTTATTTTCTCCTTTTTTTTTTTTTTTTTTCCTAGCAAGAGGTGGCTTAGTTTGCTTAATCTAATGGTTGGAGATGAACAAACAATACATTCACAAGCATGCATGTGTTTTTAAGACCGAAGATACATATACAATGCAATAATATATTACAGAAATATAAACAGAAAAGTTATGAAAGAAGTGTGTGAAGTGGATTTTTAGGGTAACATTTTCATAGATACTTCTACGAAGGGCCTGGATCCTTCACTTTCTGATGCAGCACTTCTTTTAATGTGAATACATCAGAGGCAATAATAGTATTTTCCCCAAGATCACTTCTTCTTCCATAAAATCAGGTTTTCATTACACGGAGAGGTTTGGAATTCAGTTATCAAAATTTGCTATCTCGGAAGGATAGTTGGAGACAATGAAATGAGCGTCCAGTTTTTTCTTTTTCTTGAGTGATTGGTTGCATCAGTTCTTCAGGGTCAAATTAAACAGCAGTTGAAGCCAACTGTACATTAATTTTCAGGACATGAATTAATGTCCTTTTGTATTAAAAGAATATGTGTATATATATATATATATATTTTAGTAAGAGGTAAGTAATTCTTAAATGAACAGCAAAATAATTGATATGGTAAGGTTATCTCAACCATGTGATTTGTGTTGCAAGTCTGTTTGTCAAACTTCTTAACACTTAAAGTTGGCTTGTTTGACTCCTAGTTATCACACTTAAGATAATGTATCCTTTCAAATACTGAAGACTATGTTATTTACAGAATGTTTGTTTGTAGCTACAGCTTTGTTCAGCTTAAAGATTGCCAAAATAATACTTTATTAACAAAATAGTGTCTGGAATAATTTGAAGAATTAATTTCTCTGTAGACTAAGCTGTGGGTTTTCTCTCTTTTTCTTAGGGAGATACACATCAGAGAGCGATGTATGGAGCTTTGGAATCCTTCTGTGGGAGACATTCAGTTTAGGAGTATGCCCATATCCTGGAATGACCAACCAGCAAGCACGAGAACAAGTTGAGAAAGGTCAGGAGTGAAAGAAATGCTGTATACGTACATACATGAGGATGTAGTAAGATGTAGTAGATAAAGAAAGATAGCATATAAATAATATACTGGTTATCTGGAAATGATAGCAAAAATATTGTGAAATTATTTATTTGATAATTCTGACAAACACAGGTATATTAAAAATGAAGAAGAATATATTGACCACTGTCTTAAAGGAGGAAAGACTTCTAGCACATTATGTTTATGCATAATATATAAAACATACATGTATGTTACTAAAAGGTAAGATGAAGAGAGGATGAATTTACTGCTATGCAAAGCAGAGGCTTGACCAGAATGAATTATTTAGGATTATGCTAATGCACCTATAAATATTCTAAACTGCTAGAAGAAAAAAATCTGTATCATTCCATCTTCTCTATTAATGTATTTCAGACAAAATTTCATCAGTTACAGTGGAAAATGGTAAGCTGCTTGAGCCATGAAAGCTGCATTTCTCCCCTACAAAATAATCAAAAGGCTTTTATTAAAGTAGCAAATAACTGTGAGCAGGATTTCAGGACTTTGATTTATTTTCATCATGTTTAGTGACATTTCAGAATTCTACGTAGTACTACTGCATAAAACAGGTTCTAAACAAGTAAAATGCTAACTGATTTTTAAAAAGCCTAATTTGGTAGGGGGGAGTTGTTGAGTAGAGTCACAGCGGATGACCACCAAAGCTTATCCTTAAAAGGCAAAAGCAAAAATTCAGTCTTCGTCAAAGCAGAGACATGTATGTAAAAATAAATTTTACTACCTAATTACTGTTTGAATCCACTGCCCAGTTCAAAAAAATTTTTTTTTTTTTTTTGTGCTACGGGAAAACAGTCCTGATGGCCCATCAGAAATTTTCTTTCAGTTTTTCTTCTAGAGTCATCATTTCTTGTATCATCGAGTTTTTCTGGTTTTCACAAAATTACAGCCTATCTGTTAGGATAGTCAGCTAGGATATTCCAGATTTTCTTCCTGATTTATCTGTCTCAATTCCTCAATCAGTATGAGTCATCAGTACATTTCATCTCTTGAATGCGTACATTAAACCAGGATAATTTCAATCCCAAATTGAGTATATAGAATCACTTCACTTTAGGGACAAAAAGTAGTTGCTGTCATCACTGTTTTGAAGAATTAGTTTCTAGGGGCAACTTTGTGAAGAAAAGGATTCTTAAGTGGCTTCATATTATCTATGTGTCCTAGAGCTCATTTGTTCTCCTTTGAAGTTACACACATCAATCATGCATTTAGAGCAGATGTGGGGCAATATAAAAAAAATCAAAATTAGTTCTTTGATTTACCTGTTTTGTAAGTCTAGTGTCATTTATACTCTGGTTTAGAAAGAGAGAGAGATTTCTGCAGTAAGCCTGAAGTCACAGAGCTGTGTCAGCTGTGGAACCCTGTGTGGCAGCACACAGTGCTGTTCTCTGCCTATAATAAACCCTGAGAGCTGTATTTGGTAAACAGTTCACAGAATGACAGAACAGCTGAGGTAGACAGGGACCTCTGGATCCCATCTGGTCTTCTGTTCAAGCAGGGACACTCAGAGCAGGGTGCCCAGGACCATGTCCAGGCAGCTTTAGGAGATCTCTGGTGAGGAGACTCCACAACCTCTCTGGACAGCCTGTGCCAGTGCTCCATCACCCACACAGCACAGAAGTGCTTCCTGATCTTCAGAGAGAATGTCCTGTGTTCCAGCTTGTGCCCATTGCATCTTGTCCTGGCACAGCGCAACCCTGAAAAGAGCCTGAATCCATCCTCCCTTCAAGTATTTGTACTCAATGATGAGATATTCCCTGTGGCCCTTTCTTCACCAGGCTGAACAATCCAAGCATTCTAAGCCTGAACTCAAAGGAGAGATGCTTCAGTCTCCTCAATCTTTGTGGCCCTCCTCAGGACTCTTCGCAGTCTATTCATGGCACTCTTGTAGTGGAGGGCCCAGAAATGCACTCAGTTCTCCACATGTAGCCTCACTCACCCATGCTTAGAGAAGAGGAAGGATTACGTCCCTTAACCTGCTGGCAATGCTTTGCCAGACAAGGCAAAGTATCCCACTAGCCTTCTTTACCAGCAAGGCACCTGGGGTACATACTCCTGTCTGGCTCACATTCAACTTGGTGTTCACCAGGACCCTCAGGGCCTTTTCTACCAAGTTGCTTTCCAGCTGGGAGGTCCCAGCATGTCCTGGTACCTGGAGTTATTACTCCCCAGGTACAGGACTCTGCACATGTCCATGTTGAATTTTTATAAGGTACATTTTTCCAGCATTTTGAATTCCCTCTGGATGGCAGCATGACAGTCGTGTATCATCCATTCCTCCCAGTTTTGTGTCATCTGCACACTTGCTGAGGGTACATTCTGCCACATGATCCAAATCATTAATGAAGATGTTAGTCAGGCCCCAGTACCGAACCCCAGCGTACTTCTCTAATTACAGCCCTCATACTAGACTGTGTGCTTTCCTCTGGGCCCAACTGTTCAGCAGATTTTCAGTCCACCTCACTGTCTGCACATTCAGATCGTATTTCAACTGCTTCTCCATTCAGATCTACTGGGATGTATTGTTCAATGCCTCACGGAATGAGCCAGCAGTATGTGCTTGCAGCCCAGAAGCCCAACTGTGTTCTGGGCTGCATTAAAAGAGGAGTGGCTGACAGGGAGAGGGAGGCAATTAACCCCTTCTACTCAGCCCTTGTGAGGCCCCATCTCAAGTTCTGTGTCCAGGCCTGAGGCCCCCAGCGCATGAAGGACTTGGAGCTCTTAGAGCAGGTCCAGAGGAGGGCCACTAAGGTGATCAGAGGGCTGGATCACCTCTCCTATGGAGAAAGGTTGAGGGAACTGGGCTTGTTTAGCTCGGAGAAGAGAAGGCTGTGGGGCAACCTCATCGTGGCCTTCCAATACTTGAAGGGAACATATAAACAGGAGGGGGAATGTCTTGTTTGAATGGGTTGATAGTGATAGTACAATAGGGAATTGGTTTTAAACTATGGCAGTGGAGGTTTAGGTTAGATATTAGGCAGAAGTTTTTCACTCAGAGGGTGGTGACATGCTGGAACAGGTTGACCAGAGAGTTGGTGGATGCCCCATCTCTGGAGGCATTCAAAGCCAGGCTGGATGTGGCTCTGGGCAGCCTGGTCTAGTGGCTGGCAACCCTGCATATAGCAGAGGGGTTGTAACTAGATGATCATTATGGTCCTTTTCAACCCAGGCCATTCTATGATTCTATGAAATCACCTGTTCAGTCATCTACAAACATGATGATTTCATCACAGAGATCCTTAGATTGGCTAACTACTCCCAGTGACTTTGTTATCCTTCATATCCATGAAAATGGTTCCAGGATTAGCTGCTCTAGAATTCATGCAAAGCTGACAGACCTGTAGTCACTGTGTGCTTCCAGCCCTTCTTGAATATAGGAGTATCATTTGCTTTCCTCCTTATTCTTGGACATTTTTCCCAGTCCTCTTGATCAATCAAGTACTATCGAGAGTGGCCTCTTGGTGACATCTCCATCAGCACTTGTGGTTGCTTCTCATCAGGTTCCATGAACTTACATATGTCCAGTGTGCTTAAGTATTCCCCGACCTGATCTTCTTCCACCAAAGATGCGTCTTCCTTGCTCCAGACTTTCCCTCTTGTCCTTCGGGCCTGGGATTCCTGAAAGCCAGTCTTGCTAGAAAAGACAGAGGCAAAGAATTCATTCAGTACCTCAGCCTCTTTCATGTTGTGTCCCAACATCCAATGCCTTCTTCAGCAGTGAGCCTACATTTTCCATAGCCTTTGTTTTGCCACCTGCGTACATATCAAAGCCCTCCTTCTTGCCTTTGACATCCCTGGCAGGATTCCATTCTTTCTGAACTTCTGTTTTCCTAATCTCAGTCTAGGATGCTTGGCCATTGTTTTTGTAGTCCATCCAACATACTCATTATCTTCATGCTCCCTTTCTTTGCTTGAGTTTTGCCAGGAGCTCGTGGTTTTTGACTGCAGGCATTCTGGGATTTTTCCTTTACTTCCTGCTCATTAGGAAGTTGCCTTTATTACTGTGGGTTCATCTCTAAGTCACTGACTTCCTTCAGTTTTCACAACAGACTGCCTACAGGGGCAAATCAGAAGAATATGAGTGGGATGATGTGGAAAAACATAAAAATAAGTTAAGAAAATGAGGGGGAAGGAAAAAACGAATAAACTGTAGGTAGGAAAGGAACTTCTGTGGGGTACAAAGAGTGGAAGAGCAATGAACATAAAGGTCTTTACATTTTAAAAGAGTCAAAAAATCTACTGCAGTCTTGGTTATAATTCCCATGGTTATTAATGGTTTTCCTGGGTGGCTGGAGGGTGGGGTGGACAGGGATGACATGATTAAAGCTTAAGAGGGTACCTAATTCCTAAGATACTAGAAAAGAAATTACGCAGGTTGCTGCCCTCAGAGATGAGAAGCATATTGACAACTTACCCTACACAACTTATATGTCATTGATACCTGGGCTTGGGTTAGTTTAATACTTATCCATCCTTACGAGGTTATGTATTGAAAAATTTGTTCATATTACAAGTTATGTACAACTGACCCTCAATTTATTATTTAATACTGAGCTTTGCACATTTCTTTTAAATTTGTCAATATATATCAGTTTTCAGTACTAAACTTGTCTGCCTTTCCTTTTTTGCCAGGTTACCGAATGTCAGCACCACAAAAATGCCCGGAAGAAATATATAAAATAATGCAGAGGTGCTGGGACTACCATCCAGAGAACCGACCAAAATTCAGTGAGATTCAGAAAGAGCTATCTTCAATCAAAAAGAAAGTGACATAGTGATATTCTAGTGCCAAACTCAATGTGTTGGACTTTAATTTCCATTGAAGTATTTTTTCCCCTCAAACACTATGCGTTTATACAACATTATTTGCAATATTCATTTAGGATTACTTTGAAATTAACTGGTTTTTAGATACATGTGTACCATCTTGAATTATGTCTACACCTGCATTAAAGACATATACTGCCAAATGCTATATATCCAGTCACAGTAACATTGTCATTTAGGTCACATGTAAATAGGGAAGCACATACTGTAGATTTAAGGAACTGTGGCTTTTATGTGTTTTACAGCAAGTAACCGCTAGTGACATTTTTCAGAGTTTTTCTACTTAACACAGTGTTCTCACTTTGCTTTCCCTTTCTCAATTGTCAACACCAGCAGCTCTCTAACATGGTGACTGTGTCATGCATGTTGGCCTTAAGACTGAAGACAGTTATGACAAGTATTTCAGCTAGAAACTTTTATGTTTTTCAAATTCTTTCTGCAACTTATTTTTTTTTAATGATAGCTTGTTTCAAGAGTAAAGGTCAGTTAGATTCTGGATGTAAGTCTGCTTACCAAACAGCAAAATCCAGAAATTTCTTTTGTAGAAAATTGAGCTACGTGTCCATTTCTTACCATGCTATAGTAAGTTCTTCTGACTTTTGATGTTATTTACCTATGCCCTTTACACCTTTCTTTTCCTATGAAGCCATCAGAATTCAGTAATGTGTCTCCTTTAATTAGCTATGTTTACTTAAGGAACAAACAAACAAAAAACACCAAAACAGTTATTGAGTACATTTATTGTTAGGAAATACTGCAAATCATCTGTCTTCCAAAGAACACATAAAAATAATAGGCCAACAGAAAGAGGTTTGCTAATGATAGCAGCATTGTAATCGGCGACCAATAGCATTGATCTTAGAGGAGTTAAAGAATGTGAATTGCTGGCTTTGCTTTTGATCCTGATTTTTTCCCTTAAATTGGTAATAACCCTCAGTGTGCAGTTGGAGCTTTTAAAAGGTTATACTAAGAAAAAGCACATTCCATGCATACTGTCAAATGGAAAACACTATGTCTGTATGGCATGAGGAATTGTCCAAGAAACCCAAATCAGAACGTATATTTTAAGTCTGTGACTGGTGGAACAAGGCAGAGTTGAAATACTAACCTTCTGACTTTTTAAAATCATTACAATCAGGTTTCAAAAGACAGGGGATAGACAAATTGTAAACGTCACCAAAAATAAAGGAAACTTGTTTAAAAAAAAAAACAAAAAAAAAGTAACATTCCATAGTATAAAATACAGTAGATGGGGAATAGAGGAAAGGTACAGTGTGTTGCTCTGACTTCGTGTTCTTTTTATAGTGGGGATTATTTTCTATGGCGCTACATGGAAACAAAAACAAGTTACAGTGCCCTGGTCTGAGCCCCAGAGTTAAGGTGCTTAAAATTTCCTTATGAATTAAATAAAATTTCTCAGATCGAGGAGTGTCTGTTACTGTTAATACACGTAATCAGAGACTGAAAGTAAACACGGCATCTGGAATGTTCATTAGCCCTGTATAGTGAAGTCTGTGGCTACATTGCGTTATTTCCCTTAAGGCGGCTTTTCTATTGTCCACAGAATTTATGCTCTTTGAAGTGTATTTGTGGTAGTGCAGGGTGATAATGATTAAGGGCTATGTGTGACAAAAATATGTGTAATCTAAAAGAATTTGTCTGTTATGAGGGCTGCTCCAAAAGTAATGCCTCCTGTGTTACTATGTTGGCCCATGACATCAGAGGCAGTTGATGGTGGCATGGCAGCAGCGGGGCAGCCTGACAAAATGGCATCTGACCTGGAAGTGCGTATGAAGCTAAGGCGTGTCACTGAATTCCTCCCTATGGAAAAAATGGCACCCACTGACATTCATCCATACTTGCTAAGTGTTAATTGGGCCCAAACGGTGAGGTGGTGAGTGGTGCATTTCAGCAGCAGTGCCAGCAGTTCATGTTCACTGGTGCAGGTTTTTACAAGTGCAACATGCAGGCTCTTTTTCTTTGACGGTGAAGATGCGTACGTAGTTCATGGTGGTGCCTGTGTTCAGAATTAATGTTTTGTAGTTGAGAATTTGCTCTATCAAACAGTGTTATTGTGCTCTTTGTATCTGTTGTACTTTCCATGGAAGTCAGTAGGAGGCGTTACTTTTGGACCATCCTACGTGCATACCCATTACGGTGTAGTACTTGGCAAACTTGATGGCCTGAATTGAAATTTCCTTATCAGTATACTGGACATATTTTCTTAGTACTGTATTTCCAGGTAGCCCAAAGATATTTTTCAAGAGCAGTGGGAAGCATTCTTGTTCATTTGTGTGCTTTTAAGTATTACACGCAGTTTGTGCCTTAATTTGCTTGTATGCTAATGCAAATGCAAGTGCACTAAGATTAAGAAATGCACCACAACAATATGGAAAAATCCATGTCTCAAATCCATTATTAATTTAACCGCTGGTTCTTAGGTATGCACCAAGAAGGTCTGCAAGTAGGGGTAATGGTGTCTTCTCTGTCAGCATTCATTGCTTCTCTGGAGAGTTGATATTCTTCTTCTGTGAAAGAGATGAATTATATTTCTTCGCTACATGCCCTTGACAGCAAAAAAGTTTCTTTTTTTTCTTTTTAACAAAATACTATTTTGTTTGTCCATCTTGATTCTCATATATAGATAAGAAATGCATTCTTATTTATTCTGAAATGGTTAACATTTGTAATTCATATCGCAGTTCTGTTTAAATGTAATGTACTTCTTAAAACATGGGGATAATTCAGCAGCAAGAAGATATATTGTTGCTGCTGAAGAAAGCGTAAGTTCAGCTAAAAAATAATCATTCTTCGGGAGAATACCAGCTTGAGTTTAAAATAAAATAAATTATAACACATATAAAAGGTATAAAATAAATTTAAACACATAGTCTCTTCAATTATTTAATGCTTTTTTTTTTTTTTTTTTTTACAATTTTTTCAGTGTTTTTGGCAGAATTTGTTCATCTTTTCTCATTTGTAGTTAATGCCATTATACTTTAGGCAGTGCAATCCATACCTATGAATACTTAGTTTCTAAGTTTCTATGAATTTCTTGTTGGAGAGTTTACAAACAAGACTGCCCTATGGTGAAATGTAAAAGCCATTTAGGAGCCAAAGTCGCCATATCTGCTTTCTGTGAACTTCTGATGACCGAAGTCTTGCATTATGCATAGGCTGTGCAGGTACTGGTCATAGAGCTTGTAGACTTGGTTCGCTCTGGAGAGTTCACAGAAAATGTCAGTCTCTCTTAGGCATACTCTCTTAGTATTTCAAGAAGGTTCTTACACCTGCATTCAGTCTCATCCAGATGGAGTCCAAAGAAGTTCTGAACTGTGTGCGCTGCTAAATGGGAGGGACTCGGAATACTCTTAATGGCTGAGCCCAGATGCTAGCTTCAGAATTCAGCTGTCCATGAAATCATGAGGATTCCTCAGCATTTCGGTTTTATTGGAAACAAAATACTGAAAAGCATCATGTCTGTAAACAAACTCACTTCAGCAGAGTTGTAATCTCTTAGGAATAGCACTCCACCAAGACCTTATCCTTGAAATGTACATTTTCATCAGTTTCTAATAAAACCTATGAGGCAGTTTTTCATGTAGTGACTAAAGTTATTTTGCATTTCTTCTTCAGTTTGTAAAGTCTCATCCTGTTTACGTGAAGCAGAGAACTAGTTAAGGAAATAGTTGCTTATTGTTTAATCTGTATCTTTAGCCACCTGTTATAATTACCCACACCTGAAGCTCACTATGATGTTATCCATTCATTATCTATTATGACTATTTTAACTACTTTGTTAAGCCTTTTGCACCCATTGTAAACATACTGTTGATAAAAAGCACATGCAATAAATAAATAAGTAAATAAGTAAATAAATCAGTACTTCTCCTGAGGTTACATAGAATAACCAGAACTCAGAAGCATTTAAAAATGCTTTGCATCTCTTCCCAGATGTCCTGCTGCGTGGATAGTGCCAGTTGTCATTAACTGCAAAGCCTCTGTCCTTAGTCTTACTGTCACATCCTCTACATGGCAGTGCCACTGATGCATTTTCAACTGTGAATTATTGGAAGAGATGAGTTAGTGTGTAAATAGTGTCATCACAGATGATATTCGAGAGCATTAGTTCTGGAGATGGCTGGTTGTAACAAGCAGTGATAAATCATTCTAAGGATGAAATAAAAAAGAGGCAAATCAGGAAAATCCACTTTCCTATAACAGCTGTCTCGTTTGCAGGCAGTATTAATGTTGTTATGCCAGTGCTCTTGTACTTGTAACGTTTTTATGACTAAGCATAAAATAGTTTGCTATTAAAATAAGAGTTCATCAATTACTGTTTTTTTTTTTTTTTTTTTCTTAAAGCATAAAAGAACTTGTGATATTCTTGCAAGGCTATTTCTTGGGTATTTTGAGGGAAGAATACAGAGAGGAGGGAAGGGATGCCCTTTCTACCAAGCGAGGTATTTTCTTCTCCTTCTGTCAGGAATAAAGAGCTTTAATTAGTAACAAGAAAGCACAGAAGAAGTCCTGTATTCCTCAAGTTCTAAGCAACCATGGCTTAAGAGTGGTCTTGTAAATCAGCTCTGTTAAACAGGTTTTCTTCTGATTTCCACCTGCAGAAATGCATGTAAGAATGGAGTCCTTGAACACTCACAAGCAATAGGTGTTGCCGTTAATGCATTTTTTTCTTATAAGCTATCAACTTTCTATAAGAATAACATCAGTAAAGAGTATTACTTGTAGTCTTCTGCTAGAATTCCCCCAGCACAGCATTCCTTCCTAAAACACACACACAAAAAAAAAAAAAAAGAAAAAGGGAAAAAAAAAAGAAAAAAAAAAAAAGACAACAAAAACAACAGGTAAATAAACCACGTAAAAGTCTCAAGTTGAAAGCCCAAAAAAATCTGTTGTCAAATTCTGAATGCTATTCCTAGTGTTGTCACTGATCCTTCACTGAAGCAGATAATGCAGCTGTGATTTCAGCTCTGTCCATTTCTCAGCATTGCGTATTTGTGCATTATTAACACTCAGCTTCACTTGCAGACTTGGCTTGGTGAGAGTGTTCCTAAATTGCTGCTATTTGGAATTGCCATCTAGTTTTAGGACTACAAAACCTTATAGACCACGTACATAGCTGACATTTATGAATTCTGAGAGAAGCACATCTTCCTCCATTTAAACCATTTGAAAACTTAAGGCGTTTCTGCTTTTTAAAAGAAAAAAATCAGAGGTTCCTTCTAGGTTTCACGTGTTGAAAGCATGTGCAAGAACCTTCCACCACTAAGAAAGCACAGATCCACATTATCATCTCTGTATGTAGTCAGCTCAGTCTTTCCCGGCATATGCAGAAATCCCTAATTATCAAATGCGGTAGCAATATGAAACACGTATTCTGTTACGTAAACTAGTTCACTCAGATCCTGTGCTTAAATTATTCAAGATCCTTCCACTGCTCACAGAGAGGTGCGTCGCGGGGTAATTCCAGCTGAGCTCTGCTGTAGTGCTCTGCGCCCTGCGTCTCCGAACTGTTCCTTAGTTCTGACACTTCCACGTACCACACATGGTGCCCGACACTTAATTCAAGGAAGTTAACTCTGGTGACAGAAAAACTTCAAATACATCCCTGGCTTATTTTGACTCAAAAACATTGTAGTGCTGTTATACCCTCCTGTGGCAACATGTCTGTATGAAGACTGAGCTAATTGCGAATTAAGGTGAAGCGCATTGTCCAAACTGTGCTCCCCATCAGGCTACAAACCCTGGGTGTATCATGAATTGTACATACCATAAAAGACACTGAAAAACTGCATTCCTGACTGCCTGGTTTGTGATACAGAGTGTCCTGCTCACACTGGAAAAATTATGAAGCTAATTGCACTCCTGGAAAAAGGGATGATTTGCCGTCAGACCTTATGCAAAATGCTCTTTGAAATTAGTCGCAATGACTTAATTCTGACTAAGCCTCCTTGTAAATATGCCTTCTAATTGCCAGAAATTTCCTATGAGTGTTGATTTGCATTATTGTTATCCATTTTGCTTTTAGAAATTTGACTTCCATGCGTGATACAGCATTTACTTACGCTGGTAGTTATACCCACTACCTCCAAATGCTGAGACACGCAGCTTCAGGAGCTGAGCATTGCTCAGGCTGCAAATTCTGCAGGGAGTCAGTCTTCCAGGAGGTGTCCAAGTTTATACGTCTTAAGGCATTTTAAATATCAGCAAAAGTAATTGTTCAGTTCAAACCTGTTACTGTTTTAGCAGCAATCTTCCTTAGAGGAAATAGCACTTTAATAGTAGCATTTGCATTTTATTTGAATTTGACAGGAGGGTAGAACTATACCTTTGCACCTCTCTAGTTCACCATGAAAGGGAACTGCTGGGTTACCTTGGCCAGTTACAATGGTTAGGTGCTCTTGGCCATTCCAGTACATGGTGTGGATGCAGCCAGGCTGCTGTAGGAAAGGTCTAGCAGTCTCCATGGAACACTTCTGTAAAACTCTTAATGTTTGCTGCAGTGTACTAACAAACCTGCTGGTGAGGGGAAGTTTGCTACATGGCGAGTTGTGTCTGATTGCTGGCATTGCCTGAGGTTGTGCTTAAGGAGAGAGAGCAGCAGCATTATTTCATTGTCACTGCCCAGGCAAACTGAAGAGGAAATATGCAACAGGGTGCTGGTATTATTCTTTCCTTCCATCTTCTGTTTGGTCACGTTACAGATCCAAACCTCCAGTAGAACTACACGCTAGAGAAAATGTTCGTGTTTCTGCTGTTGTGTAACCTGTAACTGACAGGTTAACCTGTTGGGGTTTTTGCTAAAAAACATGTAATAATAGGAGGAAACAGGCTCATTGCACAGGACACAAAAGTCAGGCAGACTCCTAAAAGGAAATGCTGAGGACTGAAACTCCAAACATGTGTCTCTTCTGTACAAGGACTGTATAGTGACAGGCATATTCAAAGGACTGCCAGAGAGTAGTCTGGATCTAACCATTGTGGGGTGGCTGCTCTTCAGTTGCATGTGGTTCATTTCCTTTGTGCCATTGCAGCAGCCAGGGATAGCAGAGGAGCACTGAGGGAGGGCGGGGTCATGGAACTACATGCAAAGGACTCCTGACACCACTGATCTTCAGTGGGGTACAGCTTGCAAACAAACTTGATTTCAAGTTTGTGCCTGAGTTAAGCACCAGCAAGTTTAATATCAAGTAAAGCACCCTTTGTGCTCCTTGATGTTTAAAAGCAATACATTTGTGAAACATTGGTAGTATGTAACACTGGTAATGAGTGCATGGATAGTAACACATGTAAAAACAGACAAACAAACAAAGTCACAAGTTCATCTGGCTTCTGAGCAAGGCTGAAAAGGATGACTATGTAATACAGTTGCCAGTTGTCTGTCCTTTTTAATTTTAAATAGATCTGCAATCTAACTCCATTTATTTGCCCTTTTTTTTTAATGTACTTTAAGGTTACACTTTTGAACTTCAGCTAACTCTTTTATTTTCCTAGGCTGATACAAAACAGAATTTGAATATTCTTGTAAACTGCAGGCCATTTTTGAATAATGCTCTGTCTTTTCTCATGGACCAGTTACCACTAATGAGCCCGCCATCCCGATTTTACTGTACTCTTCCAATAAAAGTAAAATATCTGTATCAAGCTGTCTCATTCTACTTGATATTGAAAGGATGTGTTTATTCACTTGCTCTGTAGCCAAGGGAAGACCTAACAGTGCCCAGGGGAATACTAAATTCAAAATAGTCTGTAGTTCTCTAAGAAAGCAGGCCAAATGTTCAGGTTTGTTTCTTGGGTAGTTGTTTTCTTTGGCAAATTCTGGAGTTACCCATTTGATCCTCATGCCTAGTTTGCCTGTAATTTGTCTCCTCTTGTAATTGGGAAGAGACAAGAAAGAGTAACCAAATGGGCACAAGTGGAAGAAAATGTTGGAAGAGGTTTGAAACCTGGGGCTTTAGCTCTGCAGTGCTGATGATGTAACACCACACTCATTTTAATTCAAGCTAGAATTACACTGAGAAGCAAAGCACTGAATAGCGAACGTGCATACTCTGCAAAATCCTTCGTCTTTCTTCACACATTTCCAGATAAGAGAATGCAGCAACATGAGTGCATATCTGAGTTCTATCCTGTTTATTTTGCACGATTTAGTGCTCCATTCACTTGATGTGAAAAAAATTGTTGTTCACATTACTCACATTTTAAATATTTTGTTTGATTGTTTAGAGCTATTTTATATTTTACTTTGAATGAAACCAATCTCTGTAATAATTTCCATTTTCACCATGCTTTGATGCAGTTGTTTTTTTTTCTTTCCATAATCATTTTTTAGTGTTAATATTAAAGTCTGCAGTACAAAAATTATGGCTGAGGTAAAAAAAAACCAAACAACAAACCAGAACTATTATGCCATTAAAAAAAAAGGTTTAAATGTCTTTTCAGATCTCGTGGTTATAAATAAGTCACTGAAAGAGCTTTTCCAGCTGCCTTCTGCTCCCTGCAGCTGCACCTTGCTCAAACACCCAGCACCAGCGGAGTGACAGGCTTTGTGTACCCACGCCCTTGTGTGCGCGGTGCTATTAGCACTGATCTGGCACAGCACTGGGACTTGCTAGAGTTTTTGCCTGACTGAATAAGGAGTTAGCAGAGAACCAGATTTCTGAACTGGAGGCTAGTATTTTTATAACACATTTATTTCTTTAAGGAATTAGATATTACTGTTCCCTCTTATAAACTCTTTGAGGTACTTTTGTGCACCATCTCCCAGTAACCATTTTTGAGAGAAATGTAAATCCAAGGCTCATCCCTCGGATGTGCTGATGGGTATTGAAACAGAAGACAACACAGCATGGTATTGCACGTAGCCATAGTACATTTCTGCTGGGTCATTTATTTGCAAGATAAGATAATTTTAGTAAAATTTGCTGCAGTGCCCAGCAATGCCCAGCCTCTCAGTTACAAAGACATCATTTGAAAACCTGCTACTGCTAAACGCCAGATAGCACTGGGTCATCAAATTCCCTCCTTTGAAGTGTCACAGCAGTTCATTAGGAGATCAGCCTTCAAGCTGATCAGAGTCTTTGTATAGTTGTACGGTTTTTTTCAGTATTTAGAAGTAAATTTAAAGGAGCTGGAGTACAAAGGATTACATTCATGAGACTTCTCAGCAGATCCCGAAGGACACTGCACACCTAAGTACCACTTTAAATAGCAGGCCACAGCATTTCCATATTCTTAAGATGCCCGATTTAACCATTCGGACACATCTTCCCCTAACAGACGTAACTAACAGTTACAACACTACAATAACACCTTGTTTCATATTTCAGTTCAAGCTGAATTTTCCACTTGGCACTTCTGTGCCCATCTGACCTGTGAGTCCCGGTCCAGCAGGTACTGTGCAACTGGTGAAACTCCACAGGAGACATTTGGGCATAACAATGTTGATAATGGATAATAGTGTTTGCAGTCATCACATTTTATCCATTTGCCCAAAGCTGACATGTCAAAGTGAGGCTATTTAATTCTGTCTGCAAGCAACAGCCGTGTCTCCCTCCATTTTGCATACAAATAATGCATGCTTAAAGATGTTTTGATACTCGTGTACAAAACCTTCCCTTAAGTTTGGAGAAATACTGTTTTTTTAAATGATAGATACTCATTAATCTTGTTCAGAGACACAGAGAAGGCTCACATCAAAAATATATGCCTGCCTTCAGCCTGTTCTTTAGGGATTTGGGTTGGGACTGGGACGAAGTATGTTTGGTGTGGGGAGAGGATTTTTTCCCTTACAGCATGTTCAGTTCAGTGGCCCACCTGGTTTGCTGACTTCCCTAAACTTTGTTTGCGGGTCCCTAACCTGCCACCACCTCCATGCTCAGGGGGCTTAGCTTGGACCAAGGACTATAGGTTGTTCCATTTTTAACTTCTTTGGTGAATCTACCCAATTACCCAACCCAAACACTCACTCCATGCCCCAAACCAACATAGATTTGAGGAAATTTGCAGTAGCTCACACTTAGTCAGCATGGAGCTGATGTACCATGAGAATGATGTTCCAGCATTGCCATGATTACATGGTTCCAAGATGAAAATTGTAGTGAGGACAGTGTGATCCCCATCACACACATTCAGTGAGGCAGCTGGATTTTAGTCTTCTTTTGAGTCGTGTTCCAGTCATTCTCCAAAAAGAATTGAGGAAAGAATGAAATCAAACTACTGGCTAACTGAATACTCAATAGAGCAGACTGACTTTTGTTCGTGTATGTTGAAAGATTTTTTTACTTCCTCTCTTGAAAGCTTGCATTACTAAGTGTAATTCATGACAGAGGCGGTATAGAGAGGGGTAAGGAGGATAATGTAGTTTCTTAAGTTGTTCCTGCAAGCAGTAGCTATGAAAGCCCATCTTGTTTACACTAATACAGAGAATTCAGAGCTAATGCAAAGTTAGACCAATGCATTACTCTAAGTCCTTATATCCAAGTCTCCCTCTCATCTGATCCCACAAACCTGTGTGTCCAAAAATCCTTTCCAATACTTTACAACCCTGAGTTTGAAACAAAAAATAAAAATATTATATTTTATATAGATAATATACATAAAATACGGGGACTCTGGGACTTAGATCTAGTTTTGTAGAATTATCTAGGCTGGGAAATACCTTCAAGATCATTGAATCCAACCAATAGCCTGACCTACTAAGTACCATCACTGAACCATGCCCCATAGTGCCACAACATCTCTCTTCAGTATCTCCAGCGATGGGGACTCCACTTTTTCCCTGGAAGCTACTTCCAGTGCTTGGTCTTCCTCTGCATGAATAAATCCTTCCTAACATCCAATCCACTGGCACAACCTAGGGCTATTGACTTACACCCTATCACTTGTCACCTGAGAAGAGTTTGACATTCATTGTGCCGTAGCCTCCTTTCAGGTAGTCACAGGGAGGAACGAGGTCTTCCCTCAGACTTCTTTTCTCCAGACTAAACAACCCCAGTACACTCACCTACTCCTCCTACATCTGGTTTCTGCACCATCTTTGTTGCTGTTCTCTAGGTGCACTTAAAGGGAATATCCTTCTTGCAGTGAGAAACCCAAAACTGAGCACAAGATTTGTGATACAGTCTCACCAGAACCATACACAAGGAGAAAATCTCTTTCTTGATCATTCTCACCACACTATTTCTGACATAGGCCAGGATGCCATCAGCCTTTTTGGTCACCTGGGTACACTGCTGACTCATGTTAGGATGAATGTCACCTCCAGGTTCTTTTCTGTTGAACAGCTTTCCAGCAGCTCTTCCCCAAGCCTGTGGAGATCCATGGGGTTGTTCAGACCCATGTACAGCATGCAACACAGATCTCTGTCCTCAGGAGAGAATACACCATTAAAATGTTCTACTGTGACTCTTGTGGTGAGGTGAATGCCCTCCTACTCTCATGAATGTGAAGCCCTCACTTGGCATTGTCAGTAAATGAGGAAGTGACAACTTGCATTACCTCAGCTCTAACTTAGAAGACATTTACAGTACTTTATGTCAAACGTACAATACACACTTCGGGTGTATTTAATCAGCAGCAACAGGCCTGACCCAAAATCTCTTTTTTTTTAAAGAAGTAAATATCTTCTCAGCTGCTCATCAATAATGTGGCTTTCTTATTACTGTATCTTACAGCATGGTAATGGCAGACATTTCTGCCTTCTTGCTATGTTGTATGCAAGAAGTCTCCCACTCTGTATCTGCTTCACCTCACTCTCTGAAGTCTCCTCACCTCTATCAAGCTCAGAATTTTTAGGGTTTTATTTTGTTTTAAATCAGCATATTGTTTAAGGAGGAGAACTAAGAAAAATGCCTTCTATTAGATGCACTTGGCCAGCTTTGAAGAGGCTGTCAACCATAACTATCTTTCCTACAGTAGCTGGAATTTCAGATACAAGAGATGCTTTCCAAAGAAAGAGTTTCAATTGTTATTTGTACAAGCTAACATATTTCATTTCCACTTTTTTTTTTTTTTTTTAAAGGAAAATAGGTTTGCCTTGCATTCCAGGACACGAAGGAATTCCCAAACTCATGTCTTAAGCACCTGTTTTTTGATCCCATCAGAATCACTCTTCACACAGCCATTTATATGGGACACCTGGGACAACACACACATTTCTCTGACAAGTGTTCAGCAGATTATAGTAACCAGTTGTGAGTTTTCCTGAATGAGTTGTGCTGGGAAGTGCTATCTGCAGACACCCCCAGCTCATCAGCTCCCAGCCCCAGCAGTTCCTCTTGTGCACAAGGAGCCTGCAGAGCTGGCTGGGTACCGAAAAACAACCTTGTAACTGCTCAGCGGGCCCAATTAAGAGGATGATAATGCAGAATAACCTTTGAAACTGTTTGATCTTCTAAAAAATGTTGAGATAATCCAAACTAAACACAGACGTTAAAATCTTGCTCCACTTTTATTTCTTATTTTTATTTTTTTTAACCTTTTGTAAAGTTGGTATAGCTTCAAGAGAGTGTGCCAGGCTCCAGTGTCCCGGAATTCAATACTTGGCATATGGAGATATCAGAGTGCACAAAAAATGACATCATAGTTCACAACTGCAGTTCCACTTTCACACTCTGGCCCCATGGATTTGAATTTTCTCTGCAATGCAACCACCTCAACAACAGGCTCCCATGGCTGTCAGCAGCCCATGTGCCTCTACCTTTCCATGGTTGTCCCAGCTGCAGAGAACCACCACCACCCTCCCCCCCCACCCCCCTCCATCCCCACAGGATCCAACTCTCCACTCTTTCCTGCTCTCTTCTGAGCCAAGGAACACTGCCTGAAATTACTTCCCCGAGACAGAGAGTATAGATAATGTTGGAAAATGCAAATAACATTTGCCATAATTTGTCACTCGGGAATTACTAGGTTTATTGCTGGAACTTTCCTAATTACATGATTACCATGAAATACGAGATATAAGTGAATTTAAATCTAAGAGACAGGAAAATCCACGATCCGTTTGTCAGCCATGTCTGCTTTGCTGATCTTCTTTACTGAACATTCATGGTATTCTTCTATGCTGGTTTAAGGGAGTTTTTGTTGGAGAGAATCTGGAGGATAAGTTCATTTAGCATAAGTTTCAGAAAAAAACCTCTGTCATACAATTGCAGGAAACATCAACTTCAGGCAGTTTTGCAAACACATGTGATACAATAGAGAGAATACAGGCTGCTGGATATCACCACCAGTTCGTGAGTCATTACAAGACCTGATGGTTACCTGCAAACACATCACCCATCTCTCAAAGCCCAGCTTTGACACTTAACCTTGATATTGACAGGAGAAGAAGCTGAGCCCGGACTGCAGAGGGGCTGCTCCCAGCTGTGGTGGGTGGACAGGAGCCTTCCCCTACATTTCCCTCCTTCCTCCTGGCCTCTTTTCTACAGAGTAGGAGGAAGAGTGTACCCCACTGAGCAGCTGAGGTCCCATCTGGTTGACAAGTAAGACTCCACTCCCAGTGAGAGCTGCCTGCACCCAAAATGGGTACCACATCTGGGATTGGGTGCTCTCAACATTCTGAGCCCTGCCCACAATACCCCCACTGCCCATGGACCTAATGCCTCAAAGAAGGTTCCTTACTCACAGAGAGGTGAGTGTTCATTTCTCTCCATCTCCTCTGTTGCTCGAGAGGGTTGGTGATGAAGTCATTCTGAAGCAACAGAACTGAAGAGCCAAAGTTTTGTTAATTGAACCTAGCATGATTATCATTATATCTCTTGATAGTGATAGGACAAGGGGTAATGGTTTTACACTAAGAAAGGGAGTTTTAGGTTGGGTAATAAGAGGAAGTTTTTCACTCAGAGAGTGGTGACGTTCTGGAACAGGTTGCCCAGAAACGTTGTGGATGCCCCATTCCTGGAGGCATTCAAGGCCAGGCTGGATGTGGCTCTGGGCAGCCTGGTCTGGTGGTTGACAACCCTGCACATAGCAGGGGGAGTTGAAACTACATTATCATAATGGTTCTTTTCAACCCAGGCCATTCTATGATTCTATGATCATGCGGATAGAAATTAAAGGTAATTAAATACCTTCGTTTTTCAACAATGGTAGACATGACTTTGCCGGGCATCTTGGGGAGCTCTTGCTGTGAGGTTAACAACAGCATGCATGCTGGAAATAATACATTTCCATAAAACTGTCTCAGGCAAGAAAAATTTGACAAACATAAAAAATCAGAGCATAGTCTGTTCTTTCTTTTACACTTGGTTATTATTAATATTCTTCAGTCATCGGGATATCAAAATCTTTGGCAGTGATGGATGCAATTTAGCTACTCCCTAGAGATGGCTTTAGAGAATGCGTAATCAATTTTATAAATGAGCAGCTGGCCTGCACAGCAAGGTGCACTCTGCAATTCACCAAAATGAATAATGAGTTGCATATACCCTGCATTAAGAAGATTGGCATTCCTCTTAGAAACTGTTTGGAGTAAGTCTCATTTCTTCCACGAGCTGCAAGACAAACTAGTGCTCAGCTTTGTGCACTGCAGATACGAGTGGTGTTGGGGCGGTGTGGTGGCCATGCAGGCCTAGGGCAGCTCCTGGGCCACAGCCATGGCAAGGCATAGGGACAAGAAACAGAAGTGTACTTCAGTCTGCCTGGATCCTGTGCAACGGTGACAGCTGTGAGGAGTCAGAGGCTGGTGTTATGTCCTTTATGAGCCCATCAAATGGGTATTCTCAGCAAAGTGACGATTATTTATTTTGATATTGAACAGAAGTATTTCATTGCAGGAGCAGAAAAAAAATCCCATGCCACGTCCATTTCTCTCAAACTTAGTGATCTCTGTGATCCAGGACAAAAGTTTGCAGAGGCCCAAGAGCATTTGGTTGACTTTCTGCTGGCCTTTCAGTCTATAATACTATTTCTCAGGTCTCTGTGTAGAAATGATTTGTAACTCTCATATTCCCGTGGAGAATAACCCACCCGTTACATCACCTTCAGCAAAAGCTGCACCGTGACAGGCTTTCTGAGGTCAGGTAGCCTATGCTTCAAATGGGCAGGCACGCCATGTCTACACTTCTTATGATTTCTTAGAAGGAAAAACAGGGCAAGCAGAAAGGCATGGAGGAAAATGTGGACACCGATGGGCAGAACAACCACCCTCTGCACAGAAGCACATCTACACTCAGACATGTTTTCTCCTTGTGGCACATTCTCTGGATAGGGAACATCTCAGTGTCCCTTCCCCTTGGAAATGCTGTCCATCCCCACATAGACTTTCCTGCAGCTCCCAGGTGCCTCTGAACAGTTTCTATCAGAGTTTACATTTGGATCTCATAGTAAGATGCAGATGGCAAGAAAGGAACAAAGATGGTGGCATTGCTCAAAGCTGTCATGGGTAGTTTATTTGTGACGGTGTCAGCTTCATTCATGAGAGAATTGTGGCAGTAGCTGCAGAGGCTGTGGGCTACATTCAGCAGCAGTGTGAACTGCAGGAGAGAAAGTGTACCTGTGGGAGCACATGCTAATACTTCTGGCCCTTGGACTCTGGGTGTGCTGCAGGAATTCAGCACACAGCCCCGAGCCTGCTGACTTTGCTGTAGGCCTGCTGAGTCCCTGCACTTTTTAATGAGTTTAGCAAAACACCGATAATCCTCTCTGCACAGATTTAACTCACAAACACCTTTTTTTTTTTTTTTTTGGCATTTCAGACACCTGACATTAATGAAATGCAAAATTAAATGTAGCACCCAACAGTCCTGTTGCATTGCAATTACTTTCATGGCTTCCCTCTTTTTACTACATGAGAATAAATAAAGTCAATGAAGAAGACACCAGTAGCACTGCATCTATATGTAAATGGAGGAAAGCCACACAGACATCTTGGCACTTCACACTGGTTCAGCACCAAGAACACAGACAGGAACACCATGTGGAGTGGCACTGTCTTTTTTGGGTCTCACTGCACCTGGGCAGCCACACAGAGGTGTAGTAAAGGATCCCCATTCTTGCCAAAATGTAGAATAACCTTAATGGGAAGAAGAGCCTTGTGCTAGCAACACACTACAACTTCAGCATGAAGCCCACACAGCAGCTGCTGCAGTGGTGGTTCCTGAAGTGGTGATGGCCATCACTGCAGTGCTGACCTCCAGCTGGCAGCCATCCTGGCTGAGATGGACAAACATGGGCAAAAGTTCCCACTTTTTTTTAGTTCTGGACACCACTTCTCCTGCTCTTGTTGCCCTAGATCTGAAGCCTAGGAATGCAGGAGCTGAGCATTGTGCTGAGCAGTTACTCCCCCTAGAAGACATTAGAGGCAAGTTCTGCACATCTGAGGTTATGTTTGGATATCAGCTGCTTTGCACTGGCTGCAAAAGAGAGATGCTCATCACAGGGGATGCCCCCTTTGCATCCGCATCCTGCTTCTTGATTGTTCATCCATGCTTAATTTCCATTCACTTAAAATTCTTTTAAAAACTCGATGTCACAAAAACATCACTAAGTACTTTATTTTTAACTTTTTGAACAAGCTGATTCTGTGCCTACTGAGTAACTGGTCTTAAAATACATTTTTAAACAGAGCTGCAGACAAGAACCTCTCTGTCGCTAAAGCTTAAAGATTTTTCTACATGTGGGAAGTTTTCTTTCCCTCAAAAATAATATCACAATCTCATTAGGAATGATTCTGTTCTTGCTGTGTTTTCTGCTGAGCCCCCGGAGAAATGCTCCATAATCTAGGATTGAAAAGAGCATTATGGCACTTACATGGCAGTGACACTCCATATGCAGCAAGCAGTTATTCGCATCCTCCCTTTTGAAAGCAAAGTTATTTTCCCAGGGGAGACCAATCTGTATTTCAGAAAACACATTTCCATGTCTTATTCTTTCACTGTTGTCTCCAAGAACAGACAACACACTGCAGCATGTCAAGTGGAAAAAGTGGAGGGTGACGTGCTGCTCCACTTGGATCAGGTCGCATGGCAGGGCTTGGCTGCAGCAGCACTGCCAAGGGCACGGCTCCCTAACAAAGCCAGGACCTTGCCAAGTGAGAGACGAGCCTGAGCCCTCGGAATAAAGGACAGGGTCATTCACTGGCTAGGGACTCCTTTCCGGCTGGCTGGATGAGAAAAAGTTGTTCTTGCATGGCTTTTATTTCTTGTTAACAAGAAGGCTAGATTGCCAGTACCAGTCCTTAGCACTAAAGGACCACAATGATGCAAGTGAGTAAGAGGCACCATGCAAGACCTGAGCTGTGACACCAGCCTCACTTCTGTAAATCTGGCAATATCCGTTTTTCCATTGTTCTATCTATTTGATCACAGTCAGTGTCAAAAATACAAGAGCTTGTAGAACTTCCAGATTTTTGAAGAATCCTCTGGTTTTACTTGCATTGAAGAATGACCCATGGCATGCCAGTGGTAGCTTATTTCCATATTTGTACAAATGCCGAGAAGCAAAAAAATAGCCAATCTCTTTCAAATGTGTGGATATCTTCTAAATGCCTTCCTTTTATTTGGGTGAATCTGACTGCCTATGGATAGACAGCTTGTACATAAACACAGCTCTAATGAAAGGAGCAGGCTTGTGAGTCATGGGGTGCCTGAAGAGAGCTGTGCCCCAACCCATGTCTGCCGCACAGCTCACCCTGATGCAGGGACAGCAGGACAGAGTAGGCTCTGTGCTTTTAGAGACTGATGCTTTTGTTAATGCCTAGGTCTTACCCTCAGAAATTTCCCTGTATCCACAACAAAATCTTTTCCTCCTTAATCAGCAAGATGTCTCACCAGTTGTAAGCAGCAATTACCTTCTTCCGTATGACAGAGCTTTCTGTAGGATAGCATGCATACACTTTTTTTCCCCTAAGAACACAGTCACCAATCTACATGGTGAGAGGAAATAAAACAGCAATTATTATTATTATTATTTCTTTTTGTCAGAAATAGGACCAATTGTCAGGCATGTATTAATTATGTGTTAGAAAAGATTATTCCACAATTCAGTGCAATTCTCACAGTCAGTCATCAAATAGAGGGTGAATACAAGACAGCATAGATTTTTCTAGACCTAAAAAAAAAAAAAAGCAGTTCAGCAGAGTTCTTGTTAGAACTACAATCACAGGAGGCACACTTGACAAACTGCTTCCTAACTGTGCTGCCCAGGGGATTTACAGTTGGTTTCTGTCCAGACATTATTCAGTCAGACATCTTTCTTCTGCGGATATGGTGTAGGCAAGCAGCGCTGGGAGGGACGTAGAGGCCAGGTACAGCTATTACCTTCCCTATGTCTCTTTCTTTCCCCCCTCCTGACCCCACTCAACACAGGTTAAATTATCTAGTTATTGATTACATAGAAGGCAATGCATCCAAGGATTTTCATTGTTGTCTTAAGAGTTTGGTGACTACTGCAGCTGGAAATGAAGGCCATTAAGTTTCATGGGGGTGAGTGGGTGATGTCATCATTGTCAGAGTGCTGCCCCTGGAGTTCAGCCCTTATGGGACCTGGCAAGAAGAGATCAGGGTATCATCACAGGAGGGGCAAGCAGTGCCTGGGATGCCAGTAGAGAAGAAATCTTATGCTCATGCATATCTCTGCTTTTGTTTTGTGCATCTTCTTTCTGGATATGCTGCTGCCATCCTCTCCGAAATTCCAGCCAGACCAAAAGTGGGTAGAATGACTATGCCTCGTTCCCCATGCGGCATTCCACAGGCCAGTCTGCAGCCCTGAGTGTAAAAATATAGTGGACTTTATTTTTTAACTTTCATTTTAGAGGTGAGATGTTCTTACTCAGCAAAACATACAGCCCTGACATTTAGCTCTCTGGCCCACAGTCACTCAGAAAAAGTGGCAATGCACGGGAAGTAGACTCTCTTCCCTGACCTTATTCCTCTGCTTAAAAAGTTCATCACATTTTGTAAATTAGTAGTTATTTATTTATTTATTTTAACAGAGAACAAGTCTAGAAGTGCCCATGCAGCATCACATCGTGTGTCACCCCTATTCCATATATCCTCACTATCTATCTCAACTGCCTCTGTGTTTGCCTTAGCACTACAAAATGTGCATGAACACTCAGTAGGAAATAATCAAATGCAACACACTGTCTTTCCCAGAATGTAGATTATTTTCTCAGAAAGGGATTTCACTTCTATCTAAAATGTTTGTTTATTTTGCAGCATTTTTTCCTGAAGCTCCCCTTTCAGTCTCTGCTACGGCACTTGAGCTCAGTGACAGCTTATTATTTCTGTTTGAGAGAAATCCTACTCACGCAGAGCACTGCTGTCATCTTGCTCCATATTCAGTTTTTTTAAAAAAGCATGCAGCAAATTATTAATGGAGGTGAATAAGAGGAGACAGAGCTTCTCTAATACCCTTCTGTCCAAACTCCAACATTTAAATCAAACTTGGATGATTGGTCTGTGCTTTAGTGACACTGAACATGGATGGGAAAAAAATGTGAAACGATTTACAAATGATTTAAAAGGAAATAGGAAACAATGCAACTCAATACAATGGTACAAGTAATACAAGAGTAAATAGTACGGGCAGAAAAGAAAAAGGATTGTCTTTCCTGTAAATTCATACTTTCTGCCTTAATGAAGATAGGTATGAACAGTTCTGTTCCTAGCATTATCCAACAACAGTTCCATGCAACTGAATAAGCAGCACACACCAAAGTCAGGCAACCAATGGCAGAGCCACAGTCTCTAGTCTGCAGATGACCCAAAACTGAGAAGTATGCCTGATGCACCAGAAGGCCATCCAGATGGACCTGGACAGGCTGGAGAAAGGAGTTGACAAGAATCTCAAGAAGTTCAGCATGGGGAACTGCCAAGACCTGCACCTGGGGAGGAACTGCCACAGGCAGCAGGACAGACTGGGGTTGCTGGGGTTTATCAGCTGGAGCTCCGAAGAAAATGTCTGGGTGGGTCTTGGTGGGCACTGAGTTGAACATGAGTTAGCAGTGTGCCCCTTTTGCTAAGAAGGCTAACCATTTCCTGAATTGCATTAGGCAAAGTAGGTGAAGGGAGGTGATCCCTCCTCTCTCCTCAGCATTGGTGAGTGCGGCTGTACCATGGGGTCCAGTTTTGGGATTCCTAGAACAAGAGAAAGTTGAGTGAAAAGGCCACAAAGATGACTAGGGAGTCTCCACTATGAGGAAAGGCTGAGAGAGCTGGGACTGCTCAGCTTGGATAAGAGAAGACTGAAGGGTATCCCATTAATATCTACAAATTATTGAAGGGAGGAGACAAAGATGATGGGGCCGGGCTCTTTTCAGTGGTGTCCAACACCAAGAGAAGAGACCTTGAGCACAAACTGGAGCACAGAATGTTTCCTCTGAACACCAGGAAGCTCTTCTTTGCTGTGCAGGTGTTGGAGCACTGGCACACGCTTCCTACAGATGTCTCCTTGGAGATCTCAAAAAGCTGCCTGGACGTGGCCCTGAGCACTCTTCACTGGGTGTCCCTGCTGGAGCAGGGGCTGGGCCAGATGGACCCAGATCTCCTCACCAACCTCAGCCATTCTGTGATTCTGTGTGTCTGAGATTGCCCTGGGCAAGATGGTTCAGTCCTCTGCTAAGGAAACACCTTTCCCGAGGGTGTGCAAAAGGCTCTTGGAAGAGGACAGCATGAAGAGCAGGTGACTTAGTCTGCAGCTAGCTCATGCCCGGCATACCTGAAGGCAATGAGGCTGCTGCTTGTTCTCCAGAAGGCCACACTTGGCTCATTGCCTTTAGTCTCACACCCATCACCTGTTCATCATTTGTAGGTACAGAGTTTATGGATGCCTAACTTCAGATGCAGTAAAGAGGCATTCCAAAGTGTAATGAAACAGCTGCAGAAAAGTATCCTTAACCAGAATGAAGTATTACAGAAGGTGTTCTCTGTGTCATTTCATTTTTGAATTTCTTTTTTGTGAAGATCAAAGTTTTGTCTAAGAAAGGCACTTCATTTGAATTTCTTAGCTGAAGTTCAGAGATGTGTGAAAGAGGTGCGGGGGGAGGGAAGGAGCTTTTATCACTTTTGTGTCGCCATTAAATCCCTACAGAGTAGTTCAGATGTGGACTAGTTCCTACCCTGAAACAAAGTTCACTCTCCAGCACTGCAAGCTAAAGGTACGGCTCTTCCACAAAAATGCCATCACAGCTCAAATAGTTTTGAATTTAGGACAGGGCAGTTTTTATAACACCTTAATGTAATGAGGCATGCAGGCATGAAGGGGGGCTTCAGAGTACAGCCCAGTGAGCATGTTGCTTTTAGAGGAGAGGTGACTCTCATCTACCATCATGTTTGATCCTCACCAACTGGTCATTCTCTTCTTATTTGCACCTTTTTATATGAACATGTTATATGAAGCAGGGACAAGTCTTTCCTAGTTTTTGTTTTTAGACCAATGTTGGAACACTGCTGTTCCAGCTGTGTAGTATTTGCATAAGTGTATAATCACAAAAAGCATAACCAAGAATTGAAAACAAAGCAAACAAAAATACACAGACCTTTAAGGCTCACCACACAGAATTCACAGCCAGACTGAATGGTAGTTTAAAGTGCTGCATTACTGCGGTATGTGTGTTTGGTAAGATCTACCACCCAGGCATTAAAAGAACATCTACTTTTTACAGAAGAGATTATGAATCATGCCGAAGTCTCATGAAAGTATGCTATAAACGTATGTAGCACTTCAAAAGTGCTGAGACAAATGAAATCCCCTCTGATCCACAGAATGCTGCACAGTTGCCCTTCCTGGCTACACCTAAACGTCCTTCTGAAACACTTTGAGTAACAGCAGTACCTATGGCCAATATGCTGCCACAGATTAGCTGACAAATGTGAAATACTGTTTTTTCTTGGACTTTTGCTGTAGCATGTTAGAGAAATTGTAATGGTCAAAATAAGCAAGGAAGACAGGGAAAAGAATGTGAGAAATTCTAGTTTCTTGCTCTGTAAAACACAGACTGCCTGTAAAGTACTATACGATCCTGTTCATTCAGCTTCTGCTCAGTCCTTATTTATGGTGACAACTTATGGTGACAGGCATCTTAGAACACAGGAAAAAAACTCAGGTGTGCTGTCACATAATGCCACCTCTTGAGGTGCAAACTATCACACAGCAGCATTGATTTATCTGAAATGCCAATGTACACAACTCGAAATCTAGAAAGGCACACTGTCATCTTCAAAACACAAAGTAACAATGATTTTCTTCTACCTTCATCATATAATCCTAATTTCTGCCAGGTTGGTTTTGTCTCCTGTTGCAACTCACAGTAATTCAAGACAATAATTAGATCCACACCTCTTAATTGCTTTTTTTTCCTATTTGGGGTTACAAGGAATAGCGTGTGTGATGGGAGGAAGGAGAAAGCAGAGAGACCAGAGAAAACCTGACCTAAGAAATATGTCACTCAGCTCTCCAGATCAAGCCACACTCCTGCCCATGTGGTCATGTTCTGGACATGGTACCCATGTGCTCTGGGAGCCACAGAATCTACTACAACTCTGGACTTGCTGCCCACTGTCAGAAAAAAGAGAAGGGTTTATGTGCAGAACAAGACAGCAAAGCAATGCATATAATGTGATTCCCACTGTACCAAGTCCCCTTGTCTGATTTCTCAGGGAAGAAAAGGGAGCATAACCCTGGAGGTTACATCTGATCATGGAGAAAGCAAGGAGGGTGTGGGAGGCAGAATAAAAACGGCAGCTCCAAGAGCCAAGGGAGAGAAAAGGAGAGGGAAATAAGCATGGAATGTCACATGGAGAAAAGAGAAAAAAAACTGCTGTATAGTCACGGTTATGCAGGCATAACTGAGCTACAACCATGTTAGCTGATTCACACAGGTACACCTCACAGTCCAGCTGCAATAGCACAGAACTCACCATCCTTGCAGGATCTTTTCTCCACGCCATCCCAAAAGAAGGTTTGTGTGAGATATAAAGCTACAAGACAAAATTACCGCTGGGTTTGCATGATGAGCAATCCAGTAAGTGGGCATCTTGCAGACATGTGAAAAAAAAAAAGGAAAGGAAGAAAAGGAAAAGAAATATGGTGGAGCATCCTATAATTGTCGCCTTTGCCTTGGAGAGTGTACTTGAAATTTAATCAACAGAATGAATACTCCACTGAAGTTTAGATGGGAGCATGTGTGTACACAGCAGTATGTTTCAGTGTCATCAACATGCTGAGCTCTCCAAAGTCAGAAAACTCCAGGTACTCCAGGTAGAAAGCATTAAGCTTACAGATGGCCTAACTGCAACAGGACACACAGTTGTATATTTGCAATGTGGGATCAGTCATTGCTGAAGTGAACGTCTCCACTGGAAGACAAAGTTATGAGGAAGGCATTCAGCTCATGACACAGGGGCCCTCAGGCCCCTGCAGGTACAGTGGCAGTGAGTTAGGGGAGGTTTCCAGCAAAGACAGTGGGATTCTTTGAGACGGGGAGAGATCACAGAGCATTTCAGCCCAGCGGGCATTAGAGGAAATTTGATTACCCCAGGAAAAATGCCAAAAAATCCCACAGGGTGGTAGCTGAAATTCCATAGGAAAAATAAATGAATTAGGATACAGCTTTGTCTGCTGCAGACAAGCTCACTTCCATATGTAAGGTAACAGTGCTGTTGGATGTTCACCACCACTGTTGAATAACAGCAATGCATTTACAAATGAATGCTAGTTTTGTCCTTGCTACAGAAGATAATTTTCAGTGTGCATGTTGCTACACTGTTTTTATATTAACTCCTCCCAGCTCAGCATTCTTCCTGGGGCCATCTCCAGCCTCTTGTTCTCTACTGCTGCCCATGTCCTTTAGGGGAGGCTATGACTGTACACAGTGCCTAGAGAAGCGGGACATCAGCAGTAGGTATTTCAGAAGGAAAAAAAAAGAATATTCCACAAGTGAACAGAAGTAAGGACAGGTACATATATAAAAAATTGTCGAACACATAATACAAATGGGATGAAATAAATTTTATGCAGTCTTGCTTAGTTCTTTAGGATGATTCTTGTAAGAACATGAGAAAATGCTTCCAGAAAGCAAAGGCTTGAAATTGATTTTACAGTCAAGTACAATCTGATTGATCTAATAAGGGTCTACTTTATGTGAAGAAAGAACAAAGCAGATGATTATGGTTTTTTTTTTCCCTGAATATTTGACTGGAGGGAAAACATCCCTTGCTATTGTTAGATCATCTCCAGTATTTACCCATAGTGCACAATGTGTTTTTTTGGAGTGTACTTTGTTTCTCCCCACTACTGTAGGAGAAGGTAACTCTGCCTACCTTGAACACCTCTGTTCTCTCCTCCTTTTGTTGCAGATAGCAACAAAACCGTTGTGCTCAGCTAGTTATCTGCATTCCATCTGACAAGTCTGCTTGTCAGCTACTGTCCACGTTCTTCTTTTTGGCCACATTCTCACATTCACGTGTTTCAACAGGAACAGAGCAGGTGTGCAGAGAAAAGAAAAATCTCTTGAGTAAAATGCTGGCTGCTTGAAAACAGGATAAAACAAAGCAAAGCAATCAGAGAACAATCTCTTGTTACCAACAAAGCATTCCAAAAAGTATACTCTTTCTGCCCTGTAAGCTAAAGCAGCACTCAGAATGGGCACAGCCGCTGAGCACTGCAGACACAGTAGTTCCTCCTTGGAAATATGAAGATTGAAAGAGGTGGAGTGCATATGTGGGAGCACAACATGTCTTAAGGAGTGTCCAGCACCACAACTTAGCTTTAGCAAACATTAAATAGTATATATGGTCAGTACTGCATCATTACCTGAAAAAGTGTCCATAACACAACTTTACTGTAGAGCTGCACCTTGCAAGGACACTGGTGCTGGTTATTTCTGCGGATCTTTGCTGCCCCACATCCTTGCTGTCTTTGGCTCTACCCATGTCACTGACACTACTCTTACAGCAGGAGAAAAGCGTTAAGAAAAGCAGCTTGATCTGACCATACTAGAGGTCAATATACCCTTTTAAGGGCTGTAGTTGTGTATTTCAGTGGTAGAGATAATATACAATCTCCCATTTGCCTGAGGCACAAGGTCAGCCAACTTAGCAAACTCAGACATGGTTTACCATTTTCTCTTTATATCACTATGTACTCCAGATACAAGACAGCTGAACTGCACAGAGTACTTACAGAAATCATTCCTGCATTAATTTTTCCCCTCCTCATGAAGAATTACTGGTTTCTCTGACTCTGATGGATATACTCCACTTTTGTTTTCCATTGATCCTAGGTAGTACAAGAATAGTAAAACAGCTCCCCTGCTACCTTCACATCATCCAGTGACACATATCCAAAGTGTCAGGTTCTATCTGTAGCCTAGGGTTTGCCTTATCAGTTTAGAAACTTCCTGCACCAAAAAACTCAATTGCTCATTTTCTTGCTTCTTAAAAATTTCTTTTGTCAACTTATCCCCAAATGAAGGCTGCTCCATCGCTGGTCAGAGCAGGCAGGCGGCCTGCAGGAGGTCACCGCACAGGGAGGTTGTATGCAGGGATTTCTGCTCTAAATGCTTCTCCTAGTCAGCCTGCAGTGACAGGCTGCATCACAGCTGTGAGGGCACAGTTTAATTTCAATCAATGAACTTTGTTAAAATTTTGATGCTGACTGGAACACTGAGGAACACAGAAGTTCCTCTGTTCGAGATTACTGTATCTCTGCTGTTTAAAGTAATCTTTGTATGCCAGGGCTTAAACCTACACAATAGGTGTAAATACACAACAAAAAAGCTTCTGCTACAGTATGAGCAGTATATAATAAAGGGAAACAACCTTTGTCACCAAGGGCAAGCAATGGTCCACTTTTGTAAAGGCTTTGTTTTGGGCTGGGATAGAGGAGGTTAGGCAAAAATAGCAGTATTTCTCCTTGAAAGACAGGGCCTTACATGTTACATATAACAGGACCAGTTCCCATTTTCATTCCCCACACAAAGGAGAAATTATAATTATGAAACCCCACGTTTCCTTGTGAAGCAGCTGTACAAGTGCTATTGCAACCACTCAAAAAAGGGCACCATGGGCTGTTCCGGGTATGGATATCACAGGGCTTAGAAAAGAAGGTCTGTGCCCTTGTCAAGGTCTCAAACATACCCTCAAAACAAAGCACAAGACAGATTTGCTGCATTTCACTTTTGGCAAAGCAAACCCTTCCTTCTGAAGCCTGGGTGTTATTTTTAGGCTGAAATACAACTTTCTAGCAAGCATTAGAAAAAAAATACAGATATGTAATGTTTCCACACATTTTATATCATCTTGAAGATATTCCTATTTAGCTGACCAACTGCTAAGGTGCTGGCATTTTATCTTACAACTTTTTCAATGGCTGGTCAAGAGAACCAGGCTATTCTTTACAGCTGTTTTTTTCTTACCAGTTTTATCACTCACTTTTTATCTACTGTAAAAACAGTAATGAACAATAATCTACAAAGCAGGTGAGAAGCCTTTGACTGAGAGTAACTCCAGCTTGGAAATTTAAATAGAGAAGAATATAATCCAGCAAGACCCCATGTTTGACAGTTTGGATAGGACAAAATGGAAATTCTGGATAGGATGAAATGGAGATCTGTTTAACAGTTAAACATACTGCTTCTGTTTGTTGAGTATTTTTGTTTCCTCTACCAGTTCAGATGACCCTACTAAATGCCTACAATTTAGTCACAATTTAAGTCCAAAACACACAGTCTTGTACAATAGTACCTGCTTTGGATTGTGCTAAGCTCTGAAATGAATCAGTGCACCCGAGGTGGAAAAGAAGGTTATAAGTGAAGGGAGAAATGGCAGTTCTTCACCGTTGAGAAAACACCACAAAGACAAAGCCAAGGAAATCTGCGGCACTGAAGAAAGAGTAAAAGGCACAGATAAAAAGCAGCAGCTGCACTTGATAGGATGAAAACCAGGATGTTTTAATTCTGATTCCATCACAACGTGATGTAGGAGTTGGGGAAATGGCTTCTCCCGTTGTTCAATTCTCTGTTTTTCAAAACCAGGGCAGCAGCACCTCAGAAGTGCACTCTGCTGCTGGACTGTGCATCCCACTGCTCTTCCTGATAGAAGCAAGCTAACAACTGATAAAAGCGCATGAGCTTTACACTGCAGCTTGCAGCTGACAAGTGGGGATGCAATGCCTGCAGTCTTCAAGTTCCCAGCAAGAAAAAAAACACCTCCCATGCAGCAGTGGACCTGATATACATGATGTGCACTCCCCTGCTCCCTGTCCTGCACAGAGGATGCTTTTCTATCCAATGGAGTGGTGAGAGATGCCAGACACCCTGGGCCAGGCAAGATGTTGGCAAGCATGGAGAAGCTGCAGACAAGAAATGGGCCGTGACCACACTTTGGATTCACAGTGCTGGTGACACAGACACCGCCTGCAGGCCCAGGCTTGGCTGGCTGCCCATGGCACCATGCGGGGCAGGCACTTATGGGGAGAAAATGAGCTGCAGTAGCTGCTGGGGAATTTGATTGATGAGGCAAATTTGCTGCTGACCCCAGCAGTCCCTGGGAGGCCGGTGTGCCACCTCTGCAGCTCCATGCAGCCATGCTCCTGACCGAGCTGTTCCCAGGCCATGCACCATGGCCAGACTTCATGAATAGTAAACAGCGTCCCAAACCTCTGGTGCTACCCTGGGTATTTTGCTGAGCGTCTCCTTGAAAGCAAAAAAACAAAGGCAAAATCTAGTGTCCACGGCAAGCTAAAGCTGGGAGAAAAAAAAAAGTAAAAATCCCCAGCCGGTGGTGACAGGAGGTTAAGGGAAAGCTTTGTTGTAGAACTGCGTTACGGTATCTCTCAGCTACATACTGAAAACAACAGCAAATGTTACGGGAAAGGAGGCACCTTCTAGTCCCCAATCAAGTCTTAGAAAAAACAAAAAAAAAATCCTGCTCTTTTAGGTATTCACATTAGAAAGATAGGTTTTGTTTTTTTTTTTAGGAGTTTTGCTAGAGAAACTAATTTCTTATTTAATTCAAACTGTTGAACTACTTTAATTAAATTAGGAGTGGATTATTTATTTATTTATTTATTTATTTCCAATAGTAATCAGTTTTTGTCCTTGGAGATTAAATTAACATGTTAGAGCCTCTGGAATTACTGAAGGAAATTTTTTTTTTTTTTTTGCTTTGCTTTGTTTTGTGTTATTTTTCCTAAGGTAAAATTACTGCAAGGCAGCAGCATTAAGCAGCAACTTCAGTGTTACAAGGGGAATGAATTTTTTTTCAAGCACCTTTTATGAAACCATAATGGAAAAAAAAAGGGGGGGGGGGGGGGGGGGGAAGGTGGGGGAGAAGTCAAGGTTCCTAGATTTGCTTTGTTTTTAAAAACAAAACTCTGTAATCATTTCACTACACAAAGCTGCCTGAACTCAGCAAGTCACTTGAACTGCATGTCATCTTAAAGAAGGGAAAACACAGTGTTGTGTCATTCTACCGCATAATCCAGGTGTGCTTGGATGTGCTTACATGCATGTGTATGTGCCTGCTGAGGAAGGGACAAATAGCAAGGATTTATTTGCAGCTCTCTGACATTTGTCAAAGTGTACATTCTGGTTCCATGTGGTTTATGCTATAACTTGCCTTATAAGGTCTTCTCTGCTAATGAGTTTCTGTTATTATGCTGGTGAAATGCAGTTGTCAAACATCATGACTGCAACACTGACAGCTCCCCCATTCTGCATGCTGCTCCAGGGGTGGCCCCGCTCATCTTCATAATTTCTGGAAAAATACACCATATCCACCCCAAACAAATACTGTCTACTCTCTAAATACAAAATGCATTTTCTGGGAATTTACAAGTAAATCCTATATTAACAATAACAGTACCATACTGTACGGTGTAAAGATATAAAGGCTAGAGGACAGTGAAAGACAAATAAAATATCCATGTTCCCACACCCTCATGTCCTACTTTTTGAAAATACACAATATTCACGTCTGAGAGCTCTGAGACATAATAACTACCAAAGGGTTAATAAAATGCATTTAACTTTCCACTGCTTTTACAAGAGATGTAATATAGATATGTGCCATCCATCTTTCCCTTTCATTGCTTGTAGCAAAAGCAAAAGAATTTTACAAGCTTCATCATAATGATTTCTTCCTTTCCTTGATGATGTTCATCACAGGACCGATAAGGATACCTGCAGAATCTTATTTGTCCAGCACATAAATATGAAGTGCATTACTTGGACAAAATATACCAGAGTAAAATAAAGATAAACAGGCTGAAAACAATTCGGTTAGTGCATGGCTGAAGCTGTTTTGATATTTTTCTTTACAGATGTAATAACAATCTATTCAAATTCTTACAGAGAGGTCCAATCAGACCAGAGGCAACAATAAAGCTAGAGTAAATAAAAATAAAAATAAAAGTAAAAAATATATATATATTCTGTTTTCGTATGTGCTCTATTTCAACTAAATCATTATTTCATTTATCATTATCAATTATCATTATTTACACAAGAAGACACTTTCACATCTAAGCAGTAAAAATGGACATAGGTACAATGAACAGAGTGTTCCAGTCAGATGCAATATAATAATAAAATGGGAAAACAGTGTGCATTTGTTAAAGATTGCAGTTATACTTGATACTTATAAATCACACACTATTGTGATCCATTTCACTTAGACAAATGCCTCTCACTGGATGTAAGATTTGGAGACACATAAACTCACTGGTGCATGGTATGCACTTGTACCTGACCGTGTTCCACAAAGTGCTTCTTAATTGCCACAGACCAAGGAGAAATTATGTTGCAGCTTAATGTGAGATTATTTTTTTCCTTAAGCTTCTTGATATTTCCTCCTAGCAGCCACCATCACAGCCTTTTGCTTTTCTCCAGGATGTTACCAGGATGTTAGGAGAAAATGAGGAGTGGAGGTGAAAATCCATGTTTGCAGGAAGGAAAAGGGAAATCTAAATACACTATTGAACTTCTGTATTGAGCAATAGATGAAAGAACTATGTCTTCAGGAACCAGGGCTTAACCATCCTGTAACTATATTCATCTCTGGGCAATATTTCATTACCACTTCAAATCTCAAATTTCCTCTTCTGAGAAAAATATGAAAAAAAAAGAGGATCAAAGCAAAAATAAGCCCCAAACAGAAGAAATTTCTTTTTTTCAAAGCTACTTAAAGTTCATACCTCACAATGACACAATCTTCAGTTTGTTTTTGTTCTGGCTGATATTGCATTATCTTCATGAAGTTGGCACAGGCTGGGTGGATGGGGGGAGAGTGGTAGACGTAGTATACCTTGATTTCAGTAAGGCTTTTGATGCTGTTCCCCATGACCTCCTTATAACAAAGCTGAGGAAGTACGGGATAGATGAGTGGACAGTGAGGTGGGTTGAAAACTGGCTGACTGGCAGAGTGCAGAGGGTCGTCGTTGGCGGTGCAGTGTCTGGCTGGAGGCCTGTAAATAGTGGCGTCCCCCAGGGGTCTGTGCTGGGTCCGGTCTTGTTCAACATCTTCATCAATGACCTTGATGAGGGGATAGTGGCCACCCTCAGCAAGTTTGCTGATGATACGAAGTTGGGTGGACTGGCTGACACACCTGAAGGCTGTGCTGCCATTCAGCAAGACCTGGACAGGCTGGAGAGCTGGGCAGTAAGGAACAGGATGATGTTTAACAAAAGCAAGTGTAGAGTCTTGCACCTAGGGAGGAATAATTGCATGCCCCAGTACAGTCTGGGGGATAACCTGCTGGAGAGGAGCTCTGCAGAGAGGGACCTGGGCGTCCTGGTGGATGACAGGTTGGCCATGAGCCAGCAGTGTGCCCTCGTGGCCAAAAGGGCCAATGGCATACTGGGGTGTATAAAAAAGAGCGTGGCCAGCAGGTCAAGGGAGGTGATCCTCCCCCTATACTCTGCCCTGGTAAGGCCTCATCTGGAGTACTGTGTCCAGTTCTGGGCTCCCCAGTATAAAAAAGACAGGGATCTCTTGGAAAGAGTCCAGTGGAGGGCCACAAAGATGGTGAAGGGCCTGGAGCATCTCCCCTATGAGGAACGACTAAGTGAACTGGGTCTGTTTAGCCTTGAGAAAAGAAGGCTGAGAGGGGATTTGATCCAGGTTTATAAATACCTGAGGTGTGGGGGCCATGGTGGTGAGGCTGGACTCTTTTCAGTAGTGCGTGGGGACAGGACAAGGGGAAATGGGATGAAGCTAGGGCATAGGAAGTTGTGCACGAATGTGCGCAAGAACTCTTTACGGTGAGGGTGACGGAGCACTGGAACAGGCTGCCCAGGGGGGTTGTGGAGTCTCCTTCTCTGGAGATATTCAAGACCCACCTGGACGCCTACCTGTGCGACCTGCTGTAGGGAACCTGCTTTGGCAGGGGGGTTGGACTCGATGATCTCTGGAGGTCCCTTCCGACCCCTACAATTCTGTGATTCTGTGATTCTGTGATTCATGTATAATGCTAACTGGCACTAGCAGTACCATACGTTAAAGCACTTCAGAGCCTGAGAGCTAATGGGATGGAGATGTGCTGGGGGAGGGTGAGGGGAGCATTATGGAAAAGGTCTTCACCAGAGCATCATGGATGCAGAACAGGCTCCCCGTGGCAGTGGGCAAGGCCCCAGTGCCGGAGATCTGGGGGTGTTTGGACAGCACTCTCAGACAGAGGGTTTGGATTTTTGGTGGTGCTGTGTGGATCCTGGAGCTTGAACTGTAGAGGAAAACTTCAAGCTTGCATTTTCCTGTGTTCGATCTCTTGCACTCTTGTTTCAAACAAATGTTAAATTCATGCCTTATCAATTATTTATTATGAACTACATTATTTTCAGTCTACATATGCAAAAGCTAGGACTTAACTTAAAAGCACTAGGAAGGGCCTCTGTGAGTTCATGGCAGTAACCTACTCTATTAGCCTAACTGCAAAACGGATAGTAGGCATTTCCTTGTAAAATTTATTGCGCAGGAAACATCAACTGTCCATATTTTTTCGTGTTTAAAATGCTATTTTTCATATGTTGAACAATATGAAAGAGTTACCTTAGTTTCTTCCCATTCCTGTTGATGCTGTACTTCCATAAGCATTTATGATCTATGATGATCTGTTATGAGGCCTGTGGCCATTGCATGTTTTCCACTTGGGGATTCAGCACTAATTTCCAGTGCCTGCTGTTTAATTGTGCTCAGTAGTAGGCTTGTTTGCTGGCTTTGCAAGCAATCTATTGGACAATTAGATCAAATTTCCAAGGGATTGCAAGAGTAATTTTTTTGAAACCTCTTGAAGTGTCATGTACATTGTGTATGATTATATGTTCACTGTAACATGCCTATAATTTGCTGATGTAAATAAAAATCCCAGGTGGTGATTCTTTCCAGGATTCAGGAGACTTAGAATTTGATTTTGCTATTTTAGATGACCTGATAAATCATATAGATTAAAATACATTAAGATTGCTGGCCAGGTCACCTTTGTCAGAGGACAAAAGAATTATGTGTGATTTGAGACACATCTAGCTGGCAGACATGATTTTTACTTCAGAAGCAGGATGATCAGTCAAAACCATGTTTGACTGGCACTTAGAGAAGTGATGGCCTACTATTGGTTTTGGTATGAATACATAAGAAATAAATTACACAGTAAATAGGGAAATCAGAAGAATACCTGATTTTCCCTCCATCTGCCATAAGCTCAAGTTTCAGGATCCAGCTGACAGTGCAATGGAGGAGCGCTTGTGTTAAAATGTAGAAGAGACAGTGTCACAGGATAAACACATGTGAAGCACATTTCAGAAATGCAGCAATGAGAAGTTATCTCATCTACATTCTAATTGTAAGTTAAATATTTAAGTATATAGGTGATATGCACACGTAGACTTAGACTTGGGTATATATCCTAGCTGCAGCATTTCAAACAGGAACATAAAATGGCACTGTATCCTGAGATTTTAGTACAAATGAAATAGATGGTGCCCTGAAAGTGCACTGTGTTCATTTTTTCTTAAAACAACAACAACAACAACAACAAAACTTTATATATGCATTGCTGGGATAAAATTGAGGCTAATCAAAATACTGGAAATATTTTAAGGGGAATCGCGTACACAAACACACACTCCTATCCACGTGCAAATATATATAGAAAATTGTATCGGGAATATTTATTTTACTGAAGTTGACACAAGTACACGTTTAAGTGAACAAACCATTTGTTTCCACTGCTCTCATCATAATGTCAACATTTGACTGTTCTTTTATGTACTATATGCATGGATGCACACTGTGTGTTACTAACAGTGAAAGCAGATGCTGCGACTTACTCGCACTTGTGAAAATGTAATTGCATTCAGTTATTCTGAAACTATATTGTTAATACAGTCATGACAGAATTGCACCAGAAATACACAAATCTCAACCCTTGTTCATCCACTTAATGATTTCAGAAACAATAGGTTGGAGTTTATACTTCCTTCCAGATATTGCAATATACCACTGACTGAAACCCAACATTTTGACACTTAGATCTCTTAAAGAGCACAAAGGTTTTTGACTTATAAGTCACCAAAATCACCGTTGGCTGTTTTTGAACACTGAGACTCAGCACCTCCTTCCCGCTGCCATTCAGGAATAAGGTGAGGTGCTGGTGCCCCACAAGAGACATCCCTAGCTGAAGTGGTAGGAATTCTCCCCATTTGTACCATGGCTAGATGGGCTCCATAAAAACCTCCTTATCCCCTCTGATAAAGGCTGGTTCAGGGATTCTCAGACACATGGGGGCCGTGGTTTGGATGGTGCAAATGAGCAGAGTCTCAGTGCCTTGTGGCTATCCATAGGGGCACACTTCCCCATAGTGATGTACGCAAAGTTTCTGGTGGCTACATGTAGTCATGAAGGCCACCTTTGAGAATCTAAGTGCACAAACCATCTGCTTCCAGCTGATGCTAGAGAAAAGAGGTATGCTAGGGGAAAAAGACAGAGTCCCAGCTGTCCTTAAAATGGTGTCACTAAAGGAAGGCTTAAAATAGTATGACTGTTGAAATTAAATATTTAACAAGACAAAATGCAATAACAAATGTGTAAAGCACAACATTGGACAGTGCTGGAGATTCCTGTCCCAGGTAACAAGATGTGTCTGCAAACCTACCTGTCAAACTCCATGAAGCCTCTGCCTCGTCCTCCTCATCCCTCCTGCAACCTCACCCCAGAGACGCCACTACTGCGCTGTAGTCCCATATCGGTGACAGAGCTGGCAGGCAAAGACTAACTATTTTTATGCAAAGCATTTCCTTTATGGGCATTTCCATCTCCCATTGCCCATCCACCCCTGCTGCACTGACCTTGCCTAAAGTTTTGTGTAATCCCACATCAGTTTGAACAAGTATCAGATCTTCATCAAGACATAGTCTGTTTGAAATAGGATCTGAAATACGATGTTTTGCTTTCATTTTTTTTTTTTTTTTTTCTGCTGAAAGTACTTCTCACAATGTTCTCCATCACTTTACCAAGTATTTCATAATTCAACCAGGTCAAAATTATTAAATCCACAGTCTGGGTCTTTATGAGTAACTGAAGAAAACAGGTAACAAATTTAATAGCAAATAAATGCTTTTAGAAATCTGCACTGAGTAATGATAATTAAAAAAATAAATAAATACATTTTTTATGATTTTAATTCATTGATTGCAATGGGAATGTTGCCCTAAAAGGAGCCACAAAACTGGTAGTGGATTTGTTATTTTAATTGCTGGAAAATTACCAAGCTTTTTTATTCCCTTCTGTAGTCTTCATATTTAGTTACTGAAAGACAGCTTTTAATCTCCTGCTTCTCCTCACTTGGCTATAAATCACTACCAGTTATGTTAGATGGATTCTCAGAAAAAAAAGAAGTTAATAATGATTCTGGTCATGGTTTAAAAAATATAATATGGCCATGATGAATTTATACAAAGGCTGGAAAGCTATTAGTTGGGTACTGAACAACAGATTCCTTCATTAGTTTTCTAAGTAGCACAGAAAAGGAAGCAAGTACTTGCACATATATGAACATACTTGCAATGAGTACATATTTTAAGATTTTAAATTTAAATTTCACATCATCTTTCAGCAATTTCTGCAACTCTAAGTCATCTTCTGACATTTTGCAGTCAGTCATTGCCTCATACATCAATTTTTCATACCTGCAGAAGAGAAGAGACTTACTGATTTAGGGAAACTGACAAAGGCTCAGCAGATTTCCTGCTCTCCCAGTGCACCACATCAAAATAAAAAAGGAAAGCAGTTTTACTGTAAATGAGGATTTGTGTCTTGTAAAAGCAGTGGCCTTTTTAATTTGAGGATTGCAAATGTATTTGAATTTTATGAAAAACTGAAAGAGCAGCAAGGATTTTGAAGTATTACATCTTCATCAAAACTTACCCTGTTTGATATAGAAAGACTAATTGTTTTTGTTAATGAATGATAGTTCAAAGTTGCATGAGATCACTTCTAGCTTCACATACATACATTTAACAATATATACATATATATATATATATTTAACAGGTCCCCCAGGCAGGCGGTGGAGTCACTGCCCCTGGAGGTGTTCAAGCACTGTGTGGGTGTAGCACAGAGGGACACGGTTAGTGGGCATGGTAGGAATGTGCTGGCAGTTGGACTAGGTGGTCTTAGAAGTATTTTCCAACTTGAATGATTCTGTGATTCTATATGAAAATATTTAAAGGGTTTTTGTTTGTTTGTTTTGTGTGTTGTTTTTTTTTTTTTTTGTTAACCCTATGTAACATCAGCTCACAATGCTTCAAAAATTTTGAACTGTTCATGAATAATGCAAATTCTCAAGGTATTTCTAAATCTTCTTCTGAAATTTAATATGAACTAAAATTTAATTACATATTGTACATCAGCAAGTGTAATTTCAGCTTTCAGGGCAGGCTATGATGGGGAAAAACAAACAAACCAACAAAAAAACCCGTACCTTCATTCAGATACCAAATCTGAATTTAGAACTGTGGTTTTATATCTTAGTATGCAGATGATTACCTAGTGAGCACTGAAACTGTGCAGCAAAAAATATGGAAAGCTGGAAATGATCAGCACTGACATGCTTCTCTTTTTTTCCTTGAGGAAAAAACGTCCAAAATCTTTCTAACAAGCTGCATTGCAGTATGTTCCCTGATTGCACCTGTTCTCCTGATACTCTAGAGGAGATGGGACAAGGTAGTGCTCTCTAGTGTGCTACAAACTGTGTTGTAACAAGGCAAACAGAATGTTAATGCAAGCTAGCAGATTGTACGAACCTGACAATAACCTCAAAATGCAGAAAGTGGATGGGTGGGAATATAGAGGTCTACCCTGGATGTGCAATGTCATGCATAAGAAAGGACAGAAAGGAACAGTTGCTGAAAATACTAGCACGTCAACTACAAACCCAAAAATGTAGAGAAAGAATTTATAATTCTTTGGAAATATGTCATGGATTTATGGTCACCAGTATTCCACATCATAACATCATGTAGTGCACTGGGAATTAAAGTGTTAATGTCCCAGTTCAACATACTAAAGAGAAGACACTACATTCCCCAGTAGCTGTGCTGATACCATTCTTGCACAGGGGGAATACATATAAGGCGCTGCCGGGTCATCTGACTTCCTTTTCGCTTTCCTTCATTGCTTCTGCTTCGTCTCTCCTCGCTGCTGCCCAACTGCGCGTGCTGCTTCAGCATTACTGTAAGGCCTGCAGCTTTTTTTTCAGATACTCTCTCTCATTATATTTAGTAAACTAGTTTGTTCCTCCTCAGATCATTGCCGCTGTTCTTTTCTTTAATTATTGTGGGGTCCCTGTTTCCCGTTTCCAGAGGCGTGGACTTGGCCAAGTCCCTCCGCCCCACTAGTCACAGAACCGGGGTGAACCAGCCTGTAAACCATTGGCAAAATGGAAACTACTTCTTGAATATTTGTTAATTCTGAAAGCAGCACATCCTGATGTTTTGTTTTATAGTTTGTGCTTGACTTATGCATACACAGAAATACCTTCATTCCGTAATGCACAGAAGGAGAAAATATCATCATCAGACACTTTGCAACTAACACACACCGAGTATACTAGTAATAGAACATCAGCATTTACAAACAGTCTTCATCAAGTCATTTGTAGTAATAGAACAGAAAATACGCTTTTAATATCTTCATCCGTGACATTAACAGTGGGATCAAGTGTACCCTGAGCAAGTTTGCAAATGACACCAAGCTGTGTGTTCAGTACACCTGAGGGATGAGATTTGATCCAGAGACCTAGACAGGGTTGTGCAGTGAGTCCAGGAGAATCTCATGAGGTTCAACAATGCCAAGTGCAAGGTCTTGCGCATGGGTTGTGGCAATCTCCATAATCAGTACAAGCTGGGGGGGTGTAAGGGGAGAGCACAGCCATGCTGAAAAAAACGGGAGTACTGGCAGATGGCAAGTAGGTGATCATACCCCTCTACTCTGTGCTCAGTACAGTACTCACCTGGTGTACTGTATCCAGATGTAGAGTTCTCATTGCAGGAGAGACGTAGACCTGTTGGAGCACATCCAGAGTAGGGACTCAAAGGTGATCATCAGAGGGCTGAAGCACTTCCCCTGTAAGGACAGGCCGAGTGAGCTGGGGCTGTTCTGGAGAAGAGAAGGCCCTGGGGAAACCTGAGAGCAGCCTTTCAGTATGTAAGGGGGGCTATCGGAAAGAAGGGTGCAGGCTCTTTAGCAGGGTCTGTTGTGACAGGACAAGGGGAAATGGTTTTTCATGGTCTTTCACACTGACACGAGAAAGGTCTGACAGACTCTCAAGGACCAACACAGCTTTTATATAATTTTAAAAACTTCTTAATTTTAAAAGGAAAATAATCTCCTTTCCTATATGGCTTGTCATTCAAGCATGTAATGCAAAAAAGGAGATGAAGGCAGATACATACACAGAACTGGCTCTAAACAAGCACCATGGCATTTCACTACTACATGTTAAGAGGAGCCTATATACAGCTGTGCTAACAAGAACAACATCCTTGACTAGAGAATCAGAAATTACTGCCTTAAAGGAGGTAATACCTACTAGCAAAAAGGCTGAAATATTCAAACAGTATTGTTAAATCTGAGTCAGTATTTCTGCAGCTAACATCATCTCCCTGTAACACTAAAGCAGTATTAGAAAGCCATTTTGTGCTTTCCTGTTTTTAGAAAGAAAATTCCATGCATTCACAGTGAGGCTCTTCTATGCTGACAGAGGTGATCTTGCACATTAGGAGGTCACAGTACTCAATACACAATAAAGCAGTACTTTATCTTGCAATTTTTAATCCTGCAGGATTTCCTGCTATATCTCAAAGGTGTAACGACCCCCAGCTCCCAGATATTATTAATTAATACCACCTTGGTTGGAAAACTAGAATAGCTTTGCTTCTTTTCAATTGGAAGATCAGACATAGAATTACTTTGAGAATATAGTCCTTCCCATTCTATTAATTTAACTGACTTCTTTGAAATCGTTTCTGTGGCTTTGGACTGGCAACATGAAGTTTTGTTTCATGGCCAAGAAAAGGGCTTTTTTTTTGCTTTGGTTTAAACATTGCTAAAAGAAACATTGGACTGTAATCCCACTTACACTATCATTCTGTTTTATTACCTAGTAAGTCTTCACTTACTCTCAAAAGCTTTTTTTCTATGCCTTGGGAGCACAAAGTAACTCTGGTATAAATGAAAATCATGTTCTTTGCATTTTGGCCCCAAGACATCATTAAACCCTCATACTTATTCATTAATAATCATCATTAGTTGTTTTGTCTATCATTACTTATGATACATGCCTCAGAGCAAGGTAATTGTTTATCTACTGAGAGGCTTAACACTGAGAAAAATCACAATTATGTGGAATTCTAGGAAAATGGAGATCTGTAAGTATAGATTTGGCTTATTATTGTATGAAGAATAAATGCTTATTCTCCTCATATTCTTGCCAGAGTAGCAATAGGTCTGAGCTGTCTGTGCACACCATATTGACCACAGGACTGTGCATGAGCAATGTATTATCCTCTCCCTTTTCCATCCTGAGTATCCTAAAAGCACACAAAAACAGGAAGGGCACATAAAAGCTTGGTTTCAAAAAACACTGATAAAGTAAAATTCAGTAATAAACCTGTTTTATTTCTCTCCCAGCAATATCTATAGCAACAAGAACTAAATTAACAGTATCAGTTCAGATGTGGTCATAGCAATACTCTATCCCATGGAAAGACTGCTCTACTAGAACAAGAAGGTGAAAGGGAATCCTATGGCGGTGTACATTTGTTTGATGAAAGAATAAATGTAACACCGATGCTGCTGCTTTAAAATATGTCATTTACAACACAGTCTTAAATTCATTCACTAAAACACAATAGACCTTCTTAGGATAAATGTCCTTGCAATTTCAAAGCAACAGATCTAGAAGTCTTATGTAGAAGTATATACTGAAATTACCTCTGTGCTAAGGTATTACTTCCTCAGCAAAATATCTTCTTCACTCCCTCCACCAAAAATAATTTGACAGATGACTAGTTTCAAACCCAGAGAAAACATTTGGTCATTAATTATTTTGTTATGGTGTAGGTGAGGAAAGAGACCTGCTGAAGAGCTCACACCGAGCCTTACATTCCATCAATTCTGACAGGTACCAAATATTGTTTTGGTTCGCTTGGACAGGACTTAAACAACAAGGCAGCAGAACTTCCAGCAACAACCTTAGGCACTTCAGGACTTCTAAACACTGGTTTAACCCTTGATGTTAGATTTATATACCTGAAGGCTACGTGGCAATAATCACCACTTATTCTGTCTCCTGTGTAAGACAGAGCCTTGTTGTCCACTAATATTTGCCAGTAGGTCTATAATACACTGAGAAAAAAGCACCCATTACCAGTTTAAAATAGGAGTAAAATAACAGCCAAACAAACAAAGAAGAAACTTACTTTTGTTTGGTTTTGCCTTCATTTTGGAACAAAGATAATTAAATATTAAATATAATATTTAATATAATATTTAGTGTTTGAATTTCCTTTTTACTTGAATGGTGACATACATATTTCCACAAAATCTACTGAGCTTCTTATGAAGGAAGCAAACTATTACTGCTACATGACATTGAAAGCCCAGAGTCAACTTTCTCCCAAAACTGGTTTCATGATTATCCATCTGCCCTGCTACAAAAAGCTCAAACACAGGCAAAAGGAGGCAGCATGTCTGCATTGTCCATGATTAGGGAAGAGGCAGGGTAGAGATCAGTTGGATCAACCTTCCTAATTTTTCCCTACAGAGGAATGTGGAGCTGCTTCCTGGCCACTCACTTCCATGAACTTCCTGGGTTTGTGACTAGAGACCAAAGTCTGTTTTTCTTTTTCCTCTTTCCAGCACCTGACAGAACAAAAGAAGGAAAGCAGGGTCATTAGAGAGGGAAACGGAAGCCATATCTTGTGGGCTGTGGTTCTACAGATGAAGGACAGGGGCTTGCCTGTCCTGCAGTGAGGTTGCAGACTGGCTGGTAGAAGGGGGGTAGGAGAAGGGGAGATGTCTCAAAGAAGATCCTACACCCTTTCTCTTCTGCTGGCAGAGCCTTCAAGTCCCATTGTTCCGTTTCTAATATCATACACCTGCCCTGTCTCTACAGCATCACGCACGAGGTCATGAATGTTAGCTGCAGCAAGTTCCATTTTGAATTCACATTCTGTTCAGGTTAAGAATACATCGAATTTTATGAATAAAAATTAAAAATATTATTTATGCAGAAAATCAAGCAATGTTTTTAAAATATTATTACATACTTCAGGATCCAAATTCAAATGGAGCAAATCTCTTCTTTGCAAAAATGAAAACAAGAACAAAAAAACCTTCAAAAGTGGAGTCACAAGGATCCTTCACTAGACTTTGATAATGCCAATAAAAAGGATAAAATAAAACAAAGTAAACAAGCAAAAATTCAGTGCTTCACAAAGCAAACAGCCAACAAATATCAAATAGTTTCATTGTATTGAAAAATCACAGCCAGTTCAATTCTTCTACGATAGAGTATTTCATTATATTTCTTCAATTTAAAACTGGTAAAAAATTTCTATAGGAAAAAAACCTAGAGACTAGTATAACTTGCAGTATTTTGATGTTCATGAGAATTCTGTTGTCATAACACCATCTTTTGAACAATACAGCTTTATGAATTTTCGTGCAAAGTAAGGAATAATGGAACACACCAGTGCATCTTCAAAAAATGCACCAAAAAAGAAGACATTTCAAACATATCTGAAAATAATTATGTGTGTGGCAATTCTTTTGAAGACCTGTTCCCACAAACATAATCATTTCCTTCGCAATGAAATTAAACATAGACTCTTAGAATATTGTGTGTTGGAAGGGACCAAGAAGCAACTCCTGGCTCCACACAGAACCACCTAAAACTCAAACCCAATGTATGAGAACTTTGTCCAAATGTTTCTGGATCTCCAGCAGTTTGGGGTTATGACCACTGTGAGAGACAGTGTTGTAAGCTTTGCTGAAATCCAAAGATTACATCACCTAACTTCTCTTGGTCAACTGTGAGGGTAACTTTATCATAAAATAAATTAAGATTTTAAACAGGACTTCCCTCTTGTGAACCCATGATGGCTATGGCCAATGATTGCATTGCTTTTCAAGCATCTTTCAGTAACTCACAGAATAATCTTCTCTATAATTTTACCAGGCACTGAGGTGAGACTGACATACCTATTATTCCCAGGGGTTTTTTTCTTGCCTTTCCTGAAAATTAAGATAACATCTGCCAGCCTCCAGTCAACTGGCACATCTCCAGATTCCCTGAGACCACTGGAAAATGACTGAGAGAGGTCTTGTGACAATATCAGCCAGCTTTTTTGGTACATTGAGATGAATCCCATTGGGCCCCATACACTTGTGTGCACCTACCTGGCGCAGAAAATTCTGTACAGGTTTAGTGTTGGCTGGGAATTTACTGTTACCACAGTCACAGGCCTCCGACTTAGCACTCTGAGGATCCCAAAGGTCATCACTGGTGTTAAAGGCAGATGTGAAGAAGGTATTAAATGTCCCTGCCTTACCTACTTCACTACAAAGGCAAACAGCATCTCTGCAGTCGTCACATGTTGCCTGACCTCACTTCCAGAGGACATCATAGTTTCTTTTCACACTTAAGTTCTAGAAGAACCCTGCTCAGCCAAGCTGGCCTTCTGCCCCGCATGCATGATTTCTGAAATTCTGGAATTACCTATTCCTCTGCTCTTAAAAGGCAGTACACAAAAAGTGACCAGCACTGATGGACTTCAATACTTTCAAATGCAGAATCCCAGGGAATCCGGCTAACTAGTTTCCTCAGTGTCCCAAAGTTTGCTCTGCCTGAATCCAGGGTCGGAGTTTGGGTGGCAATTTTCTTTCTGTCACCAAGGATTTTGAACTTGGCTACTTCATGGTCACTATGTCCAAGAAGGCCACCAATTGCCACTTCACCCATAAGACCTTCTCTATTTATAAGTAACAAATCTAGAAACACCCTCAGTACCTGTACCAAGAAGTTACCGTCAAGGTGTTTAAAGAATCTCCTGGACCTGTCTGTATGAGCTGTGTGGTATTACTTCTTAACATCCACCAAGCTGAAGTCACCCATAAGGACAAGGGTGGATGATCTAGAGGTGTCCCCTAGTAATCAAGAATTCATCGATGTTCTCATCCTGGCTGGGTGGCCTCTTACAATTACATCCTCTTTATTTGTTTGTCCCTTCATCCTTACCCACAGGCTTCCAACACTGTCATCAACAGCGGCAAGCTCCATACAGCCCAGCCTCTCCCTTGTGCATGGACACCCACCCGCCTCACCTGCATGAGTCATCCCTGCTGGAGGGCCCAGAAACCTTGTCCACTGAGACACAGCAGTCACAGGGCTCTTCCCACCACATTTCGCTTATGTCAGTGACATTGTAGCTCAGGGTCTGAGTCAAGGCTCCTGGCTTTTCCTGCTTTTCCCTCTTGTACCGGTGTAGAAACATTTCAAATGTGCTTCATTCTACCCAGCAACTCCGGAGCAGACTGAAGAGTCTCATTAGCATGTAGTCCCTAAAACTTTGGTGTACCATCCCATAGCTTATGATGAGCTGCATTTTGTCCCTTATCTCCTTCAAATCTAGTTTAAACCTCTATCAATCATTCCTACTAACTCCTGTGCTTTTTCCACTGTCTGAGAAAGGTGCATCTCAGTGTGTGTCAGCAGGCCTGGTATTGTGTGGATCACGCCAGTGACACCGCCTCAGAGACATGTAAAGATCAGCTGCCTGTTCCTTTCAGGATTGTTCTCTGCTGCTGCAGGGAAATGCTACCTATACCCCTGATCCTTCATCCTTCAATTGCACTGAGGCCCTGAAGTTCCTTTTGATTGCTCTTGGACATTTGTTTTGCTATTTCACTCCTGCTAACATGAAAAATATCTAAATGATTACCAGAGTGCCATACTAGGCTAGTGAGTTTTGTAGTAACATCCCTTTATGGGCCCTAGGGAGGCAGCAAACATTTCCTTTGGATCAGGTCTGGTTGGTGTATCAGGCCCTCCATTTGCTGGAAGGGAGACACCTGTCACAACAATCCTTTTTTCTTTTCTTAAAGTAATTGGCTGTGATACTGGGGACAGCAGACTGGTCCTAGGTGATGGCTCCAACATGGACGTGTTATCGTTCGCATGTTTATTCAGTTCCAGAGCCTCATACCTGTTGCATAAGGACATCTGGGAGGGTGAGGTAGGCAGGCAGGGAATTTGCCTGCAGCCCTGATCAGTAACATGCCTTCTTTCTCCTCTGTCTCTTAGGTGACCTTCATTTACCTGGTAGCAGAGGGTAAGGGGTCCCTCATCTCTTGCACTATGGTTGGATGATGCACCCATTTCAGGGACAATAGAACACAATTCCACTAGCCCACCACCTTCTCCAGCTCCCTGACACTTTTCTCAGTCTGCCCAGCTCCTCCTGAAGAGCTATCCCCAGGCTGATCATTTCTTCTGCCAGGGCACACCTCCCATGGATGCACTCACTGCTGCAGTCAGACACTGACAGAAAGCTTATCATGCCCTGCAGCCTGAGACCTGGGTGGTTGCACGCTCCCTTGGAAGCTCTATCTATGCGACTGTGTCAGTTCCTGTGGCTAGAGAGGCCTTGGGATACAGAGGACACAGCTTTCTGCCTTGTAGATATCAGACTGGAGCTCCCTGTGAGCTCCACAACTGGAAGCGATGCTGATTCAACTAAAAGCTCTCCTGCTGCACCTAAGAGCCTCAGTGCTCCTTGGGTCGCCTTTTGCACACACATGGGTGCACTGCTGCTCCTGGCCTTGCCCAGGACTTGCAAACTGCTCTCATGAGAACTAGCGTACCCTGGCCAATTAAAATCCTAACAGATTAAAAGCAACATAAAGAGAATACTTTGAATGCACTCAGCAACAATGGGCAACTTGTTCAAAATAGGAAGAACTTTTAAGGCTTTTGCATGCTTCTAGATTGAGATTTATTTTATGGTGGAGTCCCACTGGATATTCAGCACATTTCCTGCCATTGTGAAAAGTCACTCTGATGATCACAGAGTTCAAGCCTGAATAGTCAAGTCTGAACATCAATGCAGTGCAGTTGTATTTTGAGGGAGAACAATGAAGCAACACTTCATGTGTACAGAAAGCCCATAGATTTATTCTACAGAAAGTATGAGAACTCAAGGGAGCTACAAGGGCCAAAGTAGCAGCACTGCACTCTGTGGCTGTGAGGTTGTCAAACATCTGAGCTAACGGTACACCTAGTGCCTGGTGTTGAGTGGAATGCATGGTACAGTGCCCAGCCCTGTGCTGGTTATGGGCTGAGATAAAGTGCCTGCAGCAGGAGCACTGCTCAACAGTTCCCATTCAAACCAAGCCCCAAGAAAGCTGACGAAGGACACAGAGAAATGAACTACAGAATTAATATCAGTGCATGCAGATGTAGCAGGTTGCTCTGTCTCTTGGCAGAGCCAACGAAGAAGTTACTTCAATATGTAAAGAAAACAGGGAGGACAAGGTAGTTCTGCAGTGTTGCTGGCTTACCTCAAAGGGCCCCAGATCTGTTCATGTCCCCTCGACCTCATTCAAGAGGTCAAAAATCAAAAATCCAGAACAGCATTCATCACGTTGCAGACAGTTCCAGATCAGGAAATATATAAGCCTTCACTGGAGATAGAAACTGCTTATGTGACTTTTAAGTTATTGCTTTTGGAGAGACAATAAATACATTTTAAAACTCTTTTCAACAAATAGCCAGTGGGGTGGAGGTAGAAAAGGAGCCAGGCATCTCCAGATTCGTGCATGTTAAGTAGACAGCCTCCCAGGTAACCTGAACTGAGATCACAAGGCATGAACAAGACAACTTGTAGGGAGGTTCTTTTCATGTCATGTTAAGCTGCTTATTATGAGTATTTAAGAAAAATGTGTTGCTATATGTCTCACAGCTGAAATAGATATTTCACCTTTTCAAGATCAGTGAGAACTAGAAAGGAATGCAGAAAATAAAAAGTTAAAAAAAAAATTCAAAATACTTCATATTTTAACTTTGCAATGAAAATGTTTTATTACATATTAAAAAGCATTCATTTTACATTATGTAGTTTACCAGAAACACATTTTTCACAAGAACTTCTATATTACTTAAACATTATTCAAAGTAGGTAATTTGTCTATCCCCTTTTATGATCTCCTTTGGACTTTTGACACATCCAGTTTACTAGTACATGAAGAGATGATACAAACCCTCAGTTGTAGCAGACTTATTTTTCCACATTTTCCTCTTCCTTATTGTTGAATGCTTGTTTCTATTTAACGTGGAAGAAAGAAGCTATATTTTTACTAGAGAATGCTGAGAATGTTCCCTTTGAGCAAATTTTTGTTCTTTAACTTTTTATTGTTCTAGGAAAACATTACAATTTAAGAGGTGTTTTCAAGGACCAGGCCTACTTGAACTGATTTTACCACTGAACCTGCACAGCAATCTGACTCAATTCCATTTAACCAAAAAAAGAAAAATCCTAAATCACAACTAGAAGCTGAACATGATCCAAAGAATATGATCATTTGACTCTTCTTAGGTGTTGCTGAACAATTCTGGTAATCTCCTGAGTATGACCTGATCTGGCAGGCACCTTGACAAAGGTCTTTCATTTGCTATTTCCTCAGTTGAGGCACCAAGAAAGATCTATGAGTAACCCATCAATATTCAAGGTAAGAGGGGAAAAAGGAAAAAAAGCTTTAATGCTCTTAAACAGCTGTTCATCAACTGTTTAGAAATATTAAGCAGAACTGAAGCCAATAACCGATAAGGTGGCAAAAAAGCCCAACAACTGCTTCTGTCTTAGCTCTTGACATTGCTGGTTAAGTCTGGAATCAAAAGCTACAAGCAAGAGTGCTTCCAAATCTTGCCCCAGAATCTAAAGTAATCCTCTTTACAAAACACAGTTCTTAAAGGATTAAATGAGGGACAGCATACTGTGCAGTTCAGGAAAGAAACCTAGCACGGGCTGGTTAAAATACCTGTCGTAGCATTTGCCACGAGAGGAGCAACCGATGGGCATTCTCCCCAGAACTGATTTATAAATGAGATACGGAAAATCACGGTGCTTCTTGGATTAGTACAAATTGTCCCAGTGAGTATACCTGTAGTGTATGTTCCTTGTCACATTTTTCAAAATCCTGCTGATGTCAGCTTTGATGAACATAGAGTTCTACTTCAGAAAAATAAACTTGTAAGGAGCTGTGCTAACCACACTTCCACCACTTTTCACCAACATCCTACTGTTCTTACTTCCTTGTACTCATGTTTAGTAATGCAACATCTAAAACCTCAGGAATAGATCTATAGCAATAGCCAGCAATTCTTTATTCTGTCGCAGTCCACAAAGTACAGTGTAAAGTAACTCACACTATTCAGTATGTCTCTCATAAACTAGTATTACTCTCTTATACCACTATTCAAAGAATATATTAATATTTGTAAAGATGAGGCTATTATGGCAGCAACAACCATCACCAAGTAGCTGAGCGCTACTTAAATCTTATTTTTTTCAATCATCACTCATTTTCAGTCATCACATTAAGCTTTCCATGAGCTTAACTAGTAGTTACTGGAAGCAAGTAATTTTAAGAGTGCTTGGATTTGGTTCCTTGCATATTATCCCCATGCTCCAACAGTGTAGGATTGCACAACTGTTAATACAGATACACAAATCCAAATCTTAACTTTCTGTGTTCTAAGACTAACTTCAGCACAAGAGAAAACTTTTAAGGGACACGGAGTATTAATTAGAGAAATACATTTTAGAAATTACAGTCGTTTCCCCTTTAAAATACTCTATGTAGCATAATCCACTGCAACAAGTGCAAACACCAGAAACATTCTTAAATTTCTGAAGTAATAATAGTAACCCTAACACCTGCGTATTCAAATATATTTTTCAACTAAGTGCACAAGGTTGTTACTTCCTTGTTCAGACTTCAAGACTCCAAGAGACAAAAATATTTTAATTATATCTGCATTAGGAAAGCATTCCCTCCCCAACATATATATAAAAATAAATATATCTAGAAGAGAGAGAATGTGCGTGCAAGGAGGGCAAAGTAAAGGAGGCCTATTCAGTAGAACAGTATTTAAACAAAAGAACCAGCTGCCCAGATGTTACAGATTCAACTTCTTAGAAACTCGGAATATCAAATGTTGAAGTTCCAAAGTTCATACAGTCCAAAGTTCATTCAGGACTTAGACTCAAAATTGGTAACAGCATTTGTAAAAAAAGCCCAGACAACAGTAACCTAACAGCACTTCTGATGCCAGGAAAAAGTTTAATATGGAATAAAACTGAGATATTGTTCCGTTGCATTTCCAGTGAGAGCAAACTGTACTGCTGTCATCACAAAATGTCTTTATATCTGATGTAAACAGAAGAAAAATTACAGTTACTTGTTGGCAAATAGTTCCGTTATGTAAGACAGTCTATAAGCATAACTTCAGTAAGCTGCAACTGCACTGCAGTTGTAAGAATGCAAACACAAAGTGCCGTATTATCTTTTTAGACAAATTTAACATAATACAAGCTTTAGACATTCTAGTTACTAGCAATATTACTCTGAAAACCAAAAAAAGGGTGCACATTTTTAAATTTTCAAATTGAAAGCTAGAAACTATTGTAAACCTAATCAGTTGAAAAATTCTTGCTTCTTCTTTCGAAACTGAAACACATAATATACAAGGTATTTTACATATCATTTTTTTCACGTTGTAATTAAACACAGTTAACATTTATTTTGGCAGTAGAATGTTAATTTCAGACCCTAGCTGGGAGCTCCTGTAACATTCTAAACAGAAGATGAAGAATCAGCATCAGGTAGAAAGGAAGCAGTGGCAGCAGCTGCTTCAGGAAGTATGGGAGCGAGTACATGGCGACAAACAGGACATGTTCCCGACTGCAGAAAAAGAGAAAAAAGAACAGGTCATTTGCACGGTTTGAATTTGATTCTAGTGAAGAGCTGACATTTATGATTTACAATGTATTTCATGTCTTGATGTCAAACAGCACTGTCTCAAACTCAAATCAGATTGGACAGCTGATGAAGCTGAGAGATACATCATCTCTGATAAAAGCTTCTTTTAAAAAAAAAAAAACAACAAAACCACAAATAAAAAACACCAGGTATATACAATAGGAGCCCTGCAAGGTGGGCTTCTTCAAAGAGAAGTGGGAACTTAATCTAGTTTACATTTGACACCTTAAGGAAAAATAAAGCCCAAATCTAACTGGAAATGTTTCATTATAGTTCTTAGCAACAGCAGTTTACTACTGGTAGTAGAAAAAGGTAAGACAAAATACAAATATGTTAACATTAAAACTAAGAGCATTAGGATACAAAAATAATGTAAAACCACCAAGAACTCATTCTAGAGGTGATCTTAACTCCCTGGTCTGAATCCATTAACCACACTCCTACAGTACTTGAGGAAGGGATACATTACACCATAGGGTTAGCACTATTTCTAAAAACTACTTGAAAATCATCAAGTCCAAGTTTGCATTGCTCACAAAGCAGAGTGCAAACGTATTTACAGAAATACTAATTAATCAATTAGGATTCTTTTAGTGTCACCTCAGTATGAGCCAGGATTCGATCCAAGGTAGGAAAAGGTAATTATGGATGATGAAAATGAAATCTAATACAACATTTATCAAAGGAAGGTGTCGCAAATTAATCTACGTGTATTCTTGCAGATGTTTATTTCTTCTGTGAACCTTATCACCACAAAGAGGCCAGACACATTCCAGTAAAGCAGATGAGATATTTGGTTGTCCTCAGAGAAAACAAAGGCATTAACTTCACTTCAGGTGGGAGGTACAGTAAAAAAAAAAAAACAACAGAAAAACCTTCTCTTCCCCTGCTAAAGCATAACTTGGTTTTTTCATTCTTAACCAAAACAAATCATGTTTTTCTACACGAAACTCCTTTCCCATTCAAGAATGACATCACTACACGCTAAAACTACGATAAATCCTTACACAAATAAATGTTCAACTATTCATTTTATTTATCCATGTATATTTACATATGCATACCTAACAATAAATACCAAGTCACTGCTCTTCAGGTGATTACGGATATAAACTACTCTCACTTAATTTATGTTGATGGTTTACAGACCGGTTCGGCCCAGTTCCATGACTAGTGGGGTGGAAGGATTTTGCAAAATCCATGCCTCCAGAAAAGGGAAACAAACTAATTTACTAAATATGGTATTGGAATGCAACACACTATAATACAATATAATTAGAATTGCAGCTAATAAATTAAACATAACGTGACAGTATCTGAAAGCCTGTAGGCCTTACAATAGTGCTGAGGCAGTAAGTGTGGTCGGGACAAGCAATAAAGAGACGAAGGAAAAAGGGATGTCAGGTGACCTTGCACCTCTCTGACTGCAAAGCCCCCTGAGGTATGTAGTTCTTCTCTTCTGGACAGGTACCCAGAACTGGAGCATTAACACTTTAACTCCCAGTGCACTACATGATGTTATGACGTGGAATACCAGTAACCAAAAATCACAAGACCATGACAATTTAGAATTTGTTTCCACAGTGCATTAAAATAATAGCCAGTTATTTCACAGAACATCATTCCACATTTTCAAAAGTTTGAAACTGTTCTTCCTGTAAGAATGTAAATACTCAAACAAAACAAAGGAAACCCACCCAAAAAACAGCCAAAAAAGCACACTGTTGCACTTACCTTCTGTAACCAAAGAGTGACACAAGGCTTGTGAAACAAATGATGGCAGGGTAGCTCTGTTATGACTTCATCTTTCACGTATTCACTGCAACATATAGTGCAGCACTGTTCTTGACCTACAGACATGAAGCAGAAAAAGCATTGGTATCTTTTAACGTCAGTTAACCTTAGATGTAGAAAACTGATATACCAACAGTATCACTAATGCTTATGAAATACAATCACACCTCATAAAGATTCAGTTTCCAGACGTTACAAAAGTTACATTCAGTTCAGTTCAAAATCCAGAGGCTCTTAGTACGGTATTTAAACATACTGTGCAGCTAACAAGGCTGTATCTATGCTATTACAAAAAACTAAATCTGTTCTTGTGAACATAGCAGAAATTAATTCTTAACTGTTTTTTCCATACCATCATGGTCATCTGTGACGATAATCTGTGGTAGACAATCTATGCTTTCTTTAGTAGCTGGTGGATGGGCCTGCTCAACATCAACTGCAAGAGACTCCAAATGTGCCAGAGCATTCTGAAAAAGGTGAGCAGAGATCAAGTTCTCTTACTCAAAATATAACATTTCATATAAAAACAAACAAGCAAGACAAGGAACCCTGTCAGACCAACCTTACATCAGTTTTATTTTTGTAATGAAAGAGCAAAAGCTGAAGGTCAAAACAGTATCAGATTGTTTTTAAGGCTTTCTGAACATACCAGCACAGATGCACAACTTATTCTCTAATGAATGTTTGTTCATGTTATAAAAAGAGAGCAAGTCAAAAATAGGACAAACCTTGCCAGTATAAAACTGCCTGAAAACAAAAGCCCCATTAACACACTTCTTGGCTTAAAAACCTAGTATTACTCAAGTGAGAAGAAAAAATTAAGTACCTGGGATACAATATCAATGTACGCTTTCAGGAAAAAGCAGGATCCTCATTCATGTTTCTCATCTGTGTAACGACTTTAGATGACTTCAAAGTGCAGATCATCCCATTTGAAACAAAAGTAAATTTTTCACCATACAAAGCCATTATGACACCAGTGCCAAAGCGGGCAGATTTGATGTTTATTTACATCATTTATTCAACCACATTGCAATGTTTTCTTTCTGCTGAAGAACCTTCCAAAATAGCAAATACAGCCAATCCAAATTCTAAGAAATGCACAAGATGTACCTGGTTCAACAATACAACAGAACAAACTGAATAGCCACAAACACGTAAGCACTCAGTTGATATCATGAGTTAAGCACCCACAGCCTTCAAGTACAACTACTTACTGTTCCAAACAGGATGAAATATCAAATTTTCTGCTAACAATTTTAAGAGAAATTGACATTTTTATAGCATCTATCATTTACATCATTTACCTAGCAACAACAAAAAAGCAAGAAAGTAGAGAAACACTGGATGACGTGCGGACACCATCAGCAGCCCTTCCTCTGGATCTTTAAAGTTTATCAGTCACAGACTGTGAATGCGTCTGCCCTTACCACAATGGCAAGAAAGCTCCGGTAGCCATTCCACCTAGTAGCGTTACACCTACAGTCAAATATTTGCAGTAGCATAAAATCAGCTAGAGCCAAGAGACAAATACTCACAGCTGCCACAAGTATTCTCATCTAGAAGTTCTAGTTAAAGAAAATCCTGGAACAATTGTTTCTAGTGCAGTATACAACTGTACCTGCAAAACAACTACATTCCTCAAATTCCTCAGATCTAACAGCTTACAGATGTTACAGCTAACTGCTACAATGGGCAATACTTCCTTACTAAGTTAACTTTAGTATTTTTAATGGTATTTTGTTGCAGCTGTGATGATCTGACAATATTTTGTAGATAAAAGTACTGTCGTTGATTAGATTAACTACTACAGCTGGGAAAGCTAAATGAGATCCAAGGCATATGCAATATCGCTTACGTCTAGTCTCTGTGTCTATATCCAATATTAGCACTACAAAACAGAAAATAATTTACTGAAGCATTATTTGCTTTTTGAAAACTACATGAAAGGAATATTACAGACAATAAGCCTAACAGTGACTCCAATGCTTAAACTACATCTTAAAAACAAAGCAGACTGAAGGAAGGTCCATTCTGTAATTTGTGTAACTTTGCCTTCAAGGCTTCATAGATAACTCCAATTTTCTTCCTCCTATTAAACATGACTGCTTACCACCCCATGCTGCACTAACTGTATGCTGAATACTGCCAAAGACAAAAGTGGAATAAGCTACAAGGATGTGAGCTTCTCACATCTGTGAATCAGCACAGGAAATAGCCATAAATGAAGTCAGTAACAACCTGTAGACTTCTATCATGTTCTACACTGCTACTGAAGTAAACCAAACACAAGCAAGTGACAAATGACAATTAAAAAAATCCACTCATATAGTTAGAGAAATTTTAGGACAAAACTGCTTTAGTAGAATACTAGAGTCTTACAGAACATGCTTGATTGTTTTTAATACACGTTTGCTTTTTCTTCCGTCCAAATATCAAAATTGTGACAGATCTCCCTGTTCTCATTATTCAGAGGTACAGTAAATTTGTTTTTCTGGCCTTTTTTTTTTTTTCCTCCCTGAAAACTTCCTGAGCTATACCATGCTATGATAATTGCCACTTGTGACAATATAACTTGTTAGAGTCTAACTTTGTGAGGAGGATTAAGTAAACCAGTAATGAGTTGAATAAACTCAGTTTTTTTTATAATTTCCAATGATACTGTAATTAAAAATTTAGCCTAACCTGCTGATCACATCAGAGTAATAGAACAGCATCATGCACATCATGGCTTAGGTTGGAAGGGACCTTAAAGATCATCTAGTTTCAAATCCCCTGCTATGGGCAGGGACTTCTATTAGAATAGACTGCCCAGAGCTCCGCGCAACCTGCCTTGAACACCTGCAGGGATGGAGGTATCTACAGCTTCTCTGGGCAACCTGTTCCAGTGCCTCACCACCCCCAGAGTAAGAATTTCTAACATTTATTTGAAACCTACCCTTTGTTCTGTCACCCTCACAAAGATTCTCTCCATGTCTTTCCTGTAGCAGTGGAAGGCTGCAGTGAGGTCTCCCCAGAGTCTTTCACTCCCTAGGGTGAACAAGCCCAAATCCATAAGCTTGCCTTCACAGAGGAGCTGCTCCAGCCCTCTGATCATCCTCATGACCTTCCTCTGGATTTGGCCAACATCATCACGCTGTTCCTGTGGTAGGGGCCCCAGACCTGGACACAGCATTCCAGGAAAAGTCTCATGAGATGGTAACAGAAAGAGACAATCACCACCTTCATCTAACCAGGTACAATTTTGATGCAGAACAGGACAAAACTGGCTTTTTAGGCTATATGAAGACACTGATGGTTCATGCTGAGGTTTTCATCCACCAGTCCTTCCCCACAGAAGAACTTAATCCATTAATTACCCAGTTTGTACTGACACTAGCAGCTGTGCCAACTGAGGTGCAGGAAATTACACTTAGCCTCATTGAACTTGATGAGATTTGCATGGGCCAATCAAGCTCCCTCTGCATGGCATCCCTTCCCTCTCTTGTGTGAGCCTCACCATTCAGCTTGGTGTCATCCACAAACCTGCTAAGCGCACTCAATCCCACAGTCCATGTTGCTGACAAATGTCATGTAACACTGGTCCTAATTCAGACCACCGAGGAACACCAGTCATCACTCATCTCCACCTGGATACTGAGCCAAGGATTACACTATTTAGAATGCAACCACACAGCCAATTCCTTATCTACCGAGTGGCCCATCAATCAAATCTACGTCTTCCCACTTTACAGACAAAGACTTCATTCAGTACTAATATCAAGTGCTTTGCATAAGTCCAAGCTGATGACATCAGTTACTCCTTCCTTACCTACTAATGCTATAACCCTGCTGTAGAAGGCCATCAAATTCTTCAGGTACAATTTGCCCTTAGCTGCCAGCAATGAAGTCTGCTTTTTATTGTGCCATAGCACAGTTTCCAGGAGGACCTGTTCCATGACCTTGCAGTGCAAGAGGTGAGATTAACCAACATGTAGTTCTCCTGGACTTCCTTTTCATTTTTTTTTTTTTTAAATGAATGTTTTATTTACCATTTTCCAGAGGCGTGATACTGAAAGCTAGCCAAAGCTTAGATTTCTACATAGTGAAACCTATGGTGCAGAAGTATTTCTGATTACCAAGAAGCAAATGTGTTACTTTTCCAATTTACACCATTACTTGCAAAGGTAAATCGCATCCATAATGTAGAATCAGACTAAGCAGGACTTAGCCAACATGTCTGCCTTAAACCTAGATCTAAGTAAAACTAAAACAGTACAACTGACACTTTTTTTTAAACACTGTAAGACTCCTAGTAGCCTAAGTAGTACCAACAAGTATTCTCTTAGACAGCTGTTAAAAATTGTGATAGATACATTGATAATATATAATTGGAGAAGGACACACATATTTAGGTTCAAACAGGGAAAGCTGTTTAAAGGGTAAAACGAAAAATATATGCAAGCAGTAAAATCTGCAAATTCATAACGAAGGATAGAGAACAGGAAAGGTATCTAGTGAACAGGAGCCATATCACTGCAAAAAAAGCCCAAGAGAAACACCTAAGAAAACAGGTCCATCTCTAAAATAAGATGGACCATGTCAAGAACAGATGAAATCACTCCCTTTATTTCTAGGAAGAGATGCGGAACATAAAATTAGACGTCTTTGTTTTTCCTCATGTTTGCTTTAATTCTTATTTCCTTAAAAGAGCTTTCAAGTCTCATCATCCTGACCTTAGCTCCTAAGGTACCCATTGTCACGATCTCTCTACTTGACACACACATGCATTCAATGGAAACTGCAAAACAAAAATGGTCATATTAGATTTTTCACATACTTTATAGAAAAAAATGCATTAAAATTTCATATCAAAAATTGCTAGAGAAGACATTTTCAAGAGCCTCTTATCCAAACTTAAAAGTCTTCATTCAGTTTGTTCTTTGTATCATAAAATATATTTTTAATATATTGCTCTAGTCCCCCCAGTGAAAATTCTGTACTCCACATTTCAGAGACTTCTCTGACCAGGTACTATGACCTAGTAGTAGAAAAGATAAAGAAGAGGCTTTGTAACATCATGACATATTTAGATCTCACATTGTTCCAGTGAAAGATTTCACATTCCTAAATTTGTTGAAGAGTTCTATGACAGGTGCTCTGAAAGTAACACACCCTATTTCATGATGTTGGCCAACAACATCAGAGGTAGATGGTGGTGGTATGTCAGTAGGAGGCTGAACACTCATATTAATATTCCACCACATTTTATTGCTTAGCGAGACATGGCAGCAGAGACGAGGCTGACAAAATGGCATCTGACATGGGAATGCGTATGAAGTGAAGGTGTCCCACTGAATTTCTCCATGAGGAAGAACTGGCATTACTTTTGGAGAGACCTACGTACATCTACAATACATGACTATGTCACGGAGCTATCTAGATCAATCCATGCCCATGACAGAGGGCCAGTAGGCCAGTAGGCCCCCTGGCTTCCAAAAATGGTAAGGGAAAAGGGGATAGGAAGATGGGAGATGAACTCAGGGAGAGAAAAAAGAGCAGCAGCAATGATCTAAGGAGGAAAACTTATTTTACTAACTATGATATCGGAATGCAAGATAACATAGTATAATACAATCTAATTGAAACTGAGGCTAATAAATAAAATAATAGAGTTTCCAAAACCAAAAGGCCTACTTGAATGAAAGTGCACAGCTTGAAAACACACCCACTGCCAGCGAGCAAGAGATTGTGTCAATCCACAAAACTGGGGTATTAACTCTTTAATTACCCATGCTTTACGTGATGTTATGATGTGGAATACCAATAGCAAAATTACAAAACCATGACATTCCACCCCTTATTCTACATCACTAGATCATGCTTAACATACATACATATACACAAACAAACAATAATTAAAATGCATTACACACATCTATATGCATACATATACACAGAATTACTGACTGCACTCCCCCAACATCAAATTCCCTTGTGGTACACATTGAACATCCCCATCTTTCTGCATCACCCACCAAGTGCACCCAGGTCCCTGGGCAAAAACAGTACCACAGAAGTTTGCCCTTTCCAGAGGCTGAAAGAACCCAAACTGCTTTTCCCAACATGCTCTTTACATGTACTACAGGGACTTTATCTCCCTCTACAGTATGTAGGGAGCTGGACTGGGTAGCATTATCACGACTGACAGATCCTCTAGTATTGACCAACCAGGTGGCTCCTGCCAAATGCTCCTCCCAGTGCTTAAATGTTCCAGCACCCATTGCTTTCAACATAGTTTTTAACAACCCACTGTATCGTACAATTTTACCAGAAGCTGGTGTATGATAGGGGATATGATAAATCCACTCAATGCCATGATCTTTGGCCCAAGTATTTTAAAAAGAATTTTTGAAATGAGTCCCACTATCTGATTCAGTTCTTTCTAGAGTGCCATATTGCCACAGGACTTGTTTCTTGAGACCCAATATGGTGTTTCGGACTGCAGCATGGGGTACTGCATATGTTTCAAGCCTCCACCATGGTAAGCACATAACGCTTACCATTGCAAGATTGTGGCAAGGTGATGTAATCAATCTGCCACGCCTCCCCATATTTATACTTTTGCCATTGTCCTTCCCCCCAGAGAGGTTTCATCCTCTTGGCTTGTTTAATTATGGCACATGTTTCACAGTCATGAATAACCTGTGCAATAACGTCCATAGTTAAGTCCACCCCTCGGTCTCTAGCCCTCTTATATGTTGCATCCCTCCCTTGATGGCCCGAGGTCTCATGGGCCCATCAAGTTAAAAATAATTCACCCTAGTTCTGCCAGTCCAAGTCTATCTGAGCCACCTCAATTTTGGCAGCTCGATCTACCTGATGGTTATTTTTCTGTTCTTCAGTAGCCCGACTCTTGGGCATATGAGCACCTCACATGGCGCACCTTTACAACCATATTTTTTGTTCGGGCAGCAATGTCTTTCCAAAGTTCAGCAGCCCAAATAGGTTCACCCCTCTGCTGCCAGTTATTTTGTTCTCTCTGCTGTAGCCACCCCCATCAGGCATTTGCCACCATCCATGAGTTAGTGTAAAGATAAAGCACTGGCCACCTCTCCTCTTCAGCAACATCCAAGCCAGCTGGACAGCCTTTACCTCTGCAAATTGGCTTGATTCTCCTTTTCCTTCAGTGACCTCTGCAACTTGTCATGTGGGGCTCCATGCAGCAGCTTTCCATCTGCAATGCACAATGCAATCCACAATGCAATCCACAATATGACACAATCCATCTGTCATGTCAACAGGACATATTTATTTTCATTTTCTGGTAGTTCATTGTCTGGTGGGGCCTCTTCAGCTCATGACACCTCTTCTGTTGGTGATGTTCCAAACTTTTTTACCTTCAGGCCAGTCCTGAATCTAAGATTCCCAGATGGCTGAGGTTCCCCATCTGAGCTCATTGTGTAATCAGCACAATCCACTTGCTCCAAGTGACATCAGTAGCATGATGGGTGGAGGGCAGCCAGAACCCCCCTCATACATGGCTAAGATCTTCTCAGTTGGAGTGCAGCACTCTTCAGACCCCCTGTACACTCGACTCCAGAATCCCAAGGTTGGCCTTGGGTCTCTCCTGAGGCTCTTTGATGTGAACTCCAGGTGAGACCTTTCTCTCCTGCATCAGTGTAGAGGATGTTCTTTACATCCTGTCCCATCTATACTGGCCCCAGGGCCACAGCATGGGCTATCTCCTGTTTAATCTGTTCAAAAGTCTGCTGCTGTTCAGGACCCCACATAAAATCATTCTTCTTCCGCATCACCTGATAAAAGGGACTTACAATAAGGCTGTAGTTTGGAACATGCATCCTCCAAAAGCCCACCATGCCCAGAAAAGACTGTGTCTCTCTCCTGCTAGTGGGTGGAGACATGGCAGTGCTATTGTTGACCACATCCATCGGGATGTGATGATGTCCATCTTGCCACTTTATACCTAGGAACTGAATCTCCTGGGCAGGTCCTTTCACTTTGCTTTGCAAAACCAGCTTGCAGAAGAATTGGATTATTTACTCTCCTTTCTCAAAAACTTCCTTTGCTGTATCGCCCCACAGAATAATATCATCAATGTATTGTAGGTGCTCAGAAGCACTGCCCTGTTCTAAGGCAGTTTGGATCAACCCACAGCAAATGGTTGGGCTGTGTTTCCACCCCTGGGGCAAACAGTTCCAAGTATACTGAATGCCCCTCCAGGTGAAGGCAAACTGCAGACTACATTCTGTGACCAAAAGAATGGAAAAGAAGGCATTAGCAATGTCAGTGGTGGCGTACCATTTGGCTGCTTTTGACTCCAGTTCATACTGGAGATCGAACATATTTGGCACAGCAGCACTCAGTGGGGGTGTGACCTCATTCAGGCCACGGTAGTCTACCATCAGCCTCCATTCTCCACTGGCTTTACGCACCGGCCATATGGGGCTGTTAAAAGGTGAGTGAGTTTTGCTTATCACTCCCTGACGCTGTAGTTGATGAATCAACTCATGAATGGGGAGCAAGGAATCCCTGTTGGTGCGGTACTGCTGTCTGTGCACCATCTTCGTAGCAATCGGTACCTGCTGCTCTTTTACTTGTAGCAACCCCACAAAAGACGGATCTTCTGACAGGCCAGGCAAAACAGTCAGCTGCTTAATGTTGTCTGTATCTACAGCAGCTATTCCAAAGGCCCATCAATACCCCTTAGGATCCTTGAAATGCCCCCTACTGAGGTAACTGATACCAGGTATACATGGAACCCCTGGGCCAGTCACAATAGGATGTTTTTGCCAGTCTTTACCAGTGAGGCTTATTTCAGCCTCGAACACAGTCAATTCCTGAGAGCCCACAGTCACTCCAGAAACATGGATTGATTCTGTCCCTTCATGTCTCGTGGGAATCAGAGTGCACTGTGCACCGGTATCCACCAGTGGTTCAGATGTGCCAGGCCATCAAATCCACACAGTCCAATAAACTGTATTATCCCTTCCCCCCTCAACTGAGGGCAGGGGCCTCCTATTCATTACCTGTGGTAACTGAAGCAACCGCACTGGTGATTGATCTGTTTTGTAATTCTCTCACCCGTGCTCGTAGTACAGGAGTAGCTTGGTCATGCCACTTCCTCATGTCTTCTCCATGGTCACGTAGGTAACGCCACAAGGCAACACGCAACGTAGTCTTACTGTTGTTCCTTGCTTGAACAGGAAAGCATTTGCCTTTAATAGCTGAGATCTTTGATGATACAGGTGAAGAGGAGGGTCCAACACCTTTAATTAATTGGATTTTCATTAGTTTGATCAGTTCCTTCATTAGACTCCTTTGATTATCCTGACCTTCATAAACCGTGTCTGATACTACTACAGGTTCTTCATGATTAATCAATAGAGACAACTGCTGTTGCACTTCATCCAGTCTGTCTGTTACTTGTGAGATGGCCGAAATGGAAACATGAGTTGGCGGTAGCTGTTGTTCAAAGTTTTGAAGTGTAAGAACCAATTAAAAAACCAGGCGTCCTCTCTGTTGTTCCTCGTACCTTTGAAATGTTTCTGCTAGTGTAATGGCACACATTTCTAGTGCTGTTCTTGTGAGTTTTGCCATACATCAGGCAACATCCTCACTCTCCCAGGACCACAGCTTTGTCATGGATCTTTAGGAAAAAAATTAGGGTCTTACAACATTTCCACTACAGCTATTTCCCTCAAATACTGGATACCTTTTTCAATTGTATCCCATTTTTTCATCACAGGCTTCAGATTGTCTTTGAAGGGATGCCTCTCCTTCACAGTTACTAACACTTGTTCCCAGAGGGTGGCAGCTCCATCCAAACATGTACAAATCCCTCTGTCAATTGATGAATCTCTGGCAATGCCTCCTAGTTGGTGAGCTTCGCTACCATCTAGAGACAAGCTACTGGCCCCACTGTCCCAACAGCAAAGCAACCAGGGAACAAGAGTCTCATTCGGGCGCCATGTAAACTCCTTTCTTGAGCCTTGGATTTCAGTCATCTTCAGAGGACGACAAACAGTAACAGAGAATTCCTCTTCATCACTGTCCTCTCCATGCCTCTTAGTTTTTCCTGTTGCCTTTCTCAGTGCTGAGGAGGGCCCCTCACCTGGATCTTCCTCTATCTCCTCCTCCGCTTCTTTTTATTTTTCCATTCTAGATGCGAGGACACCCGTTTCCATTTCTTGCCTTCCACAGGGGCAACTGACATTGTTACTGGTGTCTCCTGTGACTGATCAGATTTGACTTGAACCTGAGCTTGGAAACTCTCCCTCTCCAGAATAGTATTATATAGAGCATGGTAAGCACAAGCCAAGCCCCAAATAAATCGTACCTCCTTATATTTATCTAAGCCACACCATCCCTGACTTAAATACCAGCTTACTTTCTCAGGATCCCACGGGTGTTCAAGAGTGAAATCCCATGACATTGCAGGTCACCACACTTATAAGATTTTTCCTAAACCTCTCCATATTCCCTGCTGGTCAACATCTCTGGTTTTGGAGGAGACTTCTTCCATATAACACGAATGGAGAAGAGTAGATTCAGAGAGATTGGTAATGTGCACACGAGTATGAGCACTAGCTCGGCATTCGAAAAACGTGTGACAAACTGAGAAGAAAGCCTGGAAACCGGTTTGAACATCTTGTTGTTTGTAAAACTGGCTATTCTATCTTGGATGCAGTTGTTTGTAAAATTAGCTGTTCCATCTGGGATGTAAGTGTCAAAATTCAAATTATATCACATTGCATTACCACCAGGCAGGTGTCACCATCAGTGTCCTTATTTGCTTATATATGAACACAATTCCACAACAAAAAATCATGACGTTAATAATGGGCCAGTAAGTTCCCAAAAACATAATAGCTTTTAATCCCTTATACAGTGCTCCTACAATAAAGAGTAGATTCATAGCTAGTGGTTGCTAAAAAGGAAGGAAAAAAAACCACCACAATAAAGAAAAAAACACTCTGTACAGTGTCCAGAGTTTGGCAGACTGCCCAGACTATAATCTAATCTATAAAGGTCAAAGTAGCAATGCCTTGCAGTCTCTGGCTTAAAGAAATCCTTTTTTTTCTTTCTTTTTTTTTTTTTTTCTTCTGTTCCTGCTAACATTAAAAGCTTCAGAATGCCCACATTCTCCACCAAAACTGTCATAGAGTTATCTAGATCAATCTATGCCTGTGACAGGGGGCCAGTCGGTCAGTAGGCCCCAAAATGGGAAGGGAAAAAGAAAGGGATAGGGAGACAGGAGCTGAGCTCAGAGGGAGAAAAAAGAGCAGCGGCAACAATCTAAAGAGGAAAACTTATTTTACTAACTATGATATCAAAACGCAAGATAACACAATATCTAATTGAAACTGGTATATGTAGTTCTTATTCTCTTTTGAGAGCCAGATATCTGGAAAGTTGTCTATCCACGGAACTGGAGTATTAACTCTTTAATTACCCATGCTATCCATGATGTCATGATGTGGAATACCAATAGCAAAATGACAAAACCATGACAGACTACCAGGAAAGTTTGCTTACATGCTGTTCTGAAAACTGCTACCCCAGAAACAAATTTCTAGTCTTTGTTGATCCAGTTATAGGGTTACAACATATTAATGTAGCTAATCCAGGACTAGTAATTCGTAAGTCATGTTTTCCAGGAAGCAAAAGGTACTATATCCTACATCTTGCTATGACTTGCGTCTTAAGATACAATCTAAACAAACAATCAAAATTAATTCCAGACAGATGGACATATTTTGCTCAGTTTCTCTCAGCTTCCAGAAATACAATATTGTCTAAGAGAAATATTGAACGGTTTAGAGTAATCGTTGCACTTATTTTCTGAACTATGTGAATACCAACCCTTCACACTGGGGTCTTCTGTAAGTTGCTTGAGGGTAATATTCCTCAAGAAAAAGGATTTTAATTCCATTTAAGCAAATTAACAATGTGAAAGTATCACCCCTAGAAGTTACTTTCTAAGTTAAATTATCAAAACAAGAAGAATAGTGACAAAGATGAACTAAAATGATACTCATTTTACTGCAGTACTTGGAAGGAGAGGGAACAAATGGATTCATCAGTTGTTGTAAAACATCTTGCTATTTCAGGCAACATAGATACTTAAGAATTTCTTACAGGGTACTCATTTTGTGCCAACAATACAGAAATAAACACCCAGATATTATCAGCATGTTCCTACATGATAGGAATTGAGAACATTAACCCAACTACAAATTTAGGAAGTATCAATACGACACTAATGTATTTCCCCCCCGTAAATTCTCAAAGACTTGAAAACTCTTATGGAGCAGCTACTTATTGCTATTCCAACTATGCCGGGCTTCTGTGTCCACCATAAAGTTCCAGGCATCCAAATGCTAATTTCAAGCAGTATTACTATTTAAGAGAATTGGTGCTCCCTCTCGTCCAACATGTACAGTGACCTGTAGGAGAATAACTAACTATCCAGAGAATAACTAACTACCTTTGTACTTGTCTTCCCTGCTTGCCAAGACAGTTCAATGACACTCAGTTCCTGATGGCACTAACATAATTACAGTGGCTTCTCTATCAGCATGTATACAATCACCTAGGACTGCATTTACAGGCCAGCCTGAATGAATTTGACAGATTCCTTCTGACAGAACTCAACAATGCTCTTGCACAGACGTCAGGAAAAAAAAAAATCTCAGGACTGTAATAACCTCAAATCTCCTTTTAACAGATTAATAAATAGATGAAAATGCATGGAATTTGTCCTCCCTCTCTACGTAATTCCTCTTTCTTCACTGCAAAGGAGGAGGTCAACTTGCTTCTGTAGCTCTGTCTTGTCTGATGTAGTGAGAACTGGCAGGTATTGAAGAGACAGATTTTTCCCTATACAACTTCACAATATTGCTTTTAGAATAAAGATATCAATAGACCTCCCACACGGCAAGAAGCAGTTTTGATGCATTTCTAGGTAAGTAGGACTAACAACATCCTCCAAAATTGGAGAAAACCCTGTGATACTCTATCTACAAAAAAATGCTGACCTCCCTTATGGTTTAAGTGATACACACTAGTAATCTGACTAAGTAAGATTACTAACTTCAGGTATGGCCTTTTGACCTCCTTGGAAAACCACCATTAAGCTCATACACAAAATTATTGATTTTATTACTAGTTGTAAGGATAAAAAGCTGTATTATTGTTCCACTGACTGTCAGCTTTAGAAAGCATTTTCAGACGTACTCAGTATTGTGTCTGCAAGCACACCACAACACAGTTTGCCCTGTTCACCCCTTTTAACTAAGAGCTAGTTGTCAAGCTCTCCCCTATGCTATCCCCTAAACTTCACATACAAAACATTCAACTTAATTGTTGCAACACCATACTACATGGCCACACATCATTTAACTCTTATTTTGGCAGAGGATATTCTGCAGAGAAGACTTCTGGCAGAGCAGAAATTGTCATGTTGAATGAAACAGAAGTTCAGCTAGCTAGCTCTGTATTCTGACAGTGACCAACATCATGTAACAAAAAAAACCAAACAACCACACCCAATGATCATAACCATGGTGGTTTATCTGCTATGTAGTCAAGACAAACAAATCCAATGAAGGCTAGTTCTAAGGAATACAAATAAGAGACTTCTACCAGTACTCTTAAAATAATAATAAAAAAAATTAAAAATGGGGTAATCTACAATAATCTACACACACAGATATAGGTATGCATTTTCTTTAGGCATGCACAAAATCTAGCAACATTTACGTGATGTGTTTATACTTGCAGAAATGCCAATATTCTAATTTTTCCTTTAAGACAAAATAAATACATATTCTAAAACTAATTCTAAAACCAGTGCTGATCAATGACTTCTTGCTCTAGACCATTTAGAAGAACTTTAACTTTTGTTTTCAAACTTGCTAATCCAAAAGTTCAAGACAGACCAAGAAAGGATTGTTTTCTAGTCCTCATTGGATATTCATTCTTAAGTTGACTACGAAAAGCTCTTGTCACAACACCATGGGTATAACACCACCATGGTTAGAACATCTGTACCATTCTCATATATTTTTCCAATATTGATAAAATATTTCCCAATGAAATATTTTCATATCTAATATTAACACATAAAAGAGTACTTTGAGTTGAAAAAAGAATAAAACTCAGTGATCTGAATATTTGTGTATTAAAATAACACAGTGTGCTTTGGTTTTAATTCATACAAAAATCAACTGCTACACTTTAATACCTCCATAGCTTGTGCTAAGCGCTCCTCCAGTGCCATATACGTGAAAAACTGAGGATCCACATATGAAATGACTTGAGCAACTCCTAGTCCATCACCAAGCTCATCCAGCAACCTGAAAAGCATGAGATTGAAATGTAGACATACATTCAGATGTTTCACATCAATAACACTCTCACTAGGCAGTTACTGTAGCTGGCCTCAGGATGCCCACCCTGTCACTCCCTCCCTGCTTCGCTGGGCAGAGGGAGCAAAAAAGGCAAATGCTCCTGGTTTGAGATGAAGACAGGGAGATCGCATACCAGTTACTTTCCACAGACAAAACTGACTCAACTTAGTGAATGTTAATTCAATTTAATATTAACAGAATTAGATGGTAAGACAAACCTCCTCTCTTCCCAGGCTCCTGCTGGGCTCTGCCAGAACGCACTACCAACACCTATGCCCAGCACAGTGGTACAGTTAGTGATACAGACATCAGAAGATTCTGAAGTGAGCTTTCATCGTAGACCACTTCAAAGTAAAAGGGCAAACAATTCAGCAAATAAATTCCACGTGTATTCTACTGGGCCCTTTTAAAAATCATTCAGATTGTATTTCCATCATGAGTCAACATTTCACAACTTAACAATCAGGGATCAAATTTTAAAACGGGCACCAGCAAAACTGTCACTCTCTGCATATGATGAACAGAAAAAACATATTATTAGAGAAACATTCTTCTTTCTACTCTGGTTAGTAAGTAGCTTGCCAAAGCTGATCTCCAAAACTGAAAAATCAGTTTATATCAATATTCCACAATTTTCTTGTTAGCTTGCTGCAGTAACGACTTGCTTGTCCGTCCCTGTAACACAATGTACTTTATTTCAACTTGGACTTCCACATGTCAGTCCCTACTGAGCTTTCTGTCAATATAACAACACTTACACTGTCTCTTTACAAAGACACATCTATGTGGTAAATTTTTAATACTACTAGTAATAAGAAGAGAAAAAGCTTTAAGACTTTCACTGAGAAGCATTCAGTCTAGCTTACATGCAACTTAAAACAAATACAATATGTTACTCTAGGATTAGGTTGTGCAAGTGGCTCTAATAACTTTCTTCCTGCCATTTGCAAGGCTTTTCTGATAAACATATCACACTACTGTTCAGCAATCTAAGGACAAAAAGAAATAGGAGTGAAGCATTCAAAATTACAATAACATTAGGTAAGCACATAGCATTTCTAAGAGAAATAAGGTATGCATTACAATGTCTAACTCACTCCAGCTGCAAAGAAAGAATCAGAAAGTTGTACTGACTTACAGGTTGACTACATTCGCACTGCCTTGTTTTTTGTTTATAATACTCCTGCTGTATTTACTGTCTTGAAAATCAATTGAAAAATTAAACACATCCCTCAGATGTGCCCTAGAATGTTCTCAGAACACAGGCTCACTTAACAGACATACATCTGCCTTCTAGAAGAAAAGGAAACCCCTAACTTTCTGTGCCTTGAACCACAGAACTCAGATAATCAGCCTTTGAAGCATGTACCTACCGATACCTGTGTATGTTTAGGCATCTTATGTAACAAAAGTAACTGCAGAAATGAATGCAGAAAACTACCAGAGGCATACACACCTCCACTCCACATCCAGGTCCTCACTCATACTGGAGTCATCCTCAAGGTTGTTGTTGCTGTCCAACATAAAGAATCCAGGATGCACAAAATCACCAGATGGATCATTTTCCTCATCACTGCTACTTTCTATTTCTTCATGATACTGTAACCAAGGAATTTCTCCTTCCTCCAAAAATGTTTGCACCCTTCAAATTAAGAAAAGAAAAATGTTTGTTCCCTTCAAATAAATAAACAAACAGGAAAATCTAGGAACCTAGGACAACTTCTAAGCATTTGCAAGCAAGAGAGGATACAAATACTATATCAAGGGCTGCACCCATGTCTTTCCCAGAGTCCTAGACTAGAAATTTAACTTTTGCTTTTGGAAAAAAAAAAACATAACTTCTCAGTGTTATCAGCTGGCCCATCCAGACTCTGAACCTACCAAAACCCATGGTGCTGCAACAGAACTACTTTCACAGTGCTCAAGGTCAGCCATACAGTAAGCTGCTTGTTTAGCATTTTCCCCAGAACAAGCAGTGTCCCTGTCAGGGCTAACAAACTTAGTTCTAAAGATTTTCTTGTTAATCTAAGCTCCAAAATCTAAAAGTTAAAGGCCCTCAACACCCTGGAGAAGTCTGCCATGGGGAAGCTTAACCTAATTGCCGGGAGATTATTTGTAAGAGAAGCTCCTAGATTCTCCAGAGGATCAAAAGTCAAAGGAACTAGGAATACCGCTTCTCTTATCAAAGAGCAAATAAATAGCAACTGCGTTAGAAATTAGTACATTTGTAGGTGATCCACATCACAGAAAACTAAGGGATACACAGCTCCATTTCTGCTGTTCTGAAACAGATTAGTTTTCATGATGTTTTCATAAAGTCATTCTAATTCTTAAGGCCTCAAGAAACAGTGATGCTAACAAAGCAGTAACAGATTTAGACTGCTTGGTGCTAGCTGCTGTATGCCTGTGAGCAGAAGCAGCAGAAAGAATACTTAGCCAGGACCCAAACTAATAATGTAAGGTCAATATTAGATACCTAGAAAAAAAATTCGTTGCAAGAAAAACAGACCTTTGTTTAAAAAACAAACAAACAAAAAAAACCAGTAAACTCTCATCAAGCAAATGTTTCAAATTCACTTTAATCACTTACAGAAAAATAAAGAAGAAAAGAAGAAATAAAGAACAGCTGTTCCACTCACTGGAATATGAAAAGCAATGTCAAACAGCTTTGCAAGGAGTACTATGCAGTATCAGAAGATGCGTGTAAAGAGACACGCACTATGTAATTAGCTTACCTAATCTGCCTTTTTTGAGTCAGCCTGTTATCCCTACTGATGCTTATCGCTTATTATTAGTGTCAATGCCCTCTTACTAATTCTATAACTTTCATAAAATAGCCAGCATTGTTTGTATGACACATCATTTTCCCCTATTTTAAATGTGTATGTCAAATTAATCATGTAGTTGTCCATAAACAATTATTGCTGAGATAGTAACTACTTTTAGAATTTATTTTATTCCACGTAGTGTCATGTGGCTACTGTGATACTGCTGTCAGAATTTACAGGAACAAATTACAAAATGAAAATAAAGACATACCCTCCGTGGAAACAAGGCTCTGCATTCACTTCTATGCCGCTGCTGCTACTCAGCACTTCTGCTTCATGTTCCTCCTTGCCTGGGACAGTCTCCCAGCTCTCATCACTTGAGGACTGGTCTTTTTCTGCAGCAGCAAAATAGACAGGCCCAGTTGTGGGCCATTCGCCATCACTACATTCTGAGCTGTAATGTCAACAAGGCAGGATGTGGATTTAAGCACTGCTTTATGGGAAAGAAAACATGCATACAAACATCCCACATCTTCCTGCTTTTTGTATGAAGATTTCTTTCCAGCATAGAAAAGCTTTTAGGGACAATTTTATGCTACCTGTACGTAGATTATAGATATATGTGTAGAGTTCATTCAAATCTTTCTCTTAAAAGGGAAGAAAAAAATCTGTCCACCCTACTTAGAGATAGTATTTTCTTCTTCTCTAGACATTCACAAACCACACACAAAATCTCAGAAATAATAGTCCACAGCCCTCAATGCACCTTCTCCTACCAACACCCTGATACATAGAGTACCAATGTTTGCTTAGCGAATGTACAGAAACATTAGCCTCACATTTTAGTCACACAAAACATTAAGTAGAAATTCTGGCAGTCTCTAATCCATTCACAACAGTCCCCCCTCAGCTCTCTTTTCTAAACTGTACAAAGTTACAATTGATAGATTACTGAAATTCATTTAAGCCACTGGCTTTAACAGATGAGTGACAGGGAGTTTTTCAAAAGACAATACAAGCCTATGTTGTACCAACCAATGTTTAACAGTCTAGTACTTTCCCAACTCATACCTAAGGGTCAGTTAAGTATACTGTAAGACTAACCCAGAGCCTCAGAACTATTCCTTCAGCGTTCTCTATTTCACAATTCAGTAATGATTACCAAGATTACAGTAGTTTTTGGGTTTTTTTTTCCCCAAAGATTACAGTACCAGAAGTGCTGCTCTGAAAGTAATGCCTCCTATCTTATTAAGTTGACCCATGACAGCAGAGGCTGATGTTGGTGGTATGTCAGTAGGAGGCTAAACACTCCCACCAATATCCTATTGCATTTTGTTGCTGTGTGACAGATGGCAGCTGAGCCTGACAAAATGGCATCTGACATGGGAGTGCACATGAAGTGAAGAACTGTCAACAAATTTCTCCACGCAGAGAAAAATGGCCCTCATTGTCATTCATCAATGCTTGCTGAACACTTATGGAGATGAAACAGTGGACAAGAGCACAGTGAGGTGGTGGGTAGTGTATTTCAGCAGTGGCGATAGTGATGAGAAAGACAAGCCACGTTCTGGACAGCTACGCACACCTGTTGGACTATGAAATTATATGTATCTCAAACACTAATCCACACAAATCAGCAGATTACAAGCAGCAAACTCTGTATGGAGTTGAACAACAGTTTCAGTTCATTGGAAACAATGGTGGCACAGAACATGGGTCCCACAAATGCTCACACAGGAGCACAAAAAACACTGTATGTGACTTCGTCAGGATGTATCAAACCAATACAAAACTGAAGGTGACAGTTTCCTGGATCACACTGTTATCAGTGATGTGGTGTCCCCACTATGAACTGGAGTCAAAAGAACAGTCTACGGAGTGGAGACGTGAATTTCTTATCAAATAAAAATTTCAAGATGCAGCCCTCAGTGAATAAAAAGCACTGCACTGTCTTTTGGGATAGGAAAGGGGTGATCCTTCTGGATTTCCTGAAAACTAGGAAAAAATCTCTACTGCTACATCAAGGAGCTGGCTAAGCTGAAGGCTCAAATTTCCAAAGTCAGGCCTGAAAAGAACACTGTCATTCTCTTGCAACACAATAATACCAGGCTTCACACCAGCCTGAAGATGGTGGAGCATAATGCCAATCTTGGCTGGACTGTCCTACCACATCCACCACACAGACCACGTGTGGAACCTTATGACTTCCATCTGTTCCAGCTGATGAAAGAGGATCTTCATGGGTAACATTTTCCTAGTAACAATGCCATCAGAACAGCTGTATAATACTGAGCACAACATGCAGGCTCTTGTTCATCATTGGTGAAAACACACAGCTAATAAGGATGGCTACTATGAAAAATAGTGTTTTGCAGCTGAAAATTTCAACATCAAATGGTGTTATTGTGCTTTTTGTATCTGTTGTAGTTTCCATGGAAATAAATAGGAGGCATTACTCTCAGAGTCACCTACCTATTACTATATTGGTAGTCAAAGCTGTTCTAATAAAATTCTATTCTGAATTTGCATGTACATAGATTTTAAGGTTCTCATTACAGGGAAAGAAGATATGCCTACAGACATTAATAGCAACAAAGTAAGAACATCATAAGCATGAGTTTCAAAAGTTAGAATTTAACTAAGCCAAATTCAGCAGAGATGCAGAACTTCATTTAATGGTTACTGAGTTACAGACTGGTCACTTGCCAAAATGACATTCTGCTTAGCACAGACTTCCTGTGAACAGTCATCTAGTTGAACTGGTCTCTGTCATGCTATCCAATGCCATACTGTGAGAGCTAAAGGACAGGCTCCTCATTCCACCATCAAAAGCATAATTCCACTTAAACAACTGGGAAAAAAAATAAATAAATAAAAATCTTTCCTGACCCCATTCCTATGACCTAATCTTCAATGTTTGGAAAAATACCAAAATCATCACATTATAGTACAGTAATGTAAAGTGGCATTTCTTTAGATTATCTTGGAGAGAGATGAAGGATAACTGAAAGGAGAATTTGGAATTTCGCTATATAATCATGTTCTGAAATTGAGCTACCATGTTCCATGTGCTAACAAATCACGTGGATTTGTATACTACCTACAAATCCAATTCAATTCAGATATGAAGAATGGAACTTTACCTGTCTTCATCCCTGTGGGACACTGATAAGCGTCTGCTGCAGTCTTCAAACTCATCCCAGAAACTACTATCATCTAGTATATCTTTTTGTTCTTGTGCTGATGTATTCCTCCTTAGGTCTACTTTTGTGTTGCTTTGAGGACCACTGTACCACTTGGAATCAAATAACATACTGGAGCTCAATTTTTCTTTGTCATTTTTGAAGGAAAACTCAGCACAGCCTTGTTCGATTTCATCAATTTCACCTTCCCTCCTGGAACTGCTTTCTTCTTCATTATTACTTGGAAGCTTCTCTCTGTCCAAATGGCTTGTGGAGTTTAGTTTTCTTATTTTAGGTCTCACTATTAGTTCAGGTGAATCTCCTTGTTCAGTCTCCCCATGATTGATATTTAATTCATTACAAGTTGTTACACAGGTCCTGTTTTCAATATTCACTGTGTTTACCAGTTGTGTTTCATGGCTGGCACCACTCAGGTTACTTTTCAGTATGGCTTGATCTTCAGCAGATATTTTATATGTCCCATTGTTTGGATGCGTAAAGTCTGAGTCTGTGCTAAAATATCTTGTTAAGGGCACTGGTTCTGTTTCCTCACAACATTCTCTAGAAACTCTGTCACTGAGAGTAGATAATTGAGACCGTAAATGTGTAAGAGATTCTACATCCTTTTCTAACTCAGAAACTATGTTATCTAGTGTTTCCTGAAGTACACCTGCTTCTTCTCTCACCGCGCAAAGTTGGTCTTGACCATCATCTTCTCCATCACTGCTATCTGGCTCATAAGAGTCAATATTTACAAAAGCAATTCCATTGCAACCATTCAAATCATCACACTCTCCAGAAGCATATTTTGCAAGGTCCTCTGAATTTTTATCAGGGCTCATAATGTCCCCTGAGATTTGGTTGCCTTCTACACAGTAAGAAAATGGTGAAGGGTTTGCCTCAGAAGTTTGCCTGAACACAGCTTGGCAAACGGGTTCTCCAGTTCCATTATTTCCTAACAGAGGCTCATCCAATAGACCTGGAGAAACTTGAACCAATGGTCCAGAACCTTCATGGAAAATTGCAAGAAGATACAATTTAATAATTGAAAACAATGGGTAATCTCATTTACAAAACCTGCTCATGAAAAAAGGGTAGTTCACTGCAAATATAACGCAATTTGTTATGGAAAAACATTTAGCAGAGATGTAGTCGTTCTTCATTAATACAATTCATAGAAATGAGAATATAAATAAGGCCAAAGAAATAAATTTAAATGATTCAAGTTCAGCTCAGCCTTTGACAGCACAGACCAAGTACTAAAGAAGAAGCAAGCTCATAAGTAGTACCTTTACTCTGTTCAATTAAAAGGAGATTTTAAGATGAGAAAAGAAAACCTGAAAGACAGTAGAAGCTTTAAAAAGCTGCAACATGTCTTCTCATATGTTAAAATTGGACTACTCATTTGTTAACTAGCTGAATTGTGCCTCCTGCCACACTCAAATAAAGCCACTTATTGCTACCATAAATTATGTACTAACAACAATATATTTTGTACACGCAGCTGCGAATGCTACTCTACATAAGGAGAAAATAATAGCAGGAACGAACATAGAATTTACAGTTTGTAGTCAACATAACCATGGATTCCATTTGGTTAATTTAGACACTCTTGCATAAAGATACAATAAATACTGAACTCAGCAAGAGTTAAAGAAGGTAAAAATATACATTCTGGCACTACCACAAAATTAATCCTTAGTTTGAGTTGTCTGTAAGTTCCATGCTGTGTTTGAACACAAAAATAGCTTGCACAACTTGATGCAAGTACTTACAAATTTTAGGTTGGTATTAAGGAACTTAAAAACTTCATTAAAAGAGAAAAAAAACAAGACATGCACAGTTAAATGTAGGAAATCCATAGCAGGTTATTTTAAACACAGGCAGAGTTAGGAAAGCACACGCAATATGTTTTCCAAGGTTTAAGGGAAAAAAAAAAAAAAAAAAAAAGGAAAGAAGGATTAGCAGTTTGCTAATCACCGTAGCAAAAAAAACAAAACAAAACAAAAAAACTGTTCAAGTTCTATCAACAGAAGACAACTTTTAGGATCTTCTGCAAGCTTAAAATAATTTCCATTGTAACTACACTGAGGTCAAAGATATGTTATTTGGTCAACGATATGTCCAATATTTCATAGCCTTGTTCTGCTAGAAGGTCAAAACAAATTTTCTTCCAAACGTGACTTTCAACAAAGGTCTTTGAAGAAAGGCAAAATAATGGGATTCTACTTTATGATTACACAACTGATTAGGACACATTAACTTATTTGTTTCTTCAAGCAAAACTGAAATCTAAAAATACTTCAGTTTGCTTTAAGTTTCATTACATGAAATCCAAAGTGTAGTTCACACATATGTATTACGTGTGTGGATACCCTCTTCCCTTTTCTACCTTCCCTCCCCACACCCTAAAAACCAGTTTGCAATAAAACAGAATATACACAGAGATGCGTACATACATAAAGAAATCTGTTCCTGAACATCACTCAATTCTAATCCTTCATATTCTCCGTTGTGGTGGTGTTGATTTCCATCTTGATTATTCAAAGATGGTCTAAAACTGACATAAGCATGCCTTCTTCCGTATCTTCTACCTGTGATAGTCTGATACCCTCCTGTTGGTTTTGGCCATGCAGGTTTGCCAGCTTCTTGACCCATTGCTGCATGAGATTCTAGAGGAAGAAAATAAAAAACAAGGAACAAGCAAACAAAAAAAGACTGTATTAGATAACAATACATCTTCTACAGTTTTAATCTTCTCCAAAAATTTATTTTTTATTTTAAAGCAAGGAATTTCCCATTTCTTGTCTACAAAGCTTTGAAATTCACAAACATAAACTGTTAAGATCTTCAGGGGCTCGGTGCATATGTGAAAGCACATAACAGTTACAATTTTGATCTGCACTAATTACAAACAAGGCCAACTTTGCCCTCAACAAGTCCGTGATAAATAAAAGACCCTATATAAACAATTGAAAGTAAGTCCAGATGACACAAGACCTCCTTTCTTCTTTGAAAGCAACTTATTTCTGCACCTCATACCTACATCATCTCACACAAGACATTTACAAAAACTGTAACAGAAAAGCCTTCATGCCATATAGGGCTGTAGCCCATGCATGGTTGCTATTACTGCAGTATGCAATGTTGACAGATCATAACACTTACCAAGAAAACATGGATTAAGAGCTACACAGGAACTTGAAAAACAGAGTGGGAAAGCTGCCAACAATGCAATGCAGACAGTTTCTAATACAGTAGTAGTATCATCTATACATAATCTAACACAAGAGCTCACGCCCAAAGGTTTGTACAAATACAAATGGAAGACCACATTTCAGAGGTTCAATGGCTTTCCCATCTCCCTTTATGTCACTTTCAATCTGCACTGCACATAGAGGTTACATATTAGCTTTTCCACTCTTGAAAGTTGAAATAGACACACATCAAATGTAAAGAGAATAAACTCGGCAACTATTAACATAGATTCTGAGCAAAAGATGTAACAGCATATGTACTAACTGTCCAAGATAGCAGTGCTTTTTTCTCTTTTTAAATGGGCATCATTTTTGAAGTTGTCATTTTGCTGGGTCTGACACACAGGAAGCTACCCTTAGTGCTATCTACTTAACATGAATCAAAAAATAAAATGTAAAAAGAGAAGCAAGTATTTGAGGGGTAGAACTATACTTATAAAAGTCATGTAATTACTCAAAAGCTTCAGCTCATGGGTGTCCAACCTTACAGTTTTCCTGGGCTACGCTGAGTAAAGAGGAAAAAATCCTGGGCCGAGGTAGAATCATAGAATCACTCAGGTTGGAAAAGACCTTAAAGATCACGGAGTCCAACCATGACCTAACCATACTACCCTAACTAACAACCCAATGCTAAATCATGTTCCTGAGCACCACAGCCAAATGGTTTTTAAACACATTTTAAACACAAAATGTTTCTAAACACAAACATTTTAAACACATCACCAGGGATCGTGACTCAACCACCTCCCTGGGGAGCCTATTCCAGTGCTTAACAACCCTTTCTGTAAAGAAATTTTTCCTGATATCCAACCTAGACTTACCCTGGCGCAACTTGAGGCCATTTCCCCTCATCCTGTCACCTGTCACCAGTGAGAAGAGACCAACCCCACTCTCGCTGTAAACACCTTTCAGGTATTGGAAGAGAGCAATAAGGTCTCCCCTCAGCCTCATTTTCCCCAGACTAAACAACCACAGTTCCTTCAACCTCCCCTCATTAGGCATATTCTCCAAGCCCCTCACAAGCCTTGTTGCCCTCCTTTGGACCTGCTCCAGCATCTCAATGTCCCTTCTGTACTGAGGTGCCCAAAACTGAACACAGTACTCAAAGGTAGGTTGTTTCAAAAGTAAAGCCTCATATATTTCCATGGAAACAACAACAGATACAAAGAACACAATAACACTATTTGATAGAGGAAATCCTCAGCTACAAGACTATTTTTCAGCACAGTCACCTCCATTAGCTGTGCATTTTCATCAGCTGAAACATCACCTACTACCTCACTGAGCTCACATCTACAATGTGGTCTCCATAAATGTTCAGAAAGTTTCACTGAACGCCAATGGGCGCCATTTTCTCCTCATAGAAGAATCCAGTGACACACCTTTGCTTCATACACACTTCCATGTCAGACGCCATTTTGTAAGATTGCTCCTCTTCAACCATCTGACAGATGGCAACAAAATGCAATGGAAAATCGGTGGGAAAATCAGTAGTTCAACCACTACTGCCTTACCACCAACGCCTGCTTCTGATGTGGGCCAACATAATAAAATAGGAGGCATTACTTTCAGACCAGCCCTTGGAAAATATATAACGTAGCTAGTATGCGTAAACAACAAAACTAACTTTAAACATTTCTTATTAAAATAAAAACAGAGCAACAAAAAACAGTGGGATATTTCACCTTGCTTCTTTGCAACTAATGCAAAAGTCCGCTTCAGTGTCAGCAGTTGCAATTCTTAGTGAGTTCTCCAAGTGTTAGCAATTTTTGATGAAATTTTACTCTTCCTGTACTTCATCCCTGAAAACAGTTGTTTACAAAAATACATACTGCCAAAAAGCGGTGATATGAATAAGGCATGATGGTGAAGTGAGTGCTATTTCTCTCTGTGAAGAGAGGGTTCATGAAAGTCCAACCAAGAGAGGATCACATTTTGGACTGTCACTCTATTCATTCTGTTTAAAAATCTGTAGGTAATGTATTTATGTCGACTGAAAATGGAGTTACAAATACACAAAAAAGTGCTGATTTTTTTTTTTTTTTTTTTTTTGCTGTTTGCAGGACTGTGTTTAGCCCATGTATCACAACGCATACAATTATCTGCCACAACTTGAGTGAGCACTGCACTGTGCCTTCTCCATGTCCTGGTGTCAGCCTACACAGTGCTGATCACACACTGATTTGTGGTTGCTGTGAGCAATAGGTGTGTGCCCAGGGCCAGGCAGGGCCGCTCAGTGGGGCAGAACCACCACTGTGATGGCACAATGCAGGGAGCGGCTACAGGATGGGCTGGTCAGTATGTGGCCCACAGCCCAGACATGCTAACCTCAGCTGAAACAGCAAATAGAAGTATCTACTTATTAAAAGGCACAACTTCTAGTAAATGCTACAGTCCGAAGTTCAGACAGCCTCCTACAAGAATTTGTCTATAACTGTCAGCATGGCAACTCCAAAAACTTTTCCTAGCAACTGCACTTCAAAAGTTCTGTGAATTAAGTTCAAATACTTCCTGTCTGATCTGCCACACAGAAAAAGCAAACAAACAAACAAAAAAATCAACAGTGAGATAGAGAACAACGGTGGAGAATGTACGGTCTCCAAAAACAGGCAAGCTTCTAGAAAGTAAGACTTTTTCTTTTGCTTGATAATCAGGAAAAAAGTTACGGGTGGGGTAAATGAAAGAAAATTGCACTAAAATGTCTCTCACAAGAGTCTGAAGTATTTGAGTTTTATTCCCAGGTGAATTTACAGCAATAATAAAGATATTTGCAGCGCTCAAAATTGGAAAGCAAATAGTTGCAATTCAATTACTTAGAACTGCAATGTTACACTTAACTACAACATAAGGAGTTAATCTTGTCAGCTCCACTTTTTGTGATCTTTAGCCAATTCTAAAAAGCATTTACTACAGTGACGCTGCTATAACTTAAAAACATTAGATCTACAGCTCTAAATCTCCTCTGGAATGTATAATCCTACTTATCTCTCCTTTCCACTCTTCTCCCAGCACATGAAGTGTCTCCACAACCATGGCCCAGTTCCACAAGTACTGTGTAAGTTCAAACACATCTATCACTAGTGGCAGTGTCACAAAACTGCTTGTTTCTACAGAGCTGGGATACAACCCAACCAAACCTCTGCAGAAAAAAAAAGTTAAAAAAATGAGCAGCTAGAGATTCTCATTTACCTATGTAGTTTGATTACATGCAATCTTTTTCTTTTTAAATTGCATGTATTTGCCCACAGCTGTTCGTACCATATTGAACAACAGAAGCTAAAATGGTAAATTCATCATTGACTATGCTATTCCTGCAATTCTTTTCAAATACTGCCACTAGAAATGTGAAAACAATCCTTTATCATCTTTGCCAAAACAATCTCTGCAACAAATGCAACAATAAAAAAGAAGTGGGAGGGGAGGAACTGACAATTAATTTTCCTAATTAGTCAACCAGTTAATATCCCTACTAAGTCAATCAGCAAGTCATGTTTATTCAAGCAAGCGCTGAATTGTTCAGTTTCCACAGATTATAACATGATTGGTAAGCAGAGAGCCAGAGGGAGATGACAGTAAGCAGCCATATCCACACAACTTGCAGAGCAAAACCCAACAGTTAGATTAATAAATCAGCACAGCAGGACAGAAGTTAGCCCTCAAACATGCTAATAAAACTTCTTGAAATAGAAGGTAAAAACACAATGTAACTGCTTAATTCTCAATTCATCAGTATTCCTCACAAACAGATGTCCACTCAGAGTCAAACTCTCTGAATACAAACATTTGGATTTGTTTTTTGTTTTAAATTGATGTTCACAACTGGCAAGACCTTTAAAGTTCCATGCAATGCCTTTTCTGTTCCAAATAATGCTTTCACATTAGGAGGATTTATCTTGTGTTCAATTATTCTTAAAAGATGCAGTTATTCTTCCTTGGGAGAAGTTTAGTAGATCAAACTAGTGAAAACTTCTACCTTTTACTGAATGTTTGGATTTCACATTTGAATTAAAGGAAGAGATGACTTCTACCTAGATAACAAATATGAGTAGGTGCCGCACATTTATTCATCTGCATGCCTGAAATGGGCAGCAATTAGGCATCTAAATCCAGAGATCAGTCTGCAAGCAGCACTTTGATCAACGAAGTTCTCAAGATACAGAACAAACATCTTCTCTCTGCTTCTTTTGGCAAGTCCATCCTTAGCAGTGGGCATTATTCTGCCTGGCACACAAAAGCTCAATTTACTCAGCCTGTTCAAAGAACTACTAGTACCCGCTGATAGGACAGATTTCTGCTAGAGGGATGACGCATTCTCACAAAAGCCAAGGCCTGGATGAAAGGATGTGTTTCCCTCCTGATGCAACACATCTGTAACTAAACTACGGGAAATTGGCTGAAGACATGATTACCGTGTTAAGTTAAAGATGGTTATAGCCACACCTCCATTGTTTGAGAAGGATGCCTGAATTTCTCAAAGGTTCATTAGCACCAGTCATGAAGCAGAAAATGAAGCAGAAAATTATTTCAGGTTACCAGAGCTGGATTTAAAAGCAAAACTCAGAAGAGCAGTTCCTAAATTGCACAGTGAAAAAACAGACAGGTGGGCTCTCTACGGTACTGTATTTAACCAATAAAAGCAAAGCAGCAGACTATTTTGCATCCGTGACTGCTGCACTGAGGACCCCACTCCCTAGAGCCAGCTGAGTACAGGCTGCAGCACAGAAAGCCTGAGCATCTGGACTCAATCCATCTGACTTCCCCAGCAAATCCAGGTCAGTGTTCCCCCCTTCATACCCCCACCCCCCAAACAAGGAAAAAAAAAAAAAAGCAAAAAAAAACAACTACACAAAACACCCCTTTTTCCAGAAGTAACACTGCTTTAAAGGTTAGCTGTAGATGTATATATCACAGAATGACCAAGGTTGGAAAAGACCTGCAACACCCTCCAGTCCAACCATTCACGTACCACCAATATTTCTCCACTATACCATGTCTGTCAGTACATCTAAGTGTTTCTTGAACACCTTCAGAGACAGTGACTGCACCACTTCCCCGGGCAGCCCATTCCAGCACCTAACCAGAAGAAGAAACCTTTCCTAACATCCAACCTGAATCACCCCTGGTGCAAGTTAAGGCCATTCCCTCTAGCCCAATCACAAGTTACATGAGAGAAGAGGTCAATTCCCATCTTGCCACAATCTCATTTCAGGGAGTTGTAGAGAGCAATAGGGTCTTCCTGATCCTCCTCCAGACTAAACAATCCCAGTTCCTTCAGCAGCTCCCCCTAAGACTTGTGCTTCATTACGCCCACCAACTTCATTGCCCTCCTCTGGGTACACTTCAGGGCCTCTACATCTTTTATGTAGTGAAGGGCCCAAAACTGAGCACAGCACTCCAGGTGCGGCTTCACCAGTGCTGAGTACAGATGGATGATCACTTCCCCACTCCTGCTGGCAACAGTATTTCTGATACAAGACAGGATGCCATTGGCCTTCTTGGCCACCTGGGCAAGATAAACAGGTGTTCACAGCCCAGTACCATGACAGAGACACTCAGAAACAATCCGTTACCTTGATCACAGTCCTAAACACAAATGAGTGAGGTTGATGGAGCCAGACTTGATCAGGCTGGAACCTCCTGTCCTGTGACTCAGTGAGCTCTCAGCAGTACTCTAGACCCCAGCACTACATCCCCCAACATCTCCACTGACTCTGCATTGCTTTCCATTCTTCATTATCCTCTTGACCCCTTCACATCCTGCACCCTAGAAAGAAGCAGTCTCCTGGGATTAAGGCATCCATGGCCTAGATCTGCAGTAATACTCATAAACTGCCACCATCTGGGTGGATGTGAAACATGCAAATGGGACAACTGGCCACAGGTGCAGGCAGGCTTGTCTGTTCTGTGGTTCTCAGCAACTTATTCAGCATCATGCTGTTCAGAGTCTTACTCACAAAAGCACTGTTAAAAGTTACGAAAGGAATCAAGGCCTATCTAAGCCACTTTAATAAAATCCTGCTTTTCTTCAAATGTAGTAATATGGAATGCTCTTCTTTCTGCATCTAGTAATTTCTGTAGTTTGAAGAGAAGACAATTGAGTTTTCTAACTTGGTCTGCATACACTTAAACAGAAAAACAACAACAAACTTGAGTACAACACATGATCTGCTTTGACTGTCCTCATGCATAATCTTGGCCCATCATGAACGTCGTAACCTATAAATAAGACTAACTCTCATTTATGAAGTTGACAATTTGGAGTATTTTATTCCCTACTAGTGTATAAAAACCAGCCAAACAAACCTCTGAACCTCCTGAAAAGTCTGTTCACCAACAATTAAATGGAAAGAGCAACCAAGAATCCATATACGCTAAATTTCAGCCTGTACCCTATAATCACTGAATTTGACAGGTTCACCTAATTGCACTTGCATCTCACCTACAGCCTTCATGAATTCAACATTTCGTTATTTTCATTAATCTCCATTTGCTCCAGCTGTCTGCTTTTCAAAGCGTGTGACAGCAATGACCAGAAGAATGTGATTTTTTTTATTTTTTATTTTTAAATTCAGGCTGTACTATGATTGCTGTGAAACAGTTTGCAGTGATGACCACACAGATATGCAATAAGAAAAAAACGGGTTTAAATTCTTACTGCATATTTAAGTTTCACTCTTCCAACTAGCTGATATAAAAACAAATTTGTGCTCAGACAAATTTAAATATAAATTGACACAGATTTTCAACTACTGAGGAGGAGCCTGCATTCCCACTAGCCATTAGCATTTGCCTTTCCAGTACTGACATTAGTGAGCAATGGTATGAAAATCTGTGCATGCTATTTGTAAAAAGCTGTACAGAAATGCAATTGTTGGAGATATTTATGCATTATTTCAGATGAAAACTGAGGGATTCTTGACAGAAGCTGCATGTTCAAAGCACAAAACACATTTGTAAATTGCTGACCATGAAATAGTGCATAAAGCTTTCTGTGGCAGTATGTTTTTTTTAGTAGAAAGTTTTGGCTCACTGAAGAACTGGAAAGATATTAAGAGTCTCTCCAAATACATTCAATAAGCAAAGAAATAAAGAAGGCTTCTTTAACAAAGCGAGCCAGGGAGGAAACTACATCATGAACAAATTGTAGCTACTGTTCTGTTTGAACCAAAAACGTGGAGATCTGCTACACTGACAGGCTTATCATAGATAATGGTCAATAATATCATAGTCGTGGAGAGGGAAAAACAAAACAAAACAAAACGCTTTTCACCACCCTTCCTCTTCCCAGTCTTCTTACTTGGGGAATTTGCCATGAAATATTTGTTGCTGTGACAGCTTCCAGAATTGACCGTCACAACTGAACAAGACAAAACAGACCACATCTCCTTGAAGACCTGCAACTAAATTCATGTTGAGCAGAAAAAAAACCCCGCTATGCTTCTGCATCAATTCACAACAATTAATAGTAAAACTGACAAAGTTGCTAACCGTCCCTCATCCTTTGCATCACAACACATTAATTCAACTATGTTATCCATTAATAAAAAGTTCTGAGAAAAAAAGCTTGTTTTCAGCTATCTTAAAAATCTAAAACCAAACCGTAGCATTAGCTAGCTTTACCTTGAAGAGGTGGAATAAAGACCTTCTCCTTAGCAGTTATTTCTGATAGCTGTTAGCCCAAGAAAGCCATTGCATTCAAAAAGCCATATGCCCCTGAACTTATGCTTGCTTCTACATCCAAAACTGCCTAGATGGAGATTCCAGTTATTCAATTTGGATTTAAACAACAGTTACAGTTTTACAAGCAGCAGTGCTCTGGACAAGAGAGATTTCATCATTTCAGTTCACAGAAGAAAGTCACAGAATAAAAATGACAGAAATGTGAATAATTTAAAACATGCTATTGTCACAATTCCCACCTCTCCTCCCACTACAGCCAGATTAGCACTGAAATTCTTGAAATACATTATTATTCTCACAAACTCCAAATAGTAAAAACTAGAAAATTTATTTTCAAAACAAAGAATGTTCAGCAAGAATTTAGCAACTTTGATTGGGATTTATCTACGCCTTGGAAAACAACACCAGAAATAAAAATTAAGCATTTTACTGAAGAACCTGATGCACTTACATAAAAGTTCCTCCTTCAGAGTCTTTGGTTTAGCAGTGACTTTACACTGCTCATTAGGATATTTGAGAACACAACAGTGTTATTTCCATAAGCAATATACACATAGTTGAGCTGATACTAACAAATGGAATATGCTTCAGGGATTTATTTTTCAGGCATTAGTTATTGTCTTTTCATTAACCTTCCAGGTCATTTTGCACTCTCCTCTGAGCATAGGAATTCCACTAAGTCAATGTTTTTACTTAGCACAGCTCCTTATCTTTGCCTGCGGCTGAAACTAGCCCGCAGTCCCAGTTCAATAAGCCGTCAGTCTGACTTTCTACTGAATTCACACTAAATTAAAACAAACTTTTTTTTGTTTACCTCTTGGATTACATAAACTGATTATTTTGTTAATGACTGAAACATCAGCTGGCTATATCTTCAAACAGACTGACCAATTTAGGTTTCTGGAATCCCAGTAATGCAAAGGATCCCTTTTGCAAACACAACCACATATTTTTTTTCCCCCACTGTGGGGCTGACTTTGGAAGCACAGTACAGGCAATTAAAGATACCTCAATGTCTTTGTGAGGAAAAAATGGTGCTTGTTGTCACCTCCTTCGCTTTAATGACTAAGTAATTCTGCGTTTAGATCACTTAGAGGGTCAAGATAAACATTTACTCCATTAGATTTATACACCAAGAACACTGCTGGGCACTACACAGTTATTTATTACATCACATCAAACTAAACCCTTGAAAGTACTTAGAGGCATGCTTGATGCCATCATGTTTATAACTACTGTGCTACTAGTCTACCAGTCTGATCCTATCAATTTTGATAGAATCAGTGCCAGTGAAAGTAAAATAGTAACACCAACTGGCTATATGACCCTATGCATACACAGTATCAGAATCAGGTTCTGACACTTGATATTTCACTCCACCTCTGCTCTGCGCTGTCCTCATGCATACATCCTGCCCAGAGCAAGGCTTTTTGCAGCATTCTGACTCCAGCAGGAAGAGGGTAAAGAGACCAGGACAACAGTGCTTCCTCCTCTCTTTGCAACAGCAGCAACTGGAAACCACAGCTGTTTGGTGGAAGAGCAGTAAGAGATTGTTTTGGGGGAAGACATAGGAAAAGACAGAAGGAACAGGAGGCCTCCAAAAACATGCCGCCTATCAGAGAGGGAACATCCATGTACTATTCACGTACTGCTTTGTTACACTGTCTGAAGCTTGGCAATAATGGATGAAGCACGCTGCTAACCATTTGCATTTAGGCATAAAACAACAATTTAGAATTTTAAAATGCTGCTTCAGAAAAAAAGCTTTTAATTTCAACAGTAGAACATAAATTTGAGGGAGGTTTTATGTTCCTATTTTTGTTACCAATAAATACAATTAGCGTTAGATAGCACAATATCATACAAATACTCAACTGTTACACAATGGTAACACAGCAGACATTCCTTGAAATTGCCTAGAAGAAGGTAATAAATGTGTAATATATATAATAAATATTACAAAACCAGATAACTACTAGCACATAAAGTTTTCTTCCTCCAACAATTTTAAAATGGATGACTCCTAAATAAAGACCACTGCAAAATATTCTGATACTAATCTGAATCTCTCCCCAAATACCATACAAGGGGATGAACACCACTGACAGCAGCTTCCTTTCACTTCAGTGTTGAACAGTTTCCACTTCAGACTTCTCTTAAAGTTTGTGGTTTTGTATGCGTTTTGTGCCGTAGTTGCAAAATGGAGGTTTTGAAATATTCCAGTCCAGTTAAACTTAGGAATGTAAATGGTTCATTTTCTGCATTAATCAATATGCACATTCCCACACTGCACGGGTCTGAACAGCTACAAACCCCTGCAAAGTTAGAACTCCTCTCTGTCCCTAAACACTGCCCTAAAGCTGAGGACCCTAACTATGACTGAGGCTCTCCCTGCCAGCAGGGTGTAGGGAATCCCCACGCAGATGCCTACTGCCCACTCACTTCAACCAAATGGACAGGGTCAAGTAGGATTATTCTGCTGTTGCTTCAGCTGTCAAGCTGTGGATTCGATTGAGCTAACTTACTAAGCTTTAGCAAATCCCATCCTTTGAGGGTCTGATTTTTTTTTACAGCTCAGGTGACAGTTCTATCAGAATAACTGAGGTGGCAAAACTAAGCCAGAAGAAGGCAGCTAGAACCAGGGATCACTGTGCCAACCCAGCTGCCAAGGTCCCTGCATTCCTCAGCCAGGCACTCACTCTTCACTGAACCCTGATCTGCAACTATTCCATCAGATGTTTCACCCTCCTCCTAACATTTAACCAGTACCAGTTCATATTCTACATGGTGTCAAGTTTAACTGCACTGCCTTGCTCAGACTTTTGGCCAGGACTAGAAATAGTCTGAATGACTTTCCTCTACCTTGACTTAGCCCTGATTTTGGTAGGACATGCAAATCTTCCTTACTGACTGCCAGCACAGGCTTACCATAATAATTGCTTTTCCAGTTTTTATCCTGAGGAATAGCTTCTGCAGAAATTCTACATTAAAACTCAACTCAAGAGACAGGAAAGATTAAGCAACTGAAGCACTAAGAGCTTTTAAAGATAAGGGCAGCGTATGTATCGTATGCTCTAACCAATTAAGAACAAGCCTCACCCTCCCTTAGAAAAGAACATTACAGCTTGGAAAAACAAGAAGCCTGACTTTGGCAGCAGCCCCTGCAGTGATGAGCTCTGTGTTTTAACTGAAGGGCTGCTGGGCTGCAACACATCTCTCTATACCTCCTTTCCCAAGGCAAGGGGGGAAAATACGACCTAAATAAATAAATAAGGCTCATCAGTTAAGATAAGCAGTTGCTTAATTAAAGAAAAATAGCAAACACTGAATAGAAGTATAAAATAATTATTCCCTACTTCCCATCAACAAGCAATGTTCAGCCACATCCCAGGAAGCAGAGACTCGATACATACAAATTTTGGGAGAACACATGCCTTCACAACCACAGCCTCCCTGCCCAGCTTTTATTGCTGAGCCAGACATCATACGATGCAGGACAACCCTCCGGCTGGTGTGGGCCAGTTGCCCTTGCCATGCCCCTACTCAACTCTTGCTTCCTGCTGCCTGCTAGTTCTTGCAGTTAAGCTGGAAAAAGCCTTGAAGCTGTGCTAGCACCAACTACCAAAACATGCTGCAATATCAAGGCTGCTCCAGGCACAGGTGCAGAGCCCAGTGCTGTAGGGGCTGCCAGGGGAGGTGAAGCCAGACCCATCACAATGCATCTTGCCAACACAGCTCACCTCCAGGCTGCAGCACTCAGCTGAGCTCACCCAACTCTTCTCCCTTCCCCAGCACTAAGATTTTTCACACTCCAAATGTGTACTGAACTAAAGACAAAGAAGTAGTTTCTCTCATGCTTTTTAAAAAATTACTTTTTTTTTTTAAAATTTTTAAATAAACCATGTACTGATATTCTGACTCCTTTTCTCTTTTGCACTCAAAATTAACTCAAAAAACTTCCCTTTATCTGTCCTCTCTCTTCCCTTTGCCTATGACCTCCACGTTCTTTCTTCAGCTTCAGCTCCCATTACAAACTTTCTACATAAGGATGTACTTCTTTTGAGCTGAAAGGCCACAAACAAAAGCCAGTACTAAGCAAAATGCTGAAACTTTAATACTGTTTAAGTAGACTAGGTTTGGTTTTACTTTTATCAGTGCAGATGACCTCACCATACTTTAGTTAGACAGAACAGTCACTTCCTTTCTTGCTGATAAACCCAACAAACACAAGATGACAGCAGAATCCCAGGGTGGAAGTTCAAGTACTACACACTCTCAGAAAAGATAGAATTCAGATCATGTCCAAAGATGTAATTTTTCATATTGTTGTCTCTAATAGAGTCAGTTAAGGAAGATGGAAGTCATCTTAACCCCAAACCGAACAAACTCTTACCTACCATCAATCGTAGTGAAAGTCATTCTCAGAAGTGCCTCTCTTTTCCCTGAGAGGAACAACGAAACCTTACTGCTTTCAACATTTTTTTTTTCTTTCCACAAACATCCCTTCTTGGATGTAAGAGTAACAAAAGCCTCTGATCCAGGTGACAGATAGAACATATCCAAAGCTAGCTCTCAAGATGAAATTTGAAAGTTTAGACATGAAATGTGAAGGGGTTCTTATAGATGTACTAAGAAAACGAGAATTCTCAAGAAGAGAAGAGTAGGATATTGCTGTTCAGTAGGAATAAACAACTTAGCAAATTACCAAATCAGTAGTAATGGCTGGTGTGCAGCTATGTAAGATACAGCACAAAGTTATAGAGGTCCCCACATTGCAAGAGTCAATACTTCCACGGTGCTGTAGCAAACAGAAACATACCAAGTCATGTTAGAGTGAAGGCTACAGGATGTGCACAGTTAATACCTCTATCCTGATCAACACCAAAACTGGATCTAGCATTCTGCAAATAGTTTTTAACACCATGCTTAAAGATGAAATGGCACCAAAACTTCCCTTACATTCTGAAACAACAAGTGGAAATTATCTAAGGAAAATGTTTCTACCTGTAGCAATACTACACAAGGCTGCCAGAAAGCAGTTCCAAATGTGAGAACTTTTGGAAGGCACATTTGGAAGGAAAAAGACTTAAGGCCTTCCCAAGGTGCCTCCCACACTCATGGCCCTAAGCCCACCACAATTTCAGACATGTACTCTTCTCCCAGGAGCTGGGATCACAAACACACAGAAATGAGTTTCACATCATTCTTAACTATGCTGGGATGAGAATAGGATTGCTACTTTTTTTTTTTTTTCTTTTCTTTTTCCCCAGCCCCTGGTGGGTAGAGTAAGATAGGACCTACAATGTTACTCCCAACTACTTGCTTCCTTTCACAAAACTCAGATGACAAATCACCATTTATCTACTGATCACATTCTCATTTTTCTGCTTTTGCATATCTTTATTTTTTTCTTCTTAAACACTCCTAGAAGATAACAGTTGAAATGTTCTATGGCATGATACTGGTTTCACAGGGTGTAGTACAAATGCTTGATTTTCCTGTCATTTTCCTTTAAAACACAGCTACCGTTTTACTCAAAGCCTCTTCTGCCAATCCTAGAGGTACATTAAAGATGTATTAAGCAGGAGTAAGTTTTCAGGGGTCAAAAATACTCTTGTTGATTTCTGACTCTAACTACTGCTTAAAATTGTTACCTGACAACTTTCCTGAAGCTGTTATCGAGTTACAAATTTCTTGTTCAAACACATCATGGACATTCACCTGTTTATAATGCAATATCAGCTACAGAGAAATTGAAATAGAATGCTTATTTAGTCATCTGAAAATGTTTTAATATCACTTGAGTTATGAAAATTTCTCTTGATCATTTCAGATTTATCTAACACTAAGCTGATGGGGAAGGATATTTCAGTGTAACTGATTACCACTAATCTCCTGAGCAATCATCCACAATCCACCAGCAGGATCAGAGCAATTTTTCTGTATTTCACTTTTCTGTGTTATCAAGTATCATTTCATATTCATTCAGTTATCATCCTGGGTTTTCTTCTTCTTGCGCAGCATCTAGGAGAAAACTGCTGCAGATGTTGGAGCGACACCCAGAAAACCACAGGAGAATTTAGCATCTGAACAACTGCTAACTTTTCAGATCATGTTTTAATAACTAAGTACATATCAAAAAACAGATGTATGTGCCAATTGGAATTCTTTCTGCTTCCAGTCACACACTTACCTACCCAAAATGCTCTGCATAGGTCTAGTACCAAAACATCATGCATGAAATAAATCAAATTTGAAAAGCTGTTTTATGATTAATACTGTTGGCAGCACAATCTTTAGATATCTTCCTCTACAGTGACACATAAGCAATTAGCAATTCACATGGTTGTATGCTCCGTCACTCTTGCAGAGTATTCTACCCATTACCACAAGCTTGCTAATAATTACCCTTTTCCAGAGTAAGTTATAACCAGCTCCACAAGTACCACAAAAACAGCCAACCAGATACAGCCTTTAAGGCAACAAAGGTTCCTGCAAGGACTATATTTTCTACTTTAGCTTAAGAAGTGCCCTTGTATTAAATAAGTACAGCGTTATGTCCAAACACTTCAGGATGTTCCTGTGATTAACAGCAATAAGCGTGTTTCATCCAAATAAGCCTATCAAAAAAATCACAGCTGAAACTTCATACTGCCCAAAGTACCACTCAAGTTAGCATGTTTTAGGGGCATGCAAAGCACCTCTCCTCTACTGTTGCTCTGACCAGAAAGCTGGAGTTACTGTTACATCTTCCAGTGATTTGAGTTTATGCCATATTCAAAGTTGTCCCTGTATAATGAAACAATATTCAAGCAAGTTTTTAAACATGAATTTGTCAACCAAAATTAATGCAAAGTAGGCTTTAGGGACCTGCACAAACACCTCACCAAACACACAGGGCTGCTCCCAAAGCAATGCCTCCAGTTTTTCTGATGTTGGTGGTACGGCAGCAGAGTTTGAACCTTCACACCAATATTCCATTCTATTTTGTTACCATGAGACAGATGGCAGCGGGGAGCAATCTGACAAAATGGCATCTGACATCAACAAGCATATGAAGCAAAGGTGTGTCAATAAATTCCTCCACGTGGAATAAATTTCACCCACAGATATACACGGTTGCTCACGGAACTGTTACAGTGACCAAAAAATGGATGTGCACAGTGAAAGCTGGATAGCGAAAACTGGACTCTGTGGACAACAATTTCCTAACAATGCTGCCACTGTGAAACAGCAGGTCACCTCCACTGGTGCAGAATTCACAAGCATGGCATACAGGCCCTTGTTCATGACTGGTGAAAACATACAGTTAATGGTAGTGACTACACTGAAAATCAGTGTTTTCTACATGAGAATTTCGTCTATCAAAGAGCGTTATTGTGCCCTTTGTATCTGTTGTAGTTTCCATGGAAATAAATACTTCCACAGCATTGATTTCAGAACAACCTCTCAGAAACAAGACTGCTGAAGCTTCTTCACAACACTGCAGTGGACACTATCAGACTTCTATAGCACTTTCCATGAAAATGCAGGGGAATCATTAACATATCAGTGAACAAATTAGTTAGAACAAGTTTACTCCACATACTTTATTCAAAATACTCAGAAACACTACCATAAACATTTATCAAAAAGCAAATTTTGTGGTTGGAACTTCAACTGCATCCACAACTCTCAATCCCTCAGATGCCAAACACACACTGCTTACACTGCCAGAGACTGTCTTACACATTGTCCTCAGCACAAGGGTGTTCTTGCCCCTGCTTCTAAAACAAGCCTTCTGAGACCTAAGAGATGAAGAATCAAAACATACATAACCCAGCAATTACTACAGATCACCATGGATATTGCTATGCAAAAATGTCAGCTAAAATAGTTTAATTTTTGCTACAAAAATCCACCTCAGAATTTGGTGAATTAATCTAGCACATCACATCAATATTCCTTACTTGCTATGCTAACCTGTTTTAACAAAAGCAAAGATTTTCATGAGAGCAGTTAAGGCAGTAATTCATTCATCTTATTCTGGGGTCTTCATCTGTCAGAAACCTGCGCATACTATCAACATTGCACTGCAATTCACTGTACTGGTGATGGAAACAAGCAACTGTCATATTTCATACTACTGCCTTGATGCTGCATTTTAGTAACACCTCTGAAACATTTTTTCCAGACATTTTCTTTCTTTAGAGGGGGAAGAACATGAAATCAGTTCCAAGCAAGTACAATCCAACAACAAATGAACTTGCTATCTGCACTTTCTCAGACAAATTTAAATATACATACTTTTCCAAAATTAACTTTACATCTATAAAGTATGTATTCATGGTTTTGTGTATTAAGAGAAAACAGTCTGACAGCACTCTTTATTGTTACAGGAATCTTTTTTCCCATACACAATCTGAAAGAACTTTACATATATATTAAAAAAAGGCTTTTCTAAAGCCCTTAAATATGTATACAGGCGAGTGCAAATCAAGAACCACACCAAAATAAGTGTCTGACAGTAAAAGGGGATGGGAAAGGGGCCTAAGCGCAGTCTCTGAACCCACAAACACATCCTTCGATGTTTCTACTATACATCAACACCTGCGATGAAAACTGCAACACTAACTCTATCCGTTTCTGATCACGAGAGCTCACGTACTATGTAACAGATGTGCATTATTCATATGGGACGTGGATTCACCACGTAACCCAGCTGACCCCGGGGCCATACAGCCGCACGGCGCCCAGCTCCCTGGGACATCCCCAGCCGGGACGGCTACGGAGAACGCTCTGGCGGCAACACCAGAGCGCACGCACACGTCTACCAGGAGCTCCATATGAGGGAGAGGCCCATCTTGAGTAGCGCAGCTACGCGTTACCATATTGCTCTGTGTACGGAACTGCTCGTGGTTGGGCGAGGCACGTCCCTTCCGGAGCGCGGCAGAACACCCCCCCCCCCCCTCCGCGGGGCGTGCCGGCAGCTCGCAGCCAGCCCGGATTGGCCCCCGCCGGGCGGCTCTCGTTCGGTCCAGGCGCGGCCCGGTAGCAACAGGGCTCGGCCCGCACTGCCCGTTCCCGAGAGACATCGGCCCTGGGGAGTCAGCCCGGAGCTCTGCCGACATCCCCGCCAGAAGCCCCACGCCTGAGGACTCCGGCTCGCCGCGGCCCCTCGGCTCCCACCCGCTGCTCCGACCCCCTCGGCCTTCTCCCAGCCCACAGGCCGCTCGCTCCCGAGGGAGCCTCTAGCGACCCCCTAGGCGCGCCGGCAGCCCTGAGATCTTTACAAGGCAAAGCGCTGCCCTGCTCGGCTCCTCCTCCTCCGCGAAGCCGCTGTCCCCGCCGGAACCCGCTGCCCGAGCCGGCTCCGCACTCACCCCTTCCGGGCCCGGCCGCACGCCTCCCAGCGGCCACCACAGCCTGCCCGCCGCCCTCAGCACAGCCAATCCTCTCTCTGTGCTAGCGAACGGCAGCCAATATCTGGCCAGGAGGAAGAGGAAAAGACCAATTCCGACAGAGGGGCGAGAGTTACAGGCGCGTCCCTGCCTCCCACGGAGGTCGGGGCGGGGCGGGGCTACCGGCAATTGCGGCATCACAAGAAGGGAGGAACGCCCCGCCGCCTGTGGGGAGGCTCCGCCCTCAGGCCGGAGGGCCGGTGCTGAATGTGTCGTCGGGATGTGGGGCTGTGACGTGCAGAAAGGAGGCTGGGGTGTGCCCTGTCTGCCCTGGTGAAGCTCAGCCTGGTGAAGCTATTATTTTTGCAAATTTGTTTTTTATTTTGTTTTATTTTTTTTTTTATTGCAATTAGTTAGTTCCTCAGTTCCCCTCTCATTTGTTTTATCCAAAGAATTTCAGCTAGCATAGTTTTGTGTCATTTCACAGTCTCAGGTGTTTCTGTGCTCCAGTGGCAGGTGAAATTCTTGCACAAACAGGACTGAAAGAAGTATTGGATGATGGAAGTGGCCTGCTTCCAACTACAATGGAAGTGTTCAAGTGTTACCCATTACTTATCACCATGTTTTGTACATGCTGTGTATGCAACACATCCACTTAGGAGCGGATCATGTACAAACAGTTATACCTGCTTGTGGACATATGGTAGCCAAGACTGACTTTATCTTTTTTTTCCCAAACAGGAAAGCAGGTTTATCTCAACAGGAGGTCTGACGAAACTGGGTTTCTGTGAATGTGTCCCATTTTCCAGCTGCTGCCCAACAGCAACCATCACCAGTCACCCTTTTTTTTTTACAGCCCTTCCACACATCTTTTACCTCATCTGCTCATTTCTTGTTCCTTCCGTGTTTCCTCCCATGTTAAGCAAGACAAGAATCAAGATGTGCTTCGCCAGTATGTACATAACTACTGAAAGCTAGGAAGCCATGTAAAACAGAAAGCTGAGGAGTTCATGCTCAGCATAAGTCTTAACTTTGTTTGCTTTCTCCTCTACATTGCTTCTGATTTTTGCAGAACTTATGGAGTTGTTATTGTAGTGTTCCTTCCTTTTGTTTTTTTACTAAAATAAGATTCAGTGCAAGTAAGAAAGTATGCTGGTGCATACGTAGGCAGACAGACTGATGGACAGAGAAACCAAACAGGTATTTTGCAGTAAAGGACCAAAATAGGCTACTGTTAATAGACTGCCTCTACAAACAGTAAAGCTTAAATCTCTCAGCAGCAGAGTGTATAGAACTTCAAGTTATGTTTGTGTTGTAAATTATCCCCTTGCAGAGCCCAGCATAGATGAGCATACGGGGAGCAGGAGAAAGTAATCACATGGGTTATAATTATCCTCTGTAAGTACTCCTCTTGGTACATTAACCCAGCAATCCATGGAAATACAGCAAGAGTTTTGGCAGGAACTGTCCATCTAATTGGAAGGACACTACTCCCATGCAAACATCATGAGCTTGTGCTGGAGGAGCAAGAGTGAGCTCTTCCTGAAAGCTTTATTTGCTGATGGATAATTCTTCACATATTTCAGTGAAGAATTAATCCAGAAATTCATTAAGCCTTACAGTTTCTAATGAATTTTAAATGGTTGGATGAGACATCTCCACACTGCTGAAGCATCCATATTGTGTTTAAAAGACTAAATAAACAAATAGAAAGATTTGCTATGTGAGCTGTGCTTAATACATCTTAAGTGAGAGGCATGTAGAATTTTGTGATTTTTTTAAATCTTGATAGTCTTCAAACCAAGCTTTTTTTTTCTCAGGAAGCTGTGTTGTAGCTGCACATACTGATGCTGTGCCCAGTACCAAACCAGAAGACACTACACATCCAGGAGCATCATCCTTTACACAACTCCAAATTACTAGGTTTTATAGCAAGAGAGGAATGTTATGGTTATCCATCAAGTTCATCCTTCTTCCTAGAGATATGTGAATAAAGATATGACATGTAAAAATACTATTCAAAATATGAATAGTAACAGGCAGACATGAAAAACAACAGGATGATAATATGTTCCTGTAACAAAGTTCTATTGCAAATTGTAAGGGTGTGTGGAGGGAGTGCACCTGCTCCTTGATGTGTATCTGGGCACAGGCCTTTTTTAGTGCTACAGAGGATAATGAGAAAGGAAGGAAGCCGTAAATAAAAACACACAAGGACATGGACCTGACAGTGGATAAAGTAGGCAGTACTGGGACGCAGACGTGGTCAGCCACATGGATTGAAGAGGGTATGGGAGAGAGTGTGAAGGTTTATTCCACCTAGGTTGTCTGGCTGGGGCCCTGATCTGTTGGGAAACTAACTGGAAAAAGGAGGTACATGTGGGAGGTCCACATCTGCTGGCAAACTGTGAGCAGAGCAGGGGGCTGGTGCTGATGCTTAGGGACTACAAGAGTGGGTGTGTATGGGACAAGGATGCAGGCACAGGTGTGTGCAGCCAGCTGAGTGGGAGCAGCCAGTGAGCAGGGCCCTGTGGGTGGGCAATGGCCTGCAGTGCATGCAGGGGGGATGGGCATGAGGGCAGAGGGGCTGTATCATGCTGGGGGAGGGTGGGTGTGTGAGTGCTCGTGACCAGGGGACATCACAACAGAAAAACATTTTTGGAAAACATTTTCCAAAATGGTTAAAGTTTGCTCTTCAGAATAGAATGCAAAATATTTCAGATACCAAATCCCAGAGAAGCTGAAGTAATTCAGTCATTGTTTACTGGAGCTGACTGAAGTACAGTGGGCACGTACTAACAAGTACAGTGTTACATCTCTGAATTTTGGTACAAATTCTATTTTGTCAAGGCTGCAAGTGTGCGCCTCCCTTCTGGTGCTTGGTTAGTAAAGTCAAGGCTTTTAGTGTCCAAGGTGGGCTCCTTCGCTGATACGGGCAAACAAAGCTGGAAACAAGGACTTGTCCCTCCTTACCCCTGAGTAAGCCTTCCACCATGGCTGTACCAGTTGCCTTGTTCTGTCCAACCTTCAGCTGTGCAGCAGCTGCAGCTTAGGCCAGCCCTGCACCTCTACCACTTTACCCTGGCCAAGAGCTCTCTAGAGATAAATGAGTTTTAATCTGTTAGGAGCAAAATGAGTTAAGAGGTATGCTATTTTATCATTGTTGATATCGTGGAAATGATTAAATAAAAAAAAATAAATCTGGGCCTAGTCAAGGAGAAAGAGCAAACATTCTGGAAAGCTCTGTATCTCCTCAAAAGCTCGATAAAAGCGTCTTCTGAATTTGCACAGTGCAAGGATTTTAGCTGCTCTGTGAAGATAAAGATTACCATGCCCAAGCTCTGAGAAGATAAGGATTACCTTTCCTGAGCGGAGGTAATGGAAAATGTGCCTGTGTATCAGAATTGCAGCCCACAGCCTGGCATTTTAGCTTGAATCATCATGGAAGGGGAGTTGTCTTAGGGTATTGGTGATCTGTCAGATGTATTAATAACTATCAAACCAAATTGTGCTCCAAGGCAGGGAGATGCAAGTTCAAAATTAGACAGTGTTGATACGTTTTTACTTCTGACTGTGTTTTTGGCAAAGACAATATGATCCTGAGAATTGTGTCACTGACAGTAAAGTTTGCACTTTGTATTTTTCCAAACGATTCTTTCAGCCTTTTTGTTGACACTCCTGAATACACGGTTGATCAAGATACTTCTTTCTCCTTCTTGAAATAATGAAAGAATTGATCTGACAAAAGGCAGATCTAATGGGTTAAGGCACTCATACATATAGTAGGTGCCGTGGATGAAGACTGGATCCTAAACCAGGAGAAATCTGTGTGAGTCACACAGTTGGGCAGGCGTGCGTTTCAAACTCTTACATGCAATTGTTTTTCAGAAAGTACTGTGAAAAAACACATTATTTTGAAAACTGCCTGCTTTCTGTGAGGACTTTATTTGTGTCAACAGGAGTTGTTTTTGTTTTGTTTTGTTTTGTTTTCTACATAGAGTGAACTGAAAGTTTTTCTGTTCCTAGTCTTTCATAACTCAAATTAAATAAATCCCATCCTGTATAGTGACACCACTGTGTAGGGCTTTCAATCAGTTTTCTCAGTACTTCAGCTTTTTCTCTTTGCTGAATTTGGATACTCTATAGTTGCTGCCGTTGTTGTTTTGGTGTTGTTTTCTTCTTTTTCTTTTTTTTTTTTTGTTTTGTTTTTTACTATCGACTATCTCCACAGTCATCTGGCTTAACAAGGAGAGAGAAACTTATTTTAAGTTATGATTATCTCATCACCAATGGTGATCTGATCTGTAGATACTGTAGTTCCTTCAGCATTAAAATAAGCAGTTTACGTTTAATAGTTTCTGGTCTTTTGTAGCTTTTAGCAAGTTTTCCTCAAAATCAAGACCTCTTGAATCTCTACAAGTTGTTTTATGTATGTAGTGCTGTAGCACTATGGTTAACTATGCTATAGTGAGTTTTCATGTGAACAGCTAAGAAGGAATTTTGATGCCTCTCTATAGATATCCACCCTGTAATTATAAAGTCTCTAATTCTGCTACCCTAGAGTACTTATGAGGAAGCCTTACACTGATGACCTTTCTGTGGTGCTAAGCAAGGGTTTTCCTTGCTTAGCATCACAGAACAGAATTGAATTCACAGAACAGAATTGTGTCAAATACTCTGGCTGAAGTTATGAATTCTGCAGTTATTTTGGAAATATAAAAAACCTCATGGTTTTTCACTGGCATTTTTATGCCTTTTATTAAAGTAAGTCTAAGGAAGGCAAATACTTTTGTAAAGTAAACTAATTTAGGAAGAAGGTAAAATCTGACTGTTCTCAGATATTGCTTCATTAAAAAGTGAAGTGATCCAAAAATTGATGCTGTTGGCTGAGTAGAAAATTTAAATATTCACACTGCATGGCTCGATATGTCATACCTGCAGCTTGACTTCCCAATACATCCAACTGTTTGTCTGTCTCCTTCAGTTTTAAAACTTCTGTATGTTTCAAAGGCAGTGAGTCGTACAGACTGCACTGAGAAAAGAGCAGCATAGTCCACCATGTCAGATAACTGCCATGCTAGTTCAACATCATTTTCTTTCATCCACAGGAGACCAGACCTGTCAGTACTCTCCTCATAGAGCACCTGATTTTGAAATGATACAAGCATCCTAATTAACAGAGGGGGAAAATTCAGAATACAAAGTTTCCAAAATAAATAGGGTGGTATAATTCATTTGTGGGAGATTGATTTTTTGCCAACAAAAATCTGTCTGGGAGTTATTATAGGAATTATCTTGCTACTTATCTTCATTCTGTTTCAGTAACAGCACCTGTAATATTTTATTGATGTAACTAGCAAACCAGATGGCAATTTTACTAAATCTTGGAGAAAAAAATAATTGACTTTTCTACAGTCATTGTGTATGACAAGTAGGAAATTTTAAACTGAACATACAGATTGATCCAATCAAGCCATCTTGTTATGTATGTTGATGATCTGCTATCCTATAGATTACTAGATACTTCCCTGTCTTCCATGAACTACTGGCTGTCACCATATCTTTTATTTGTAAAACTTCAGGAAACTGTTGGCAGAATCTGAAAGTTCTGTGTAACTCCTACAAGCCTCACAGATTCTACTGTAAAAACCAAACTAATTTTATTTATTCTATTACATGTTTAAAGCTAATTTGTTTTTTGGCAAAGAAAGGGGACCACATACAAAGCCTGAATAATTGTTTATTTATTGAGCTCTTAATCTTCCCTGGCCAGTTGGATTGCTTATTCAAATAGAGCCAGTTAATAAGGATACAAAACACAATTATCTCACTTAAAACAATTGCTGTAACATGCAAAATTAATGCTGAACTTTTCTCGTTTTACTGCTTCCCAACACTTTCAAACAAAACATGAATGTTTTCCAGTGACAATATTTTAATATATCATCTAGAGACTAGGTAGGGGAGAACGTTTTCGTTGCAGCAATATCTCATCTAATTTCAGTGGAGAAAAGTCTACCAGCAACCATTCTACCTTTATAAGCATGTAAGTTCAGGTATTTTTCACGTACCAAGTATATGGAAAATTTATCAGTCAGCTCTGATTAAGAAGCTGCACCACTGGGCAGATTTGAAGAGACAGCAGTCAGTCCTGTGTGTTCCAGAGATAACATAAAAAATGAGATCCAGTACAGTTGTCCATGCATAAATCAGGATAGAAAATAAATATGGTGGCAGTAGCCTTACCTATCTGCTCTCAGAAAAAGGATTTATAGAGAAACTAACCAATAAAACACACAGAATCTGGCTTTTGTATTTTCCCATATCTTACCGGTTATATTAACATAAATCATGGGAAATATTGCAACGTGTAGCGTTGTTATATGTAGAAATTTTGCATATTTTAGAAGCTCACTGATCATAGTGAATGTAGAAAAAAATAAAGTCTGTTATTACCAAAATAATAAAATAGCAGGAGATACAGCACTTGTAGATCTTCACAATTAATTTTGGTGTGGTGTTCACTTGAGCAGAAGTTGCAGAAAAATCTGTTGTGGATACAGACAAAAAAAGGGGGGGATGGGGGAGAGGTGGGGAATGCTGGGAAGTGGGGTGTATGGGGGAAAGTAAATGAAGATTCAGAATGGTTTGCAAACCAAAGCATATTCACAGTGTTTAGAGTTTATATTACACAAAATTAAAATCTTTTTACTATACATTGTATAGTATACTGATATCCAAGTATATAATATATATATTATATACAATAAACATTGCTTTCCAAAATGGCGTTTCAAAATTTCACTTTATGAAAACATTTTAAATTTTCTTTTCCTCCCCTCCCCTTCCCTTCCCTTCATTTCCCTTCCCTTCCCTTCCCTTCCCTGCCTCCCTGCTTCCCTGCCTTCCTTTTCTCTTTCTTCCCTTTTTTTTCTCTTTTTCCTTCTCTTTTTCCTTTCTGTTTTTCTGTTTCTTATTCTATTTCTTGTTTTCTTTTTCTTTTTCTTGAATGAAGACATTTCTGTATAGATTTTCATTGTGGAAATGTGACCTTTTAATGTGTAAACAGATGCAGACCTGGGGCACTTCCTTAGCCTGTATAAATACTTACACATCATAGCACCATGCTGATATTTATTATCTGTTATGATCTACTGCATGTTTTCTATTTTCGGGGGAGGGGGAAGCCCACATCGATGTCCTGATGAGCTCATGGTGGATGAAGGTCAGAGGAATTCTTAAGGTAAAAGAGAAAAAATGACAGCTTGTGAGTGGACACGTAAGTTCCCTATAGAGCTTTTGTGGTGCCACAGGACAGTTCCTCATGTGCTGCAGTGAAACTGCAGGGGATGGAGAAGTGCAGCCCTGCCATGTCTTCCAATAGAGCCTTTATGCAACTCGATCCCTGCCGCTCTAGGAGCGCCAAAGGATAAACATCTGTCACAGCTGATGGATTGTCATGATGCATCCAGCTACTAAATGGGATGACACTGGAAGGTTTTCACCATAGGTCTTGGGGCACAGGTTGTAGAGGTTCAGGGGCAACAGCAGCTGGTGCCTCCTACATTCTTTAAGCAGGCAGCGCAGCCAGAGTAAACCAGACATCTTCAGCTCCAGAAGAACGACGCGCCTGAACGGCGGAATGCAGCGCAGGCGCTGACGTGGGGCAGCACAGTGGCGCTGCCCGCCCTCCCGCACCCGGCCGCCAGGTGACGCCGCGCCGCTGCCGTGGTGCCTCGGGCGCCCGGCGGCCGTCGAGCGGCGTGCCTCGGCCTCCTGCTGCCCTGCTGCGTGCCTCCGGAAGGCCTGGGGGTGGAGGCCGCCATCTTGTAAGCGCGGCCGCGGCAGGCGGCGACCGGAGCGTCCGTCGTCGGTTTCTGGAGAGAGCTCGGAGCCCCGACCGGTGGGTCAAGAAAGAAGGGTCAGAGCTATGTGTTTTGTGAGGCAGATGGGAGTTTCTGTAAAGTAGTCCCTGTTGGGGACTGTTGGAGTAGGAATGGCCCTATAGACAGTAATTTTATGACACAGTGATGCAGCTGCCTTTTGTCCAGGGAGGAGAGGAGCGCTGTTGGAAGGTTAACTCAAACGCTGCATCTCGGCATAAAGAAGATTACGCGTGCAGATTACAGCTGCCAGCGTGCCACACAGATATCTCTCAGACAGTTTGTCTCAGAGCGGCTACCAAAGAACTGTTTGGATAATTCTGTGGCCATTATACAGGTCTCTTCTGCCACAACTGGAGCAAAAGATGGAGAGGAAATCCACTAAGTGCCAGATTGCATGGATGTTTGTGCTGCTGAGCTAGCAAGGGCAGCAACAACAGTGTGTGTGATGTCACTTCGTATCTCCAGTGCCTTTGTGGTAATCCACAGCTGCAGTTGCCGTGGGATCTGAACATATGGTTAGAACTCATAAAGGCAACAGTCCATAAGGTCAGCAGACACATGTCTGAAAGGCCAAAGAGTTAATGTGCTGAGAGGTCTGTAAAGCAGGAAGCTGAAAACAAAATGAGTATCACTGTTTGCAGGAAGGGAAAGAGGCTACATTTGAAAGGCTGGGGAGAAATATACTTCAAAAAATGTTTTTTACAGATTTTTTTTTTTTTTTTTTTAATGAAATGCAGAACAAAGATTGTGTGCAGTTCCTTGGCTGGGTAAATTTCATTGAAACAACAGAACACCACTTCAGTCTTCTAAAAGGTGAGGGAGAGCTAGAAACAGTTTGGGTATCGGGTCATATGGTTGACTGTTAGCTCAGTGAATAGTATCTAGATGTTTCTCACTCACTGACTTCTGCATTTGTCAAAGTGTTTGTCTTTACGGGATGTGAGCATATACATTGTGAAAACACCAATATTCAGAAGTCCTAAAGCTGCTGTATTAAATACACATGTATACCAGCATTAGGTATTCAGGACATTTTTAACTTTACCATATTATTTCAAACTTTATATATTTTTAAACTAGAGATAGGTCATTAAACCCAGGGGTTGTTTAGTAGTGTTGCAGTTTGATCAGAGTTCCCTCTGTCAGATACGGAATCCACTCACAATTAGCAGGTAGTGTGGATAGCAGGCAGAATTTATTGGGTTTGGTAATTTATTCTGTTCCTGGTGTGCTGGCTTCATCTTGGACTTAATGCCATAAACTGATGTAGATAAAATATAGAAAATATGTATTATATATAATATAAAAATATAAGGAGAATTCTGAGGAGGTAGCTGCTTCTTTATATGTTTTTGGCTTGGTTCAGCCATGGAGGCCAGGTTACCAAACTGTGTTTCTTTGCCCAGTGTCGGCACATATTTCTGGTCCGCTGCAGTGTGCAACGGTGTGAAATTCTCAGACCTGTTTGTCTTTCCTTTTAATTCCCTTGTGTTGCCTTTTTGTCTAAGTCCCCTGTCATATTCTTACTTGCAGAACACTAGAACCTATCTTATTCAGACTAAGAATAGAAGCAGATCACATTGAAATGACTCCTCAGACCTTTAAAAAGCCGGTTCAAAGCCAGATTGTTCTTTCAGTAATCTATACAGACGCTCTGCTATTTATGTCTTGGATATAGAATCATAGAATCACAAGGTTGGAAAGGACTTACAAGATCCTCTAGTCCAACCATCCTCCCATTACCGTTGCTACCACAAGCCACTAAACCATATCTCGTAGCTCCTCATCCAGACGCCTCTTGAACACTGCCAGGGATGGTGACTCCACCACCTCCCTGGGCATCCATTCCAGTGCCTGACCACTGTCTAAGAGAAGAAGTTTTTCTTGTGTAATCTAAACCTCTTCTGGTACGACTTGCGGCCATTTCCTCCGGTCCTGCTTGTTGCCTGGGAGAAGAGGCTGAACCCCTCCTCATCACAACCTCCCTTCAGGAAGTTGTAGAGTGCAATGAGGTCTCCCCGAGCCTCCTCTTCTCCAGACTAAACCATCCCAGCTGCCTCAGCCGTTCCTCACAAGACTTGTGCTCCAGACCCCTCACCAGTTTCGTTGCCCTTCTCTGGACACGTTCCAGAGCCTCAATGTCTTTCTTGTAGTGAGAGACCCAAAACTGAACACAGTACTTGAGGTGCAGCCTCACCAGTGCTGAGTACAGGGGGATGATTACCTCTCTGCTCCTGCTGGCCACACTATTTCTAATGCAGGTCAGGATGTCATTGGTCCTCTTGGCCACCTGGGCACACTGTCGGCTCATGTTCAGCTGAGCATCAACCAGCACCCCCCGGTCTCTTTCCTTTTCACAGTCATCCAGCCACTCAGCCCCAAGCCTATAGTGCTCCATGGGGCTATTATGGCCAAAGTGCAGGACCTGGCGCTTGGCCTTGTTGAACCTCATCCCATTCACCTCAGCCCAGCAATCCAGCTTACCTAGATCCCTCTGAAGGGCCTCCCTACCCTCAGGCAGTTCAACACCACCTCCCAGCTTGGTGTCATCTGCAAACTTACTGAGGGTACACTCAATCCCTCATCTAGGTCATCAATAAAGATATTAAACAAGATGGGCCCCAGTACCGAACCCTGGGGGACACCACTTGTAATGAGTCACCAGCTGGACTTAACTCCATTAACCACTACCTGTTGGGCACGGCCCTCTAGCCAGTTCCTTGCCCAAAGGAGGGTATACCTGTCCAGGCCATGGGCAGCCAGTTCCCCCAGGAGAATACTGTGAGAGACCATGTCAAAGGCTTTGCTGAAGTCTAGGTAAGCTACATCAACAGCCTTTCCCTCATCTACCAGTGTGGTCACCCAGTCGTAGAAGGAGATGAGGTTGGTCAAGCACGACCTGCCCTTCATGAACCCCTGCTGGCTGGGCCTGATCCCCTGGACACCACGCACATGCCGTGTGATCTCACCCAAGATGATTTGTTCCATAACTTTCCCTGGTACCAAGGTCAGGCTGACAGACCTGTAGTTCCCCAGATCCTCCTTACGGCCCTTCTTGTAGATGGGAGTCACATTGGCAAGCCTTCAGTCCTCTGGGACCTCTCCAGATAACCAGGAACGCTGGTAGATGGCAGAGAGTGGCTCGGCAGTCGGCCCTGCCAACTCCCTCAGCACCCTACGGTGGAGCCCGTCTGGTCCCATGGGCTTGTGACAGTCCAGGTGGTGGAGGAGCTCTCTAACTGTCTCCACCTGAATCACCGGGGGTCTCTTCTGCATATATAACCCCTGACTTCCTTCCTTCCTTCTTTTGGGCCCCTCACTGCAAGAAAGACATGGAGGCCCTGGAACATGTTCAAAGAAGGGCAACAAAGCTGGTGAGGGGTCTGGAGCACAGGCCATATGAGGAGAGGCTGAAGGAGCTGGGAATGTTCAGCCTGGAGAAGAGGAGGCTCAGGGGAGACCTTATTGCTCTCTGTAACTTCCTGAAGGGAGGTTGTGGTGAGCTGGGGGTCAGCCTCTTCTCTCGTGTAATTAGTGATAGGACTAGAGGGAATGGTTTCAAGCTGCAGCAGGGGAGATTCAGGCTGGACATTAGGAAATATTACTTCTCAGAAAGGGTGGTCAGGCACTGGGATGGACTGCCCAGGGAGGTGGTGGAGTCAGCGACCCTGGGGGTGTTCAAGGAACGATTGGGTGTTGTGTTGAGGGACATGGTTTAGTGGGAGTTGTTGGTTATAGGTGAACGGTTGGACTGGATGATCTTGTAGGTCTTTTCCAACCTTAATGGTGCTATGATTCTATGATTCTTCCCACACTCCTTCCTTTCCTTCTTTCTTTCTTTCTTCACTTCTTTTTGTTACTTGCTTCATATCTTTTTCTTTCCTTTGCAGACTCTGCAGCCCTTAATGTCAACATTTTCTACTCTGCATTTCCTGCCATCTGTGTCTTGCTAAGTTAACACATCCCCTCCCCTTCTTTCAGATGTATTGTATAACATATCCTCTTTTCCCCGTCACTGTCTCTGGTTGCTTTCTATCTCAGTTTAGTCTGGAGTAGAACAATTTGTTCACTAAACTACATATTAGAAGTTTTCTGCAATCTATATCTTTCATTATTTGCTCATTGTATAGTTTTGTCCTTACAGCTGATGGTTTTAGAGAGTTGCAAAGTATGTTAACCAGAAGCAATGAGGCACAGAGACTCAGAAACATTTTACTACAGTGTCTCTGCACCATAATCTGCTTATTTTGTAGTTACCAAAGCTCTTCTGTACCATCCATATCTTTGGGAAGTTTACAGGAAAGTTTACTGGGAGCAGAGCTCAGATAACATCTGTGGTAGCTAGTGCTGACGTTGTTCAAAAGGTCTTAGTTTACTGTCTCCAAATGGGTAAGGGTTAGAAACTGAGTCAAAAAGGGAACAGAATGCTAAGTGTTTGGATCCTAAGATCCAAACAGTTTTTTTCCTTATTCTCCACGATGGATGTTAAGTCTAAGAATAAGCTATTTTCTGAACATTATAGTCAGGAACAAAATGAAACAATGGCCTTCCTTGAAAATGGAAAACTGCTTTACAAAAATACTGTTCAAAATAAAATGGCACCATCAACCATGCTTTCCTATATTTTGATGCTATTATATGTTGCATGGTATCCGACTGCTAGATGCAATGCTGCCTTTTATAGAAAGAACACCAGAAGCTATTCTTGCACATGTGCTTTGCTATAGATCTGGTCTAAGTTCCCAAAACATTAAGAAGTCCTTTCAAACATCTGTTCTCCTTTCATCATGCAAATACCCTGGTATAGTTACAGCTAATTCCTTCTGAATAGTACTGCTTTATTCAGGAACAGTGGCAGGATGCTGAAGCTACTAGTCTATCCATATTCACAAAAACATGAAGAATAATAGATTTTTACAGCTGTTGCTTTTGGCATAATTTCTGCAAATTTAATGTTGTGTCTTTTAATAGTGTGGGGTTTCTTAATAGTTTGGTTTCTTATGTAAGTTTTGCTTGCAGTGTAGGTAGAAACTAAGGATAGAGAAGTGATGAAAAAAGCATGATCTGCTACTTGCTGTGGGAAAACAGCATCTCATTTTCAGTGCTTGTATCCATGAATAGTGATGTCCTTGTGACTCAGCACTGCTATACAGGAAATTACTATTTAATTTTAAGCAGCATATGTGCAACTGTTATGTTCACCAGAAATAAGACAGTAATCTATTTAAATCTACAACAGATACAAACTTTACCTTGTCCCTAATGTACTGTAAATTTTAATTACATAAAGATTCATTTGTAATCAAAGAAAAGATATTTCCAAAAGTTACCATTCAAATGGACAAAAGAGCTTGGTGATACAATGCTTTATAAACGTGTTATCTCTTTTGAAAGTTCTTTGAACAGTTTTAAGTAATTCCATTCTTTTTCTCAAGATAGCCTAGCAAAACATGTCCTAAAAGATTATTTGCTCATTTTTCCTGCAGATTATGCAAATCTAGAAAGATGTGGAACCTGCCCCAAAGAATCCATAAAACACATGGAGTACTAGCACTGTTTTAGTTATGTGACATTCTGCAAAGCTTGGCTTATTTCTTTTAAACTGAGGAGAAAGCTTCTACATACCAAAGCCAGAAAGAGGTGTGTGTAGGTGGATGTGTTTAGGCTTCGGAAGACATGGGGGGGAAGTGTAATAATAACACCTGGAATTTAGACTTGTGGCTAACTTTGCACAGATTTGCAAGAGGATCAGGTGATCTTGTGGGATTTCTTTGTTAGTTTCATTTCTGTGTTGCAGCCATATCAGCCTGTCTTTGGATCAGTACACTCTGAACTTTGAAGCAGAACTGGGGTATACTTTTGCTGTAATATGTCATAAATGCTCCCAGACCATCTTTTTGTGAGGTAGCTTGGGGTTTGAAGGAAGGTTAGCCAATCTTCCTATGGTTTATTTTCTCTTCATGAAAATCTCCATTTAAGGTGGTCTCTGATACATTGAACCTTCCTCTTAGCAAAACACATTTTTTTTCTTAAGCAGCATTTTTCTCCTAAAGCCACTTGCTGCAGTTGTACTTTATTTTGAAGGATCTGTTACTGCTATCAGAGCATAACAGTTCCAGTGACCATTTTTAATTTTTGTCCATATAGAGGACATTTGACTTTGCTATAATGTAGCCTGGGATACAGAGTTTTTTGGCCCAGTGAGAAGATGAGCAGGAATTACTCACAGAGGTCAGATGTCATGTCAGAGCTGTGATAAAATACAATAATATTTCATATAGATCTTCCGTCTTATTTTTCTGTCATCATAAATAAAACACTTTACTGGATTCTTCAGACAAGAAACACAATTATTCTACCTGGTGTGTTGCAAGCATTTTACAAAAAGTGATGCAAATTGTGATATATCTCTAAAAAAACCCCAACCCTATGTAAATTGCACACAAACATAATAAGCGTATACACATACAAATGCAAGCTCATATCACAAACTAGCTTATTCAGCACCTCAGCCGTCCATGTGACAAGAGTTAAAACTCAGAGTAAACAAGGAAATTCATTTTAGAAACAACCTTTTTCTAGCTGAGCTATTCTGTCCTGCACCTATACTTTGCTGTGAAACTTTTCTAAAAATTACCTCTGCTCTCATGTCTAAAAGTAAAAGTAAATAAATCTTCACTCATTCCCACAATAATGAGTTGTAGAAATTGGAATGACTTCCAGAAGCAATGTGAGGTCAGATCTCTCCATTGGTATTACTGCATCCAAAAGTGTCATAGAACTCAGCACAAGTTAGAGCTTAGGAAGTGCTGTGTTCTGCCACCGGCCCCAGTAAGCCCAACAGGCCTCAGCATTGGCTCTTGGAGGACGGTGTTCGTGCAAGACCACCATAAGTAAAAGTGATCCTACAGCTTTCTGTACGACCTGCGCAAACCACAGAACTTCTGTGCGCTTAGACATGAGATAGTAACTGAAAATCCATGGCCACTTTGTTATTTTTTGCTGAGGGAATCATACGTTTGCTTGATACTGAAGTAGTCTACTTTTCCTTAATGTAGGGGAAAAAAACAATCTAGTATTTCAAGGCTGGCCGGGGAACAGCAAGATGGCAGAAATAATTCTGAATTTGCACTCTTTACAGTGTAGTAAGAATGATACTCACATTCTCATGCAAGGGACTTTGGCTTTTCTTTTCACCTTTGGCTTTCCTCAACTGTTGCAAAGAACCTCTCCTGGAATTTCCATTATCCACTTATCCTCTACACTTGGATTGCCTGTCAGCTGCTGAAACCTCTGTAATACATTTCAGACAGAAGTTTGACAATTGAAATAGGAGCTATGGTTGCAGGTAGTCTGCCTTGTTCTTGGTCTAGAGGAGCTATAAGTTAAGGTAGCTTTTCAGCATCTGGATAAGTATTGCCTTTCCCTCATCTAGAACTTCACTGTGTCCACGTTTACTGGTTTGCTGAACAGTGCAGATTTGCATATGTGAGTCTGTAGAGGACAGATTATACTCCTGTTTTGGAAAAATCTTTGGCTTTCTTCATCTGCTCAAGGATTATTTTCTCATGTTTTTACCCACCTATTTTCCTTACTATAACACAGACTGTGAGTGAGTGAGAGAATTAGTTTTAAACAAAGTTGTAACTAGAAATCACTCAGCTGATTGATGTTTCCTTGTAAGGATCTCTGAGTTAGAATGTCTCTGAGATTTGTTTAAATTGAAGTATAGGCTGTGCTTCCCTGAGAGGACGAAACTAGAATAGCAGTAAAATGTCATATAATGCACACCTGATAAGTTTAAAATTGGTCCCAATGGGAAAGGGATTAGAAATGTAATTTTCATCTTTCATTGAAAGAAGCATGGGCAGGCTATTGTGTTACACCATATAGTTTAGTGTCCAAATAGATTTGTTCCTTAAGCCATTACAGGACATGAAAGATTTTGTAGCGCTAGGAAAAAAAGAAAAAAAAAAAAAAGCTGGAAAAAAAAGAATATGTGCAGGCTTTGCTATACATCACACCCAGTACTCTTTTTTTCAGGAGAATAAAGCACTGGTTTAAGTGACAGAGAACAGAGAATATGGGGCAAACAACTCCTAAACCTGCTTAGATACCAAAGTGAGGTGAGCCACAAATTTCAGTATTTCTGCTCTCCTTACATTAACCCTTGAATCTACAGCCCTCATGCCTCTTGCTGGGAGAAAATGACTAGGAGATGGATACTTTATAATCCTACTCTTCCTCTCCAATCTTTGCTGATATATTTCCAGAGTTCATTTCTGCAAATGTCATCTCATATGTAGTGATCTTCACTGAATGAACAATATTTGCAGCCATTTGAAACCCTGAAAGCCATGCTGTTATGGGAGATAGGGAGCTTAATGTTTTGGTGAATTTAGACTCAAGAATATGTGCAAACCTCATGGGAGAATTTGACTCCTAGCAGACAGATATTATTGAATTGGGCTGTGGATGTTGAACTGCGTTACTTGGAAAGCCTGACTCTGTATTTTTGTTGCTGCTGACTGCTGAGGAGTTTTTTAGAGCAATGGGTTGTTTTCAGTATTGCCTTCCTTTTTTTACTTCATGGTGACTGTTGAATTCAGCAATCTTTCTCAGTATTCACACATATAATTTGCTCTTTTGTGTTGAGCCATGTCAGTCTGATCCTTCTTGTCTTGGATACCAAGTCGGGATATCTGTAATCTTCTTTTTTGAAGGCCCTCTACCAGTGAGCAGCGTGCATGATACCCTCTGCATCATTTTGATAAAGAATGTAAGGTACATCAAGGGATTTGTGATAAAAAAACCAACAGTACTGTTTAATATTAATATGATTACTCTGCACCTTATTTACAGAACTCCTTGGTTTACTTTGAAATTCAGCTACATAAATAGTTGACAAAAGAAGTAATATCGTACGTGAACAAATTCCAGTAGAACAACAGGGGAAGCTGAAGTTTTATTTCACTACAGTTTCTCCAGATTGATCTGCATTTTATAGTCAAGATTATTAAGAATCATTCATTGCTGTATTTCATGCTGGTAAAAAGCTTAATCTGAAAAGGCTGAAAATGTGCTCATCTTTTCTGAGCCCACCTTGTAAACATTAATCTCAGTGGCATTCACTAGTAAAGCCTGAGACAATATAAAAGCTGAAATGATATCAGCCAATAGTATTGAACGGTATTCATCAAAATGTGCCATGAAGATAATTCATTAGATTTCATGGGATAGCAAAACTCACCAAGGGGGTGTATGTGTGTGTGTTTATATGCAGTGTGCCGAAGCTGAAAAAAATAAAACGCGTGATGAGTGTTTCTTCCTTTGTACCAGCATACCCACTGAGCTGGTAATTATTCTTGCTTTTTATCTAATCATTGTAGGACAGCAAACAATCTTTTCTCCTGCTTCTGCCTCTTTCACAAATTACACATAAGAAAGTCTCTGTATTCTGAATCCATTTTTAATTTCCTTCTATCCATCACAATTAATTTAAAACAATAGACTATATATACAGTAATTAATGCACTTGAAAAAATAATACTATTTTTATGAGATAGTTATACTCTTATTCCTTTATAACTGACAAAAATCTGAGTAAAAATCCATGAAAGGTAAAGTAAAAGCCACATTTGTTCAATCTGACAGAAGATTCAGGAAGACAATAAGAAGAAAGAGCTAATCCCTTACTTCACTCAAACACAGCAAGTTGATTATAATAAATAACAGAGAAAGGCAATAATGATAACTCAATTTGGATTCATAACTCCGAAACATTTAACAAAATATGGTTTTACAAATCACAACACTTGAATTTCAAGAAAGCCTAAATACTACTAACACTATAAAATCCCATGTAGAGAATAAACTCATTGATTTCCCTTTAAAAATTATCTTTCTTGAATCATTCTGAATGGACATGATTTATTTATAGATAACACTACGTAAAATCCATGTAACTTTATTTGTGGTATATATAACTGAATGAAATGAGTATTAGTTCTTTGAAACATCGGCAGTTTGTTTTCCCTGTCTTTGTACAGCGCACAGTACTACCAGGACATTAAAAAACCTTAGTAATGACAGTAGCAGCACCATTCATTCTGTAGTTGTTGTGGTAAATTATATTCCTTCATAATTTATCTTATATTTTACAAAGTATCATATAATGTACATAATAAATGTATTAGAAAAACTCTCTAGTAATAGCAGCAGCAGCGGTAGTAGTAGTAGTATATATTCCTGTCAGTATATTCGTACTACAATGTAATAGATTATCATTCTGTTCAAAGGAAGAAATGCATTTGTACCAGAAAACAGCACATATTTATTATGACAATATAAAAAGCAAATCAGAGGAAAAGTGATGCTGAGAATTGCTCGTAGTTCTACAAATCTGAGTGCTTCTATTATTGAAACACTGACTTAAGATGAAGTCTTAGATGTCCATGCTTGTAGAATATATTAATTTTTTTCTTCTTATAGTAAAACCAGAATGAGATAGAAGACCTGTGTTATATTAAGAGAGACTGATAACAATCAGTAGCTAGAAATAAAATGAGAAATAGAGAAATGTTCTGGAGAAGAAGATAGAGTAAAAAAAGAGGAGTATGAAAAAGCAGAGGTGGGAGAAAGTTGGAGTGGTAGATGCATAGTAAAGGAAGAAAGCAAAGCCAACACACCAGAATTTTGAGTAAAGATTTCTGTCTGAAGTTGCTTTAAGACTATTTTAGTCAGTAATGTATTGTCCTTCTTATCTGACATTCTTCTTAGGCAGCTACTGAAATCTTGCAGATTATTACTGCTAGGGTTTTCAAACATCTCTCGGGTTTGTCATGGAGGTTTATGTCTTACCCGTAACCAATCATTATTCCTGCCATAGAAGATTATTATTTTTCTTTAGCTTACATAGAAATCTTACAGTTATCAAATTTGATTTATTCTATGTGAATAGTTTGTGTGTGGAAGATATTGAAAAAGGCATTTACACAGTCTGTTTATAGCACTGGCACTATAATATCTTCTCTCCATCAAATTGTGCTTTAATTCATATTACTAATATTCAAAATTGCCTTGGTACATCTAGATTAAAGGTAAATCAATTAACATCATAATGGCAGTCATCACTTTTGAAGTAGAATTATGAACATTTTGTGATATAATGCATCTAAAATATATACTAAACAAGATGAACAGAATCAAAAGCCAAAATGAAATGAGTCATGTATAAATGCTGGGAAACAACAAAGCAACCAACATCTAGAAAGGAATCCAGAGAAACCACATGGCTTGAAACAAAAGGAATACAAACTGGGTAATGGAAGGCATGCTGTGCAGAACAAGCAAATACAAACAGCTTACAGTCATACAGAAATGACTGAAGTAAGATATGAAACACAAGAAAAGAATTAATGAGGCAGGCAGAAAAATGGGGTCCTGAAGTGCCTAATAATAATAAGAAGGGTGAAGAAAATGGAAGAACAGTGTGGCTAAAGCAAACACACTGGACTAAGCTTATTGTTTTCTCGTTTTGCTTGACACTTATTTAAAACAGTGGAGTTGTTGTATAGGGTTCTAATCTTAGACATAAGGATAAGAAAACAAAATCTCTGCACCCTGATAATCAGTGAAAGAAATCCAAATTGAATATTGAACTCTGATGTTGGGAGCATGTACTTTGTCGAGGTATAGTGGTTTTGTTTTGTCCTTTTTTTATAAAATGCTTTCTGTTGTCAATACAGCATCACAACATCTGTCTGACAGAACAGAAGGGTAGAAAGAAGGATGTAGAATAGTAAAAGAAGGCAGATTATGGAGTTGTTGGGAGAAGCAGAGTGTCACTTGTCTATTTTCAACAACAGTTTCATTTCCAAACTTAATTCTGAGTAAAATGGTGTCAAGCACATTTCTCATGTAAGGAAGTGACCAGACAAACCCTGAAAGTTTGTATGTTGTTAGCATGCAGATATTAAACATTTTAGTTACAGAATAATAGATCTGAGAGATCAAGAAGATGTAAGGCAAGAATTCGGGGAAAAAATAAGAATTTCAATGAGTTGCGGCCTGCAGTGAAAATTTTATACTGAAGTCCTTATTTCTAGTACCCCAGTAGAAGACTTTCTCCAGAATAATGATGTTAGATCTGGTATCAGTAAAGATCTGCTGAGAATGTGTTTATTAACATGTTCTTAGAGGGGTATCTAGCATGAACAGCTAGCCAGTAAATGAAGAAGTGAGTACTGCTAAAAGAGATGTTAAACCTTCTTGCGATTTGGGAAAACAATGGAGATTACTCTGAAGGAAAAGCAAAAAGTGATGTGTCAGATCACTTGAATATTACAGAGTGCTAAAAGGCTATAAGAAGAGAAGAGAAGGGGAGAGGAGGGGAGAGACGAGGAGAGACGAGACAAGAGAATAGAGGAGAGGAGGGGAGGGGAGGGATGGAAGGGAAGGGAAGGGAAGGGAAGGGAAGGGAAGGGAAGGGAAGGGAAGGGAAGGGAAGGGAAGGGAAGGGAAGGGAAGGGAAGGGAAGGGAAGGGAGAAGAAAAAAGAAAATAAAAAAGACGAAAAGAGAAGAAAAAAAAAAGGGTGAAGAGCTCTGTTACAAAGATAAAGGCAGATGTTCAGACATGATCTGAAAGCAGAAGCCTATGTCTAAGGAAGGACAGTAGCATTTTCACATCTGGAAAGCATGCAGTTCCTATGAAAAGCAAACCACAAATGAAAGAAGTGGAACCAGCTTTCAGGTAAAATACATGGGACTTTGCTTTTCCTACCTGTGTCAGTAAGTAACAGTGGCTCAGCGTTATCTGCTGAGTCCACCCTGCCATCTGCTACATAATGAGACACAGTCTGTGATCCAAACTTGTTTGTTCCAGAAATGGAGAAATAAATAGTACCTTGTATTCTTTAAGAAAATGTAGATAGATATACACTGCAAGTGTCATCTCATAGCGGCAGATGCAAATAGATCATTTTATCTACCCACCATCACAGACAAATACTACCAGAGCCATTAGCATGGTTGTGCCAAATCTAACTTCCGTGAGAGTGAAGTCTCACATAATCAGTAGCAGCCTGTAGCTACTAGCAAAGCTAAGCAAAACCAAAAAATCAGTAAAGGAAAAGCTGTTCAATATTGGAATATTTCAATTAATGGGATTAATTTCATGTTTCAATTTCTGTAAATTCATTTTAATTTTATTTGCTTCCTGTTAATTGAGATTATACTCATTTATAATATTTGAAAAAAAAACTTTGAGGATCTTTTCATTCAACTTCATCAAATCTATCACCTACGTTCTTTTTATTTTTTTGTGAAAACACAACGTTTTTTTACAAATACCAAACACTCCACATGCATTGTTACTTCAAGTAGGCACTGTGTATCACTCAGCTGCTCAGTTTGTAATGCAGGGTCATTACCATTCTCATTACTGTGAATTATAGAATTTGCCTGGCTGGCCTTCATTAAGTATCTGTCACTTAAACACTGATTTGTGTTTATATATAATGTTAATTTTATAAAAGCACCTGAACTTGCACAGGAGACTTGGATTTAATCTGTTTCTCAATATTTCTGCAAGACTTCAATGATTGTTACAAAACTACATTTTGCTTTAACTTTATTATTTTATTAATAGGCATGGTGACATCACATAATTGTATGCGTGCAAGAACAAAGATATTTTTTTCCCCTCCTTCTACTGCCTATTAGGTAAAATAATAGCTTTCTATGTCATATGCAGTGGCTGATTTAATGAGACCTTGAACAGGATCAGCTTTTTAGATCGTGCTTTTCACAAAACAGTAGTTTGGGCCCAGAACTTTATTGCTTCATTTTATTGCTTCAGGAAAGGTTGCCAGTTTCTTTTATAAGTTGTTTCTGAAACATTCAGGAAAATATATTTCAAAACCTGCAATATTTCAACAATTCCACTCTAGTGCTCATAAAGCAATAGGGTCTAGTCTGAAAGAATCTGAAGGAGTAATACAGTATGAGAATAGATCATTTTTCCTTTTGAATTTTGAGAAATCAGTTTTCTTTGTAGGTTTTGATCATTCATAGTCTCTAATGGGAACAGAATCACTTGTAATTACTGCACTGTCATTATCAAATATGTGACATCACCAAGGTTTCCAAACAGCCATTTAAAAACACTTCAATGATATCTTACAATGATTGTATTATACTAACAGCTTGAAAACCAGTAATGACAGAATCACTGTCTCAGACTCTTGGGGAATATATTAAGCTCAGATTACAATGTTTGTACCTTCAAAATGTCTTCATCTTTTTCAGCTGTATGTTTCTTCAAATTAGTTGGGCCTAGAGACTAGTATTTTCTCACATGATTTTCCAGCAGAAGAGCTGTTTATCATGGCCTTGCTCTCTGCTAAGAAAATTCACCTAACCATTGACTATGTATGTACTTTCCCCAGGCCAACAAAACTCTGTATGATGAAACTTGGAGATGAATCACTCATTATTGAAGGTTTCCATGAAACAGTGCTGTGAACAGGCTCTGTGAGGCCAAGAAAAGTCACCAATCAATTTAACTCCTTTGGTGAACTGAGATACCAGAGCCCCGTGGAGCTGGGGTGGACAACAGAGAACCATCTGGACCATGAGGCAGAGTGGATTCAAATTTGTGTGCCTAAAGTAAGGCTTAGAGTGGGTTTTAAGTACCTTTATCTACAATATGCATTTTGAAAAGTGATTATAACTTGCCACCTGATCCTGAATGAATCTAAATGCCAAAGGTTCTTACATTCTGACTATTTCACTGATGCCTAAAGCTGTGCCATGACATACTTGGGGCTGCACTTTTCAGAACCGAGACAGGACAAATGCTCAGAGCCTGTTTCAGAGTATTGTTTTGAAATAAGTCATGGTGGTCCCTTCTGTTTTCATATTAATTTCTGTTGGCCACCACAAAGGATATAAGCACACATTTTGTACCTTTCTTAAGAGCTTGCCATGTATTGTCTCCTGTGGCTAGAACATCAGGCTGCTTAAGTTGTGCCTTCATGCACGAGAAAAGGAGAGAGAACATGCACTGTCCTGTGAATCAGGTGTTTGGAGACCTTGGATGGAAACATGTCCTCAGATCTTTCCTCTGAAAAAGGTTTCTCCTATGCTCCTTCTTTTGCCATGGATATATGTAGGATAAACTCTGCCAGTGGTGGTCCTATAAAAGGCCCATAGCAAAACCCACTCTCAGCACACACATCTACACGTAAACAGCATAAACATGCAGTGACATAACCCTGTCTCTTCCTAAGGCTGTGCTTAGAAAAGATGAAAGCCCTACTAAGAGATCTCAAGAAGGATCTTCAGGATCCTTCAGAAGCTAGTTGTAGCAGGAGGTGACACCTCTAAAGAGAGGATTCCATTTACATTAGTGACACCGGGTTGCCTGTAGAGCAGCTGGTGGTGGTGGCACTCTGATCAGGGCCTCATCCATTTGTCCCACGTTGTTCCATGTGCAATACAGGATGTTCATGCGTAACACTGGATACTGAGGACAGCCAATGGGCCCATCTTTTACTCGTTTGTGTTACCAGCAGTAAAGGGATTTCTACTCCACTCCTGCCCACCTTTTCTCCTTTCCACTACCTTTCCTTGTCCCCTTCCATTTCAGTTTCTTATACATCAATCAGGGATGTAGGACAGGCATGTGTTTGTAAAGCAAAATGCTATCTTACAAAAAAAAGAAGGAAAGAATGTGAAGACACCATATCTTGTAATGGTGCGTCAGAGAGCGGAAGTACAACAGTTAACCATAGACTTGATGTAGGTGAAAATTAGGTGAATTCCAAAGTTCCCAGCAGATAAACTCCCCTTCCCTGCATTTCCCCTTAATTATCCTACCAAGTAAAACCATTATTCCACTGGGAACATGTAATTTATCTGGATAGTTCTTGATTATTTTGGCCTGTGACTACAAGTTAATTGAAGCAGTTATTCAAGCATTTAGCTGACATAGCGAGACTGTCAGTAGTATCAATAAGGCTGACTGTAAACTAATCTTAATATAATTAAATTGTATACTGCAGACCTCCTGCAAAATCTTCCTTTAAAAGTGAATTATCATTGAGATACCATGTTGGTGTTCACTGCAGGTATGTCTTATTAGCCAGGATTGCTGGCTAGCACTGATGGTATCATCGTGCATTGATAAGACCTACAGGTTAGGTGAGAAACTGGCTTTCTGATTCTTGGTAAAGATGTCCAGGAGTCTGAGATTCTCAACACCATATAATATTCACCATACTCACTGCATTTTTTCCTAGAAAGGAGAGAGCATTCTACAGAATCTGTGAGCCTCCTCACATTTCCAGAATAAACGCTGAATGTGCTTCAGACATCTGAATCATAAAACTAAAGCTCTAGTCTTTAATCTTCTAATAAAATAAAGCAAATATTTTTCACTAGAGATAATTAGTCTGTGCAGAGACTGCCTGCCTCCTAGGCATTTTCTGCTAGGTTTCTGTTCCTATCCTCTGTTCTACCAAATTGCATGGGCTGCTGAGCAAAGAGGGGATGGGGATGGAGATGGGACTGGGAAGGGGCCAAGGTGTCTGGGCAGCATCCCCTCTGCAGGGCACCAGGGGCCACCAGGGCATGGTTCTGTGCTAGATGTGCTTCTGGTCTCTTTGGAGGCCAAAGTCAGTGATAAGCTTGATCCCTCAGGGCTTTTTTTCGTGTCGTTGTAAGCTCTCTCCATACACGGGAGAACTAGCCTCATTTCTTATTTAAATAATGTAATTTTAACTAATGCTTTCATTATCTCAATTTGAGTTCCCACTTGCTAAATTCTTCTGACAGTAGGAATAGCACAAAGAACACAATTGCTGGATTCACTGTTTGACAATTATCTTTTAAAAAATAAGACCATATGTGATCACTTCATTGCAGTAGATGGAACAGATTTCCATTCATAATAACACCTAATGTTTTTTGGGCAATTTGCATTATTTATCAGCTCTTGCTCTGCCTTCAGATTGTCAGAAGTAAACATTTCAAATAAAGGATTCCTGCTCTTTGTTGCACTGCTATACAATTAAGCTCATAGGCTAATAGGTCTTTGGATTGTGATGGGATCAATTAGCTATGCTATTTCTTTCAGTAAATTGCTAGAATGATAGAAGTACCATGATAGAAAACAGAAAAATGTTTACTTAAATTAAACTTGCCTTCTTACCTGGTGTTATTATTATCAGAGGCAGTTGTAGCAGTGTAGTAGTAGTGGTAAACACTGTAAATGTAGGCATACTTACTTAATAGGAAAATCAGCTTGCATATAATCGATGTGCAGTGGCATATGCTTTCAAAGTTGCAGAGGATAACTTGTAATGAAGATTTCCATAGCTGTTACTTTCTGTTTCTCTTAAACCAATACTCATTACTGCTTAAATCTTCTTAAACATAGTATGAATTTTTATATAATCACCACTGAACAATTATTAATTTAAGTACCTTTGAAACATGAATTGCCATTTAGAATAACTATAGCATTTTCTAAAGAATTAAACCTCTAATATAGGCATATATAGAACTTCCAATTACATTTTATAGTGCCTATTGCAAACCATTTTGTTCTACTAGGAAGTGACATTCATTTTTGCATAGTAGTGTCACTTTTATTGATCTTTATTGCTTTAGTCACTGTTGCCATAGCCTCTCTCCCTTGTTCAACGGAATATATCAGTGTAGTCCTCTCATCTGAAAGATGACATTATATTTTATCAGATATTAAGGTATAAACAGTTGTTACTGCTCCTGTAAAACTTTCCTGTTTGGAGACTGACCAGTCATGCACAGATTTGTTGTGAAGCACTATGCATACATTTTTCAGGAAATAATGTTACTGCATGGATAATTTCACTATTATTCTGTGCAGCTGTACATTATGATTAGGTGATAGAAACCAGTAATCACTGGCTCAGCACTACTTCATATTTTGGAATATGTCTTTTTGGGACAGTTTGAGAATCAAGATAGTAGACATTCTCGGGGAGATACTTTTGACTAGGTGCCCTAGCCACTGTCTTGATTGTTGGTTTGAACAGAGCATTCCACACTGCCTTCAACCCACAAATTCCTGGAGAAAGGCTGTTTATGTTGCGTAGTTTCTGTATACAATGGTGAAGCAGCAATCTCTGAAGAACAGCGGTACTACCATTGCTGAGTGAGATTTGGCTTTGCATAATTATCTGTGTGTGTTTCTTTTTGGATTCTACTTGTTCTGCTTAATCTTGCATTACTTGCCAGATTGAGGTGAGAGCACAGTTAAGACCAGTGCTGTGTGGCATAGTATCTGTGTTGGCTCTGCAGACTTCCCAGTGAGTCACAAAGCTGTCCATCAGCATTTTAAAATCTTGTCTTGGCTGTATCACAGCACAGAGAGCTTTTTCTCATGTTCCAAAGGAACATCAGGCTGTTCAAAGTCAGGGTGTCAGCTTCTGCCTTCAATTCATAAACGTAACTCAAAATATACCATCTCAGAATTGCATTGGACTGCAGAATACGGTCTGTGGAAGCAACAGTTTGGACCATGTCAGCTGTAGGAAAGAGTTACAGATTCATTTGAGTTGTAGATAGATATTTATCATAGCAAGAATAATATCAAAACTGGCTCTGGCTCCCTAAGCTTTTATCTATTCAGTGAAATATATGTATGGATATGATAATCCATTTTTAATTCAGTATTCCCTTCATATTCCTGAATGTAGAGTGGTTAAAGTGGGCATCATTATCTTCAGACAAAATAGTCTGTCTTTTCTGGATATTTTGCAAATTACATACATATACTAAATGTACTTCATCATTATATTACATAAGTTTTTCAGCAAACACAGAGCCTGCTGAAGCTAAATTGCATTAGAAAACTTTCTGCTATTACACAGGAAGGACTGTATATTTAGGTATCTCAGACATTATAAAATAAATGACTCCTCTTGCGGCTCAGTAGATTGGTCTGGCCTTTAAGTTTCATTTACAATGATCCAGAATGCTGGTAATTAACTTGTGGAGCCAGTCCATGAATATACAGTTGGAACTATCTGCTATTTCGAGGAGGCAGATTTAAAGGGAAGAGAGCACAGAAAAGGGCACATTCATTTTTCTGTCATGTTTTGATAGTCCAGAATATGCAATGAGATTACTTTTGTATATGGACAAATACATTTAAGAAAGTCTACCATATGGATACAGAACAGCTGAGAAAGGACAGACATCTGGTGATATACTATTTAAAAAGATTTAAAGTTATTTTTTTCTTACCAGTACTATCTCATAGGGATAATATGAGAAAAAAAAACATTAAAGACTTCTGAAGTTTTCTCACTTTCAACATTACATTTCTTGAAGTTTGCTTCTTTGTATCTGGAAAAAAACCTTCTGTGTGTGCCAGTATCATACATTTTAGCATCCCTATTCCCTTCCCACACCTCTTTCACCCAATAGATCTGTCTAAAACCTAGTTCCTGCAAGGTACATAATACAGCGGCCGTGAACCAAAAATGTACTTAACAAGTGCTAAACTGAAGCCAGCAGGATTAAAGTGTGTTCTTTGCCAAGAACCAAGATTTTCTGGAAATAGGACTCATGTCTAGTGTTTCTGATAAGCAGTTAATTCCAGCTACTTCTGCTTATACAGGAAGTATATTTATTTACTATATTTCTTATCCTGCTCCTGTCGGGGAAAAAAAAAAAAAGTAATTAAAAACTTGCTTTAAATGGTTGTTCAAGTAACAATGTGAGCAATGGGGACAGTAAAAAATAAGAGCTACATATATCATCCATTCTGAAGAGCAGAAGTGCTAATTAGAAAACTTTGCAACGTTGACTGAACATTGTGAAAACTAAATTTGAAAAAAAGAAAATTGCCACTGAGTTTGGGCATTTTCTGTATGGACAGATGTCACTGGCAGAGTCCAAAATGTTTTTTAAAAATGATAGTGATGACAGTGGTAATATACTTTTCTAAATGTCATTAGCAACCGTGACTGATAAGCATACGGATCTACTTTTGCTCCAAGGGTCATTTAACTGAGTAAACAATGGAGTGAAGTCTTCAGTCTCCTTACTCACATGTCTGCCTAATAAGGGGTAGATCCGATGTCAGTGATGGTTCTGGGAGGAAAACAGTAGGTTTGTTCTTTGAAAATTTTTGATCTGGACTGAAATGATGGGTGTAGAGAAAAGAAAGAGGTAGTTGTGGGAAAATCTCTGGTAACCTGTTACCTAAGAAAAACAGCTTACTGGATGTGTCTGTGGAAGATGAGCTGCTTCATGAGGGGAAGCTGAAACTGTAATTTACTACTTGCAAGTTGAAAAAAAATATAGTACTGGAATACACTTCTGTCATGGGCCACTCAACTGTAACACTGTGCTGAAACCACTGAGTCACCATAGCCTGGAAAATAAAATATCAGGCTGAAAATTACCAACTCAGTGGAACCCTTTGCTTTGTCATACATTCAAATGTCTCTTCCAAGTCATCACCAGCTAATTGCTCACTCTTATCAGGGCCCAGGTAAAAGGGGCTTGCCATCTAGGAGTGCTAATAGAATCACAAGGGTTGGAAAAGACCTTCAAGATCATCCAGTCCAACCTATTGCCAATACTTCGCACTTATCCATGTCCCACAGTATGTCCCAAGTTCCTTCAACGCCTCCAGGGTTGATGACTCCACCACCTCCCTGGGCAGCCTGTTCCAGTGCCTGACCACTCCTTCACAGCCACGGCCTGGGCCAGCTCTGTTTGCTCCTTGGCATTACACAGAGCTCTCCTCTTCACCTCCCAGTGGAGGATAATTTCACCCCACTTATAACAGAAGTGTGAGGACAGCGATGTGCAGTGCAGTGACTGTGTCTGAGCTGGGAGATGAGCAGTCTGAGGTTGAGGAATGTCTCCAGCACTGGGGGTTGGGACATCGTAGCCGTTGGGCACCATAAGCCACCTGGCAGGGCTGCCCAGAGCTGTAATGATCATTGCACCTTTTCCCTTCTTAATATTAAACATTTTTGCAAGCTCTTTTTCTTGTTTTTCTTTTTGCTTTCCTTTTTTTTTTTTTCTTTTCTTTTCTGTTTGTCTTCTTCCTTTTCCTTTTTTTCTTTTTCTTCTTTTCCTTTTTCTTTTTCTTCTGCTTTTTCTTTTTCTTTCTCTTTTTCCTTCCCCTTTCATTTTTTTTTCTCCCCTTTCTTCTCTGGTTTCACAACTGGCATAATTAGAAAAATTCATAATTAAAGAATTAATAGTAATGTTCCCAGCCTGAAAGAATCATATTGCTTCTCTTTTAGACTTGAAGAATGGAGTGTACATCTGGTAGCCTGTTTTATTCATTTTTTTTTCCAATGCTAGCTGTTAGTATAATGTGGGATGTAAGATCTCCCTGCACTCCTTTCCTCATAAAGTCCTAGGGGACTTAAATTAATTCAGATACACTTGCTGAATTATGAGCATTGTGCCTGTAAGACACAGATGGACACTTGCACTGTTTGTAGAATTATTGCTGTATCTAACTGCAGTCAGTTACTGTGCAGACAGTATCTGGACTGACAGATGAAAAAGCTGAAAGAAATTGTATTGACATTAATAATGTCATGAGCAGTGAGAGCCTGCCACCTTACTGTACTTGCAGACATGTTCCTAATCACTGACCAACATGGGAATCATAAAGCCATTTGGCCATTTAAACCAGAGATAAACCACTGCAAACAGTCTATTAGGCACATATGTGTTGTAAAACATAGAGATCTCATTTGTGGTTAGTTAATACAGATTAAATTAATTTAATACAATTTAATACAAAATTATTTGTACATCATAGCTTATGTTTTTATGCGTAATGCAAAAACTAGTTAGCTATTTTATTATATGTAATATTACAAATCCCGTACTTCACATAAAGTTTTTTTTTTGTTGTTTTTGTTTTTGTAATTACTTTTTGTCTGTTTGGTGGTGTTTTTTCTTTTCCAAAGTATCCCCCTGTCCCCCAAACCACATCAATAAATATCTTGATATGGGTTTATTGTTAGACAAAAAAACTAATGGTTCAAAAACATAGAGCACATTAAAAAGTGGCCACCCACTTTTACTATTAAGTAGTCAAAGCAATATGTCTATGAATCTTCAGGATTTTTGCTAGCAAACTAGGTATGTAAGCTGTGTTCTGAAAGAAGAGCTTGGGATCATGGAGTTTAGCTCCTGGCTGCACCCAGTACCATTCACATTTTGAAATCTGTATCTTAGAACATTGTTCGGATGCTCCCTGAACTGTGGCACCTGGGTCCACGATCACTGCCCTGAGAAGCCCATTCCATGCCCACTGCCCTGTAGTGCAGATCCTTTCCCTGACCCCCAGCTGCCCCTCCCCTGACACAGCTCCATGCCGTTCCCTTGGGCCCTGTCACTGTCACAGAGAGCAGAGCTCAGCACTGTTCTCCGTTCCCTGTGAGGAGCTGCAGCTTCCGTGAAGCTTCCCCTCAGCCTGCCCTGCTCTACACTGAACACACCCAAGTACCTAATACATTTTCTTCTCCAGACACTTCTCCGTCTTTGTAGCCCTCCTTTGTAGACTGATAATTTTACGTCCTTTTTGTACTGTGACACCCAAACTGCACCCAGTGCTGGAGGTGAGGCCGCACAGCACAGAGCAGAGCAGACAACCCCTCCCCTCTCCTGGTGGCAGTGCTGGGCCTGGTGCACCCCAGGGTACGGTTGGCCCTTCGGGCTGCCACTGCACACTTCTGGCTCATGTTCAACTTGCTGCCAGCCAGAGCGCCCAATCCCTTTCCAGGGGGCTGCTCTCCAGCCTCGTTTTCTAGTCTGTACATATAGCCAGGGTAGTCCCATCCCACATGTAGAATCCAGCACTTGTTAAAGTTTATGCAGTCAGTGATTGCCCAGCCCTCTAACCAGCTGGATGAGAGTTACAATTCTCTACCATAATTTAATACCAGTTTGAAATACTACTTTTCCATGAATGTGCACAGAACTCAAATATTTGCTCATGCAAATCTAGTAAATCTAGCAGCTGTCTGAGCAAACATGAGCACACTATTGAAACTACATGGGAGTGTAATTTTAGAAAATCTGCTGGAAGATTCTAATCCAAGTCTCACTTTACTTTACAAAATACTCAAACTCCATGAAAACGAAAAACCAACATTTTCACACTCAGAGGCTAAATAAATAGGTGTTGATAAGTATTTGCCACTGTACTATTTATCGTATGTTTAATACGTCTTCTTTATTACATAATTATGCATTATGGATTTGTCTTTCTAGTGCACAGGCACACCCTGCGAGTCTTGCATTGCTCTTCTCCTATCCCTACTTCTTCTCCAGCTGCGCTGAGCCTTGATGTCCTGATTTTTGTTTTTCTCTTTTCCTAATAAATGCTTCAACTACCTTTTGATTCTCCTTCCATTTACAGAAGAGAGAGAAATGTAGAAGTTCAAGACTGCACCTGCCAATTTCCATGAAAATATTTACCTCTTCCTTTCTTGTCTTCCCCTCTCATGCCCTCCTTTCTTCTATCCAATCTCTCTACCATATGGAATCTGGTAAGAAATGAAGGCAATGTCACTGCACGACTGATAGATCAATATGCATTCCACATTTAGCAAGCTTTAAACTTGTAGCCAATTTTCCGTGTTGTACAGATACTGGACCTCCTGAAGCACCATGTGGAAAGGTACCATGCTCTGAACCAGTGTACAGTGCAAGACTCAAGAGCCATTGTGTGCACTGAATGGATACAGAGTACAGGTTTGGGGTGATAAATGTGACAGGGTATTCTACGTACTGCAGACTGGCAACGTTGCAGTAATGAGGAATGGCACATTTTAAACATCCTCTAGGCTAGCTCCCTTCCAGTGATAGTCTCAACAAGTGACATAACCAGTTTTCTTTTCAGTAGATAGAAAACCTTGCTGCTGTGAGTCATGAATTTCTGGCAGTTAGATAGTAACTACTTCCAACACTAGTGTTAGCATCAACATCCATGCGGGGAGTTCGTTTCTGGGGTTGGTGGGTGGAGGAAGTGAATACAGAAAGGAGAACGAAGGTGATGATTTGCATGTTTGTGTATGTATGTATGCCTGGGCATGTGCATGCAGATGTGTGTGCATGCACATAACTTTATCCACAGGGATAACTTTGGTCACTAGAAAATTCTCATGTGTTCAAATTCTGTAAAACACAGCATGCTTCATGGAGTGTGTGAAAATTTCTGTAACCAATGCATGGATTACTGAATGTAAACAGCAATGGAAAATTTTGCTTTTCTTGTTTTCTGAAGAGGTGATTTAGTCATTGAGGTGTTCTCTGTTTGAAAAAAAAGTATTTTCTCAAGCATAATAAAAAATGCTCTAGTGTACTTGTTATACTTCTCTGCTATTATATTTGTAGACTGTAATATCAGGAATACATCCAAGTAAAGATGAAAACTCATGTGTTAGGCAGTTCTCCATTATTCATTAAGTCTGTTATTTATGCAATGCTTTGAATAGCCCTACTACCGTGTACAGCATGAGTCCCAGTGACTGTTACGTGCTATTGGCTCACAGTGCTCTTTTGAATTGCTCTCAGTAAGTCTCTGAAGAAAATTAGTCACTTTTATTACGAAACTATTTAAATTGCTTGTAACAATTTTCAAATCTGAATGGAAAGCAGGCAAGATTAACAGCTGTATCTGAAATTAAAGACAATGCTAAAATATAGTTTTTTCTTCTTAGCTTCTGATACGCTTATGGAAGAGTAACTGCTTTAGGTAAATATCACACACTATTTTAATAAAGATATGAAACATCCAGACATGCCATGTGTATTTATAGTTATGCATGCTATGAAACGTATTTCTCAAGAGCTCATAAAAAAGTGAGGAAAGTAACTGTGAAATCTGGATGACAGTCAGCCATGGCTTTTCATCATTTCTTGTTTTATGAATAGGCCAGCTAATAACAGAAATGTTTTAACAAAAACTCTGACACATATTACTATGTGTGGATATAGATGCATTTAGATGTCAAACTACATCTGTTTATATATTTGTATATGTATGTCTGCATACCAAGAGATGATCATACAGAAGCACAAATGTTTGCATTGTATGTATGGGTCTGCAATGCTCATTCACACTCAAGTGTTTCGTCTGCTCTGTCAACAGTAATGTGGTATAAGGCTTCTGAGTCTTGATTCAGATAATGTGTTTGTTTTTAGTTTAAACAAAAGCCACTTTAAAATCAAACAAACAAACAAAAACCTTCAGAAATAATGCTATAAACTTTTTAGAATCTGAGTAATTTTATAATCATGTTTTTTAGTATGACCCTGAAAAACTTTTTTATCTTGAAGTCCGGTGAAGGATTGAATGATAAATATACTGCACCTTGGAGACAGAAGAGCTGTGAACTTTTCAAATGCTTTGGCAGCAAAGTGATTTATCAGAAACAGTAAAGGCCTTAAACATGTCATCCAACTTGAAGCAATTTCCCTCTTGGTGAACTTTTCTAAAAACCGCACTAAGTCTGTGCAAAATTAATCCATGGGATTTCAAGAACATAACACAGAGTTGAATATATCTCAGTATATCTAAACCTGTGATTTACCCTACACTTACAGTCTAAAGGCTCTCTCTAAAATTTTAAAGCTCAGAATCTTTCAGTTTTGTTTCTGATAACTCAAGGATATACACCTTATGCAAGGGAAAATCTGCAGAGAGCAAAACTCTTTTCTCGATAGGTGGAAAGATGTTTTCCACTGGTTTTTATCTTATTTTATAAAAAATATTAAAAATCAGTTCAACAGTGCTGTTAAACTATTTGGGTTTGGACCTAACCTTCAGGTGTGTTTGATTCTGTGTGGGAGAAGATCTCATGCCCTGGAAGGCCTACCTGACCTTCAAAGCATTGGAGGCAGGGACCTGTTCTTGGGAATTTTCACTATCTCATTGTGTTCTTCCCTACATGTCTGAGGCTAGAATGCAGGCCTGAGACAAAATCCTGGGTCAAAAGGACAGGATACTTGGTCTGATTCAGTATGACTCATTTTATGTTCTCATAGCCCGTTTGAACTCACCTCAGCCCAAACACATCACATCAGAGTGTGCTGCAGTTAATTAGTCCATTTTAACTCAATCTTGGGAAAGCTAGACTTTCCGAAGATAGTATAAATTACTTCTAGAAAAGGACTTAGGAGACCTCCATTCCTCATTACTTTCTCACACCTCCATAGCCATTCTCAAAATTAGACGCATGGTCGTGTTACAGGGGCCATGTCCTTTTGAAAAGATGTTTGGCTGTATTTGGGAAAGACTTCTAGCACTGATGTCTCTTTGGTCTTGTTCAGAACACCGGATCTTATGATTCAAAGGGTCCAGTTTAATGTGTATGCCCCTCACTGCTGAAACTCTTCTGTAATGTACCCATACTTCCTTACTCTGGATTGGTAGACAGATAATTATACTTCTGAAAACATTTTTCCAGATGTTAGTTACTATAAGTGATAGCTTTTATTTGTTTACAATTACTGTCGTGACTTCATGACTCTAGGCACGGAAAAAACCTATGATGTTTTTGCTTTGCTGCACTGAAGCTAGATAGGATAAGAAATCACGCTGAACTCGCTGAAGCTGCTTGTGGATTAATGTACTCACTGTGAAGAGAAGCACAAATCTGATCATAATATTAATAACAATAAGAATGCAAGTAAATTGCATTTTTTGAAAATTATTAAAAATGATTATTAAAATAAGATAAAGATTTTACTCCCTGATCTGCTTTTGTAAACTATATGAAATCATGTAAATTGTGCAGTAATCATAAACTCATACTAAGGCCTGACATTTGGCTTTTGATAAAATGCAAAGATAATTTGGAGTAGGGATTGCTATTCGTATACTTGCACAAATAGAAACAAAACACTCCTTACCATCAGGTATAGCAGTGGCTAAAAATGTTGGTCAGTCTCGAAGTCTGTCAACAGCAGATCTATGTACAAAACCACATGAACAACTCTGCTTGCAAAATAAGTTACTGAAGATGTCATGTGCAAGGTAGGCATTTATGTTGAAGTGCCCACTAGGTATGCATTGATTTGTTTGCTCAAGACTATAATTCTTATCATATGTCTACCTGCTGAAAAATTGATTACTTAGGATTACTTTAGGAAAAAAAAAAAAAAGAAAACAACACCAAAACCTTCTACCTTTTCCCATAGAATCACACATTTAGAAGATGCTGTGCTCTCCACTTTCTGCTTATATTTTTCTGGAAACTTCTCATAATTACTGGATACAGTACAGACCTTCTTTAAAATGAACTTTGTAATGCTAACAAAAAGGGAAAGAAGAATAAGTTCTACTGGAGACTAGTGATTAGTTTGAGGACTAAGTCTACATCTGTGCTGTATGTTCCTGCTGCTATACCTTAAGACTGTTCAGTCTTATGGAGATGGCATGAGGACTGTAACCTCTGTATGACAGAATTCAGATGACAGCTTTATCAAGATTATAGTTAGAAAGTTTTTGTTTTTTCAAGAAGGATTTGGCTGTCACAAAGCAGGGAGGAAGACTGAGGAAAAGGAAGAGACTCTTTGTTCTGCTACTGTGCAAGTTTGAGGAATGCGAAATCTCAAATGCGAGGCATTCTAGTAGCTAGTGAACCAAGTCTTTTATATTACCTTGTGAAGAGAATGCAGGCATGTGTAAAATATTTAATGTTTGGACCCTGAGATGTGAAGGGGTTACTCCATCTCACCATGCGTCTCTGTCAAAAAGGGTACCACCTCCTTGCACGCTTTTCTAGTGGACTTATACAAACAGTATCCTGAGAATTGGCTTAAATTCATCTGCAAAACAGATGGAGCTCACAAAAGCCTTTATTCCCATGTTTGGGATATTTGTGATCCTAAAAGAGAGAATTTCTTCGAATGTGTTTCCTTAGAAGAAATGACTGTGAACTCAAATTGCTCAAGACAAAAACCTCACTGAAATTAATGTGAAACAGCAGCAGTTAAATTGTATTTACATTTCAAACCAAAAAGGAGCACGCAAAGGATTATCAAAGCATTATGCCACGTAGGTGGAAATATTTTATGCATACAGATGGTCTATGGTGTTTTGCTTGCTATTACAGTGAAAACAGGTAGTTACATAATGATTTCTTACATAAACATGTTTCTTTCTTATCATTTGCAATTGTTTTTCTTGTTTTCTTTCACTGCTATGCATCAGTTGATAAGTACATTTGGGCAACTGGTCATTTCAGTCAGAGCGTAAATTCCGCCCTATTAATGAAGCGTTCAGTACTTGATAAATCCTTTCTGAAGCTGTTAAAAAACTGAAAAGCTACAGTTTCCTAGCAGACATATATTGTATAAATCCTGGACATCAAGAACAAAACAAAACAAAAAAACCCCACAACATGAACAATTCTAACAACAATTTATTGAAGACCCTAGTTACATATATATAGAAGCCCCATCCTGTAGCAGCTACCTGTTTGATGTAGAGTACATTATGCAGATACCTCCAAAACAAACTGATGACAAATGCCTTATTCCAAGTTGCTAACCATTATCTTATGTTGGCATTAGAAAAAAATGGGGATAATTGCGGCACCTGCTTGCACAGGAGAACTTCCTGTTTCATCAGTTCTTCTCTTTCCTTTCAGTAGTTGTAGCAGAAATGCTAAGTCACGGCCTGAAACAGTGATAGAGCACCTGGTAAGAAGGCAGGGCCAACCCAGGTGAGCTCAGGTGACCCCTGCAGTCACCTGAGTGACTGGAAGGGGTGCGGCCAGCATCCACCCCTACCCAGACTTCATTTGAGGGTTGGCAGTGGAGATAAGGGCATCTCTTGCTGGAGATCCCTGCCTACCTGAGGCTTTCTGAATGTTTGTGATATCTTTCCTTTGTGTTCATAACTGTTGTATTTGACCAAGTCCTCACTTGCTGCAGTCTGGGTGTTTCCTACTCTGCTGTCGTTGCTGTGCTTCCCATCACACTACAGTGTTACAGTAGATATAAGGTGCTAGAAACTTTTGCTCAGCTAGGGCTTCTGCTTTTTGTTGGCAGGGAGGCTGAAAGGAAAAAATAAAATGATATGGCATAGCCGTCAAAAGGAAATGTTCTAAGAACAATGCAGCACAATCACATTGTGTTGTGTATCAAAGACATTGAATCAATGTCTTTGAGCAGCTTGGCACTGGTCTGTAAGAAGAAACATATTCATCTTCGCTTTTAGTGGGAGAAAGAGATTTCTGAGAGAAAGGATAGTGAAATAATATTCCCTTCCTTGAAAGATAATGGTAAGAGAAAAGCAAAGCTGTGAATTGTTTTCACCAAACAGCTGTAGAGCTATGATATATGCTTTATATAAATTATTTCGAAAAAAATTTCACTACCACACATGCCTCTTTTCCCTCCAGCCCCATGGAAAGTTTATGGAGCTGCAACACAACAGAGAGACCCCTTAAAGCAGTCAGAGAAGCATCACAGCAAAATGCAAAAAGGAGATTTTCATGTGAAGTTTTCAGTAGAAGGCAAGGGGACTGTACTCAGCAGATCGGAAGGTTTGCTACTGATATATCCTGTGAGGTACACTCTGCAGCGCTTGATGTAGGACAGCATATGCACCAGATGCCAAAACTACACCAGTGTTCTGCCTTTGGGAAGGTTTGCTGATTGTTCATTTGTTCTCCTGTCTCTGGAGTGAAGGATGTGAATCAGAATAGGTGGGATTTTTTTGCTCTTTCTTAAAAATCGAATGAGGCAGAATTTCCCGTTTAATTCTTTCTCACATCAGTAATAAAATTCAATATTGCTATTCTTTGTATGTATGCCATTTCCACGTAATTATCCAACTTTCTGTGTCTGATAGTATGGATCCCTTTGTACTGCATATGGCTAGTTATATCTTTGCTTTTGTCCTACGTAGCATCTATTATTCTTTGGGCATTCAAATTCGCTTATAATTGTTTGTCTTAATTTCCATTGTATGTTAGTAACTATGTAGTACATATCCTTCAATTTTTTCAATAGAAATGCAAGAGAACATACCCATTTGCTTAATGCAGTTGTATAATAATTGCATGATACTATTTAGCTAATTGATTGCTGGAGCAGTTGATAGGAAATAAGGTTTTTTAATTCACTGCCATATTTCCTTCTCCCCAACCCCCCACCTCCCCCTGCCCCAAATTCACTGTAATAATAATTCCTAATAGCATGGATTATCTGTAAGTTATATGTGTAGGGTTACCTTATATGCATATGTAATTCTTCTGTATGTATTTGTGTTCATATTCTATGCTATTCTATTGCCAATATTTAAAATATGCCCTTAAAGACATTCTGAAAATCCTGATCCTGTGAAGGTCAGGACAACTACATTTTCTCCTTAAGACATGAACAACAAAATGTAACAAGTCAATTTATTCATATATAATGGCATTTGTACACAATTTTATAAAATGTCTCTGAAAGACATGAATAATAGCAAGACAAAACCCTGCACAACTGACAACAATAACTTTAATGTAGGTACAAATTAACAAGGTGAACTGACAGATTAGAAAGAAATGGAAGTTAAAATATAAAAGGGGTAAGCACAGAATCACCAAGGTTGAAAAAGACCCCCAAGATCATCCAGTCCAGCTGTGCACATATCATCAATATTCCCCTCTAAACCATGTCCCTCAGTACAACGTCTGAATGTTCCAGGAACAGTGACTGCACCACCTCCCTGGGCAGCCCGTTCCAGCAACTGACCTCTCTCTCAAAGAAGTAGTATTTCCTAACTTTCAAACTGAATCCCTGGTGCAACTTGAGGCCATCCCCCTTAGTCCTATTGCTAGTGATATGGCAAAAGAGGCTGACTTCCACCTCACCACAACCTCCCTTTAGATAGTTGTAGAGAGAGATAAGGTCACCCCTAAGGGTCCTCTTCTGCAGACTGAACAATCCCAGCTCCCACAGCCAATCCTCATAAGACTTGTGCTCTAGCTCCCTCACCAGCTTCATTGCAATTCTCTGAGCAGGTTCCAGGGCCTCAATGTCTTTCTTACAGTGAGGGGTCCAACACTACTCAAGGTGCAGCCTCATGAGGGCTGAGTTCTGAGGGATGATCACTTCCCTGCTCCTGCTGGCATCACTATTTCTGATATAAGCCAGGATGCCATTGGCTTTCTTGGCCACCTGGGCACACTGCTGGCCCATGCTCAGCCAAGCATCTATGCTTGAGCTCCCAGGTTTGTTTCCTCTGAACAGCCTTCCAGATACTCTGCCCCAGGGCTGCAGAGTTGCCCAGGGCTGTTGTGGCTAAAGTGCAGGACCTGGCACTTGGGTTTGTTGTACTTTATCCCATTGCATCAGCCCAGCAATCCAGTCTGTCCAGGTAGCTCTGTAGGGCCTGCCTTCCCCCAGGCAGATCAACTGTTCCTGCCAACTTGGTGTCATCTGCAGACTTACTGAGGGTGCATTCAATGCCTTCTTCCAAGTCATCAATAAAGGTATTGAGCAGGACAAGCCCCACTAGTGACCTCTGGGGAGCACCTCTTGCGAGCAGTTGCCAGCTGGATTTATCTCCATTCTCCACCACACTCTGGGCCCAGCCATCTAGCCAGCTCTTTAGCCAGTAAAGAGTGTGTCTATCCAAGCCATGGGCTGCCAGTATCTTCAGGAGAATACTGTGGGAGGCAGCGTTGAAGGTTTTGCCAAAGTCTAGATAGACTACATCCACCAGGTGGGTTAATCAGTCATAGGAGGAGATCAGGTTGGTCTAGTAGGACTTGCCTTTCATGAACCCATGCTGGCTCGGCCTGATCCCCAGTTGTTCTGCACATGCTGTATGATCTCCCTGAAGACGATCTGCTCCATAACCTTTCCTGGCACTAAGGTCAGGCTGACAGGGACAGATGAGGAGGGGGCAGAAGAAGGGCACAATCACATCTGTAACCTGTACAAGAAAGTCTGAGAAAATCTTGGCTGGACTAGGAAAACAGGTTAATGCTGTTTCTCCTCTAGGTTCTCTGTGTGTCCATTTCTCCTATATTCTACCTGTGCTGACAGGTGCAGCCTGCACCATACCGTGTGTTTTTGCCTTAGGGGAGGCTGCTCTGGTCAAAGGCTGTCAGAGAGCAAATACCGACATTCCTCTAATCCTTTGCCCTTGGCTTCATGAAGGCACCAGGCCAGCTTTCTTGTCCTCTCTTTAACCCCTGTGGTCCTCTTCTTTAAGAAGAGACAGAAAGAGGTGAACCAAGAGCTGTCTATCTCTGTGCACGGTTTTCAGTCACCTCTCCATGGACTTTGCTGACCAGTTTGTAGCTGAACTGGTGGTTGTGATCGCATCACAGAGCACATGGAGGTTTCTGTCAGAGGGGGTCAGATAAGAAGGAGCCACTGCATGCATTATGACACTACTGTAATAACAGAGTGTCAAAAAATGTATTAGAAATGGGCAGGGACATAGCAAGAATTTTGAACCTTGTGAAGGTCATAAAGAGAAAAAGAATTGCTGTGACTCAGCTGAAATGTATGTTAGAAAGCAAGAAGAAACATCACCTGTGTTCAAGGTAAGAGCTACAGAATTTAAGAAAAATAAGACTATCAGAACTGGGACGGCTAGTCAGGCCTTTACTGTTGGTGTATGGTGAAGAGGGAGTGGCAGCAAATGCTGATGCCTGACCATGAAACTGCATGAGAAGAAGAGATGAAGATGAATGTTCTGTATGTCACTCATTTTGGAGAAAGGTGATTAATATTTGTTCATTTTAGTTAGATTATTTTTGTTGTTTTGGTTTTGTTTTACCTAAAATATTGCTACTGGTGCTTCACAGATCTTATATGCCTTTGCCTATTGGTATGTGGACTTTCTTTTCAAAACTAAGTTAAGGTGTCTGCAACTGATGAAATTGAGTTCTTAAATGTACATGCATATTTTTGTGTTCACTTATCTGAAATGATTGTGGCTTGCTTTGCAGAACAGAATAACTGAAGTCCATTTCAAATGACTGAATTTGTCTAAATGGAATCACATGAATTCACAAAATAGAAAAACAAAAACAAGAATTCTGTTTCAAAATAATCTCCAAGTACAACGGAATGTAAGATTACAGTTTAGATCATTACTCCTTAGTACCTGTAACATGCTCTTAAGATGTGTGCAATATTATGCAAATATAATAACGTTCCGGAACTAGATTGTAATCTCTTCAATTATGTTAATACATTCAATGATTTATATGACATTCTTCACATAAACAACCACTAAACAGTGCATGCCTATTCTTCATGGTCACATTCAAGCTTGTCGTTTTTTAAGGTTCTCATAGGGTAAAGTGCTTGATATTAAATTCTCACTGACAAATAAGGAGTAAGTTTATTTTATTGACAAAATTGCAATGTGGGCAGATTAATAAAAATGTGACTTAGTGGGTTCCGTGTCATACATGTATAGGACCAGGGAGAATTTATGCGATTCTGTATGGGGGATGCAGTGCACTGAACAAGTTTATGAGTTCTCATCAAGTGGAAATGAACGTGAGTTATGAGCTTCTCTATAAAGCACTGCTATTTGCAGTCATAAAAATGGCCAGCTTTCCTGGCTGTGTTTTTCATATCCTTTGCTACAGAGAGTTGGGGAGATAGATAGGACTGCAGAGCTGGCATTGAGTAGAGATCTGAGTAGACAGCCTGGAGGAACTGGCAAATACAAACCTCATGAAATTCAGTAATTTTGTGCCCTCCTATACAAGAAAAAAATGTTCAAATGCAGTAATTCCAACAGAGAGCCACCAAGATAAACAGAGGCTGGAGCATATGCCCAATGTAAAGAGGCAAAACAAACTGGGTTCATCCAGCATCAAGAATAGAAGGCTTTCAGAGGGGTCTCACCAACAACCAACACCTGCAAAGAGATAGCTGAGGAGATGAAGCAGCAAAAGTATGGTGGGAAGATATAATTTCTCCTCATAACATGTTCAAGTTGTGGCACAGATGACCCAGATTTTCAATACCCAACGGGCAGAAGCCATGGGCAAAAATTTTGACTTCCGATGGCTCCCTTGTGGCCATTGGCCTGTTAAGAATGAGCATTGAGCAAGGTGTGTACCTGTATGCCAGGGAATCCCTGTGAGGTACATTAGCAGCAGCAGCTCCTTCTTGCTTGCTTTTTGCCATAAAGAAGGATATAGATCACCTAGTGACTTCATTCCATTGTTTGTCATGTGTGATGGATGAGGTGTGAGAGACATCAATATATCAATTGGTTAGTAGTCATGGCCTTGCTATACTTGTGTTACAGCTGGCTACATGAAAGGAAGAAAAACTGTTTGATGAGGTGGAAAGTTCTGTGCATTTCCAGTGTGAAAGGAAAGAGGGGCGCTATCTCTCAAAAACTTCTTAGTTATGTAAAAATCAAGGAGAGTCAACCTTGTCACTCAGTTTGAGAAACATGTAAAACAGAGGAATCAGTAGGGATAGGGAAAAGATCATAAGCATTCTCAGTCCAAGCCTGTAAAACTTCAACCAGTGACATGAAAGCAATTTGTGTCCTTATTTCCTTTTAACATGTTTATACTAAGCAGCAGATAGGATCACAGGATCGCAGGGGCTAGGAACAACCTCTGGAAATCATCTAGTTCGACCCCCTGCAAATCCCATAGAGTAGGTTGCACAGGAAGTGTGCAAGCAACCTTCTGTGATATGAGCAAGCCTGGTGTAGAGGTTGCCACCAATTTGTTTTGCATCCAAACAAGAACAGGCAAAAAAAAAAGCATGTCTCTTAGTTTCAGAAAGTGTTAACTGTTCATGGAGGATGGATTATTGTGGAGTTTGTAAATGTGCAACTTTTATTTTCCCAAATGTATCACCACTACAAAGAAAAATCACTGAATGATGGAAGGTGAGGGAGGCCCAGGCTGCTGAGTGAATACATGGCTTGGACTGTGAGGTCACCGACCAAGGGGTTATGACATCAATGAGAGGTTATTGTGACCTCACAGATGCTTTCTGTATAAATACAGGTCTGTATAAATATGAGGTATGGCACAGTCAAGTGTGGACTTGCGCTTGAACTCCAGTTGAGAATACCTGCAAAACTTGGACCACTGGATGAAGCCTTGCTTGGGCTGTTCTATGGGGCTTTGTGCTGCAGTTCTTGGTGCACATTCCACAATGACAGCAGTTATTTCCTCAGCACTGTCTGGCTCAGGCAGCTGGGCCATGCAGGGTGTACTTGCAGCAGCAGAGGTGAGTAGTTCAGGGATTTGGCCCTGGGGCAGGCAGTAGGGAGCAGGTGCTCTGGGGAGATTGTGTTGAGAGACTGGGGTATCCCTGCTGCCTGCCCAGGGGATAGCAAAAGTGACTGTGGCCTCTCTCTCTTTTGCACTTTGTGAAACCTCCTGCTCACTGTAGCACCAGTGAGGAGAGCAGCTTTCCGACCTCAGATCTCCCCAGCCTGCCATACAGCCCGGGGCCACAGAAATGGCATCAGACTGGACCTGTCCATCTGTGGAAAAGTCAGGATGATGTTGCTAGGGCAGACCCCTCTGCCCAGGGCAGAGACTGCTAGCCTGGGGGCCCCAGAACCCCCTGAAAAGGAAGGCCCACAGCAGCTTCCAGGACATGCCCGCACCCTGCAAGAGGTGACCCTGGCTGCAGCTGCTATAGTAGCATCCCACTGCTGGCCAGAGCGCAGCTCAGGGCGCTGGAGGCCAACAGTAACCTCTCATTCTGCTTTTGAGAGAAAATAAAAATTAGAAGTCTCTATTATGAAGAAGACAGTCAGGGTTGCTGTCCCTACCCATACTGGATTCTCCCTCTTTTGGTCCTGGGGGTGGCCACAGAGTCATGATTTTATTTCCTCAATCGGAAATCAGTAGTCATGACAGTGCTAATAAAACAAACGTGGGCCTCAACAAACAAAAGATGGAACTCGTTCTTCTAATAATACCCCAGTCATCAGGACTAGGCTAATCTCCTCTCATACTTCCAGGACGCAAATAATTAACTGCAGAAAAGATGCAATGTTTGTTGTTTTTGTTGCTGTTGTTTTAATAAAATAATGAACCCAGACCCACATGGCTCCTTTTTATTTTGATACCATCTACTTTGTGCAGCATGCAGAGAAGAAGGTGAAGACACAGGTAGGATGACAGTAATCTGAAAAGACCATGGTAAGAGGAAAATTTACACAAAACAAGGGATCGGAAAGTAATTTTAGAATTGCTAAGCTTACAGTGACCACACACTCTTGAAGTATAATACTGGGTTACATGTAGCCTACACCACTGTCCTGATTCTTTACTGTCATACCTGGGGGCTTTCTTGCCTCCCTGGATGAATGGCATGGCAGCTTCCATACATTTTTCCATGGAAAACGAGCTCAGTGGACACACCACAGCAGTGAAAGAAGCAACATCTCACAACAAAGCTAAATAACAAATGGCTTGTAAAGGCACGAGTATTTTTAGCAGCTGATGTTTCTTCCCGGTTCCTGTCCACATCACTGAACTCATGCCTATTTGCAAGCAGTCAAACAGAATTTGGATGGCTGGTGACAGCTTTAACAAAGACCTGAACTATTATTTAAACACTTGCCTGCCCTGGAATTTCTTCTGTGAAAAAGTTTGGAGAAGATAGATATGACAATTACTTGAGTTGTAAGAAAAAGGTCACAATGAGAAAACTTACTTAAAATCACATTTCAAATGTCCAACTATGCTTGCTTAGTAAGTACATAGAGAACCATAACCAGGAAGAAGATTACTAATCTTTCTGATACATTTTAGTATGTGCTGTTACAATAAAAGCTATTTCAAAGGTTAGCTGAGAAATGAAGGTTAGTGCTCAGTGTTTCCCAATCTCACATAAAGATTCCAGCTACCCTAGGAAGGGAATCTCTTTACCTGTACGTATGCACTTCACTGAGCAGATGCATACATTTCAAAACTTGTACACACTATTTTCAGACAGAAGTAATCCTGTCCTTTTATGTTTTGTGAAAAGAGACCCAAAGACTCCAAGAGCTCAGTGTGCAGAGAGCATGACTGGCCAAATGCTACAGGCACGTGTCTTGAGCACCTGAAAATATGGAATATACATGGATGGGCTCTTCACGGTCCACACAGTTTTGTCTTATAAGCAAAGATTATGATCATCACTTAAAACAATGGCAAAATTCATGCATCCAGGAGCAAGCAAAGTCGAAGAAGTGACTATGGCAAATCTTAGCTACGTTTCCAAAGAGTTCTTTACCAGCTCAGTGCCAGCAATGACTGCACTGGGATTGCTTGAAAGATAACACAATTTCTACAGATGATATGCTTTGCTAGCAAAGTTCCATTCCAACAAACAGACTGTGTTGATATTGTCATTGTTATTAATGAAAATCTTGACGCAGCTTTCAGAAGTGGGTAAAAAAATGTTTGGTACAAATAAAAATGTACTCTCTGGTCTATTTAGGAGAGTAAGGAACAGTATGGCAGCAGACTAGTAGGCAGAGTAAAAAAAAAACAACAACTATTAATAACTTCTGATAAATTTTGCCCTCTTACGTTAAATGCGATTCTTGCTCCAGTGGAGCATTTCCTGGAAAGAAGGAAGTTAATAAAATACAATATGCCAGAAAGAATGTTATACTGAAATAAGCAGAAAATGATTTAGCAGTAATCCAGCTCCTTAATGATTTTTATTTTAAAAATAGAGTAATCAATTTAAGGAAGATCTGTCTCCACTTTCTTTTACAATAGTTAATGGCCAAGTTAGATCTGTTTTTTTTTCATCCTAAACAATAAGTCTAAAGACCACTACAAGAACATAACTATATGTAAAGAACTGGTTAATTTTTCACCTCTTCCTGCTTTCATAATCTTTGTCAAGTGAATGGAGTAATTTTGCCATTTAAGTTTCTTACTACAGTATTTATCATTAGAATGAGGTGTCAGGAAGAACTTGGACTGTCTCAGATTTTATGAATTAAAATGGGGTGTCACATTGTTGTGACCTTTTTAATATTCTGTGTTTTTCTCTAGTCTTTGATGTTTTTCCCTGTCTCTGTATATCTTCTCCATTCTGTGATGGGCAACGTGAAATGTCAAAGTATGAAGATGCCCAGAGAACGAAACAGTATGCATCATGAAAGTACTTCAAAGGTGAACGTCCCTGTAATGCTGTATCATAAGATGTAGATCTCAGAATGAGACAAGGTTGCAGATATGACTGTAACTAGGGAGTAGGAGTCATTGCCATGGGATGTGAAGGATACATAGAACCTTTAGGCATTTCTACACAAATCATGTCTATAACATAACTGTACAAATGAGTGCTGACAAACATTAGATAGGTTAAAAAATTGTTTTTTTGAGATTTAAATTAGTATCTGACTGCAAGACATTAGGATGAAACTTTTTGGAAGGTAATTTATTTCATACAGGTTCAGCAGAAGGCTCTTCTACATTGAAATACCTCATGCTTGCCAGTCTTGGAGACAATATTAAATGTACAAACTGCAGATTTAACTCACATTTAATAGCTAGCAAAAACAGAGAGGCTATCACTGTATCTGAGTCAAGCTGCATACAATCACAGTCCATCCATGACTCTGATAAGAGGAAAAAGACACGAACAAAACAGCACAATCAATTATATGATTGCTAACATAAAACCAGAAAACTGACAATTTGGCTGCTGGCTACTAGTCTCATTCATCCTTTCCTTCACAGATGAATGATAATGGAATAATGGTCGCAGAGATCACGAGTATACTTGATAAAATTTAAAGCTTCCCAATGAAAGAAAAAGCTCAGCATACTAACAGCAAGATGCACTAGCAAATCTTGAGCACCTTCAAGGGTAGACTCAGAATAGGCTTCTCCAACAGTACATATATATGACAAGAGGCACGGACCTAATATTTAATAGAAAATGCAAATAACAGCAAAACTACCAAATGAATTTTATCCCTGTGACAGGGTACTCTCCCTGTTATGACAGCAGAACACTGCAAATGACAGGACCTTGGCTGATGGTGGGTGCAAGGGCAGGACTGGTGGACAAGAGAAGGGAGGAGTGCATTGGACTCTCCTTGTCAATGAAGGCAGGAGCAGGGAAGTCTGCTGAGTCCATTGATGTCACCTCTCTCCTTGCAGATAAACAGCTTGCAATTCTGTTCACATCAAGGATTTTACACACCAGTACTAATTCACCTTCCCATGCCTCTTCTAATCTCTTCTAATATTCTGGCATCCTGTTTCATACTAAATGCACTGAAAGTAAACCAAATAACTACCCAAATGTTTATTTAAAATAAATGTATACATTTTAAAAGAATGAGAATTAAAATTAAATGCAAAACTATGACAAAATTAAGTCCTAGAATGACTATAATCTTGACAATTTATTTTAATAATCAAGTTATATTCTACCTCTATGACCTTCCTCGGATAGGAAATTTAAAGGCTGCATAACTACGTACAGAATCAGGAAGCTGGGAAACAGTTTCTGAAATCACTGTGGGATGTACGACTATATCCCGGAGTAACACTTTGCTCAAGTGCCTGCATTTTTTCCTCAGTCTTTCCAGCACTGCATATGTGGATATTTGGCAAAAATCAAATCTTTTTTAATCTCTGTATGAGGAAAATGTTTTGCCAAGACTTTTGCTGCAGTGAACTAACTTATAAGTCATAGAGAACAATCTTTTTTTCCCCCATCTTGAGTAATTTTTCAAACATCAGCATAGGTTGGAAACTGAAGAAGTCCAGACTTCTAGTTTCTTGCTTCTCAGTGCTGAATGCATAAAAGACTATTGGATGTGCTGGCCACGCTCCAGCTGTGAGGGCACGCTGCTAACTCCTGCTCAATTTGCACACCAGCTCCTTTTGTAGAGCTGCTCTCTAGCCAGCCCCAAGTGCTTTTGTACTGTGTTATTCCAATCTAAGCGCAAAACCTTGTGAATTCCTTCACTGATAGCCCCCTCAGACTACAGTCTGGCATGTAAAATTCTATGGGAAACAGCACAGAAAGTCAGGACAAATGACATCCATGGCTCTCCAGCCTTACACAGCACTGGCAATGTCATAATGAGAGGCAAGCAAACTGGTAAGGTACAGATTCCCATTCAGAGATCAGCACTACCATAATTTTCCCCTCAAAAGGGAAGCACGTATTTGGTTGTTGCTCCTTCTTTGATTCTCACATTTTTAGAATATGCCAATTTCCAGTAGCTTTTCTTAGGATGATTTTAAATGCCCCTTTGTACATTGCAGTGGAATTCCTATTTCTGTGAAAATGCATTGTGATTCAAGCCGGCGAATGTAATTTAAAAAAAAGGAAATAATGAAGAAAATACAAACTTAAAAGAAATGAATAAACTGTTGGACATTTTCTAGAACAGTTAAAGAAAAAGCATGAAATATTTATGAAGCAATAGATTATTTAATTAAACAATTATAAGGTGTAACTTTTAGAAAAGAAAGAAACTTACATAAAAGTTCTTTCTTCAGATCAGCGTTTTTTTGCTTACATGATTTAATAAGAATGAACAAATACTCAGGAAAATTTTGCCTGTGGTTATCAATCAACTTGCAATAAATGATTTCAAGTAAACATCTTCACCAGTCTTTTTAGCTGAAGATAATTTCTCTGTAATTTTATTTACTACCTCTTCTTATGTTTGTTTGTATCTTTTCATTTCTCCATCTGTAGCTTCTCATTGTAATGCTGTCCAGAGTAATTACCATGTCCTTGTGAGCTAAAGCAGTTAATTTATACTTAAGACGTACAAGTGGCTCATTTTTCCCCTTCAGCGTGCATTACTGCAGCATTTATCATCACTGAATTCCCAGTGTTATTTCCAGTCCACTTCATGAGTCCCTGTAAAGTTCCTTGTGGCCTTTTCTGCCACAGCTAAATAAATTAGTTACCTCACTGTCTATACACCAAACAGAACGAGAAATACACATACATCTATTTTTATCTTTGTCATAGTTACTTTGTCACTTCATAATCATTTTCCTTCCTAGCTTTTGTCTGAGACAGTAACTGATCTTTTATCTGCTACCTTTTTTAAAACATCTGCTTGTGAAAGATCTCCTTAATTTACTTTTTAAAAGTTCAGTTCGTTACCAGCCTTTTTTTTTTTTTAATTCATTTTTAATACAATTCTTGGTTTCAGAAGATTGCTAAAAAATCCCTGACAATAATTAATTTATTCTTGTAACACCATCTTACTGCCTACTTATATATCCTCTTAAATATTTTTAAAGCCATTTACCTCCTGCCTATGTACTGTGTACCTATGCACATGCATGATTTTTTGTATCTTTATAATATATTTACTTAATTTCTAATGTTACTTCATTATTATGCATGTATTAGAAATAGTAATGACTCAACACTTTCTTCCTCATATCTAATGTAAATCTGCCTTCTTTTAGTTTAAAGCCAAATCTTTTATTAGTACACTCCTCCCCAGTTTCTCTGTAGGCCACCTTTGAATACAGAAGACAGCTATAATGCCTCCCCAGATCTTTCTGTTTCTGCTTCTACTTAGAAACCCAGTTCTTTTGGCCTGTTCTCACAGGAGAGTTCTTCCAGTGCTCTTATCATCTTCATGATCCCCTTCTGGATCCACTCAAACAGGTTTATGTCCTTCTTACACTGAGGGCCCCAGAGCTGCACACAGTACATCAGATACTGATCTCATGAGGGCAGAGCAAAGGAAGAAAATTACTTCCCCTTCCCTACTGGCCAGTCCTTTCTTGTTGCAGTCAGAATACAGCTGGCTTTCTGGTCTGCACATACACTGCTGGCTTATGTTGAGTTTTTCCATCAGCAAACATCCCTGAGTCTTTCTTCACAGAGCTGCCCTCAAACCCATCTCTGCCCAGCCTCTGTTTGTGCTTAGGATTGCCCCAATCCATGTGCAGGGCCTTGCACTTGTCCCTGCTGAGCTTCATGAGGTTCATGCAGACCGAATTTTCAAGCCTGACAAGTCCCTCTCGATGGCATCCACTCCCTCCTATGTGTTGACAAACAGAAAATCTTACTATCACCCAAAAGGACTGAGCTTTATGGTCTGTGTATTCTCAGCTGTAGTGGGCCTGGTCAACCCATGACACTCGGACACAGAATAACAATCACAAAGGTTGAAAAAGACCTCCAAGATCATCCAGTCCAACTGTGCACATACCATCAATATTTCCCTCTAAACCATGTCCCTCAGTACAACATCTGAATGTTCCTTGAACACCTCTAGGAATGGTGACTCCACCACCACTTTGGGCAGCCCGTTCCAGCACCTGACAACTCTGTCAAAGAAATGGTATTTCCTAACATCCAAACTGAATCTCCCCTGTACCAACTTGATGACATTCCCTCTAGTCTCTTTTTCTCATGGAGCTTCAGGAAAATTTTCCTGTTCATCCACGTTAGTCATCTTTCCCACTGGCTGTTCTTACAGCACAGGGGGTAGCCTGCTCCTGCACCTTTAAGACCTCCTTCTTAGTAGCAACCAGCCTTCCTGGACTCCTTTACCCTTCAGGTCTGAATCCCAAGTATCTCTCCCTATCAGCATCCTGAAGAGTTCAGTTCTGCCATCTGGATGTCCAAGGCAGTAGTTTTGCCGCCTGCCCTCCTATCTTCACCAAGAATCAAGAACTTTACCATTTTGTGGTCACTCTGCCCAAGACAGCTCCCAACCTTCAAATCTACCACCAGTCCTTCTCTATTTGTGAGCAGCAGGTCTAGTGGGGCGTCTCCTCTGGTATGCTCCCTTACAAGTTGCATCAGAAAGCTATCCTTCCATATGCTCTAGAAATCTCCTGGACTGTTTCTTCTATGCTGCATTTTATTTCCCACATATATCAGGGAATTGAAGTCCCCTGTGGGAACAAGGGCTTGAGATTGCACAACTTCTGCCAGTTGTTTGTAGTACACCTCATCTGTCTCTTTATTCCGGTTAGGTGGTCCATAACAGACCCCCACAAGATTCCTGCCTTATTGACCCTCCCCCTGTTCCTTACGCATAAAGACTCAAACCTTATCATACCCAGACCCAATGTCAAAGCACTCTAACATAGAGAGCCATGCCACTGTTCCTCCTTCCCTGCCTGTCCCTTCTGAAGAGCTTATTCCCTTCCACTGCCTCACTCCAATCGTGGGATTTATCCCACCATGTTTCAGTAATACCAACTCAGTCACAGTTTGCCCACCACATAATGGCTTCCATTTCCTTCTGTTTGCTGCCCTTGCTGCATGCATTGGTGTAGACGCACTTCAGCTGAACCCCTTGCCTCACCCCCAGTCCCAACAACATTCCCCTAGGCTCATCTCTAGCAGGCCTGGTTTTATCTCCTTCCCCTTTCAAATATAATTCAAAACCCTCTGAACAAGCCCTGCCAGCTCCCGGGCTAGGATCCATCTCCCCCTTTGAGACAGGTGAGACCCATCCTCAGTTACCAGGTCAGGTGCTGAGTAAACTGCCACATGGTCAAAAACCCCAAAATTCTTGTGTTTGCACCAGCCTCTCAGTCATGCATTTTTGAGATGGGTTTTTCTGATCCTTTTAGTATCCCTGCCACTGAAGGGATAGAGGAAAATACGACCTGCACACCCTCTCCATCCAGTAACTGTCCCGGTCCCCTGAAGTCCTCTTTGATAACCCTCACGCTTCTCTCAGCAACTTCACTGCTGCAGGACTGAACTATAAAGGGCAATAACCAGAGGGGTGAATCAGACTAGGAAGTTCCCTAGAAATATCCCTGATGCTGGCCCCAGGGAGGCAGCACACTTCCCTACAGACAGGATCAGGCCAACATACTGTGCCTGCCACTCCTCTCAGCAGGGAGTTGTCTACAGCAGTGACCCTTCTGTCCTTCTTGGTGGAGGCCATCTTGAGGTATGGAGTCAACCACCTCATGCTAGCCAACCTTACGGTTGGACCTCCTACCACATCCTCACTCACCTCTCCCTCAATTTCTGGAGCCTCAAATCTATTACACAGGCACACCTGGGGAACCGAGGTAGGTTAGGATAAGAGTTGCCTGTGATGCTGAGCTGGAACCTGTTTCCACTTCTCCTCTTCTCTTAAATCGCCTTCCTCTGCTTGAGGATGGCAGGGCAGCGCAGGGGGTCCACCACCATTTAGGGGGTGTCACTCTGCTATCTTTCCCACAAATTTAACAGTTACTACACGAATCCACCTCCTGCTCACACTCTCTGATACTCCTTAATCTCTCACCTCCTCCTTGAGCTCTGCCACCACACTGAGCAGATCATCCACCTACCCACACCTCACGCAGGCGGAATCCCTGCCTCCTTTCACTGGCAGCCAGAGGCTCAGGCACTCTCTGCAGCCAGAGACTTGAACTGCCACACGCTCAGGCAGGCACTCCGTCTGAGACACCACGTTCTTTCTTGCCAGAGCCTTCTGCCTAGTGGAGACCGCGACTAGATTTGTTGTCCGGGAGGCAGCCGGTAGGTGAGTCGATCTCCCAAGCGGACAGAAACATTCCGTCCTCCCTGCGCGAACTGCCGCGCCGCACCGCGCCCTTCCGAGACACCGCGCCCTATTCGCCCGTTCCCGCTGTCCCGCTCCCCGGCGGCAGGACTCGTACAGGAGCTGATCCCATTGCTGCCTCCGCCCCCATGACGTCAGAATGCCGCTGCCACGTGGAAGACAATGGAGCGCCGGCGGCTGCTCTCTGGCACCGCTGCTCCCCAGCCAGCCAGGGCAGGTCCTCTTTTCAGCTCGGAATGCATCTGCTCCACAGCCGAGTACCGTGCCAGAAAGCCCGGCACTGGCTGTTCTTCTGGGTTTGAATGATGCTATTTCTTACTTTATTACTTGACTAAACTCATTATTCAAAATGAATGCAGATCCTAGCGTTAAACCGAATACATGCTGTCAGATTTGTATGTGCTTGTATATCTATATGTGCAAAAAGAGTTTTTCCGTAGAGCTTCACAAACATTAAAGGAACGCTGAATTTATTTATCTATACTTCATACATCTTTTCAGTTAGCTAGAACTAGCTACTTGTAAAAATTGGTACAGCTTGATTGTCGTCAGATATACTTCATTTCAATAACTACAGCTTTACCAGGAACCCTCCTGTTTGAATTCTGGTTGTAATTCCCCACAAATAAACATTCCCAGTGGCATGCTGAACATGTATCCGCGTTTTCTGCATGGCCCGGTGTTCATCAGTACATAAAAATGAATTTCTGCTCTTTCTTCTTACATTCTAACCTACCCATCAGCCATATCCAGCTATGAATGATGGTAGCAATTAGCGTCTGCCCATATAAAAGTATCATGCAGCATACTGCATCATCTTATGCTGAGATTGTTAATCCTTTAAGTGAAAAATCCACAAGTTTGTTGAGAGTTGTTCCTGAAAATATCATCAGGAGAGTGTATGCGTTCACACTGAAATATTCTGCCCAGTTTACTCAGAGATGAGTATGTGGGTACAAATGCTAGTGATCCTAAAGCAGGATTTATACCTTGCTAGCTCAGTTCCAGAGCACACATCAGAGAGACAGACCAAATCAGGAGTTACTTCAGTTGGATTTACCTATGCTTTTGTAAAACAGTGGCTGAGGAAGGAACTTAACTGTACTCCTAACTAGCGCAATTAAACAGAAGAGAACAGAAACTCTGCAAGGGGAGTAGTAAGTCCCTGATCCTCATTAGGGAGCTTTTAAAATAGTCCAGCACTCTTCACACTGCGTGTCTGCTGAGAATGACTTCCCCATTTCTCATTATGTATGAATGCCACTGCACTGTGCAGCTCCAGTGCACTGTTGATTAATAAGGTCAGAATTAAAAATCGAGTGCTTTCCTTTCCTTAGTATCTACTGCAGCATTCCCTCAACAAGATTGTTTTTTTTAAGATTTCCTGTGATCTGAAAAATAAAACTTATTGAAACAGAATTTATGGTTTCTTACCCTACAAGATCCTGAGCACGGGGTGGTATTTGTATTTTTATTCATTTTTTAATGACTATTATATAATAGGTTTTTATTAGTTTGCATGATATCCTATTAAAAAATACAAAATATGACAAAAACGGTGTTGACTCTCTGGAGAGACACTTGTTTCAAAAAGATGATCACTGTATATTCAGAAATCATTGCTTGTAGGAAGAATCATGGCTTTATCCAAATTTTGAAAAAGTAACTCAGTATTTTTCAAGTCTCACCATATCATCAACTGGGTGATAATGAAGGTATTTTAGATACCGTGAATAAAACTACAAATTTCAAAACAATGCCAAGATTATTTTTGACTGGTTACAAATGATACAGACTCCTTCCCACCATTACATACAAGATTTTGATTTTTTTTATTCAACTGCATTTTAAAGAGAATATTTGTGAGCATTACATGAGCTTTCATTAGTTTTTTCCAAGTAAAATACTGTGCCATTAATTACAAGTACATATATATATTTCAGATTCCTGTTTTTTTTGTTTGTTTGTTTGTTTTGTTTTTAACCTGAGGTTATGCAATTTTTAATTCTGTGAGACTGAATATACCAGCTTTTAATGTAACTGGTTTGGTACCTTCAGTTGTTTAATCTGTAAGTACCTGAGACTTTCAGCTTGAAAATTTCATGAAAAAGAGATTGAAAACAGTAGTAGTGCCCACCAGGTTGCTGCAGAAGCAGAGAGATAAATGAAGTCTGTACCCTTATCAGGTTTTAAATAGCATCTTCTGAAAGTAGAGCGGGGGAATCACAGATCCCTTCAAAGAAAGGGTCTAATGGATATCATCTGGCCTTCTCTTCTGCTTGAAGCAGCATTATGGGAATACAAAAATTGGGCCAGCTCTGGCTTTTTCCAGGTAAATTTTGAAAATTTTAGGAATGGGCTTTCCACAGTCTCACTAGGTATTAGTGAAGTTCAACCTCATGTCCAGTCTGAACTTCCAAACCAAAACAGGATTGTTGCCCCGTGTTTCTCCTTGTTTCTACAAGCAGAATTTGGTTCTGTCATCTTTAAAGCATCTGCTCAGGTAGTTGTAGGAATATATTAAATAGCTTCTTACCATCCTTGCTAGGCTAAATGAGCCCAGTTATCACTACTGCTCCTCCAGCGCCACATGATGTTACCCATCTTGGTAGACCTGCAACAGATTTCTTCCAATTTCTTAACATCTTGATTGTACGTAGCGCCAAAAACACTACACCGACAGCCTTATCTTATCCATGTTGAAGAAGATTACTTATTCTCATGACCTGGATAATGGGATTTGGTGCATCTTCAGAGAGTATGCTGATGGCACTAAGCTGAGTGGTGAACTTGTTACAGTAGAAGGAAGGGATGCCATCCAAAGGGGGCCTCGACAAGCTTGAAAGATGAGCCCACATGAATATAATGAAATTCAACAAAGCCAAGTGCAAGGTTCTGCGCTTAGGTCAAGTGCAATCTCAGTTACGTAAACAGACTGAGAGAAGAACTCATTGAGAACAGCCCTGCAGAGGAGGACTTGGGGGTTCTGGTGAATGAAAAACTGGATGTGAGCCATCAGGCCACTTGCAGCCCAAAAGGCCAACTGTATTCTGTGCTGCATCAAAAGAGAAATGGCCAGCAGGGAGAGAAATGTAACTGTTCTCCTCTCCTCTGCCCTCATAAGGCCTCATCTGGGGTACTGTAATCAGGACTGGGGTCCCCAGCACAAGAATGCCATAGAACTTCTGGAGCAGGTCCAGAGGAGGCTCACAAAGCTTATCAGAGGGCTAGAACACCTCTCTTGCTAAGAAAGGTTGAAGGAGGCCAGTTTGTTCAGTCTGGAGAAGGGTTTGGGGAGAACTCACTTAAGTACTTAAAGGAGCTTATTATGAATGGGAGAGTGACTCACTTTTTACATGGTCTGATAGATACAGGACAAGGGGGAATGGTTTTAAACTAAAAAGAGGGGAGATTGAGATTAGATACTAGTAGGACATTTTTTAGTATGAGGGTGGTGAGGCATCAGAACAGGCTGCCCAGAGAAGCTGTGGATGCCCCATCCCTGCAGGTGTTCAAGACAGGTTGGATGGGGTCCTGGGCCCTAGTGGATGGCAACCTTGCCCATGGTAGAGGAGTTGGGAATGGATGGTCTTTAAGGTCCAACCCAAGCTGTTCTGTGATTTTGTGACTCTATCATAGTGTATCAAACTCTTCTAGATTGTAGCTTCATTTTCCTTCCTTTGTGATTCAAGTACACTACTGGCACATACTCTGTAGTCTTTTTCCACCTGGTTTGTTACACATCCTGTTGATTCCAGTCTTAATAGATGGAAGGGATTCTTCTGTTCCAGGTGCAGATTTTGACATTCTTGTTGTGGAATCAATCTGTTGTTCATCCAATCTTTACATTTCCTAGGCCCCTCTGAACTAAAGCACTACTATTTGTTGTGCCAAACGCTCTCTCTGATATAGAACAATCCACAGATTTTCTGTGGATGAGTTCTGTTGTGTTACTCAGGGCAAGGATTGAGTTATTGAACAGTATATGCCTCACTACACAAGGCTGAGTAGGTGTTCCAGCCAGATGTCATGTTACTTCCTTAAGATTCTTGTTGTCCAGCCAATTTTCAGTCTACCTGACAACCTATATGCTTTGTCTATCTTATCTCTTCTGTCAAAGGCAGGGTCACAAGTCTTAACCAAATTAAAGCCACATTACAATTATCACCCTCCCCTCTCTCATATGGTCAGTCAGTTCATTGTAAAAAACAATCAGCCTGATCAAGCTCTACTTTTCCTAGGCAAATCCATATTGACTTTTTCTGATTGCCTTCTTGTCCTTGTCAAACTAAATTTATAGAATAAACTTTTACTTTTTGATTAAACAGTGACTCAAAAAGACACCTGCAGAGGACCAAATCAGCTTTCAGTTTGTGACAGGTGAGAGTAGCACCCATTTTTCAACGAAAAATTGCTGCACTGTATCAGGTGTTTTCAGAGATAAGAGAGTTTCTGTGGTAGTTTGAAAGCCAGCCATGAAGACTGACGACTGAACTTTGCAACTGATCTGTGAACTATATGAAAACACCTGACATTCATAGTGTAGCAAAGTGCCTGCTAGTCACAGTAGTCAGGTCATAACACTCTTAAAATAAAAAAGTGGTTGGAGTCAGCTGCAGAGACGCATTTCCAAAGCTATATCTTGCATGAATGCTGCAGTACAGCCAGATGTATGGGCCACTGGTCAACTCCTTGAATCATTTTCTTTGTTATTTCATTTATTATGGCTTTAAAATAAGTAAATCATTTTAATGCACCATTCTGTGCACAGCTATATATTTCTTGGTTGTCTAAAATTAACTGGTTTAACCAGGCAGTCCACAGTTGTTATTAAACTAAAACAAATGTGAACAGGAAATTATTTTACAGTATCACCATCTTGCAGGTTTCGGGTAAATACAGAACATTAGAGGGAAAAGAACATGATGCAGAACATGCTGTGCTTTATAATATAGCATTTCTGATGGCATATCAGCCACCGTTTTCTCTAACATTAGTAAGAACATTTTCAGAAGAGCAGGAAAACAGTCCGCAATGCTGTTGAATAATTCAGGTTTCTGATTCACGTAAATCTGTTTGTAGAATTTGACATAGACTGCCTTATCAGAAAATGGTAAATCAGAAAGTTATTTCTTAAATTAGTCACAAAGTCAAGCAAGAAACAAAGCAGAAAGTATCCTTTCCACCGATTCTATCCTGAGATTTACATAATACGTATCTCTTCTCAGACCTTTCTGGTTCTGAATAACTTCTTCTGAAGATGCTGAGAAAATACTTTCCTCATTTTAATTTATTCATACAGTTCAGCCTTAAGACTAGTTCCACAATTATGAAAGCTACTGGGAATTTAAGAAGCAGGAGGGTTTTTTTCCTTTCCTCACCTACGTGATGAAAGCAGAAAAAGGTAAGACATGCTGGTTTAAAAAAAAACTGAGTGGGAATAATGACAGTTTCAGTTCCCTAAATACACATAATATTTGTTTTCATCACATCAATTCAAAATATAAACTATTAGGTATCTGTGTTAAAATGATCATTCCAATGATTAATAAATTAACACTTTTATTTATTTATTTATTTATTTTAAAGAAAGATTCCACCTCATTTAGAATGTTTCTATAATTTTCACAGAAGTAGACATAAATGAAGAAAAGTTAAGTACTTCATCAGAAAAATAGAGAAGCGGATAAAAATCATGTCAAATTGTAGAGTTGCTTTGACAAACATTGCAGATCCTTTTCGGTAGTAAAAAAAAATTTCATATTGGCTGTAAAGTCCATATTAGCTGTAAACAATCTGTACAGTGATTTTTCCAGCAAATGAGAATCAGTCTTCCTTTGTAAAAGGAACCAAAAATTACTCATGAAAAACGAGATAATAATGTCCATTAAAGCAAGATTTCCTGCTTACTGGTTTAAATCACGATTAAAATGATTTAAATTCTTCCTCTTTGGTTCTTTCTTTGCAAGATTTTGTTCTTGCCATTAGAATTATGCAGAGAAGTAAGTGCTGAATACATGTGATATCATGCTTTTGCAAGGTTTCCTGGAGACCACTAAAGATCTTAATATATTTCAGATTTAAAATGGCTGATTATTGTTGTAACCAAGGGAAAACACAGAGAAAATGCTTTGTCTTCTGTGTCTTCTGTGATTCCATAATTCTGTGATTATGGACTACGCACACACTGAAGAAGTAAGAAAAAGATGAACAGTGTGGAGTAACATGTTTTTGTTACCAGGTCCTGCCCTTTTGTCTCGTTGTGCAATAATGCAGTTTCATGGAATTTCATTTCTTGAACACCGTTTTTTTTCTTCTTTTTTTTTTTTTTTTTTTTTTTCTTTCTTTTTTTCAGTCAAATCCCTTGCTGTTAGATTTTGGCTGACAGCTCAGTCTAGCTCTTCAGAAGAAGACTGGGTTCACCGTTGTGTCACAGATATTCTCAAAAAATCCATGCTATTCTCGGGGAAATTCAAATATTACTTTTATTTACTCTGGAAAGCAGCCTACTGAACTTTCTCATTTGCAGGGTGACCAGACCCCATCAAAACAGCTAATGACTGCATTTATTAGAATTAAACTCACCTTGGATGTGCTTTCCATACCAGGTGGTAAGCTAGGTCTTTGCTTTCCCTTAGGGTAAACACATTGTCCTGACTTCCTTTCAGCAAGAAGTAACAGATGCAATTGTTTGGCTTTCATTGCTACTTATAGCAGAATGTGAATGGAATAAATGAACTACAGGTGTATATAAATGAACTATATATATATATATATATATTTAATTATATATATAATAAATATAATATATATATATTTAGCAGGTGGCTTCAGCATTGAGGCTACAGGCCTCCCTAAAAATTAGTAAAGTTAGATACATGCATAAAGCTGGAAGAGTTTCAGGTACCAGCAATTACTGAGATGTCTGACTAAGGAGGAAGTGTTTTTCCAGGAATGACAAAGTGAAGTGAAGCAAACAGTATAGGCTTCAGTGTGAGCAGAGACATTTGGAGGCACAGCGAACTCTAGAATAGCTCTGGGAAGCACAGGCTCAGCTCTTTGGATCTCTAGCCCAATCCCAGAGAAATCGCTCCAAAATACTTACTGCAAAGGTGTCAGACAATGGGATGCAAGACCCCATCTGCCTTCTACTTCCATTTCAGAGTGAGGTGAAAATACCCATGGGTGTTTGACTTTCAGAGGTGGTTTACTTTCCCCGGCATTGATTAAGTAACTGTGTTGGAGTATACATTTAGTTTCTCAGAGTAAATTTACTGTAGGCTATTATTAACTGTGTGCTATTTGAATCCTTTGCCTTTAGCTAGCTATTTCTTCACTGGGCTAGAGATCCATTAAAAATCTTCAGTGTAGTTAAAGCAAGGTGTTAACCCATAACATTTACTTTATGCGTGCCAGTCTGCAATGGCTGATGTGTAGCGGAGCAGAAGGAAAGCTGTTCTAACCTGCAGCTGTGAAACCATGTTATAAGCAATGAGAACAATTGGTCTTGTAATTTCTGTTATTTTAATGTCCACCCCTACATTCTGCCTAACCTCTCAGTTTGGCACTTACTAACATCTACTTCATATATGGATTTAAAAATGTTTAAATAATATTTATTTACATCTGTTCTCATATAACTCCTATCTACATAGGAGTAAAGTTTTTACCAAGTAAAAGAACCATTTTACATTTTATAAGATGTGCTCAAGATCATCATGGAAATTTTGTGTCACGGACACTTTTTGGATGTTTTTGCATTTGATTTTTTTCTTCTGAGTCAAATCTTACAAACTAAGAAGGAATGGAAGTACTGATTTAAACCTAAAAATTTGGTTGCATTAAAAACATCCAATTCCTCTGCCCCAACAAAATCTGCATAGCTATATGTAGACTTCAGTAGTTTGGTTGCAAAATACACCAAATAATCTCATGTATCTATTTGCCCCTTTTATTTATTGCATGGGGAACTAGGTAGAATTTTCATTATGCACTTAATTCTCCACTGTGTGATGTCTTTTTGGCATCTGACTAGTTAGGGCATTTTGAATGTGCACTGTCCTTATTCATGGATGTTTGTTACCATTACGTTTAGCATTTGATTGTGTGGCCATTGCACATGCAGTAGTCCCTTACTATGGCGCAAAATGCTGCTCTAAAGCACATTATTCTAGGTAACTCCAACTGCAAAAACAGTACAAGCAGTCCCTAAATCATACTGACATGAGTCCAGTTCTCCGTAACGTTATATTACATTAATATTTAAATACAGAATAGATGTTTAGGTGAACAAGCTGATGAACAAGTTATTTAATTTCACTGAATTTGTAAATTAAATGGAGAAATGTAACTACAGGATTAAAGTCTCAATTACAAAATTTATTTCACAGAATCACAGAATCACAGAATTGTAGGGGTTGGAAGGGATCGTCAAGATCCCTTCCAGAGATCATCAAGATCCCAGAGATCATCAAGTCCAACCCCCCTGCCAAAGCCTACAGCAGGTCGCACAGGTAGGCGTCCAGGCGGGTCTTGAATATCTCCAGAGAAGGAGACTCCACAACCCCCCTGGGCAGCCTGTTCCAGTGCTCCGTCACCCTCACCGTAAAGAAGTTCTTGCGCACATTCGTGTGGAACTTCCTATGCTCCAGTTTCTGCCCATTTCCCCTTACCCTGTCTTCACACACTGCTGAAAAAGAGTCCGGCCTCACCACTATGGCCCCCACACCTCAGGTATTTATAAACCTGGATCAAATCCCCTCTCAGCCTTCTTTTCTCAAGGCTAAACAAACCCAGTTCACTTAGTCGTTCCTCATAGGGGAGATGCTCCAGGCCCTTCACCATCTTTGTGGCCCTCCGCTGGACTCTTTCCAAGAGATCCCTGTCTTTTTTATACTGGGGAGCCCAGAACTGGACACAGTACTCCAGATGAGGCCTTACCAGGGCAGAGTAGAGGGGGAGGATCACCTCCCTTGACCTGCTGGCAACGCTATTTGATGTGATTTTATTTTTTGCAATGGTTGAAATCATAAATCCCTGTATCCAGTACAAAGCATCATGTAAAACATGAGAAAAGCACACTTATTTCACGGAATTACTAAACCATTTTTTATAAATTTCAATGCTGCAATATATTACAAATCAAGATGGAAAAGTGGATAATTGCTTTATATTGCAATATAACTGCTTTCATGCAGTCTGAAAGAAATACAACTTTTTTTTTTTTTCTTCCTTCAAAAACTGTGGAGAACATCTACTAACATTAAGAGTTTTATCATAGTCTTTTGTTTGATTTTAGTTTATTTCTCTTTTTCAGTTTTCTGGAGAAATTTTCTAGAATAGCGAACTTTGCATAGAGGTAAATCTTTGGTAAACTTACTCTTGTGTTACCTTTTATCCTACAGGTCTTCACTTTTTGTAATAAGCAATTCTACTCCCAAAAGCTTTGTTTTTAATTTATAAAATTGAAAAGATCAGAATACCTAAGTGTAATATCCATATACATAACACTGAAAGAGAATGAAAGCAAATCTGTATGTCAAAGTAATTAACTTATTCAAAAGTTGAAAAATGTCAAGGCTGTTTATTGAGACTTTTTTTTTTTTTTTTTTTTATGCCTCCAGTTAAAAATCATAGAATCATAGAATCACAAGGTTGGAAAGGACCTGCAAATTCATCCAGTCCAACTGTCCTCCCATTACCATTGCGACCACAAGCTACTAAACCATAATAAGAAAAACTTATTATTTTATTATGAAATCATTGTTATTATAACCATAATAAAATAAGAACTTAAAGCACATATCTATTTCCACATCATTAAAAAAATCTTGAATGAATTCCAGAAAGACTCGTTTCTCAAACAGAAAAAAAGATTTTTCACATGACTTCTTGGGTACATTCTTACTCTGAACATCATATACCAAGAGATACGAAAATGAGTAACTAATTTACAATGCGCTAATTCTTTAGCTCTAGGAATTAAAAGACATCCTTTCTGAAATAGGCTGAGCTGACAATCCAACTAAGAACCAAAACATTGTCATCCAGCTGCAGACTTCTTGTGGGGAAACAGGTGCTAATGCTACTGAAGATTGTGTCCTCTTTGGGAATGTTGGGGTTTCTATAAATGTGGTTGGTTATGAAACAGGGCAATCTGAATTTGCATGGACGTATTTAGTCATGAAGTAGTCACTGAAACTACTGAAACATAATCAGTAAGCAACTGGGACAGTCCCTGTATCATCTGCCTCTTGAAAATAGCTATCTTAAGAGCATGTGATCCAAGTAGTCCATGGACGTTAGCACGTTAGCACAGCACCTATTTGACAGAAAATTACTCCTGTTCTACACCATTTACCCTCTCATTTATCTGTTCCTTGTCCCCTCAAAAGAGCATTTATTCTGTTTAAATTTAACAGACAACAATAAGTAGTACTGTGAAAACATCTACTGACAGCCCCTATTTAGCTGCACCTAGCCTATCCACACGGCTGCCAACAGTCTGGCATCAGTCCATCTCATAGGTTTTGATAAGCCTGCCCAGAAGCAGAGTGGAAATGAGGACATGACAATAAGCTTGATAGGTGCCTGACACCCTGAGTGACAGCAAAGAGACTAGGAGGCCAGCAAACACAAAGGAAACAGCAGACTGCAATTACCCCCTTGCAGTTTGGATGGACGGCCTATCAGATTATGAAGCTGAGGCTGAATCCTTAGATGCAACAAACAACTGCTTTGTAGAGGAGTTAGATGAGGAACGTCATCAGGCAAAGCAACACCTCAGCTCATCCTGAGCAGCATGTAAAACCTTATTTATGCAGCTGCATGACATCACAGTGGTCATAGGATTCTTGCACTGAATGTCACTGCAGAATCTACAAAGGCAAAAAATCTTACATTTTTTTTTCAAAGTGACAAAGTTACATAAAAATGAGATTTATTAGGAGAAAATAGAAACATCTTTGCAAGATAAAAACAAAAAACTCCATAATGAAGATACAGTGCAAATACCAATAACTGCAAATACAAAACAAAACAGTAGAAAATTTCCTGTAGGAAGCATGTAAGCTTGCATGCCTGAATGGCAAATGGATTTAATGACCCAATAATGGATTAAAAAAAAAAAGAGGAAAGGATTGTGATTACTCTTAAATTCAGGATGAGAACGTAAGATGAGAAACAACAGGCCAAACTAGCAATAGGCATTGGGCTGGTAGATGACATTGCAGAACATATAGGAAAAATGGACTAAACTGAACAATAACCAATTGCTAGGACCAGATTGTATTCACTCACCAGGTTTGATAAGGACACGAGGATGTGCCAGACATGTAAGTGTAGTATCGTGATTAAAACTTCCTGTGTGCTGGAGGACTAGAAGGTAGTTAATATTCTACGAACTGTAAGATTCTAGCAGAGAGCTGGTGAGCTATAGACTGAAACTACATTACTCACATGAGACAAATGATCAAAAATATATCCAAAGAATGATGTTGATGTGTGGATGTATCCAACAAATTGAGGAAGAATCAACACAACTTGGTACAGAGAAGCCACACCTCACACTACTACTGGGATTCCATGAATAGGTGAGGTCCTGGGTGACTGGAAAAAGGGTCACATCACTCCCTATTTATAAGAAAGGGAGCAAGGAGGACCTGGGGAACTGCAGACCATCTTCCCTCTGTGCCTGGGAAGATCATGGAGCAGATCCTCCTGGATGACATGCTTGATCACATGAGGAATGAGTGTATGATACAAGATAGCCAGCATGGCTTCACCTTGGCAAGGTCATGTCTAACCAATCTGGCGGCCTTTTATGATGAAGTGATGGCGTTTATAGACAAAGGGAAGGTGATCAGTGTCATTTACCTGGAATTGTGCAGGGTCTTTGATGTGGTCCCCCACCACATCCTTATCTCCAAATTGGAGAGATGTGGACTTGAGGGGTGGACCACTCAATGGATTAGGAATTGGTTGGAAGGCTGCAGTCAAAGGGTGGTGATCAATGCTGCTGTGTCCAGGTGGAGGCCGGTAAGAAGCGGTGTCCCCCAGGGGTCTGTCTTGGGACCGGAGCTCTTTAACATCTTTATCAGTTACATCGATGATGGAGTTGAGCGCACTCTCAGCAAGTTTGCTGGTGACACCAAGCTGAGTGGTGCGGTTGACACAGTGGAAGGAAGGGATGCCATTCAGAGGGACCTCAACAGACTCGAAAGGTGGGCCTGGGTGAGTCTAATGAGGTTCAACACAGCAAAGTGCAAGGTTTTGCACTTGGGCCGGAGGAATCCCAGGCATATATACAGGCTGGAAGGAGCAGTCCTTGAGAGTAGCCCTGCAGAGATGGACCTGGGGGTCCTGGTGGATGAAAAACTGAACGTGAGCCAGCAGTGTGCTCTGGCAGCTTGGAAAGCAAATGGTATCCTGGGCTCCATCAGAAGAGGGGTGGCCAGCAGGGACTGGGAGGTGATTGTCCCTCTCTACTCTGCTCTTGTGAAGCCCCATCTGGAGTACTGCGTCCAGGTCTGGAGCCCACAGTACAAGAAAGACAGGGAGCTGTTAGAGAGGGTCCAGAGGAAACCACAAAGATGATCAGAGGGCTGGAGCAGCTCCCATACGAAGACAGGCTGAGGGAGCTGGGCTTGTTCAGACTGGAGAAGAGAAGGCTGTGGGGTGACCTCGTTGCAGCCTTCCAGTACCAAAAGGGAGCCTACAAACAGGACAGGAATCAACTCTTTACAAGGGTAGATAATGGCTGGACAAGGGGAAATGGTTTTAAGTTGGAGAAGGTAAGATATAGGTTAGATTTCAAGGGGAAGTTCTTTACTGTGAGGTGCTGGAACAGGCTGCCCAGAGAGGTTGTGGATGCTCTGTCCCTGGAGATGTTCAAGGCCAGGCTGGATGGGTCTATGGGCAGCCTGGTCTAGTATTTGATATGGAGGTTGGCAGCTCTGCCAGTGGCAGGGGGGTTGGAGCTTGATGATCCTTGAGGTCCCTTCCAAGCCAGGCCACTCTATGATTCTATGATTCTATGAATCAGTGCTCCATTCAGCATTGTGTACTCTGTACAGTTCTGTGCCACCCAGTACAAGAGGGACATAGACATACTTGGAAATACCTGGAATAAAAAAGGCTTGGGGAGAACCTCCCCAATGCCTTAAGAGAGGATGCAAAGAGGATGGAGCCAGTCTCTGTTCAGCAATGTCCAGGGCCAGGACAAGATGCAGTGATTACAAACTGGGACACAGGCAGTTTCCTTTGAGCACCAGGAAGCACTTCTTTGTCATGTGTGTAATGGAGCACTACCACAGGCTGCCCAGGGAGGTTGTAGGGTCTCCTCCTTGGGGATCTCCAAAAGCCACTTGAACATTGTCCTGACCTCCCTGCCCTGGGTGTCCCTGCTGGAGCAGGATCTGGGCCAGATGGACCTGGAGCTTCCCACCAACTTCAGCCATACTGTGAATCAAAGATCACAGGGATATAGAAGTTCTGGAAGCAACCTGTCATGACAAAGAATGTGGGACTGCACACATTTAAAGGATAGAAAAAGAAAGGTTGGTTTATGTGCTCAATTTTCAGACCTACAGAACAAACACTTGAAAGACCTACTTCATACAGCGCGAACTTCAGCTTGTAGGACTTGCTTCAACACAATGTCATGCAGAATAAAACTTTCCATGAATTTAATAAAGAATTCAAAAAATCTTTAATAGTTGGAGTACGAGCTATTTAAAATAAATCCCTTGTTTTTGAAATGTAAATCAGATGAACAGTTTTCAGTTTTCAAAAAATCCTTGTCTTCACACGGGTAGGACTTTCTACATCTTTTGGAGAGGCTGTGTAGTTCAGGAAAATGGAGTATATGAATATCAGTTTTTTACATAGTGCTTAGAAGGCTTTAAGCACTCAGAAAAAGAAAAAAAAAACCCACAAAAACTAAGCTCATAATGATCTTTTTATTAATAAGTTTATGAATTCTTTATATCTTTTAAATCAATTTTCACCTTTATTCAGATATAATTCAGGGAAATTCAGATATAATTAGAGAAATGTCTTATCTTCCTTGAGCCATCAAAATCACCAATTAAATTTTTGCAACTCTGTTAAGTCAGGAGTAGCACTTCAACTTTATGAAAGATCTTTTTTTTTTTTTTTCTTGAGAATTCATTCTCAACCACTTTTTATTATTGCTGATATTCCATGATCTTCAAAGGAAGCCACAGAGGATAAGTAATAACTCACAAAAAAATCAAAGGAAAGTTTCAGAGAATCAGAAAGCTGTAGTGAAGCAGAATCAATCCTGATCTGTCTGAATGCAGTTCTGCTTTCTCAGTGTATGCACTGAAGCATGTAGGTGTCAGGGCTCAAGCTCAGTGAAAGAAGTAGGAGTCGCTGCTTTTGTGCTCCATTGAAGGATGGATGCCACCAACATAAGATTGCTAACCAGCTCATAGTCTTCTTAGAGAAAATGATTAAGGAAGAACAGGCTGCTCTCATGGTTCAGCGACACTGTACATGCCATGCTCATGATGATGTGGTCAAACTCCAGGACTAATTTCCGCAACCTGTCTTTACATGTAACGAGGAGATATGTCCATACCTTTCTTCTGTCAGCACTTACAGGTTATGCGGATCTATGGGGAAATGAACAGATTTGTTCTTGCAGTTCCTATGGCTCTATCGGCCTACAAAGGACGCTGCCTCTGTCTTCATAGAGCTTGCTATGGAGGAGAGTCATACAACCAAAGGAAAATAACGTGGAGTTTACGAGGGATAGCAAGAAGCCTGAAGGTTGCAGGATCAAGCAATAGACTTTATTTGAGAAATAAAATGGTTTAGCCAGTCTTCTTGTAATCCATCAAGATGAAAGATTAACAGCACTCCACCGTAAAGTTAAAAGGATGCAAAAAAAAAGGCTTTCTCAGTGTTTTTCTATTAAGATTAAATTTAGTGTGCAAGAACAACAGAAGCATGACATCCAATATTCTGAGAACAATGAACTTCATGCTTTCTCATTTGTTCAAGTGCCTAAATCAGTTGCATCAATACTTGAAATGAAAAAAAAATCCTGAATCTTAAATAGGTTTTCACCTAAATTTCAGGTCCCAGAAATACAGATCCAAAGCAAAAAATTGCATCGTATTTAAATTGATAAATATTGAAGAATGTCTAAAGCCCCTGAATTGTTTGCACAGTCAATATTGCTAAGGCAAAGAGGCACACAGAAGATTTATGTGGCTTTAATAGGAAATTAAACCAAAATTGATTCAACAAATTACCACACGTAAGAACAAGCTGAATAATTTAAAAAATCAATATGAATAATTTGAGTAATTGGAGAGTACAGAAGAAAATTGTTGCATAGGTTAATGTTTATTGCACATCTGTTTAGTGGCTCTCTTCAAGCAACAATTGCTGATTTAAAATATGAATATTGGATAATTATAAGGTATGTAAAATAAGGGAGGTTAAGAAAAGTAGGTAGATAGTTGCCACCTTGCTAACAGTCTGAAAAACGCATTATACAGTGCTAATATCAGGAATAAATTTTTGCATAACAATGACTGCAAAATTTACAACAACAAGACCAGGATGCGACTCATTTAATATAAATACTCCTTTATTTCCACAGGCCGTGAAAATATACGTGCAATACTTAGAAAAACATTTAATTATAGATTATTTTGGGTTTCAGAAAAGATATAAAACCTATGGTTCACTATTACAAAGTAGTACTTGGGTCTGAACTTCATATTGGCAAGTGATTGCTTCTATTTTTAATATTAATTCTTTAGGATTCCTCTCAGAAAGAAGTGCTGTAGCACATGCTCACAGATCCTTAGAAATATATATATATATTTTTTCATTTCTGTAGTCAAACAGCTAATTCAGTGTGCGGTTTCTTGTTTGTTTTTGTTTGTTTGTTCTGCATCTCACTACATAACATATTGAGGCTTAAATCCTCTCTTCTGTCCACCTCACAGAGGGAAGAGAAAATCAAGTTGAATAATCATTTACAGTTTTCTGTTATTCTGTGGAGGCAACAGCATGGATTTTTTATGAGCTTAATTTTAGGAAAGAGCAAAGACAAACAGGAAGGTTATAGCGTAGGACACTCCCCATGTACAAGGTGGAGGACGGTGAAAACAATCCATTACAAAGAGCTATAGGTGGGCTGTAGTAGTTATTTTGTTTAATTAAAACTGAGAAAGCCAAGAAAATGACAAGCCTGGGGACTTGATCACAGTTTTTTTGAAAATAATAGAAACAATGACACAGTCTAAACACCCAACATTAAAAAAAAAAAAAAAAAAAAAAAAAAGCTTCAGATCTGAACAGGGATGGACTAATGTGTACCAATGCAGATTTTGAGATCTGTGCAGAATATGATTATATTCTGTGTGGATATAGCAGTCCACGTTGGCACATCTGTTCATGTACCACTAGGCAGTAATTTATTAATGAACACTCATTACAAATTCCCGAAGAGGAAAAAAGATGTAGTACTGTTGTGCTTGAATACTTTAATTATCTTTCCAATCTAGTGAAAAATGTCTATCTGTATTTCATTAAGGTGCTTGTTTCTGTGCTTAAGAGCATCATCATAGTCAACAAAAATCAGAATACAAAACCATGGCACACGGAAAGGAAGAACAAGCTGAGTTAGCTCTTGCCAATCTCGCTCGCTGATCTCAAAGCAAGGCCGCTCACCCCTGTGATGGCTCAAGCTGAGGAGAAGTGAAGGAAAGCTGCAGCAAGGGTGCAGCTGTGGGGGACACTGGAAGACAGAAAAGTGAAGGAGAGCAGTCATAAATATCATCTGACACAGAGATATTATAGAAAAGGATGTGCTGGGCAAGAAGCAGTGTGCTTTGAAGTTCATTTTCACTCATCATAAACATTTTTTAAAAAAGGAATCAAAGAAGTCAAAAGTTGGACAGTTAAGTCCAGGTTTAACTTGATTGTTTGCTTGTTTTATTACATATATTTTAGAAGAAATTGTGTGGAAATTTGCTTTTGAAAGATGCTTAGGTATAAAATTAATTCTCACTGAAGAATACTTCTGCACACACACACTTTTTTTTTCTTTTTTTTTTTTTTTTCCCCCTAAAGGGTGCACTCAGAATAAGATATGTACAAAACAAGCAGGACAGTCACTTCAGGAGTGCGCTGTTACCGCTATTTCTCTGGACACCCATCCCCTGCCTGGAAGGTTTCCTTTTTCATAGAAACATGGCTCAGTTTGGGATCCATTCTTCAAGGTGAAAATATATTCATCTTTAATGACATTTATCTCCCTGAATGCTCTCTCATTTTGACTTCTTCTCCCTGCAGCTTGGCTAGTTACCACTACTTTTTCCTTTCAGGTCTACCATGCAGGAAAAGGAAAAGAAATGCAGCAAAGAGGAAGATATAGTATTGTTTGTTTCTTTTTTCAAATTGGACCTCTTAGATGTCATCATAAAAAGCTATATAGTCAAGTTCTCTCAGCTGTCTTCTGTTATGAAAACATGTCTTTCCAGACACATGAAAGAAAAAAATAAAGAGTAAGGACTATCACAAGTAAGACTGAAAAGTACTGCATGCCCTTTTTAAATTAAGTGCCACAAAGTGCCACTTGAGCAGCTTTATAAGGTATTGTATTTTACTTCTTTTCTTTGTAGGACATACAAGGTACTTTTCAGCTGTAAGTGAATTTCTTTGCTTTTATTCTATCTTATTACTATTCTTTTATTGCAGGTTTCTTTGTGGACATAAATGACCTTGAAGGTAGTATGTGATTTCAAATGCACCTAGGTTTGTTGATAATGCTAAATTGGGTTAGACCAGTAAAAGACAGAGACCCAACTACCCAAAAATTGTCAGACAGATTAGGCTTGGGGCTGATAAAGTGTCTCATTCAGCTTAGCATGGACACATGTAAGATAATGAAACCAAAAGGGTTCTCAAAACAATCCTAGTTTGTACGGACTAAAAGATTCAGAACTTGGAACAAACAAACACCGTAAAAGAGATGGTAATTAAGAGTGTACTTTTGCAGTTTCATATGCTTGTTTTCTGGTCTCTGCAGTTCTTTTGAAAACACATGAAGAACATGGGTCAAATGTTCCTCATGGAACTGAGGAACTTAGGTCTCTATTTTGTTTTCTTTTTTTTCTTTCCAGCAGCACTGAGAGACTGATTTGCCCTCAAACCTCCACAAAGGGCTTGATCTTACAAAGATGATTAAATAGCTCAGCCTAGCAAACAGACGGAATATTTCTAGTGTGCTCACCGTAATTTTTAAGTAACTCCTGAATCTGCAAGCTTCATGTTTGCTGGTGAGCTAGAAGAAAGCCACTACATTCAGCAGCTGTTACTGTTCATATGATAACTTTTAGAACCCTCACTTGAACCGAGAACCCTCACTTTGCTATGCACTAGATAAGCACCTGTGTCAATTCTAATTGACCCATTAAAGAATATTTGATTTATATGTGTACCTTCCAGTGACAAAGAAAGCCTGAAGATAACTCTTGACAAACATGAAGAAGCAGTGCCGCTGCACAGCTGGTGTTCCACGTCCAAGGACAAAGTGACACAGACCAGCTACCATAGTTTAAGGCAGGTCTTATGGTCTCCTCCTGTTCCTGTGCTCTGTGGCCCCCCGCGGTCCTCACGAGGCATCATGTCCCTCTCCGAGGCTGCTTCAGCTCACTCGTCCTGCTACAAAAAGCGCAGCTCTTCATTATCCCATTTGCTGGATGTTTGGACGCTGGCCTGTCAAAGGGGCAGGGGGGAAATAAGCCACCTCCCTCACCTCTTTCCCCAGGCACCCAGCCTGCACGTTGCACAGCCTGCTGGCAGCTTTGTGCTTCTGGATGGGAAAACAAACCTCTGCTCACGGAGTCAAGCATCAGTGTTTTGTTGGCCTGTTTTCAAGTCATTATTTGAAGTGTTGAGTCAGACAAAAGAGCTGATCCATTTCTGCTAATCTGTGAAAGAAAAACTCAGTCTGTCCTTCCTCTCTTCAAGCTGCTCACCTACTTTGGTATCATCTAACTCGGATATTTTTAAATATGAAAAACGTTCTGTGTCAGCAGGTACTCCTTAATTTAATTGGCAGGGAAGCAGAAATTTAAACAAATAGAAATGCAATCTTATCTTTGTTAAAACAATATCGTCTGGTCTTTCTGCTGTTTGGAGAACTAGCCTTAAAGGGCAGAAGAATAAAAGCCTTCGGTTTTACAAGCAGGCTGAAAGTGAAAAATATTAGATGTGCTTGATTTTTTTAGACGATCTGATTTCAGCCCTCCTGTACTTCAATTAATCAGACAAAGAAAAAAAAAAAAAAAGAAGAAGAAGAAAATAAGTCTCCTTACTTACTACTACTGATGTCAGTGGAAGGCATTTCAAATATTTTGATTTACGTAAAAGCAGTGAAATGTGATAAAAATAGTCAGGGAAGAAAATGAATCATTCTTTGGAGAAACAGAGCTGTAAAAATAAATCTTTTCCAAAAGAACAAAATAAAATTAAAAAACAAACAAAAAAAAAAACAAACAAAAAAACCCAAACCAATTCCCAAAGAGAATAACATTACCCTTATGCTGTAAGACGCATGTAACCAGGATGCTTCAGTCTTCATACCATCCCCTGGGACTTTCCATTTGCTTGGCCAAGATCAAGAGATTTTCATTTCAATGAAAGATCCATCATGCTGTAAAACATGACAAATAGTACAGACAACACAAGATTTAAAAAAATTAAAAATATCTTTTGTAAAGTCCAAGCAAAGCTCATTTCCTAAATTATACTATACCTGTAGCACATTCACATTCTTACAAATTTGTAATTTAAGTGCTTGACTGCTTCAAAAGTAAGCGATCAAGACCGGTGAGAATGTACTACTGTGTTAATCTGTCAGATTTCTGATGCTGGATAACAAACAGGAGTATCGTACTAGTTCTCTGACCTGATCCCAAAAGCAATTGACCCAGCACATTCACTCTAAGGGAATTGGCTCTAACTCTGTCAGACAAGAGCAGGCAACACTGTTAACTCTGCTGCTCCATATAGAAAATTCACAAAAATTGCTTTTCACCCTGAGAATGGACAACGTTCTGGCTAGCCAACCTGCCTGAAACTGCTTGAGTGTTGGCTACTGTGGAGGAGTCTGATGCTCAGGGCCAGCTCTGCTCCCTGTGGGCCCAGCAGCAGCTCTGCGGCTGGGACAAGTGTGAGGGAGGACCTGCAGGAGTGACAGACCTGAATAAAAGATACCAGAAGGGAGAGGCAGAAGGGGAGTTTTTACAGGGTAACTCATTTCTGCTGGGCTCATTATACATCTCAGTTTCATTATCTTTACCATGCACACTCATATTTAGTAGAAGAATATAGTAGACTGGAATACACTCGTGTTGTGACAGGTGTTTAGAGCCATGTAAATCCAGGTGGATTCATTTTTACTGAGGATTTTGCCTGAATCCATAACTTGATTAAGTCATCTAGACTTGTTGCGTAGTGACTTATCTCAAATTTCAGTATCTGGAAGTGAGATTGAAGAACTGCCTGAAGAAATAAGACAAATAGGCAAACATACTTAGAATGGATCTTCAAGTGGTGTTAGTGCACAATGCGCTGAAGCGTTCAGTATTGGATCTCGGTTTATTGGCAGCTTTATGTTTTCAGGGAAAAGTGGAGAGTGATCAAGAGAAAATAACTTTGCAGTTTCATTACAAATGCTGAAAAAGGGGAGACAGATCAAAGATTAATTTTGAAGTACCATCAAAAACACTTAAAATAAAACAAACTCTTTTCTAAAGATAGTGGAAGGTTTTGTACAAAACTGGAAGAATTCAGTCTGAAGAAGTTTGGTGCCACTTTCCCATAGAATGAAGATAAAATAATAGTAAATAAATACAGTTAGTAGGTACTGTGTTACAGAGTACTGAAAGACAATAACGTATTTTGTCAGTAAAACTGAAATTTTAATTCCAATGAATTTTCATTTTGATGTGACTCATTTTAATCGCTTCTATTTTTATACTTGATTACAAATTATTTTATCATACCATTTAAAGAAATGCTTGATACTTTTTAGTCTATTTTGCTCATTAATAAATACTGACACAAACTATATGTTACTTTAAAACAGAAAATAAAAGAAAATGGCATAAACATGACGTGACATTCAAATTACAGAAGATAAATCTTCATTAGTGAAGATTGAACTGGATGGAATCATACTTGCAATATGGTTAGTCTCTGCAGCAGTTGCAAACAAAACTTGATCTTCCCCCCCTTGTAGTCCTTAATAACAAAGACTTAGCTGCACTGCAACACTCACAAAACTGCTGTAGCAAAATACAGAGTCCTTCCCTTGTCGTAATAATGGCAGTGTAAAGATAGGGTAGGCAGGAAGATCTCAGTATTTCACAGCACAGGAAGTGTTCCACACTAATTGATCCAGCTCTTCCTCATGAGTACAAGCTGTGGCCAACACTGTAGGAATAGAGGTATAGAGGCAGAGACAAACATAACAGATAGGGCTCAACTGGAGCTGTGAGAGGTTCGTTATGCTAATTTGCTGAGCCTGCTCTGTATGAAAAATGGCTCAAGCATCTGGTGCTGCTAGAAGGTGACTGGAAAGTGGCACGTGGTTTTGAGAAGATCCCATGCATTCTTGCTCATTAATTATGTCTTATGCCATTCAGCCCATCTGAAGCCAACACACAGCACATGGTTGTTGCTCAAGGCCATGCAGACTCACAGAGGGTAGGCAGCATCTGCCATCACTATGCATATGGACAGGGGGAGGAGAGGCTGGAAAGCAGCCCTGTGGGAAGGGATCTTGGTGCTGATGGCAAATTGGAACTGAGCCAGCAGAGTGCTGTGGCAGCCCAAAGGGTCAACCGTACTGGTTGTACACAAAGCCTGGCACTGCCAGCTGGTGAGGGAAAGGTTGTCCCACTCTACTCTGCACTGTGTAGCCTCACGTGGAACACTGGGTATGGGTTTGGATACCACAATATGTGGACATCAAACTATTAGAGAGCATCGAAAGATTGTCACAGGTCTTGATGGCAAGATGTGTGAGGAGCAGCTGAAGTCCCTTGGCTCATTCAGACTGGAGGAGCCTCTTAACATCTAATCTAAATTTCCCCTTTTTTAGTTTAAAACCATTTCCCCTTGCCCTATCACCATCTGCATGTATAAAAAGTCACTGTTCCTCCTGTCTGCAAACTCTCTGTAAGTACTGGAAGGCAGCATAAGTTATATTAGGGAAACTGGTAGTACTATCATTCATAAAAACAATAGAGAGTTTTTGGTTATCTACTTAGATTCTTGTGATAGGCATTCATTTTTTATGTTATGCATAATAAATTATTTTTAAAGAAAACAATTTTAACAGGGACAATATTAGAAGTATTGCAAGCAAGAATACATTTTAAAGAAAATCATTAACAAAGGTTTTCTCGTTTTCATTTCATTATTTAGTGGGCAAGACGCCTGTCAAAGTTTCTCATGTTCAGTAGATCAGCAACCCAAACAACTGTATTTTTTGGTTCAGACTCATGAAATCTGATGGAGGTTTCACAATTCCATCCATGGAAACCTATCTTACTTAGAAAGTACTGAGCAGGCCTTTCTTTTATTATCTACTCCCTTGGTAAATGGTACTTTATAACAAGACAAAAAGGAAAACAGATGGACAAGATAAATGTAATTCATTACGCAAAAGCTAGAAAACATACAGACGTAACACAGGTCAATGCAATATGCTATGATATTGTTTATCATCTTATAAAGTTGCTGTGTCTGGATAACATCCAAAAGTCTGAATCACAAGACTGCCATTTCTGCTGACCTTTTGAAGCACAGTGTAGTTTTCAGAATTCAGAAGTACAAAAGTTTAATATCAATCATGATTTATTCTGCTGCAGTGAAAGTACAGGTGTAGAGGATTGTGGTTAGTCAATGAATGCAAATGTGAAACAGTCCTCTTCTAACTTTTTCTCTACAGCCTCCCCAAACCTTAAATACTAGTGTTGACTTTCATCCTGTATTGCTTTTCACAGACAAGTCTTGCTGATTCAAACTTAGCCTCTTAGAATTACATGGATGCTAATACATACCTCCTTAGAAAGCTACTTAGACATTGAAGTGTGAATTGACATTGAGTGTGAATCAGCTTTGCTTTTAACAGCAGCACTTTTGTAAAGGCAAACTTAAGACCTGTTTAGGTTCATCAAATAAGTGATCCCAGAACGAACACTGCAGAACAAATGAAAAGTATGTAGGGTGTTTGTCAACAGCCTAAAAATCGCACCTTTTTCCTCACATCAACCAATTTCAATGTTGGTGAAAAGTGCAAAGAATGCGAAATTATTGTATTCTTTTTCTCAAGTTCATTTTCCAATGCTGCTTGAATAATTCACTTCAGACTAAGAAAAGCTTATTTGCTGTGTAGGAGGTTTTACCAGCAGATATGATGAAGCCAGCATCATTTTTCTAATAGAGCATAATCAGAGCTAGTTATCTCTCCCAGATTAATCAGGCCCTAGCAGAAAGGGAACACAGCAAAAGATGCATGGCTTTGGGCAAGAATATCTTTGTGTCTCCTAGGAGGACATACAATACAGTAACCTGCGGGTCCTCTTCTCTGTTGTAAAATTGTTGTAATGTATAGCCTAGCACTGACAAATCTGTCAGAGCACTTGGGCAAAATTCCAAGAAATCCCTCTATTTCCATTCTTTTTAGAGTCATTTATCTTCTTTAATGTATCTTGCTGCTAGTAACATGTATGCCATATTGATCAATGGAACCATCTCTCATATACTGAGAGACTGATTCTATTTGCAGAATGGTAGCATTAGGCATAGTCAGGATTTTCAGACTAAAATGTAACTATCAGATGACTCACTGCAAGGAGTGACATGTGTCTCTGGAAGAGAGAAGGATGGCTGAAGATGGCTTATGCCTAGGACAGTCATTATTACAGAAAATATCTATCATCCTATTGCTTTGTGATTGCATTTCAAAGCATTTGTGAGGCACAGGGGACACTCCAGCTCCCAGGCTGGTGGTAAGATAATCAGTATGCTTGCTGACTTCGAGCAATCTGAGATATGCCAACGTCATGCTCTGTGTCCAAAGTAAGCTTTAAGAGGATGGTTTGAGCATGATATTATACAATTAAAAAGGAAATTACTGCTTCAGAAAACATACATCTGAGTGTGCTTCAGGATGAACGAAAACATTTTTATTTAAATGAAAGTTGTATGGAAAATGTTGATTAAAAGTGGAAGATTCTTGGTATTTGCAGCAGATATTAAATTATCATATGCAAAGCATAGGCAACTGCAGAAACTGGTCTGATTAGGCTGGTGCAGTTTGGAAGTAAGGGCTATCATCACAAAAGACACTGGTCAAGTAGAAAAAGACAAGCCAAAGGCAAGGCAGGAGTGTGCTCAGCACCCAAGCAAGCTGCCAGTAATCACAGAAATTTAATACTGTAAAACAGGTTCTGAGGTGGCTTGTGAGAAAGACGTGAAAGAAGCTGAAGGTGGAGATGTGTAGCAGTCACAACTGGTCAGCCAGGAGGCGAAGTGAAGCCCTAGAAAAGGAGCTGCTGCATTTCTGGTCGTGATTCATAGTGGCATGCTGAGTAATATATCAGCAGTGGAACTCATGTAGAAACATGTCAGTTCTTAGCCTTGATGGCCAGCCTTTAGTTCTTAGACAGTTTGGTCAGGTTATTAAGATGTTGGAGACTGGCTTCTGCCAGACTGCTGTCTGCTTTTTAATAGTCCAAGAAGAGCATAATTGCAGCTGACAGTAAGTTTATTCATAGCACTTCCTATTGTCTGCCAGAGCTAGATGATAAGTATACTTCTAGGAAGACTGAAAGTCTGATGAAGGGCTTTACATAACATGGACAGGAGTAATTTTTTTTCTCTATTGTCAAGTGGCTGCTGTGTTGTCAGCTTGCTGATATTTTGATCAATAGTGCACTCTTGACATTTAAGTTTGTTGTTCTAAAAGATGCAAGATCTCCTTGAGCACTTAGGATCTGTCTTTCCAAACCAGTTTGACAGTATAAGAGAAGATAACTACTCAGCAAACATCTCTGCAAAATATATCTTATTTTCAACTCCTAGCAAGGACCATGTTGAAATGAAAATAAATATCCAAGTTCAAACAAGACAACACATACAGCTATCATTTTGAGAAGAAGGTGAAAAAAGGATTTTAAAGAAAATAAGCTGTCTATATTCATGAAGCAGACACTTCTCCATCATAGGTACTCAAATTCCCTTTTTACCATATCTAGAGACATTTCCAATCATTTAACTCTTGCTCTCAACATCATTTGCGTTTACATCTTTAACATTCTCTCCCACAAGTACCTTTTTAAGGACATCTCCCTGTCCAGATCAGATAATTGTCCATTATTACTAATAGGGAGGTAGCAGGATTCCAATTCATCTTGTCAGAATACCTAAAAAGCCATAACTCAGCAGGAATATCACTGTAGAAATGCAATGTAACTGTGACATTTAATCCTACTGAGCAAAACCAGGTCCAGACTAACCGAAATGCAGAAAAACCCACTGAAGAGTCATGAAGTATTAACTTAAAAAGACCGCTGATAGTCTTCTTTATCCAAACTTCATTTTTCAAACTGGAGATGTTCCCTAAAATATTTCTCTTGCACTACCTTCTCTATTATCAACATAAACGCTATTCTGAACTGTATTTTAATGTATAGCTTTATAATTGCCAAATGATTATGCATTGTTCTGCGGACTGCATCTTTGCTAACATTTATAAATACATATGTACATATTTCTAGATAAATGACAAGTTCTTTCTTTGTCAGAAAAATAGTTTTGTTTTGCAAGCCTGAAAATGCAACTATTTCTGAAATTTTTATTGAATTAAAAATAGTGTTTCAGTCAAATATTAGATGTTTATGGCAAGTGTTGAAGAAGTTCACTCTGCTTTATTTGTCTAGGTTTCATTAAAGCCCTCTGGCTCATTTACATTAAGAAAAAAGTCAAAGAAAGAAAGAAGACAATGGAAACTACTATCACGTATATAAGGAATGCACACAGTCATTTGTCAGAACTTGGAGGTAATACAAAAAATTGAAAACTGCTGTGGTCACAGCTGTATTCAATCTGCAGCCAAATCTGGATCAAAGCTTTACTCTTTCATTCCTTTTTTTTTTTTTTTTTGTTTTTCCCCCCTTGAGGAACTGCGGATGTTTTGGTGGCTGTTTATTCATTTGGGTACAAGGTAATGCCAAAGGCAGCAAGAGCCTCTGTACAGGCTTGTATATGTTACCTAAAGAAGTGTTTTGAGCTATACTCATAGTTCAGTTGTAACTTGATGATTTATTAATTAAATAAAAAGAGCTGTAGAGCTTGTTTCTTTCACAAAATTGAAGGTTATTACTCAATATAGCCAGTTCTCTTAACGTTTTACCTAATCTCTGCCAGTAGGTAGCAGTAATCCAATTTGAAACTTTTGTTTTTATTGACACATCACTCCAAAAACACTGACAAAAGGAAAGTTTATCTCTTCTTATTTGTCTCTTCCAAATAGCTTCAGAACATTTTCACAAACGTGGTCTAGAGCCAAGATTAGGAAATGGTCTTTCAGCTGTAAGGTGGAAAGAGAAATAATCAGTTTCTGTTTCTCAGCTGCAAGGCAGAGAGTGAAATAATCAGTTTCTATTTCTACCAGAATTTGATTTTTTAAAAATGTGTTTTGAATATTTAATTGCATTCTAGGACTGAAGTTCTTTAAAATAGGTTATGTAGTTTCCCTCAATTTCACTAAGTTCTGTACTTTTTGGATAATTACTTAGTTACTTTTAAAACTGCATAAATGCATAAATGCTGTATAATCAGAACTGTTCTGTTGTCCAATGTGATACTCAGCTTCCCTCAGTTTATTTTGGAAGCTTTTCAGTGTATTCTGTTCAACCATTATGACAGCTTGAATTCAGAATTCACATTGTTTCCTGGAAAAGTTGTCCCAAAAAGCAGAAGCTGTCTAGTGAATATCTCAGATCTCCTGTGGCAGGATGTGTCAGAAGAACAGAATTATCAATAACTTTTCATTAGCCATCATCTTACCTCTTAGCCCTTGTTTGTTTGCCAGTTAAAGTGCCTTACAGTTTAAAGTGTACTTTGATATTCAGCTTCAACTAATACAAATCTTTGTTCTCTTTCTTATGTCAGTGCAAGCATTTCTACAATCAAAAGGACAGTCAGATTCAGAACACATCTGCCTGAAAACAAATTAAAATTTGTTTCATTAGGTATAAGCTTTCTTCATTGCTTGATTGCATGGTCTGTGTACCATTGTGGTTTCTAGTGCCTCAGCACAGAACAGGTGATGAGAATTCTGGAACTGGGTAAACAGAAGAGTGACTCTGTTAACATCTGTGCAGGCTTAGGTGGACTTAAAATGTAACACAGGAGGCTTGTTGTCCTTTGCTGTGTGAACCAAATCCAGGAAAGTATAATTACCACCCTTTCGAAATTAAGTAGAGGCGGGGAGGCTAGCTCTTAAATATCAGTTAACATACTGGTTATCATTAGCACCCACAAAAATTAAATGCAAAATGCAGAGGGAGGATGTGTCTTAAAAAGCAGGGAAATAAAATTGTTCTGTCAAGAAATATAGTATGTAGCCAGGCTTTGCTGCCTCAGCATAAATGTGAAAGCAATTCTGGAATAAGGCCATACTTTCTTAACTAATAGACTTTTTTTTTTTTTTTTTTTTTTTTAAAGCGGAATCCCTACAAACTTCTCTGATGACAGTAAAAAGAGAGGCTCTTCTTACTAGGTCAAAAGGACTTCAAAACTAGTAGCACATTCCTAGTTCCAGATCCATCACTTTCCTGCTTCCTGGACTAAAATATATATAAATATATAAATATATATATATATATATATATATATGTATAAAGCAAACAAAACAGAAAAAAATATATAAACACAAACCATGGGAGATTACAAATATATTATTCAACATAAGATAGTGGCAGATTACTTATAGTTTCTTACAACAGAAATTAACATCTTTCAATTTTCTAAATACAAAAGAATCTTCAGGTATTTACCCTTCTAATTTAGTGCTCATGCAGCTGAAGTAACAGATTAAATCCACTTTAAATACTAATAAAAGCCTTTATATAAACTAAATGTGAAATTCCAAGATTACCTCTACACTGTATGCTACAAAATACTGATTGAGAAAAGAATAGCCTGCTGCATCATTTACACTTAATAAAACACTATAAGAAGAGCAAAAGATATTAATGATTTATATAGCTATTAATTTACGTATCATACACTTCCATCCAATTAATGCAAATAATGTATTCATTTTCTTGGCATCCGTGAATTTCATCAGTGACAAAGGTGTCCGTAGTCTGTAAGGTATACTACAAAGTAAATACAACAGAATAGTCACAGTCCATAGCACATGCAGTTTGAAGGGAGCATATAAACAGGAGGGGGAATGACCGTTTACAAGGGCGGATGGTGATAGGACAAGGGGGAATGGTTTTATACTGAGACAGGGGAGGTTTAGGTTATATATTAGGAGGAAGTTTTTCACACAGAGGGTGGTGGCACACTGGAACAGGTTGCCCAAGGAGGCTGTGGGTGCCCCATCCCTGGAGGCATTCAAGGCCAGGCTGGATGTGGCTCTGGGCAGCCTGGTCTGGTGGTTGGTGACCCTGCACATAGCAGGGGAGTTGAAACTAGATGATCATTATGGTCCTTTTCAACCCAGGCCATTCTATGGTTTTATGATTCTGTTGTAACCAGAAGCACCAAAATACTGCATGGGGCTCCATAACTCAGACATAGTGTTATTGCCATAAAAATTAATTGCAAAAGTGTAAATATTCATTTAATGGTTATCTGCAATTCCATCACAAGCCACCAACCCCTTCCAGTGTGTTCTCATGTAAGCTTGTCCTATATAGCTGTTGAGTCTACATTCTCTCACTGTTCTGCACTTTAATAACTTACGTCCCTTCTGAAAATCAGATATTGTTTTCCTAATAGTTATTATCCCAATAGTTATGGAGGCAAAGATTCATAATCTCAACCAGAGAAACTTCAGTGAAATTACTCTTGTCGACTTGAACTGTTTCCTTCTTAAAGACAGGCATAAACATGTACTAAATACAAGACTTACAAATGCAAGTTCGTGTGAACTTTTGTATGCAGATCAGACACCTGTATTATTTGTCATCACCATGGTGAGTGCCAATTCAGTCTTACTGACATTGGCAATGTAGTCATGGAGCAGACATGGTCATGTTGACAAGCATGTGATTACTTGTGATGCAGTTAGCATGCTGTGAAGAAAAAGCTATAGAATTCAATCCTCTCCCTGTTGCTTCCAGCAGGGAGGAGATTGAGAGATAATTTCCTCCCCATCATTCACACATTTTTGCTCACAGTAGAAAGAAAGAGATGAAAAAGCTAAGGAGCTAATTAATCACTGAGAAGAGAAATGCAACACCACCAACAGAAAAGATGAGATACAGTGTCAGGATGTTATCATAACTACTTAGTGATTTGTGTTTAATGCTATTTGATAATGAACTGACTGAGGACTACTGGAGTTGAGGACAGTTGAAGTGCTTGACAGTGAACGTTTTTATTAGTTATTCTTTTCAATCTGTTGTGCTGTGGTGGTGGAGGACACTGCACTTATTAAATCTTTACATAGCAGAGAATGATATTTCCTCAAAAATGTCACTACTTTTCCCTTTTTAGCCAGTTCTTCAAGGAAAAATAAAATTCTGTAATTACAAGGTTACTTGTTCTCACACTTGTATAATGTTCAGAAATACTGGCAAACATTGATCAAGTACATAAAGGAAACAAAGATTAAAAAAACATATAGTCCTAAAAAATTAATAAAACTGGGCAGTTGGGTAGAAGACAGGCATCTAATTAAGGTTAATCTGAAGTTCCATAGAGCTTATGTCCTCTTTATATATACAAGGTTCCCCATAGGAAAGATAGACTAATAAATGCCACCACTGTGGAAAACGGTGCTTGTCCTTTATTAATTTACATGTTATGAAAGAAAAAAGCAGACAAAATTAAGTCTTATTTGTCCTGCTGCCAACAGAACTTCTTTTCATTCTCTACATTCTCCTAGCTTTCCTTTCCCTTTCCTTTCCCTTTCCTTTCCCTTTCCTTCCCTTTCCTTCCCTTTCCTTTCCCTTTCCTTTCCTTCCCTTTCCTTCCCTCTTCTCTTCTCTTCTCTTCTCTTCTCTTCTCTTCTCTTCTCTTCTCTTCTCTTCTCTTCTCTTCTCTTCTCTTCTCTCTTCTCTTCTCTTCTCTTCTCTTCTCTTCTCTTCTCTTCTCTTCTCTTCTCTTCTCTTCTCTTCTCTTCTCTTCTCTTCTCTTCTCTTCTCTTCTCTTCTCTTCTCTTCTCTTCTCTTCTCTTCTCTTCTCTTCTCCCCTCCCCTCCCCTCCCCTCCCCTCCCCTCCCCTTCCCTTCCCTCCCCTCCCCTTCCCTTCCCTCCCCTCCCCTCCCCCTCCCCTCCCCTCCTCTCCTCTCCTCCACTCTCCTCTCCTCTCCTCTCCTCTCCTCTCCTCTCCTCTCCTCTCCTCTCCTCTCCTCTCCTCTCCTCTCCTCTCCTCTCCTCTCCTCTCCTCTCCTCTCCTCTCCTCTCCTCTCCTCTCCTCTCCTCTCCTCTCCTCTCTTTTCTGCTTTCAAACTGAAACTCTGAAGTACTCTAACTGTTGGACACTGTGGTGCAAAATTCTTTCTTTACCTATCTCCCACAGGAATTGTGGTGCTGTTTAACGAGAGTAGGATAAACCTTGTTGTCAGGTTTTTTTTTTTGTTTGTTTGTTTTTTCTTTCTGAATTGTGACATGAAACAGTGGAATAATGCAACCTAGTATTGTGTTTCTGTAAGATGTAGGTCATGTACTGTGTCATACAAACAAGTTACGACACGTTACAACACTCAGTAAACTCCAAGTTCATTTGTTCATTCATTCTCTCTCTCTCTCTCATTAATTAACACTTCAGCATCTTACAGATTTCTTCATAATCACTCTAAACACGAAAGTATGCTGGGGAAGGAGTGGTAGTTCCAAGTTATTCTACAAGACAATGCATATTATTTGTGTTTTCCAATGTGCAACAGTATTTTCATCTTGTGAATGTTTTTTTTTTTCCTACATCATTGTTGTCTTAAGTGCAATATGTTGCATGTAAAAATGAACACATACATTTAAAGCAAAATTTACTATTGAAATTTCAACTAGATATAGTGACTGCCATACTTCTTTCAATATCAAACAGCCTAGAGCAGCAAGCCAGTCATTGTGTAAAGCACTCCTGTTTGTAGGCTGTGCTGGAACTGGTGGAGACAGTGTTCATCCTCTTCACTAGTCAATAGTGCCAGGTTTGTTCAGTTGAAATTAATTTTCAGGGCATCTATGAGATGAGTATAATAAGAGGGAGCTATTTTAATTTTTGAGGCACATCCAGGCAAAAAGGATCAGTTTAGTCTCAAGAAATGTAACTATCAAAATCTATATTCCTAAGGTTGAATCAGAGTATGGTTTGGGTTGAAGGAGACTGGAATCACAGAATAGTTGAGGTTGGAGGAGACCATTTGGGATCATCTAGTCCAATTTCTTTGCAGTTTTTTGTTTTTTGTTTTTTCTCCAATTTGCCCGTGGTATCATCAGTGTCCACACAGAAGAAGAGCTGAGGGTAAGAGTTTGAAGTGTGAACAAGCCTTGGGAAACTTCTGATGATGTCACATATTCAAGCCCCTGGCAGGCAATAAATCTCTCCTGGCTTCACAGAGAGACCTCAAGCACTCCCTACAGCCTGAGACACATACAACTGAATCAAAAGTATATCTCTTTGAGTCCGAGCCTGACAAGGTCAATGCAGCAACTCCAGAAGCTACCAGGGAAAGCGTTCTGTGGTGTGTCTGATGAAGTGTATGCTGCTGGAAATTAATAGAGCAAGTAAGATTCCTTCTTGCACCTTCACACACCCTGCTGCATGCCCCCACTGTGCCAACTACTGCATCTGATTGCTGTGATCTCTGCCTGTTCACTACACTCAGGGCCCGGCTCTTACATACGCCTCTGCCTAAGATTGACTCACTAGGTGCTTGACCCACCCTAATCAAGGACTGTTAGCAGCAGCTATATCTAGCTAGATCTCCTCCCAGAAGAAGCTAAGTTCTTCTGCAGTTGTCGTTGCCTGGGTCTCCTTCCCAGCCTGCAGTAATCACCCTCCGGTTCCTCAGGGTTCCCCAGAAAGGCTTCACAACTTCCAATGAGATCCTCAGAAGTTCTTAACAGAACTCTGACACTTCTGCACGAACTGCTATGTCTGCTTGCTCCCCTTCACTGAGTTTGTTAAAATCCGCTGTCACCACGCTCATAGTAAATAATTTCTTCCTAATATTTAACCTATATCTACCCTTTTAGTTTAAAACCATCGCCCCTTGTTCTATCACTGCTCTCCCTGACAAGAAGTCCCTCCCCAGCTTTCCCAAAAGCTCTTTTGGGAAAGCTCACTGCAATAGATAGGCAGTGATGAGGTCTCCCCAGAGCTTCTCCAGGCTGAATGAACACAGCTACCTGAGTTTCTATCCATGAGAGACACAAATCATTCTCCTGGACTTCTCTGGACCAAACTGAGCAGGTCTATGTCTTTATGCTAGAGATTTCTGACCTGAATGCAGCACTTCAGGTGGGGCCTTGAAGGAGAAAAGAAGAAGTAGTCAATCACCTTCTACAACCTGCTGGAAACACCTCTGTTGATACAGCCCAGGATACATTTAGGTTTCCGGGCTGCAAGCAAGATTGATGGTTCATGCTGAGTTTCTCATCTAACAACACCTTCACGTCCATCTCCTCTGAACTGCTCTCAATCCATTCTCCATCCATCCTGCATTTATACTTAGGATTACCCCAACACAGATGGAGGGCCTTGAACTTGGCACCGTTGAATCTCATAAAGTTCATATTGGCATACCTCTCATCCTGTCAAGGTCTGTCTGGATGCCATTCCTTCCTTCCAGTGTGTTGGCTGCATCATGTAGCTTGATGTTGCTGGAAAACTTGCTGAAGGTATATTCAGTCCCGCCACCCATGTCACCAACAAAGATGTTAAATAGTACATGTGCCAATACTGACCCTCAAGGAATGCCACTGGCAGTTGGTCTCCACCTCAACATTGAACTGTTGACCAAAGTTCTTTGAGTGGAACCACCCTGCAGATTCCTTATCTGTGACATGTTCCATCTGACAAATCCACATCTCTCCAATTTAGAGACAAGGATATCATGTAGGACAGTGTCAAAAGTTTTACACAGGCCCAGGCAGATATCAGTTACTTCTTACATTTCACTTTTTTTTTTTTTTTCTTCTCCTTTTAAAACTTTATGGATTTTAAGGATTGGGCTGCCCAACTTCTCTTTAATAAATTCTGTACACAGCCTTAAAGACTAACAACATTTTTTCACAACTGTAAACTGCTGTTTTATAGTGTTTTATATTTTATATTGTTTTATAGTCAAACATATATATATATATAATATTTTATATTATATAATATTATATTTTATATTGTTTTATAGTCAAATGGATTAACCAAGGAAAAATGTACTTCTCAAAGGTGACACTGATTTCTAAGATCCCTTTCCTGACATTGACTTGAAAAGAGATCAAAGGAAAAAATAAGAACCAGAATATCATCCAAAACCATATCATACTATATTCCTACAATATCATAGGCAGTAAACAACAATAAACCTTAAATACATATATTTTGTTCCACATTAGCTTAGCTTGGCTTATATTGATTTATGTTAGTAGACTTCCGATGATAAAATACATTTTCTGAAGTAAACCACTAATCTCACTCTTATAACTGGCCTTTTTACAAGTGTGACATTTATGCTCTGAAGAGTATTTTTGTCACTGTTTTGAATATTCATTAGATACTATTTAATTAAAAATTTTAACTGATGTTTCTGTATGACTTTTTAAACTGTAGATGTTGCTCTTTGCTTTGATGTTGCTAATGCAGAAAATTATCTCTGTCTATTAATTGTTGCTTTATTCCCTTTAAGCTATGCTAATACTTAAGATTTGCAGTTGCCAGAACGGTTTCCCGGTTTTGGGTAGTTCTGAGAATAATCAGAATGATACTGTATTCCTTATCTTTCATTAAACGTTGACTTCCTATTGCATTTTCTAGAGGTGATATATGTTATATTCAGTGTATCTGCAGATACAGAAGGCATGCACTATCTGTTTTGGAGGTGTACACTTACTATTATAGAATGCCTCTGGTAACTGGTTTTCTTGAGATCTGAATGACACTGGGAAAGCTAATTTTGTCCTACAATGTTCATATAGTCTTTCCTTAGCTTAGCCTGTGTTTTACCTTTAAAACCAATGCTGTTTTGTTAATAACAAAGACTTTATTATTTCTGTGCTCCAAATTCACATTATGTTCAATATGGAGTCAGTACTTCTTTTGAGGGAGAAAAAAAAAAAAGTATATCTATAGCTGCAGCAGATACATTCTTCATTTTTTTTCCCTTGTGTTTTTATTGTACTGTATTTTCAAGAGAATATCCATATAACTAAACAAAAGTCTGAGTGAACAAAGGAAAAGCAGATATCAAACTGCAGTCAGCAAAGGAATGAAAGCATTGCTTCATTTTGCAAAATGAAATGAAATGAAATAAATGAATGATACATTGTTTAATGACTCAATTCCTCATCGATGAAAAAGCTTGCTTAACAATTTTTATTGTTATTTATGTTTTTATTTTGACTAGTCCTTGTGTGATTTCTATTGTGGAAGAACTTCAGAAGTTTTCATGTGCGTTTGTCCACGTTCATCCACGCTGGCAGTCCTCTGTAAAAGTAACTTTTTGGTTTCATCAGGTGCCCTCATTCAAGCAAGCTCATTGCTAAGCTCCTGAAAATCTTGCTATTTTGATTCAACCCACAACGGTAGGGCAGAAATAGCGGATACAGTTCTCCAGAAGAAAAGGGCTTTGTTACGGCTAGTGGTCAAACTGGTCTTGTTTTTTTTTTTTTAGGAAAAATGAATTACACGGTTCATAAAAAGCTGGAAGAGGTAACAGAAAGCATGTGGTGAGAGGGAACAAACAGTTCTAATAGAGGATGGTCTGCACTACTATTAGTGCTGTCAAGACAGACAAAAAACCTTACATGGGTTTGAAAGAGTTCGAAATCTTACATTTAGCCTTGTTTACTCCGACCTGTTTGCAGTTTACTGAAACCTGAAATACATAAATATGTTTGAATAAATCATGATTGAATTGAATACGCTGAGGCCTATCAGGACAACAAGGGTAACTGACTGACAGCTTCTGTGTTAACTTTCTGCAAAGATACAGTCTTAAAATTCTGAAACTACAGAATTTAACAAAATTATTTGATAAAACAAAGAAGTACCACACCATTTTTTTCCTCTCCAAAAGGAAAATGTTAAACAAAAACAGAAACTGTAAACATACATTTAAAATCATACAGTCTAAAATCAGTTGGAAGTGAGTACAGTGTGTAAAATGTAAAAGTTTTCTTTATAAAAATCAAATTTCTACATCAATTCACTTTAGACGTGTTATCAAGAGGATGCCAAGGAATTACATTAAATTTTTTCAAAGATACACAGCCTTTGCAAATAGATTTTGAAGAAAAAACAAAAGCAGAAATTTGCATTACAAAAGTTTGAAGGACAAACAAAATGGAAGCTTCCACTGTTCTTCTATGTTCCTTGTTTGTGTATTAGAACTACAGAAACCACCAGAAGTTTAAGCAACCTCCATACTCATACGTTTTCAACTATACTTCAGCTGAAATTAGATGAAGCTTCATTAATTCCCCAGGGCTCCCCTCTGTTATACAGTGTATCAAGATCTATACTAGGCCAGTGCAGTCTAATTCTAAAGCCATGAGTTTGAATACACATACATTTGTTTAAAATTTACATGACTTTGGTCCTTGTTTTAATCATGTCATCTAATGCAATGTTTAAAAGCCATGTACAAAAAGCAAGAAAAGAAATTTGATGTAGTTGAAAGGAATGCCTTATTTTGCTTCACTAGTTACTAATATTTTAGAGAAGAATAACTTGACTGATTGGAACACTGATTGATTTTTTTGCAGTCTAGAGCCTTACATCTTCAATAAATGCAAAGACTGGCAAGTACTTCTACATGATACTAATACCAGGCAGTGAGGCCCTGCAAGACTGTTTTCTGTAGATTTTTTATTTGGATTTAAGTAAAAGTGATCGATCTGACACTGAGGGATCATAAAATGAAAATAAATTAGCTTGACAGGAATGTGAAAGCTTACTGGTTTAAATAAGTAAACAAACAAGTAAACAAATAAATAAATAAAGGGGGGGGGGGAAGGGAAAAAGGAAGAAAGAGAAGACAGGAAGGGGAAGGGCAAAACTAAGAATGCGGTAAAGGGGGGAAAGGGAACCTGCCAAGGTAGCCAGATTTCTAAGTTCCTTAAGAAATTCCTGAGACCAGTGGAAGTTTTCAAATACAAAACTTGTTGATTACTTGCTGACTAGTTCAATTAGTATGATTTTAAAGCACAATGATATAGTTACTGAAGTTACAAGTATTTTAAAATAGACAGACTATCTCTAAATTTCATGATTTAAAAGTCATCAACTTGGTGTGGAAACAAATTTCTGTCAATAAATACCTTCGCAGATATACATATATATATTTTTACAGTAATGTTACCAGCAATAATTATAGCTTCTCTCCTAGAACAGTGTGTACTTTTCTTTACCTGAAATTCTGTGATCGTTACAAGTACAGAAGTTACCCAATCGGGTGGTACTCACACATGCATATTGGCCTGAAGCTAAATATGTTGTGGTATGTGTAGTGATTCATCTGAGCATGAACACGGAAGCAAAAGCAGCAAGCAGAAATACAAAAATGCTATGAAAGTATGATGACGTTTGTTAATGCACGCTTTGTTAATGATTAATGTTTGTCCCTGATTTCTAATATTACAGTAAAACAAAGCTGAACCTTGTCAGAGGTCACTAAGGATCAAATCAGTTCATCCAAGCTTGTCAACAGACAGTGATTTTATCTAAGCAGTTATGTTTAACCTGGAGGAAACGAGAACTATTGATTACCTTTGCACTGTTGTTTTTACCGTAGGCTACTTACAGTGAGACTTCCAGGATGCAGCATCAGCCTTCCTCTGATCCCACATCCCCTGAGTGCCACAACCTTTTCTTCTTGGTTTTCATTGTCTGCCTCCTTGTCTCTTTGGCATGGATGTAGATGTCTGAAGTAGGGAAGCTGCTTCTTGGGCTATTTCCCTTGCAATTCATAGGAGACATGCTGTAGCTGAAGAATAATTTGTCCGAGTCTGCAAAAGAGGCAAAGAGTGTTTGCAGGACTTAATTGGTCCAGGGGTGCACGTTAAGTAGTGCCTGGCATTGAGAATTCAGAATCTTGGGGAATCTATTGTAGTCCTAAGAATAAGGTTATTTTATTTATTTTTTTCTTCATGAAAATGACACTGTACAGGGACTCCTCAGCTGCTGATTTGAGTGCATTGCCTTTTTACTGGCTATCAAAGCACTCCAGAAGAGCCCCTCTCAGGCATGTTTTCAGCTGCTACCATCTGATGAAAAAAAAGCTTACAGTGAACTATGCGGTGCCTTTTTCACAACGATGGTTTTCACCTATACCTAACTCTCATAACTTATTAGTGCCATGCATTTGCCTCTGTGAGTTGCTATGACTGGGTCTATATTTCTTTGGAGGACTACCTTACTTATTATTATACCAAAAGTTTTAAGAAAGCATGGAGTAAAAAAAAAGAAAGCAGAGTAGGCATCACCAAAGGCTTCTTCCCTAGTCACAGCTGTGCAGCTGAACCTGTGGCTGTGCCTCTAACCAGTTTGTGTTTGCTTCTGTGGCTCTAAAAGGTCAGCCACTGGGATGACTGTGACAGTTTTGTCCCGCTAACTATAAGACTTGGACTTGATGATCCCTGTTGGTCACTTCCAGCTCAGGACATTCTATGGCTCAGTGAGTTAGCATGAAGTTGAAGGGAGTTAGAAAAGTTAAACCCATGCAACATTTTCATATTTTCTTCCCTCCCTCCCCCCCCCTCTTTCCCCCCCTTCCCTCCATCTTTTCTCCCTCCCTCCTCTCCCTTCCTCCCTTCCTTCCTTCCTTCCTTTTTGAAAAAAGGTTAAAGGTAGGGATTACCCAAATTCAAAACCAATGTCTAAAAAAAATTCACTGCAGCAGTTGCTAATAGCTTAAAGCAAATCTGTGCTTAATAATAAATTCTTTACATGACTGCAGTTACTGTCTAGCACTTTTGTGCAGGTCTGTCCTAACCTCAGTGCCCAGGTTCCCATCTTCCTCTAAATGGAAAATAAAAACTGCAAGCCTAAGTCTGAAGATACATGTATATACGTTATGGTACTGTTTTAGCAGTGCTTGAATTAGTCTCCTCAGGCACATATATATTATTACAGAGCTTTAAAGCATAGGACCAGATACTACTTTCAACACCACCCATGACAGTATTTAACATGATTCAATGCATACCTTTACCCTCATCTTAAGCTGTGGACTCTTACTTCTTGCTGCTACCATTAAAACAGTGAACAGACAGCACAGCTGTTAATTTTCTTAAACTTAAATAATATTGTAAGAAATTGTTTATTAAAAGCATTACTGCTCTTCTCAAAATGCTTGTGGGGAAAGATTAAAGTTCATTGCTTTCATTAACCTCAGCTCTAAATGTGAGCACTGTGACCACAGGTCCGATCACCTGCGTCTTCGGAAGAACCCTAACAACAGAGAATCCTTCACCAGCTCTGTGTAGCTGCCTTGGTCTGGGTGACTTAGTATGAGAAATATGCCCTGTAACAGAAATGGGCACAGTGTCTGACTGTCTGTAGCACTCGTGTTGACTCAGCCACCTCACGATTACTATCTCTCTAAACCACTCCTGATATTTTTAATGAGGGAAATAGGTCTGCTGATGGCTGGTTTGTTCACAGTCCTGTCCTTCCCTGTAGGTACTCTGTTCAAAGAATCAACTAAATATGCCATGAAATAAATGAGGAAATATATATCTGATCAAGCAAAAGATGAGCAAAGTCTTCTCTGTGAACCCTAATCATATGTATCCCAAGTCCTGGAATCATTTTTTGAAATCTCATAGTTTCCCTACTTTAAATTTAAATACAGTTTTCCTCTTACGAAAGATAAATTTGGAGATAACATCTCACACAGATCACTGCAAAGTTGGATTTTTGATATCTGACTGTCAACAGTTTATGGGCTGATTTGGCACAGCACCATGACTAGCAGGGTAGAGGGTCCTGCAGATCTGCACCCTGGAAAGGGATAAGGGAAAAGGATGGAGAGATGGGCCCAAAACAAAGCAGTGGCAATGATCTGAGGAGAAACAAACTAATTTACTAAATAAGAAATCAGAATGCAAGATAACACACTATAATACAACATAATACAATATAACTAGAATTGAAGATAATAAATCAAATAAAATAAGAGAGCGTCCGAAAGCTGAAGGCCTTACTCTAATGCTGAGGCGAAATGTGTGGTGAGGATGAGCAGAGGGGAGGAGAGCCTTGTCTTGAGACCTTGCCAGGGATTTTCTCTTATGACACTGACCTAACAAAATGACAAATGGAAAAAGAAGCGCTTGCATTTATTTTCTGTGTGCATCTGCCACTAGAGGGGGAAGAGAGCAAATGTGAGGAGGTAAGAGCCACGTGTTACATACAGTCCTTTGCTTAGCAAAATGCTACCTGTTTCAAAACTCCTGTGTTTTATTCCAGGTTCTGCAGGAGACCCACCAGCACTGTCCTGGTGTAGACTAACAGTGTTAGACTACTGTGTCCTTCCCCTGCTGTCTTTCGCTCCGATCTGCCTCATCTCTTAACTTGCAGCAGTTCCTGGTCAGCGCTCCTCACCATTTCTGCATAGCTCCCTCCCTTTTGTCCATCCCCCGTCCTTCCTTTTGTCCATCCTTTTTGTCCCTCCACTGCACAGCTCCACCCTTTCAGCTTTTTTTTTTTTTTTTTCTTCCCTGGCATTATAAAAACCAGCCCTTCTGAACTGAAACACAGTCTGTACGCAAAGCAAGGAGCAGCTGTCTGCCCCCACCCACCCCATGGTGCATTGCACCCCCACCTGTGCTGCAGGAAGACCGTGGGGCCTGCACACCCAGAATAACCCAATTCTGTTGCACACTGGGGGGGAGTGGGGGTGAGGTGGGTGCTTTGGACAGCTTATCTGGGTCTACGGGTTCTGTGAGACACTGCAACGAGTTCTCAATATGGAAAAACTTAGTGAAGATTTGACTTTCTTGGATTCATCAGAAGTCTGAATTATTGGTCAGATCTTCTAGTTTTAACAACTTCGGTGGGAAGAATAAAGAAAAAAAACAACACCGCGGTCTTTCAGACTTCAGACCATGGGGCTGTCAGAGCTGCCTGGCAAAAGTTCACACATGCATAGCTAGAGCTTTCAGCACTGGTGTGGTTCTCATTAACAGTGTCCCAGCTACTTCCCCAAAGCGTTATTCAGACATGGACGCTGGGCACGGACACTTTGAAATCCCACAAAATCACACCTGTCAAATTAGGAACTAAACATGGCCACGGCAGAGGAGAGGCACTCCCAGCGCTGGGGCCCCCACTGAGCCACGAGGTGCATCTGCCTGAAGCTTGTTCGGATGTGGAAAACATCGACTCAATCTGGAACTTGGGGCGATCCATTCGTGTGCTTAACACTGTACGGGCGGAACAGCACCAGCACAGGGCGCAGCCCTCGTTCTGACAAGTCTCTGCCGAGCACCGGGCTGCCGTCGGCCACGGCTACGGGAAAGAACCCCCTTCCCCGCTCCTCTCCGGGCGGGGCCCCGGGGGACAGCCGCCTGCTCGGCCTTCCACATCAATGCCCTCTACGTGTAGGGCGCGGACGGCGCGGGACGAGTACCCGCGCGGCAAAGGAAGACCCACACCACCCCTCGGCCGCGGGGCGGTGCGGTCCGTTCCGGCCCAACCGAGCCGCGGGGCGGGGAGCGGGGGCGGTGCCGCTCCCGTGACCTGCTCCCGGCACCGCCCACCCGCGCGGGGGCGGAGCGCGGCGCTCCGGCGGCGGCGGGGCCGGGCGCGGGCAGGCGGGGGTTCTTTTCGGCGCGGAGCGTGTGCGCGGCGGCAGCGCTCCGGCCGTGGGGCGGGGGAGGAGGTGCCAGACTCCGGGCGCCGCTTGCCGGTGGCGAGGAGGAGCGGAGCGGCCGGAGGAGATCGAGGAAGGGAACCGGGGAGCAGCGGCTCTCGCTCGGCCCCGCGGCGCTGCCGCCACCACTTCCCCGCCGGGTGCAGCCCGAACCTGATCCGCTGCCGGAAACTGCCGGCTCGCCTCCGGCCGCGGCGCGGGGCTCCGGGCGGCGCTTTGTGTCCGGCGCGGGGGGCGACTTCTCGTACTTCTCCGGAGAGCGCTCGGGGCTGCCCCGCCGGAGGAGCGCCGTTGCCGCGGTGCCGACGCCGCCCGGCGCGGGGGCATAACTTTCCCCCGGCAGCGCCGTGCGGGGCGGCGGGAGCGCGGCGCGATGAAGCTGAGCCGGCAGTTCACGGTGTTGGGCAGCGCGGTGTTCTGCGTGGTGATCTTCTCCCTCTATCTGATGCTGGACCGGGGCCACTTCGACCACCCCAAGAGCCCCCGCCGGGAGGGCACCTTCCCCAAGGTGAGCGCGGCCCCTTCGGGCCGCGGCGGGGCGGGGGCGAACGAGCGCCCTTCACACCGCGAGGGGAGAGGGCGGAGGGGACGGGGGAGCGAAGCGGGGGGGACGCCCACTTCCTCCTCTCGAGCCGCTACACTGGGGGTAGCGGAGAAGCGTGGCTCCGTTCTTCGGCGGTGGGGCGGGTGGGCCGGCGGGGCAGGACGCGCGGTGCTGCCTCTGGGCGGCGCTGCCGAGCGCGGCGCGGGCAGGGAGGGGCGGTGCTGCCTCCGGCCGCGGCGGGGCCTCGGGGCGCCCGAGGGGGGCGCGGGCTCGTTGCGAGTGGCGCTGGCAGCCGGGGAGGTTGGTGCCGAAAACGGAGAACTGGAGGGCAAGCCTCGACGACGTCAACAGGTGGGCTGGGGGGAACGCCGAGATCGCTGGGGCCGCCGTTGTCACTGAGCGTTGGTTTGGAGCCGGAGGTGGTTCGCAGCTGGCAGCGCGGTGTGGCTGTTGGACAGAACGTGTCCTAACACCTAGCCTTGTCTTGGTGCCTGCATGGGTGGAAAGCTAAAAACTACTTAGTTGTAGCGTTAAAATAAGCTATCTCTATTTGCAACAGGAATTAAAGTATTTTGGAGGACACAGGGCATGCTGTGCAGAAAGACAGAACTGCTGTGTATAAGGAGTTTTACGTTCTTGCAGTAGTAGACCAAAATTACAGGAAATTAAGAACCAAAGATACAGTTCATTTTGCTTTCTTGTATTTATTCTGTTTGGGAAATGAAACAACTGGAAGTATCTTAGCACAGCAGTGAGGTATCAGGCGGAACTTGGAAAGCATGCCAAAAAAGTAACATTGTCCTGATAGAGTAACTAGCTTCTCTTTCAGTGCAAGGATAATAGCTGACACCATTTTATTTTTGGCCAAGTTAAAAGTCTCAACTTCAGTGTAGGAAAGGACACAGCTCTGTTCAGTTTTGCTTCTTGGAGTTACGGGTCAGAGGTCAGCCACACAGCCACCTAGTTTTTGGAACTAGGAGAGTGGGAAAGAGGCAGTGGAGAAGAAAGACCTGACTCTTGCAGCTGTGTCTGCTTGGCATGTAACTCCAGCAGTGTTGCAGACGCTGTGTGGTACCTATGCGTGGTACCTGTTAACGTTACTGTGAGTGCTGTTTTGGTAATGTGGTCACTGCCAGTATTAGCAGAGCATCTTGTGTCTTTGTATCCCTAGTTGAGTTTAATCCTGGTAAAGAATAGAATAGGAAAGCACATCTTTTTATGTCATGTTTTAGTTTCAGAAACTGAAGTGATTATGGAAGACCTGCTGGATATGTTTGGTTTTCCATTGTCAGTATCTTACTGTTGGAATTTCAACTGTGTAACAGTGGTCTTGTGGTATAGAGTCAGGTAGAGGAAGGCATTCTACTGCCTGTCCTCCTTCCTCTCTTCTGAACCCTGGAATGTTCTGTCAGTGATTACTTGTTTCTACCTTTTCCAAACAGAAATCCCTTTCAGGCAGGTTGCTCTCACTGCAGAATTCTTTGCCAGCACTGTTTCATTCCTTCTTTTGGGTGAATAATTACCCTTTTCCTTCTTAGTGCTTTATCCTTTGAGAACGTTACATGTTCTGTATCATCCATGCTGATGGAACTTTTTTGCTGCCCTTTTGGTTCTGAATAGAAATTTTTCACTTTGTTAAAAACTGGAATGCTTCTGAGCCCTATCATGCATCAGCTTAAAGTTGAAATGGAAGATGAAGAAGGGTAACAGAAGCTAACAAAAATTTTTGAGAAGAATATGCTGTCTTAGCTTACAGGAAGACCATGTCACTGTAGCGTTTCCAGAATGCTGTGTTCTGTACTGTAAGTGAAACTAGTCACAGATGTAAAAATTTCAAGCAGTTTTTGTTTGTGGAAAGCTTTGGCAGCAGTGTATTGCATGTCTGTGGATGCAGGAGGGCATTTTTTTCATGACGACAAAGGTCAGGTTTTTTTTCCTTACTGGTTAAAAAAAGGGATTGAATTTTTCTTTTTTTTTTTTTTTTTTTACTTTTTTGATAGCTTCACTTTATCTTTTTCTGATCTCATAATGTGTTAGTTTTTCAACTTTGTTTCTCTGTACAGCTCTGCTAAGATACCTCGCATGTTCTGAAGGTTACCCTTCCTGACACATGTGGTGTACATAACCTCAGAGGACAGAAGCAGGTACCACTGGAAGCATCCTCCCCTCTAAGTTTATGAGTGTTTGTCTATCTACACTTCAATTTCTGCCAGGATTAGAGCTGGGATTTTTAGCTGGCAGTGCCTGTTGATCTGCATTACCTAAAGAATGTGGCACCTAGTACCAGTGGTAAAGTGCTGGTAATGATTACTGTTCAGCTTTCATTTTCACAGTTTCTTCCAGATGCTACTTGTTGCATGATCTCATGATAGTGTGCCTCAGACTGAGGCTTGTGGACCTGTCTTCTTTCAGCTGCATCTGCCGTTGTGCTCAAGGATTGATCTTCCTGAGCTTGATTTCTAGTTTGAGACTTCAGGTAGTTGTTCAAGCATGCCAATAGAAATAATTGCTGAAATAGTTTCAGGAGAAGATCTCCCAAGAAGCATAAATATCCCTAGGCAGGTGCCTTTACGTATTCTCTATCTAAAATGCTTGAAAATGCTTTTCACTGCTGTGTGAAATAGAATCTGTGGTCTGACTCAGGAAGTGGTGATAATATCTTCTCTTCAGGGGTTGAATTTGTGAAAGCTGGCTTCAGTAGTCACGTTCAAAGTGAATGTTGTCCATGCACCATGGTAAAGTGGCAATATGGCAACTGTAATAGTACTTGAACTGATGCAATAATTTATAGCCTTGTCATCTCTAATGGTGCATGTTGATGTAGATCGGGAAGTCTCTGAGAATTTTGAGAAGGTGAGGTACCTGCAGGATATAGAGACTAAGGCTTGCCTCTCTTCTAATTCCCGCGTGTAATTTCATGGATCCTGCCTGAATATTGTAAACGTATCATTCTTAATGTAGCCATATCACAAACTCTTTCTCTTGTAACTTATTCGTAGCCACTGTAGGATCTCTTCTTGCTGTAGTATATACCATGGACTCTGGTGTTCTTCCACAGAGGTTTTCTCTTTCTCTTCCTTGCTATTTTTCTTTGTATTACTTTGGTATGATTCTGATGTGGATCTCCAAAGTCCAGAACTGTCAACACGACTGCTTCCCATGAACACTCTGCTCTGAAAGAGCATTTGGCTTAAAATCTCCTAGGAGAGCTCATCAGCAGTTAATAATGACCTGCTCTAGACGGTTCAGGCATTGCTATATACTTATTTCAACCTTCTCAGTTTAGGCAGTGTTGTTACTATAATAGTTATGCTAGTTATATAAGTTCTGGTGAGTAACAGCAGAATTGCTGGGGGATACCTTTCCCATTCCTCCACTCCTTTAAGTAAACAAATAGAAACTGCTGGGGAAAGTACCTCCTTTTGGTAAGGCTGTCTGAAAACATCTGTGGCTGTGTGAATGGAGAGGAAAATACTCCAGTTATCAGTTCTTTGCATTTGAGAAAGCTAATGAAAGATCCTGAAAGTGAGAAGGACAAATTGTACAGCTGATTTGCATGCCTGCTGCCCTGCCTCAAAATAGGATGCTTCCTGTCTCAAGGCACACAAGGATGCTGTATGTCCTAGTATCCTGTCTCAGGATAGGAACGATGTTACTACATTGTGCAGGAACAAGCTCCAGGTGGAGGAATAGTCTTAGATGCATTTTTGTATTATTATTGAATCAATCCTCAGCACTTAACTTTGTGTAAATCACCTAGTGGAATTTACAAAACAAAAAAACAAGTCATAGTGTGTATTGCTTCTGTCTGTAATAACAGAATTCTCTGAGATACCTTGTGACTGTCTGGTGGAATGAGTTTTGGAATAGTGCTTAGACCTTTGCTGTCTCTTGTGCACTGAGTGTCAGGTACAAGGGATTCTTGGGCTAAATTGGTACAGCTAAATAGAAATTTCATTCAAATCAAGTCTGAAGTTTGACTCTGACCTGGTGATATCAGCTGGGGAGCAGACTGTGAAAACCCCCTGTGATTCTGGAAGAAACGGTCAGAGACCTACTGCTCCAACTGGACTGCCACAAGTCCGTGGGGCCGGATGAGATTCATCCAAGAGTGCTGAGGGAACCGGCGGAGGTGATAGCCGAGCCGCTTTCCATCATCTATCAGTGCTCCTTGTTGACTGGTCAGGTCCCACAAGACTGGAGGCTTGCTAATGTGACTCCCATTTACAAGAAAGGTTGTAAGGAGGATCCGGGAAACTACAGGCCTGTTAGCCTGACCTTGGTGCCAGGGAAGGTTATGGAGCAGATTGTCTTGAGGGAGATCATGTGGCATGTGCGGGATGACCGGGGGATCAGGCCTAGCCAGCATGGGTTCATGAAAGGCAGGTCCTGTTTGACCAACCTGATCTCCTTCTATGATCTAGTGACCCATCTGGTGGATGAGGAAAAGGCTGTTGATGTGGTCTACCTAGCCTTCAGCAAAGCCTTTGACACTGTCTCCCACAGTATTCTCCTGCAGAAGCTGGCAGCCCATGGCTTGGACAGGTACACTCTTGGCTGGTAAGGAGCTGGCTGGAGGGCCGGGCTCAGAGAGTGGTGGTGAATGGAGTTAAATCCAGCTGGCGACCAGTCATGAGTGGTGTTCCCCAGGGGTCGGTGCTGGGGCCTGTCCTCTTCAGTATCTTTACTGATGACCTGGATGAGGACATTGAGTTCACCCTCAGTAAGTTTGCAGATGACACCCAATTGGCTGGGAGTGTGGATCTGCCTGGGGGTAGTGAAGCCCTGCAGAGGGATCTGGACAGGCTGGAGAGCTGGGCTGAAGGTTGAGGTTCAGCAAGACCAAATGCCGCGCCCTGCACTTCAGCTACAACAACCCCAGGCGATGCTAAAGGCTTGGGGCAGAGTGGCTGCAGTAGGCAAGACTGTGTAGAGGAGATGGACCTGGGGGCATTGATTGATGCTCGGCTGAACACAAGCCAACAGTGTGCCCAGGTGGCCAAGAAGGCTAACAGCATCCTGGCTTGCATCAGAAACAGTGTTGCCAGCAGGAGCAGAGAGGTGATTGTCCCCCTGTACTCAGCACTGGTGAGGCTGCACCTCGAGTACTGTGTCCAGTTTCGGGCCCCTCACTGCAAGAAAGACATGGAGGCCCTGGAACGTGTTCAAAGAAGGGCAACAAAGCTGGTGAGGGGTCTGGAGCACAGGCCGTATGAGGAGAGGCTGAAGGAGCTGGGAATGTTCAGCCTGGAGAAGAGGAGGCTCAGGGGAGACCTTATTGCTCTCTATAACTTCCTGAAGGGAGGTTGTGGTGAGCTGGGGGTCGGCCTCTTCTCTCGTGTCATTAGCGATAGGACTAGAGGGAATGGTTTCAAGCTGTAGCAGGGGAGATTCAGGCTGGACATTAGAAAGTATTACTTCTCAGAAAGGGTGGTCAGGCACTGGAATGGGCTGCCCAGGGAGGTGGTGGAGTCACCAACCCTGGGGGTGTTCAAGGAACGACTGGACGTTGTGTTGAGGGACATGGTTTCGTGTGAGCTGTTGGTGATAGGTGAACGGTTGGACTGGATGTTCTTGTAGGTCTTTTCCAACGTTGGTGATTCTGTGATTCTATGAAGTGGAGCAGCTTCACTTGAAGATTCAGTGTTACTGTATACCGATGAATACCAAGTATGAATAAGCACATATTAATCTATTTTCTATTTTGGATTCAAATTTGAAAAATCATTAGCCTATCTGCTTATTTTCTCAACTAACTTTACCTTGAGCTAGAGTAAATTCATAAAAGCTGTTCATTTACAGAAGGTGGTGGAGTATTTCTTTTGATCCTGAATTGTGCTTGACTTAAGCCTTAGAGAGCATGGTGCACTCGTAAGACAAAGAAATATATTAAAAATCTTGTGCTTCTTAAATTAAGTGGAGGATTTATTTGGGGGTAATAATATTTTGCTTCAGAAATGTCCTTGGTATAGTCTTTATGTTTTGTGCCTGAGCAAGTCAAAGCAGTAACAGAGCGTCCTCTTTCACTACTTGGATGCTCTGATCTTGGAATGAAGCATTTTGTTTTTTTTTTCAAACCTTTTTCACATAGCTTGCTTTTGGCTTTTATGGGACGTATCTCCACTGTGTGCAAAGATGTTTCTGGAAATATGTTTTTGAAACTCAGGTCTGCTGCAATTTTGGTAGATAACTGGAATAGGATGAAGTAATCACTCCTTTTTATCTTAAGTTTAAGGGAAAAACTTTATTAGAAGGAGAACACAAACATATAGCAACTTGGATCCTTAGTGTTTTGTCCCTTTCCCTTTCCTCATTTGCTGAATCAGATTCCTTCTGATCACCCCTCCCTGTCTCCCAGTGCTTTATTATTCAAACTTCGCTACTCTCATGTATGTGAACTGCTTTTATGGGCTCTGTAGCTGCATTGTCTTGAACAGAGATGATGAAATACAGTTCTCTAAAAGTAGTTGGCTTGTTCTTTCATTTCCTGTATCCTTCCAGCAAAGGATTAAGGCCTGGCTGTTGATGTTACTGCTAAAGCTTCTCTGCTGGCTTCCTGTTTTCAAAGTGTCTATGCGATGCTTCATAAATTTCTCAGCAAAAAATACAAGTAGTGATTATTGCACTGTGCAGTGTTATTTCATCTGTGCTTACCAGTTGTTTGACAGTAATTCCATCTGGCCAAAATATAACTCGTAGGTTGGAGCAGTAATAGGAGGAAATTGGGGCCAAGTAAATGGCAGAAACACTAGCAGTTCACTGAATCTGAGGACCAAACAAAGGCATCTTGTGAGCTTTGCTCTGGAGTTACTGGTAGGCTAGTAGTTCTCTACTGAAAGGCAACCTGCCTTCAGTTAGCCATCATTTTCCTTTAGGTGGCTGTAACTACAGTGTATCATCAGCTTATGCTCCGTAGTTGCTGTGCCCCAGTTCTGTGCAGTACATACCTCAGCTCCCTTCAGTGTTAGCAAGTCTTTATGCCTTCTGCTTTTGAAATCACAGAATCGCAGAACGCGAAGGACTGGAAGGGACCTGATATGCCAGAAATACGCATCTCAGCTGTAGTTTTGCTAGACATGCAGTGAAGTAAGTGAAATCAGTGGCTTGCCTAAACTACAAATACATACCTTTTGTTGCTTCATGTTCTTATCTCAGAAAAATATTACAGTGAGCTCAATTAGAATGGTTCTCTAAAGGCAGGAAATTTTGCCAGACCAGTCTGATGCCCTTCTTTGATGGTGTGGCAGAATCGGTGCACAAAGAAACTGATGTTGTAGCCGTCCTAACCTCAGAAGTCTGTAAAGTGGATTTCTCTTCTTCCTTGCAATTTCTGTGTGATTTCCTCATCCATGGGCCTATCATGCTCTGTCATGGTCCTACTTCAGTTATTTGAGCTAGCAGTCTCTTTTCTTCATGAAATGGTCGGTAGTTGCCTGTTGAAAGCAACTGCATTTTGAAAATGAGTGAATGTTACTGTGGAAATAAAAGTTGCAACTAGTATTTTCTGCATTGTTGAATACTTAGGTGGAGGAAATCACCTCCAGTACTGTGTTCAGTTTTGGGCCCCTCACTGCAAGAAAGACATTGAGGCCCTGGAACGTGTTCAGAGGAGGGCTACGAAGCTGGTGAGGGGTCTGGAGCACAGGCCTTATGAGGAGCGGTTGAGGGAGCTGGGATTGTTCAGCCTGGAGAAGAGGAGGCTCAGGGGAGACCTTATTGCACTCTGTAACTTCCTGAAGGGAGGTTGTGGTGAGCTGGGGGTCGGCCTCTTCTCTCGTGTAATCCGTGATAGAACTAGAGGGAATGGTTTCAAGCTGCGCCAGGGGAGGTTCAGGCTGGACATTAGGAAGTATTACTACTCGGAAAGGGTAGTCAGGCATTGGAATGCACTGCCCAGGGAGGTGGTGGAGTCACCGACCATGGGAGTGTTCAAGAAACGTTTGGATGTTGCGTTGAGGGGTATGATTTAGCTGGGAAGTATTGGTAATGGTTGGACTGGATGATCTTCTAGGTCTTTTCCAACCTTGATAATTCTGTGATTCTGTGAAATTATTCTGTCTTGCCCAGAATAGAGAGCAACAGAATACCCTGAGAAGGAAGGGACTCACAAGGGTCATCCAGTCCAATTTGAGGCTCCATGCCCAGAATTCAGACCCAGTGTCTGAGAGCATTGTCCAAACGCTCCCAGAACTCCAGCATCTGTGGCCATGCCCAATGCCCTGGGCAACCGGTTCTGTACCCCCCACCCTGTGCTGCCAAACCTTTTCCCTAACCCAGCTGCCTCTCCCCTGACCACAGCTCCATGCCGTTCCCTCGGGCCCTGTCGCTGTCACAGAGAGCAGAGCTCAGCGCTGCCCCTCTGCTCCTGTAAGGAGCTCCTGTAAGGAGCTGCAGCTGCCATTAGGCTTCTTCCCTTCAGCCTGCCCTGCTCTGGGCAGAACAGACCCATGCACCTCAGCCACTCCTCGTGCACCTTGCCCCCCATTCTCCACCTTCATGGCCCTCCTTTGAATGCTTTGTAATAGTTTGATGTCCGTGTATTGTGGCATCCAAATCCACACCCAGTGCTCCAGGTGAAGCTACACAGTGCAGAGTAGAATGGGACAACCTTTCCCTCACCGACGGGCAGTGCTGGTCCTAGTGCACCCCAGGGTATGGTTAGCTCTTTGGGCTGCTGTGGCACATGGCTGGCTCACGTTGAAATTGCTGTCGATCCTTCATTGCACACGATGTTTAGTTGTGTTACTGGGCTTTCCTCCTTGTGCTGGGTAACAGTGTGCTCCTTTTTGGACAGAGTTAAATACAAGGCAAGTAGGAGACAGTGAGAAAGCAGACTGTTCTGAAGAGTTTGGGTATTGAAAAGATTAGAAATGTAAATAAATGTAGCTTCTTCATATGAGGAGCAGATTGTTCAGTGCAGCTAATGTGCATGGATTTTTTTTTTTTTTTTTTTCCCCTCAAATGGGTGGAGAATTGGTCTGGGTTATCCTCAATTTGGACTGAAACTAAATCTTCCAACCCTGTATGGGGTTGCTTGGGGATGCTGAAGAGATGAGCTGCTCATGTGAAGCCATTCTACCAAAGCAGCTCTACCTAGTTTCAGTACTGCTGGATTTGTTGGTACTTTGTACTACACAGAGTCACAGAATATCTGGAGTTTACATAGTAGTACTTATCATCACTGTGAACTGAGAGCTATGTTTCCTTCTTTAAAGTAAAATCTTTATTTGTATAGCCCTTCAATATTTGAAGGTGGAGAGAAATGGAAGAGACATTTTTACCAACGTTACTAAAAAGTAGTTGACTGGCTTTATAAGTCAAATGATTCACATAATTTCACACTGCATTTCCTTATGTAAAATAGGTATGTAGGTTCACAGAGTGGCGTTTAGTGGTCTCCATTTAGACTGAGCAATAGTTATCCAGAAAGTGTATCTCCCATTTTCTACATAGTTGAGTGGAACTCAGAAGTCTTGGAAGAGAACTGCTTCTGTTCTAGGAAGAACTAATGCTGTAAATTCTGGACGAAATCTGCTGATGCTTTTGAATTGTACAGCAATCCATGTTTTGCTGTCTAGTATTTACGAAGCCATTTAGACCACAACATTTCAGGTGCAATTGACTAAGACAAAATTAATGCATCTCTGCTCAGATATTAAAGTAAAACAAAACTGCCCTTCACTCCCAATATGTGGAAAACTTTCAAACTTAATTTAGAAAAATACAGCTGGAGTATGATTTCAGTGATCAGTAGAGGTCCTTTGTGTTTTATCTTCTGTTTTATCTTTTAATTAGACCTATTTGGTGCTCTTTTTAAGTGTTGCTAATCTGTTTTACTAATAAATCGACATCAATCAACTGGCAGCTAGCAAATGGGGCAGTGTAACTCAGCTACCTTTCTCTACCAATGTTGAAGCTGAATTCCATTTGTTATTGTCCTGAAGGCTAGGAGTATTTTTCATGTTTATCTCAAATTCTAAAGTAATTTCATTATCGAATACTACATTTTAAACATAGTCTATTCCTACCCACTAAAAATGTAAGGAGAAAAGGTGAATTTAGACTGGGGGAGGAAAAAAAAAAAAGCTTTTGGTAAGGGTTCTGTATGAAATTATGAACTTGAGAATGGATTCTTGACACTGTTACTATTTTTATACTTTATGAAGTCTGGGATCCACTTCTAGTTTGTGATACTGCTGTTTCTTAAAGTTAAATCCAGTAGCAGATATATTGTGCAATGAAAATTGAAAATATTTTCAAAATCTACAGGTACTTGGTTACACGTCAGTTTTAAATTGGATACTGCGTGAAGCTGTAGTTAAATATTCTTATCTGTAGCTTATTATTTGATGTTTTCCCTTCAAGCTGAGTTACTAAGCATCCTGTTTGAAAGAGACATGGTCTGTCTCGTAGTCTTTGGAAAAGAAAGCAGATAGTTTTAATTAATGCCAGTTGTTAGTTTCCACCATGGGAGGCTAGGTAAAGATTTCCATCCCCAAAGATGAAGTAATTACATGCTTAATATGCTCATAAAAATCACTGCTCTTCGGTGTTCTAGATAGACTTGAACTCTCCACCTTAAAAATAAATTACTGATGGAAATTTATTACAATATAAAATCGTTACTTGAAGATGAATGGGAAAAAATTACTATTTCTTTGGACACAAGCAGGGTTTTAAATATAATAAGTTTTAAAATATTTTATGCCATGTAATACACTGTAAAATCATATCATAGATATTTTAAGGTTTAAAGTATAGAAATTTAAGAAAAGTGCCCATCTTTTAGATACAAGAAATACTATGTGACCTCTGGCTTAGGAAGTTTGTGTATGGCTGCCAGAAGCTGGCAGTATATGCCAATGGAAGGATGAGTCTAAACATGTATTCAGTGTTGTTTTTTAAAATGTTCTGTCTGCTGTTGACTGCTTCTGCAAAGGCAGCTCTTAGCTAGATGAGGTGAGGCAGATTAAGTGGTGTAATCAATGACAGGCTAGTTGGTGGGCTATTGGTAATCACTGTGAGGCTCTTCACTTGTAGGCATAGGTAAAATATCTCTAAAACATGCATGAATTAGAAGATAATTTTTAAACAGTTGTATGTTTTTACGGTTGCAGAGGAAGAGTTTATAGTGGTGAGATAGGTGTGAATAACATTTCAGCTGCTTACTCATTTGATAATTTTGAACTGTAATCATACGCAGTGAAGCAGGTAATAGCTACAGTAAATGATAGCTGCATGTTAGCTTTTTAAGAACCTGAAGATCAGAGGCTACGTTGAGCAGACTGTATAGTCTGAAGGAGTATTATTTTATGTTGTCCATTTCAGAGTGACATAACAGGATGTTATCTGAGTAGAGAAACTTTTCCCTGTGCTTTTTTTTTCTTTCAACTATCAGACTTTGAAAGGGAAAATACTGATTTTATAAAATGCGTACTTAGAATACTTAATGTAGTTTGTGAAAGATTTTCAGCTTCGTTGTTTCTTCTGGGCCACTAGGGGGCATGGGACGACACTTTTTTTTTTTTTTTCCCTTTTGTGTCCTGTCGTCTGCATATTGATCTCCTGTTCTTCTTTGTTGATTTTTATTTTGTAAGTTTCTGGTATTTGACTTCAGTCTGTAGATTCTAGGGTCTTTGCCCTACGTGTCAATTAACATAGCCTGGATCTATTGTCAAGATGCATTTTTGTCTTTTGAGAACCAGTAAGGTTTTACATGTGTTACATTTTAAAAACTGCTACTGTTTCCAGGATGCATAAGACTAAGAACGGAATGCAGCACTGAATCAGCATTTTGCACAGCCTGGAAAATGAGGGGACAAACTTACCAACTGTAAAATTAAAAAAAGGCTAAAACATCTTCTGCATAATTACGAAGAACTGCTGTAGATATGAAATTACAGAAATGACTAGTAGAGCTCAAGAGGATGACTGGTATCTCGTATTAAGGGATGCGTTTTCCTACAGACTTCTGAAACTGAGCAGAATTTAAAATACAGTGCTCGTCACAGTTTTAAAAGAAGGCTTAATCCCTTGCAAACTACAGAAGTTGGAATTAGTTGGCTTTTGAACAAGGCAATTTGTACGCCAAGAGGACAATGGAAGGCTTTTAAGTGAATGATTGTCATGGGGGGAAGAAGTCTAATACACTGAGGCTGTTGCTGATACTATTCTGTTACACTTCCTACTTTCCATAGGAAAGTGTTTAACTTGTCATTAAAAGCATAGATCACAGAATGATTGTCTATTGAATGACTATTGTTTGTATGTTGTGTACTGGGTGAAATGTAAACACTTGAATCTGCAGATGATTTAGTTGCAGTTACAACTCTTTGACAACACAAAGTAAGACACTGTATATTTTAGGGTCTGTCCACAACTTCAGAAATAGAGGAAAAAATACCCAATTGCTTTCTGTCATTTATTATTACGTTGAAATCTTTCTGAGGAAAGAAAAAAATTATTATTAAAATTTAATAACCTTAAAAATGTGTTGTGTAATATGGTCCCTTCTGATTGCGCGAAAGCTAACACATTCATTGTTTGGAGGAAAAAAAAAAAAAGAAAAAGCATACCCAAAGTGATTTGGAATGGGTGGCTAGGATGTCAGGGAGCAGTACCATCCCAGGCATCTTCCCCTCATACTCCAATACTATGGTAATTAAGTGCCATAAATTGTTTTGTGCTGTAGATCTGCTCCTCTCCTTCCAAGTTACTTTGGAGCTATATTGACTTCTTTCGGTGTGTTGATGTTATCTTCTGTTCTTCCTTTTGTGGTGTACACTAGAATCATCTACAGAATCCTGTTCTCCAGCAACTGAATATGATATTCAAAGTACAGATGCTATTGGATTGAACTGTCTTTTTACAGAACAGCGTTGATTGTCTAATTATACAGATTATTAGAATGTTCAGGCAGTTAAGGAAATCTTTTTTTGTGCTTCTGTTAATTTCTCTCCACATTTCACTGAAAATAAAAAGCTATTTATTGAAACATCTCACTTGTAGAGGGAAAAACTACTGTATTTATGTCCTGTTAATTCCATCATGCTATGGCTGTCTTAAAAAAAAAAAAAAAAAAAAAGACTTTCCCTTTGGTGTTCTGATGTGGTGGCCAATTAAAATATTTTTTGCATATCTTTGATGGACATGAAAAATTTGATTTAGGCATATTTGGTACTTGAAACAACATGACCTCTCAGGAATATTTTCATATCATATGTATTTTCATATATATTTACTTTTGCAATCTTTTCATGTTCCGAGAGTAGTTTTCTTGTGTAGGTTTGATTTTTTTTTTTTTTCCCTTGTTTTATCTTCATATAAAATACAGAATATTTTTGTGATATTACTACTGTGAAATTGATGTAAAAGAAAAAAAAAAAATCAAGAATTAGTCTGAGAAGTAATTAAATTTGCGTTTTTCTGTACACAGGGCCAGCTTTCAATATTGCAAGAAAAAATAGATCATCTTGAACGCCTTTTGGCAGAAAATAATGAGATTATTTCAAACATACGAGATTCTGTGATCAATCTGAGTGAATCAGTAAAAGACGGTCAAAAAAATCCGGTGGCTATAAACTTCAGTCAAGGATCCCAGTCGGAGCTCTTTCCTTCTGCTCCCACTCTGCTTTCAGTTGATTCCGAGGATTGTTTGTTTGCTTCAAAAAGTGGAAGTCGTACTTCAGGTGTGCAGGTAAGCAGAATGTCTTTCTTATTCTCCGAGCTGCCGTTACCTTTTATAATTCTGAAAACATCTGCATACTGGTAAGAGCCTGCAGCTAAGCCTCTTACCTAAGATGTAATAGAACTGTCCAACTGTTGTTGTATTTAACAGAAAATGTTATGAAACTGTTCCTTTCTACCTTTTCTAAACTGTCTATAAACAAAATGTGATCATGATGATGATCCAACATGTCAGAGTGCTTTCAAGTTCTTAAAAATGAACAGTCCAAAATTAGTCACTGCTTTTTATTGCGCAGTATCCTCAGAAGTTCTTAGAGGCTCTCGAATTCATTCCTATTTCCTGAAATTCTTGTAAAACTGATGTAGAATAATCTGGGAATATTAATCTTGATTTAAACAGGTTTTACATTTTAGTGATATATGTGTAAGATGGGTCTTCAAAAGGAGATGAAGCTTGCTTAACAGTTAATCATTTATAACAATCTCCAGTATCATGCTCTACTTTGACTATCAGTTGTATATTTTGGCGTTCTCGTGCATCTTCAGTCTGTATAGACACTTTCCTCTGAAAGGAGGAACATATACCCTGTTCACTGGTTGGCATGAACTGGTCAGGCTGAAGTTTTTAGAAGTAAAATTCTTCAGGCTCAATTTATTTCCCTTTCTGGTGATGCCTGTGAGTTCATTGACTCTTATATATTCAGTTTTAATGCAGTGTTTCAGGAGTGCTAAGAATACTGTGTGAAGTTTGTGATCTGTACGGTTTTTGGGAGTCTTGTGGGAGTGCTATAAATATTCATAGTACTCTAAAGCAAAGATTACATTTTGAATTCCAGCTTTCCCTCATTCTACAAGTGAAAGCATTTCTATTGTAGGTAAAAGAAAGTGGACTTAGGATGAATAAGTTTATACATCTGAACAATTGCAGCTTCTGATTTATCATTTATAATGCCTTTCAGCTCTTCAGGGATAGGCACTTCCTTAATATGTCTCTCATGGAGAAAGATTTTTAAAGGTAGTAATATCTAACTTACTGTGTTTGTATTGTATGTTAGGACTTACGCATTAACCTTAACTTGTTTTCACGAAAGTGGATTGTTAACAAGTTATTCCTCACACAGTCTGTTTCCATATTAAGTTTTTTTAGGTGTATTAGAAGTAAGTTAAAGTGAATACGAATATTGTGAATTGAGGTAAAATGGTTTGGCTTAAACTATAGGACCTGCTAACTTGTCATGATTAGCAAGTATGTGTTTTGTAGCAGAGTGTTTGTTCTATCAAATAGTATTACTGTGCTCTTTATTTGTTTGTTTATTTATTTGTTGTAGCTTCCATGAAAATAAACAGAATTACTTTTGGAACTACTTATGTAATTTACTGTATGATGGTTTTCGTTACTTTAAGTCTGTATGCATATATATATAAGTAGCAGGAAATGCTCTCAGTGCTGTTCCTGGATTCTCACTTACACAGGCCAAGAATGTCAGTGTATCAGTACCTTGTAGTCATGTGTTATCAGCCATCAATTATTAAGTAATTTTACTACTGTTTTATATACGATTTATTGTTCTGCTAGTCTGAGGCACATTTCAGTTATGGAATCTAGAATCTTGGTGTTAGCAGATTTCTGGTAGCACCAATTACCCTAAGTTAACTAATCTAAGTTATTGTGTTTGAATGGCTTTACCATTTAATGACTCACCAAAGATGATATACTCTGCAATCGCAGTTTATTTTCCTCTAGATTTTATGTAGAGTGAGAAATTCTGAGCAGATTATTTGAAAAGCATTTTTAAAATTTCTAAACAGTTTGAGTATTATCTGCTCTTCATAAATATTAACTTAAAACTATTGATTTGGACCTTTTTTCTTCTGTGTTGGTCTTTAAAGAGAATATATGGCAAGGAAATGAGAGATTAGAAAGAAACGAGAGAGCATAGATGAGATTTAATGTTTGGATAATAATTGCTGTAGAGAATGAACGCAGAAGATGCTTCACTGAATTAATTGTGGGAATCTATTATAGTTATCCATAATGGAGAGGCCATTAGGAGAACAGATTCAAATTTGGATTAAAAACCTCTAGTATTTCAATGAGAAATATTACTAGGTTTTGTTACTCCAAGAGGTTTATTTTCTTTGCGTAAGCTGGTGGAAACAATGTACTAATAACATGAGAGTCAAAAGGTTCTTGGATAGTATTGGTGAAGGATGATTTTTAATGGGAAAATTGTAAAACAAGAAATGACACACTTAGTTACTTAGAATATCCTTCCTGCTTTATGGTGTAATAGAGCTGGCTACTGAAAATAACATTCAACTGAGAATTTAACTGATTGTGAGGTACGTTCTCATTGTCCCCTTCAACCACTGAACTACCCAATACTGTGTATAGTAATGTTACTCTGTTTAAAACTGAGGATGAGTTCTGTTGTGTTTTTTTTTTTTTAAGAGAAAAAAGTGACCCAAAGAGGCATGAACTGTGTTTTTATTTCTTTAGTTTGCACATCCACAACTTCTCAGGGTAATGTGTTTCAGTGCCTTACCACCCTGTAACTAAAGAATTTGTATATAACACCTAACATAGATTCCCCCTTTTTTAGTTTAAAGCCATTGCCCCTTGACTTATGACTGTCAAATCATGTAAAAATTTGGTCTGCCTCCTGTTATAAGTTTCTCTCTAGTACTGGAAGGATGCAGTGAAGTCTCTGCAGAGCCTTGTTCTTCTGCAGGCTGAACAAGCCCAGCTCCCTCAAACTTTTTCTGCAGGAGGGATGTTCCAGCCCTCTGATCATCTTCATGGCCCTCCTCTGGACCATGAAGTTCAGGGTCTTGATTCTGTTTTTTTTGCCATCACCACATTCCTTAAGATCATGAATTCAACCAGGGCATTTTTGTTTGACTCTCATTTGTTGAGCTCTTAAGCTTGGATAAGGTGATTCTTGAATATTAACCACTTTTCTTGTGTCCTTCTCTTCAGGGCCTTATTTCATTGTTGAGGCTCTTCCAAGCAAAGAGACTGAGGTCAGCTCCTTTGTAGTCAGATGTTGTGTTCTTCCTTTTTTCCCGTTTCTCATGACTCTGAACTCTAACATCTCCATGGTCATGTTTAACCATCCCCAGAAAGCCCTTCCTTGTTTGTGTGGGTGAGATTCAGCAGAATGCCTCTCATTACAGATTGTGATGGAAGCACTCCAGGACCTTCCTGTTTGTTTCTGCCTTGCTGTGTTGGTAATTGGCATGGGTGAGCTGCCCCTGGTTCTTGCAACCCAGGCCTGCAAACATGGTGGTGCTCCTGTCTGTCTGCAGAGGTGCTTATCAGCTGATCTCCTTGTCAGGCAGCCTATACCAGTTACCCACTGCAATGCCATCTGAACTATCTTTTGAATCCTTATGGGTAGTCTCTCAGTTGGCTCCTTTGTCCGTATGTAGTCAGAACTCCATGCACTTGTGCTTTTTCACATAATGGGTAATTCCCTTTCTTTGTCTTCCCCGCCTGTCTTTCCTCAAGAGCTTGTATTCTTTCATTTCAACATTGTAGTTTTTGGAGCCATCTTGCTTTGTCTCACTGTAGGCCCTTTGCTTGTCAACGTTGTCAGTTATTCCCTCCCTCACAGGTCTGCTGACAGCTCTCTCTTACCCATCATTCCTAGCAGAAAGCTCTTGCTATCATGGGGCCCATTCTACAGGCAGAGATCACTTTGTCCTGCCCAATGAGAAGCATCCCATCTCTTCCGAGCAGAAACTGATCTGCAGACAGAGGTGTCATGGTCACAGAATCTCAAATCCTGTTGCCAACACCACTTCTTCACCCAGTTGTTGATCTCTGCTGTTACATCTTTTCCCCTCAATATCAGGATTGAGAATAGTACCACCTGGATCTCCACGTTCTTGACTATGGCCTCTCGAGCTCTGTAGTCGCTTCTAAAATTGCACAGGTTGCCCTTGATGGTGTCATTTCTGCTGATGGAATAGGAACAAGGAGTAGTTGTCAGGGGGCTGAGCAAGCTTGGAGCTCTGTAACAACCTGCATCTGGACCCCTGGCAGGAAGCGAACCTCTGTAGATGGCATGCCAGGTCACTGAGATAATTATTTCAGAGAACTCCAAGATTTGTTTCCTGAATTGCAGTTCCTGGATCACAAACCATGTAAGCATAGTTTCAGATCCCTTTTTACCTAATGCGTATTATGTATATATATAAAATACATATTGAGTATATTGTGGACTGTACGAATTGGCATCTTGCAGAATGTGGAAACCTTCATGTGGAATTCAGGCACTGCATATGAGAAAGATTCATAGGAATGTGTGTGCCTCCCGTGAGTTGTTGCTTTTTAAATAAGTATGTATTTATGCTTGGTACTTCAAAAGAATTTTTCAGTCTTATGGTCTGTTATTGGTAACTGGCAAATTTGCGGAGTATGCACTTCATTTTCTGCGAAGGATGCATTTCATAGAAGAATCATAGTTCTTGAAAATCAAATCCTAGAAAAGCAAGGAAATGTTTGTAGCCTAGTATCCATATAACCCTTCCTTGTTCTCCTTGAACTGGCAAGACAAAATGTATATGTCTGCTACTGTTGCACCTGTATTTTCTGTTAAACAATGTTGTTCAAGGGTGGAAGCACTTCTGGCACAGCTGTGATGGGACATCTCATGCAGCTCAGATAATTAGTCAAGGCCCAGGTGAGGCACTAGGTGAGTTCTAGGTTTATGGTGGCTTGTATTCCAACTTGTGTTTATATGCATGCACAATCTTAGTCCTGAAAACATTTTGTGCTTTATGTATTTAAATTATATTTTTCCTGAATGTATGCCTTCCTCTCAAATTGTTAGAGGTGAGATTCAGTGGCTTTTTTTTTCTGAAAGCACATGAAGAATGACAATTCCAAATGCTGTGTGTCTGTTAATTTTTATTCCTAGCTCAGTCACGAAAAGCAGTTGTTTCACTTGAGTTGTTGGAGCAGGTGTAGAAGTCTACCAAAAGAATAAAACTCTTGACTGCTGTTCTCAATTTTGTCTAGTTCTCGGGTGTGCTGAGTAAATTTCACACTGCTGACATTTGTTTTGGGCCCAACTAACCCTCTGTCTTGATTTGTAAGTAAATAAAAAAAGAGTTAAAAATGGCGCTTTTTTCCCCTCTTTTTAATTCTTGACTGACTTGAATATATTAGAACATAACTTCTAAAATGCATGCATTTGCCAGATACCCTGAATAAAATGAAAGGGGAAAGAAGCTTGGGTGTTGGATCAGCGATGTGCTCCAGCTGTGCGAATAAAACATATAAGAAATATATGAATCAAATCTGTGTTTTGAGAATGCTGAATACAGATTTCTAAAAAGCCTATATCCTGAAAGCCAAAAGCAAAAGTGAAAAATGTAGCTTGATAGAAGTTGAAGCGGCAGTTTTGCTATGAACTGGCTGAAGGTTGGCTTGGGGTAGTTAATCACTATTTTCAACACTGGCATATAGAAGAAACTGCTTAATAGCAGAGCTGCTATGTTAAGTGTCAAGGTTTTAACTTCCTTACAGTTATTGCTTTATTGTTCTCTTATAGTGTGGCCAGGTAAAAATATCCCATGTAACGAGGATTTTTTTTTTGTCAGTTTATACATACTTACGGTACAAACCCACAATATCTAAAGCATTTAGAAACTGAAAATTCTTTTACACTGGTTCATCTTAGAATAACTCGTATCTACCTTTTAGCTGTCGTAAGTGCAGCATTATGATGTGTGATTAAGCAGTGTGTTTACATTGGCAATCACGAACACTGTATAGTGCAGGAAAAAACAGCGTCCAGTGAAAGACCTGAGATGACTTCATGCAGAATCTTGTCTTTTTAGGTGGTTACCAAATCAAAATGCCTGACTGTGTTGGAACTTTACCTGAGTAACTTTTCCTTACTCTTAATAGAAAAAAAAAAATGTTAATTTTTTTGCCTGTATTATTTTTCTCTGGCATTGCAAATGTCCGATGCTATTGCATGTATTCCTAGTTCTCACTGGATCCCAGAGCTTATTGCATTTCCAGAGCTTATGTCTCTGACATGAAGACATGTTCTCAACTAACTGGGGAAAAACTGTGCTGCATTCAGGATTTATAAGTAATTTCATTTTCTTTTATCCATAAATAGTGAAGTCAGTTTCTGCTTTACTAATTTCCTCACGTCTTCCACTTGCTCTCCATCCTTCCTCCTGCCAGCTGAGATGCTCTTCCTCTCAGTCCTTGCCTTGCACCTTCTTTAAAGAGTTCTGCTCTGCTTGGAGGAAACTTCTTTCTCTTCTGTGTTTATAAAGTCACTTCATCTATGCATCAGGGCCAGGCATGAACATATCCTGTCTTCAAGGCAAAATTTTTTTTTGCATGAACATTTTCGCATTACACCTTCAAGTACCAAGGGCCACATAGAAAATGTGCTAGAATAATTGTAGTCTTAATGATCTTAGAATCATAGAATCCTTAAGAGTTGGAAGGGACCTAGACCATCTAGTCCAATTCCCCTTCAAAGTACAGGGACACCGCAGCTAGATCAGGTTGCCCGGGGCCTTATCCACCTTCACCTCAAATGTCTCCAGGGATGGGGCATCAACCACATCACTGGGCAACCTGTTCCAGTGCCTCACTATTCCTCTTCACTGCAAATTTTTCCTTCTATCTAACCTAAATCTGCCTTTGAGGTTGAAACCATTTCCCCTTGTTCTTTCACCACAGACCCTGCTGAAGAGTCTGTTCTGTTCTTTCCTGTAGCTTCCCTTTAGATAAAGGTTGCTATCAGGTCACCTTGGAGCCTTTTCTTCTCCAGGCTGAGCAACCCCAGCTCTCTTAGCCTGTCTTCATAGGAGAGATCTATTCTGTGGATCGTTTTTGTGGCCGTTCTCTGGATGTGCTTTAACAGGTCTTTATCCTCCTTTACTCAGTTTTGCAACATTGTGCTGAGATCAATGTTCTTTCTTAAATAGAGAAATGTAATTTGTATCTTCCATGCTGGTTCATTTCTCATCTTCTCACAAGATTGTGAATATCATGAAGTCTGTATGCTGAGGAAAACAACAGGAAAAAAACCCTAACTTTCAATGCTCTTACAGTTTCTACCAACACTGCTGTAGTACAAGTTAAAATAGCTGTCTTGTTCTATTTGGGATGGTATAAGACTGCAACTTGAAGTTCTGTTTATGTTTTGAGCTTAATATTATGCAGTTCAAATTAACAAATTTGTAGTTGCTCTGCTTTACCTGCTGTGAAATTAAACTGAAATTGTTAAAATCCTTATCTTCTGAAGGTATATATATATATATTTTGCTTTAATTATCACCTAAGTGTACAGCTCTGGAAGGATATTCATGGAATGAAACCCATTGTAACAAATGATCTTACATTGTGAATTGCTTTCAAGCTGAGGAGGACTTCAAGCTAGTTAGCTTTGTTGGGTTTCTTTGTATACTTTTTGTGAAAATACATCTACTCTGTTTGGATTTTAAAGATGGATTTAAAAGTTTTTGTTGGATTTTGTTTGGGGAAAAAAATGATATCTTCTTAAAACTGCTTATGTAATTCAAAAATACAAAGTGAATTTTGGAGGTGTGCAAGGAGCTTCGTCTTACAATTAATCTCTCCTTAATCTCTCCCTTTATAACAAACAGGCTGATTCAGTAGTATTGCTGGTTTTTGAAGAAAACAGCTTTGGTTTAATGGATTTTTTTTTTTGATGAATTTCTATTTTATATTTATCCCTTTTTAGATGTTGGATGTCTATGACATTCTTCCTTTCGATAATCCAGATGGTGGCGTTTGGAAACAAGGATTTGATATTACGTACAATGAAAATGAATGGGACAGTGAACCACTTCAGGTTTTTGTTGTGCCTCACTCACATAATGATCCAGGTAATACTTTTTGTTTGGGTGTGGAGAGGCTTTTGGATTAAGTAAGGTCCATACTACAATTTCTGTTATAATCTGAGTGTTTTTGAAGCATGCTACATAACTTATTACATCTAAGTTTAGCAAAACAGTCAAACAGAAATATAATTCTAATGCTATTGACTTCAAGGGACAGCTTGTTACAATAGGCTTAGTATTTGCACACATTAACTGGAGTTAGAACTTGAGTGCTGTTGTTAGAAGGTAATGGATATTTTCTGTGTTTGTGTTGCTGTTAAACACAGTTTATTCATTGGTGCAGCAAATAAAATCTGTTCTTATTTTGATTTCTTAGTGTAACTTGGATATTAAATCCTCAGCCGCTGCTAAAGGAATGTACTTCCTGGTAGATGTTGCACAGTCAAAAACCTCAGACTTGCCATTAAGACTTTCCCTATTCTGCTGTCTCTGTCCCCTAGCCTGGGAAAGCTATAGTGGGATAGTATGAAGCTTGAATTTAAACTGAAATCTGACTAAGTAAGATCGGTAATTTGAACATGACTTTGAAAACACTAGATGCTCAGGAATAAAAGAAAATGAACGCTATAATCCAGGGTGACTGTTCTGTGCAGTTCTAATAGCTAAAATAGTGTACAGTAAAGCTACTCAGAGGAAATCACAATACAAACTTTGATCCGCATTTTTGTTGAACTGTCTTTAAACCTGTGTCAGTGTGTTTCCTCTCTGGTTCTGTTCCTGAAAACTTTTCCAATGGAAGCTACACTGTGCAGTTGTCTAATGAATGTGAAACTATGCCAAAAGAATGTACAGCGCTTTTTAAATCTCTCAGTTCCTTATAAAATGGGTTATGGAGTTTACCTCTCTCCCTTCTTTCTAATGATGCTAATAAGATCATACTCTAACTGGAGGGGAGTAGACTGGGATCCCATTAGAGGCCAGCTGCTGAGTGTCACCTCTATCCTCAGATGATTTTAGCTACCTTGAAAAATAACCTCTGCACAAGGTGCATGATGCTTGAGGGTTACAGGTAGAAGCTTAAAAGAGCTTTGCCTAAAACTTCTTAGGTGTCCATCATGAGGCGTCACATCATGAGGTTTGATAAAGGCTCAGTGTTCTGAAACTAATTTCTCTTCAAGTGCAGTATATGACAGTGAAGGCTAAGAGCCTGCATTTTGAGACAGTGTTTTCCTTGCCTCTTTTTCCGTAGGTCAGGAGAGCAGACTTTTTTGTCACTGAAAATTAACTTTCAGATCACTTGTTCTGATGGACTTTTCCAGACCTAACCAGGATATAGATGCTTTCTTGTTTTAATGCTAAATATGCTGTTTTATAACTGCCTAACTAGATGTATGAGAATGGTAAATTCTGTCCTTTCCTACTTTAAAGTATGCACTCTGTTTACTCTCCATGTGAGTTCCATAACAGCACAGTTTTTGACAAGGTCAGTGTTTTTCCTTGTGTACATTTTTTTTTTTAAGCATAATTCTTGGTTCTTTTTTTTCTACAGGTTTTAGTAATTCTCTTGTCTTTATTTTTATTGTTTTAACCTGTTCTCTAGACATTCCGTCTGTAACAGTCTTCTGTGTAAGATTGGATTGGTATGATTTCATTCTACTACCTTCCCTGTCTAACCAATGCTTCATACAGAACTGAACAATTTCTTTTGCTATTCTAGAAGGTCTCTTTGGACCTAACCTTCAGCTTTCTGACTTTCATTATTTCCTTAATCTTTACATCTACGGACAGTGGAGTTACGGATAGGCTTGTGTTGGAAAAAACATTAAAGATTGTTTAGTTCCAACATCCCCTGCTGTGGAAAGGCTTGCAGTACTCCAGGTGGAGCCTCATTTGGGCAGAGCAGGTGCAGCCCAGGATACTGTTGGGCCTTTTGAGCTTCAAGCATTTGCTGGTGACTCATGTCTAGCTTTTCATCTACCAGAACCCCCAAGCCCTTCTCTGTGGGGTTGTCATCAATGAGTTCTCCCAGTCTGTACACACATCTGGAATTACTGCAACTCAAGTACAACCCCTTGCAGTTGGCCTTGCTGGACCTTATGAAGTCGTCATGGGCCCACTGCTCAGGCTTGTCCAGATACCTTTGAATGCCTTCCCTTCTTTCTGTTATATCGGCTGTACTACTTGGCTTGGTGTCATCTGCAAGCCTTGCTGAGGGTGCAGTTGATCCTATTGTTTATGTCATTAATGCTAAAGATGTTAAGGAGTTAGCTGTCTCAGTACCAACCCTTGGGGAATACCAGTCATCAGTGGCTTCCACTTGGACGTACAGCCATTGATCACAGCCCTCCAGAGGGCTAATCCAACTAAATAGTCCAGCCTTTGATTTTGTATCTCTCTAATTTAAAGATAAGGACATGGTGCAGACCTATGTCAAAGACCTTGTGGAAGTCGAGGTAGATGACATCTGTTGCCATTCCTTTGTTCACCACTGCTGTTGCTCCATTGTAGAAGGCCGCTTGATCAGTCAGGCATGAGCTGCCCTTTGGTAAAGCTAAGCTTGGCTGTCTTGGATGAGCTCCTAGTTTCACATGTGACTTAATACAGCATCCAGGAGGATCTGCTCCATGATCTTTCCAGGTACAGACAATGAGAATCATTGGCTTGTCTTATCCCAGGTCTTCCTTTCTCCCTTTCTTAAAAATGAGAGTGATGCTTAACTTTTTTCAATACCAAGGATTTCACCTGACAGCCCTGGCTTTTCAAATGTTATGGAGAGTGGCTTGGCAACCACACCAGCCAGCTAGTCCAGGACCCTGCGATGCATGTCATTGGACCCCATAGATTGTGTACATTTAGCCTCATGAGCTGGACTTAGACTTCCTCTGCTCTTATATTGCTTTTACATTGAGGAATTTTGGTTCTGGGAGAAAAAAAAAATATTGGTAACACATTGATGTTGGTAGGTTTGTGGTTGCAGCTACTCAGTGCTGTACAGAGCCAAGGCTATTTGCAGAGGAGGGCTCAAGAAGCTGTGAGGGAACAGAATTAGGACAGCTGGCTTAAATTGACCAAAGGGATACTCCAGACCAAATGACATAATGCTGAAGGAGTTTTGAACGAAGTGGGACTGCATCTTAGAATCATAGAATCACCAACGTTGGAAAAGACCTACAAGATCATTCAGTCCAACCATTCACTTATCACCAACAGCTCCCACTAAACCATGTCCCTCAACACAACATCCAGTCGTTCCTTGAACACCCCCAGGGTTGGTGACTCCACCACCTCCCTGGGCAGCCCATTCCAGTGCCTGACCACCCTTTCTGAGAAGTAATACTTTCTAATGTCCAGCCTAAATCTCCCCTGCCACAGCTTGAAACCATTCCCTCTAGTCCTATCGCTAATGACACGAGAGAAGAGGCCGACCCCCAGCTCACCACAACCTCCCTTCAGGAGGTTACAGAGAGCAATAAGGTCTCCCCTGAGCCTCCTCTTCTCCAGGCTGAACATTCCCAGCTCCTTCAGCCTCTCCTCATATGGCCTGTGCTCCAGACCCCTCACCAGCTTTGTTGCCCTTTGAACACGTTCCAGGGCCTCCATGTCTTTCTTGCAGTGAGGGGCCCAAAACTGGACACAGTACTCGAGGTGCAGCCTCACCAGTGCTGAGTACAGGGGGACAGTCACCTCTCTGCTCCTCTGTCCAGATCCCTCTGTAGGGCCTTGCTGCCCCCAGGCAGATCCACACTCCCAGCCAATTTGGTGTCATCTGCAAACTTACTGAGGGTGAACTCAATGTCCTCATCCAGGTCATCAGTAAAGATATTGTAGAGGACAGGCCCCAGCACTGGCCCCTCAGGAGCACCACTCGTGATCGGCCACCAGCTGGATTTAACTCCATTCACAATCACTCTCTGAGCCTGGCCCTCCAGCCAGCTCCTTACCCAGCCAAGAGTGTACCCGTCCAAGCCATGGGCTGCCAGCTTCTGCAGGAGAATACTGTGGGAGACAGTGTCAAAGGCTTTGCTGAAGTCTAGGTAGACCACATCAACAGCCTTTTCCTCATCCACCAGATGGGTCACCAGATCATAGAAGGAGATCAGGTTGGTCAAACAGGACTTGCCCTTCATGAACCCATGCTGGCTAGGCCTGATCCCCCGGTCGTCCCGCACATGCCGCACGATCTCCCTCAAGACAATCTGCTCCATAACCTTCCCTGGCACCAAGGTCAGGCTAACAGGCCTGTAGTTTCCCGGATCCTCCTTACAACCTTTCTTGTAAATGGGAGTCACATTAGCAAGCCTCCAGTCTTGTGGGACCTGACCAGTCAACAAGGAGCACTGATAGATGGTGGAAAGCGGCTCGGCTATCACCTCCGCCGGTTCCCTCAGCACTCTTGGATGAATCTCATCTGGCCCCACGGACTTGTGGCAGTCCAGTTGGAGCAGTAGGTCTCTGACCGTTTCTTCCAGAATCACAGGGGGTTTAGTCTGTTCCCCAGCTGAGACTACCGGGTCAGAGTGTGGGGTACCCTGAGGATAACTGGTCTGACTTTTAAAGACAGATGTAAAGAAGGCATTCAGAATCTCTGCTTTTTCCTTATCCTCAGTTCTCACGTTCCCAGCCTCATCCAGTAAGGAGTGGAGATTCTCCTTTGTCCTCCTCTTACTGTTGATGTATTTATAAAAGAGTTTCTTGTTCCTTTTTACCCCAGCAGCCAGGTTAAATTCAAGCTGGGCTTTTGCCTTTCTGATTTTCCCTCTACACACCTTAACGACTTCTTTGTATTCATTCTGAGTTGCCCATCCCTCCTTCCACAGGTGGTAGATTCTCTATTTCTTCTGGAGCCTCAAGAATAGCTCCCTATTCATCCACGCAGGTCTTCTTCCCCGCCGGCTCATTTTGTGGCTCAGAGGGACCGCCTGCTCCTGCGCCCTCAAGACTTCCTTCTTGAAGAGCAACCAGCTATCTTGGACCCCTTTACTTGCTAAGACTGAACGCCAGGGGACTTGCCCTACTAGTCTTTTGAACAATTCAAAGTCTGCCCTCCGGAAATCTAAGGTAGCAGTTTTGCTGTTCCCTCTCCAGGCTCCACCAAGCATTGAGAACTCTACCATTTTGTGGTCACTCTGTCCTAGGCTGTCTTAGCCCCCAACCTCCACATCTCCCACCAGACCTTCCCTGTTTGTGAACAGCAGGTCTAGCAGGGCAGCTCCTCTTGTGGGCTCTCTCACCAGCTGCAACAGGAAGTTATCCTATGTGTATTCCAGAAACCTCCTAGACTGCTTCTTCTGCGCTGTGCCATGCTCCCAGCATATGTCGGGGAACTTGAAGTCACCCATGAGGACAAGGGCTGGCGACCATGCGGCTCGTGTCAGCTGCTTATACAACACCTCATATGATGTCTCTTATCATGCAGATGTCTCTTCATCCTGCTTTGGATGTTTATAACAGATGCTCACCAGGATGTCTGCCTTGTCAGCCTTTCCTCTGATCTTTACCCATAGGGATTCAACCTTATTGCCCCCAGTCACAACCTCAGTAACATTAAAGCATTCCCTAACATAGAGAGCCACACCGCCACCCCTCCTTCCTTGCCTATCCTTCCTGAAGAGTTTGTAGCCATCCATTGCAGCACTTCAGTCATGGGAGCAATCCCACCACACTTCTGTTATGGCAACTAGGTCATAGTTTGCCTGCCACACGATGCCTTTCAACTCTTCTTGTTTGTTGCCCATGCTGCGTGCACTGGTGTAGATGCACCTCAGCTGAGCCCCTCGCCTCACTCCTAATCCCAATACCGCTTCCCCAGGCTGATCTCTAGCAGGCCTGGCTTTATCCCCTTCCCCCTTCATATCTAGTTTAAAGCCCGCTCTACAAGTCATTCCAGCTCCTGGGCAAGTATCTTGCCCTCTTCCACTGCTTGGAAGGTTAGCTGGGCACTGTTTGGGGGATGGTTAGTAATTGCTTGTGAATCATTTGTTATATACGCTCATGTATATATATAGTCATAACTGTTACCCTCTTCCTTTTCTCTATGTTAGTAAATAGTTCTATTTCAACCCATGAATTCTGCATTTTTCTCTGTCATGTTTGGGTTGCTTGTTGTCTGTGGAGAAAGGAACCAAACAAATGAAAAGCAAACACCTTTCTGAGTTGGCAGTATTATTAAACTTCCAAGACAGGTTTTGCCAGAGTTGGTCCTCCCAGCCCCTTTTCTTGATTAACTTCTTGTGTTGTCACTTACAGAACTTTCTTAACCAGAAAGTGTTTGCAGTGTGTCTGTCAGTTCTTTAATTTTACATCTGAGTGGTGATGTCTTTTGGTGTGCTTGAAAGTTCAGTTTAATGAAGTTTAATCTGATTCTCCCCTGCCTTCTCCAGCAGCGCTCTGGCACACTTCCAAGTGCTGGGGCATTAGCCATAATGCATTTTGCTTCTGAGGAAAGCAAAATTCTTCTTTGGACTTTTACCAGCAGTCAGTTGTTTATTTTGGAGGGAGTCAGTTGTTAAATCTGTAAGGTACTTGTTCTTCCAGCTTTCTGAAAGAAATTCTGTGTGTGGTCGCCTCTCATATAATAATATTTTAGTAATTCTGTGAAGTTATGAGACCTGTCTCTTTTTATCTGTTGTGATTTTTTTTTTTCCTACATAGGTCATCCCCAAGGACTCGCCCAATACCTTCGCTGACATCAGAGATACTTTTCACCTCTCATCTTACTGATGTCTTGTTTTGGCTATTACCTTTAATATTAATATCTAAGTGATACATTTCTTTAATATAAAATCTGTTTTTAGGAAATAAAAAAATAATCATTTCCTTGTGCTTACAATCTAAGTAGTTTCAGTCACATTCAGATTTCTTAACTGAGATCAAATAACATTAGACTGGGATACAGCGCTGGTATATGTAGTCCCTTCCTTGACCATGGGTGTGATTGTGTGACGCTGATTATTGTTTGCTTTAGGTAGAGAGTTACCATGGGAAATCTCCAGACTTCTGGTAACAGCACTTCTGTGGAATTGTCTGCAGTATGAAAATGCTTATTAATAAGCACTTGAAATAGAGAAAACTTATCTACAACAGAGATGTAGAATCTCTGTTGTATAGGTAATGGTTACATGATTTCCTTCCCACAGAGAATTAAAAGGCATGGTGCAAAGGAAATGCCTTCTGGTGAAAAAGCTTTAAGGTATGATGAACCTACATTGTAAAAATAAACACGAAAAATATTTACCAATAAATAGGGTTGGTTGGTAAAGATGTAACTAATAGCTCTAGAAGCCTAAAATTCTCATTCTAATATTGTATTTTGTTGTCTGAGAGTACTTTAGCTTTTCACATAACAAGTTTTACCTCTGAAATCTGTAGCTGAAAGGCTAAGAATCTGCCCTGAAGCAGAATCCTTGAAGAAAGAAAAGGTAGTTTTCAGTTCTGAGCTCTGTTTTTAGAGATGATGCATGTTTTGAATCACTTGGTATTACTAGATTCTGATAAATCTGGCTTGCCTTCTTGCACGAGAACACAACCAGGACCTGCAAAGTTAGATCTCTATGATTCTTCCTGCGATAATAATATATGCATAAATTATTGGGAAAATAGGTGTGAGAATGGGTACCTCTCATGCTTTGGATGAATTGCAGGCATAACTGTGTTTCAGCTACTGGTAGTCAATAAGGTCAGAACGCTTTGCTAACATGAAGTCAAAAGACTTCAATGATAACTGGCCAACCCCTGTAGCATTTATTGCTGTATTGACCATGAACATGATAATGTTTTTTCAGTTAGCTATTATAGAATTGAGACTTGTGAACTTTGTAATACATATATTATTTGAGTGTTTGTTGCTGGATGTGATTATTACAGGCATAATACGAGCAGCTTTTAAGTAGTGCATACAGAGATTAAAACATTTCTTTTTCCCCCAAATTTCTGCCTAAGTAAAAAGTACGTGAAAATGTATGTGCACGTATATCAGGCCTAAGTGCTGCTTTGAGAAGCGTTATTAGTTATCTGCATCATCAGTAACATTACCTTACTAGCACTCCCAATAACTCCTTTTTATTACTTAAGATTATCTCTGTTTGTCAGGTGGCAGTCTCTGTAGCTTTAAGAAATGGATTGAAGCATTAAGAGAAAAGAAAATTTAAGCATAAGGTTTTAAAACACCATGTCGTTTCAGGTTTGTTTTCTGTTGACCAGATCTGGATATGGTTTTTGGATGACTTAGTTCTCTTGACATACTTGGAGGCTAATTAAAACTGTTCTTCTTAGCTATTGTAGACAATGAAATTGAAAATTTACTGATTGATGTGTTCATGTTGTTTTCAATAGGAAGTTTGAAATACAATCATTTCTGTTCGTTTACACCTTAATAAACGGCCACAATGTTAAGCAGGGAAGTGTCTATGAGGAGCAGAAGATACAATATAAACTGAATGGTGAAGACTTAATTTTTCTCTGTAGAGGAGGATGACGTCTAGGAGCAGAAATGGCATCTGCAGAGCTGGGTGTTTATTTGGTTTGTTTTGTGGTGTTCTGAACTACAGGAATCTCAGTTTTTATTATTGGCTTCTCAGTATATCTGTGGTTGCATGTAAGGTAGTAGGTAACTTTTAGGTGAAGAGGGTTTTTTTTCCACTTACGTCAGGACAGTTCTACTGAAAATTGACAGTACTGTTGCAGAGAGCATGCTTTTGATTAATGATCAGTATAATTTTTCTTCCCATCTTAGGCGTGAGAGCAGCAGATTTGTTATGTACACACCAGAAATAGGCTTTGCTTTGTGTAAGCCAAACACATTATTCTCTCTATACTTTTTTAAGTACCTCGTATTTCATGACAGATTTTGCTTTTGGTAATCAAATAAGTTGTTAGTTGTGATTATGAAAGTATGTGTGTAGCAGATACAGAATAATTCTTGGAATTTATTGAAGAAAAATCTCTTACCATTCTTCAGCTTGTACTGGAAAAATAAAAATACTCGTTTACCCTTTCAGGATAAGGATTTCTTCTCCTGAACAGTATTACTAGGGAGAATAACTTCGGGGCAAGGTCATGTTATGCTTACCTTCTGATCTAGCATAAATGTTGCAGGTAGCTTTCTGTCATTTTCTGGTTTATACTCTGCCACATAGAAAAATGAGAATCTTAAGACTGCTTTAACTTTTTCATTTAGCTTAACCTCGGAGACAACATAGTTCATGAGAGTTTTCTTTCCCATTGGCCAAAGAGTTATTCACATTTATTGGAAAGGCACTTCTTTTTTGTGTAATTAGCATTGAGGTCTTCTGTCAGGAACTTTTTTTTTAGAAAAAAAAACAGCAAAGCAGTAAACTTGTTTACTTGCTTTAGTTAGTTTTGACATGAATGATGTGAGATTTCTAAATGAAACAATTAATGGATAGACTTTAAGGGCTTTTGTTTTTAATTACTGGATCTACAAGCTTTTGGATCTTTTTTTATTTCTAGTATTTGTGTTCTTGTCTTACTGAATGTTCCTGTGTACGATTAGTTAGACACATACACCATTTTAAAGTTCTTGATAGCACTGAACTTGTGGCTACATGTCTGCCAATCTTGTCTTTTGTTCTTTTTTTTTAAGCTTTCCATGTTAGCCAAAACATGGATATAATGTGAATCTAGACACCCTCCTTCAGCTTTTTGAAATAGCCTTTTGTCTTCCAGGATCTGGTTAATTGAGCGTTATACAACTATATGAAATAAAAAAAAAAAAACAAAACCCAGCAACAGCATTTTTTAAACTAATTTGGGTGTGCATCTTAACGTTCCAAGAATTGAAGTTTCACTACTTAGTTTTTTTACTTTTCTGGAAAGCTGTACAGTGCTAACTGAAATTCAGTGGTTTTACTTAATTGTGCAGTAAAATTGATTAATTTCTCAAACTTCTTTAGTTACAAAAAGTACCGAAATGTAAATTTTAGACTAAGTGATTTAATTTGGTCTACTGTAAAGTAAGTTGGCAGTACAAACTGCCCGTAAAAATGCATTAATCTAGTAACTGATAGTATTCTTGCCATTCACTAGATATATTTTTATATTTCCAAGGTTGATCTCTGATTCTTAGCATGATCAGATAAAGTGCTTTTACGTTATTAGGTTACTTTATGCATTATGCTAGGTTGTTCACTTCAGTTCTGATTTTTGTTTTGACACTTTACCCATAACTCTACTTGCGTGTCCTAAAGTTTCAGGGAGGAACTGAGATGGGAATTACAGAGAAATGTTCTAGAATTTTTATGAACGTCGGTTGTGTTGACACTTTGGGACATGACTCTTGGATTTTGTCAACCAGAAAAAACTGTGTAAACATTTGGAAAAATTGAGGTAGAGGAAGTAAAACCCCAAACAGCTATATTATCATTTGTGCTAAGTGAAGAAAGCTGAATTTTTTTCACTTAAGTGGACAGATATGTGTGCGGTAGTCCAAGGCTTAGCAATGCACACTCTATGCTGTGTATTATATTTGCACAAAAGGAAAGTAACTGACAAAGTCCTAAATACTCATTAAGTCAAGAGCAGAGTAAGAAAATTGAAGACAATATTTTCTTCTTTTCTACTGTTTTATTTTGAGTAATATCACACTGTAAATTTAAATTGAGAATTGTGACTTCGCTGATGGTAACTATGTTTAGTTTTGGCAGTTGTAGCTTTAAGCTGCTGCACTCCTTCCACAGTATTTGAATTAATTTTTTTTGTGATCCAAATACACTGGTAAACCTTTTCTTTCAATTTAGGAATAAATGTTTAGTTTGTGTCTAAGCAAAGTATGAACTGGAGTTGTACTAAAATCTTAATTGATGTTAGGGACTGAGATGTGAATTAATATTTAAGTTGACTAGCATATAGGTAGCAATTGCAAGTGAATTTATTTATTATTCTCTTCAGCTTCTGATACTTAGGTTTGAATGTTTACGGCTCCATGCAAAGTTGAACAGTCTCTGCAAGTAAGGGTTTTAATAGCTATCAGTTTAGAACTGAATGCATCAAGTGCAGGATACCAGATGTACAGTAATGACATGTCGGGTGTCTTTCTGATGGCTTGCAACTAATTCTGTGAGCGCTTAAGTTTTTCCTAGGACTCTCTCAAGATTCAGGATGCTAATTATATTCTGCCTCTATAACTTAACTGAACATATATTAAAAACAAGTCTCCAGCAATGTTTTTTCCTACATTATAATGTAATTTTATGTCATTTGCTTTATCATTTGTCCCTGTCATTCTTTATGTTCATTATTGAGATTTCCTATGATGTTTAAAACAACTAATTCAGTGTATGCTTGCTTTTATTTCTGCAATGTAGTTGAGTTGCAATAGCATGCTAAAATAGTTTATGATGATGACATGTTTCTCCATATGAAGAACATGAAATGGTGTCAATGGTCTCACCTTATTCTGCTTGAGATTTGTGCTAATGTGAGAACATGATCCCTCGCAGAAGAAATTCCTAGTAAAAAGTTGTGGATTTGTAGTCTGCTATGTGTAGATTTTTTGATGCAAGTATCAGTTAAGTATTTATTTGGTTTGTTTAAAGGACATAAATTGGAGAAAAATTATTTATCGTGTAATCATAATTTTTTGAGTGAAAGTTTCTGTAACAAAATACTTATTGAAATAGACTGTAAGAAATTTTGATTAAAACCAGCATAAAATTGAAATAAGTTCAGCTTGTTCTCTCTTTTTCTTTCAGCTGTCGTGAAATTGTAATTTACTGTCAACTTTTTGTATTAAGTGTTCGATGCCTTTAAGGAAAAGTGTATTTCACATTTAGATTGGAAACTCTCAAATTAACTTTCTTAACAAAATGTAGTTTTCTCCTCTTAAGTTTTATATACGCGGAAACTTAGATGTGAAAATTCTTCTAGATACAAAACATCTGATTTTTTTTGTTGTTGTTTTTGTTTATTGCACCTTTTTCAGTGTTTTGTTTTAAAGACACTGAACTGGCACTTTTCCTTAGAAGAGTTAGAATTTTCTTTTCGAGGTAGAAAACGGAACTTTTTGGAAGCTTGCCGCATTTTTGTTTGTTCCAGAATACTTTTGTTTGAATTTGGCCTTTTCAAACTTCAGTGCAACCTGAAAATCAGGCTTAACCACAAAGTCTGATGGTTATTTCTAGTTCCTGTACTTTAAATATGACTTACAATTTGATGTAAGCAGGAAAATAATGTGATTTAGAGCAAATTACGTTTGCTCTTCAATTCTTCCTAAGATTAATGCCATCTATTCTATTATCATGAAAATAAAGCATGAAGAATCTGAATATTGATTTTTAGAACTGTTATAGTAATAAATTTAGAGTTTGTACTGAAATCTTTTGCATTTATCCAACTGTTTTGAAACAATATTAACGAATTCCAGAGCAGCTTAATGCTTATTGTTGGCATTGGAAAACTGGCAATCAGCCTGAAATCACTAGGGGCAGATTTATCTGGATAAAGTCCTCACATCTCATGGAAACTTTCCCAAAATCTTAAAATGTAGATGCTGTAGGGGTGGCTTGCAATATCACTTGTGTTGTTCTGTACTTAATGTATATTACAGAAGCTCAGCTGCTTAGTCCCTTTTGGCAGCACACACATTCATGGTAAGAGCTGGTATGAAGAGTAGGAATATTCTACTTGTGTATTAAGTAGGCAGGTTTATCTGCCTCCTTTTCCCAGTAGCAATTATGGAAAGAAGAGAAATCTTACAAGTTTTGTAATGGAAGATGAATGTACTTCCTCATGTAAGTTACTAGGTAAGGAATTTCATGGAAGGCTACGCAGTGTGAAGCCTGAATGCATGGTTGATTAGATACGCATCACTGAGTTGATACCTTTTAACAGTCATTGCTGACAGACATCTTGTAAGTGATGCTGGAGTTGTGCAGCAGGGCTTAATGCTGCTTAGTTTGCCATCATTTTACTTTTTTACACCTGAGGCTGTGCAGTACATTAATCTCTTTTCATTTTCTCTTTAAGCTCTATGTATAATGTATTGGTAGTAATTTTGTTAAGTAAGATTTTTAGATAAAGAAAAAATTCAAGGACGATTATGGGGATGTGTATGATAGAATCTAAGTCACAGGCTGGGAAGATACCAGTTAACTGATGGTCTCCTTCTGTTGAGAAAGATGAGGAAACATCATGAAATTATCAAGGGATACGAATTTGCAGATATCTACATCTTCCTTTCATTTCTTCATTTCTGCTTAAATTATTTTTTTAAAAAATCCGTAAGTTAAAAATCTGCATATTCTCAGCTGATCAAAGTAGAATGCCTAGTATTCTGTGTATTTATAATAGAGGGAAATGAAATATCTGAGCTTTGTAAAAAAACAAACAACCCCCCACTCCAAAAACAAAACAAAAGAAAAAAACATAAAACCAACAAAAAACCCTCAGAATTTAGCACTACAAACTAAGTACAGCATGTAAAATTCAGCTTAATTTTTTGCAGGTTGTGGGAAGAAGGTAGATCACTAAGACTTTTGAAAGCATCTTAAATTTTACTTCTTTTTCTTTTTTTCTTTTTTGAACTTAGGATGGCTGAAGACTTTTGATGATTACTTCAGAGATCAGACACAGCATATCTTAAATAACATGGTTATAAAACTGCAAGAAGACAACCGAAGGAAATTTATTTGGTCTGAGATTTCTTACTTTTCAAAATGGTGGGATGGAATAGATAGCCAGAGAAGGGATGCCGTTAAAAGGTTTGAACGCATATGCTACTTCTTACGTTCCATATTGCATGTTTTGATACCTCGTGTATTTGATAGCACTGTAAACTTGGTATTTCACTTGTGATGCGGAATTAGTGGAGCAAGTGCACTACTCAAGTACTGTTTTGGTTTTGTTTACTGTTTTTCAGTTAAAAATTAAAACTGTTATGAGAAATACGGGATGATTCTATGACAGATAGAGTCTCATTTCTGACTTGCTGAAAAATTTTCCATCTCCAGCCTTTAAGATGTCATTCAAATAGTAATTGAATTGTGATTGTAAACAGAACTCCTTTATTCGAAGACATGTTAAAGTACTGACAATTGAATAAAAACAATCTTTCAAGGTAGCGATTTATATTTATATTTTTTTCCTTCAGTTACTTCATTTCACACTGTTGTGAAATGAGATTATTCCTTGTTAAATATATTTTTAAGACACACGGCACTTTCAGTTGTACACCCTCACTCCTCTCATTTATTTTTAAAATCACAAGTCAAAGTGTAATACAAGAGTAAATGTTTTGCCCAAGTAAATGTTAGGCACTGATGTGAGAAAATGCGCTCTTTGATAAATGTAAGGATCTAGTTAGGAGTTTTTCAAAACAGGTGTTTAGTTTATAATGTGCATTGCTTCAAGACTGGATCCAACTGTCTGTAGCTCACCTCTGTGATGTTCTTCTGCTTGTACTCCTGCTTTAAGATGCATGGGGTGCAGTATACATTAAGGTTGTGAAAGCCTCACAACTGCATAGTTTATGTAACCCTGAAAATCTTGAAAATGACATGTAAATAATTTTAAAAAATATTTTTCTAATGCATGAATATATGCAAGAGTTCTTTTCTGAGATTAAAGAAGTGCTTTGGAACTCTGTAACAGACAAATGATGTTAAGGAACGACATGCTTTTTTCAAGGAAATTAGATATTAGTTTGAACTGCTGCAACAGTCAGGGAAACTGCACTGGTGACTCTTTACTGTATGAATTACAAGACTTTTATTGGTATTATCTGTATTAGATTTTATTTTAACAGTTACATGCTAGTGTACAATAGTAAGACTAAATTATAGAGACAGTCTGATGCTGGAAGCATGATCATTCTATTCATTGACATCTTAATAGGGAAACTCAATCATCTTGTGTTGTGTTTCAAGAATGCATTCTAATAAGTGAGATATTCAGGAGCCTTTATATATATAATAAACTTTGAAGCTTTATTAAACTCTCTAAAGCAATAAAAAGAACCGTAGATCAAGTATGGGAGACGTTAGTAGTGCTTTAAATGTGGCATCTCGCTCAGTTGACCTCTAGCACCGTGACATGTACACTATTTTATTTTTGTGATCTACATGTGAAATAGCCTATTTCCTGACTTGAAAAGAAAAATAACTGCAGTAGAGCTGTAATTATTTATTTCCTGACTTGAAAAGAAAAATAACTGCAGTAGAGCTGTAATTATTATTGTACAGTGACATTAAGAAATTCACAGTTCATGTATTCATTTGTTTGCTGTTTGATTTAAAAAAATATAGTCCAGTGATGGAAGTAGCATAATTCAGGTTTTGTTATTGTGTCCCTTATAAATACCTGTTGGATATTCAGAAATTGATTTTAAAACTGTATTTCCAGATGCAAGGTTTTGATCCCATTTTTCATAATTTTCAGGTTAATAAAAGATGGGCAGTTTGAAATAGTAACAGGAGGATGGGTCATGCCTGATGAAGCTTCTGCTCATTACTTCTCTTTAATTGACCAAATGATAGAAGGACATCAATGGTTAGAACAGAACTTGGGTATGTACACTGAACTAAAAGTTCACTGTGTTCATTCAGCTTTTTCAAAAAAATATATTGTGCTTAAGAGGCTTTGCTTGCTCTGCTTTCCAGAAGTATTAAATCAGACCTTTATAGTGAAAATCATAAGACTGACTAGCATTTGTAACTGCAGTTTGCAGATAAAACAAAAGCGAAAAAACTTTCTAGACGAAGTGTACTTAAATAATGTTCTATCCTGACTTGTTTTAGTGGTCTTTTTAGGTGGTACTTTTTAAAATGATGACAGAGGTCTTCACATTTCTTTGAAAATTATTTGTTCTGTGTGTTTGGGTCTATTCTGCAATCAGTATGCTAATTGGGCTTTCACAGAAGATTATTAAAAAATAATCTTACTAGTAATTATGAAACCTAAGTTTACTCTTACTTGCATGGGGGCTCCAGGCCTGGATACGGTACTCCAGATGGGGCCTTACAAGGGCAGAGTAGAGCGGGAGACAGTCACCTTTCTCTACCTGCTAGCCACCTCTGTTCTGATACAGCCCAGGGGTTACCATTGGCCTTTTGGGTTGCAAGCACACACTGGCTCAGGTCCATCAGGACACTCAAGCTCTTCTCTGCAGGGCTGCTACCAAGGAGTTCGTCTTCCCGTCTGTAATCATATTTGTGGTGACAATGACTCAGATGCAGTAACTCGCACTTGGCCTTATTGAACCTCATTAGGTCCTCTTGGGCCTACTTTTTAAGCCTGTCCTTATCCCTTTAGATGGTATCCCTTCTTTGTATTGTATTGACTGTACCACTTAGTGTCATGGTCTACATGCAAAGGTGCCGATGATCTACTCAGTCTCATGATCTAAGTTGTTGATAAACGTGTGGAAGAGCACCGATCCCAAGGTAGATCCCAGGGGACACCAGTCACACTTGTGATGGCCTTCACCTGGATGTAGCACCATTGACAACAACCCTCTGGCTACAACCATCCAGCCTTAAAATCCAATTTAGAGATAAGGAGGTAGTGTGAGGCCATGTCAAAGGCCTTGTACAAATCCAAGTAGATGATACCACTTGCCCTTCCTTTGTCCACCAGTGCTGTCACTCCATCATAGAAGGTCACCACTTCAGTATGATTTATGCTTGGTGAAGCCATACTGGCTGTTTTGGATCTCCTTCTCATCCCTTATGTGCTTTAACATCTCTCCAGGAAGATCTGTCCCATGATCTTCACAGGCATGGATGTGAGGCTACCTGGTTTGTAGTTCCCCTGGTTGTCTTTTCTTCCTCGTCAGAACTCTCCCTTTTATCAAGTGGCCTGTATTAGACTTCGACCACCATCTGTCTTTTGTTAGTCCCATCCCTAATTTTAACCCACAGACTCTCAACCTGTTCCCGACTGTTTCTTTGAGGCAGCTCCTCGTACTCTACCCACTCTTTAACATACAAGGTAATGTATGTCCCCCACCCCTCCTACCTTACTTAGCCCTTCTAGAAAGCTTATAGCCCTTAGTGGTGGTGCTCCAGTTATGAAAATCATCCCACCGTGTTTTTGTGATAGCAGCAGGATCATGGTTTTCTAAGTACACCATGGTTTCTAGCTCCTGCTTATTTCCCATGCTGAGTGTATTGCTATAGGGGCTTTTGAACGCATTACCTTCCTAGGTTCCACAAGTGTCCATGACAAATCGGAGGTTTCCCATGCTGCTTCCTAAAGTGACAGTGTTCCCTGGCTGTCTGTCACTCAGCAGTACACACCCTCCCTTCAGCAGCTCTAGTTTAAAGCACTGGTGATAAGCCCAGCCACCTTGCTGCCTGGTGTATTGTTGCCTTCTCCTGGTCTGTTATGGCCAGTTCCACATCAACATAACTGTATGAGAAACTGTTAATCACAGCCTGAACCTCTGATTAACCATCTGAGGCAAATGACAGGTCAGCTGCGGGAGCACAGGTGAAGGTAATTCACCTTCAGCTTTACTCCACCTCTCCTAGATCCCATTTAAGGACTGACCACCACTAAGGCAGCATCTCTTTTGGAGATTGCTCCTGTGTGGTGTTCCTTGTAGCGAGCCTTAGCATTGGTGAGCATCCATCTTAACTGTGAGCCTCAGCGTTAGTGAGTTATTCCTATGTAACCTCTGGCTATCCATCTATTATGCCTTGTATAATTACAACTATGCAGTAACCATCAAGGGTGCATGTTAGATCATAGAGCCTTCAGCGTGACACTTTTGCCAGGATTCCAGTCCCCCAACCATGAGGATTAATGAGAACGCTACTTTCACTTCTGATCTCTTCTCATGTTTGCAATGAATATAAAGTCTTTTTTTGATATTTTTCTGTTTCCTAGTTGCAGCGTTGTGTGATCCAGCATGAAAGACCAGTAAGGAATAGTAGTTTCTTGGCTTTTTCATACCTGGTCTCCTCTTGATGTCACAAATGCAGGCCACTGGAGGACAGCAAACCTCCCTAGAATGATCTTTCTTAAACAGCAGTTTCCATAATTATGTCTCACAATTAGGAGACTGGGGGTTGAAAGTGTATTATAGCAAGACTATAATATACTCCCTACTGCTTGCTTGTTTGTTGGTGGTTTTTTTATATTTTTTTCTTTTTTTATGGGAAGGTAAAAATGTATTCAAAGGAGCCACGCTGAAGAATTAGTTAAATAAGAGATGGATACAACTTCTCTATTTGCTAGTATGAAGTTAAATTAAAAGGCAATAGTAACCAGTATAAATTCTAATGTTTGCCAGCCAAGTAAATTAATTCATTTTGAAAGAAAAAAATAGTCCCAAAGCAAATGTAGATTAAAATAATTTAAATTACACTGACTGAAAATTAAACAAGTCACATCATGTTTTCATCTGTTTTCATCGGTTCATTTTCTTTCAACATTCCTTTGCAGTTGTAACATCTGGAAATGACTTAAATGAGAAAGAAGTTTAATTATGTTTCCATGTAAAGATGTTTGAGACAAAATGAGAATAGTATAACAATATAGGGTACTAATCTCAGTTTTTTTAATGCAATTAGACGGATGGGCTCGCCCCTAGGATATTTGATTTTTTTCATAAGTAATTATCTGTTTAATTCTAGATAGTTAATTTCAAGGTGTGTTCTGCAGGTGGCTTAGTACTCAGATGTGTATTTCCTTTAATCTTCTTTGAGATTCTGTATTTAATGGTCTGATTTGAACTATGTTGGAACATATTTCTTTGAGTGAACAGTAAGAATTTTTCATTCCCTTTAACTTTTTACCTTGTCAACAGGAGTAAAACCAAAGTCTGGTTGGGCAGTGGATCCCTTTGGGCATTCACCAACAATGGCCTATCTTCTGAAACGTGCAGGATTTTCAAATATGCTTATACAGAGAGTTCATTACTCAGTTAAAAAATACTTTGCAACTCAGAAGACACTAGAATTCTTTTGGAGACAGAACTGGGGTATGTGTTTTTCCTTTCTGTCAATGTATATTTTGTTTATATAGGGAAAATATGGAGATATCTGTAACGATTTTCAGAGTATTTATTCAAGTTAGGTTGTTTAGAGTAGTTAGTCTAGGTTTAAAAAAAAACAAAACAGACTTGAAGTTCCATTAAAAAAGAAATAGGCTGTTAACTTTATTTGAGGATAGTTTTTGTGACAAAAAGGAGAAGTGAGTATCTGAACATTAGGAAGGGATTAAAATATGAAAGCTGCAGTTTTTCTGTTGGTCATCTTATCTCAGTGTTTCTTCATTTTGAATGTGTTTTTTGTTTCATTTTCCTTATCCCATCTCTTTTGCACAGTATATGGGGAGGGGAAAAGTTTGATGCTTTTTTAAAACATTTTTTTCTATTTCCCACTTAAAAACTTTAAACAAAAATACATCTTCCTTTCAAGTGTATAAGAAAAGTACATTTTACTTTTAGAATAAGTGCAATTCCTTTCTTATAAATTACATGTTAGACAGTTTGAAAGGTATCAAAATTATTATGGTCATTATACCTTAGAAAACAGATATATGTTTAAATGAATGTGCTTTTCCATATGAATCTTTTGTTTTGCTTACTATACCGTTCCACGTCCTTTTAAGCTGTATGGTGAAGGTATGCAATCAAGTTTATTTTTTGCTTTTCTAAAATAAACTGATATGTCACTGTTTTGTCAGTACAGAGCATAAGTTTTTATTATACTTACTATAGAAAGGTGGTGATGATTTTGAAGTTTTATGATATCTGTATGTTGCTAATCGGAAATTGTAGTGAGAAAGGTACTCAGAGAAGGCAATCTGCTGTGCAAGCAAACTTTTCCTGAGGAAGACATAAAACTGTGAAATAGTTTTTTAGAAACAATTTGGAGTTTTTTATTTTAATGTTGTTATATGCCAGTCATTTAATAGATGGCTTAACTGACCTGCCCTTTTAGAATGATTTCATGTACAAATCTTGTGTATAGTAATGGTATAGTGTTTGGATTTCAGAAGAAGGCTTTTCAAAAGAGATCACAGATCAAAGTTCAAAGCATGCTCATCTGGCAAAATATGTAGATATAGTACCCAAGATGAAGATAACTGCTGTAGCTGAAAAGTAAATATATCTATTAGTGGATAATTGCCTTTTAAGTTATAAGAAAGTAATAATAAAATAAGAATATTTTAATTAAAGGTCTGAAGTGAAATGACAAAGACTTACTTTTGAAGAGTATTTGGTTATGTATTATCGACATATTTTTCTTAGGAGTCGGCTTCTTTGGCACATCATCAGCATTCATCCGTTTTTTTTTTAAGCATAAAATGACTTAGTGCATAGTGAAGTAAACAGCATTTGGAAGTTTTACCATGTGAGCAAATTTAGGGTTCGTTTAAGCTCTAAAAGATCTTAAGGTTCTCTTTGAAGTTAAATTTTGGAATGCCTTCTCTTGAGAAAGACAGAGATCGTATACAGCTCTAATCCTAGCGGGACAAACTTTAGGGAATGGACTGACAAACTGGAAAATTTAAGAATTCAGACGTGATCTCAAGCTTACATAGAAGTATATGCACTTCTATTTACAAGTACCAAAAATCTGCTTTATGAGTATGTGGAGTCATACAGGTCAAAGTAATGAAGTCATGTGTTCCATAAATCCAGATACTGCTAAGGCTTATCCACTCAGATGTGTTAAAGAAAGTAACATCATATTTATTTATTTTGTGGGAGGTGGTTGCATCACTTTATTTATTTTTGTGTAGTTTTTTTCTTTTTGTTCACTTGAAGTTCAGAATTATTTTTATTAACCTCATTAATTCTCGTAATAGTCAGCTTTATGTGAGTGGAAAAATCCCTAACATTTTCTTCATGTATTTCCAAACCAGCTCATGCTTTGTTGGGATTGCAGTTGTGTTGGATCAGTTTTTAGCCTTTATTATTATGTAAAGTGTACACAGAAACGTTTCTGCTTTATGTAGAATCCAGATACGGATATTCAAAGCAAGAAATTGTCTTGGTCTTGGGTGAGATAGTGGAACTGATTTCGTTCTGGCAAATTAGGAATTTATAGTAAAGGTGTCTGTTTATTTAATTCCAGATTTGGGATCCAGTACAGATATCCTTTGCCATATGATGCCTTTCTATAGCTATGATGTTCCTCATACTTGTGGTCCAGATCCAAAGGTCTGCTGCCAGTTTGATTTCAAACGGCTTCCTGGAGGAAGAGTAAGCTGTCCATGGAGAGTTCCACCTGAAGCCATTCACTCTGGAAACATTCCACACAGGTACAATTTTTACATATTCTGAAGAAAATTACTTCAAAGACAAAAAATTGTGCTGGTCTAAGATGACAACTGTGATTAGCTTAGTGAGTTTATGTAGTTCTTAAGTTAAATACGTAATGGGAAAATAATACCTAGTCTTTGCTCTTAAGTTCAAAGTACAGTAGACAGTGAAGTTTGAAAATAGATGATAATTAAGGAAGATGCACTTCATTTCTTGTTTTCCATTTCTCGTCGTGTGAGTTCACAAGTTTTATTGGCTCTGGTAAATCCTGGTTGTAGGCATGCTAAATTTTTCTGTTTTCCTGTTCACTTGGGCGTTGCTTGCAGCATACTGCAGAACATCCAGTTGTATGTATTTGGTAACGAAATGAGAAGAGAAAAAAAAACTTCAAATCTGTTTCTTGAAGAATGTCACTTTATCTCACTGTTTCAAATACTTGCCCCATTCTATGCCCACACCCCACCTCATTCACTCTGGTTCTGAACACCTCAGTGATCCAAACAGTTAAGTTGCTGTGATTTATTGTTTTGTTTTGAGATTTTTTTTAGCTTTTTTTTTTTTTTTTTTTGTATTTAATCACTTCGAAAAAGTTATATGTCGATAGCAGAAAGCATAAAAGGAATCTTGAATTGCATCAACTTTTCTGATAGTTGCTCTGTTTCTGAATGAAAATTCTTGCCCTACCACTATTTACCTTTTTTACTTCATTTTCTTTAATAGAGGTCAGAATTCTTGACTCATTTGATGCATCTGAGGATCTGTATTTGGTCAAGACTGTACTGTCAGTATCACTGGGCATTCACTGGTACAGCTCTAAAGTATCAGTATTATGCAGGTTGAAGTATATGAGTGACTTTTGGGTATGAGCGGGTTATTTAGCTCCTTCAGTATCAAAATAATGGTTTGTGGTCCGAGTTGCAGAAATTCTTTGAAACTTCCTATGGTATACTGACAAAACAGAAAAAACAATAGTCATAGAGGTAATACTGTGTGTATTTATCTGATGTCTTTATTGTTCTTTATTTCATGTTTCCGTAGTTTTAACCACTTTGATGTGGGCCAAAGCCATATTTCATAAGCTTTTTATAATATTTAAGCTTATACTATAGAAAATATGGGACATTGTTACAGAGTTTATCTTAAGGGAAATGGAATACAAATCTACATTTGGAAAATTCTGGTAAGTACATGCTGAGTAACTGATGAAAGCAGTGTGGAGAAAGAGAGGTTTCCTGATTTCTGAGAGTAAATTTATACAGTGCTATAATTGAGATTGGTCCAATTCCCCTAATTCTATATTTATTTTTAATATTCCACTGTGAAAGGGCTTTCGGTACAAAATCTGGTAAGTAGATATGTAACATGGTTTACTGTAATTTTTGTGAATTCAAGATGGTTTGTCTCCTTCCAGTGGAAGATTTAAGGGATAGCAGGGATAGCACAGTTTAGTATTCTGTAACTGCAGTACAGTGAGATATTTTCCCACAGTATATCCTCACAGTACTTGGCAATCTGTGGCCTAGGTTTCCTAGTGTAAATGCTTTAAATGAATCTATGTCTTGTGTGTCCTGTTTAGAAACTATTCAGATGCAATCCAGTTCAGTTTTTGAAAGAAAAAGATGAGTTGTTTTGATACTGTTAAGAATTAAACTTCAAAGTTTTATGTATCTGTTTACTTTACCTTTTTCAAACTAAATAAGTCATAAGATGGAACTGCTAAAGTTTTTTTTTTTTTTTTTGGAAAGACTATACTGTGGTGCTGTTTACTGCCTTCAGGCATTGTATAACATCTGTGAAAGAGAAGTCTATGGAGGTGTTCAAAATTATTGCAGATTGCTGAATATGACAGGTACTAAGAATAGCAGGGTGACTTTAAAGTTTTAGTCTAGATGCTGATGATTAAAAGTGAGCTCCTGTCATCAGAAATGTGATTTGTAACATTAAAAAAATTACATATATCACAACTGTCATCTTTTGGAACTAGAAATGATAATAGGAAAAAAAGTAATTTTATTTGAAAGTAGAAAAATGGAAGGTGAAAGTGACGAGAGCAATAGTTACGATAGAGTACAGATAAAATTTTCAGTTACTGAGTGCTTATCAGTAGTAAGGAAAAGCTCATGTGTATTTAAGTCCCTGTTACATAATGAAAAAACTTGATTATGTGACACAATTTGTTGCAACAAATATATGTATGAGTGACAAATGGTTTAAAAAATACTTGAAACGTGCAGGCTACGAGGATAAAATAGAAAGCCATCTTCCAGGATGCCACTTTTGCATAACAATCTAAATTAGGCCTTGTGTAAGAAATGGTTCTTTCATCATGATGTTACATGGAATTGATGAAAGATGAGTGGCAAGTATTTTGTGAAGGTATGATCAGGTCTCAGTATGGTCTCAAAAACTTAGTTTTCAGTAGGTAATTGGCAACTATAGACAGACACATTCTAGTGTCTTGGCATGGAATTGCAACAGGTTGGTAGACACTGTCTAAGGAGAAAGTGAAACTGACTCATTGTCTTTGTGTTCAGAGCCTGGCTTCTTTACATTTGTAAAATATAAAAGAGTATAGGAATTTCCACTTCAATAATGTAGTTTCAAATAACTTCATTAAAATATGGGAAATACTGGTTTTCTGGAGAATGCTAGAAGTATTACTCGTTTAAAGAAAATATTGGAATATTTTAGCAAGCAAACTTTTCTGATTGGCTTGTGTAACAGAAGTTTTACAGCTCTTTATGAAGAAGAGATGTGAGAAATACAGGAGTGTATATATATACTGTACACTCCTGTACACTCCTGTACACTCCTGTACACTCCTGTACACTCCTGTACACTCCTGTACACTCCTGTACACTCCTGTACACTCCTGTACACTCCTGTACACTCCTGTACACTCCTGTACACTGTATATAGTATATAGAAAATCTGTATGTCCTAAGCTTTCCAAGACAAAGGTATGTAGCATAGTCACATCTCTCATCTCTGGTTTGTTTCTTGAGTTTGAAAAAAATATAGGAGATCTATACTACATGAATCTGAATAAAGTAGTATTTGATACATTAAATTTAGAGGCAGGGTTTACATCACTGACCTTTAATCAATGCTAGAATTGCAATTAAATTGATAAAAGACATCTCAAATATTCAGATGGGATTGCTTTTGATTTCAATACTGTTACGGCTTTATGTGCATTCTAAAGAAATATTTGATTGAGAACTTAAGGCTAGTAGCTGTTGGATTTACATTTGCCCTGGAAGTTAATTGCAATTAAAGCAAGGAATGAGAGAGCAGCCTAATTGAAAGCCTGTCCTTTTTAAATTACACCTCAGAACAGCATTGGTTATAAAGATTGTACATGCCTAGTCTTTCAACCATACCCTCATCTGTATTTTGAAGTTCTAGCTTTTGAGCAAACAACTTGTACCTGATTTAAAAGGGTAGTCATACTTGCAAGAAAATACAGCTTTTTTTTTTTTTTTCTCCTCTCCTTGAATGGAATGGAATTGTTTTGTTTGAGGAAGCATAGCTTGTTTTGATGAACATCTCTTTCCCATCTACAGATAGAGAAAAGAATTAGAACTGCAAAATTGTACACTTAGTATGTACAGGCATGGAAAATGGGCTTTCTTTCTCTTCCCCTACTGCTCAGAAGCCATTTTGGTCCTTCAGCTTTTTCCTCTCTGTAATTGGTGACATTGCTCAATGTGGAACTGGCGAGTAGAATTAGAATCACAGAATCACTCAGGTTGGAAACGACCTTCAAGACCATAGAGTCTAACCATGCTACACTAACTAACAACCCTCTGCTAAGTTGTGTCCCTGAGCACCGCATCCAAATGGTTTTTAAACACATCCAGGGATGGTGACTCAACCACCTCCCTGGGGAGCCTGTTCCAGTGCTTCAATTAATTAAAATGCTTACGTGGCATTGGTGTTTGCATTTGATCTCAGATTCTTGAGGTTGGCAGCCTAGTAGAGAGTATTTACCATACATAAAAATTTGCTTTACAAAATCACCTGAATAACAAGCTGCAGATCAACCAAATAGTTTTGTCTTTTACTTGAGATTATAGAGTGAAGAATGAGATCTCTGGTGCTTAATGTGTTGTATGGGCTTAAATCGTGATTTCACAGTCGCTATAAAACCTGTCATAACGGAATAGCTATTAGCTGCTGCAAAATTTCTTGTGATTTCCACAGATAGGTGGCTACAGCTCCTCCTTTGTTAATAGTATGAGAACCATCTTTGTCAATTGTTTTTATTGTTGATGTTGTTACTGATTTGACCTAATAATATTATGTTGATGTATTGAGAAATGCATTATGTGCTTTGTCAACAGTTATAGGAATTTTTAACTGTTTAAGAAGCCAGTAAAATGGTGTTGCTGCTGTTATATAGCCACGTGTATATAGCCACGGCTAGAAAGAGTTTATCATGACTTATCCATATAGTTTTCACGTTTTTATTCAGAAGGATAGAATAAACATATCTCAAAGTCTACTTAATATCTTGCTGAGGGACCTACCTGAGTGAAAGTCTTTTTGAATGTTTTTGTTTTTTTCTACAAAAGTATTTTTCATCTTCTGCAAGTTCGACCTGCAGGTTTTTGATGGCTCTTTCTCACTACTGCCTGTGAGAGTGATGTAGAAAGTTATTAGAGAGCAACTTCTCCTGAAACGGAATTTTTAGTAGAAGATAAAACTTGACACGTTACATCAGATTTTTCATTGGTGCTTTGCAACAGAACTAGTTTGAAACTAGTTTGCGATGGATCCCACTGCTCCCCCGGAAGTATCTAGGTATCCTATAGATAAATGTACTTTGAGGTAATGGCAAATGACAGTAATGAATTCTGCAGTGAATTTGGAAAGAAAAAGCTACAGGAAGACATTGAGGAGAGATACCAAAGGCCAGTACACCAGTAAGTTACCTTTCCTGGAGTCCTGTACTTTTCAAGAGGCTCTAAAACATTTTGCTAACAATAGAGTGTAATGGAAAATTTAGTCTGGCTTCTTATAAGGTAGTATTACCAAATTTTCTGTTATGTCAGTTCTTGTATTTGTTGTATCAGAAGGAAGACTTCACATTTAAATCAGCATCCTGTGGAATGTCATGGCAAATGTTTATCAATATTACCAAGTATTAATCAATATTTGGTAATCTGAACTATATGCTATAGTAAAGATAGCGAGGGGAGGCAGGAGCAGAGATGTTAGTTGTTTGTAATCTTATGTTGGCAGAACTGTAGCTGTTCAACTGAAGGTTTTGTGCTGATGTCTTCCTCCCACCACTATACGTTCAGATGTGTTTACTCAATATTTGTAAAATCGGATAAGAAAATGAACAAACACTGACTTGATCAAATATGGGTTTATGTATTTCAAAGATATTGAATGTTTCAGTTCTTACAGAAATGTTTATGTTTTGAGAACAAATTCAAAGTAGATGATGGCAGAACATCTGTTAAAATTCTGGGAGAAAAAGATTATTGGAATCTGGAGTTAGCTATTTTCAGTTTACAAGTTCATCTCATTCCTACTTCTGTTCTCTTGTAGATGTTACTATAATTTGTATTCCCTAATAAAATTATTTCCACATCTTTAATTGAAGAGGATAAACATCTGAAGATTTTGGTGTTGACCTTTTCAGTAACCCAGACTTCATACTTGTAACTCCAAGTATTCTTAATCTGCTGCTTAATGACAGAAACGTATTCTCCTTGTCAAAGAACTGAGTAAATGTCAAAGGAGAATTTCACTGCTTTTTCCTTTTTTTTTTTTTTTAAATTGCTTGATTGATTGGGTTTTTTTTGTTGTTTTTTTTTTTGAAGGCTGTTTTTGAAGTTAAGAGAGCTTGACTCTAAGACAGGAAAGAAGTTGGCTGAAGGGGAAACAGTGGTTATTAATAGTGCTCTTCCAAAAGAAATCTTTTTTGCAAGGCTGAAATTCCTCCAAGATTAATTTATGGGCAGTTATTCTGTCAAGGATGCAGAGATACGAAGTAAGGTGTCTGAGTGAATTACAGGAGGGGTTGAGAAGAGCTTGCTTATTTTAAATAAGGGCTGGAAAGGATTAGGATAGTTATCTAAACATAAAGCAGGTAAACATAATTTAAACTGTTAGTTCTGGCACAGGAGCAAATTGATGCAGACTAACCTACTGTTTAAGGTCTTGATAAGCTTTTTGGAAGATTTAATTAGCACAGTTTCAGCAGCACAGCAGGTTGAATGCGGTGCCCCAGTAGAGGAAATTGCATCTTGCTTTTAGTTACAAAGTGAAACTGTGTGTTTTATGCCTTTTTTGCGGTCACCCCAATGCATAGCTTGATGTCATATAATTGTTTCAAATACTAATCTTTATTCTTCTGTTTTCTGAATTATATTGTTTGTTTGTTTGTTTTTGAAGGGCTTGGATGATTTTAGATCAATACAGAAAGAAGTCAAAGCTTTTCCGAACTAAAGTTCTGCTGGCTCCACTAGGGGATGATTTCCGTTATGTTGAGAGCTCAGAATGGGATCAGCAGTACCAGAATTACCAGAAGTTGTTTGATTATATGAATGCTCATCCTGAATTGCACGTTAAGGTAAATACAAATCTTCTTCATGTTTGTGGAGAAAACTTTCTCAGTATTCTGAAATACAGTGGTTAAACACAAGTAGTTTCAAAGCAAAATGTTCCCAGAAACACTACCCGCTCGAAAATTCTAAATAATATTCAAACTAGATGACTTTTATTTCACAGGGTTCAAGTTTTGTTATTTTAAGGCTCTCAGGGTTTGTCTTTGTTATTTGAAATAATCGTTTGTATTTTCTCACTGGAAGTTCAGGAAATTTATGTTGCTCTGCTTGGGTCCTCTTGTTTTTATGGCCTATGGTGGTGTTAAACAAAAAAAGTTAACTGAAGGGCTATTGCTTGCACATATTTTTACTATCAAAATAATACTGTTTAATACAGTAAAATCTGTTATTAACCTGACTACAGAAGTGGTGAATTATCAGATGAGAGTAGCCGTGTTCAGATGATGGTATCTGTATTCTTTCATTCTACTGTGTAGACTGTGTACTTTGAAGTCTTCTACAGTATCTGCTTTCCAAACTCTGTTACCTTTTCATCACCTCTTAGCATGGGAATAAGATTTAGTGGAGCACAATCTTGGTTTTTCTTATGTATGAAGTGAGAGCGCTAATTTTTTTCCCATAATTAGTCTTTTTAAACCTGGTTTACCTTTTTACTTCCTCTTCGGTTTGTGCATACGGTATATACCCTACCTTCTCTCAAGTCTCCCCCAAAACCCTAATCTTGCAGATTACAGTAGTGTATTAGTTCTTCCGGCTGGCTTCTTGACTAGTGTTCTGTGTAAGAAGGATGATTTGTTGGGCTCACAGCTTGTCTGAAAGCTGAATTTCAGCATCTGTCTCCTGTGAGGTATGGATGACATGACAAATGTGAATGTTTACTATGGGAAAGGGATAGACCTGGAAAATACTCTTTGGTCATCTTGCAATCACTAGTTTTACTAGACTGACCAAGTGGTTACTCTTTGGGCATTAACAGCAATAGACTTTCTGTTGTCTCATTTCTTACTAATCAGAGCTATGTGAATTCAGCAGTGGGGCAAAAGCTGTGGGCTCTGTCTCTGATGTTGTTCTTCAAGGACCATTTCTGTAAGGTTCTGCTCAGGGGTCTGTTGTTACTGTTTCTAGGAGTCTGCTTTGTTAGCCCTTGCTTGTCTGCCTGGATTAATGCTCTGGGAATCACAGGAAGCAGCAAGCCCTTTTTCTGGTTTTTAAAACTTATACACAAAAAGAGAGTTAATACTCATATTTATCTGGAGTGCTGTGTCCAGACCTGGGGCCCCCAGCACAAGAAAGGCATGGAGCTCTTAGAATGGGTCCAGAGGAGGGGCCACTAAGATGATCAGAGCAGGGCTGGAACATTTCTCCTATGAAGAAATGTTGAGGGAACTGGGGTTCTTTAGCTTGGAGAAGGCTCTGGGGAGACCTCACTGTGGCCTTCCAATGCTTGAAGGGAGCATATAAACAGGAAGGGGAATGGCTGTTTACAAGGGTGGATAGTGATAGGACAAGGAGGAATGGTTTTAAACTGAGACTGGGGAGGTTTCAGTTAGATATTAGGAGGAAATTTTTCACTCAGAGGGTGGTGACGCACTGGAACAGGTTGCTCAAGGAGGCTGTGGCTGCCCCATCCCAGGAGGCATTCAAGGCCAGGCTGGATGTGGCTCTGGGCAGCCTGGTCTGGTGGTTGGCAATGCTGCCTGTGGTTGAAATTAGATGATCATTGTGGTCCTTTTCAACCCAGGCCATTCTATGATACTGTGATTCAAACAGTCAATACCTAAGGTGCTTTGTTTAAATGCAGCACTATTAGCCCTACATTCCATCTTGTTATTTATTTATTTTTTTGCTTCTTTCCTTTTTTTTTTTTTTTTTTTTAATGGATATCATTTATGCTTGGAAATATGACCTTAGCAGCTGAACTTGCACTGTGCACCCTCTGCTGCACCTTCCCAAGTGAGCTTAAACTCTGCAGGCAAATAAAAGGTCATGTTCAACCTCCTAAGAACCTAGAGTTCTTAGGAGAACTCTATATATGTTATAACTCTTTTATATATATATATATTTATATTTATTATATATATATATATTTATTTATATATATATTCATATATATAAATTTTATATATATATTAATATATATTATATTATATAAATTATATATATATAAAAATTTTATATATATATATAAAAAAGAGTTATATATATATATATATATGTAAGAATATAGAGTTCACCGTTCTGCCTTAAGAGCTCTGATGACTAGGATTTTATTTGTTGCACAAGGTAGTGTTCAGTCTGCCTTTGTGCCCCTTAAGCTTGCAGGTCCTGTCTTATGATCGTGTTAGATCTCAGTAAACAATTTCTTTAAATGTAGATTTAAAAAAAATAACAAAAAGTATTGACATTCATTTTTGATTTTCTGATCAGCAGTCGCTTATAGTTCTACATATGGTATAGATTCTAGATTTTGGTGTATTACATTTAGTTTCTTGTTTAGTCCAGATGTCAACTTAGATAATACTGAGGAAATAACTTTGCTCATGTATTAGATTTACGCAAGAGAATACTTTTGCTCCTTTTTGAAAATCAGCTTGTATTTTGGACACTTACGCATACTTAAAATGGGGAAAAAAAGTTTTTCATATTTCTACAACATGAAATTCATGAACTTCTGAAAGAATCGTTAGCCTTGTCTGAAAAGAGTGCAGGGAAACCTTATGGCTTAGATTTCTGTTATAATTCTTGAAGGTTGACATATTCCTAGAATGTGTGTGTATCATTCTCTTTATATGCCTAAATAAAGAAATTGGAATTATAGTTATTTTAATTTTCTTCCAGGCCCAGTTTGGAACTTTATCAGATTACTTTGAAGCTCTTCGCAAAGAAAGTAATTTGGGTGAAAGGAGCAGCAGCTCATTTTTCCCTGTATTAAGCGGAGACTTTTTCACCTATGCAGACAGGGATCATCATTACTGGAGTGGATATTTTACATCACGACCCTTCTATAAACGACTGGATAGAGTCTTGGAATCCTACTTACGGTAAATACTGTTATCCAATCACACAGAATCACACACAGAATTATCGAGGTTGGAAAAGACCTAGAAGATCATCCAGTCCAACCATTACCAATACTTCCCAGCTAAATCATACCCCTCAACGCAACATCCAAACGTTTCTTGAACACTCCCATGGTCGGTGACTCCACCACCTCCCTGGGCAGTGCATTCCAATGCCTGACTACCCTTTCCGAGTAGTAATACTTCCTAATGTCCAGCCTGAACCTCCCCTGGCGCAGCTTGAAACCATACCCTCTAGTTCTATCACTGATTACACGAGAGAAGAGGCCAACCCCCAGCTCACCACAACCAAAAAGACCAAAGTTGTAAGGAATGGTAAAAAGCAAGGAGAAGTTCCCTTCAACAGGATAATGTAAAAATACTATAGTAAAGATGAGGAAATTGCTTCTGTAGTATTTTGGTTTTGGAAAATTATCAATGCATATACCTGAAGTTCATTAGAATGATGCTCTTCATTCGTGTTTCTTATCATCTCAGTGCTGAAATGCTTTCAGTGTTGGCTTAGTGTTTTCTTATCATATCATTTTTGTCATCTAGGGGTTGTGTACCTCATCACCAGCTGTTCTGAGTCTCGCTCTTCCTGTTGTGGAAGCATTTCATTTTTTATACTGCTTTTTAAAATGTTTTCTTGTACATTTTTTTTTTTTAATTCTCATTGAAAATATTTCCTTATCTGTTTACGGACTCATTTTTCAAAACTGAAACAGTCTTGTTGAAATGTAAGGACTTGAGTCAAAACAATTTTTGTAGGATATGGTGTGCTTGCGAGGAGTGTTCACAATATAATTAGACTTCTATTTTAGTTTTACTTATCTGGAATGTTCTTTTTTTATTTGTACAAGTGATTTTAAGAGTGTTTTGCAGTCTTTATTTAAGTGCAACTATTTTCTGATAATAAAATTAACTTACTGAGAAGAGGCAATTTGAAATTGAGATATCTGGCTAAGGCTTCTTGAAAAAAAGTAGTGGAATGGGATGGTCAGGGGTAATAAAGGGCTTCAAACCTTTTTCATCGTGCCACCCCAGCAGTAAAAAGATAAATTATTACCTTCCTCTCTCTCCTTCCCCTCATTTTATAAGTTTGTTCATTTAAAAATTCTGGAATAGTTCAGTTCTGAGAGATCTGCAGTGATCATCAGGTCAAACTGCCTGACTGTTCAGGTCTAAACAAAACTTAAAATGCAACAGGATAATTGAGGGCACTGTCCAAATGTTTCCTGAACACTGAGAGGCACGAAGCATCATCTCTCTCCCTAGGAAGCTTCTTTCAGTGGTTGACTACCCTGATGGTAAAGAATTTTTCCTCATGCTGGGTCTGACACCTCGTTGCAGTGTAGCTTTGTGCTGTTTCCATCTTGACATCAATCCCCAGGAGCAGAGCCCTGCATCTACCTGTGCTTCCCCTTCTCGGGTTGCTGCAGAGAGCAGTGAGGTCATATCTTGTTCTGTTCTTCACTGGACTGGACAGCCCAATGCCTTCAGCCTCTCCTCACAGGGCATGTCTCCTATCCTTGATACCAGATTTGTGTGTACATCTCTCTATCTGTCTACCTATCTATCCGTGTATACACACCATCCAGCCATCACTTCAGTTCTGCGGTCTAGGGGTGGAGGGTCAGCAAAGGTAAATGTGCTTTGTACAGTTGTACAATCAATAAGTAAACAGAGGTTTAAACAGATGTTTCATTAAGAAAGATTATTGTGATGGAAAGATAATCTATAATAAATGAAAATGCTCACCGATGTTGAAGGCTTGCACTAAACTCCACAAAGGAGCGATATCCAGAGAAAGAGATCCTTCCTCAGTGGCAGTCAGCCCTTAAATGGGATCTAGGAGAGGTGGAGCCAGGCTCCACCCCTTCTGGTAGCACAGCTGAAGTGCCTTCACCTGTGCCCCTGACTCATTAGCTGACTCATTGCTTGCCTCAGGTGGTCAATCAGAGGTTCAGGCTGTGATCAACAGTTTCCCAAGTTTTTACTTTTACTTTTACTTACAAACACACTTTTACAAGTGTGCTCACCTTTATATAGCTTAGTTGCTCCAACTTTTCCCCATGTGCATCGTGTTCTGCAAGACTCAGGAGTCTTCAGCGAGCGTCTGTGGTGATCAACTATAGGCAGAGTGCCCCACAGAGTTCCTGAGCTTTATTTGACATTGTCCCTGTTCACGCTGTGTTGGAGACTTTGTGTTATGTGAGCAGGCTTCAGCCTTTGATAAGGCCCACTAACTCCAGCCTCTTCCAACTGCAGAGCCTGGGTTATGTGCTTTGAGACCACGCGCTACAAGCTGTGCTTAGGTATCCTTCAAGAAGGCCTTTATCACAGTGAAACATGCATAGAAGTAGAAATAACGGTTGAGATAAGTACTATTTTTAAGTAGTATGTAAGTAGTATTTTTATCAACAATTTATTAATATTTATTATTAAATAATAGATTTATTAATGTTAGAAAAAAATCCTGCATCCCAATACATTGTCTTGCACACCTTTTAATACGTGTATGCTGAACTTTAGAGGTGTATAGGCTTAAAGTTCGGGATTGAAAAGTACAAAGCAGAAAGCTCTCCTTGTTTTTTTTCTTGAAATTGCTTATTCTCTTTTGTTAGCTATATAAACATTCAGGAAAAAAGAATTCTGTCCAGGTCTGCAGACTACGGTATTGCTAGCAATGTAGCAAAATAGCAAATTGATACAAACTCATAATTTTAAAATAGTGAACTTAGTTTTACAAAAGCATTTTTATTCTGGGCCTGAGTTGGAAAAAATATCTTTGTATGTTGCCATATTGTTATGTTGATAGTATAACTATTTGCCAAGTATTTTGAAAGGTTTTGTGAAGCAGATAAGTTCCACTTCATTGATAACTATCATGAATATTATAGAAAGGCAGAAGCATTGCTTTTCTTTTGTTAAAGTTCACATGTTTTACTCAATCCCAGGGGGTGTGTGTGTATATACAAAACAACTTACTTTATTCTATGATTGTAAATATTGTTATATTCCAGATTTTTTTTGTACATCTTTAATTCTTAACTGCTTATCTCCATGGTTGCATTTTCTGGATCCACAAAAGCTGGGTGTTCTAGTGATTTATATCAAGTAATCATATTTTTGTGTTCTGTTAGCACTTTAATTGGAATTAAAGCACTTTTCTTAAGGTGAAAAACACAAAGCTATAGATCTATATGCCAATTTGCTTTTCTTTGGTGAACTGTTATCAGATAGCTGCTGGCATCCTTTCTGTACCTACCAGCGTATTAGGTGCTATGGGACCTCAAATTATAGTCCCGTCTACATTCTCACCCTTCCTGGAAGTAGTGTTTTGCTGTCTGATGCTAGACTGTGAAGTGAGAGTTGTATTCCAAGAGAGTAGCTTTGCAGCATAGATTTCCTAGTCTTGTTATTGGGTCCTGTGGTCAAAGCCTGTTGAGTTTACCAGATGTTTGTTGGTTCACTTTTATTTACTAGATAAAATGAAGAAAGTGAAGAGAGCTGGGAATAGTTCAGACTTGGTCTTTTGTATTGATCACTGCGAGACCTTTACTGACATGCTTTTTTGTGTTTTTGATGAACGAAAAAGCTTAATATTTTCTTTGTTTGTAGTTAGATGTCTGTAGTTCAGGCAGATTTTTTGAGAAAATAGTTACTTGATCAGTCTGCTGCCTTCTGTGAAAAAAAGCTTATAAAAGGTTTTCAGATTGGATGGTATCAGTTTCAGTAATTATCTCTTTCTACTATGAAAAATTGTCAACCTGTGTAAGACGTTTTCTGTATGTTATTGCTTTGTGAGAAATGAAGACTTGGGGAAGCAAATCAGGTCAGAAGTCTCCATTTGCACTTGTCAGATAATTATTTTAGCTTTTGCAGGGTAGCTTTAAACAGTAGATTTAATCTTTGTTATGCTCAGCAGAGGTTTTTTTAAAATATGTTTTGCTAGCACTGCTCAGTATCACTTAGTAATCTGTAGGCTGCCACACAGTTGAACTTGTAGAATGGATGCTGAAATAAACATGTGTCTAATTGTTGATTTGGGTTGCTTAAGTGTTTTACTCTTTTCATGTTGGAGGTAGTTTTTCTTAAAATTCAAATTCTAGCAGGACGTAGCAACTACTCAGCTTTTAAAATTGCACGTATTCAGTGTACATGCTAAAATATGTCAAAGCTAGTTGTTTATGGAAATCCTGAATAGCAAAGTATTGTTTTCATTGAAAATGTACAAAGTTGAAATAGAAAATTTTATTATAATTTTTTATATCCAGGTGCAATATACTGGTGAAATTGGGACTTTTTATTTTCATATTAGAATACTTAAAAAGTCTGTGAAAATTCAATTCTGGCAGATGGAATAAAAATAACTGTTTGGGTATTTGACAGTTTAACTCAAGTAAAATACCTACTGAGATTTGAAATGTTTGTGTGGTCTAATAAAAAAAGGACCAAGAATGAAACATCAAATTTTAATCGTCTTTTATATAAAAAATATCTTTGCTAAAAGAAAGCCCTTTTAAAAGCTTTTCTGAACTTTTAATCAGAACTTGAAATATTGCAAAAATGCAAAAAAAAAAACCCAAAAAACAAAAAAACCCAAAGTGTGCTTTTGTTAAAACACAAAACAAACAAAAAAACAATGAAAAAAGGAATTTTAGGAGCTTACAAAGAGGGCATTTGTAAGGCATTTAAAAAATACAAAAATATGATTTTCTTAGGAACATTTTATTTTTTCACTTAATTTTGTTATAAATAATAAGCTATTGAGAACTGATCTATCGTAAGTATCTTTCTTCTTAAATGAGAAGAGCCTTGTTTAACATTGATAGTGGGCAGAATTCATTGCCTATGATTTGTTATGGTGGATTAAGGATTTAGTTTCATTTTTAGCTTTATCATAGCTTTATTCTTCTCAAACATTTTAGGTGCATTTACTTTATTCATCTTTGTTTTTCACTAGTTATGCTGCTATTTTGTGTGAATTGCTTTCGTTTTTGATATTTATAGCTTTACACCATTAAAATATTTATCCATGTGATCGTGCAAGTTAACTTCAACACCTGCAAAAGCTGCTAAACATATAGATGAATCTAAACTAAGCTTTTGTTCTTAAGAATTTAACAAAAGCATGTTGGCTCTTGTACCTGGAAAGGTTTTCATCCTTCTGTAGCCTGTGTGTATGACATGTAAGAACAAGATGTATAAATGCTTGTACACATGGCTAGAAAAGGCCACATCTTGAGAGTTCAGAAACTCTTGGTGAAATCATGTACTTTTATTTATTTTGGTTACATATGAGGTAGACCTAAAGATAAAATGGGTATAGTCTTTGAGAAATCAGTCCAGTAATACTTGGTTTATTCAGTGCTCTGTCAAGTAGAATTACAGATTGAAATTACAACTAACTGGATGATCTTTAAGTAACTCTTTGAGTCGTGCTTCTAATATGCTGTGGTTTGAAATAGAAGTGAGAAATATCAAGGCTTTAAACGACTTCCATAGGCGGATTTTTGAAAGATGTAAATTCTTGCTTCTAAGTTAAAGTTTAATATAATAGAATATTACTATTGGGTTCTTTTCTAGGTTTCTTTCTTCTTAGACCATTGAACCGTTCTAGTGTTTAAAATAACACTGAGACTTGAAAGGAAAAATCTGCATCTAAAAGACTGATCTACTAGTTAGATCCATAAAGCAGAATCACAATTTTTTTCTGAAAGGCAAAAAGAGTTCAAAGTTTTCCTTCTAGAGAAAGTGACTAAGTCCATTTAAAAAAAAAAAAAAAAAAAAAAAAAAAGGCACATCTTTCAAACAGGGCTTATCCATGGTTTTACATTTGTATCAATAATGTGCCATTTTACCTTTTTTTTTTTTTTTTTTTGCACTTTACACTAGTAGTACATAACTTCTTGGTTTCCTTTAACTGTGAAGAATGTTCATTTTTAAAAACAGAACCCTAATATTTTAGGAAAAGGAGAGAAGAAAAAGGTAACAGATGATATCCAAAAAACTTCAGAGACATCTTTGTTAGATATTCAGAATAACTGGCAATTATAGCATTTTTGTAAAATAAATTCATACTCTCATGAAAATAGTTGAAACCTAATGATGATGATTTAGTGCTAAGAAGCTTTAGCATAAGAAATTGGATAGAAGGGCTTTTCACCATGTTCAGTCTAAGATTTTTTTTTTATCTAGAGTTCCTACATATCAGATGACTATTTAGTGTAGATTTATTATGTAAGTTGTTTAGATAATTTGTTTTACTTAAATTACAAAAGATAGAATACCTTTATTTATATATATATTTGTGTGTGTATAAATACAGGTATTTTCAAATTACATAGAATTTACAGATTAGTATTTGAGAGAACGTTATTTTTTAAATAGTTGCTTTTTGAAATAAAAACCGCATATCTCCTGTACGACAGTCTGACTTTAGTGTATTTGTTTCAAGATCTGATCTGTATGTGTCACATTTCTGAAAACCTTATACTATTTTATAGTGATACAGTTTTAATCTACAACTATTTCCCATCACTGACAAGCATTGCAGAAAGCTTACAAGATGTAAAGCTAATTGATGATGTACAGTCGGGATTTTTAACTGTTTGAAGCTAGCAGCTGGCTGAAAAGTACTAGATTAACAGTTAAAGATCTCATGGAACCAGATACGATCAAAGATGTGGCAATGTAAGTTTATTACTTAGGTAAAATGTGTCTTGCATTTTGCTTTTTAAACCTTTAAAAATATTTCATGTTTCTCTAAAATTTCAGAACAGCTGAGATCCTTTACTCCTTGGCTTTGATACAGTCCCACAAATACAACAAGATGAGTGTATTTCCTTCAGTGGATAACTATAAATTGCTGACAGAAGCTAGGAGGAACCTTGGACTCTTTCAGCATCATGATGCTATTACAGGAACATCAAAAGATTGGGTAGTTGTGGATTATGGCACTAGGTAATGTAATATAGATGTATACACTTAAATCTCATTTTCCTATTACTTTTTATATAAAAGGGTTTATTTTAAACAGGTACACATTTACTGCAGTTTGCAAAATGCTCAGTTCTAAAAGTGCGTTATTATCAGATACAGTAATGTCTCCATTTTATTGTATAGGGCAGTTCTCATCTGTTAAAATATAAAGCATTTTTGAATTTGATTAATTGTTGGTGGATGGTTCAGCATGTCTGTTAAATAGATTATTATTAATTACTATTGAAGTTGTCTTTAAGATACTCTTTGAACCTACTGAGTTAATGGGGAATATTTTTAAATTTCAAGAAATTATTGATTTATCTATAAAAACAGATTAAAACATATAAATTAGTGCAGTGCACTCCATTGTGAGAGATAAAAAGAAAAGTTTTCTTCACTTTACAATTAAAATTACACAGTTGTATGTTTAAGAATCTTTAAGCTTCGTATCAGTTGAGAAAATGGAAGTGATGGTAATCATTTAATGAATTATTTTTGCGTTTCTGATGGTTTCTTTAATCCTGTTTAAATACAGTCTTTACTCAGAACAGCTTTTCAGGCCATTCTTCACTTCAGGTATTAGAAATGAAAAATATAAAACACAAACTTCCCTAAGATTAACATTTTATAAAATAATGGTATTTTGGGGGCATATGTTTTGTGCTATAATAGTGAAGTGAAAATTACGTTTTGAGGATGCAAAGTAGGAATATAATCCAATTCAGCATAAATGACAGAAAACAATTTCTGAAAACTAACGCTACTTCAAAAATTTTAACAGGCTTTTCCATTCTCTAATGAACTTGAAGAAAGTGATAATTGACTCTGCTCATATTCTTATCCTGAAGGATAAAGGTGCTTATAATTATGATACATCAACTCCATTCCTTAAGATGGTAAGCTATGTTTCTTCATTTTCTCTAAATAAAATGTGTACTGTCTTTTCAATACAGTTGAGTGGCCTGGGAAAGGTCAGACTGAAATTTGATGGCAGTAGTTGCTCAAGAACCTTCTTCTTTCCACTGTTCATACTGAAGATGTTGGAAGATAAAAGGTGAAAACTTCGGCTGTTAATGCTGAAAAGAAGTTTGTAACTTAAATAATTGGGCTTATTTTTTTCCACATTGTGAATGACATAGTTAAATTGATTGTTTAGATTTTCTTGAAAATTGTGTTTGTTGGTAATTTCGGGAGTATAAGTAGAATGCATGAATGTGTGGTGGTGTGCAGTTCTGTAATTTGACACGGCTGGTTGTTTAGAATTTTTTTTTTCTTACAGTATTTTCTGTCTTGAATAGAAGTCTAAGCCAGATTTTCAGGACAAAGTCTGGACAAACCTTGTGCTTTTTTCTTTAGCTGAGCTCATTGTAAACAAGAATCTACTGAAGTTAGTCAGCAGTGGATTTTCATACATCATTCTGAGACTCACTTTGTGGAGAACATCCTAAAGAAAGGCTCTTGCTAATACTGTTTACTTTCAGTATTCTTAATTTTTCCCCTTTCCAAACACATCCTGTCCACTTTCATGGCTAGATAATCTTAGGAATTGTTACACCTGTATTAGACTAAAAATGAGATGCTTTGTTTATGTATATATATATGTGTGTGTATATATACACTATATATATCTATGTATAGTATATGTATATATAGTTTATACTTCATCATGTATAACTAAAGCATATAATAAGCCTAATATTCCCATATTTCTGTGGATACTTCATAGAATCATAGGATAGCTTGGAAGGGGCCTGAAGGATCATCAAGTTCCAACTCCCCCTACCATAGGCAGGGTTGTCAGCCTCTAGATAAGTACTAGATCAGATTGCCCAGGGCCCCATCCAGCATGACCTTAAACAACTTCAGGGATGGGGCAACTTCTCTGAATAATTTGTTCCAGTGCTTCCCCACTCACTCAGTAAAAAAAAACTTCCCCCTCACATCTAATCAAAATCTCCCTTCCATTAGTTTAAAACCACACCCACCCCGCTTGTCCTGTCAGTATCTTACCGTCTAAAGAGTTGATTTCCCTCATGTTTCTAAACTCCCTTTAAATATTGGAAGGCTGCAGTGAGATCTTCCTGCAGCCTTCTCTTCTCCAGGCTGAAGAAGCCCAGTACTTTCAGTCTGTCTTCATAGGAAAAGTGCTCCAGCCCTTGGATCATCCTTGCGGCCCTCCTCTGCACCCTCTCCAAAAGCTCCACATCTTTCCTGTGATGGGACCCCAGACTTGGATGCAGTACTCCGGCTGGGTCCTTACAAGGGCAAAGTAGAGAGGAACAATAACCTCTTTTGCCTTGCTGGTCACCTGTCTTTTGATGTAGCCCGGGATACCCTTGGCATATGGTCTGCAAGACCATACTGCTGACTCAAGTGTAGCTTTTTGCCCTTTAAATACAGACACCACTATTAGATATGCATTATTGTCAGCCATGGGCAAAAGCCTGCATGCTGTGCTCATAAAAACCTGCACCAGTGGTGGTGACCTGCTTTTGCTGTCGTCGCTACTCAAATGCATCACCTGCCACCTCACTGTGCTCACATCCACGATTTGATCTCCATAAATGTCCAGTGAGCATTCCTGAATTTTCTGCCATTTTTTTCCTCATGGGGGAATTCACACATCTCTATCATATTACACTTCTGTGTGGGACAGCATTTTCTCAAACTGCCCCTCTGCTGCAATCTGTCACACAGCAACAAAATGTAAAAGAATACTTTTGGGAAGGTTCACCCTCCTACTCCTATGCCACCAACATTCATATTGACCTCTGACATTATGGACCAGCATAATAAAGTAGGAGGCAGTGCTTTTAGAACAGCCCTCACAACTGATTGGACCAGCCCTGCACATAGTGTAGTTTAATTGGGTGCAGAACAAAAGCTTTAATATACGTGACAGTAGTTTGATTTGGAAAAACGTTTTTTAAGGGTGTTTTTTGAAGTATTCTCTGGAACTGGGAGCCTTTTTCACTTCGTTTGCGGTTTCTGTAGCTGTCACAATTATATGAACCAATGCAAATGAAACAGTACTGATCAGCTGTTTTCTTGCTTAAAAACTAAGGTAATAGCGATAGCATTTATCTCATCTCATCACTCCCTAATTTCACTGAAGCTGGTATTAGAGAAAAGAGAAACTAGGGAAAAACAGGAATTTATGTATACTGTGAAGCAATTCTTGAAGAAGTTTATGTCATATAAAATCAAACACGCACCCCTAAACTGTTTTTGAAGATTCATTTATGACAGGATCTGTCAGAAGACTAACCTTGAAGTTTGTGGAACAAAAATAGAGGATTATAGGACTTCTTTGATTAAGTAGAAACTTAGTATTATACAGCTGTTTGCAGAGTTTGAAGGAGGTTGATGATAATAACATCTGGCACACAGGAATGAAAACATGGACCTACAATTTGATATTGGTTAATAATAACAACACGTTAATAGAAGCAAAGATTTCTCACTGCATTCTGTGAAGTGAAGGCTTCTTATGTCAGTCTTAAGTACTTCAAAATCTTTGCTGATTCTGTGTCTGAACCATAACAATTATAAATCACCTTCTGAGAAGACATCTTTGTGTAATGTGCTAAGTCAGGGTTCTATGTATGGTATGGCTAGCATGTTTTTGTACTTCATAAAGTTTGTGTAATCAACAAAACTCATATCATACAGTCACAGAATTGTAGAATCTTTAAAGTTGAAAGTCATCTAGTCATCTGGTCCAGCTCTCCTGCAGGGAACAGGGACATCCAGTGCAACATCAGATAGCTTCGGGCCTGATCCAGCCTCACCACCCTCACTGTAAAAGTCTTTTTCCATATGTCTAAACTAGATCTACCCTCTTTATGCTTGAAACTATTTTCTCTTGTTCTATTCCAACAGACCCTGCTGAGGAGTCTCTCTCTCTCTGTATATTATATGTAATACATATTATATATAACTAATATGCGTTAGTGTATTCAAAAGCTAATTCATGAATGTTATCTTGTAGGATGATGTTCAGTCTTCCCAAGATTCTTTGCCGCACAAGACAGTTATAAAGCTGACATCGCAACCAAGGTAAATAATTGATATATTATTTAGTGTCTGAGGTTCTTTTAGTAATATGTTTTCTCCACTAACTGGTAGCTTTTATGCTGTTTCATTATTTTCTGATTTTCCTTTTAAATAAAGGTACAATACAGTTTAGCATGTTATGCTGATGTTATTTGGTCTGTTTGAAAGAGGACAACATTCTTTAAGTATACAGAAGTTTCTCCCATTGCGCTAATTCATCTGCAGCAAGCAAAGTAGTCTGATTACTGTATGCTTTAACAGCATTGTAATTCTTAATAAATTATGACTGAGAGCAGCAAAATATTAATTGAACATAATTACACCAGGCTGGATTGCAATGTGAATTTTTGTAAGACCTAAAAATCAGTGTATAAATGTATATCTTTAAACAGTCAATTTTGAAGCTATTTTTTCTCTTACTTCTAAGTTTCCACTGTAGTAAAGATTCTTGATTCTTTATTTACATCTTATTCTAGAGCATTCAATTGTAAGTGATATCCTGCTTTCCCTATAAAAATTCAGTATCCAAACTCAAATAACTTTATGACATTCATTAAGACTGATTGATCTAAATAAAGTGAGTAAGATGCATGGATATGAGGGGTGCTTTGTTTATCAGTAAAATAATGCAAGACTATTTTGTTCTTACAGAGCAAGAGATTTAAGATTAATTTAAAAGTAATGAATGTTATTTTTTCGATCTTAGTATTTGATTTCCCTGTTTTTGGCAGGCAGCAAGCTAATAAAACTTGCTTCCCTAACTCACAAGGTGACAGACTATTATAACTGTTGCTATTCAGAGATTCTAACTTAGAAAAAAAAATGAGCTTGGTCCTAGTGAGCCTTTGGAGGATGCTGTCTTCAGTCATCTGAACTTAAATGCAAATAATGTGTGTGTATGTATGCACAGTTTTGATACAAACTTGTCTCTAGGATAGTCATGTAAACTTGCAAACTTTTTTTTTAGTAGGAATTTTTGTCTCTTTGTGGACTGGATAGATGTTGAATAGGCTATTGTAAGTTTGTTGTCCAAAATGGTTAAAAAAAAAAAAAAAAGATGCTTATTTATTTAGCTAATTTTTTTCAAATTTTTCAAAACATCTCTCCAAAAATCTTCATGAGTAGGGCATTATAGATATTGCAATAAACGTTTACTTGGCTGGAAGCAAGTTGTTCTTGCCATTTAAGTATAATTTGAACACTTCTGCTTTCCCTGCCTGGTTTAGCTATTGAAATTTTACCTACCTTGCTCCTGTTCCCTGGCAGGTCTTTTGCTTGCATCCAGTGTGCCACTTCTCTCTCTGCATAGCATGCTTAAGTAATTTTTTTTGCCCTTTTGGATGTCAGTGCATTTCAAGCAATTCCATTGTATTTTTCATTTGTAGTTATACATTGAGTAGATAAACATGTTAAACTTCTTTATTATAAAATTAATATTATCCTAGGAGCCTCTTTCTGTTGTTCTCTGAACTTGTCTTAGCTAAGAAAAAGATAATGTTGGAAAAGATCTGCTAATTTTTAACTGGTATTCTGAAGATACCATAAAGTCATATAGTTCCCCTTCCAAACAGCATGTAATCAGAGCTCCAGGTGATCAGAGAGATTAGAAAAACAAAATTAAAATTGTAAATGGCAGGAGAAAAATGACAAGGTAATACTGCTGCCTGAAAACCTGCTTCCTTTTTGTAATGACTTCCTGTTTTAAAACACTTCAGAGTAATGCTTAAATATAAAGTACTGTATTTTTCCTCTGTCGTTAAAGTTTTTGTTGGAATATATGTATGCTTAATATTTTCTCTTTTAAAGATGAGCTTAGTCTTGTATCTCTGATTGTATTCTGAAACTCCATTAACACTGTTACCATTGTGAAAGGTGGTAAGTTAGCTAAGACAGTAACTTTTGATTGTGTATATATACGAATATTATGATTATCTATGTGACTTACCTAGGGAGCTGTTTTATTCTAATACAATCTGAAATGCAACTTGATAAATTATTATTAAGAATTTCTGTGTTTAAAACTCAGATATTCAAATTTCGAAGATGAACTGATTTTCCAATTAGAAGTTTTGTTATCTTTATTGTTCCTGTCTGTAGTGTAAAATCTCTAACATTCCTCCTCTTCCAGTGTTTTAATATGCCATTAATGAGAGACAGAGGTTAGGTCAGTGTAACCGATGATGTGTTACTTCTCTTTAATTGGCTGAATATTTAGCTTTTTGTAGTTTTGCATTTCCATGTCAAGATCTTTAAAAATATCTGTATACTCATTTGATCATTCTTACAGTATTTTGATTCATATCATAGGTTTACAGAAATAGACTCCTGGTAGGATGCTCATGAGATATTTTCTTTTGAATCTCTGTAATTAGTCCTGATGTTGTCAATTTCAAATCTGATGCTCAGCAGAAAAGTAATTGATTGTATACTTTGCCTCTTTCTTGTCCAGTCTTCCTTTTATTTCTTAGTTCTTCTCACTGTTCTTGATAGCTAAATTCAGTAGTAAATGCATAAAACTGGTTGGACAGACTGCATACAAGAGCTCTTACAACTTCATTGCATGGGAAAAAAAAAAAAAAGATAATTCTGATTTTCAGTAGTTATTGTTCTAGTACAAAATTCCTTCAAGTTGTGTGAATGAGAAGTGTCTTTCAAGTTAGTTCCAAGAAGGTATCACTTCTAGTATATTTGGTGTTATTTTGCACCTCACCTATACATCTCATTTGTCTGTAGTGTGCTTTTGCCACCTTTTTCTGAATCTATATCTTTAACAAAAAAAAAAGGTTTTGATTTTTTTTAATTGAAGTATTTAAAATCTTGCTATGACTGCTATTTTGGAACACTAAAGCGGTTCTGTGATCAGACATCCGAGTGCTGAAATTATAGCCTAGTGAATTAACTAAACCCCTTTTAAATACTTAATGAATTGGGGAGAAAGAACCCACCAAACAAACTCTGAAACACTCATCAAATACTAGATATTAATAAGGTAAAATTTGGACAGTACTCCTCTATTCCCCTTACCTATGTAATTCTCTGTGTAGTTACGGCTACTCGAGTGGTGTTTTGTGAGCAGTGTTACTCGGATGAGAATTTAGTTGAAAAGATCTGTCATTACCTTTGCTGATGCTATTAATTTAGTACTGTTCCACTTAAACAAAGGAAGTAATGGAACAGAAGAAAGAAGAAGAACAAATAGAAGAAAAAAGAAGCCACACATAACTCAAAGAGCTGCATCACAGTTCAGTTTTTAATTCTGACATTGCTTTTAGAAACACTAGAACTCAACAATGTAGTACTTCTAGATTTAGTGAACTGACAGGTTTTTTGGACAGCTTTTTGCTGCTTTAATGCATAAATATCTATGTAGTAAACATAACTGTCATCAAGTGAAAGAAGACTGGGCAATAGAATTAAAGTGGAGGTTCAAGGAGAGGCAAAAAGAATTTACTCTGAAATATTTACGCTGATTTTTCAAAATCAGGAGTATGAAAACCTGCAGGTTCTGCGAAATGTTCTGAAAGGTTTTAAGATCAATCTCACCCTGTATGACATTCTCATGCCTGATTTGGGGTTCTGTAAGGGTCTAGCATTTGATGTATTTTACATTTTGTTAGTTTCTCCTTAGCGGACCCACCATTTTATTGTTTTTCCATTTCGTTAAAAATGTGTGGACCACGACTAGCTTAGACTTCTGTTACTTCTTAGACAGCTTAAATAAAGAACTGTGTGTAGTGTTACTTCATATATATATATGTATTTTTAAATGTGTGAGGCTAGCTGAAAGCTGCTCTAAGATTTTTCACCTGCTTGTTTCCTTGTGGGGAATTCATGTAATGACTTCCTGGTTATGTTGATTTGTTGTTATGACTGAATGAGAGAATCCAGTGTAATTAAGACTCTCAGGAATTCAAAGGGAATCAGTAAAGTTTAAACCACTTTTTTTTTTTTTTTTTCTCCTAGAGCAGAGACTGTTTTCAAAAGGAGATACTATTTAATCTGTGGCAGAATCCTTCAGTTTACTTGCTTTAAATAAGCAAATAAAGCTGAAGCTGATGATATTAATGCCATGCTCTGCATGTGAGACTTGATGTGATTATTTAATGTATAAACAAATAGAAGCTTCATGGTTTTTGAAAAACTGTAGCTTCCATCTGGAAAACAAAGCTTTCTCAAGATAATTTCCAACCAAATGTGGAACTGTTTTTATTCTGTTGTGAAATTAGAAATTTCTATAATAAGCCTTAGGGATGGTTCCTGTGCATGTGCTGTTCAGATTTTGCTTCATACTTCTGTTAAGAGTGCTCTTCTTAAATACAGTCCTTTCTTCTTGGGGCAAGTCTGCCAGAGGTTGTGTTTTCTAAATGTCAAGAGACCTTTATGGGAGGATTAACTTCTTGCCACCGGTTTGGTTGATGTTGTTGCTGAAGGGTATATTAATATTATGGGTGGCAAGGTTTCCCAGTCATTTGTTTACTGTATATCCTGGAGACAGGATTGCATGCTAGTGCAATACATGACCGAATACCTGAATTGGTTCTCTGTATCTGCTTGAATTATTTAGTATAATTGTTTGGCACAAAATGGTTAGCCTAGGAGAGAATCCCAGAGTATTAATTCTGAATAGTATATACTGTATTTGTACTGTGATCAGTGATTTCTTTGAAGATCTGTTAAAGAGCCAAGTATTCTAGTGATATCCAGTTTGTGAGAGAAAGGTTCATTTTTCCCCCCCCAAATTGAGGAGATGAATCTGTGCCATTATCCTTGTTTTGTTGTCTGGTAACAGGTTACGCTTTCAGATTTTTAGTCAGCAACGTTTTAACATAAGCTGTGTACATCCTATCTCATCCAGTTTTTATTTTTTAAATTCTAGTTTAAGATTTTGCAGGATAGTTGCCTCTTCATGAATTCAGCTGACGAGTATATCCACTGCTGTCTCAACATTTTGTCATACTGTAGAATTAAAGCTGAGTTAATATGTACAATACGTGATAAAAAATGCATGTACAAAAGTTAAAGCTTGTACAAAGCCTCACTTGGTATCGTGTATGTTGCTGCATTTTTTTTGAAAGATGTCAGGAAGAAATTTGACTGGTATGGAAGTCTTGTTGGCATCAGTTGATAATAGGAAAAGCTAGTCTCGTGATGTCATGCAATTGATTAAAACTTCACAGAAAAGGAACTTAGCTTCTTTCTGAGCTAAGAAGGTCACCATGGATTGGAATAGTATTTTAATACTCTTCTTTGGCATTTTTAACTTCAAAGGATTGGTTTTTGTTGTTTTTTTTTTTTTTAAAACCTCTTTTGCCCTTGTTTCTACAGTTAGTGTAGTTTCAGGGACAGAATGTTGTGATAGCATTTGACTTTTTAATCAAATACATTTTAATTACATTTTACATGTTCATGAGTTGTGAGGTAAGGTATGTATGTATGCCTGTGTATCCCTAGTCAAGTATTAAAGCATTTTGTGAGAGAGGGAAAGGCAGCTGAAACAGGGATATTTAAAATGATCAATGGTGGAGTGGGAAATTCTTAAAGAAAATAAGGAAGAATACAGTAGCATTTAAAATGATGCCAAAAATATTTGTGGGAGTTAATACGCTGTTAATAAGCATTCTTCTTCCCCATGGAAAACAGTACCCTTTTCATTTTTAATTGGGTGAAGTAGTGATAGCAGTGTGCTCAAACTTATGTTCTCGTTATAACTTCTGTGTTGCTAACTGTGAGGGAGGTGGATAGCATGAATGGCCATTTAATGAAGCCTTAAGAGAGTTTTATTCTGTTAATAACTCTTGATGAAGCTTTTGTGTTCTTAGCATAGTAGTGTGAGCAGGCCAGAAACTAGAAAATCATTTGAGATAATATACACAGAGCTATATTTTTAGTTTCTAAGGCCGTGTGTGCTTGAACTGAATACAGCCTAGTTATTTTTGTAAATGTATTAAAGTGTTAATCTCTGTGTTCAGCTATGGCTGATCAGTTTGCTAGATTTCAGGTGACCTGTAATTACCATTAACAGGTTCTGTATGTTATAAACTCAAGGTCTTTTAGACTAATCAAACGTTTAGATTTTTATGAACACCAACCTGGTGCAAAAGCAGAGAGGAACTTAGCTGACACAGGGTGATTCAGACATCTGAGTTGTGAAACATCAGTTGACATCAACATGAAATAAAAGTCCAGGTAAAAATTGTTCTAATAGGAACAGTGATTTTGGAATAGATAAAACAAAAAACAGGTAAAATCACAGGGCTTCATAGGTGGAATATGACTGTACAACAGTCTTTGTGACTGAAAAGGGCAAATTATTCATTGATAGTCAGATAGGAGAGGGGATGAAGGGTGTGGATGAGTTAACAGCACCTTAATTCTCACTTCTTCTTTAATGTCACGAGTTTTTTCAGAGATTTCAATATTTACCGGATTGAGTTTTCTACTGTTTGTGCGGATTATATGTAGGCTTCTTGGAACTGGCACCTGGAAGAGCACTGTCACTTCGTTAGAGGTTTTATTTGGAAACTCTGAAGTGAAACGAGTAAACTAAGGGATGAGGGTCTGCTTTGATATAAGGCATAGATCTTAAAAACTGAGAACTACGATACATTTCTGAATTGCTCAAAAATTTTATTATTTATTGAGAAGAAAAAGGCAGCTTTTATTTGCAGTTATTTGCATTCAGAAGCTTTTTGTGGAATTGATCTTTATTCTTCAAAACTCAGTTTTGACTGTCATGTCTCTGAGTTCATGCTCTAGAAATTACGTTTCAAACGTTTAATCATCAGTTGTTTTTTTTTTTTTTGCATTTCAGTTTCTTACTGCTTATATACCAAGAAGTAATCTTGTTTACTGTCTTCTGAAATGCGTTTGCAAAGTTACACCAAAAAACTAGATGATATGCTGATATACTTTGTAGTATTTTATCTTTGTAGTTTCTCAAAACTGCCCAACTTCTAGTATTTTCAGCATGATTTACAGCATTTCAGCAATTTTTGTTTGGATTGTAGTGGTAGCGTGAAGTTATCTTTATCAGATAATTGTTTTCAATGCTTAACTTGCTTTAAAAAAATAACATTAAATATTAAAAAAGAAAAATTCTGCAATTAGATGTTAAGTAGTTTTCTGGATTCCACTGAAAACACTGTAATGAGAGCAGAATATGAAAAGCATTAAGAACAGGCTAAAAACCAAAAAGAATAGGTTAAAAAATGAAACAGTGCATCAACAACAAAAAACCTGGTGTTTTTCTTGGTAAAAAACAAATAAAAACGCCCAAATAACCACTGATCACTGTGAAGGAATATGCCAGTAAAGAACTGAGTTCTAATGAAAAACTTGGATTGTATGCACATACTTGTAGGGGTTTTGAAAGCACAAGCCACTCTTTTTTCAGATTGTTCCAGTACTTATGTATTATTTCTTTTTTTTCTTCCCCCAGGCT